>JABYQQ010000004.1:0-2400000 GCA_022605405.1 Earliella scabrosa | reverse complement strand
TCACAGCGGCACAGAACGTTCTCGACCCCGTCCTTGCTGGGTTATGATCAATGCGACTTCTTCTTCGCGCCCTTGTCACCGTCGGTGTAATATGTACGTGCTATTGCTCCTTGCCCGACCTTAGGCCTTAGCATTACCCAACAGCTGAGCGCTGACTCCCTCTACGACAGCACCCAATCTCGCGGAAGTCGATACAGTCGCGCCACGGTCCCGCAGTCTGACGACAGCATGGCATCCATATTATGCATAAACGCATCGCTTCCTGGCCAGGCCGTGCTCGCATAGCCTGCGCTACGCGACAGCATCTTTGAGGGGCCCTTGATCTGGGGTGCGTCAGGCCCAGAAGCGTGTCCGGGTCTGAGCTTCGAACGGACTGCGTCCGGAGTCCCAAACGAGACCCCCGAGGGTCGACTTCGACTCGCTTGTCGCATTCGCTGGCAGTCGTCCCACCCGCAACATCCTCGCACGGCCACATCGGCGCAACGGCGCATCGCTCTCTCGCACTCACGCCATGCGTTCGATGAAGGCAGGCTATGACGCACCTGCCCTCGCTTGCGAGCCCAGCGCGCTGCTTCCTTCGCACGACCCGAAGCCTCTTCGCAGGGAGCGGGCGTGGCGGATGTGGCGGATGTGGGAACGGCGCGCTGAATCCTGATGCCAGCTGCCTCTCTCGCGTGCGCCGACGCTAGAAGGAGCGGGTCTGCCAGAAGCTCTGAACTGTGCGTCCGAAGCGCACACGCAGAGTTGGGTTCGCACCTCGTGCGTCATCGCTGTCACTCGCAGCAGCAGCAGCGCGAAGGGGGACGGTGCGCGTTCTCACTCTTACGGTAACGTACATACTTACATACATGCGGACATGCGTACGGAGATACGACACGGAGGACCGGTTCGGTGTGCCGTGTGCATTGTCACTTGTGGGTTGTTTGTGCATCATCGCGTTCCCTTTCCCTAGCCACGGAGACGTACGAATGGCATTATCTTGAGCTACTCCGACGGACAGGTCACTGGCACAGTGGCGGAGGGTGATTGAGTTATTCGGACGCGGTTCTTTCCCCCGTTGGTCCGCGGACTACCTCAATGCGAGAGCAGTGTCGGGAAGGGTGGGTCGAGTTTACGGAGCAATGTGGTTGATTGAACATACTTTGTGACATCAGAGCTGGGAGGTGCGTCAGCTGCAACTTCACTTCCGCACGGCGCACGCCTTCACATGCTCAGTATTCGCTGATATTCCGTAACGTTAGGTGACTCAGACGTATAGTGTCCACAGACCTACGGATAGCGCGCCTACGGATGGCGCGGTTCGAACGGATGATTGAGCACGAATTACATAGTCTACGCGGACGGAGCTGACTGCGCGGTTGGTCGTCCGGCGGGAGGCGTCAGCAGGATTTGCGAAGACCTCGACGAGTTCGGACGAGTGACCGTGATCGAGACTCGAGAGGGGCGGGACTGTTCATTGTAGGATGTAGAGTCGATCGAGCCGCGACGTCGTGGAGCTCCCTCATGGAACCGGTGACCATGCAGAAGCCCAGTCGACGGAGAGCTCGAGCTCGCGGGAATGCGGTCACTCTCGTCTCAAGGCTCATTCTGCCCGCGGGTGTAGGACATCGTGACGACATTTCACGCCCCGACGAGCGGAAACGTCGACCCTCGTCACTCGTGAAAGTCGTGGCAAGTTCAGAGAGGGCAAGCAGATACCAAGCGCGGGATGGACCTCGGACAGCAGCATCAGAGTGCTGCGAGCGCGGCGCGTCGCTCGTCGCTGCCCTGAAGGAGGCGCAGAGGAGTCGCTCGCCAAGTTGCAGGTCAGCTGTGGCCTCCCGAATCCACTCATCTTGCCATTTCGGGGCTGTCACGCTCGAAATCACGCTCGGTACGATCAGAGCAGATCTGAGATCGCACCCGCGCGACGCAAGAACACGCGAGACAGACGCCCGTGAACGCGTCTTCCAAATGCGGACGAGGATATCTGACTTGGGGGCGGGGGCCTCGGCCGCGCCCACCGCCCTCCGAGGCCGCGCGATATGCTTCCGGAGGCATGACTCAGCCACTCGCCCGCCATCAAGACCGAAATGCGTCCGTCACCGCCATCGTTCGCGTTCGCGATGTTGTCATCACAGTTGCTGCCCGCTGTCCCGCGACTCCGCCGTGTTTAGTGCGTTCCAAACATATCCCCGCTCTCTCGGTGATCCAGATTCCACAGCGGCGCTGACATATCCTTTTCACTGGCGCTAGACCTTGACTCAGCGCCCCGTCCTGTCCCCGAGCGAGACTAGGACTAGCTGCGGGCCTTCTTCGTCGCGCCAGCGGCCGCGTCGTCAGCAACCCTGAACGTTGAACAACGAGCGCGATTTTTTCGTGTTCCGCGAACCACCCCCAAGTCCCAGCGACCCACCTTTCGTCCGGACGGCGGGCTGCGTGTCTTCCCGTCGCGCACCTTCAAGCCTATCCTTTTCGGACGCGGTTCGAGGCGTGACGTGGCCGACGCGTCGTCCTGCCGCCATATGCATACTTAGCCTCCCCGAGCGCACCGCATCACAGCCAGGAATTTTTCGCTCGAATATCTCCTATAATATCACCTTATCCCCGTTGTCACGCCCCGCCCAGCCGCGCTGTCACCCCCTCTCTGCCGCCCGTCGCCCGCCCTATGCCTCTTTCGGGTGCTCAGGTGCACCGTCTCAATCGGACTCGGCTGCAGTCCCGGACCCTGACCGACCGAGCAGAGCAGGGCTGGCTGGCTGCTGCCCAGATGGCACGCAAGCTGTGCATCAATAATTAATGTGGCGTCCGAGCGCTCCCCCGACAGGTCGCGCGGGCGAGGCGGACATCATCCATCACCTGGGCTTCCAAGGTCCGAGCACTGTAGTCTGTAGGATGCGTTGGGGGTATGTATGTGCTTGGAAGCGTTCGCATTTATCGCTGAACTCGGCGTGACCGAGCAGGGAAGGAGCAGCGGTTGGCTGACCGCAGGCGAAGAACGCGATGCGCTGTCGAGCAGCGAGCTCATCTGCCCCAGGCCACGGCTCATCTCGCTGCGCACCGTGAATGAACGGACGCGACGATGCGTTGGCCGTTAACCCTGCATATACGAGGCGCCTACAGCGGAAGCATATGTCGCCATCGACCTCCCACCCTGGGCCCTACCAACAAATTCCTGCATCACATAATCACACGCAATCGAGCATGCTCCACTTTGCCCGCTGCCAACCATCCTGCGTCGACGTCTCTGTCAAAGTCGCGATGGGACGGCGCGATAGCGATCCCACTGCACACTGCGTCACCATCCTCCAGCCCGTCGATACACATCCCATCTGAATCTCAAGAAGCCCCAGCCCAAGTGCAACGCAACGGCCCTCGGACGCTTCTAGCGTGCGCAGACGGACCCGCGCCCTCCCACACTCTGTCGGAATGTCGTCCCTCGCACACAAATGCGGAAGATCTGCGTTCCCAATGTCACAACAGCTCCCTGAGCCATGGACGGGCGCATCACGTCCACATCACTAGCACGACCCCATCGCGCCGATGCAGCACTCGAGAGTCGATAGCCTCTCCCGGCGGGCGTGCCGCACCGAGGGGGCTTGAGCCTTGCTTCCCATCGCACCCGAAAGCGGGCAAGGATCGCCCGTCTGGGGCCACCGCTGACTCCAGTCTCCCTCCGCTTGGTGCGCATCAACCCAAGTCTAACCAAGTGTCGACGACAATGGGCTGATAGCCTCGTGTCTGCGGCCATGCGGCTTGGCACGCCGCTGCAGGGACGCTGCCAGGGTGTGAGTATACATACATCGATAACTCACTGTCTACAACGCCTTTCGAGAACCCTCACTGCAACACGGATTTCTGCTGGAACGCAGGACGACGCATTGTCTCCGCTGCACCCACCCTGAATGCCCGCCAAAGCCGAAGCCGATACGCCCGTCGTGCATGTCGCTGTATCGCGGTGCCGTTGGTGGCGATATGTTCTGTTCGCCCTGACCCCCCAACCGTCCCTAGCCCTCACGAGGGCCGCTCTGTGGCCTAGTATAATATCATCATGATACAACTCGTCGTCCACCAAGACGTGACGGGCGTCGGGCCCTGACCGAAGCTCGCCCGAGGACGCCCAAATAAGCTAGCCAAAATGGCAAGAGCAGCAAGTGGAGTGTGTCCTAGACTCCCAGCGCGCCGTTGCCGCGCCCGGAGCCAAAACGTCTATGCCACACGCAGACGGGATAGCCGACGACCGAGCGGGCGGAGGCGATCAGGCGAGGGCTTGCAAAGCTTCCGTTCGCCCTCTTGGAATCAAAGAGCTGCCTGATCGTGCTGACGATCGCGGGCGCGGGGGCGCCGAGAGGCGCGGAATGCGCGTAGCCGAGCAGTTCTGTCGTGAGTCGTGACGCGCGCAATTGGGACTAGTGCGCTGGTGGGCGTCACGGTCGACTGTCCGTCCATTCTTCACCGTCCTGACATAGGGCATGGAGAGTTTTCAGACGTTCATTCCGATTCACGTTCGTGAACAATGACCAGGAGCAAGTGGAGTCGTAGAGCGCTCGTACCATCGCGTACTAGTAGCGAGGGCGGAGCGTGACACGCGTTACACGGTCGAAGGGCGGACCCGCTAGTCCCATTCTGGCATGCTACCACACCGCCCGCCCCCCGAACGGCTCGGAGAGTGACCGCTTAAGGAGTGACCAGGGGCAGAATACGCAATTAAACAGCGGCCGAGGCGGGAGGAGGCGCCGTCGGTCTCACCCCGGCGTCCAGTGGAAGCTGGTAGCGTCGGTGGGCTGATATGCGCAGCGGACGGAGGCAAATCTGGGAGGTATCGTCGCACGGTCTGCGCTAGAGTGGGACCGCCCCGGTGGGCGCCGTCGTCCATCAGATACCAATTTGCCACTGACTCTGCACATCCAGATACCAGGTCGGGAAGGGGCTGTCGTTATGGGACTGCACGTACGCGCGTGGTACTTACGTTCAAGTTGGGGTCATGGCAGCTCCTGCAGCGAACATCAATCCTTCTATTTCTTCCGGCAGCCATATGGGTCTCCGTCCGTCTTCAGTGGTCTCGAGCTCCGAGTTCATGACCGGCTGCGGTAAGCGGCGTAGAGTCATCTCCAATACGCCGCCAGCTAATCGTTCATACTTCACCAGATCACTAGGCTCTAGCACGCGTGTTTATCATCACGCAAAGGGAAACAAGTCATTCTCTGTATACTGTGAGAAATTGAGCATGAAGGATGATGCCTCTGGACGGACGACAACGTGAACGTGACATGTTTGCTTGACGTCGGCCGATGTCTGCAGATTCGGGACAAGGACATGGCTAAGCGGCACTGGGATAGCAAACGGTCCAAATGTGGACAACGGAAGACAAGGACCAGGGCGATCATGCGCCACCTCCGCCACGTCTGTTCTGTCGGAGGAGCTACAGTAACAGAGCAAGTGGACAGAGCGAATGAACAGGATCCGTGATAGACTGATAGGGTATGTCACGCAGTTCAGAGAAGAGCAAGTCTCCTCTCCGCCGGGTACGTGCATTGCCTCAACTCGAACACATGTGGTCAGTTGAACAAATTGTATCGACTCGAACAGGGAAGCGTGACGTCTATCGAGCACGCGGATCGCTGCATGCGGACGGGCAACTGTGTCCGTGATGGAGGTGTGTCGGAAGTGCAGGATCCGCTACGCATCTCGCACTATCCGAAGGCAACCCTAGCCACCGCAGGGAGGCCGCAGATCAGACGAATGTAGGTGGATGGGTCAAGGGGCGGGGAAAGTCCACCATGGGTTCGCCACCAGGCATCGCATCCGCAGATGGCGTCGCCGGTGCATCCTCGACGCGGACGCACAGACACAGCCGAAAGAGGACAGGCACGTTCATGCTGCTCTGCTCGAGCATTGTCAGTGACATATCTGGACAGCACGGCCTTCGGACACAATCTTGGGCGCAGGTCAGGAGAGGACATTGTGCGTGCCGACGAGGTGCCGAGAACTAGAAGACGCCAGGACGTGTGACTCTCGCTCGCTCCTGCCCGCTTTCGGCGATCGTCGACGCAGACCACTGTTCTGTCACGCCCTTCGCAAGCCCGGGCAAGGGCTAGTGCATTGTCGTGTCTATTGTCCCCAGCCCGACCCACGCCCCGACTCGCACTCCGCCCTTTCTCGAACACGGCTCGCCTTCGACGCCCTCCCGCGAACGTTGCCTCCTCCTTCCCTCCTTGCTCTCGTCGCAGTCGCTGCGCATCCCGCCACGCTTCACGCGACCGCTACTGATCCCGCCTTTGAATGGCAGTATCTGTCATTCTCCCTCGCCCTTCCCACCGCCCGTCTGATACGCTCCTTCCCATCTCCCATCCCCTCTCTTCCCGTGCCTGCCCGCTCGTCCTCTTTCCCGCTGTACGTCATCCACCTAATGCGCGTATTCTCTCTGCCCAACTCTAAATGCTACCGACAACCTATCTCTCACATTGCTTCGCGATCCATGTCCCCACTAGTCCTCGTTCTTCCCGTCAGCAGATCATCCACGCTCCACCGCAGTCTCTTCCCTTCTGCTCGGCTGAATGTACAACCAACGATCACCGCCATAGCTCTATACAGCTCCACCCAGTCCATGCCCAAGACCCATGACGACGACAGTTGTCATTTAGCATCTAGCATGATGCTCTTCCCCAGGCCAGCTGGCCGCTGTCTCTTCCAATCGTCCTTCGTCTTCGCCTTCCTCATCACCTTGCCCCACCGCTTGAACCCGCCATCCAGTATCCGCATCTAAACTGGTACTTGTTGATTCAAACTCGCGCAGATCTCCGACGTCATATGTCCAGCACCATCCCACCCTTCCCCCGGGTCGCATTCTACTCGTGCGCGTCTGCCAGGAATACCGCAAGAGATTTGTCCTGCCTGGGCCTGGGTTTGGCTCGGTTGGCCTTCTGCGTCCGCAGTACCAGCGCGATCTCGACTTGGCCCCGAGCTGTGGCTAAGTCGCAGGCTCGAACAGAGTCCGCGCCCCGTAACCGATGTATGGCGGCCCAAGGGATCCGTGTGCACGGACGAGTCCAGACAGCCGTCTCGGTTCGTCGAGATCGTTCCCGGGCCCTGGTCGCGCAACAAACAACGTTAGCCACCGACAGAGGTTATTCTCGCGTTGTTGTGGTTCCCTTTCGGGCATTTCCCGAGCCCCATTTGTTTCCTGTCCATCGTAGCGTTCAGTAACACGATCAGGCTCGGAATCGTCATGACGAGATGCGGCGCGACACACAAGGTTCTTACCTTGTTCGGATTCTTCCATAGCACTGACGCCCTGTCTGTGGCCACAGTATGATGGTTAGAGACGGACATGGTTACCGTCCATTCTGCTGCTGACAGTGTATGTACGATGTTTGACGTTGATGTTGCATGGTGAACAATGCACACGATCCCGCGGCGGTCGTGAGCCAGGCGTCATCGTTATGTAAGACGACTCCCGCGCGTCGGTTCGCGCCAGGCGCTTACCAGCCACACGCCTCTGAACCACCAGAGATGTAACTCCGGCCGTTTGCATCTTGTATGGACTTACGAAGTGTGGACAGTCTTGCTGGTGGATCTGAAGCTGCGCGCGAATGAAACGGTCGTGCGGGGACGACTCAGTTGGTCATGGTATTCGCATCATGTCAGTGCGAAACAGCTGAGCCCAAAAACCTTGTCGCGAACTTGTTGCACCTCCTCCGCACTACTTAGTTCTCCGGAGATGTGCTCGCTCCTCAGCCACCCATTTGCCCTACAGCACTAGCCCACAACCCTTCGCGAAGATCGCGGATTCAGTAACCACAACGGTCCTGCACCCGAATTCATGGATAGCGCAAGAACACCCTGCCAGCTAACAATGTGACGATCTTAGAGATAACGCGACGAAGTGCTATCGCGCTGAACAATGCACACCGCTGCGCTCTCCCCACTCCTCTCCGAAGTCTTCCTTCCGTCCGCCTAAAGGGCTCTTCTAGCGCATCGCGGAGGCAGATAACGCCCCTTCCTCCGCGCCCCTTCCTTTCTTCCCTCGCCCGCGTCAGCCATTCATCCATCCCATCAAACACGCAACAGGCCGTCGACGTCATCGTCCGTGCCCAGCACCCTCCTCTGGCCCCTCCCTCCCAAACGTGGCGGACGGCGGTGTACCCAAGCTTTCCGCGATAGCGACGAGCACCCTCCGGTTCGTCAATCCTTCCGGAATCGGGGGCGTGACACCCCCCGTCCCCACGCCCAAAGCATCCTAGTGCGCACCTGCGTGGGAGACGACATCAGCTGGCGGTGCCGAGGTGGGGCGGGGTGCGACCTGGTAGTGCCGACTCGTCGCTCGAGGGGCCAGCTCAGCGCGGCGCGACGGAAGCATCAGGACGCGGATCTCGCCACCACGGTAGAACACAACAAGTACTCACCAGGGCGCAATGGTAGCGATCTATCGGGCGCACCCTTCGCGTGGATCAACTCTATGGACGGGTGGAATACGTAGTTTCCGACTTTCGAAGCGTGACAATCGCCTGGAGTGTAGAGAATCCGCTGAGGTACCACTGTTCCAAGCATCTGTAGTCTCCGGATGCCAGGGCGGGCGGCGCACGATCATCGTCTCTATACCGTTCACGTTCAGTCATCACTCCAGCCATTGTAGATCGAGTAGGCACTTACGACTCACGAGCCAGTGAGCACCCCATCCGAGCACATCCGTCACCCTTGCAGTTGCCTCGTGTTGTTGCGACGAACCGCCGGCGAGGCAGCGACCTACTGATATTCCTTCATCACGACAAGACGCCTCTCCGCTGGCACGGGCGCGGGAGAGTAGTCATCAGGAACGCGCACTCTAGCACGGTACGAGACGCTCCACGTTGCACCCGCAGTCAGGGTACTGACTCCAATACCTGAAGGCACAGGCCAGCGCTTCGCCATCTGACGCAGGGACGCCCTGGGGACGCCAGGCCCTCGTTCCGAGACAGCGGGCCTTCGTCAATGAAGACAACTAGCTCCTGTATACGTGCAATCGAAGGATGATGTTGCGAGGCGGACAGATACGCCACCAAGCTAGAACAACACTCACTCTGCCAGAGCTCTTGATCGACAAGCCCAACTAAGGGGCGACTGCATCCAATCCCAGAGAAAGAGAGCTTCATATGACGTTCATATACGCAGCGAATGAACGAAGCTGATGGATTAAGAGAGAATGGCACAACTCGACATACAAACCTTCAATCAGTGAGCTTCCACAACATGACCTCGAGCCGGTCCCCTACTCCTCCAGCCCTGTCACTCGATGTCCAGTTGTTGCGTACCACCGCCAGGATCAGTTCGGACAGATTGGTGCAAGCACTGATGTAGGTGCGCGACTCGGTCTGCATGTTAGCGGTAGCAGGGATAGCATCGATGGAGAGACAACAAGGAAACAGAGAGCAAAAGTACAACGCCTTCGACGGGCTCCGGAGAATACATCATTTTTACTGCGGTGGAGGCTGGAACCTGTTCAACAATCGTCAGTCGCCATTTGCGACAGCAACTCTACAGCGACATACCCTGGTGGAGGTCCACCGAAGCCGGGCGGAGGTGGGAAAGGCATGCCAGGGGGTCCACCGGGGAAGCCTGGAGGGCGGAAGCCAGGTGGAGGTGGACCGGGCATACCAGGAGGTGCGAACGGCATGGGTGGTCTTGCGATTCCAGCAGGACCACCTGTTTGGGGGTCATTGAATTTGCTGACACTCAGATGGTATATCTGTAAGACTCACCAGGAGGCATCATACCCATACCGCGACCAGCAGGTGCTCCTCGTCCAGGTCCAAACGGCAGCTGTGATCATCCAAGTCAAGCGGGGACTCTCGGCTAGCGAAGAACGAACTGTACGCACCGCATTTTTCTTGTCCTCATCCGTGACTGGCGGGGGCCCCTCAACACTCAGACTCACGACCGTCTCGCCCCGAAGAATCACCAAGCCAAGGGTGCGCTTCATCTCCTGCATCGGGCCCGCCTCCGTCTCTCCAGGCTTCTTCTTTGGGCGCACGCGGCGGAACTCCTCGCACTCGGCGAGGACGAGGTTCATGTGTCGGTCGAAGGCGAGCATCTGCCCGACGAACGCGCGGCCGTCGTTGATCGTGACTTTGAGCCTCCAGTTGATGAGGCTGAGCATTTTGCCGCCCTTGGACTTTGGAGGAGGCTAGCGGGGGGCACATGAGCATCGCGCCCATACCAAACACATAGGCCGGCACTTACCATGGTGGGCAGAGAGTTTTGGGGAACGGGACAAACGGCGCACGCAAGGCTGCAGACGATGAGCGCGTATACAGAAACACGCGGTAAACACGACCAAACAGCACGCTGTGGCGGCATGGGCGCCTCGCATGTTCTACGACCTCAGCTTAGCACGGCAAACCTAGTTCAGCCAACGTCGCTCTCACCGTCGACAACAAAGTCGCAGCTCCGACCGACCGTAACGAGACGCACGATATGTACACCTAAATGCCCGCTTTCGACTCTCACTGGTATCGAGTCAAGCACCGATAATAGGTCTAGTGGGGTGCTACTAGTACAAGTTGCCAGCGTTTCCTCAAAGATTTCAACACCATGGCTGGCGAGGTCATCTGCGTCAACACACGCGGAGGTAGAGACGGAGCTTCGGCGTTTTGGGTTTGCGCATAGCGGGCCAAGGCCGGTGATTGTTACTTCGTATGGCTCGAGTTCTGCTCTTGAAGGATTTGGACACGCACCTATACTGGTTATTGTCTGCGCTGGTCAGTCCTCCCTTCACCTTACGGTCTATCTCCTACTAACGTTAAGAAGTTAGTGTAGATGATCGTGTCTCACGGCCTCGAACGGCTCCCTTGGGTCTTCTTAGGTGCCGCTCATGTCCGCAATGCATTGTATAAGAGGAAGTGGGCCGAGTGCTGCCAGTTCTAAGTATCCTCAGGATCCCCGCTCCCTCCGCGACCATGCAAGCGATTCATACAAGATTGACCCGTCTGCTCGGTATGTCCCTACGTCACCTTGTCCCCGACAGTTTACAATACAATGACCGATGCAAATCCAAGGCCTACGAGTACCGGTTGTAAGCGCCCCCATGGCACTTGGAACATCCACTCACCACGCTGTGAGCGAAGTAGGCAGATGGAGGTCATGCGACTCACTCACCCGACAAATATAGGCTGAAGTGACCCGAGTCGGGGGGTTCGGTTTCGTAGGAGCAGGCACGACACACCTCTTCTCTGACTTCAGTGCTAAGATTGACATATAGACGTCCTCAGCCTTTACTTCTCCTGAAGAGCTGCGTGAGGACCTCGCCTTGCTCCGAAAAAGCTTCCCAGACCTCGGGGATAGACCGCTTCCCATTGGGGTTGGTCTCATCGGGTGGATGCTTGATGCCAACGAGGAGCTTGCCAAGCAGAAGATAGACGCATTGCTCGAGGCCAACGTCCAGGCCTTCTGGCTTGCGTTCGGCAATGACCTTCACCGTTGGATCCAGTACGCCCGGACCTCACCCGCCAACACGCGTTCTCCCTACAAGCCGCTCATCTTCGTGCAAGTCACGTCCGTGGAAGAAGCACTCCGTGCGGCGAATGAGTGGAAGGCAGACGTGATCGTTGCCCAAGGTTCGTGAGTGTCCGTGAACCCTGCCTCGGTGTTCTATGTACAGAGAGACAGCGAGGAAACTTAGTTATACATGCCACTACCGGGGCGATCTCCGGATACCGGATAAACCCCGCCCTTACAATCCGTCTTTCCTTTCACACACATGCTGACCGCACAATGCCTTCCAGGGACCGAGGCTGGGGGTCACGGGGGCGCTTTCACGCCCAGCACGTTCACCTTCGTATCGGAGGTACTTGCTGCTCTCTCGGGTGATAGCGCGCCTCCCGTGCTCGCTGCGGGAGGGATAGCAAACGGGACCCAAGTCGCCGCGTATCTCACCCTTGGGGCGGCTGGCGCCGTGCTAGGCACCCGCTTCCTCCTCACGCCCGAGTGTCCATGGCCGGAGGCGCACAAGGCCGCGCTTCTCGCAGCCAAGTCCGGCTCCACCATCCGGACGCTCGCAATGGACTACGCGCTCAACCTCTACGGCTGGCCGGAGGGAGGACCCGGGCATCTCCACCAGAGGTTTATCCCCTGAGACCCCCCATTTCGGCCTCCGCTAGGCAATGTTTTCGGCGGGCGCTAGGCAAAAAGTGGACAGGAATGTCACGGGTGTCACGTACCGTCACGACTGTCACATACAATGTGACACGCTAATGCGCAATACAGCTTGGAAGTCGATCGGGGCTCGCATTCGTGTGTCGTCGTCAGCGGCGTCCTGGAGAACAGCAGCGAAGGCGTTGAGAGTTCCTCCGGGTAGTTTAAGCCGGCGGTCCGGGAGAAGGGGTTCGAGTTTTGCACTGCAATAATCTATGTTCCGTATCTGTCGCATATGTGTATCTGGGAGTGTTACCATGCCGGGCGGAACGTCATGGAAAGAGGATGCGTTCAATAAGTAGCCTGAACCCTCCTAAACCGTGACCGACTAGGTTCGCACTTAAGCACCCGCCGGAGGGCCATCGTCGGCCTCGAATAGGCAAAAGTCTCGACAAGGCCTATGAGCGCTAAACGGGCGCTAGCCTCAATCGGGATCGTTCGCTAGGCAAAGATGGACAAGGATGATTTCCTTATATAGAAACTACTCTAGGCAATATTTCGACAAACATCTGGTGGAGATGCCCGGGTCCTCCGGAGGGCCTCAACGGCCGTGCAATCCGTAACAAGATTCACGACGATGTTGAAGCAGGCCTCTCGCACGCGACTGTGCGCGGACGCTTTGCCCTGGCCAACCGAGAAGGAGACGTAGGCTATCAAGTCATCTGGAGCGGGCAGGGCGTCACCCTCATGCATGAGATCAAGCCAGTAAAGGTGCGTGATCACGCTCTCTTCCTGTCTGTCGACTCTGATTGACCTGGCAACTTGTACCGGGCAGGACGTAATGGCGGAGCTGCACACGGACATCGTGCGGCAGCTGGAGAGATCAAACCAACTTCTGCAAGACTGAGTTCGGTGTTGAGGGCTTGGAACGGAATGGCCAAATGGAGATCCTCCCGATCGTCACGGTTCCCCAGACGCATGGAGTATGCACGAAATATCGTGTATCGTTAGCTTATCCTCGTCGAAACTCAGGCATATGGAGCTTCTGTCACGCTCCTGGGAGGGCGCCCTGACGACACCAGCCCACCGCACGCCAGGAATGTGGTGTGTCGCTAGAGTCCGAGGCGATGCCTGCGACGTGCATAGCAGCTACTTCCGTGCTTCTGCCGCCGGTACGGATAAAATGGCTCACCCATTACGTCCTTGCGCCGTCCCAATTCGAGCACGCGGCCAGAGAATCCAATGAGCGGGTCCGCATATGGTCAAGCGATCGTGAACGCCGTCTCCTAACTCTAGATGACCGCCCTCACGCCGACCCCGTCGGCACGACTGACGCAGCAGTGTGGTCGCCCCGGTGTCCTACGCTGCTGAGCACAATCGGACCGGGATCCGTATCACGGCCATGAGAAGGTCGGGGTCGGGGATAAGGGAAATGGCGCAGACATTTGGCACTCGTGCGACCTCAAGCGCGGCGCCGCCATCCGAACGCTGCATCTCGTGACCGGCGGGGAAGCCGGATTTGTACATGGCGTGTCAGAGACGTGCGCGCAGCCGTCGCCGGTGAGAGCGCAAAACGCGTCCCACACCATGACATCCAGGGGGTCTTCGGCATTCGGGAGCCACATCCGAACATTCGCTTCCGCCGACACAACAGAGTTGCACACATGACCTCCGGTCGCGGGGAGAATACGATTGGTTCTATTCCACAGCGTTTGACTTCCCAACATAATCGTACATGTCTTACGACTCGGATGCTTGCAGGTAGACAAGAAAGCGAACGACTCAGTGCACGATCTCCACGACCAGGTCGCCCTGGTTGATCGAGTCCCCTGCGAATCGCACACGTAAGTATAGCTCCGGCGTGTGAGTGAGTTACAAGACTCACCTTCATGTACGACGACTCGCTTGATATGGCCGGAAACGGGCGCAGTAACAGACGACTCCATCTGGAGAAAGGTACATCAGACACATATCATCACACGGCATCCACAGACACACACCTTCATCGCGCTCATCACTGGTGGTTGTGAACGACACCGTCAGCACGCTATAAGCGTCATACAGCCCGCGAGACTCACCGCAGATCGGGTCGCCCTTCTTGATCTCAGCGCCCTCCTTGACGCGTACCTCGACGACGACGCCAGACATGGGTGCGCCCACAGAGCCAGGGTCATTCGTCGCCCTTTCACGAGACACAGTCTCGACAGCAGAGTTCTTGTCCTCGACAGATACTGCGCGGACCTGCATGCGCAATCAGAATTTACGTGACGTCGGCTGTCGTAAGTATGTACCCACCTCGCCGTTGACCTCGAACCAGACATCACGCTGGGCACGACCCTCGATGACAGGGCCAACTGCCATGAGACGGATGATGAGGGTCTTGCCCTTCTCGATGTCAATCATCATTTCCCTTCCAATGTCAGGACGGCCAAGGAAGTAACGCGTGGGTACGACGCTATATGGCGGTTGTCAGAGAACGGAAGCGAACAGATTCTCTGATGCCACATACCTCAAGTCGCCGTACTTCTCGATGAAGGCCTGGTACTCCTCGAAGACCTATGGGAGGCGTCCATGCTCAGCTCAACACTTTCGACTTGCCATTGCTGACGCTTACCTTCGGGTACATGACATAGGACGTGACATCGGAATCCGTGATATGCTTGCCGAATTTGCTGCGGAGCTCCGCCTTGACCTTCTTGAACTCGATCGGTGCAAGACCGGTACCAGGCCGCCCGTCAATCTTGGGCTTGTTACGGATGATCTTGCTACGAAGTGGCTCGGGGAAACCGCCGACGGGTTGGCCAAGGTAGCCTTGGAAGAACTCGACAACAGAGGACGGAAAGTCAAGTTGGTCAGCGCGATCCAGAATGTCTTGCTTCGAGAAGTTGTTCTGGACCATCCACTGCGCGAAGTCTCCGACGACCTTCGACGAGGGCGTGACCTGTAGGGAGAGTCGACAAAGTTCAGAAAACCCTGGACGACCCTGTTCGAAGGGTAAGGGCAATTCACCTTGATGATATCTCCGCACTGTCGGAAGCCATCATCAGGAACCGAGCGCTGAGGAAGAAACAGTCAGAACATAACGCACCAGTTCGTTCGCCTCGATGTACTTCTTCTTGACCTCTGCACCCCAATATCAGCTTCTGCTTCTCAGAGATCTCAGGTCCGGGGTACAAACTTACCAGTCCATTGAGTCCCAAGTCCAAGCTGGGCGGCTTGGAACTGGAGACACCCGAATCAGTTTGGGAACCCACGCGGGGAAGGTCGCATAGATCTTTACCATGAGGTTCGTGTATTGGCCTCCAGGCATCTCGTGATCGAAGACACTGGAATCTGACGCGCGTACGTTTGCCTCGAAGCAAGCATACAACGCCCGAACCTGCGTCCAGTAGCTGTTGAGCGCCTGGATATCCTCGTAACGAATGCCCGTGCCAAGGTTGGTCTGCTCCAAGGCGCTGCAGACAGCACCCATCGGTGGCTGCGAGGTCAAACCGGACATGCCTATGGGGATAGTGAGTACGTTGGGCACAGAGATGCTCTAGAGTTGTGCTTACTATCGATGGCGACATCCACAACGTCGGCCCCTGCAGCAGCAGCAGCAAGCATGCTCGCAGTGGAGATACCAGCAGTATCATGGGAGTGTACATGGATCGGGAGGTCAGGGTACTTCTTCCTGATGGCCCCGATGAGCCTGTAGGACAGACTTCAGCAACGCGTCCTCAGGCGGATTACATGATACCTACACTCTTGCAGCCTCCGGCTTGAGCACACCAGCCATGTCCTTGATACCAAGGACGTGGATACCCTCAGCGATGAGTTGGTCGACGAAGTCGAGGTAGTACTGGAGAGTGTACTTTGTCTTCTTCGGGTTCGCGACATCGCCGGTATAACAGACGAC
Source organism: Earliella scabrosa (assembly GCA_022605405.1). Classification (NCBI taxonomy): domain Eukaryota; kingdom Fungi; phylum Basidiomycota; class Agaricomycetes; order Polyporales; family Polyporaceae; genus Earliella; species Earliella scabrosa. The sequence goes on along the minus strand of JABYQQ010000004.1, from coordinate 2,384,015 downwards.
AGCCTCGCAGACACCACCGGCCTTCTTCGCGGCATCGATACCCAGTTTCATCTGTACAAATTGTGAGTCATTGACCCATGGCGTATATGCGAACATTGACACACGTTCTCTGTGGACGGGATCAGCCTGGAAATTACAATGCACGCAACATGTGACTTAGACTTACCGATGTAGTTCAGGGAGTCGAAGACACGGAAGATGTCAAGACCATTCTCAACAGCCTTCTTGGAGAAGTCATAGATGGCGTTGTCGCTTTCGAAGATTGTCAGCACATGTCAGACTTCAACATGTCGGATACTCACGGGTAGCTTGTGTATCCAACACCGTTGGCGCCACGGACGAGGGCTTGGAACGGGATGTTCGGGACCAACTTACGCAGAGTACGCTATAGCCGCAATGTAGACAGGTCAGCCGTGCCCACGCCACACCAAGAAATGCAACAGCAGGCGTACCAGACGCTCCCATGGGTCCTCGTACAAGAACCGCATTGCAACATCGAATGTGGCCCCACCCCAGCACTCAATACTATAAGCGTTCGCAAGAGCGTAGCTCGTCTCCTTCGCGATGTTCACCATGTCGATGGTCCTGAGACGAGTCGCGAGCAGTGACTGGTGCGCATCACGCCACGTTGTGTCCATGATGAGCACACCTGGATACTCGCGGACGGCCTTTGCGAATGCCTCCGGACCCTTCTCGACGATAATGTTGCGCCAACCGACTTCACAGGGGAATGATGTATCGAGCGGTGGTCCGTTGGGATCCTCTCGGTTCACGAACTTCGGGACAACGATTTCGTCCCTCAGACCAGGCTCTCCTTGCTGACCCTTGATCGATGAGCCATTGACAGCAAGATCGCCGAGGTAGGCGAGCAACTTTTGTGCACGGTTCTGGCTCTGAACGAGCTTGAATAACTCGGGCGTGTCGTCAATGAACTATTGTGACCTGTCAGTCAACGGCCGAACCCGAGTCTGCATCGACATCCTACTCACAGTAGTCCAGGTCTTGCCGCCAATGAAGATGTCATGAGTCAGGAGTCGGAACAAGAAGGGAATGTTGGTCTGCAAAGCTACGTTATAGAACGAACATAGCAAAACCTGAAAGTAACGAACCTTAACACCACGGATACGGAATTCGACAAGAGCGCGGAGCATCTTACGACGGGCAACCTCGTACGTCGTCCCACTGACTGTCACCTTAACCAACAAACTGTCGTAGTGAGGCTATAGACCAACACAATGAGTCTCTCTCCCGACACGTCCCACGCGCCGCTGCGACTCACTGTGATCTGGGCTCCCGCGAAACCAGAGCTTGCGTCGAGACGCACACCGTTCCCGCCTGCACTACGGTAGACTTCGATCTTACCCGTGTCGGGTTGGAAGTTCTGCGATGCATCCTCAGTCGTGACACGGCATTGGATCGCGAACCCGCGCTTGGTGATGGCTTCCTGCGTGAGACCGAGCTGGGGCAGAGTTGCACCCGCGGCGATCTGGATTTGTGCTGCGACAATGTCGATGCCAGTGATCTCCTCTGGGGTGGGGTGAGTATCTCATCGTACCGGAGACGAGCAACTGAACGGTGCTTACCAGTGATGGTGTGCTCAACCTGAATACGGGGGTTGATCTCAATGAAGTAGTGCCTGCCCTGCTGGTCGACCAAGAACTCAGCAGTTCCCGCGTTCCTGTATCCAACACTCTTGGCCAACTTGATAGCATCCGAGAGGATCGACCTCCGGACTTCCTCAGGAAGATGCGTCGCAGGGGCAACCTCGACGACTTTCTGGTGACGACGCTGAACGGAGCAATCGCGTTCAAAGAGGTGCACGGTGTTCCCGACGGCGTCAGCAAGGATCTGTACTTCAATGTGGCGAGGGCGCTCGAGGAAACGTTCGATGAAGACAGTGCCGTCGCCGAAAGCAGACTTGGCTTCCGAGACTGCACGTTCAAAGGCATCCTTGAAGTCGGCCTGTTCACGAACAACACGCATACCCCGTCCACCTCCTCCCATGGCCGCTTTGATGATGACTAGGTAGAACACAGTATTTCAGAAGACGGCTTTCGAGCGTTCAAGAATTTACCTGCCTGGGAAACCATACTCCTTGATAAAGGCATCTGCCTCAGTCCAGGTCCCGACAGCTCCGGGGGTACCAGGAACGACGGGCACACCGACCCTAATAGCTGCCAACTACATTTAGACAGGCAGAAGCAATAGACGGATGCTAGCATGCTCACCCAAAGTACGAGCCTTCGTCTTGTCTCCGAGCTGGTCGATGACCTCCGGGGAAGGCCCCACGAACGCAATCCCAGCCTGCTCGACCTTGCGGGCGAATTCCGCGTTCTCGGAGAGGAAGCCATATCTGCGAATCACACACGCGCGCAAGTCCGATTCTGAGGATCACTATGTTCAGATGCGGACGGAGGAGAGTCCATACCCGGGGTGGATCATATCCACACCATGCTCGAGGGCGATCCGGATGATGTCGTCTTGTGCAAGGTACGCGCCGACGGGAGTAAGGCCCTTGCCGACCTGATATGCTTCGTCGGCCTATATGCGCGGGAACAACAAAGGTTAACAGAAAGACAGTGGGAACACGGACAACGCGGATCAACATACCTTCTGACGGTGAGCGGAAAGTCGGTCCTCTATAGAGAAGATGGCAACGGTGTGCATGGCGAGCTCATGGGCAGTACGGAAGACACGGATAGCGATTTCCTACAATGCGCCACAACGACATGAGACGGCAATCGCAATGCGAGTATATGCAGCACGTACGCCACGATTCGCGACGAGAATCTTCGTGAGGGGACCGGAGTGGCCAGCGGCCTTGCGACGCATCGTTTGGATGGAGTGCACCGGGGTGCCGGGGGCACTGGGGGTGACCGCGAAGATGGAGGCAAGCCTCGGCGGATGGAGGCTTGCCGACGACGTTGTGGACGCCATGGTCTGCTGCGTTGTGTGGAGAGTGCTCAGCACTGTCGAGTGGTTGTGAGCGTCGCCGAGGGCCGCGATGAGGACGATGGAGGGGAGGAGAGAGCAGGGGCAGACGCGGGGGGGCAAGTGGAGGGCGAATGAAGACGCGTAGATAGCAGTCGATATCAAGTGATCTCTTATGATCTCATAGATCTATCAGATTCAGCGACCGCGTCGACCGTCTCTGAGCCTAAAGTCCGCAACGGGCACTGCTCTCGCCGCCGTTATAACCTCCCCTCCGGCGTTACTGCGGCCTCTCCGCTGAACCTCCACCGCACAACGCCCAATGCTCCCCATTTTTTCTCGCCTGCAGCCATTGGGCCGCCCTCTGGTCAGGCGAGCAGCCACCCGCTGTGCTCCCACCACTGTCGCGTAACGTCTTCTATCGTACGTTACACCCAGCGTCCCGCACGTTCGCACTTCGCGTCTTCCCATTGCCTGGCTCAGCAATCAGTCCGGTGGCAACGCGCACCTGGTCATCGGCCGTTCCGGTATCCATACCAAGACTACCGGATGGGTCGTTTCTATCGTCCGATCATTGGATGCAGATACATAGTTACGTTGATACAGCATGGACGTGCTGCTCCGCAATCGTCCATGAATCGCGCCTGTCTCGAGTCCAATCTCGAGTCCGATCACGATGTTCTATTCGCTAGCGGTATCACTCCTTGCTGGGCCGCCATCTCTGCCTTCTTCTGGTTGTTCTTTGCTACCGCGTACACCAAGCCCGCGAAGAACCCGACGCCGACCGCAGATACCGATCCGAATGTGACGGGGTCGCCGAAGAAGATCATACCCGACGCAGCAACAGGAAGCTTGTTCAATGCCCCGACCATGCTGCCTCATGACGTCAACCAGGGTAACACGCGGTCGGGGGGTTGTCACGAACCTGTATGTAGTGGAGCTTGTTGCTCGGATACACCAGGCGGTGGTATATGAGATACCAACCGCAGCGGCGCCCGAGAACGCGATCGCGAAAAGCAAGAAATTCCTCGTCTCGGGAGGGCTGTCGTGCGTTTGTCAGTTCTCGTTGCCAGCTCGAAGCGCAGGAAGCTTACAAGTTGCGGTTCAAGTTGTCATAGCCCCAATTCTCAGCGATGATCGAAGCGACAGCAAGCACTGGGATCGAGAGCAGGTTGTTGTAGAACATGGTGTCCCAATCTGAGAATCCTGTTCCCTTGATCTTCTTCCGCATTGTGAGAACCTGCGATATCCGTCAGCTGCGTATCATGCACATCGATAGAAAACCCGCACATATGCTGCACTAGTTGCGCAGTTGGTAAACATCCAGAAATAACCGACATTCATCTTGTAGACAACCTCGGTGACGCTCGGGAAGCCGCCGATAGCTGCAGCAGGATCCCCAGTGGCGAGTGCATCATTTATGTCCGCCCACGCCGCGATGATTGAAGAAGCAACCTAACATATATAGCTGCTTGTTATTTGTTATACCGTCTGACTCCAGGTTAGGCTTACCATCAGAATGAAGGACACGAGGGTAAGTCCTGTAACACGCCCTCCAAACCAAAGTACCTCACCATAAGCCTACATGTGGCACTTGAGACGGCAGGAGACTCGTAAGAAGGCGTTGTAGTGCTTACAATGAGGATTATGGTCAGGTTCTTGAAGATGGTGTACACAGGTATACTCAGGTATTGCTATCAGTCGCAATTCATGAGCATGCAAGTCTCGATTCGCATAGGAGTGTACTAACCAAGCTTTTCGAGCCGGTGTATATCACACCGACGAGCATGCAGCTAATGGGGAACCACATCTTCGCGTCCTTGGTGTCGAAGTCGCGGAACGAAATGATACCGAGCTTCTTCACAATCATGACAGACCCCACGCATACTGATGACTGCATACATAGCAGCAGAAAGTTCATGTTGAATTGACTGCCTGACACGACGAACTGGTCGGTCATGTTAGCATGTACCTTACCTTGGAGTAAACTCGCTCGGAGATATATCCCATACCTTGTTTACGACAGTCATCAGGATAGAAGCCATACAGTAGCACACAATGGGCGCGACTGCATGTCACAACCATTTAGGTGAGATGGAGAAAGCATTGGCGATGCGTAATGTCCAAGCGCACCTGAAGATGTCCCACTATTCGGAGAACTCGCAGACCCCGTGGCGAGAGCCCTCCTGATTTCTGCCACATCGTCCTCCTCTTTCACCGAGTGCGTACGCTCTGCCATAGTTTCAGCGGAGTCTTGTCCGTCCTTTCCGTCAATCGCAAGAAAGCTTCAAGAGAGTGAGGATCTCCGGGACGGCTTGCGAGTCGAGTCCGTGAGCAATGTAATGTCGATGTCGATGTCGAGGCGAGGACTGTCCAGTATGATCACCAATCCGGGTAGGTCCAAACGAGCCAAATATAAAAGAGCGGAAGGGTGAGTGACTCTGCTGAAGTGACGGGAAGAGACAAGCGGCTATGAGAGGCCGCTGGCATGTTGGGGAAGTCGAGGAATATGTAAACTGAGAGGCGCCCATAAACGTATATACCTGGCCAAGACCACCATTGGCACCAATGAGCGTAACAAGCCTGAAGTACCGAATTTGTTCCTAGGAATCGCAGTTGCGTTCAACGAAACTGGGTGATGAAAGTCCCCTCAACTTGTGGGATGTCTATGGCATAACGTAGGCCACAGAGTCGCGACTATACCCTTATCATTCAAACTCTATAGCTACATGTAGCCTGCAGTTTGTACAGCCCAGGTTCCACCTACAGCTGCACCATCACCGCGGTGTGACTAGACTCCCATGGATAGGATACAGCATACAACAAGTAGATCGCAATATTCAATGGCTAATAACTCTTCAGGGGGAACTCGATACAACGCGAGTGGCATAACGTACTGTAGCGGTAGAACCGCGATGAACCTAGATGAAGGTGCTGACTGAGGACCATGCTGCTTGGGGTAAGACGGGATCATGGTGCTGCGTGGTGCGGGAGGCAAACCCAAGCGTTCCTACCCAGTGAGCGTATGTGAATCAAAGCAAGAGTGACTTATTACAGAAAGAACATCTTACCTCGTCGGGTCCATAATGACCATGGCGCCACCGAGCACGGAAAGAGCTGTAATTGACAGATCTTGGAGGAGCTCGAGGAAAGCGAAGGAGACTAATGGCTTGGTCCGTCCACTTCACTATCCGTGTCATCTGGATTGAGCTCCATAGCCACGGTCATGAATCTGATGTAAGGGCAATTGAGCCACGAGAACAGGATGAAGTGGAACCACACTCACTGAGCCGCATGTGTTGCCGACAAGACGCGCATTGCGTCGAGGTTCGTCTTCATCAGCTCACAAAGGTCTGCCGTCTGGCCGATGGCACGCGAAAGCCTGGCCAAACTGTGTCCAAGCTGCATATAGTTTCGATCCTTGGCTTGAGTCGCGTTGGCGGGCTGAGCTTGCATGATGTCGTCCACCTAGTTAGTGGTTAAGGGAGCAACTTGACGTTGACAGAAGAAGAGGGAGTCAGGAGGAGGTGAACTGGGAGTCTGGGACAAAGCACGCTTAACTAAGAGCGCGATCACGTGCACGCCGATCCGATCTGGAGGAGTAAGTGGCCTCCTCCAAATAGGCCCGAACGCCGAATTCGGGGACGAGGCCAACGTCCGATCTTCGACTCCGAGGTCGCCCACAGGCCTTCTCCCAGGTCTCGCCACACCCACCCATCCGCCGCCCAGTCGTCCTCCTTTTCACGACCGACGCAGGCGACCCCATCCCAATCGCCCGCCATGAACGCCACGACTACCTTCCTCGACGCAAGCCAGCTACGTTACCTCTCCGCGCACACTCCAGTGTACTACACGCCGGAGGTCCGACTCTGGGCTCCACTTGCGGATCACCACCTCGCCCTCGCTGTCATCGTCATCGGCTACTGGGCCCTCAGCATCCTCTTCCATATACTCGACATATCGGACTGGAAATGGCTAGAAAAGTACCGCATTCACGAGAGCGAGGAAGTCAAGGCACGCAACCTTGTCACCCGCGCTGAGGTCGTGCGAGCTGTCATCGTCCAGCAAGTGATTCAGACTCTCGTCGGCTTGTGGTGGGTGGAAGAAAAGCCAACTGGCGGCGATGTAGACCATCTCGCCAACATGCTACGCATGGCACCATGGTTGGAGTACGCCGTGACTTGGGTTCTCGGCGAGGAGGCGGGTGCTCAACTGCTCGCAAACCGGGGTGCAGAGGGGCTCTACACCCTCTACTGGTGGGCAATCCCTGCCGCGAAATTTGTGCTAGGAATGTGCGTAAACTTCCACTCCTCGATGTGAAGCGCGCTCACCGGTGATCCCCTGTAGGTTCATCATCGACACCTGGCAGTACTTCCTCCACCGTGCCATGCACGTGAACACATACCTGTACAAGAAGTTTCATTCTACCCACCACCGTTTGTACGTGCCCTACGCGTTTGGCGCGCTCTACAACCATCCATTCGAAGGATTCCTGTTGGACACTTGTGGCGCGGGCCTTGCGGAGTGGATCGTTGGCTCAAGCACCCGCGAGGCCATGCTTCTCTTCTTGGTGTCCACACTCAAGACCGTGGACGACCATTGCGGATACAGGTTCCCTTGGGATCCCCTCCAACTCGTGAGCGGCAACAATGCAGACTATCACGACATTCACCACCAGGTATGTCCGAGCCCATTCCACCTTGCTGAATTGCTGGTCACTATCTTGTTGCAATTGCTAACTATGTCTCGTAGGTGATCGGGATCAAGTCCAACTTCTCGCAGCCCTTCTTCATCCACTGGGATGTCATTCTGGGTACACGGATGACCAGAAAAGACATCGAGGAGCGTCGCGCAAGGCAGAAGCAGAAGGCGCTGTAGACATCTAGCTGTATACTCATCTGACTCGCAGGATCCCTTGGTTGCGGTCTTACATACTGTACATGTGTTATAATTGTGCTGAGCGCATCACCTCTCCATGTTGCCGTCTTGTCTTGCAGGATTTGTTGAGCTCAAGTCGAGGACGCCTCGCACGAGCGATTTGTAGAGCGCAGTAATGATAGATACGAACGTACAATACAATATCCAGACCGGATGCACCGACAAGCAATCACTACCAATTGGCAAGTGCCTCCTTGGTAAGCGGTACACTCTCCATCTCGTGCTCGTATTCCACCTCGACTCTGGGTCCACCTAAAGTTGAAGTCGTTCAGTAGCACGTACACTTGCGAGAATGAGGATACTGACGTCTCGCTTTCTTCTCTGGTCCTTTTCTTGGAGGCTTTTGGGGTTTTGAAGGTGGTTTTCGCTTTCCCAACGTGGGCTTCTTGGGGACACCTTCATCCTCATCGCTTCCTTCCTCATCGTCGTCATCTTCTTCCTCGTCGTCCTCTTCTCCAGATGACTTTGCCAACATTGAGACAACCCTGCCCGGCCAGCAATATGCAAGAGCACTCACCGCAGCGTCCTCCAGATCGCTCAGTCCGTCCTCCTCCCCGCTCATGTCACTCACGAACTCCCTCTCGCCCCAGCCCTCCTCATCCTCTTCCTCAAGCTCGTCTTCATCCTCCTCGTCCGTCTCGTCGTCGACCATCTCCAGCTCCTTGCCCTTGCCTTTCTCGCTGTCCTTTTCTCCCCGCTCCCGGTCCAGCACCGCCTGCCAGACAGCCTCGTTCACGTTCAGTGGCATGTCGCCGTAGGCCTTCGACTTCAGTCGCTCGATGAGCTCCGCCTCGATCGACCGCTCGAGCTTCGCGGCGGAGAGCGCCTTGCGCTCTCGCACGGCTTCGCGTCGCTCGAGCTTTTTCTTCACCCCAATGAGTTTCGGTCTACGCACGCGGAAGGGGGTCAGTTACAGCGGACCAGAAAGTAACGCCGTAATGGGGAGACGCACTGTTGCCGTAGGGCGAGTCGGCGCATCTTGATCAGGTACTGGGTGATTTTGGTGACGCGCTGCTTGCATTTGTGTATCGTAAAATTCGGCCAGTGAATGAGCTCCTTGTCAATCTAGCGGACATGCTTCAGCGACGGGGTAGCAGACGAGAGCCCAAGGGTGGACGTGCCTGCTCAAGTGCCTTCGTGTAGTTGTTCGAGAGCTTTATGCGTTCCCACATATGGGCGGGTGAGTGTGCACGCTCGATGGTCTTCACATACAGGTACAGAACACCTTAGGAAACAGAGCGCGTCGGTCAGACCAGCTACGGCACGAACATGGACTATAGCAGCACTCACCCTCCTTTTCCCGAACCGTCGCGTACCTAGAGTTGGCTAAGGGGCAGCTCTGTCTGTTGCACAATCCTGTCACGTTGTACTCATTGCGGCAAAAGTTCTGGGTGGCAGTCCTGGGAGATGGTACACAGAGTTAGAGTGCTCTGCCGGAGGTGAAGGGGCGAGCGTGCACCGACTTGACTTTGTAGGAGCAGAACTGGGTGTTAATCACCGACCAAATCACGTCGTCACTCTGCATGACGAGCGTGCTTCCAGGGGAACGTTTGGGAGGAGAACGAGTGTGAGGTTAGACCAGGTTCAGACCAGAGCAAGTCTCTGCACTCGTCGGCTGCAGACGCCCAGTAGAAAATCTGGTACGCTGCATCTGATTGGCCGAGGCCCCAGGTTCTCACGGATGACGGGCGCTTTGTTCATAGCACAGGCGAGCTCGATGGTGTCATAGCCATACGCGTTCTCTCCTGGCGACTTGCCACTCGTGTGCTCCTGCTCTGCTTCACTCGTTCTCCTATCCAAGTAGCCCCAGACCACTCTCCTTTGCCTCACACATGAAACAACCATGGCGCGCCCTACCTCTAAGAAGCATGAACGGCGTCCGTCCGAGGGTCCACAATGAATGGCTGCCAGTCCAGCTCGCCATTGCTCGCCAACGATTCCTTCGCACTTCCCGTCCCTGCCTCAACTTCCACTTCGATACGCATCACTTCGTACAACGACTGGAGCGTGAAGGTCTTAATCGCGCTCAGGCGGAGGGCATCATGACCGCATTGGCGGAGGTCATCGACGAGAGCATACGAAACATGACGAGCAACATGGTCACGAAGGCGGACCAGGAGAAGGTTTGAGTTCTCCTTGCGTCTTTGTCTCTCTTTGCTGTCTACATTACTGACCCGTGCTCTGCTGAAGTAGCATCAGTACACTCAGCAGGTCGACTTCGCCCAACTGAAGTCCGAGCTCCAACTCATGGAGAAGAATGAGCTCGCGATGATCAAGGCGGAGAACGACAGGCTTGTGACGGACATTGAGAAGCTCAAGCAGCGGCTGCGCGAGGAGATCACACGTACGCAGGCTGGCGTCCGACTCGACCTCAATCTCGAGAAAGGCCGCATGCGTGAGGAGACGAGCAAGCAGGAACTGAAGATCAAGGAGGTCGACACCCGCATAGAGCAGGAGATAGCCGCTCTGCGTACCTCAATCCAGGTCTCCAAGGTGCGGATCGAGGGTCGTTGATGCATCCTGTGCAAAGGCTGATTCTGGGACGCATGTAGGCTACGACATTGCAATATCTCGTCGGTTTCGGTACGTCATGAGATCGACAGTATACCTTGTGCTCCGCTGATCCCGGATTGCTTTAGTCACTGGTTGTTCCGCGTTACTCATGGCGTATATGCGCTTCCGTTACTAGCGATGCTCGTACCCTAGAGCGTACCGGGTGTATAATACGGCGGCTAGGCTGGTCCGACCGACCAGAAGAGAAGGCACCGCGGAGGGTGTCGTAATCGCGGTGGGTTTTGCAACTGCTTCACGCGGACCCTCAGTGATGTGACGTTGTCCAGATCTATGTAAAGACACTTGTATTCTAACGGACTTCATGCACATTACCACACTAGTCATCTAATGGCGGCAACACATCACTGGCGATCGGTTCTCCGAGTGCTACACGCGCAAACTTTTCGTATGCCCGATCGAGGTCGTCGTTCACTATAACGATATCATGCGCTCCCTCTTTGGCATACTCAATCTCCTTGTATGCCGTGGCGAGGCGCTTCGCCACAGCGGCCTCGGATTCCGTGCCACGTCCCTGAAGACGCTGGCGCAGTTCGGCCAAGGACGGCGGAGAGATGAAAAGGTAGACAGGATTCAGATCCGTCGCCTTCACCTGGCGGACGCCCTGGAACGGGTGTTTGGACGGAAGAGAAGAGGGGAAACAGGCTGCTGTGAGGATCACGTACCTGCGCCTCAATGTCCAAGAGACACCTCCTGCCTGTGCTCTGTATGTCGCGGACAGCCATGAAGCTGGTGCCGTAGAAGTTGCCGGAGAACTGGGCGTGCTCAATGAAGGCGCCCTGGGAGATGAGCTCCTTGAACTTGTCCTGGGTGATGAAGTGGTAGTCTTTGCCATGGACCTCGCCGGGACGCGGCGGACGCGTCGTGTCTGTCAGGGTCGACGAGACACGGGGCATGCTGTCAACGGCTGTGGGACGAGGGGCGAAATAGCAGCTCACGGGAGACGCTGAACCCGAACTTGTCGGGATGGTCAGCGAATAGCCGTTTGAGGAGCGTGCTCTTGCCCACTCCGGACGGACCAGAGATGACGAGGGGGCGGAGGAAGTCCGCGGCGGGCGGCATGGGGATGCGAGGAGTGCACAACGCGGAGGACGGGACAGGGAAAGCTTGGAGGAGGACTTGGAAGGCGAGGACAAGGCGGCGCGCGAGAAATTCGAGCCAATTGCGATTGATAATGCAAGTCCCCGGATAGGCAGTGGGCGGAGGTAGTCAATTATGTAATAGGCACGGATGCCTGTAACAGTGGAGATGTCGCGCTAGTGGAGGCGCCGGGAGTGATTGGGAGAGGGACGGCGAGAGGCCCGCTCTCCTCTGCCTGTCTCTGTCTCTGTCTCTGCCTGCTACCTCTTGCCCTTCTCCCGCCGTCTGGGCTGCCCATCCGCCCTCTCCCGCCGCGCCCCCTTCCTATCCTTCGTTTAATTCGCCCTCCTTCTCTTCCGTCCACGCTTCCGCTCGGTCTCTTATCGCTTCACGACAAACATGGGCGCTGTCTGCTGTCGGCCTCAGGTGCGCCCTCTCCCCTATTTGCCCCCGCCGTCCGCACGCAAATCGTCTTCCTCCAGCCCATAGACTTCGATGGGGACGTCAACCTCTTTCATTTCATCCTCTTGCGATGCGTGGGCAAGGGTGCGTTCGGGAAGGTGCGCTTTCTCCTCGGATGTAGTCACTCCCACCACCCATACCATGTCGTATGCAGGTCCGGGTGGTCCAGCACAAGCAGACGCGTGATCTCTACGCCCTCAAGTACATCAACAAAGCCAAGTGCGTGAAGATGAAGGCCGTCGCCAATATCGTCCAGGAGCGCCGGTTGTTGGAGGAGGTACGTCCTCAGTTCTCCCCGCTCGTTCCGCGAACAGAGTTAATACGTGTTCCCGCTCTGTAGATCGATCACCCTTTTGTGGTCAACATGCGTTATGCTTTCCAAGATGACGAAAATTGTTTCTTCGTCCTGGATCTGATGCTTGGAGGGGACTTGAGATGTGAGCTCTTCTCGTCTCGCTCGCCCAACGCTCTGGCATGTATTCTCAATGTCCATGCGTCCCACAGTCCACCTAGAGAGGCTAGGGTCGCTTTCGGAGGAGGTCGTACGGTTCTACGTCGCCGAGATCGGGTCAGCGCTTGCGTACCTCCACGACCATCGTATCATTCACCGGTGAGGAAAACGAAAACTTTTGCTTCACTATTGAATCGTGCTGATACCACACCGGTCTAGTGACCTGAAGCCCGACAACATCCTCCTTGACGAGCGCGGACATGCTCACATCACCGACTTCAACATCGCTGTTCATTACTCCGAACGTCGGATGTTGACCGGCGTTGCGGGCTCGATGGCGTATATGGCACCTGAGATTCTGGCCAAGCGTGGATACACCTACACGATCGACTGGTGGTCGCTTGGAGTCTGTGCATACGAGCTGATCTTCGGTCGTCGCCCTTTCCGTGGGAAGACCAACAGCGACCTCACCCATAGCATCTCCAAGGATTCACTGCGGTTCCCGGAGGATGCGGAGTCGAAGTGCAGCAGGGCAGGCATTCAAGCATTGAAGGGCGTGAGTATCTGGTCTCATCTCTCACCGCCAAAGGCTATCGTCCCTCCTTTCTCCACCGTGTACACGCGCATCTCCCTGCTCTACCCGGGGTGATATGCGAGCGTGAAGATCCTGGAGAGCACACGCGGTGACGACACATGTTTCGATTGATTGATGGCTGATTTTGCTTGCACAGTTCCTTGAACGAGACCCCTCACGGCGGTTGGCTTGCAAGCCGAATGGAGAAGGGTTCGATGAACTGAGGAGGCATCCATGGTTCGCGACCATCGACTGGAGCACGCTAGAGAGCAAGTCACAGACGGCGCCGTTCATTCCTGATGTACGTGGTGTGTTGTCGTCTGGGCGACGTTTACTAAGTAAGGTGTGGCGATCAGTCAAAGAAGGCCAACTTCGATGCTTCCCATGAGCTCGAAGAACTGCTGCTCGAGGACAACCCATTGCGAGCGAAGCAACGGAAGGAGCGGGACATCAGCAGTCTAAGCGCCGAGATGAGGCAGATGGAAGAGCAGTACGTCATATCACCTTCTCGTGCTTCTTTCCCTCTTCAATCTCGCAATCTCTGTGATGGTGCACTGCATACTAACATACGCTCTCCATCTCAGATTCACGCCATACGACTTCAAGAAGATGCAGCGCCGGTCATACTACCCCCAGACCCAGATCATCTCCACGGTGACGGCGACATCGTCCACGGGACCTGCTTCTTCGAGACCAGTGACGCCCATGACGATCGGTAACGACGGCGTACAAGACTACCCCTACAACCAGAAGCCAATGCATGACGACATGGGGATGGGCATGCACGACTCTCCTGTCGTGGAGATGGCGGACTTCAGCGAAAAGGGCCACTAAGGCTCACATACCCTCGACGGACCCACGCTCTGCGTGGAAAGGTCCCGCACGAGTCAGAGTTGCCCAACGCTCATGCTGGTCCGTCTGCGGCGGACACCCATTTCACCTGTACCTTGTCTTGTTTGGTTCTCTCTGGTTTCTGGTGTAGCTTGCGCTTCATTTATCGACATCGACCATCCCGACCCCGTACTCGGCATCATCCCACTTCCCTTCCTACACCTATCCAGTGTCCGTTAACCTATCCTAACTGTATACGAGCCTTGTCCTTCTGGTCCTGGTCCCGCCTGCCGCGCCACACCGCACGCATATCATGCCCCCGGATCCTGATCCCTATGACCCTACCGCGTTATGCCCCTTCACGCTCGCTCTCACGCACCCTCTCGATACTTGTACACCCTACTTCCTCTATTCGGAAGGCAGCCCTCCCCTACTTTCTCTCCTTATATCGTACCCCGGTTAATCGCCCCCGTCGCGCGCTTTTGTCCTGTGTTCACTTGACTTTTTCCCTCTCCTCTCGGGTTGTGCCTATATAGCACGTCGCGGTAGCGTCCAATACCATCCCGTTTATGTGGTTTGGCTTCGCGTACTACTCGCGCGTCCGCTTTCCCTTTCCCCCATTACCGTATCGCCCTTCTATTGCCCCGTCCATCCTGTTCTTCTCTAGTTGTGCTTTCCTCATATATGTACTCTGGGCGTATCCGGAGGGGCATTATCGATCGTTGTAGGTGCGGCGCGTTGGAGGTCGGGACGTCGAGGACTCGTTGGTTGGCTCGGCTTCCTGGATATCCCTTTACCTCCCCCCTGGGCTCTGATCAAATGTATACACACTCCCTCTCCCCTCCCTCCTCTCTCCCCCATACGGCGTCTGCTGCACATGTTCACGGCATTGTTTGATAGCGAAAAGTAAATCGAAGTCCCGATGTCGTCCATACCCCGCTTATAGCGCCCAATATACCTACATACACCACCATCTGTCTATTCAAATGTACCGAATGGTTGGTCGCACGTTTTGAGCGGTTCGCGTTATCCCCTCCGGGCGATCGAGGCTCGTTGTCCGGTCCCAGGTCGTTCCCCAAATAGATCTAGAGTGCCTGTGGAGGTCCCACCGGTGGCATCGCACACTAGTACTACCATGCACCGGATCGTTGACCTGAGCTGAAGGGGCGCAATGACAGCTCCCGGGATACTGAGAGAACACATCTACTAAAAACAATTGACGTGACCGATCGCAATAAGTTACCGGTTCCAGGCAGGAAAGCGCCGCCATCCAGACTCCTCCGATCCACTCTCTTTCACATCGTCTTCTTTGGGTCCGTTCCCAGCTTCGGTGCCTTTGCTGCCGTGCCTGGGCTCTTCGTGGGTGGTGGTGGTTGTGGTGGTGTCGGCCGAGCCTTACCTCCGCGAGAGGTGACCGCGGTGTAGAAGAGCGAGCCAAGGAAGACCATGCTGGCACCGAGGCCAAGCTGGGCGTTCCATCCATTCCCGAACCACCACACGCTGAAGCAGAGACTGATCGCTTTGCGGGTCGTCAACACGAGGTTTGTCGACACCGAAGATACGTGCTGGAGTCGGAATGTCAGTGCGGTGTGAAAATGGGGATGAGAGGCTAGCTAGACGCACCGAGGTCAGCTGGTTCACTCCCGAAACGCACGCAAGCTGCGTGAACATGTTTGCGACGAGGACCGCGTACGGGACGTAGGGTGCCAGGCTGCCTAGTGCCTCTACCGAGAACGGCGCCAACGACGCGGGGCTTGAGAGGCCGCGGAATCCTCGTTTCAAATCAGAGACGAAGAACAAGAAGATGGGTAGAGACAGGCAATGCTGAATGAGGAGGTCAATAAGGCGGGATTTGCCATTACAAGCCCTCGTCGCACCGTGTAGAACACACCCTCTTTCCAATGTGGTCCGTATTTGGTGTATGTGCGCTCTTGTAGCACGCCAAGGATCCCGGTGAGCAACAGGGAGAACGTGAGCATGGCGACACCAATCGTGTACCGTCCGATGTCGACGTCATCAGAAACCTTCGTTGAAGAAGGCCGGGACAATGTTGCCAATACGACTCCTGCAGACACGAATGCCACAGCAGTCTTGACGAGGCATAGTGAGGTGAGCGATGTCTTGAAACGGACAATTGGGTACTCACAACTTGTGCTAATGAGTAGCGCTTCTTCATTACAAGATATCCCAAGAGCATTGATACAGCCAGACCTTGCGCGACGCGTCTTAGTGACACATGTACGATACGGGGATGAGTGTTACGACCTCACACACCTGCAGAACGGAATACAATCTGTATTGTCAATGGCACAGAGAACGCGAACACCCAGTTGTTCATCAAGGATCCGGAAGTCAGGACAAGCACTTGCAATGCCCAATTACTCAGTGGGACGTGTCGCGGTTTTAGGTGCGGAAATCCGCCGCCCTGTGGAAACACGAGGAAGGAGGGAAGTGATTGAGCAGTGATGAAGAGCATCTGGGAGAATGTGAGAGTGGTTCCTAGTGGAGGTGAGTGACCTATTCCAGCGAAACGGCATCACGATGGTACTCACCGATATGCGCATCCATCTTCAAGAGCTGTTCATACGACCACACGTTCCTACGTAGCGCAACGCTCAACCCGGGTTGCTCGTGTGACAACAGACGACGATCGTACTGACGAGCAGCAGCCTCCAAATACAAGACTCAATATGAGACCGTAATCCACCAGGGAGAGTGCGACCGCCTTCGAAACCTCAGTGTTCCTATCTTCCTTTCCTACGGGTCTCTTCCCAGATGTCTTCACATCGCCGTTGGTCTGAGGTACTTCCAGATGTGTCTTCGCGACATGGCGCGCCTTGAGTTCGCCCCCTCTGGACGAGCGTGCCATGGTGACGTCAGGGAGAGTGAGACCAGAGTAGAGAGAGAGCCGAGATGGTTGAGCACAGGAAGAAAGACATGGGAGGGGGGAGAGAGCTGGAAATATAAAGCTCAGGGAGAAACGCCCACGGGACGTGGAAGCATCTGTCTCAACTGACCGCTGCCACTCGTCCTGACGTGAACCGCTGTGGCGGTGGGACCTTTCCCTGCCGCTGACTCAGCTCCCGATATGGCATCTTCGTTGCACCCGTCACCCGTCAGAACTTTGCACAACCCGACCGTCAACTTAGCCTCGCCGAGTACGAGTACCCACTGCCACTCAGGATGCCATGGCACTACGCTTGATCACTACCTGCGCCTGGCTCTCAGGCTCAATCAGTACATAATCATACAACAAGTCGCATTTGATTTGACCGTGAATGTGTCGATACTTCCTACACAGTGGACAGGGTGCTATCTATCTTGCGAAAGTTGATCTCAGTCTCTCCGGGTCCGCGCGAAGTGTCCTGTATCAACCCATTCTAGTTTCAGCCGCCACTAGCACGTACTTCCAGTCAGGAATGACACTCACCGAAGGAGTTTTCCAAGGCTGAAGCTGGAAGCTTTGAAGCTTGACCTTATTCGGTTTCTGAGGGCTCGTCACTGAATCGGACAAAGTGAAGCCTTGTCTCGCGCCGGTAGTATCGGGGGCGAAGTTCAACGTTGGAAACTCTGTCACGATCCCGAATGTGCACATTCCGCGTTCTGAAAGCCACTTGCGGGAGTTCAGCCTATATGATGGGTCAGAGCTACTCTTGTAGAAGATGTAGTAAGGTTGAAGTACGGACGTAGTGATGAAGCTGTTGGCATAGACTGTAGGTCGATCTTAGCATCTCCGGGTCATTCATGCCAAACAAGAGCTTACGTACTCCGGGTTGATACAATGCCCACAGAAGCAAAAATCAAGTTCTTCGGGTAGACGATGGCCTACGCAAGAATGCATGAGGGTCGTTGAATAGAGGTATAAAATGCCTATACTCACGAACACAAAGAGAAGTAGGGTGGACGCGCTGTATGATGCAACTAAGCTTGATGACTGAGATCGAATTGCGGCACGAGTTACTTATTGACCAGCCCTAATAGATTGGAATAAGTGATGGGCTGAGAGAAACGAGAGAAACTGATGTACTTGCCTGTGTTGATGGTGTACACAATGATGATTTGGATCATGGAGTCCGTGCTATATCACGCGTAGTCAGCCTCAATCAGGGTACAGTAGCCAGCCAGTCATTCCTACCGGTTGAAGCCAGTGCGACTCCGATGCAGCACAAAAATGAGCGTTGATGTAAGAAGAGTATCCGCAACAACGATGCACACAGATCCGACTGAAATGAGCCACTGTGAACCCTAATGAGTATTTATCATCGCAGGTTCGGGTGTTATGATGCTCACCGTGACTTGGCCAAGATATGTGAACTCTCTCAGGATCCACCTACGTGCCAGCCAAGGTCCGTCATGGAGACCATTACGGTATACATGATATGTGACGTACGATTTCACTGTTGCAGCTGTCGCGAACGTATTCAGCGAACGGCTCCTAGTAGTTATGAAAAGCCGTACCACAATTGAATCCTGCGGAGATTCGTCGACGCTTGTCAGACATGGCATACCCTGCTTATACAGGAACTGCATTCACCAAGTGCGGCCGTGGCAAAGAGACCCTGCAAGCAGTGAATTGTTCCACAATGTTGTAAGCACGTAGTAACCACGCCGTAAAGATCGGATGGTTAACATACCGCTATTGACGCAATCGGCCGATACCGCCGTCCAACTGATGATGTATTCCCTTCTCAGCACCCCGAACGTACTTATCAAGCATTCTGAACTTTACTCACGTAGGAACACTCGACGCATGTAGAAACTGAGAGAAGTCAATGTCATCCCGTGCACCTCCAAATCTTCGCCCTTGTCCTACTAAGTAGTAGTGCTTGCTATACTCACCATTGACAAGCGAAGACAGTGGCGCCCTGTTGAATGTTAGTACAAGCGAGTCAGCGCTCCTGTCGTGACGCTCTGTCACTGAACTCACGAAAATGAAGGTCGAGAGCTAGGATATACGGGGGGGAGTCGGTTCAGTAATTGATGGTTAAGCTCTCGGTCTCATCATCGACAGAACGACGTACATCAAGAGACCTATGCAAGAATAAGTGGTACATTCCGACGGACACAATTTTCGTTTCGTACATACCATACGGCTCCAAGTAGGTGTTGCGGCATGAAGTAGCTAGCCACGAGGTAGTAATAGCTTCAAGCCGCTCAGTGATTGAGTACCTTCTTGCCATCTGAAACAGCAACGCACCACGCGTGGATATTTAAGACGGCGGTGAAGGTCTCTAGCAAGCTACTCCGGTGATTAACATCCAATAGCAAGAACATAGTAAGAACAGCCGTCACCGACAGGACAATCACCACCTGAGCATATGTGAGCACATTGGTTGGAGGGTGATTATTTGATATACTTACTAGGCACTTCAGTAGTAGGGCATCTTGAGAACACGAGCGAAAGTAGTCGACCACCTGGTGCAGTAGAAAACCGAATAATCTGCGAGCAGTGACGTCTTATCCTCAATTGCACGACTTCCCACACCGCATCAGAGCACTTACGCAAGTCCCACAGTGGTTCCAAGGAGGTAAGCTCCGAAGGTATTGTCAAGCGCCGGGATCAGGATAACGGATGGCAGGTATTCGAGCGAGACATCGGAGCTGTTAGTGAGAGTGTCGAAAGGCATCGTCAGCAAGAGATGATGCTGATTACAGAATACAAGACAGGGCTCACCTGTATATATGCCTGACGGGAGCGCGGCTGATCGAATGCTAAGATCAAGATGCAAAGCCAGTCGAGGCTCCACCGATGGGTTCATCAGCTTGTACCTGCAATCGAGCGACAGGGTAGGTTTCTCGGGCGGCGAGGAGAAGCAACCCGCTCACTACCACATAGTATCATCTATGCGAAATTCAGTGAGAAGCCTAGTGGCCTATCACGCTCAGGTGGGCGCCGGACGACTTCGATATCTGGTGATGTTTTGACGGTGGGAGATTCTGGTACGGAGCGTCCATGCCCCAGACATCGAACAGTCGAGCGAGGCGCGAGGGCTAGCTGACGCCGACCGCCAGATCACCGCTCGATACCCACTGGGACCTACAGATATGTAACTTCCAAGAAAATGTCCGACGCTTCTGGTGCTCACCTGTGCGTGATAGCGAACTTGAAACAGCTTGTGTCGGTATTCAAGGGACAGGGCGGCTCTGCAAGAAGTGCCCCAGCCTCGTTGTCACTGCCAATGCGACGTCAGGCTCAGTAAGGACATGTTCTCCAGTGAACGCACACCCATGTCAATGATGAAATCGGATTCGAATTTCGGCACTCCGGCACGTACGGTTTGCCTCTGGAATGTGGGATGCCGCTCATGCACGTCCCGGCTACAAGTCCCAAGCGTGTCGATATCTCGCGGCCCCTGTCAGACAAGCGTGTCACCGCGCTCGCTCATGGAGCAGTATGGAATGCCGAGTCTGCGACCGAGAGCTGCCGACCTGCCGTGGCACTGGATTTGATAGCGGCGTGGAGGCACCGAGCGCATATATAGCCATGGGACCCGAGCAGATGCGTTCTCTTTCTTGATCTATGGGCACGAGCACACTCACCTGAAGCTGTGTATGTACTGGGCTGTACTTACTCTGTAGGTGATGAGCTAGATCTTTGAGGTCACTGGCAGTGTTGATAACATAGTAAGCGAGAGAGACTTCGACTCGAGAATGGCTCGCCACCACAATCGCTCCACAACTTGAAGTTCCGGGTCTTAGCCTGACAAGCTTTGCGGGTAGGTCATTCATGCTCTCCGGACCGATGGCTGGCTCATCCTCCAACTACAGTCCTAATCTTTGGTGCAAGGCTGGCGGGGGATCTGAAGTTGGGGTACACTTCCTCGGTTAGTAAACGGCGGTGAGGTTCAAGGTGCTGACGCCGGCGCCTGTCACTCATGCCGCCCACATTCTTAGGCTTCAAGCTTCTAAGCTTCATTGGCAGTACTAGTCCCCCCGGATCCGGTTTTTAACGAACTTTCATTACTCGGGCATCGATACACAGCCTTTCCAGCGTGCAGAACCAGGTGAAGGTTAACTTCGATGAGATGGAATTGATGATACTCGCGTGATCAAACTGAACTGTCCGTCCTGCTCTATTCGTATGTATGCAAAGGTAGTAGCAATAGCAATAGCAATAGTGATGTCTCGGGGACGTGTAGAGTACTCAATCATGAGCGAGGAGATGGGAGACACGAGCCACCAGGGACCCGGCCCCATTTTGCAACGCCACGTGCGACGCGGCGTGCCACAGCAAGGACCAATGCGCGATATGTATGTATGTACGATGATAGGTTGGGGATGATGAGGGCGATGGGGATGACGGAATGACGATGAGGGTGCGGGGAAGATAGATTGGGGGTCATGAAGAGCGGGGGCGACAGATGCAAGATGAACAGCAAGATGCAGCAAAGACGAAATCAAGGAACCACGGCACGAAACCGCCCGCAACAGCTTCTATACCACACAATCAACAATCAACAACAGTCCTGCCACCAAGGACTCAGCGCGGTTCGCTCAAAACTCAAAAGCGGTCCCCTCCAGGACGAAGGCTGCGCGACGGCGACCGCGCGAGCGGGTCCACATCCATGTACCCCGCATTCCCCAGCGTCTCCCTCGACTCGCTCGTCGGAGCCATCCTCGGCGATCGCGGTGATGCCGGCACGTCGAGATATGGCGAGCCGCCCGGGCCCATGCCCAGTCCGCGCGGGAGGATGACGGGCTGCACGGGTTGGGTGTAGCGCACGTCGAGCTCCTCGAGCACGGCCTTGAGGTTGCGCATGAACGCGGTGCGACGCCCCCAGCGGCCTCCCCAGTCCTGCCAGTTCGGACGGTGCTCCATCGCGACGATGAGGTGCAGCGCGTTCTGGAACTCCATCTTGTCGATGTTGACCGCGACGTTGGACCACTCGCGGCTGTTCGCGGCCACATAGGCTTGCAAGCGAATACGGAGCTGCTCGATAACCTCGAGAGGCGTGTCGTATGCCACCATGAGATTGGTCGTCTCCCACCTATCCAACGCACCGATCAGCACGACTACTACTGGGAGGGTGAGAGATGACGTACATGGAGTTACTGCGGCGGAGATTATGAATGAGCTTCGCGGAGGCCAACAGAGCGTTGGGCGCAATGATCTCCATGCCGTCCACCCGGCGGAATGTCGTAGAGAACAGGCCAAACTCTCGCACGAACAGCGGCTACAAGGTATCGATGTCAGCGCGGTCGCAGAGAATTCCGGCGTTCCACATTACCTGGTCGTCGATCATCACGAGGTCTCCAACGTCAAATACATGGGTCGAGAAGATGAAGATAAGCTAGAGGAGGGGCGATCAGAATTTGTACTCAAGGGCGTACGGCAATGACACTCACCGACTCGAACAACGTTTGCGCAGAGTGACCGAAGATGAACGAGAAACCGACGATGAACGTTGCAAGCGGGACAAGCGAAGCAAGCGTGTTGCTTCGGTTGAAGATGAGCAGACAGATGAAGAGGAGGATCAAGGCGACTATGGAAAGCATGACCGCGTCGAGCTTCGCCACAGCGGAACCTACGTCCTGGATTGCAGATTTCAATATCCTTTGCAATGACCGATGGTTGCAACACACACCTTCAAGCTAGCCGTCAACGCCTTTCGCTCGCGGTAAATGCGCCGGACAGCTTCGCGCATCTCCTTCTTGGAGATGTCACCATTGCCATCTTTATCAAACAACGCGAATGCAGCATGCTATAGGGACAAACATCAGTGCTACTTCATACACACCTTAGGTATAGCAGAAAGACATACCGCGTCGGCCGTGGTAGAGAAGTACGGGTAGAAGTCTGCGTGCACAAAGCGTCAGCAGTCAGGCTGACCGCATCCAAAAGTCGCAACGTACCGTCCACGATGAGGTACTTCCGAGGGGGGTGAACATTGCTGAGCGTGCTGAACAACTTCCGCGCCAACTTCCCTGCGCTCGCCAAACTGCCAAACTGGTCCTGCGTCACCTGTTCCAGCGCGCCACCGAGCTGGTCCACGATGACGGTGGCAACGATGTTCTTCCTCTGCTTCTTTGCACGCTGCGGGCTCTTCTTCTGGTGGTCGGGGGTGGAGAATCCCGAAGCGGAACTCTTCTCTCCGTTCAGCATGTCCCCGCTCGAGCTGACACGATGCCCCTTCTTGGTCGAATAGGGCGACTTTTTGGCAGAAGGCTGGGCGTTCGACAAGCGGTCCAGGGCACGCAGACCGAGCTGGTTCTCCGCGATGCGATCGGCAAGTGCCTTACGGTGGAAGTTGATCGCGACATATCGCAGGAAACTCTTCTCGGCCAGGAGGAGGAGCCCCGCAGAGAACAGAGCCTAGACGATAGAGCGTGTTGGCAAGGTGGGACAGGAGGGGTAGACATTGCAGACTTACTTGCGCCACTCGATTGATGATGACCCAATAGGAACCTGGTGGCTTGTGTGTTGCACGGACCACCGAGAGGGCTATCCACATCCAGCTCATGTCCAGCGCCAGTTTCAACCATCCGCGCACGGCTGCGACAAGCTAGACAATAGGTGAGACAAGAACATATGGATCGCGCGTTGTGTCACTCACCTCTATTGGTACACGCATCCGCTCAACCTTGTAGCTCGAGAGACGGAGGATGAAGAGGATGAAGTGAGGAATCCCATCGACGACGATGTAGGTGACCACACCAGCGGCCCAGGAGATGGAAAGCCAGAGGGACCAGACATAGACTTGGAGCCTCACTGGAGAGGAGTTGAAGCGCAGTTGGACGACGAGTAATGGGGTGATGAGGATGCCCGCACCGATGACGCCGACGAGGAGGACGCGGAAGAGCTTAGGGAGCTTGAGGAAGGTGCGGTAGAGTGCATGACCGCGCTTGGCCTTTATGGAGGCGGCGATGTGTTGGGACTTTGCATCGTCCTCGGCGTCCCAGTCGAAGTTATCGTCCTCGTCTGTGACTGTAGAGTCGGAGTCGGAGCTGTCGCCGTCGGGCTTGACAATCTGGTCGCGGTCGACACGCTCTGTTGGGGGGTGAACGACGTCGGGCACGACACGGTCGACGAAGGGTCTAGAGTCCTTCTGGTCGATGATGGTCAGGTCAATGTCCTCTGGCTCCTTGCGCGTGCCAGTCATGGGCAAGTCGAGGGCGGTGACGGGGTCGAAGTCGTCGTCGGGCTAAAGAGCGTGAGGTGAGGGTAGGTGCGAGGTGGTGGAGAACAAGAGAGAGACCAGCAGAATGCAGACGGTACGGGACAAGGGGAGGCGGGTGGGAGAGCCCGAAGTTCGAACCGGCGAGTTGCTGGAGCGGAAGAGAAGATTGTCGAAATAGCAAGGGGCCAGATTTCAGACCAGATGAAACGGCTACGGCTGCTACGTATACGCTCCGCTGGACGCACGCTCACCCCGTTTCTTGCATGCACCATTCATCCGTGTTGGTGGCGCTGTGGCTGCAGCGACGCTGTTGCGCTCCTCCATCCCTCGACGTCGACGGCGTCGGCAACACAGACCACAACGACGACCGCGGCGAGAGCAGTGATGATCAAGATTGCTACCGAAAGCTCGTCGCTCGGCTCGCTCACCGCCCTCTTTTCATAATTGACACCGATGATGTCATCCCGCCACTTCCGGCCGCCCAAGAAGTATCATCAATACCGAGCTTCCTGAAGTGCTTCGTAGAACGTATCATTATGCGGGTTATACCGTCGTCCTAACATGTCTATCCCAATCCCTTCTATGACCAGCCAAGAAAGTCTACGCCAGCCCTGCCTCGGCTGCGAGCGAATGGAACGAACTCTGCTTGTTCCCAAGCAGGTTCTTCGGCGTGTCAAACTCAATCACCTTCCCCGCATCGAGCACCAACACACGGTCCGACTCCAGAATCGTGTTGACGCGGTGCCTGCATGGAGTCCCGTCAGTTAGTCTGCGTGCCCTTGACGACATCCCACACATGGCTTCGTGACGTACGCAATCGTGAGCATCGTGACATGCGCGAATTGTGGTCCGCGGATGATTTCTTGTATCGCCTTGTCCGTGTCAAGGTCGACAGCAGAGGTAGCTGCGAGAATCACGATCACAAGTGAGCCCCGCGGTCTCGACGACAAGCCGTGGTCCTTACCTTCATCGAGCACCAAAATTTTGGACTTGCGCAACAACGCACGCGCGAAGCACAACAACTGTCGCTGACCCGCTGACAGCGACGAGCCACCTTCCCTCACCATGGCATCCAATCCACCCTGCAACGACTCGACGAATGACTTCAGATGGGTCTGAGACGAAGGTCAGCCAACTGAGCTAAATCATTGCAGGAAGCCATCTACCTGCTCAAGAGCGACCCAAATGTCTGCATCAGTAGACGCTCCCAGAGGGTCAATATTGTCCCGGATGGTACCCTCGAAAAGATCAGGAGACTGTGGAACGATGGAGATAGCGGACCGAACTGCGAACAACGTCGTCAACCCTGTATTCCGCGCGTTGTGCGCTCAAGCTACTTACGATCGTGCAGGCCGACCTTCGTAATGTCCACTCCGTCGATGTATATGCTCCCCGACGCGGGCTCAATGATGCGGAACAGTGAGAGGAGCAGCTATAACCAGATAGGACCCGGTCAGTCATGAGACACGAGCGGGAAGCAAGTCCTTACCGATGACTTTCCGGAACCTGTCCTGCCCACAATCCCAATCTTTTCATGCGCATTCTACGGAGGAAATCATGAGCATTCGGGGCACACGGGCAGCGAGAGTGCAACTCACGATCTTGATGTTGAGATCCTTGAGGACCAGATCCAACTCCGGACGGTAACGCGCCGAGTATTGCCTAGCGGGCGGAGTCGTACTCAACACAAGGACACTGAGCAAGAGGGCCACACGAGACACACCTGAACTCCACCTCTCCCTTCGCAGGCCAGTTCTCGGGCACGTTCTCCGGAACCTCCCACGGCGCCTCGGGCTGTAGCTCAATGTAGTGGAGGATCCGCTCAACGCTGACAATGTTCTGCTCGACCTCGCTCGCAGACCGCACCAGCCAGTTCTGCGTGTGAGTGACACTTCGCAGTCAGCGTCTGCAATCTACCTTACGAGAATAAACAAGGACGTACCAGCGACCCAGTGGTGTTCAGCGCATACGACAGCACAAACCCGACCAAACCTGCATCCACGCCCGTCGTCACAAGCGCGACAATCGACAGCACCGCCGCGACGAAGATGATCGTCGCGCCCACAAACTCGAGGCGCACGGCGAGCCAACGGTTCACGGAGATGCTCGGCAGGTAGCAGATCTGGTTCCTGTCCACCCGGCGCTCGTTGTTCTCCACGAACAGCCGCTCCTGGCCGAACGCGCGGATCGTGGACAGCCCGTTCAGGGACTCGGAGAACCAGGCGAAGATGGGCGAGCGGGAGACGGCGTCGAGACGCTTGAGCTCGCGCGAGGTGGACAGGTAGTAGCTGTGCGTTTTGACGTGTTAGCGCATCTCTCGGTGAAGGATGGTCGAGGGTTCCCTACATCATCACTCGCATGTAGAACCACGCAAGAGGAGGGACGGCAATAAGCTAAAGAGACATGAGCAACAACCCAACCATGCACATGTAAACCAATCACGTACGAAGAGCGGGAAGCTGTACGCGATGACGACGAGGATCATGGCGGTGACCGCGAGCGTCCGGACGGTACCTTGAATGACCTGCAAACACTGCTCAGACAGAATTCTACACAACAAAGAACTTGACCATACTCGAGCCAGGATCATGTCAACCACATACGTGTCACGAGAGAAAAGGTTCAGAATGCTATCGAGCAAAGTCAGTAGTATCCTGATATACATAAATCATGACAGCTGAGACTGACCGGCCAGTGGGAGTCAACTCAAAGAACGTGAGCGGTGCATGCAGCACGGCGTTGAGCATCTGTGAAGCATCAGCACCTCGCATCACCTGCACAAAGACATCCAACTATCACTCACCGAGTCGTGCAGCTTCCGCGCACTCCTCACCGAGCACAGAACCCAGATGAGCAACGCCGCAACCGCACCAAGGATCGTCGACGACAGCGAGGCCATCCCATATCCCAAAAGGTACACACCGGCACCCTCATTGCCGCCGACCTCGCTGTTGTGGTTGCCCCACTCGCGCAGCATGTTGTTGCCCATCAACGAAGTGATCTGTTGCAGGATCGTCGCAACGACGAACGAGACGAAGCCGGCCTTCGACGCCGCCTCCAGATAGCGGAGATACACCTCGCGCTTGACGCGGCCCTGCTCCGAGTGTTCCTTTGTGGGTCCGTCGGACGTGGCATGAGTGGGGAGGTTGTTGTCGATCATCGCCTTCCCGTAGGACTTGCGGCGGGTGAGCGTCTTGCTCACGTTCTCCAGCTTCTCTTCTAGGAGGTCGGCGGTGGACTCGACAGCAGTGTTGCTGCTGTCTCCCTCGGAGGAGTCCGGGGTAGAGGACGCCCCCGTGATGAAAGGCGTAGACACGCCAGACGTCACGGCGGAAGCGATGTTGCCATGTCCCTTACTGCGAGTTTTTACAACTTAATACCATCCCATGCATGCCGCAAGCAAGGCAAACAGACGTACATGAGCTTGTGGAGCTCGCATTGCGGATTGCTGACCAGCTCTGCGTAGGTGCCGCTCTCCAAAATAACGCCACGACGGACGTAACATATCTGGTCAAAGTGCTTCAAAAAGTGAATGCTGTTCGTGACAACAATCCGAGCCTTCGAGGCGAGCAGTCCATTGGGGCCAATGACGTTTTCTACGGAGCGCGTTAGGTATGACGGCTTGAACGATCAGAACAACGTTCACTTACCGAATACGTGCTTGGCGACGTGGGAGTCGAGTGCCGCAAGGACATCATCGAGCATGATACTGAACCACTGGAGGTGAGTTGATGTAGTTACCAAGGCAAGCATTACTCACAGATCTGCTCTCGCGTACACAGCACGCGCCAACGCAACACGCGCACGCTGGCCTCCGCTCAGCTACATAGATGGACAGCCACAGATCAGCCATTACATCCAAAACGACGATTCCCACGGATGGACTCACAGTAATGCCTGCGGGACAAGATGTCAGCGTCGTATGCAGTTGCAAAGGGCAGGATGCTTACCCTTCTCGCCAACCTCTGTCATATCGCCGTTCTGCAACAGTGCAAGATCGGGGCGAAGAGCACATGCTGCAGGAAGGATAGTGAGCGTGAGCCTTCAGCCAACTCCGCGCGTAACGCCTCCACGCACCATCGAGTACGAGATTATAGAAGACTTCGTCATATTTATGCGAGAATAGGATATTATCTCTAATCGTAGCACTCATGATCCTGAGGAGACACTTAACCTGGGTTCCTATAACGGTAGTGAAACCACGCACCAAGGGTTCTGAGGGGCGTAAGATATAGAGCCAAAGACCTTCACTTCTCCGTCGGTGCGGACCATCTCGCCAATGATGGCCGACAACAAGCTCGTCTATGGCATGATGAGCTAGGGGTATAAAGGTCAGTGGGGATGCAACGCACCTTCCCGGCGCCAACCCGTCCGAGCACACCAACGAGCTCGCCCTTCCGAACGGTCAAGTTGATACCTTCCAGCGTCGGGGATACCGCGTTCTGGTTCCACGAGAACTCGCCGTTCGTCACTGACACAACAACGTCTCCCTGTTCGAGAACGGTGTTGTTCACGACCTGACGTACATCTGGCTGGAGCTCGTCGGCATTGAAGAACGTGGACAGTCGCTTCACCGATACCAGCGCTTCGATGATATTTGATGTGACCATGGCGAACTGGACGAATTATGTCAGCGTCGGGGCGTGGTCTGCTATGGTGGGACGCATACCATGCTGAGAGGGAAAGTGAGGAGCATGTACAGCGAGATTGCGGGGAAAATCTTGTCGGATGTTAGTGGTGAATCGGACGTGTAGGCGGCAACCGCGAACGAGCTGAAGGCGACAAGCACTAGTTTGCGCACAAACATCTCAGCTTAGTTGCCTCGTCATAATGAAGGTTTCCAACTCACGTGGCACCCCGGTCCACAGGGAGTTGTTCAGGGACTATGTATAATGTCAGGAAGGCGTAGGATGGGAGATCATAGTGGGACGCACAGTCACAACACCAATCTTGCGCAACATCTTGAGTTCCTCGTCATTCCTAACGTTGGATATCCATCGAATGAACGCGTTCTCCCAAGCATAGAGCTTGATGCTGTGAAGGACGTTTCAACAAGGTGTCTCTGGGAAACAGGGCAAATGCGAACCTCCGGATGTTGGCAAGCAGGTCAGACATGAGGCGAGTTCGCTTGTCTCGGTTCTTCATTTGTTTCTCTTGAAGCTTTTTCAGGAACCGAGCGATAAGCGTGTTCAGAGGGATGGACACAATCATGACCGCCACTCCAACGAAGGCTGGCCAACCCATGATGTTATAGAGCGAAATGAACGCAAGCATGATCTGAATCGTTCGTCAGCGTGAAGGGCCTACATGTAGCCTGAGCAACACACCTGGAATGGTCCAGAAATGGAGATGAGACCATATGTACACAGATCTTGCAAGCGCGCCGCGTCGACTGACATTAGGTTCACGATATCCCCAGAAGCGCTACTGCGTCCATCATTCGACAGAACCAACGCCTTCTGGTAGATGGCCGTGATCAATCCAGAGCGCACTCTCATGCCTGTTTCGAAGCAGTGTTGGAAGTACTAGAATGAAGGACAATTGAGCCAAATGGACGCGCATGGCAGAACCCCACGTACCTGATGCAGGATGATGGTCTGCACGATGGACGCTCCGAACATTATGGCAGCAATAGCAAAACCCTCGACAGGGCTTGGACTCTCGTCACCAGAGAACCGTGCCTTCTGGTACGATGAGATGTACGAAAGCAGCCATCGGAGTAGCTGTGGCTGCAAGAAAGCCAGGCTGTCTTGTACAATCTTGAGACCGAGAGCAAACACGTACGGACCGCCATAAGCTGTAAACAGGGCGACCCAGAGCGACGAGCTGCAATAGATGTGGGTGTGAGGCTACAAGCGCGGTAGGAAACACAGCGGCACGCACTGTCTCTTCATTGCCTTCTGAAGCCTGTCTCCCAATGCAGTGGTTTCATCACTGGGACGCAAACCTGGCAGATCGGACTCCGTGATGTACTCGAGCGCGCCCTTTTTCATCAACTTGTTCATCCAGCTGAAGCTCCATTGGCTAAAGATATTCGCGGTGAGTAGAGGACTCTCCGCGTGACCCTTTTCCAGCTGCTCGGGAGTGTCTTCAGGCGAGAACTCGGGTCCAAGACACTCCAAGGCAAACGCGACCAGCCCGAGCAGAGTGACAATAGCTCTGATCGCAACCACGGGGGGAAGGGTAGCGGGAGAGACAGCGAGCGCAGTGCGGGTCCATACCAGTATGGCGAGCGCGTAAACCGGCCAGAAAAGGAGGAGGACGGACGATGAGGTGCGGGAACGGTAATGGTTTAGTGTGGTGAGCACAAGCGCGGCGAATAGCGCGCCAATCTCGAGGACGTAGGACGGGAGAAATGCGATCGGTCTGTGAGAGACCAGGGCGAGGATAAGGTTGGCGCAGCTTGCGATCCACGCGAGGGACAGAAGCAGCTAAGGAAGTGAACACAGCGAGTAGATCCCATCGGTCACTGTTCTCGCGTCCGGGCAGAAAGTGGCACGCACCAGCTTTGCCCTCAGCACCCACACACTCTTCTTGGATCTATGACGGACCTCGCACCCGCGGTGGATCCAGGAAGCAATTGCGGCAGAGAGGACGAGGATGGCGAGGACGGGGGAGAGAACGGCGGCTTCCTCGAAGCATGATGTCAGGTCGAAGGGGCGAATGCGAGAGACCGGGCCCCAGCCCTCGGGGTCGCCGCGGCAGACGAGGCCTACAGCGGACATGGGGAGTGAGAGGGGATCGCGACAGCGAGCACGCACAAAGACTCAGCGATGGCGTACTCGAGCGCGCCCTTCTTGAACCTCCTTCTCGCCGGGCGCCCTCTGACTAACCCACCAACGTCACCGTACGTACCGTCCTCGGCTCCGGCCCGCCGGCATTCAACTCCGTCCAACTCGCACAACTGACTCCCCATCAGTTTCAACTCCTTCAACCACGTCTGCTTCACTGGAGTTCTCTGCATTGTGCAGCATTGTATACAGGCTCCGGGTCTCGTCGACGTCCAATGACCAGGGCCAACCGCGACAGTGCAAGTACTTTGCGCATTGTGCTGAAGCAGCATACGTTACACTCGGCCGCGGGCGACCGTCTTCATCTCGGCAGTTCCCCGTCCACCTCTGCCAACGCAGGAGGAACTCAAGAACCACAGCATATGTATGTATGTGAGTTCTGCCTCCTTACATGGTCGCCCAAGCGCGCGGTAGTCGGCACGAAACCTGTTTCTCCGATCGCACACACCCACAGCAGTTCCGTTGGAATCCAATCCGGATGCTGACTGGATGACTTCCCATAACGTTCTGCGGCTCTACGGACGCCGTAGATTCCTAGCGGAGCCTGAACACCTTCCGAGATCCTGACCGATTCGTCGACAGCCCCGGACCTTCGGGCGTCGGTTGATTCTCGGAGAGACGTTATGTCAGCTCCCAAAAGGGCAGCGGTTTGATGGGACGTTGCTTGGTAATGATGGGGACTTCCTTTCCTGAGGTTCGCTAGGTTATGCGAGGGTAAGCGAGGGTAAGCGAGGCATCTGCGGATAGTGTTGCCGCAATGCAAGGCCTTACGTTGCAAGCTGGTCAGCTTGTGATGGGCTTGTCGTCCAAGCTCCGACAAGTTAGACGCGCAAGTCAGCTTGTGCCGGCCCAGCGCCTGGGACTCTCGTGGCGGGTTGGGGAAAGCAAGCAGAACAGGACACAATAAAAGAGTCCGTACTTGTAGTATCAATGGAATGTAGGTACTCGAATATAGGCTATTGACTTCGCAGCAAGTCCTCGAGACAGACTGCGTGATGTTAACTGGACTTCCAAAGGACAGTCCGGTACGCACCAAGGTCACCGATCTAGAAACTGTGAGGCGTACCGGTCATGTCTGGAAGGCAGACCATGCAGGGATGGGTGTTATGGGCCCGGTACCGGGCCCCGGAGCTGGTTCGTACATGATAGGACTCCATGTTGAAGGGAGGCTGATAGGCTTGAATATGATAGATCTGGGCGAAGCCGTAGCCATGGTTGTAAGCATACTGGACGTTGTCGGAGGCGGAAGTCGGGTAGAAGAATCGTTAATTCGAACAGTGACGTATCTCCGGATGAGGATAGGAGCAAAACGAAGCAGACATGGGCCCGACACAGCCCGACACTCGACTCTGTGTACTCCTCAATGTGCTGCAGCATCATGCATGGCCTATACAAATGAGACAAACCATGTATTCCGTGAATCATTATACTACAATCGCGCCGTTCGTTGTTAGCAAACGGCGAAGCGCGCCGGCACCGAAACATGGCGGGCAAGGGCGGGATGTACATGGGGCTGGAAGGAGCCGATCATAGAGGCAACCTAAGGCGATGGCAGACCCGAGCAGGCGCCAAGACAGGCTGTGAGCGGATGTTTAGAATCATCTGAGGACGGATACATGCCTGGAGAGCGGCAGGACGTGCTAACAATGTGGAGAGGAGGTGTAGCTCTGGTGTTTGTAGCGATAGCGTTGAGTATAGTCATGAGGAGTAAGCGAGGTCGCTGAGACCTCTTTCGGGCGGGTTGGTGATCTGGCCAATCAGCGACGTGGGAACCAACTTGCAAGCTGCTCGCATATCAGCAAGCTCTGATGAGTCGGCCGTGAGAACAAGTCGGGGCAAGTAAGCTGCAAGTTGGCTTACAACTTGCGGCAACACTATCTGCGGACGTCCCAAAATCTAGAAAGGGGGGTCGACCCCCCTTCCTAGATTTTGGGCGCTTGCGGTGTCTACGGAGCTCTGTCCCATCAGCGGACCTTGTATCGGCGTCGGCATCTCGGCCAACAGGCCAGTTTAGAGATTTTCGGACGTCCGTAGAGCCGTAGATCGTTATGGGAAGTCATCCACTATCCTCACACTCCGATCGGGATTTACGCATACCCACGCTTGACATTGTTAGTAGTCGACGTTGCCTTAGTTGGGTGGAATTCGAAGACACGTCCATTGGACCAATTGGTTGTTCGTGTCACGATCATCCACATCCACCCACAACACGAGCTCGAGCGCTAAATCGGTAGTGCAAGTTTCAAGAACGACACTGGACTGGACGAGAGAGGATGTCCCAACGACGGTCGTGTGCTCCTTCCGTATATTGCAGCCGCTGCGAGTCCCTCAACATACCTCGCGGTCCCACCTCGAGTGTAGTTCAATCCGACACAACGGTCATTCGTGGACTATCGTTTCCGAATGTGCACCTCATGCTGGATGCAACCTTCTCGGACAACGCCTAACATACAGCCGACATCAATGATCGTTCGTTCGTTCGCGGACTTCGTCATGGGGGAGGTCATATGAGATAGCCAAAGCGAGTTCGTATCGTCTATTCAAACGTACGTGCCACATTTTTTCCGACCGTTTAACCGGTGCAAGGCCACTCATTCACCTCGTAGTATATGCCAGTGCCAGTACCTATGCTCGTCCTAACTGCATCATCACATGACAGCAGAGCTTGAGCTGGGGTAGATTCACGGAACCGACGAACGTGACTCTCCGAAGCTTTTGCACTACACTTCTAGAATCATGTCATCGAATGGCTAGAACCCACAAAGGCACGCTTCTGAACACATAACACGCTGGCCCTGAGGTTACGATGTCTTCTACAGCATGCGCGACGACGGACTTTTGCGCACCTATTTGCGCTTCTCGGACGTTCAAGGTACCATGCCATGGCTACGGTTCCGACGGCCCACAGCCTTAGCCAAAGCGGGTCGCCAGAAAGAGATAAAAAGACGAGTCATACCGTTGCCCAGCTCTGCACGGTTGAACATTTCAATCTTCACTCAGTATGTTCGCTATCCGCGCTGCCTTCATCATCGCCGCCTTCACCGCGACGTCCGTCAAAGCCCATGGCTATGTCCAGGACATCGTCGTCGGCTCCACGCACTACACTGGATACCTACCCTATGAGGATCCCTACAAGAACCCGGTGCCCGACAGAGTCATTCGTCCCATTCCTGGCAACGGTAAGTGACTTCACTCACATTTGGAAGTGACGACTGCGCTTACCAGCATAATGTTAGGTCCTGTTGAGGACGTCACCTTGATCGAGTGAGCTATGTCTCGTTCTCGTCGCTCACAGCGGCTCATCATTATCACCCACCTGCGACTCATAGTATGCAGTGCAATGGCTGGTCTGACGGAGGCTATGTTGGCTCCAAGCCTGCTGCCCTACTCGTTCCTGTGCCCGCTGGGTCGCAGATGAAGTTGAACTGGACGGAGTGGCCCGACTCGTATGTATTGACTCTTTCTTGCACTCCTGTTCTGCTATCTAACACGTCTCGTTCGATGTAGGCACGTTGGTCCGGTGCTCACCTACCTCGCTCGTGCTCCCAGCGACGTCACCAAGTGGGAACCGGGCACTGCGTATGTCGGCTTTGGTTTCAAAATTGAGTTCATCACTGAGCACTTTGCATCGTCACAGCGCGGTCTGGTTCAAGATCGCCGAGGCCGGGAAGACCGCGGATGGTAAGTGGGCCGCCACGGACATCCTTTACGAGAACAACAGCATCGTCCCGGTCACCATCCCCCGCAACCTCAAGCCCGGTCAGTACATCATGAGGCACGAGATGTAAGTCCTCGCGCCGTCTTCCACCCCTTTCCTCCCTGCTGACTCGAACCTCCTGCCTGGACAGCATCGCCCTGCACGGCGCTTTCAACTACCCCGGCGCGCAGTTCTACCCCTCGTGCATCCAGATCGAGGTGACTGGCTCCGGCAACGCCTTGCCAACTTCCGGGCTGGTGTCATTCCCTGGCGCGTACACTCCCCAGACGTGCGTCCTACCGACTCTATGTCGCGATCGTGCACGCCGCTGACTACCATCCGATCGACTGCAGCCCCGGCATCCTTTTTGACGTCTACAGTGACCCTACCCTGCGGTACCCCATCCCGGGCCCAGCTATGTAAGTGACAAAACCACGATTTGATGGCTTTGCGTGACCCTAGGCTGACGTTCTCAACATCGATAGCTGGACCGGCGGAAACTAGGGGACGTCCTCCGCAATACGAACGTACACCGTCGTCAAGGTCTCCTATGTATCGTTTCCTGTGTATCGTTTTCTCCCTGTATCTCGAGTTTGCATCATGTCGATGGGGTAGTCGTGTTCGTACCTAGTGCTCACTAAAGCTTGTTTCTACCGCAACCATTGTTGTCGCGTACGACTCGGTCCAGAGTCGCGACGAGGGTACAGTCGCCCCATCGCCTGAAGAGGCAAGACAAGGCAATCCTTACCAGTTGACTTGGGCTGATTCGTTCTGCACAAACTCAGCTGTTGATCATGGTAGTCATACGCATGAAGTCTGACAGGGTGTATTGATAGTACAAAAACAGGGCGTATGCTTCTCGTTCTCACTCCGGATAGGTTTGTCTCGCGATCTCTCGTGCCGTTCCTTTTCCTAGTCCAGAGCGGGGCCAGCGGAGAGAGCGATGAGGCTGAACTGCATACTCGCTGTGTGAGCGATGTAGGTCTCCCGCACGATCTTGGCCACATCCTACGCAGCGTGCAAGCAACCTTCAGATCACACAATCACCCAAGGATGAACTTTACACTCGCCTTCAGGAAGTCCTCACGCGCACCGCGATCAATCGGTCCCTCGCGCCTACCGTCGAGCTCGATGATCCTCATGTGGTCCGGCGAGACTGCCGCCCCGTCCTCCCTTGGTGGGCTCGGGGCCTGCACAAAGCAGGTGAAGTGGAGGTCCGTGTCGAGGTCAGCAGGAATGGCGCTCTGTCCCCCGGACGCTGCGGCCTCGTGGATGTTGGCAAACAGCGGCGTGGTTTCGAGGATCTTGGCACGCTCGAGAGGCGTCTTGTCTGTGGGTCATGGAAGCTCCAGCCTTAGACTGATGCAGGCACCGTCAGCGAGCTAGTCCAATGCCTGACCTTTGCAGAGTTCAATGAACTTCTGGATAGGGCTCTCCGGAGCGAATGTCACATCGGACTTAATGGAGACAATATTGAGTGTGACAGTCTCACGGCTCAGCTTGGAGTGCGCCTCACGTTTATGAGTGCGTGCAACAACGCCATCGTTCCGCACGCGTTAGAGATCTTCGCGTGGACGACAGGGATGAGCATCTGTGAGACGGAATGAGCGCGTAGCGTACCGTTTGCTTCATCCAGAAGATGGTCGGGTCAATAGGGTGCTGTCCTTCGGTCGCAATGCGCCTATCCTCCTCCCGTCTCTTCTGCTCGTAGGACTCTGTGATGGGGAAAACGAGGATGACAGCCTTCACCGGCTGCGACACCATAGCGAGGAGCTACGAGATCGCAGAGCCACAGTCAGGTACCCGGTACTTGTCAGGATCGACGGGTACCACAGACCTCTGGGTCAAGACCATAGATGTCCTCAAAGTGGGCAAGTTTCTTGACAAGACCAGCTTTGGCGGACCACTGGTCGACATCATGATGTGAGCGGATGTAGGCTCACATCACAGAGGGTGCATGGCTCACTTCAGTTAGAACCTGTCGGGAAGAGATGCGCAGCGTGCACTCAGTACTAGTACAGCTTGACGATCATCGGGAGCCCCTCACCTCGGGATTGCTCTCGAGAGGGATCCAGCGAGTATTCGAGCCTCCTTCCGACGTAGACATAGTTGCGATGGCTCTAGGGGCAAAGACAGTCGAAGTGGTTCTGAGCAGATCACTTGCCGATCGCGATCCTGTGTACTTACCATATGACGTCATCCACGATCCATAGACGCCGACAGATCATTAGAGAGATGCATTAGCGTACAATGTACAGATTGCTACAGTCCTCTGAAATGTCTCGCACGGATTTCTACTCTAATCGATACATTGACCACGACAAGCAGCGTACATATCACCGAACGACATCGATACCGTCTTCAATCACTGTTACGACGCTGGCTTCTCGTCCTTCGATTCAGGCGCGGAGGGGGCGTCTTTCGTAGGTGGTGATGCGTCTTCCTCGTAATTCTCCACCTTCATATCGTTCAAGCCAAGGTCCTCGTTCTGCTCCCACGTGCGGTCGTACCACTCGATCGTCATGTTAGGGTCAGGATCGGGAGCATAGAGGTTCTGCAGGTACGAGTTTGCCAGTGGGTCGTCGAGAATGAGCGTGAACGGATGTTCCGCATTCTTTACCTGTAAGATATTGTGAGAGGGTAGTCACATATACAACATGTCCGCAACATACTGCTTTGAGTTTCTTGAGGAAAGTCTCGAATGAATGACTATCGTCCGCAGCGTCTCCGGCGATCAACTTCTGGGACAGCTCCTCGTAGACTTGGTCCAAAATGCCCTCCAGCGTCGTAAACCGACCGCCGAGGGTTCCAGCTTGCAGTACTAGTTCGATCTCTGGTATACTGAGACCGCAGGACTCACTCTGGATCTCGGCATGAATATCCAGTATGACATCACAGATGGACAGAGCAACGTACCTTCAGGATATCGCGGCTGAGGTCTTCGCGGTCTTCCACCTTTAGGGTAATACGCTTCCCTTGTGGCGAGATGGCCGCGCCGGACTTTACTTCGTTGTCGCGGTAACCGCACAAGTCGCAGTTTGTCGACATGATCAAGATATCCTGAGCGAGCACATCTAGTGAACATGCATCTTCGCAGTTTTCAATGGAAAGGACATACCTTGAAGTACGGGATGTTCACCTTCTTGATCAAGGTGTTCGATGGATGACCACAGCTTGAACAGGTGCCAGGGAAAGTGAAGATCTCCTCGTTCTCGCCCTCCAGCCCGCCGCCGATTTGCTCGACATCCTTCTCATCGATCTCCTTTACCGGCTCTGGTGCGGGTTCGTCAGGAGCGATGAGGCCGAGCTCGATGTTCTGCTCCCGCGTCCGGTGATATGTGCGCATGTTCCACTTCGGGTCTGCCATGCTCCCGACGAATTCAGCGAAGGAGTTTCCGGCAGGATCATCCAGGCGGATCGTGAAGGCCTCGAGAGGAGTGTCGAGTTCCGACGCTTTCTTCGTGTTCACCGGCCCTGTAGCATTTTCGTCTACCTCCTCCTCGTCTTCCGGAACTATCTTGCGACATCGCTCTAAGATGCTCTCA
Organism: Earliella scabrosa; assembly: GCA_022605405.1. Lineage (NCBI taxonomy): Eukaryota > Fungi > Basidiomycota > Agaricomycetes > Polyporales > Polyporaceae > Earliella > Earliella scabrosa. The sequence continues at coordinate 2,346,026 of JABYQQ010000004.1, read as the reverse complement.
ATCTTCTCGTATGCGACGGGATTCTCTATCCGACGCAGGGGCTGGTCTGCACCGAGGTCTATGATGATATCCCGGATGAGACCTTCGATCGTTGTGAGCTGCCCTCTTCCTGGGGGGATGGTGAGCTCGAATTCAGGGATGCTGACAGTGCATGTGTTCGATTTGACAATTTGGCGGTCGAGATCGTCTCGTGTAAGTACCCGGACAGTATACACAGCGCCCTCGGCTGGAGAACGACCGAATGTAAGCAATAAGGAAGAACACCGACCAAGTTCAGTACGTACGCCGTATAGAACCTGCGGATTGCACTTCATTATTTGAGAAGCCACAGTGTTCGCAGCGGAAAGACATGATGATGATCTCCCGGAAGTACGGGATCGAGGTGAGGAGTAACCGCGTTACTCCCTACATGGCCTTTAGTCCACCAGGTGCATCTATTGAATGACATAAGTGCGCACCTGTTCCTCGCATCGCATGCATAGTGACTCAATCTCCTGTACCGGCCGCTCCTCATCAAGGGTCACCTCTACAGTCTGCGCCTCCACGGGGAGTTTTTCCGTTTGGTCTGCGACCGATCCGATGGCGGGGAATAATTCAGGATTCGAGGACATTACGAGCTATAGCGTGCAGTGGGATGGAAGCGATAGACTGTCTGACTGATGTTTTCAAGGGCTCGGTCCAAGATGCGTGGATATGTACGAAGGAGAGGTGTAGTCAGGCTTGTACGAGAGGTTTCGAGACCTTGGAAAGCACTGTGGCTGAAAGCGGATCTCAGGACGCGATCGGCGCGATTACGTCACGTGTGTCGTGTTATGGGTTCGAATCCGAGCGCGCGCGTTTTGAGCGGCGCCTACCTCCAAGCGAAGTCGCGCATAATCGTGGTCGCGCATCCTCCAGCAGTGGCCGCCCGCCTTCTCTCTGAGTCTCTCTCCCCATCCCGACATGTTCCAAAGCACTTCCTCCTTCCCAACGAGCACGTCCAATGCTGGTGGACAAGAACAGCGATCCCCCTTCGCACATTCTCATTCCCACTCTCATTCGCATTCCGTCCAGTACAATGGTTCACCATTCAGCGTGGCCGGCATGTCCAACCAGACCGCTGCGAGCCCCAGCGTACGCGGCAGCTCGCTCGGAATGAGCATGAGCTCTTCACTGGGCATGGGGTCGCCGCTGAGTGAGAGTTTGTCGCAGTCACGGAGTCATTACCAGCCCGGATATCTTATGGTGCGCACGCCATGTCCTGTCTTCTCAAACAATACCGTGACGCGTGTATGGTAGTCTGTCAACCAGAGCAGTGTGAGCATGTCAAGAAGCTGCTGAACTTGGTTCGTGGGTACTCACGCTCGCGTGTCATAGTCATCGCCTCCAGGCGGCCCTAGGGAGGATCCACCCATGGTCCCGACCAAGGCGAAGTTGAACCACACCTTCTCAGGCGGATCAGTCTCAGAATTTGGCATGGACTCTATGTTCGAGAGCTCGAGGTGAGTACCTATCATGGTTCGGCAGTAGTGGCTCATTTAACGTGTTCCACTAGGCAACGCTCGAGGCAAACTCTTGCGGACGAAGATGCGCCACCCACAGCATCCGTGAACGACATCATCAACGAGATACCCGAATCCACCTCCTCCAGGTTCTCGCAGCGGGTATGTGTATCACGAAATCCTTTCCCCGTGAGTCCGCGGCTGATTGCTACCAGAATGCATTCGAACCGTCCCAAAGTCGGGTCTCCCTCTTCCGTTCCTCTCACCCTGCGACCCCTAAACAGGCAGCAACCCCCCAGCAAAATACTCAACCGATCTACATCGTTGTCTTTGGCTACCCACCGGACAAGTACAGCGTCACGGTCGAATACTTTCGCTCTCTCGGAGAGACAACAGAGGCCGAGCAAAGCTCTGAGCTCATGAACTGCTTCCGCATCGGTTATTTGCATCCTGCAGAAGCTCTCCGTGCGGTACGCAAAAACGGCGAGATCCTGAGCGGCTCGTATATGGTCGGGGCGAAGTGGGCTGTACGTTCGGACTTGCTGCACATTTACCGCCTCATCCCGCTCACTGTCCTCTCCTATTCAGGATTACTCCCAAGCAGAGGCGCTCCTTGGTCCGTCTCTCCTGCGAAGCACGGCCCAATCACCGGAGTTCATGGCGTCCAGCCCCGATGCCATGAACGCCTCCCCGACCTCCAACGTGTTTACATCGTCGTCGCGCATGAGTGTTGACGAGGTTGTACCTCGCCACGGAACGCCCCGTGGTGGTGAACCTTCCACCCCTACTGTTGGAACACCGATCAAGCTAGCCCCTTCCGCCTCCGCTTTCCGGCGTCCAGGCGCAGGGACCCCTACTGTCGCTGCCCCTGTGCCACAAATGCCACTCCTTCCAGCGTCGACGTCGAATGTCCAACAGTCGCCATCGAAGGGTATGCTGGGTCAGGTCTCTGACCTAATATTTGGGTGGTAGTTTGCCCGATATTCCTGCTGCACTGTGTGCTCCATCCGGCATGACCAAGCTGGACCCCTCGATCAATGCCTCCGTCGTACTCATCGTATCTTGTGATCCTAGGGCATCACGAACCACGTCGTTACACCAATGTCAATGCCATGGTTTGCGATGAATACGGTTCCCTTTGTGCGTGCACTTACCATCCTGGTCTTCCCAAAGCGATCAGTGTGATCCGATGTTGGCAAAGGTTGGCAGATCTCCTATATAATAATCTGTCATCTGGTGCCTGAGCATCGTCAGGCCGCGGGCAACTTTAACTTTCTAAGTTTCTCCATAGTTCCAATCTGTTTAGCAGGCGCACGCGGGGTCACGCGTGCATTCCCTCGACGTGTGGAATCGGTACAGGCCTTGGAAGGAGCTCAAACGCCATATTGCTAGATGGAAGACCTATGGGAGCGAGTTACGGGATCTAGCTTCCCACTTTTGCGGTAAGAACTGATTTGTCGGTGTCATGGGTGTATTAGATGAGTAACTACGATCTCTTCTAGTGCTTCCAGTCAGACACGCAATCAGAAGTAGAACACCGGCCCCGCATGTCGAACGGTGTCGAATGCCGCATCGTTGTCACGATCTAACATCCCAGCAGCTTCTGTCCTATAAGATTAGTCTGACCGCGGTTGTATTCATGCAGTTCATCTTGAGAATCCGAAGCTGCTCCTCTGAAGACACGACTTTCATTGTTCGAGTGATGTCATGCCGCAACATCGCTCCCACTGCGGACAGACGGAAGTTCCAGGCAAAATTAACTTCTGAATCCCCGGACAAGACCCCATCGCGTCATTCGAGCAGGCCTCCCATGTGTTGCTAAGAAGGCACGACGACTTCGTGTACACTCTAATCAGCTCCGGAGTCGTGCTCGGATTTGACCACGAGCAAGTCGCGTACGCTCTCGCAAGACGTGTGCCGGGACATTCGTCGCACCGCACAACTGACAGATCGCGAGGGGCAGTCAACGAGGAACGTGGAGCTGTTAACAACGGACGTAAGATGTCCTCACGTCAAGCGCGGACGCTGAGGGTGCTATGTAGGTGTGTATGGTGTTTGGCGCTGACCGTTGTCGTTGGTTCCCAACCGTCACGGTCTCGCTACGCTGTTCATATATTCCCCGCATAGCCCAAGTGTAGTTGCGCATCCCATGCGATGTGCGCTGCTAAGGAGCATGGACAACCCTGAGAGGACAAGTGCAATTCTCGCTCAAACTTGGAGTGCTGATGATTACGAGCCTGGGCTTCTGCAGGAGAGTACATCCGTTCTCCCGACCCGCAGTGGGGAAGCCACCAACAGACCATCTCATGATTGTCATCTTACTTGAGTGCGATCGAACGTGTAAGGGGGGCTCACCTGTAATGATTTCCAGGAACAATGTCCAAGAATCTCCTATGGCCCACAATATATGCTGCCACTGCCCCTCTCTCTGGAGCTGCTATAGTAGTTATGTATACCCGCCGCGCGTGTCGCGACGCGTCGGGCGTTGTATGGTGCAGTTCACCTAAACGCCACCACTTTTGCACATCATTAAGCGCCCGTGGCAGGTCACGTGCCGCGGTAATAGCTCGACCGAAATTCTATGGGCCATTATTTTGCATGAAAAAACCCTTCTGTTGGGTAGTACCAGCTACCGTCTCACCTATTGATGCTTTTAATGGCGCCCACTGCACATACTGCTCAAGCTGTAGCCCTACTCTGACCCACAACATGATTTTGTCATACATCTTATATAAGTGACATGTTGCCAAATAAGGCATTAGACGCTCAAGGTCACGTGCTTTGGCAATACCAAAAAGGATAACTTCTTCAGTTTTGACCGTATCGAAAAACCGTCTTGAGAATCTCTTCTACTCTTCAAATGCTGGCGATTGGCTAGAGAACTAAGGGTTTCGTGGTGATCTGGTCGCTCCATAACCTCATGTACAAAAGTGGTGGCGTTTAGGTGAACTGCACCATAGATGGTCGGCTAAAGGACCACGGCCGAAACGGGGGTCGGTTCGTTTCGCGAAGACTGATTCCATCAAGGTCATGATTGGGCGCCAATCGCCCCGCCGACCATCTCCTTATAAGCACCGAGGCGGCGAAGAGCGCAACGACGGACGGCACCGCGCCTCCACGCCTGCTGTATCTTCGTTCCTCCTCGCTATTCCTATTTCACGCCGTCCCCGGCTCCTCCTTCTTCTGGCCACTCTGCAGGATCTGGGCGCCCACGGTACAAAACATTCTTCACGGTCTCTGACACGTTCCCCCTTCCCGGCGTCCTCCAAGTGGTACTACCCAATCATCACGAAGCTCCTGAGACGACGATCTCCATTCATCGTTCGTGTAGAGCATCCCATGCCTAGTCTGGCCATTCTTTCACCCATAAACGAGAGCGAGGAGTTGAGCCCATACCGGACACCTTTCGGCTATGCGCGCTATCCGGGTCAGAGGTCTCCAAGTGAGTCTTGAATATGTTTCTCTACTGTGTCCGCGACTCATCGTCTGCGAACGCGCTAGTCGGTACAAAAGGGTCGTTCCAATATGTGCGGGACGCTGCGGCCGGCCCTTCTTCACCCAATCCTGAAGTGACTATGGACGACCTTTGGATATATGACTGCTATGCTTCAGAAGACTCCGTCTCCCCAGGTGGCTATCCCCGTACCCCCGTTACCCCTTCACATAACCGGTCAATCAGCTTGCCCGCGACCACCGCCAACTTCGTTCCCCCCAACAACATCCCCCTCATCAAGGAGCCCACCCCCGCTCCACATCGACCGCCTGCATTGAGCGTCCCATCCCGAGACATGTACGGCGAGTGGACAGTCCCCATAACGGAGGACCCAGATGATCTCGCATACACCGGCGTGGACCTTGACCTCCCTGTTATCAACACTGCCGTTTACAGTCCTGTCGAGTATCGGGAATACTCGCCCCTAGAACAGGAGAGCTTGAGCACCTGGGAGGTCATCGACCAACTCGCTTCGGTAGTGGACCTGTTCTCCGGGCTGGAGTCGGTGCTGTCCCACGCTAGTACCTCCGACCCTCCTCCCGAAGTTGATGAAGACACCGTGTTTTGGTTCATCGAGGCACTCAACCTCTTCGTTGGCGATTGCACAGAGGTCGCGATGGAGCTCATGCGGTTCAGCGAGTTCGTGCAAGCGCTGCTCATGGGCGAGCGGGAGGGTACTCTTGCGCCCATGCGCACGCTCCATCGTGCATCCTTCTCAGAACAGGAGTTTCGCGACGTCTTGGGCTCTGCCGCCAGCATTCCCGAGTTCGATGTCTCTGAGGCGCTTGCAGAGCTGGAAGCGTCTGTTCCACCGTCGCCGATTGGCATGCCCATGCCCCGCGAAAGACCCACGTCCTTGAAGCTCTCTACAGCTGATGCAGTGTTGCTGTCGGCAAGTTTGCAACCGCGTTCACGACTACAGAGTGTCGGTGCACTGGCGCGGTTCTCCGATCACCAAGGGAATCAAGAGAGGCCTGAAGAGTCGACATTGAGGAAGCATCGAGCATATGTGGTCGTTGGAGCTGTGAGTGTCATATTTCTCGTACGAGTGCAATGTAACCGACTGACCGTATGCCTAGTCGCCAATTGAGGATGATTGGTCTGCAAAGAGTATCGTGGAGTTCCAGTTTGGAGAGGGCGGTGAACAGGTTCGCCTCCAATTTCGTCCGTTTGTAGAGACATGCTCAATTGACATCTCAGCAGCAGCCATCCCCCAGCGATGTTCGCCCCCGACCAACATCGGGACAAAGTACCATCCCTCGACCACTGTCGTCCCCAGTCAGGTTGGAAGGAAAGTCGTTCACGCGGGGCCGGCCGCCATCACTGTCTCTCTCCGATCCACATTCTCCACGATCAAGTCACTCTACATCGAGCTCGGTGTCCTCTCTCTTCTCCAATCTCCCTCGTTCCTCGTTCACGACCGCATCATCACCCCGTTCCTCACCTCGCCAGTCGATTACCTTTGATAAGGGCGACAAAGCACGCTTCCCCACGTCCTCGGTGAAGTTCAAGAAGATGTTCACCAACATCTTCAAGAACAAAGACGGCAGCATGCGTACTCCCGGGTCACTTCCCGCAATTCCTGCTACAATACGGAATCTCGGAAGGAGAAATGCAGGTACTGGCTCCATAGACGCAACCCTCTCCGCCCTCTCGCTCTCCGGCATGTCAACACCATCCTCACTACCTCCGGATCGCGATCCATTCGCTGCTTCTCCCCCTCCTTCCGCCTCACTACAGACACCGCGCTCGCCCGACATGTCAGGTCTGGATGGGTATTCAAGTATGTTCGCCTCGTTGAAGGCTGCGTCAACGCGACTACCGCAACAACCACTGTTCGGTGGTATCGAACACGACCGTTATTGACCCGCTTCATCGAGTACTTTTGCGCTATCTATTCCATTCACCTTCCACTTGTACGTACTCATTGCTGCATTTGTATTGTCGCATCTACTCTCGCATCGTAGTCACTCTTTCACACTCTGCATGTTGTACTCTTACCATCGGACTAACTTAAGACATCACTATGAAATGCTCTATGTGCCTCGTGCTATACGATACTACGTGTGCAACAGTAGACGGTGTGGATTGGGTTTGGATGACAGGCGCAGAGATTCCGGAAACATCGGGGGTGATCGAGAATCTTGAGTTCTGCCGTGTCTCCGTACTGCTCCGTGACGCCGTGCGCCAATCCCGGCCCTCTCATTCCTTGTCCTCAACTTTCGCCTACCCTTACCCGACCGTCTGCTGGTTGTCTCTACGCAGTCTCTACCGCATTGCCAGACACTATGGGCCAGGCAGCATCTCAGTCCGTCTCATCACCAGCCGCCGCCCCCGCGCAATGTCCGATAAATCACACAACAGCGAGCTCCTCGAGCCCCTCCGCCCCTGCAAAATGTCCCATCGCCCATGACAAACCCTCATCCCCTGCGTCCTCCGTCCAACCTCCAGCGGAGTGCCCCATCAAACATGAGGACCCGCTCAACCCGCTGAACCAAATGCCGACGCTCTCACAGATGCCCGCATCGCACCAGGCCGTCGCGCTCCCGACCGAACGCGAGACGTCGTCCATCCCGCGAAACCAGGCGTCCAAGTGGGAGTACCCGTCCCCGCAGCAGTTCTACAACGCGCTCGTGCGGAAGGGCTGGGAGACTCCCGAGGAGCACGTCGAGACGATGGTCCAGATCCACAACTTCCTGAACGAGCAGGCGTGGCAGGAGATTCTGAAGTGGGAGCAGAAGGAGAACCCGTGAGTTCTGTCATCCCGTCCCGCGCACGACAACGTCGCGCTCACCACCTTTCTTATGATCCAGCAACCTGAGTGATGTGCAACTGGCCCGGTTCAAGGGTCGCCCCGGAGAGCTCTCGCCAAAGGCCCGGTTCTGGTTGTTCGCTGGCTGGCTGCTCCCATCTCGCTTCAAGTGAGTCGTCACAAGTTTTGTCCCCCACCCGTCGTCTAACACGGAATGGTGCTTCGCAGCACAGAGCCTCCGTTCGACCGTCATGACTGGATCGTCCGCAGACGCGGCGGCGAGGAAGTTCGCTACGTCATCGACTACTACTCTGCGCCTCCAGAGCCCGACGGTTCACCCGTGTTCTCCTTGGACGTTCGCCCTGCCTTGGACAGCGTTGGTAGCATCAAGCAGCGCATAGCGGCCGCTACCGAAGACGTTTGGGCAGCGTTCCGCGAGAATGCGCGGAATCAGGGCGCACAGTAGGGGTCCGTCTGGTCCCCTTGGATGTTATAGATGTCGGCGTATAGTACTCGAGTACTCGGACTACATTACCACCCCACTTCACGCCATACTTGACGACTAGACCACACAAAAGTATCACGGTCTTCTGGATGTACTCTCTATAATGCATTATCGTAATCGCGGAGCACAGAACAGCCGTCGCGCGCTGTCAAGCATTACATGCCGTCGGAGGACTACGAGTGAGTATTCTACTTACATATGAGCGGTGAGGATGTCGATGTGGTGTATGCGTAAGGGGGTCGTAGATGATGTGCGTATTAGTCCGGTATATCGGGATAAGAAGTTTTGATGCATGCGACAAAGCGGTTGGAAAGTCTACAAGTATTGACGGGAAGATCTCCGTCCCATCTGCGAGACGTGCATAAGCACAGCATGTTGACCCATGACAAGAGGAACGCACCTCTATGACTTTCCATCCCCCGGTGAGCTCGTTGTCAAGTTCTTCCTCCAATCGAGTGATGACAGCAGCATAGTGACATTGCTCGACTCGGTCTTCGGCACCAACAACGATCTCGCCTGTCTTCGCGTTCCGGAAAAGAAGCATCTCTTGCGTCGCGAATGTGATGACAAACACGGGGATATTATTCTCAAGGATTTTGCCCGTAGAGACCTATTGCATAGCAGTCAAGTTCTGTGGACAGCACCATAGAACAGGATAGATAGACCCACATCGACTTGTCGAATATCGAGCACCTTGCTGTCGCTGACCAAGCCTTGCTTCAAATATTGCTCCATGGTCGCCCACAGAACATTATATGTCTATACTAGGTGTTCAGTGACCGTAGAGGAACATGCGATGACATGGGACTCACCGCCTCTCCGCACCATGCTTGCAGCGCCTCTCGATCAGCACTAAGGTATGCATCCACTACTTCCGGAACAATGTACTCGCGAAGTTCGCGCTCGAAACTCTCCATGTTGAACGTGGGGTCCATCGCCTTCATGAGTCGCTGGACTTGTGCACTTTCGTTTTCGTCGAACCAGCTCCCGATTGTTTGGGTCACACTGCGCACCGACGAGACAAACGGGTTTTCGCTCTCGTCATACTGCTGCTTGAGTTCAGCGAATTGACGGAGGAGTGGGTTTGTTTCCTTCAGTCGGTTCCACTTCTCTTGCCGAGGAGAGTCCTTGTGCAAGACCATGGCCTGACCAGCACTGCAGGCAATAAGGCACCAATACAGGGACCAGACCGGCAGGTATCACGTACTCGGGGTTCGCCTTGGTGCGAATACCTATGCTGTTCCGGCCAGCCTTCTCAAGACGCAGTTGCCTACGCTTCCGACGCGCTTCCTTCTCCTCGAATCCCGCGTGCTTCGCGCTACCACTGTCGTCCAGTGCGTCTGAGATGGTCTCTGACAATGTCTTGTACGCAGCAGTATTGCGTATTGGCTCTGTTGTCTTCTCAATGGTTGATGACACAGCAGCCGACGCACGGGAGATCTGAGTGTGCGAGGTCAATGAACAGCTACCGCACTGGTCAGAGACATGAACATACCGCGCGAACAAGTTCACTCTCCTCCATGGTCTTCAACGCCTCACCGACGGCGTCACCAACCTTGATACCGGCCTTCCGGAGCTCCTCGGCTGCTGCTCGTAGTCGAGGGTTCTCCTTAATGCTGGACGTCAACTGGACGAGGCATTAGTATAACAGAGTTCGTGACCGGTTGCGGACATGAATTGTATACGTACCCTTGCACGTTCATATGCTTCCCGTGCACGCTTCATGGCCTCTGAGTCCTGAAACTTCTCCACGTCTCCCTGGAGCTGCTTGACGTTGTCCTGGAGTTCCCGGTTTTTCCTCAGCTCTTCCTTCAGAACATCCACGAAGGTCTGGAAAGGCGACTTCGGAGGTTCATTGTTCTGACGACGCGCCGACGAGTGGAATGACGCGGAGGGAACCCTGCCTGAGACGGATGGATGGAGAGCCAGGGGAACCGGTCGTATAGACTGTCGACTCAGCAGGAGCGCGCGTATTTGCGCCGGAGCAGCGGGGGTCACGACCGCACGGCGTAGATGACGAGGAAGCATGTTGTGCGACAGCGGTCGGAGACGAAGGTGACCGAGTGCATTCGTAGCAGTCTGGCAAAGATTCTGGCACGAAGCGCCCGGAAAGCTACACGTGATCGGTTTTCCGTGAAGGTTTTGGGGTTAGGGCTCCGCCAGATCTCTACGTCATGGCAAGGCTTGGCACTGTCCTCGATCGTTGTCCGTTGTCCGCAACGTTCCCCGACTCAGTATGCTCCGCCAATCCTGTACGCGTCTGCCGCGTGCACGCTGCTATACGCCTGGGCCAATACACTTGAGCTTCTTCTCTACCTCCCGCACCCGTCATGCGAACCGTGCTGTGGTCTACACCGAGAACGGGAACCCTGCTGAGGTTCTCAGAGTCCAGTCGTACGACCCCCTGCCCCCACCCCCGCCTGGCTCACTCAACATCCGCTTCTGTCTCGCTCCTATCAACCCATCCGATATAAACCTGATTCAAGGCGTGTATCCTGTACAGCCAGCTCAACTGCAGCTCTCAGGCGAACAAGTCTTCGTTGGAGGGAATGAAGGTGTTGCAGAGGTCACAGAGACTGGAACGGGTGTGGAGGGAATACAGAAAGGCGACAAAGTTGTCGTTTCAAGACCGCAGTTTGGCACTTGGTCCTCTTCTCGCGTTCTCCGCGCGGAAGACGTGATAAAGCTCCCATCCAGTGGACTGAGTGAAGTCAATGCTGCTACTATCACCGTGAGCATAGATCCACTTGCACTGCTTGCTATTTCTTATGATCCCGATGTATATCAATTCCAGGTTAACCCTCCCACTGCGTACAATATGTTGACCGACTTCGTGAAACTCCAAGAGGACGATTGGGTACTGCAGAATGGTACTGAGTGGTTTACAATGCACGCATATCTTCCAAACTGACGCGTGAATACACAGGTGCCAACAGCGCGGTACGAATACCTTGCATCTGCATAAGCTGGCACATTGAAGCGTGATACAGGTTGGTCAAGCAGTGATTCAGATAGCTGCGAAGAAGGGCATCAAGACCATCAACTTCGTCCGCAATCGGTGCGTTGATTCGTAGTGCGGTCACACAAAGCTAAAGTTTGGCGAGATTAGACCAAACCTTGACAACCTCATCACTTCGCTCGCCGAGCTGGGCGCGACGCATGTCTTCACATATGATGCACTGGATGACAAGCAGCTCGCAAAACACATCAAGCAGTGGACTTCTAGTAGGGTGAGTGACTTGCAAACGAGTTGTTACCATGCTTGTGACGTTTTTGTATGTACAACAGCCCATTCGACTCATGTTGAACTGCGTGGGCGGCCGAGATACAACAGCTATGACGCGCTTCCTTGGTCAGGATGCGCATCTGGTTTCCTACGGTGCCATGTCCAAACAACCAGTGTCACTACCCACATCAGCATTCATTTTCAAGAACCTTTCTGCGCATGGATTCTGGCAGAGCCGATGGTACAACCAGCATACGCGACAAGAACGCGAGAAGTTGATGCGTATAATCACTGACCTGAAGGTTCGTGGCATCATCGGTTCCAGATGACTGACATCTCACACCCGTCCATGACTAGCTTCGAGAACCGTCGCATGAAATCCTTGACCTGACAAAGGAGTCTAGTGACGAGGCGGCCACTCAAAGAGTGCGAGAGACGTTCGGCAGGATGGAGCAAGGCTTTGGCAAGAAGGTGCTTCTCCGGCTCTGACGCACCTCCATACGTGTCCGTGCACACCACAAAGTACAGCTGCGCTATGCAACTATGAGTTCATGCGGAGATCTGGCCCAATATATATGGTCATGAACACTACAGAGGGTAGAGTATCAGTGCATTTTCCTCTCCTCGAAGAATCGCTGTTAGAGAGTCATGGTGAGTGCAAGAACGACGGCTATTGGTATCAGACGCACCTTGAGATGCCGCAGTTGCCACACGCACGTCGCAATCAAGACGCCAATCTGCGCGACCGTGTACCACACAGCACGCGCGTTCGTAGCTTCGCTTAGATCACGGAAGGACGCCTCGCGCTCGCGCTGGTACTGCTGCTCACGGCGGATGTCTTCGAGTTTCTGGTTGAGGTCGCGGAGCTTCTGTGAGAGCTCGGAGACGTGCGACCTGTCGTGTTCTGTATCGGGCTTGGTACTTCCAACCACCACGTCGAGATGTAGACGGATGTGGGTTGAGGCGAACCATGAGGTGCCATAGTTGCTGGATAGACAGATGGTGTGGTCGCCTGAGTCGTGTGAGGTGAAGGTGAAGCGGCCTTCGGATGGACCGCGCGTCTTGACGACGTTGTGGCCAGTCTCTACCTCCTGTTACAAGGAGAGGAACGTGTTACAATGCCTGATCGCGGAGAACACCAGGGCGTACGAAACTCACGTCAACTTCCACAAGGATCCCGAGGTTGGGATTCTCAATATATTTCTGGTCCGTTTCTGACCATTCAAGGGCCTTGTAGTGTCCTACCCCGTCCGGTGCGCACGTCAGTATGTGTGGCGGCAATACATCAGTGCCACGCACCCTCCACCACCGTGTCCGTCGGAAGCTCCTCAATGAAACATCGTTTCTCGTTGTTGTCCAGATAGAAGTGGAGCGCGTTAGCAGCGGCAGCGAAGACGAGGAGCAGGCATAGCGAAAGGAGAGAGGGTCTCCGCGGAAGAGCCATGGAGGGACGTGTCGTGTTCGTCGGTGGTCGTGACGAGGAAGAGGGATGTGCCGTGGGAACAACCTTGCCGCCAGATCTCTACTTCGATTTTTGGTCTCGCACAGTTCACTCAGGCTGTGGACACCGCGGCTCGCCCTCTGATACTCTCTCGCCCTGTTTGCTGCACTGGTACATTGCCAATCATGCCTACCAGTCGCTTCGAGCCCTCATCCATCAAAAACAAAATCAAGCGCGAGGAAATTGCGCGCAAGCAAAAGAAGGCGAAACGGCAGGACAAGCTGCAGAGGAGACTTGCTCAGGCCAAGGCAGAGGCAAACGACCCGTTGGCAAAGAAGGTGCGTACAGTTGCCTTTACGTACCGCAGCCCTGTTGAGACGTGCTCTACACATACAGAAACGCCTCGCACAAAATGTCCCCCGAACCCTTGACAACACCCGCGAGTACGACCCATCCATTCTAACGGCAAACCCCAACACCCAACCAGAAGCTGGCCCATCTACTCTCGTTCCAGAAGATCCCACATCCTCCTCCAGTGCGCCTAGTGCGCATACGGAACAGCCTCAAGATGAGTCCGCCGCTGACATCGCTACGGACCCATTCGCCGCCTACTTCTCCGGCGAGTTGGACCCCAGTGTCCCTCCAAAAGTTCTTATCACCACCTCGCCCAAGGCTACGCGCACGACTTATGACTTCTGTGACGAGCTCGTCAGCGTCTTCCCAGGCGCGGAATTCATCAGGCGGAAGAAGGGCAAAGGTTTCGAGATGGGTAGGATCGCTGGCTGGGCTGCAAACCGGGGGTACAGTCATCTTATGGTCGTGAATGAGGACATGAAGAGGCCTAGTGAGTTCTCTGCTGTGCAATTGAAGGTGCAGTACTAATGGCATGCTTTAGATGCCATCACTATGGTTTACCTTCCGAACGGACCAACGGCGTACTTCAAGCTCACGTCCGTTGAGTTATCGCAGAGGATTTCAGTGAGGATTCCTCTACTCCTGATAACACGACTGTAGAACTCAGGCGGCGTACTATACACAGGGTCATGCTCGTCAGACAGCGCACTTCCCCGAGCTTGTTCTGAATGGATTCGTCACCCGACTCGGACATACCGTCGGTCGCCTCTTCCAGACCCTATTCCCACCTATGCCGGAGTTTCAGGGTCGCCAAGTCGTCACACTACACAACCAACGAGATTTTTTGTTCTTCAGAAGACATCGGTACGTCTTTGACTGGGATCATGGTACGGTCGTCTGACTTTCGATCTCAGGTACGCCTTCCGCTCCCCGGAGAAGGTTGCTTTACAGGAAATTGGTCCGCGCTTCACGCTCAAGCTTCGTTACTTGAAGAAGGGCCTACCCGCAGTGAAGAACCTCGGCGCGCCCAGCAAACCGTTGGAGTTCGACACAGCAGACGACGAACAGCAAGACGCCAAGGACGCAGAGATGGATGAAGCAGAGGCCCAGAAGAGCGGAGGACAGGACTATGTCCGAAAGGAAGTCGTGCCTCCAACAGAAGACGAGTTCTTGTGGGTGTGGAAGGTATGTCGTTATCCTGACGCTTCGAATTCACTGTCTAATCATGTCGATAGCCCGAATTGGAGACCACACGGCGGACGTTCTTCTTGTAGACTCTCCAGTGTATCTGAGATGCATATACATTGTAAGCGTCACACCGGGTTACCGCTCCTTCCAACTGGAGTATCGAGTCCTTCAATGCACAATTTCCTTAACAAGCTCGTGCTACTGGATGTTCAACGACGCTCAGCGATGATCACAAATGCTCATCACAGTTGAGGATGAACTTCGTGTAGAAGCGAATGGAGTCTATCCAACCCTCAGCACGGACGGCTAACGGGCGTCCGTATCAGCGTTCTACTCTGTTCGTCCTATCTTAACCTGAACATACATACCTTCGTTGACCGTGTGCGCACCATTGTATTTGTCTCGTTCATGCAAATGCTTGTACCGGAAGATACTTCTGGTCACATTCCAGTAGTACCTCGTGTCTGTACGAGAGGTCAGTCATCACGAAGCAGCGAGACTGATCGCAAGACCCACCGGTATTGCCGGTAGGGAGCAAAGGGGCAACGACGACACCCTTGGCTTTGTATCCTGGCGCGCTCTCTATGGTCGCCTTGATCGTCCCAGCAAGGATCTGGTACGGGTCTCCTTTGCCCGTCGGGGTCACGGGGGATGGCTCCAAGGCGGTACCCCAAGCATCAGAGAGCGCGACATGACCGCCTGCACCAGACCCCGCCGTGACGTTGGTCCCGAACGCGTCCAACGATAGATCGTACTTCTGTGCGACGGGGAGGATCACCCTCGTCATGTGTGCCTGGACAGCGGCCACGGAGTCGTGCTCGGCGATGCGATGGTTGACCACCGCGTTGACCTTCTCTGGGAGCGCGTTGACCTTGACGCCCCCGTGAATCAGGTCGACGGCCTGAGTCGTGCGGAGGATGGCCTCGTACTTCGGGAACCTCGAGAGAAGCGCTTCTTTCAGTTCGTCGAGAGCGTTGTCGCTATGCTGTGCCTCCTTTGCAAGTTGCCGGAGGTCCTCAGGGTAACTGGGGCCATACGTCGCGGCACACATTGTCGAGTTGTATGGACTTCCTCCGCGAACGAGGACGGTGTCATGCGGATGGTCCTCTACCGTGGTGACCATAGTGGACAGGATTCCGATTGCCTGAGAGGAGATGAGTGAACGATGTATCAATGCAGGATACCATGACCGCACGTACCGTGTGCTTTGGAGGGACACTCGAGTGCCCGCCTTTCGTCGTGACTTCGATGCGGATGTCAAGGTATCCCTTCTCGGACAGGGCTGGGACGGCGAAAATGACGTCCTCGCCGTACGGATTTCCGTAAGAACCTGTCAAAGAGGATCGTCAGCCATATCTCGATTGGTGGTTCATCTGGACTCACCGCCTTCATCGAGCATCAGCTCGAAGGCGTGCGTGCCATACTTGTCTTCTAGGTACTTGGCAATGTGACCGGCCCCCTGGAATAGCAGATATGCTGCGGTAGCGCGATACATGCACGAACTAGTGACATACCTGGTAGCCTGACGCTTCCTCATCAAACCCATATGCCCAGACGAAAGTGCGACTGGGCTGGAAGCCATGTTTCAGGAGCGCGTCAACGGCATGCCTTCGCGGCGAAATTAGAATGGTACGCATGGCCAAGGCACAGAGGACCTACAAAGATGCAATGACGTCCGCCTTGTCGTCGCATGTGCCTCGTCCCCATATCCATTCACCTGTGATCAGACTGTCAACTCAACGAGTAGGTGCGGTGCGGAGATACCGACCATCGTAGAAGCCTGAGTACGGCGGGTTGATCCAGTCGTCCACGGTAGCAGGCTCCACGGGTACAACGTCTGAATGCATGTTATAAGGCGCCCCCACCGGACACCAGAGAACGAGTGAACTCACCCTGGTGCGCCGTCATGAGGACCGGGCGAGCGAACTTGTCCGAACCTTCCCAGCGCAGAACTATGCCATACGTGTTGACCTTGGTTACCTCAAGGCTTTCAAATCTGGGCTGAACGTCAAGATGATTTCCCTCGAGTCCAACCGGACAGGCACGTACACCCTGGGGAAGGTACGCTCTAGGAACGCATGCAGTTCGGCGAAGGTATCCCATCGCTCGTCCTCACCGACTGGCCCGAGGTCGTCATATGACTCTGTCCTGTGAGTTCATCGTGAATAAGTACCAAGCACGCTATGCGTCAAATGTAGGTAGCAGACTCACGGAACCTGTATAGCACCACCTAGCGCCTTGTACGCCTGTTGTCTGTACGCCGGCTCAGCGTACAACCGGGCGAGTTGCTGGTCGAGGGCGCGGTGCTTCGAGGGGTTGAGGGGTTCTGTCTGCGGACATGATTCTGACTGGACCGAAGGAAGCACGCTTGTTGCACTGCCCGGTCTGAACGGCAACTTGAGAGAGGCACGGGAACTCTGGACGAGTGCGAGTGCATGACCGAGCTGGGCGATGCCAGAAAACAGCCAACCAGCGATTGTGTAGAGTCCGACTGTCGTCACCGCCATCAAGACTGCCATTCGAAACAGCCCAACATGACGCTTTCGGCGAGTAGTAGCGGGGCAAGGCAAGTGCACCCCCTTGCACATTCCGTCATCGTGCGTGGTCCCTTTCTCGTGGGCTGCGGCCATGGCGAGACTGTGTCAAGATCTCCGACCGCCGGCCAGAGCTGAGAGCTATGTTGTACCTGTGAGTATCATCGTCAGCATTGTCAATTCAATTGTGCTGGAGGACGAACTTTTCTCAATGTCCAGGCACGTACACACCTGTACACACCGCAAACGCCAGCTGCATGGTGTGCTTAGCAGTGAATTGCTTTATACTCCCTTGTTATCGCGCGCTATCATCTGGAAGAGTTCAGCCGTGTGGATGCTGGGCAAATGCTGGGTAAGCCGATCCTCGATCACAACCAACGATACCTCTTTTGGGAATCGGCTGGGAACGCCCAGTCAAGTGACTTCTTGAACGGTTGAGCCACACAAAGTCACTTGCATGATCTGGCTAGACGTGCAAGGCTCTTCAGATCTCGAAAATGGTATCGTACAGGCTGATATGGAGAGTACAGGCATGTCGGGCCTGCACAAGCACGGACAGGTGCGGCGTGGCACAAAGGTACTAAAACAAGCGCTGGGAAAACTGGAGGAGCAAGAATGAAGATCTGAGATGAACGCTAGATGGCCGCGATGGCTACCGCCGCCTCCGCCTTCTCGCCCGCCCTGCGCTTATGCACGTTCATATGCCTGGCAAGCTGATCGGGGCGGGCAAAGGACTTGTTGCATCCAGGTTCCGTGCAAGGGTATGGTCGAGCGCCGGTGTGGGTCCGAAGCTGAGTAGCAAGCGACGTTTAGCACGATCACGATGCATGTAAGACGCAAGAAGACTCACATGCTTCGACAGATTGGACGATTCCGAGAACGCCCTGCAGCGAGAGTCAGAGACGGAGACTCAATATCGCGGATCACTGTCTTACCGATCACAGTATGTACACTTGAACGGTTTGCTGCCGCTATGGGTCCGCTTGTGGATCGTCAACGCGCCGGCGATAGCGAACGCCTTCCCGCATCCAGGGAAATCACACACATACGGTTCTACCCGTTCGTCGTCAACTGCAGCTCAGGCTCTAGTCCACAAAGACACTCACTCTCTTGAGTGTGCCGCCGCATATGTTGGGCCAGGGTAGCTGCCTCCGAGAAGTTCTGCCCACACACGCTACATTGAAAGGGTCGGTGCCCGGTATGACTCTAGGAGAAACGCATACATCGTATCAGTACGGCGCATACAAAGGCGTATGTAAAACCATCGCTCACCTGCATGTGCCGAGAGATCTTCTGCTTGCTCGCGAACCCATTGTCGCCGTGTCGCGTGCACCCCTCCCAGAAACAGTCGTAGTGCGCGCGACCGCTCCCTATGTGCGCAGACGCGATGTGGTCTGTGAGTGCGTCGCATGAGGTGAAGCTCTGACCGCATCCCGTCCAACGACAGATGTGAGAAGAGGAGGAGGAGCAGTCATGTTCCGGGATAGGCGTCGGTGGGCTGCCATCCGGAGTTAGATCGGTAGCCGACGATGAGGATGGCGCAGAGCCCGACTGTGACGTCGAGGAGTGTTGAGGTGCAAACGCAATCTGGGAAGGGTCCTGTTGAAGGGTGGCCGTCCGCTGAGTGAGTCCGAGGTGATCTTGGAGTAGGTGGCTTGTCAGGATGCCTAGGACATCAAGCGGGTCCCCGGACGATGGTCCAGGGCTGGACTGGGAGCTAGGGTACAGTTGACAATCGCCCCACATACATGCCAAAGAACCGTCCGCAGGGTTCTGCGGGGGATACCCGTGCTGACCGTGTGGCGTCAGGAAGGGAGCGTTGCTGTCAGAAAACGCCGGCGACGGTCCAGGGATGCGTAGGTGTTGCAGATTGACATGTCCGACCAGATCTGACAGCGAGCTGAACGTGGCGTAGCATCCGCTCCATTTGCATTGAAGCAGGGAGGTCATTTGTGGCTGCATCGCCGGTGAGGGCAGAGCACTTGGGCTGGGCGACGGCATGGGGTTGCCCAGATGCGGATGAGAGAATGGCGGAGCCGGACTAGCAACCAGCTGGGGCGTCGAGGTCGCGGAGTCAAGCGGTGGGAATGCCGGTGCATCTCTGGCCTGTTGTTGGACGTGGGCCTGCGAACATCCAGCAAGGAAGGAATCGATGGCGGAGTCCGCCATGAAGGGATAATCCCCATTTCCAGGTACGTACGACCGGTAGTCCCCATGGTCAAATTGATGGTCCATGCAGCACTGAAGCTGGAGATGCAGAGGAGTGAGTACGGCCCCTGAACACTGTGGTTGCATCCACGTCGGCGAGAAGGACTCACAAATTGTTCGAACTCGGAGCAGTCGAACTCGCCTGAGCATTGTTTGCTACACTGCTGGGGAGCAGATAGATCGTCGCATGACGACGTCGACGAGCCATGGTGGGCATCGTTGCATGCAACGACGACGCATTGGTCGGTGCACTGCGATGTGAACTCGACGGCACAGGAGGCGTCTTCGCAGACCCGCGCGCATTCTTTGCATTCGAACTCGGAGTTGGCGAACCCGCAATCGTCTGGTCCGTTGCAGACGGGCTCAAACATGTCGCGCGGCTGTGGCTCGTGCGTGCTCCTCAGTGCGGAAAAGTGTTCGTAAGGGCTGGATGTTGTCGGGGAGGAAAGGAGCTTGTGAGGGCGTCGGGGGGAGCGGCGAGGCGCGGGTTTCGGGTAGTCGCTGCGAGAGGGGGAAAGCGGGGCGTGCAGAGACGCATGCGAGGCCGTCGAGAAAGAGGGCGATAAGTTGGGATGGGCCATCGTCGCGATCTACTGAATGGGTAGGCACTGAACTGAGTACCCTCCCAGTCGCCTCTCCCTCAGCTTCCACTTATGTAAGCATGACTGTGTGTCCGTGCAGGCGCCCGTCGGCGTCACTCCTATTGGCTCCCCGGGCACAGCCCCCACCGTCTCCCCGCGGCAAATCCTCTTGCCTTGTATGTGCCTTCCTCGGCATCTCCAATGCCTGCAATCTCACTCGCTGCACCGAGACTGTGTACACAATGTTTCAATAATGTGGCAAACAATCGAACCTCGAGAACAGCACTCGCATCTATAGTAGGGATGTATGTCTAAATAGCGAGGTAGTCGTCGTCTCGCTCGTAGCTAAGTTCGGCGCCGTATCGTTTACAGATGCGCTTCATCTCGGTGAATGCGAGCGGATCAGGCGAGCTCGATTGCACGACGATACGTGCCTTGCCGCCGGACGGCAGCAATCCGCCCTCCAAGGCAGCCTCCAGCGTCCACCAGTGCATAACCTCCTGGTCGAGTGCAACGCCTGGATGACGAAGCACGAGCGTATGAACGCTCAAAGGAAGTGGTACGAGTGCGTACAGCCGCGCGGGGCGCATGATTTCCAACGTCTCCACGTTCGGACACACTTTCAGCATGTCCGCAACGAACTCCATCGGCACTCCAGACACGGATAGGTGGCGGATGTTTGGGAGGGTGATGCGTGGATTCGGGTGGCGGGAGTACATGGACTTGAGGTAGAGTGAGAGCGGTATGAGCGCGGGTGCGGTGAAGGAGAACTCGATGGACAGGTGTGTGACTTGGGAGGGGAAATATGGCGCCGCGAGTTGCTCGAAGACGTTCTCGTATCCCCAATCGGTGTACTGCAGGGATATTTGCTGCAGATTGGGTAAGTGCTGGAGCGCCGTGGTCATGTACAGCACCGTCGATACGGCGTTTGCTGCAGGGTCTGTGTCTGAGTACACCCTAATCTCCGCAGGACTCGGATCCATGTCATCTTCTGGCACCGAGCGTCCATCCACATGGAACGTAATTGAGCGGCAAATGGTGTTCGCAAGTTTGGAGGCCTCGATGGTGAATGGATTGCATTCCTCGGGGTTTAGTGTCCGCTCGGGGAGCAGCCGGAGGAAGAGCTCAGGGCTCAGCGCATAAGGGAGGTGAACGTTGCGTAGGGCGATGCGGAGGAAGAGACAAAGCCATGTCCGGTTGACAAGACATAGAGTTTGGGTGAGGGATATGCGCTCGTCTTCAGAATGCGGGGCATCCCAAAGCTCGTCGAGAATTTGAGACACGAGTTCGTGAGGAAGCCGCGGTGGTGACGAAGGTCTTGCGACGATAGTATGCGAGCGCGTAGAGAACTGCATGGTGTGGTGGTCTTGCGAGGCTTGGGTTTGCATGATGTGAGTTTGAGTGATTTAGATATGGAGAGCAACCATGCTCTCTTTATACGACGCCTGGGCCAAGGCCAGGCGGATGTCATTGACGTCGGATGTGCGTTTCAGATTGGCCCCGGTCTTCCGCCCGGACGACACTGGACAGCATCTCGGTAATGCATGAGTGTTCATGCCACCGGGACACAAAGCCGATAGCGATGACGCAGCATAGCTCGGAGGCGTCGCAAGCATGACGAAGTCCCTGCTCGAATGAAGTGGCCAAGGAGCAGTGCTCAGAAACGACGAAGGCTCGTCTCAAGCGTGTAAGCGCTCGTCCGGTCCTCGGCCCGATCCAGTCTTGCAGTTGAAGTCTGTCTCTATGGATTCATTCACTGGTCTTCAAAGCTTCATCTTCCGCGCCGTCGAGCTGATGTCGCTCGTTAAACACGACGGACATCTTCACTTCTATGATACAAGTATTCGCACAACACGCACAGATCATCATCCTTCCCCAGCTTGATGCCAAACAGCAACGTCGTCATACACCATGTCCCGTTCCGAACTCGTCCACCCTTGGCTCCTCGAATGGTGTCGGTTCTACTATAGGCGGTTCCTCGAATGGCGTTTCCATCAAGGCTGCCTGCAATTCCGCTGTCGGCTCGACTTCCTGCGGCAGCATCGCGGATACGCCTCTAATGGTCCCCCTCGCAGACGGCGGTTCCTTCTCCTCCTTCTCCTTTGGCCTCGGCTGCGGGTGCTGGCGAAAGGGGTCGTGGTGCTGTGGCATAGGCGTCGAAAGGTTCGTCCGACGCGTCGGAATTGCTTTCCCTGTCGCAGTGCCACCGTCACCATTCCGCCCGGACCACACCGATATCCGAGAGTGAGCCGTTCAACTCACTGAGGCCCTTCACGAGGTCATAGCCCTTCAGGCGGTCTCTGTCGCAGTCTGGATCCACCGAAGTTCCTTCGTCAATTGCGACATAGTCGATTTGGCGTGCGCGCAGGAACTTCTCGTTCAGCGTCCACGGTGCGTCTGGTACGACCTCGTCCACCCATCTGCAATGTCTCAGGACTTCACACCTGTCTTCCAGAGGTACTTGCACTGGCGTGTTGTGCTCCTCGCACACCTCGTCAGAGAAGACCCCGACAAGGAGCTGCACGGCCGGGAATGACAGCTTGGCTTGACGGAGCTGGAGGACGTCCCTTCGCACCAGGAAGACGGGGAAGAGGGCACGCGTACGCAAGTTGCGGTGAGTGCACCAAACCATGATATCTTCAGAACAGTGCCAGTTACCTTGGTGTCAGTGGTCCAAAGACGCCATCCACATACACCCTCCAAGTTCGCGAGTCGTCTCCGCGTCCGCCCGCCAAGGACGAGTTGAGGGCGCGCTGCACATATGCTTGGATCTCCTCTGCCGTCAGCCCAACGGTATCACCAAACTTCTCCCTCGCAGACGGGAGCGGCGCAGGCTCGCCTCCCGCAAACCGCGACGGCGGACCCAAGTCCGCTATGCTCGATTCCATGGACCGCGGCCCATCCGATATGACGTCGTAGTCGGCAAGATCGTCCGTCGACAGGACGGATAGTGCGTCGAGCGAGCGGCGCATTGTCACGGTGTGCGCGCTCTGCGTCGGTGGACGGGAGTGGGGGTGTCGTTATTGGCAGTCGGGCGACCGGGTGCAGGATGAAGAGCTCGTATGCTTGCGTTCCCAGGGTCAGTCGGAGACAGAGGGGGCAGTCGCAACAAGCTTTAAAGAAGGGTTGGAAGGCGATCAGGAAGGATGGCCCGTGATGGGAGACTTGCCTCGTGCTTGTCGGACTCGCATCTGGGCTGCAAATGGCGTTTGCTGTTCTACTTTGCTCCCACCTACCGGCTATTTTCTCCGAGGAGTGGTCTAGGCGTGGACGTACACGTAGCCGAGGGGAAGACCAGTCCTCCAAGGTACCAGTACCATCATTCGCTTTGCAGCTGCCAGCGCCGCGACTCTGCAATGTAAGTAATAAGGGGTGCGGGGTAATCTTATCAGATGATGGCTGCTCTGTCGTCACCGTAGTTCGCAGCACATTCATTCGTGCGAGGGGCTGTTCTCACCGCTGTATACACATCGTTACCCTCGACCATGCGTAGCTGGATTCACTCTACAAAGCCGATAGGCAGTTTTGCCTCGTTGAGCCCGCCGACCACTTTGAGAGCGGCCGTCGAGCCGTCGCTCCCACCGCTCCTCGAAGCCACTTCGGATACAACGGGAGACAAGAGCGGCCCACTCGCGAGGGCGCTCGCACTCCTCTTCGAACCCTCTCCCGTCCTCTACAACGTCCTCGTTCCCGCCGTCGCCTCGCACATCCAGAATGCTCCACCGATCACGTCCTACTATGCCCTCATCGACGCGTCGATTGCCATGATCAACATGTGGGCAGACGACCTCAAGGCACAGTTCATCGGTGCCCACCCACGCATCGGCGAAGTCACCGGCCTCTCGAAGCTCAGCGAGCAGGAGCAGGCCGCGAAGGCGACGCCACCGGAAGTGCTGGCCCGGCTCGCACATATCAACGCGTGCTATGAGCACAAATATCCGGGGCTGGTGTACATCACGTTCGTCAACGGACGGTCGCGTGCGGAGATCAAGGACGAGATGGAGGAGAAGCTGGGACTCGAGCACTCGACGGATCCGGACGTCCCACCGGTGGAAAGCATCGAAAGGGTGGAGGTGGGCGGGGTGGAGTGGAAGAGCGAGTTGGAGAGAGCTGTGGGCGATGTGGGTAGGATTGCGAAGAGCAGATTGGGTGCACTGGGCGTCGAATGAAGGAGAGGTGAGTACCACGCATTGTGCCCCAACCATGTGTTGTCATTGTAGCGGGAAGAGTCGCTGAAAATGCGTCCATGTAGACATGTAGGCATGAGGATCAGGAGGGCATGTACGGATATACACGAGCCTGTATCGCTGTGCGATGGGAATGGTGTAGCTTGCGTGAAGCGCACCGCAACCAGCGCATAGAGAACAGGTATCCGTTAAATATCCTAATAACAACGTAGAGAAGACTACAACAGACGAGATATAGCACAGGAACGATGACTTCTTCTTTCCTCGTCATGCTTGCACGGATGTCGCGGATGCTTGGCTGTTCATCCGTTCCATTTGTTTCTTGAAGTGACCAAAGGTTCAGCCTCTCCAAGTCGTATCCAAACGAATGAACTCACCCGTTGCACCGTCTGCCTGCGAACTTCCCACTCCGGATGCCGCCTGCGCAGGTCGCTAAGCATCTCGTCCACGAGCGTGTACGTTCCCTCCGGCTTCTGCTCCTCGACCGCTCGTTCCGCTTCACGGTTCAGGCGCAACTCCTCCTCGATGGCCTTCATCTTCTCCTGGTACCGCAGCTCGGTCTGCGCCAGTGAGTCTTGGTATCGCTTCTGGCTAGCCAGGATCTCTTCGCGCAGGATGCGCATCCGCTCCTGATGCCTGAGCTCAGCCTGTCGCTGCCACTCGGCACGCTCTCGTGCGAGACGTGCCTGTACGTCATCTGCATTCACGTTGACACGGCGTCGAATGAAGTTCAAGCCATTGTCGTACGCCTGACAATGGGCACGGTGATGGTCAGCCAGATGCGAGAGGCATGCGGGACGGAGCGAGGGCTTCTGCGGCTCACCTTGCGTTTCGCGGGATCGCTGAGGACGTCAAAAGCCGTGCGTACCTGTTCCGTCGATAAACACATGATAACAAGCGAGCGTGCCGCTGAATGACGAGGCGACATACGTCTCGGAACTTGGCTTGTGCTGCTTCCACTTCGGCCTCGTCAGCACCAGGAGGCAGCTTATCTAAACAGAGGCGTCAACTCCATTCCTACGCAAAGAAAAGAGACATGGTTACACACCAGGATGGGTTTCCAAGGCCTTAACCTTATACGCCTTCCGAACTACCCCGCCCGACAAACACTCTGTTCATTGCTGCACCAGTCTTGG
Organism: Earliella scabrosa; assembly: GCA_022605405.1. Lineage (NCBI taxonomy): Eukaryota > Fungi > Basidiomycota > Agaricomycetes > Polyporales > Polyporaceae > Earliella > Earliella scabrosa. Next base: position 2,320,940 of record JABYQQ010000004.1, on the reverse strand, counting down.
GTTGAGAGAACATACCTGCTTCGGGGGTGGCGTTCTGGGGAACACCTAGGATATCATACAGATTTCTTATACTGGCCATATGGCCCGTGAAGTGCTAGGAGTGATCCAGGGCGGGAGCGATGTGAAGGAGGCGGGTGAAAGCAACGTGCAAGCGGCGCGCATGCGCGGGTGCCCGACACGGCAGGTCAATGTTCAATTACTGAAGTCACGTGGGTCGCGTTTCGCCCAGCACGTCTCGGCGCTTCATGACGCGTCGACGCGTCTGTCTCCCACTTGCATGATAGTACTGGGGCATAGGATACAGGGAGACACGACCACGACACGGTAAGCAATAACTTCTTTCTGGTCCTTACGCACTGTGGTAGACAAAGCGCGCGTAGAAACATGATCATCGGCAGAAGCATCATATGGTGGTTGGGAACACTTGCCAACTATGGGTACTACTAGGATTCCATGGATAGTCGAAAACCTCGGAGCCAATTGTGTAGCCTACCCTTCCTCTGTCGCCCAACGGCGCATGTCAATGCCATCGTCCTCCCATGCAAGGTGCGCTATAAGGACTCCGTCACGGACGAGACCAGTGTTTGAGGCCGTTCAGTCGTTCAACCCGATCCTCCGAGACGACCCTTCAGGGCTCCATGTAGGAGAGTCACTTCCGGTCATTAAACAGGTGCCGGTGAGGCCACTTGACGAGTGGTGAAGTACATGTTTAACTTCCGTCCACGGTTTTGAGCTGCGAGTTCGTATACAGGTCAGGAAAAAGAAGAAGCACCTACAGTATACAGCTCCAAGTGGCCGCCACATTCTCGACACACAGAGGTAAGTAAGTGCCCTGAGCCAGATCTATGTGACACGGAAAGGTGGGGTCTCTCCCAGGATGATGCATTGGTCGTGATTCGTACGTCCGCTGGCTCACCTTTTTGCGAGGATGGCTAGATGCGGTTGGCCTTGTGAATGTCCTTCTGACAAGGTGTGTAGAGCGAGTCGGGCCAGCTGGCTCGCAGGAGCAGCTGCAGCATGGCCATGCCAAGTTGCAGTCCATTGAATGCCAATAATTCGCAAATCGCATGAAGATGGCGGCGGCGGCGGCACCATATCAGGCCAAGGTGCGCCGACAGTCCGTAGCGAGGCCGCGGTGTCGAATGCCTTCATTGGAATCGCGTTCACGTGTCTCGCCTCCCTTTGTGTCCTCGTCCACTCCCGTTCAACTTCACTTGCCTCCGCGATTGCATCGCGCGTACGTTCCCCCTTCGTCTACTCACCGACGTCGCGTCTTCAGCGCACAGCCCGTGCAGCGCGTCGATTTCTCTCTGTTCCTTCCCATGACCCGGACCCGCATAGGCACCCCGCCGCGCAAACGCAAACCTGGAACGGTTGTGGTCAACTTTGCTCCTGGGAGAAGGAAGGCTCCACCCCCAAAGGTCATCACCATCGCAGGTCAGAAGTGCCACCCCACTCGTGTCCTTGATACTTTCTTCGTCTTCGTCGCCAAACGCTACCGAATACACCGTAATCGGCTCGCAGGCAAGCCCCAACCTTGGACTGACGACCCCATCCTCCAAAACTATCCCTTCACCAATGTCTTCCGTGTCCTCGACCGTGTCACTCAATATATCCTACAAAGTGTCATACAAGTTGGCGATCAAAGCCTGCACGAGCAATGCTTCAGACTTATGCTATTCCGCTCGTTCAACAAGGTTGAAACATGGGAAGCCCTCACCGAGCAGTTTGGAGAGCTTACATGGCGAGACTTCGACCTGAACGCGTACGAAGAGGTCCTACTCACGCGACAGCGCTCGGACATCGCGCTTTACAGCCCTGCGTACATCATCCCTTCCCCAAAACTCGGAGGCCAGGCAAACGCGTCCAATCATCTTCGTCTGATTCAGCTCATGATGGAGGAGGATCTGCCGGCACAACTCCAGAAGCTCACACACCTCAAGGATGCTCACGGCCGAATATCGCTGTTCCCAGGCATGGGAGAATTCATGGCACTGCAGTACGTAGACGTTCATCTCGATACCATTTCCGCCGTTTGCCCCGCCCAAATCCCTCACCCTTCTCTCTTAGGCTCCTTCTCGATCTAAATATGACCGCGCACTTCAACTACTCCGAGGACGAGTGGGTCGCCTTGGGTCCCGGTTCCCGTGAATGTCTTCGCAAGATGTTCGGACCGAATGTCCGCGGACACGAGCTCGACGCGCTCCGCTACCTCCACCGCACGCAGCACGACCACTTCGCGCGCCTCTATACACCCCCGAGCGACGTGCCGAAGCTCGCGGGCCGCCCTAAGGGTCTGTCTATGGTTGACATCGAGCACGCACTGTGCGAATGCGAGAAGTACTCGCGCGCGTACCATCCAACCATCCAGGGACGTCGTCAGAAAGTCGGAAAGCGTCAGTTCGTTCCCCGCCCCGGCCCTATCACCGACACCGTACCCGAGCATTGGCTGGACCCAGAGACATGGCGCCGTCAAGAGTTCGCTGAGCCTCCGCCACTCATGGTCGGCGGTGAGCCGGTCTACGAAGTCTCGCACATCGTCGCAGAGAAGCGCGGCCAGCAGGCTGGCGACCCGCTGTACCTCATCCGCTGGGTCGGCTACAACCCGGACGATGACACTTGGGAGCGAAAGAGTACACTGCTGGATGGTGCGCCCCAGGTGCTCCGCGAATGGGAATCGGCGAAGGCGAGGATCCAAGCTCGCGTGCAAGAGTTGCAAAACATGGGGATCGTGTACCAGCCACCATCCAAGGCTCCTGGGCGGACTAAACGTCGTCGCTCTTCGCGGTTCTAGATTAATTCTGCCGCTTGGAGTTTACTACAATACATCTTGATCGTCTGCCGTCCGAGGAAAGTCATCCGCATCGGCACCAGCTGACACCTTCTACAAGTCTTGCTCCTAATCACCTGCCATTACATGTATCATACCTAGACTCTACCTTAGAATGCATGTCTGACCGTTTCCACCCGTGTCGCGCAAACACAAAGATTTGACACCAGATGCTCCCGTCCGCGGTATATAGATAGGAAATGTTGTAACACTAAACAGCGAGTATAAGTTACATGTCGTGAAGTGCCAAAGCCATGTAGAACTCCCGAAGACCACCACGAACCTACAGCTAAATACTCTCGAAGAATGACAAGTCCTGCGCAGAAAGCCCGCCTCGCTGCCCCGCTGGACCGTTCGCAGGCTTGGCTGACCCCCCGAAAGGAGGACTCGCTGCCGCAGGAGGCGAGCTAGTCCCCTGGAAGCTGCTAAATGACGAGTCCCATCCTTGCAGCAACGGATTGGAAAGGGATCCATTGGAACTCGTCGTCGTGGAGTTCGACGTCATGAAACCCATGCCCACGACTGGCGGGGCGCCGCCATTGGCACTGCTGTTACCCATGCCCATGCCGCTCGAAGGCCGCACGGGGTTCAACAGCGCCGGGGACGAGAACGACGGCGCGAGCGGTGGTACTCCCTGTACAGGGGTAGCTGCAGGCGCCTCTTCGTCCATAATGCTGAACAATGAGGTCTGCTTCGTCGCGAAGACCGAGGGTCCCGGTATGAGAGCGGGGAGCGGAGAGGGTGGCGCCGGCCACCGTTGACCGGACTTCGCTGCGGCCTTCTCCACGAGGTTGAGCGTGTGGATATGCTCCGCAGCGTGCGACTTCTTTGACCCTCGCCGAGCGAGCAGCGACGAGCTGGAGGACGCTGACGCCAAGGTCGGCGCCGACGTCGACGCTGACGGTGTTGAGGCGGGAGGTGGCTGCAGTGGGGGTACGGGCTTGGCAGGTACGCGAGGCGGGGAAGGAGTTGCCAGAGATCCGCCAAGAACGCCAAAGCCTTCGAAACTCATCGAGGGTTTGGGTGTCAGGAGGGCCTTGTCAGATGCACTGTTCGTGAAGAGTGAAGAGCTGGAAGATAGCTGCACACTCGCGTTCGAAGCAGGTACAGTTGAGAAATCTGCGAAATCGTCGTCAGAGTCAGTGAGAGCCTGGTGGGGGTTTGGCGCGATCGGTGCTGTCTGGGTTCTGACAGGTGGAACGCGTGGCTCTGTGAGGGCTGCTTGTGCGGCTGCTACCGTCCGAGGAGATTTGGGGAGGGGCGAGGGGGCAAATGAGGGCGGATGCAGCGTGTTTTCCACTGGCGACTGGAAGTCGGAGAAGTCGTCATCGTCGAACAAGCCTGACTTTAGCGGCGCGACCGACGGTGAGATCGCGCTGCCGTTCTGCGTCTGGGGTCTGAGCAGCGGCGGCGCCGGGGAGGAAGGAAATGTACCAAATGGTGTAGCTGTGGCCGGTGAGACGGAGGGAAAACCACCAGGCTGTCCACTAAAGAATGCTTGGGCTGATGGTTGCGGAGGAGTGGTCGGTGTGACTAAGTGCGGGTACAACTCTCCTAAGGGCAAGGAGGATGTGGGTGATCCGGGGGACGAGTTCGAGGATTCTGCAGCTGTCTGGTACGATGTAGACGATGCTGACGAAGCGGAGGCCGGCCCAGGTTCAACTTGTGATGCTGCTATAGCAAGCGGGAAGGGGGAAGCCAACTTTGGCTTCGATGGTTTGTTCGGCACAGGCGGGGGTGAGATGGGTTTGAACGCCGGTGGTGGGGGTAACGCGAACCCTGCAAGGGGAGGGGATGATGTTTGTGGGCGGGAAGGAGGTCGAGAAGAGGGGAGAATGCCGGACATGAGAGCTAGTGGCTTGGACCCCGCTGTAGAGGGAGTCGCCGAGCGTGAAGATATCGGGGGAGGAGCCAACGGCGGTATAGACACCCGTCCGCTGTCAGTAGCCGGGAGTATGCTGGGCTTCGTGGCCGCACTGTCGGATCCTATTGGACCAAACAGGGCTTCCAGGTCACTAACAGGAGAGCCTGCATATCCACTCCCGCTCCCCAACGAGCCGGGCTTGGGTGTCGATGATACTTGGGGCGGAGGTGCAAGCGGAGGGGGTAGCACGGGCACGATGGGATCTCGCTTGGTGCTCACGAACTTCTCCAATGCATCGGCAGGGTCTTCGTCTCCATCGTCGGCCGCGCTAGGAACGATATCTGATAGGAATTCGATGTCGTCTGAGGACAAGGCAAGGGAATTGCGAGGGCTGCCGCCAACGCTGGTGCGTCTTGAGAATCTGTTGAGGAATCGGGAGACGGCCGAAGGCGCAGGAGGAGTCGCCGAGCGCTCCGATACGGGCTCTGACGTAGTGGCATATGACGATGTCGGTACTAACTGCGAGGTGGTCGGTGGATTCAAAGGCGAGGGTATTTGTGGTGCATTGCTAGCAAGAGGAGACCGTGGTCTATCTTGGCTTGAACGTATCGGATCTGCTTTGAGTTCCTGAAGGACAGGACTACGGGGCTTCTCCAACGACGATGATCGGCTGTCGCTTTCTCCACCAGCGACAATAGAGTTGAGCTGGGCCTGCGACTGTCGTCGACCCCAGAACGAGAACAACCCACTGCCTGTCTTCTTGTCTTTCGCGCTTTCGAGAGCGGCGGCTGTGGTCGTTTTCTCCACTATCCGCCAACCCACCGGGACGTCATCCTCAACGACCTCTCTGCGCTCCTTCACTGAGGTTTCCCAAGCAGTAGAACCCTTAGCGGCGAGGTAGTGGGACATTGGACTGCCGCGTGTGATAGAAAGGTTCTTCGTGAGCTTGACGGAAGTAGCCATGCGCTTTGCGATCAGGGTCTGAGCGAAGCGAGCACGGGGTTGCAGAGTCAAAGGGGGAAGAAATGTCTCTAGGAGTGTATCACTACGCACATAAGACTCGATCCTCAGCTGCGCTCTACACCGTCTATAAGGGACTCACAGGCCAGGTACACCCTCGATACCGCTTCGACGATCATTTCGCCACGCGTCCCTCTCGGAAGCTTGAGTATCATCCACTGATTCAGGACACACATCAAGCGCAAGCTCTTCACACTGCCGCAATATATTGCTCAACAGTTCTGGTGGCTGCAACGAGGTCTATAAGTACACCTTGAATGACTACCTGAACATCGCACGTACAACATGACGATCTTGCTTAGCCTTCTCCTGCTTGGCTCGTTCCCATTCGTCAATGACCTCTTCTTCATCTTCCTCCAGTTCAGCCTTGGTATCGGCCCAAGCAGAGGGACCCCATGGGTCTGATTCCGCGTCATTCAGCTGGAAACCAGGTGAAGGGGTGCTCTCTTCTGCCAGGCCAGACTCGAAACCCCCGAACCCATCTGGACTCGGTGGCGCGACGCCCTCTACGGCAACTTCATAGCTCTTGATTTGGATGGTGTCGGCACTCGGAGGTGGTGAGGACGAAGCAGGGAGATAGGATGGTGAAGACGGCGGACTAAGTGAGGAGCTGCCAGGGGAGGAGGTTCTCACAGCATCATCGTCGCGTTCGTTCGGCGCTGGGGCAGCGACAACGTCCGTCTTCTCCTCAATCTCAACGGATGAGGTCCCGAAGGAAATGCCCTCATATGTGCTCGGTCCCCACCCCGCGTCCGCGTCCGCGTCGGTGTGAGACCACGACAAACCAGAGTTTCCAGTAGGTTCGTCCCAGCTGATGCCTGCTCCTGTGGACCATGACGGTGCTGCTAAGTCGGCTTCCTCGCCATAGGATTTCGTATGCTTGTGCGAGGTTGGCCATGATGGGGTCGAGTTGTTTGAGAATGTCGGGGCAGTGTCCGATGTTTCACTCCAAGCATTCTGATAGAGGTCGTCCATGGGCGTAGCGGTCGTATGTCATCAGTCGCCACGACGATGTCGAGAGCGTGTCAAAACGTCGAGTAGATCCAAGGCAGCGAAGCAGGAAACTACTCGGTGGACGTGAAGGAGCGCAAAGCAAAGCGTCAACTGAGACGGAACATACAGACGCCATGCGTGTAACATTGATGATGGCGGGGTGACCGGGGTACTGCATGCTCGCGTGGCGGGGCCAGGTCCCGGGACACGCCAAGTCCCAAGTGCGCGGATTTCGGGCGATGTTGCTGTCGCCTCTCCAATCCAGACTACACTCAGCCCGACCCTGGCTCTCCTCCGCCTTGTCTCTCCTCCGCACCATCCGCCATGGACGCGTCGTCCATTGAGCTCAGAACGAACATACTAGACTGGGACGAGAACGATGTCCACAACTGGCTCACCAAGCTTGGGTTCCCGCAGTACGAGCAGCAGGTCAAAGGTGCGTCTTCACGTTCGACTCGTCGACCACAGTCTTGCATCTCCCTTCAGAGCACAACATATCCGGTGATGTTCTCTGCATGCTGGACCCCGACAGCTTGAAGGAGATTGGTATTGCAACCATCGGTCAACGGCTTGCAATCCTGAAAGCCGTCTACAATGTCAAGCTCGCACAGAACATCCCTATCGAGCAAGACCACTATGTTCCTCCATGTGCGTTTCCCCTCAACCATCGTTGGTTCCTTCTTGACACCACATGTAGCGGAGGCGGAGGAGCGTCATGAGCACATCAGTGTGGAGAGGTTATACGACTTGTTGAAGGACCAGGGTACGTGACTTTCGTGGATGTCACCATATCCCGCTCATGTCCTGCGCGTCAGGCGACCGACTCCGCGCGCTTGAAGAAGACAACCGGAGACTTAGCGATGCAATGGGTAGCTGTCTGGAAGACCTGAACCATCTTCGACATGCTCCCCCGAGGCCGCCAACAGTGAGGTTACATCCGATTGATCCCTGTATGCCGGCTAAGCATGACCGCAGGCCGAAGCCGAAAGTCCTGTTCAGCGTTCTCATTCCTTCAAGTGGGCTTCCTTCGTCAAACCCTCTAAATCTCCGACGAAGGCCCAACCCGATGTCGAATCACCCCAGCCCTCTCCACAGCGTATGGAGCACGACATTCACAACAACATGGCTCGTCCAGGTGCTTCTACTTTTGTCGACAAGTCCCGACCCAACCCTTCAACGACTGTCAACAACGATCCGTCTACAAGTCAACAGACAACGTACGCGAATACCAATACGCTGCAGCCACCAGGTCCACCTCGGCCTCAGCGCCAGGACAGTCAAGACAACTTGAAGAGTTTCAAAGTCAGCCTAGACGATCCCGCGTGGAAGGTCCTTCCTGCGGCCTTGAAGAAGTATAAGATCAACAATGACGATTGGCAGAACTACGCTATGTTCATCTGCTATGGCGCTCCTGGTACGTCCTGGTCCTCGTTTTCGTCCTCGGGCCGTATCCGTTTCGCTAGCTCATGTAAGGGAACCAGGAAATCGGATTGAGCGGTGTCTGAGCTATGACGAGAAGCCTCTGCTACTGTTCCAAAAGCTGAAAGACGCGAAGAAGAACCCAGTCTTCATGCTGAAGCACATCAAGGATATTCGCTCCCCGATCGCCGTCGCGCAACAGAAGCAAGCTGCTCGCAAGGCGTCCGCAACCGAAGCGGGTTCAGCGAAATCCACACCCGCCCCGTCAGCGAGTACCCATGTATCTCCTGGACAGGACCGTGGACGTCCACCACAACTCAAAGTCAACAGCCATCTACCGAACCAAACACCAGGTCTCTTGACCGGGGTCCCAAATGGGCAGTCAGGGTGGCCGGAACTCATGTCGCCTCTAGTCGAGAACAAGGGCGATGCAGGCGCCGATTCATCCAAGACCCAGGGCGACGCCGGCACATCCGGTGCAGGAGACACTACGGACGGCGGCGCACCGCCGGTTCTCCGGGAAATGCCTCCTGCTACGGAAGTATCGTTTGCTGTGGCGATCTATCCTTACATGGCAGAGCAAGAAGACGAGTTCGATGTCGTCGTGTACGTCCTTGCCTCACCGAGCGTGCTAGATGCCAATTCAATGCTGACTTCACTTGTTCCATCAGCGGCGATACTTTCATCATCGTCTCACGAGCGCGTGGGTGGTGGGTTGTACAACGCGACCCTGCAGGCGCTGGACAGGTCGACCAAGACCCCAGTAAACAAGGTTGGGTGCCTGCCGGATGTCTGCTTGAAACCAAGGTTCCTGTCGCGGTTGCCATCCAAGAGGCGACTGCACGTGGTGGCCATCCGAGCGGCTCACCACCATCGTCACCGACGGGAGCAACACCGATCTTGCCTCTGAGCATCTTGTCGACGAGCTTCCCTGGCATTGCTTTGATGGACTACAAGAAGAAGGGGGATGAAGAGTTGGATCTGCAGAAAGACGATTGCTTACGGGTCTTCAAGCGGTATAACCACTGGTCATACGTGAGTCCTTCTGACTTCGTGCTGGTTTCTTCGATGTTGACTGCGATACATAGGCCGTCAAAGAGGAATCAGGCGACCGAGGATGGGTGCCATCATGGTTCATTGGCAAAGTGCCCTCATCATCAGGCACGCCCGCCACACCGAGTGCGGCGAATGCGCCCAATCTCAATCCAGGGGAGCAAGATAATTCGTACAGGAATGATGCTGCCCAGACGGCTCAGGTTTCGCCGATGTCTTCAGCATTCCCGCCGATTCAGACGCGAACGACGGCCGTCATATAACGATGACCTGGCCCGCTCTACCCCTGCATCCCACCTCGGACACTCTCGTGGAGGCTTCTCTGTGACGACCTTTCATGACCTGCATAGCCATCTTCTCCTCCATCAATCTCGTAGACCATCTTGTCTGGTCGCGCATCACTTCTGTACACAATACCGTCCCCGCATCACGTCTCTCCCTGTCTTTGCCGACCATGCCGCTCGTTAACACTTATTTGGTTCCCTCGTCTCATCGCCGGCTTGCTAATGTTAATGACAGCCGTTCATGTTGCGTGTCCCTCGTTCTGTTCTCTCCCCCTTCGTTTCAGTTTCTGTCGCATTCCCCTGTCCGAATTCCATGCGTTCCGTCTTAGGTACCTACACATTCCCTTCGCTCGCTGCTTTGGGCATTGCATCAATCGCACGACCGCCGCCTTCGTAGTACTGTACTATTAGTATATATAGCATCATCATCCTATCTGGCCAGCGGGAGTGGGTGCGAGATCTCTGCAACGCGACATCCAGACAAAGAAAAAACAATCGAATCGCAAGAGAGCTACAACAAAGCTATGGAGAACAAGACTACACGACCTCGGAACGCGTACGAAAACGATGATGTCCGCGGAGCGTCAGGTACCACGACCGAGAGTTCCACCTGGTGACGATACCTACTCGCTGCCCACCAAGCTCGCTACAGCTTGTGATCAATCTCGGTCTGATGACGACTCCGGAACGGATGCAGGACGGAGCTCAACCTGCCAGACAAAAGAGAGACAAGAGGTCAGCCTGATCCGCACACACGACAGAACACCATCAGACGGCACCTATGTCGGCGACGCTCACCATCCACGCCAGCCGCGCTGCTCCTTGTCCCGCGAGCTCGAGCTCCGCCGGTCCTCGTCACCCTGCGCGGCGCTCCTGGCTTCCGCGACGGGGGTGGGGATTACGGGGTCCCGGGGCTGAGGGTGGTCACGGCTGTGTCGAGACGAGCGATGTTCTTTGGCGAGCTTGCTATCGCGCCGCTCCCGCTCCCGGTCACGCTCCCGGTGTTTGTCCTTCGTGTCCCGAGCGGGGTCGCTGGCGTATTCGTTTGGCATGGGCACATCTCGGGCACGTGTGGAGTAGCTGCGGTACGGCTCGTCCACACTTGCGCGGTCGCGGTGGCTGTGGCGAGAGGCGCGGCGTTCTGGATGGACGGTCTGCGGAAGGGGCGGCACGACAGGCTGTGTGGCAAGAGGTGGAACTACTGGGGAGTGAGCGTGGTTGCGAGAGGATCCTGGGCGAGCTTTAGGTCAACAGCCTGCTAACATGGCGCAGAGAGAGCCGAAGAACGTACCAGCTATCGGAACACTGTATGATTGTATCGGCGAGGCTGGGTTGGCAGCGGGGCCTGCGATGGCGGGTGGAGGGTTCCCGGTGGACGACGTGCCGGACCGCCGAGGGCCCTCGATGGAACCGTGAGAGGGTTGTTCGATGCCGTTGATAGTATACCGCTCGCCATCGGGCGAGGAATATGTTACATGCTCGTTCCCCTAAGATCGGATGAACGTGTGAGTACGGTCTGTTGGTGGCCCTTCCGCCTCATACAATAGAACGCAACGTGAAGAAAAGTCGCTAGTCTCACCTGAGTATCTATGCGTTTGGTGATCACTTCTGTGCGACCATTGATGGTTCGTGTCATTTGGCTGCGTGAGACCCATTGACCATTGGTTCCAATCGCCTCAGTGGAGGAGCTGTAGAACCTTCCACCAGGCATATCCTCGATAGCCGGGAACATGGGGCCGCCGAGGAACCCACCGAAGGGAGACCTGCCGAACATGGACCCGAATGGATCGCCCGTGCGCCCACCAAATGGTGATGCGCCAAACGGGCTGCGGAAGAAAGGATCATCGAAATGCGAGCGGAACGGGGTGTTCGAGAAGAAGGGATCGTTGTCGAATGCAGAGTGCAGGTCGCCGAAGAGGGAGTTGAACAGCTCGAAGGGATCCGTGAAGGTAAACGGCCGAGAACGAGACGGACCAAACGGCCGATTGAATAAGGGGTGGTCCATGAAGGGATCGTGCATTGAGCCAAATGCATCCCTACGCCCAAAGTCGGGCTGCTCGGTGGGCGGGGGCCAAACGCCATGTTTGTCGTACAGCTAGGATAGACATTGAAAGCGAGTTCTCGTATCCAGTCTGCTAAACACGTACCTTGCGATTATCGGCGTTATTGAGGACCTCATAGGCGTTGTTTACCAATCGAAATTGCTCCTCCGCCGCTTCCTTGTCTGCAGCAGTGACGTTCGGAGGGAGCCGGTCTGGATGCGTCTGCAAGGCCCTCCTCCGATACGCCTTCCTGACTGGCAAGGCTATGAGGACCGACGGTGAGACGAGAGGTACGTACGAGCGGTCCTTACCTTCCTCTGGTGTTGCATCCTTCTTGATGCCAAGAATCTCATATAGACTTGTGGTCATTGCGGGCGACAAACAGATTGGAGACGTATGAGAGGAAGTGACTGAGAGCTCGAGAGTCCAGGAACGGAGGCGGAGGCGGTATATAGTCAGATGCTAGTACAACGAGGAGAGCACGCCTTACGTCAGGGCTGTACATGCAGCTGAGAGAGGGTATTTGGGTGGACGCATGGCAGGCGCGAGCGGTCGGCGGGAAAAGACGAGAACATTCGTGCGTCAAGAGCCCCTCCAGTGGCGTCCGCCTCGTCCAGCCTTCACGTCATCAGTCCGCACCAGCATAGCCACCCTCGGATGTTGCCGAGATCGCGATACCCCACGTGGAAGCATTTTGCATTAACACACCCAAGGTGCTCTCGAGTCTCGCATCTCTACATAGAACCGGCCAGCTCGCCGCGGCAGCGGTCGTCTTCTCAGCCGGGTCTCTCTCCTACGACAAGCACAACCGACACGTTCTCGCGCAACTGAACCGTGTGCTACTGTGCTTCCTGCAATGCAGTTGAACGAGGCTATCCTTTGCGGAGCTGCACCCTCAACTTCAGCCTCCGGCCCGGGAACACTGTCGCTACACGACATACAGACTGGTACAGCACTTGCCACCTGGAAGCAAACGTCTTCTGCCAGCCACTGTACCGCTACCGTCCATACCCGAGATGGACAAGGAGGCTACATGCTCGCCGCCCAACAGGACAAGTCCATCTTGAATGTATACACCTTCCAAAAGGTCAGCTCCACCTTGTAACATTGCGGGACGGCATATCACAACCATCATTGTTTGTGCGCCCTGCAGGATCAGCTAGCTTTGAAGATTGTGCTTCCGGAGAAGCTCAGTGCGATCGCAGTCGACCCCAGGGGGAAATATTGTGCGGGTTCGACCGCTCAGGGTCGTATATTTTTGTGGGAGGCGCGTATGTGCTCAACTTCTCATTATGCAAACGCCCTGACTGGGGTGTGGAATGTAGTAGACTGCCTCCGGAATCATGTACAACTCCTGGGATGCTCACTACCGCCAAATCAACGTCCTACGCTTCACTCAAGACGGTGCCGCATTGGTGGCTGGCAGTGAGGATTCTGGTGTCAGTGTATGGTCGTTGCCAAAGTACGTGTCTGTGCTGCTATTAGAATGATATCGAGGCTCACACACGTCTTTAGGCTCCTTGATGATGCACTACAATCTGAGCTTCCTACACCTTATTGCAACTTCACCGACCACACTCTTCCCGTAACAGACATTGTCTGTGGGATCGGTTCTTTCCCCTCCTGTCGCATCCTCACATCGTCGGTGGATCATACCGTCAAGGTCCGTACATCCTTGCTACCCTCGTCGCCGTGTACTCATGCTGTTTGGCGTAGCTATGGGATCCTGCCTCCAAAACACTCCTCACCACATTCTACTTCCCTCAACCCATAGCCTCCATTGTCTGGGACCCGTCAGAACGTTTGTTTTTCGCGGCTTCCGCGGATGGTTCAATACATCAAGTAAACCTCTTCCGGCAACGAGGAGACAAGTTCAGCCGCGCAGCCATGGAGGCAGTCGGCGGCGCAGGCGTCAGCGACGTCCTTCGATTAGACGACAGCGATTCCAGCGCAGCCAGAAAGCGGTTGATCTCCGTAGGGTAAAGGCTCGTTTTGTCCTGGTACAGCACCTGTCTCATCCCAATATTGCCAGAGACGCTGTCACAGCCATGTCAATATCCCTCACTTCCTCGATGCTCTTGGCTGGTACCGCGACTGGCCTCGTTCACATCTACGACATCGCCTCCCACCAGCTTCTCCGAACGCTGTCATCTCATAAGGGAATGACCATCACCTATCTGAGCACCATGCTGCGACCGCCGGACCTCGTAGGACATATGAGCCTTACGCTTGCGCCTGGAGCGAACGAGACCAAGGAAAACATTCCTGTACGTCCTGTAGCGCCCTTCCAACGTATCCGGGATGCGAAGGCTAGGGAAGCGCACGAAGTGTCGCTGCTTCTCCCTCAAGTCGAAGTACGTGTCTCAATTTGCACCCGTCACTGACAGCAAGAGCTGAGCCCATGTCTAGACGACCACGAGCGCGTTCTTTTCTTACTCGAGAGACGAGCTCCTCAAAGACCATGCTTACTTTGTGAATCCTGCTTCTGTAGGCTCCGAGGCAACTGGGGCGTCGTTGCAGTCGCGCGTCACTGAGTTGGAGAGCGAAGTGGCTCGCCTGAGGGAGCAGCTTGGCAAGGCGAAGGGTATCAACGACGTGATGTGGGAGACAGTTGTGCAGCGGCTGATTGCAGAGGGCAAGGAGGAAGACGCCAACGCGATGGAGCAAGACATGGTCGAGGGGGGAGGAGGCGGACGTCGGAGAAAAAGGAATCGCACTTGATTGAGATTGTCACTCGCGCTACGTTGGACTGGAGAACTAGCATGGCATTCCGACAAGATATCTACGAGGAAGATGACTCGTCCTTGGGCTTGTACTTCTCCGGATCCGTCCCGTGGTGTGGGTGATTGACGAGGTTTACCCTGGGAAGGATGAGCTTACAGGCAACAAGCTTGATTTCGAAGACACTTACATAGGGAAGAGGTCTGAAACGCGCGCCGTCAGCGGCGGATGTTACACGGGGACAGAGAGGAGACGTACGAAATTTGAGTTGAGAGAAGGCAGAGTTGCGGTATGCAACACCCTGGATCCACCCCGGTTGGTCCGACTCTCCGTACAGAGGCAAGCCGCGTTTAGCACGGTCAGACAACTCCGCCAAATCCTTTGCCTCTTCACGCTTGTTCTCGGACCAGCCCCAGAAACGGACTTTGTTGCAGGACATTCAGCTACGTGAGCAGGAGGATGGAACAACCACCGACTCACAGCTTGATCTCTGGTACGCCATAAGGAATCCTCCAACAAAGCCAAGAAGCCCTCCGAGGCGCAGCTGTGTCCTAATCTTAAGGTGAGAAGGGTCCCACTTGTCTGTCATATAGTGTCATCCTTCGTGCTTGCAGGTAACATACAGGCAGAGTTAAAACATACCCCACAGGTACAACGCGGTAGGGAAGGCGCCAGTCGCGCCGGCCCACACCGCATAGTCGGAGGGGCGCATGTAGCGGATCACACGGCCTGCATGGGGGTCCGCGTCGATGAGAGGGTACGGTGTTTCCACCACCTTGTTCGGCATTGTCGTCTACGACGGCGGCGGCGACGAGGACGATGGTGAGAGGCTGCTGTATTTGACGCCGGTCTACCGAGAATGGAAAGCATGGGCGTGACCGGAAGTGTTTAGGGCAGGCGAGGGCATGTTCTGTGGCTCCGACCCACGCTGGTGCGGCAAGAACGATCGCCACAACGCGACCTGCCCTTCTTCTTGTCTTTCTCCTCCATTCTCCCACAGTCTCCGACGTCGCGTGTACCGCGCTCCAAGTCTCAAGCTCACTCGCGAGCACCATGAACAGCGGCGTCGTTCGCACCAGCAGCACCCGTCGACACGCACGGAACAATAACGCGTCTCCATATGCACGTCCTTCGGGGAAGAAATCATCAGTGCGTGCACCGATCATTGGGTGTTCAGGATCTCGTGGCTCATTGAATACAACTTCATTCCAGGGATGGAGCATTACTGGACTGTTGAGCTACTTCAACCCCTTCGCCACACGCTCCGAGGAGGAAATGACGCTTCCAGTGGGGGATGCTGCGTCGCGGTTAGCAGCACGGGGACAAGAGGTGCGTGGTTGTCGCTCCGTTTCCTCCCCTTGTCCTGAATGCGTTATTTGAGTAGCTCCAGGAAGGCCCGTCCCGTCCTCCTTCCCAACAACAGCAACAGCAACAACACCCCAAACCACCTCAACCTCCATCACAGTCGCCGCCTAGTCAGTCGACTAACGGCGATCACCGCACGTCGCCCCGAAGTGACGACTCGCAAGCATCGTCTTCCGCCAATCTGAAGAAAGTCCAGCAGTTCTTGGATGAGAAAGGCGGCAGACCTCTGAACCACGTCGAGTTGGCGGGTTTGGTTCATCTCCTTCAGAACAGTGTTGAAGGTATGCGCCTTGCCTCTCCGCATGCTTGCTCGTGATTTCCTGACTTATCGGGTGCAGAGGACGACGATCACCCCGAACCTTTCAGGTTCTCGAAGAGCCCCAGTACTCCGTTGCGCGGGAATACGCCTACCAACTTCCTCTCCCCGAGTACCTCTGAACAGATGGTGTCCGCTGCCGGAACGGCTGCGCAGGGCGCGCGGAAGACCTTGGCGAAGAATCCAATGGGCACATATCGCTGGCAGGGTGGCGGTAGTGCTCGTCCCCGCAATCGCTACCAATCGCCGGGGTTCGGATCGACGCCTGCCCGCTCCACGATCAGGCTTGCGCCAGAGAAGCCCAAGGCCGACAGCAAACGGAGGCGCGTTGGCGAGGATGCCATGTCGTCCTCGCCACAACGCACCGGCGCTACTTCCGGGTCGAAGGTCAATGGGTCTACGGTCACCCCTCCTTCATCCTCTTCTGCGCCACCCAATGGTTCAACAACCACGAACGGTATCGCCAATGGACGGCCGAACGGCCCTGTTCCTCCCTCTACACCACGCATCCGCACGAACGGCATCAAGCCCACCACTCCTGCAGTTCCCTCCCCTCTTCGTCAAACTTGGGGTCAAACGGACTCGCCCCCGCAAGCCCCCACTACGACATCGGCTTCTAAACCTACTCGTGCGGCAAGTTTCATGACAGAGTTGATCAAGGAAGTGACGCCACCGAAGAAGCCGGACTTTGCCAACCCGTACGAGGCGGCGAACCCTATGATCAAGCCTGCCCCCAAGAAGCAGCCTGTCCGAAGGACCCGTGCCGCCGCCAAGGCTGAGTCTGAGACTCAGAAGGAGAAAGAGAAGGAGCCCCATCTCACCCCACAAGCCATCATTGAGGCTACGGTGCCGAAGGTGGGTATCTTCCATTCTAGTGTAGATGTATGCCGCTGATGTTGCCAACTCAGGGGAGCAAGCGTTCACGGCCACCCCCAGAGTTGGTTGGAGCCAAGCCTGCCGACAAGCAAGTGACCTCTCCCCCGCGGCGGAGCACTCGTTTGAACGGAGCCGAACATGCCAATGGCATCAACGGCACGTCGAAGAGCAGGACTGTCACTGTCGAAGAGGTGTCCGATGAAGAGCAACCCTCTCCCCCAAAGAAGCAGCGTACTGTGAAGTCGCCCCCGCTCGCCCCTCGCAGGACCACCTCGGTAACTGTTGAGGAGGTCGAAGACGTAGAAATGTCGTCCACGCCGCCTTTGCGGAGTGGTGGCGTCTCGTCTTCGTACACCCTCCCTGCCGAAGTCATCGAGCCCGGGGACGACAAGGCTGATAAGAGGCGGTCGACTTCCCCCACTTCTTCCGTCTTGCCCAATTTCGGTCCATCTCGCGCGTCTTTCGGCGTCGGGAAGTCCTCTGCTCCCAAAGCTCCCTCGAAGCTGCGTTACAGCATCCAGGCGGACAAGGACGAGAAGATGGATACAGATTCCGCACCCGCTCCTGTCGCCGCTGCGTCTGCAAGCGTCCAATCTACTCGGTCGACTTCCGAGAAACCGAGCGACCCTCGTGCGTTCGTTGGGGCGATGCGCTCTGAAGAGCTTCCCAAATACTCCTTCACACTTCCTTCTTCCTCGCCTGGTGCAGGCCCCAGCACCGTGAAAGCGCGTGAAATCGCAAAATCCGCCCCCGTCTCGTCTCTTCCGACCTACGACTTCTCCAAGGCTACCGCCCCTGCACCCGTTTCGAAGCCATCGGGCGGCTTCAATTGGGCCGCAGCTGGTATGAAGCCACCTTCAAAGCCTGCGGGCGATTCCTGGACGTGCTCAGTATGTATGCTGAGTAACCCGTCGGAGGCCATGAAGTGTACAGTATGCGAGGAGCCGAGGGCAGACAAACCGAAGGCCGCGCCATCTCAAGGTTTCAATTGGGCCGCAGCCGGTGTCAAACCCCCTCCAAAGGCCACTGGTGGGCAGTGGACATGTTCTGTCTGCATGCTGAGCAATACGGGCGACGCTTCGAAGTGCACGGTGTGCGATTCACCACGGTGACCCGCCGTTGCCACCCGACTGTTCGCTTTCCCGGTCTCTGATCCGCACATAGTCTCTTGTTGATTATCCGCCTCCGTTGTTCCGTGTTTTGTTGTCTGTCTGAATGTAAGTAGTACTTCCGGGTCGTCGGTTTTCTGCGTCTCGTTTCCCTACATCTGCTCTCTGTCGCAAGCGCTTTCGCGCACTCGGGTCGTCTTCATATCGAATCGCTATCCTACATCTAGTAGCTACCTAACTGTAACACGGACTCGGTAGTGTGTTACGGTATCGCTGCCGTGGTTGCTGCTGAACAAGAGAATGGAGCGCGCACGGACGTCCGAGCGCGCTCCCGTTCCCGCAGACTTCCGACACGAGGAAGCTGCGGGGCTCCTCCCTTCCTACCATGTGTGACCGGCGAGCGACGAACAATCAACATCAAGAGGGGGTCATTTTGTAAAGTCGAGCCGCCGCGCGACTGGCCTGCCCAGTTCATCCGAAGAGTGCTTCCGTTTGAGCTTGTTGGGTTGGTTCGCTTTGACTGCGGGTCCTGGACCGCTATGTTCGACGTTGCCGTCGACCTCTTCCAGCGGAACGTTGTCCTCCTTTTTGGCAGGCTTGGGCAACTTGGACGGGTGGGACGGGTACGGGAGGGCGAAGAAGTATGGGTGGTTGAGGGCCTACGAGCCGGGAAACATGACAATTTGCACGGTGCAATCATCGGGGTAGAGGATGCTCACGTCTTTCGCACCGATACGCCGCTTGGGGTCGTAGATCAGACACTTGCTCAGAAGGTTGAGGCAGTCCGCGCTTGCTGCGGTGAACAGGTCGCGGAGTGGCGCCTTCGGGAACTGTCCGACCGCACAGTAGTCCGGGAGCTTCGTGTGTCCCTAGGGGCCGGAGCCACCGGGGCCATCGTGTCAGCTGCAGCACGCCATGCGGGCCATGGAGAATGGAAGGTGGCGAGAGCATACCGGCCAGTCCTCCTCGGTCGGCGTGCCAAGGGCGCGGAAGATCGTTTTGAGCTGGTCCATGTCGGTCTCACCGGGTAGGTAGGGCGTGCGGAGCATCAATTCCGCGAAGATGCATCCCACCGACCAGATGTCAACGGCAGTGCTGTAGTATCTGCATCCCCAGAGTAGTTCTGGCGGTCGATACCACCTGTAATCACCCCGTCAGCGTAGTGCAAAACAGGTTCGTAGAAGACTGACCGCGTGATGACCTGGCAAGTCATTTTGTACCCTGGGTCGACAAAGTCTCGAGCGAGACCGAAATCGGCTATCTTGAGCTGCCCGTCGGATGCTATGAGCAAGTTGTTCGGTTTGAGATCCTATGCATAGCAACAATGTCAGAGAAGAAGACGGGTGCTGTCAGCGGCGCCAGCATGGGAAGCGCCACTTACTCGGTGCAGGATGAAGTTACGGTGGCAAAACTCCAATCCTCTAAACGTCATGGCCATCCAGCTCTTGATGTCAGCTGGGAGAAAAACCAGTGTGCGATCCCGAATGACAAGTTCCAAGTCCGTGTCGAGGAATTCCAGGACAAGGTTCAGGTTTGCCTTCGATGAAAAAACGTCGAGGAGCTGTGATGTAGAGTTAGCGAACATGGCTTCTTGTTTCATTAGTCTCCTGCGAGAACCACCTCGATGACATTCTGGTGCTTTAGCTCTCTTAGAAACTTGACTTCGCGTATTGCAGACATATCCAGGCCGTCCTTGAACTGTCCGACCTTGATCTTCTTGATGGCTACCTTACGCCCCGTGGCTACCTCTCTTCCTGGGTGCGAAGTTTATTAGTCTGAGATATGTTTGAATCATCATAACTATCAGTTCTCACCCCGATACACCACGGCATAAGTACCTTCACCGATCTTCTGGTCTTTGGCCCTGTTGAGGGAGAGTGAGGCTGGAGCAACGGACTTTATGGCTATTATCTCACCATCGCTTTTGTCTCTCGGCGTTCGCTTTCTCAACTGCGTCCATTGAAGTTATCAAGCGAATGGCAAGTTGTAGGGTACGAGCAGGTATGCTAGGTGCCGCCGTATGGTCTTGGTTCGGGCAAGTGAATGCAAACGAGTCGGGATCGGAGATCCGACTCGGAGCACCTGCCAGTGGCTATAGGTAAATCAGTGTTGATCATGGTTCACCCGAGCTCATGTCCATTTTCTCATGTGGACATACCTGACACAGAGAAGGACGGCCTGTGGTGTGAGGAGGTGGCAGGAGGCTTGGATGCCGCTTCTGCTTGGTGTGTGAACTACGTCAAGGTGGTTAGACGCCCACTGCCAATCAATAGGATGCCTTTTCCGGAAGTAATCCCGCGTGGAGAGGCGCTTGCGCATTCACCGCCGCCACTGCCATCATCCGTGCCAGAGGCCTGCCGCGCGCAAGACAGTGGGCGGTGCGGGACTGATGGCCCTGTTAGTTGGAGCGCAATCGGTGCAGAGGCATGCTAGCACGACCCTCATCAGTCGTTCTCTTCCCTTCTTCCCTTCCTCCTCCTGCGTCTTCTTATATTCCGCAGGCAGGCCTGCTGTTCTTTCACGACCTCTTCACCTTTTCTCCCTGTAGTTCTAGTTCGACTTTCGCCTTTCGTATTTGACTAGCTTTATTTCCACTTCCTCGCTCTTGTGCACGGCGTCGGCGTCCATATGGCGAATCTCTACGGCAATGTCGTCACTTCGGAAGACGTCCTTGTGTCCTTGCCGAACGGTCGATCGTTTGTCTTGAGCAGGCCGTATACCGATGGCGAATCTAGAGGCGTTCTGGTACGTCACATCAGCTCATGTGCTTCCTGTTGCTCCGCAGTCCGCTTCGGGTTCTCGTGATCCTCATATGGTTTGGCAGGTTCTCGCGATCATATCGTGCATCTCGGTCACCTCCGTGGTAGGGCTGCTGCTAGCCATTGCGGTGAGTAAGGCATCCCTGGTGTGTGCTCTGGTTGCATGCTGAAGCCGGGGGTCATGTGCATAGGTATCGGCGTTCAACACCCGCAAGTCGAAGTCACAGCACCTATTCGTTCGGAGTCATGTTGCAGCATACTTCATTTCCCTCCTGATATGCGAAGTTGCACAAGGTGCGTCCGTGACCATGAGTAAATTTGAGAGAATGACCTGACACATCCTCATAGCGGTGGGCTCCATCATGAGCATTCGGTGGGTCACCCAGAAGGCGGTGTCATACGAGCCTTACTGCACAGTCCAAGGTCGGCACGACTCGTGAGCTATCTCTGACCATGCGGTACTGAAGCGCATAACAATAGGAATCGTAAAGCACATCTCCGACGTTGGGACTGCGTATTGGTGCGTCGTACTCGCAGAATCTTTCGCCATAACGGTAGACTGACGATAGTGATCACTGATAGGTCGATGGTACATACATACCTATATCCTGTCTCCCTGACATACTGATGATGCGTTCAACTCAGATCATTGCCTTGAACACTTTCTGGATTCTGTTCCTGCGATGGAAATTGAAGCGCTACGTTCTCGTCGTTGCCATGCTTGGAGGCTGGTCAGCTATCGGTGCGTTCATCACCGCCGGCCCTGCATCAATCCAGCAGGTACCCAACGGTCCCTTCTGTGAGTTATCAGTCGACTCGATGATGGTGTTATCTGACCGTGGGCGCAGACGCTGTCTCTGGGTACTGGTGCTGGATATCAAATCAGTATCCGGCTGAGCGCATCACGTACGCCCCTCCTCTGATACTCAGATGTCATGTTTCTGACTACTCATTATGTTTCTAGACTTGACTACATGATCGTGGGTGGATGTATCTTGCACTCTATCCGATTGTTTGTTCACCTGGGCGATGCTAGATGTTCCTGTCGGCAGTATTCTGCTTCATCATGTATGCTCTCGTCTTCCTCAGGCTGCGAGGCAACATCATGGTCCATGGCTGGCGGCTCACGTTCCGCTTACATCCTGAGCGGTCGGAGTCCGCACCGAAGAGCATTGACACCCATGTTATCAACATCGCGAAGGGCATGCTATTGTAGGCCATTCTACATGCTGGACCTGCGCCGAAATGCTAACCTTGGCTATTTTGATCACAGGTATCCGGTACGTCCGGGACGAGGACATTCAGTACATTCTTCCATCGCTAACGGAAACCGATCGCTCTCAGGTGGCCTATACTATCCTGCTGCTGCCAATCGCCGCCTGCCGCTTCGCTGAATGGTCCGGTCACGAAGTCCCTTTTGCTGTGACAATCGCTAGGTACGTGACCGATCCTCGTTCTGCAGAAGCACGTCCTGACACTTGTGCGCAGCGATGTTGTCTTCCTCCTTTCAGGTAGGAACAGACCCCAGACCACATGCTCATGTGAAGGTGCTCACCCCTATTGTTGCAGGGTTTGTGAACGTCGTTCTCTTCCTGACGACAAGACGGGTCCTACCGATGCACAGTGTCTTCCCTCGCGGCGTGAGCCAGGTCTTCTCCCGGTCCTCCGTGGCGGGCAGTCCCCGAGCAAGCAGCTACACGACCAGCAGCTATACCACGGACGTGGAGAAAAGCACCATCTCGGACGAACAGAAGTCACTCACACGCTCCCTCGCGCCGCTTTCTGCTCTCCCTAGTGCCGCTCCAACGCCCTACACAGCCAGTGCGGCGAGCCCTATCCACGTGATCGGCTCGGCGAAGTCGGAGACATACGACCAGATCTCACTGGACAGCGCAGATGCCAACCGTCGCTCGTTCACACAAGAAGTCGACATCGCTAGCGTACCATACCACAGCGGATACCAGCTCTCTCGTGCGGAATCGCCTTCGATTGCCGTCCCAGTCCCCTCGGGTGCATTCAGTCCTCAGGGCTCCTCCCCCACCGTCAGTTTCCCTCCACCGTCTCGTCCGCGCTCACATGCGCCCGAACGATTGCGGAAGTGAACATCTGATATGGGCGGCGGGGAACCCCATCTTGATGATAATTGTTACGAAAGCGATGACTTCGATGCGTATTTATAGGAAGCATAGTAGTCGCCGCACTGGCACTCTGGCAGTGTTGAGTATCCCTTATGCTATTGATCCCTGTGTATCATTGCGAATAATCTGTAGCTCGGACGTTCAGAGAACTCGTCACGAATGGACTCATTCTTTCAAATTCTCGCCATTGCTTGAAGCCAGCCAACACGCACAGCGCTCTAGCTTTGTCACCACCCTCCTCCCTCCTCCCTGCTCGTCCCAGGCTCCCAGCCGGTTGGGAATCGTGACAAACGTAAATAGTGCGTGACCGAGGCACCAGCCGATCGAAAGCGATCGGGGCACGTGGCTATGACGCTACCGCACGCAAGTGCTTTCGGAGCTACGCACGGAATGAGTGGGATTAGTGAGCAGCTCGTAATCCTATGTTTTCTTTCCCCATCTCGTCTCCGCTCACTGCCATCTCTATAAGATCTGCATTGTCGGCTCGCACAGCCCTTCCGAGAGCAGTCCGCTATAAGGCAACCCAGACGCTCCCCGGTCTACCCGCCAAAACGTTCAGCCTCAATCTCTTCCGTCGCAACGTTCACAACCCTCCTACAGCAATGGGGGATCCCAACAAGTCCAAGAGCGAGGGCGAGTGGAGAGCAGTTCTCTCGCCCGAGCAGGTACGCTCTATGATAACCCATCGGGGCCACATCCAGATCGCAGATAACCATTATTCCATGCAGTTCCGGATTCTCCGGCAGAAGGGCACGGAGCCCGCAGGGTCCGGCCAGTACGACAAGTTCTACGAGGAAGGTGTCTATGCTTGCGCGGGTTGCGGGACGCCCCTCTACAAGAGCGCCACCAAGTTCAAGAGCGGCTGCGGATGGCCTGCATTCTTCGATGGTGGGTCGGCCGTGCTTGCCTTCCATGCAGATCGTCTCGTCTCCGTTTAGCTTATCATTGACTTCCATGCATCAGCTATCCCGGGTGCGGTGAACCGTCACGAGGATCGTTCGTTCGGTATGCTGCGAACGGAGATCACTTGTGCTGCCTGCGGTGGGCACCTAGGCCATGTCTTCAAGGGAGAAGGTTTCCCGACCCCTAGTACGACCTCTCACCCCATCACTTGTTCACGTACTGACCCCACCACAGCTGACGAGCGACACTGTGTCAACTCCATCTCCTTGAACTTTGTGGAGGAGAAGAAGGATTGAGGACATTGGAGCTTTGCGTCACTTGCCTCCCACAACAGCCCGGGTGTAATACGCGCTGTCTTCGCGTCGTTAATGATTGATGACCTTCTCATTGCGGCACTATACACATGCAAGATCGCATAACAATTCGACGTGTAGAGTAAATGTAGGAGGTAAGAGATCGTGAATAGCCACCGTGACGTCCGGGTCAGCGTCGCTGGTGAAGGCACCGGACGAGCGTCGCCTAACAGGCAAAGAGTGTTGTATGGTACATTGCTGGATTCTTGGGTATTAGAGACCTTCCATGGTGGACACAAGCTCGTCGAGCTCGCGCTTCGACTCCCGATACTTCTCTTGTGCTTCCTGAAGTGGGAAGTAGTCATATCAGCACATGAAGAGGGCAGCCCGCGGACAACGCTTTGGGAACAGGGTAGATGTGATGTTACGTACCTCATACTTCTTCTCCCACTGGTCACGCTCCTGCTCCAGACGTGTAACCTGCCGCTCGAAGTGCTCTGCCTTCACATCGACCTGTCTCAACCTACCAACAAAGCATGTCAGCGGCGGGATGATCGGCCCTTGACATATACACGTACTTGTCCATAGCCTCCTTCAAATTCTTGTCTGCGGCGTCGAGCTCCTCCTCGAGCAGCTGGATCTTGCGCTGGAGACCCTCGTTTGCGGTCTTACTCTGCTCGCCGTCCTCCTGTGCAGCCTTGAGATCCGCAAGCTTGCCCTCCGCCTTCTCGAGGTCCGAGTCCAGGACAGAGATCTTGTGTTGAAGGGACGTGATCTCTTGCTCCTTCTCGAGGAGGAGCTGCTCGTACTTCTTGTTCTTCGCCTCAGCCTCCTCGGCACGCGCAACCGCGTTGTCGGCCTCAGCACGAAGTGATTGCAGACGCTATCACAGCGATCTGGTCAGCGAGGCTTGTGCAGGCGTGGGCGACCGGGTGACATGCACACCTCCTTGATCTTCTCCATGGCCGATGGGATGCAGAGGTGGGTGGGATGAGGTGGTCAGTGGAATGGGGACGGCGCAAGCAGGTGCTGTGCTGTTCTGGGCAAGGGCTGAACAGGACTGATAAAGTATCAGCCGTGGTAACGTCCTTCCATATGCAGCCAGTATCACGTGGGCGCCTCCACCGTAATGCAGAGCCGACCGGAAAGGGCTCGCGTACTCCTTGCACGGAGCCACCTTCGTCTTCGTCGTCGACTGCATCCATCTCAGCAGAAATCACCTCGGGAAATCACCACGGACCGTTTGGACCAACTCCGAAGCTATCCATCTAGCCGCGATGTCTGCTCCGGTGGCTCAAGAAGGTGGGCACGAGTCCGTTTACGCTAGCCACTCGTCGAAGCTGATCTCCTCATGTTTCGGCATCGGTCAGAGCTGCCTATCCTGGAGGCCGTCATCAAGTGCGTCCATTCCATAGACCGCTCCTTGCTGCACGCACGCGTTCTGATGTCCCTCGTCTCGCCGCTAGCATCCGGAACCGCCTGACTGCGCTCAAGAAGAACCGGGGCGAATTCATTAAGCAGTCGGACGTGAATCAGCTCTACCAGGCGATTGTGAAGCAAGGTCCGTATGATCTGCAACGTCTCTTCCAAGATGTTTTGCCAGTCTGACGAACTTCCTGTCCGAATGTGTATGAACTCTGCCCTTCCACCGCCGCGCGGTCTCCTGGCACGGTTTTGGTTCCCTCTAGTCACTCGCCTGAATGAAGTTCGCAACGACCACACGACATACAACAATCGTCTGGATACGACCCTTGCGGACGTATTCAATCTTCTGTCCTTGTTCTTCCTCACCATCGGCAGGACTCGCGAATGTCCGGCCACATACAGTCAGATTGCCAGTATGCGGGTGAGTCACATTCACGGCGGTACTCACGCGGGCGATTCTTGTCTATTCTTGGGCTGGTACCGGATATTCTGAATGTCATCTGAAGCGCTGGCAGCCTCCTGCTTTGCGCCCCAAATCGGCGCATCGTCTTGCAACTCTCCTCTCGCCTCTAATTGGCGCAGGTTGGAACCACTATAGACTCTGGCCAGACATGGTTGCGTTGGAGTGCTTTGCTGTGGAAGTGAGGCGTCTGGACGCAGCGATGTACCATGATCATCCCGAACCCCACGTCCGCGAAGTCGATGCCAACCTTACTTGCAGATCCTCGCGGGGTCATATCGCACCTGATCGCACGTACACAATCTTGCAGTAAGAGTGCCGTACGTCTTTGCCGCTTACGCCTGCCCGCTTCGATGAATTGATGCCGGACAGGACCAGCGCAGCCGCGCAGTAGCCTCCTCATCGTTGGGCTAACTTACCTCGCACCGTCGCCGGTGGACAGGCCCGGACGAGATAAGGTAGCCCTGATAGCGAACGTGGGCCGTCCTAGACTTCAGGGTTCAACCTTGCTTCCTCCAATCACGTCACCGGGAGTATTTGGCTCGACGTTCGCAACCCACGCGGAGGTACTCCGGACCCCAAGCGATTACTATATGATGACGATCTGCGGCTCGCGAAGAGAATTGCTTCCATGATTTCACCTACTGCTCAGAGCGCTAGGCGCTATGTCTGGCTTCTTGTGGCATTCCAGTTCGGATGTACGGGCAAGGGGCCGATGTCTGCGCTCCCGCGGGAGAGATGCGGGGGGTTGCAATTTGCCTTGGCCTAACTCAGCCACGTATAAAACGTCGCCCGTCCGTGGCCAGGGGCAACCCTGACCACTATTTCGCCCCGTCATGCATTTATCATTCTTTATTACCTTTCCTCGCCTGCTGGCCTCCTTCTGTGCACCCGCACAGACGAGTCCACGCACGGATAGACTTGTCATGCTAATAGTATCTATACAGCAAATTCTAGACCACATGGACGAGTCAGGCGTTTACAACGAGTCTGACCTCGCCCCATTCCATCGACGGCTGGCCGAGTTACGGTGAGTTGCATTCTGTCGCTAGCCATCATGACCAGTCCTCCGCACTGGCTAGCGGTGTTTCATGCTTCGCGTGGGTCGCTAGCCTGCCTCCCAGGACCAAGGGGCGCAGTCCAGGCAACCTCGCACATCACTTTTACGTATCCGGAGCAGAGTATTGATCCGTGTCTGACAGTAACATCGTGCAACATGACATGGAGAGCGGCAAGCATCCCCCAGCCATGACCAAGCTCTTGGAACGGCAGCTCAACGAATGTGGTGAGTGATCTAGTCCCCGTCGCCATCCTGTTGTGCCCCTGTCTATCACGTTGCACCGATGCGTCTCTCGTCATCTGTACGTTTTACTACTCTCCGGATTCTGATCTCACAGCCGCCTTTCCGAATTGTTTTGCACTCGTAGTGTGATCATCATCGCACAAATTGGCGGTAATAGTCCTAAAGGTTACCCCCCACCATTCCAGGTCCTCTACTCTATGACTGAGTTCTCCATCGCCCGGATGCTGACGCTACCCCTCCTGGCAGACAACCTCCTACGCAAACTGCAGGACTCTCTTTCTGTCCTCTCACCGGAACTTATCCCCATCCATGGGCGCCTTGTGAACATTCGACGGCAGCTCGTCGCCCTTGCTGCCAAAGAGACCGCGAGGGAAGTCGCGCTGGCCAATGCGCATGCGGAGAGGGTCGAGGATCTCAAGGGCAAAGCCGTGGCCACCGATGACTCGGTCGGAAGCGATCCCAATTCCAGGACGCCGACACGCGAGAGCACCCCAAAGCCTCCAGGGGACAGCCACAGCTACAGGGATGCCCGGGAAAAGGACGGCATTCGCGTGAAGGCAGAGCTGAAGCCTATCCAAGAAGAGTTGCGGAAAATCGACTCGTAAGTGATGGTCCTCTCTCGTTTCCAGACCTTCACCTCCACCAACCTCCGCTCACCGATGTCTCTTGTACACAGGAAACGTGTAGACGGCAAATTCTTGGGTCCTGGCGGCATGGTACCCGCGTCGCAAGCAATCTGCTCTTCGCTGCTCGAGGAATGTTTCGAAATTGTGCAAGAGATACGCGCGCAGGACGAGTCGAAGAACGTCGCGTCCTCGCTGAGACCTATCTATGACAGACTGAGCGAGATCCGAAAGGAGCTCGAGTCACTGGTGCGTACAGCTGCCTTCCTAGCTCTTCTCCCGCGAAGCTTTTCTGATTGCGACCGGCGCTTCACAACAGGTACTCACGCATCGGTGGAGCCTCCGCGAGACCGACTTGTGGAACTACAGTCTCAGTCTCCAGGAGATTGACAAGATGCGAGTGGACGGCAAGTTCGTGGACGCCGAGGGCAATCGACCAGAGGGTCAATACGTGAGTTATACCATCGTAACTTCCACGCCAACGATCTGAGTGCGGTGGCAGGTATTGCTGTACCTCCTCCGTCGATGTTACGGTCTGATATACCGACTGCTCTCGTCAAGCGAGCCCGTCTCGGAGGAGTTGATGCCGATCGTGAGTGTTGCAAAGTCGCCACCAATCGTCCGCATCTCACTCCGTTGTAGGCCAATAAGCTGTCGACAGTGAAGAAGTGCCTCAACGAGGTACTCAAGTATGGCGGCCCGTTCAGTCCACGCGACCTCTACCCGGTGCGGTTGATTCAATGTAGGAGACAACGACGAGATGCTGACCTCCGAGTAGTACCAACTCGCACTCCACCAAATAGACTCTATGCGCCGAGAAGGCAAATTCGTTGGTGTGGACGGTACCATTCCAGAGGGTCAAGGTATCGTCATGGCGCATTTGAATGAGTGTCACGAGCTTCTGGAGATGGTACGTGACGTCATTCTACCTTGACGCGAATTCGCCGCTCAACGAAGTCTCCAGCTGAAGGAGTCCATGGACGAGGCTGAGGATGACGAGTACGTCGACGAAGACGACGAAGACTATGGAGAGAGTCCAGCAACATCGTCGGAAGAGGAAGAGGAATAGGGAGTCGAGAGCTGGGGACATCGTAGAAAACGGCCAACGTTCAGGGTCGGACATTGTCGCGCGCCGTTAAGCGGTATGCCTTCTTACATGTACCAGCGGAAGATTACATTAGAGGATCTGGACGCGCTTCCTTACTCTCACGAGCCTATGGATTGCACTCTACTTGTATATAGATGGTCGGTCCCGAGTCCAACGCAGACTCAATATCGCTACCGCTCTCATGACGTCACGCATAGTCGGAGTGCAATTATGCGACCATAGTAATCGTCCTCATCGAGAGACATGGTAGTAGGTAAGTATAGGCAAGGCTAACAACATTTTGTCTACCGTCTAGCTTATGCAGTGAACGACGAAACGTGGTCCTCAACCACCTTCTTGATCTTCGACTCGATCTCAGGAGTGATGTTGCCCTTCGAGATCTCCTCGAGGAGAGCGCCCTGAGTCGCGGTCAGGTGAGCACGGAACTCACCCTCCCAGCGAGTGATCTGGTCGACGGGGATGGGGTCGAGCTGGGAACGGGGTTAGTACGGCGATAAGGGTCGGTAGCATTATACACTCACGAGACCGTTGACACCGGCGTAGATGATGGGGACCTGGATCTCCATAGCCAGGGGCTGGTACTGACCTTGCTCTGCAACGGACATGAGTGATCAGGACAAGTACGCACGGAAATGATACATACTGAGCAGCTCAGTCAAACGAGCACCACGGGAGAGGAGGAAGCGAGTCGACGCGTCGAGATCCGAACCGAACTGGGCGAAGGCAGCGACTTCACGGTACTGTGCAAGGTACAGTTTGAGCGAACCGGCGAACTTCTTCATGATCTTGCTGTTAAGGTGGCAAAAGGTGAGCGAGGGCCTTTTAACCTTGCATGAATTCGCGACTTACGTCTGAGCAGCCGAACCGACACGCGACACGGAAAGACCGACGTTGATGGCGGGACGGACACCACGGAAGAAGAGCTCAGCCTCCAAGAAGATCTGACCATCAGTGATGGAGATGACCTAGGTATGATCAATTTAGTCAATGCTCCCTGCTTGAGACGCAAGGGGAGGAACTGACGTTGGTCGGGATGTACGCAGATACATCACCACCCTGGGTCTCAATGATAGGCAGAGCAGTGAGGGATCCACCACCGAACTTGTCGTTCATCTTGGCTGCACGCTCGAGGAGACGAGAGTGCAGGTAGAAGACGTCACCGGGGTAGGCCTCACGACCAGGAGGACGACGGAGCAGCAGCGACATCTGACGGTAAGCGACGGCCTGCTTGGACAAGTCGTCGTAGATGATGAGGGCGTGCTTGCCGTTGTCGCGGAACCATTCACCCATGGCACAGCCAGAGAAGGGCGCGAGGTACTGGAGAGGAGCAGCCTCCGACGCGGTAGCAGCAACGATGATGGAGTACTTCATCGCGTCGTTCTCCTCGAGGGTCTTGACAAGCTGAGCGACGGTGGAACGCTTCTGGCCGACAGCGACGTAGACACAGTAGAGCTTCTTGTCCTCCTCGTTGCCCTCGTTCCACCGCTTCTGGTTGAGGATGGTGTCGATGGCGACGGCGGTCTTACCGGTCTGACGGTCACCAATGATGAGCTCACGCTGACCACGGCCAATGGGGACCATGGCGTCGATGGGCTTGATACCAGTCATCATGGGCTGGTTGACCGAGCGACGGGGGAGGATACCGGGGGCCTTGAGCTGGGCACGGCGGCGCTCGGAGGTCTGGATGGGGCCCTTGCCGTCGATGGGGTTACCGAGCGCGTCGACGACACGGCCGAGGAGCTCAGGGCCGACAGGGACATCGACAATCTGGCCGGTACGCTTGACAGTGTCGCCCTCCTTGATGGCACGGTCGTTACCGAAGATGGAGACACCGACGTTGTCGGCCTCCAAGTTCAGACACATACCGCGGATGCCAGAAGAGAACTCAACCATCTCTTCGGCTGCATAACGCGGCCCAGAGAGTCAGTGCGCTGGCAGGTGAAGACGAGATGACGCGACGTACCCTGCACGTTTTTGAGACCCCATACACGTGCAATACCGTCACCGACGCCTAGTGTGGACAGCCCATTGAGTTGCTGTGCTGACCATGGGAGTGCAACGTGCTGCACTCACTGAGAACGCGTCCAGTTTCCTCAACGTTTGCGCCCACGGAAGTGCCAGCTATGCGGGACTCGAGAATCGAAGAGACCTCAGATGCAGCTGCGCGTGACGTGTCACGAGTGCCCAGATGAAAACGTCAGAGCGCGTCGAGAGCAGGTAGGGAGAGCGACTTCATAAGACGTGGCAAGGACTGAGGAGGAGTTGTGAACACGTACCGGCCTTTGCTGTCGCATATGAGCGAGACACAGCAGGGGTACTGCGGGCAGCGCTCTAGTTGCCAGACACCGTTGAGCATGCAAAAACTGGGGAAAATAGGGAGGACAGGGGTGCGCACTTTGGAGGCGGCCAGCGCAGCTGCGCGGACGGAGTTCCTGAGGGCGACTCTGTGCATGGTACGAGGAGGAGGAAGGAAAGTGGGAGGGTGGGATGTCGTTCGGCCGTAGGGACGACCCGGGTCACCAAACTTTGCCTTACATAACCCCATTTCGGGCGCCGACCGAATTACCCGTTTCCGGTCCTCCCGAGCCCGCCCTACTCCTCGCGGTCGTCGCCGTCACGCTCGTCGGCAATGGCTTCCCTCCTTAGACGTGAGTGCTCACTGAGTCACTCCTCCTCGCCCTCGCGCGCTGTGCTCATGTTTCCTCTCCCTGCTCTAGCCACCCTCCGTGCAGCCGCAACCCGTGCCCTGCACACGCAGTCGATCCCTCCTCCGACCACGACTTCCAATGCGCTCTCTCTAATTCGCGCTCAACCGTCACAGTACATCGTCGCCAGTCTCGCTGGCCGAAAATACCTCCTCACTCCCCGCGACCTTCTCACCGTTCCGCGTCTCAACGACGTAAAGGTCGGCGACGTGCTCAAGCTCTCGGACATTCACGAGATTGGTTCGCGCGAGTACACCATCCGGGGCAATCCCACTATCCCGCCCGAGCAGGTCCGAGTGGAGGCGACGGTTGTGGAGCACACCAAGGGCAAAATGGAGGTGATCTTCAAGAAGAAGCGGCGAAAGGGTTATGAGCGGACGGTTAGGCACAAGCAGACGTATACTCGTCTTCGGATCGGGCCCATTGACATTGTAGAAAACCCGTCATCATAGCATTACTCGCAATCATGGAGTCTCATAGCATACATGGCATACTAATATATCCGTCGCGCAACAAAGCTCAGATTTCGCCCTCCTCAGGAGTCTCAGCACGCGGAGGCGGTTCGACAGGTGCGGCAGGTTTCTCAGCTGGCAAGGCCTCCGGAGGAATGCTGTAGCGTGCCCGCTGCAACGATGAATAATATGTAAGGGTCAGTCATACACGTCACTGAAAACGACAGACATACTTTTTGATCCCGCTCATCAAACGGACGTTCCTCGTACGCGCCGCGGTCGCGTTTTTCGCGAGGATCAGGCTCTCGGTAGAGCGAGTCGCCTCGCTCTCGCTCCCTGTAGGGTGCCACGTTGTCGGGAGCGCTGTAGCCTTCATCCCAGTCGCGTGTACTTCTGTGGTCGCGTCGACGCTCGTCCCTGTCATAGTCCCGGTGCCTCGAAGACCTGTAGTAGTCCCTGTCACGGTCTCGCTCCCTGTCCCTGTCGCGTTCGCGGTCTCTGTAGCTTCGATCCTTGGAGTAGTCCCGTTCCCTACCGTACTCTTTGTCTGCCGTGCGCGACTCCCGATGGCTATCATGGTCGTGGGGCCTGCGATCGCGATCACTCCGGCTGTCGCGGTCGTGGTATCGGTCTCGTTCATGGTCTCGGTCGCGGTGCTCCTTGTCGCGTTCCCGGTCACGCTCGCGGTCGCGTTCACGCTCGGGTTCGCGCTCTCTTGCCGGCTCCTTGCGACGACGGCTCGTGGTCGAACCGCCATCCTCGGACGCCTCACGTTCGCGTTCTCGCAGGCGTTCCTGTGAATGCGCATATTGACGATGAGCCTGGCAACTCACATGCAGGGCGTCGCGTCAGACCTGCCTTCTGCCTCTTGACGAACTTCGCGAACGCCGCCTTCCTGCCCTCCTCGTCCTCGATGGCCTTGTACTCGGGCAGTTCTTCCATGTGGGGAAGAGCCTGTGAAAGAACATAAGCTTGAGCAACTCGGAGAGCGTGTGATGACACTGACCTCTTCGTAGGACATATTCGCATCGTGAAGCTCGGGTATCTTCTTGAGGGCATAGCGAAGATCATCCTGAAGGTGACGCTGCTTGCGCTCCGCCCTGCGCTTCTCGTCTGCTTGCTTCTTGACAGCGACGTCGTGCAGCTGTTAAACCGAGTATTAGGACTGGTGAACGTTAAGACGCCAGCATATAACATACCGATTGGAAGATTTCCTTCAGATCATCTTCAGACAAAGTCTTCACACTCTCATCCGAGTCCGACTTCACGATGTTGAGGAACTCCTCTTCAGTCGTATCCGGACCGACGTCGAAGGGCTTGACATCGGGTGTCGCACCCTCGCCAGCGTCGTCGCCATCTTCCTTCATCTTGTCCTCCAGTGCCTGATTATGACGCTTGATAGCACCGTCGGCGATGGCAATCTTCGCGTCAAGTTTCTGGTCGAGCGCATCGACGGCATCCCAGAAGAGTTCGATAGGGTTGGAACCAGGGTTGCCAAGCATATCGAGGTAACGGTTGTCATTGGCAAACGACGGGTAGACCTGCTTCCACTTCGTCCGGGCCTTGATCTCTCCGGATTCCACCATCTTGTTGAGCAGTTCCTGTAGTGCTTTTGTTAACACACGAATGCATGATATATGCGCACAGCAGTTCGCTTACCCTGAACGCCTCTCGGGCTTTGCGCTCCTTGCGGGTCTTCTCGACCTGACGCCTCCGCATTTGCTCTTCGAATTCTCGCTCCCGGACCCGGCTATAGTCTTCGAATGCTAGCAGGATGTCCAAAGTCGGGAGTTTCTGCAGCTCGGGATCGTCCTTCCATTCGTCAGAATCGACGACCATGTGATGAGCAGCTCGCCACCGGGTGAGGACGTCAACGTCGAGGCGTTTGAACAAAGCGACAATCTTTGCGATGCTACGAGCACGGGCGGCGCGGCTCTCTTGCTGCAATACGCCAAACATCTTTGTAAGTCGATCTGGATGACAGTGAGAATGATCAGACTACGCACCACTTCCCGCTGCTTCAGCTCGGCGATATATTCCTCAAAGATGAGCTTGCGCTCCGCTTCAATCTTTGCCTGCTGCCAGATGGGATGCTGAGCGAACAACTTATCAGCGGTAGCAAAGGTGGTGTAGTGGAACACGTTGGGATTGCCCTTCAACATGTTGCGGATGGACGGACGAAGCTTGGCCAAACGAGCCTCCCTTTCCTCCTGCTCCTTCGCCCGGAGGCCGTCCGTATACTACAGGCAGTGGATTAGGGGAGAGGTCATGGAGGATAACCAGACAAAGATCGCACCTTTTGCCATGCCGCCTTCTTCTCCGCCAACGTGTTCAGAGCCTTGTAGAGGGGATCGGTGATGATGGCCCGCATAGTCTGGTCCCATGTCCAGTTGGCATCCACGCCCGCCTTCCGTAACAAATGCACGAATGCCTTCTCCCCCTCCTCCACGGTCGCGAAGCCATTATGAGGAATGACTGGATCATCAGGCAGGTTCGGGCGCGCGGGCAACACGCTCGATGGGGCGAACGGGAGTGCGCCGGTGTGGAGGCCCACAGCGCCGTTCTGCCCATTCAATTGCAATGGCTGGGAACCGGGTGGGAATGAGGATGGATCAGTCCCTCCGAGAGCGTTGGGAGCACCTTGTGTCGCCCCGGCCCCGCCAGTGGCGAAGCCAGTTGCACCAGTGGGACTAGCCACCATGTAAGTCAGACGGAGAATCAGGAGAATAGCAAGACGTACACGAGTGCAGAAGCAGATGAAGCAGCCCCCTTCCCCTCCTTCTCAACCTTCTCTAGAAGCAAGAGCAACTCATCTGGCATGTCCCATTTTGACTCCTTCGTCTCGGTCTACACGGAGGAAGTGATCGTCAGCTGCGGCATACGAGCAGTACGCAAATTCTCACATTGTAGTAGTATTTCCTTCCTCCCGAGAAGTACTCCTTCCACTTGGTTTGGTTGAGAGCTTTCTGTTCAGAATGATCGAGGATGAACGCAACTTTCTCAATTGCCAATGACTGTACGCACCTCAAATGGAGTCTTCAAATCTGATGAAAAAGAATATAGAGAAGTTCTTGTCAAATGTAAGCACGCGAAAGGCCCACTCACCATCTGGCTTCTCCCATACACTCTCCCTTGTATTAGTATTGAACCAATACGTCCGACCCTCTGGGTTTCGATGCTCCGTCTGGAAGCCAGTGAGAGACAGTGAGATGTAGAGATGCAAAACACTTACCCAGACGTTCATCGCAATAGCGGCCAACCAGGAGCTGAGTGCGATGTATGAACTGCAGCAATGTGGTGGAAAGGAAGGGGGACTAGACGCCGAGAACTTCGCCTTCTCGTCATCGTACGGATGGGCGCTTCAGCTGAATAGTCCATTCAACATTGAACCAACTGGCAACATGGTCTTCAGGCCTCAGGCTTACATGTGGGGGCATCTTGCGAGGTCACTCACTCACCCTGATCGTTCGAGTGTAAAGACAGCAACAACGCGAACACGGAGCGCACGGGTGAACACTGATCCCTCTCAACCCGTCTAGCACTCCTCCGACTCGGCCGTCTCGCTCGTGATCTTGCGCTTCCCAGACTCTTCACGGCCTACGTGCGACTCCCCCCCCTCTCTCTCGTATATCTCTGTTCTTTCTATTGCCCCATTCCTCACCATTGAATCCGTTTCTTACAGTGGACGACGACTAGCCATGGATACCATTACTCTCATCCATCGCCCGATTGTACCGCGCCGCTACATAGTATGGTTTCCTTCCATTCAAGCAATTGGTCCCGGCTGCCAGTCGAACAACTCATACCAGGACGAGGATGACCAAATGACCTCATATGCGTCCAAGGACCGGACACTGCGCGAGTTGTGCATACGGCGCTTGCGGTCGCTACCAACGTCAGGATTTCTATAGTATTTCTGTTGCATCACTCACGTCCACTCGACTGCTCCAGATCTCAATTTCGTGGATGGGACTTCTTCCAGTGGGCGATCGTTGCATCGCCGAGTGTGTCATCGGACGCCAGCTCGGCCACGTACGTGAGTTGGTGGAGTGTCATGAAGACGGGCTAATACTTCCATATCCATCTCATTAACCCAGATACAACCTGCCACTCGGTCATTTTACAGATTATCACCTACCCTGCGCTACTGGAAGCGGCAGGCAAAGACGCCATCAACGGAAGCAAGATCTATTAGCACGGTCGGATAGGACGGGAACTCACCAGCGGTCACAAGAATAGCTGCCCTGAGTGCGAAGAGAATTCCACTTACTATCTTATGCACACGAGCCACAACTTGACGAATTGTCATCGTGCTCAGACCTGTAGACCGCATGGAGAGCCATCCGAACAGGCTAAGCCCAGTTCTTATCCGAATGCATCCCAGCCAGATCGCAAGCGCTGTCGCCATGCTACTTCGAACTTCGACAGGCGTTGGAGAGCCTGTCCACCCTCAACATGATTATGTGGCGCCGAGAAGCCTCATGTACAAGAAGATGGTCCTCGGACCGCTCGGGACGCGGGTTTGCATCGACTTCGGAAGCTCCGGCCTGCATCAAGAAAGGTGAGTGGGCCGTGAGTACTCATATCAGTTGTTTGTCAGGCGTCGATGGTTCTCACCCATGAGAAATCGTATTATGGCGATCCCGACACCTTGCGAGCGTCTGGGATTTGGACGTCGTTGCGTACGTGGTGCTCATCGTAGCGTGCCTCTTTACAGCATGAGAAGCTCAGGAGAGTGTTCGACTCCGAGGAACTCTAGCCGCCACTCGTTGGCGCGTCTACTCATCGCAACTGAATGAACGCAAGATGGTCAGTGGAAGGCGTGAACAGCTTGATAGCGGGGGCGCTACATTGTCATTGAGGCTACAACGCCGGCGCCGCGACGCAGGTCCGTCGACATTGTTGGGAGTTCGGCGTGAAACGCATGGTCGACCTTCTCAACGACATCTTAAGCCAATTTTGTTCGGGACTTGGACTCATGACCTGCGTTAGAAGCTGGGTGGGGGGCGTGTCGAGTGCGTGCGGGTCGAGGGTGCTCAAGGAACCCACACGATTAGCTGTTTCTGCGGGTACGGTATGTTATCTGATGGCTTCGCGTCCTGCAGGCAGGCATGGCCCTGACCTCGGTTGGTGCTATCTCTCCACCATCCATCGTCCGGAGCTTCCGTGTCGGAGGACGCAGTGATATTTGTCTTGACTCGATCATGACCGCAATGGGTACACACCTCAACCCTCACATTGACGGTGAGCTACAATGTAACCATTGCCATTATCCGCGTGTGTCAGAGCCAGTCATGTGCAATAGCAGAATGTATTTTGTCTGTGAGACTTGTTTCGGAAGGGTCTACATAGACGATTGCCAAACGATTGCGGCTCAAAGTTCGGCGCTAACGAAGGCCGACGGTGACTCCGGTGCGCCGCCGGCGCCGGCCGGGCATGGGTGGAGGGTTGTAATCAGCAAAGATCTCTATCGATCATCTGAAATTTTAGCGGCCGTCCTAGGGTACATAAACCTCAAGATCCCGTCCATCTCCAGTTTCCTCTTACCGTCATCTCCCCCCCTCGATCTCCCTCACTTCCTTACACTTTCTTTTGTGTGAGTCGTTTTTCTTCCTCGTTGTATGTTGGTAGCCCCTGCCGAGGTAGCAATTGAGGCGCAAAAGCAGCTGCTTTTGCGCGCTCGTTTGCTATCTATGCGGCCGGGTACCGTGTACAACCCATCCAGTTTCGCGGTGTACTAACTCTGCTTCTCGTAGATCTACATCAAAAATGGGAAAGGAGAAGACCCACGTTAACGTCGTCGGTGAGTACGGTTCTCTTTTTTCCTCTCTCGCAAGACCTTACCATCCGCAGTCATCGGTCACGTCGATTCCGGCAAGTCCACCACCACCGGACACTTGATCTACAAGTGCGGTGGTATCGACAAGCGTACCATCGAGAAGTTCGAAAAGGAGGCTGCTGAGCTCGGTAAGGGCTCCTTCAAGTATGGTGAGTGTGTATTAGGCGCCTATCGTTCATGCATTATCTAACCGAAGCATCATAGCCTGGGTGCTCGACAAGCTGAAGGCCGAGCGTGAGCGTGGTATCACGATCGATATCGCCCTCTGGAAGTTCGAGACCCCGAAGTACATGGTCACCGTACGTCTCATTCCTGTCTCCGTTCGGTGCGCAATTGTACTCAGATTCATTTTCAGGTCATCGACGCCCCCGGTCACCGTGACTTCATCAAGAACATGATCACCGGTACCTCGCAGGCTGACTGTGCCATCCTCATCATCGCCGGTGGTACCGGTGAGTTCGAGGCCGGTATCTCCAAGGACGGTCAGACTCGCGAGCACGCTCTCCTCGCCTTCACCCTCGGTGTCAGGCAGCTCATCGTCGCCGTCAACAAGATGGACACCACGAAGGTTCGTCCCTCTTCCTAGGCGTCGTGGTCGATTGGGTTGCTCATGTCGTTTTAGTGGTCTGAGGACCGTTTCAACGAAATCGTCAAGGAGACGTCTACCTTCATCAAGAAGGTCGGTTACAACCCCAAGGCGGTCGCGTTCGTCCCCATCTCCGGCTGGCACGGTGACAACATGTTGGAGGAGTCCACCAAGTGAGTATATGCACCAAATTTATGCGATTATCATGTCCTTACTCTTTTCACAGCATGCCGTGGTACAAGGGCTGGACCAAGGAGACTAAGGCCGGTGTCGTCAAGGGCAAGACCCTTCTCGATGCCATCGATGCCATCGAGCCCCCGGTCCGTCCCTCCGACAAGCCCCTCCGTCTTCCCCTCCAGGATGTCTACAAGATCGGTGGTATCGGTACGGTACCCGTCGGTCGTGTCGAGACTGGTATCATCAAGGCCGGCATGGTCGTCACCTTCGCTCCCACCAACGTCACCACCGAGGTCAAGTCCGTCGAGATGCACCACGAGCAGCTTGAGCAGGGTGTGCCCGGTGACAACGTTGGCTTCAACGTCAAGTGCGTACCGCTTGCGCTCATCCGTCCATCAGAGTCTGACTGTAGTACAGGAACGTCTCGGTCAAGGATATCCGTCGTGGTAACGTCGCGTCCGACTCCAAGAACGACCCCGCCAAGGAGGCCGCATCCTTCAACGCACAGGTCATCATCCTCAACCACCCTGGTCAGATCGGCGCGGGTTACGCACCCGTTCTCGACTGCCACACCGCCCACATCGCTTGCAAGTTCGCCGAGCTCATCGAGAAGATTGACCGTCGGACGGGTAAGTCGATCGAGGCCAACCCGAAGTTCGTCAAGTCGGGCGATGCCTGCATTGCCAAGCTTGTGCCGAGCAAGCCCATGTGTGTGGAGTCGTACAACGAGTACCCCCCTCTTGGTCGTTTCGCTGTCCGTGACATGAGGCAGACGGTCGCCGTCGGCATCATCAAGTCCGTTGAGAAGACCGACAAGTCTGGTGGCAAGGGTAAGTGTGCTCAAGTATACTGCCGGTTCATCGTTGTTGAGCGTTCGTTCGTACAGTCACCAAGTCGGCGGAGAAGGCGGGCAAGAAGAAGTAAACGACTTAGACGTGGTTTCTCTTTCCCCTCGGTCTCTTCTCGCTTTCCTCCTCTCATCTCGCATGGTATCTCTAACTGTCGCAACTGTGTTCTTACCATCACCATCATTGTTGTATTCACGATCACGAAGCATGCCGATGGCTTTCGCCCGGCCACGGCATATGTTCTGTAATGCGTTGTGTAGAGGACGAGAAGTATGAATTGATTGTAGCGTTGACACACTCGCTTTTATCTCATTATGTGGTGCCCTACTCCAAAACAAACCAATGGTGCTCCGCGGCTGGACATCCCTCACTAGAGTCTAGAGCTCAGCTTCTTACATAAGTGTAGGTCGAGTCGTTGGTGGTGTAGCTAACGGACGTCGAACGCGAGAACGTTGCGGGTGCTGGATACGTCCTACCAGGCGAGGTCGTCTCGGTATTAGCACTATGTATGCCGGACCGGCGGTCGAGTACGACGTGCTTGGAAGACCCGAGACACATACTTGAAGGGGCAAGGCTCGCGTGAGTGATGGATGGACGGCCCTGGTCCATGGACGTGCGCACCAAGTGGCAACCGGGACACAGGCTATATGCGCTCCGTGTCCACGCGATCGTGCGACAACTTGAAGGCTTGATGTTATGGAACGGGAATGCGTTTTCGAGCTTCGATGCATCTGCATAAAGGGTTGCCAGGTACCGTCCTAGTGCCACTGTATTGCCGGAGGAGTCGGATTGATTGTCGGCGAGGCCTACGCCAGGCCACAACACAGACAGTCAACTACGACGTCGTGTGCGTGAGTCCGTATAGTAGGGCAAAAGTATCCTGTATTGAGCCGTGAACAGACCGTCCGGGGGACACATACCTGGAACTACAGAACCGCAGGCACAGCGATGACACACCTTGCGATTGAAGAAGAGCGGGCGTCAGTCGCCAGTCCAGCCCAATCTCCTCAGATCTCTCCTGCACTCCTCCGTCTCCCGCTTGACCCTCGCCATGTCCTTCACCACCTGCGCGAAGCTCCCGTCTCTCCCGTCCACCAGCCTCAACATGCCCTCGTATTCCTCGATCTGGCGATCGAGCCTGTCCATCTCTGTCTCTTGCGCGCGCTGCCTCTCCTTGAGCTTCTCATACGCGGCACCGACCGCACGAGACACCGTGAGGTCTGGTTGGTCCGGGGGCGTGTGGCCGTAGAGCGCTCCATATGCCCGTGCGCGGACAAGCGATAGCTTCAAGAGGGCTGTCTCGATGGTCGCAGCGACTACGTCTGCTTGCGCTGCTCTGGAGGCATAGAGTTGAGGCGGGAGGTCCGTGAGGGCCTCTAACAGCTTGGATTCAAGAGTGGGGCGGGCCTATGCATTTTGCTGGGTTGAGACCAGCGCTGGCTGAGCGGCAGGACATCGCACCTTATTGATGCTGTCGATGAGGGCGAGCACCCGACTACGAGTGTCCTCAAGTGATGCTTCCTTCTGGAGGATGCTTTTGTGGCGTGAGCGGATTTGCTCATGAAGATCCAACGCGCGTTCCAATCGTTCGTCGTCGTCTTCTGCAGCTGAGCGTGATACTCGGGTGTGAGCAGCCTGCATGAAGATCACGACGGTGTGGCTCACCTGTCTCCTCGGTATAGTAATCGGAGATTGAGAACAGAGTCTGCTTGAGCTCTCCCTCAAGCTGTTGGCATGCGCGAGGGCTGAGCACCTTGCGTTCGATCAGAGCGTCACGAGGAGTGCCAGTGGATGCTATGCAGTTATAGACGTACGGGAGGAGGCACAGGAGCGACTTCGCTTAGATCAGTGGTGGTCACGCCACCAGGGAGACGTCTATCTTCGTCATCATCCCGAGATGCATAGTGTACAAGGGATGCCAATGCAAGGCTCTGTGGAAGAATCTAACGAAAGGACTTCGAGTCAGTGTGAGCTGAAAGCCGAGGTTCAACATATCTGGATCATATGATGAGCTACCTTAGACGACGACGGCTTCCGCAGACTTCTTTCGATGTGATCGTGCAGGACCCGACATCGAACATACTCGCGACGGGATGGAGGTGGGTCAGCCGCTGAGTCTTCGAGACGCGTCCTCTCGGCAACGAGTGGCAGCTTCTTCTGCTGCTTCTGAGATGTCATGTGCGAAGGAAGTCAAAGACTCGGCAAGTAGGCAGTACGTATGCGCGTTTCCCACTGAGTCGCTGGTGGGGAAATGTAGAAGGCCGTGGTGGTTAGAGTCTTGGTCACCTCGCAGGCGATTCCGGCTCAAGCGGACAAGTTCTTGACGCGTGAGGTCACGCCTGTCACAGCGTGGCACGGGCCGGACGACCGCGTCACAGCGAGGCGCTCGGCAGCAGACGTACGCCGATGGCGGCAGTCATGTCAGCGCAGAGAGAGACCACGAAATTACTCTGACGTCTCCGCATGCATGTCCTCTCCAGCGTCGCCTCGGCAGCCTCTTGTTGACGAACTAGTCCGGCCCCATCCTCGTCCCTTTCTGACTGTCAAACTGTCTGCATATTACTGTCGCCGTTCGCCGGAAGTCATGGCCATAGCGGCATGAGGCTATATTCCGCTCGGACTTGCGCTGCCCCCGCCGATCCGTTAAGACTGCACACGCCTCCCCCGGCATCCCCTACATCTCCTCTCGCCGAGCACCCACCGCACGCTCACGCGTCCTCCGGGCCCGAAGCCCTACGACACACGGCGGCGCGCCCCCCCCCCCCCCCCCCCCGCATCACTGGCACCTCCGTATATATCCCCGCCCGTGCAGCACCGTCGTGAGTTCGTCGCCCATTTCGTCGGCATTCAATCCCTCACCCGCCACACCAGACTATCGCCTCCTCGTTCTGATCAAGAGCCATCGCGATGTACCGCCATTGGCACCCCATGTACCGATGCTCCCGCGGGGCATCCCGCCTCGTATGGTTCGTCCTCGGCGCAGGCACCGCGACCTGGTGGCACGCTCACAAGGAGTACCACGGCTGGTACGAAGCGCGGCACTGCGGGCGCGACCGCATCCCACAGAACGCCTACCCCGCT
This sequence comes from Earliella scabrosa, assembly GCA_022605405.1. NCBI lineage: Eukaryota > Fungi > Basidiomycota > Agaricomycetes > Polyporales > Polyporaceae > Earliella > Earliella scabrosa. The sequence goes on along the minus strand of JABYQQ010000004.1, from coordinate 2,278,348 downwards.
CCCGGTGCACCGTCTCCGCTGCCCAACGCTCAGCAGCCCGCGCCAGGCCAGGAGAACCAGCAGCCTCAGCTTGCGCCGGGAGCCATGGATAAGTGGGACAGATGGGGGTGGGGACATTGGGGGAAGGGCTCGTGGCCGGGCCAGGAAAACTCGGGCGGGCCTTGGGACAAGTGGGGTCGGAACAGGGGCGCGAACCCCCGCCCGGATGGCGCGTGGGGTCCGCCGACACCCGTTCCCCCGTCGATCGAGAACGCACCCGAGAAGGATGTTGTGCAGCAGGCGACTGACACCGTAAGTCTCCTCCTTGGTCCATCGCCCTGATGCCGAAGCCGTGCATCGAAGTTTGGCAATTCGGGTGTTGTGTCCAGACAGACGGGTTGGCTTACTTTGACTTTCCTTGATAGATCACGGAGCTGTCCGAGGCCACGCTCAATAACCTCCTGGTCACAGTCGAGAGCCTCAAGGCTGTGAGTCCTCCACATGCTACGTCTGTCTTGCGTCCGATAATGTTGACTGACATATGGCTTGTGTCACCGTGGAATAGAAACTGGCTGAGCACCGTGCGCAACGCGAGCAACAAGAGCGCGAGCTGCAAGCGCTCCGCGAGGCCAAGTTCAAGCAGTTCGAGGAGTGGCAGCGCCAGCTGGAGGAAGAGAAGAAGAAGCAAGAACCTCCCCGTCGGCTCGTCTGAGGTCTGCTATCCTCAGCGCCCGCCCCAGGTCGACTCTTCACCACTTCTCCACTCTTGACCCATCCGTCGGAAAGAATCTAATCCTGTACTACTAGTACTGTTCGCGCAGTGACATGTATTCTTGGTTCCACACAGCTCACATCCTCACTCCTTATCCTTATCCTCACCATCGGACATGTTCTCTTGCATCGCGCTCCTGCACCTCCGTCTGAATCTAGATCGAGCAGATCTACATAACCCAAAATACAAAGTGTATCGTACAACAGATAGCCCTCGTTCTGAGTAGCCTGTCGACTGACACACGTCGCGACTAGCGGTACACTCGTCGTAATCGACTCCATTGGATCCCGTCGTGTCTAATCGTGAAGTCTCCAGCCAGGCCTTATACCTGGCCAACGACTCGGTTCGTGCGCTCGCCCTCACGAGCGTTGACGTACTCGGGTGCACGGACATCGAGCCTGCCTTGCTCTTCCGCTGCAGACGCATACGATCAGGACCTATTTGTACTTCAGAGCTGGGGAGGACGTAGACGTACGCGTAGCTTGCCAGAAGTAGACGACAAGACCGACAATAATAACGGCGAAGGCGATGAAGTACAGCCAGTAGGGTTGGTAGTGCTGTCGCGCCGAGCAAGTCAGTGAAGGCTCATCGTGCGAATGAACAGAACGCACGAAGAGGAACAGCCCAAATATGAGGCCGTAAAAGTCGGACGAGAGCAGGCTGAGATTGTAGTACGCGGACGACGCCATCCGGTACAGAATCGGCGCGACGGTGTACAGGATGAACATCGCCGCGGTGTACGCAAAGAGCAGCCCGACTATGAGAGGGGACGTCAGGCCATGGTGCATCAGCACAAAGCGTCAACATGAAGACTACGCACTGTTCTCGCCGTTCCAGCTCATCTTGGTCATGTCCTTGTGCTCAAGACCGGCCGCTTGGATGCCGTTGATGAGGACGCCCCACATTCCCATCTGTCCGACAACCTCGTAGAGCGGGGACTTGCGGACGAAGAACTCCTCCGTCGCATTCGCTGGTTGGATATCAGTACGCTATAAGTAGTGATATGATAGGATATGGAAACGTACTGAAGCCGTAGAGCGACGCGCCAACGAGCATGAAGATGTCCCCCTTGGTGCGGCTGAGCGCAGGCCAATCCTTCTCCGTGATCTGGTCCGAGGCAACGAGCATGCCCATCCCCCCCAGGCAAATGGCCACGCCCTGTACGATCACCGTGAGTTCCCCTTGTCTCGACAAGACTCAATGACACGGAGTACGTACCACGAGTTGTGACCAACGGTATTTTGGACGCATGTAGAGCCAGGAGAAGAAGAGGCAGACGGGGATCGCCATGGTGTCGAGCAGCATGCAGGACAATAGAGTCGTGTACTGGTACGCCTTCACGACCAGGAAGTTGCCTTCGACGTCGCATGCCGCCAGGATGAAATCTTGAGGGGCACCGTACACAGTCAGAGAGGAGCTATATGGACCAGAGGATCATGGACTACTCACATTTCCACCCGTCCCTGAAGACCATCTTTAACCAACCCATAAACCCATCTGGAACGATGTCAAGAGGCCCATCCGTGCGTCGCATGAGCAAAGCACTCACATCTGTAGATCGTGTATGGAGTATAGATGATGAACAGCGAGAAGTACCTAGGTCCGACGTAACTTTAGTGTAATAGACATAGATACCTCGAGAGAAGGAGACTCACAAGAAGAAGGTCTGCGTGGTCGGCAACGCCCAGTTGCGATTAACAAGCTCCGTGGTCACAACGCTCGTGCATGTGATACACAGCGAGACAAGCTGGCCCGCCAGAAGCGACAGCACGAATCGTTTTGTGAAGATACTTCCGATGCGTCTACCGACGCTTGCCAGGAAGGCTCCTGTGGAAGAGTAGTCGAGCGGGGGTCTCGCAGTCTTCGTCGGGTTCTGCTGCCCCTCCAGGCTCGGCACATCCTCCGCGGACACTGCGGCATCGTACTCGGGGGATTGGGAAGGATCCTTTTTGTCCTCTGCGTTGGAATCCCGGCGTGTGGTGTCGTCGATCTGGGGGTTCGACATCGTGCGTTCGAGCAGTTGTGTACGGATCCGGGCGATGGGGCTTTAAGAGGGCAGAAAGCCAGACACGCCAGGAGCAACGACTCGGCGATGGCTAGTCCCAGACGAAAGAGGTCAAGCCAGACTAGGGGCTAGCAAAAAGCCTGGAGGAGACAGAACTCAGCCCCGCACTGGCGCACCCCTCCCAGGATTGTCTACAGCAGTGATCGAGAGCATGATCTTTGACAGGCGCCCGTCTTCAATTTGTTATCAGTTAGCCCAATTTGGACAAAGTCGGGCGCTAGGGGAATTCTCCGGGTGTTATCTGGGTGATTGAGTGCGGATAAGGAGTCTTATCTGTCAATTCCCACGCTACGAGGGGTTGGAGTCGGGGGTGCCACTGCGAGAGCGAGCGCTCGTGAACTTGCGTATTCCAGCAACAATGGCGACCACGGGCGACGAGACTGGTGAGTACGAGTGCCCTCCTCGTTTTTCGTCCTTCCCATTCCGTTCTGGAGGCAGGGAGAGCATAGCCGAGGCGACGAGAAGCATAGGCGTTAGGTGACTCCTGCCCCCACCGGCCACCTCATCCTGTCTTTTTCTAGCACACACAGAGCGTTCCACAGTGCAGACATGGCGTGTACCCCCTCGCATGCGCAGAGATACATACGTTTCTCTTCCTTTTTTACAGCTTTTCACAGCTAGCTCTCTCTCCGCGCACCCTCCTCCGCTTCCGGGAAGTTCGTGACGCACCGTGTCGTGCCGCTGCGGAATGCCCCCGCCCACACGCTCTCGACGCTCGCCCTGTGGCTCCTCCCCACTAACCGAACCAGACTCGAGCAGCCGCACCGTACTCACACACCCCGTTTGCCCTCCTACAGAGCGTCACGGCGAGCGACACCACTCGTCCCGCGATCACGACCGGGACCGCGAGCGGAGGCACCGCGACGAGCACAGAGAACGAGGAGACCGCGGAGACCGCGACAGGGACCGGGACCGGGATCGGGACCGCTACGAATCACGCCGGCACGCCGAACGCGACGGTCATCGAGAGAGGGACCGGGACCGGGAGCGCTATGGGGGCCGTGGTGGCCGCGAGGACCACGACGAGTACTCCAGGCGCCATCGTGATGATGACCGCCGGCGTGAGCGCCGGGACGACGAACACGGACACCGTCGTCCTCCTCGAGAAGAGGAACGAGGAGCAGGAGCAGGAGGAGCAGGAGGAGATAGGAGGGGACGGGGAAGGCATCGTGATGGATTGGGCACGCCTGAGAGGAGGTCTCCGACCCCACCGGACGTCGTCCCTCTCTCGCAGAGAAAGAGGAAGGCGAGTGGGTGGGACGTCCACGCTCCTGGGTACGAGCAGTACACGGCGATGCAGGCCAAACAGACAGGTGAGTTTCCCATGTCGTATCATCGTAACCTGTCCGCTACTGGCTGCCCGCCAGCCAGCCAGTCGCATGCAATGTCCTTCACTGCTGCCGATTGACTTCACGATTTTACGAAACCGCGGAGGAAGGTTTGAGATCTTCCTTTGCGCGTTTGACCCTGGACATACCATTGGAGGATCATGTCCTCGGGAGTGGATTGGTGGATGCACGTCCCCGCGAGCGGATTGGAGGAGGCACGTCCCCGCGAGCGGATTGGTGGATGCCATTCCCTGTATCTGATGCTGGTTTGGTATCCTCCCAACCTTGTGGGTCATATGTTCAGAACCAGCTTCCGCATCGCTGGGACGTGCTACTCGCAATTAACTACCATGCCGGCATACGGCCTTCGCATCGGTTTTTCCCGCGTGTTCTCTACCCACCGTGTTCCAACCGTCTTCGTGGCTGTCAACTCTGACCGCGGAGACGGTCGGAGGAACGGTGCTATGAGTCAGAACATACTGATAACGTACGCCTCCGTTTTCAGGGTTGTTCAATCTGCCAGGCGCGAACCGGACCCAAATTCCGCCTATTCTTGCGATCCCGGGGCTTCCTCCTCCCATGCCTGTGTCTACATTTGGCATGGGCACTGGCGTCAACCCCAACTTGTCAAGGCAGTCCCGACGGCTGTACATTGGCAGCATCACCCCCGATATCAATGAGCAAAACCTGACGGACTTCTTCAACTCAAAGATGAAGGAGATGAATCTCGGGACAGGTGCGCCGGGCAACCCGGTCTTGGCGGTGCAATGCAATTACGAGAAGAACTACGCATTCGTTGAGGTGCGTATGGCTCACGCTCATTGGCCCGCGCCTGCCTCCACCAACTCAACTCACTCGTCACACTTTGCTCAGTTCCGTAGCGCAGAAGACGCTACCGCGGCCATGGCCTTCGACGGGATCATCTTCCTGAACGGGCCGCTCAAAATTCGACGCCCGAAGGATTACGGCGGACCTGACATCATAGCGCCCAACATGCACGTCCCGGGCGTTGTGTCGACGAACGTGCCGGACTCTGTGAACAAAATCTTTGTGGGCGGCCTGCCGACGTATCTCAACGAGGAGCAGGTCATGGAGCTGCTCAGCACTTTCGGCGAGCTGAAGGCGTTCAACCTGGTGAGAGAAAACGGGAACGGGCCCTCCAAGGTGCGCTTTCATTTCTTTGGACGTGGACACTGCTGTGTCAGGCACTGATCCCGTCCGGAATGAATTGCTCCACAGGGCTTTGCGTTCTTCGAGTACGTGGATGCGGGCATCACAGACGACGCGATCCAGTCTCTGAGCGGCATGGAGCTGGGAGACAAGTACCTCGTCGTGCAACGTGCCTCTGTCGGCGCAAAACCGGGACAGCCGCCCATCCCCGGGCTGTACGACGCACACCCCGAGATTCCCAAGCCGATCCTGCCCGTGGGGGACCTGTCGACGTCGCAAGACCGGATCCTGCTCATGCTGAACATGGTGGTCCCCGAGGAGCTGACGGACGACCAGGAATACGCGGACATTCTGGAAGACGTGAAGGAGGAGTGCGGCAAGTACGGCGAAGTCGAGGATCTGCGCATCCCGCGCCCGGTGAAGAAGGACAAGGCCAAGTGGGGCGAGGGCCGGGAGAGCGCACTGGCGGCGCAGCGGGCGGACGAGGCCGCGGGGGTCGGGCGCGTCTACGTCAAGTTTGCGGACCCACAGGGCGCGGCGAACGCGCTCAAGGCACTGGCGGGGAGGAGCTTCGCAGGGCGGAGCATTATCGCGACGCTTCTGAGCGACGACGCGAACACGACTCCGCCGCTGAATCTGATCTTTGCCCCGCAACCGGATGCGCCACCGCCTCTGCCGCAGGACTGAGGCTGAAGCGGGCTAGCGTCGATCGTCGGTGTCCTCGCCCGCGCGATCGTGCACAGGGGGTCTCTGCGGTTTGGTTGCCGGCGCGCCAGGATGCGGGGGTGCTGGGTGCTGGGTGGGGTTGTTGTTGTGCGAGTGACTGTCGTCGTGGCGTGTGCGAGTGCGTGTATGTACGCTGTCGGTCTGCTATCCTACTACCTTTCTCCTGCAGAGACGACGGTTCGCGGAGGGGGGACACGCGAAAACAGGCTGTGTCGCGAGAAGGGGGAGCGAAGCGCCGGAGGAGAAGCGGAAAGGGAGATGGGGTTTGGTTCCGCGACGCTAGCGCTCCGTCGAGGAGGGCGTGGCTGCGAAGGAGCCGAAAGGGGCAAGTGCGAGAGATGCGGGGGACGGAGAGGAAAGGTCGGTCGGAAAGACGAGGAGGCATGGGCCTCGCGTGTTTGTGGCAGGCTGGACGTCGCTGACAGGGTTTAATCAACGCAGAGAAGGCCCTCGCATCGGAGGCCATTGGCCGCTGGACGGAGAGCCCACGTCGTGCGCACACGAGAGAGACGTCACGCCAGCCCCGTCCGGCCTAACGCCCTCCTCTCCCTCCTGCGCGCCTTCGCGGGGGTGTACGTGTTCTCCCTGCGCGCGCTGCGATTGGCCGGGGGCCCCGTCGCGGCGCGGATTGGCCCATGCGGGAGGGGCACATGGTGCGCGTCTCGTCGCGGACGCTCTCAGGCGCGGCGAGAGGAGGAGAGAGCTCTGCCGTGCGCTGCCTTCCAATGGCAGCGTTCCATTGCTCCTCTCCTCGCCGGGGGGCGCCAGCGTGATCCTGCCGGATCGGACGCGAGCAGTCGCGATGGATTATCCGTCGTCGTCTGCGGGGACGCAGAACGCGGCCTGGCCAGGCTGGTCGCTGCTGTGTGTCTGGCGTTGTGTCTGGCGTGGGCGATGACACTGACGTCTCGCTGGGGGCTGCGATGCCGGACGCTGGCACGGAGAGCTCAAGGCGCCCGCCGCGAGGGGTTTAGCAGCGTGCGATGGGATTGGGCGCGTGCGATTGGCCGGCGGAGGGGACAGACGAGGGCTGGGAGTGGATCGGGCACCAGTGGCACGCGCAGGGAGAGTCGCCGCCGATCCCCGACCGAAGGCGTGGAGAGGAGATCAGATTCGGACGAGGGCAGAGCACTTGGATGGCAGTCGCGCTCCCTGTACGAGCCCCTTGCTCGCTCCGCGGACATCTCCTCCCGATTTCACTGGCACGCCCCCCGCCGGCCCATACTTATAAGCCCCTCCTCCTCCTCCCGCCCTCTTCGTCTCCGGCCGCACATCCTATCCCCGCCCGCCCAACGCTACCCAACGCTACCCAATTAATGTGGCCCTTCTCCTCTCCCGCTCACCTCCAGGTCGCGCGCAGGAAGCAGGCCGCGCGCGAAGACGCCCTCCGCGCTGCCCGTCTCAGAACATATCCATCCCACTCGTCCTCCGCAGAAGTCTATCTGCGCGCGACAGGTGCGCTGGTTCTCTCGCTTCTTCCCTCGAGAAGAATGATCGCCCGACATTGACCTTCGGCTTCTTCGCTCGTTCGCTCGCAGCGCGCGAGATCGTCCAGCGCATATCCAAGGGCGAGTGGACCGCGACCGACGTCCTCGACGCCTACATCGCCCGCGCGACCCTCGCCCAGGACATGACGAACTGTCTCACAGAAGGTCCGTTCATCTCAGTCTTTGTCATGCAATGCGCACTATCGCGATCCTCGTCTTGTTGACGCGCCCGTTCCTGGCTTCTAGTCTTGTTTTGCGAGGCGCGTGCCCAGGCCAAGGCGCTCGACGCCGAGTTCGCCTCGACAGGCAGGCTTCGCGGCCCCCTGCACGGTGTCCCTGTTAGCTTCAAGGATGTCTGTGAGCACACTGCTTCCGCGATCTTGGCTGTTTGGGTGCTCAATTATTCGCACGCCGTATCCTAGTTGACATCCAGGGTTACGACACCACAATGGGCTTCTCGGCTCGCGCCCACCAGCCCTGCTTCGAGGATGCGGAGGTGAGTAGCGACGGCTGCGATCGGAGCGGACGGGCCCTGCGTTGTTGCTGTTGCGTTGACTTCGTCCATGCCATCTCCTGGCCGGCTGAGCCAGTGTGACGCCTCATGAACCCTCGCCGTTTCATACTCCATGCCGAACGCTCCATCGGCCGTGCCAGCCCGCTCCTCATCTCCGCTGTCACAGAGTCGCCAATAACTGAACTTTCCCTTCTCATGCTCAGGTCGTTGCCCTTATCCGACAGGCGGGCGGGATCCCGTTCGTGAAGACTAACGTAGCGCAGTTAGTCTTCTTCTTTGAATGCGTTAACCCCGTTTGGGGCCGCAGCCTCAATCCCTATACGCGCTCGTATTCCTGTGGCGGCACTAGTGGCGGAGAAGCCGCATTACTCGCGATGGATGGCGCTGCGCTAGGCTGGGGCTCCGACATTGGCGGCTCGCTCAGGTCAGTCGGGACTAGCCCCACTCTGGTCAAAGTTCTCCGACAGGCACTGATCTAATCTTGCGCTTGCCTGCAGGATCCCAGCTTCATTCTGCGGGGTCTACTCCCTCAAGCCCGGTTGGGGCCGGATCAGCACTGCCGGTGCACCTGGTGCGTATACGTTCACTAACTGTCTCCGCGTCTCCAACATCTTTGCTATTGTTCCGCGGCCTCGCCTTGAATATCAGCATCCAGACGTATCCGAGATGTACTGATGTTCACTCTCCAGGAACATTCGCGGGCTTGGAGGCCATACGCACCGTCGCAGGCCCAATGGGACGGTGAGTGCACGCGGCGAGTCAGATACGCTCGAGAGCTAACAGCCGCGGACATAATGGCACACCTTATTCGATGACGCAATATCTGCCACGCTCCTCTGCCGTCGCAAACCCGCGGAATCGCCTCCACGTGCTCTCACGCGCCGCCTTCGCTGGTGTGTCCCACGCAGATCCGTGGAGGACGTCGAGCTCGGTGCTCGTCTTGTATTTGGGAAGCAAGGCACAGAGTACGATCCTGTCCCTCTCCCGTACCGAGACCCGGACCTCCCAGAGAGACTGCGCTTCGGTTTCTACATCTCTGGTGCGTGTCCTCCTTCCCCGGATTCCTCTCTCTCCGAGCTGGCCCATCTTCCCTTCGCTCCTTGCTTTGGCTGCACCGAACCCCCTCAACCTCCGATTGCCGAGGAAAAAAGAGCCTCGGCGGTCACATCGCCATTTAATGGTGCGGGTGCAGTCCCACACTTCGACTGTACAACGCCCGTCGCGCGCAGCCTTTCGCGGGGATCTCGTTACTGATGAGCCGCCGGAAATGAATCGCGAAACGTGTTGCTCACGTCAGGGGTTCAGACAACTATGTCAAGGCGTCCCCAGCGAACCAGCGCGCTGTGCTCGAAGCTGTGGACGCCCTGCGACGCGCTGGCCACGAATGCATCGAAGTCCCAGTGCCACAAGGTGCGTGAACTCCGGGCCTGTGAAAAGCAAACACGGCGCACTGAGAGCTGCACGTGGTGCCCTTTCATTTCTCGCAGCACACCGCGCGCTCGAGATATTCCTCTCCCTGACGGCCGCCGACGGATACAAAACCATTACTGCCGACCTGGGCAGTGACCCTGTGGTGAGCCATGACGGGATTGCACTCAGCCATGCAGGACGGAGCGTTAAACATCTCCGTCGTGTGCCCCCGTAACAGGAACCCGGCGTATCTTCGCTGCTTCTGGGTCCCTGGCTGTACGGTACGTCAGCGCAACTCCACTGTGAAGTGGTTTCTCGAGCCGTCACCGATTAACGTTTTTGCCATGTGATATGCTCTTTTTCCTTCCCTCGTCCCGTCACCGTCACACAGGCTGGGTACGAAACTCCGTCGCGTGGGTCGTCGGAAGGTTCCTCAAGGACGCGAAGCTCGCGGGAACGGTACGCGCGGCGTCAGCGCAGTCGGTGCACGAGTTCCACAAGCTGGTGCAGCAGCGCGACGAGTATGTCCGCATGTTCTACCGAGAGGTCAGCATTTTTTTCTCTCCTGCGCATGCTTCCAGCGCTGCACCGAGATCCACTCATGCTCATGTGACACGCCGCCCGCTCTCGACCAGGTCTGGGACAAGCACGGACTTGACGGCATCATAGCGCCAGTGCTGGCCATTCCAGCCCTGCCTCACGGGTGAGTCTCGAGAGGGGGTGGGGCAGTGCAAGTGCCTGCCCACCGAGCCCGAATTTCCAAGAAGCCTAATTTCTGACGCGCGCCCGTCCCCCCTCCCCCTTCCCTCCCCTCCCGCTCGCAGATCGTGCCAGTACCTGTCCGGCCTCGCGTGCGCAACGCTCCTCTACAACGTCGTCGACAGCCCCGTCGGCACGGTGCCCGTGACGCGCGTCCGACGGACGGACGCCGCGACGACCGAGTGGACGGACCCACGCGTCGGGCCGGGCCACGGCTCGCCCGTCGTCGAGGGCCTGCTGTACGGCAAGGCGGACGAGCGTGGCATCGGCCGCGGCGGGTTCTACGACGCGGACAAGATGGCGGGCTTGCCCGTTGGGGTGCAGGTCGTCGGGCGCAGGTGGGAGGAGGAGAAGGTGGTTGAGATGATGAAGGTTCTTGATCGTGCGCTCGGGCCGAGGGACTTTGGGCCTTTGAGCTGGACTGAGCAGTGGAAATGAGTGAGCGCGGGTCGGGCCCGTGCCTCGACTCGTTCTTGTGCCCTGTGTATCTGTTCTGTTGCGGTCAGTGTCCTCTTCAATTTTGTTGGGAGTGTCGTTGCCCAGATACTGACAGGGCTTGTTCTGCCTTTCAGATTCCGACATGAATTGGACGCTCACATCGACTATCTATCCGGGTACGGAAGGTATCTTACCACGTATAATTTTGCTTCGATTATCGCGAGTACGGACAACGCTCCATAAACGACTAACGTAGACTCCCCCCTCACGCTGCTAGTACTAGTGTCCCCTGGCACCTCGTCTCTCTAACCTGACCCGCCCCCTTACCCTTACCCGTCCCTACCCTTAACAATCCGAACCCGGGCTCCAGACCATGTACGCAGAATGTAATCGGTATCTCTCCTCGCGTAGCACATCTATGTTATACGTTATCCGACGTATGCACCCGCGCAGCCTGTGGGTGCCTGTGTGCGCCATGGCATGTTCGCAGGCGTCGCGTATATGAATCGTTTATTCGATCGAGTGGGAAGCGGGCAGCTTACGCACAACATAAGCTACCGTTATTTTGGGGAACCACCCTAAGGACTCGAGGGACGCCGTCTGCCAGTGACTTGGTGGACTTGGGCTGGCCTTCTCGTCGCTGAGCCTGTGCGAGCTTGTTGAACACATTGCACGTTCGCTGCATCGGGGCAGCAGACTATCGGACACACACCACACCCTGCACGATAGCCGCAAAGAAGGTGACGGAGGTAACCATCCTGACTCCTTCTCCGAGTCCCGATCCCTGCCAGCCAGCGTAATGCTCAGACGAGATCGGGGGTGCGGACCGACGGCCCGGCACAAGCCCTGCGAAAGTGGCGGCGTTGGATAGGTTCGCGATCTCCCGATCCGACCGGTCCTCTCCCACCCGCGATGTTCTGCCTCGCAGCTGCCGCGTCGTCTCTGAGACTCTGATGATGCTGAACGTTGAACGCTGCCCCCGCAATGTCCGCCCGCTATTCTTGCGGATGCGACGGGGGACTCGGACGTCCGACGAGCCGTGGTCAGACCATGCGGCTGCGGCGCGTTCGCAGAATTCAGGGGGACCCCAAGGGAGCTGTTGTTCGAAGCTCATGGCCATCTCCACGACGTCGGCGATGCGGGGGCGCAGCTCTCAGCTCTCAGCACTCAGTGGCGAAGGAGCGGACGTCTTCGAGCCAACTTCGCGCACGGCTGCACGATGCATATGCCGCACCGCACGCTTCTCCGAGTCTCACCAGCCAGCCAGCAGCCTCTTCTTCTTCTCCGTCTCCGAGTCCGAGTCCGTCGACGCGCGTCCCGGTGCACACATGCCCCTCCCTTGCCACTTCCACATGCCCCGTCCGCGCTGATCCGTCTGCCAGTGTCAGTCCGACGCACCAGGCTCCGTCATGTAGGTTTCACGCATCGTGATCACCACGTCCGACGAGCCCTCCACACACACCTCTGTGCTCGCTCGGCGATCGCGGCCGCGGAGGTCGAGGTGCTAGCTATAGCTACCTCTTGGAGACAGCACTGCAACATGCACGCATGCGGGTGGCAGTACCGGTCCCCTGGGAAAAGAGGCCGCGACCAGGGGGCTTCTAGCGTGGCTTCTGGATATGTCTTGAACCATTCAAATTGAACCCCTTCTGCTGAAGACGGCGGGCGTTCAAACGTTCACCTCCGTCGACCGAACCCGACTCGGAATTCTGGAGCTTGACGTCTGTGGGCATAGCGTCGATCGTCAATTGCGATAGGGATGCCTCAGCTTGAAGACCGCAAACCCTGGCCTTTCACCTCGATGTCCCAGTGCCGACGAGTGGCTGAGCGGAAGCAGTCCGCTAGGAAGGAGGCGATTCGGAGCGGTGGCGTCGGCCCAGACACGCTACCCGCCGATGCCGAAACCTACCTGCGCGCAACGGGTGAGCATCGGGCTTTGCTTCCATGAACTCGCGCTGATAGCTGACGGTGGCATGCGCGGCGTGGCGTGCTGTCAGCCCCAGAAATTGTCCAGCGGATTTCTGACGGAGAGTGGACGGCTTCGGCGGTTCTCGAGGCGTATATAGCTCGTGCGGTACTCGCTCAGGACGCGACGAACTGCTTGACGGAAGGTTCGTCCTCCCAACCAGGTTGGATCGGGGAGGTTAACGCTGACGCACTCGCGCCACACAAGTCTTGTTCGCTCAAGCTCGTGAGGAGGCCCGCGCATTGGACGAAGAGTTCGCTTCGACGAGGAAAGTCCGCGGACCGCTCCATGGGGTCCCCGTCAGCTTCAAGGACCAGTGTACGTATTGCTTACCGGCCCTCTCGTTCGGCTGTGGCGTAGCAGGAGACTTACCATCCTCAACAAGATGACATCAAGGGCGTCGATTCGACCGTGGGTTTCTCGGCTTGGGCGGACAATCCTTCTTCAGCGGACTCTCATGTAGGTGCCACAGGGGCCCAGCGCGCGACCTCCTTGGTGAACTCTGAAACTATCGCTGACGAATGGCCACCTTCATCTCAGGTCGTCGCTCTCATCCGGGCAGCAGGTGGCGTCCCGATCGCAAAGACGAACCTGTCCCAGACGATGTTCTTCTTCGAGTGCTCGAACCCGGTCTGGGGCCGCACGCTCAACCCGTACAGCAAGAGCTATTCCTGCGGAGGTTCGAGTGGCGGAGAAGGCGCACTGCTTGCTATGGACGGCGCCGCGCTCGGGTGGGGCTCCGACATCGGAGGCTCGCTAAGGTCAGTGACGTCGGGCTTCCCTTCGCGAAGTAGGATGCTGAGCTTCGCGCTCTGCGCACGTGCAGGATACCGGCGACGTCGTGCGGGATCTACTCCCTCAAGCCCGGCTGGGCTCGAATCAGCGTGGCGGGCGTGCAAGGTGTGTTCTCATGCCGGGCACCGGTTATTCCCTCTGTCTCCCGGATCGGGGCCCAGCCACTCGGGCCCAGTGCCTTCTCTCATCCATTGACTCGTTACAATGCGGCCCTGGCTCATGCATCACTCTGACATGTGCAGACCCGCTTCGCGGTTTCGAGGCCATTCAATCCGCCGTGGGCCCGATGGGACGGTAAGTGATGTACTACGCATCGTGTCCTGCATCTTCCCCGGGACGTGCAGAGCATACCGCGACGATGCAGAATCACAAGCAAACGCCCGGGGGAGACGGAGACGCTCTCCGCGCGCTGCGAGTCTATGAGTACGCTTATTCGCCATGAAGCTGACAGCGTGGTCGGCTGCGCAGGTCCGTCGAAGACCTCGAGCTGGCCGCCCGCGTCGTCTTCGGGAAGCAAGGCACCGAGCACGATCCCGCCCCGCTCCCGTACCGCGACATCGAGCTGCCGGAGAAGCTGCGATTCGAAAAGCCTCTCTCTCCACTACCACCACCATGGTAACCTTTCCCACGAGCCAAGCAGGGGGCGCTTGAGCAAGGGGAACCCAAATGACCACGACACGCTCGAAATGAGTGCTCATGGAGCTATGAGGACTCCCTCTAATGTGCGAGATGCACGCTGTGAGAACAGCAAAGCCCGGAGAGGCGCAGGGCAGGGCCCAATCATGAGACGAGGCTGCGGACAACTGCCCTCCCCATTGAGTCTGGATAAGGCTGTAAGAAAGCAGCAGGAGGCAACCATACCTGCACCCCGGCGACCAGGGACGCAACAGAGGATCCCTAATACACCCGGACACTGAAACCCAGAACCACAAGACAAACAGTAGCGGAACGAAACGCGCTGGAACCTGAAGACAAACACAAACGCAACCAAGACCCCCGGAGGCAAAGCGCCCGTGAAGGCGCTAACCTGCGAGCGCTAAGTGAAACCCGAGCGCACAAAGTGAAAGGACGAGGAAATATCACTACAAAATTAGCCTAGGAGCTAACACAACACCCTAAGCACCCGGCGAACCTGCCAAGGAGGACGAGGACGGCCAAAACAAACAGCGCGACAGATGATACGCTGGAACTGGAATAAAGCCAAGAAACTGCTGAAATAACTAATGAAGTGACTACTGAAAGAGATGAACCCTCACATAAATGACCCCCCCAAAACCCCCCTGAAGATCACGCGACCGGCCCGGTCGCCCCCCTCACTGCCTCACCAGACCTTAGCTAAGCACTCACAAGGCACAAACTGACAAGCTTAGGAGCGCACCATCAACACCCACCCTCTTTTCCCCATCTCCTCTGCCAAAACTAGGATCCTCCCTCAGATAACCTGAGGAGTACATTCCCTGATCCGAGCAACCTGACACCTAAGCCAAAAAGACTCTCATTCATAACCTAAGGAGCGACAGAAACCCCTCTGAAACTCCCAACAGCCCCAAGACCTCCGCGACCTCCACGACCAGCGTGAACACACCCCTCCTCCCTCCCCCTCCCCCCCCACCAGCAAAGCGCTCCAGCAGTGAAGCCTTGGAGAGACGTGGACAGCAGAAGCTGGTACGTGAAGCACACACGCACAAGCTCCCAAAGCCGCGCGACACAAGGACCTCCTCCCTCCCCAGCTCCACGAGTCGTCCCAGAATGACAACAATAGCATGGAGACTGGACCCAATGACAACGGCGATGAGCGAGCAACAGCATGGTGCGCCAACACCTAGCATGGTCGACGTCTTTGTGCGGTGGAAGGGCTATGGACACCCGCACCCAACAAGTGAACACCCGGTGGGAACCAACCACGTCTACGACCTCGCGAGCGAGCCAACGACGAACCTAAGAGAGGGCATGAAGGTCAGACTGATCGCAACGTCGCCCACCATGTACCACTCACTGGAGACTCCAAGAAAGACGGTCGACACGTACGACCCGCACATTGTGGGGACGGTCGAGGAGATCACAGGCCCGCACGAAGGAATGGTGGTCGTAGGGGTGAAGAACAGGTGCCCAAGAAACCAAGTCCGGAGAGCGGAGGTGATGGTCCCCGTGGTACAAGCTACAAGGGCACGGAGGACGAAGCGCCTCTGGGTAGACGGGGAGCCGGAGATCCGAGGGGAGTGGAGCAACCCGAGCGCCGCCGAAAGCACGGGAGAGACCGAAGCGCTGGAAGCGCAAATCTGGGCGGAGACGGAGATAAGGGACACCGGAGCCCGGAAGTGCGGTGCGGAGGCATGCGCGCTGGAAGCACATGACTACGGGGAAAGAGGACCTGGATTGGGCGAGTACGCCTTGCCATGGTCAGTAGATGGACGGAAGGAAGCGGGGGAGAGAAGAAGAAGGAGAAGGGAGGAACGCACCAAGGTGGCTGACGCCGCCGACGACGAACCCTCGCCAGAGGAGGAGAGCGGAGACGAAAACGAGAGAATGACGAGGGAAGAAAAACGCCCGAGAGTAGCGCTGATGTAGATGCCCGGCAATACGACCGAGACTACGCCCTAGAGATCCGACGGCGCTACAACCAACAAAAACCAAACATCAGCAGACGACAAGGGTTGAGCCCAACCAAATTACCAAGACAAAATTGAGTGAGAGGAGGGATGAAAGCCTGAGGACTATGCGCGCCCCCCTCCTAGACGGACAGGTGAAGCAGAGGGAGAGACGGACACGATGAATGGAAATGAAACTCAAGCGTTGACGTGAGAGAGAGAAGTAATGAATTCGGGGCAAGCGCGCGCCAATAGCCCACGGTTTCCCTACCA
This sequence comes from Earliella scabrosa, assembly GCA_022605405.1. Lineage (NCBI taxonomy): Eukaryota > Fungi > Basidiomycota > Agaricomycetes > Polyporales > Polyporaceae > Earliella > Earliella scabrosa. Next base: position 2,262,078 of record JABYQQ010000004.1, on the reverse strand, counting down.
TAAACGGAAACCCTGCCCAATATAGAAGGCAAAAGGCAACAAACCACAGAGCGCCTCATAACGCACGCGATCGCGAGCCCAAATGTGCAGGGCCCACCCAAAAACTCGAGCAGGCACCAACGGCGAGCGAGGGTCCTGACGGAAGGGAATGTTGAAGCCTGAATAGAGACAACTAGAGCGCGGGAAAGAATAAGTTAAGCAAAGACTCGCGCAGCCTCGCGAGTAGAACGCGACCCCCCTCCCTCTACACCACTCGCACTCCTCTAGAAAAGCACAACGTGAACGCGCACCTCCACACACGCGACCCTGGAGACGCCCCATGACTCCGCACCCTACCTCGACGTACCTGACCACTGGCGGAAGAGTAAAGACGCCGCCGCTACCCCAAGGCAGGGTCCTCGCGCCGGCAACGTCGCAGGCAGAAGACATCCCCTACGCTACGTCGGACGACGAAGGGAGCGAGAGGCTGAGAGCCAAGGAGCAGGAGAGAGGCGGTGCGCCCTGGAGAGTAATCGCTGGTAAGGGAGCTGGAAACGGCGGAAGGGCACCAGGCTTTGGACAAACGGTGAGCGCACCCGTGATAACACCGAGTAGTGCTCGCAAGACTGAGAGCCCACCCCCCCCTCCTCCCCTTCCCCTCCCCCTCCCTGCACGTGGTAAAATGGACGTAGTCGTCCCTCCCACCGAGCTCCCCAGCCACGATGCATAACAACCGCTACAGGATGCTGGCAGCTAGTGACGAGGAGAGCCTCGACGCTACCCCGAAGGCGGGGGCGAACGACGGCGAGCTCCTCCCTCCCCCCCAAGAAGGCCCCTCTGGAAAAACCACGACAGAGAGCGAGAAGATGTGGGCGGCGATGGAATCCCCACCCCCAATCGGAACCGCAGGACTGGACGGAGACCAGGCTCGGAGCACTGACGAAGGAGGGGAGAGAAACCACGCGAATACGACGACGAGGGAGATCGCGAGAGGACTCGACAACCCGAACCAGCAGAGGAGCCTCGTGGACCAAGGAAGAGGAGGAAAAGCGAGAGGAGATGACGAGGACAACGGGGACGACGGCGGTGACAAAGGCGAAGCAGGCGGGAAGAGCAACGCCAACACAAACGCCAACACAAACGCACGCGCGGACACGATCGCAAGCAGAAGTCCCAGCGTAGGCCGAAGGGAAGACAGAACCCGCACCCCAATGGCCCACCCTCAAAACAGGGCGACCGCACGCCTAAGCCTAGGACCTGGGAGACAAACTCCGAGACTGCACGGTGGGGACACGAGCGCGTCTGCAAGACGGACCCCAATCCCGACTGTGATCCCGCAGAAGCGCCCACACGATTTCTCACCGCAGACGGACGACGACAACAGGGAACTCCCGAGGCTCCGCCTCGACAGCCACCCCCCGCCGAAGAGCGTACGCCTCCCCTCCTTCAAAGACGCTTTTGAAAATCCGTGGAAGGCCGAAGGAGAAAGGAACAGCAGTGCTCCTTCCCCGCAACACCTCTTCGCCCCTGACGCCATGTCCACGCCTAAAGTCGGATGCAGAACAACCCCGTTCTTCGTCGCGGAGACTCCCATTGAGACTAACCGAAACCAAAATCGCGAGGAGAGGGGAAGCGCCTGCCTAAGCCAAGACCAAGGCCTCCAGGCGACGAACCAGCCCTGGCCGCAGCTACTGAACCCAGCCCCCCCCCTACAACATAAAACCCCCTCGACGAGCTTCGCAATGGATATTGACGACCCGGAGGAGCCTGAAGCTGGCCCTGGACGAGAGAGCGCGAGACCGAGCCTTGATGACGACGAACTCGCCCTGCTGAGAAGGGCTCCCCGCGACCGATCGCGCGCTCCCGCGAACGAAGAACGCGAAGCTGAGGCGAGTATGCGGAGGAAGGAGGACCTGAGGAAGATCTTGCACGCCGACGCGAACGCCTCGGGCGGACACCATGCCGACAAGCGCTACCGCTCCCCAGCGGAGCACCAGATCCAGGCCGACACCCTGCGCGGACCGGGGGAGGAGAGCTGTTCCGACCCATCCCTGGAACGAGAGCTGATCAGTACCTGAGGGAGAAGGAGATGCGAGACGGCCGAGGATCGGGTAGGGACGGCGAGATGGAAAAGACGTACCTATGGGGGGACGGAGGAGCGAACCATGGAGCGTCGCAGCAGAAGGAGCACCGAGGCGGCTACGTAAGAGCCCCCAACCCTGCCATGGGAGACTACGAGCGAAGAAGCGAGGAGCGCGAAGATCGCGAAGGACGAGGATGGCGGGACCGCCGCGAGGACGGGGAGGTCATCAAGACAGGCCCGGCTGGGCTGTGGCCAGTCGCTGAGGAGGGGGAGATCCACGAAGGCAACGAGTCGGCGGAGTGCAGACCCACCCTCCTGGACGACCGCTGCGAGATAGCGGACGATACCTTCACGCCGATCCCGTACGATGGACGAGGCGACCCCATCATCCACTACTACGATCCTGAGGACCTGTTCCGATACGCGGCGAAACCGTGGATGGAGGCCCTGTGGCGAGCGGAGAGGAACACGACCGTGGTTGCCGAGGTCTTCAATGGATGGTACACGACGGAGCCTGAGAAGAGCCGGGTGACGGCTGAACTCATCAGCGAAGTAGTCACGAAGATCACTGGACTCACTGACTTTGACGCCATCCCCATGGAACCGGCGGAGACCCTGACGATACGGGGGCGCGACATGCCGACGGCGTGGGCGATCAAAAGACTCACCCCGCAAGCGACCAGAGCCATGCTCGATCGGCGTGTCTATTCCCTTCGGAAAATCACCATCATGCCTGCGCCGAGAAGTGTGACCATCAGTGGCTTCCTTTTCTCCCTAGACGGATACCTTACGACCAACACAGCCGCCATCGCGGACGGGATCAAAACCGTCCTGCGCAACGACGACATCGCGAACATGCTCGCCGACATGGTGAAGGAGAACCACGACTTCAACGGGTGGACCATTGGAGACGCGGTCGGGTACACGATCGACACGATCCGCGTCGAGATCCTCGAGTTGAGCGAGAGGAACTTCGTAGCCAACGTCTACATCGACCCGCCCACAAAGAAGCTCGAGCCATGGAAGAAGCTTATGCGCGAACTACGGAGGAGGACGTACGGCAACTACACTAACGGAGTCGGGAGGGTTCGCATCCCACCCTTCCAATGCCTCGGATGCAAGGCGGCAGACCACCCGTCGCAGAAATGCCCCTTCCCTAACATGCCGGGCTGGAACGACAAGGGAGCACGCACGGACGAGGAAGCGCGGGAGCTGGAGAAAAAAGACGCGGAGGCAAAGGAGCGCATCGAAAGGCGACAGGCGCAGGCGATGAACCAGATGGGCGGCCGTGGAGCGCCGCAAGCGGACAGGAGGAACGCCTTGATCATTGACGATCGAGGTGCCTACCGCCACCAGCGCGGAGGAAGGGGTGGGACCCCCCCGGCAGGACGAGGCTTCGGGAGAGTCCCACAAGGTCGAATGCCCCCTCCTCCGAGAACGAGGGGCTGGTACGACAGACCCTACTGACGCGGGAAGCGGATGGACGAGAGCAACGCAGAAAAGGGGGAGAGCGGCGACCACGAGAACGATGAGACATAGAGGAGCAACAAGGAAGAGAGTGCGAGGAGACGAGACGAACCGTGGAGGTGCACGAGCATACGGACGAGCCTTGGTAAAGCACGAACGATTGTACTTCTTGACGAACAGTTGGACGTTCGAATTGAGAGCAAAGATGAGTAGGAACGCTGGCAGGAGTAGGCGAGTGAGAAGCGAAGAAATGGAAAGGGAATACGTACGTACGGCATATACCGGCTTGGCACCACAGGACCGAGATGGCCGACGGTCCGTGGAACCGAGCAGACGGAGCGCGGGACGTCTGCAAAATCGGAGGCCTCCCCCAGGGCCCAAATATACTGGCTTCGGCGCAGGAAAGCCCTGGAGGATAGAACACAATCGGTGAGCCTATTTAGGCGAGGTGAGCCGAGCGAAAGCGAAGCGGATGGAATGCGAACAGACCCGCCCTGGAGCCGCACCCCGCACACCACCCGAGGCGGAGGGTAATACCGCCTAGAGCCAGGCGATGGTTGTACCCTGGCTGACACACCAACCCCCACACGCACATACGCACAAAACACAAACCAAACGGGCTATGAAAACGGCAACGGCATGCAGCGCTCCCAGGCCCCGAGAGGCCCCAGCGGTGAGAGTGTCGACCGAGAGGCTGAGGACCGGGTCCAGGGATATGGAGACACAGGGAAACGTAATGGAAGGAACAGGAGGAGAAGGAGAAGACGCAAAAAGAAGGACAAAGCAAAGAGGACGAGAGCGAGAATCAAAGTAGCCACTCTGAATATGAGGGGTGCTGGGGCGAACGGCGAAGGAGGGATCCCGGAGAAATGGCTCAGAATAAACCAACTGATCAGAGACAACAAAATTGCAGCATTGGCTCTCCAGGAAACTCACCTCACGCAAGAGAGAATTGAGAACCTCAACACCCTGTTCGCTGCAACGATGAAAATCTTCGGCAGCGCGGACCCGCAGAATGCGACGGGAGCGAGAGGAGTGGCTTTCGCGATTAACAAGAGACTCCTCGACCCGGACATGGTCAAGTCGAAGACCCTGATACAAGGAAGAGCTATGGAGATTGAATTCATGTGGTCCAGCTCAAGATCCATGAAGCTTCTAAACGTATACGCCCCGAACGAGGCAAGGGAGAACGCGGCCTTCTGGAATGAGATAAAACAACAATACACGAACAGAGACAACCAGACACCTACGGTGATGATGGGTGATTTCAACATGGTCGAAGCTCCGGCGGACAGGCTGCCGGCAAGGAGAGATGCGGATGACCAAGTGGACGCCCTGGGAGCCCTAAAGAGACACCTTGACCTCGTGGACGGACTGAGACAGCGAGACCCAACGACAAGAATCTTCACATACATGCAAACCGCGACAGGGAGCCAGTCGAGAATAGACCGAATCTACGTAAAGCGCGAGATAATGAGGAGCACCGCGGAGTGGAGAACTGACGCACCTGGAATACGAACGGACCATCAGCTAGTGTCGACGTCGATAGCCAACTACGGGGCGCCCCACACGGGAGAAGGGAGGTGGACCATCCCCAATGCCCTGCTGACAGACAAGAAGTTCCTAGAGCAGATGAAGAGCCTAGGCCTCAACGCACAAGAGGACCTAGATAACCTCGGTGAAAGGACGGAACGCTATAACGTGCAAAGGACCTACCAGAGGTTCAAAGACAAGCTGACGGATGTCGCGCGATGCAGAGCAAAGGAGTGCATACCAAAACTCAAACGAGAAATTAATGCCCTAAAAAAGGACATCAGAACAACCCTAAACAACACGAGAGGGGACCAGGAAGACTCTGAGCAGAAGATAAACAACGCAGCCATCATGCAAGAGAGGCTCGCAAAACTAACAGAAAAGAGATTCGGCCAAAAAAGAAGTGCCGTGGCAGCCAACGACTGGGCCAAAGGCGAAACAATATGCAAGTACTGGACGAGGATGAACGCCACCCCTTTGCCGAGCACCACAATAAATGAGCTAGAGGATCCCTCTGCGGAGAATGAATCCGCGAGGTACACCGGGAACACGGAGAGAATGGCAACCATCGCAAAAGAACACTACGACAGACTACAGGAGGACGAAGGCCTAGATGAAGAGGAACATAGGGCTGCAACGGAGGAAGTACTGGGGCTGATAGACGAGAAGCTGAGCATGAGGGAGAAAGGAGATATGGCAAGAAGAATAACAAATGCAGAGGTCGAAGCGGCCATCAGAGAATCAGCAACGGGAAAGGCGTCTGGACTAGACGGCATCCCAGCAGAGATCTGGAAAACGTACCTCAAACAAATGGAGGCAGACCGAAAAGCAGAGAGACCGGTCTTCAACATAGTGTCCTTCCTACGGCAGGTATTTAACGACATTGAGGAGCACGGGGTGGCGAAGGGAACATCCTTCACAGATGGATGGATATGCCCGATCTATAAAAAGAAGGACACCCGCCAAATTGTCAACTACAGACCCATCACCCTCCTCAACGCAGACTATAAGATCCTCACAAGAATCCTAGCAAACAAAATCGCCAAAGTGGCAGATAAATTGATCCACCCGGACCAAGCAGGATTCGTGCCGGGAAGAAAGATCTTCAACCACATCAAACTCAACAAACTGATCATAGACTATGCGGAGGCGGAAGAAGTAAACGGAGTGATCGTGGCGCTGGACCAGGAGAAAGCCTACGACAGAATAAACCACAACTACCTATGGAAAACGCTGGAGCGCTTTAACTTCCCCAACAACTTCATCAAGACAGTACGGAACCTATACGAGAAGGCACAGAGCCTCGTTATAGTAAACGGAGAGATGAGCGGAGTTTTCAGCATCACGAGAGGAGTCCGCCAGGGCGACCCGATGTCGTGCTTGCTGTTCAACCTCGCAATCGAACCTCTGGCCTGCGCGCTGCGGAAGTCGGGCCTGAAAGGACTGGAGATCCCTGGACTGAGGGAGAGGCTGATAGCCACCCTCTTCGCGGATGACACCACGGTGTACCTCAGCGAAGACGATGACTACGAGGAGCTTATGGTGATCCTGGACAGGTGGTGCAAAGCATCCAGAGCGAAGTTTAACGTCGAAAAAACACAACTGATACCAATCGGCGAAGAGACGTACCGGAAGCAAATTGCGGACGGGACGAGCAACACAACCCTGGGGAACTCCATACCTCGAGGAGCGGCAATAGTGGAGGAGGGACAATCCATTCGAGCACTAGGAGCGTGGATAGGTAACAACGTTGACAACGAAGCGCCGTGGATCCCGATGATTGAGACTATCGAGAGAAGACTTGAGAAATGGGGCCTGAGGAACCCGACCATGCACGGAAGAAGGCTGGCTGTGGGAATGGAGGTTGCGGGACGAACTCAGTTCCTGACTGCTGCGCAGACAATGCCGGCGAGAACGGAACGAAAAATCGCCCAAATCATCATTGATTTCGTATGGAAAGGAGATAAGCACCCCCGAATAAACAGGGAGACACTATACAAACACGTACGGGAAGGGGGCCTTGGACTAGTAGACATAGCAGCGAGGAATGAGGCGATAGACTTGATGTGGCTAAAGAGCTACCTCAAACTCGGTGAAGACAGACCGAAGTGGGCGTATGTTGCGGACATCCTGATAGCAAGAGCAGTAGTGGCAGCGGACCGGAACGTGGATGAGGGGGCAAAAGTAAACCTGTTCCTGCAATCGTGGAGAGTCAATACGAGAAGAGGGAGAGACCTCCCGGAAGACCTTAGAAGGATGCTCAAGGCAGGGGAGAAGCATGGAGTCAAGATCGAAGCCCCGAACCCGGCGAACGCAATTAAATTAGCGCTCCCGATCTGGTACCACCTAGGGAGGAGCGAAGGAAGAAGGACGGCAAACACAAAGGCGAGCAAGTGCCTGAGGCAGAACCACGAAGTCATGTCAGTACTGGACGCCACGAGAGTGGCGACAAGACTAGGTAACAAAACAGGCAACAACAGACACCGGAACACGAGCAAATGCGAGTGCACGGACTGCGCCCAAGACCGAATAACGAGGCAATGCGACAACCCTGATAGATGCGCCAACGCAGCCAAAAAGCTCCTTGAGAAACTGATCCCCCTATGGACGCCGGACGGAGCAACCCGGACGGACGGCCTGACCCTCACCAGGCGAAGAAAAGACAAAAATAAGCAGGAAAGGGCGGCGAATGGAAGGGTAATCTTCAACCCAACGCTGACCGACAACGGAGAAATCGGAGAGATTTTCCAAGCCTTCACAACGAGCAACCAGGAGAACCCAAGACGCCAGCCAGTGAGAAGGCCACCACGACCACACAACGTCTGGGAAGAAGAAACCGAAGTGCACACAGATGGATCGGCGATGAATAATGGGTCGGCGGACGCGAGGGCCGGAGCAGGAATATGGTTCGGACCCAACGACCCAAGGAACAGGGCAGTCAAAGTCCCGGGGGGCTCGCAGACCAACCAGGCGGCGGAAATATATGCTGTCATCGTGGCTGCTGCAGTAGTCCCACCCTTCGCCCCTCTACACCTGGTCACAGACTCGACGCATGTGATGGACGGCCTGACGACAAACGTGGAGGGATGGGAAGACGAGGGATGGACAAACATAAAGAACGGTCAGCTCTTTGCAGAAGCGACAGCGAGATTGAGGGCCCGATCGGCCCAAACCACGCTAAGATGGGTCAAGGGACACAGCGGGAACATAGGGAATGAGGGAGCAGATGAACTCGCCAGGCTTGGAACGGAAGGAGTGGCACACGATCAAGAACTCCCCCCCGCCCCATGGGAATACATAAGGAGAGGAATCAAATTGAGTACGATGACGCAAAAGCTAGCATACAAGAGAATCAAAGCGACGGAAAAACGGGAGCCGCGCAGAGCTACAACACTCACGACGGACCGCGTCCTGGCAACATTAGCAAGCGACCTCAAACTCTGCCTGGAACGGGAGGCGCTATGGAAAGGAATCCGAAGTAAACTGATAGCAAGGAGAATACGAGACTTCCTGTGGAAGGCTATGCACGATGCTCTACGAGTAGGGAAGTTCTGGGAAAACATACCGGGGTATGAAGCAAGGGCGACGTGCGGGGTGTGTGGCACCCTGGAGTCTCTGGAGCACATCCTAACGGAATGCGAGGCCCCGGGACAGAAGGAAGTATGGGAAATGGTGACTGACGCACTGACGAGTAAAGGGGCGCCCCAGATCCCCTTGACGTACGGGATGATACTGGGGGCACCTGCGATCACGATGGCGAAGCTAAGAGAGAAGGAGAACAAACCGCTGGACAGACTCTGCAAGATACTGATCCCGGAAGCAGCGCACTTCATATGGAAACTGCGATGCGAAAGAGTGATTAGGGACGATAATGACCCGGAGAAGAGACTCACAGAGAGTGCCATCAGAGGAAGATGGGAACATGCGATGAAGAGGCGAGCGCAGATGGACTGGGTGGAAGCGAGCGGGAAGCTCAGGAGGAAACCGACGGCGGCGGTCACGATTCTGGACACATGGCGAGGAATCGACTGGACAAGAAAGCGAAACGGTGCGAGGGTTTTAGTGGGTAGGCCCGAAACGCTGACCGGTGTAGGCTAAGTGATGCTGCACCAGTCGGCGGGAAGTCCCACACTACAGCGAACACCGCGGTGAACGCTGTGTGCATAAAGCATTTCCCTCGACGTGGTGCCTGAAGGAATAACTGCCTTCGAAACCTGCCCAAACCTGACGGGGGGCTATAACTGGCCCTGCCCCAGGCATGCACCGCAAAAAAAAAAAAAAAAAAAAAAAAAAAGAGAAGCTGCGATTCGGCTACTACCTCTCTGGTGCGTCCATTTGCCGCTTGCAGCCTCTTCCCTTCGAGCCTCCAGCCCCGTGCCATCCGTCGGACTGGCGCATCACGGCTCACGGCCATGCCTCACGTCTCTTCTGCGCCACGGTCTACATCCTGCGCACTTCCATGCGACCTCCCCGCGCGCGTCTGCCCTGACACTGTGGTCGTGTCTGCGGGTGGTCCCGCCCGATGATGGATTTCAGCGGCCGTGCATACGCTCGAACTCTAACTCTCCCTCCGTTCATCGCTCGTCCTAACCATTCTCCACCAGACGGCTACATCAAAGCCTCGCCCGCAAGCCAGCGGGCGGTTCGCGAGACGGTGCAGGCCCTCCGACAGGCCGGCCACGAATGCGTCCCGTTCGAAGTCCCGCAAGGTAATGCCATCCGTCAATTGAATGCCGCATCCCTGGCCACCGCAGGTCCGCTCTGACAGCCTTCGTACGGCCTTGCCAGTCATGGACGCGATCGAGTGCTACATACACCTGACGTCGTCCGACGGCTTCAAGACGTTGACGCGCGACTTAGGAGCCGACCCTGTCGTGAGTGCGCTCCGCGGCCCTTCTCCACCCCCCACTGCAGCATACTGAACGCCCTGGGCGTGGTCGGCAGGAGCCAGGTATCTCCGCCATCCTTCTAGGTCCCTCTCTGCCAGGTACGCACCCCGCACGCCCGCTCGTCAGGAGCTAGAATCGAGACTCGAGGTGCACTAATGCGTGCCACACGTCGCTTCGCGCTCAGACTGGCTGCGCAATGTCCTCGCATGGGCGGCGCGAAGGCTCTTCGGCGACGACACGCTCGCCCGCGTGATGCTCGCGAGCCGCCCGTGCTCGATGCCGGAGTTCACTCAGTGGGTGCGGCGGCGCGATGCGTACCGTCGGGTCTTCCACGAGCAGGTAGGTAACCATCTGTCTGAACCCCGGGCGAAGTCACGTCCGCTCACGCCGACCGCCAGGTATGGGACAAGTTCGGGTTTGACGGTGTAATCGCCCCCGTGCTCGCCCTGCCCGCCCTGCCGCACAAGTGAGCCCCCCCTTGGTTACTTCGCCCTCCGTCCAACGCTGACGCAGCGGGTCTTCGCTAGTTCGTGCAGATGGATCGCTCCGCTGGCGGGTAGCGCCTTCCTGTACAACGTCCTCAACGTACCGGTCGGTGTGGTTCCGGTCACGCACGTCCGCCCATCAGACGTCGCGACCATCGAATGGACCGACAAGGCAAAGGCGGGTACTATGATCCGGAGAAGATGGCTGGCATCCCGGTTGGCGTGCAGGTGGTCGGGCGGAAATGGGAGGAGGAGAAGGTGGTGGAGATGATGAAGGTGGTGGACCATGCGCTTGGTCCGAGAGACTCTGGTCCGTTTAGCTGGAGGGAGCAGAGGGGTTAAGGACTGCGGCATGGCGCACCTTTCGGTTCAAGTACCTCCATCCATCGGACTACTATTGGTAGCATACAGTCATCGTAATACGAGATGGATGCTGAACTTGATACCACGATATTCGCACACGAACCATGCCCCTCAACACGCCTTGCCGATGACCTGGTAGCCGACATGGTGTCTCAGGTGCGGTGTGCATTCTAACCACAACGTCTCTATCTTGTCATCTAGGAGCAACTGACGCAAAAAGACACCCGGAATACATGAAGACGTAACACGGTGCCGTCCAGGTATACCCCACGGGTACCTGCGAGCTTCCGCAATACATCGGTATTCTCACTCACGATAAGTAGGCTACGAGGGACACTGTAGGTCTGTCTGATGACTATCAGCCGCAAAAGTACAAAAAGGAGGCTGAATGCGTATGCATATTCGATAGCACATCCTGCGGTAGAGAGTATGTGATAGTACATAACAAACCGACAGGTAGCAAGGTGCCTATGATGACATGGTCCAGATGTCTGGGCTACCCAGCTGGCAAAGCATGTTCCACCAGCTGGGGCAGTGATTTATAGTTGCACATTTGCGCTGTTAACTAGTCCACTGCCTTTCCGGCTCGGCGGTCTGCTTTCCGCTGTTCCATCTAAACGTAGCGCCGGGTCAGGCCAAGGGCTTGTATCGAAAAGGCGTATGTGGACTCACCCAGGCCTTCTTGCAGTCCCTGTACGCCCTGAAATAATCAAGACACTTATCCCGGTCGTAGTCGTGATGATTCATGCAGTCCATCGAAGCCTTGGACGCTTCTGCACATGGGCTGGCGGCAGGCAAAGGTACAATGAATGACATGCTGGGATCACTCCAAGGAACACACGCACTCCACAAACTTGGAGACTTGCTTGTTCTGACGGTTCACCGTTCAGTGTACGCGCTCCGACGCGAGATGTCGTGCGGGATGGGTAGAGGTGTTCTGGATACGTACCTTGAAGTGCTTCACGTACGAGTCCGGCGTTGCATTTGCCTGCGGTTCGGGCAGCGGGGGCGCAGAATCCTTGTCGATGCAAGCGTCCGTCGTGCGCGAGACCATGTCGACGAGCAGCCACCAAAGTCCAGCCTGAGAGGGTCGCGCGAGGACAGACTCGGGAATTCGGAGGCGGAAGTGCGGAACCAACTCTTATGTAGGCGCCCTCCCACAGCGACGTCAGTATAGCATGGGCGCCTGCAGCGACTGCGTCTTGTCCCGATCCTGCCGCCTCTCCTCCGTCAAGCTTCGTGTCCTGCTCCTGCTCTTGACTCTCCACTCCCACCATCAACGTCTCTGCCGCAAATGCCCACCGAGCTCCCATACGCCGCGGACGCCGAGGAAGCGCTCTCCTACGACGAGCTCGAGGTACGGTTCGCGCTCTCATGCGGCAGGCCACCACGCGGCCTAGGATGCTAAACACGCCTTGCGAACCCGCCCCCAGGTCCTTCGGCTTCAGTACCAGAAGGAGCTCTCCCAGTCGCACGTCACGGTGCAGACAAAGTTCAACTATGCCTGGGGCCTCGTGAAGAGCCCGCTCAGGGAGCACCAGGTCGAGGGTGTGCGGCTGCTGCAGGGTGCGTCTTCGTACCCTTGAACTGTGTTTGGACCTGTGCCCATGACCGTGGGTATGCTGTGGTGTGCAGAGTTGTATCGCGCCGAGCCGGGGAGAAGGAGAGAATGTCTGTACTACCTCGCTCTCGGACATTACAAGATGGGCAATTACGAGGAAGCTAGGAGGTTCAACGGTGCGTGACTCTCGTACGTTCGCTCCCCACCGCTCAGTGCTCATGTGTGCTCCTCTCGTCTTTCCGCTCGTGTATCCATGTGTGTTGTAGCTCTCCTCCTAGACAAGGAGCCCACAAATTTGCAAGCACAAAGCCTGGCCTCGCTCATCGACAAGCGAGTAACGAGGGGTGGGTACACTCACTCCACCCACTGCTGAGCCCATCTCTCACGCGTTCCCCTGCGCCTCACATACAGACGGTTACATCGGAATGGCGATTGTCGGAGGAGTAGCGGCGCTCAGCACGCTCGTCGTCGCGAGCTTCATACGGCGAGCATCTCGCAAATGAGTGTTCGCCGACCTCGTCTGACCACCGTTCTCTCTGCCTTACCATCTTGCGTCTTGCGTTGTCTGTTCCCACCACCACTCATGCCCGACCCATCCAACGAACGTGTCAATAACGATCCTAATGCCTATTCTCCGCTGCTTTACGCTCGGACCTCGCTGTCGCCTTTGCTACCATTATCCATAATCGTGTTATTCAACCCATCTTCAACGATCCGACCGGGTACGGACGCCGCCTCTACTGTTGATTGGACTGATCGTCCGTCTGTTCTGCCATCCCGCACATACTACATCCAGTCATGGACATTGAAGGCGGCCCAGGGTACGGTACCCACATTCGCATCAGACTTTATGCTCGACCGCTCAATGCAAACATCACTATCGCAGAATTCGTCTGGCCAGTTCTGGCTATTCACATGCACTCATGAGCGGCGGCGAGACATTGGGGGGTCAACGTGTTTCGGGGTGAGATTGCGGAGATGGACGGTAGATCAGCAGTACTGGTACAACATGCGCGAGTGAATACAGAATAAGTGATCGAACCGCCATCCACGGACCGTGTAGGATGTATGACCGAGAGAGCTCATCTACAACAGAACCAAGGACAACCCAAGGGATAGAGAATACCGTGTGCTAGGCGTGGGGGGATATGGAGGTATCGCGGGGGAAGGTTGGGGTTAAGAGGGGGATTGGTACAATCGTGAGTACAGACTGGATTTAGATGTGAGTGCCAGCTGCAGGCCTGGCATGGGGCGTTGTAGCATTACAGTGGATGGGAGAAATGACGGAGCAGACATGATGTCAGGAAGGACGTGATGGTCGTGGGGAACATGACGATGGAGGGAAGAGGGGAGGGGGATGCGGAGTCGTTATGGATAGTTTTGTGGAACCATCACGTCCGGCGCGGTGGATGTTACAGCAGTGAAGGAAGACCTGTGCGAGAGCCAGGCCAATAACCTAGAGGAAACAGTGAAACAACAACACAGTGAAGCACAGCAGGAGTACAATGCGTCCATGCGAGAGAGAGAGCGGAATGGTAGAGGCGAGAGGTTATGTCGGGAGGAATTGTGCGGCTTCGGCATACATCTCTTCTTTGGTTCGTTTGAACGCGACGATGCCCAGTAGGACGAAACCGATCAGTACGGCGATCTCGAATAATATCCAAAGGGTCGCCCAAACGTGCGCAGGGATTCTGGGATAGAGTATCGACCATTGTGTCGCATCTGAGTCGTTTGCTTTGCGGAAATACTTGTCATCCGCGATGTCCCCTGCGACACCTGTCAGAGAACATTCTAGCATCTAGGGATCAGAGTACTCACAGACAACGTACAACGCGCTGGGAGCGCAGGAGACGGTCAATAGCGTTGCAAGATGAGAACAAGAGGCGGCACCTACTTCATGACTCCAATGAATAAACAGTACCACCGCAATGCTTGTCTAGTATCAAGGATCAGACTGAGTTAAACATCGGGCGCGGTCGTTTCAAAGGGACGTACGCGTGATCGATAAACCAGAAACCGATGAGCAGCCCTTCGTAAACAGCAATGAGCAGGATGGTTCTATTGCGCAGTTCAAGGCGCGCGTCAGTGCGGGGAAGTACGCCCGTGCGGTTGGCGGAGGACGCATGTTGACAGGCGCACAGATAGTCGGGACCGAGAGGAATGGAAGTCGACTTCAGAGTCGGTTCTGAGAGTAGGAAGTGGGGAACTCACAGCTTATTCCGGACGACAGCTAAAGGTGCCACAAGCCCTATGCCGATTACGAAGCTCATGATCTTCGACACGAGGGTGTCGAAGCCAGCCATGATGAACAGTCCGCCAAATATCGTGGAGCCAACGTAGCCCGCCGCTAGGATCGACGGCGGGTGTCCTCCAGCCACGATGGTAGCCCCGCCCATGTCAGGATCTATACAGACCTTCAGGACTGAGCCGCCGGTGAGAATGGCCTGGATGAATGTTGGGGAGAGCGCGAGGACAAGAGGAAGAGGAGAAACACACCATGGTTATGTGACAAAGCTCATGCCATCCAATCGTCAAGAGCTTGAGAGGATTGAGGACGACCCTGAACCCAGGAATGACCCAAAATGCGAAGATGACCACTGCATACACCACGATCTACGGGCTTGGGTGAGGAGAGGACACTTGACATGGAAGGCGCTTGCGTACGACATAGAGCACCGGAACCTGATGTTACACCGCCGGGTGTGAGCATTGGTACGGAGAGAACGCGAAGGAGACCTGCCTGGTCGTGGGTCGGGGCGACGGGGTTGATGTGCATCTGGGGGGCGGGAGGAGCGACGGGGGGACGGGGGACGTAGGGAGGGAGAGACATGGCTGGATGCGAGCGGGCACAGTATTAATACTGGGCTGGGACTGTGCCGAGAACCATGCAGGACGACGGCGGGCAAAGAGAAGACGGTGTGCGTGGAGTAGAGCCCTCTCCCGTCCCTCACCGGAGCCCTCCCCGGGCGCCTCCACTGCCTTCCCCGGCCTCGAGGCGCGTCTCCCAGGCGCCCATAGCCGAGACGCGTCCATCACGTGGGCACGCGACCTTTGTTTACTCCCCGTCGGAGTTCCAATCCCCAGGCGCGCTATATAAGCCACAGCAAGCTTCGCGTTGGACACCCTCAAGTCCCTCTTCCTCTCCACCACTATCCACACCTCCTCGCCCCCTCAACTCACCTATTACTAGCACAAATGGTACGCATACACTGTTTGCAACCAACATGCGCCGCGTACTGACCAAACATCGACAGTCTGGAAAGGGAAAGGCGTACGCACTTCAACTTGGGAATTCCACGCGTCATATATACTTATCTATCCGTCCATAGTGGCAAGTCCTCCTCTGGCAAGGCTGGCGGTGAGGCTGGCAAGTCTCAGTCGCGTTCCGCCAAGGCCGGTCTCCAGTTCCCGGTCGGTCGTGTCCACCGTCTGTTGAAGAAGGGCAACTACGCCCAGCGTGTTGGTGCTGGTGCTCCTGGTATGTGTATTCGCCACGCTCTACACGTGTACAATCCCTCACAAGCCTGGCTTGTACATCCTTGCAGTCTACCTCGCTGCCGTCCTTGAGTACCTTGCTGCTGAGATCCTCGAGCTTGCGGGTAATGCGGCGCGGGACAACAAGAAGCAGCGTATCGTCCCCCGTCACCTTCAACTCGCCATCCGTAACGACGAGGAGTACGTATCTCGGTCGACATTGGTGTTGTCTCGATACTAAACATCATAACTTTCAGGCTGAACAAGCTTCTCGGCGACGTGGTTATCTCTCAGGGTGGTGTCGTGCCCTTCATCAACCCCGAACTCCTCCCCTCAAAATCCAACAAGGGCAAGAAGGAGGGTGCCTCTCAGGAGGTGTAAGGGGTCTGTTGCTGCTTTCGTCCTGTTTCGTGTCTCGTATCTTGTCGGGATTTGTACATTGTATTAGTTTGTCGTATGTGTCTCCTAATGACTACCGCCTCATGTCATGTATTATGATCCATGAACTTGTTTGCATGAACGAGTTTGACCAAATGTTCTATGTGTGCCCTTTGCGATACTCTAACCGTCTCTCATACCGCAATCACAACAGGCTGAGCGAGCTTCAAAGTCTGCCTGCACGAGCGGACATGCCTGTCATCTGTACTGCTGCAGGAGGAGCGGTAGTGAAGCCATCTATCTCGTTAGACATTACGACATACGTATCTTCAAGTATCGTGAGTATATGCGAGCATAGAACATATCAAAGGGACTCCTAGCGTCCCAGTCAGGACCCGTCAGATCATCATAAGCAAGAAACATTCGGCACCAGGCAATCCCCTTGAACAGTCCGTGCAGATAGACCAAGTATGAGCAAACGCTATCCCACCATATTGACCGCAACCGCCAAGACATACGCAAACACCTCCCCAGCGTTCGTTCGCTTTCACTGCAGCACCTCGTCCTCAGCGTCGCTCGCCATCGTCCTCCGCGACAGCTCCGAGACCCGGCTGATGCTGCTGCGCTTGCTCATCGTCGACGTGCGCGAGCCAGCGCGCTTCAGGTTCGCGCCGCCCGAGCCTCCGTTGGGGAACCCGTTCGAGCCGGGCGGGGGAGATCCCGGCGAGTTGGGACGCACGAGCGACTGGCGGTAAGGACTTGCGCCCGCGCCTGCAGGACGGGGGCCCCTTGCGAGCCTGGGTCCACGGAGGCGGTCTCCGGGAGTGGTGCTCGTGGGCGTCGCTGTCTTGGTCGGGGAGGGGCTACGCGAACTCGAGGGTGGGCTCGACACACGCGGGGTGACTGAGCGACGGAGTGGAACGGGCGCCACAGGGGGCGGCGGGGAAGCAGCCGGAGACTCATCGTCGAGCGATGGCTCGACGAAGTGCGCGGGACGAGGAACAGGAGGCGGGGACTCAGGCTCCGGAGGTGGTTCCTTGAACTGCGGACGAGGCGGGAGGTCATCGGTCTCAGGAGGAGGCTCCTTGAACGTGGGGTGAGCGGGAGGCGGGGGGATGTTCGCGGGCAACGGCGGGGGCGGGGGAATCTTGCTGTAGTCAGGAGTGGAACGGTTGTCGGCAATACTGATATCACCAGGCTCTGGTGCCGGTGGGGGAGGAATGGTGAACTCTTCGGGCTCAGACGTGAATGACTGCGGTACATCATGTCCGTCCATACCCTCTGGCTCGGCGGTGAAGCCTGGACTCTCAGGCACTTGAGCGAGCATACGGGAGCCATTGACCGAGGATGGAGGAGAAGGTCCGATGACACGAGGAACGGGCGGCGGAGACTTGGTGACCTTGATACCACGCTGAGCGAGTTGTTGTGCATGCAACTCCTTGAGGTCCGCGCCGGCAGAGATTCGCGAGCGAGACATGCGCATGTCGACAGGGCGAGTACGACGGCGAACAGGCACTTTCCTCTCAGACTCGCGCTTCTTCTTGACAATGGCGGGAGGTAGAATTTGGTCGTACTTGTTGAGTAAGTCCATGAAGAGCACTAGTCGAAGTGCGTCAGCGAGGGGACATCAGAAATGAACGAAACGCAAGACGCACGAGTCGGGTGACGGTCTTGAATCGAGAACTCATTCTCCTGCTTGGGACGGAGGATAGCTGGACCGTGGCTGTTAGATCCAGGGTTATACTACGATGTTTGACACTTACTTCGACCCATACTCAGAGCAAGTTTCGTGATATAGACTTCATTGGCCTCGGATTCAGCTTCGGAGGTCGATGCAATCAAACTAGACCAGGGATGAGAATCTGCGATACTATGAGGAAAGGTGTCGCTTACTCCTTCAGATGCTTGACCAGAGCGTCCAGGACAAGTAGGTGGATCTTCGGTAGCTTCTGCAGAGCGAGCTGGATGTCTTGGACGTGCTGCTCGTCTGAAGGCTTCAGCTCTCCTTGACCGCCTCCGACGGTCGGGTACAGCTTGCGCATCTCGTCCCAGCCCTCGTACATGCAGAGGGGAGGGTCGAGCTCCAGAGCCCACAACTTTACACCACTCGCAAGAACCGGCGCGTCGTACTTCTGCAACAAGTCGTGCGGGATGTCCTCTTCCGGAGGGACAGCGTTGAGAGTCTCACGGAGGTGATGCACCGCAGGCAACGGAACCTCGTAGATCCAGGTTTTGCGCCTCTCTAGACGAATGATCAGCATATGCGACCTCGACGCAGAAATCATATGACAAACCAGCATCATTGGGAAGCTTAGGGTATGCCTCTGCTAGCGCGGCGAAGAGAGACGTCAAGAGAGGTGGGATGTCTTCCTTCTTCTCGCCGGGGCTAGTCACATTCCAGTACGCGCTATCTGCCCACTTGCGGAGATCGATGCCGAAGACGACATCAGACTCGTCATGCGCGATGGACTCGTAGACTTGGGCGACAGGGCGGAACGGACCAGTGCGCGAACGCTCGATGAGGACCTTGATGTCCTGCTCGGGCTGATACGCAGCGATCAGGGTGTCGACCTTCTCCTGGGAGGCGGCATAGTTCTGCGAGAGCTTTGCTAATGACGTGTGGTACTGGGTGAGCACTATCATAGATCCACGGCGTCAGCTTCACTCTTCAGCACGGCGCACAAGTAGTCGAAACACTCACCAGTCTTCACAGCGCGAAGCCTGTCCAACTCCCACTTCTGTAGAGTCTTAAGCGTCTCGTCGATACGCTCCTCAAGACCGAGCCGTTGCCGGTCGACCTTGCGGACAGCCGTGCGATACTCGTGGTCCGCAGCCTCCGCCTCACGCCTAGCACGCACATGCGCAGGTTCGCCACTAGCTGCAAACGCCTTCGACACAAGGCTGGCAAGTCCACTGGTACGGCCCGCAACGTTCTGCGCAAGGGGCGAAAGCCTCTGCTCGATCGGCGTCAGGACCTGTGCGGCACTGGTCACCGCTGCGGGCTTGGGAGGGACAGCATCCAAACTGAAAGCCCTCGGGCGGAACTGGTAAAACGCGTCTTCCGCGTTCTCAAAGTCGTTCCCGAGCTCGCCGATCCTACGGAGCAGGTTGTACTTCTCGGTGAGAACGCGGGCCGCGACCTCAGCGTGATCGAGATTCCCCTGGAACGCCTTGACATTCTCCTTGAGCCAGCTTGCGAAGTCCTCGCCAGAGAAGCAGTCCTGGTACTCGCCCAATAGCGGGAAGCGAACAGGGCGCAGCGGCAGCTCAGACTTGGCCTTCTTCAGCATTTCAGACACCTCCGTAGGGGTCATGGGCACGCCTGCAACGTCCATCGGTGGCGGTGGCGGCGGCGGGACAGGATCAGTCTCCAATCTAGGCGGGGAGACCTTCGCCGGAGGCAGCTCCATAGGCGGAGGGGATGTCACGCGCTGGGGTGTACTCCCGGCAGACCCAACATCCGTCGCGCGACCCTTCCCCTTGTCGACCTTGGGAGTTGTCTTCTCTTCTTCATCGGCGTCGAAGTGCACTTCTGGCTTCGCGGGCGGCGGAGGGGCGCCAGCCGATCCGTTGAGCCTGAACTCTTTGAGACGGGCGGTGATGCGCTCGGACATCGTCGCTTGCCTTTGAGGCGTGCGCATCGCGGCGGGGTTTGCGCCGAGGGGCTTCAACTTCGGAGACGAAGTGTATGAGTCGCCAACCGGGTGAGTGATGGGTGCAAAGCGAGCACTACCGAATGTGTTTCAGCACGACAACTTTCGCAGGGTTGGGAATAAGGCACTCACTCATCCTCAGCTTCGTCAGCCTTGCGGGTCTTCGTCAGGTAGTCGTTCTTCAGCTTATTGACCTGTTCAGAAGATCACCATGTGATGCCGCTGTATTTCTCTCTCGAACCAACGAACCTCAGCAAGAGCAACCTCGTAGTTGTACATGTAACCGTCGAGGATGGTCGCCTTGCTTGCCATGAGACGCTCCTGAGGAGAGTGCGCTAGTGAGCATAAAACGCGATGGCGTTCACATGGTGGTACACACCTTGTGTCCTTGCGCCCACTTCTCGAAGGGCTCAGCTACACTGGTCTGTAGCTCTTTGGCAACACTCTCGTGCAGTGCACCTTGGGTCGCGCTCTCGTCGCGCAACCCTCTAAACGCCATGAGTAATGACGCGCCATCGTCGACCTCGAATGCTGAGTCTTGAGAAACACAGATGGGTGAGGCTGTGGTTCGGACAGTGATGATAGGTACGCACTAGCGGGAGGATCGGCTTTCAACGTCGCACCCAGGGTGAGCTCAGCAGTTGCACGTCTCTGTACGAGAACAAGACCAAGTCAGGACGCGTACTAAAAGCACCACCGGGACCGACAACCACTCACCCTGATGAACTGAGCAATCTCAGTGTTCTCCGCAAGTCCCTACCACAGGGGTTGTGTCATGACCATGATTCTACACGTCACACGGTGACATAGACGAAGCTTACGTACCTGCTCGAGTTGCGCGTATAGGACTTCGAGCCCCTTTCGGTAGTCCTGCGACCAGAACGAATTTGAGAAGGTTGGAGGCAGCGACAGGACGGCCATCTTGCGTCGCGAACGCGCGTGTTAGCTGTATAGCTAGACCGTAGATCTTCAGAATGATAGACAAGCGGAGACCAAGAGCGTCGAACAAGAATCGGCCTGAGGAGACCGAGGCGGGGTCGGGCAGACGTCAGCGGGCGTGAGAGTTATATGTGGGGCCTGCGTCTGAGGCCGCAGCGAGGAGAGGAGGAACGCGTTGAGCTGGCGTGTCGGACAGAAGCCGCGGGGCGAACAGGCTGCGGGCGTGAAAGGGATGGTGGTGGTAATTGAGCAAACCGTGCAGGAACGGTGCGGTGCAGCACTGGCGTCCGGTGAAGGTGAGACAGCGCTCTGACGCCGCTACCATACGCCCGAATTCGCCGCGCACACCGCCACTTCTGGGCTGGCGACGCCCAGACGCGTGCTCAAATTGGAGACAACACCCAAAGTCTGCCATGATACAGGCACCTCAGGGTCTTCGAGCGTGCCGGACGCGCCTGCGTGTGCATGTGCAGACACGCGTTCATGACGTTCATGTGTCGAGGCTACTCAACCTCACACACGCGAGTGGGGAACACAACCGGCGAGAAACATCAGAACTTGGGAGAAGTGTTCCTAGAGAATTAAGCATATCTGCATTACTATACGTAGATGTCTAAATCATCCTCCTCGACGGCAAGAGAGCGTGCCCCGGGCACCCGGATGCCCGCCCGACCTGCACTGCCGTACAACACCTCAGAGTCGCCTAGCGATGTCGGTGAGTACGCAGCCTCAGCGCCCACCGCGTCGAACACGTTCCCTGGCGCGTCATGGAACGTTGATGACGGGAGCTGCAGCAGGTGTGGTGGTTGCCGCGTCAAGTACAGCCTCAGTAATGAGTCTTCTGCGGCCTATATCACAACATGAGTTGAGCTAAGATCATCGCCTGGAGAGTGAGAACGAAGATCACGTACGCGGTACTCAGCCATTTTCAACGAGCTGCCAAAGCCCTCCCCAAGCTGGTCGGCACCCGAGAAGATGCCAACCACGAAGACAGGCGAATTGGAAAGTCGACCTGTCTCCTTCAGCAATCTGTTGGGTTGGCGTTAGCATTGCCAGTATACGGAAGAGCCGACAGACATCGTATCGCGGCCGGCTGTGGAGACAATGGGGAAGAGAGGCGCGCATCTGCAAGAAGCCTGGCCTCTCTATAGGGATAGAACTTCATGCGCACAAGCTGCATTGGCCCAATGACGAAGGTGCGTGTCCCAAGCACGGTCCTAACGGCAGGCTCGGAGCAAGGATCCGCAACCGTAGATCTCGGACCATGCATGAGTGGAAGAACTCCTGGCACTGCAGCAGCAGTATCTCTCGGAGATTACGCGCAAAGGGCAACCATTGGGAGACATTCTCGGCGCAACATGATAGGTGACGATATCTGCTGAGAGCACATACCTTGACACTGGCCGTTCCCTCCCGTACTTCTCGACCGTCGCCAACAGGGTTTGCTTCGGGTCCCGGAACTTGATCATGGACCGCAGATCCACCTCTCGACTCAAGAAGAACTTCTCCACGAATCTCCGTGCCGAGCGTAGTGACCGGTGCTGGTACACTAACGCGGTGAGCGCTCTCGGTACGGATGCCAGCGCGTCAGCATGAAGGACGGCTCCGCCTACTGCAGAGGTGGGCTGCATGACAGGGGAGGTAAGATTAGCTACTTTGGAGAAGGGAAGAAATAACGGGACCACGTACTGTGCGGTGCCAGCGCAAGATGGGTGTTACACCCATTTCACGCGCAACGTTGGCACAGGTCGTCGGACCGACGTGTGCACTGACGGCCGCCTTCAAAACGCGAGTGGGAAGGTGCGGGTAGGACGAGTTCACGAACTCGGTGGCAAACATGCCCAGGAGGGAGTTACCCAGAGTCGCGAGGGAAGCATTGGTGGCAGGTAGTGGTTGGTCCGGATGTTGCTGCGAGTATAGGGAGACAAATGACTGGTGGGTACACGCCTGCTGAATAACGTCCGTCGAGGATACAACGTTGCCAAGACCTATTCGGTGGGCGAAGGCAGCAAGAGTTGAGCGAGGGGGAGGCTGGGACGCGGCCCAAGACTGTGTGTCGAAGACAGCAGGAGCCCTGCCAGCAGCGAGGAAGGATTGCTTTTGCGGAAGAGCTTTTAGATGTTGTGCGGAGACATGGGCGAGCTTCGAAGCCGTGTTCGCGACCTTGCGTTGCGCATAGCCCATGGATGCTTGTCGTACTCCGCCAGCACGCGCTCTCGAGGGAGACACGGTCCAAATTTTGGACCAGGTTTAGACGCAGCGACCCCGGCGGACCCCGGATACCCCTCGCGGCGCGCTCGACGTTAGTCGTGTTCAACTTGTTGTCGATCGACCTCAAACTAACGAATATATGGTCTGACCAGCTCGAACAATATGTAACCCCCGCGGCTTGTGAGCGACGCTCCGATGCGACGAGGAGTCAATCGCACTCAACTCGTCTGTCGCAACATTGTACCCACTTTGCACCATCTCCCTTGTGCTCGCATCAAGTATGCTGGCGCAAACTTCTGCCTGAGCCGCTGCTGCCATGTCTCATCACATTTACTTGTCTGTACCACCGGTAACCTGCCTTCCAGATCAAAGGAGTCATCTGTTCGTCAGCTCGAAATACATGCCCGCGGGAAATCTATTCAGTCAGTGACCTCATCCTTCGCAAGCAAGAGCAGTCGCCCTTCTCACCCGCACCACCATGTCGACTTCCAAGGGCGACGCGCTATTGCCATCGACTGCTTTCGAGGGGGCTCCTCGTAGGAACTTGAAGGGTCTCTGCGCTGGCTTGCGTCCCGTCAAGGCACTTTTGTGTGGTGTCGCCATCTGGGTCTTCCTGAACGCCGTTGGCCTCGCTCCTATTCCGGGCTGTATTCACGATGTTCTCGGCAGCGACAACTCGTGGAAGGCTGAAGAGCAGTGCCCGCAAGTGTCGCCGATCGTTCCGCAGAAGAACGCGGCGCTGTGGAACTCGCTGGGAGGAACGTTTGGTTCGGACGCATTCAAGGCGCGTGCAGTAGAATGGCTCGGCGGTGCAGTGAGAGTCCCGTAAGTTCACGATAGCCTTCTCCATATCACGCCAGAATATCCTTGTACTGCGAGGTTAACGCGTGTACTTTGCCAGGACACAGTCGTTTGACAAGATGTTGCCCGTTGGCGAGGACCCTCGCTGGGAAGCCTTCGGTCCTTTCCACGATTATCTCCTCAAGGCCTTCCCGCTCATGTGAGTCTCTATGCGAGACTCATTACGAACGATGCTCATTGGTTTCCAGCCATTCGACCTTGGAGCTGACCAAGGTCAACACGTACGGCTTGGTGTACGTTTGGAAAGGCTCCGACAGCTCTTTGAAGCCGTTACTTCTAGCAGCTCACCAAGGTTTGGGCCTCCTCTGGGCTAGCATAATCCGTGGATTGATGGCTTCATTATAATCCAGACGTTGTCCCTGTCAATCCCGATACCTTGGATAAGTGGACTCACCCGCCGTTCTCCGGCTTTTTTGATGGCGAGCGAGTCTGGGGGCGTGGAAGCTCCGATGACAAGAGTGGCTTGATTGCAATCATGTCGACCATTGAATCTCTGCTCGAGCAGAACTTCCAGCCCACGCGCGGTGTCGTCCTCACTTTCGGGTTTGATGAGGAGGCTAGCGGATTGCATGTAAGTACCTGCTCCTGATCCTTGCTGTCACTCTCTCAACACCAATTCTAGGGAGCCTCCTCGTTGAGTAAGTACCTGCTCAACACATTTGGCGAGAATGCTTTCTTGATGCTCGTCGACGAGGGTGGTACGTGTCTGGGTTAGACGATACATATAGAGACTCACTGTTGGGACAGGAGGGTTTGCTCAGGAATTTGACGGCGTTATTGCAACCCCTGCTATCGCCGAGAAGGGTTATCTCGACGTTCGTGTCGAGGTCACATCCCCCGGAGGTCACTCTAGTGTGCCCCCTTCCCACACGGTACGCCCACAACGCTGGATTGATCCATCCCGCTGACTCACTGTTGTTAGACGATTGGCATTCTCTCGCAACTCCTTGTCCATTACGAAGCCAACCCCTATGAGGCCCGCCTCTCTCGCGGCACTCCCATGTATTGGAAGGCTCAGTGCCTCGCCGCTCATGCTCCGGGTCTTCCACACAAGCTCCGGAAGGCACTCAAGAAGTCGGTCAAGTCCGATAAGGCGCTCAAGGAGGCGCAGAAGGAGCTGTTCAAGACCAAGGCCTTCCATGCGCTTGTCGGCACCACTCAGGCGATCGACTTGATCAACGGGGGCGTGAAGACGAACGCGCTTCCCGAACAGGCTTGGGCCGTGGTGAATCACCGCATTGCGACCGACAGGTGTGTTCCTTCTCACCTCATCCACAAACAACTTTCCCCGACCCACAAGTTCCCTTTACTCTACGTCTGGCTTCTCTAACCTATACGGTATCAGCTGACAACATATGGCCGCAGTTCCGTAGATGCAGTGAAAGAGCATGACACAGCACTCCTCAAGTCGCTCGCGCATGAGTTCAATCTCTCCTACACCGCGTTCGGCTCGCAGGTCACCGGACAAGATGCGCCTGCATATGGAACCCTGACCATCAGCGACGCGTGGGACGCAGCGCTGGAGCCCGCGCCCATTAGTCCCATCGACGCGCCTGAGTATGCACTCCTCTCTGGCACTATCAAAGCGACGTACAACGCACACCGGAGTCTGAAGGACGACGACGCGATTTCTGTCTCTCCGGGTATTATGTCAGGGAATACCGGTGCGTATCGGTGTTGTCGATCTTGGCAACGGCGCCCCCGTAATGGGGCTGTTGCCGACAGAGCTCGGAGTGCTGACGGCGATCTCGGGAATGCTGCACAGATACTCGCTACTACTGGGCGCTCACGCCGCACATCTACCGCTATAACCATCACAACTCGGGGAACGGTACCGCCCTGGCCAACGGCGTCCATACAATCAACGAATGTGAGTACACGACCCTACAAATTTCGCGAGCGGCGCTCATTCAACGATTCCATGCAGTCATGGTGGCCGATGCGTTCGTGGAGGTAATCAGGTTTTTCACCACCCTGATACTGAATGCGGACGAATTCAAGGCGTAAGGCCCCAAATGTCCGGCTGAAGGAAGTTACGTAGTATGCTCGTATGCCTCCGTTGTCGATTGCTGTAGCGCCTTAGCCCGATGAGTATCGGAATGAAAACCACCGCTTCATACGTCGGAAGTTCACTCCAATTCGCGAGATTGGACCCCATTCGACCAGGGTTGCTGGAGTGCCTTTGGTCCATCGTGTTCTGCGAATCCTGTCATTGAGTAGTATGGGAGACGGGTCGGACACTGGCCATCGTATTTTGAGGCCTATGACTGCTCAAGATGCGCATGTGATCCTTCCACTCCTAGAGCCATCCGTATGGCAATGACGGAGATGGCCAGTGCTGTACGAGTGACGGCAACGGTGGGGTTTCGCTGGAGTGGGCGGTGTGACATGCTGCCACGTGCCTGAGTGTCACGGTGGGAGCATAGGCGAAATTGGCGTTCCGGATTCATCGACGTCGAGAGGTCTCCGTCTGTCCGCTATACCCTCTGGCTACCCTCGCCCGCTCCCCGCCTCCCGCCGCCGCATATCGCCCGCTAGCCTGCCACACGCGGTGCGGTCGCAACAATGAGCGGGCATGATCATCAGAACAAGCAGCTTTCCATCTCGTCCCAGTCCTCCAACGGCTCCTCCACCCTCGCCTACATGGCTCTCGACCAGGAGTTAGACCATGATCACGACCCGCCTCGCTCTGCCCTTCTCAATGGTGCACACCCGTCTTCTCCTCGCACGGACGCCTTTGCCACAGATCGCACCATGGTGCCGACCAGGTCCGCTACTCTCGGCACACCGTACGACCTTGATCAGCGGAAGCCCCGGGTGGACGACCACCCCCATGCTCGAAGCGAGGACTTGAACCATTCCTCGTCCTGGAATACCAGCGATCTCCAGTCCTCTGACCGCGGTCTCTCTCAGTCCCCTGGTCACCAGTTTCGCACTGCAAGCCGGCCAGGCACACCAGGCGGTTCCAATCCCCACCCTCCCCCTCCATCCTCCTCCGATCACTCTGAACCTTCCCGGAGTCGGCCTCGGAGTGTACACTCAGACTCCTCGCTCAACTCGGATTCGTCTACTCCTGGCGGAAGTCAGGTTGGAGCTACTTCAACGACACATACCAGTACTACAAGCGTCGCTTCTACGTAAGTCCCCTTGTTTGTCCGATCACGTATTACGCCCTCGACTGCCCGTCCATGCCGCGACCCATGAGAATTGCAAGAGCATGCATCTCTGGTCGCACTGGAAACATGCTGTTGTGAGGCACGGGTCTGTCAAGACATTGCGGGTCATCTTTCTGGAGAGGAGTATCTGGTGTCGCGTAGGGACGTGTGTCTTTATGCCCTCATTCAGTGCGTTTGATGCATCCAAGTGCATCTCAGAAAGATGATCTGGACGGCGCCCGTTCAAATGTCATCGGGCCTGCGACGTCTTGCGCTGTGATGGGTCGTTCCAGTTGTGGACGAAGTCGAAACTCGCCGTTCAGGAGGCATGCACATGTCGTCCATGAGCGCGACCTTGGTCTATCCTTGATTTTCAGTAACATTTGCTAACCTCGTGCAATCGCTAGACCATGTGCGGCGTGTGGGAAGGCCATGCAAGGAGCGTTTGTGCGAGCCTTGGGCGCTGTGTACCACCTCCAATGTTTCAAATGCATGGTGAGGAGTTGTCACTTCGATGCGGTGTCATGGCTCATTGATCTGGCCCTTTGTAGGATTGCGGTACGGTGGTTGCTTCCAAGTTCTTCCCAATCGACGGCCAGGACGGCAAGCAGCACCCGCTGTGCGAGCGGGACTATTTCCGGCGCCTGAACCTGATCTGTGCAAAATGCGGGATGGCGTTGCGAGGGAGCTATATCACGGCGTGCAGTGAGTGTCTGTCATGTATGTTCCAATGTCAACGAAGTCATGAACACGTCCTACAGACAAGAAGTTCCATGTCGAGCACTTCACGTGCTCGGTGTGCCCAACTCTTTTTGGTCCACAAGACTCCTACTACGAACACGAAGGGGATGTCTACTGCCATTTCCATTACTCCACTCGGTACGCCACGAAGTGCGCAGGATGCAACAGTGCTATCCTCAAGCAATTCGTCGAAATCAATCGTAACATGCGAGACGAGTGCTGGCATCCGGAGTGCTATATGATCAATAAGGTAGGGAGTTTACGATCAGGCTTGGTATGGATACCTGCTTACGAATGACCAATGTCAGTTTTGGAATGTCAAGGTTTCCTCACGCAGACCCACCAGCCTACCACCACCCGGGGCGGAAGAAGGCGAGACAAGCCAAGCTCCCGAGCCTCCGTACGTTGATGAGGAACGCAAGGAGACTGCCCAATCGCTTCGAGAAAAACAGATTCGGATGGAGCAACAGGTATATCGGATATGGACGTGAGTTACCCTGTTACTGCTCGACATCCCTTCCCTCTTCTGACCCGATACAGTGTGCTGTCCGCTTTCGAAGAGTCTAGCGCGGCTTGCATCTCTGACATGTTGCGGCAAGTCAGTAATGGACAGTATCTCGAGGCCATCCGCATGGCCGAGAAGTTCATCCTGCATGTCGAGGTACTATTTGCTACCATCGATGATCTCGAGTATCACTTTGCTCGTCTCAAACTGAAAGGCATGTCCTATCATCCTTCTTCATCTGCGACCCGCGGAAGAACTGACGCAGCGTCAGGGATGTCGCACGTTCGCGAGGCAAGAATGCTATGCAGGAAGACCGTCGACCTCTTCACCTTGCTCTCACACACCCAGGAGACGGGGGCCCGGCGGATGGGAATGACGCAGGAGCTACTCGCTCTTGTCACCGGGCTTGCACATTACTTGAAGATTCTCATCCGTATCGCGCTCACCGGTGCCTTGAAGCTTGAGCGGGAGCAGGACGTACGCGAGGCCATCACGAGCTTCCTCGACAAACTCCACATGCTCGCGATACAAGGCGGCAATCCCTCAGCGCGTCGGATCATGAAGCGTGCCAATGGCGAGCTCATCGCGCAGAGTGACTCTGGGAATATTGGTACTCAAGGAGTGACGTACGGATTCAAGAGTCTGGCTCCAGAGAACGCAGGGGAAAGTCCCTTCAGTGCTGCTCCCAAGGATCCCGCTCTCGCGAAGGTTCCCGTCGTGCATCCTCCATCAGACTTGTGCATCAAGTGCAGTCAGACCGTCGAGGAGGATTGCGTACGGCTTGGGACATACCAGCGATGGCATTCACATTGTCTCACCTGTCAGAGCTGCGGCAAGCCGGCAGCCATGCCCGTTGTCAAGGAGCCCAAGACCGAAGAGAAGGATGGCGACAAGGATAAGCCCAAACTCTCGACAGCGCGGCGACCACCAGCTAACGTCAACGGCTTCGTGTACGAGGTCGACACGATGAAGGAGACTTCGTCCTTTGGCCTTGTCCCCACGGCTATCTTCTGCACCGACCACGCACACTCTGGATGTCGCGGAGGCTTCCAAGCAGTGTCCCGCCTGGAGCAGTATGCATTCCTCCTGAATGTCGCTCTTAGGCGGTTGTACGTGTTACTCAAGAAGCGCGGCGTCGTCCCTCTTTCGCCTGGTGCGTGCTCTCGATATTTTTCTTCGTTATGTCTGACACTTCCCTCAGCGTCTACCCCATCGCAAATCCAACAACGGGAGGGAGACGAAGATCCGTATCGGAATTCCGGTGACATCAACCGCCTTCGCTCTGTGCATCTGGATCGCAAGCTTTCCTCCACAGCTCGCGTACCTAAGCGATCAACCATCGTCGAAAGTCCAACAGGCAAGGTGGCGCATGCCACGGATCTCAACAGCGCACATCGCCCTCAGGAGGTCCATCCTGGCTCGCGACCACCCGTCCCTCAGTCTGCTCAGCAAGGCACCGCTCGAAGCCTGAAGGCGCCCAACGTTCACCCCCCACAGCCATCGCAACAACGGTCCCTCCCATCCCCGGGGGCCATCGACACTAGCGTTCAGTCTCAGGTCATCCGACCGGCCTTCGCGCGAGGGAATACTGCCATCAAGATTGTGGACGAGTCGGGGCCTAGCTCCCCAGCTGGAGGTGTTAGTGACGAGACGATGGTTGGAGGAATCGAAGACGGGATCACCCTTGCCGACATCCCGCAACTGGTTGAGGCGGCTCAAGCACGCGAGCAGAGGCGATCACTCCCCAGCCAGAGCTCGATTCCGTACATCGCAGAACTGACCCCGCTTCAGCTTGCGATCGTCAAGCACTGTGCTGTCTCTGTGCTGCAACGATCGCCGTTGCGGAATGAATTCGACCTGGATGAGATCCTCGAGTTGGTCGAGGTGAAGAAGAGTTCGTTCTGGAACAAGCTGTTCAAGCCCGGGAGCGACAAGAAGAATTTCAAAAAGAAAGGTGGGTTATTTGCGCCCCGCGTGGTCGCATATGTTGACAACAAATCGACTCATCTTATAGGCGTGTTTGGGGTGCCTTTGGAACTTCTGGTCGAGCGGGAGGGCTCAGACTCCCTTCTTGGTGCTTCGCGAGCAACTCTCCGTATCCCCAGTTTCGTGGATGATGTCGTATCTGCCATGCGACAGATGGGTCAGTCATCGCATGAGCACAATCTCTGTTTCGCGCGCTGACACCCGTCTAGACATGTCGATCGAGGGCATTTTCCGGCGGAATGGCAACATTCGTCGACTGAGGGAGCTCACAGAGGCCATCGATCGCGATGCATCTTCTGTGGATCTATCGCAGGACAACCCGGTACAACTCGCAGCTTTACTCAAGAAGTTTTTCCGTGACCTCCCCGATCCGCTCATGACGTATAAGCTTCACCGGCTATTCGTGGCGACTCAATGTGAGTCGTCGCATCGTGAGACTCTCTCGACATGCTGACCGGACCCATAGCATTGCCTAACGACCAAGAACGGAAGAGGATGCTACACATGGTGTCGCTCATCCTCCCCAAGGCTCATCGAGACACACTAGAAGTCCTTTTCGTGTTCCTCAAGTGGGTCGCATCTTTCGCCCACTTGGACGAAGAAACAGGTAGCAAGATGGACCTGCAGAACCTCGCCACCGTCATTTGTCCAAGTATCCTGTATTCACGAGGGCAGAACGCCATGAAGGACGAGAGTTTTGGTGCAATCCGCGTCGTCACCATGCTGCTCGAGAACCAAGACGACTTCTACGCTGTTCCCGAAGAGTTCCTCCCTGTCCTCCAGGACGAGGAATACTTCGCCAACTGCATGGAACTCCCCAGCCGCGAATTCCTGAAGAGGGTCGAGAACTACATGCGGGTCAAGGCGGGAGCAAGGACGCCTGGGCTCACGTCTCCCGTCTTGGGTAACACCCAATTCAATTTCACCCCCGGCACGCCAAGGCCGGACGACATGCGTTCCATGCCACCACGGTGAGCATTCATAGGGGGACATACGTATGATCTCCTCTCATAACGCGTCCAGGTCTACGCAGTCAAACCCGCAGTTCTTGGACAGGCCGCCCATCGGGGCTCCGTCACCTTCAGATGGTCACCTTCGGAACGGTCACCCAGCATCAAGGACGCAGCCCCCGCCCATCCAGCACTCGCCCTTCTCATATCCGCCCCCTGCCGGAACGCCGCAGTCTGCCTCGCAGCCTGCGATGGGTGCGATCCACTCCCCGCAGCCGCGGATGCCCGCGAACATGCAGGGCATCCAAAGCCCCGGCGGAGACTGGTCGATGGACCGCCCGCCGCCTGTGCAGGATCCGAACCGGCCGCCGTCGCGCCCGTCGTCGTTCGTCAACTCGTCCCGGACGAGCAGCGAGAGTCCGCATCCGTTCCAGCCGAACGGACAGCATCAGCAGCGCTGAAGCTCTCAACCGTTTCCTGCCCTGCCCCTGTGCCTGTGCCACCGAGCTCCGCATCACGCATCCTGCATTCGTCGTACCGAGCATTGGGCATCTGGGACATACAGATGCATTCCGTATCACCTATGGCCCTCCCCTTGTCTAGCTTGGACCGCATATATTCAGTACCGCATCCACACTCTCTCAACGTATCCTGTCGCGTCTACTCCTCTGAATCGTGTTTCTGTATTCCACCTTACTTCACCACCTAACCTATAGCATGGACGAACATCTATACCCTCCGCGACCAGCCATTAGGGCGATGAACGATGAGAAGCTGTTATGTCATGGCATGTGCATGGGAGGCTTCTTCCGGGCGGTCCACGACTAACAGTCCTGGCTGCGAGTGGGCCACGGTCTTGTCACGCTCGGGAGTGACATGACGAGCGGTTCGCCGCTCGCACCGTGGACCGCGACGTTGAACGTTGAACGCGAGAGCAGCCGTAACTCGCGCTGGCCACTGTCACTGGTTTCCCTCGCGATTTCGCTGACGTCCCTGCCAGAATTGAGGGAGGTGGAAATCCCATTCCCCCGGGAGCTCCAGGGCTACCGCGCTACCGTCCTATCCACAGTCCCGATCGCGGGCGCTTATTGTTTGTCCTCACCAACACAGGGGCTGGTCTCGATCGACTCAACTAGTACATGTTTCTATCGAGTGTCACAGAGTGAACGTTCGTCCGCAACAACACTGGGTCCGTCCAAACGTCTGCCCAGGGGAGATATCGCACACTCCACTCCTTCAACTGCAACATCAGCTCGCCACAATCTCGAGCTTCCAGCAATGTCTCCTCACGCTCGAAACAATTTCGCGCTTCGGGACGACGAGGGCGACCGTGTCAGCTTGTCCGACTCGGATCGCGATGGTGAGGTCGTCAGCTCGACGTCCTCATCCTCCTCACGCTCGAGCTCCATCAAGAGCTCACATCTTGGGATTGGCAAGTTGGCTGGACGTGCCGAAGGTGCAGCTCGATACATCCTCGACAGCCCAGCCGACGAGCACAAGGTGGAAGCGTTGTGGTCCCTCGCGCAGGAGCACCTACGGGTTTACCAGATCGAGCGTTATGCTGGCTTAGACGTTCCAGAATGGGTTCCACGCGTCTCCGAACACCACTGGCAGGCTGCCAGTGTGGTATTGAAGAAGTTTACCGTGCGCAATCTCGTCAATGCGATGTTCGCCTGTGCGGACGAACCCGGGCTCGACGGGGGCAAGCGGTACGTCGCTGCGGCTGTGTGCGCCTGCGCGATCGAGGCGGACAAACTGGATGCGGATGGCGAGGACAAGGAGGAGGCGCTTGCATGGTCGTTACAAGCCCTGGCTTCGACCTGGGCTTCGTATCTTCTATGGCCGTGTGCGTAATCTCTCCATCGCACATGACACACGTACTCAACTGACGTGCATCTCCAGTCTTTGCCAGGAGGAGCGTTTACGTTGAAACTTCTAGCGATTCCGAAGACTCTGGAATTGCGACGCCTACTCAAGATGATGTAGCGGCGTCCGGCATGAACAAAGACTCTCGTTGTAAACGCAACCTGCGAAACTTGGTCTGTGTAATTGCTGGCTCCATTCCGATTGTCGCTTATATATCCGATATACAGGTCTTTCAGCGTGACGGCTTCAAGTGCGTCATGACCGGGTGCTTCGATGTGCTCATGCGCCACCTCAAGCTGGCTCCCCAAGGATCGCGCTTTGACAAACTGGAGGTATGTCATATCCTTCCACGCTCAGTCGTGGTGAAGAAGGTGAATGCCTCCTTGATTTTCAATATTTGGCGTTGATTCTTATCCACCTGATAGTACCGTTTGGTATCCGGCACTTCTGACATCCTGCGACACTACTGCCAGCTTCCTTCGAAATACCTCGACACCCCGGAGCTTCTCGACACGCCGCAGAATGCTTTTTCGCTCATCCCCCACTTCCATCGGGCATGGGATGCCTTCCATTGGTGCTTGCACCCCACTGCGGTGCGTGCACTGGCATCCTAGCACGTCCATCAGTTCTTGGCGTCATGTCCTCACTATCTCTCAATATTCAACAGGTTGCCAATTGCTACGCGATGAAGATCTACAACCCCTCGGCCGTTCATACAGATCTTTATGGAATCCCGACAGACTACGAGTTCAGGTTCAAGGACCATAGCAATAACGCATCTGGGAAGTTGCCCCGCAATGCCGGCGCCGTCAGCGTCGATCCTCCTGATCCGGACCTGCTTCGGCTGCATGCTGCGTTGGCCGGGGTTTTTCACTCGACTGGTGCTGCTCGTGTTTTCCATTGGATTGTGCAACGTCGGGAACCAGGTGATCCGCCTGTTCCCAGCGCAGATGGAGAATCGTTCATGGAGAGGATAGTTGACCCTCAAGGCCATCAGTTATGGCAGTCTGTCGCGGCGATGTGGTCCAATAATGTTGTTCCGGTATAAGTAGACTACAATGTTCCATGTGTTCCATGACCCTTCATGATCACCATCATTGGCACTTTACTTGGATGTCCACTGCCCAGTGGCTGTCAGTCAGGTGCAAAGACTCAAAGACAGTGGTTCCCATCCTCGGTCCTACGCATTCTCCTCCACAGGACAAGGGCAGGCATGCGAGCTCGTCGCGACCGAGAGGCCCGGATTGTGAGCGTGAAGCGTACGGTCGAGCAGAGACGTCTTCCGCGAGCATGAGTTGACGGAACGCCTTACGTTCCTGGCGAGTTTGTCCCTGTGGACGCAACAGCTCCATCGGATATGCTGTCGGGCGGGGAGACGAGACCCTGGACCCGTTCAGCCAGCCCTCTAGACTCCAACGCTCGCTGAGGTCCGACCAAAATCAACGGCAGGCCCCGGATAGGTCTCGTAAAATACCTCTGCACGTCATAGGGGTGGAAAGCGCTAAGCTCCCAGAGCGATCTCGCGACGTTCAATGGTCTCGTGAACCTGCATCATACACGCTGATACTGCTGGTACAATGCAAACGAGCATGCGTTCCGGGTGCGCATAGCATGCATGTTGCATATTACTTTTGGACTACTGCACATGTGATGGAAGAGAGCACATAAGAATCGTAAACCCGGTCCTCTACTTGAGAGGGATGCTGGAAGAGATATCAGGGTCATAATGTTTTACATGCAGGACTCGCTACTCACAATCGCGAGGAGTGGGTAGCACCAATACCCGGACGACCGTGCTTGACAGGCTTGTATGAGCACGAGAACTCGGCGAGGTAGTGGCCGACCATCTCAGGCTTGATCTCAACCGAGTTGAAGACCTGCGTTCGTTCGCCTCAACATCTGCTACCCCCCCAACCGCCCTGTCAGAACGAAGAACGAGGGGACGCACCTTGCCGTTGTAGATGCCGACGACGGAGCCGATCATCTCGGGGACGATGATCATGTCGCGGAGGTGGGTCTTCACGACCGCAGGCTTTTCGTTGGGGAGCGCCTCCTTCTTCGCCTTGCGGAGCTTCTTGATGAGACCCATGGGCTTGCGCTTGAGACCGCGCTGGAACCGCCTGCGGGCACGAGCATGGACAATCTGGGAGGGGAAGGAATGGGAGGTTTGAGGACGGTTCATACGAAAG
Source organism: Earliella scabrosa (assembly GCA_022605405.1). Taxonomy (NCBI): domain Eukaryota; kingdom Fungi; phylum Basidiomycota; class Agaricomycetes; order Polyporales; family Polyporaceae; genus Earliella; species Earliella scabrosa. The sequence goes on along the minus strand of JABYQQ010000004.1, from coordinate 2,226,810 downwards.
TGACTTGGCGCGATCATACCTCAACGAACTGCGATGACAAGTCAGAACCTGCATGATGGGAAACGATAGTTCCGAGTGAGTACGCACCTCCTCGTTGCTCAGGTCCAGGAGCTTGTCAAGCTCAATACCACGGTAGGAGAAGGTGCGGAACGTCCGCTTCTTCTTGAGGTCGGCGGCCACTTGCGGGTCGGTAACGGAGGAATCAGCCTGGCATTCGGACGTCCTTTCAGCATTCCGCCTCCTCATACGCAATGACTTTGAGCATCGGCAGCACTCACCATCTGGAGATTGTCGTTGGCGGTCTTGCGGTGGGACTCGAGGATGGGCTCCTGCGGTGCTTTCGACCGGAGTCCGAAACGAGGGTGGCTGGGCGCTTGCATTGAGGCGTGGGAGTGCAGCTATACAGTTTCTCAGCCACAGACGCGGCCCCGCCGTGTCCTGAGTCGATCGCGCGCAGAGTCTCAAGTATCTCATCGTCCTCGGATAGAATCCACAGGTCTTCCCTCGGGATTAAAAGGTATGCGCTGCTCGCTGTCTCACGTCTGCGAGGTCCGGAAGTTGCTCACGCAGAGCTCGTTTCCAGTGATTTGTGGCTACCGGTACCCAACCCCGTAAACACTCAAAAGTAACACCGTGCGTGCTCCTCATGTCATGTTTGCGCAAGCCCGGATGGCTCTGAACATCCTCCCGTGACCCCACAGATGCGTCACCTCGCTGCATACCTCCTCCTCCAGATTGGCGGCAACGCGACCCCCTCGGCTGCGGACATCAAGAAGGTCCTCGGTGCTGTTGGGATCGAGGCCGACGACGAGCGTCTCGAGAAGCTCATCTCTGAGCTCGAGGGCAAGGATGTCAACGCCTTGATCGCTGAGGGGTCCTCCAAGCTCGCTTCGGTACGTCCTTGACAGTCAACACTTGGCCATCTCCGAACTTACATTGCGATCTTTCACAGGTTCCCTCTGGCGGTGCGGTTGCCGCTTCGTCTGGTGGTGCTGGCGGTGCTGCTCCCGCCGCCGCTGCTGCCGAGAAGGAGGAGGAGAAGAAGGAAGAGGAGAAGGTACGTTCTGATGCTTGCTACCGCAGTGTCCGTGCCTCACCACCGCCCTTTTACCGTTTCATAGGAGGAGTCTGACGACGACATGGGCTTTGGTCTGTTCGACTAAGTGTATCGCTAGCCAAAAGTTTTACCTATCGTACATCTCGCACTGCCGGCGGCCTGGCTGCAATGATGACATGCTTGCACGACCCATTCCGCGGCTGCCGTACTTGGTGACGCGGCAGCGTCCGAGTTCCCCGATCCGGCGGTAGATGGAAGCTAGAGTTTGTTTGGTTCTCGTCTGCGGCATGTCCGAGAGACTGCGTCCTACGATGCGTCCATACGAGCCGTCAACTACGCATGTATCGAAACGGGGTTTGTAGACGAGAAGAGGGAGCAGTTGAGGCTGTGTCTCGCCTCGGGTGGCAGGGAACGGCAGGCTGTTTGGCGGATGGACAAGCGAATGGCCTAGCGGGCGATCGGTTTGAATGGAAGATTGTCGGGCGTGCGCGTCTCTGTCGTGTCGATTGCTGGGCGAGGCTGGCGGACGGCCGTCGTCGGCGAGAGGAGGCCTCTGCGGAGGCGGATATCGAATCGGAAGGAGGAGATTGCAGGGTCTGGGCCTCAGGTACGGCGACGACTGTGCGCGGACTCGAGGCAAGGGAGACGGAAATTAGGCACACCGCCACCCATTGTCACCCAAGGCCACACCCGGCGAAGGCCGGCGGCACAGAGGAAGGCTCGACCACTGCCGGCGGCGCAGACAGCCTTCTGCATAGTGTTGCCGCAATGCAAGGCCTTACGTTGCAAGCTGGTCAGCTTGTGATGGGCTTGTCGTCCAAGCTCCGACAAGTTAGACGCGCAAGTCAGCTTGTGCCGGCCCAGCGCCTGGGACTCTCGTGGCGGGTTGGGGAAAGCAAGCAGAACAGGACACAATAAAAGAGTCCGTACTTGTAGTATCAATGGAATGTAGGTACTCGAATATAGGCTATTGACTTCGCAGCAAGTCCTCGAGACAGACTGCGTGATGTTAACTGGACTTCCAAAGGACAGTCCGGTACGCACCAAGGTCACCGATCTAGAAACTGTGAGGCGTACCGGTCATGTCTGGAAGGCAGACCATGCAGGGATGGGTGTTATGGGCCCGGTACCGGGCCCCGGAGCTGGTTCGTACATGATAGGACTCCATGTTGAAGGGAGGCTGATAGGCTTGAATATGATAGATCTGGGCGAAGCCGTAGCCATGGTTGTAAGCATACTGGACGTTGTCGGAGGCGGAAGTCGGGTAGAAGAATCGTTAATTCGAACAGTGACGTATCTCCGGATGAGGATAGGAGCAAAACGAAGCAGACATGGGCCCGACACAGCCCGACACTCGACTCTGTGTACTCCTCAATGTGCTGCAGCATCATGCATGGCCTATACAAATGAGACAAACCATGTATTCCGTGAATCATTATACTACAATCGCGCCGTTCGTTGTTAGCAAACGGCGAAGCGCGCCGGCACCGAAACATGGCGGGCAAGGGCGGGATGTACATGGGGCTGGAAGGAGCCGATCATAGAGGCAACCTAAGGCGATGGCAGACCCGAGCAGGCGCCAAGACAGGCTGTGAGCGGATGTTTAGAATCATCTGAGGACGGATACATGCCTGGAGAGCGGCAGGACGTGCTAACAATGTGGAGAGGAGGTGTAGCTCTGGTGTTTGTAGCGATAGCGTTGAGTATAGTCATGAGGAGTAAGCGAGGTCGCTGAGACCTCTTTCGGGCGGGTTGGTGATCTGGCCAATCAGCGACGTGGGAACCAACTTGCAAGCTGCTCGCATATCAGCAAGCTCTGATGAGTCGGCCGTGAGAACAAGTCGGGGCAAGTAAGCTGCAAGTTGGCTTACAACTTGCGGCAACACTACTTCTGCAGTCTTCCGTCCCCCCGCCTGCGTCCTCTCCCCCGATCGGGCCTCCTGTCCCTCCGCCCTCGCACGCACGCGCGGGCCACAAGCGCAAGACGGGTTGGGTGCATGTAGCCCAGGAGAGCATGCGAGGCCCCCCAAGCCGACGCGCGCAGGCGGGCCGTGGGCAGGGCCTCGGCCAGATATGACGGATGCCGCGGCAGGGCGGGTCCGACCTGTCCGACCCGGGCGACTGGGACTGAGCGAGAGACGTCTCCGTCCACTAGCCGCCGAAAGCTCGTTCGTCTCCCGTAGTCCGCAATTATATACCCCCATGACATTCGCCCGTTAAAGCTCTCTCAGCTTCCTCCCGACTCGCTCTCTCTTCCACGCTCTCCCGCCCTCGCCCCGCTCGCCTCGTCGCCCCATCTCTCCCCATCTCCCCCTCCCAATCCCCCTTGAAACGCCCCTCATCGCCGCCTCTCGCGCCGTCCTCTTCTCCTCCACTCCTCTCGTCTTTCACGCTCCCCCCTCATGGCTTCTCACACCGACCCACAACCGGCCATTCTCAAGCCAAGTCTCACGACGGCTCCTAAGCCCACATCCCAGAATCTCTCCTATGCAACCCTCCCCGCGAACGGCAAAGTCGCAGCGGCCGCGGAAGCAGACCAGCAGTCTCTGGCCTTCGTCAAAGGTGGGAAGCGCAAGCGTCTCAGCAAGGTATGCGCTATTGCACCCTTCTTCTGCATCCACCGACCGAATGTCCTTAGGCGTGCGATGCCTGCCACAAGAGCAAGCGGCGATGCGACGGGACCGGTGAGCAGCTTGTCTCATTCCTTGTACAAGAACTCCGTCGTCTCACTTCAACTCCAGCCCCCTGTAGTAATTGGTAGGTTCACCCCGCATAGCGCCTCACTCCAACTCACGTCTACCTAGTTACTATGCGTCCAAGAACTGTACATACACTGATGCTGCGGGACGACCGGTGCCCGCACCCCGAAACGTACATCCAGAGCGCGTTGCAAGCGTCATAACGCCTACGGTAACTGAGATTTCTCCTCACCTTACGTCTCTACTAGTACTGATAGATATCACGCGTTCTCAGGCTCAGCCGGCAAACGAGCCGCCTCCGTGGGCAGGTCAGGCCACACTCGCCAGTCCGCCGGGTGGTCCGCCAAGCGGTATTGAGCGCGATCCGACAACAAAACGTTCCCGGAAAGGGCCCGGCGCCCCGGACACCAGCCCCCCACTGGCGTCCAAAGTCACAGAAAGCGGCAGCAAGCTCCTTGATCCCGCAGACACGCATGAGCTTGTCAACAGTCCGTGACTCTCGCGAGTTGTCGCGCTCAGTGACTAATGGAATTTTTTGACAGTATTCTTTGCGCACTGTAATCCGCAGCGGATGATTATACACAAACCGTCGTTCATCGCGGATTTCGGTCTGAACAAAGTTCCGCACTACCTGCTCTTGGCCGTCTGCGCCGTCGCCGCCCCGCTGTCCAAGTCCATCGCAAGCAAGGCGTCCCATCCCCGTCTCGCCGGAGTGCCATATTTCCAAGAGGCTCTTGCGTTAATGTTTGACAACTCGGGAAGGTTACTGTGCGAACCGACCGTGAGCACTGCGCAAACCCTCTGCTTGCTCGAGATGCATGAAATCGCGGCCAGTCACTCGTGGACACGACAGTTCAGGTATTTCGGTACGTCTGAACCGGCGGTTACGACAGGGTTGACGCATACTTCGATCATCTGATACCTTTGTGGTCCACAGATCTCGCGGTCCAGGTGCTCGAAGGCAGCCTCGAGGTGCACAGGCCTGATTCCTCGGCGCCGCCCTCGCCATCTGACTCTGATGGAGTCATGCTCTTCATCGAGCGCGAGTGCACCCGGCGTTGTTTCTGGCTCGTTCAACTCATGGCATGGGTCAGCCACATCTACACGCATCGAGAAGTCAAGCCACGAATGGTCCAGCTTGCGGACGTAGTGCGCCTACCCATCGATGAGACAACATTTGAGCTGGCGTCCTTGTCTAGTTCGGCTAGTGAGTCGGCGGGCACGCGTCTTGTACGTCGTGATGCTGATCTCGTTGGATGTCTTCTAGCGTCTGAGTATCTGCGACGACCGGCCCCGAGAACACGATACGCGTCGCAATTTGGACATGTGTTGCGCATCCTCGAGATCTATCATACTGTCGAGTCGGTACTTGGTGCGTCTTCCCGCCGAGCTTCAGCAGCCATCGCGTTTTGAGAGATTGCCACAGCGAGCAAAGAGGGGCCCGCACGGGCAGCGGCCATGGCTGTTTCTCGCAAGCAACTGGAGGTGAGCCTAGCGCGATCATTACTCAATGTGACACTCACGAGGCGTCGCAGGACTGGGTGGCGTCATTACCCAGTCACCTCCAGTTCACGGAAGAGAACTTAGAGACGCAGGTCACCATGTTCGAAACCTCCTCGAACTCAGGAGCGTGGTCGTTTTGCTTCATGCACGCCATGTATCCTTGCTGTTACCTTGCGGTGCTTGAGGTGAGGCGGCACTTGATGCTGACACGTTCATCGGCGCAATGTCTGCACCGATCGGTTCCGAACCCCCCATTCTGACGATAACCCCTTGCATCCGTCAGGGGGAAGGCACGCTTACCGAACCGATCCCTTGGGTCCGCAACCAGCTAAATCACATATTCAACGCCGCCGGTACACGCGCCAAGACGTCCATCCTTTGTACGTACTGCAGCTCACGCCTCGTCCCCCTGCCGCCGGCATGTCTCTGATAAGCAACCTCCGCACTATCTTCGTTTGATGCACAAACCCGATCAGCGGCCTGTGCGCTCTGGGTGAGATTTACACATAACCTCGAAACCTATCGTGGCGCTGACCGCGTTTCTCAACGGACAGTCGTATAGCAAGTACAGCCCGGACGACCCCCAGATACAAGTGTGGGACCGCGACTTTGAGAAGCTCTGGGGGTTCAAAGTCGTCGCCGTTGCCGAGCAGTGGCGGCAGAGCCAGGCGAAGGACAAGGAGCGTGCGCAGGCGGTCGCGCACCAGCAGCAACAACAACAACAACACCAGCAGCAGCAGCAAATGTACCAGCCGCGCGAGACCAAGTCAAGCTCGAACTCGCCCACGTCCACGCACTCGTCGCCGGGGGCGCAGGGCGAGCCGTTCGAGGGCCGCCAGGGGAACGCGCGCGCGCTCCTCCGGTCAAACGTGTCGATGTCGGACTTGGAGAGCGTGGCGTCGTCGCAGGGCGTGCCCCTGCCCTCCCTCAAGGCGAGCGGGCTTCTGGACTCGTGGAGACCGCCCTCGGAGGCGTTCGCTAGCTCCTTATCCCTCGGGTCCCAGTCCCAGCCGCCGCATGCCGCAGCAGCCGCACGGATGATTCAGAATCAGGGCATCATCACGCCCTCGCTGCCCCCAAGCCATACTTGGGTCGTTGACGCTGCTGGCGGAGGGCGGATATAGACGTGCCTGTGGCTGTTTGGGGCTTGTTGCCGCTGCGGGGAGGTCTGCCCATGCCCGAGCAACCTTCAGGCTCCAGCCTGCCCAAGACGGCTATTTGGGCGATCGGACTTCTTGATCCGTCTTTCGAGATTGGGACTGGGACTTTCTTGCGCGACTCGGAATTGCTCCATGTAAGATGATGCTATGTTTGCTCCTCGGTACTAGTACTCGTGATGTCCGTATGTAGTTTGCTCTGAAAGTGTGCTCGCTTGCTGCCTCGTTGCCTTGAAAAAGCCCTCGTGCTATGTAGCTGCTCCTCAAATAGTATACAGCTTCGGTATTTGTTCTTGCTGCTGATTCGCATCGTTGTCCGGGAATATGCTTGGGTATATATCGTTGTAATTATGCATACAGACTGCGCTGTGTCGTGTAATCAATCGTGGTTCGAGGTACATGCTCTATCCGTGACTACGTAGTCCGTCACGAAAGGCGAGAGCGGGAAGGATCAAGCAAGCGAATCTTCAAGGCTGAATGCGCGATCACTCGGGCTTCTTGAGGTTGCGGTGTAGCTCGGGCTTGACGAGGATGACACGGTCAAGGAGCTTCTTCACGACCTTGTCCTTGTTGCTCTCGTACGCGGCACGGATCTCCTGCTGCTTCACGGCGGTATCCTTGTCAATTGCGGCCGATGCGGCCTGCGTGTTGCCGGCATGCTGTATGACCACGAATGGGATCATTGTTATGTACATGGACAGTGAGCATGACGGCGGCGGATGATGATATCATGGATAGCAACGGACGCACCGACGCCTCGAACGCCTTGAACTCCTGCTCCTTCGACGTCTTGTACGCCTCTATCTCCTTGGCAGCCTCCGAGCGTGCGTCCTTCAGTCTCTGGACACGATCTGCAGCACGAGGAAGGGGTAATCAGCGGCCGTCCGGTACGAAGCCAGAGCAGACTGGAACGGACATTTGCGGGCCTGGTCCACGACCTTTGCGGCCTCTTTCTCGGCCTCGAGGAGGGTTTGGATGCTCTGGGACTGCTGAGAGGCCTTTCAAGATGCTCGTTAGCGGACAAAGACAGGACAGAAGGGGAGGTGCGGACTGACCATGGTGCTCGAAGGCAAGGATGGATTCGGACTCCGCCGGCTCTGACGCGCTGCGAAAGAGGCGCCTTTGGTCACGGTCGCTTTGGCGCTGTGCACCACACCCGCGTCGTCGGACACGCTCGACGCTCCCCAGCTGCGGGTACCCTTCTGCTTGTCTCTCGACCTGTTGTCGCGTTCACCACGTCGGGTGAACACCTCGAAGCTTGGCCTGCAAGATGGCCGCGAATCCTGCCTCCGCCGACCCTCTCTCGCAGCTTTCTGCGGCGATCGCTGCGCCTGCCGGCTCGCAAGAGCAGGCGGACCTCCTTGCGACGCTGCGCGAGTCTCTGGAGAACCACCCGAGTCTGTCCATTCTGTGCTCGACGCTTATAAAGCTGCTATCCGGCGAGGGCGACTCGTTGGTGAAGAAATGGGTGCTCGACCTCTTGCACTTCGCGATATGCAAGTCGAATCTGAGCATAGAAGCGCGCACTCAGCGTGCGTTACACTTCTCTCTCCCTCTCTCGCTTTTCCAAATGAACGTGCGGTTTTGATTTGATGCTCGTTGTGCATGCAGTGGCGGACCAGTCTCTGGAGATATTGGCGGGGCTGCTGAATGACCCGAATATCAACACCGTCAAGGTCGCGGTGCAATGCTTCCCGACCGTGTACGCGCTGTTGTTTCGGACGTCGTGAGTGGTGTGCATCCCATGGGAAGTAACGCGGACCATCTGATGAGCCCACCCCAAGGTGCACCAACCGTAACAACCGCAAGCCTTGGGACATCCTCTGTCAAGTCAAAGGCAGGATCCTCGAGTTCGTCTGGGCCCCCCACGTCAACAATGGCCTTCGAATTGCGGCAGTCAAATTCATGCAGCGGGTGATATTGGTGCAGACGCGAGGGATCAACGACCCCAGGGTGCGTCTCTTTTTGTGCTGGCCATGCTGACTGCCGAACACGTTTGCCTCCAGTTGCAAAACAAGGATGACCCAAACCTCAACATGTGCCCCTCTGACCATCCATTCATGTCGGTTCAGGCGTTGGAGACGGAAGGCATGAAGTTGATCGAGTATGTCATTACGACAATATATGGGACCAGGTGAGTCTTGCGTCTTCGCGCCGCGGCAGGCTTCTCAACGTCTGTTGTTCCAGCAATCCCGACATCTTGGCTGCTCTCCTCAACAGTGGGGCAACCCTGGTCAAGAAGCGACCCGCCCTAGTCGAACTAATGGTTTCTACGCTCACGCAGTGGACTCCGGCGAAGCTCGAGGGCCAGCCAGCTTCTGTCATCCGCAGTATCGAGAAGAACGTCAGGATATTCCTCACACATATATCTCGGTAGGTCTTTGCCATTGCGTGCTGCGGTATATACTCATGTCTTGTGCGATCTTCAGGACACCCCAAGGACATCCGTTTGTTCCGCAGATACAGGCAGCCCTAGCTAACCAGGCAGCTAGGATGGAACACGCTGCCGCAGAGGAGAAGGCCCGAAAGGCTGCGGCTGCTGAAGCCTCAAGGAAACGTCAAACATCGGGGACTCCTGTTGCAGATGCACCCGACTCCAAACGGCCGAAACTCGAGCACGACGCTGCCCCTGGTGCTGCCCCTGCGTTTGACTTCAGCGCACTCCCGGCCACCCTCGTTACAGACCTAATCGTGGCGAACTTGCAAGCTTTCACAGAGAATGCACTCATCGGTCTTGTTCAAGCCTATCGGCATAAAAGGTCATCTGCGGCCACGGCCGGTATCCCTGGGCTTGGGTCCACACCGCCGCCCGCTGGTCCATCTCGTGTTCCTGCACCGTCAACCGCAACTCCACCACCTACCGCTCCTCGCGCACCACCCTCTGAACCTAGAGCTGACCGCGACCGGAAACCGAAGTCTGCCTCTCCGCCGCCGCCACCACCCCCACCAGCAGTTCCTGTCAAACAGGAAGAGCCCGTCGACCCTCTCAAGATGGACATCGACGACGAAGAGATGGAGTACGAACCGGATAAGCTGAATCTCGAGGTAGTTACAGCCATCCTATGTCTGTCAGACATCGTCGCTCACGGATTATACGCAGATGTCTGGTGGAGCTGAGCCGGTCGACGAAGCGGAAGCCGTGCTTGACCATGACATGGAGGCCGCCGAGCTGCCACTTACCGACTTCAAGCTCCCGCCGGCTCGGGAACTTGATGCAGACGATCGGGAGGTTCTCATGCGTAAAGCTATCACGCGAATACGAGAGGGAGCGAAGGAGCTCGTATCTCACGATGCAGCCCTTGAAGGCGCAGACGCCACGCCATTCAGAACGACTCCTGCAGACATGTGGATGTTGTTGCTCGTGCGTATGGTCACGCGTGTCAGTGATCCGTGGGAAGGGAACGCTTCCAAGCCAGAAGACATGAAGGTTGAGGAAAACGGCTTGGCCGAGAGGTCAGAGATCTATGAGAGGCAGGACCGTCTACGACACGCCTTGTGCGAGTATATCATGGCGGATTTCTCCGGGAGGTGTGTAGCGCTAGGCGTCATATTAATCAGTCGCTCACGACATATAGGATACGACTCGCAACCACCTGGATGAACGAAGAGTGGTACAACGACCGAGTCCGGTTATCTCAAGACCCAGAATGGGTACGATCATCGTGACTCCCACTCATTCATGTGTATTAATTCCTGCCCCTCAGCAACCAAACTACGAGACTTGGCTAAACCAAGTTGTCGCAGCGTACCAAACACATGCAGATGGCAAGGATCGGACTTTTTCTCGCTTCCTGCTCGATCTGCCCCACGTACCACAAGATGTTCTCAGCCTTCTCAGGGAGTCGTGTGTTGAACCAGAACGGTTTGTTCTTTTATTCTATCATGATTTCCGCCAGTCACAATGTGTGGAACCAGGCGGCAAATGGGCTTCTCGGCGCTGAGGGAATTTGTGTCACAACGCCCCTCATTACGAGACGAAGCGATGAAGATGCTCCTCGACCTGACCACTCATCCAGACAAGATCACACGCGGCGCCGCGATCAATACCGTCAAGCGCTGGATACCTGACGTGCAACCCATGGCAGATATGATCCGTGACTTCGCCCTCCAGCTCCTGCGCCGATTGCAGTCTCGTCCGAAGGACACTCCGGAAAAGACACAAAGCGCCCAACCGAATGGAGCCGACCATGACGAGAACATGGAAGACGGTCAGCTACCTCAGGAGGACATCATCAAGACGCCCTACCTCCCCGAACAACTTGAGCTTCCCGCTGTGGATTCGCAGATCCTGCAACATGTGGAACTCCTGTTCGCTCTGTCCACCAAGGTTCCGGAGTTTTTGGATGAGTACGTCGACCCTCCGTTGTTCCATATACTGTGTCTGATGATTGGCGTCAGGATTTTTGCGGCGTACGGCGGCATGGATGTCACCGTGCAAGAAACCATTCAACACCTCATCACACCACTTGTCCGCGCCTTGGGGCCTACACATGGCAAACTGCTCACTTTGCTGCGGACATTCCCACCCGGGGCGGACTCCCTCGCGTTGCGTGTACTGAGTATCTTCACAGAGACGGGACGGCCAAGTGCCCAGCTGGTCGCATTGGTGAAGAGTCTCGTCAACGAGCGCGACCTGGACGCTCGGTTCCTCATTCCCATCATTGCTGAAATGGACAAGGTGAGTAAACACCCATCCACATTACCCGATCGCTCAACACACGTCCGCAGGCGGACATTCTGCGACATCTCCCACGTATCGTGTCCATCCTCAACGGCACGCCAGAGCCCAAAAACCTCGTGCGCTCGGTGTTCAGCTCCATCGTCACTACTCCCCCAGAAACGTTCGGTAAAGTTACGTCTAACCTACCGCGCGTGCGGCAGAGCGAGCTGTTGACACCGGCGGAGCTGATGGTCTTGCTCCACGAATCCGAGAAAGAGATCGGCCTGAAGAGCGCCATCGAAGGTGAGCTTCACATCTCCAAGACTGGAGACATGCGCGGTCGCTGACCCGACACGACGTCCGCAGCTATCACGATATGCTTCTCTATGACCGACATCTTCCGCTCTGAGATTCTCGCCGTTGTGATGAACCAGCTCGTCGACGAACAGAACCTTCCCACACTCTTCCTCCGCACGGTACGTCGTCACTCCTGCCATATCCTCGACGACCTGCAGGCCATGATCGTGCAGTGCTTGACTCATGCATATATCGCTGACGGACTCGACACAGGTCATCCAGGCAGTGACGACGTACCGCTCGCTGCGCGGGTTCGTCTCCACGACGCTGCTCTCGCGACTGATCACGAAGAAGATCTGGACGAACCCGCACCTATGGGAGGGCTTCATCCGGTGCGCCAAACTCATCGCCCCGGCGAGCTTCGGCGCGCTCCTCCAGCTGCCGAAGGAGCAGCTGCGTGAGGTCGTGGAGAAGCAACCGAGCCTCAAGGCAGAGTTGCGTGAGCACGTCATGAAGAAGGGCACGAACAAGGCGCGCGTTGCGGGGTACTTGGACATCTTCGGGGAAGACGACTCGGCCGCTACGACGAGCCAGGAGCCAGACCGGGGATCAAGCGCTACACCTACACCACAGCCGGAACCGCTCCCTGCAGATGCGCCCCAGCCATCGTGACCGGGAAGGTGGACCGTCTCGACTCCGTCTTCGATTCGATTGTAATGTACATGTCTCCTCCGCCTGCTCGTTCTGTCTTGCGACTATCGCATCCATCTGTCAGTGTATAATACTTGGGGAGCGTTCTCGTGCACTCCTGTAGCATGCACGATTGAACTAGTTACCACCACTTTGCATTAGGTACATTAGGTAGTTACAGTAGCGAAACATCCCATATTCTCGACAGCATCGGGGACTCGACCGGGACGATCGACTCTCCATAGTCTGTCCTCCTGGAAGGTCAAGTAGTGTCCATCGTGAGGAGTCCCTCGCCTAGGTCAAATGTTGGAGCAGGCGCATCCGCGAGTTCCATAGCGGTGAGGAGCGAATCCAGGTCGGGCGTGACGACGAACCGACGGTTGACCTCTCCTAGCACACATAGCCGCTTGTTGGTGGAGTCGAGGTAGACGGCATGTTGGAGGAAGGATGGTTGTGTAGCTGCTGTAACCTGCCGATGTACTTCGTTTAGCCAAGCTGTAGAAGGTACCGATCGAATGCTACGTACGTCCATGAGGATGCCATTGCCCATACGCAACTTGACGGCGCCGCTCTGATAGATCTCCAATTGTCCGACGACGCCATCGAGCTTGGACGGCTCTTCGGACTTCTCGGGGGCGGAGGGTGTTGTCGCTCCCGCAGCGGCCGCGGCCGGAGGCTTTGTATCGTCAGCGAAGGTGACCTTCTTCGACGACTCTTCGCTCGGCCCCGCCTCGGCCTTGCCTTTGCCCTTGAGATCTACGCTCTGGGCGGCTTCCCGAGCCTGGAAGACAGGGAAAGGTTCGGGGAACTGGAAGAAGTACAATCGTTCTTGTCGGATGTTCGCGTCCTGTGATGGAGGTCCAGTCAGACAGATACCTAAGTGATGACGAGAGACAGCGTACCTCTTCTTGCTCCTGCTGTATTTGCGCGAAGTCGTCGATGATGTCTTCCAGCTCTTCCTCTTCCTCGCTCTCGCTGAGGTCTACGGCGTTCGCCATGTTCACTTCTTCCCCCGGAGACTCCTCTCGGTCAACGTCCATAGCTTCCCCGGCTCCTGAACGCACGATGATGAGAATACCAGTCCTTTATACGGACACGACACCGCCGTGAACACACACACTTTTTCGTGTCGCAGCCTCCTGCTTGACGCCCTCTTCCCTCTTAACCTTCGGGCCCTTCTTTCTCCTCACTTCCTTCTCCTTCCTCAGGCTCTCAGGTGCCATCCAATCCATCTGCCGTACATTCTCCATATCCACAATCTCGACGCCGTCATCCGGATCCGAGTACACCTCCTCGTCGACCTCCTCGCGCTCCTTCTCCTTCTCCTTCTTCAACGACGGCGCCGTCGTCTGCGTCAGGCCCGCGCCCAGCTTGGACGCGCCGCCGGCCCCAGGGGGCTGCGGCACGATGGGTGCAAAGTTCGAGCGCGGGGCGGCACGGCGCGTGGACATGCCCGCAAGGGCGGGCCCCATGGCGAACGGGCCGCTTGCGGTCATCTCGACTGGGGGCGGGCGAGGGGCGGCACCTCGCCCTTCGCCGCCCCGCCCTCTCCCCCGCCCTCGTCCACGGTCTGTGCCCCGGCCGCGGCCGCGGTCTGAGGATGTGGAGGGCACGGGTTCTTCCTTCGAGATGCATGTGAACAACTCGGAGGCGAGGGTTGCGGTCAGACGGGGAGACGCACTTTCTTGGGCTCCCTGTAGTGACGTTAGAGTGCACTCTGTGTGGATTTGGGGGACGATGTGCTCACTCCTTTACGCGTCGTGGGGGGAGGGTGGGCACGAACTTGAGCTTCTGCGTGCCGAGCCGGGTGACATCGCTCTGTTTCTTTGCAAGACTGGCGATGGCTTTTCCTTGGGTTCCCGAGCCTGTGCCAGATGAACCGCTACCCGATGGCTGAGGGTCAGACATTGCGCAGAGATGCCGACGGAGACGTGGAAGAGAGCACGGGACGATGATTGCATTCGGAGTCAATGGACAGAGTCGATCGGAGATCTGGAGAAGAGATAAGCGAGAAAACTTTTGATGATCGCGGCTAGATCGTCTTATCCGTCGGTCGTCATGTCTGGATTGCACATTTGGCCGGGCTCCGGGCTCTCTCCGCGCTCCTCTTCCCTCTTTGCTTCTCTCGTCTTTCCCGACAGCACCTGACTGCAGCATGGCTGCCCTGGCCGAGCCTGAGCACCTCCGCGTCACCTACAACGACGTCCACAACCTCATCCGCGAGAGCGCCAGAAAGATCGAGGCGTTCAACCCCGACATCATCATTGCCATCGGTCTGTCTCCCGTCTTGCGCATACCTCGTAATCGGAAATTCATTCCTCGTGGCGGTTAGGTGGAGGGCAAGTCTGCGAGGCTGATTGCACCTGTGTCTGAGCTTGACCTTTCCATGCAGAGGCTTCTTCCCTGCGCGTGTTATGGTCTGTCTGCAACCTTCGTCCAACCCTCTCCCGCGACTCACAAGGCCGTCTTCGAACAGCGTACCTTCCTCAAGAATCCCGAGAGGAAGGGAAACATCCCCATCCACGCCATTGGCCTCTCCCTCTACGAGTCTCTTCCAGGCATGACTGCCGAGCAGATTGGGGCCGAGGTCATCCGCACACAGTGGCTGTAAGTGCGAGAAGTCTTCTCAAACCCAGTATGTGCATGCTGATCGTCGTCGTGACTCTATAGGGGTCCCGAGTCTGGCAAGATCCTCCTGGGGAGACGTGCGCTTATTGTGGTCCGTCGTGACTTGATATCTGCCTCGGTGTCCCGCCTGACTCTCGGTCCGCGCAGGATGAAGTCGATGACTCGCGTAAGACGCTCCAGTGAGAAACATGTTTCTGCACTCCGCATGCACAACATTCTAACGAGTGCTTCTAGCTACGCGGTGACCGAGCTCCAAAGTGACGTCGAACGCGAGTTGGCCCTACTTCCCGAGGCCGAGAGAGAGGCGAAGCGCACCAAATTCGCCATCTTCGTCGTGCACAACAAACTCAAGCCCAAGCTGGCGGACCTGCCTCCCGAGATACCGTGAGTACGTGTCGTCGATAGGTCGGACACGCAGGCCTGAGACGATCAATATAGATACTATGCCGGCCAGGAGATAGAGGACGTCTGGTGAGAAGATTGATCTACTCTATTCTCGGAGTGCAACTCATTGAGGACTTCCTGGCGACAGGCTGGACTATCCTTGGGAAGCAGTGTGAGTTGCTCGGAGTCTGTTCGCACGACCTCTAATGTTGAACAGCGTGCCTTGTAGGGACATCGAAGAGCACGACCGCCTCGCTGCGGAAGCGAAGGCAAAGAGAACTGCCGCTCCGGAGAAGGCAGCGTAGTGCAGGGCTGCTACAGGGCTGCGAGACTAAGTTCGAGTCACGCGATTGGCCCAGCACGTATTGGTGCGAGTCTCCGAACGCAAACACAGGCGCGACGACGTCCAGACTGAAGAGAGAACGAGTAATGTACGGTAGAGAGAGGAGTGTAGGAAAGCACATGTAGAATTGTTTCGCACTGGGGGCGCTGATTGGCCAAGAGATGGGAGGGGTGTGACCTGGCGGCGAGCTGAGCAAGCGGGTGGGCCGCAGTGCCTGCCACGGTTCGATCTCTTTTCCCATTTGCCAGCCCGGACACTCCCAGCGGTAAGCAGCTCAGGGCTGTGTCCGCTATATAACGCTCCCTCCGTCCGCCACGCACGACGCCACGCTCAGCGTCCCACCGTCCGCCGCGCCGCCCTCTCCGTCTCGCGCGTTTCCTCGCCCGGCTGTACTTCATCCCCGCCTCGGCTCTGACGCGTCTCTGGCACCCACCACGACTCGCCCACCCACCCAAGACACATAGCCTCGTTCCACCCATTGTCCCCGGGATCGCCATCTCCAACAATGGAAGTTGTCGAGGAAATCGAATACGAGGGCTTGTCGCCAAACGCGGGCCTGGGGGTACGTGTCGCAGCATTTCTGACATGTAGTGAATATTAGTTGACAACATGGGGCGAACAGGTCAGCATGGCTGCAGGTGCTCTGGTGAGTGTCGCGCAGTGTCGGTCATTCGCTTGCCAGAAAAAGCGACACAACTGGCTGTATGCGCGAAAGGGGTGCTGAGTGGTGGCAATTCACAGGCAGGAATTACAGAACACGCAGTCATGTTCCCAGTGGACAGCATCAAAGTGAGTCTACAGTCCCATTTACACGCCTTTCACCCAGTTTCTCAAGCTACTATACTCTCACAGACCCGTATGCAAGTGTTCGCGACTTCGCCAGCGGCGGTGTACACCGGAGTCGGGAACGCGTTCACGCGGATATCCTCGACCGAGGGAATGCGCGCACTGTGGAGAGGCGTGTCGTCGGTCATCATGGGCGCGGGGCCAGCACATGCCGTGCATTTTGGTACCTACGAGATGGTGAAGGAGTTTGCAGGAGGGAACGTCGAGGGCGTGCAGAACCAGTGGATAGCAACGTGTGCGTGGTCTCTGATCTCTCTCTTCTATTGGCTGAACATCTGACTGTCTCGGTACTCTCACCTTGGCCCTTTGTCCCTTCTCCGAAAACCCGAAATCACGTACATCCGATTATTCTGCCTCCGACGACATCGACTTCGGCCGCGAAACGCGACATCAACACAATCCCGAACGCGCGTCATCCAGCATTAGCAGGCGCGTCCGCGACCATCGCGAGTGACGCGCTCATGAACCCCTTTGACGGTGAGATGCCCGCTCCCTCTCGCGTAACCGCGCATCCGACCGTCCTTCCTCCCGTTCCCGCGAATGCCGATCCTCATGTGACGCGCGCGCCGACCCCACAGTGATCAAGCAACGCATGCAGGTGCACAAGTCCGAGTTCCGCTCCGCCCTCACCTGCGCGCGCACCGTGTACCACACCGAGGGCCTCAGCGCCTTCTACGTCTCCTACCCGACCACGCTCACGATGACCGTCCCGTTCACCGCGGTCCAGTTCACCGTGTACGAGCAGCTCAAGACGTTCCTCAACCCGCACGGGCAGTACTCGCCCGCGACGCACATCGTCGCCGGCGGGCTCGCGGGCGCGGTCGCGGGGGGCGTCACGACCCCGCTCGACGTCGCGAAGACGATCCTCCAGACGCGCGGCACGTCGCACGACCCCGAGATCAGGCACTGTAAGGGCCTCGCGGACGCGTTCCGGATCATCTGGCAGCGCGACGGCCTGAAGGGCTTCTCGCGCGGGCTCGCGCCGCGCGTGCTCACGTTCATGCCGAGCAACGCGCTCTGCTGGCTGTCGTACGAGTTCTTCAGTACGTGTCTTCGAGTCTCTTTCTGTCTCTCATGAGGTCGAGGCTGTGCGCTGACACGTCCCACGATCGTTTGCAGAGGCTCTCATACGAGATTCATAGGCGTGTACGTCTTGCTTGTGCTTGGAGGGAGGGCTCGCGGGTGGCGCACCTATGTCCAGACTCGTCCGGCACGGCGCACATCGCAGCCGCTCGTGGGCGTCGGCACCAAAAGGGGGGGGATCTGGAGTACGTGCGTCGGCGAGGTGTGCGTGGTGTGTGTGCTTGGGTGCGGCGGGCGCGGTACGGTCCTCGTCTCGACCTCGACGTCCCGCCCGCAGGCTGGCACGTCGGCGCCGGCGATTGGTTGTAATCAGTCTTCTGCATGGAGATTACTATTAATTATACAGTAATGAGACTATGGTAACATCTGCTCCTCAATTGCGTCCGTCCAGTCATAACGTAGCTACAGAGGTCCATAGAGGCTCTGAAGTCACCGAAGGTGACACGTGGCACGCGTGTGAGGTCTAAGGACGAAAGGCTGGTGATACATGCGTTTCTACGTGCGAGAGGGAAGGATGGATGATACAATGAGATCCTGGACCGCTGGCGAACAGTGTAGTAGAACGGAATAAGGCGCGAGCCCGAACATGCTAGGTCATCATGTCGGACCTCCTGCACGCGTGGATGAAGATAGAGGGAGCCGCCGTATGACAGTCACAGCCCCCAACATACTAACGATTGGTGCAGTGGTACAATGATGGTAGGCGGCCTACATAGGCCTGAACGATGAGGTCAAACAGCGCTCACAGCTTCTTGGATAAGAGATTCCACGGTCCGATTGCGCGGGACAATGCGACACCTGAACGGCTTGGGATGTCTGGCACACGCACGCGGTCATCAATAGGAGTCTCAGACCAGGGAACGGACCGTGGTCTGCAGCGCTCACCGAAACGCGCCCTCCGCGAACTCGAGTTCAGGCAGGACGGATTGCCCGGCTTCGTCGACGACCGGCGCGATGTCGAAACACGCGACGATGGTCGCAAAGGCGCACCACAGCGACTGGTCCGCGAAGTGAAGGCCGGGGCAGCGTCTGCATGCGAGCACGCTCAGAATCACCATGACTTGATCTGCGTCAATGCAGGACAGGGGGACGCACCTGCGGCCAAACCCGAAGACGTAGTTGGCTGGATCTATGAGTCGAAGCCGCTCGGGGTCTTTCTCGAGCTCGAATCGTTCCGGGTAGAACCGGTGCGGGTCTGGGTACAGCGCCTCGTTGTGGAGGATGGCCCTGCGGTGGGATCGCGGATATGAGCAATGGTTATCACTTTCAACAGTATAAGTGGGCGGCGCACCACATGTTGGCGATGCACTGGTTCGGGAGTGTGGACCAGTCAGTGAGCGATGCGTACGAGGAGAGAGCGGAAACCGAAACTTACGCATGTGCCCTCCGGGAGGACATAATCTCTGTATCGATCTTCTTGGACGAGTCTGTGCGGCGGGGCTGTAGCGCAAATACGATAAACATGTATACCGGAGGTGTAGTTCAACCAATTGCTCACTGAGAGGGACGGGCGTGCCCCATCGCAATACTTCCTTCAAGATACAGTCGATGTAAGGTACACGCGAACGGTCGTTGAATGTCGGTAGGCGTTCAGTTCCAACGGCATCATCCAGCTGTTTCTGCGCCTTTCGTAGGACTTCCGGATGATGCACCAAAGCAAGCACGAGCATAGTCAGCGTGATGACGGTCTGACACGACGGTAGTATCAGCAGCAGGAACATAGTTGATTATGAGTGCTCACCGTGTCGGAACCAGCTGGAGGGGCAAATCAGTAGCTGGCCTCGATGCATGCATGTCATGAGGACTCACGGCCATACAGAGAGCATGCGAGCCACTTGACGCGATGCTCGTACTCGGGATCGCATGTGACGTGCCCGCCATCCTCCAGTAACAAGTTGCCACAGAAAGAGACACGCTTGAGCGCGGAGTCCTGGAGTCGTTGAGTGTCATGTAAGGTGTGACGATCGTAGTGACGAGACGTACAGGAAGGTCCTTGAACATGCGATGAGGTTTTTCCACCCACAAGTCCAGCTTGGCCCGCCAACTGGCTGCCGTCTTGTGTACGGTTAGACCGGGGATCCAGCGTACTAGCAGCATATTAATTAGTTTACGACTTCGATGGAATCGCGTACGGTCACTACACGCACCCCAAGGCAGGAAGTCGACCACCCAGCCTGCTGTCATCGCATAGGAAGAGATCTCCATGAACTCCTCTGCTGCTTCGATGTACGGATCTCGGCTGGCCGCGATGTGATATCCATAAATCGTGGTGAAGATCAAGGACCCGGCGAATCTGCAAGTGTCCTCTTCAGCGCCGTTTGGACACCGTGAACCACGAATCGTTCCCACCGTTTGAAACTGTCAAGGTACCCCTCCGGGTTCTGCACCAGATGCGAGAGGAGCAGATGCGTCTCCTTTGCGACTATTGGTTGCCACTTCTCGACGGCGCTCAAGCCAAGTGCCTGGTTCATAAGCTTCCTCTCGAGCTTGAAGCGCTCTCCATACTTAGTCAAGGGCACGAGGTCGCCCATTGCAGACCTGCAGAATGCAGTCCTTAGCATCGGAAGAGGTCTTGTACAGTGCACTCACAAGTCGCAAGCCATGGTGAGGTGAGGTCGGTCAGAGTATAACGCGCCACGCTTGTGTAGCAGATCCATCACCGCCTCAGCACTATTCAGGAAGAGGTATGGCGTTCCGAACAAGCGGACGGATATCATGTCTCCTATAGGTCGCAACGTCAGCTTGTCTACTTGACTATTAGCGGCAACAAGCGAGGAACACTCGCCGTAGGTCTTCCCCCATTGAACCGCCCTCCTCCATTGCTCGTGGGTCGTCATGTCTAACAAATTCCCGATCAGTGGCAAACCAGGAGGTCCTGGCGGCATAGGGGCGCGCTTCAGCGTGATGCAAGTGAGCAGAACTCCTGCCACTAGAAGCGTCGCTCCCAGGATTGTCGCGAACATGGCGGCGAGTATGTGTCGTGGTCGTAATGAGAGAGTCCGCTACGGAAGTATATGAGCTCTCCGGCTCTTGCAGGTCTGACTCGGGATATTCTGGAAAAGCTATGTCTGTTTCGATCCGCAATGAAGGACCGGTCACTTGCGAGCGCTAGGGTGTGTATCACGGTGAATTTCACCTGGGGGCAACGCAGCGCGCATACACGTCAATCAAGACGTCGTGGGTTGACAGAACACAACTAGCATACTCACTAATGAGCACCGCATCCCTCGGCGTGGATTCCACATCTACCATAGGCGCGGTGCAGTCCTCGTCTTCCAAAGTGCAAGCAGGTCAATAGTTGGTTTCCATATCATATGACGTGAATTCGGTACAGTGCCAAATCTCAGTCTGTGATATGCCTGGCAGGAGAAGGAAGGATACTGGAAGAGGATCACTATGCAGCAAGACTGAGTGAATAGTCCGCTACCATTCCAAGCCAGATGAGCATCCCAACAACGTTTCCATTGGCCTAGCACACACTCGCATTAGCGGGGAATTGCCAGTATACGGTGGCCGCTTACCTTGAAGGCCTTCCAGCATGCCTCTGGCTGGTCAAAGTCCAACGTAAGCAACTGCCAGCCAAGACAGACAGCACTGCCGGCGACAGTAATCGCGTAGTACCCGGGGCTTGCGGCAGTGGCTATTCCCGTATAGACTAGGCAGGTGACGAACAGCGCCGCAAAGATGGCGAGTATCGGGCGGACGTGTCTGCCAAAGAGAACCGCGGTAGACTTGACACCCGCAGTTACGTCATCACGTCGATCTTGACAAGCATATATCGTGTCGTAGTAGATCGTCCAGCTGCGGTTAATCATTTGTCAGTGCAGAGCGCGGCTTTGATAAATGAGACCGCTCACCAGACGCCGCCGAAAAACAGTGCGAACATAGGCTTCAGATTAGTACATCCTTGCATGGAGATCCACACTGTCGGCAAGCCCCATGTCATGGCGAGACCTGTGCGAGATGTAGGACGCGGAGACGATGACTAGACATGCCCCCTTACCCAGCCATGCCTGCGGCCAATGTGTCCATCTCTTCGTGAGAGGATATATTGGGTCCAAGAACAACAACCCCACAAGTCCGACCTTCGTTCTGACGGAGAATTATGAGCGTACCCGTGCTCGCCGGACATGAAATACACATACCCCTCGGGACCGGCAAGCAGTAGGATGGGGTAGCAAACAACGAGGTGTGCGAGGAGCACGATGATCGCGCCTGTCACCGACACCGCTCCGCACGCAAGCGGACGTGTCTTGGATCGCTCTACCACGCTACGCATCAGTCCACCTTCTCACCCTGTCGACGGGAGACGAAAACTCTTACCGACTTGTCGATCAAATTTGAGGTCGCATATATCATTCCAGACACACGCAGCATTGTGGCGCAAGGTGCTGCCCAAGAGGTACATTGCCAACAATGTCCAGGTTTGTTCTTGCGGCAAACGCAGGAGCCGCGAGCTCAGCAGGATGCCCCACGCTATTCAGGGATCAATAATGATAACTAGCGTGTTGCGGGAGAGGTGTCAAAACGTACCACAGGGCCAGAAAACCAGATTCGAGCCAGCAGGGAATTTGTCGATACGAGTGAGGGAAACGTAAGCACGGATGCTCGACCATACGGTGCGCGGCGACTGGGTCTTGCCCACGAGAGGTTTGCCTTCTGACATGCCGAGAGAACTGTTGACTGTGGTCGTATGAACGGTCCAATGGTCCTTATATCTCTTTCGCCCATGCTATCGCGCTGGTGACTTGACACATATGATAGACAGGCACCTGAGAAGTTATTAGTCCAAAAATCGGCTTCTGCCTTCGCATCGATTTTTATGAGCAGTAGGCGATGCGAACCTAATCATCCCTGAACATGAACGTGGATGCAGTGTTGAGTACCTCGCAAGAGCAATCTGGATTCGGGTGATCGCATTCTGAACGAGTCACTCACTGCGCCGTAGTTCGTCATGAATACTGCAGTCTGTTCATGCGGCGCCTCGAATGACACATATGCACAGCACGTCAGACCAGGACTGTCAGAGCCGCAAGATTGAGTGACTACTTACCGCATTTAACTTGGGCGCAGAGCTGAGTTCGGCGCGATGAGCGGACCCCGGGGTGGGACCTTCGTGTGGCAACGTTTCCAGCAAAACGTCTGATCAACCCGAATCGTTCAGAGTGTGTACGTTCAGGCAAGCCCTGTACTGCCCTGGACAAATGAGACACAAACGGAGGAACATGTAGCGGAGCTGCGAATATATTACGCTGCTCGGTCGACTACAGTTATTCCTGACGTGGCGTCGTTAATGGTTCACGATCCGCAGATGAGAGTGACTCACCTGTGAAATGAGCTGCCTAGTGCCTTTCACACAGTTGTGTAGTTGGTGAGAAAGCGTGTACACGGATAGCATTACGATGATACTGTACAAGTGAGTAGTCTCCAAAAGAGTGCATGAGATACCAGCGTCCGGGGGTTACATGCAGAAGGAACTCTAATGATGGGGTTACATGTAGAAATCTGGCTTGCGGGAGTTGATACCGTACTCCGCAAGGGCTGAACTGAGGTCATCCATAGTGAGCGTTGTCTTCGTCTTGTCCTGGAATAGCGAGACCGGTTAACCAGAAGGCCACTCTGTCAAACCAAACTGACTCACTCTCGCAGACGCGGTTCCCGACTGGTTGGCCCGAGACCGTCCACCTGCAGCGTTCGCGCGTATCCGCGCATGCTGGTACGCATCCGCTGCTATGTCTGACACGAACTTCTGCGCAGCCAGCGATAGGAGACGTTTGCTACACGTCCCACAGCGAGCCGCTTGAACGCCTTCCGCCGAGTATATGCGCGACAATACTCACAGTCTGGCATCCTCGCACTCAAAGCCTACTCTCTGAAGGTAGTACTCCGTGACCTCGTTGGGTATCTGCGCTCGAGACAGTCAACACCCCGACCGTTCTCGTTGTTGCAGGTCCTGGCCCCATCCTTGCTCGACATCACACGCACCAAGGGCTCATAGTCATCAAGCATGAGCAGAAACTCCGCTAGAGTCTTGTCCTTACGCGTCTCTTCAGCTGTTTGGCCAGTTGCAGGCCGTGATGGTTGGGAGGTGCTGGGACCTGGTTGGGTGAAGTCTGGTGTTGATTGTGGGTGTGGTGAAGGCGCGGAAGGCGTCGGAGTGGCAGCGTAGTATCCAGAGGTCTGGGATGGGTCCTGGTATGGGGTAGACATGGTGTATGTGTTCGTGTTGACAGAAGCTGGTGAGTCTCGTATACGAAGTCCGAGCTGCGAGCACCGTGGTCGTGGTCACAGCTCAGCGTCGAGCTGTGGCGCCCGTTGGATCGCAGATCGAGCGTCTATTTTGCCGAACTTCAACAAAATTCTGCGCCGGCTCGCAACTTGTCCTCTTCCACCTTGCTTCCACCCCACCACTACTAGTGTCATTCATGGTGAGTTCGAATTTCAGTCAGTATCCCTGCGTTGTTCCTCCACGTGTTCCATATGATGTTTGAGGCATTTGGCTTTAGCAGGCTTGCCCTGCGTTGCAGAACCCTATCTCAGCTACCTTCGGGCTCTCGCTTTGGCGAAGGGTCCGCTTTTTCTGACCCACCCCACTTGCTTTACCGCTAGACGAGTACACAATCTGACCAGCATTCTGCTTCACAGGTTCTATCGGAAAGTGCGGTGGATTGTCGTGATGTACATGTCAATTGACTTCGAGATCGTCCACAATATATGGTTTTATCCTTCTGCAGCGTCTGTGCGTTCATTGAACCCTCTCTACCTTCTCAACTCCCTCCGGCAGTATGTATTTGCCCAGACGACGGACCTAGGACGCGATCTATAATGAATCCTTGACAATGATAGTCGGTGTTGTACTCACCTCGTCAAACGTCTCCATCATGATGATGCTCTTCTCGTGCCCCCATGAATCGCTCTCCAGCTTGCCATCCCTGATGCACCGGGCAACTTCATCTGCCTCATAGTGCCAGCCCCCACCTTCGTATTTGAACGACTTGAAATCCTGGCCCAAGGCCTGTCCATTCTTGTCGAAGTATTCGACGGTGAAGGACGGCGGGCGGAAGATCGGGGTCTTCACCGTGATTGTCCCGTTCTTGTAACGGATTGTCGCCCCGAAGGGCGCAGTGCGCACGGTCATGCTGCAGCTCAGGACGGCCTGTGCTTGCAAGTGTTCGGTAAAGTTCACAGTCCAGCTCGTGCTTGCGTCAACATCTGTGATGGTCGACTTCACAATTGAGGCGGTGACGCTCGTCGGCCGCGCGTTCTTGTTGGAAGGATGCTCGTAGAGAGCGAGCATGCACTGCAAGCCTCGTCAATATGGGTGCACGACACCCTGCATGAGTCATAGACAACTTACCCAGAACATAGGGTATGGTCCACTGCGATAGGTAGCTTTGTGTATTAGCCGCGTCTCTCATGATCAGTCTCGTAAACTGTTGACGTACAGATCCAACAAAGCTCCGCCACCCAACTTGGGATCGAGCATCCGGTGTGTCAAGGGAAGGCCTGAAGCGCGGGAAGAATTGTCGTTCATTAATCATAGGCTGGGAGCAATGAACCCACTCTCGGTGTGGAAGTCGGCTGACAGGTCAGCATGTACGACAACAGGGTCGCCGAGAGAGCCTTCTTCAGCGATCCGCTTCAGTTCCAGGGTGAGCGGGTGGAAGCGCGTCCACAACGCCTCCATGAAGAAAAGCTTCTTCTCCTTGGCCAGCTTGAGCAGCGCCTTGAGCTCTGCTGCGTTGGACGTGGTCGCCTTCTCGCACAGGACGTGCTTCCCAGCGTTCAACGCGTCGAGCGCATTTTCGTAGTGCAAGGTATGAGGGGTTCCTGCATGCGGTATACGTCAGGACCCCCAAATCCTGCAGTGAACGACCTGCTCGCCTATGTACACCGCGTTGACGTCCTAAGCACGAGAATCATCAGAAATTTGGAGTGGAAGGGAAGGCACGCGTAGAGACATACCTTGTCTGCAAATACCTCGGCGTAGCTTCCATACGCCTTGACGTTCTTATCGCCGTTGATGTACGTATCAATGAACTTCTGGGCGCTGTCGGTGCTTCGCGATCCAACCGCAACGACCTTGTGAGCGACGTCCGAAACATGTCGACTGTGCAAAGAACGTTGACGGGGAATCGAGACATCCCGCAGCAAAACTCAAGCTCACGTGGAGGGGTCGACCAACAAATCCTGAAGTGCCGCAGCTGCTCAGTAGGCTTCTAGAATTTAGTATGCATTGTTACTTGCCTTTGTGAAGTCCTGGGCAATCCTGCCGGTTGAGATGATGCCCCAGTGCAGCACGAATGGTTGATTAGCGGCCATCGTCGTGGGTGTATGTATGCGAGGGCAACAGAGTGAGACTTTCAGGAACGGGCGGGCCACTCTCTTTATATACGGAGCTTCCGACGACGTAGTCAGCACACCTGGTCGGGGACCGGGGAAACTATCGATGACGACGTTGCGGCCCGGCACAGCCGAGTCGCGAGCAACAGCTCGTACCAGCTCGCACCGTTGCTATCTGCGGACCTACACAACGGTTCCACATATGCGCTGACAGTGAAGGAGAGATACTGATCCATGTATACAGGCAAGATAATGAAAGAGAAGTCCACTCAATGCAATGTCCGTAACGCCTCCTTGACAGTACTACGCTCGCCAAGCAACGCGAATAGCTGCCATCGCTGGTCCTTCACTTCGGCTCTGTCCTTCAAGATAATGTCATCTTCGGAAGGCTCGTTCTCTCCTACAGCAAGCCGCATAGCTGCTGCAGACTTGTTTGGGAGGACGGCAGGCGAGACTGTGAAGAGACTGTCAAACGAGGAGGCAGGCAGCACGTAACTATGTGAATGCGGCTCGGCAGCTCGGATGGATGTGATGGCATGCGAAGTCGACGTCAGGGAAAGGGCTTGTGTTATCAGTTGCTTGAGTTTGGCCTGCGCCGTGCTAGTCAGTGATACGGATGCATCCTGACATAGGTAATGCTTACTTCAAATGCCAACATGAGCAGAGACGCGACCTCTTTGGAAGGGGTACCCAAGTTGTGTTGTGCGGATATCAGGTTTATTCGTTCGGAGATGTGTTGTAACGTTGGTGCGCGCGTCATGGACGCAAGATTGAGAGGTAGTCGGCTTCCAGGCGATTCTGTGGCCAGTCTCAGGGGACGCACACAAGGATCATACACCACACGAAGCTTACCTCCTCTTTCCGGCACCAGTTGAACGCCCCGCTCTGCTGCAATCTCGTCCGTGTATGACCTTGCGTGCAGTGCTTCATTCGCTGCTATGGCTTCCAAGGAGCGTATCCTGTCCCGCTCACGCCTTCCCAACCCCACGGTCCACTTCTTAAGCCTCTCTGACCGCAATGTGGTCATCTCTTCTGGATCGGGGCCTTGGTATGGCAGCGTG
Organism: Earliella scabrosa; assembly: GCA_022605405.1. Taxonomy (NCBI): domain Eukaryota; kingdom Fungi; phylum Basidiomycota; class Agaricomycetes; order Polyporales; family Polyporaceae; genus Earliella; species Earliella scabrosa. The sequence goes on along the minus strand of JABYQQ010000004.1, from coordinate 2,200,059 downwards.
CGTCGCCGTTTGCGAGGTGGGGGTTTCGGGAGATCGGGTGGCGGGGCGGCTATAGGCGCGAGATGCGCGGAAGTGTCGAATAACGAGACTATGAGTGCATTATGAAGCTGTACTACACGGATGTGAGTAATGCAACATGAGACAGAATCTGGAACATACGGAGGTGGGTACTGTCTAGGAGTGCCTTGATCTGTTCGTCGTATTCGTTCCGAGAGATGTGGCCAGACAGGTATTCTTTGAGCACACTAAAGTAAGACGTCGCCTTGGGGCCCAACGCGTTGGATATCTGTGCTTTCACGGTAGATGTCGACGAGAGCGACATGGAGACGGAGACGAGGACGTGTACACTGTGTGAGGGTGGCAGCAACGCGGTGGTGGCTGAAAGCCTGGTCAACGTTGTCTTACGTAAGGGAGATGTTACGGAATTGGCGGGTGACGCTCTCGCGATATCGAGTTGACTCTGACCCTGACTGTGGTGGCTGCTGCAGTTGCCGCAGGTCAGAAGAGCTTCCCCACCCAGCTTCTCTCTGCAATCCGCTATATTAGCTCGATCAGCACGCTCCTTGACTGTGCACCCCTGCCCTGCTCTGCCTCCAACCCGTCTGCTATCCATCTCGTCCCCGTATGTCTAGTCCAGCAACCGCATCCGACACCACTGCCAATGTACCTCAACACGATCGCCCCGTTACATCCAAGCCACGAGGGATATGTCGCTATTAGTGAGTTCATGCGTTACACGCGTTCATTCGAATGACATCTAACAAACCCAATGTTTAGTAACACAAGTCGCGGATGCTACGCCGGCGATCGATGCAAGTTCCTCCACGGAGAGTCGGAGCGGCTGACGCCGTACGACAAGAGCAAAGTCTGCAGGTTTTATGCGTCGGGGTGGTGTCGCAATGGAGACAAATGCTGGTTCATCCACGTCAAACCCGGCGACAAGAGCTCGAGCGCTACTAGTCAGCCACCAGATGATGATGAGGACAACTTGTGTTCTATCTGTTATGATGTCCCGGTGACGTTCGGATTGCTTGGTGAGTGCATAAGCATATCTTGCGACGCGTCAAGCGCGTGTCCCCCTGCAACGGGAGCTGCAGTGTAGTTAGGATTGTCCACTGATACATTGGATTCATTTAGTCGGTTGTAGTCATGTGTTCTGCCTGCCGGTACGTCCTATCGCTCCCCTATATGGTCATGTACTTACATGTTGTCCTCAGTGCATTAAGAATTGGCGAGGCTCTGAGGGCAAATCCGCGGACATGATCGAAGCCGGCACTACGAAGACATGTCCAATGTGTCGTACCTCTTCCCGATTCGTGACTCCTTCGTCCTTGTTCTACCCGGAAGGAGACCCAAAGAAGGCGCAAGTGATTGAGCAGTACAAGAACAGCATGGCCCGGGTCAAGTGCAAGTGCGTTCCAGTTCTTTTCACTCGTGCATCCGGGTTCTCACTAGCATTGTCAGGTATTTCGAGAACTCCCCGAAAGGCAAACGCTCTTGCCCCTTTGGCAAGGAATGTTTCTACAAACACGAGAACGAGGATGGCACACCCTACGTCTTCGAACGCGGCGCCGATTACTACATGCAGGTGCGAAACGCTGCAACTGACAATTTTGTATGAACTCTCATGATGGACATAGAGACAACATTCTTCAAGGCGTCACGGCGACTTCACTTTCAGTCCTTGGGATCATGACGATGACAGTGGGGTCGGAGTCATCTTGGCCACTATCGCTCACGCAATGAGAAGTGCCAATATGAATCCGCGAGATGTGGTGCGGATATTCCTCCGATTATCCCGAGTCATACTGAATCACCCGACATGGTATAGCAACACGCTGTTTCGACCGTCGTCGCTGCCTTGGGCGTTGAAGACATCTATCGTCTGGATGAAGATAATTCCGACGCAGAGGAGGAAAGACTTGAGCAGCCGGCGACACACTTGGCAGACCAGTCGGACGCGGAGCAACCTCTTTCCAATCTACTCCCGTGGGGTGGCTGGCCATTCGATCCTTCATTGGAACACCACAATGTCGATATAACCACGACTACTACGCCGGATCCCCCTACCGCACTCGCGTCTCCCCAGCCGTCAGCTGGGACCGCCCTCGACCCAACTCCGGCGTTTATTCCCTCCTATCTCGATAGTCTGCGTCCACTCCCCTCCGGACCTGCCGGCTCATCGCACCCCGATGAGGAACAGGATAATCCTGATGAGGGACCCGCAACAGCGCACAGTTCAACCTCTGAATCTACCAATTCTGGAGAGTTCGCTGCAGATTGCCCGTTGAGGCAGCAGCCTAGTGGAGATTCTTCCGCGGCGGCGACTTCGGCTGCCCTAGAAGTCTTCGTACCTTCTGCCGTACAAGCCGAACCGGTATCGCGGACGGAGGTCGCTGTGCATGATAACGACCCTCCGTTCATGACAGACGGGCGGGGACGAGTTGTTTGGAGCAGCACGACATCGTCTAGGGCTCGAGATGGTCGTCGTGGTCGCGCAACTTCATCTTCAGCGACCATCCTCCCACACATCAAGTCAAGTCCTGATCTCTCCGTCGCGGAGGAAACCACGAATGGTTGCTCGCAGCAAGACCCGCCCTCTGGCTTGTCTGGACGACTTCTGCGTCAAAGGTCGCTTCCTCTGGTCGGTCCAAGCACCGAAGTCGCCCAGCCTGTCTCTGCGGAGTTCGTGACGGATGGTCGTGGTCGGGTTGTGTTCGCGTCGAACGACGGTTGAGCGAGGTGCGACCCACCCTTTCAATGGGACTCTCTTTTGTGATATCGTGACCGAGGGGTTTCACCGTAGATCTATCGTTCTTTTAGTTGTCTCGCGTGGACGTGCTATGGTAGCCCGAGTGCTGATCCTGTTTTCTTTTGTTGCATCCCTTCTTTCGTTGCCGAGTTGTATCTGGAGTCGCCCATCAACGCCAATATGTGTATCAGTAGTTTCATGGAATGGACGGTTATGTGCAACGTGCTCATTACGCGGTGTGCAAGGCAGTCGCAACTGAACACGGGTGACGGCAGACGCGTGCGGTCAATTAACGTTTATCCCGCTTGTGCGTGCCGCCATCTGCAACAGCCTAAAAACGCCCCCAAATCCCATACCGTAATATCTTTACCTCAGACCGTGTTCTTCATGCGTGAGCTTTGTTTAGTGTGAGAGCAGGGTGCGTGCTACATAGGCCATTGGACGTGCTTGTATGGAAGTGGGCAGGCCAAGCTGAGCGAGTACCGCCACCACGGTCATCGTCCACGCCACGACCCTCAACGAACCCGCGTTAGCGAGATCTTCTATCACGAACCGCAAGCCTCGACGCTTGTATGTAAATTTGTCGTACTTGGTCCGCAACACCTCCGCTGCATATAAGCTGCGCTTGTCCTCTCCGAAACTTCTTCGCCGCCCTCTTCCACTCCTCCGCCGAGTCTGCTCTCTAGCCTCCGCTCGTATTCGCCCCTCGGACCACCCGCTACGCAACCATACATGGCTCAAGAGAATGGCGATAAGCACCCGGAGGCAGCAGCGGAGTCATCGGAGAAACCGTCGAGGGAGGGCTCGGATAACCGGGCGCAGTCGTCGTCACCACCCGTGCCCTCTCCAGGCTCGGACGACAATGGACGGCGGGGACGTTCCCGGACGCGCACCCATGCCACGCCGCGCGACGAGGACATGTACAAGCGTCGGTGAGTCGTCGTCGTGGTCCGATACGCGTCGTGGGCTCACTGGCGGGGGCGTCCAGAGGGTACCATGCTCTGATGTCGTCATTCGGCAAGGTCTTTCATGTCGAGAAACGCTGGAAGCTCATCCGTGAGCTGGGATCGGGTGCATATGGCTTCGTAATGTGCGTCGAAGCTCCAGCCAGGTATTTTCGTTCAGCCACGTTCTGAGCTTCTCGCTGCTTCCCCCAGCTCCGCGGCGGACGAGATGTCCGGAGAGCCAGTGGCGATCAAGATGGTCACCCGTGCGCTGGAGAAGGTTGCACTCGCAAAGCGGGTCCTCCGGGAGATCACCCTCCTCCGACACTTCGCCCACGAGAACATCACCGGCCTCATCGACGTGGACTGTTCCCCCGACTTGAGTGAAATGCACGTGTTCCAGCACTCGCGTTGCGTGCGGTGAAGGCTGACGTCTGTCGCAGATATATCTTCATGGAGGTTCGTTGCATGCTTGCCTCGTGCCGTGTGAACTCACATCTGACGAACGAATGTGAAGCCGATGGAAGGTTCGCAGCACTCAATACCATCCTCTTGATACTCCGTGTGACCTTGACTCTTTCGTAGCTGATCTGCACCAGATCATCAAGTCGGGACAGGCGTTGACCAACGAACACGTCCAGTACTTCGTGTACCAGATACTGCGAGGTCGGCCTACATCGCGTATCCTACCTGCTTCAAAGCTGACGCTTCGTAGGCATGAAGTATATCCATTCGGCATCTGTAGTACATCGCGACCTCAAGCCTGGTAACCTTCTTGTCAACGCAGATTGCGAGCTCAAGATTTGCGACTTCGGTCTAAGCAGGGGGTTTAACTCCGCCCCGGACGAGAATCCCACACTTATGACAGAGTATGTCGCTACCCGATGGTACCGCGCCCCCGAAATTATGCTCGTCTACAAGTATGTCCACTGTTTTCTATGCATGTGTCAGGTCATCTAACCTCGTTACAGGGCATATAACACAGCGAGTCAGTTCCTTGCAACGCTCGCCTTGATCAATGGTCTAACTGAGCCATTGTAGTCGATGTCTGGTCAATAGGGTGCATCATGGCAGAACTGCTGATGGGAAAGCCTCTGTTCAAGGGCAAGGAGTATGTTCAACCCCGAGAGTAGCTATGTGGTTGTCTTGCTGACAAGATGCCGCAGCTACGGTTAGCATGCGATACGCACGGGTGTGCTTCCTTGACTCATAGATGTCTCATCTACAGTTGACCAGCTCAACAAAATCCTTGATGTGGTTGGTGAGTTACGTCCATTGCGGCCCGTCTCGTGTGCTCATTGTTATTAGGTACGCCTGATGACGAGGTCATTACGCGAATAGCAAGTCCCAAGGTCAGTCTGATAACCTCTCGTCTTCTCGTTTGATATTCACGAGATACAGGCACATGCATACCTCCGCTCCTTGCCCTACAAAAGGAGAGTGCCATTTGATAAGCTCATACCTACCGCTGACCCTCAAGGTACGAATGGGTGATTTCCCGCATGTACTGAAAGCTAACGTGGGGATATATGTACAGCCGTCGATTTGCTGACGAAATTGCTCGTGTTCGACCCCGCTTCTCGGATCACGGTTCAACAGGCGTTAGAGCACCCCTGGCTAGCATCGTACCACGATGTGAGCGACGAGCCAGCATGCCCTGAAGTCTTCGAGCGCTGGCGCGAGATAGAGAAACTCGAAACAATACCACAGTTTCGGGAAGCTATCTGGAACGAGATCCAGGACTGTCGCAAGGAGGTCCGGAGCGTATACTTTGATGCGCACGAATCACTCGAACGCAGCCCAAGCCTCAAGCGACAACAAGAAACATCGTCGCCGCCTCCCGAAGAACTCATGTCACCGTTCGAGTTCAGGCCACCCGAAGCTGCTCGCGTACAGTCGCCTGAATCCATCGGCGCGCGAGAAGTCATCTCACCGGAACCAACATACTTGCCTCCCGTCGCGGAGAGCGAGACGTCATCCGATAACCTACCTCCTCCCCTCGCACACACCGAACGTTCCTCCGAGCGACCAACCCAGACCGCAGATCCTGTCATGACCTACGTCCGGAGGTCGAGCTTCATGCAGCCTCCTTCGCGGACAAGCTCCATGTACTCCACCTACGCCGGGCGCACCCGCCATTCCATCGCATACCCTCCCGAGAGCCGCAACTCGCTCGAGCGCGCGGCGGGCGCCGAGAGCAGCATCGCGTTCCCTACCCAGGAGTACGTCGTCCCCGCTCGATCGCGTACGGCCTCAATGTTCGGCGACACGGCGACGCGCAAGCTCCTGCGCACGCTTTCGACGGTCTCGATCTACGAGAGCGGCGAGGGTCTCGCTGGAGGGCTTGCCGACATCGCACCGATAGGAAAGTTCATCGTCGAGCGGGACGAGGGGCTGCCGTCGGAGATGCCCCAGGAGCTGGAGTCGCCTCCCCAGCCTCAGTCCACCAAGTCGCAGGCGTCGCACAAGTCGCAGGACGAACGGAGGGAGGGGCGGGATAAGGCTCGCTTTCACATAGAGGAATAATGCACGTTGCGTCGTCTTTCTTCTCCATCCACGGTTTGGCAATGCTCGGGAACGGCGCGCAGGTCTCGCCTGCGCCGCATAGACGGCCGATGTACCAGTTAATCTTGTATTTGTGCATATACAGACAGGCAGCTCCTCCCGTACTTAGATAGATACGCATACATACGACGACGGACTGATCTTGCTAGTAGTAGAGCTAGTGGCCCACTGCATCTAGAGAATACAATCGGATTGCTACATGTCCGTGAGGCTGATGATACAATGATGGTCAGAATGGTGCTATGTATCCCCTAGAATTGTTTTGATTTCTGTATGAGGGCTGGAGTGAGTCAAAGGCATCCGCTATGGGCGCAGGAATGCTCACTGTCTATGATGTCCAGATATGCGATGCTTGCGGGACTGTCGGGATACTCGTCCAGGAAGCTGACGCCGTAGTCCGCGCTCTTCCCTATCCGAGGGTCTAGAGGCACCGCTCCGAGGAACTCCACGTTCATGTCCTGCGCCAGTCGTCTCCCTCCACCTGTGCTGGGTTTGAAGATTTGTGACTCGTTCTTGCAGTTCGGGCACACGAAGCCCGACATGTTCTCCACAAGCCCAAGCACGCGAATCCCGACCTTCCTGCAAAAGTCGATCTCGCGTCGCACGTCCTGGAGCGCGACCTCTTGCGGGGTCGTGATGACCACCGCGCCGTCAATGCCGCTTTCCTTGAGGTACTGCACGATGCTGAGGTGCTCATCAGAGGTGCCAGGGGGCGTGTCGATGACGAGGTAGTCGAGGTCGCCCCAGTCGACGTCCTTGAGGAACTGCGAGATCAGGCCGTTCTTCTTCGGGCCGCGCCACATGACTGCATCCTTCGAGGAGGGGAGCATGAAGCCGACAGACATGACACCGAGATTGTCTTGCACGTAGACGGGGGACCAGCCAGATGACGACGCGTGCACTTGTTCTGAGGCGATGCCGAGGATGGTGGGTATGGAAGGACCGCAGATGTCCACATCCATGATGCCCGTCTGGCACGGACGTCTCAGTCCATGCGCATGACATGAACGCAGCCCGGCACGCACCTGGAGTTGCTCGTCTGCCGCAAATGCCCAACCCAACTGTGCGGTGAATGTGGACTTCCCAACACCACCCTTGCCTGAGAGCACTAGGATCTTCCGCTTTACACTCGCCATACGTTCGCGGACGAGCGGGAGTGCAGGGTCAGGACCTCTGGCCTGACCCGACGCGCATATTTCCTGGTTCGCGCATCCGTTGCATGCATCAGCTTTCCCGGCGAGCTCCGATTCTGTGCCCTAGCATTTGGATGTCTCAGCTAGAATCTAGAACGAGAAAGCGGTATGGGCACTGACCGGACAGTGCTCCGGAGCATTGGCGGGGACCGACAACGGATCAGGAGCGGCCACGGCTTGTTGCAGAGCGATCATCTGGGCCTCGCAGTGTGCGATACTTGGTCGCTGAGGGAGTGCAGGATGATTTAGGTCAGAGAGGCTACGACGCTACGTTGAGAGTACAAAGGTCCGACTTTTCCGGGTTTGTCATCTTGGGAGTTAATCTTATCTCTGAGAAAGTCAATCTGATCTAATCTAATCACTGCACTTACGCAACTCTCCCGACGGCGAAGAGCTCTTTGTCTCGTACCGCGTCCCTTTACCTGCGAGTTCTGTCTCGGTACGTAGGGTGCAGTTCAGCATGTCAACATTTGAATTGAGCGGGAATCCCAGGATTTATCGCACGCAGCAGTATGGACGCCCAAGCCATAGTGCTTCCCATCTGCACCGTTCAGCACGACTTCCAATCGGTGATCCAAGAGATTGTCGATGGACTAGTCCCCGACGACAAGTTCTGGGTCTCCTGCTACAAGCTAGGGGAACCCTCCGTCCATGGCAAAGCAGGTGCCTCTCTCGACGAACGGAACCGCGATCTTGTGCTTTACGAAGGACATGGAGGCGTAGAATTCAAAGACCACGGCAAGGTAAGTTCAGTCCTCTCTAGTCTATCGCCATCATTGAGCATGCGATTCAGCTCGCATCTGTCCCATAGAGCACATTTGTTGTGTCATGCCCGTCATTAGACATACCAGAAACTCGACTTGCCGTTCCCAGTGGATCATACCCACCTTCATCGGAAGTACGCAAGGTACGTAGCCCAAGATTTTCGCATGTCACAGGCCATTGAGACTAGCGGTCAAGTCTCGTCAAATCACTGCCTTCGACGTCGCACCGGATGGGTCCCAATTCGCTACCGGATACCACGATGGCTCGGTGTACATGCGACCGGCATCATCCCCAGATGCTCTCCCTTCCGCGACAAGCAAGGCCCATCTCAGTACAGTCACCTCCCTCCAGTTCTTCCCCTCGTCGCGAGTAGTCCTCACCGCAGGCGCGGATTTCGCACTGTCTATCCTCCCTGCCGATCCCCCGGAATCCTCTTCCTATACCACCACGAAGGTCACCGCCGCCCGCACTCTGCGCGGACACACGCGTGCGGTGACTTCCACGGGCATCATCGCGCGCGGCCGCAACGTCGTCTCCGGGTCCAAAGACGGAACCCTCCGTCTCTGGGACATCCCCAGCGGCGCGCAGATCCGCACGCTCGCTGCTGGCACGAACCACTTCGTGCCCGTACTAGCTCTCAGCACCAGAGTCCGGTGGCAGGACGCGGATGGATCGACGGACGACGGGAACACGGATGCGGCCCCCGATCCCCGAGAAGTCGAGACATCGGATAAGGTCGTCTTCTGCGCGCTGCAAGACGGCTCGTTCGAGCTCTTCGATCTGCGCACCAAACGCGCTACCTTCCGCTCCCCAACCGGCCGCTCGGGCACCCGTTCGGCTCTGCAGACCATTGCCTACGCGCCAGAACACAACCTTGTCGCAACGGGCTCGGCATCTGGACTAGTCTCCCTTTACGACACTCGCACGCTCGGAAGCAACACGACTGTTGTCTCCTTCCGGAGGAACGAAGCCCCCGTGGAGGATCTGGTGTTTGTCAACCTCGCGCAGGCACCGATTGCTCTGACACCATCGTCATTGAGCTCATCCACGGGGGATGTCGGCGTCGCGGTTGCCACAGAGGATGGCCTGCCATATGTTGCGGAGGTACGACCCTCCGGACCCAATGTGAGGGCGGAATTAGTGGGCACAGATTGTGATGCGGTACGTTTCGTACGAGCCGTTGGCCACGACTGGTGGACTGCTTCCGATGATGGTGTGGTCAGGCGATACGCATCATGATGTCGCACCTGGTGGTGCATGTACGATATGCAGCATAGAAGTGATACTATGATCGCGATTGCCCTAGTTCTTCGACGAAGGGGTATAGTACCCGTTGGTCGACGTGAGCTGCTGTCCACACGTTACGGACATTGGCACGACCTGGAACATTGAGATTGATTGTGGTCATCGTGTGTACATCGAACACAAGTCTACATGAATGCAATACAACATTGATCTATGGCAACAGTCCGTTCGAGTCCGTTTCGTGTACATGCGGTCATGAAGAATCTATGGGCTTGAGAAGGATCCGTGGTCTTAGGCCGGGCGAGCGCTCATCTTGTGTACTTCCTCGAGGAAGTCAAGCAAGCAGCTGGCGCTCCAAGCTTGAGTGTTGCAGGAGTCGCGGCAGTATTCCCCGTTCGCATTCGTCAGCTCAGGGATTCCAGCCCATGGGTCTTTCTGTATATGTTCGCGCGGCTTAAGGAGGATCTGGTGCAGGTGATGGAGAGTCTCGGTGGGATCCTAGCCATCGTCGCACAACTCAGGTCTGTGACAGACGCCCTCGTGAATGGTGAACGTACCTTCTTTCCTGCTCCAACCTTCGTATCAAAGTAGAGGTATGCACGCAAGAAGTAACCGAGAGGCCATCCCCACTCAGGGCCCTTCGTAGCGAACTGTCAGCTCCGTCGTCGGTGCGACAATCAGGTATGCGCACCTGGTGATAGTTCCAACCCTTGGCGACGGCCATGTCGGTGCCGTCGTTAGCGTTGTCGTAGTACGGACGGTACTGCATGTCTGCAGGATCGAGCGTCTTCATGCCAAGCGGGCCACGCAGCACCTTGTCGGCGATCTTGAGCGCACCCAGCGCATGTTCCGGGTTGAACAGCTCGGGAGCCACCGTCATGGCGATCGGGAAGTTCGGGCGGAGCTGGTAGTCTGACCACTCCCTGTCAGGGGGAGTACCGTAGACATCCTTGTAGATCCCCCGACGGTTGACCAGGTTCGGGTTGAGCTGGTACTGGGCGTCCTCACTAGGATCTGTCCCGATGTCAGACGCTGTCGGTAATACGGACTCTTGTCGGCAAGACTTACCAGAGGGGATATAGTAGCACTTCTCAAACGACGCCTGGATCAACTCGCTCCATTGTTTGTACGTCACAAGTCGCTTGCTCCCGTCAACTAGGTACGCCGTGAGCGATGTACTGTTGCGCTCAATGGCACGCGAGACTCACCAACGGCTTCAACACCCTTGAAAGGGAATTTGCCGGCTCGTGACAACTCGTCCAACCAGCGTAGAGTGCTCTTCAGAAGCCCTGTGATCTCGATCGGGGCGCCGTCGCGGGGAGTACCAGGGAGACCTTTGTTCCCGGCACGCTCGGATTCCCCCATCTTATCCATCCAAGTCCCGCAGTTGAACCGGTTGCCGCCAAAGATGAGACCAGTCTTCCAATCGACCTTGATGTCGATGTTGAATCCTTCATCCTTCATCTGCATGTCCAAGTTGGGACCAGCGTTGTACTCGCGGAAAGAGATACCGGAAGCGTGGCGCTGGAGGATCTCCTGGATGATCTCGGCGATCGTGCTAGACTCTGCGTACGCACGCTCGTCGTTCCACGGGACCCAGGTGTCGTCCTTGGGGAAGCGACGCTTCACTGACTCGGAAAGTATCGCAATACCGTCCGGAGCACTGATGGCGTAGTCTTGGATGTTCTGCAACATCCACCATGGAGAGTCGCGTGAATTGTACCTGGCTCAAGTATGTTAGATCAACCATAGGCCCATCGTGAGGGCGCGTACCTCGGGTTCCGGAGAGAGTCAAGGAGATTTGGAATGAGCCCATGCTTCAAAGTCGACGCGAATGCGAGGATGTGAGCCCGAGCGCCCTCGAAATTGCCCGTCGTCAAGAACAGTCCGCGTAGAGAGATGAAGACGTCGCGACCCCAGCATCGAGCCCAGCCAGCCGCGAAGTGAGGTAGGCCAGCTGCTAAAGACGGCGTGGGCTTGCTCGGGTCCAGGGAGGCGGATTGCACCTGTCCGTGCATCTGGATAGAGCACAACGCCAGGTTGTGAGTGAAGTCATGGCCACTGGAGACGAAGTTGGAGCATTGCTCGATTGCGGCGCGACGAGCAGCCTTGTACGCTTCCGAAATGATGATCGCAAAGTATTTTGGTCGTAGGAATGGTGGGACGGTCTCCTTAACACGATCTAAGCGCTCCTTCAGCCACTTCGCAGGTTTCGCGAGATTCGGGAAGACGTCGACTTGTCTGCTGCTTGTGTCAGTACACATAAACCGCGAGCGCGAGCTACGCACTTGAACAGACGACTATGGATATAGTCAAAGGCCCAAGTACCTTCCCTCAAGTGACCACAGAGCGGGTGTCCCAAGTCGTTGTACCGCATGATGTGTCGGAGAGGGTGCATCCATCCTTCCAAACCGCAGTAGACCAGGTTACCGATACCCGAGACAGAGTACGTGCCGATTTCCCCTCCCGTCGCATCGCGCTCTTCCCCTTCGGCGCGATGCAACACAACGTTCAAGTCAACGAGGGTAAGATCACCGAAGGCCGCGTCCGCGCCTCGGGAGCAGAACTCGTCGAGGCTGCTGTCAAGACCCTGGAGCTGCGTCTGGAACACCATGAAACTTCCAGGGGGGAAGTACTCGGGAACGACGATCTCAGCGTAAGGTCCCTCGCCATCCAGACCTTGCGGTACGACGACTGCGGGCATGTCAACGAGCTTCCCGGGTAGACCCCGTAATGTGGCCGGGTCGTTATCGATATCGTACGAGCTGAACTCTATGGTAGCGCCATAGATGTATTTCGCCTTGGTGCTCCGAAGTTTGATCGGTGTGACTTGTGGAGGAGATCAGCGGTCCTGCATCATCCAGTCATGAACGTTACGTACTGTATCCCCTATCCTTCGAGCCCTTCTGGAAAGCGGTATGCGCCACGAGAATGTATCCCTTCTGTGTGTGCGGTTGGACTCGGTGAAGGACAATGTACTATAGAGACCAAGTCATTCATGAACAATGCTTCGGGAGTAAGTGCACATCGAACTTACGTCGTTTTCTTGATGGACGTGTCCTTCCTCGTATCCCTCCAAAGCCATTTCTGTATGCAAGGCATTCAAAAGTCTCTTGGCCTTCGCGATACCGCTGTGTTCCCCTTGGCCGGTAAGTTCGTACTTCCGCTTCTCCGCGACGAGGTTCAGCAGCTTCGGGTAAAGGTCATCGAACCCTTTCACAGAGCCTATAGCGGAGAACGAGAACGTGATCAAGGCGCCCGTGGAGAGCGCATCCTCGGCGGAGCGCTTGTGCAGGTATGACTCGTTGTCGTGAGTGAGATCGTAGAAGAGGGCATGCGGCACTGAGCCATTGTGAGGAATGACGATGCAATCGCGAGTAGGACCCTTCCCTGTGGGAGGAGGTAGCTCGCCCTTGCTGGTCATACATGCTCCGTCCATCGAGCCTATGACATCCTCGTTTAACAGATGTTGGGACATCAAAGTTGCATGGACATACCTAGGGGTTTCCCAAGACCGTGGCGGTAGAGCAACCTTGAGAACTCCTTCGGGTCCCATGCGTTGCCTGCTTCACGGATCAGGCTGTTGATACCCAACCGACTGACAAAGAGCGTGTCCATCTCTTCGCTCCCTGTGAAGAGCTCTGCGCAAACGTAGAGATCGGGATTGACGACCCGTGCGGCGTCTAGCAGAGTGACACCAACATGGAGAGGAGTGGAATGACAGTTGTCGATCCGGAAGCCTTGGAAGGTTGCCGCCAAGGAGGTTACATACTTCGTCATGTACTCCCAGAGCCAAGGGTTGGACGAGGGACCATCTCCGTAGCGTAGCTTGACGCAATCGCCCCATACTATCACTTCTCGGCGAAGGTAGGCCTTCGAGGGCCAGAGGGCGAAATTGGACAGGGGATCTGCGTTCCAAATCCATCCATTATTGGCGAGAGAATAGGTAGCAGGGTCAGTCTTCTTGAGACGTGTGAAGTATGGTTCCACGAGTGGTAACCTGGACTACCGTGTTAGTACAGTCGGCGCGGGAAAACAGAAACACTGACGTTGGCGTGATGGGACCCAACTTGGGACCATGCTCCTCAAGGCGTGTGTACCTCAAACGGTTGCGAATTTGTTCCATAGCTGCCTTCGTGTCGTCGGTCCACTCCTCGTAGAGGGGTACGTTGAGCACGTCCACCACCCGGGTCCATGCATCAGCGAGAGCATCGCTTCCCTGGCCAAGATTTACGAACGCAGCCTTCACGAACCCGGCAGCGACGGGGCCAGCCACACGCGCACAGAAACGCTTCTCTAAACGCTTGAACCCCTCGATGTGACCAGAGTTGCGCATGATCTCGGCAAGCTCGACAACGGTCTTGTTCGCGACGTCGACGCCGTCCCAGGGAGTGACGTCGCCCTTCTCCAACGCTTCTTTGACTGCGGCACGTTCCCTCTTCACGTCAAGCACGTAGTATTGCCACATATTGCGTTCTTTCAGGTAGCCGTCGAAGGCGTCGACCAGCTGTGCAATGTCTTGCTCCGACGATACAGTTGTGGGGAGACCAACCGACTGCAAGATCCCCGAGAACTCCAACATGGCAGTGTCGAGCTCTAGAGCTGGCGTAAGGTGTGGGGTGTTCGCCGGACTATAGCCTGCATACAACGAACGCTTAGTCTGGATTTGCATGTAGTGATGGTATGCTCTCACCCGCTTCCGGATGCTCCAGAAGCCACGGGCTATCGTTCGCGGTATGGTTGAGCACGACATCCGTCAAACTGAGCAGCCCGTATTCCTCTCTAGCAACCTTGAGCAGCTCCTCTAGCTTCGCAAGGCCTCCATCCGGTCCGACGCGCTTGTCTGGGAACATGGAGGGCTCGTAGACGAGTTGATTACGGATGGAGTAGGGACTGTCGCTCTCGCCACGCTCCTGAAGTGGCGTCCAGTGGATCATGTTGTAACCTCTCGCGCTCGTCTCCTCGAAGTATTCACGCCAGCCAGACGTTGGGCCCATCCACTTTGAGACGAGCGTCAGAATGGATAGTCCGTCGAGTGGGATGTTGATGTCTTCCGACTTGACAGACGAGCCATCCGCGGCGACGGTACCGTCCGACGAGAGAATGGGCGAACGGGCCTTCGTACGCAGGATCGGGTCGATGTTGAAGTAGCCTTCTCTTCCCTTAATTCTGGCACCTGGTGCGTCACCGTCGTATTCAACCCAGTAAGTGAAGGCGCCAGCGTGCGAGATGGGCAAGTCAATTTGAATCGGCGAAGAGAAATCGGTCGGGAGCCTACAGCGTTCGTGTTAGTGACGGCTAGAAACCCGCGCCAGACGTCCTACCTCCGTTCAGCGAAACGGTCACGTTGGAAACGACCTCCGTCCAAGGGGAAGTTCGTCTTGAACACGCCGTTGCGCGTGGCTGGCGTGCCGGCGGCAAGAGAAACTCGAACGACATATGGCACATACGCAGGAGGAAGACGCATATACTATGCGAGACAGTCAGTACAGTGTGCTGAACGTATCATGCCATTCTGGTGGGAAGGCACAGTCGGATGTCGTTGGGCATGGCATGATATGGTGAAGGATACTCAACAGCTCTGTCCTTGTTGGGTCCACCATCGGGATCCAACCGTAGCTCGTATACGCGTATCGGCTGATTCCCCTTGGCGGTGACAGACTCGAAGAACTCGATCCCTTCATCTGCTGGGGTCTTGGGAGTCTTCGGTGTCTGTGGCGAGGTGCTGTTTGGATCGGTAGGAACTGCTTTGGGGATCTTGACAGAGGCGATCGCTGCCTTGGCTTTCTTCGCTGCCCTCGGCATGGCGGGAGAGCGTGTTGGGGGCGATGGGGGAGAAAAGAGAGATGGGGGGACGCGTCAAGGGGGCGCGACGGGACTTGACGCGTTATATAGACGTTCTGGACACGGGCGCATTGCGAGACGAAGAACCAACTGGGGGGAAGTGACGATCCTGTCATCTGCTCCATGACGTCACGCACCTTACCTGCCCGTTTGAGATGACGGGCACGTGCGGCGTCTATGGTGGTTGTGGGCGCCTGTGCATCCTCGTCGCCGCCACCACCATCCCGCAAGCATGACTCTGAAGCTCAAGCCCAGTCCGTCCCCTCCCGCATCTCCATTTTCATGGGACATTCCTCCTCCATCGCCACCCGTCCATGATCTACCCGATCGTCCTCCCACGCCGCCAACCTCATGGCTATCTGCACTCGACATGAAGGTATTCGGTGCCGAGCCACTAGTGCAGGGGATCGGGATTGTCAAGTGCAAAGACTGTCTCAAAGCAGTCCTCCGAAGCGCCATTCTTGACCATGCCGGTATGTCTCACGCCATTGCGTGGTGCTCAGTGCTTCATGAACACCAGAGAACTGCGTGAAGATCCGGAATGGAGGGAAGAAGGGTGCGAAAGCAAAGGCTGCGGACGTTGAGGGTATGTCACGGCGGATGTTCTAGCGTCTCTCGAAGCTCACACGTGTAATCATGAGACAGACAAGAAGGGCAAGAAGCGTAAAGCAGAAGATGATGTCCCCAATCCCGACGACCCAGGCGCGCCTAAGACCAAGAAGCAGGCGCGGACTCGTGTCAAGGGACCTGTCGACTACGACAAGCAATGTGGTGTCATCAACGACAAGGGCCTTCCCTGCTCCCGTTCCCTCACTTGCAAGTCGCATTCTATGGGCGCGAAGCGCTCCGTACAAGGCCGATCTAAAGGATACGACGAGCTGCTTCTCGAATGGAACAGAGCAAATAACCCGAATTTCGTCGAGCCGGTCAAGAGGGAAAGTAAAGCAGAGAAGAAGGAACGAAAGGAGCGCGAGAAGGCCGAGAAGAAGCGTCTTGCTATGGAGGCTGCCGCCGCTGCTGGAGTCGACGTAAATAAGAAGGCCACGGCTGCACCACCTGGAGCAAGCACGAAGAAAGGGAAGAAGGCCACCGCAGCGGCAGCAGCGGCCGCGGCCGCGGCGGTATCCGCGGCGACACTTGTCGGCCCGACCGACGATCTGTACGAGAACTTCGACGATGTGGATTCCGAGGCCGAGCTAGATTCGCTCGCCCGTGCTGTCCGCACCGCACGCGAGCGCGGTGTTATCGGCACACCGCTTGCTGTCCCATGCGACGCAAGCTCATGGTTCGTCACTCGTCGGGAACGACTTCGGACTTGTAATCAGCTGCTCGCGAATGCACTGATGCCTTCGCGAAATGTGGCTGTTCCCGTGGTTAGTAGGGTCCCTTGAGTGGTTTGACGTGGTTCATTCTCGGTATGTTTGCAGTGGCGGCATTCTGTCACTCAATGAACTGATCATATCCCAGGATCTGTACGCATAGTTTCCTCTTCACCGTATGTACAATAGACCATCCTTCGCACGTTACCCGATGTCGTCAAGCTATAGCCCGCTATAGGGCGAACGATGATCACAAGACGTTGGTCGTGCAGCACAGTGGTCATACTGAGATTGGTACTTCCAGAACTCAGGATAGCTGTGCGAGAGGCTGAGCAGACACGCGGCGCTCACACCCGTGGGATGAAACCACCACTGTCATTGCTTGGGTAAACGTAGACAAGTATTTGAACATCGCATACCATAGATTCCTACTCATCGCTACGATTCTCGTCGTCTTCACAGCCATAGTCATCCGAATTGTCGCCGCAGCTCTCTTCATCGTTATCGTGTCCGTCTGATAGGTCGTCACATGGGCCTCTCAATTCTTAGCGTTCAGTTCAGTTCAGTTCAGAACGCCTCGTCTCCCCAAGCAGCCGAGGGTGGCGGTGGCTTTCCTAACTCGGTCGTGCTCAGCCTGGCACGATATCTTCCTTCCTACTGGCGTCCACAGCTCAGATCCTGAAGGATTTCTTCAAAATTTTACTCAGCCATAGCAGATAAATTCTGCTGCTCAGGAATACACCGTGTGCATAGTTTGGAAGACGGGAAGGGGACGGGAGGAGACGATTGGTGTTGGACGTGAATTTGACGCCGAATCACCTGCGGCTTCGGCTAGTCGACCGGTCTCCCTTGCGAACTGGATTGCGAACTGAACTCGAAGAATTGAGAGGCCCTACAGCTCCCTTGGTCATCCGACACAGCCTGAACATTAGCGTTGCCGGGCAGCATCCGCCGAACCAGCGCTAATCGCGTCCGCCGGACAATTTGTTGTGGTATTCAACAACTCAGCCTGAACAAGTTGAAAGTCTGTTTCTCGAGCGGAGGATGGTGACGGCACACCGACCCGAAGTTACAAGCGCTCGCCAACTGACTTGAATTCACCGGGCGGCGAGAACAAATTCGTTTCAAGGACTCCCACAACTATTTGTCTGCGTCACTCCCAGTGGACCGCAGCGGTCATGATCATAAACTTGAAAGACTCGAGCCAGGGCCCGTCCTGAAGGAGTTCATCCTTTTTTCTATCTACAGTAACGCGCGCTGTCGTGCATTCTTCAGATCCCAATACCACCGTGCTCCCTTCTCATATGGGCATAGACACCTCCCCCGCTGTCGGTGTCACTGAAGGTCTTCATGCAGACCCAGCACATGTGGGTACCACAGTGTGCACAGGTCATGTGGTTGCATCCTCCGCTCTTCTCGAGGCCAGCCCCGCACCCGGGGCAGGCCTTGATACCATTCTCCTCTCGCCAGCGTCGGAATGCCTCCTCTCCTCCAGTCGAGTTATCCTTGAACCCCGCGCATGTCAAGCCTTCGTGGGACTCGACATGACATGTCGAGCAGATGCGAACAAGACATGATGGACAGCGGAGGACGGCGCCTTCTACGGAGGCACGGTAGATTGTCTGACAATCTGCGGTCGGGCAGTAACGAAACTCCTGGGGCCGGCTGTGAATGAACGATAGGAAGGTAGACTCCAGTAGCTGCTCTTCTTCACTTGGCGATAACAAGGAGCGGATGATGGCCAAAGGAATTGCCTCCCTGCATTGTCGACGCGACCCATCGTCCTGTTCGACTTCTGCGAGACACTCCGCGGCGGATTGCATTGGGGTCGTGGATTGGCCAAGCGAAGCCAAGTAGTGCTGGAGGCAGGTGCGACAGTAGGAGTGCGTGCATGACAGAATCGTTGGATCTGTGACATCACAGAAGCAGACCGGACAACAAGCATCGTTGGAAATTCCAAGCGGGGATTCCTCGAGCCCCGAAGCGGCGGGCGATTGTCCGGTCACCTGCTGAGCAACCGCGTCCCGGATGGCGCGGACATCAGCGTCATCGCCTCGAATGACGATACGCCTTCGGACAACGTCTAGCAAGACCTTCTCCCTCGCAGTAACTTGGAGCTCCTGGAACCCACCACGGAGCATGCGAGCAAAGGCATCCTGGTCGAGCTCGAGGAGATGCTCCTGTGCATGCAACTTTTCAACCAAGGCCAGAATGCGAGATCTCGCTGAAATTCGCCCACTCCGGCTCCCGAAGAGGAAGAGAGACCGTGTGCGGGCGTCGCACTTGGCGTATGCCTTGGTCTCCGCATAGACGTTGTTCAGAAACTGGCCACCGCTCGCACCGGCGAAGAAATCGTGCCACACAACGAGTGAGTTGGCACCGAGGACTGGGTCTCCCTTCAACATGTTCTCCAGCTCGACCTTCAGGCGGCCGAGAGCCTGCGCGTCTGACCCATATCCCCGCACGCACACCCTCTCAACGTCCATACCGCTCTCGTCCTTGTCGTAATAGCGCAATTTGCACGTCTGGAGGACGTCTCTGAGCTCGTCGATCTCCACGCGGAGGGCTTTGAATTGTTGCTGAGGGAGTATGTATTTGATGGAGTGGATGAGCTCGAGATAGATCCTTCCACCACGGAGGAACGTCTGGCGAGTGTTGTTGAAGAGGGTGATAGCGCGCTCCGCTGCGTCTGCGTCCAGGAACTGTACAAAGGCCACGAGCTTGGAGATCTTCGCGTCAATGGCAGGGCGTGCGAAGTCGAAGGTTTCGAGGGGGCTGCAACTGGAGAGGAGCGCGCGGAGATCGCGAATGGCATCGTCGATGATATAACCGGGCTTGCCGAGCGTGGCCGAAGAAGAATGACAGAACCTCGCAAGATGGACGGAGGAAGCGTCCAACGGAAGGCCTTTGAGCTCCACAGAGAATGACCTGGTCTGGTTCCACGTGGGAGTCTGGAACGTTGCACGGATTGTGTTACCGTTGAATGACATCCCGTTGAGTCGTGAGGCTTGCTCTTTCGCCTTCGAAAACGAAGCGTAATGGGCCCATGCGATCAGGCTCGGCGCGTACCAAGTCAGTTTGGCCTTTGTGCTGCGCAGAATAGCTTTACCGCTCTCGGCAGCGCGAAGATCAAGCTTTGCTGTGGCGCCGCGTAGCAAATCAGTCATCCTGAGCTCGGAAACTGCTCGCGCTGCGTGCATAGTGTCAAGAAACTGGATGCGAGCGGATGGAAGAGAGTTAGAGTCGCGGGGTGGGAGGATGATGATACTCTGTAGAGCACCAAATGGTTCGACAAGCGCAATGAGCTGTCCATGTGTCGTGGTAGAAGGGATGTTATGGAGGAGTACACAGTAGGATTCGAAGGCCGTGACAACTTGATGGATTTGTGCACCTCGTCCATAAACGACTTTGCTGTGTAACTTCGTTCGAGTAGTCGTGTCCTCTCTATCGTCCAGAGGAGCTGCAGGTTGAAGTTCGAGAGACTCGATCTTCTGCGTGTCCTCTACATAGTTGGTCTACTGCCCGGTGAGCAAATGATATCCATACACAAACGCCTGCATGACTTACCTGTCGCTGCGGCAATCTGGCCGTCGCCGATGATGACGTGGTATCATCCAAGCTGGTCTTCGACTGCTCAGACTGACGAGAAGTGTGTACAGTCCCCCGGGGGTGCCAGAAAGAGCACATGTTTCCTTTCGTGCACTTCCCTTGGATGAAGTATCGACACGGTCCTAGCGGTGCTGAAGCAGGTGGAGGAATGTCGCCAGAGCGTTTGACATCTAGAGTGTTTTATCAACTTAGGCAATCACACGACTTCTTTAACAGGTTGACTTACCAACAGTATACGAGGACACTGGCAGAGTTTCCTGGGTGGCTTGATGAAGGAGATCGGACGATCCCGCTGGCTCCGCTGACCCGAGGGGGCCTGAGGAGTGGGGAAAGGGGCAAGTATCCCCCTTCGTGCACTTCCCCTTAGCGTAGAATTTGCACAGTCCGAATGGACTCGGACAAAACGCCTCGCAAGGCCGGGCAATGTTGACAGGGTGTGTGTTGCTCTTTACCGGGGAGAAGGCAGAGGCGGTCGCGCGGAGAGTTGAAGACGGCGTCTTCTCCATCGGACGGGAGTGCACGTACCGGCAGGTGTCTCCGAACCGACATGAGCCCTGTTGATAGTACTCACAGGTGGTCTGGCCTGGAGAGCTAAATCGGGTGTTACTAGGGCCAGTTGGACCTGCCACTGGGGATGGGACAGTAGCTCCGGTGGCCCACGATGGAGCCGCTATCCGAGTCGGCCCAGAACTTGCCTCCTGCGCGTGGAGAAAGCGACACTGTGCTCCGCGAGCACAGTGTCCCTGAAGATGGTAGATGCAAGGGCGACCGTTGGTAGATTGCGTCATGACACGGTGTCTGTCGTAGTTGCGCCTGCCACGAGAGAGTCAGCGAGGGTATCGGACGTGGTCGATGGTGAGGAACGCTACAGGTTTAGAGTTCATGCTCTAGCCTCGGGGCAGTTGCAGCTAAACAACGTGTTACGTGCGAAATGTGGGGTGTTCGATTCGAGGTAGGACATCTTCTGTAAGTAGCTGTCCAAGCGTAGAGAACTTACGACGCCACCGTAGTGCACGATGACCCTGAGCGCTGAGCGCTGAGGCTGATAGCCTATGAACGCGGACTCATGAATATTAGAAGTTCAACTCACGAAGAGACCGCTATTTACCATCGATAGGCACAAGACAGCACCAGAATATGCACCCAGGCCCATTGGTACCTCGTAGGCCTCTCTGAGCCATGGTTCAAGTTGTGCTCGTGGTTGCATTTTCAACATCAGCACCGTCAGGGAGTAGGCGCTTGCACTGCCATCGGCTACACTGCGGGAATGCCACGGGGAGCGAACGTGAACGCGTGAACGGTGGGATGTACGATTGCACCAATACGTTGAAGAAGCTGCTACATGTCTACGATAGTATGCTCCAGTCGTAAGGAAGCCGATCGCTAATGAAGTTCCGAGGGGGAGTCGACTCCGAGTCGGAGGACTCGGATGCCAACCTATGCCAACTGTGTTCACACCCTCGGACATATGCTCCCCACGCCCCTCCGAATCGTTCGTCAAGCTTCGGTGCTTGGAACCTCGCGATCCTTGGGAAGAACCAGCAGCGCATAAGACAAGTACACGCTGTCATCCCGCCACGCCTGCGCCTCGTTCCCCGTGTAGTTGCAAGTCTCTCGCTCCTCCTCAGAGTAGGGGACCAAGGAACGGGAGAGGTCGAAAGCGAAGAAAGGTACATTCTTGAGTCCCTCTAGCCAGGGACAGCCACACGAAGTATGGTCTGTAGGTCCTTGGTAGTCGTAATAGTGTCCGAGTCCAGCTTTGAAGCCGGAACCGTCAACGAGTGCGTCGATGTGACCACGCGTGAATGGGTATATTGACGTGGAGCACTCCATCTCGTAGTCTTCTTCGTATTCGTCATGTGTTCCCCATGCGGAGCTGGAGACCAAAACGACTGGCAAGTGCTTGACGTCGACCTTCGGGAGCAAGCGGCAGGTGTCGAGCATCAAAGCATCGAAACCACTGAACGTGGTTGTACCAAGGCAGTACTTGCGCTCGAGCATGATCCCAAAAGGTGCTTTCATCTGTTGAACAAGGCTTGCGACTTCACTTCCAACCTGGGACGACGTTGCGGTCTCTTCAGAGGTGTCGGACGTGCGGAAGAGCTTGAAGGCGATGACAGCTCGATATCCTCCAGACACACGCGCGACGCGATGAGGGACATCAGGGTAAAAGGCGCACCAATAACCCCCATGCGCAGGTCTTTCTATCCCACCCACATACAATCCGCCGCCATAGGTGGTGTCGCCCAATCCAAGCAGGAAGGTCCCGACGAGATCTTTCTGCGGAGTATCCCGATGGAGGTCGAAGTGACCTCCAGGGCCATAGAGATGGATCTTGTATGGTTCGACACGAATGCTGGTGTTCGGATAGAAGTTCCTGTCCCACACCTGCGCAATTTCATGCAGTAGTTCGGGCTCGACGCTGAATTCGGAGGCAGGGATCTCGCGGGCATTCCGCACATCAGTGTTGAGCTTGGTGACTTGGGCACGGACGTCGCCATAACCAGAGATGGCAGCATGGTCATACCAACTCTTGAGGCGGGTCTCGAACGCCGCCTTCTCTTCTCGTGAGTACTCGGGCTTGTTATCATAGGTGCTGTATTTCGAGGGTGGTTGAATGTTCCCCTCGAACTGACAACCTTGACGAGTGATGCGCAACCCAAACGGATGTTTGAAATAGCCGGAAGCCGTTGCGTGGGCATGTTTCTCGTGTATTTCGGCAATCTGATCGACAATGGCCTGCCCGATAGCCTCAGTGACCAGCATGACAGGAAATGTCGTGGGAGACACCTACAGCATTGTGGATCGCTCTCTCAATTTCTTCTTCGGTGAGCTTGATATCCATGTTCACGTCCTCCTTGGTCAACCTGTCCGGTCCGTAAGACAGCATGTGGTCGCTGAGCTGCTCGAGCTGCGACGGGCTATAGCCAATCTTGTCAAGACGATGGACCTGCTTCATAGCGTTGACCACCCTAAGTGCTGACGGCAGAGATCCACAGGCGACAACCTGTTTCTGGAATGTGAGTGGAAAGGATAACACATTGCAAGCGATGTTCTGGGCCCACCTCTGAGTCAATGCTTGCACTCTGAGAATCTGGCTCAGGATCATCATCTCGCCGACGTTTGGCGGGCTGAGAACCAAGAGGAGCAGGGGACGGTTTTAAACCACTGGACATGGTTGGAACTGCGATGGAGGGGAGACGGCGAGATAGACTTGGCCCGCCGGTTTTTATACGTATCGGTAGGCCACGCGGATCATCGGTACAGGACAGGGGACATGACTCGACTCCGGTTGCCACGAATCACGATTTGGCAAAGACAGCCTATAGACAGCTCAATGCGCCATTGCCGGATGCGTGCCGGCTTATTGTCCGTCTTTGGCCTTCGCACGACGGCCCCGGCACGGGCGCCTATGCGTCAACTTGTTCGGAGGCGGTTAAGGAAGCGGCTGGCCATGGCTGACCGCTGTCAGCCTCGCAGGACAGCCCGACAAATGGCGGAAACGCAGACCGAACGAAGCACTATCTCTTTATCTTCTTCCCCCGACTTTACTAACACTTGCGCTCACCGCTGACGGTCGCCTGAACATTATGAAGCGCGACGGCGACCCCAAGATGATCGGTCTATGGAAGGTGGGGCGGACGATCGGGAAGGGCAGCTCAGGTATGTCACCACAACTAGCCCACCGCCCGCCCGCCATACTGAGGCATGGGGCAGGTCGCGTGCGACTGGCACGACACTCCAGAACCGGGCAGTACGCGGCGGTCAAGATTGTGTCGAAGACCAGCCTCCTCAACTCGCGCATGTCCCTCCATAGCCTCGGCGACGAAGCGGACCGCATACTCCACAGCATCGAGCGCGAGATCGTAATCATGAAGCTGATCGACCACCCCAACATCATGCGCCTCTACGACGTCTGGGAGACCTCCACCGAGCTCTACCTCATCCTCGAGTACGTTGAGGGCGGCGAGCTCTTCGACTACCTCTGCAGCAAAGGCCGCCTCTCCGCCCCCGAGGCACTCGGCTACTTCCAGCAAATCATCACCGCCATCGACTACTGCCATCGCTTCAATATCGCCCACCGCGACCTCAAGCCAGAGAACCTCCTCCTTGACCGCGACAAGAACATCAAGGTCGCAGACTTTGGCATGGCGGTCTGGCAGGGAGCCGACAACATGCTCCTGACCGCGTGCGGCAGTCCCCACTACGCCGCCCCCGAGGTCATCATGGGCAAGGCATACGATGGGACATCGTCAGACATCTGGTCGTGCGGGGTCATACTCTACGCGCTTCTGGCAGGTCGCCTCCCCTTTGACGACGAAGACCTCCCAGTGCTCCTCGAGAAGGTCAAGATCGGCAAATTCACGATGCCGACCGACATGGACCCCCGCGCACAAGACCTCATCCGGCGCATGCTCCAGAAAGACGTCAAGAAGCGCATCACCATCCCTGAGATCCTCCGCCATCCGTTCTACACGAGCCAACCTCCAAAGCCAATGAAGTGCGACGTACCCAAGCTCGACGAAATCGCACGTCCGATCACGAAAGTGGACGACATCGACCCCGACATCTTCGCCAATCTGCGCACGCTGTGGCCAGGCGTCGAGGACGAGACCATCACAGCTCGGCTGCTGGATGCAAAGCCATCTTGGGAGAAAGGCGCGTATCATTTACTCGTCCAGTACCGCGCGAAGCATCTTGAGGACTACGACGAGGACGAGGAGAGGCTTGCGGCAGAGAAGCGGGCGAAGAAACGCAGGGCGAAGCGAGCAGCAGACGTCCAGGAGCGTGAGCAGTTGCTAGCCGACCTTCCTCCTCGCACAGGGCCACCAACACCTTCGCGAGCCGCCGGCAGAGCGGGTATGCCGCGGAGGTCCCCTTCGCCATCACCAACTCCCGGCCCAAGTCGCCTACGACCTCTTCCACTGCTCTCCTCCAGCCCACAGCCCTCTTCGACGGCCGCGTCGACAACCGTCTCCCCAGAAGTGCCGTCCTTGCGCTCGCCTCGTCCAGAGCAGCCTCTCCCCTCCATCCAAGTCCCGCGAGTCGAGGATGAACGAGTGCAGCAGTTCCTGCACCAGATCGCCGAACAGTTGGCCGCAATGCAGGCTGGAGGGACGCCGGTCAACCAGTCCGACTATGATCAACTCCTCTCGCCCATCACCAGCATTACGCCTCCTCCACCGCTCCGGAAGTTTGGTGACCTCATCCAGACGCAAGAGAGGGCGGATGACGACGCAGAGGATCCATTCTGCATGGTCGAGATTCCTCGTGAACAGACGAGGCCCCTCAGCATCCGCAGGAGAGCGGACAAGGAGAACGCGCCTGGCGCAGGCTATCTCACAGCCACCTCCAACGTGCGCGATCGCAAGTCCTCCCTCCGAAGCAACACCACTGCTGCATCGTCTAGCACGGCGTCGACGGCCAAGCGCGTCCAGCTCCTCGAACCTCCGATTCAACGAGGCCGGCTGAAGAAGCGACGCAGCCCATCCCCGTCCTCCCCTGCATCCGCGTTCTCCGACGGGTCCTTCGTGCTGCCTTCGACACCCAAGCGGCGCTGGTTCGGGGCGCTGTTCCGCATCAAGCCCACGAGCTATCGCCTGCTCTCAACACAAGACGCAGCGCGCACGCACGCGACCTGCAAGCGGGTGCTCGAGGACATGGGCGTGTCGGTCGCGGCTGGACAGTACGCCTCCGGATCCGATGCCCTCGTCTTGGAGTGCGTTCTCGCAGACTCTCGGGAGCGCGACCCTGACGGGGTGTTGACGGCGGTACGAGGAGTGCGGTTCAGGGTGGAGATCGGGAGGCCCGGCGCAGCGCATCTGGCTGCAGGGTACGCGGTGCTGATGCAGATGGTGTTGGAGAAGGGTGCGACGAGCACATTGAAGCTCATCTACAACCGGTTGAGGAGGGAGTGGGATCTGGATAGCCCGCCGATTCCCTTTGATAGTGTGACGACGCGGGAGTTGGAAGACGACGAGAGGTTCGTCGAGGTGATCTACGAGAGTTAGTAGGCGATGGGCCACGATGGTGGATGTCGAAGCGCGCTTCATTTATAGACGAGGGTATTGCTTGGAAATGATACATGACGAGTCAATCCATTGATACAATCTTCAGGAGATAGAGGGATAACGTGAGACGATGAGTAATGTCCGCCGACTTGTTGTGCGCACCTGTGAGTCAACAAGGCGAGTAGCTAGGTGGCGATGGTCTTCAGGCCCCGTCCATGGCTTGAATAGTTGAAGCAAACCTTGATGGCGGTTCTAGCAGCAGGGGTGCTTCATCGGTGTCCATGAGTTCCTCATGAGGGTCAGTGGAAACCTGCTGGGGATCTTCTGCCTTCAAGAGCGGATGTTGACCAGACCGAGAGAGCACGAAAGTCTCGGGATGTGCACTGGATATCCGGATGAAGCGCAATTGCTGGACATATGCAGCTTCTGTCTGATCCCATTTGCGGAACAGTTCAACGTTTATCGGATGGGTGAGATCGAGGACCTCTGCGGCAGCGACGATAATGAGTGGGACACGAATGAGATTCGCGGTCAACTGACCGATCCCCGTACGATATAGCTCAGTCTCCCGCAACTTCTGCTCCTCCAGCTTCTGCTCCTTGACGCTCCTCGGCCTTCCCTTACGTCGAGAGGTCTTCTCTGCTTCAATTTCCTGGTCGAATCTCGCGAGCCATATATCTCGTACGACGAAGTGAAGTTCGTCCAGGGTAAGCTCGCCTTCTGGGGGAAGCGCATGGTAGAAAAAGTTGTATATGCTGACTATTACCTACCAGTCAGCAGCTGGGTTTTCAACCATGACGATAGGCGTACCTTGGGAGCCATGCTTTTTATTTCGTTCCTTCGCTTGTTCGACGAGTTTGCTTTTACGCAATTGCGTTCGGACGAGTTGTCCTGCTTTCCGGGATTGTGGGTGGAAAAGCTTCTCTTTCTTCGCCGGTGTGGCCTTCGTCGTACTCTTCTTAGGCGGCGCCATATTTCGAGTGAGTTGATTCACAGAGGAAGAGGGAGCCAGTGCGAATGGACTGACCAAGGTGATGGAATGCCCATGGCGAAATTTAGAGTTTCAGGCCACGTGGGATACCTTTTCAGGGAGTGATCGTACTTCACTTCGCCTGCTGCACGAACGTCGGTCATATTCTGCTCTCGTGCAAGTCTTCCTCTCTATTCCCTCCACTACTTTCCTCGTCCAGCTCCTAGCCTCCATGTCTCAACCCAGCTCCCCAGTACTCAAGGCGCGCAGACAAACGCATAGACTCTACTCCAGGATGCTGTACACTGTTCTCGGCCTTTGTCTTGCTGTCTGGTTCGTCCGCTCGGTGTTCTTTGGATCCCGCCAGTCATCAAACTCGCTGTCCGGACACACGTCGAGCTACTGGAGTCATATGCAAGAACGCAAGCGAACTGCCCACGGCCTACTCGTTTCATACGACCAGCCTTACTCACCAGACCATATTCATATGGACGACTCGCACGCCCCAGACCCAGCAGTGAAGCTCACGATGCAAAATGCGACGTCACTGACAGCTATTCTTCCTGTGACACCATCCACCATATCGAATCTCTCTACGCATCTGTATACTCTCTTTGGAGCTTCCCCCGCCCTCGTCGAGATCATCTTGCTGAGTTCTCAGGCACATCACCCACAACTCAAGAAAACCATACGCAATATCTTGTCAAGGGCGGATGATCTGGACGTTGAGCTCTCATTGCAGCACTGGCCGGAAGGTATCGATCAAAGTCTCGCCGTCATACAGGCCGCACAGCGTACAACAACGAATTGGGTACTTCTAGCAGACGAGAACGGATTGGACGGCATGGACGCGGACACCCGAAGCACCTTGCTACTCTCCAAGACTCCAGTCGCGGTCTTGCCGATGGGTCCTCGAGGGTTTAACTCTCGTGCGGGGCCTTGTCTAGAGGCGACTTCTGTTCCACAGCAGGCGAGATATCTAGTACCCCCATTCGTTCTGCCAACATCCATGGTCCCGGCCTTGTCTGACCTCGGAAGCCCTCGTGAATTGTGGTCCACCCTTGGCGACTATGTTGCTCACTCATCTCTGTCCGGCGGGATTGTCGTTGGAGCTCCCGGTTTGTCTATGGCGTGGTGCGAACGCTATGGATTCAAGGACACCGGCATGAAGGCGACTCAGTCACTGACTGTTGATCAAGCACAGACCGTTCTCAGCAAGGCGAGCCGTCACGAAGAGTCTGGATCCTTCCTCTTGGTAATTAATGAGGAAGATGCGCAATATCTTGCACCTATCGCTTGTGGACTGGTCCGTCGAGGTCATCGCGTGGCTGCACTTATCATTCATCGCCCGAATGCCGCTTCCGACAAGACCACACCTCTGGAGGGCTGTCTTTCCGCCGTTGACCTCGCACGCATACCTCAACCGACGTCGTCGTCAAAAATCGACAACGACGATCTTCTCCTACGCCTACCTGAAGCTATCGACGTCGTCGTATCGTCAGTCACGCCACGAATGCTATCCTCAATTCTCTCGTTCCTCACAGACAGAGGCGCGAATCCTGACAACTTTTCCGACGTCCGTATACCCAACGAAGACTTGCCATTCTGCGATTGGATGGCTGGTATCGATCTCAATGGATGGAAAAGTGAGTCGGTGCCGATCGTATCGCGTTTGGGGGCTTACATGATGTCCAGATTGGCATGTCCCCCAGATCGAACTTTCCGTCATCACAGACAATCGTCCCCGCTCTCTCACCCGTCTCATGACATCCATCTCGAACGCGCGCTACTTTGGTGACACCCTCAATTTGCGTATCAACGTCGAGCAGTCTGCAGACAAGGAGACTTTGCGACTTGTCAGCGACTTTGAATGGCCACATGGAGACGTCTACCTACACCATCGCATCGTTCACGGCGGCCTCATGACTGCTGTAGTGGAGTCTTGGTATCCGAGGAACAACGATTCGTATGCGGTGATCCTCGAGGACGACGTGGAGTTGTCACCTTTATTCTACGCGTGGGTCAAGCTCACACTGCTACAGTACCGGTGAGTGCACATCTGTTATCCCAGTCCTGCCCTGACCATTCGTTCTCCTTCGGCACGTCTTTGCTAGATACGGCAAAGAGGATCGCGAACCGAACCTCTTCGGTATCAGTCTATACCAACAGAAGAACCTCGAACTACACCCACAGGGCAGACACCTCTTCGACCCCAGACTCGTCTTCACCGCCGCTGGCCTCACGCATCCCGACACCCCGTATCTGTCCCAAATCCCCTGCAGCTGGGGCGCGCTTTACTTCCCCGAGCACTGGCGCGAGTTCCACACCTACCTCGTCGAGCGGCTCGCGTCGTCCGTGTTCCCGCTCTCGGAACACGTCGTACCCGACGTACGCTCGAACCGGTGGAAGCACTCGTGGAAGAGGTACTTCATCGAGCTCGTCTACCTCCGCGGTTACCTCATGCTCTACCCCAACTACCCCGACTTCGCCTCTCTGTCGACCAACCACCTCGAGACCGGCTCGCACGTCAAGGATATGCCCATCGAGGCGTACATTCGGAAGAAGAAGCTCTTCACTGTCCCCCTGATGCCTCTCCCGTCGTTGCCCACTGGAGACGACCCCGGCATGCCTGTGACAGGCTTGCTCGACCTCCCGGACGCCCGACTCCCCGAGTGGAGCACGCTGCCCGTTCTCGACCTGCTGGGAAACGTCCTGGACTCAGACGCCCTGATCCGGCGTGGAACAGACAGGAGAACCGAGTTGACGGGCTGCGACGGAGTGCTCACTCAAGCCTTCGACGTCGAGGAACTCCTCTGTATGCACTAAACTCATCTCCGATAGCACTCGACGAGCAATGCATTGTTGCGAGAAACTCTAACTCACGCGTAACGACAACATGCGGACAGCAACTAGACTACAGTACTATCGAGACCTGACCATTGCGCAACCTCCATCCCTCCTTCCCCTCTCCGGCGAGCCCGATACATTGTAGCTCCGAGATTGACCGACGAACACATCCTTAGCGTACAAGTGCAATGTACAGTTTGACACGAACAATGTTCCAATAGTGTTCCAGCAGTACATGCTAAGACAAGTTGATCTGCGAGCTGTCCAGGCCCAGCGCGTGCAGGAAGAGGTTCACGTTGGCGAGGCGGAGCCGGCGGCGCTCCTCGCTGTCCGCGCTCCAGCCCTTGGTCGCCGTCGCGACGTTCTCGAGAACGATTTCCCGAAGGCTGGTGACGAGTGTTTGTTGCTGTTCCTCGTTCGCATGGACCGCGAGCGTAGCCAGGAACTGCCAGACAGGCTGGTCGATGACATCCGCGTTGGGCACGTTGTAGAAGTTCACGCCCCCAAGGCGGACCGACGGGAACAGGAGATGTAGATGGGGTCGGAGGAGATCGAACAACAGGTTGTACATCAATTGCCTATTGCGCTTGTGAGATGATGTACGCTGTTAGGGATGCGGTACTTACCAATGTTGCATCTCCTCAGGAGTAGGCAGTTCGTCCACTTCCGACCCAGTCGCGACGTTATGCCTAAGAACCTCCACTCGACTGAGGAATAAGGTAAGAAGGGCAATCCCCGGCTGTCCGAATCGAGTCAGTTTGGTAGAATGATTGTGAAAGGTAACAGACATACTCTGGTCTTGGCAATGGCCAGGATTTGGTTCTCGAGTAGCATGCCGAACAGACCAATGACGAGCCTCATAGTCGCTTTGGCAATCACCGGCAGAATACTCTGCACGACGCTGCTCAAGAAGGCTTGGGTTTGCGTCTCGAGGTCCTTGATCTCCCTCGTCTCCTCCAGAGTATCCAACCGTTTCGCGTAAGCAACGACGTCCAGTTGCCAGAAACATGCAACGATGAGAGTGAGGACGACCTGCATGCGAGGTATGTCGAACAGACGAGCGACACGTGGCAGGAGCTTCTTCCCTTTGATAGGTGTTATGAGTGAGATGAACGGATGCGGCATACTATACCAGCGAAAGGTTAGTGTGCGACCGCTTGTAACAGCAAGGGGCATACCTTGTTTCAAGTGGTGCCGAGACCATGAGCTTGTCGAAGATCTCGTCAATCAATGCATCGCACTCCCTGGTCCTGTGATGATGTTATAGAGAGAGGTCTTCAGAGCAACACCCAATCACGTACCAAATCTCATACTCTTCAACCTCCTCGGGAGGCGGTTGATCGCGACGATGCTGCTCAACCTCCAGGACAAGGTCGTACAGGTGCTCCAGTTTGACCAAAGCCTCCCGATGCGTCAAAGGATCTCTCCGGACCAGACCATCCGTTGCAGTGGCTAGAGCCTCGCGCCCCATCTTCGCTGCCTCGCGGGCGATGCCTTCACCCTCCTGCTTGCTTGTGTCACCCTTCGATATATGCGCAGCGGTGGCGTGAGAGGATGTCGGGGATGTCGAGGCGTTGGTCGAGTCAACCTGAAGGAGCTGTCGAGGGGCCGCCTTGTAACTGCGACCAGACGTTCTTCCCAACGCGCCTTGCAAGTTGTTCAAAGCTGGCACGTAAACCGAATTAGTTACGACGAAACACCAACTCATGTGAAACCTTACATGTCTTCTCCTTCTCGCGCATCCTCGCGTTGTTAACGATTCGCTCCACCTGCGCTTCCATACGCTGCATTGCGTTTTGCCGCCTCCCAGGGATCTTCTGCCCAAGTCCTAGCCCGACGCCGCCGCCAGATCCAAACCTCAAGACACGATCCTCAGAGGTCGCGATTCCCATGCGGGAGCGTAGCACCGCGCCATAGACTTGAGCATAGAAGTCGTCCGCGTAAGGATCCTGTGTAACAAGCTGGGATACTTGTATGCGAGTGATGAAATCCTTGTCCGACTGAGTCATGAGATCGTTGTAGCGGGACTGTGTGCTCCATGATGAGACCGATGCGATCATCGACGAACGGAAGCTTCACTTGCCATATGAGCAATTTTATCCAGCTTGCGCTTGCGCTTCTCCTCCATCCTCTCGGCCTCCATGATCTTGCGCATAGCCTCGACACGAAGCAGTTCCTGGAGCTCGCGAGTCTCCCGCACATCCCGCTCGGAGAGCCCGGGTCCCTGCATCGTGCTCAAGAACTCCGCCTGGGCCATCTCTGCCAGGAGTCGTTGCTGCATCTGGATGTTGGCAGGCAGATACTGCATGTTCTGGGCAAAGGGGACATCGAGTGGGATCGGCGGCGTCATGACCGCAGGCGATTGCCTCCCCATGCGTCGTGCACGGTCTCCCAAGGCTGGACTGATACCGCGCTGCTGGAGCAGGTGGTTCTGCATGTACTCGTTCGCCTGGATCTGTTGTTGCTGCAACCGAAGCTGTTGCTGCTGCCGTTCCAATTCCTCGTGCTTGAGCTGTTCCTGCAACTCGATCAGTTGTTGGCGTTGCTGGCGTTCTCTTTGTTCTTGCAGTTCGAGCAGCTGTCGCTGTTGTTGTTGCTGCTGGAGCTGGAGGAGATGGATCTGGTGTTGCTGCTGCTGTTGATGGAAGCGAGGAGATTGTGAATGAGGGTGCATGCGAGGGGGAGGTGTCGCCGTGTGTTGTATGCCAACAGGAGGACGTTGTTGGACCGGAATCTGACCCCGAGATGGGGACTGGAGGAGGCCGTGTGTCGACATCTGCTGCTGCTGCGCGAGCAACTGTTGCTGAAGTTGTAGCTGCTGAAACTCGCGCTGCTGAAGTTCATGCTGCTGAAGTTCGTGCTGTTCAAGGGGCTCGAGGTGGCGAGTCTGTTCGTACGGTTGTTCCTCCTCCTGCTGTTGGCGATGTTGGGCAATAGCGGCTGCACGCATTTCTTTCTCGATCTCCTCTAGCGTATGGCCGCCCCTGTGCTGATCAGGACCCAGACTGAGAGCAGCGGGCTTATGCGAGGGGGTGTACTTTGAGCTCTGCCCTAGGAGCTGGTCAACAGCCCGACTCGACCCGTTGCTCCGGGGGAGGACAGAGAATGGCGACTTGTTGCCCCATATTGCGTCTAATTGAGACGACGAGGAGTGGGCTGCACGGGAGGAGATGAGGATCGAGACAACAACATGGCTATGATAACCGTACAAGGTTCGGTGAGCGAGGGTGTTTGGGCTTTCTGAGAGAACTGCTGCGACGAGGTGGCCTGAGAGTACTGGGGGGAATGCGATGTAGGGGTCTTTTCATGCTCGGGAAGGGCGGTCCCGGAGAAATCGAAGTCCTTGCCTGCATACACGTTGGACTCGCGACACGGATCCATCGACAGACGACGCACCTATGTCCCCAGTGTTCCCAAATGTCTCGTCGTTGAGCTCGTCGCCACCTTCTAGCAAGGCATCTCCAAGCCCGTCGTAGCTCTCTTCACCCCAGGTGTAGACCGCTACGTCCTCCTGTTTTGCGCCGGTGAGGCCGCCTTCGAGGAACTTCCGCTTTTCATTCTCGAGATCGCTGTTTTGCTCGAATCCGAAGAATGACATCCGACCAGCATCGACAACGATGGTAGACAAGCTTGTGCACGCGCCATCGGGTCCAGGGCGTCGACCTGCGGTATGGCGCATGTGA
The DNA here is from genome assembly GCA_022605405.1 of Earliella scabrosa. Classification (NCBI taxonomy): domain Eukaryota; kingdom Fungi; phylum Basidiomycota; class Agaricomycetes; order Polyporales; family Polyporaceae; genus Earliella; species Earliella scabrosa. The sequence goes on along the minus strand of JABYQQ010000004.1, from coordinate 2,166,312 downwards.
CAACCCGATCGATAATTATGGTAATAACTACTTAGCTGCCCAAATTCACTTTTTGGAATTTGAATTTCGTAGTGAGAAACTTAGCTAAAATTTCTTATTCATCAGCATCTGTCAGCATCGGCTATCTCCGCAAGATACTAGCCACCTCGCACTACGTCCCATCTACACGAACGTGGGTTACAAACGTCGTAGTATCAGAAGCAGGCGCAAAGGTTTGTGCTCACCAGACTTTGTAGCACAAGGTGCCATGGACAGATTCATTCGGGAAGTACTTCAACCCCCTAGTCCTGCGTGTTCGCCACCTCGCTACACCAGGTTCGGTACCGCTGAAGGCACGTCTGTTCACAAGCACTCGACTCACGACCGTCATGGCCCAATGACCGCATCCTTTGCCGGAAGCTACATCAAAGGTGTAGTATTGCGGCGATCGGTGGCGAAGACCACGGCGCGTTTGACGATGACAACTGCAGAGTTGGTGTAGTTCTCACGCCTGAAGCGCCAGAATCGACTGTCGTGACCCCTGTTGAACGGTCTCGATATCTACCCCCAGTCCCTCTCATTTCCCCGGTGCTCAGCTGACTGGTTTTTTGACTTGCGTCCCATCGCCACAACAACACCGCAATAATATTGCAACTAGACACAGACATATCTATGTCCTCTCCCACAGCTGCTCAGGCTTCCACCAAGGACATCGACTCCTTTCGGGCAATCCTAACTGGGGCCAAACGTATCGTCGTCCTTGCCGGAGCCGGTCTCTCCGCAGCCTCAGGTAAGTATAAGCGAACTTTGTTTGGTCGGACTACATTGATGCTAAGTCTCGTCGCCCTACAGGAATTCCAACCTTCCGTGGCAATGGTGGCTTGTGGCGCAAGCGCGATGTACTTTCTCTGTCAACCCCTGCTGCATTCATCGACAACCCGTCCCGCTCCTGGCAATTTCATCACTACCTCAGAGAAATGTGAGCTCCTCGGGTAATCGTGGGGTGACGATTTGCTGATGCACGCATAGCACCTTCAAGGCTGAGCCAAATGCCGCGCATCTAGCCCTCGCTCGCTTTGCCGTCCCCCACCTGAGGCGGGCGGTTGCCCCGAACTCTTCGTTCACCCTTATCACTCAGAACATCGACGGCCTAGACAGACGCGCCATGGAGCGTGTGTTCTCAGACCTCCAACTCTTGTCGCCACTCTCTCCCGACGCCGATCCTGCAGTGGTTGACCAGGATGAGCCGATTCTAATCGAGATGCACGGGCTCATATCTGGTGTCGCCTGCACCAGTTACGACTGTCGATACCGCGAGCCCAGATTCGATTCGCCTATATGCCCTGCACTGGCAGGCACAGAGGCTCTGGTAGATCTACCGGAGCCTGAGCCTACAGCCAACGGCGCGCGTATTCAAGGTGCCAAGCGCACCCCTGCGGAAGCACGTGCATGGGCAGAAGCAAGACTGGCGGGGACACATGTTGGTCCATCTATCGAGCCTGACATTCCTGCCGCTTCTCTTCCACGGTGCTCGAAATGCGGTGCGCTCGTCCGTCCGGATGTGGTCTGGTTTACGGAGGTGCCACGCCAAGCTGAGACAGTCATGGCTATCGTCGACAAGGCGGACGTTTGCATTGTTGTTGGAACATCTGCAGTTGTAGGTTCCTCACAGAGCATTGCTGCGACTGGCCGTTTTGCTGAAGTATCCTATTCTCCAGGTACACCCTGCGGCGACGTTCGCCTCAAGGGTCAAAGACAATGGCGGTGTAGTTGCTGTCATCAATATAGAAAGCGGTAAACTCGACCATCAGGCAGACTTTGTATTTTTGGGGCCATGCGAGGATCTACTGCCCCGATTACTAGCCACAGTGTAGATTGTTACTTCGAGATATCGATGCCCCGTATTGCTCGTGCGCCACCACCGTAACGAGCACTACACAGAATCTCAACGCGGATCATTAATTCCTCCCTTATGATACATCTTGTACTAAAAGTATCCTCGCCAGCCATAATATGTCTCGACGCGACAATGAGCTGTCTGCTTCCGAGACATAGAAAGTATTCCGTCGACAGTGAAAGCCGCCTTGATACACTGTGGCCCTCCAGACAAATCGTTGACTCGGGAAGGAATCGCTGGATCTACTCAGAGTGTGTTGCCCCGTTTGCTAACCGAAGTGATCTAAGCAGAGCACGTTGGTGCGGAGATGTAATCAGCAAGGTCAGATATCTTGTCTGCTTCCCTATCCCACTTACCCAATTGTTCAAACCAACAACTTGAACTTGACGCAAACGTCAGCGGCGTCTAGTGAGTGTTACACGCGTGATTTTTGACATACCCGGGTGTCTGGACGAGGACCGGTTCTTCTTGCTTGTGAGTGGGGAGCGGTGTGAGGCAAGAGCGGCGTAGGCAGACCAAACGTCTTGAAGAGGTGGGACAAACCACTTGACTTCTGTGACTGAATTTGGAGTCAAGACAGCGGCTCCGGCAGCCGGACCGTGTGGCTGTACGCATAGACGCTCTCCATAATGCGGACGCGACTCGCTTACGGCGGTCCAACGCACCTTGAAATTGAACCACGACGTTAACCTGCTCCCTTGCTAGCCCAATTCCCTAGGGAAGCATCCAGTGACTCAACACCCCAAGGGACCATTGCAGTATTGCATTCAATTACATGCAACCTACGCCAGCTCCGTCGTCGCCACCGGGTTCGCCAACCACGGCAGCTGGCGACCACCCAACCGGGTATCCCGCTCCGCCACGGAACAAGGGAAGCGCGCCGTTCCACGTTTTGGCAGCTCTGTTCGATCGGCTGCAAACTGAACGAAAGCCTGACAAGCGTCGGAAACTTCTCTCATCGTGGTTCAACGTAAGTGGTCAGCGAGAGGTAGCGTCTACTAGTGGTTTCCAGCTGAACGCATCAAAATAGCACTGGCGCAAAGAGATTGGCCCTGACCTGTTCCCAGTCCTTAGACTGATACTACCGCAGGTTGGTGCTCTCACGATTCTGCGTATTACCAAGCGTCGAGCTTGACGTGTATATGACTGCAGAAAGATCGTGAGCGAGCTGTCTATGGTTTGAAGGAGAAGAACCTAGCCAAGGCGTACATCAAGCTCATTCCTCTCGGAAGACATGACCCAGACGCTATCCGACTGCTCAACTGGAAGAAGCCTACTGACAAAGAGGTGCGCCCATCGTGCTCGGCATTGAACCATGACTCACTGTAGCGGGTTAGAAAACTTCTGGGGATTTCCCGACAGTCCTATATGAGGTGGTCAATAAGCGTTCCTCTGTCGTGGAAGGCTCTCTGTCTATCGACGAGGTCAATGCGTATCTCGACGAGATATCCCAGAATATGGGTAAATCGTGAGCACATGATGACAATTGCGAGGCTGGTCTACTTCATTCACACCACTTGTGATGATTGTAGAGATGCGCAATCGAAGATTCTGCAACGAATCTATAACCGGACCACTCCTGAAGAACAGCGTTGGATAGTCCGCATCATCCTCAAAGGTTGATACAACCCATGTGTCTCTTATCGCCATCTGATGTTCTTTCTCTCCAGACATGATCATTTCCGTGAAGGAGAATACTGTCTTTAGTGTTTTCCATCCGGACGCGCATGATTTGTTCAACACATGTTCCGATCTGAAGAAAGTCGCATGGGAGTTGTGGGATACAAACCGCCGACTCAATGATGAGGTTAGTTTTTCGTTGTCCTCTGCTCATTCGAATTTTATGTATCTGCCATTCTATCAGGACAAGACCGTGCAGCTCTTCCGCGCATTTGCCCCCATGCTTTGCAAACGACCAACGAAGAAGATCGAGGATTCCGTCAAGGAGATGCAAGGTCGCTCTTTCATAATCGAAGAGAAGCTTGACGGCGAGCGTATGCAGCTACACAAACGCGGCAATGAGTATTTCTACTGCTCCAGGTAGTGTCTTCCGAGCTCCACCCTATGAACAATAGCTGACAGTCTGTGCTATAGAAAGGGCAAGGATTATACCTATCTATACGGAAAGCATGTGGGAATTGGTAGCTTGACTCCCTATATCGATTCAGCGTTCGATGAGCGTGTTGACGAGTAAGACCTCTCCCTCGGACCCCTTTTCTTCGCTGACAACATGCATGCAGGATTATCCTCGATGGAGAGATGTTGGTCTGGGATCCTGTATCCGAGCGCAACCTCCCATTCGGAACGCTCAAGACAGCTGCCCTGGGTATGTCATCACAAATCATACCAATTGCACTTCATTGACCTAATGCAAAACCTAGACAAATCCAAGAAGGAGCACAACCCTCGTCCTTGCTGTATGTGTCCATGACCTACAATTGGCACAGACAGATAGTTTCTGACACGCACCTATCAGTCAAGGTATTCGACTTGCTGTACCTGAACGGGATGTCTCTCCTGCACCGATCGACCAAGTTCCGTAAGCGTAACCTTCGATCTTGTCTTAAGGAAATTGCTGGCCGCATCGAGTTTGTAACTGAACATGAGGGCAAGACCGGTAAGGATGTTCGGCGTAGGATGGAGGAAGTTATGGCCAACCGTGGCGAGGGTCTTGTCCTGAAGCATCCCGACGCGGAATACGTTCTCAATGGGCGGAACAAGGACTGGATTAAGGTTAGTGTTCACACCGTCGCCTCCATCTCATTACTGACCTTGTTGTCCAGGTCAAACCCGAATATATGGTAAGTAATGCGACCACATGGGAGCATCGCGTATGTGGCAGATGTGTTGACTATTTGGTAGGATAACATGGGCGAGACCATGGATGTGCTTGTGGTTGGTGAGTGACTCTCGTCGCATTGGTCGTGCAATACGCTGATAGGCTTTCAGCTGGCAATTATGGGACTGGAAGGCGTTCTGGGGGAGTGTCCACGCTCATCTGCGCTGTGATGGATGATAGGCGTACTAACGATGACGAGGACCCCAAGTGAGTGACCATAATAAACTATGTTCCACTTTGCATGACTGATTATATTTCCGGTAACAGGTACAGCACCTTTGTTCGCATTGGCAGCGGCCTCTCCTATGCAGACTACATATGGATCCGGTCCAAGCCCTGGAAACCGTGGGGCGCCAAGCCTCCCGATTTCCTCCAGTGCTCAAGGCGAGGAAACGAAGACAAAGGCGACGTTTACCTCGAGCCAGAGGAGTAAGGGCCATTCTCCGTTGCATTGCCAAGCTTTCATTCATTTAGTCTTTGCTACGCACCACAGTTCTTTCATCGTCAAGGTCAAGGCAGCAGAGATCGTGAGCTCGGACCTGTACCATCTCGGTTTCACGATGCGCTTTCCCCGCGCGCTCCACATACGCGAAGATCTCACAATCGCTGATTGTATGACGGTCACCGGTATGTCTTCTCGCTTCCTCCTCTCCTCTTGCTGTGGTGGCCTGAAGCGTACTCATCATGTTCGCAGCGGTATTGGAAAATATCCGCTCCGAGAAGAAGCGCAAGATGGAGGAAGATGAAGACGAGTAAGTGGCGTGGTTGCAACGTGGTGGTCGAGAGCCGCATTGGCCTAACTGCTGACGTACCGCTCAAAGGAAACCCAAGAAGAAGACCAAGAAGACCGCGAAGAAGGTATGGTCGATGCGTGGTCTGTCGCATGTCGATATGTGCTAAGGTATCTGTCTGGGTTTGCTTCCAGCCAACCATCATGCCTGAATACCGAGGAGTGAACCTCAAGGATGTACCAGTGGAAAGCGACCTCTTTGAAGGATACAAGTTCAGTACGTATCATGCTCGCGATTGTCGTCGCATAGTGTCTGGCATTGACGTGGTATCTTCAGTGGTATCGTCAGACCCGAAGTCCCAGACTGGCGCAGAAGACAAGCAGGCGCTGTTACAGATGTATGAATCATTGACATTGCTCGCCACCGCCACCACCTCTGACAATTGCCCATCCCACATCCAGGATTCATGCGCATGGGGGCAAGTACGTCCAATTCGCACGCGACGACCCGAACCTGCTTGTGGTCTACGGAGGGCAAATCACTCGTGAGTTGGCAACGTGTTCTGTGTTCTCATTGCAACTGACACGACGCATCACAGCATACGATCTCAAGCTGGTCATGAACAAGGACATCTGCGACATCATTCGTCCTCAGTGGATCCTTGACTGTGTGGCACAGGGAGAGATTGTTCCGCTGACAAAGAAGTAACCCATCTTGTCAAACTGATCGTATCGGCATCACTGAACGACGTCACAGGTACTTCTTCCATGCAACGACAGCGCGCAGGGAGACAGAAGAGTACAACACGGGTGACAGCGACACGGAAGAGGAGCCGTCTCCTCCTCCTGCCTCTCCTGTTCCGTCCGGCAGCAAGGAGAAGACGCCCGAGGAACGCGGCTCTTCCGAGGAGAAGGAAGAGAAGAGCTCGAGCCAGATCGACCCGTCCATGGCGGAGTGGTTCGACATAGGCGCCAAGTCGAGCACTGCAACCTCGCAAGGCTCCGATAGCGGGAGCGAAACCGAGCCGGAGCCTGATGAGCTTGAGCCGGACTCGGAGAACGACAACGACCGGGACGAGGGCGAGGTCGGCTTCGACGATGATGACTGGGAACAAGTGGAGAAGGAGAGCGAGTCGCAATCACAGATGGGAGATTCAGGCGGCAAGGTGAGTAGAGTGACAACATGAGCACGAGTCTTCGTGTGCTGATCTTCAACTAGGGCAAGGTCAAGGAAGAAGATGAGGATGTCCGGATGGGAGAGACCGACGATGCGATGCATTACGATGAAGAGCACATCTTCAAGCACCTCTGCTTCTACTTGGACTCTCCCTCCAATGCAAGGCAGCACGGTATGAACGTGAAGGCGAAGAACGAAACCGAGGTCGAAAAGCGGTTCGTGCCCTTTTGATGACGCCGGAACTATCTCAGGCTGATACTCTTGGAAGACTCACCCAGCTTGCGAAGCTCATCCAAGACAACGGCGGCCGTGTCGTCGACCTCGACGAACCCAAGCTCACTCACATCATCATCGACAAGCGCGATGTGAGTCGGCGACAGGAGTTGATCAAGCGCACCTCCAAGTGGGTCTTCTCGCACTTTGATACATGCGTCTGCATCTCACACGTCCTTGCTATAGACCGAAGCGCAGGCATCTTGTCATCGCGGAGTTCATTGAAGTGTGCCTGGAGGAGGGCACGCTCCTGGACGAGGACGGTGAGCTTACTCGTCCCTATGCGAGAATCATGCAGCTCATCAGTTTGATGCAGAATTTATGCCCTGAGAGAAGTTCGATTTGCCACGGCCACGAAGGATGCTTCAAGACGACCTTGTGTACGAGTACTTGCTGCTACCGCTTCCCAAATCGTTGCTGTTGGCGGAGTGATGGGCTGACTTATTCGTGTACGAAGACTCGCGTTTCACAGACAATTATCTCCTTGATTACTTCACATACATAGTGCGCTGCATACAAACCACGTTTGCCAATCAAGAGACGAAGGAAGATGTAAGTATGATGTAAGAGGTAGCAAATAGCATCGTTGCAGGGTGTCAGCCGAGTGAAGAGGGGGATGGGGATGCAAGACAATTCCGAAAGTACCGAACGTGCTCTCTCACAGGGAAGTGAGCGCGACGAGATTATGGCTATAGTACACGACAGTCAGGCTGGGTTCATACCAATGTTCGACTTCGTACTGACGGGCAAATCGGAGAGCGTGAATAGCTATGAGACAAAGCGATGGTAGCAACGGCAAGGACACAGGACAGTCCATAGGATCGGTATCGCAGATCGAATGGGAATGGGTTGTGGAACAGGGATAGAGAGGACATAGGACTGACGATGGGACGAAACCATAGTGCAGGGAGATGGTTGGACAGAGACTGAAATGAGGTAGAGACACGGAGGTATGTGATGGTCGATACGCCATACAGATAGGCATGGTGCAGGTATGAGTCCCGTCTACTGCAAGAGAGAACGATACATCGTTCACGAACATGATCGGAACATTCATAACCAATAAGGATAGATGGATAATGTAAGTCGTCGATGACGGTCCTCGATGGAGGCGCAGCAAGGCGGGATGAAGTAAATTCGGGCCACAGGCAAGGACCATCCACTTGGAGCCCGAGCAAGGGGGACGATGTCACCAATGGGTGAGCCCGCTAGGGCTACCCGCGTCAGTGCCGCTTGAGGTTGCAGCGAGCATGCTCTCGTACGCGAGGTGACGAGGACTGAAGTATCGCGATAACTCATCGTCGAAATCCAAGAGACCATCCCTGGAAAGGTTTCTAGAAGGCGTACCAAACGGTGACAACCCAGACAGGGGTTGCATCGAGGATCCGCCGGAGGGACGGGGAGATTTGTTCGGCGTCCGAGGAGGAGCAGGAGATCGCGTAGCGAAGGGAAGCGGGTCGGCCGCCAAGAAGTCCTCGATACTCCCCATGTGCAAGAGTGGAGCCCGAGAATTGAAGACAGAGAGTGATGGGCTTTGGGGAAGCATGGGCGTGAGTCGGGTGTGGGAGGATTGCCCTCCGGACTTCAATGGCGAAAAGTCGAATAGTTCCGACTCCAACAGTGCCAACCCTGAGGGCGTGGACGGCAAATCTGAACGCAACGGTGTCGACGGGGGTGGAGGAGTGACGGGTCGATCTGGAGTCGAAGGTCGTTCTTGCTCTTCGTATGCATCAGAAACAGCAGCAAGAGCAGAGGCGACGAGTGTTGGATGCAATAAGGGGGTCTGTTTCGAGCTGCCGGCAGTCGTCTGCTCTTCGGAGGAGTGGATCGCATCCGCGACACTCGTTGACAGATTCGACGACTTGTCACCGAGACTGCGTCGAGCCAAAGGCAACCTTCGTCGGTCAGGAGTAGGAGAGCTAGGCGGTCCCATAGGCGCCATCATCTAACATCGACGTCAGGAACGATGGCAAGCAGTAGACATCGGTCTCGTACGCACCTTCGGCTGTTTACCCTTCCCACAGCCGCTAGAGCTGGATGGTCCTGCTTGCTCGACATCGGAGACGGTAGATCTGACGGGAGCCGAATCCGATAAGGGAGATTCAGAACGTAACCATGCGGCCACTGGATCTAGTTCATCTTCCGTCGGCAAATCCATTGTGGGTAGAACCATCGATGACAGCGTGGGCGAAGGCTCTCTAGAATCCTCGTGCAAGCTACGATGCGAGGAGAGAGCAGGGCTGGAGGAACCACTCAGACCGAACACGAGGTCTGGGAGAGAAGACGAGGAGGGTGGTCGTTCAATTGGAGAGGATGGTGCTTCCTCTGCATCTGTGTCAAACAGGTCGTTTGACGATACGTCGCTCGATGAAGATGCAATGGGAGCATCTGCGACTGGAATGGAGGCAGCGCGAGCGATGACGCGATGGTAGTTCGAGGACGGTGGTAGAGGCGGGAACAAGGTTTCAGCAGGGACTTGTTGCTGCTGCATGCAAGCCGCCTGGTAGTACGGTTGATGGTGGGGATTGGCGTTCGAGAATTGTGGGAAGTATGGGGGTAAGACGGGTGCTGGCATTACGATGGTTTGTTCATCAGTAGCCTTCTTCCGCTTCGATCGTGAACCGCCGCCATCTTCCGCGACACGCTTCCGGGAGCTGCGAGACGTGCTGCCGTTGTTCATGTCAACGCAGAGGGCCTTCTTGAATCCACCTCCCTCAAAACAAGGCAGATCGCAGTCGTAGATTGCCCAAAGGCTCTTGCCCTCTGCGCGACCCCTCTGCATCTTCCGAAATACAGCCATCGTGCTAAGAGCATGGCGGACAGAGTTCATCCACGTTGGTTCTCCGCGCCTGTAGTAGGGGAACACCGTTGTGATGTATTCGTAGATGTCTTGCAACGCCAACGCATGCTGAGGAGAGGCCAGAATCGCTCGGCCAATGATTGCTGCATAGGACAGATCTGGCTTTACGGTTGAATACGGGCCTGATGGCAGCACGAATGGGAGATGATCGTCTTCCAAAGGAGCAGGCCTCATTGGACCTGGAGAGGACACGAGATTTACCACGGGTGGAGGACTTGAACGCGGGGTGGGCGGGCATGACGACCCCGTATTTCTCTTCGATGGCGTTTTGGGGTAACGGGGAGCGGGCACCTTGAACCGCCCGCGGTCTCTCTCCTTTGACGGCGTCTCGGGTAGTGCATCGGCGTCCTAAGATGATGGTCGCCACAATGACTTCGCGCACCTCGGAAGACTTAGGATCAGCACTCACGAGAGTCCGCTTGGAAGATGATGCTTCCCCAACCACTCGTTCGCTGTAGTACTTGTAGTGATGGGGAGTATCTGGTGGCAGCTTGAAGGAGAGGCTGGTTAGCGCGAAGAGAGCAATTTGGACGCGTCATACGTACATTAGATGCTTGCAGCCGATCTGAACTGCGGCTCGGGGTAGAGAAAACGCGTTCATCTTCCCTTGGACGCGAAGTGGAACCTTTGGCAGACGGTCACTTGCTGTCACCAATTACTATACAAGCTGCGAAGACGAACCTCTCCGCTGAGATGCTTTGCGTCGGTTCTTCGCTTCCAATATGAGTTCCATCTGGTCTCGAGGACGAGGGGGCACGACCTCGCCATGACTTGACTTCATAGGAGTACGGGGAACTACGGGTGAGGACGCCCGAGAAGAGGTTGATGACAGAGAACTGGACCGAGACCGGCTGTGTATCTCCAGAGCATGCCTAGACTTGTCGTAGATAGGGAGATTGCGCGTGTTAGCGTTCAGAGGGACGAAGGGCTGGTTCTGAAGGAGGACGGTCAGCAATTCCGTTTGTTTCGCCTGGAATTGCTCTTGTGTCATGCCGAGCTTAGAGAGGGCTTCAGGAACGGAGATGGGCTGAGACTGAGATGGTGTCTCGGAGACCGCGGTACGCGTCCTACGCGACGCCATGGCGGGTGAGGGGAGAGGTAGCGCAAGGCCCTGGCAAGAGCAGAGTCTGAGAGAGAAACGAGTTACTTCAGGTTACCGTGACGTACAATAATCGCCCGGTTATATTACGTAAGCACCACGTGGCCATTCACTGCTCCAGATTTGGAAGTTATCGGCTGAAAGTAATCGCCACAGAAACTCGCCTGAGCCTGTGCGCGAGACGCACTGGACAGTGGACCTGAGGTCAGACTCACGCAGACATACCATCCCTCTTCCCTCCGGCCGTCGTCGGCGAACATGGTCTACCACAATCTCAAAGGTGTGTGGACTCGAGCCGCTTCACAGACTCCAGCTGAGTTCTCCGACAGCTCTGATCAAGGGCATACGCGCATGCAAGGTCGGTTGTCTGGTGTCTATCCGATGCCCTTCCTCATCCGAGTAGACCGTCGCAGACGAACGCGCCTTGATCAAGCAAGAGTCCGCGGCCATACGTGCTTCCTTCCGCGAGGAAGACTCCTATGCAAGACATAACAATGTTGCCAAACTCCTCTACATCCACATGCTCGGTTCGGAGGCGCACTTCGGCCAAATGGAATGTCTCAAGCTCGTAGCCAGCCCACGCTTCGGTGACAAACGGCTGGGTTATCTGGGTATCATGCTGCTGTTGGACGAGAACCAGGAGGTGCTCATGCTGGTGACGAACTCGCTGAAGAAGTGCGTATATCCATCGCTTGGGTTCGACTTTGTACTGAGGCCTTACAGCGACATGAATCACGCGAATATGTATGCTGTCGGTCTTGCTCTCTGCACGTTCGCAGATATTGCATCCGAAGAAATGTCGCGAGACTTGGCCAATGAGATCGAGAAGCTTTTGGGTTCCAGTAATACATATATTCGCAAGAAGGTACGCATTTTCCATACTCGTCACGGTGTGCACGCTTCAACAGCGCGATTAGGCTGCCCTTTGTGCACTCAGGGTAGTGCGAAAAGTCCCAGAACTAGCAAACCACTTCGTTACAAAAGCAAAGAACCTTCTCGCCGATCGCAATCATGGCGTCCTCCTGACTGCAATCACCCTCGTCACCGAAATGTGTCAAATAGACCCTAGCTGCCTAGATGAATTCCGGAACGTACGGTTACTCTCTACTCCTCCAATGTCATGGACGCTACTTATACTCACATTGAGCAGGCTGTTCCTCTACTCGTCCGACATCTGAAGGCTCTCGTGACGACTGGTTACAGCCCCGAGCATGATGTCTCTGGAATCACAGACCCGTTCCTTCAGGTGAAGATCTTGCGTCTGATGCGTCTATTGGGCAAGGGGGACGCTAGGGCAAGTGAGACCATGAACGACATTCTCGCCCAGGTGAGACATTACCATGGAGCTCGAGTTTATCTATTACTCACCCCATCCAGGTCGCCACGAACACAGATTCCACCAAGAATGTCGGCAACTCCATCTTGTACGAGACAGTGATGACCGTGTTGGAGATCGAGGCCGACAGCGGCCTGCGCGTCATGGCAATCAACATCTTGGGGAAATTCTTGAGTAACCGCGACAACAACATCCGGTGAGTGCTCGCTCCGTCCTTTCAGACCCTGCCACGCAACCTGTGCCTGATGGAACGCCCTTCATCTCTTTCTCCCCCTGCCGGGCGGTAGCTATGTCGCCCTTAACACTTTGAACAAGGTGGTCGCGATCGATACGAATGCCGTGCAGAGACATCGAAACATCATCCTTGACTGTCTCCGGGACGGCGATATCTCTATCCGACGACGTGCGCTGGAGTTGTCATACGCGCTCATCAACGAGCAGAACGTCCGGATATTGATCCGCGAATTGCTTGCTTTCCTCGAAGTTGCCGATGACGAGTTCAAGCTGGGCATGACCACTCAGATCTGCCTCGCAGCAGAGCGCTTCGCTCCCAACAAGCGATGGCATATCGACACGGTTTTGCGCGTGCTCAAGCTGGTCAGTACTACTGCTTCTACAGATTGAAGTTGTGGAGTGAACATTTGGTCGTCAAAACAGGCTGGCAACTTCGTGCGCGAGGAGATCCTGTCCGCTTTCATCCGTCTTGTGGCACACACACCTGAGCTCCAAGCATATACCGCGTCAAAGCTCTACACGTCCCTTCGATCGGATATCTCTCAGGAGTCACTGACCCTCGCTGCTACATGGGTGATCGGCGAGTACAGCGAGATCCTCTTGGAGGGTGGTCTGGTCGACGAAGAAACTCCGAAAGCGGTATGCAGTTTGTCTTGACTCCTGGTTCCGGTACTAACAGACGACTCACAGATTACAGATCAGGAGCTCATTGATCTGCTGGTCTCGATCCTCGACTCCCCTTATGCCAACTATCTGACTCGCCAGTTCGTGTTGACCGCTCTAACGAAGATCTCGTCACGCCCAACGACCACACCTGGGCAGCAAGAGCGGATACAGAACATGTTGCTCTCGTACACTACAAGCCCCGAACTGGAGATCCAACAACGAGCGGTAGAATTCGCAAGCCTATACAACCTGGGCGACGTCCGGTCTGGTGTGTTGGAACGCATGCCGGCACCAGAACTGAAAGCGACTGTTCTTGGCGTTGGTATGTACATCTGTCCATCGCTTCCTATGAACTTGAACTGAAAGCCTGCATAGTCAGTGAGAACAAACCTGTCGGCTCAGTCAACCCTGGCAAGGACGTGAGTACCTCTTTACTTTGTTCTCCGTGCTGCTGTTGACAGAGTCCAGGCCGATCTTCTGGGCGACGAGATTCCGAGCGCCGCAGCGCCCAACGGCACACCTGCAGTTCCGGCCACACAAGACCTCCTTGCAGAGATATTCGGCAGCTCCGCTCCTGCTGTGCCAGTTTCCACGGGCTCGCCCCCACCGCCCGCCGCACCTCGCAACATCGCACAAGATATCCTAGGACTGTTCGACTCTCCAGCTGCGCCCGTTTCCACACCTTCTCCCGCCCCCGCCCCTGCAGCTGCAGCTGCCCCATCCATGCAATCGCTCTTCGCCGCGGCCGCAACCGTACCTCAGGCGGCATCGCCCCCTCCTACGCAAGCAGCTACTCCTCCAGGGTACTCCGCATACGACAAGAACGAGCTACGCATCACCCTAAACCCGCAGACGTCGGCGACGCGTCCCGGCCTGGTGAGGATCATCGCGAGCTTCCAGGCAACCGGCGCGAACCCGGTGACTGCACTGAACTTCCAAGCCGCGGTCCCCAAGGTGAGTTGCTTCAACCGACATTTCATTGCCGGTCCAACGCAGAAAGCTCAATCATCCCCTTGCAGTCACAACAGTTACAGATGGCGCCTATCTCGAGTCCAGACATCCACCCAGGGCGAACAGAGACGCAGGAGATGCGCGTTCTAGCCCCTGTTGGCGTCAGTAGTTTCCTCCTTGACTGACAATGCTCGTGCTGACAGTCACTCTCCAGGCGAACGTCCGGCTGCGGCTGCGGATATCGTTCAACGTGGCAGGTCGCGCGGTACAGGACCAAGTGGACTTTGCTGGCTTCCCGCCCGGGCTGACTGGTGGATCGTCATGATGTGCTTAACTCTCCTGTAGATCGTACAGTACTTTATCGATTCGCTGTGCAATGCCATGGTTCCTACTGTAGTCCCGCCGTGTACGCTGGGATTGTGACTCAAGAGGGACGAGACATGACTCGAACAGACTCGCAATCGTCCCATATCAAGGTACGCAATGTCATGATTTCAAGCATGCAGTGGCATAGGCAGTAGTGAAACGTAATGTACGATACATGAGCCAACTCCTCACCATTCTACTATACAACAACGCAAATAATGCGCCTAGACGAACATCTGCAGAGGATGACGGTCATACACATTTTGGCCCTCGCTAAGCTCCCCCAGGTCGGGATAGAAGGGAACAAGGGCGTCAGCCGCGCCGAGGTAGAGCGAGTTGTAGATGCGCCAGTAGACCTCGCGGACCTTCCTCGCAGGGTGGAATAGACCCTGGAGGACATAGCTGAGGAGGACGCCCGGGCCGAGGGTGACGCGCATCGCCTCGATGGCCTCCATGACTGCGCCGATGACGTGTGGGGAGGTCTCGAAGCAGTTGGGCCATACGAGGTTCATAAGGTGCAGCATCGAGTCCTCGCAGCCTAGACCTGCGACGCCAAGGGCAAGGTGCTTGACGATTGTGCTGGCAGTCTGCCTGTGCACAAGGTCGCGGTCGGTGAGGGCATCCTCGAGCATGGTGACGACTGAGTCGGCGTAGTACGCGGACTGCGGCCCAACGTACTCGAAGACGAACGAGAGCGCCTTGAGACAGCCGGTACGCACGTTGAGCTCCGCGGTCCGGTACTCGTTGAGGATGGCAGGGATACATGTGAAGGGCCCACAAGTCTCGGCAACGATGGCGATGGCGACTGTACTGCAGACACGACTTTGACGCTCTTGTACGCGCAAGTTGGTCAACAGCACCTGGAGGACATCCTGGGGACCCAGACTCTTCGCGATATAACCAAACGAGTTGACGGCTGCACGACGGATACCCTTCTTGTGCGCCTTGAGCAGGTCGAGCAACTCGAAACAGATACGCATCCATTCGCGAGCCGGGACGAACTCTGCACCACGATCGGCGATACGGCCAATCAAGTTGATCGTCGCCTCTTGCACCTTCTCGTGCCGGTTTCGAAGAATGGGGGTCATACGAGGCACTATGGAAAGCACTGTTAGTCGCCGACGTCACACGCATACAACGGGGGGGACTCACAGAGGTCCTTGACTGGTGGGTTCATCTGGGTCATACCGACCACATTTGCAATGGCACCCTCAGCGGCGATGATGCTACCAAGCGTATCGGGGTACTCTTCACCGAGCTGCTCGAAGAGGACAAGACCGAGCTTGCTCAGGAGCTGGTCTTCGCCACACTGCTTGATAACGACAGCAAGACGAGTGGTAAGATCCGCCGCTTGTTGACGGACCTTGGCACTCTTGTTGTTCAGGCGCCAGAGAATAGTGGATACAATCTGAGTGAGGTATGGCTTCACGCGGATACCTGTAAGCGAACAGTCAGCATTCACATTGACATCATATATGGCATGGTGAAGATTCGACGTACCAAGAGCGTTGACGACCGTACCGAAACCATCCAACATGACCTGATCCTCCGTAGTCTGCTCCTGGAAGGCGTAGATGATACCGTCGACGAGGCGGACTTCCAGACGCTCATCGATGTCGGAAGCACCGAGCGAAGCGACAACCTTGGTGATTGTCTCCATGACCATCTTCCGGTACGGCTCAGCCTCGTCCTTCAGCTCGTTCACTATCCTTCCGACGATCTCCGCAACGCCGGCCTTCTGTGCGAGCTCGACAGTCGTCTCGACGACTTGACGGTAGTTCCGGCGGTCGAGAGCCATGCGACGGACCCAGAACGACTTGAAGAAGTCAGGAAGAATGTCTTGCTTGATGTACTGAGCGGTAACACCCTCTGTAGCAGCGCATTGCTGGACGACTTTCAAGACGATCTTCTTCATCTCCTCGTCGGACGTTTGGAACTCACGAATGAGGATGATGGTGACTTCTTTGATGTAATAGGAGACGTACTCCGGGTCCATGAGGGGGAGAATGAATCCGATGGCCTTCAGGAATGCCGCCAAACTCTTTCCACGATGTAGACGGATACCGACCCACAGAGGCTTCAGCACGTTATCGAAGGATTCGATACCATACGGAGCAGCAGCCTCAGCCAGGGCGGCTAGGGCAAGGGCCGTCATCGTGCGGACCTTGGTCTGCTCGTCTTGGAGCCCGTGGGCGATACAGTCGACGAGGTTGCGCAGGTGAGGGAGGACGGCGCACCCCATCATGATGGCAATCTGTTGCACGATACGAATACCGGTGTGACGTGCTTGCCAGGACTTCTTACTACGACAGACGGCCTTCAGGAAGGGGAGGAGCGAGGGGATACCCAGAGCAGAGGCAACAACGGAGAACGCACGAGCCGTTGTGTTGCGGACATACTCGTCGGCGTGGTCAATGTCGGGACGCATGGTGGAAATCATATGAGCGAGACCCGCGGCCTTGGAGAGATTTGAGATAATCTCTCGTCCCTCAACGCGCGCGTAGTAGTCCTCGTCGATGAGCAGCGGCTCGATGACGACAAGAATCTTGTGGACGTACGGTCGCACAAGGTCATCGAGCTTGTAAAGGACACGATCGATGACCTTGACAAGTAAGTGGCGCTCCTGGTCCTCGAGGGTACGCTCCATGAGCAAGGGGAGAATCTTGTCGAACAGGGGACCTGCGCCAAACTCGCGGGCCTTGTCGGTAATCTGTCGCAAAGCGGTCTTGCGGACGGGGGGAGTGCCGTTCTTGATTTTCAACAGCAACCGCATGATCTTGCGCTCCTTCATCTCGTCTACCGATAACTCCGTTTCGTCCTCCTCCTTAAGGATTTTGGCGAAGTACTGGGCGTCTTCAGGTTTGAAGAACGCGAGGTTGCCAACGCCGGGAATCTCTGTAGGTAGCTCCGGTGCGAGACCGGCTGCTGCAGCAACAGCAGCCGCGTCTGAACTCTCTTGGATCTGGAAGCCACCCAGCTCCGTCGATGATGGCGGCGCAAGTTTAGGTGGTCGGACGAGAGGAGCGTAGCCAGGAGGAGGGGTCACGATGGCATAGCCGGAGGAAGGGAGAATGGCATCCAGCTCCTCGTCGGTGAGGTATCTGTTATGCTTGTCCTCGTGCATGAGCCCGGGAGCATTCATGATGATTGGGGTCATCGGGACATCCGGGGCAGCGGCGGGAGCTTGGTCCCAACGCGACCTCTTCCCGCTGGGGGTCTCCGTTGCGACGTCGGCGGGGGTCGCATCCCATCTAGAACGCCGCTTCTTCGGCGCAGCGCCCTCGAGAGCCTCTTGGGACCACTCACCCTTGTTCTCCTTATTCTCCTTGTTATCCTCCGGCTCCGCCACGTCCCAGCGACGCTTCCGCTTCGTCCCCTGCATAGCGGCAAGCTCCTGCTGCGCCTCCTCGATTTCAGCGCGAGGCGGAGTCTTGTCCAGGTCCATCTTTGCTTGACCCTCCTCTCGTACCTGCCTCTCCTTCTCCTCGATAGCTCGCCTCACCCGCTCCTCCTCCTTCTCCAAACGCTGCAACCTCATCGCATCCTTGTAACCTCCGTCCACCTCTTGACCCTCAACGACGGCCTTGAAGGCGTCAGCACTTTCATGTGCCTGACGGTTGAACCGACGGTTGTGGTAGTCAGACTGTCGAGTAGCAATCTGACGCTTGGAGGCCGTCTCAGCGAACGGGTCGATGTCTTCTTCCTCTGCCATCTCCGCAAACTCCTGGAGGACCTCTTTTGGAGCGGTGAAGGAGTCGACAAGCCTTGGTTCTGACATGATGATGAGAAGGAACGAGGAAGTGGAATATGAGAGTGGTAGAGGTAGAGGAGTTAGGAAGAGGAATGAGAGTTCGTGGACAACGGCTCCGCTGAGTAACGCCACAGCACTCTGGTGCCCTTTCAGACTCCGACTCAATCTAGGTAGCACACCAGCTTGACGCTCGTGTTGAACGAGGACTCAGTCGAACTTGCTGCTTGTGTTCCTCCTCCCATCTATCAGGAATGTCTACACGAGAAACAGACCGCATCACCGCTGCTGAGGAAACCCTGAATAGTACGCTGTTTGTGCTCACCTCGAAGCACCATACCATGACCGCCCGTTCGCAGCACTCCATGATATCTCTCAGCTATTGAACACAGGTCTCGACAAGGAAACCCTTGCGACCTGTGTAGGGCTGATTGAGAGCGGTGTTAATCCAGAGGCACTTGCGGTACGTCCGTCTTTCTAGCTCATGTGGATTTTGCATGAAGACATTGTGTCCCACCATGTCCAGGCTGTCATTCAAGAGTTGCGACGAGAGAGTGCGGCAGCGGCAAAGCCGACGCGTTCTAGTACGAATGGGAGATGAACATGACTGGTTTGAACAACATGACGGATGGGGATTACGCATCAAGTCGAGCACCTTTACCAATGTGAGTCAACAGCTTTGTTCAGAGCCCCTGGGAATCAGCAGGGTGGTATCTACCAGTCGGCATCCACAATACAGTCCATGAGACGGAATTTACACGCACACGTTCAAGTCTAATAATCATATGTGTGTCGTGATTCCTCGCTGTGTGGCGCGACAGCGAGCTTAGTCAATCGCGATGATCATGCGTCGAGAATTCTGACCAAGGACAATCGGGAGCACCTTTATGCGCACTGCACATTACGCTGCTGTGTTTATCGGGCAAGCTTACTGAAATTCGGCACAACTTCTCTGACTTGCAAGGGTTAAGAGATCTAGACCTCGCACCATATAAAGACCGTGAGGCACGATAACCGTATCCATTCCCACTACCTTCTCCGAAACCTCTGCAACCCTCTGCATAACCCTTCATCATGCCTGGATACAAGTCACCGCTAGAAGGCTATGAAAACGCGGAAACACTTCCTACAACGGTCAATGCGGATGGAAAATCGCTCTACAACCCACCTGGGCCACGCTCCGCGGCATACGAAGAGTTCGAGAAACCTATCGATCCCAGCAACAACGGGTTTGATTTTCACAGTGCGTTGCACGAGACTTCCTCATCATCTTCAATTGGTGCTCACCCTATCATACAGTATACTACATGTCCAACGCGCCTGAACAAGTGCAGTATGCCAAAGAACTTCACGAGCGCATCCGGAGAGAATTCCCGGAGGTGATCTTCACTTGGCAAGCTTGCTCAGAGGGTGATCGACTGATGACAAAGCTCGTTCCGTCAGTTCCGCATTTACAAGCTCATGGATAGACCCGTCGGGCCTCATCCTGTCCCGATGTTCGAAGTGAACGTGTTCACTCCTCATCAGGTCGGAACGTTGTTTTCGTGGCTGGTGGTCAATCGCGGGCCGCTCTCGTGAGATCGTCCTATCAGATATTCGTACTGTCACGATCTCACTGCATCCGTATTCATCTAGCGTTCTAATCCACCCCAACACGGATAACGCCTACAGAGATCATACGGAGTCCGTAACGTGGATGGGGACACCTTGGCCGTTGCATACGGAGTTGCTCAAGAAGTTCATGTAATGTGCCTGCCGTCGCTCTCGATAGTCTGATTTACGTGTCTCGTCAGTGTACGTATGAACAGAAGGATACTGGGTCGTCCTACGAAATCGTGACGCCTTTGGAACTGATATTCACGACTTCAACCGCTGCATGGTCTCCGATCAATTATGCTGGACGCAACATGCTGGCGTGTTACTCACATCATGCTCCCATACTCTGTTCGACACCTCCCTGTGCATCCTCTTCATCTCAACCATCAGGCGCACGTTCGGCTCGCATTGTTGGCACCAAATCTTCTTCTTCAACGACTCCGTGAGAAGGGCGGGGATGTCAGGCATGAGCTGTGACAGCGACATTCCGCCCGTGAGATTTCGCAAACCCTCCGCCGTCTGCCTGAAGAGTCCAACCACCCATGCATTGGCGTACACCACCTGTGGCGCGGGCGTTGCAGGTGCTCTCGCAGGTTTCGCCGGGCCCGCTTTGGCTTTGCGTGTTGCAGGTGGTGTCCCAGGCTCTGAGACGGATGCTGTGATAGAGGTTGTGGACATGGTGGGCGACGGTGCTGTGCTAGGGGGTGGGACTACAGCGTTCACCACCTTCGAGGCCGCCGCGATACTTTGCCGGCGGTTGATGAGGAGGGTATGGTAGATGTTGCCGGATGTGGACTCCATCTCTGGGACGTACCCGTGCGCAAGGAGGTCTCCGCGGAGCGATTGGAGGACGCCGGCTGCGACATCATTCAGCCCCTTCGTCGAGGACAGGAGATATCGAGAGAGGGGGCGATCGTTGGAGTACCACCTGAAATGGCGGCTGAGCTTCTCGAAGACGTGTTCGAGTTTGTACTCCCTCGCGCAGACCATCATGTCGACAGCCGCGCGGAGACCGCCCAAGTCGGCGGTCATGGAACATTCAGTTCCATAGCATAGCTCGAGGACGGGGCTCAGGATGGACGCTGGTGCTGCCATCTCGAGGACTGGAAGGCTGCTTGGAGGGACTCCTACATGCGTCTCCGACAAACGAGCTATCTGGTCGGCGAGCACGGGCGACGCCATGGTCAGGATGATCCTATGAGAGACAAAGTCGCTTCCGTCTGAAGAACGACAGATGATGTCACCGTAAGGGCGGGCGCAGTAGGTGATCGCGCGCGTTCTGGAGTATCGACTGGCCTTCTTCTCCTGCGTGTGTGCATCGGCGATGCTGGCGGGATCTGGATCCCAGAAGCAGAACGACTCCGGCACGTCCCCGCGCTTCTCATGGAATACAGCCAGACGGTAGACGTCTCCCGCGGTTATCTTCCGGAGCTCCTTGGGAGGTTCCACTGGGATGCCCGACTCGAGCATTGCAGCGGCAGCCGCCTTTGCCTCCTCGTCCAATCGTAGCAGGCAGGCAATCGCCCACACGCGTAGCGGCTGGTCCTTGATATGCAAACGCAGCGTCTTCTTCAGCAGAGCAATGGCTTCCTCCATCTGATACTTTATTGCAGCTTCAAGGACAAGCCGCACGTCTCTTAGACTGGAGAAGACCGGGTCCGCGGTGGGGTATGCTAGACGGAGTAGAGGGTCGAGTGTCTCGCTGTCCTCGGACATGGGGATGACGGGTTTTGCATCAATAACAGACTGACTCGAGTCGCCAGCGTGTTGCTGAGTGATCCTGAATGTATTGACGAGTACGGGCGACGCCTCAGCGAGGATGTCGCTCCGTATACGGAAGTGCACCCCATCGCGAGACCGTATGACGAAGTCGCCTGCAGGATTATTGAACGGAGGTTGGGCAAATGTCGTCGTCGTCGTCATTGCAGCTTGGCAAGGAGATATACAATGAAGGGTTCTGTCTCGATCGTTAGATAGACACATATGTTAGAATTGTAGCCCTGATCTGATAGCAGACCAACTGTAACATACAGTGCGTCCTTCAGGGGGTTTGAACTGATGGAGCTTGGCACTCCTTGAGGACCCCCGGACTTCCGTAGAGCTCGCAGACTCTGCGATTGTGGAGCAAGCAACCAGTGCCTGGGGCTGCCATATCCGGAAACTACGCCACGCGGCCGCCAGTGGGTGAGAGCCGGCCCGGGGTGTCCTCCAACTCGGACTCGTCACAGTTCTTTAAACTTCGACTTCTGCCTACTTTGGTCTTCCTTCAATCCTTCTGCACGTATGCGCACTCAGTGGCATATATATAGCCCGACTGATCCGGATTGCGCGCCGCTATCATGACACAGGCAAGGCAAGCCTGTGCCCGGAATTGAGACTCACCTTTTAAACCACCCACGCTACAGGTCTCCAACCCTATCATTGCGGCGTCTGCGGTTTATGATCAATGACATACATGTGTACTTGTCAACCGAGACAGACTCAGATGCGATGAGAGGATAGCTGCCAGTACTAGTATATGTACCCTGGGTAACGTTGACGCAATCATGAAGGCAAGTTGCATAAGTGTGATCAATTGACACTCCCATTCGCATGCTTCTAACTAGTTCTAACTACTGCTACTACTAGGGACACGGACGTACGGACCAACCGCATACGGGAAAGAACTCTCTCACACGATTCACGGCAATTGGCGCTTCTGCTGCATAACACCTCAACAGCTGCTCGGTATCAAGAGCAGGAGCGGTCTGAGTGCGGACCTCAATGGTGCAATGCCAATCAGGATCACGACATTCTCGGCGGAGAAGACGCACTGTGAGCTTTCCCGCTCACTGTCGGTGCTAACAACTCCGCGTCCTCCTTCGACCCCGCTGCCATGCCTATTTGTCCCTTTGCACGATTAGGCTGCTACCCATCGACTTCTCTCCTCTCCTGATTACCCCACAACGCGAACGAGCAGCCATGTCAAAGTCCACGGAGAAACCAGAGAAAGACTCCAACAATGGCACCGATGGAACGCGCTCGGAAGTCACCTCCGAGGTCGAATTGAATATCATCACGGAAGGGAAGCTGCTGAGAAAGCTCGACGCCCATCTCCTGCCGGGGCTCGTCCTCCTCTATCTCCTGTCTTTCCTCGATCGCAGCAATGTTGCGAATGCTAGGCTCGAGGGATTGGCCACTGATCTGAACATCAGTGAGTATATGTTGTCAACGCGGAAATCTGAGCTAACGCCTATCACTACACGACAGCCGGAAACCAGTATCTGACGTCCTTGACGCTGTATTTCATCGGCTACGTCATATTTGAGGCATGCGGCGCCGCGAAGAGTCACATCGACATCGTCAGGGCTGACCATGTTTTCTGGACAGGTCCCGTGCAATGTCATCCTCAAGAGGACGAGCCCCAAGATATGGCTCCCGACGCTTACCCTTCTGTGGGGCATCGTCTCAACCTTGATGGGAGTGACCCAGAACCTAGCGGGGTTCTTCGCAGTACGCTTCTTCCTCGGCGTAACAGAGAGCGGGCTCTTCCCTGGGGTAGTCTTTTACCTCAGTATGTGGTACAAACGCCATGAGCGCGTCTACCGCGTCGCTCTGTTCTTCTCTGCGGCCAGTCTTGCGGGTGCATTTGGTGGTATTTTGGCATATGTATGTTTTCGACGCATATATCTCCTCCCCATAGAGCTTCCACTGACGTGCTCACGGTAGGGAATTGGCAAGATGAAAGGTGTTGGCGGGTTGAATGGCTGGCGATGGATTTTCATAATCGAAGGTAAGCCACGGTCGATGCGATTGCTACTGCCCAGCTCACGATGTGCTAGGTCTCTTGACTGTTGTCGTCTCCCTCTTCGCCTATAGGTTCATCGTCAACTATCCGACCACCGCGCCGTTCCTCACCGAGCCGGAGCGCAAAGTCGTTCAAGACCGCCTCCGCGCCGACAGTGACGCCACAGCTGCCGAACCCTTCTCTTGGGACGCGGTCGTACGCGCCTTGAAGGATCCCAAATGCTGGCTGTACGGTCTAACATTCCACACCCTTTCGCTGCCTCTCTATACCCTCTCCCTGTTCCTACCCACAATCATCAAGGACCTTGGATATACCGCGGCAAACGCCCAGCTTCTCAGCGTCCCTCCGTATGCGCTCGCCACCATTCTCACCCTCGCAGTCTCCATCCTGTCCGAGAAGTTACACAGGCGGGCACCACTCATAATCGGCTCCTCCTTGGTCGGGATCATCGGCTACGCAATCCTCATCAGCAACACGTCTCCCACCACTCGCCCCGGAGTCAGCTACCTAGGAACCTTCTTCGCCGCGGCGGGGATCTATCCTGCCACCGCTCTCGCGCTGTCGTGGCCCGCCATGAACGTCGCCGGCCAGACGAAGCGCGCTACGGCCACTGCCATGCAGATCAGCATCGGCAACCTAGGCGCGGTGTTGGGGACACAGTTGTACAGGCCGGTGACGTCGCCGCGGTACCTGCTCGGCCACGGTTTCGCACTAGGCTATCTGGTCGCCAACGTGATCGTCGTCGGCACGCTGTGGTGGTTGCTCGTGAGGGAGAATGGGCGGAGAGAGCGATCGGTGTCAGTGCGCGGGCTTGACGGGACGCACAAGTCAGAAGAAGATAGCGGACCGTTGGAGAACGACGATGACGTGCGTTGGCGGTTCAATATCTGATGAGTTGCCTGGCGTCGGCGATATCCTTCAATTGATACATTTGTTTCTTCTTGACTTCGCACTACATACAACAGGACGGGACAATGATGCATGACGACTCTAGACAGACAACTGAGAACGATGCTGCACCTATCAGTCTGGTACCCTATAAATCTTCTTTGCCGCTCGAATTTTCCTGGGATGCGCAAGTTAGACACGATAGGTCGGCATGAATAGCGACAGTGAACTACATACGCAGTGTCCACACACCGCATCGCGCACGTCTTCATGCATCTTCTCGATGCGCAGGATGATGTAGACGTTATCCTTGCACCTGTCGCACCACACCTTCCGCCGTACGGACTCCTTGAGGGTCCCCAACGTGTCCGCCCAACGCAGCGTCATCTGCTTGTCATGGGAGCGGAACCTCTCTGCAGTACGCTCGAGGATCTCAATTAGCCACGGGTGTCCTGATGTGGGATTTGCTTCTGCCTCGCTCGCGACAGACACCTGGCCGGGCTTCTGCGGCTGGTCGGCAGCCTTGGCCAACTCCACTATCACGGTGCGGCCGTCAAGGCTCTTCTTATCGAAGAGCTCAACCGCCTTCCGAGCGCCTTCGACGGTCTTCAACGACACAAGGCCGTAGCCGGCAGAGCTTTGGTCGATGCTGCCGCGTAAGATGACTTCTGCAGAAAGACTGGAAAGTGGCACAGTTAGGATAGTCGGAGATCACCATAGCTGCACCACGGACGTACACCTCGCTTTGAACAGGCTCGAAGAATGCCTTCAGACCTTCATCTGTGGTGGAATACGCCAAGTTGCCCACGAAGACCTTGCGAGCGTGAAGGTGAGGACATGCAGTACTCCTGGTTCGGTAGAGACGTACCTTGACTCCTGCAACGGAGGATGCGCTCTGCAGAATTCTTGAGACTCTCGCAAGACTGCGTTGATGGTCCACAAATAGACGGTGATAGTGGAGCGCGGGTGTGATCTCCATCTCGGGAATGCACCCGTGCGCCAACAGGTCGGCGCCCGACAGGAAACGACGGGCCTCCTTCGCAATGTCAGACAGACCATATTGACAGGCTAGGAGGTAAGTGGCAAGTGGCTGGCGAACTTTTGCGGTGCCGATGGCCATAGAATCGTATCTCAGTGTATTGTAAAGCGCGTCCATACTGAGTCGCTTGGCAGCTGCAATCATCGGTAACGCCTCGACGGCGGAGAACTGACCATACTTCATGGATGAGTAGCGGACGGGGTAGCAGAGTTCAAGCATCGGACCCAAGATTGAGCTGGGGACATCGATATCGAGGACGGGGAGAGACGAGGATGGCTCTGAGGGAAGAGCGAGGATTTTCTTGAGGAGGAGAGGAGATGCTGATCCGAGGATGATCTTGTGGGTACTGAACTCTCGCCTGTCTGATGAGCGGCAGATGAGGTCAGAGAAGGGACGGTCTTGGTAGACTATCGTGCACTTGTCCGGTTGGTCGGAGGTTTTGGAGAGTGGTACATCTTCAGGAAGGGGCTCGAAGAAGCTGAAACGCTCCTCCACATCTCCGCGCGCATGGTGGAACTTCAGGAGACGGAAGTATGTCCCAGCGGTGACTTCCTGCAGCTCTGGTGGTCCGTCGTCTGGTAACTCGTCCCGAAGAAGGACCCTCGCAGCAGTCATCGCTTCGTCCGCAAGCCCAAGGCTGCACGCGGACGCCCACACTGCGAAAGGTTGAGAGTCAATAAACGCGAGAAGCGCCTTCTTCATGAGCGTGACGGCTTCCTCCATCTCATACTTCATGGCCGCAGCGAGAATTGAACGAATTTGAGATAGCTCGGTGAGGTTGGGGTCAGCAACGGGGTAGCATAGGCGAAGAAGGTGATCTAGCGTGACGCTATCCTCCTGCACTGCGACTACGGGCTTGCCATCCAGATAATTCGGATCGTCTGAGTTGGTGATAGGGTCTGGTAGTGGCACAGTGAACATGTCGGAAAAGATGGGGGATGCCTCAGCGAGGATCCCACTCCGCACACGAAAATTGACCCCATCCCGCGTACGAATGATGGTGTCGCCCGCGGGATTATTGAAAGGCGGTCGGGGGAGAGAGTCGTTCATCTTTGATCCAACCCTTTGTTCTGAGGATCCGGATGAGTCTACGCCACCCGCGACGCGGCACTTCAAGTTGTATCAGTTTGCCGTGGACGACTCAGCAAGCCGATAGCCAGGAACACACCTTGTACTCAGCAAATTGTCAGTTATCGAGGCTTAGGCTAAGGGCGCAACAGGGGTCCTGCTTCGTTGTCAGTGGCAAGAGCTGGCAAGAGGCTTCGCGATCGAGAGCGTCATGGTGAGCGCCTGTTGAACGCTTCCGCAGCTCCCGCGAACGTTGTCACTGCTCGCTTTTCTTGAGTCTTCATTTCTGTTGCTGTGTTATGAGCGGACAAGGACCTTTTGCCATATTCGATAAAATGTTGACACTGACCCACCACCCTTGTCTTACCGACGCATTTAGTATTTAGGACTTCTTGCAGTGATTGGGTATTGGGGCCTTGTTAGGACCTCATCACCTTATAGGTAGGGGTAACCGTGGACCCGATGCCTTCCATCTGGATTCTGCAGGAGACTTAAAGCTTGCAGCTTGCGCATGCGTACGTGCTGCGTAAAACATTCCAGCATCGAAGTCGAGCGCCGTGCAGAACCATCTTGAAGGTCTCGGAGGCCTAGAACGACAACAGCTTGCACGTGAGAGGACTCGCGTCAGATCGCGTGATTCGCTCTGAATCCGGATCATGTCTCGCGCGTCAGTGGCACTGGCAGCCTGAGCGGACCCGAGGACTGAGTACTGAGACTTGGACTTGCTATAAGAACCGTTGCCCTCCTTCCTCTTGACCGCCTTCCGCCAACACCACTATCACCAATCTCCCATCCAACTGCACGCCTCACCCTCGATATGCCAATCACTGCCCACATCGTCGATAGCGCTCTCGGCGCCGTTGGAAACACCCCACTCGTCAGGTTGGACCGCATAGCCAAGGAGGAAGGTTTGCAGTGCAATTTACGTGAGTCTATGCGTCCTGTTATGACTGCTTGTGCTCCGTGCTCATATCATCGGTCAGTCGGAAAGGTTGAGTACACGTCCGCTGGCGGCTCTGTCAAGGACCGGATCGCGAAGCGGATGGTCGAAGAGGCTGAAAGGGAAGGAAAGCTTGTCCCAGGGCGTAGTGTCGTTATCGAGCCCACTTCAGGCAACACCGGTGCGATTTCTGCGCTCGAAGCGTCAGCGTGCAAGGCAACTCATGAGCATGGGACAGGTATCGGTCTCGCTATGGCGTGCGCAATCAAGGTCAAACGCATATATTTGTTCCATTGAACATATGCTGAATACTACAGATAAGGGATATTCGGTGATCATCACGATGCCTAACAAGATGTCTCTCGTGAGTGCATCTCGGGCTTGACCTGCTTGACCCCGCCGACCGTCCTCCATGATCACATAGGAGAAAGAAGCCGCCTTGCGCGCCCTGGGAGCCGAGGTTGTCCGCACACCTACCGAGGCCGCTTGGGATTCTCCGGAGTCACACATAGGTAGAGCACTCATACTGATGCACCGACCTCTCGTGGCTGAATTCCTTAACGATCGCAGGAGTGGCTCAACGACTGCAGCGCGAGATTCCTGGGGGTATCATTCTAGATCAATACCGCAATGTGAGTACCCTCTCTGTAGCTCGATGGTTCATATGAGTCATCTATCATACTCCAGGTCAACAATCCTTTGGCCCACGAGTACACGACTGGACCGGAGATCATTGAAGCAGTTGTCTCCAGCCCGTCCACCGATGCACATCCTTCATCCGGAAGAGTCGACGTGCTTGTTGCCGGTGCAGGAACCGGTGGAACGATCACTGGAATCTCTCGTGCGATTAAGAAGAAGCATAACAAGGACTGTATCGTTGTTGGCGTTGACCCCGTATGCCTATTCTCCTAGCTCCCCAGTTCACTCCATCTCACTGGTTTGCCACTCAGAAAGGAAGCATCCTCGCCTACCCGGACGAACTGAATGCTGATGACGCGGGCAACCCGTACGTAGTCGAAGGGATTGGCTACGATTTCGTTCCGGACGTGCTGTCACGAGACCCTGCGGACGTGAACGACTGGATCAAGACTTCTGACGAGGAAGCCTTTGCTGCTGTGCGTTTGCTCATGCGCCACGAGGGTCTGCTTGTTGGCGGCAGCAGTGGGAGCTCCCTGAGCGGCGCGCTGCGTTGGCTTCGTAGCGACAAGGGACGCGCCATCGCTCAAACCAAAGGCGCCAACGTGGTTGTGCTTCTGCCCGATGGGTGAGTCCCAAACGAGGCACACTGCATTGCAGGTTTGCTAATGTGTGATCAAACAGAATCCGGAATTACATGAGTAAACCGTGGTTCCTCAAGATGGCTCTAGAGGCGGAGCCGACGCCGCTTGCACGCCGCATAGCAGATGTCCTCAAGACCTCGAAGGGCGATGTGCAGACGAACGTGAACGGTCTCGCGAGTGGGATCGCGGCGCGCACTTCGGCAACTGACCTTGAAACCCGACCGGACGCCGTAGACGAGACATCGAAGTGAGCGTTGGGTGCGATCCTAGAGATGGACAGCAGAAGCAGACGATCTTTGTAATCACTAGACCCTCAAGGCGCGTTCTATGTCTTGCGATGCCGCAAGGCTGATCCGTCTTGACTATTGTAGCTTGTTCCCGATTCATCCTCATGACACGTAAGACATACTGAGTTATGTTCCACCCGATGCCCGTCTCCCCAAGCTTTGAGCCTCGAGCACTTGGAGTAAGTAGAGCGGACCGCGTCGGGGCGGAAGGATGACTGAGCGAGCTTGTGACAGTAACAGTGGTGGGGTGCCCCGATGGCCTTGTGTCCAGGCCACGCAACTCCCCGACTCCACGCGAACATCGGCGTCCTTCCACGCACACGTACTCCACCATGCGCTCCGTAGTCCGGAGCTCATTAACGCATAATGAAAAGGCAAAGATGGAAGACCTGGTGAGACGGGTACCTGACGTCAACTCGACATTCGAAGCACGTACTCTGTTTTTCCGACGGGTCTTCCCGGCGGTCATGCGCTGTTTTTGCTTCGCTATACACTCCTATACTGTATGCACATCCTTCGCGAACATCAAGCTTTCTACAGCACACGCTGATATCATCTTCTGGTATGTCCGACAAGGCTAGCCTGGTGTATGTCACGCTCACGTGGTGCCACAAAGGTGTCGGCGTCCCCATTTCGGGAGATCATACGCTCCTTCGTGTCATCATGTTACCAAGTCCAGCAAGAAGACATGACCTGGAGGCATTCCCGGCTCGGACCGTCTTCGATGTCGTTTGACCTACCGCTTGGAGCCATACCAACCGCTAATCTTGTGAGTGTTTGCGCTTTTGCATATAAAGGTGCTTGCTCCAACGGTCTCATTTTCCCAACCTCGGACAGCTACAGTCTGAGGCCATCCTCGCCATGAAGTTTGCATCACTCCTCATCCTCGTCGGCTCGGCTCTTTGCGCGTCCGCCGCCTTCGTACACCCCGGTATGCTCCATACCGCCGCCGACCTGGCGCGCGTCCGCGACAAGGTCAACACCAAAGCCCAGCCGTGGTTGACGGGCTGGAACAAGCTCGTCAACAGTACCTACGCTCAACCAAACTACACCCCCCATCCTGTCCAACTCCTCTGCCGTGGCTCGCCCGCGAGCTGTCAGGAGAACTACGCCAACGTTTACCGCGACGCTGCTGCCGCGTACGCGCTTGCGGTCCGCTGGAAGGTCACCGGCGACACGCAGTTCGGGGACGCGGCGGCGCGCATCCTGAACGCTTGGTCGAGCACCATGACGGAGATCTCGGGCAACTCGGACAAATACCTCGCGTCCGGCCTGTACGGCTACCAGCTCGCGAACGCAGCGGAGCTCCTCCGCGACTTCCCCGGCTTCACGAAGGACAACATGGCGGCGATGGTCAGGCTCCTCGTGAACGTCTTCTACCCGATGAACCACCGCTTCTTCGTCGAGCACAACGATGCGAAGGTCGACCACTACTGGGCAAACTGGGACCTCTGCAACATGTGAGCTTTGCTGTTGGACGCATTTGCTTGCCAGACGTGCCGCTGACCGACCGCATTCGTGCCTCCTGTAGGGCCACGATGCTCGCTACAGGCATCCTCGCCGACAACCAGGCCATCTTCGACGAAGCCATCAACTACTTCTACAACGGCGCCGGCAACGGTTCCATCAAGAAGGTCATCTGGATACTCTACAACGACGGCACCGGACAGCTCCAAGAGGTGAGAGCCACTTCTCGCGCTCAATTCTGGTTCTGGGACTTCCCTACCTCCACCGTTCACTGACGCCCTTCGACTTTTCAGAGCGGCCGCGACCAAGGTCACGCTATGCTGGACATTGCCCTGCTCGCCGCCTTTGCGCAGATGGCGTACAACCAGGGCATCAACCTCTGGGCGTACGACGACTACCGCATCCTCAAGGGCGCGGAGTACGCGGCCAAGTATAACCTCGGCAACGACGTCCAGTACACGACGTACGTCAACAGCGACGTGACGCAGACGGTGATCAGCCCCAACGGCCGCGGGAACATCCGCCCCATCTGGGACCTCGTCTACAACCACTACGTCAAGCGCGAGAAGCGCGCCGCCCCGTTCTCGCAGCAGTATGCCGAGCTCGTTCGCAGCCAGGGCGGCGGCGCCGACGGCGGAGGCGGCCACTACGGTACGACCAGCGGTGGCTTCGACCAGCTGGGGTACACTACGCTCATGTTCACGCTCTGAGCATGATGCACAGTGAAAGGCAGTCAAGGGTGGTCATACTAGCGCTCATGTAACCGTCAAGCCGCCCTGTGTATACCTGGCCTTCCAGATGCACAGTATGAGGTATCAATGGGGGCTCCCAAACGCGCTTCCTGAGTGATCGTCTACAACGAGTGGAATTTAAAATATAACGCTACAGTGGTACAATCAGTGAATATGCGGTGATATGCGTAGTTTGCGAGAAAACAATGAATGTGCTGTATCCAATCACTCCTCCTGCTCTGCTTCTGCCTCTGCCTCTGCCTCCACCTCTGCCTCCACCTCTGCCTCCACCTCCACATCCACCTCCGTCAGAGCCCCTGCTTTCGTGTCTGCCGGCTGCTCGGGCTTCTTCTCTGGCTCTGGCTCGAGATTGCGTAGGCGCATCTCCACAAGGAACTCCTTATCACGTATCGTCTGGGACCAGGAGCCCATGACCTTGGACATCGCGAGCACGCCTTGCGCGATGCCCGCGGCGGTGAATATACCGGGATAGACATGCAAGACTACGGGATTGAGTCACATGAGCACAACGGAGCCGGTATAGAAAGGAAGTCGACTCACAGAGGAAGTCACCGTCGATGGGCAGAGTGACGATGCGTGTAATTCCCCACAGCGCCGCGGCGGGGAGGACGACCATGCCGAGCAGTCCGACGGTCAGAGGCGCAATGACATCCTTCGTGGCCCGCATGGGGTCTAGGTGTGTCCAGCCATTCCGTAGAATCTGCAGGTTTATGTCAGTCAGCTGCGGCAGGACAAAACGAGCGTCCTGAGACATACTCGGTCAATTCCACGGATGAGATCCGGGCCATGCACTTGAGCGGGGGGTTGCATGCGGAAAGAGCGGATGACGATCTTGCTGTACAGCAAGCCGAGGGCCCACATGTCGACCATGCGTATACGAGGCTCGACGAGCGGATTGGCGGCGTGTCGGATAGGCTGGACGATGTAGAGCTCGAAGACGAGCCCGACGAGCGTTGGAATGACGATGCCGAGCATGAAGACCATGTAAACCGCCTGTGCAGCCCATAGGAGGGTGCGTTTGACCACAAACAGCGGCCATTCTGCACGATTCTCCGAATCGCTCCAACGGCGCTGTCGGCGCTTGTCCATCCGGTCGAGAGCGCTCCCGACTAGCCAGCATCCCCACAGCAAGTAGAAGCCGGCAATGAAGGAATAGCCATCGTGAACGTCGCCTTGGACGAACAGGCGGAAGAAACCCCGGCCGAGAAGGATTGGTGCGGCTAGGACAGACGCGAGTATGAGCGAACCGATGATCCACAAACACAGGAGGAACACGATGACCCGGCGTCGGAAGTTCGGCGGGATGTAGACAACGGTGTAGTCGTCCTTCACCGAGCGTTTCGCTTTTTGTGTCTCCGCATTCTGCGCATCGATTAGCTTTCTGGCCTCTTCGTTCACAGGCGTCCCGTCTTCTAGCACCTCGACAGTCGCGGGGGAATCTTTCACGAGGGCAACGTTGTCGCTGTTCGGTACCCGTCGGAGACAGCCCTCGTGTACAGCTTCCGCGTCGTCCATCTGAATGCCGTCGTCAATGAGAAGGGACCTCCAGGACCATTGTGATGGCGTAAACTCTTCAGTGGGATAGCGGCCGCCAAACATGTACGATGATAGACGAAGCCTTGAGGCGAGATACTTCCAGACAAACGATCCAAACCGCCTCAGCGCCTTGCGCGGCCGGAAAGAATCCACTGTGTAAGGCAGTAGCAGCTGGAGTATGATGAGATCGATAGGAACTTCCGACAATGGCTCCCTGAGTACAAGTCAGCGCGCTTACAAGAACATAAGACCATAATGCCTACCGAATCTTCCACCTGAACGGCATGATAGTACGGCTGAAGAGACGAAGAATGCCGGACACTGTCGCAACGCCACTGGCGACGACGAATCCATACATCATCGCGCTGAGAACAAGCTTGCGGATCTGCACAAACGTCGGGCGTTCGAGTATATCACGGATGGGGTGGAAGTTCTGATCCTGTGGGTCTTTGATGAACCACATCGCCCCGGAGCGCATGATACCTCTGCATCCAGAGAGCAGGACCGCGAACTGGTACCTACAATACAAACAATCATTAGTGGATATGACGAATGCAATGTCGGATGTCACTCACATGAACATCGTCCCCAGTACCCAGTGGTAGAACACCGCTGTCAGCGGCGCATACATCAAGAACGCAGCTCGTGAACGGAAGCTTCCATCAGGGAATAACCAGACCGTGCATACGTCGAGCATGACACCACAACCAAGCGGGAAGATGACCAGCTCGATGATGATGAATGCCGCGACCTTGACCACGAGTAGTTGCTGACGGACGGCGTTCCGAACGGCCCTACCGGCGCTCCTCATGCTCCCGACGGTAAGGATGTTCAGATAGATCGCAAGAAGCAACCCGACGACAGCGTAGCCGAGTAGGACAGCAAATGCCCTATCATTTGGGGTGTCCCCAGTTGCGAGCCGGATCCACGTCGTCTTGCCCTCTGCTGTTAGCTCGCGAACATTCTTGCCGATGGGAGCAAAGTATGGCTCTGCTAGGCGCATGAAGGTCGTGTCCTCTTCCAAGACACGGTAGAGGTATGATGAAGAGGGCTCGGCTTTAGGGACATCCAAGGTCGGGGATCCAGTGCGGTCAAAGACTTGGCTGGCAACGTGCATGACCCGACCATACTGTATCACATCCATGAGACGGCATTTCGCTGAACCAAGATCGAACGTACCGCGAAAGTGGAAAGTTCAGTGAACTTATCTGCCCGCTCTTGTCCCACCACGTTGGCGACGCCTCGAAGGCCGGACTTCACGGCGATCCCGCCTACTCGGTTTAGGGGTGGTAGTACTAGTCGCGAGAGGACCAAGAGCACGGTGTCGACGACGGGGTCCGTGATGAGCCGAATGATGCGTAGAGGCAAATGAAGAAGGTGCACCGCTCGTCGGGGATTAAGCTAACCAAGAACGATAAGTATGACACTCATTCACACTCCACACAGACTCACCGTCAACAGTGCAGTTGATTTTCCGATGGTGAATGGCAGCCAGATACCCAAGCCGATGGTGGTATCAAGGATGAAGGTCATCAGGACTGCCTGTGGTGTCGCTTCAGCCTTGCTATACACCTCAATGCGCTGAGACCACTCACATTCTGGAGAACGCCGACCAATGGCCCTCGCAGTCCGATAGCTGTGATCCGCACGTCTCTCATCATCTGTTAGATGGTGACACAAATGGAACATACCTTCCAGGGCGCCGTCCATGTCATCCTCAATGTTGAGCTCCTGCTCAAAGTCGTCCTGGATGGGCGGCTCTGGAGGTTGACCCAACACCACTCTCAGCTCTCTCCTCTCAGGTGCGGCTGGTTGACCGGCGGGACGAGCACCAGCATTTACGCCACCTGCTTGCGGAGCAGCCACCTCCTCCCGGATCTGTACGACTCCCTGGTTCTCGTCGTCTTCCTCTTCTTCCTGCGCGATATCGTCGTCTGTCCACTGGACATCCTCCGGCTCGTCGTCCATCTCGGCATCTGCCATCTCTGCCAGCTCCGCCGCCGCACGTCTCTCCTCCAGCAGCGCGCGCCGCTGTCGCCTCTCACCGAGCCACTCCTCCTCCTCCTCATCTTCTGCGTCCTCTCCATCCGCCTCCGGCATAGGTGCCGCATCTGGATCACGGAAGTACTTCCTCTGCTCCCTCTCCATTTCTGCGCGATTCTTGAAGGGATCTGGGGCAAAGTAAGAATCTTCGGTGGTAGCGCCAAGCTCCTCCGGCGCATGATACGTCGCAAGGCTAGGAGATGCGAGAGGTGTATGTCCCCGACTGTGTAGGGCACCTACGGACGAGGAGGATGGAATTGGCGAAGGAGGGAGAGTCACCGACGGAAGAGGCGGACGCCTCAGACCTGGGGTCGGGAGTGCGATGGAAGATGGCAATGGCGCCTTCGAGCTCAGAAGACTCGGGTCGAACTTGAAGTTGAAGCTGGTGCTCGTTGATGGCCCATCCGCTGGTGTTGACGGGCGAGTAGGTGTGCGCTCGTGTTCCTCCTCCGCCTCTGGATCGCTGTCTTGGCGTGAGGGTCCATTAACGAACGACCTCTGCTCACGTAGCTCTCCATGTCCACTCTCGTCGGGATTGTTGAATGTCGGGCTTGCAGAGAAAGCCGGTGCTTTGCCTTTCCTGTCGGACGTCGACGGGAAAGCAGGGCCTGGGGCAGTGAATGTGAATTCTGAGACGGAAGGAAGCTCATTTGGAGATCCGGGCGAGTGAGCGCGTTCTTCAGATCCCTTATCCGCACTGGGCGATGGAAGATTTTGCCGGCGCACCTCTCCGTCGAGGCTGTCCACCCGACGGGCTACATAACGCAATCGGCGAAAGTTCTTATCCTCATGGAGTGCCACATTCTCGTCTTCGCTCGGGTCGCCATTGACATACCTCCGTCTTCGGCCAACCTGGTGGCCCTTCAGCTTGCGCTCCTCCCGTGCAGATATTGGTCTCCGCGTCCCCCTCACATGTAGAATCGGCGGCTCGGGACTGCGGTCGCGCCTCGTCCTCGGCTTCTTCACCCTGGTCTGGAACGGCAGGTCATCACGTTGACCGCCATAATGATGATCCCTGATGGGGAGCGCTGTGTCGTGTGCCAGTTCAGCGACCACCGGGGGTGGTGTTGGTGGACGAGGAAGCTGCGGCGGTGCAAGGAGAACCGGTTGCTCGGCGACAGGTGCCTGCAACGGAGCTGGATTGGGCGGTAATGGTTCTGGCACAGCGGCATCCACGGGCATGGGGGCGTCTCCGTCCTCGAAAATGCCCGGCCGAGCGTTCTGCGAAATCCATTCACGGAGGAGAAATATTGCCACGAAAGATAGGACGATAATGGAAGCTATGATTTGGCCTGAAAATATGTCGGAAGAGATGGCTTGATATAGCGGGTGAGCCGCAATGTATTCGAGGGTCAGAGGTTCCTCCTCGGAGGACTCAGACGATGTGACGTTTGCAGTGGTGTTATTGGAGATGGGGATGCGATAGAAGTCAACGTTCGACTGTGGTCGTTTCATGGCACTGATCCACCAGGCCCTGCAAGCAATGTCAGTGAAGGAGGGAGCATCAAAGAACGCGTACACGCACGCAGAGTTGCCCAGCGCAAAGTACATTCTCCATGTCCAGATAGTGGCCCATGGCAAAGCTGCGAGCCACACAGTTGCCACCAATGCCGCACGGAGACCGAAGAGTAACGCGGAAACAATCTGACGAGAGAATTGACGAAGAACCAGGAGGATGGGGAGCCTGTCAGGCATGTCCTTCGAGTACACTACCCGGATTGTCATGCACGCGTCCTGCAGCTAGACAAGACATCACTCACCCTTTGTGAACGAGTACGGGTGCTTGCACACGTCGCATGTCTTCTTCTTGCTGTGGGCCAGCCATTCCGTCAAGCTGGTCGCGGGTCAATTAGTGGCACACCCTCGAGATTACGCGGAACTCACCAGTCCTGATGAATGTATCGGATCGTCCCCGAGCATTTACAAGGATAGAACAAGGGTTGGTCGGGCTCTGCGGGGGCGCTGCATATCCGGCAGGTGTCTGGGTTGGAGGTGGTCGGATGAGCCACGGACGCGACTGGTGGATGCTGAGACACACCTTGCTCCTCCTGCATGGGATTGACCGTTCACGCAGCAGATTGCAGGCCAAGGAATATGTGCGAGCAGACAATGAAGTCGAATCGTCGCGGACAGCCCGCAGAGGGCTGGATGAGGTCAGACGGGAATAATATGGGCGTCGGGGAGCGGGGTATGCGGAATAAGCGCCGGAGAGCGCGGTGCCACCGTGCCACACGCGCGCGCTTGTTGGGCCCGGCCCGAGTCGGAAAACGTTCCCTTGTGTTCGTGTTGTAACTCAGTAGTAACTTGTTGCCTGTATACTCCTCGCATCCTCGCATCTAATCCTCTGCACTGTTGCCACTCGACGAGCGTGCAAAGTTCACAATACAATGGCGGAAGCAAGCACAAAACGCACTTTCCCTCCGCTATACGTCTCCGTCGGAGACACTGCGATGGACAGGCTCGCCTTCTTCCATATTCTCGAGAGACTGAAGGTATGTTCCATGCGGCATACGTTGAATCAGTCCAACTTATAGGCTACGGCGTCACTGCAGACTCAAAAGAGAACGGGATGGGTGGATCACAAAGTATATAACCATGACCTCCCGTGCAGTGGCATGTATGTACTCACCGCGAGGTTGCTGGTCCAGTAGGTTCCGGGCCCAGAGAGGTAGGTCAAATCTACAAAGCGGGAAGGACTGTCTAACCTGTTGTGCTGTATAGCATCTCAGACCATATGTACCGCATGGCTATCCTCGCGATGTGCACTTCGGATGCCAGTCTAGACGTCTCAAAGTGCGCACATGTCTTGAGCTAAAACCCCGAGGCTGACCGTGACCCATTGGCTGACAGATGTGTCATGATGGCGCTCGTTCACGATCTCGCAGAAGCTCAAGGTGTTGGATGCGATTATTCTACATTCGATTGGTGTCGCTAACAAGCAGAAGTGGGCGATATTGCTCCTCGTGAAGGCATCCCCAAAGCGGACAAACGACGGTTAGAAGCGGTGAGGCCTCTGCAATGCGGGACAGTAACGAGACTCAGGCCCGACGTGTAGGAGGCAATGAACAACTTCGTGCACGAGATGCTGCACGATAGCCCGGTGGCCCAGAGGATCCTCGCTCTATGGAATGTGAGATACATAGATCTCCTACATCCCACACCATTCTCGAAGGGCTCATTCGCACTGCCTACAGGAGTACGAAGCACAAGAATCATCCGAAGCTAAATTCGTCAAAGGCGTGTACCTGCTCTGGTATCTGATATATCTCCTCATCGCATCTCGCCGTCGCAGATCTCGACAGATTTGAGATGGCATCCCAAGGTATGCTCATAATACCGTCAGCGTATCTGTTCAACACGACTCAGCACATGCCGAAGCTTTCGAGTACGAGCGGAATCACGGCATGCAGACGTTACAGCCATTTTTCGACAGCAGCCTCCCGCACCTCCAGCACCCAGAGGTCCAGCAGTGGGGAAGAGACCTAGCTCGCGAGCGCGAGAAGGCATCGGGG
Organism: Earliella scabrosa; assembly: GCA_022605405.1. NCBI lineage: Eukaryota > Fungi > Basidiomycota > Agaricomycetes > Polyporales > Polyporaceae > Earliella > Earliella scabrosa. Next base: position 2,127,962 of record JABYQQ010000004.1, on the reverse strand, counting down.
CACGATATTCCTTCCGACTCATTGGCATAGACGTAATCTGCGGTGGGAACGTTGCAAGACATGTTTGAAGTGGTAGTACTACAGAATGCCAAGCAGTCCGTATGTCAAGTGTGGAATCGCCAGCGAAGATCATCATCACCCTTCAATGGCACGCCGTCCTCCAAAGCCTTCAGTGCACCGTCAACACCATGGAGCGGCTCCAGTGCTTCCCTCCGCCTATTCTCTCTAGCCAACACCCACCACAATGTGCTGACAATCACCACATTGGCAAGGAGATACCCCATCGCGAAGCCATGCCCGAGGAGGTACCGCGGCGATGTCGCCGGTCTGTACAGCTGCGTACCCAGCACCGCCCCAAGGTTACCTATACTGATCTGCAGAGCCGTCGCGGTCGCGCGCTTCGTCTGGCCCGCGACGTTCATCGCAGGCCAGGACAGCGTCAGAGCGGTGGCAGGATAGATGCCTGCCGCGGCGAAGAACGTCCCGACATAGCTGATCCCGGGGCGGGTCGTCGGAGAGGCATTGCTGATGAGGATCGCATACCCAATGATCCCGACCAGGGCCGAACCAATGATGAATGGGGCTCGTTTGCGCACCCTTTCGGAGATGATGGCGATGGTGAGGGTGAGGAAAGTGGCTAGTGCGTAGGGAGGGACACTGAGAAGCTGCGCACTGGCCGCGGTGAACCCCAGGTCCTTGATGATCGTGGGGAGAAACAGGGCCAGGGTGTATTGCGGGAGAGACAGGGTGTGGAACACCAGCCCGTACAACCAACACTTGGGATCCCTGAGTGCGCGCGCGACCCCACCCCATGAAAAGGGTTCTGCGGCTACAGCGTCACTGTCGGCGCTGAGGCGATTCTGGACGGCAGCGCGCTCTGGCTCTGTCAGGAATGGCGCCGTGGAAGGATAATTGACGATGAATCGGAACGCAAATAGGGACACGACGACCGTAAGCAAGCCTATAGATCAATCAGTAATAGCGAGCGATACGATATTCATGAATTTTCACCTTCAAGAATGAAGATCCATCGCCAGCCATTTAGACCGCCGATTCCCTTCATCTTGCCAATACCCTAATCGAATACATGTCAGATCCGACTCGTTGAGCCATTCACCGCGGACATACATATGCCAAGATCCCGCCAAATGCACCTGCCAGGCTGGCCGCGGAGAAGAATAACGCCACCCTGTATGTCCGCTCGTGGCGCTTGTACCACATACTGAAATAGAAGACCACTCCAGGGAACAAACCACTCTCCGTCACGCCCAGGAAGAAGCGAACGGCGAAGAACCCGGCCAGATTCTGGGTGATTCCCATCAAGGTAGAGACAACGCCCCACAGGAGCATGATGGTTGGGAGCCATATCTTCGGACTCGTCTTCTTCAGCACAACGTTGCACGGAATCTGTTTGCATGCTTAGCATCAGGTACTGTGCAGCTTCGCCCATGACACAGCACACTTGCCTCGAACATGACGAATCCGATGAAATACAGCGTCAAAGCAGTCAGATACTGATTGTCGGCTGGGCGGGGGTTCAAATCAGCACCAATAGTCACGAAGTCATACCTCGATGAGATCGAACGTACTGATGTGCAAGTCTGCAGCCAGACCCTCAAGCCTCGCGTTTGCAATATTGGCACGGTCCAGGTACGACAGTAAGAACACCAATGCCAGGCCTGGCACCAGGTGCAAATCGAGCTTCCTCAGAAGCCTCTCCTCCTTGATGGCATCCAATTCAACGTCGGAAGCAGACGCAGAACGCGTGTCGACAGCCGCAATGATCGAGTCGTCGGTCTTCTCCCTGACCTCCATGTTTATTCATGTGGATGCGCAATGGCCCTAGGGTAGATAGGAAAGCTCGCAGAGGATTGAGGGGGGGATGAGGGGAGGCCCTCATCGTGACCGGTCGAGCAGTCGGGGTTGTTGTATGCCAGCGAGTGAACAAGGTGTGGGGATGCGTCTTCGTGGTCGACGATGTCGCGATTATGATAGGCATTGCACCATCCATTGAGCTCCGCATTGCATCCGCCCTCGCTCTTACGGAAGGTCAGCGAGTGGGTAGCCTATCTTCGGGCGTGTGAGAATAACGCGCCGTATTCTTAGACGCTGCCAGCCTCAGGGTTTCTAGGAAGATGCGCGAGCGAGTCACGGTTCAGCTATTATGGGGAGCTCGAAGCCCAGGAATGAGACCTACGTTGATGGTGTGCATGGACGGGTGACCTGGCTTCCTTGCCCGGGCCACGTCTGCTACATATGCAAGTTCAATGAAGCCAACGTGAATTCAGTGCACCTACCCGCCCCAACCAACGGAACATGAGCTTTGGCATCGATATGGAGCATTCAGTGTGCTGACATACTTACTTGGTGTCTACAGTTGTGTGCCCTGGTTTGCTGACTCGATCAAAACGGTGAGTCACGATGATGGTGGTATACGGGAAGTCGATCGTGGACTCGAAGTCTTCTGGCTCCAAGGGGACCAGGACGGACAGACGGGATGGGTGGATCACAAAGTATATAACCATGACCTCCCGTGCGCAGTGGCATGTATGTACTCACCGCGAGGTTGCTGGTCCAGTAGGTTCCGGGCCCAGAGAGGTAGGTTAAATCTACACAGCGGGAAGGACTGTCTAACCTGTTGTGCTGTATAGCATCTCAGACCATATGTACCGCATGGCTATCCTCGCGATGTGCACTTCGGATGCCAGTCTAGACACCCTTGCCACCACCACGATCACAATCTCTGTTCAATGCATCCATGATCCCAATTCTTTGCATAGCCCACGAACACACGTTACGGTTGAATGACGATGTCTAATTGAAACAGTGGACTCTGCCGTATGCATCAAGTCCCACGGCTACAGGCTCCCAATTTATGCCATTCAACTTCTGCTCAATCTACTTGGCGCAATGACAGGCCTAGGGTCACTGGCGCTGCCGGGCACGACCGGTGTGGGTGTTTTGACCCACTTGACGGTCGCAGTTTGCAACACCACCCACATTGGCTTCGCGTCGCCGTACGAGGGCCGAAAAGTTTATACGGGTAACCGGCGGGCGAGAATGGAGCGGCGAGTCCTCGGGAGCCTTGATCTGTTCTGGGGTGAGGACAATCTCTATGCCCTGCTAGAGAGAACAGCGAAACGATCAGTCGGAGGCCCTCTACAGCAGCATCGTCGAACATAACGACTCATCTTGAGGACCTCCGACTAAAGTTGCTGGACGCTTCCGTCCACCGATGATGGGGGACACATACGGAGCCTTGTGTGGTAATGCTGGCACGCCACTGCGACGAGAGTGACCCCGCCGCCGACCTCGCGCGCAACTTTCTCGAGTGCGGCGCTGACCTTCTCCGTCTGCGGCCGCCCGAACCGGATCGTCTCAGTCTCTTGCCCCGCCGGTTAGCAAACGCCACGACGTCGGCGCCTAGTGCTCGCGTACCTCGCCCTCGCGGCATCGTCGTAACACGATGGGTCATCATTGACACACTGTTCCGGTGTCCGCTCCCGTCGCGACCGTGGTCCGTGGCTACACTCGGGAGCGGGGCGAAGGCGGAGCCGGAACGGCAGAGAACATGGGCGGCCCAGAGGACGCACCTGCCCAACACCACCCCACGGAGCGATGCCCATGCCCTGCGCACGGGTCATGAGCAGAATTTCGCGCTCAAAGTCGCGTTCTGTGAAGCTCCATAGGGACAAAGGGAGATGCACGAGCAACTACTTTTTCAGTGCTCTCACAGGTCACGGGACGCACAGACGACTCGGAACCGAGCCATTCCATGCGTCCGAGCGTACTCGTTTGTGCCTTGACGACGATCCGGGTTCAAGGCGACTATGGGGTGCCGGCAGACGAGCAGAGACGCAGGGCAAGACGCGAGTTGAGCAGATAGAATGAGAAGATATTGCTGCATATGGATTTATTTACCGGGTGTATCGGAGATGCAGAGGTACAGGACTTACGTTCAGGTTCTGCTTGACGAGCGCGTCGAGGGCCTGCATGATTTCCGGAATGGAGGTCGAGTGACCCCAACTGTGCAATTCAAACATCAGCCTAGCCAAAAACGGACATGTAAATGTTGCCGCACTGCAAGTCGATGTAGTCCGTCTGCTTGAACTTCTTCAAGCTGCCCTGCACCTGAGCGGCATAAGAAACGGTCAGAACCAGCCAGTGGCACAACTCGGAACGGCGATGTTGGTTGCTCACTGAGAGGAACAGAGTCTTCCTATGGTTCCCTTGGGAATTGACTTAGAAGCATCGGACATGTCAATTCAAGTCGCTTGCAGCCTCATCGATACTGGATCGCTTGCCCATAGTGCGAGCGGCACGAGCCTGACTTCTTGGTCGGTGTCACTGTAGCCGAAGGTATACTGGGTAGCGAGCACGATCTGGTCCCGGTTACCTCGGCCCTTCACTGGCATCCTAGCCCCGATGAGCTTCTCACTCTATGGTCAACTCTCGTCAGTCCCAAGGAATCGGATGTAATACATCACTCGGTACTACCTTAACCTAGCCATCTTGGTAGTTGTTCACGGTATCAATGAAATTTCCGCCGTTGCCCAGTAGTTGTCCAGGAACTAGCCATACAGAGGCCTTCAGAGGGTACACACGTTCAGTTTGCCTGATGATAGTACCTTGAACGCTGCTTCCCGAGTTGTTGCTGAACTGTGAACAAGGCAAAGAGTGAGAGATTCCACGCGTCTGTTGGCCCGCCGCCGGCCCATCACTAGTCACCTGTCCCCAGGCCTGGCCGAGGGACATCGCACCGAGGGATAGAGGAGAGACACGCACCAAAACCGAGGGGAAACTTAGCCTGAGGGCTCCGTTCATCGAGCAACAGTGAGACCTCCCAGTGCAGAAGGCGACAACAATCGTACCGGCCGGGCCGGCGGGCTCCACCCTGTAACGTCCTAGCTCATTCGCTGGCTGCGGTGCTGAGGGGTATCACATTAGTATGACATTACTTCAAGCGGTGGCGAGTTGAGGTCGTGTGGGTGTAGAGGGCCAGGAGGGCCGAGGCTAATAAGACAGACATTGACAACAACATCAAACCGGGGGCAAATTTGTCGATATCTTCCGTCTTCGAAGAGATTCTACACATGAACTACGCGCTGAATCAGCATCCCCGTCCGTGGAGGGTCCTGTGAGAGAAACGATGGTGTACGAACCTTCTCGGCGTCGTCGTCGCGTCATCTTCAACTCGTCAGTGGGGTAAGACTCCGAGTCGGTCATACAGCATTCGTGCATAGTCGTGGATAGTCATAGTCATCATGCAGAGATCTGAGCAGCAGACGAAGTTTTCATCGCCGCTCGCTGTGCCTCGAGGTCTCCGGAGTTCGAGCTGGAGCGCGTGATCCGAGTCGCCGTGGATGGGCTCGATCGAAAGTCGGCACCGATTCTGATTTTGCTGCGGGCGCACTATGTTCAAATCAAGACAGCGCTCGGCCTTCGGGACGGAGCTGATCGCACGGCGAACGGAAGTAAAACTAGTACTAGTACTAGTGCCATGCACTGCAGCGTGTCTTCTGTTGGAATGGTCGCGGTGACGTTGGACAACGTTACTAATGGGAATCGTACTGATGTCAGCTACAGGCACCGATGCCAGTGTACGTACGAAATGGCAGTCTGGGTGCTGATGTCCAGGCAAGTATGTATGTATAGCGACAGCTGCAGGACGAAGGGCTGATCGTGACCGTAGGTCGTGCGAATCAATGATGTAGGATGGGCGACAACCACGCTTGGAAGAGATTTGATAGCGGTCGAGGTCAACCACAAGCCGTTCCACTGCCACGAGGCCGGGTATACTGTATACCATTGGACAAAGCATTCATTCATCCCAGTTTGGGGTCTAGGTTTCATCTCGTCGGGACTACGACAGCCACTGCCGAGATGAAGGTCCTCAACGAGAATACGCTAGTCCACATGTGCAGCGTATTAGATGCCGTACTTGGCGAACACGTTCACAAATCCTGGGGAACTCGACGGTAAACAAGTTCAGATCTAGAGCTCCAGTGATCCGAAGGCACGTCCTCAACCAAGTTTCCAGTGCCACCGTCGAGCCCGTCAATCCTCCACGCTCCAATCTAGCCGCTGAGTTGTTCCCCCGAATGATGCCGCTATATGTGCCTCATGCCCTGGCTACCAGGCTAGGCTACCGAACACCATCCATGACCCACAGCACCCACTGCGCTGTATAAAGCAGCGGCCCCATGGCGGCGCCCCCTTGTACCTCGTTCCCAGCCCCCAGTGTACCACCACCCTACCTCCGTCCATAACGCCATACCGCTATGGCTCTCCACCTCCCAGTCTCTGCTCTCCACGTCGCGCTGCTGACTCTCGCTGCGTTGTGCTTCGGTGCATACCGCTTGCTGAGTGTTCCTCCCCACCTCCGACATATCCCCACGGTCCCTCTGGTGCCCCTCCTCTACAGCTATCTCTCAGGAGAAGTCGAAGAACAGCGCGTGAAACGATTGGTCCTTCCGTTTGCTAAGCGGAAGCAGACAGATGTCGTCCTCGTTTTCTGTCTAGGAGACTGGATGGTCCAGGTTCTCGATCCCAAGGTGAGTATCCGTGCAGATGTGCGCTTCATGACCCGGAACTGAAGGACCGATGCACATGTCAGCTCGGGAAGCAGGTGCTTGAGAACCCGGCCGTCAGGAAGCAGCCACAGTCAGACGACATGCTTCTCTGGAGGCTCATCGGCCGCAATAACGTCTTCATGTCTGATGGCGAGATGTGGAAGCGGCAGTCAAAGATGATGCGCGACGCCCTTCGCCAAACCACGCCTATCGATGTGTTCACAACTCTCGCACGGACCACGTTCTCGCTCATCGGAGAAGGCGGCAGGATCCGTTGGAGCGACTTCATGAACCGTTACACCTTGGACGCGGTTGGCACGACCGTCATCGGGTACGACTTCGAGGCGCTGGTGAACCCCCATAACTCGTTTTGCCAGCGGTACCACGATGTCATGGCGGCCATCGCGAGCCCGCCGTACGTCGTCCTGCCTAAGCTTGAGCGGTGGCTGCCTCGACACAGCGTGCGCGCGATGATCGACGGTTTTGTGGAGGATTTCTGCGCCCTCCTGCAGAAGAAGCGGCAGAACCCTGGAAACGACGTCATTACGTACATGTTCCAGGAACCAGCGATGACCGACACGGAGTTCCGGGACAACTCGATAGTCCTGTTCATCGGCGGACACGTAGGTTGAGTTCTTCCTGTTTAGCCCATATTGTCAGTAACGCCTACGACCACAGGATACCACTGCCGGTGCGCTCTCGTCCACCGTCTACTTCTTGGCGAGGTACCCGGAGATCCAGAAGAGGTTACGCGACGAGGTTCTCGACGTGTTAGGCGAGGACGAGCCTCGTATCGAGCACTTCTTCCGGACTCCGTATCTGAACGCCATCATCCGCGAGTCCATGCGCTACAACACCCCCACGAACGTCACGGTGCCTCGTATCGCCGACGTTCCCCTGCAGGTCGGGGGCCACATGGTCCCCGCCGGCACGCCCATCGCGCTGCACATGTGCGCCGCGCACCATAACGAGTCAGTCTGGCACGCACCCGAAGTCTTCGATCCGGAACGCTGGATGGACGAGAAGAAGTACGATCCGGGCAACTGGGTCTCCTTCGGGCTGGGCCCGCGCAGGTGCCCGGCGCGCAACTTCTCGCTCTACGAGCAGCGCGTCCTGCTCAGCATGCTCGTGAGGGAGTACCGGTGGACGCTGCCCGAGGACTCCATCCACCGCGACTACCTCAAAAATGGCTTCTCCGCCTTCGCCCTGAACAACCCGGACAAGGTCGACATCGACTTCGTCCGAATCGGTAACGACACCACCTTCACGCCTCTCTAACGCTTACGTTCTTCCGATGCCCTTCGAACGCTCCTCTCACGCCCCTCTCACGTAGATGTACTTTAGATGTTGTCTGTTGTACCCGTAGCGTATCGCCCGCTGTCGTTTGCTCTTGCAATCCATGGACTCTATTCCGAGCGTCCGGAGTTCCCGAGGTTAGCCACACACGTTGTACCTCGGGACTGGAGCTAGCCACATACCTCTTTGGCTGAGGACCAATATCGCCGAGAGCATCTCCGAATGGAGATTCGAGAAGACGTAGTCCTCGCCGCAGTGATCAACGCCGGAACCTTGTGGCTGTACTCCAGGGTCGAGTCTAGGATTCAATAAGAGTCAATAAGTGGCAATGTGGTTCTGTCTGAATGTTACGATGAGGAGCAGTTAGCTGACGCGGGTTAAGCTATGACGAACCGTATGTAAGTACTGTACCTTGCGCGATGCAAAGTGTTCGCGTCATCCATTATATCCTGAGCACACGCAAAGCCAGAAGATAGGAGAGCGCAATCAAGGAGGAAGCAATCAAGGAAGACCCCATCAAGGAGAACTGGAACATAGTAATGTCGTGGCGAGGACCAGGCTGGAAGCCTGACTGACAGCGGTTCAAGAGATAACTGGATCTAATCTAATCTACCTCTGGCCTCCCGGGCGTCAACACATTTGGCGCACAGTGGGCCACTGTCCTGGTTTGCCCTCTATCCTCAACGATCTGAAACGTCCCTCTCTTACCATGGAACATCCTGAGAACAAATACGGCGACTCGTCTACGGAGGACGAGGCTGGCTCGCAGACGACCGAAGACGAGGTCCCAGAACGCCAGGCACCGGCCGCACCTCCTCCCCCTCCTCCTGCCCCGGCACCGGCTCCGTCAAGCGGACGAGAACGTCCCCATTACGAGCTTAGACACACGATGCGCGGGCATACATCATCCATATCAGCCGTCAAGTTCAGTCCAGATGGCACGCTGCTTGCATCGTGTGGTGCGTTCCGTGCTTCTCTTGTCCTACGGTCCGAGAGACTGAACAGTCTGTATGTCATGTTGCAGCGAACGATAAAGTCGTGAAGATTTGGTCCCCTTTCACCGGGGAACTGATTAGAAACTTGAATGGGCACACGAAGGGACTCTCGGATATCGCATGGTCCTCAGACAGTGTGAACCTCGCGTCTGCATCCGATGACCATACAATACGGATATGGGAGGTCGATACTGTGCGTGTGATTCTCCTCCCTTGTGTTACTCCCCAATATCGACGCCCCACGCTACAGGGCTTGACGCAGAAAGTCCTGAAAGGTCATACTAGCTTTGTGTTCTGTGTGAACTACAACAATGCATCCAACTTGCTCGTCTCCGGAGGCTGTGATGGCGAAATACGGATATGGAATGTTGAAAAGGGTACAGTTCTGGCTATACGCTCGCGAGACTGGATAATGACATAGCGAAGGCAAATGCTTGAAGAAGATCCTCGCTCATCTCGACTATGTCACCGCCGTCCACTTCAACCGAGACGCGACCCTGATCGTCTCGTGCTCTCTTGACGGTCTAATGTAAGCTCATGCGCGACGTCTGGCGCGGTCTCTGCTCATCGTTTTCCCTGCCAGTCGCATATGGAACACCACCACGGGTCAATGTCTCAAGACACTTGCAGAGAGTCACGACGCTATCTGGTGAGTTCGCATTCTCCGTGTCTACTCTTGTCAAGCCCTGGTCCGAACAAATCGCTCTCCAGTCAGCACGTCCAGTTCTCTCCAAACTCCAAGTACATCCTTTCCACGGCGCATGACAGCGCCATCCGACTATGGGACTACCAGACTTCGCGCTGCCTGAAGACCTACGTCGGCCACACGAACCAGAAATACTGCATCGCGGCGTGCTTCAGTGTAACGGGCGGAAAGTGGATCATCTCAGGCAGCGAAGACAACAAGGTGTACCTGTGGGACCTCCAAAGCCGAGAAATCGTACAAACGCTGGAAGGTCACACCGACGTCGTCGTCGCCGTAGCGGTTCGTGGTCCCATCGCATGTCATTCTAGCACACCTAACGAATGGCCTGCAGACGCACCCTCAACAAAACATGATTGCGTCGGGCTCGATGGACTCGGACCTCACCATACGCATATGGGCCGATCGTGGGGGGTCGTAGTTACCTCCGCTCATCCGTGCTCTCCTTTGTTTTCTACCATGCTTTCGCCCTCCTGTATGTATCCATAGCTGTATCAGTGACAGTCCTTTGCGAGTGCTAGTGTGTGTAGAATGCATCGCGGCTCCGAAAGTGGTGCGACGGCAAGGAAATAGTTATTGTACACGAGCGCGCGAAGGCAATCGGTCATGCGCGCAGTCCCTTCGTCATCCTCCGCTCTTCCATCCTACTTAACCGGCTCCGCATGGATGAGGTCTATTCGCGTGTGCTGTGAGACCGACGTTCAGTGCAAGGGTCCCAGAGAACATACCTTGTGCAAGCTCCCGCTCCGCTTCCGTCAGACCCGAGTCATGCGCCTCCAAAAACGCGTCAACCTCGTCCATGACCCCGTCGTCCTCCACGTCCGACTCGTCGTCCGTCTCGTCCTCGTCGTCCTTCGCGTCGTCGATCGCGAACGGCGTCCGCTCCATCAACGCCGCCGCGGTGGCAGCAGCCTGGAACATGGGCGAGAGCTCGGAAGACGTCGCCAGCGGGCCGCTCGTTGGAGGCGTGCCGTCAACGCCCAGGGTCGACGCGGACGCGCCGGACGGCGACAGCGTCGATGACGAGTCGCTTGTGTAGGTCGACGGCTCAATGGGGCTCGTGAGGCTCGCTCTGGACGCGGAGCGCCGCATAGTCGGCGTGAGGAGGGACTCGCGCGCTTTGGGCTCCTCGAGCGTCGTGTACTTCCCGATTGCGGGGCGGGTGTAGACCTGTCACAGCAAGCGGGGGCGGGGAAGGTGTCAGTGTCGCGCATCGGGTACGCGGTCGGGGCGGGGGCAAGCGCACCTGATGCTTCCCGATGACCTTTCCAAAGTCGTCCGTGAACTTGTTTAGTATCTTCCGGTTGTCGTCGGTAGCGATGTTCTGCCAGAGGCCGCCGAGCAGGCCGCTGTTCGAGTTCGGGATGTCCATGAGGGGAACGGGCTCCAGCCTGAACGTAGCCGAGAAATCCGTCTCGAAGAATGATTCCAGAATCTCGTCCGCGAGAACCACCATCCGGAAGCTGTAGGACTGTCAACGTCACGGCGAGCGGGGAAGGTCAGGGATGCATACGTAGCGAGGTTGATGTACGGCTGGTTCGATTCGATTGGCGGGGCTTCAGACTCGGGGTCCGCACCCTCTGCACGAGGAAGGAGGGCATCTCCGTACTCGAAGGCGTTTGACATGAACCGACTGACTGCGCCCAAATACGCGTCTCCAATTTCATGCCGGAAGATGAACTGCAGAAAAGAACGGATCAGAGTTTGAGTCACGAATAGGACCTTCTGTGACACCAACCAATAAAGACTCCGAGAGAGTGAGGACTTCGTCCTTTGTCAGGTATCCATCCTTGTTCTTGTCGTGAAGGTTGAAGAACCATTCAATGTTCTCCATAAGGTCGTTGAACATGACGCCATCCAGACCAGAGACAATATCCTGTACGGTCTCAGTATGGACTCGCGATGCGAAAGACAGGCACTGACCTGGAACGAAAGTGCTCCTCGGAATGATGTGTCCCAGAAGAAGAAGAGGCGGTCGATCAACTCATGGTCGGCGATCTCGCGGTCCACTCGTTGCTTCTGTGAAGGGTATTGACGACATAAACGTGCAAAACAAGTGCATCTTACTAACCTGGAAGCCATTCGACACAATCTTCTCCGTCCGTGCCCATGTGCAGATCTCGCTGAGGAACACCTTGAACGTCTTCAGACCAATGCGCGTCTCGGGTCGCTCCTCCGCCTGGTCCCGAGTCGTAAGCAGCGATGGGGGCGGAAGAGACACCGCTGGAGGGGGCTCGATGCATATTGCCTTGAAGAGCGCATCGTAGATGAGACCCGCTTGCTCCTTCGTGAATCGCTCGAGCGTACGAAGATTCCGGATCGCGGAGCGCTTCGAGAACGACTCGATACTGTGGACGATCTCGGAGCGGTACTTCTTCCGCTCGTTGTGGATGGTGTCGTCCGTGATCACTGCGAACTCGCGGAAGGAGACCAGGAGAAGCTCTTGGAAGCGCGTGATCGCTCTTGCCCGGGGATCGTTCGAGTTCGGGTGTGCAGAGTCCCCGAGAGAAGCGAAGTACTCCCTCATGAGGCTATCCGCCAAGTCAGCATGTCAATAAATCGAAGTCCTGTAGAAACGACATACTGGATGAACTGTCCATCATCCTGGATTTTCAACAATTTTTCACCGTTGATCTTGAGGATGGCTACGTTGGAAGTCAGCTCCGCGGAGACGACACAGTAACGCCGGACGAACCCAGTCTGCGATTTGGAGAAAACGATCAGATCTCCTCGGACAAGAGGAATTGGCTGTGCACTCACCCCACTTGGAACAGTACCTTGGGACCCATGCAGAAAAAGCAGTCGATGATCCGGAACGCGAAGACCATCGGCATGCTGTTGATGAACCTACGTGCCACCGGCGAAATCAGCATGTGTTTGCGCCGCAAAGGCACGATAACCCTACAAACTCAGGAACCACGGGAGAGACGCTACAGATAGTTGGACATCCACTTCCTGGAAATGGTCGTGGATGATAGGTAGACATCGGTGCACGAGTGACTCGAAGACGCGCTGGTCCAGTAAGGTGCCGTGCATTGAAGGACTGGGTGAAATAATCAGGACGTCCGCCTGGACCAACAAAACTCCGAACAATCTACCTGTAGTACCCTGGCAGGAGACGATCGCAGATGACTTCCAGGAGCCAGAATGCTTGCTCCTCGGACATGTAGCTGACCAATGGAATGAGTAATTGCCTACTCCCGCATGCACACAAGGCACTCACATCAAGATCGCCGCCGCAAGAATGTTCATAGCCTACCGCGACACAGTTGTTTGCTCACAGCCTTCAGATCAACCTTGCAGTATGACATACCTGACAGTACCCAGTCTCCGGGTTCTTGAAGGAGTACGCCTGCAGCACTCTCCTGAGAGCGTCAATGCCCTCCTCGCTCTGGTAAGCGGAGTATTCTGGCAAACTGCGATGCAGGTCCTTCTCAATCTCCTCCGTGCTGGTGTTTGTCCGCCCGACGTTCTCTGCAATGATACGATCATAATACCCAGGGTTCTCGAAGCGCAGGTACAGCGAGCCAGAGAGCGTCTCCCACATCTCTCCACGCAGTCGATTTGGCAGGCCAACCTGAACGAGTCGTGTGCATTGAGGATATCGTAGGAGCGTCAGATTGCGACCGTGCGCTGCACGATGGACGGTCAATCGGGCCCTAACCCACCTACACATACAGGAACGATACGCACTCTTCAGATAGTTGGTCCACAATTTCGTTTTCGATGCTTCCCTTAGTCTGACCAAACAGGTCAACGTCGCGCACGCAGCACCCCGAAGCGTCAAAACTCACTTCTTCGGGTCTCCCGGGAACTTGAACTTCAAACCCAGCCCGCCGAGGTACATCGACTCCGCGGCCGACGCGTCGTCCGCTTTGGGCGCCTCCGCTCCCTTCTCGTCCACGTTCTCGGATGCAGAGGCGTTCGCGACGAGCATCTCGGAGTAGCACGTCTTGACGAAGCCCTTCACTGCCTTCATGTTGCCCTTCTGGAGCTCGACCTTGAGCGCGTCGCGCAGTAGCGAGCAGAACAGATCCGCGGTCGGCCGGAGGGACGTTAATTGCACGACCTGTACATGTCGATACGCCCATGCGTGGACATGGAAGTGAGCGCTCCACAAAGGAGGATCAGAGAGGGAGGACATGGTGCACGCACGATCTTCATCCCGTGCCATAGGGAGAGGCTGAGCGCATATATGCCGGCGCGCGCATTCAGGCGTTCCACACGGCGGATGGTGCACAGCGGGAGTGTGAAGCGGACGGACTTGCGGTCGAGCGACGCGAACGCGAGATAAGGCGGGAGGAGGTGCAGCTTGCCTGCCTGTACGCGGTCGAGTTCGTCAGTGGGACATCACGCTCGACATTTCGCCCATGATCAGAGAGGCACAGCGGATGCCGTCATCGCAATCACTTTACGGACAAGTGAAACATGCCAGACTGCCTCCAGCCGTCGCACGCACCCGGGCCGCAACACGACAGCATGCACGAATGAAGCACTCACATACGAGTCCTCCTCGCCCTGCACGCCGAGACTCAACACCGCGTTTATCTCCATCTTCTCCAGCTCCGTCTCCTGCGGGCTCGTGCTCGCGTTCTTCTCTCCCTTCCCTGAGGGACCCGAGGGACTCGGCGAGCCATTTGCACCGCCGCTGTCGGACCCGTTCACACTGCCGCTGCTTGACGGGAGCGCAAAGAAGAGCTGAGTGAGCTGGTCTTTGGTCGGCTCCTTGAAGTTGCGCAGGTGCGGCGAGATGGTCGCCATCCTGTGTTACTGCGCTATCGCGTTACTGCTCCAGTATCGACAAGCCTGCGATGGGACTGGGGCCTATGCCTTGAGGTCTTGCGAGGTGCGTGCTGCGTCCGTGGCCGGAATCTCAAGATCTACAGCTCTCTCGTCTAGCCTTCCGAGGTTGAACTTGTATGGCGTCGGATCAGAGGAATCTGAGAGTCAATCGCGAGCTGGTCGTTCGGGGTTTGGCAGACACGATGGAACGAGACAAGAGGAGTGGCAAAGCGCAAGTTGAAGAGATAGCGGTCGCCGAGGAGTAGGTCACCGGCGGTCGCCTTTCTGTCTGAGGCTGTGGGCGCACCAGTGTCCGCGCGATCGTGAAGCGCGCCCTTGGCGCCTCGAAGTCGCGCCGCCTGTAATAAGGGCTGCTCAATTCTTAGGGACGCTGGACACCGGACGCACTGAGAGCTCGTTGATGGCGGTGATGGGCGTAAGCGAATGTAGCCGTGGTGTCGGTTAGCAGAGCCGGAGGTCCCATAATTGGCAAGTCACCGTGAACTGAACTTGTTGCAAGACGTGTTGTAGTTCCGTTTGTTCCTCCGAAGACTTAAAAAGAAGAACATGTTCGCAAGATTTAATCTGCTTTCTTTCAACCTACTACATGAGGGGACTATAGAAAGAGATGGGCCCATGCAGTCGTCATACATGAAGCGCCTGCCACTGCTGGACGAGTGTTCGCGTACTCTCGCTTACGCCCATCACCCCCATCAACGAGCTCTCAGTGCGTCCGGTGTCCAGCGTCCCTAAGAATTGAGCAGCCCTATAGGGGCACGAACAACCGATCCGAGTCCTGGAAGGCCTGCTCCTTCGTTCAAAGTTGAATTTGCACGCGAACCATGTTTGCGATGCATAACCAATCTACGTCCAATGACTCTGGTGAATCGTATTGGAGTGAGCAGTTGCTTAGGGCCTTAACTTTACCTTCCCCTGTGAAGCGCTCGATGTACGTAATGAGCGATATAGGTTCGAACCATGTACATTGTACGAGCTGGTGTGGTTGTTCCCCCGTTTCTTCTCTCCTGGTGCAGGTATACTCTACGCGCACTCGAAGACATACAAGTACCTCTTCTCATGCAGTCAGTCATATCCATGTCGACTCCGAAGTCTGTCTGAACGCCTGAAGCCACCGCCCGAAATCCGAGCCCTCCATCGAAGCCTCGCAGGCCCCGCGAGCAGTACGCCTAAGACTACGCAGTTCCTGACCATCGAACTTCCCACGCGTGACGCGACGAGGCACAGTACTCGTGAAACCGCTAGATGAAACACATTGGGAGGTTGTTGCTACACATAGATAACACGGGCGAACCGACCTAATTCTACTAAAGCGCTCAAACAGTGCGACGGACGGCGGGGTGAGGATATCGATGAAGGGATGAAGGGGGTGGAGGGGCAATGTGCCAATGGGGGAGGGGAGGGGAATGGCTAACGTGTGATGCGTAGGTGTAAATAGTATAAGCAATATGCGACGATGCCGGCATGGTAATGTGGAGGCGTAGCGGGGGTCGTATCTAGTCGTGAAGGAAGGCGTGAAACCAGAAACAGCAAAAAAGAAAAGATGCAGAAGAAACGCAGAACCCAGCGGATGACGGCCGCCAACCGGGATGCGCATACACGACGCTACAACGCATACCCGGAAGATGAAAGGGCAAGAGGCGGAAAGGAGGGGCGGCGCGGACCAACTGGAAGGACAAGGGTTTTACACGCCGCGTTTCTGCCTGTAAAGCATCCGCGCGCGCTCCATGCTCTCGCGCATCTCCGGGGTCTCCCAGACCGCCTCGTCCTCGCGGAAGCTGCCCGCTATTGAGCGCGAATCAGAGTCCACCGAGGCACCACGGTCGAACCGGCTCTTGGTCGGGGACCCGCTGTGCTGCGGGGTGTGTGGGGAGTACGGAGGCAGGCCGAAGCCGGGACGCCGACTCGATCCTGGGGCGCGCTCGTCCTCCTCCACCCATGCGCCCGAGCCGTCATCGACCTCGTCGCGCTGGTCTTCACTCATGATGACGACCTCCTTGCCGAGCGCCTTCTGCCCCTCCGCGATGAGGTGCGCAAGGCGATCGCCGATCCAAGACATCTGCTCGTCCACGTCGGCATCGTCGTCGGGCTTCGGACTTGTCCTGGAGCCGCTGGCGAAGTTAAACTCGGGAGGAATGGGCGAGCGGGAGGATGTGTAGGAGGAGGATTGGGTTGGGTAGTAGGACATGGACGCCGCGTTGCGGGACTGCGTCTTCCGGTGACGCGGAAGGGTACGTCGGCTGGCGACAGGGCGAGACTTCCGTGAGCGAGGAGTAGGTGCGGGCTTGAGAGCCGGGATTGACGGAGCGGAGTGATCAGGCTGCAAATGGGGATGAGCAAGCCGACCCCGACCCTCAGCGAAATGAAGCGACTGACCTCCGGTGGTACCCATTCTCCTTGCTCGTAGGGAGGGGGCGGCAGAGGTTCGGGGTTCTTGCCACGATCTCTCCACCTGCATGCACATGCGCGATTGTCAGTCAAGTCCAGTGGATCATATCGATCTCGATACTCACAGGCGATACACAGTAAGGCCAACGGCGGTCCCAATAAGAGCCGCGCTCAGCGCAGTCGAGATAATAGAGCCAGCAAGCGTTCTCCGACGCTTGGGGGGAGGAAGGTCTATGGAAACATAAAAGTTCAGTTGAGAGGGCATGCTGAGGACGAGGGAGAGTACGAGATCCATTTAAGCAGGTCCTACAGGCGGACTGCACGTGTGTCAAACATGGAGGGTCCGGAGGGCCAACACGCGCAGCCTGCATGCATCTGCGTTCGTCTTCGCGAAGGCAGGAAAGCGGTGCATATATGCAGGTAATCGGAGCGGTTGCCTCACCGCACCCCTGCGGATCGCGAGTGGCAGACATCCAGCCTAGCCTCGTGCTCAGCTGCCTGGAGCCGACCCATGGCATTTTCGCATGGCATGAAGGTCAGGTCCCCAGCGGCGGGGTCTGCAGAGCAGGATCGCAACGCCCACAGATACCAGGCATATAGAGAGCCCTCAAATCCGGGAAGGGCCAAAAGCGGCGGCTCGCACCAGGTCTTGCGACACATGCGCATAGAAGAAGATGGCTCGCAGATATGAAAAGGATACGATGCCCACCTGCTACCAGCTCCTCTATCTCGCCTTGATCTGCGGACTCTTGTACCATGTCTCTGTACTTTGCGGGTGTGTCGAGGTAGCCACTGGTGGAGGTGCGGATGGGCGCAGCGCGACTTGGCTCAGAAGGAGAGGGCACCCATCCCCTTTTCCTCGAGAGGGGCGGCGGAAGGGATGGGGACGGCGGACGACGTCGCGGAAGAGCGGAAGCCTGCAGGCTGCTGTCGGTCCCAAAGTCAATCTTGGGGACAGGCGCCGACTCGGAGTTTGCAGCGTCTGCAGCCTGCGTGAACGGATTGCTGATGCCGGGAACGGTGAAGCTGAACGAGAAGACCATAGCAAAACAGACAGAGAGCGAGCGAGAGAGGAGAGCCACAGAGCAGGCGGAGGCGCAAGTCGACAACGGCCTCGAGTCCCGTCCAGCTCGCCGCAAAGAGCATGCACACCAACATCGTGCGGCGGACCCTCCGGCGCCGGCCGGTCGGGCCCGGGGCGGGTCATTCTCCGCCGGCCTCGCCCGCCCAGTCTATGGCGTCAGCCCACCTTCACGGTCAGTATGCACTCACTTACCATGGTGCCGGTGCCCACGGCGGTTCGACCGGTATTTTTCATTGCCTCAACGACGAACCCGGGACCCGTCACTTCTATGAATCTTCGCTGTCGTCTCAATGAGACTGGGCAAGTACTCCCCGGGAGGAGGAACTGCACGATGGCAAACGCCGAGCGATGTGGTATGATCTCGATGTCAGCGGTACCGGTCACTATCGCGGAAGCAAACCCATCTCGTGGACGACAACCACTAGGATGGTGCCATGTTATAGTGAGTCGTTCGCCTAGATCCTCGGCTGTGGCTCAAGCAAAAACCTTCGAACAGACGCAAACATGCAAATCTCCCGAGTGCAGACGATCGGGAGGTGTGTACTGCAGCTGTCTGACAGTCTGCTGTCTTGCGCTCTCTGTGCGCTACGCCGTTCGAACCGGGCCATAAGAACGCAGGCTGTCAACGGCTGACCGAGGATTGCCCTGCTCGCCGGCGTCCATGCACGGCACTCTGCGCGCAGAGTGCACAATTCGGACTCGAGCAGCCGACTTCCGCACGGTGAATCGCAATTTCCGCATATGAGGCCCATCCCTTCTCACCACCCGTACCGAGCTGAAACATGGAAAGAGAAGAGCTTCATGAGCCTACCGCCTTCCTTGACGCCAACCCGTCCTTGTTTGGCATGGCACGTCCAGCACTTGTACAAAACCCGCCCCGCCCCCGCCCTGCCAGTGTTCCCCGCCCTCGCTTCCCGCTAACCCTCTAGACATGCCCACTGTCGCACGCGAAGCTCTGCTTACCCTCGACTTCCTCGTGGTCGGTGGAGGTGAGCCTTATTCTTGCACTCCACTCGATCACGCCAGGGCCCTGTTCGCGGAGTTGGTACAGAGAAGTACCCAACGACATACACGCCAATCAGCTGTCCCCCAAGCGTCCATCCATGACGCGACTAACCCACTCCATTTGTGTTAGGCATCGGTGGCCTCGCTGTCGCATACGTCCTGAGCAAGGCGGGACACCGCGTCACGGTGCTCGAGAGACACGACTTCAATGTTCCGAGTGGAGGCCAGCGTGTCCCTCCAAACCTGAGCAAGATACTCCGGCAATGGGTTGGCGAGGAAGAACTGATGAAGGTGTCGACGCGGTGCGTCGGCACACCGTTCCATCATTGTGAGTTGTGACGTCTTCATGCTGCAGTCCCTCTCTTGCTCTCTATCCCCGGATCCGCTTTCGTCTTGATTACCGACGACGTGTCTTTGTATCCGCGAAGCACCAGTCACGTTGACAGGTCCGCGACGCGGTGCTGTCCTGACCTCCTCGGGGGCTGTTGTGCCATATACGGCTTCGAGCACGTACGGCCTCCACCCCCGGGTCCCACTGAACAGCAGTCGCGTCTCCGTACATGGTGCTGCGAGACCAGCGAGTTGCGCAGAGGAGCACGCGAGGTGGGCGCCCGAGGCCCGATCTACGTCGAGCGTCAGAGCGCTCGGGGCAGGCTGGGGCGACGGCATCTGTCACGCGGCGTCGGAAGAGGCAGCAACGCCGCGGAGGAGAGGAGAGGAGCCGTGCCGCTGCGATGGCTCGTCGCACGTCAGACGGGAGCGGCGCGATCGAGGGGAAGGCCGTGCATCCGATCGTCGCGGTCCCACACCTTCTTTCTTGCATCCAAAACTGGCTCCCGCCTTTCCTTCTTGTGGCGCCCGCTGGGAGAGACCGCGCCGCTCGTCCGCGCCCACCGCTGTCCGACCCCGCACGGCCCCTTGGCGAGTGCGCGACATTCCCGGGTCGCGCGCGCTGTGCGCGGATGGCCCGACCGGCCCGCTCCTCGTAGACGAATGCCCATCGTGCGCTGCCTGCCAGTCGCCGTCGTTAACCAGCAGCACGGATGCGGTCCCCTCATTCCTTTGCGTGGCACTTGTTGACTCTGCGTCATGTAAGTCGTGGCATAGGGCTATCTGACACGACGTGTTGTATGTGAACGGATGGACGCTTGATGGGTCCCTTCGAGGGCTAACCTTCCTGCCACCATTTGCTCGCGCTGCCTCGCTAATCTCATTCTCATCGCAGTACGATCAGGGAACTTTGTCGGCTACCTTCACTGGAAGCCTGCAGTCATGGCCGAGACCGGTGGCGAGTTTCTTCTCATGCATGTACGTCGCCACGAGTACGCTCTTGCCTGCTTGACATTGACGAATGCCACCCGCAGCGCGACGACCTCGTTCGGCTGTTGTACAAGCTCGCCACCGAGGCAGGCGCAACCGTCCATCTCAACAGCAAGGTCAAGTCAATACACCAAGGGAACGCGCGAGCCCCGCGGCCCAAGGTGATGCTGGAGAACGGCCAGGTCTTGAGTGCAGACATCCTCATCGGCGCAGACGGGTACAAGAGTATCGTGCGCGAGGTTGTGCTCGGCGAGCCTGACTCTGCCAGGCCGGGCGACATGACACTCTACACCGGAGTCGTTCAAGCAGAAGACATGCTGAAAGACCCGGAGCTATGCTCGTATGCCCTCGCGGATGAGGTACGATCTGTCCGTCGTATCTCACCATTCGCTCCCTGATTGGCTCCCTTGCAGTGGCCCATTTTCATGGGCGAACACCGCAGTGTGTGTGGTCAGTCGCCCCGATTCGTTCCGCCATCCACTGTGCTGATCGGAGGCTTTTCTCCAGGACACCCCGTGGTACGTCTCAGCCTGCGGAGATACTCGGCACCGACGCTGACCCGTGTCCTGATCCACTTCCAGCGCGCCAAGAAGGAGTTCTTCTTCCACCTATATTCTTGGCATAACCTCGACGGGCTTGAGCAGGGCGGAGAGGAGAGCTGGGACGAGCTCTTTCCGACGGAGAAGATCAACGTCGAAAATCATGGGCCAAAGTGCGTCTCGCTATCACTCGCCTCCTTCAGGACTAGCTAACGCTTTCCCCGGTCCGCAGAGTCCAGCGGCTCATCAAGATGGCGCCCTATGTCATCCGGACACGATTCATGTCACGCAAGAACACCATCCACGAATGGGTAGATTCCACGGGTCGAATCGTGCTACTCGGTGACGCTGCGCACCCATCATTCGTAAGTCCGCAGTCCCAGCGACACGCTTCACGAGCACCGGTCAAGCATTCGCTGACAACAATTCATCGCACACGCGTAGCCGGGCGGTTCACATGGCGCGAGCATGGCCGTCGAGGACGCGGTCGTGCTGGGCTCGCTGTTCTCGCACCTGCGGACGACGAACCAGATCCCGTCCTTCCTGAGCGCGTACCAGGAGCTGCGCCAGCGGCGGTGCGACCTCGTCAAGCTCGCGGACATTGGGAACGCGCAGATGGTGGCGATGCCGAACGGGCCCGCCGCGGACGCGCGCGACGAGGACATGCGGCACACGGCCGACGAGTGGGACGAGGGGATGATGGCGGCGCAGTTTGAGGAGATCGCGGAGATCTTCCTGTACGACGCCGGGGACGCCGCGGAGGAGTGGTGGGTGAACTGGGGCCGGTTCAGCCAGACGGCGCGCGAGCAGCCGAGCATGATGAACCTCAAGTTCTCCAGCGTCACCGTGCAGCACGAGTGAGCTCGCACGTCCGTTGTGGTACGGTGACCCGACGGCGGTCGCCCGCTGCTAGGCTGGAGCCTGGTTCCCTTGTACTCCTGCGGGTCATCGTTCTGCATGACCTGCCGTCTCCGCCCATGCTTCGTATGTTTTTTCTGCTCTTTCTCCGTTCTACGCCGTTATTTGTCATGCCGCTCACCGTTTGATGTGTCGTCCCGCGCGCTGAATGGTGGTCATGCTCCACTCCTTTTCCTCCTTCCATATTGACAGTGCTTCCCATCGCTACCTACTACACCGTCTACTGCCTACGACCATCTGTTACACACAATCTACTAGTTTGCGTGGAGTACGCGTACGTACCATTTGAATGCCCGGATCTGTCCATATGTACTTACTCTGCACCCTGCATCGCCGACATGTATCAAAGAACGCGGCATTCTAGCGCACCACTGCACTCATGCGGTCCTCGCCTGTGATGCCTGTTCCGTTTTGGCCATAGACGGCTAGCGAGTGGCCGTGGGTAGGCGCCTGTGCGAGCATTGTGGCGCGGGGAGACGCCAGCTCATTCAGAGGGAGCGTTGGTGGCGTCTTGCGCACTTCTCCCATGTCCCCTGCAGTCGCCCACCCTGATCAGGCTCCGTCCATCATGCTTCCCCTCGGCACCGCTATCGCCCCACTCCCGCGTGAGTGCGTTGCCTTTCTCGCCCGCCTCCACCCTCTTCCCCTGCGCCCGCCCTGCCTCGCTTGGGCCCCGCCCGGCGATTCCGCGACAGCTGGCGCGGCCTGACAACCCCCACGAGCTGCGCGGGCCCTCGTCGACCTCCAGGCGCGCACAGAGACAATAAAGGGCGTTTCCCGCCGACGAACGCGGCCGCACATGCTGCAGCAGGGTGTGCTTGCCAGTGCATACATTCACGGCACAACCATAACGCTCCTTACTTCATACCTCCGGTCCCCCGAGCGCCAGCACGCGCGCGGTCGACATCCCGTCCGTTCCAGGCCGCAATGTCGGAATACAATGGTCGTGGGAGTCGGGTTTACCTGGCAATTCTATCGCGGATCAGGCAGCTGCTGTTGGCTGGTGGGCGTGATAAGCCCATCTATTCGCCAGGTCTCCCAGGCTCCCCAGGTGGTCGTTCTGGGCTCGTGTTGGGGGGCTCGTGCATGTTCCTGATCCCGTCGAGCCCGTAGAAGCAAAAATTTGGCTCCGCGACGCTGCAGGATGCCCGAATGCGGCAAGTGCGTATGTCTCTTGAGTTTTTTTTTTCTGACGCACGTACGTGATCTGACAGTCACTAGTCACCGCGTCCCGTGCAGGAGATATTGAGGGGGCCAGCTGATGGTTCCATTCTCTTCGGCCACGGTGATCGGCGAAAGCGGTCGGGTGTCTGTGCGCGCCCTCACGTCGGGGACAGCCGAGCTTCTTTCGCCAGCTCGACCATCTCGTCCTCCCACTGACGCCAACATGTCCTTGAATACGAGCCTCTCGTCAGCTCTGCGGCACACGCCGCCCTCTTCTCCCTCTCCCACCGATTCCACCGACGCGTCCGCTCCCGCCATGCCCATCGTCACAAGAATTGCTGCGCTCACGCTCGACTTTATCGTGATCGGCGGAGGTCAGTGCTGTGTGTCCATAATGGCATCATTAATTAGTGCCTAGGCTCGTGCGCCCTCTCGAGCTGATACACTTGCCTCTCTCCGCTCCCTGCGACAGGCATCGGTGGCCTCGCGATCGCGTACATGCTCAGCAGCGCGGGCCATCGCGTCACGGTCTTCGAGAAGTACGACCTCAAACAGTTCAGCAGCGGCCACCGCGTCCCGCCAAACTTCAGCAAGCTCCTGCGGCAGTGGGTGGGCGAGGAGGAGCTGACGAGGTTGTCGATACCGTGCGTCGGCACGCCGTTCAACAATCGTGAGTCCCTTTCTGCTTTCTGTCCGCGCGTTCGTACCGCAAGTGGTCGCCGCCGTACCGCACTGCTGCAGCCGCGAGACGTGTGCTGGTCTGGGATGTCCGCAGCGAGAGGGCGGGTCGTAAGACGCGGTGCGGTCGCCGTCTCGGTCACCGTGATGTCGCCATCTGCGCTGTGCATTCGCGGGCGCCCCGACCCATCGCGACAGTCGCCATTTGGAAGCGCGCTATTCAATCGAGCGGCAGAAGACCGGTCGACGAGAAGCTCGACGAACGAGGGAGGGCAATCCCCCAACATATACCCTCAGGCTTAATGACCGGACATAGAAGCCCAGTCTTCGCCGTCGTCTTCTGCGTCCGACGGACTTCTGCAAACTTCAGTTATCGATGCCAGCCATCGATGCGGATTCTAGTCTGTCGGGTGCAGACGGGGCTCTCGCCTCCTGCCTGCAATAATCACGTACACGCACTTCTGGGCTGACGTTCTGATCCGCTCTCTACGAACAGTGCGCACGGGTGAGAACGTCGGCTATTTGCACTGGAAGCCGGCAGTCATGGCGGAGACGGGCGGCCAGTTCCTCATGATGCACGTAAGTCGTCGGAAGGTTCTCCCGCGAACGACCATCACCCCCTCATGGCGAGACCGCCTTGCAGCACGAGGACATCATCCAGCTCCTCTACAAGCTCGCGACGGACGCGGGCGCCAAGGTGCACTTCAACTCAGAGGTCACATCAATCCATCAGGGCTCGGATGCGGTCCCAAACCCAAGCGTGTCGCTCGCGAGCGGCGAGGTGTTCACTGCGGACATCCTCATCGGGGCGGACGGCTCGAGGAGTATGGTGCGGGAGGTGGTGCTCGACGAAGACGACGACGCCAAGCCCGGAGGGCTGACGGTGTACACGTCCATTGTGGACGCCGAGCTTATGCATGATGATCCGGAATTGCGCGCGCTGTTGGACGCGGACGAGGTGCGTCTGAATGTCCGGCATGACAGTTGTGCTTGTACTCATCGGACCGCTAGTTCCCCATCTGGATGTCACCACATCGAGCGTTTTGCGGTGAGTTGGCTGCCGTTTACTATCGGTGGATTTGTAGTGAAACTCATGCTGCGGTGCTCAGGTCATCCCGTGGTACGTGTTCACAGGTTTGTGCGGTTGTCGAGACTCATTCGTTCGGCTTCGGTGATCAGGGTGGGGGAAGGAGAGGGTACTACATCGGCATCTACTCCTGGAACAACCTTGATGGACTGGAGCAAGGGGGCGAGGAGAGCTGGCGGGAGCTGTTCCCCACCGACAAGATCAACCGCGAAAATCACGGATCTGCGTACGTCCCGAGAGAGCGCCTTCTCCCCTCGCGCCGTGCTTACTGACCATCATTGCAGAGTACAGAAGCTGATTGGCATGGCCCCCAGCTTCATTCGCACACGGTATATGCTGCGTAAAGATGGGGTCGAGGACTGGATTGATTCGACCGGGCGGATCGTGCTGTTGGGTGATGCAGCGCACCCACCATATGTCAGTCACATTATTGTTCGCTTTCTTCGTATGCTGCTGACGACCACGGACCACAGCCCGGAGGCACGCATGCTGGGGCTATGGCCGCAGAAGATGCCGTCGTCCTCGGGTCACTATTCTCGCACCTATCAACACTCGACCAGATCCCGTCCTTCCTGAACGCGTACCAAGAGCTGCGCCAGAAGCGGTGCGAGCTGGTCAACATGGGCGACATCAGGAACGGGCAGATGGTGGTCATGCCCGACGGCCCAGAAGCGGCCGCTCGCGATGAGGTGCTCGGGCATCGGGTAGACGAGTGGGACGAGGGCATGCTCAAGGCGCAGTTCGAGGAGATCGCAGAGATCTTCGGCTATGACGCTGGCGACGCGGCGGAGGAGTGGTGGATCAACTGGGGGCGCTTCCACGAGAACGTGCGCGACTACTCGGCCGTGTCGAACTTTTCGAGCTTTTCGTTTGCTGGCGTCACCAAGGAGGAAGCGGAAGAACAGTGAGCTGTCGATACCTGGTCTTTCTTGCAGACGACCACAGCAGTGAGTACGCACGTCGAATGTCCATAGATGCGTCCCCTAAAATTGATTGACCCGAGCAGATCTCTTGTATTGGATCTTCAGCGCACCCATATTTTGACGACATATGCATTACTCCCCTAATCCTCACTTGCTCTCCTTGCTGTGCGACGCACCGACCAGTCTAATCGTCTGTATATCACCCCAGGCTCCCATGCATCATCTAGTCCACGCCTCTTGGTTCCAACCACATCTCGGCGAGTTCCATATTGTCACATACTAGCACACTAGTGCCTGCCCACCGTTCTTGCGATGCAACGTCTGACCGCACCATCTTCGTAGATATCCGCTATGTGACTCTTACGCCCCCCGCATACCCTACCCGCATGTATCCTACATATCTCTCTCTTGCAATGCAGCAGCAGTGGTCGCATCCGGTTCCTGAAACCACACCGTTTTTGACCCTGATGCGCGCGAAGGGCACGACGATCCAGGACGATCCTCTCCGCAAATCCGCCACCGAACTTCCCGCCATGGGCATCACGCGCTCAAAACTAGGGACGGAGGTTGCTCTTCAAGGGCAAGGTTCCGTGACTGGTTCGTGTGTGCGGCCTTCAGTGGCGATGCGATTCGCGCAAATCCTGTGAGGCCTTGCATGCTTGCGAACACCGTCCATACAGGCGGGACGCCTTCCTGCGGGGGCCTCTATGCCCAGCGCCACGTGATAAGAAGCTGCGAAGCTGCTCGTGTGGGAAGTCGGTGAGTGGATGCGCCGTGCTTCCCCTGATGCTCGCGCTCATACCCAATGTGCCAGACAGATCCGGCTTGCGACGGCGTGGTGACCGGGGTGTGTCGAGCGCATCTGTCGATGTCGCTCGCGCCGGCTGCACCTCCGCGGAAAGGGGTGGTGGGCGCGCCGATTGGGTTTGAAATGTCGTCGGGCGCGCGCTGCCAGTGGCGGTCGTGTGTATCGGAACACCAGAAAGAGGCATGCGCGCGAGAGTGTCGCTCCCCGAGGCCCGGTATGTGACGCGAAAGTACGTACATCTGCGTTCCTGGAGCTGCGTGCCTAGTCAGGGTGGCTGGACCTCGCAACGTTCATCCGTGGACGTGGGCACTTGTGCGAGTGAGCAACACTCTACACTCTGAACCGGTGCAACGAGTTGCTGACAGATGCTGGGACTTAAATTGGCGTAGCCTCGTAGGTAGGTCTCGTGGGAAACAAACAGTCCGGAGTCCCCGGGCGATTCCTCCGAGTCCTAGGGATGACAATCCGCATGTCTGTACCTCAAGCTTCCTCCGAATCGGACGAGCAGCTGACGACTGTCACGGGAATAACCCACGACGCCTGTGAGCGAGCTGTGGTCACGCCTCACGCAGCTGAGTGCAGCGGATCCCACGAAGGAGTACATACATGGTAACTTCGTGATGACTGCAGCGTGGGTGCCGTCCATCTCCCTCTACACCACAATATCTCACGGCACAACTTCTTTGGGCAGCAGCTGCGACAGGAAGGCGTGACGGCCAATCAAGTCCACAGTACACGTTACCAGACCAACGCCAGTTTCCCCTGTGCATCTTCGATGATGACCTGGCTATGCATTCCACAAAATTCCCAAGCTCTCGTCACTCCTCCCCTCTTTCTCTCTCTCTACCTCAGCCATGCCCGTCGTGATCCGCAAAGCCTCTCTGACACTTGACTTTCTCGTAGTTGGCGGCGGTAAGTGTCATGGTTCCTCTCGAGCCCACTATCGAGCGCCCAACATCGGTCCCGGTATCTTTGACATGCTAGTAGAGCGCGTCACGCTGATCTGGCATTGATCTACAGGTGTCGGCGGTCTTGCCGTCGCCTATGCTCTTAGCAGCGCGGGTCATCGGGTCAGGGTTCTAGAAAAACACGATTATAACGCACCGAGCGGTGGTCATCGGGTACCCCCCAACCTCAGCAAGATTTTACGACAATGGGTTGGCGAAGAAGAGCTCATGAAGGTTGCCGCTCGAAACGTGCGCTCGCCGTTTCGTCGAGGTGAGTCATGTCCACCTCCACTAAGATCTCAGGCTCGCTCCGGCACTTGCATACGCTTGCGAAAGCTAGCGGCTAGTCGCACTGCAGTCCAGTTTGCGGGGCCTAGATGGGAGCAATTTGGAGCTGTGGCACTGTGAGACTCGGGAGCAATGACCTCACGCCCTATAATCGCCGAGTTCTCGCTTCTCAGATCGAGATTAATCCGTCGTCCATGAGCCCAAGTCTCCGGTGCCTGACTGGCTGGATTACGGCGAACATCCCTGCTTCGTACGTACCGTACGATGACCACAACGCCTATACATTATTCAGGGGTCCTGATATCCGCAAGTCATATTGGGTGGGGAAAAGTATAGGATCCCAGATGATGAGATTCCTCTTATCTTGGAAGTCCACCGTTGATGATGGCTATTTGCGTACCTATGCGTTGGATGGCGGCTGAATGACACATGTCTTGACAGTACGAACGGGAGAAGATGTGGGCCTCTTGGAATGGAAGCCGACAGTCATGGCAGAGACCGGCGGGGAGTTCCTCCTGATGCACGTGAGTCTATCGACATCCTGCTTGCGCGTAACAATGCGGACCTTGCGATACAGCACGACGACCTGATCCAATTGTTATACAAGCTCGCGACGGGAGCTGGGGCGCGAGTAGACCTAAATGCCGCAGTAGCAACGATTCATCCCGGAACGGACGCCCAGCCGAATCCGAAGGTCGTTCTCACAAGTGGCGAAATCCTGTATGCGAACATCATTATTGGTGCGGATGGATCCCAGAGCATGGTACGGGAAGTCGTGCTCGGCGAGCCCGATCGACCCAAGCCTGGTGGGTTGACGGTTTATGTCGGGGTTGTCAAAGCGGAAGACATTCTACAAGATCCGGAACTTGAACGAACCCTTCATGTGGATGAGGTGAGATGTGGTTTGGTCACTGGAATTACGAGCCAATCAATGACATCTCACTCCGCGGCAGTGGACAATGTGGATGTCACCACATCGGTGCTTCAGTGGTATGTGAATCTCTACGATCAGGGCAAGAGACTATCGCTGATTGTTTCACGAAGGACACTTCGTCGTACGTCTGACAAACGTCTGTGAATGACGTTATCATTCACGTGGACCGTAGCGAGGCAAGAAAGAGTTCTTCATCAGTATTTACTCTTGGCGCGGCCTCGATGGGCTCGAACAAGGCGGCGAAGAGAACTGGAACGAGCTGGTACCAGTGGACACAGCGCTAGTGGACACCGATAGCCCACTGTGAGCCAGCCACACTACTTATAATTCCGGTGGAGAGTCTGACGATGTTACAGGTTGCGACGGCTCGTCTCCCTCGTGCCAGGCGGCCAGCTCATCCGTACCCAATTCATGTCTCGTGAGAATGAGAACCACACCTGGCTGGATAGTACCGGTCGCGTTGTCTTGCTTGGTGACGCTGCACATCCATCATACGTGAGTGTCCAATAAGCTCGTCGTGTATCAGGGTATACTCAGCGACGACACCCACCAGCCTTGTGGATCCCACACGGGAAGCATGGCCGTGGAGGATGCAGTTGTGTTTGGGTCCCTCTTCTCGCACCTCAGCACGACAGACCAGATCCCTTCGTTCATGAGCGCATATCAAGAGCTTCGTCAGCGTCGCTGCGCTCTCGTAAAGCTGGCAGACCTTGCGAACGCGCACATGGTGGTCCTGCCAGACGGGCCGGAGGCTGATGCCCGTGACGAAGACATGAGCCGGAAGCTGGACGAGTGGGACGAGGGCATGCTCAAGGGCCAATTCGAGGAAATCGCGGAGATATTCGGTTACGACGCAGGGGACGCCGCCGAAGAGTGGTGGATCAACTGGGGTCGCTTCGACCAAGGCGCGCGCGAATATCCTGTTTGGAGGATGACGGAGTTCGACTTCTCAAGTATTCAGGCTGTGCGATCAGAATAGATGAGCTGCTTGCTGTTCGCTGGAGGTCTGAGGAAGTGCCTTGAGGCAAAGTTATGTTGGACGGTCCGCTAACGATCTAGATGGATTGATTTGTGTCTACATGCTTTCCTGCCCTGTATCTCTGCTATATGTACCGCTATCACGCCTTGCTCATGCAACCCGAGTTAAAACTCGGTACAATGTCCTCGTGTACGATGCGGTTGGAACCTCTTGTGTGTTGTGATTGAATCGGATCTATGATGATACAAGTTGTTTTGACTACCTTTCCCTCCTCATCCGCATGGTCATCAGTGGTGGAACAAGCGCAGAGACGTGTGCGCGAACACGATGTCATGCTCGTCGGCCGCCTTGATACACTCCTGGTCCATGACGCTCCCGCTCGGCGCAGCAAGGTACTTGACGCCACTCCTGCGCGCGCGGTGCACATTGTCGGGGAACGGGAAGAATGCGTCGCTCGAGCAAGCGACGCCATCGAGCTGCTTCGCATGCGCGGTGCGCTCTTCCTGCGTGAGAGCCGTAGGGACCTCCTCAAACATGGCCTCCCACTGCGCCCTCTCGCCGCCCTCGAGCGGCTCGCCCGCGACGAAGAGATCAATGGCGTTCGCCTTCTCGGCTCGCTTCACACCCTTCTTGAATGGTAGTGCAAGTACGCGAGGGTGGTGCCGGAGCCACCAGAGGTCGGCCTTGGTGCCCGCAAGACGTGTGCAATGGATGCGCGACTGCTGGCCCGCACCAATGCCGATGATCGAGCCACGGTAGGCGTATGCCACACTGTTCGATTGTGTGTACTTCAGGGCGAGGGTGGCAACGATGAGGTCGGTGAGAGCTTGGTTTGTCAACTATATGGCGATTGGAGCGAGGGGGGGTGGTCAGTGATGGGGAAGAAGGTCCGGAAATGGGAGATGGCAGACCTCCTTGTTCTTCGTTACAATGTTGGTGAACAGGTTGGCGTCAATTTTGGCATCGTTCCTCCGCTGCTGAAGGGACACGCCATACACTTGACGGGTTTCAATCTCGCCTGGCTTGTAATTGGGGTCGATCTGAAGACAAGTCAGGCACACGCGACGCCAACGAGATTATCATG
This sequence comes from Earliella scabrosa, assembly GCA_022605405.1. NCBI lineage: Eukaryota > Fungi > Basidiomycota > Agaricomycetes > Polyporales > Polyporaceae > Earliella > Earliella scabrosa. The sequence continues at coordinate 2,097,450 of JABYQQ010000004.1, read as the reverse complement.
ACGATACTAAGGATCGAAAGACGAACCTGCAGGACGCAATACTTGCCGCCCTTCTTTTTAGACAGGACTTCGAAGGCTTCTGGGGAATAGCCAGGTGCAATGATGCCGTCCGAAACCTCGCGCGAGATGATGCGCGCGGTTGCCAGATCGCAAGGCGCAGAAAGAGCGATGAAATCACCAAATGACGACATGCGATCGGCACCTGGATACATTCATGAGTACGATCGTGTTCAGATGCAAAGCAAGCCGCTGCTGACCTCGAGCGCGAGCGTATGCTGAAGCAAGCGGCGTGAGAGGTTCCTTCAGGTCATCAACACCGTAGACTTGCTTTTCGACCTCGTTGAGCTCGACGCCAACAGCGGCACCTGCAGGGGAGACGTGCTTGAAGGACGCCGCAGCCGGAAGATTGAGTGCTTCAGAAAGCTCCTTGACCAGTGCATACGAGTTGAGAGCATCAAGCAAATTGATGTAGCCAGGAGAACCACACAGGGCTGAACGGCGTTGAATACATATTGGCGACTTTTAACGGAGATGAGAAGAACGTACCCTTGAACGGTAGCTCGCCCTCAGTTACGAATGCCTGAGCAGGCTTCTGGTGAGGGTTAGCACCGTAACGCAGAGTGGTGCGCTGGACGGGGCCCGGGAGCTTCTCCTTCGGTAGATCGGACGATGCGTATTGCTCCCTGAAGTAGCCACTGATCGCATCGTCATACTTGGCCGTCATCTCGAACGTCTTGAGTGCGAGTTTGCTTCGGATCGCCTGTCCGACATCACCATTTCCCGCCTTCCACGCCTCGAGAAACTCGGTGTAGTCGGCGGGATCGGAGAGCACCGAGACGCGCTCGTGGTTCTTCGCGGCCGCGCGTAAGAGGGTCACACCTCCGATGTCGATCTCCTCGACCGCGTCCGCGAGGGTGCAGCCAGGCTGCGCGATCGTCGACGTGAACGGGTAAAGGTTGCACACAACGATGGCAATGGGAAAGATTCCTTGGGTTTGCAGGTCCTTCTCGTCCGAGGGGATTGAGCGAGCGAGGATGCCTGATCATTGCAGATGCGAGTGGCTATGTGCGCGTCCAGTGGAGGGATGATCTAGCCGAGCTCACCTCCATGCACAGCAGGATGAAGAGTCTTCACTCGTCCGCCGAGCATCTCCGGAGCCTTCGTGATGTCCGCGACATCCCTGCGCATGCATCTAGCATCCTCACCCTCAGCCACAACAAGGACCCTTTGACTCACTCGATGGGTATGCCTGCCTCCCGTATTTTCTTTGCAGTCCCGCCTGATCCAAGGAGTCGGACACCCGCGCCATGCAGCCCGCTAGCGAGATCGAGGAGATTCGTCTTGTCGTAGACGGATAGTAGCGCTTTTCTTGCATCAGTATACAACCGCAGAGTGCTCGAGTGAGGGCGCACCAATTGGGACGGACATGGCGGTCTGGAGGAGAGGTGGCAATAGGATCTACGCGCGAACTCAAAATTCGCTACGCTAGATCGCGATCCAAGATCGTGCCGCGATAGGCTCAACTTCAAATTCGTACTCGTGCACTCCTGGCGACGCGCCTTTCACTGTCAGATTTCACGCACTCGCTGAGGTTGCTACCAAATGGCGGACACGATTGAGATCAAGACTTGAAGACATGCCGTTAGGAGCACAACACCTGCAGCCTGATCCGACTCAGAACAGTCCTCGAATGATATCCTTGTTGCTAGGAATGTGGAGATATGATCGTCATTTCATTGTCAGCGGTATTGTAGTATGCACCAGGCAGCTATGCGAGTCTCCGCACACGTACTATCCGCTAGACTACCAACATGGACATGTCGACGTCTACTTATGGAGGGGACTCGACAAGCGACGCGTCGAGATCGCCGCGGTGTTCGACGGAGCGCGGGGCCCGGCGCACGTGGCAGTCCTTCCTGAAGTTCTGAATCTTAGTCAGCCTAAGGTTAGCACTCACTGCTTCGTGGCATACTCACTTCTACTGACTCTCAACCGTCACCAGTTCGCCTTGACCACTACTAGTGCTTTCTGTTCGAGCTTATGATTGCCACCATGCTTCCCTTGCGTTCGGCCTGCTCAAAATCCTGGCATCGACACCTACCGTCTATTCCTCGGTTGTCCCATTTCCCTCTCATCAATCGCCGTGTTCACCCTCTCAACGCAACGAGATCGCTCGCGAACCGTCGGACCTTCTCATCTACACTATGTCGGCTGCAGGGCAATCCACCTCCACATCTTGCTCCTGAAATCCCAAAATCCGAACCTGCAGTCGCAGCCTCGTCCGAACCTCAGTCCCACATCAAACTCGAGGTCCCGGAGCCTCGACTGGCCATGACGTTTACATGCACAGTTGAGGCGTGTCACACCCGCTCAACGCACCAGTTCACCAGGCGCAGTTATGAGAGGGGGATTGTGATCGTCCAGTGTCCGGGATGCAAGAACAGGTGAGTTCATTCGAAGTACTGTCGGACATCTGTAGACTCAGTGTTGCTGCCTGTATAGGCATCTCATTGCCGATCACCTGGGCTGGTTCAAGGAGAGCACACAGGACGGGAAGTTGAAGACGGTTGAGGACTTACTCCGTGCTAAGGGTGAGAAGGTTAGACGGGGTAGGATAGATGCGGGCGGTGTTGTCGAATATGCTCCGGAATAGACAGAATGCATCGGTACTGTGCTTTCCGATCTCTCTCCCACCTACGGACGTATTGCGAAGGTGTATCCATTGGTGGAGGTTAGCTCGTCTTCTATATGAATACACCGAGCGGATGATGCAGTGCGGTCGATAGTTGGAGTGTACGGATAACACATAAGTACGGACCAGAACACGCACCCTCCCTAGCTCCCTACGTCTAATTCTGCGTTGGAGGCTCGGACTCAGCTTCCTCGGGCGGGATCACGCCAGACTTGACGAGAAGTTCGTCCAGTTCGCCGGATTGATGCACTGACATTGTAGGCATGGGGATAAGGGCAGGGTACAGAATATGAAGGCTATGGACGTACTGTTCAATAGGATATCGCAGCCACCAACGAATTCCCCGTTGACGTATAGCTGCGGTATTGTTGGCCAATCACTGACCGAGGGTCTGTCAGCGGGACATGGACACGATGGTGCGAATGAGACACGTACGAGAACTCCTTAATGCTCTGCCTGAGTTCGCTGTCCTCCAACACGTCGAATGTCTTCATCTTCTCCTCCGGAACACCATGGATGCCGAGCACCTGCACTGCTGCTCGGGAGAAGCCACATTGAGGCGCGTCCGGAGTACCCTTCATGAAAAGCACAACTGGCGTGGAGGTAACTGCTTGCTGTATCTTCGCACGGACTTCTTGGCTGATATACCTCCGTGCAATGGAACCCGACGGTGATGCAAGTGCAAGTGCTGGCACACGAGCTGGTGCGCGGAGCGCGGTGAACTATGCGACCATTAAGGACTCGTCGCAAAGGTTTTAAGTAATGCAACATACCGATGTACGCAGAGCTGTTCTGAACATGATGGTCGTGGTCGTGGTGAGAGTGAAGGATACAGGACAAGTCGCACCGTCCGGTGATGCTGAGTGAGAGCCTTTGGAAAGCCGAACGTTGTAAGGTTAGGGCTTACTCCAGTGGGGTTAGGGGTAGAGCATGGCACGTGCTTACCACGCTTTCCGTCTCCGCCTCAAAGCGTGTCGCATGGCGCGCCAGGCGCGTCTGGCTCTCATTTACTTACCTGTAATTGCCCTCTATCGTCGTTCCCCCGCTTCAATCACAACTTCCACGAAGCAATGTCGAGCAGGACACGACAGCAGAAGGCCCAGAAGCTTGCAAGACTTGAGGAGCTAAAGCGCGCACGTGAGGGTGGCAAACGCACATACAAGGTACGCGTCCACGCGCGCAGTACGGCGCGTCGTCCACCCTATTCTGACGCGTCTTCAGGTTGAAGAAGACGACAAGATCTACGATGAGGTCTCTGAGGCTCAGTATAGGTCTATTGTGGCAAACCGTCTGGCCAAGGACGACTTTGTGGAGGACGATGGTTTCAGCGGTTACGTCGATACAGGCGTGGATGACTTCGAGCAGGCTGAGGAGAGTGAGCAGAGCGACGATGATCGCCGTAAGACCAAATGTGCGTGCCTTTTGAAATTTCTAATAAGCAACCTACCCAACCGTCGATCTACAGCAAAGAAGGGGAAGGCAGATGCGAAAGGCAAGGTTAAGACCAAGGCCAAACCCCCACCACCCGCGGTCACCCCCTCTATCAGCGTGTACAGACCGGCTGTCTCTGCAGAGAAGGAGGAGGACTTCATGTCCAACCTTTTAGGCGACATGGACCACATCCCAGCGAAGCCAGTGGTGAAGTCGCGTAAACGGAAACCGGAGCCAGACCCTGAATATGATGGACGTAGTTCTTCGCCTCCCCACCATGGATTTTCTCACCGTCCGCGCACGAACGGATCAGGATACGGTTATAGCAGCGCAGACTCCTCTGACGTTCCCTACTTGGACGAAGGTGCCGGGCCTTCCAGCGGAGATGATTGCTTCAGCCCGAAGAAGAAGGCGAGAACAGAAGCTCCTGGTATCGCGCCCGCCATTGAGCGCATGGGGAAGCTCGGCGTAGAGAGCGGGACAGAAGATGCTGACAGCTCCTTCGACGACGTCGACATGGACGCGTTCATGGACATCGACGATGACGAGCTTGATCTGAAGCCGAAGCCGAAATCGAAGATCGAGGTGGACTCTGAGGCCAAACCTTTGAAGCCCATCAACGGGAACACCGCTCCTACGAAGAAGAAGCTGGACGACACCCCGGCCTGGCTTTCTGTTTACGATTCGCTCACGGTCGCATCGGACGAAGCCATCGGGCCGGCTGCTTCATCGACCGCCACGGCGCGTATTCCTGCCCCATCCAATCTCTCTGTTCTCGAGGAAGACGGCTCTCTGCGCTTCTACTGGCTTGACTACCTCGAACACGAAGGCAAGCTCTACTTCATCGGCAAGACGCAAGATAAGAAGTCCAAGGTGTGGGTCTCGATCTGTGTCACCGTCGAGAACCTTGAACGCAACCTGTTCGTCCTTCCGCGTGAGCGTCGCATGGAGGAAGATGAGGACACAGGGGAGATGTACGAGACGGACATGGTGCCGGAGCTGCCGGCCATCTACTCGGACTTCGATCGGTTGCGCAAGAAGGCTGGGATCAAGACCTTCAAGGCCAAGTTTGTGAAACGCAAGTATGCGTTTGGTGAGAAGGATGTGCCGAGAGAAGAGAGAGAATGGCTGAAGGTCGTTTACCCGTTCACTGGTATGTTCTCCGGAAGTCCGAGTCACAACCTCGCGGCTGACTATGTCTACAGAGCCGCAACTGCCCAACAACGCGTCCAGTCCCAACTTCTCGCGCATCTTCGGGACGAACACGAGCGCATTCGAGTTGCTCGTGCTCAAGCGCAAGATCATGGGTCCATGCTGGCTGCAGATCAAACATCCAGAGATCGACAACAAGGGTGTACGTAAACTTCATTCTTCCTGGTGCATAGGCTGTGAAGACTAACCGACGCATGTAGGTCTCTTGGTGTAAACTCGAGGCCACGGTCTCTGACCCCAAGGATATTAACCCCTTCGCCGAGACCGACCCTGATGCTCCGCGAGATATGCCGCCTCTAACTATCGTTTCCCTCAGCATGCGGACCATTGTGAACCATCGCGAGAACATACGGGAGATTGTTTGCGCAACAGCCCGGATATGGTCCAATCGTGAGTGTTGCTTGTCGATGTCGGCGTTCTCCGCACTCATACGCTGCACAGTGGACATCGACGACCCCACACCTCCGGAACAACTCCCATGTACTGTACGGACGTTCGTCAGGCCGCTCGACCGCTTCCCGCCCAACTTCGAAGCTCGCGCAGGCATGAACGGCAAAGGTGTCATCTCGGCCATGATGAACGAGCGTGTGCTGCTCAACAACCTCCTGAGTGAGACTAACCCCGTTTTGTGGCGCAACATGGTTGCTGATAGAACTGGAAAACAGTCACTATCCACAAAGCCGACCCGGACGTCATCGTTGGACATGAATTCCTCGGCGTGTCGCTAGACGTCATGCTCCATCGTATGCGGGAGCTCAAGGCAGACCACTGGTCGCGCATTGGTCGCTTCAGACGATCGAAGTGGCCCAACATCGGACGTCAGGGGACCAACCTGCGATTCCTGAGTGGACGGCTATTGTGCGACCTTGCCAGTGATGGTGCCAAGGTGCGCTCTTCCGTCGTCATGCTCTAGCCCCCAGCTCACTCACTTCTGTGCTAGGGGATGATCGCCTCGACAACATGGTCTCTCACAGAGATGTGCAAGACGCATCTCAAGAGTGAACGGCAGGAGATCGATCCCGATGATACCGCAAGCTACTTCGATGGCAGCGTTAGCACTCCTGATCGACTGTTAACGTTCGTCCGGCACTGTGAGCTGGACGCGCACTACCAGATGGCCCTGGCATCCAAAGTGCAGATCCTGCCTCTCACTCGACAGTTGACGAACCTCGCTGGAAACTCATGGTATGGAGCGTACTTGTCTGATGGCAAGATGCGTGTTAACAACAGCCATACAGGAACAAGACTCTGAACGGAGGTCGTGCAGAGCGTAACGAGTACATTTTGCTTCACGAGTTCCATCGCCTCAAATACATCTGCCCCGACAAGCTCTATGGCAAGAAGGCCGCGACGGCCATCAAGGCGGAGAAGGAAGATGACGAGGGCGAAGGTACGAAGGCAACCAAGGGCAAGAAGGACAAATACAAGGGCGGTCTCGTCTTTGAGCCGAAACGTGGTCTTTGGGACAAGTACATCCTCGTCATGGACTTTAACTCGCTGTATCCCAGCATTATCCAGGAGTACAACATCGACTTCACGACTGTCGAGCCCGTGGAGGATGCGGTTGGTATTCTGTTTTTTTCCGACGGGACACCGTCCTGACTCGCGTGACAGGACGGCGAAGAGAAGATCCCTGAACCACCTTCAGAAGGGACTGGCCAAGGCGTTCTTCCTCGTCTCATTGCCACCCTTGTCAGTCGTCGTAGGCAGGTTAAGAGCCTGATGAAGGACAAAAAGGCGACGCCAGCCCAGCTGCTTCAGGTGGGTCCGATCAAGTGAGGCACGTTGATCATGCACTGACCGCGTCATACTGCAGTGGGACATCAAGCAGATGGCCTTGAAGCTGACGGCCAACAGTATGTATGGTTGTCTCGGCTTCGAGTACTCGCGCTTCTACGCCCGCCCACTCGCTGCCCTTACCACATTCAAGGGTCGTGAGATCTTGACACACACCAGGGAGCTCGCTGAGTCCATGCAGCTTGACGTGCGTCGGGCACTTCTATCATGCTGTCTTTTGTTGACCAGTCATTGTTCAGGTCGTTTATGGAGATACCGACTCGGTATTCGTAAACTCTAATGTGACCGACCTAGCTGAGGCGTTGAAGATATCTTCGGAGTTCAAGAAAGCGGTCAACGACTGCTACAAGCTACTCGAGATCGATCTCGACGGCATCTTCAAGCGACTACTGCTCCTGCAGAAGAAGAAATACGCTGCTGTGAAGGTCGAGGACAAGGACAGGACATCAACTGAAGTCAAAGGCCTGGACATGAAGCGTCGCGAGTACTGTGCGCTGTCCAAGACCGTCTCGCAGTACGTACGATGATTGCCCCTGTCTCTGACTCTGCATCCTGACAAGCCTCTGCAGATATGTGCTGGAGCAGATATTGTCGGGCGAAGCGACCGAGACTGTAGTGGAGAACATCCACGAGTATCTGACTACCATCGGCGAGCAAGTCCGAGGGGGCAAGATCAAGCTCGATGAATTCATTATCTACAAGGTATGAGTACCGACCTCATACACTCGTGAATAACGCTGCTAACCTTCATCGAAGCGTTTGGGCAAGAACCCCGAGGACTATCCTGATGCCAAGAGCCAGCCGCACGTCCAGGTCGCTCTACGCCTGAAGGCAAAGGGCGGTACTTCCCGCGCAGGCGATGTCATCCCCTATGTCTTCTGCCTTGGGGAGAACGGCGAGACTTCGAAGTCGGCTCAGGCCGATCGCGCGAAACATCCTGATGAGGTTCGCCGCGAGAGTGACAAGCTCAAGATCGGTGGGTGACAGATGCTATTACGCCGATCCGTCAGACTCACGATTTGTGTAGACTACGAACACTACCTATCGCAGCAGGTCCTTCCTCCTATCGAGCGTCTCTGTGACCCAATCGAGGGGACCGATCGCGCACGACTCGCAGAATGTTTGGGTCTCGATCCGAACAGGTATCGCACAATCACCGCTGGAGAATCCGAGGAGAAGTCTTTCGGGACGCTCGACTCGCTCATGTCGGACGCGCAGCGTTTCAAGGACGCAGACCCTTTCCTTGTACGCTGTCGGTCATGCCAGAACAGCGTGCCGTTCGGACCTCTCAACGAGCGTGAGGTATGTCGTTGCACCTCTCATTCTGTCGCCAAGTATTCACATGGACCTGTAGAAATCACATATTCAAACCGCGGGCCTGACGTGCCCACAATGTCGAGCTGCGGTTGGGATGCCGAGTGTGCAAACGCAGCTGGAGGTGCAGATCCGTGAGCACATCGCCAAGTACTACGAGAGCTGGACAGTCTGCGAAGACTCCACATGCGCAAATCGGACACGTATGATGGGCGTGTATGGTCGGAGGTGTTTGAGACCTGGCTGTCAGGGCAAGGTCGCATTCGAGGTGAGCACCGCGGTCAACGTGTCTTGAGCTTCTATCTGAGCTAACGTGCGGCTCATCCACAGTACTCGGACGCGCAACTCTACAACCAGCTACGATACTACATGTCGCTGTTTGATATCGACAAAGCGCGGGAAGCCGCGTCGGGTGCACTACGAGATGGTCGGTCGCTTCTTACATTCATTCTGCCCTGAACTGACCTTACGTGCGCACGCAGAGTTGTCCTCGTTGACGGCGATGCAAGGCAACACATGTCAGTACCTGAAGAGCGTCGTAGAGAGGTACCTCGATCAATCGGGCCGGCGGTGGGTGCAGATGAGCGCGTTGTTCTCGTTCGTGAAACTGTAGTCTATACTTTGCATGCCGGACCTCCCTTCTGCCTACGACGTCCAGGAGGCGGGTGGTTCCCTGGGGTCGTGTCATGTCGCTGTCAACATCTGTACTATATGTCGTTATTGTATCGCTATTGTTGCATCTCGCTCAAGCTAGACTACTAAGCTCAATGTTCGTTGACAATTAAGGCTATGCAACTGCCACGACGCTATGACGAGCCAACATGCGAACGGCGGTGGGCCGTTCAGGATGGGCAGAACCTCCTTGGCGGGCAACAATAGTCTCCCCAGTGTAGAATACTGCCAATGTGTGGCGTCAACGGCTTCCGGGGCTAAGTACTAAGTACTGATGGTGAGCTCCTGCTCTCAATTTGCGACAACTTTCCAACTTTGCCAACGGACGTCGACTATTCCGGGGCACGAAAGTCCAGGGCTCACCGAGTTGCAAGAGCCAACGTTGACAAACTCGCCGTAAGTCAGCTGCCACATGAGCAGCCATCGGTAGTAACCCGGGAAAGTGCTAGCGGCGCGCCTCCCTCTGCCACCGCAAAGACTCGTGGTGGCAGAATTTGAGTGAATACCGTTAGTTAGTGTCTATACATGACGATTGCGACCATTCAAGGCAGAGAAAACTAGGTGAGTATGGATATTTACATTACTGGTGCAGCGATAGTAGTACGAAAGAGCGTACTATTGCCTCAACTTGACGGTTCTCAACTGGTGTCCACCACAATTGGGCGCGTGGTGTAATAGTCTCGTCGGTGGTACAACAACGGACGCGGCTCGCCCTCGAATGGTGTCCGTTCTACACGCACCACCTCCGCAATGAACAGCTCCGACGCGACCCCCTCGCCCTCCCACTGTCCCTCCTCCCTCTTGCGCTCCCCACCCACGAGAGACTCCAGGTCATGCAGCTTCCACGACGCCGCGACGAGCCGACATGAGATGGCGCCAATGCTGCCGTTCAGCACGGGCAAACCCTCCTGGGTGAGCGAGTACGGCAGACCGACAAAGGGCTCCGGGTGGACGTCCGGGCGGGAGAAGCGCACAGCAGTGTCAACCTGGTGCTCGGACAGGATGTTGACGACGAGATGCGCGAGCCCCGAGGAGGGACCATGGGCGTGCGCGGAGGTGAGGGAGGTGGCCATGCGGGAGGGGATGCGGAGCGAGAACGCGACGAGCGGATGCGGGTCCATGGCGATGGAGCTGAAAGAGGACAGGGTCGCACCATGAAAGCGGCTCTCTTTCGGTCCATTATGGGTATGCGATGGGTGTTGCGCGTGTGGAATGGCGGGATCCATACGCGCTGTCACGACAGCGACGGGTTGCGCGGTGTCGCGGAGGAGGGTGCGGAGGTTGTTGCGGACCGCGGACGCGTCAGTGACGAGGGCCCGCGCGCACCTGCAGGCATTTGGGCGTTGCCTTGAGGCATGGCGTGCAAATGAGAGCATGTCACGGTCAATGAGGCCGTGATGGGGCGGTTCGGACTGACGAGAAACGGCCGAGACGGAGAGGCCAGGGATGAGCAGGAAGTATCAAGAGGGCATCAATTAGGTGGATTGTGCAGCGACCGTGAGCCCGCGAGGGGTGCTGGAGATACTATTACGAGGGACAAGCCTTGGCCTGAGGCGAAGTATGACGGCACATGGGCGTTGTTTGTGCGTGTTAGAATCTAAGGCTCTTGAGCAACAAACACAAACATCGGGTAGGTAATACTTAGTAGCCGAAGCGTCGAAGCGTCACCCGTTCGCTCGAGTCTGCGCTGCCATTGGCATGGCCTTCAACTTGACCGCGGAGAGAGTCTGGCTAGTATGCATCACACGGGACCAAGCAGCTTTCGGACTCCAGAGTCCTCCCACGCCGTACGTCAGCTGCGGTCCGTCAGGACGGAACTTGAGTGGACATGGTCTTGCTGAAGTAGTCGACAAGCTCCTGTCTTCAGCCAGGCATCTGAATGATGCATGAACACGCGAGTTGGTGAGCTTCAGGCGAAACCCATCCATGTTATTGGCCCCTCGCCAGACTTGAACGTACGATCGACTGCAATACACATTCAGAATCAGTGCTGACGAAACAACACATTGAAGACTGGAACACTCAGTACATAAGTAAGTATCGCAAGAACGGAGCGAACGGATCATGCGACAGGCGCAATGGGGACCTGCGATCGCGTGGCCGGATAAACGGTACAGGAGAGAGCCTGATTGATCCACCTGGCAGTGGCACCCGTCCAGTCTGCCGTTCTCGCCGACAGGCACTCATAATGCAGTCAAAATGACTCCCACGAGACGCCCTAGGGTCTGCTCTCGCTCCTCCATGTCCCTGGACAAGCCTCCGTCGCACTTGTTCAAACACACCCTCGAGTTTGGTAGCTCAGGCGGGTATCATGCGGCCCAGCCATCATGAAGGCGCCACGAGCGACCCCTGCGCAGACACCCGAAGTCTTGCGGAACGCTCTTGTGCAAGTGTGCGCGAGCCCATACATCCGCGCGTGCCGTCCTTCGAGAGGTCGCCAGACACTGTTCTCGACGAGGGTTGTGTTCGTCAGTTGCACGAGCACCGGTACCAGCACGCGTATGGGTCCCATCACGACGAAGAGAAAAACAAGACAGAGCTCCAGGAAGAAACCTCCGAAGAGGACGCATCGGATGAGACGATATACGTGAGCTCTTCTTTGACCCTTGCTTCTCTTCCGCCAGATAGACTTCTAACATTTACCCCGGGGACCTTCTCCAGGTGGAGTTCGACGAGGGGGATCCCCGGGACCCCGCCAACTTCTCGTTTGCTCGGAAGTGGGCCATAACCCTGACCGCGTCCTTCTTCTCCATCATCACTGGTGCGTCCATGCCCCTGAATCTCGATTGCGTCCGAACCTCTACCAACCGCGCATTGCATTCCGTCGGTAGCTTCGTCCTCGGGTGCATACGCGCTCGGCTTCCCTTCTCTGACTCGGGACCTGAACGCGACAGAATTCCAAGCGACGATCGGTCTGTCGACGTTCACGCTCGGCTTCGCCCTCGTTCCGCTCATATCCACGTCGTTCAGCGAGGAATTCGGCAGACAGCCAATCTACTTCTTCAGTGGCCTCGGCTGTCTCCTCATGCACATGATGACCGCTCTGTGAGTTCAGAGTCAGAGGCAGGCATCCGGTTCGCTGACCTCGCCGACAGGGCTCCCAACATTGAGACGGTGCTTGTGGCCCGGCTCCTTGCGGGAGCTTTTGGATCTACATCCTCTGCGATGGTGGGCGGCACAATCGCGGACATTTGGGCGCCACACGAGTACGCCCCTCTCATCGTGACTATACCGCCTAATCAATCAAGCAATCTCTAGACGCGGCGTTCCCATGTCTGCATTTGCAGTCATGGTTCTCTCGGGCCCTGGAGTAGGATGCATAGCGGCCGGCTGGATAGAACAAAACCCTAGCCTCGGGTGGAGATGGATCCAGTGGATGCACGTCATGTGTGTAGGCTCCAGTGTCCGCTTTCAGTCTGTTCACGAGCGCTGACAATTCACCGAATTCTTGCAGCTGGCTTGGCATCTTCGTGATCGCAGTGCCGATATGCATGAAGGAAACGCGGTCTGGCGTGCTCCTGACCCGCCTGGCCAAGAAGATGCGCAAGGAGACGGGGAATGTTCATTATCGTGCCCGCATAGAGGATGAACGCGCCAGTCTACGCACGCTGATTTACATCTCTTGCACCCGTCCGATATGTGAGTAATCCCGTTTCCGTGTCGTTCGCGTGCATGTAGACCAACTTGGTTACAGATCTACTATTCACCGAGCCCGTCGTTGCATCCTTCAGCGTATGTAGCCCACATGAGGTGACATTCCAATATCTGCTCATCAGTAACTGTAGCTATGGGCAGGTTTCGCATGGGGTATTCTCTATGTTCTCGTTGCGTATGTCCCCTTTCCCGATCCTTTCGCTCTGCACTTCTGACGCTCGCGCAGGTCTATTGGGCCAGCCTTCCGTACAATCCACGGTTTCTCAACTGGTGAAACAGGCACCGTATTTGCTGCGATGATGTGAGATAATTGCCGCCTTCGAGATCGGGCCACAGTCGCTGACATACTATCGTGCAGCGTTGGATGCTTCGTCGGCGAGGCGATACAGATATTCCAGGAGCGGCTCTATGCGTGCGTCTCCTCTCTACCCCATAGAGGCAAAGTAACTAACCTCTACCGTAGGAAGTATCACAAGACAAGGGGCCCCGAAGCTCGTCTGTACAGCGCATGCTTTGCGGCGGTATTGTTCCCGGCTGGGATGTTCATATATGCGTGGTGTACGTTCCCGACGGTGCCCTGGATCGGCATGGCCATGGGTGTTTTCGTGAGTTTAGCAGCGTGATACTCTTGCCTGACGGAGCGACAGCTCACCGCATTTCAGGTGATTTTCACCGCGCTCTTCGTCATCTACGTCGCCGTCTTCACGTACCTTGCGGATTGGTCAGTGCATTCATCCAATCGCTCGCATGGCACATTCTTACAGGTGATATCAGTTATGGCATCTTCGCCTCGTCTGCGCTTGCCGGGCAGAGTCTAAGTCGTATGTCTCCATGGTTTCATTAATGACATGAGATCGACTTGTCTCACTCCCCCGCTCTGTAGGCAACTTGATGGGCACCGTGTTCCCGCTCTTTACGCACCAGCTGTACGCACGCCTGACGTACCACTGGGGCACAACGCTCTTCGCGTGCATCGCAGTCGCCATGATTCCAATACCTCTCGTACGCCGTTGCTGTCGTCCAAATGTGTCGTTTCACTGACAACTTTTGCTATGTGCATGAAGGTGCTTTTTTGGAAAGGCCCGGCTATCCGTGCGAGGAGCAAGTTTGCCTCGCAAGTAATGCACAAGCAATGAGGCAACTCATCAGCAATGGATCAAGGGCTGTTTTGGCCTTGTACATCGTAGCCTACGCAAACTGCATTCTTCTAGTCATCAATACATAGCCGTTTTCCTTTCGAACTTCTATTTCGTGTACGCCGCATTAGAGACCTTCGCCCGTAAGCATTTCCAAAGCTTCCAGATACCTCTTCCTCGTCCCCTCGACAACACTGTCGTCCATAACCCAGCCCTGACCCTCCTTACCTTCGGGCCCGCTTTCGAGCCCCTTCCTGAACCCGTTCTGCGTCAGCCAGTCTCGCAGGTACTGCTTGTCGAAGCTCGGTTGCGGGCCCCCTGGCTTGTACTCCGCCGCGGGCCAGTATCGCGACGAATCGGGCGTGAGGGCCTCGTCGACGAGGATCAGCTCGTCCTCACCGCCCTCAACCGCGGACGGCACCAGCCCGAACTCGAACTTGGTGTCTGCGAGGATGAGGCCCTTCGTGAGCGCGTAGTCCGCCGCTTCCTTGTACAGCTGCAGCGCCGCCTTCTCGACCTTCGCGCATAGATCGGGTCCGATGAGTTCCGCCGCTGCATGTCGGGTCATGATATCAGTCTGCTTCCCCGCGACGAGGGTGATATACTATACTCGAGGGAGGACGGGGCGCACCTTTCTGCGGAGAGATGTTCTCGTCGTGCGCGCCCTGCTCCGCCTTCGTGGACGGCGTGAAGAGCGGTTCGGGGAGCTTCTGCGACTCAACCAGACCCTCCGGGAGCGGAATGCCGTGCACGGTCCCGCTCTTCTTGTACTCGGCCCAACCCGAGCCTATCCCGAGCCAACGCAATCAGCACAACTTTTCCTCGCTCAACGCCAGATAGCTGCAGTGATCACCGGTGATGTACCCGCGCACGATCGCCTCGAGCGGGACGACCCTCGCCTTCTTCACGAGCATCGCGCGGCCCGCGAGCACGTCCGCGTGCACCCCGACCTCCGCGGGCATCGCGCCGACGTCCGCGGTGACGAGGTGCGTCGGGATGATGTGCTCCAGCTTCTCGAACCAGAACAGCGAGATCTTCGTCAGCACCTTCCCCTTGTCCGGCACGCCCTGCGGTCGGCGGGAACGCACCACCGCACGACGGTAGACATGCGTGAGTCGCGCGAGGAGAGAGCTGATCAGCGACAGGATTTTTGCGGCAGGCTGTGAGCGGACTCACGTTGCGCAGGATTACGTCGTACGCGGATATGCGATCCGACGCGACGAAGAGAAGGAGGTTCGGGTCCGATGTAGCGTAAATATCCCGAACCTTGCCCTTGGAGAGCAGCTTCAGGTCGCTCAGGTTGCTATCGATGAGAGCGACGGAGCTCATTCTGGCACTGTGCGACTGCAAGTTCGTGGTCTGAGTCAAGTTGTCTTTATACGTTCGGACCTAGGAAAATTTGTTGTGCACGTCCAGAATAGGCAGGTCTCGAAGTATGGTGGAGAGTTGGGAGAATCTACCATTAAGCCCATGTGCCAACCTTACAAAACAAACCTCGGAAGTTCTGCCTCCTCCTACTTGCATGCGATATTTTGTCGTGTGTGGGGCAAGCAAAACACTAGCCCACCGCGAGGGTCGAACTCGCAGCCTTCAGATTAACCCGCTTAGACGGTAAGAGTCTGACGCTCTATCCGATTGAGCTAGGCGGGCAATACTATGATTGCAAATGACGGCTCCATCAACGCGCTCCATGCAACTCCACTGCGAGTTGCAGTCTGGTAGCTTCACTTTGTCACAATTCGGAGCAACCCTCATACCCGACAGCGCATGAGAGCTGTAATATCTCGGGTTGCAGGAATCCATGCCACGAGTTGCGGAGGTGGAAAGATCTGGTGCGTCCTGGTCCTGTCAATGCTTCAACTTCCCCGCATGAACAACAACACTTGAACGTTTCAAGTTGAACACTCCCAACAGTTGGAGGCGGACTCGTATGCAGGCTTGCCCAGTGAGTCTGAGCGCAATGACACCGTTGTCGACGCCAGACTTTGTCTCTATGAACGTGCAAGGATATAGCCACATGTCATAAAAGGCTCGTCATCAAGGGTATTATGTGTTCTGTCAATGAAGTGAGTGAAGCGGTAATGGTGAAACGCGTAGTAGGCGAGTAAAGTAGCATAAAGGCGCACATACATACTCGCATAATCGTAACGAGGACGGACAGGCCTAGGTCTCTCGGCATTCACGGGAGAGGACGTCCCCGGGGCCGCGCCCGTACATGTATTCCGCTCCCCGGAACGCCCACCAGTGCCACTAGCACGGCAAGGCGCACTAGATGACATCTAAGTAATATTAAGCTTGGAGCGTTGGCGACTATTGCAGGGACCGTACCTGCCGGCGCCGCTAGCCATGACACCGCCCAAAGCCTGCTTGTGCGTCCATTTGGTGAAACGAATGATGGTGTGGAGAATGGGCATCGCGGGCTCACAAGGTCGCCGTCTGGCATCCACGGTAGTGTCTATCGTCCGAGGAGTAGCATTTCGGGCCTCATACGGCCGTGGGATGCGGTGGTAGGAGTTGAAACTCATGCACATATCGGGTGATGCCCTGTGACTGGGTCCTGGGGGGGCCAAATTCCCATCCCGGCCAGGGCGTTGAGTATGAAGCGGGCTTCCAGTGGGAGTTCCGATGTTGCAGCCTTTGGAGCTAGATAGATGTTGGGCGACCGCTAAGGGGCTGTAAGCACATGCTTTCCCAGGCTTGCAGGGATCGCTTGGGAGTCCTGTTTGATCTGCACGGAAAGGGTGGGCATTGTTTCCAGTCGAACCGGCCTGATTGCTCGTTAGTTAACTAGTGCGAAGAAGTCGGACAGACTAGTACATATGGGCTAACGGAGACGGAATCAATTTGAAGGCAGGCACTTCGATGGTGAATGGTGCTAACGACGTTTACTGTGATCAACGTTATGGGCCGATAACAAGCACTCACCGCGGTCAGCATTACTAGATGTACATGGACGATGGCCCCGGGCAAGTCGGGCAAGTCGGGCAGTCTGGTCCCAGCTGCTGGAAGAACGACTTGCCTTCCCTGCCAACAATCTGTCGTCCGCTTGCGTCCGGCCCGGCTCGAGGATGGATTACTTAACCTCGCTTCCGGCGCGCTAATTCGGGACCTCTTCACCATCTCGAGACGATCGCCATCTCAGCTGCGGAACAGAAATCCGACAAATCCGTCCGAGGTCACGACGGACCGGGACAGATGGCGGACAGAGAACAACAAAAACCGTCCGCATTGTGCTTCTCGCCGCCGCCAGCACTGAGCACGCGCACCGAAACAGTCCGTCTCTAGCGTTATGCCTGAGTTACGCCGTCGCGACGTCCCGCTCTCGGACCCCATCAGCGTTCACAAGGGAGGTGCTCATATGACGCGCCTCCATCAGACAGCAGCTGCGAAAAGGACAAGGGGCGTAATCTCCCATCGCGCAGGGGGTCGCAACTGGGCCCGAGCTCGGCGGGCACGCCAGCGCGCCGAAGAACGTCCAGAAGCACGCACGATGCTCGGCGCACCCGGTGCCTCGGTCGCGGTGCGCATGCAGTACACTACGGACCGACACGCGTCATCGTCCTCCTTGGCTGTCGATCAGGCCAGCGAGAGGAGCCTCTCAGACTCCATGGCTGCCACCGACAGGATGGCATGCGCACCGCGACGCCTCCCGGGCCCGCGGTTTGGGTTCTGCACGACGCTCATGTGCAGCGTGTCGCGCACGCACGGTGTCCGGACGCTGGCCCACGGCCCCACCCAAGACGACAAAAGCAACGTCAGGCTCAATCTTGGCGGCTCGCGCATGACTTCTCGTGCAGCACTTCTCCCGCACCGAGGACCTGCACAGCGGGAGTGCAGGACGTTCTCGCGGTGCGTCGCTGCATGGGAAGGGCCAGGGAAGGGCTGGTGGCGCTTGGAACAAACCTCGGCTGGCCGACATTCGGTAGGGGCAGCGCGTACGCAGGGATCGTGCGCTTGTCCGTGTGAGTGCGCTGGACCTGCGTGAATGCATCCGTGCGGTAGCAGACGTCGTGCGTCCGGCAGCACCGGCTGTCCAGCACTGCGTGCCGCGCACATCGCACCGGGTTGGTAGGACCACACGCGTGAGTGAGGACCTGAGGGGAAACCCGGTGCAATGAGTTAGCGTTTGGGTGTGGATGCAAGGAGGTCGGATCCGTCTCCGGAGACGCACGCAGGCAGTTGCACATGGGAAGGAGACGGTTGTGCTGATAGCAATCTTTTGCACTGACATCGATGTTGCCTGTTGTGGAAGACGGTGCGAGAAACTGATCGTCTCTGGGAGCTCCATCCCGAGTGCAGACCGACCAGGGAGAGGTGATGGTCTTCATATAGATTGAGTTCAGCGCCCCGTGGTGGTTGGTGAACCCAACGTGCCCCGTTCGTGCCGTTTGCAGCCATCGAACGAACAAAGAAAAGAAGGCTCGTGATCGCTGACGACCAAGACAGGCACCCCCGCGGCTGGAGAGCACAGATGTCATACTCACGCTCACTGCCTGTCCATCTGCACAGCGACCATGCGATACCGTTGGTCGCCCGTGGCAAGCGCGCAACCCAGCAGAAGGACGAAAGGAGCAAGCGTGAGCATGCGGGAGAACTCGCCTGAAAATGTCGTAGATTTCTCGGTGGAAGGCGAGGATGCGGGGGTTGTGGGGCAGCGAGGGCCAAGACGATTTTCTGGGAGCACTTGCTACAAAGGATCATCATCTCAGTGTTCTCGTCGTGGGAACGCCATGTGTATAAGGCCTTACTGTGAGAGCGCTGAAAGACGAGCCTGCGGATAGAGTTGCATCTTCCCAAAATTGTACACGCACAGGTTTGAAGGTAGCGCACCGCTGGGAAACGCTACCGGCGGACCAGACCAGTGCAGTCCGAGACGTGGCATGGGAGCGTAGGACACGACGAACCTTCTACTTGTATTCGTTCAAGGTTGGAGCTGGTGATGATTCACCAAGTTGATTGTTTCACCCACTGACATCGACGTTGGATGGAAACGAGCAGTGAGAACGCCTTCGCTTTCCCAACCTGCCCAAAGTTCAAGACTTCGACAGGCCGCAGTGAGCGACATTCTCGCGATGATCGAACTCGTCGCATTGCTGGTATCGCTTCCCCGGGCTCGTGAGGACACACGGAATTAGTTATCTGGAGTCGGAATGCCTGACTTGTGATTGCTTGGTATGAGAATCCCGCTTCGCAACCGAGTGGTTCATCAGGTGTATCCTCACGATATGGACGGACAAGCCCATGCCTGCAACAGCATTGATCTCACGGCCGTACGGAAGGGGTGTCGGATACCCTTGTGGAAGTCATCTCGGAGGTCAGCGCCCCGACTGGCGAAAGGAGGAGGTGATGTACGCACCATGGGCCACCTTGAGAATGCAGTGTGCCATCAAAGATAGCTCCCACCCTCGTGCCTCGGACAGATGTGCCTCCTGGATGGAAGATTTGGGACGGAGTGAGCCGAGTGGTAGCGAAGACGAGCCTGCGTAACATCTCAGCTCCGATGGCAAATGAGACCGGTGGGACGCATGCGAGCATGCAAGGCATACGTCGGTGGAGCTGTATCACCCCGTTACTCGCGAGCGCAGGCTTCGAGCCGTCCTGTGCTGGCGGGGAACGTGATCAGACGCAGCGATGCGTGGCAGACGGTGAGAACGAGAGGGAGAGTTGTATTTTCGCGTGCAGAGGGCTCCCACGAGCACACAAGTTTAGCATGCGCAAGGTCGTCAAGGTGCGCATTGCGGATCGAACGAGTGGCCAGCAGACAGGTCTGGGACCCATCGCGCGCGAATGCGGTAAATCCGTGGTCGTGTCTCCGTCAAACTGTCTCGGAGCATCGGTCGAACAGGAACAGCTGCGTTGGTGCGTGCATGACGGACACCGGTCGCTTGATTCGTCGGCGAAACAGCGAAGGCGTCACAGGGAGGACAGCCCGCCGGACGTTCCGTGCAGTCCATCGAGCAAGGCGTCGTCAAACGTGTTCGGTGAGGATGGCGGGGAG
The DNA here is from genome assembly GCA_022605405.1 of Earliella scabrosa. NCBI lineage: Eukaryota > Fungi > Basidiomycota > Agaricomycetes > Polyporales > Polyporaceae > Earliella > Earliella scabrosa. Next base: position 2,077,544 of record JABYQQ010000004.1, on the reverse strand, counting down.
GCCCAAGGGCGCTCATCTGAATGTGGATGGATAGCAGCTTACGTAAGCCCGCCGTCGCTGCTTCTCGTCGTTGAGTTCGACGCTGGCCCGCCTTCAGCAACCCTAGGACAGTCCAAAAGCCATCTCCCCTCGTCGCCCGCGATGCCCATCAACCACATAGACAGTAAGCCGCCTCTCCTCCCTCTCTCCTCTGCGAGCTGGCACAGACAGCGCAAGCAGCACATCTCACGCCGTCTTCGTCTCCATAGACTATCTGGTCGAGCGGAAGCATCTCCAAACCCATCCCTTGTCCGTTCTCTCCGACTCGCGTCTGGGCATCGATGCATCCTACTACCTCTCCTCTCTGACGGACAAGCCGCCCTCCCGAGAGCCCCTGCTCGCCGCGACTGGCGGTCTCCCACTCGCGCTCACCACCCGTATCGAGTCCGACTTGCGAGCGCTCGAAAAACTTCACATCAAACCTGTATTCGTGTTCCCTGGTCTCCTTTCGAGCCGCCGTCCGAAGCAGCAGCAACAGCAGCAACAAGAACAGAACGAGGCCTGCCGGGACAGGCGCGAGGCTTGGGCCAAGTACGAGTCCGGACAGGAGGACGCCGCGACGAAGCTGTTCGAGGGCAGGAGCAATCTCCACCAGTGGGACCTGTGGAAGATCGTGCTGAGGATCTTCAAGCATCGGAATGTCGAGTTCGTCGTTGCGCCGTATGTTGCATGGGCACAAGTGAGTCCACGTGTCCAGCGTCTGGTACGACGCGTCCCAACGCGCTACTAACCCCCTGGACGTGACTCCAGTTGATTTACCTCCAGCGCCATCCGAAGTCGTACATTCATGCCATATACGGACCTTCGGACACTCTCCTCTACCCTGGCGTTGAGAAGGTCATTACCTCGGTTGACCTGGTATCCCCCAACCCTACGTTCTCCTTCGTCACGAAGCGTTCAATCACGAATGACTTGGGTGTATCAGAAGACCAGTTCTTGGACATTGGAATCTTGCTAGGGTTTGAGCAGTCGCCCCCCTTCCCACCTACCGTGCATGAACAGGCGTTGAAGGCGACCGTAGATATGGTCAAGTACTACAAGTCTGGTTACGCCGCCGTGTCTGCTCTCGCGGACCAGCCCAATGTGAAATCAATGCAATATCCGGAACACTACGCGCGCACGCGCTCCATGATCAAGTACTCGCTCATCCTCTCCTCCGAAGGCTCGGTCACTCCCCTACCTCTTGCAATCACGACCCCGCCCCCACACGGGCATCCGAACCACCACACCCATCATCCCACTGCAGCAGACATTCCCTCCGACCTTCATGAAATCTTCACCCACCGCCTCCCAGACGAGGTCTACTTCTACCTCTCGCGAGGCCTTCTCGGTCCGCAAGCCCTGGTCTGGCTCACCACAGGTCAGATTATCGAGAACCCGCCGCTCGATAATGGTGAGACGACGGAATACAGGCGGTTCGTCAAGGAGGTTATCACGGACGGCCAGACTGGGCCCCGAGCGACCGCGCTCGCGCTCATCTCGAGCGTAATGCATCCGTTTTGGCAGACGAAGAAGGTCACGGGCCACTTCTGGTTCGAGCAGCCCACGCCGCAGAAGCACATTTCCCACAACTCGCAGCAGACGACCCAGCTCGCTGAGCGCGTCGCCGGCTGGAACGTGCCGTATGCCATCGTCGAGGAGGAGCTGAGGAGGCAGAACGTGAGTGCGGCTTTGTCGTTCTCGTGCCAGTTCCGGCGAGATTGCGGCTCCGAGCTGACGCTGACGGCTCGGGCCCTGCGGCGTCGCTGTATGTGCGCAGTCGTCCACCATCGACTTTTCCCTCTGTCTAGGGGCTACTGCGTCGGAGAAGCTCGCTGCGCGGACCAAGATCAAGACGACGCAGAATGGGGGTCTGGAGAAGAAGGACGAGATTGTCGCAAACGTCATCTGGCGATTCCTGGAACTGCGGGGGTAGGTCGAGTTCATTCGGCACGGATTGTCTGCCACACAGGCACAGGACGTCAACCCCAAACTAACGTCGCGATCACGTTTGATAGGTTCCTCCTGAACACCCACACACACTCGCCCTTGGCGCGGGCTATGTACACAGCACTCCGCCCCGCGCGTGTGAACGACAAATTCCAAGACGCGTTGTACTTGTTCCTGGAGCTTGTCCGAGCTGGCGTGGTTCATGGCCATCTGTGGTCGGGCCGTGCGTTCAGTGGAGGACCCAGTTTCGGTACCGGTGCGTACGGCAACTTCTTCCCACGGATCATGGCGACCATCGCAGAACGGGCACAGCTGATGGTTCTTGTTCTTGCGTGTGGCAGATGACGAGAAATCGTGCATGTTGCTGGTGATGCGCGTGCTGAGCATCCTCCCGCTCAACTGCCAGGTAGGCATAGTCTCTCCCGCATAATATCACGCGCGTCGCACACGGCTTGCTAATCGCGCTGCCTCGCTCGTTTGCTTCCGCTGCGCTCGTGGCTGATCCCGTGGCGGCTGATCGCTCGCATCCGATCAAACTTGCGGTCGATAAGTCGCAACCATGGTCCGCGCCTCTGTCACGGGAGCTGCTCGTGTTCAACTCTTTCGTCCGTTCGCTCACACGGGCACTGAGGACGCTCCTGGAGGTGACCTCACTGAACATGCTTCTGCGTCATGATGCTCGGCGCGCTCGGGACGACCTGCTCGACATCAACCTGTCGCTGCCGTTCCAGCAGGAGGTGAACACGGGCTTCGGGGTGCTCGCCAAGGTCTACCTGGACGCGCTCACGCACCTGAACGGTCGGCAGCGGGTGCGGGACGCGAACGCGGAGGGCGTGAAGGAGGCGAAGCAGGTCGCGCTGGACATCTGCGAGGAGACGTTCCAAGGCGTGAAGTACCCCAAGGCGGAGGTCGAGCGCGGGTTCCGGTTCTGGGACGTGGTGAGCGCTCTCTCTCCCTCTCTCGTTGCGACAGTCGCACAGAGGGCTGACCACAAATTTGTCTGTGTTCCCTCGTTCCGCGCTTCTCGCGTCTCGCGCGTCCGCGCCTGCGCGTCCGAAAATTTGCGGCGACGGGTGTGCGCAAACGCCAGACGCTGACGGCCATGAGGCAGCTGCACTCTGAGGGCGCTGTCCTGCGTGAGCTGATCGACCAATTTGAAGCGGCCGAGGCATGGCTGGCGCCAATGAGGCCATGAGCTCCCACGAGCTGGGGGGGATGCCCAAGATGACTATATTGGCAATTGGCGTGCGAGCGGTAGGGAGGAAGGCGGCGGGTGTGCGCAGGGATGGGACGGTGGGGAACTGTGCGGCGTGGCGGGCATGGAAGACGGTGGAGAGTCGGGCGTGTGGAGGGCGGCGGGGGGATGTCACTCGAGCTGGTAGCGTGCACATATGGTCACTCGGGCGTGTTGTCGGTCACTGGCAAGTCACTGGTGCTGTGAGCTTTGGAGGGACGAATCATGTGATGGCGTGCGGTGGGGAGTGTGCGAAGGCCGGTTTGGGGTCGGAGATGGGAGGGACGAGGGAAAGATGGCGTCGGGGGTGGGAACGGGAGGAGAATGGCCAAGGCTCTCCCGCCAAAACGCCGATGAGAAGGATGCGAGCTTCGGGCGTCCGAATCCGGATGCGGAGGGGGCGGGCGTCTCTGGCGAAAAGTAAATGTGGGATCGAGATCGGATAATATCTTGATTGGCCGGTGCGGATCTGGGCAGCTGCCGCTTCGAGAAGGGCCGTCGAGCGACTGCCACCCGGACGAGCTCAGCCAGAGCCTGCGACCGTCCTGAGAGTTTCCCTCTCGGCCACTCTCATAAAATGCCTCCTCCTCTCTCCGCCGCTTGCCCACCGCCCCCTCCTCCGCCCGATGCACACCCACTGCGCCCCGCTCGCCGCCATGCTCGCCCCCCAGCCACGGCTCGCCTTCCCCGCCCCCGCCCCCGTCTGCCTCGACAAGGACCCCCAGCCGAGCCACCTCTACCTCCACCAGCAGCGCACCGTCGAGGTCATCCAGCTCATCGAGGTCCCCCCGCCGCCCCCGCGCTCCCATCCCTACACCTCCACCCTCGCCTCTAGCTCCTTCGCCTCCTCCTCCTGCGAGTCCAGCGACGACGACTCCGAGGAAGACGACTCCGTCTGCTCCTCGTACTGCTCTTCCGAGGAGGACTCCGATGTCGGACAGGCGCCGTCCTATGACGACACCTACAAGACGCGTCTCAACCGCGTCCTCGCATGGAGAGAGGGCTTTGCAAAGGCGCAGGCGGTCGACGTCGATGTGGATATGCTCCCAGGTTCGTCTCGCGTTCCCAGTGGCGTGCCGAGCCCGACCCTCATCCGTGATTGTCCAGCGCCACCATCATCCCCTGTATCATCCTCCCCCGCGCCCTCCCTCAAACGAAAAGCGGACGACGACGCGGACCTCAGCTCCGACGATGACACTGTGAGTAGCTCCCCACCACTCGCCAAGACTGCGCGCATTTGCTCATCTCCCCATCTCCTCCGCGCCGCAGTCGTCGCAGTCCTCCAAGCGTTCGCGCTCTCTTCCACCCCACGAGCGGACGCTCCCCTTCCAGCCGCGCCGCCTCAGCGCGCACTCGTGCTCGGCCTGCGACGCGTGCTTCAACACGCTCCAGAGCCTCCGGCAACACGGAAAGGAGTCGGGTCCGAACGACGCCTGCCGAGAGGCAGTCGAGTACGAGTTCGAATCGTCATAACCCGGACCCACCTCCCAGCCAGCCGACGTACCCCCCACCACCACCACCACCTTCTCCTCTCATCGTCACATCCACGACGCCAGTCTCTCACGCCCCTGCATGGTGCCCGCATCTTCGCCCTTCCCATCCACCGCCCTCTTGTCGATCGCATTTCCGCTGACGTCTTCATCGCATACATACCCCTCCCAACGCATCGCTTGCCCATCTCCGCACATGTTTATTATCTGCATTCTTCGGCACTGTCCCAGGCGCATTCCATTCCAGCTCAATTCCGCTCCCTCCCTGCCTCCTGTCCGCTGCGCCCCCCTTCCCTCTCCCTCGCCACCTCATTTTGCGGGCGCCCTCCCGAAGGAGTGGAGGTCGAGCCCAGTCGTTTCGCAGCAAGTGTTCCCCACCGCATGTCCGAGTACGTTATGGCATAGACCCGCATAATCTTGTTACATTACGTGCGTATAGTGCTATTGTCGGCTCGAGTTCGTCCGCATCCGTCGTACCCTACGTTATCCGCCCTGCCTGTTGCAGGCATATCTGTCCCGTACCCCATTGACACCCCGTGTATCTAGTTAGCATAGTGCCGCGAGAGGCATTGTAACTCCTTAGTCCCTCCTATACACGATACGCGCAATCTCCTTCCCTCGCGGGGGAGACCGCGTCCTGAACGCCTCTGTCACCACCACCACCACCTCCACACTGCGTGCCATGTGCTGTCCGTGATTTTGGCGAAGCGGCGTGCTGCGAGTGCCGACGTTGTTCTCAAGCCTGCAGCCATGTGGGTTCCCAGCCTATAGAGTCTTGACTCTTGAGGTTAGTCGCGCGCCGCTTGAACCGTTACGCGGCGCGTTTGTTCTTGGGCGCGGTCTCATGCGCTCAGCATCCCGCTCCTGAGAGCTGAGGGAGAGCTCGAGGGAAGGATCGCCCAGCTGTGTGGCGTCCAGCCGACGCGCGCCCGAGACACCCACAGCCTACAGGAATCGGAGGATGATCATGGCTCACAGGCTCGCATCTGCGGTGTGCACATCATCCGCGCAACCAGGGCGTTTTCCCTGGTCCCATCTTGCTTCTTGCCCAGTTCCTTGCCTGCAGCTGGCATGGCCATCTCGCCATCTCTGCCTGTTCGTTGCCAGGTGGGCTTGGTTCCTAGCTCGGCCTCACCCTCGGGCTCTCCCTCTCAGAGTCTCTCACACGCACGCTCGAGCTGGCCTTCGAAGGACGGTTTCGCGCGCGCGGCGGCTGGGTGCTGTCGCCAAATGCAATCGACGTCGGACTGAGATAGCATGGCGTGGCGGGGCGCTGCCGCTGCCCCCAGAGCGACGCGCGTGGCCGACCCTGGGCTCGTGCCATTATTACGTGCCAATCCGAACGTCCAACGTTCAACGTTGGACTCGACGTATACATACGTATCCTGACAAGGGCGCAGAAGATCCAGAAGCAAATGTCATGCATGTACAGGACACCCGCCGGCGAGCGTCGGTCGAGCGAGCGACTGTTGCTGCCACCTGCCAATTCAGAGTCTCGCTGAGACGGTCGATGGGATACTATCGATATCTGCGGCGTCCACATCGCACATCGCGAGAGACGTCCCCAGCTTCTCTCGTTCTCGTTGTCCCCGGTCACGGTGGTGTGGCCATGGGTGCCAAAGGTTCCCGGCGGCATGTCGACGGTCGACGCGGACGGCCGACCTGAGCACCGGACTAGTACTGTACTGTGTGGAGCCCATGGATCTATCTGCTCGAACCTTCGTACGTGCTGTGCTGCGGGCACACACACGCGCGCGAGGCGCCGCGTGGTGGTCGTACACAGACTATTCAGATCTCAGAGCAGTGCATGCAACATGTCACTCGCCGGTGCATCGCGTCGACGAGTCGAGGAACTCAGGACTCAGGACTCAGGACCAGGACCACCCCGCGACGTCGGTCGCGGTGTCGCCCGGAGGACCGTCAGACACCCCCACGGTCGCGTTCGCAGGCTGGAGGTCTCGGACATCTAACTCCCCCGCCGCCGCTGGGCCAACACCAATACAGACCACAAGTTCTACGATGCTGTCGGACCTGGGGGACAGGGCAGTGCGCGCGAGGAACGGTTCGCGCCCGTCGCCGGGTGCGGTCGTACGTCCTAGCCTATGGGCCCTCTGGCTTGGGTGCTCGTACGACGGTCGACCGAACACTCAAGTCTCAGGCTGCAGCTGGCGGCAACGATGGGAATGCTGACGGAGGGAAGGCGCTACACCTACACCGCTGCACCGGGCCCCAGGGCCCACACGCACTCACAGATATTCTACGAGTCCCAGGCGTGCCACCGCACGCTGGCGAGCACAGCAGCCTGGCGAGGACCTTGATCGCGAACCGTTATGCGTTCCTCCGGATGCGTGGTCACCCATCGCGCGAACTTCGCCGAACCATCTCAAATCTGAATCCGTGTGTGGACGTGTGGACGGCGTGGGCGCCCACGGCTCCCAGTTCGAATTCGTTCTGCGCGTTGCGTTGTTGAACTTGCCGCCCTGATTGGTGTACGTGCTCACACATCGCGTTACGCGCACGTCCGCCGTTTGTGCGCGTTTTCGCCGCGAGCTGAGTAGCGTGCGCTCGTTCTGAGTTCTGAATCCCAGGAGAGGACAGGACCGAACCGCCGGCGATTCCTGGCTGGGCCTTCGGCCACAGGCTCTCCCCGACTCCCAGGCTGCCTCGGTCGGTGGCCCCATCCGTCGCTCACAGACCCCACAGGCCTATTACAGCTGAGGCGAACGAGCATGGAGAACGCCGGAGAGACATTCGTGCTCGGGACCTTGTCCTGAGTCCCACAGATGGACGCGAAACGTACGTACGGAGCGACACACCAAGCCTTGCAATTGAATGCTGAATGCTGAAGTTGAACTTGCAATTGCACGAGTCCGCGCCCGCAAGCCCTCTTGTCTCCGCCGCGCCCGTTCCCGGTCGCGGTGGATCCCGGATGGCCATGTTTGCCCTTGGCGTTCTCTGACCGCCTCTCTACTAACCCTCGCATGCCTTCCGTGCCCGTTCAAGTTCCAGGCGGCCCAAGAATCCGAATAGCTGCACACGGCGCTCAAATCGTGCCACGGCTGGCAAGGGACGCACGCTTCCGTTCCACCGCATCGAGCTGTCCGCATATATGTCCGACGCGGACACTTGTAGCATGGGCCTTCACGCTTCAAGGTCCGGACTCGTTCCCATCGAGCCGTCGGTGGTGAAACGGACACGCACCCTCTATTTTCCATGCGCTTCGAGCGACTGGCAGGCTTCAAGCTCGAACGTCTGCGCCGGGCCCTCTCCAGGCTGGGACCGTCGCATCCGTTTCATCTCCGTGCCACTTCCCAGTCGGACGGTACCTTACATTGCTTGTCATTCACCCTGCGCGAGCGAATTCGCAAACACGCATCCGGCAAGGGTCGCGACAAAACGTTGGCTCGGACTCCGTCGGCATTCATGGAGACTTGCAGACTCCAGGGCTCCTCCCCTGGCTTCAGTGCTTTACCCGATCGGATTCGGTCCTCGGACGGCATCCTCGTTGCCACTGCTCATCAACGCAACCTTCATCAACACATACGAACCACACGAAACCTGCACGATCCGTCTACAAATTTGCGTGGCTCTTTGGGCGCCCCCCTCCGTCTTCCCTTGCGTGCCGGACTGACCGTTCAGCCCGGCCGCGCGCGCCGCGCAGAGAAGAGAGCAAGAGAGAGCGCCTACGCGCGCTACACCACATCACAGGTTCGTGCAGCTTCTCCCGTGTCTCTCTGCTTGGTTTGTGCTGACGGGCTGACGGGCAGTCGCAAATAGATCACCGAGCGCACAGGGCGCGCCGGGCGTGCTTCCTCCATCAATACCGCGCGCTCTCCTGCCCGAAATATCTGCACTAGCTTCTTGCACTGAGCAGCACTAGGCAAACAGGATGGCGGCCGCAGCGGCTGTCTCTGCGCGAGCGCGACGGGGCTTCGCAAAGTCCGCCGAGTGCAGCAGTTCACAAATGCTGTCCACCCTGAGGCCTGAGGCCCGAGGGTCGAGCACACGCACCCTGCACTCTCGAAACGTGACCGCGCTCTCTCTCGCTCTCACCCACTGGCAGCACTGATCGCGGCCATCTCATCTCGAGCGATCAGCACCGACCTGGAGGCCTGAGGACGTGCGCGGAATCGGGATGCTGGGATGTCGTGCCGGGTTCTACGTCACGCACATCGCCCCCTTAGGCCTGACCGCTTCGAATACGTGTTTCCACAACGTACACGAGCGTACGCGCCGAGGTTTCACCCTGCCCGTGCGTGTGCGTGTGTTCCCCGCCGCCCCCTTCTCGTGCGTGCCCTTCTATGTACGTTCTCACACGCCGCGCGCTATTTTCAGGACCACGAACACGAACCTCGCTGGTGGAGGAGGCGTCGGCACGAGGCCTCGCGGAGGGCACGGTGCGCGTCGGCCGTGCGCCGCGTTCGCTCGAGCAATGCCAGCATGGTTCCGTAAAGCGTAAAGTCGCGAGGCGGGTACGTACGCGCCGCACGCTGGACACGCTCGTTTAACGATTTGCCTAGCTTTATGACGCGCCCGGACATACGGACTTTACGTTGCGCACTGGCGCGCATACTCACACCTTGTCACTCGTCCTGCAGTCCTGGGGGCACGCTGCACGGGAGGCGCCCGATCTTGACTCAGGCCCGCACGCACGCAAGTACTCAGTACTCATGGCTGGGTGCGGGTCCTGTCCGGGAACGCAGCGCGTACGTATCTGACGGCATTCGAACCGACGGGACCCCCCCCCCCATTCATCGCTAGAGGGATCCAGGAGCGCGGCGCGAAATTTTTGGCTGACGGACTTCCGACCCCACAATGCATCGATGGCTGCTCGGCGGGTCACGTCCTTTGTTCTCGAGACCGACCTTGAAGCTGAAGCCTTGGGGGAGCGTCGCAGGAAGACCTCTGTTCGCCCATCTCCGCGAGATCGATCCGTAGCCGAGTGGCACGGTGGGCGCACGCACCCGAGTGCGAATCTGCACGCAAACGCAGCTGCAGACGATCCATCCGAGCCATCTCCGAGAGCGAGCGCAAGTCAAGTCGCGTTCTCGAGGAGAAACAAAGGACGCGGACTCGCGCGAGCTCGAGGACGCCTATCGATCCGTACGGCCTGCCCCCTCCTGCCCGATCCGCCAGGTGCTCGCCAGGGAAGAGGAGCCTTCCCATACCTCCTGCCTCCAAGCGCCGCGATACGCCATCGGCGCGTGCAGGCTGGCTGCAGCGTGTCTCCTCGTGCCGCAGATCTCGTCACGGTGCCAGGAGCGAGCGCGCACGCGGCTTCGCGCATGGGTCGCCCTCTCTCGCCTCTCGTGCACACTGCCGCGCGCCGTGGGTAGGAGGAGGTCAGGTCTGGGGAGCTGCTGATACCGCGCGCGCTGCGTGACGCGCCGCGCGACGCTGGGAGGGAGGCCCGGTGACGTCGAGAAGGCTGGCACGGACGCGTCTGCGCCGGAGCGCGGGCCAGGGAGCCGCCCCGTCCGCCTGGAACCTGCTGCATTCCTTTTCATTTTCGCGCGTTCTTTCACTGAAGCTCGCGCGGGCCGTTCTAACTTCCAACCAGTGTGCACCGAGCCCCATCCCATGCATTGCATATGATCGATGTATGAATGCGATCCCTTGCTTTGTCCTCTCCGCGCCCGCTGCTGCTGCCTTCTCAGATCTCAGACTGCAGAGAAGTCGGTGCGATGTGGTACGCCTTCCGCCTGCGCGTCCCCGCCGACCGGGCATTCGTGCGGGGAGCATTAGAAGCAGCTCTCCTCCGCGCCTTCTCCCGCCCGGTGGGGCTCCGCGTCCTCCCCAGAAGCTGCCTCGCGCGACGGCTCGGACGCATCATGCGCACCGTGCACGTCACCGCGCTGATTGCGCTCCATTGTCCCACCCAGCCCGCGCGTGCTTAATTCCAGTGCCACGTCGCACGCCACTCACGTCCCGTGCGCCCGCCTTCGAATTCATTAACCTTCATATAACATTGTCTTTAGCATGCGAAGCCCCTTCTCTCCGTCCGCGAAAAAAATTTCCATGGTCTCCCCACGCACCACGTCCGACCGTCTGCGAAGCTTTCATACGAGTGGCGACCCCAGACAATGTGCGCAGCGCGGCGGGCAATCAGGTTAATCCCTGGTCCCGCCGCACCCACGGCAGCCCCTTCAGGCTTCCCTCCGACTCCATCGAAACGATAGACGTCAGTGACAAGTGTTTCGTATTTCCAGCACCTGGGCACCTTGGCGTCCCCGTCGCACGCAGGGGAGGTTGCGACGCCCGATATAGACGCGTCGCGCGGCGCCATAGGCTCGCCTGTTTCTGTATGGGAGCGGGTGGCGCCGGCGCGCACACGCTCGCAGGTACGTCGCGCGCGACCCGCGGCGCCGTCGCTGGCCTGCGAACACCCCGCGCGAGTATCGAACGCGTCGAAGGAAACGGTCCGCAGCGGGGTGGGGGCGCACCCACACCCAGCGCCGCGTGCACAGGTCGCCTTGCCGCCCTTGTGTGCGGTGTGGTTCGGAGGAGCGAGGACGACGCATCTGCATCAGACGTGACGCGTAACGGCCGAGAATAGCACGAGGACTCGGGCCATGCCTGTCGACGAAACGGACGCTGGGTTGGGGTCGCGCCTGGCGACCTGGCGAGAGAACGTACGTCGCTGCAGTGCGTGCGCTGAATGCGACCGTTTCGCCGCGACATCTGCGAGGAACCCACGGCCGAGCAGACGTCGACAGGGCTCGGACGGGCAGGGCTGCCCCAGCCTGGCCGATTCGCCCCTCCGTCCCCACACGCACGGCACGACGAGCAAACTTGAGCAGCGCCGCGCGATCCGTCCTTCTCCCTCCGCACGAGAGCTTCTCTGCAGCCCGGGGAGAGCGGCGCGTCAGCTGTCGCTCGTTCCGGGGCAGCTGGGCAGCCAGAGCGCCTCCCCCGCTTCGTTTTCTCAGCGACTGCCTGGGGAGGGATCATGGATCATAGGGAGATGATGCGTCTGTGGCATCAGCCCACCTTCCGTGGTGGGCCCTGGGAGCCCGAGCGCGATCGGGCTCACAGCGCTAGCGGCGTGCATGATGCGGAGAAGGCAGGGCGTACGTTCGTCCATCCGCCCGGAAGGTATGGGAACCCACCGTGGCTGGGAACCCTGGGTGAGCACGCACGCACACCCACGCCCGTCCAAGGACTTGACGCCCGCCAAGTGGGTGCAGTGGGGACAGTCCAGGATCCAGATTACGAGCGGGCCCTTCCAAGCCTGGCTGGGTTGTTGGAGCGTGGAGGGGCTTGGGACGCATTCAATGCTCGCAGGAGCTGGCCGCTGCGGCTGAGGGAAGAGAGTCTGATTGCGGACCGCACGCAGCCAGCCACTTGCGTGCGGCGTGTTGCCTCTAAACCCAACAACGTTCGCTGCGCCGCATGCGAACGCGAAAACATGAGCACGAACGCGACCGCAAGCGACGCTACGCACAGTCGGCGTGGGTTGCGCCGCGCTATGTATGTCCAGCGCCTGCAACCGCCCTCGCAGGCCCGTTAGTAACTGAGCCACACTTACCAATCTTCCCTGCGTGCGCAACAGTCACACTTGCATTTGTGCCGCAAGCGACTTGGCCGCGAGCGAGCGAACCTCGAGGGGGTTCCAAGCACGCATTTCGCCGCAGCATCGGCGAGAAACCCACGATGCGATCTCGCCGAGTGCGATCCATGCACTTCCTGCGCCCAGCTATCCAGATGGTGGCATATACCGCCTTGGTGAGAGTTCTACTCACCGCTCGGGAGGGTGGGTGAGCGTGAGACGGATCCCCAAAGGCGGGCACGAAACTCGACGCCCAAGACACCCTTGGCGCTGCCGTGAGTCCCGGGGAACATTGTCTGGGGCGGCGAGCGTTTCATGTAGGGACACCGCCCTGAGCCTGTCTGTGGGCGGGATACGGCGGAAAGGCTGAAGACTAAGTTGAGTACCATGTGTCATTATTCATCGTGCAAATTCGAATTTCGCGGTCGGCCTCGTCGCGCTTTGCATTGACATTGACAGATGTTGTCTTCGCTAGCGGGCGCACGCCGCCCCCAGCGCCAGAACCCGGCGTCGGACTGCGAGGTTGCAATTGGCGAGGGCGTGGCCTGCGGCTAGGGATATATAGCAAGCGCGAGTTCGATTCTGCGCATGCGGTTGTGAGCGCTCGAATTCGAACCTTCCGAGAGTCGTCCACCTCACCTGCGTGCAAAGATATCGCGATGGATAGCGCAAAGAGTCCTGAGAAGCCCAGCAGCCGCTTGTCGCTTCCATCTGGCTGCAGTAGCAGGCAGTAGCCAAGCGACCTGATACCTGCCCAGAGGTCCGACCGAGCGCGGCGAGTGCGCGACCAGTGTGGGACAGTGTGAGAGCGAACGTGGCTTCGCGATTTGTCGCGTCCTCCAATGTCCGGTGGCCCGCGCGCTAAGCAGGGGAGGCTGCATCAAGCCATGTACCGTAAGTGCACGCCCGGCCCACGGGCTCGCAGCGTAAATCGCAATCGCCCATCGGCCTGGCGAGCGCGCGTGCCACGGAAATCGCACGTCGGGGAGACCTCTACTGAGTCCGCAGACACGGCCGATGCCCCGCTTTGGCCTAGTGCGGCACCGAGGGCACGGAGAGGGGCGGAACGGCAGCCAGGGGAACGCAGCCAAGCGCCAGCCCGTGTGTGTGCAATGTTGCATTGCGAGCAGACTCTCCCGTCCGGGGATCGTGGTTGGCAGATTACGACACCGCGCGACACCGGTGGGTGTGCCACTGGTAGCGCGGAGGACGAGAGAGCGGACGCGCGTACGTACATGTCCAGGCGCACAACCACCACTCCGATAGATTTGAGTATCGCGAGGACGGGATTGGGAGGCTTGGAGAGTTTGAGCTCTGAGCTCTGAGCCTGCCTGACGGACGTGCCACTGCGCGTCCCATGCGGTCGTTCGGTCCCGACGGCTGCCTTGTCCGTGTCCTGCGGCGTGCGCACCCATCGGGATGCGTGTCTTTGTGTCTTTGAGTGCAGAACCCTGCTTGAGCGACGCGGACGTTCCAGCGTCACGCGCTCCAGCGGACAAGGAACACAATCTGCCCGCATTCGGGCAGCAGAAAGGCAGGCACCACTTGGCTGGCTGGCTTGCATGAGAGATCCTGGAGAGCGGCGCACGCATGAGAACGAGATCAGGATCCAGCTCTGGCGACCGCGCACCTGAGCAGCCAGGGAACGCCACGGACAGGATTCGAACGTTGAGCGTTCAGGATCCCTACCGCCCCTGACCGCGAGAGATTGCTTGGGTACGCAGAGAAAATCCCCCAGAAAATCCGGCAGCCCGGCGCCTCCAAGCTGCCTGCCTGTGGGACGTCGACGCGTCAACTGACACAGCACCAGCCGCACCAAGCACAAGTCCTCTGCGACCACGCCAGCTCGCGGAGAAGAGCCTGCGTGCCGGCATGGACGGGAGAGGGCCCAGGTGCGACCGCGACCGCCGCGGCCGTATATGGTGACATTGCTCGTGGCAGGCGGTCCTATCGATGGCGGGCATGGGAGAGTCGCACACCGAGCGGATGCAGGGATCGCGAGGCGATCAGCCCAGCTGATGGGCCAGATGGGATACGGCGCGGACCGCAGGCGGACAATGGAAGACAGCCTGCGTTCGCATGCGAGTCAACTGGCCTGCCGCCAGCGCGCGCGTGCAAGGAGCGTAGTTAACGCAGAGAACGCACGGGCAGCATGGAGCGTGCAGCGCGAAGGCTAATGCGGCGGCTAAGAATAGCTTCTAGGTGGCGATAGGAGCGAGTGCGCGACGGCTGGCGGACGTGCGTCCGAGCTAGTCATTGCGGCCTGAGGAGGTATTGCGGAGGTTCAGCACTAAGCCATCGGTCGTGAGGCGTGCTCGCCGCGCCAATGCGGACGGGGGGACGCAGAAACGCTGGCGACGCACTTGTCAATGCGGGGTCGATTGAATAGAGATCCGTGTGCGATTTCCTGTGCCCGTGGAATCGTCGGGATAACCTAGCTGGCCAGAAAGGAAGCCAGAGAAGTCCGGGGAAGGGCGCTCTGGGTAGGCCTTGGGGGCTTGAGGCCCGATCGTGAACTTCGCGCGCAACGGTTACGGCCCTTCGGTCCATGCGGACCTGCTCGTCCGTTCCCCGATCCGCTTGTCTTCCGCATGGCTTCCGCAAGTGTATGGGATCCTCAGCTTCAGCGCGCCCTGACGCTCGGACGCTGAAGGGCTGTATGTGAGGTCATATCTCGGCGAAACGCTGAGAGGTCCTGGGGAAGGCCTTGCGCTGTCTGAGAAGAAAGATACACAAAGGAGTATGACAGGGCCTACTCTGCCTTGGACAGACAGGCACCCGTCGAGGTTTTGCCGCACTGAGAGAAAGAGTTGCAAGGGTCGCAAGAGTGTCGCGACAATCGCCTTCTGAACCGTGTAAGTGTCTGTGAAGCCGTGGCATGATGAACAACGGCATAGCAGATATCCCAACCGGCGGAGGTAACGTACCTGAGGGTGATGACGTCCCATATCCGGGATCCCGGCAACCGTCCTGGTCCGTATGCCGTATAACCACCTGAACCTGAACAGTGCACATGGGATACAGCAGTTTCGGAGGCAATGACATCGGCGGTTGGTCGTCTTCGGTTCAGGCGTCATAGACTAGGAAGCGACCTAACATGGCATGGTCAGGTGCTCCCAGCGTAGCGTGGAGTGTGCCTATGACGGAATGTCAGAAACGAAATCACTCACGAACAGAGACCGGGGGGTCGGATAACACGTCGGTGGTAGTTCACAACCGCCCAGGAATGTATGGATGGAGCACTGGTGTGAATATCAACCAGACGGATACATTACAGGGTTGGGTCCAGGGTATCACGTCGAACACGGTATAGGCAGATGTCATCATCACGGGGGGCATGACCGAAGGCGGTGGCGTAAACTCAAATGATGTCGACGACTGTGGGCCAAAGACTACGAAGGGAGTCAGGAGAATAATGACGAAGTAGCAAGGTACGATACTCACGCGAGAAATCCCACAAGCGTCTGCATCAGTCCGCCAATGAATGGAATCCACCTGTGGACCATCAGCATTCGCATGAAAGGGGGGAGAAGAGAGGAGATTGTATTGAGAGAATAGGAAAATAGGCCCGCTATTGCAGGAAAACGCTCTTGGCTGCGTACAATACTAGTGGCAGTGAATTGCGAAGTGAAAGTGCCATTCAATCAAATTGAGCATATGCACATGCAGGATGGTGGTATACCAGAACTCCGTAATCTCGAAAGACAGACACTCACGTAGACATGTTGTACCTCGCAGCCATGAGCAGTCCGGCGAGCACGGTCACCTCTTTGGTCTACGTCTAATTCCTCTTCATCTGGGGTGCTGGCGTGGTGAGCTCATCCAAGCATGAGATATACGACATTTGAGGGAAGGGTGCATAGTGTGAGGTGGCCGCCCGAGCCGATTCTTGTTCAACGTGGCAGTTGCTGATACAGTCGGAAACACTGACAGAATAAGATGTCAGTAGTCAGATAGGGACGAGGAACTAGAGGCTGGCAAGCGAGTCTAACATGCGCCTGCGCTCACCTTGGGACCTTGCTATCGTATGCCGTGATCCATGAAAGCAACACCTCTTGACAATGGCTTCGGTGTATGCGATACTATATCCGAGGTGTTTCTTCGTATTTTGACCTCGAGACTCGCGTCGATGTCTTGGAGTTGCCGCGAACGCAGAATAGCAATTGATACAATACCACTCTGACAGTAGCTCTGGCTATGTGTCTTTCTTCCCCTTAGCCTTTATTCGTCCCATGGAGCTCGTGTGCAGAGGGTAGAAGGCGTGCGTGCAGTGATGATACGGGGTCTGCGCGGACGCGTTGAGCAACAGCGTTGTAAGTCCTTCGGTTCATGTGATCGTAGTGAAGCGCCCACATGATTCTTTGCCGTCCACGCGAAGCTCCTCCTCAAGGTGTGCACGAAGTTCCACAACACAAAAGACGGACTAGATCTAGAGGATGAGGACGACAAGTACTACAGAGGTATGACAGACAGGGCCGGGGAGCAATTGACCCATGACTCAGCTCAAGGAAATGCACGTCAATCACACTTCCGAATCACTACCATCGGACTCTTGTACGTCTAATAACACTTCCTGCCCTATAACACTCCCCCAACGGGGGTCATCCAGAGGTGGGACATCCTCTTCATCACCGTTCAATCCCATCTCCTCCATGAAGATGGCAACCTCACGCAGAGGGTAGTCTTTTGTGATATCCCCACCAACCAATTGAGCGGTCAGCGACCACCGAAAGTGTTCCTTGAGAAACTCGAGGGTTTGCGCGTGCGTTGGGGGTGACACATAGGCAGGCAACCCTGCATCTACGGCGGCCTGCGTGAAAGTGCGAATGCGATAATTGTCCTACGAGATTCGGATTAAAGTCTTGCAGTGCTCGGAGAAGAGTCGTTGCTACTTACGTCGACGTCAACGCTGAACGCGTTTTCGTGCCAAAGCTTGTAAAGGTCATCTCGCATGGGCAGGAGATTCTCGGATACCAGACGGATATTCCTGTCGGCGCGGATAGTGGGAACCTAGACAGAGGCCCCATGAGTACTTAACGTATCGTCATGATTCATCTGCAGGACGCCGCTGTACATACCACGTTCACGGCGCCCGGAGGGAACACCCACTGCAGATGAGCGGCAGTCGAACCCGAAAAGATGCACTTGACTCCATGCTGCTCCTCGGCCTCCTTCAGCAGGTGCTCCGGTATGTCGTTCTGTGAAGAGTTAACGCCGAGCGGGTAGCAGTATCGATGATATGCTCACCAATTTGAGATTGCGGGCTGCGTCCTCACACTGCAGGGCGCTCTTACGCCACTCTCAAGTTGCCTTCACATCCGCAAGAGTGCTTCCTATGTGCACCGTCAACAAGCCGGCCAACACGCCGGACAATTTAGGATCTAGTTGGCAAAATTTGGTGAATGAGGAACAGCGGGTCTCCCGACAAGATTCACCTCGATGGAAACATCCGTAATCCCCTGGGGTGAGCAACTCGGACTCGGGAACTGTGTCAAGAGGCGTTGGATCGTATTGAAATGGCCCTAGTCGTTTCAGTTCCACTCGCTTGATGTCGGGTTCACCGATTCTTCTGACCGAGTTCATCCAGCGCAGAAGGGTTGCGACAGTCATTGGACCAACGTGGTCGAGATTGAGACCTATGTAATGACAATAAGATGTCGGGAATGGTTCTACAGCTCGAGATTGAAGCTTAAAGATATGTATCACTCACAAGCGATCATTCGTGGAACGGGTAAGCATCGCCACCAGATGAAGAGATTTGCCCCCCGCGCAATAGCCAACTGAGATGCATGCGCACGCTCTACTGGACCCTGGTCCAGACATGATGCGGTGGTGAAAGAGACTGGGAGAAAGGGGTGGTATGCACAACCTTACGTAATGGATGCACGTAGCGCCCACTGACGTCGATTGCGAGCGACGAAATGTAAGAAACGAAATCACTCACGAACAGAGACCGGGAGGTCGGATAACACGTCGGTGGTGGTTCCCAGCCGCCTAGGAATGTATAGACGGAGCACTGGTGTGAATCTCAAGCAGACGGATACATTACAGGGTTGGGTCCAGGGTATCACGTCGAACACGGTATAGGCAGAGCCGAAGGCGGGGACGTAAACTCAGATGATGTCAATGACTGTGGGCCAAAGACTACGAAGGGGGTCAGAGAGACTATCGACGACGTAGCAAGGTACGATACTCACGCGAGAAATCCCACAAGCGTCTGCATCAGTCCGCCAATGAATGGAATCCACCTGTGGACCATCAGCATTCGCATGAAAGGCGGGAGAAGAAAGGAGATTGGATTGAGAGAATAGGAAAATAGGCTCGCTAGTGCATGAAAACGCTCTTGGCTGCGAACAATGATAAAGGCAGTGAATTGCGAAGTGAAAGTGCCATCCAATCAAATGCAGAACATGCGCATACAAGGTGGTGATCCACCAAAAACGTTGTCATTCCGAAAGACAGACACTCACGTAGACATGTTGTACCTCGCAGCCATGAACAGTCCGGCGAGCACGTACCCTATGATCGCCGACCCGACGACCGCCCCGCCGAACGCGAAGGCTGCGAACAGCATGAACACGAGCAGCGCAAACGCCAGCCTCGACCGTCGCTCGTTCTGCTTCGCTGGGGAACGCGCTTGCACCCTGAGCTGACTTGAGGTCCGGACGTCGGCCGCAAGCCTCTGCCGATCGTACTGTCGTAGCGGGATGTTCTCGCCGTCAGATACACTCCTGTATGCCGCTCCGGTGCTCGTAAGAGAGGGTCGCGTCCTGTATCCCTTGCGTTGGGGCCGTCGTGGGGGAAATGAAAGGTTGAAGAAGGCGTAGACGGCGCATATGATGAACGACGGCGTGTACAGGACTAGCGTCCAGTACAGGGTGAAGCGGAAGATGTCTAGGAATTGCGATGCATCATTCCAGTTGGCCTTACAGTTACCTGTGTGATGAACGTACCATGAGGGTCATGGAGGTATCTCCCTTTCGCCTGGACGGGGTCTCTGTGAGCGATTGGTAGGAGCTCGACTGTCGGGTTGTATAGCGATGGCCAAGGCGGTGTCCCAGACATCACAGGGCGAGCGATGAGAACATCACAAGCAGATGGCCGTATACGAGTACGACAATGAGACAAAGGATGGCCGCTGGCTGGCGTCGACGCTGTGTGCCGCGCCGTCGGCGTTGTGGCGCTTGCCTCACACGTGCTCCCGCCGGGTGTGATGCCGTAAAAGGCAAGTGCTGTAGTTGGCCATCACGACGTCCGTGGTTCGCGATATCATCGGGATCTCCCTGGATAGTCGGTACGCCGCAGATATGCGTTGCCTAAGTGGAGTAGGATCTCGCAGCCCAGAATCTCACGGCAGTGTCGTGGTTCCCCTTGTGCATGTCGTCGTTCATCTCGCCGAGAGCGCGTAGTTGTAGGCCAATATACATACATAGACCGTACACTAGCATCTAGAGTGAGGATACATATGCATAATCATATTGTTCAGCCAAACCGGCAAACCGCTCTCGACTCGACGTCCTTCGCTGTCAGCCCGGTGTCCAATGCATCGTACGCAAGCATCTTCATGTCCAGAACAACGATCTGCCTCGCCGTCCGCTGGGTATCCCCGTGGAGCAACAGAGCTCGCCTCGTAGACAGCGCGGCTAGGGTATCCTTGACAGTCGCCGCGTCCGAAGTGTCCAGGAACAACACGCCGCGTGTCACCCAAGGGCAAGGAGGTGCGGCGTCCCAACCGCAAGCAATGAACAGAGCCTCCAGGGTGCTGACCTGACTACCCAGAGGTACGACGGCATGTGAAGGTGCGCGCCAGGACGGACGTGTGGTTCCAGACGGTCTTGCAAGCCACACAATGGAATCCTGCAGATAATGGTGCAAAGTTGTGCACGGTGGCGTTTTGAGCGGCGTAATGGCGGAGTTGCACTCCTCATTCACCGGGTCCGGAAGGGTCGACCGTCTGGTCTCGGCTGCATGAACCTTCGCTACCGTCGGAGGCGGCGTCTGTGGGAATTGAGGTTCAGACGTTGCACGGGTTCCCAACGATGGGGTGACAGGGGCGCCGTGCGCCGCTATGTCGGTGGTAGGCGGAGCAAGACCGATAAGCTTCTGAGCAAGCACCGTCGGTAACGGCGGTGTTGAAGGAGGGGCATCCGCCACAGGACCCGAAGGCCGCCGTCCCACAGGCGTAGGAGAAGCTGCCAGGTTCGTTACGGAAGCCAAACGCCCTAACCCCGCCTTCGTTCGCAAGCTCTCGCCCCCCGCACCTTCTGGATTGCCGTGGTTCACAACAAGCATTGCTTCCCCGGCCTTTGTCGAAGTCCCCACATTCTCGACGTCTGGTCCTTTCCGCCTTACGGCCGGGGCAACCACACGTGCTCTCTTCGTCGGGCTCGGCCTTCCGCGTATTTTGCCATCGACCGCTTCCAGCTTCTCAATCCAGAAGGACTCGACCTGCTTCCGCTTCTTGGGGCAACGGACGCTAGGGGAAGCGGGCTGGTCTGGGCGAAATATAGCTCGAGCCCAGTCGTCTTCGGCCTTCCCCGGGCGATCGCGTCCGACAGCTACACGGGCGATTTGCTGGTATTCGGCGAGAGAAATGCCATCAGTCCATCGACGGTCAGATGGGCGATAGAACTTCGCGATCCTTGGGAAGCGGAGCTCATAGAACTATGAAGTACGTGTTAGATGATGGCGAGGGTCAAGTGAGCGACGACGGACCGAGCTGCCTTGAGCCTTCGTGAATCCAGCACCGAATAATTCCGCGAGGCAGGGATTCGTGAGCATCACAGCGGGCGGTGCTAGATTGGGACACAACGTAAACGAATATGGCAGATTCTGTTCTGTGTCCTGAATGCCCGTAGATCAGTATCATACGTACGAGGTTTAAGAGCGTTTCCTACTTTATGGGTGTAAGGAACTGGGTTCATGGTCTTGACTATGAAGTTGAGCTCTTCCAGCTGTTCCCGTCCGAGGCCGTACGCAGAGGTAAATATGATGTTGAAGTGAGGGCGACATGAAGGCTGTTCGAGGTTGAGGACGCATCCATATTCATCAGCGATACAGATCGTGTAGGACATGTATGGACGCTCACGTTTGCTTTGTAGGCGTCTGCATTAGCCAGTGCCCCGAAGTAGTACGTAGTGTATGCTGTAGGAGGAACTAGACCGTATGATGGGTCAACAAGTGCCAGGTGGTCCGCCCACAATGAGGGCTCACCTCGTAGTTCTCTCGCCCTATCCTTCTCCCATGACGCTCCAAGCATCACCAGATCGACTGAGTCGCCGTATCCATGTATGTAGTCCCGTTTCAGCTGTATGCTGATCAGTGTATGAAGCAATCACCAAGCCTAGTTAGTCGTACCTTGACCCATGGCAGCCGCCTCTCCCCGTATTGTGCACTGTCTGCCTTCAGAACGGCGCCTTCCTGGTGGTCCGCAATTAAGTTGGCGAACGCCTCCCGCATCACGTCCAATGCGTCTGGTTGCGTCATGTCGACACACTTCCGCTCCGCGAGCATTGAGTATCCAGTTTTGACTCGAATCGTTCGTTCAAGGATGGCTCGCCGCTCAGAGTACGGGAAGGAGAGTAAGGACACGTCGTCCAGGAGTAGTATATCAAAGAAGACAAGGGCCAAGTGTCGCGTGCCGGAGTCCGATCCATTGGAAATCATCGAACACTGCGACTCCCTGCCATCCTTCGCGGTCAGCACAAAAAGGTACCCAAATGTAAGCGGCACTCGTACATGCAGTCCTCGATCGACGATGGTTGACGTTGCGGGGTCTTGTGACGCACACCGACGGCTGTGCTCGCGATCAGGCTCCGTATTCGCCAGAACTCTGCCAGGAAATTCGTCAGAAATTACATACATAGTCTTGAAATGACGTACCGTCGACGCGTTGGAGTGCGTCCGAGTAAGCCACCATCTCCGCTTCAATGACTACGTTCCGGCTGAACGAGCCTCCGTTCGAGAGAGAGTTTGTTTCTCCTGCAGTAGGATCCTGTATACCGAGAGCCTCGCATATGACTCTATGATTCCCGTTCAGCTCGTACACGAGCTGCCACCGTCTATCTCACTCACAGATGTATCCCTGCCCGATCAAGAGTCGAGTCCCTCCCGCTCTTGCTATAAATCTTGATGTGCGGAGAGCCATGCTTGTCGAGGCGCACATGGATCTGTGCGCGTTCGCCGTCATATTTTGTCTCTACCCAAACCTTGTCTGCGCCTTTGAGCAGGCGGAGGGCTTGCGCTGTACTCTGACCCTTCACGCACTTCGGGATCTACAACCCATTGTGAGTATATGCGCACGTATGCCCACGTGTTTGCCGAACTGACCTGAATGGGTGTGCCTACGACGGGATTGGGCATTGCATCTCCAGGCTGCAACCGATCGTAGGTCCGCGTGGCCTCCTCGAGATTGGCTCTAGTACGGTAGATCACCGATAGACGACCGGACGGATCCCAGGCGTGCATCGCAGTCTCTTTCGTGAGTATAGTGACAGCGTTACTCTTGTATTGCAACAATGCCGCGGTGTAGTGAGTCGCATCGGTGGGTATGGGGTAGAGTAGCGGGCGAAGATCCTTGAGGATGATTTGTGTCACGACCGCACACTCAACCGGCGTGAGGGAGGTGTAGAGCGTCGTGAGGATGGCCTCCCTACTCCGTCTCTGTGGAGCACCCACGAATGACGCATGAACTGAGGAGTCCGAGTATGCGCACTTCGACGCGAGCTCCGTCAGCAGCGCGTCCACCTGCTGCAGAGTCACGCATACAGTCGACGCTTGGGATTGGGTCGTGGCGGACATGATGCTCCCGACCTCCTCGCCAAGGCAGCCGATAGCGTCCTCACCCTGCCACTTCTTCAGCCGCTCACCGCGCCCTTCGCTAGAAACCCCGAGGATCTTGACGAGATACTGCGCCAGACGGGTCTCCTGCAGAGCATACTTCCGACGTACGTCTTCCTCAGGGAATAGGAAACGAAAGACGAGAGCGGTTGTATCGGGTGGGAGCGGTGAGTATCGCTCTCGCAACGCTTGGATCCATCGTTTGAACGTCTTGTATGCAGGCGAGTCGGTGTGATGCGTCCCTCGTGGCTGCTTCTCCGATGCCTTGTGCGGTTTGATCTTCGCAACGGCTTCTACGAGTTCCACGAAGCTAGGGTGTAATGGTGGTGAGTATGTCTTCGGGCTGTCCTTGAGCAGAATCCTCACAAGGCGAAGGGTATTCCATCCTCCCCGGCGGGAACTGCCATGAGACGCTGACCCTGCAAGACTTGGTAGTCTGAATGACTTGTTCGGGACGCGGCAGCGCGGAGTTGAGTGTAGCGTCTTCTGCTGGTTGTGCGGTAGGTGAACCTCAATGGTAGCTCATGAACCACACGACCGGGAGTCGGCTGCAAAGGATGGGTGCATGCATTCCAGCTGGAATGTGGGGAGAGCAACGACTCAGCTGGCCAGCTATGTCTTGTGACGCTGTGTCACAGTCACAGGCGCGTCAACATAACGCGTCAAGGTCACATGCACTTCAGCCACAGACGCGTCCTTTCGACTCGTTGAAGTTTGATGAAGGAATACTTACGTACTCAAGTTACTGGAGTTCTAGCATTCTAGTGAACTTCAACATAGATCGGAAGAGAATACATAGCGAGACAGCACAATTTGCAAAGATACTAGAAGAAAGCAGGATTACTCCATGTCGAAAAGCAGGATCTCAGCAACACGATCCCCGACATTCTCCACAGTCAATTCCTCCCCCGGTGCCGCCATGATATATGCCCCATCACCCTCTTTCATGTCCACCGGCCCACCGTCCGCACCCAGCACGCGCACATGCGCACCACTCGCCTCCTTGGTGTTGTATCCAGACGTTTGCACGACGTGCATATATCCCTTCCGCTGCGCCGCGTCAGACGCCTGGAACGAGTGTGCCAGCTTCTTCTCTGGAGAGAGGAGCGTCGCGTACAGGGTGAGAGGGGAGTGTACTGGGGCTGGTCCAGGGGCCTCGCGCTTCTCCACTACCCCCTCAGCACCGACAGGAGCAACGATGCGTGCCCACTGGTCCTTCTTCTCCTCGTCGGTGAAGTGACGAGTGAAGTACTGAGGTGTTAGGCGGCTGGTGGAAGGGACGCTCCAGATCTGCAAGAAGTGGACTTGTTTCGGGCCGTGTGTGTGCTCGCTATGGCGGATACCGGTCCCGGCAGACGTCATCTGAAGGTCTCCGCGCTTCATAACCTCGACATTACCCATCGAGTCTCGGCTGCATGTATAGCGTATTGGTGAGTCACATATGTATAGGAGGCAATAAACCAACGTACTGCTCGAGTTCACCATCCACAATGTACGAGAATATCTCAAACTCGCGGTGTGCGTGTGTGCCGAACCCTGTTTTAGGTTCAACACGGTCTTCGTTGATCACTCGAAGGCAGCCAAAGTGATCGTGTTGAGGGTCGTAGTAGCTAGGAGCAAGGTTAGCTCAGCATAATATCCAATCTATGAGGTAGGCTTACCTTGCGAAGCTGAATGAGTGGAAGGTCTTGAGCCAGCCGTGATCGGCACTGCCGCGCTCTGTGCTGCGACGAGGAACGAGCTTCATGGCTGCGAAGGAGGTAGACAAAAAGTTCTTGGAACGGCTGTATTGGATGCCCCCGCGAAGGATGCGAGAAGTATGAGAGGAGGGTTTGAGCAGAGACAGGTTGATGAAGCTCGTTGTATGTTGTCTGTATCAACTGATTCAAGGAGGGATGTGGTGCAGTCGATCGAGAGGCTTGTCTTGCTTATATAGGTATCCGGCCTATGACGTGGTAGACAAAAAGCATGAATCATCCTCATATCGCGCATCGACGGTGACATGCAGAGCGATGTCGATTGCCAACGACGATTCCCTTTCCAGGGCGTGCAGTACCCACGAGGTTGCAAGCGCCGTCCCTGCATTATCTAATCCGCTGGATGTTTTGCTGGGCGCCTCACCTATTTTGGTTTTTCATCCTGCACGCTCTCCGTCTTGCTGTCTCTGCTGACTATGGCGACTTTGCTACCCCCACCAAAAAGACAGAAGGTTTACCACGGCGTCCCAGAACCAGAACCTGAAGCACCGAAGCCCTCGCCGCACATCGTTGTCCAGTTCGTGAGCGAGGATGACGGGCAGCCACTTGCACCTGCCGTCAACCTTCCAGCAAATGTCTCGAGGGAAGGGTTGGAGGCGATCGTAAATAAACTGAACACTCAGGTTCGTTGCTGTCTTCTACACTGTCTTCGAATGTAGGAGGGGCCGATGTCATAGAATCCAGGATGAGACCTGTACGAAGCACGGACTACTACACTTCTACTATAGCCCGCATCAGTCGCGTTCACTGCGCGAGCAATATATCGTCATTCTGCAATGCCGCACCATCGCAGAGGCCGTGAGCACGCAATGCGCACCGCTCTATCGGTGTGCTACGAAGAAGACGAGTATCGCAAGGGATGTCCATCGAACTGCGGCTCCATCGAGTTCCAACAGGTCTCACCCTGTCCTTGGTTTCGTGGCATCGAAGCCCCCATAATGCTCCCAGAGAACCCATATTGAACTAAAGTTTCCAGGACGACGAACCAGTACCATTCTCCTTCCACATCTCCCTTCCCGCGGATGCGCAGACACCAGGCGCTCCCACAAGGATCTCCATCTCAAAATCTATCGAGGAGGATGTACTGTCGCATCCGTCCCAGGCATTCACACCAGAAGACGTCTTCGTGATACATTGCTCGCCTCAAGCCGTCTTCAAGGTCCGACCAGCGACCCGGTGTTCCTCCACACTGTCCGGTGCGTGCGCGCAAAACTTCTATCTGGAGTCTATCTGCTTCCCATCCTAACCTCTCAATGCGACCGCATAGGACACACGTCTCCAATCCTGTGCGCATCCTTCTCGCCCACAGGAAATTTGCTAGCGACAGGGTCCGGAGACTGCAACGCACGGTTGTGGGACCTGTTCACCGAGACACCCTCGCATACTTTGACCGGGCACAAAGGCTGGGTGCTATGCGTCGAATGGGAAGCAATGGAGCGGAAGCTCGCAACGGGCGGGCATGACGGGCATGTGGGTGTGCTGCCCCGACGATGCAACATTGTCCACTCATCCACTATCGTACCACCAGGTCAGGTTATGGGATCCGAAGACAGGCAAACCGATCGGAGATGCGCTGAAGGGCCATACGAAATGGGTCACTTCGCTCTCATGGGAGCCTATCCACCTGTGAGCCCTGACGTCGGACGTTCCCCGAATTCCTGTTTGCTAAGACGCCGCAGGAACGCTTCTGCACCTCGCCTAGCCTCGTCATCAAAAGACGGAACGGTGCGCGTGTGGTCGACGCTTGTCCGACGGTGTGAGTACACGCTTGGTGGACACACCGCCAGTGTGAACGTGGTCCGGTGGGGCGGCGGCGGACTTAACGGCAAAGGCATCTTGTATACGGCCTCCAGCGATCGCACCGTACGAGTGTGGGACGCGAATGGGGTAAGTCTGCATGCTCGAAAGTCATCTCCGCGCTTCGCAATGTGCTCATTTTGATTGATCAGGGAAAATGCCTCCACATTTTGAAGGACCATGCCCATTGGGTGACCACGCTCACCCTCAATACGGATTTCGTGCTGCGGACGGGCCCTTTCGACCACCTGGGCAAAAAGACAAGCTCAGATAACGAAGGTACGTGGACTGTCCCCGGGCGGGGGTGCGGTGATCCTATAAGAGGGGCGATGGGCTACCACATCTTCCATCCCCACCGCCCGTCACCGGAAGTGCGACTTCGCCATCCAACAGGACTGCGGCGGTGGCGGGATTCCATGTAGCATCAGCCCGCACGACGTCTCCACCCACCCACCCATCCCCGCACGCTGTCTACCGAAACGCCAAAATGACGCGCTGACGACCGACCCCATCCCACAGCGCAGTCTCTCGCCCTCGCGCGCTACAACGCGCTCGTCTCCACGTCAGGCGAGCTCCTCATATCCGGCTCGGACGACCACACCCTCTTTCTCTGGTCGCTCTTCCCCTCGCGCACCGCCTCGGCGGACGCTTCTGCCGCGGCCGCAGAGCGCGGCGGGAAGCTCAAGCCGCTCGCGCGCCTGACCGGACACCAGCGCCAGGTCGCGCACGTCGCGTTCAGCCCCGACGGGCGCTGGGCGGCGAGCGCGGCGTGGGACAACTCGGTGCGCGTCTGGGACGGGCGCACGGGCAAGTTCGTCGCGACGCTCCGCGGGCACATCGCCGCCGTGTATAGGCTCGCGTGGAGCGCGGACTCGCGCCTGCTCGTGAGCGCGAGCAAGGACAGCACGCTCAAGGTGAGTTCTCCCCTCTCGCTGACGTGGACGCGGGCGGGGCGGACGGGGCTTGCGCGATCATGATCGGGTTTGGGGCCGTTGTCGAGCTGCTAGCTTGCCACCGTCACGATGCTACGAGTGGCGTCGCCGAGGCGGAGCTCGAGCCCGATTGCGCTCCCTCGCCTCACTCCGCCACGATCCAGTTTGCGTTTGGAGTCGGGGCTCGCGCGCTGACTTGCACCTCCAGATCTGGGACCTGAAGACGTACAAGCTCAAGGTGGACCTGCCGGGGCACACGGACGAGGTGTACTGCGTCGACTTTGTCGCGGACAAGCTCGTCAGCGGCGGGCGGGACCGCACTGTCAAGATGTGAGTGCTCCGGTCCCATGATCTGCTCTTCTCTATTATTCCGCCCCTTCTCCTTCCTCCTTCTCCCGCTCTCATCTCGTTCGTGGGTTCTTTCGAAGCCCCCCTTCCCCCTCACACTGTTTGCTTCGGGGTTGAAGTTTGCGGTTAAACAGACCCCGGCGCGCTGATCTTCGCGTCCGCGCGCGCCGTTCCGTAACTCGTTCCGTAACTAGTGATGCGTCGCTGATGAGCCTCCTTCTTCGATAGATGGAAAAACTGAGAAGGGAACGCCGGGCGAAGCTAGGCAATGGGACTGGAGAAGTGGGTTTCATATCCGCAGCTTGAAGACCGAAGGAGGGAACGTGTGGACGAGAGCTGAGGCCTGAGGCTGCGAGGCCCCGGGTGGGACCTAGACGGGCACCGCGCGACGTCACGACCGTCGAGCGCCACAAGACCGCTGCTGCGCGTACTTGGGCTTGCGGCTTGAGCACGAGCGGGTGCTGTCAATGTCTTGGGTCCAACGGTGGTTTTGATTGGATGCCTGCGGCGCATGTGGAGGGCGGCCACTGGGGCCTTGTTAACTTTTACTGTAAGTACTAGTAGGACTTGCTGCAATATTGACGGCGGCCAGCCGGGTTGGTCATCAATATTCAATATCCGTCGGAGTCTTAGCCTCCACTATGCCATCTGGAGCTGGCGCGGGCGCGCGTGGTGCATCATCTGGCGTTCTGACAGACTGGTCAGAACATACGTGCGTGCGTGCATGCATATGACTCTGAGTTTATGCGCACTTGCATACTGAGCGCTGACGAGTACTTTGCGGTGTTGGGCGATCTGCCACGGGCGATGGTTTCTGTCAGGTCACTAGTACTGCTGTGCACTGCGGCCTCTTTGATCGTGCACGCTGCTGTCGTCCGACTGGTTACTGACATCGCAACAGAGCTCGTACTTGGTATGCACTTGGTGACGTTGGGCGAGGAGCTCGCTCTCACCAGAGAAGAGTGATAAGGAGCAGGCCTTCCACCCTCGCAACCGCTATGTCAGCTCATACAAGCTCATGATAATACACCAGCCTGCCGTTAAGACTCACAAGCCGCCGAGGTGGGCTCGAGCTGGAGGCTCTGAGCGTCGATTGACGTATGTAGCGGGAGAACACTTTCTCCGTATATATAGAGCATCTCATTTCAGCGGTGATCGTAGGCTTGTTAGCTGGGCGCTAAGCGACGAGACGAAGTGGCTGAATCTGATTTATCCGATGCCTTTTACTTAGCGTTTTTGTGTGGTGCCAGCCTTCAGATCAGAGTTCGGGGAGGAAGAGAACAGAAGGTCAGGACGCTAGAAGACGCAGAGGAGCCGGGTATGTGTGTGTGTGCTGGTAACTCCGTTGGGAGCTGGCCCGAGACGACCTGCATTGACGGGAGAGACTCTGACGAGGCGTTTGAGTGACGTGAGGTTACGTGACGATAATATTGACCCGGCCCGCCAGCGGCCAGGCAAGGCACCTTGCCGTACGTTACGGCCGTCTCGTCCGGAGGAAACTCGCCCGTTGCTATGGCGACGGAGGCGAGGGACGTGCTGTATAGAAGGACGATAATGAATACGAGGCGGCGGCGGACACGGTGCGTCGGAGAGATCCCGAGGTAAATTGCGCACGCGCGCCGTTGATCTGAATGCGCCGCCGCCTCCGATGATGCAGCTGAGGTGGCACAGTAACTCTATGAAGCGGTTTCATAACTTCAGAGTTCATATGGAGGCCACCAAAGGCCGAGGGTCATGGAGATTGACCGCGGGATACTTACAGAGAGAAGGGGCTGTGGCGAGGTGCGTACACCCTCGAACTTACGGTCTGGAAGATGGAGAGGGGAGCTGAAAGATTGCAAGCCTCAAGGCTCTGCTGGATGCAGTGGCGGAAACGTGATCGACGGACTGCTGTATGTATTATGAGTGAACGAACTTTGAGTTGAACGGTGGGCGGCGTCGGGGAGATTACAAGGGCAGAGACAGGTATGGAAGTCGGATTGGAACTGGATTGGAAGGAGGAAGGGCCCGGCAGAGGGCTGGCCGGAGTTGCTCTGACGGCATACGGCGCCGGGCGAGTCTGTTTTCTCGCAGGTCGTGATCGCCCGTCGACGCGTCAAACTTCTGAGAGGGAAATACCATCGCAGACGGTGCGTCGGAGCTGGGAGTTGAGCTCAGGTTCACATGAACGACTTCTAGCCTGAACAAACTGTTCTGCGGTATACCGTCGGCAGAATGAGACACACGACAGTGAATCTAGCCCACGGCCCGGGTGTTGAGGGCGATAGTACGAGGGCAAAGGTCTGTACCCGCGACAGTCGAGGAACGACAGTTGAAAGACAGAGAAGGAGGAGAGCAGGGCGGAGATGGACGAATCAAAAGTCCGAGTCCGAGAGGACCTGGCAGAGCCCCAAAGATGGAGGCCGAGGGGGAGTGCGCTTGGCTGTCTGGGCGGATGCTGACGAGCGTGGAAGGGAGTTTCCAGACTGAGTGCTCTCGCACGGGTCGCGATTCTCGGAAGATGGGACGGCGAACACGGGAGTGGGATCAGTTCGCAGGACGACGGACGGCTGCGGGGCACAGAGCGAGGACCCCGCCGTCGGTGAGTAGCTGCGTGCACCGTCCTCCATCCGTCGAGGATAAGACGTCTGGATATTAATGACGAGCGCGGGCGTCAGCGAGCTCGCAACCGATCGGCGAGGCGGGGAGCGGCCGAATGCGGACGGGGAGACGCCGGGGAGACGGGAGCCGTGGCCAGCTGCCCAGGCGAGATCAGGGCGGGAGATGAGATCGGGCCAACGATGGGCGTCCTCTGCTCGGCTGCTTATGGGAATCGCTCAGTCGCTCGCCCCGCTTGCTCCTTCTTCCTCTCTTTCCCCCTTCCGTTTCCTTCAAGTACCCCAGCCCGCCCGCACTTGTCCCTCTTCCGCCCGCTCATCCCGCCCCCCTCCAGGCGCGATGGCCTCTCCCCTCGCCAACATCATCGACTTCGACTCCACATTCGGCGCACTCTTCATCGGCTTCGGCACATCATGCCTGTGCGTCCTGGTCCCCCCCTCTTCCTCTCGTGCACGCTCGTAATGCCCTCTCTTTCGCAGCGCCTTCGGAGTCCTCAGCATGCAGGCGTACAGCTACTTCAGGCGGTATCCACTAGATGTTTGGTGGTACAAGTGCTTGGTGAGTCTCATTCGCGTTCATTCATCCGCACGCGTCGCGTATCCCAATCTCATCACCGCGCGGCAGGTCGGCGCAATATGGTGCGCGCGTCATCCCTTCGTACTCCCATGTTTC
This sequence comes from Earliella scabrosa, assembly GCA_022605405.1. Classification (NCBI taxonomy): domain Eukaryota; kingdom Fungi; phylum Basidiomycota; class Agaricomycetes; order Polyporales; family Polyporaceae; genus Earliella; species Earliella scabrosa. Next base: position 2,046,360 of record JABYQQ010000004.1, on the reverse strand, counting down.
CGCTCACAAGTGCGCAGGGTACTGGAGCTTGTTGACCAAGCATTTATTGGACATGCAGTATATTTCTATGTTGTCACGTGCGTCTACAATCCTCCCTCGTTCTCCACTCGCTCACGGTTCGGTTCAGTAATTGGGGGCAGTTAATCACCCTCCTCAACGCACCCATCTGGTACGTCTTCTTCATCCTCCCTCAGGGACGCGAAGAACGCGGTGCTGACGCGACTCCCGCTCCAGGTCATTGATTGTAAGTTCGAATCTCCGAGCGCTCCTCGTGCCTAGTGCCTGACCCTCAATCCCACCCCTAGCTGCAAGTCGCTATCGGGGTATGTTCTTTCCTTGCTTCCCGCGCGTAACGCCTCTCACACGCCCGCATGCCAGGCATCTGTTGGTGCCATCGTCAAAGTGTACGTATTTCACCTGTCACTTGCGATACGCCGACACTGAACGTCTGAATACAGATGCTACGGTCTGCGCGTCTGGAGGTGTAAGTCCCCGTTCGGAACCCAGGTCCTTCTATCCCCGCTCATCTTCTATTGATAGTCAGCAAACACAACATCCCTGTGACGATGTTGATCGTAAGTCTCCTTCCTACATGATCGAGCAACCCCTGAAATTTTTGCTTCCGTGTAGATGGTCGGAGCGCTCGCTCAGCTAGGTAAATCACTCATCATGATTGTTGTTCGGTGAACTTTTTGGCTGACCCGCTGAATCTCCGCAGCCGCCGCATTTTGTGCGTACACTCCACCAGTCGGTCGCGTGATTTCTAAATATGTGCTCACCTCTTCGGAAATCAGACTTTACAGTGAAAGCGTGAGTGATAGCCCCGCGCTGCAGTCCAAGCATTCCCAGCTCACAGTTCGATGCAGGAGCCTAGATGTCACTTCCCTCACGCAAGTCGGAAGTCTGAAGGTACGTGCAGTGGACTTAGCGCCATGCTGGCATCTCATACGCTCTCAAAGGTCATCGGGACCGTTGCCCTTGGACTAGGTATGGCTACGGACGTCATGACTGCCGCTGCCCTGTGCTGGTTCCTCCGTAACCTGAAGACGGGATACTCTAAGTGAGTGGTTATCATTTCCGTGCGCAGTAGACGGCTCATCTGCATCGACAGGGATGATTCCATCATCAACAAGCTAACCATATATGCCATTAACACGGGCGTGATCTCCAGGTATGAACGTTCTGACCATCGGAGAACGCTGACTCAACGTTTCCCCACAGTGCTTTCAGTCTGGCGACGTTGATTCTGGTAGGGTTTCATGCGAGAATATCCGCAAGCCTGCGCTGACCAGCCAATAGTACAACCTCATGCCCGAGAACTTCATATTCATGGGTACATACTTCGTGCTCAGCAAAAGTGTGTCTCAATGCCCACCATTATGTTTACAATGACTGACGCCCGTTGTGCAGTCTACGCCAACTCGTTCTATGCTGCCCTGAACACTCGTCGATCCGTCCGTGGTCGCGGAACGGAGAACGACCGTACAACCGTGCCCACTTTCCTTATGGTCGGACAGACGACCACGTTCAAGCACGAAGGCGGGCATGAGGGTGGCCCTGTGTTCTCAACGGTGAGTTATCTTGTTGTGTCCGTTGGCGAAGGCCCCTAATGGACACCCACCCCAGACTCTTCGCTCGCAATCAGACGTCAGCGCCCTCTCTCCTCTACGAGAGGTCCCCCGAGAAGCAGTCAGTGTACCATCGCGCATATATTCATGTGGTGTACTGACACTGTCGGTTCCATAGCCATTGGCAGCCATGCCCCCACTGCACTACCAGAAACCGTATGACCGCGGCGAGTACTCCCAGTACCAGGTCAAGTCGTGGTCGTAAACAGGTGCAAAAGGCGCACCCAGCGCCATTGCTCGGCCTCCCACCACCCGCGTCACCCCCCGCGCCCCCTTCCTCGGACCTCAAGCACCCCAACCCCAACCCCTTCCCCCATCCCCATCCCATCTACGCCGCCCGCGCGATCTTGTCTATCTGTCTCGACCACTAGTCCCTCGTCCCCCTCCTCGTCATCTCGTCATCAACATCCATCCGTGTATCAACATAGCAACTGCAGTCCTCCCCCTGTTCATATTAGTACCGGCATATTCGTTCTCGCACATCGGACTCACTCCCACTACGCTCGTTTTGCACATACATTTATTCTACGCCTTTCCGCCTTAGTGTCCCCCCGCCCGCGCGCCCGGTGCCGCCCCCCCCTTCCGCCCTTCCGGCCCTATTTCACCCTTCCTGGTTCGGCAGGCGGATTGCACCCCGGCCGCGGCGGTGTCGACTCGACCACTCTTGTGCAACCTTGTCGTTGCCCTGTGTAGCTACTTGCTCTTCGCGTCTCCCCCTCCCCCTCCCCCTACCCCGTCTCCCCCGTCTCCTCCCTACACAGCCACCCGCATCCGAACACTACTCGGACAGTCCGCTCATTACGCTCGTCGTCGTTCGTCATCATCTTGCTCGTTTGTTTGTTTGTTGTTCTGGCGTTTGTTTCGTTCGTTCGTTCTGTTGTCGTCTCCGCCGTGTGTACTCGTAGTCCCTCCAGCCCCCCTCGCCTGCCCTCCTAGACTTCGTCTTCGTTTTTCGTTTTTCGTGTGTTCTTTTGTTCGTGTTTCTACGTCGCATCAGGCCGTGTAGCGTTACCCTTCCTTGCCCTTTCGTCTGTTTCTTTTAGTCCGTCCTTCTTTCGTTCGGTGTGTTCGGTCGTCGCTTTGTGTTTTTGCGATTTCTTTCGTCTTTCGAGCTTCGACCTGCGGCCGCGAGACGTCGTCGTCCGCGGCGTCGAGAGCCTGGTGCGCGTTTTGCTTGCCCCCCTTTTACCGTTCTGTAGCCAAGCCTGGGGTTTGCCGCGTATTTAGTACATACCTAGTTTACTTGCGTGTTGTCCTTGTTTTGGTTGGGCTCGTCGAATCGGAATATTCCCTTGAATGGTTGACCCGGGACCGAGTGGCTGGTGCTTAGTCGAATATTGCTGTCTCTTCCCTGCTCAGCCCTTGATGCCTGCCCAAGCTTCGGCAGCTCCGTCACTAGTGGCAAGTGGTTGGTTGACCTGCATTAGACGTCCTGGCCCCGGACTTGGCGACAGCCGTAACTGCAATTGCCTGTGGCTGTGCGTGGGCATCGACTTCCCATCGCGAAGCTTAAACCAACTTGAACTTCCGGGCCGCCATGGTGCATGATGGTTCGTCAGGCTGCAGCCGGCTGCTCGCACTGCGGTTGCTACACAATCTCTGCCTCACTCTATCTCACTGAGCTGCAATACAGAGCTTCAACCTCTTCTCCCGCGCAACCATGCCAGTGATTCACCGTCCAACTCTGCTCGGAATGCCCGAAGAGCTGCTCATCGAGATCTTGAGGGTCCTCGATGCTAAACAGATTTTGCGTTGCACTCTCGTATGTCGTCCTGTTCCCCTTCTACTACCGACTACAACACCGATGCTGACTGAACGGACAGGTGTGCACCGCGCTCCGGGTCCTGATCAGAGACTCGGTCGAGCTGCAGTACATCATCGAACTTGCCGCAGATGGGATGGAGGACGGCGTCGATTGTCCACTGTCGATTGCGGAGCGTCTCGCCCGGCTCTTGCAACTGCGTGCGCGCTGGCGTGCGGTCGACTGGGCGGGGACCGCCAAGGTATCTGCCCCGGCGCTGACGAAGGCGTACGAGTTCGCGGATGGGGTGTATGCGTCGTCCAGGGTGCAGGGCGCCGTCTTCCGATCCCGACATCTCGCGCTCACCTGGCTTCCGACCCTGGCCACTGACGGGGGTGGAGAGCCCAGGGTCATTGAGAGGGAGGACGTCGGACTGAGCATTCGTGACTTTGCGATGGATCCCTCTCAGGACCTCATTGTTCTGCTCCAGGTGGAAGACCCTCAGGAGTAAGTGCTCCTTCCTGGGTGCGTCTCTGCCACCTTGTCCTGTAACTCATTGCGACGTTGGCAGCGCCCATGACGATAGGCTCATTGCTCATATACGGACGTTGAGCACCAACAAGCCCCACCCGGATGCCGCACGCTCGATACTGCAAGGGGAGCCGCTTGCTGTGGCAGCGAGCAGGGTGGCCGTTCAGGTCGTGGACGACGTCGTTGGCGCATTTTTCTGGTCCTTGCACTGCGAGTTGGTGATCTGGAACTGGCGAACTGGGCAGATGCTCGTGGTGCGTCTGAGATGGCTCGTGCGCTCCATCTCATCTCTGTCATCGCCGCGCTGTCCTCTACAGTGCTGACACTACCTTCGACAGAGTTTCGTCCCAGCAGGCCCCCCGCCGACGATCAACGATTTCGAGTTCATCTCCAATCGTGCGTTCCTGCTCACCAATGTGACCGGGGACGGCACGATCGACCTGTATACTTTCGAGGGCGAAAACCATACACTTGCAGATGACGCTCTCGATCCGTCGCCTAGCTTCTCCCTGCCGGCCACGCATGCAGCTCGGCTTCGCCTACCCCAGTCACTTGATCGTACGTATGTAAGGCGGATGTTAGTCCATTCCGGACCTTTTGTCGCTCGTCCAACTCCAGGACGCCCTTTCGACACCGCACGGACGACGCGCATCCACATGTTCTCTCTGTTCTACGGACACCACCGGGGCAGATACTCCTTGTTCGTGTCCAACCGCTACCTGCTCTCGTGCGTCAGCGCGGGCAGAGACGCGCGGTCCGTCATCACCAAGGACTGGGAGAGCTGGGGCCCTGACAACTCGAGATTTATCGAGCTTCCGCAGCACGTGAACAGCCGGTGGATAAGGTCCGTCGCTCTCTTCTCTGTATGAAGTCGATGGCCACCACACTGACGGTGTACACATGAAAAGATATGTTCATGGCGCACGCGTGGCCCTAGAGCCGTTCGGGGCGGATACGGGCTCTGCCCAATATCCAGTGGCCCGGGTGCTAGACTTCAACGTTCACCCAAAGCGGTGCAACGACCCTGTTCCCTATTCAGACGACCGATGTCAACTGGTCAGCGGCGAGGGGAGGATCGAACCAGGGAAGATCTTCGCGAAAGCCGTCGTGAGTAGGTTACCGTACGCGATCTCGTCGAGGAGCGACCTCGCGCGCCACTCCGGGTTTATGCTCGACCAAGAGCGGCTCATCGGACTCAATGTGAGTTTTCTCGAATGATTTGTACCCATGCCATAGTGTTCTGACGCACTTTCTGTTCCAGTCGAAGAAGCGAGGTAGCGAGCGTGTAAATCTGGATGTGTACATGTTTTAGACGGCGAGATTGGGCCGTTTACGGGCCCTGCATGTTCGACCTATTCATAGGAGGCATGTTGTACATACCAAAGCACTCTTGAGTTCTGGAGAACTCAATCATCAGGGCTTGAGTTTATTTAAAATTGAACTTGTTCAAGCTGAAGGTTGGACTTGAGTGTCCACGTGATCAGTGGGATCTCGCGTTGATCGACGCGCGTCAACCGCGTTTTTTCCTCTGCTACTAACCACGTGTGTTGCCCTTGCTAACCAAAGCACTCACATGCCTCCAGAACATCGCCTCCCAAATGGGCTGTTGATCATTCTTCATCTTCATCTTCTGAACTATCCGCTCCAAGATGCAGCGGGGTATGACGAGCGGTTGTTTGATCCAAGCCGCGGGATGCGCGAACGAAACAAGGCTATGGAAGACATCTCCTACTTCCTGGTGGGCAGGATAGAGGGCGGCAAGGAGCGTGCAAAGGGCGTGCGTAGAGTTCTTCATTGACCCCTTGCACACACTGACCGTTCGATCAGATCCTGCCCACATATCCCTGTTTGCAACCATCGGACAGCACCGCGTTCAGGATCGCCTTGTCGAAGTACCTGGAGGCATTAAGAAACGCCATCGTGCACACAACGCACGCCGCTAGTGACTCGCGAGGGAAGCAACCCGCTTCTCCAGCCCTTGACGAGGCTACGGCGTGGTGGTGGAAGGACGTGGTGGTGCGGAAATCCATCCTGGACGAGTGTTCTGGTGACCGGTTCGTGTCACCAACGCCCTCCTGTTCTACGGCGCGTTGACGATCCCTAGCTTCGAGCGCCTGATATTAGCGTTGTCTAGTCATGCCGTCCTCAAGAACACCGCAAGGGCATCCTCGCCGTCGCCTCCATCCGGTAAAGATCACGAAGTACGTGCGAAATGAATCTCCATCACTTCATCTCCGTCATTTGACCAATCCTGGCCGCTGACACGCATAGAGCGACCTTGACGCATTGTCAAGCGTGTATGCAATACGCCTTGCAGCAGCAAGAGGCGCGAGACTAGACTGGGAGCGATCCGCGGCTCTTCTGGTGCGAAGACAAGATGACTTGGCGCAGATTCGAGTACGTTATTTTTCGCGGTGTGCGTATGTGCGTGTACGAGATTTAATGCATGTCCATCGCTCGGACCAGGCGCGAATCTCGGATCCTAAATCCTCAGGCTTCTCCAAGTATGAGTCCTTATCAACAGACAGGCTTCTCGCCTTGCGGGAATCGCGACATCAGGACCTCCTCCACGGACCCTGGAAGGGTGACGATGGGCTCCCTGCACTGCGACTCGTCACTGCACTCGCGGGTCTGCTAGAGAGTGTAAACTCAACCACCGCAAGATCGGACAACGAGAACGCTGAGTCAGGGGCAGACTTCCCTTCCCAAGAGGTCAGTGAGTTTGATTTTGGGGAGATCATCTGGCCGCCTGATGACTGACCTAGGGGGCTCTCGATGAGTCTCAGCCGCTGCCCATCGCCGCCGCACACCATCCTGCCCATCTTCATTCCCTCAGACAGCCGCTCTTTCCCAAGTCGCAGTCCAGCTGCCCTTCGACGAAGGCAGACAGCGATCCAGATGACAGCAAGGCTTCATCTAGAACCCCCCATGCAGTTTCCGAACGGCTTGCTGCAATCGAAAGAGTGCAAGCCTCTCTCCAGGCTGCATTGGAGAGCGCCCAGAACATCCATACGCAGCTACAGCATCGCATGCAACAGGTGAAGAACGAGGAACCTCCGCATTCGTCTTCGCAGAGAGCGAAGAATCCGCAGATCCGCCTCGACGCGACCCTATGGGATGGAAGACCTGGAAGGGGAATCGACTTCAAGGTAGGTGATTTCGTCATCTTTTTCGCCGCCAGCCGCAGCCAGCCAGAGCTAGTTGCCATATCCGAAGGAGCTGTTGCTCACCTATACATCCCGCAGAAGCCTCCTGACGCCTCCGCACTCGCACGTTTTGAACTTGCCCCTCCCATCGCGGAGAGCGCCGTCGAAGACCGCATCGCGCATATTCGCACAAGCCTTCTCCCTCCCTTCACTGCCTCGGATCCTCTCCCCGTGTCAGATTCCGAGCGTGAGCCTGACCCTATCAGGCCGCAGGCGTTGTCCCGGCTACCACAGCCGTCATCGCGCACCCAAGGGCCTGCCCGAGGTTACGACCGGGGTGCCAGGTCGACGTTGGTTTCGAAGCCATTGGCCGTGCCTGCGAGACAAGTGCGCGTCGCAGAAGCACCAAAACCGACTCGAGTACCATCGGGGGCACAGAGAGCTTATGATTTGGCGAACGCAAAGTCGCGCAGGCTATCACGCCGTGCCTCCGCGGCGAGGACGCGGCGTTCGACGATGTTTGGACGAGGGGAGGATGCCGAGATCCTGCGGGTGCGTTCCTTTCATCCTGGTCACCTCCGCTACAGGTATCTCGGTATTGAGCTCGTCGCTGCGCACAGATCGTGCATTCTGTGCAAGATCGCTCCGATTCCGAGGACGAGGAGGAGGTTCATGAGGACGCCCGAACTCCGCTCCCTCGAACCCCAGCCAAAGCCCAGATCACGCGAGGCGTTCTACTCTCCAGTGTGAAGAAGAGCGGACCGCGCCAGTCGTTTGACATAGAAAAGTATGAACGAGTGAATGTCCCGCGCTTGCCATCCCTACACCTCGAGACCGCACCGGAGATGGACGAAGAACACCACGATCATAATGGCCCACTGCAATCATATGCCGACGATGCTGACAACGTCCATGGTACAGAAAGCGACGAGAACGAAGAGGGGAACGATATCATCTACGAGGGAAACAGCATGACCTTGGCAGACATCTTATTACAAGCAGGGCGTGAGGGGAGCAACTCTGTGCAGCTGCTGGGAGAAGGAGAGCTTGAAGATGACTCCTCAGACTGGGAGTAGTGGTATTATCCTGTCAGCGAAGCTGGCTTCGGGCTTTTCACTCAACATGTCGAACAACAACCTAGATATATATGTATGGACTGACGACGCACCTGCAGATATCGTTCACACAGTCGTTGCGGCCTGATTCGACACTACAAGAGATGTATGCATAGGATACGCATGGCATAGCTCATGTATTTTGGGCAGTGGGAGCCTGGGCGTGCCAGTGGTTGTGAGTGTACAAGGGACAAGTCATATACGGAGGGTGCGATGCGACGGCAGACGAAGAAGAGACACAAGCTCGTGCAGTACAGTCGGTCATGATGGGAGTTGTGCCTATGCAAACGTTTATGCCTCCGTGGTCTTCTTGGTCCGCTTCACTGCCCGAGTGTTCTCCCTGTGCAGGATCATGAATATGGAGACGGACGAAACTACACTACTTATCGCACCTGAAGCCATTCTTGAATCGCCTCGAAACGGTCTTCAAGTAGCGCATGCGGCCAGTACCAGTCGTCTTTCGGCGCTTGGCCTTCTGGCCCCACTCATACGACCGGAGCTTCGCCCGAGGGTAGCCGCACTGAGCGCATTCTACAAGAGCGTGAGTGGGTTTGCTCATGTACGGACGTACGGGAAGCGCGATTGATGACATGGGTGAGGGAGTCTTCTCGACATGACGTACCCTTGTGCTGCTTGTGGAATGCGCGGTTGCCACACCGCCTGCAGAGGGTGTGGGACTTCGTGTGCCGCTTACTGTACGTCGGGACACGGCAATTGAGTGGATGAGGGATAAAGAAATCAGGGCAGGACGCACCCGAATGAGGTGGTACCTATGTACCGTCATCCAACGTGCCCAGTCAGTCCCAGATCCACCAGTAATGCCCCATCCATCGCGCACGAACCTTTCGTCTAGATGACAAGAGAAGGAGTCAGTCGGACATGGTCCCATGATTGCAGTGGCATTTGGCACGCCAGTAGGACATCCCAACCCCAAGCCCGTCATCCAGATGAACTCCATCCAATCCAGCCGTCCAACCCACGAGATCCACCTCGTTCAAGCGTCACGACGCATCCTCGCGGCTTGGATGTCCTTCTGGCATGGATAACGCAGGCATGGACTCACCATTGTGTCTTGATCTTGAGGGGGCCGGGTCGGGTGTCTTGAGCAAAACGTCTGCTATCGACGAGAAGCCACCGCGCTTGACCCCCACGTGGCATAGACGCTCATTGAGACGCTACCCAACGATGGTCGCTTGAACTCGTTACAGCCTGAGAAGAGCCATTTCCTCTGACTCTAACGCGCGGAACCGCGCGCAGTCTGGTCGCAGTGATATCTGCAGATGTCTATATGACGCTCGTCGGTAACGATGGTTGACAGCGCACCACCATGTCTAACCTACCCCTCGACCATGAAGGAACTGCAACAACTCGCCGTCAGTTCACTGAATCAGTGTATCTTACAGAACTTGCGAAAGTCGCTGACTGAATGTACAGCTGAAGGAACCACTTCCGGTATCTCTGAGAATGAGCAATCGGCTGTCCCAGCCCAAACCAGACTGGGAGCTTCACCCGGATGGTAAATGTCTCATGCACTGTGTTACGAAGGAACCGAGGCTAAATGACCGAGCGTTGCTTAGGGTCTTGTCTCTCGTTGTGTTACTGTTCATATCGCAGACGTTCGCGACGGTTGCAAGCATGGACCATGAGGTACGCATATCCAGTTTTGTCTGTACCGGCGTGCGACTTACATTGTACCCACGCATGCAGTTCTTCATCAACTATGCGTTGTACGTGCCGCTCTCAATCATAACAACTCCCTGGTGGGGCTCAGTGAGTTCCGTCTCGTCTCCGAGTCGTCCAACATATTCATAAGAACGACCGACCCCGCGTTCTCGCAGGTTTCTGACTCGTATGGGCGTAATTTGGTGCTAGGATGGAATTTCACTGCATCTGCGCTGTCGAGAATCCTGATCGCTATTGCCACCTGCTGGGGAACAACCAACCTCTACCCATTCTTTATTGTCATTTCCGTTCTCGAAGGCCTCACCGGTGGTCAGTACTACTCCGCTCATCGCTCGCCATGTGGAAGTTCGCTTTCAACTTGTATAACAGGGCTTCCCGCTGCATTTGCTACCATGCATGCGTATATCGCTGACTCATGCAGGAATTCCTACGCAAGGTACGTCAGAAATCCCCACAATAATACTGTCGACTCTGACCCATCCGAAGGGCACGATGGTACTCACAACTCCTCGGCCTCTTCTTCACCTGCCTACCTCTTACCTTGTTATTTTCTGTGTGGATTACCGGAAACGGTCACCGTCAGACCCTCCCTTTCATCTCAGCAGGAGTCAGCACGGCTGCAGCGCTGTTTCTCTGGTTCGCTTTACCCGAGTCAGTCTGGGACGTACACGAACGTCGCGCTCTCCGAGCGCAGCAGCTACTCTCGATTAGAACGGGCACAACGAATCGGCGCCGACAACTCGCAAGCATGTTCGACATCGTATCTCCGTTCTCCGTGCTGCTCCCTCGCAACGTCATATACGCTGGACGGCGGTCTGTCGACTGGAGCATGGCCCTAGTCGGTGTTGCGTACGCTCTCGCAATGTTGATCGGGCAATCGGGGTCCAGGAACAAAGACATAGTATGGTACTCCGAATCTGCTGCAATCGCAGAGGCGGAATACGTTCGGCGGGTCTTTGGGTGGCAGTCCCTTGACGTGAGAACGTCCATCAGGCTGACCTCGGAGTGAGACTGAAGTCTGGCTTACATCTACAGGTCTGGTTGTGGCTGGAGGCAATCATTTGCTGCAAGGCGTTATGGCTTGCCCTGTTCTTCCCTGGTGTGTTCGTATGCAGCCTTGGGCCTTCTTGAATGCCATTCTTACTGACGTGCCTTCTAACAGGTGTTTCCGGTCTCATGCACATCTGGTATCGCGGCCAAACCGCTCGCACCGGCGAGTCCCAACCGCTCCTCGCAGAGACCACAACGAATACGCGCCCACCAATTGCCGATTCCCCGGCCGCTTGGGACCTGTTCTTCGCGCGTACTGCCCTTGCAACAGACATGGTCTTCTACGCTCTCGCCTTCAGTGCACACTATCAAGAGCGCTTCCTCTTATCCCGTCTGGGAACCTCGTTCGGCTCTCACTTTGGTCCAGTAGCGCACAGCGTCGCGCTCGCAACTTATGCGCGCCAGCCTGAGGGCGGAAGAGGGAATCCGCACACCGGACAACTGTTCGGCGCGCTGGGGGCCGTGGGGACACTGAGGTATGTCTCTTGCGCTCGTGCGAACGCGGTTGACGGACTCTTGCACCGCATAGCTCGTACGTGGTCGGACCCAAGCTGTTCTCCCTGGTATATGGATTGACGGAGAACACGCTCCCTGGCGCGTTCTACCTCGCCCACTGTGGCATACTGCTCGCGAGCCTGGTGCTTCTTGCGTTCGTCCGGCCGCGCGGAGAAGGGGCGATGGTTCACGATCTGGCCGAGGAGGGTGTGGAAAGTTCCGCGCTTCCGCCGGGAGAGGACACTTCGGACTGATAGTCACCTGGGCTACCATAGGGTAGCCTCCGAGTGTGGCCTGGGCGTCTTCCCAGTGTACAGACCCCTCCTGTATTGAAATGGGCGTAGTGCATGCTGAGCTTGCTGCATACTGAGTTGTAGGCCATAGCACGGGTCGGGTACGGGTACTTTGACCTCTACCCGTACCTGTACCCGCACGGGTCCTTACCCGTAGGAGACGGGTAAGGGTACATACGGGTACGGGTGCCAACGGGTCCACCCGAGGGTATTCACTGCCCCCCAACAGGGTGCCATGGAGCTTGGTGAGCGTCCAGTGTGCTCGAGAATGAGCGCGACAAGTCGCATGGTGGTTGCTGGTGCAACCATCGGATCCTGTATGGACGGTCAGCACATCGACTGCAGGCACCTTTGGCAGACTTACGCAGTGCACCACGAGTACCCGGGTATGCGCGAGTTGTCTTCCTTCTACTCGTACCCGCACCCGCGCGGGTAAGCGCCCACACCCGCAGCCGGTGTACCCGACGGGCCCGTGCTATGGCCTACTGAGTTGCATCCTGCCGTTCTCGCCAGAAGATGTCGCCGCCACAGTGATCGATCCGAGGGACCTTCGCAGCCTCCAGAGGGCCACACCGCTCTACTGCCGCGACCGTGGGTCATTTCACCTGTGTACAGGATCAGGTGATGCTAGGACCACAGCGCCTAGTAGACCCTTTAACTTCAACTTCAATCGTGTCCATTCCCACCACCACGGCCTTCCCTGAGATTGTGCTATAGTGAGTCCGCTCCTACGAATTGGTCACAATGATCCTACATCATCGAACCTTATACTTGACTTTGCATAGGTTCGGATGGCTCCTCGGTTTCCCCCCGAAATCACAGATGTCATCATCGATTCTATTCCGCATGACTACTGGTCGGATGGATATCCGACCCTGCGAAACTGCGCGCTCGTCTGCAGTGACTGGCTGCCCGCCACCAGACACCGTCTGCTTCACGACGTGTTCATCCCCGACGTGGAGTCTTACGATATCTTCGTCGAGCGCGTGCTGCGTTCCAACAGGATGCAGCCATGGCTAGCATCGACGAAACATCTTGCGATTCGGCCACATAAGTCCACCGCGGACCCGAAGTTATCACGGAGGCCGGTTATCCAGGATTTCGCTGGTCGTGTGCCCAACCTAGCAATGCTCACTCTCTGCGTCGATTGGGCAGAGAATCCCCCGCATCGCAGCACCCACATGGCACTCTCGCAGTTCACATCACTCCGCACGCTCAATTTCTCTCACTGTGTATTCCCATCCTTCAATCTTGTGCGCCGCCTCATCTGCACGTTGCCATCGCTCAATGAGCTGCGACTCCAGCTCACTCAATGGCAACCCACCCCTCCCGAGAGGCGGATGCCCGTGTGTACCTCTCCCAAACTCCCTGCTCTGATCACGCTTGAGGTGTCGTTCGGTGATCATGGAAACTGTGGGGCCGAACTCCTTGTATGGCTCTTCCAGACACCTACTGGCCGCTCCTTGCAGTCGTTGCGCTACTACCCTCTCAGGACGCCGAAGGCAGACCACACCCACTTACTCCAGATGGTCGCTCCGAACCTGACAAATTTGAGCGTTAATCATGCGATGACCGACGGTCCTGGTACGTCCCGCACCACACCATGCATTTCTGCTAGTACCTCGACATTTACTCAACTAGAACTGCAGGCAAGATCTCGCTACGTCCTTTCGCACATTTGAAGGAACTACATATCGGTTACCACTTTGCGGACCCTCAGGCGCACGGCTCGCCAGCGGCTGTATGGGCACGCACCTCTCTTCTACTCGAAGAGCTCCCCTCTCAACTTGTCTTCCTGCATCTGGTTGTCTACGTTCCCAGGGACCTCATGGTGCCACGCGGATCAGGCGGGGAGTTGGTCTCAGAGAGGGTGATCGGAGGCATCGAGGTGCTTGACACCGTCTTGGAGCGTCCTAACTACAAGGATCTCCGGACCCTGTCATTTACACTCCAATCCACGGCGAGCCGCGATGATATCACCGAAGCTCAGTATCGTGAGCGCCTCAATCAGAAACTGTCAAAGCTGCATGCGAGGAGGCCTAGGGCTATCGACGTTTCCTTCCGTTAAGTGCGGATGTTAGTGAGTACCCGTTAGTTCCACCGACATCGTCTAGAGGACTGAGGTCATCCGGCACTAGACTGAGCGTTGCAGTCAGCAGAGTCGTGGACGGTCTGGCGAACAACACCCATTGTACCAAAGACCACCTCGACTTCACGTGGATGGACAGTCATCCTCATCCCCTATCGCGGGCCGCCCCTGGAGGTTCCAGCCGCGACTCGGACGCGAGAAATTCACTTGTCAGTGACAGTGGAAGGTCGGGAAGCGGTGCTGCGACTTGATCCTGTCTTAGCCACAGCAGTAGTATGGGAATCCGCCTGTCACACTTGCTCAACACATTTCATATTAATATTCCTGCCCTCCGAAGGATCTGCGCACATATCCCATCGAGTGAGTGTTCGCGATTCTGGCGTCATCGTACGCGCGCTGCGCTGTTGCTACTGACACCTGTCACAGATGCTCAGACCTGCTCAGACATGCTTACTACATATTCCATTGCCGACCGCTACGTGTAAGTACCACCAGCTCTCACGGAACGCCCGGGGCCGGTTGCTGACCCACCAATCCCACAGACTGCGGTGTGTCTGCCAGCGCGCCTACGACTTTCAGCGTCCGGCGATTCGTACTGAGTCTACACCATGGAGTGTACGCAGCATCAAGTCTGTCGGGACCTCAGAGGATCATGGATGTCGTGAAGTACGTTGCTCGCGGTGTACTTAGTTGACGCACTCCTACCTATACAGACGACCGTAAAATCCTTGGGATTGTCTGACCATGCTGGGTAGTACTATGTGGGATGTGGGTGAGACTCGGCTCATCTCGTCTGAATTTTTCCATACCGGTGAGGGGTCTTCTCGAGTGTCATTCTTACTGACGTGCAATCTAACAGGTATTTTCGGGTTCATGCACATCTGGTATCGCGGCCAAACCGCTCGCACCGGCGAGTCCCAACCGCTCCTCGCGCTGGAGACCACAACGAATACGGCGCACATCAATTGCCGATTCCCCAGCCGCTTGGGACCTGTTCCTCTTATCCCGTCTGGGAACCTCGTTCAGCTCTCACTTTGGTCCAGTAGCGCATAGCGTCGTGCTCGCAACTTATGCGCGCCAGCTTGAGGGCGGAGGAGGGAATCCGCACACCGGACAACTATTCGGCGCGCTGGGAGCCGCGGGGACACTGAGGTATGTCTCTTCCGCTCGTGCGAACGCGGTTGACGGACTCTTGCACCGCATAGCTCGTACGTGGTCGGACCCAAGCTGTTCTCGCTGATATATGGATTGACGGAGAACACGCTCCCTGGCGCGTTCTACCTCGCTCACTGTGGCATACTGCTCGTGAGCCTGGTGCTTCTTGCGTTCGTCCGGCCGCGCAGAGAAGGGGCGATGCGTCATCTAGCGGAGGAGCCTATGGGAAGTTCCGCGCTTCCGCCGGGAGAGGACACTTCGGACTGATAGTCACCGGGGGCTACCATAGGGTAGCCTTCGAGTGTGGCCTGGGCGTCTTCCCAGTGTACAGACCCTCCTGTATGAGAATGGGCGTAGGCTGTAGCGCATGCTGAGCTTGCTGTATACTGAGTTGCATCCTGCCGTTCTCGCCAGAAGATGTCGCCGCCACTGCCTCAATCCAGTGCTCGATCTGAGGGACTTTCGCAGCCTCCAGAGGGCCACACCGCTCTACTGCCGCGACGGTAGGTCATTTTACCTGTGTACAGGATTAGGTGATGCTAGGACCACGGCACCTGGTAGACCCTTTAACTTTAACTTCAATCGTGTCCACTCCCACCACCACGGCCTTCCCTGCGATTGCGCTATGCCAGTGAGTCCGCTCCTACGAATTGGTTACAACGATCCTACATCATCGAGCCTTATACTTGACTTTGCGTAGGCTCGGATGGCTCCTCGGATTCCCCCCGAAATCACAGATGTCATCATCGGTTCTATCCCGCATAACTGGTGGGATGGATCTTCGACCCTGCGAAACTGCGCGCTCGTCTGCAGTGACTGGCTGCCTGCCAGCAGACACTGTCTGCTCCACGACGTGGTCATCGCCGACGTGGTGTCCTACGATATCTTCGTCGAGCGCGTGCTACATTCCAACAGGATGCAGCCATGGCTAGCATCGACGACACGTCTTGCGATTCTGCCACATGACTATGTCCCGGACCGGGAGCTATCACAGAGGCCGATTATCCAGGATCTCGCTGGTCGTCTGCCCAACCTAACAATACTCACTATCTGCGTTGATTGGGTAGAGAGTCACCCACATCGCAGCACCCACATGGCACTATCGCAGTTCACATCGCTCCGCAAGCTCAATCTCTCTTACTGCGCTTTCCCATCCTTCCATCTCATACGCCGTCTCATCTGCGGGCTTCCAGGGCTCAATGAGCTGGAAGTTTACTACACTCGATGGCGACCCATCCCTCCCGAGAGGCCCCGGATGCCCGTGTTTGCCTCTCGCAGACTCCCTGCACTGATCACGCTTTCTGTGGAGTTCGCTGATGATGAAGAATGTGTGGCCGAACTCCTTGAATGGCTCTTCGGGACACCTACGCGCGGCTCCTTGCAGTCGCTGCACTACCTCCCTTTTGTGATCCAGAAGGCATCCCACAACCACTTACTCCAAATGGTCGCTCCGAACCTGACAGATCTGTGGATTTTTGATGCGATGACCGACGGTCCTGGTACGTCCCACACCACACCATGCATTCCTGCTAGTACCTCGACATTTACTCAACTAGAACTGCAGGCAAAATCTTGCTGCCTCCCTTCGTACAGTTGAAAAAACTACGTATCAGTTACTACTTTGCAGTGCCTCAGACGCACGGCTCGCAAGCGGCTATATGGGCACGCACCTCTCTTCTACTCGAAGAGCTCCCGTCTCAACTTGCCGTCCTGTATCTGGATGTCGACCTTTACAGTGACAGGAACACCATGGTCTCTTACGGACCGGAGGCACGCTTGGACTTCGAAGGCATCGAGGTGCTTGACACCGTCTTGGAGCGTCCTAACTACAAGGATCTCCAGATCCTCTCATTTATACTCATCGTGAGGGGCGGCGATGATATCACCGAAGCTCAGTATCGGGAGCGCTTCAGGCAGAAACTGCCGAAGCTGCATGCGAGAAGACCCAGGGCTATCGAGGTCTCCTTCCGTCACCTGCTGATGTAGTAGTGAGTATCCGTTAGTTTCACCGACATCGTCTATGTAGATGACTGAGGTCATCCCGGCACTAGGATATGCCAATTCGACGGAGTCGAGGACGGCCTGGCGATACCGAAGACTACCTCGACTTCACGTAGACGATCATCCTCGTCTCCCATCGCGCCGCCCCTGGATGTTCCAGCCGCGTCTGGGACACGCGACATATTCATTCACCGTTGCCAGTGACATCTAATACCAATCCAGATCCAGGCCCAAACGTCGGGAATGCGGTGCTGTCGAATTTGATCCTGTCTTAGCCACAGCCGTATGAGAATCCGCCTGTCACACTTGCTCAGCACAATATTTCATATTCCTACCCTCCGAAGGATCTGCGCACATATCCCATCGAGTGTTCGCGATTCTGGCGTCATCGGCGTAAGTACGCGCTGCGCTGTTGCTACTGACACCTGTCACAGATGCTCAGACCTGCTCAGACATGCTTACTACACATTCCATTGCAATTTGCCGACCGCTACGTGTAAGTACCACCAGCTCTCACGGAACGCCCGGGACCGGTTGCTGACCCACAGCAATCCCACAGACTGCGGTGTGTGTCTGCCAGCGCGCCTACAATTTTCAGCGTCCGGCGGTCAGTCCTGAATCTACACCATGGAGTGTACGCAACATCAAGTCTGTCGGGACCTCAGAGGATCATGGATGTCGTGAAGTACGTTGCTCGCGGCGTGCTAATTTCCAATCGTTGACACACCCCCTACGCATACAGACGACCGTAAAATCCTTGGGATTGTCTGACCATGCTGGGTATGTCGGATGTGGGTGAGACTCGGCTCATCTCGTCTGAAATTTTCCATACCGGTGAGCGTGTCCGTCTCGGTCATGGTGCCAATGGCTTACCGGGTTCGGGGCTTTTCGCACTGTAGCAGCGCTTCAAGCTTCAGGTTTCGTCTTGGAGATGCAACGTCTGACGCGCACTTAGACGTCCAATTACGAATATCGCTGAGGTCGCACACTCGCAGGCACGCGCGCGGCTATGGTTGGAGGAATGACCTCGCAGTGCTCGCACGCGCGAGGAGGACGGCTGGCAAATGATCACGAGTTGCGATGGAATGCTGATCGTTTGTGGCCTCCTTTCCCATCCTCGATGGCCCTTGTTTTTCTGTCGACTTGGCATCCGCGGCAGCGGCGCACGCTGGAGGCTGGAGCAGGCCGCTGCTGTCGTTCGCGCGCTGTCCGCCGGGGGTGCGAGTGTTTCACAAGGATGAGAGATAAGAAAGCGAACTATCTAAGGTTACCGTTATCAGTGAGAGTCTGAGCTACGGGGAGAGAGCGCGGGGAACAAGGCGGCTGATGGGCGGTCCCAAAGACACCGATCGGCCCCCCTTGGCGCCCGGGGTAGCTTCCGCGTTCTCGGGCGAGGCCTGGACCCATCCCATTGGACGATCGGTCGGCTTTCGTCATGATGCGGGGAAATTGCACTGACAACCACACCCGACAAGACGCGGGGCATCGACCGCGTTCAGGACCGCTCGACACCGCCAGGTGAGAGGAGGGATGGACATAGGTCGCAGACCGTGGCTGAACCGCGAAAGGCTTGGGACAGGGATTGAATGTGGAACATGCGGACAAGAGCTCTTACAGACCGCGATCTAGCGCGAACATGGACGCGACATAAATGTGGAGATAAGATCTATTCCAGCCGAAACGAGACCGTCCCTGCTTCGGACCTTCTCCCCCAGAATAGTCACGGGTGTGAGGGTCTTGTGCCGTGGCCGACGTCCTCTGCGGCCGGTGGCATGCAGCCCTAAATAATCACTCTCCGACTCAGACTCTCCGTCCATACACGGCGGGCTGCAGCTGGGAGGCACACCTTGGGCCACCAGATCGAACGAGAGGCACCAGCCGAGAATGGCGTGCGGCGCTGATAAGATATGATAAAGGGTGTCGTGATAGACGCCGGCTAGCACCGCCCCTAATGGCCGGTCTGCGATTGGCTGGAGCCCACCCGACCAGTGTTATCTGGCTTTTTATCAAAAGCCGTTCCGTCCTCCTGACTTTTTGCCTCTTTACCTTCATCACTCTCCCCGACTGTCGTGTCCCGACGTCGCCAACTCATCCGTCATCGTCGTCTCTCGCCCTCTCGGCGCCGTCTCCGACGTCCACCTTATAGCCTCCGCCAGCCGCGTCTCACCCAGACCTGCCTGACTAATCACTTCTCTGCAACCATACTTCCTCTTAATCTCACCTCTCATAATGGCTCCGGTCGTGCTCGAGTCGCCCGTCATGAACATGCACAATAACGCGCTCTCATCAATATCGAGGCTACAGTACAACGGTCACATACACACACCGCCTGCCTCCGATCACTCCAGGAACGACGACGCGTCTCCTCTTGCCACCTCCGCACCCCTTCCTCCCATACAAGGCCGGAACACCAGTTCTCCATTTCCTCTTGACCCCGCGTTGAAGGAGCGATCGGGTGACAACGACGATCCCGCCGCGGACCAGAACAGTCCACCCGCTAACTCCGAGTTGGCCTGCAATAACTGCGGGACCGTCACAACTCCTCAATGGAGGCGCGGTGACGACGGCAAGTCCATCTGTAACGCTTGTGGTGAGTAACTATCCAGCTCTCCAATATCGCCTAGGTATCTCCGCCCACCCTCGCAGTCTCATTCGAGGAAATGAGACCCGGGCACATAATGATTTGCCTCCTGCGCCACGTGTCCTACGCGTTCGCTCGTAGCCTCGGAGGCAATCATATCGATTCCTCGCTGCATCTTTGCGTTCGGCGCATGTATCGTGTCAGTCGTGCGGATATCGTTCCTCATGTGCGCAACGCCGTGTTTCTGTTCACAATCACGAACGCCGTCCTGCTAGGGGGCCTGTGGTATCATGATTCCGGGATGCACTTGCTCTTTCGTATGCCCCACTCGCTCTGGACAGCTCTCCTGCGATGTGCCTGCTGACATGCTCATGTTGCGCCGCATTTGTTGATGATACCGTCGTGCCTTGCCCTCTTCCCTCGTTGACTGATCACTCTCCTCCGTAGGCCTTTACTACAGGACGAAGCACGTCCCTCGCCCCGTCTCTCTGGGGCGTACATCCACTTTGCAGTCAGCAACCCACCCGAACGCGAAACAATCCGTCCCACCTAGTCCCTTCCAGTCCTCTGCGCAGACACAAAGCCAGATCCAGGATTCCGCCGCTCGCAGAACAGCTTCCCCACCCACGATGCCGACACCCGCCGCTTCTCCCGCACTACACCAGACGAAGAGTCAACCGACAGATGCCCCTCGCACACCGGTGCAGAAACATCCAGGTGGCACATGCCCCGGCGATGGCCGTTGCGACGGCACTGGAGGCACGTCCGCATGTAATGGCTGTCCTACTTATAACAACGCCCTCCAAGCAGGAGTAGTTGATCCTGCGAACGGTGCACCTGCGCAGAAGGCCGATGCTACTGCTCCCGTTGTAGAACAGGGCGCGGAGACCTCCGGGGCAGAGTCATCTCCCGTCATCAGCGCGCAAACCCCCGCCAATAGTCGGTCAAGGGTTCGGAGCCAGGTCGGCGCACTCAGCTGTGCGAATTGCGGAACGAGTACCACCCCCTTATGGCGACGGGACGATGTCGGGAACAATATCTGCAACGCGTGCGGTACGTGTTCACTACAATCTTCGTCGTTCCTCCCTCGCTCCATCGCCCGCAAGATTGGGGCGGGGAGGTTATCCATTCTTTGTCCCCCGCCGCCCTGGGTCATTGTCCATCTCCCGGGCGTTTACACGGCGCCCGTGAGATAGATGTGATCCCACCGCCTATCTCAGGCCGGAATCTTATCAGATAAGACGTACCCGTCTCGCCTCTCATTGGTGGAGGCTGCACGATGGCCGTCCGGCGTGAGTGCCAGCGACATTAGAGGGCGGTCGTCTGAGGCCCGACGGGTTGGTCGCGGGCACGGCGGACATTGTACCTTATGCCACCCTGATGACGAAGAAACGGGCTGGGGCCATTCCCGAACCATCCCATCAATCGTCACTCTGGGTTTTGCACTGTCGCTCTGAGAACCGTCACTGACGCTTTTTTTCCGCCTCCTTCCTCTCCGCCCAGGCCTCTATTTCAAGCTTCACGGCACGCATCGTCCTAACTCCATGAAGAAGACGGTGATCAAGAGGCGGAAACGCGTTCCTGCCGCTCCGGGCGCGCCAAGTTCTCCCACCCCGCAAGACCGCATGACGGACCAAGCTGCGGCCGAGGTGCTTGCCAGCGTAGGTCGCGCGTTGCCCTCAGGCTCTGCTGGTGCGCAGACGGAGAGCGAAGAGGAACAGCCGAAGAAGCGGGCGCGTCGGGCGCGTACGTCCAAGGCGCGCGACAAGGATGCGGAGGGAGAACTGGATGATGAAGAGGACGAGGGGAAGCCACGGAAAGTGCGTCGTCGCACTGCTGGCGTTGGCTCGCATGAAGGCGGCGGGCAGGCGGGTCAGTGGGGCGAGACGATGATGCAGGGTATGGGTGAGCCGTCAAGCTACGGTCCAGGTGCTCCCCGTGGCAATCCGTTCCCCCATCCCCACGCTACGCAAGCGCTCCCTGGGCTCATCGCAGCTCTGGGGCCTGACGTTGTCACCAGCCTTATGAACTCACAGTACGGCGGCGTTCCTCCCCCACCCCCGAGTTATATTCGTTCGGGGTCGGCGCAGGCTAACGTGCCGATGGGACCTGGGGTTCCGAGCAGGACGCACTCGCCTATCGCGGGTCACGGTATGAACGCTCCCCCGGGTGCACCCTATGGCATACCCCCTCCACTCCATGTCCCCGCACACGCGCCCCCACCACCATTCGCCGGACACGTCGGGCCATCGTTCTACCACACTGGTGCCCCAGTCGCTCCCGCGCCTCAGCTCATGGAGGGCATCGCGCCCATACCGAGCACTGCGGAACTCGAACAACACTACCGCCAGCTCGCCGAGGAGCGCAAACGTCTGGAGGAGATGCTCGAGAGGACGGATAGGATCATGGCCGGGGTGAAGCGCGGTCTGGACGAGATGCGTGCTGGCGGCAGCGCGAACGAAGGCCAGCCATCGCAGGCGCAGCAGTCGTCGTCGTCGCCTTCGCAGGGTCCGCAAGGGCAGGCCCAGCAGACGGAAGGGTCGGCAGCCTCTGTGCCATTAGCGAGGCAGGAGAAGGGAAGCCGTGAGGGTGGGGGCGGGTCTGTGTGGCCTGTCGCGCCGCCTGCCTCGCAACCTGCCGCGCGTGAATGAGCGCGCCCGCAGGCGCGCGACGTTGACTGCTGGTGATGATATGGAATATGTGGTATGTGTGGACCCCCATCGCCATGCGCAAAATGTGCATAAACCCCCTCCGCTCTGTTTGTCTGTCCCATGTTTTCACTGTCGCATCTCTGGTCCCGGTTCTGGGCGGACTGTTGGATATTGTATAGGTCTCCGTTGCGTCCGGATTTCTATTATGCATGTATGTATATGGCGTCGCTGCCCGTAGTGTAGAGCACTTTATTGTATCCCGAGTCTCACGTCGTGCGCACTTGTCTCTTGTCGAGGGCAACCTGGACGGCTCGAGGGCGCTCCGGGAGCGCTCCGGATTGGCTCAGAGGCGTGGGAAGTGGCGACACGAGGCGGGGCGGCTCGATAAGATTTGAATTGGATGGATGCACGTGAAAGCGATCGCGTGGAGGATTTCATGTGCTTCTCGTATCCCCAAAGCAAAGCACAGAGAGAGCATCGAGTCGACCTGCTCTCTTTCCTACCTGACACTCATCTACCCGACGCCCTCTCCCTCCCCGCCGCACTGATTCCCGCCCGCCGCCCACCCGCCGATGGCCCTAGCCGACCAGGATGAGTCCGTCCGCATCGCCGTGCGCGCCCTCGGGGACATGCGCAACAGCACGCAGAACGGCTCGTCCCCGTCCACATGTGCGTGCCCGCATGGAGCTTATTTGCCCCAACGGTTTTTTTGGCATCTGACGCACGCCGTCCCCGTGCAGCGTTCCAGACGACGCCCGCGCTGTCCGTGACTTCCGCAACATCTTCGCCATCGCTCCCCTCGCCGTCGCTCATGGACGAGGATCTGCGCGAAGAGGACGAGGAGCGGAGGAGGGAGGAGGGCGCTAGGGATCGGGGCAGGGGCAGGGACGGGGACAGGGATCGGGATAGGGATAGGGAGGGCGAGGAGTGGAAGACGCTGTCGCGCATGTCGAGCCTCCCGCTGGTGAACACTGCGCTGCGCGCGTACGAGCATAGCAAGGCGAGCTCGCGAGTCGTCAAGGTGCGCCCCCCTCTCTGTCCTCCATCCCCCTCACGCCGCCACCACTCACGAATTGATCGGACCGCCACCGAAAATGCACGCCGCTGCACAAAACACCACACACGGGTCTCACTTGACGTTGACACGCTGACGCTGACGACGACGACGAACGGGTGGTGCAGTATGGCGCGGAGATGATGGAGTCGTCGATGAAGTCCATCTCGCGCCCGGTGATTGACCGCCTGCCCGTCGGCCAGCTGGACGATTTCGCGTGCAGACAGCTGGACAGGGTGCGTGATCTCTCCCCTCGCTCCTGCTCGTTCGCTCTCTCTACCCCTTGCGTGCGCCCACGGGCGAGCTTCTTTGCTATCTGCCTTCCTTCTTCGCGCTGCGGGGAGGTCATCTGGCGCTGCTGCGACGCCTCGCAGGCAGCGCGAGGCCGTGGTCGCTCCCACCGCCTTCAAACATTATCTTTTCGGTCTGTCCGCCTGTGGACGGCATGACGTCTCGCCCACCACTGCCAAGGCGTGGGGGCCAGGAACGCCCTGCCAATTATACATCTCCCATATCTGGCACGTCGGTCGACGTTTAGGGGACCGATCGCGCTCGTGGCTTCTTCCGGACGGCCCCGCCCGCGTCGGACGCCCGTTCGCGATCTCATACTGCGCGCCGTCGTGAACTGCAACTCAGGAGCTCCAAGCTAACCCCCGCGTTCCACTAGATTGGCAGCTATGCACGGCGCACATCCAGTCGCGACCGCACACGCAGCGATTCGGTCGATGTGGTGGAGCCGAGGAGGCCCTGGGAGGACAGGGACGTTTCAATGACACGCAGAGACAGCTCATCCAGCGAGCGGTATCGCGAGGACGATGCTCGATCACGAGAAGGTCAGCTGCAGAATTATGTCGTTTGCCTTGCGATCGCTGAAACGGGCTGAACCCTCCGCAGCGATGTCTCCAACCCAGATGAGCGTCATCGCAGAGAGCCGCACACCTACACCGCATTCGTCCGCAAGCTCGCAGCCAGAGCGGCCGACCCTGCCTCCCGCATCGACATTGACGCAACATGCGGACGCACAGGAAAGCCAACAGGTTGCGCAGCGTAGTCGATGGCAGGCCGTTTTCCTCGAAGCTGGCGGCATCAGTGCCGCTCTCAGCGAGGAGAGCATGAGGAGATTGAAGTACTGCTTGCAGTGGCTACAGGTGCGCAAAGCGGCCCCAACACGATGTGTCAGATACGCATGCTCATGTTGCTTCATTCATACAGTACGCCACGGCGCAGATCGACGCCCAGATCCTTGTCCTCCGCAACTTCATCTCCTCGCTCCAACCCAACGGCACCTCGCCAAACGGGACCCCCATTTCACCGCAGCACTTGCGCACCTTGCAGACGGCGAAGCGCGATGTCGTAGATACGATCCGCCAGGTCGTGGAGGTCGTCAGCCGTTACGCAGGCGGTGCGCTCCCAGGACCTGCACGCTCGCGTGTCCGTTCATTTATCCTCCACCTACCGCGGAGATGGGCCGCTGCGTCGGGCGTTGGCGTGGAAGGTCCTTCCCCCGCAACAGGCACCGGACACGATACCCGCGGGGAGAGCACCGCGACTGCATCTGGTACGGCCAGAGGACGGCATCGTGGGACAGCACCTTACAGCTATGGCCCGGGAGAAGCTGGCCCCTCTCCTCGATCGCGCCCTGCTTCGCGTGCAACGTCTCCAGTGCGTGGACCGAACAGGACGCACGGACATTCCAGGCAAACAAGCAGTGCCACGACTGGGGCAACCCCTCCGACCGTCGATGGTGCTACTCAGGCCGCTCAGAAGATCTTGACGTTGGCGACCGAGAGCTTGGACATGCTGCGCGGTGTGACGGGTGTCTTCAAAGACAGTTTGGAGCGGGCGGATATGTGAGTGCCCCGCTGTCTTCTTCTTGACCTCATTGAGCTGAGTTGAACGATCGTCCGTGCACAGCTGGGTCGAACGTCTCCGTGTTGTCGGGTTGCAGCGTGGACAGAACGGCAATGCGGAGGGCGATCCCGAGAACGACCCTATGCTCAACTTTTGTGACACTCACCTTCCACCTCTCCCCCTCCATCTAGCACATGAGCACAGATCGCATACACACTCGCCTTCCTCTCCTCTCTCGCCGTATGCGCCCCTCACGCCCACAACGCCTGGCACAGCGCCAGGCTCCGGGTACTCGACCCCGTTCTATGGCCTCCCTCGATCGTCGAGCACGAGTTCGCTCTCGGGCCTGGCATTCCCTGGACCGCTCAATATGGCCCCTCCATACGACGCACCGTCGCCCGCCAGCGGTGCAGCCACGAGCTTCGACAAGCTGACCCTGTCCTCGAACCAGTCGGAGGCGGGTTCGCGTTATGCAACGCCCAAGAGCGCCATGCTCGGACTCCCTCCCGAGGGCGACTCCGGCGGCGGCGGTCACCGAGGCGAGAAGAGGCGCAGCGAGAGCGACGACGGCGACCCGGCAGTCGTTGCTGCGACCGCGTTGGCCGGTCTCGCCGGATCTGGCGCGCTGCCTGCGAAGCGCATAAAGCAGGAGGAGCGTGACGTGGGGATGGACGTGGACGGGTGAAGGCGAGCCTGACAGGAAGGACGAGGCGCAGAGAAGATCGAAGAGGGGAGTCATATGCGGTGAGCGGCGATATATGTATGCCGTCTCGAAGTGCTACTGGACGTGGCCGATCTTCGGTCCACCTGCCCTCTTCCCGGTTCCGTCTTCCCCCTTCCCCTTCTCCCCTTTCGCTCTGCCAGAGTGCATCTGCGAGATCAGATGTGTTTCGGACTCCGCGCCCGAGCCGACTTGGATACTCACTTAGCGTGAGTCTGGTCTGCCCATGGCGTCGTGCACGACGTCATTCCCCAGCCGCGCTCGCTCGGTGCCTTGTCGTCCCCGTATGTAATTGTTTGTGTCATATGAACAGTGCTCGCGTCTTCTAGCTTTGCTCCCTGATATCTACCTACCTGGCCATCTCGAATCGGACACATGTTCTCCGAGTCTCCACGTTCGCTGTACACTCCACCTCCCTACGCTAGTTATGTATTGCTCCCATGCACGGGCGCATGGTACCTGTACACCGGCGGTGCCCCGGATCTCGTCAGCTCACTCATCTTCTCGCATCGTCATCCCCGTCGATCCCTCTGGCAAGCTCCCTGCAAACGCTCCCACTACACCCCGTACATGTTTATCGTACACGGTCCTAGGCCTAGCAGGAACCCCCTCCCCTTGCTCCACATGCTCGGTTGTCGAAAGTACCCGTACTGTCCGCCATATGTGCAATATGTACTTCTACGGATCACCAACAAGCTCGGCCTTGTCGCGTAACGTTCGTCCTTTTTGCGCCCTGGATTTCCGATCTTTGCAGACGTTCTTGCCTGCGTCACCGGTGACTATATTTGCCCTGTCCATTTAGGATGAACCGTTGATAGTCAGACTGTCAGATGATACATCCGCGAGCTTCCGCCAGCATCCGCGAGCGTATACTTATCCTGGCAGAAGCAGTGAGAAGCGCCTGGATGCACGACCTGACTCTTCCCCAAAAGTGACAACATAACACGCTCACTGACAACCACCAACCGACTCCCGACTCCCGACTCCCAACTCCTGTCAGCCGGCTGAAAGCCTCAAACCGCCATGGCAGCCAACACCTTGGCCGACTGCCACATCCTCGCCGTCTCACGTTTGAAATACCTCCTTCACCCACTCAAAGCGCTCCTCACAGTCATAGCTACCAACAGTCCCCCACCTCCCACTCACTGCCCTCCTCTTCACGCACTTTTCTTCGGCCCAGACTTTCTCTCCGAAGCCTTTGAAGTTGAATCAAAGCCATTGAGGCTCAGCGTCACACAATTCGTGACCATGTGTCAAGATCCCACCAGCCAGCTAGCCGACGCCTCGATTCGTCGGATTCAATATAGGAAGGCGAAGCACACTGGCAGTGGCCCACTGCACGAGTTCCTGATCGTGACGGTCGGCTGGGACGCCGGCGGGCGCCCGGAAGTTGGCCGCCTGGTTATGGATCGTAACGCTGCCGTTAACCCACTGGCGGCAAACACCTCCCCGGCCGCAAGCACCGTCATCTCTCACCTGGCTCGAGATGGCATTATCCTCTGCATCACCGAGGACGACATCACCAACACGATTGGCAACGCTCGGGACTCACAGAAGCTCCTCGACTATACCCCTCCCTCACGAACCCCCCTCCCCATCACGCGCCTCGCCGCGGCTGCATCCGTCTATGATGTCAACGACAACCCACTCTACCATCCGCTGCCTGCCAATTGCTACTGGTTTGCGGCACTCGTCTGTCTCATGGCTGCTGACGTGCTCCCTTCAAGTTCCGGCAAACACGGGCGTTTCCACGGTATCCCAGAGGCTTCCTTGGCAGACGTGACGAAACTCGTGCAGGAAAAGCGTCCCAACTTTCAGCAGAGCCTCCAGAACATCAACACCATCCGGACATCACTCAGCCCCGCCATCAGGCAAGAAGCGTGTGAGAAAGCTATGGCTGTCAAACTGGAGAAGATGGGTCCCGCGACGGCCCAATTTTACGCCGCCACCATGGAGAGGGGACGGGTAGAAGGACGGGCGGAGGCGTGCGCTGAGGCGGCAATTGCAAGGGAACTTGCAGAGGCGAACGCAAAGATTGCACGGTTAGAAGCACGAGCAAAACGTTACGGTGACACCACCTTGTTCCACATATACATCCCCTCCCCTCTTGGCTCACGGTGACATTCCATAGATGATGCAGACACTGATGTGTCTTTCTCGCGCACGCAGTTGTAGTACATTATGCTTCCTGATGTTTTCTCCGCGCTGTCAGCTATGCACTATAGATCAGGAAACGCTTGCGGTGCTAGTTTTTACTACATGATGATAATTGTAACCGTACAAAACCTCTCTATTGCCCAGGCGACTACAGACGCAATGTCACGGAATGCACCCAACCAGAATCATGCAGACGATTAAGCTCGCGCCTGGGCCTGTGCGTCCAGCTTGCGTACGTCGTCTCTGCTCGAAGCCTGCGCAGGCTTTCGCTTGCGCGACTTGCCTTGTCCCAGCCCGGGCGACTGCGGCTGAACCTGGCCTTGTCCCTGGCCCGGTGCTCTCGAGGGATCCTGCCGCTGCTTGGCGGGCGATGCGTCCTTCGCGCCGCCCTTCTGCGACTCTCCGCCAGACACGGCCTTGCCGCTGCCTTTGGGAGCCTTCGACCGCTTCGGCTTCTTCGGCGGGCCAGCGAGGAGCGCCGCGGCAGCAGCGAGCTCCTCCGCCTTGAGCCGTTCCTCCTCGGCCGCCCACCAGCGGAGGAAGTCCTCCTCGACCTGGCGCGCCCGCTCCTCCTCCTGGATCTGGACGAGCGAGCGCCTGTCCGTCTTGCTCGGCGGGACGTCCTGCTGCGCCTGTGCGAGCTGGATCGCGGCGAAGGACATGGCCGAGCGCGGCGACGACGACTGCACGACGGGCTGCACCGGAGGCGGCGTCCACACGTTGCCGCTCCTGTGATGATACGTATGGTGAGCGACCAGCGAGAACAGGCATGTTGGGGACAGACTTACGAGACACGACGGATGGAGGAGCTCGTGGACGCCGGGGCTTGCTTCGTCGGAGTGAACACTGGCCCGAGCCCCGGCGCCACAGGCTTGTGAGGCGTACTTGGCTGCGGACGTGAGGCAGGAGCAGGAGAAGACGCAGGAGCAGCAGAGGGGCCAGGCGCGCTGGGCTGAGACCGACCCTCCTGTCCAGGCGAGGCGACGGTAGCGGGAGTCGTCGACGGAGGAGGCTGAGGGACCCGCCACGACGAGCCCGCAGAAGGCACACGAGGCACTGGCCCGCTCTTCGCAGGCGCTTCCACCGACGGGCGGGGTGGCGTCCCCCGAGGCGGCTCTGGGGCACGACTGGGGACAGCAGCAGGTCTCCCCAGCCCGATCTTGCTCGACGAAGCCTCCGCCATAATAGACTTCATGTCGACCTTCGGCGCGGACGTAATCGTCTTCCATCCACTGAGCGGTCTCGCCGGGGACTCGCTCCCACTCGGCACGCGCGACGGGGTACCAGGAGCAGCGACAGGTGTGACCGTCCCCGCCGCGGGGGTCTCAGGCTCGTCCATCATGAACACCTCGTCGTCGGGGATGCCCGTCGCGACCGGACGCGCACTGAACGTCGGGCGCAGCATCGGGCTATTGGGCGCCGACGCGTTCGACTGTCTGTTCACGCGCTTCCCCGGCCCAGGCGGGGACAGCTTCGGGGAGTCTCTGAAAACCCCGGGGCGGAACGAGGGCACGATCGGCTGCGGGATGTCCTGCAGCGCGAGCCAGTCGCCCCAGGTCTCCATCGCCTTGTCGACGATGCGCGTCGAGCGGGAGACGGGGTACTTGCGCGCCTGCTTGGCGCGCACGAACGCGGAGAGCTGCTTGACGAGGTCCGGGGCGAGGTCCTCGAGCATGCGGCTCTCGAGGAAGACCTCCATGTTGATCGCCATGTACTTCTGCACGAGACGGACGAGGGCGGTCGCGTGGTAGTGCGTCGCGTCGGTCAGCACGGAGCAGGCGTTGTTGATCCACACGCGCTTCATGATGACCCACGAGCAGATCAGCATGAGCCGGTCGACGTGCAGTTCGTTCTGCGTCCCTTGTCAGTCCACCAGCGGAGCACTAGCAGGACGGGGCTGCTCACCGCAACAGCCATGACCTCGAAGACAAATTCGATCAGTTCCTCAGTAGAGCGGACATGCTCGACAACGTCAAAGATCTCCTTCTCGCCACCCCAGCAGAGGTACTTCAGCACCGGCTCCACCGCACGCCACTTCATGTGCTTCAGGTTAACCACAACGGTACCCTCGGGCGTCCATCGCTTGCACGTCCAGTCCTTGTCGTCGAAGAACGCGGCGAAGAATGGCGAGCGTGAGCGTAAGATTACCGAATGGCAACAGACCTCCCGGTCCGCTAGCTGCAACACGACGTCCGGTGCAAGGGGGCGGCGGAAGCGCACTCCAACTCCTTCGGCCTGATTGGTCGAGAACAGTCGCTGCATGTCGCTAGCAAGCGTTAGCTTAGGGACTCGCTTGACAGGCGCTTCCATAACGTCGGACAGTGCAGGGAGGTCGAGGATGGAGGCGAGAGCCTGCACCTCGCTCTTGATTTGAGCAGGCTTGGCCTTGAGCTGCTCGAGCTGCTTCTGGATCGCATGCGCGATTCTATGATCCCAGACGGCCAGCGGCTCGTCCGAGTAGAGATAGGTCAGGAGGATCAGGACGGAGAGCAGGTTGCAGCCGGCAAAAGTGACTTTCGCTAGCTTCTGGGAGGCAGCCTTACTGAGATGACCCTGGACAGCGACGCTGGTAGAAACATCGCGAAAGGTCTTGCCCTCCGAGAGGACCTCGCGGAGCACTGGCGACCGCGCTGCAAGTATGACACGGTGGGCAGGAAGCTCAATCCCGCTGGACTGTACGTGAACCACGAGGTCGGCGTCGTAAGGCATACCGTGCACATCCAGGACCGCCGCGCGCTCCGAGCTCTTCCTAGCTTGCTTGAGCTGAGTGATGAGGGAGCAGAGCGTCTTCAGCTGCTTGATGTCGCTCTGAACCGCTACGTCCTCCTCCTCATCCGACTCCAGCTCTTCCACATCCAGGTTCGCAGTGGGGCTAGTGACGCCTGCGGGGCTAGAGGATGAGCTCGAAAGATCTCCTGAGGTATCGAGCTTCATGTGTAAATACGGTTGGATCGTCGCAAGATCCTGAGGGAGCCAATTCCCAACCACCCTGACATTCTCAGGGATCCAGTCCGACCTCAGAGCGGCGAACGCGCCAGTCGCATTCGCGCACACCTGGGTGACGCGCTGGATGAACGGCACACGCTGGAACTTGAACGTCTTCACCAAAGACCCCTGGCCGGCCTTCAGGTTGCGCGACCGTACGAATACGTGCCCGGACTCTGTGCAGATGATGATGGATCCATCGACACCCAGCGCAACGTCCTGCACCGCGTCCGTCAGGTTCAAGCACCTCTCCGGAGTGGGGTAGAACGCTCACCCGAACCGCGCTGAACTGCTTGCGGAGGGCCCAGACGCGCTGAGGCTGCACGTTGAACCGGGCTTTGCTGGCACTCGAGCCCGCGTCCGGGGGCGCCGGCAGGGAGAACGTGAACAGTTCCCCGCTTGACGACAGCGCAGCAAAGGTGTCCTCGCAGCTTGTGATCTTATCGATGCTGGCACTGTTTCTGTTCGCTGCCTGCGGAGGACGGTAGGCGACGAACTCTGAGGGGAACGAGTACGCCGGGAAGCTGCGGGACGGTCACTATGCGGCCAGGTCTGGATGGAGAGGAAGACGCACTTGACTTTGTAGTGGCCGTCGTTCCATAGACAGATGACTTCTTGCGTCTCCAAGAGGCAAGCAAGAGCCGAGTCCTGCAGGATGTGAGATACGACGGAGTACCGAAAGCGAGGAAGCGCACTGTGATGGAGACCGACAGAACAGGCTTGGTGACTTTTGTCACGACACGAGGTGCGATCTGTATCGGTTGGGCCGAGCGATCATACCCTGTCGAAGGGTTATAACGTCCGCCACGTACGCATCACAATTGTCACATACCGAGCTGTCCGTTATTGGTACCCCAAGTGAACACCTCATGCTCGGTCCAACAAGCCGAAGCGGTCTTGCACGCGGCGACGCCAACAACGGTCCGATTCTTGATAGCTCCCGCAATCTTTCGAGGGGTAGACTGAATAGGCTCTTCAACGCGACCGCCAGTCACAGTCTCCACTATGTATCCTAGCTGGAGAAACCTGTTGAGGCCCCAGCTGTAGACTTCTCCACTTTTCGTGAGGACGAGTGTATGGTCTTGGCCGACAGCGACAGCAATGACTGTCTGGGTGAAGCCGGGAAGGGAGATCGGAGTATACTGCGTGTGTTGACCAGGTCCCAAGCTATAAACCCATTGAGAGTCATGGCCGCATGTGGGACAGCGGGCGCCACGTACCGTCCCCCGCTCCCGAAACCGCATACACGCAAGTTTCCTCGAGGCTCATCCGTCACAATGACTGATCCGACAATGGGTCACGCAAGTGATTACATTCACAAAATACGGACTCACCGGTGTGAAGCCTCGACATGGCAATCTGGCAGACACGGACAGGAGTGAACCTGGCATCAATGGTGTCTTTCTCGGAGAGCTCTCCGATGCGCAAGGTGATTAGCTCTGGATGAGTCCTGTCGTCTCCGTCTCCTACACCTAGAGCGGCATTCCGGTTGGAGCCCCATGTGTATAGCTCCTCGCCTCGGACTCGGCGGTTGTCGGGCAGCGACATATCCGCCCGCCATGAGAAAAGCTCTTCAACCCGGTCCATGAAGTGGTCGGGGATGGTCCCCTCAATCGTCGAGTTGTACAGGTCAAAGGGGGTGTAGCCTTCGATGTCCCGAGCGGAAGTGTCGATGTCTGACCTCTGAAGGAGCAAGAGCGCGGTGGCGAGATTGCCATGGTACAGCGCGCGGTGAAGGGGTGTCCAATGACTCTCCGCGTCGGCGACATTGACGTTGATAGTCGGGTGCGCGAGAAGTAGGCGGACGAACTCCGGGGCAGATGGATCTTGGGAGGCGGCGGCGAGGTGGAGGACGGTCCTACCAAGATAATCGCGCGCGTTGATGTCTATTGAGGGTGCTGAGCTTAGCGGACTGGAGCGCGACCAGGATTTGCCTCCGCTGGTGCTGGGACCGCCGCCGGAGTGCTGACTCCGGGCGGGGTCCAGCAGGCGCTGGAAGGCCTGCTGGTTGCGTTGGTGAAAGTAGACATGGAGGGCGGTCATGCAGTGGGGGTTGGGCACGAACAGCGACCAGGAGTCCTGATGACTCCCTTAATGGCCTTGCTGTTCGTAGGACGTTGCGCGCGGACGGGGAGCGCAACGATAAGCCTAGAGTACAGCGACGAGAGCTTGCAGACAGTCGGTATGTGCTGGGAGCGCGGGGAGGTCCGGTGTGAGGACGGCGAAGGGCGAAGAGGAATAAGTTAGAGCTGAAGAGTGCGGGCAGTCGGGGAAGAGGAAGAGGTGAGTGAGGACGAGTCGAGTCGAGCGACTTGAAGCGCATCGGCGCCGTCATACCCAGCGTTATCCCGCGTGCACGTGTGCTCTCCGCTTCCTAGCGCCCATATCGGGCCACAGGATCGTCGCGATAACGAACGTTCTCTCCTCTCATCGGGCCACGTTCCACGGCGAGCACCGACTCTTTCTCGTCGTCCACAACACAATCGTGTTGTAGTACTGCTGCTGTCAGAGCTGGGTGATGTTAAGTTTATAGCTAATCACAAGAGTAGTATCGTGTGCATTCATGTGGATTTAGGGACCGCAGATCCTCCCAAACACACTCGCTTACATACTCTGACATGCTAATTAGGAGAAGCACCGGACGAAGTTCGTCGTATGAAGGCAACGTGTACGAAGATCAGGGAGCTAGAAACGGCACGGAACACGGGTTTGCTGGCATATGCTAGCATCGTAGCTACACGCAGGGGGCAATTGCAACTTTCTTCCAAGGCGATTCCCCGTCTTTGTCAATGCTTTGAAGCAATCATCGGTTCCACATTGGACCTGGTATCAGTGTATTTGCAGAGGGCTCAAAACGTTGAGCCGCGAAGGAAACCCTTGTATACGTCCTCTTGCACCCTGATGGGCAAAACGCGTGACGCTCTTCCAGTCTTCGGATGTCCTTCAACTTGGACATTCCTCCACACTGCTAAGGAACCATTAATCAGCACCAACGTGAGCACTCGTACTCAACTGAGTACTGTGTGTAGGCCGCTTGGTATGGCGGCGAAATTGTGCGATGTTGTCCTGGCGCCCTAGAACCTCCGTTTCGGACTGGCCAATGCACTGAGAGGCATTCCACCGCAGAGTAGATATTGGAAAAGCTGCGTCGTGATCATAGACGGCACACACGCATGAGTTCGAACTGCAAACCTGGAGAAGATGGTGGTGGGGTAAGCCGGAGGCCACGGGAGGAGGGCGCCGGGATGGCGCGACGAGAGTACCGCACCGGTGACGGGTAGGTCCCTCGCCAACAATCGCCAATCCCCTCAAACTCTTCTTGTCTCTTAACCATAACGTTCGTCCTTCTACCTCCATGCTTGCCCTCCAGTCTGCAATCGCCGTCGTCGAGGAAGACGACCACGCCCGAACGCATGGCAGACACCATGCTCGTAGAGCTCCTCTTGCTTTCGATCCCTAATCGCGGGTCCTCCTATTGACACTGAGTAGATGAACAGCGTTCTCTCCTCCTAGACGGCAATGGAAGTGGCTCGCTCACCTGCAGACGTTGACCTCGCCGTCTTCATGACCGCCCGCAGCCCCCGCCACCCGCACGCATTACTCAGCGCCAGTGGGAAGACCCGGGTTCCCGCGAGGACATCGCGCCGCTATCGCTATGTGGTCCGTGCGCTTGCCTCCGTTCCACGCCTTTCTCCCCAGCGTTCCAGGCGCACCGACCACCCGCATACGGCAGGTCGACTCTCCTCATAAGCGTATTCGGCTCCCTCCTGGGCTTACATCTCCCCCCGATAAGCCTCACTCAGACCACTACCGCGACCATGGGTGGCTGCTGCAACGACTGTGCAAGCGACGCTGAAGTACAGAGCGTGAGACAAGAGTCCATCGTCTCCGCGAAGGATAGACAGGGCGACGCGGACCCTAGCTGCTGCGACGGGTCTTCTTGTGGCTGCGACGGTGAGTACCATGCCTCTTATCGTCCTACCCCACTCATCGTAGTCCAGATGCGTGCTTCGACGAGCTTGCTCGAGTTCTATGCGCCGACGATGAAACACATCTCCACGACCAGGTTCCCAAGGTCAAGGGGTCTTGCTGCGGCGACAACGACGACAGTGGTGAGTCCTCAGAGAACAGACTGCAAGTGCTACTTTGTCTCAACATCGATGCAGCTCCTGCCTCCGACTGTTCCTGTTGCGATGAGAAAGAGGAGCGCAACACCGTGGGTATCACCAAGCCAGCGACCGATACGGCCACGCCGCCTCCCGCTGCCTCTGACCCTTGCGGGCACGCTGGGCTTCGCAAGCGTTCCGTGGGCAAGTCAGCCTCTCCTGCTCAAGATGGAATTCAGGAGGCATGCGGCGAGCATCGTACCATCGCTCGCAGCCGCTACAACGACACGCTGGCTGCCTTCGGATGCATTTGCAAGGCCCTCCTCGCACGTGGCCTCAACTCTTGCTGCACTCCCACCGCCCTCCGCGGAAAGTCCGTCGCCCGCTCTATCTCAAGCAAGCACAGCGCGCGCCTTATCTTTCCTGGTCGCAAGTCCTCCGAAAGCTCCCGTCCCGCTTCCATTCACTCCTGTTGCGGTAAGAGCGACTGTGAAGGCCCGGCTCTGAGCATCCAGAGCGTCCCATATCGAGGCCACGTCGACGCCGGGTCGATTGTTTCCAACAAATCGAAGTCGCGCGTTTCGGTCGACTCTTGCTGCCGAGGCGATTGCTGTGGTGGCGGGTCATGTGATGACGAAAGAAGCGTTCACGACGAGAAGAGCGAGCACGTCGCTGTCGACATGTCCGAGAAGGTCGTCGGAGCTGCCGCCGAGCATGCCGTATTGGCCATCAAGGGCATGACCTGCACCGGATGCGAGAACAAGCTCATTCGTACTCTTCATGGCATTCCGGCTATATCCAACGTGAAGACCAGTCTTGTCCTGTGCCGCGCGGAGTTCGACTATGACAAGGACCTGACGGATGTTGCGGCCCTCGTCCAAATTATCGAGAAGCGCTCTGGCTTCTCCGCGGAGGTCATGAAGGCGGGGTCTACGCGGGACCTCCTCATCACTGTTCCGCGTCCCCTCCAAGAGAAGTTCATGGCGATGACGCCTCCGGTGGGCATTGAGGCTGTCATTCGGTCCGACAAGGACACCCTCTTGGTCGTCTATGACCCGAACACTATTGGTGCGCGCAAGGTCCTCGATCTCTACGAGCCGTTCACTCCTGTGTTGGCTCCGGAGCCTCCGGATCCTGCCATCATGGCTGGGGCAAAGCATATTCGTACCCTGCTCCTGCGCGCTGTCATGTCGACCATCCTCACGATCCCGGTCCTGGTCATGACGTGGGCACCTCTCCCGCCCAATCCCCGTGCGTACGCCATCGCTTCACTTGTGCTCGCGACCATCGTGCAGGTCGTCATCACCGGCCCGTTCTACGTCAGCTCGTTCAAGAGCCTGTTCTTCTCCCGGCTTGTGGAGACGGAGATGCTGATCGTACTCAGCACCACGGCCGCGTACGTGTACTCGGTCGTCGCCTTCGCGTTCGAGATGATGGGCCAGCCGCTCGTAACGGGGGAGTTCTTTGAGACAAGCACTTTGCTCGTCACGCTCATCATGGTCGGTCAAGTTGTCAGCGCGATCGCACGCCAGCGCGCCATAGAGGCCATCTCCATCCGCTCACTGCAGGAACGCACTGCATGTATTGTGGACGACAACAACACCGAGCTCGAGGTCGATGTTCGGCTTCTCCACTACGATGATACTTTCAAGGTACTTCCCGATTCGGCAATCATCACCGACGGAGAAGTCGTCGCCGGGAACAGCACCGTCGACGAGTCGATGATGACGGGCGAGTCTCGTCCCGTCGAGAAGGCTCCGGGAAGCAAGGTCATCGCCGGCACGCTCAACGGCCCCAGCACGCTCTTCGTCAAGGTGACGCGGCTGCCCGGCGAGAACACCATCAGCGACATCGCGGCCATGGTCGACGACGCGCGCTTCTCTCGTGCGCGCGTGCAGGAAGTCGTCGACTGGGTCTGCGGCTGGTTCGTCCCCGTCGTGCTCGTGCTCGCGTCCGTCACGTTCGCAGTGTGGATGGCCGTCGGGGTCGCCGTCCGGCACCAGTCCAAGGGCGAGGCAGCCGTCGCCGCGCTCACGTACGCCATCTCCGTTTTGGCGGTCTCGTGCCCGTGCGCGATCGGACTGGCGGTGCCGATGGTCATCCTCATCGCCGGCGGCGTCGGCGCGAAGCTCGGGCTGGTGTTCAAGGCGGCGGCGACGATCGAGCAGGCCCGCAAGGTCAGCCACGTCGTGCTGGACAAGACCGGGACGGTCACGCAGGGCAAGCTGTCGGTGGTCAGCCGCTTCGTGGACGACGCTGCTGGCTTCGACGTTCCCGCGGCTGTGTCGGAGCTTGTGGCGACGAGCCGCCACCCCGTCGCCCGCGCGGTTGCGGCGGACCTGGACACCTGCACGATCGGCCAGCCGTCTGTCGATGATGTCGAGATGGTCATTGGCAAGGGCATGCAGGGTACCCTCCTCGGTCAGCCTCTCCGTGGTGGTAGCGCCCACTGGCTCGGGCTTGAGGCACACGCATCGGTCCAGCCCCTCCTCGCGCAAGGTCTCACGACTTTCTGCGTCGTGCACGGCGACCATTTGATCGTCGCGTTCGGCCTCTCCGATACTCTCCGCCCGGAGGCACACTCGGTTATCCAGGCTCTCACCACACGCAAGATCGGTGTCTCCATTCTGAGCGGAGACCACCCCAGCGCCGTGTTCGCCACCGCCGCGAGCCTCGGCATACCCGCGGAGCGCGTCCGCGCCGGGTGTTTGCCCGCGGATAAGCAAGCATACATCAAGGAGCTTGCCGCACAGGGCGAGACAGTCCTGTTCTGCGGCGACGGCACGAACGACGCCGTCGCGCTCGCTCAGGCCGCGATTGGCGTGCACATCCACACGGGCGACGGCGCGGGCGTCGCGGCGTCGACGGCGGCCGAGGTCGTGCTCACGCACCCGTCGCTCGCGGGCATCCTGACGCTGCTCGAGCTCTCGGACGCGGTCGCGCGCCGGATCGCGCTCAACTTTGCGTGGTCGTTTGTGTACAACTTGTTCGCGGTGCTCCTCGCTGCGGGCGCGTTCGTGCGCGTGCGCATCTCGCCGGCGTATGCGGGGCTGGGCGAGATCGTGAGCGTGCTGCCGGTCGTCGTCGTCGCGCTGCAGCTCAAGTGGTTCAAGCCGTCGTCGGTGTGACGGGTGGCGGTGACCGGTGATGGCAAGGTTCGATAGACGGGGACAGGCCTGGGAGGTTGTCATGATCTTTCCCCTGGCCTTAACCCTTCCCCCAGTTCTTCTTGATGACTGTTCTCTATGCGTTTTTATGATCTGATCCTCTATGTATGCCCGCCCGTGGTTGTGAGATAACGAGAATTGTCAACGTCTCAATGTGAATCTATTTGCTTCGCAGTACGCCGATCATGTCATATAGTCGCTAGTGGGTAAGAGAACTGAGGTGAGTGAAGCGTTCGAGATCATCAATACCCAGTCATTGCGTACTCGTACTCATAGGTGATGTTTACAGGTGTGTAGAAATGGATTGTCCAAATGTCCATGCAGGTACAGGCAGAGCAGATAACACAGCGGAACACGAATTACAAAGTACAGCATCTTACCCTGGTTCGACCATCAGCTCTCAACCCATGGATCCGAAGCCTTGATACCCTTCGCTGCGACCCGAAAGCGAGGTCCCCCGGAACAAGACCACAACGAACGCGAAGGTCACGAAGGTCCTGCATCCACACCGTGACACGCGGTAAGGATGACGATGACTCTCCTGGACAAGGAACACGCACCAGGATAACCATGCGAATGCTTCCAGCGCATTAAGAGGTCCGCAATACATGATCACCGCGCTGTTTCGGAACGTCATACATTGCGCTGGAGACGAGATGATCCATCGGGACGCACCTGCCACAGTCCAGCCATCCTCCGACCGCAACGGTGATGGCGACAGCCCCGGTGGTCCAGAATATCCAAGTAGTGCCCACGCTGCATCTCATTCGTCAAGTTTAGTTAAGTCATTACTCCACGCTGCGGGAATGGACTCACACAGCTGCATGGCTATGGAACTTGGTCCAGATCCCGTTCTCAGGCGTGCGGAGGAATAGCGTGAAGTAGATGAGGGAGACGAGGATCGTCCAGCTCGTCACGAACACTAAGAACCGCGTGCGGTCGCGCACGTCCAGGGAGGGGTAGTCTTGTAGCAGGTCGAACCTGCTCACGAGCCACGCAGCATTCACAAGCTACGCCGCCCCGCCCCGCAATCAGGTTTCACGGTCATGAGTTGCAAATTGAAGCACTGCTCACCTCGAAGATGCTGAAGATGACGATGAAGACAAAGAGGACTGGAATCACAAACGATGAACGTGTAAGCCAAGTCCGCTGATGGACCACTGAGAGCGATACTCGGCAAGAGACTTACCTGGCTGTCCGCGCCGTACATGCGTGTCATAGTTGGCCATGTTGCGTGGAATATTACACGAAGAGGTCGGGGCAAGGTCGTAACGATCGTGAGGTATATGTGGGATGATGTTCACAGTGCGAGCAGAAGGTGGCGTGCCAGGGGTGGAAGTGAGGGGTGTCTTTTCTAAGTACTGCTGAGGAGTAGAAGCCGGCCCCACGGTGAATTTGACCGACATCGTGTACTGCCATGGATGATGGACTATGATGGAGCCGGGCTTGTCGAAGCAGTGTCGAATAGTCAACAGCGCAGAGATGCTTCGGAACGCTCGGCGTACCCTCCGAATCAACTATAACCTAGCCAACGTAATACATACTCAATCCCTGTCAGTCTGAGTACCCCCTCCGCAGCCGTTGCTGTACTACCTGTCCTTTCCCCTGAGCTTGACATGAACCTGGAGTTGCCGACGTGTTCCGAGCTTGACCAGAGCTTGACATGAGCTGAGGTCGAGCGCCACTGCGGTATGATGTCAATGTTTCCTTGGCCAGAGTCGCCAGACGATCATCCTCTCTTGGCGCGGGTCAGAGTCAGTCAGTATTGTGTAGTTTACAAGACTCAAGTCGCAAGAGGTGGTCAGAGGTGAGCACGGGGGCATTTGTTTACCTTTAGTTCGCGTCATCGCGTGACTCAACTGCTGTTATTAGATTCATAGAGCCGAAGTCAGATTCGATTGACTGCCGCATGCCCGTCGGTAACGTACGAGGATCGCGCATATAGCTCAGCGCACCGCGCTCGTCACAGCAGTGCGTTTGGATGGCGTTGCAGACACGTACACGACCACACAGCCAATCAAAGTGTCCGGGTCCGACCGATGCACGAGCGACTGTCCTCACAATCCGTCGACGTCCTGCCAGAAGCTGCCAGACATGTCTGGCAGTCACTGTGAGCCAGTCTCGCAGCGGGGTCGCGAGACGACGCGAGGGAACTACGTGGGTTCTCGGCGTGGGGACTAGGGACCTTCGTGACGTCTAGCGTGTATGTAGACGAGATAGACTCGTTTGGAGCCCTGGCGAGAGAAGGATGAATGAACACTCGTCGTGTCGCAGATGTCCGGGAGACTGGCCCTACCTTTACATAAGCGCACGGGCCCACGAGCCTGCTCCGCTCAGCCCTGCCACTCAACGCCTCAAAGGTGCAGATGGAAGAGAGTGTTTGCATCCGATCTTCTGACGGCGGGCGACCTCGCGCCCACAGCGATACTTCCGTGCGGTGTCTGGGGATGACGCGCGATGCTCCCAAACTACAGAAGTTATAAACCCCATATACCGCGCCCGGCGCGTGTACTTACGACGCAATCCGGCGCTTATATTGTCGCTCTAAACCTCTCGTCACGGATCCGGACTTCTCCCCATATCTCTGCCAGTGTCCCCTGCAAAGTCAACGACTGCATCTAAAGTTGATTGGGTCTGGCATTGTGGCTATCAACGCATGCAGCGTCTGTCTTCCCGCTGTGCCTGGCAATTACTAGTCTCACTACGAAGCCTAGCTCGTAATGTCAGATTGTACAGCACTAGTCAGATTCGGACCCCCACAGCAGTGAGCCATGCACGCCTCAAGGCTGGCATCACCGCAGACGCGCACTGGTGCGGACCAGCACTTCGACGGTGGATGTCCACCACTGGCAGGAAGCCGAGCGACGTCTTCGCGGACCACCAGTCGGCAGAGTTTCTCGCGGCAGCAGCCACGTCTGCATCCATACCCAAATTGCACGGCCGTCCCGAGGTCAGTTTGCCTTATTCCAAGTACATGTGCGACGCATATGCTGATATTCGAGACATTCAATGCAGGTCATCGTTACTGGTGCGTGCCGCCTGGTCCGGCTTCGACGCGCTCACCCTCGGTCCTCGACTGACATCTACATATACGTATACAGGTCGCGCCAACGTCGGAAAATCGACGCTCCTGAACGCCGTCCTCGGGCGACGAAACCTGCTTCACACGAGCAAAACCCCAGTACGTACCGCTCGGACAACTCATCCTAGTCCATGGGTCGCACGCTGACGATCTTGACCTTTGTTCGCGAACACCTCATATACATGCATTCATTGGGCCAAACGCACACCTGGTTCCACCACCGACGTTCACCTCCAACCTTCGCAGGGCCGAACCCAGACGCTCAACTTCTACCGCGTCGGCCCCCCGCCCGGCCAGCTCGTCCTCGTCGACGCGCCCGGCTACGGCGCCCGCGGCCGCCCAGAATGGGGCGCGCTCTTCGAGCACTACCTCCAGACCCGCGCCGAGTCAGTACGCCCCCCCGTCCCAGTCCTCGTCCCACCCTTCTCCTCTATCTATCGCTAACAACCCTTTTCCCTCCTGCAGACTCCGCCGCGTGCTCGTCCTCATCCACGCCGCGCACGGCCTCAACGCCGCCGACCGCATGATGCTCGCCTCCCTCGACGCACACTGCCAATCCCTCCACTCCTCCCACTCCTCCCACTCCCCCCAACCCTCCCAATCCCACTCCCCCCGCTCCTCCCGATCCCCCGGACCCCCCGGCCAATGGACGCTCCAAGCGATAATCACCAAAGCAGACACGCTCCGCCCGCGCGACCTCGCGCCCGCCCTCGCCCGCATCCGCGCCGACCTCTTCTCCGCCGCGCCGACGTGTCTCCCGCCCATCGTCACTGCCGCCGCCGCGCACGACCAGCTCCGGCTCGGCGTGGACGAGGTCCGGGCGAGCATCGCGGAGGCGTGTGGGCTGGGCAGGGTCGAGGCGAAGGTGTTCAGTACTCGTAGTGCTGGTGCTAGTGCTGGTGCTGGCGCGGGTCCTGTGAGGCCTCCGTAGTGGGTTGGCTTGGGCTTGGTGTGCGCTACGGTTGATGTACTGGCCGTGTTGACAGATTTGACTTGCGAGCTTTATGTGCGAGTTTGTCCTGCTCAAGAATCTTGTGCACACGTCTCCCACCATGTGCTCATGGTAACTCGAGCCATCTATGTATAGTGCAGAGGGATTCCGAGAAACTCCAACAAGTCGACTCGCGTCCAAGTCAACTTGCCAGTCTCAAGTCTAGATTTACATGACAAGGTCAAAAGTAAAGTATACGTATACAGCCTGAGCGCACGGGCCGACGTCGTCGTCGACAAAAGTGCGCCCATGCGATGGTGTGTCTAACGACGGCGCACGGAACGGCGTGGAATGTCCGTCAGGACGCGTCATCGTAAGAAACTAAGAAGGATGTGGATATGATGATGAAAGCGAGTACACGAAATCCATCAATAATATGCGCGGTATGGTAAGCTAACGATATGTGACAACATGCATGGGGGGCGTGTGGAGGATGCGGGATGCGGGATGCGGGGGATGCGGGATGCGGGGGATGCGATGGGATGTTGGCGGGTCGAGAACGAATCTGAACGATGTAGGAATAAGGTAGTATAGAATACGAGGGGTCGGACATGGCGAACACAAGACGCGTGCCGTGTGGATGTGTATCAGGTCAATGAAAGCGACTAGCAGCATGGGACAAAGCACGTCAGAGGGTGGAAACCATGTAAGAGAGAAGATATGTAAGTAGGTAGGTCATTCCCGCACACGATCACGAGAATCGTCTCCTGCTAAGACTAGGAGCGATCCCCTGAACGCCTGCGCCAGCCGCAAGCTTCGCACGGGCACCAGCATCCCAGGAGGCACGGACGTTCTCGAGTGTGAGCAACGGCGAATCGTCTGGAGTGTTGTTCACTGCGATAGCGCGCAGAACGGGCGTAGCGTCGCGGCCATTCACGGCCGCGGGCGAGAGCTCGGCAGTTCCTACGTCGTTCGCCGTGGGGACCTTCGGACTCCCACCAAGGCTATGGGGCTCAAGCTCGAACGGGCTCGGCGGAACGAGTGCTGGACTAGGGAGCGCCTCGAGCGTGAGCTTCTTGTGTAGCATGCGATGCATGGATAGAGGTGTAGCTGGCAGGGATGCATCGCCCGCCAACGCGCCGACCAGCGATGGGGGAAGTGAGAGCGATGTGAGGACCGGAGGCGGTGGCGCAGCATCAAGCTCAACAGATGCGGGAACGGCGGGGATTTCCGAATCGTCGGACGATGATTGCGATGCTGACGTTGACAAAACGTCTAGAGGCAGCAATGGCGCAGCTTGCGAGCGCGGGGAGGGAAAGAGCACGGACAGTGGAGGTGTTTGACCTGGGCCACTCGAGTGCGCAGAGGACACGTCTGCGACAATGAGATGGTCCGGCAGATGTGGAGGTGCGGCGGTAGCCTCCCCAAGAGGGACAGAAACGACGGGGGGAAAGTAGGAACCCGGATCTGAATCCCTGTGTTTGCGGGGATAGTAACCTGGAGGTACCAGTTCCGCGTCCGACTTCAAGTCGTGGAGACCGCTGTCGCTGTCATAATCGCACGGAGGGGAGGGTAGTGAACTGGCTAAAGTACTGGTACTCGGTGCGTCGCTCTCCGCGTCCGTGTCAGTGTAGTTGTCTGTTTCCGTATCGGTATCGGACTCGACATTGAGCGGCAAAGCGAAGTCGACGGGAAGAGCCAATAGATGCGGCAGAGGGGGCATGGCCGAGGACGCGTCCGAGGTGCTTGTCATGGTTGTGGAAGAGGATAG
This sequence comes from Earliella scabrosa, assembly GCA_022605405.1. Taxonomy (NCBI): domain Eukaryota; kingdom Fungi; phylum Basidiomycota; class Agaricomycetes; order Polyporales; family Polyporaceae; genus Earliella; species Earliella scabrosa. The sequence goes on along the minus strand of JABYQQ010000004.1, from coordinate 2,002,376 downwards.
CTCTGACTCGGAGGCTGCTATGAGGTGGCCAGCGTCTGGACTCGGATCAGTACCAGTGACGGACGACGATGGAGATGGCAACACGGCGCTGGCCGACGTTCCCACCCCACTGTGCACATCCGTTCGTGCGTTGACACTCACGTCTAGGGTCGACGATGACGAGTCAGCGTCTGGCATCGCGTTCACCGGCAAGAACGTCATATTGATCTTGCGTCTTGGCATGGCGGGAGCGCGTGGTTGGACCACAGCGTCAGACTGTATTGGTGGAGGGTCTTGCAGGGGCAACAAGGGCAAGAACGCAAAGTTCGGTTTCCTTGCCGGAACAGATGAAGGCGGGGATACCACCGCGGGAATGGCGGGTTCTATACGCAACTCGGGAGGCTCCGAAGGAGGTTTGGCAATAGGTCGCGTCTCGGGAGATGCAGTCGGAGTTGGCGTCTGGGGATGGGGTTCCGGAAGCGCAGGCGGTTCAGACTCAGTTGGAGACTGGGGAAGAAGGGGGAGAAGACGGATGGGGACGGCGTCAAGGTAGGGGAGGATCGCCGGGTCGATGTCCGCACGCTGCGGCTCGGACCGGTTTTTCCACTTGGAGGGTGTGTGGGACGCCGTGGATGCGAATCGTGAGAGGGGGAAGGGGGGTTTGGAGGACGATGGGGGAGAGGTCGTGAACGGTTGGCGGGGCGGAAGTGGGGAAGGAGAGCAGGGGAGGTTTATGCGCAGCTGCTTGAGCTCGAGGATGTCCCTGAGGAGAGGGGAGAAGGGTCAGTGGGCGCGGGCGACAGCGAATATAAATGGAGGACGGCAGGAGCGTCGGCCTAAGCCTGCGAGTCGTCGGCCGGACGCAAGAGAGAGATTGTGGCGGGACGCGACGGCCGCGCCCGTCATGGATGACGTCGCGCCCCAAATCCGGATATAGGTCGGCAAGAGCCGCTCGCATGGCTCGCATCAATGCAGCCCTGCACCGGAAAGGAACGGAGCGTCGGCCGCCTCTCAGCTTCCCTGCGGGGAGCATACAGCGGACGACGGGGAGGGATAGCAGAAATCGGGGGAGATAGAGATGAAGATACGCACTGATAGGACAGCTTGGGCGTGGCGGCAGCGGGAGTCCGGTCCCATTCGTCCGCCCAGAAGACCTCCTCCAGCTCATCGTCCGAGCAGAACGAAACGGTCTTTCTGCAGCCACTGCTGACGGAGGACTCGCTGTCGCTGGCTATCGATGGTGATGTGCGGCCAGAGTTGCACGGACTGGGTGCTGCACTGAGGTCCGGGGTGATCGGCGGGGTGAGCTTGAGACAGCTCTTGAGGGAGTGTCGCGTGCGCGTCGTCGGAGGCTCGTCCGCCATGTCGTAGTGCAAGGGTGTGTCGGGGAGGCCAGAGTGGGGACGCGTCGCGCCTCGAGGAGGCTGGGGAGGGAGGAGACGGGGGAGAAAGGGAGACTTGGGCGAGCGTTGGGAGGGTGTTATGAGCTGTGCATTGAGGCGGGCGTGGCGAGTAGCAGGAGGACCGGATTGGACGCTGACTCGGGCGATCGCCAGCCCATGGCGAGGAAAAATGGCCGCGCCGGCACGTGAATCGTGTATTTGCGGAACGGGACTCCACCCCGTCGAGCCGTCCTTCCTGGCGCGTCGGGCCCGGGCCTCCGATTGGCTGCAGCCCCGCGACGTCGGCCTGCTCCTCATCACCGTTCCAGACGACCTCCTTGGCCCCTCGCCGCTGCCCACCGCGCGCGACGTAATTGGCCCCTGGGCGGTCGCTGTGGCCTCGACCGTCGCTGTCCTCGACGATGCGCTACGAGACACGATCATGATTCCCTTTTGCTCGCGTGCATCGCTCCATCCGCCTCCTGACCAGCCATGTTTCGCCCAGGCAGCGGCAAGCCCCTGCAAGCCCTGACGCACACGTCTTGTGCCTTGTATCCGACCATTCCTGCACTCACGCCTCCGCACACAATCAATCCGGTGACCGCAAGAAGACGTACACAACACCTGCCCACCGCCCCCTGTACGTGCGTGCTCTCCGTGATGCTCCGTCCGGCAGTCAAACACACTCGTTACAATTGCACTCATCCGACGCCGTGGGGTCATCCTAATACAATCGCCAACGTTCCCCGTACGTACTCTCACTTCCCCGCATCTTCTCAGCCAGAAACAACCGTGGCGAACCGAATCGCTTCTCAAGAAGCAGGAAGCCTGGGGCGATCGACCCAGACTCCTTATGTACATATACCAAGTCCCGAGCCCAGCACGGGCATTCATAAACAAACCTTCAAGCTCAAGCTCGGTCTAAATCTACACCGTGGACGCACCCCGAACTCACATCGACACAGCCATGCTCTGCGCAAAACCCCCAGATCCATGCCGTTCATTCCATTGCTAACGCCAGGACTAGTTGTAACTTGTTCCTGAGGCTGGTATGTCATCGCCAGCCCCTTCGAGACCCCAGCGGCCCGCCGAGCACCCCCTCAGCAACAACAACCATCCGCGGCGCGTCAAGCAGCTCCCTACTTACGACCGACGCAGCCCGCCAAGCCCCTCCGCTCTCGCACGCCTCCCATATCGATGTCGGATGAGCATCATCGTGCAAACTCTCCTGCCCCAGATGGTTAGCCGCAGATGTTTTGGGCGTAGGTCCCCAAGCCGGCCCAACGTCGTTGCGCGTGGACGGGGCCGAGCCCAACGTGTACGCCCCCAACATCCAGATTCCATTGGCACGCTCAGGCTCAGGCTCGAGTCGCGATAACCGCCTGCCTAAGTGAGTACTCCGTACGGGCACGGGCACGCGCGGGGTGACTGCGAATCGGCCGTCCGGGCACGGTCGGGGCGCGACACTCGTCGTCACGTCGGCTGCTCGCGAGCCTGTCATGCTCCATATGCCATGTATGTCCCGGCCTCGAGCGCGTGTATCATGCTGCCTATGTAACTTTATAGATGTGCCGACACCGACCGGAGACGCTTTCCGGAGCACGATCGGTTTCGCCGACAGCGAGCGGGGCGCGGAGTAACAATGTTAAACGTTAATGAGCGACAGGGGAGGGTCGCGGTTCCAGGTACCATGTGTACTTACAGTTGGCAGGCTCGCGCCTAACCTATTGGACCTGACCTCCGAGCATATCCTACAACTTGGTCCACGCTGACCACGGCCGTCGTGGCAGCAGTCCCTGGATGGCAGACGCGCACGCAAGATTTGAACATTGACCTTGTCGCCAGGCCTCATATGGAACGCTCGCCGAGGATCCAGTCAGCCACGCGCTCCACATACACCCCCTTGCTTCCTCAGCTCAAGGGCAGCTTGCGCGACGTGAGCATGACGGCTCCGTGCGCTCATCCTGACGGTCCCCACTCTTCCCTCTTTCCGCCCGCGCACGGGAAGACGCACAAGGGTGGATCGGCTATATTGCACGTATGCCTATCGTTGGGACATTCAATGCATATGCAGCCGTGTTCGGTCGCACATCCCCACGTACACATGCACGGTTACGCTCCGGGCTGCGTTTGCGTCTCGCCCCAGCGCATGTTCGACCCCACTACAGGTCCGCAGCGCAAGCTGCGGCAGGATCTGTCAGTACTGTCACACAGAACTCGGGCGACTTGACACCGCCGTCGTCGCTCCATTCCAGCTCCATTCTAATCCTCTGCGCCGAGCGTCAGACGCAATCGTGCTGATGCATAAACACGCGTCATGCAATAGTTCCCACAGCGACCACTCTCAAGATAGCCATGACCGTCACGCACGCCGTTCTGCTCTTGATATAGCGCACACGACCATACGTGACGGGCTGGGAACGCGGACGATGAAGCTGGATGAAAATTGAATATTGAATACCCATCCCTCTCTCATGAGAGCTTATTTTGACGTTGCAACGGTTGCAACAAGGAGACGTCATCGATATGCAGCGGATCGCCATTCTGGGAGCAGCAGCGAAGCCGGATGATATCCAGGGAACATGCGTATGAGAAGCTGCTGGTATGAGAATACAAGTGCTACGCGACGGGGGAAGTTGACGTCACGCAGCTAGCTCGATAAGCTATCCGAGTCAACTGCTACTAACAGGATGATGAGTGCCTGGAGCGTACCACGACATGTCTAACCCTCAGTCCACGAGCATTGGGCAGAACGGGCAGTGACCGTGGAGGCTCGAGAAGGAGATGGCGTATCTCAAACGTTTTGCCACAGCCGTCCCAGAAGGATTGACCTGCTCTCGAGCGGGGCCATTTCATGTGGCCTGTTCAAGCTGTAGGACCGGACCAAGTCATAGATAGAGTTACAGTATACAAATTTGATACAAACGTCAACACGTCAGCTTTGGGAGATACCGCGCGCACTTTGACTACTTCGCCACCATCATCTACAGATATTGTTGAATTGAGGATTGACTCCAAGACGCCCAAGACTGTACGACATACCTTCACGAACTCTGCGTCGGAAGGGCAGATCAACGACAGATCCATCACCGTACTGACAAAGGCACTCACCCTCGTAGCTGATCGTGCCGTCGCCGTCGATATCAGCTTCACGGATCATCTCGTCAAGCTCCGATTCGGTCAGATTCTCGCCTGTGAGAAGTACCAACCCCAGTGAGCACATCCACCTCCACCTCCACCTCCGCCTATCCTCGAAACGCGAGCCGACGCACCGATGCTGGACATGACCTGCCGCAGCTCCGAGGCCGAGATGGAGCCGCTCCCGTCCTTGTCAAAGACCTGGAAGGCGGCCTTGATCTCCGCCTCGCTGTCCGCGTCGCCCACCTTGCGGGACATCATCGTCAGGAACTCGGGAAAGTCGACCGAGCCGTTCCCGTCCACGTCGACCTCGTTGATCATGTCCTGCAGCTCCGACTCGGTGGGGTTCTGCCCGAGCGAGCGCATGACGGTGCCGAGCTCCTTGGTGTTGATCGTGCCATCGCCATCTGTTCGTACCCGGGTGGTCGTTCAGATGTGTTTGAGAAGAGGGAATACGGGGAGAGTTGGGGACGAAGCTCGCCCGGCGGGGATACAGAGCAATAGATGGCGCGTGGATAATGGGAACGAGTGGGCACTGACGCGTCGCCAGGATATGTGCGAGTAAGAGGAATACTCACCTTTATCGAAGAGGGAGAACGCCTCCTTGAACTCTGGGAGTCTCGATCGTTAGCATCGCGCATGAGCCCCGCGCGGGGCAGTTCGCGTACCAGCAATCTGCTCTATAGGAGGAACAGATAAGTGGTCAGCACCCTCGCGGATATGGATATCACCTACCCTGGGTCTGTAGAGATTATCGCGTAGACACGCAAGAAAGTCAGAAATCCTTGCTTTCCGCACAAGGTCACGAGCTCGCGCAACTGACTAGCTGATCGGCCATGGTATGTGGGACGTAGACAATGCAAGAAGGTGGTAGTGGAGGGAGTGAAGAGACGGTTGATGGAGGTAAGTTAAAGTACTGCGCTGACCCGCGAACGATGTCCCAGACAGTCTAGCACGTGATACTGTGCGTTTGAGCGCTCGGAGGTTTGAAAACGCCTGCCACAACAAGCTGCAACTCCCCGGGCCAGCTCTTAACTCAAACTACTCTGAGTATCGATGGCAAAGAGATTCTAGCAAGAGAAGAAAGACCCGGGTGCTCGAATATAACTGTCCTACACGTCACTGTGTGGTCAAGCTCAGCGTAAGTCTTAACCATCCGAGCCTCCTCCGCCAATCTGTGACAATTCATGCTCATGGTTTGGTAGCATCGCCTCTGAGGTACTCCAGAGCTACAGGTCATATGTAGTGAATGCGCTGCAAGTACTGTGTCATGGTGCGGTAATTACTGTGTCATCCACTCGTTCGACGGTTGAAATTGCGGTGGGTTGAGTTCCGTCGTTGGCTCCTCTCGAGTAGTATGACCGGGATCACGATGTTGAGTTAGGGCTAGCGCTTCAGGTGCGCATAAAAGAGTCCGGCATGAGCATGTAGCCTCCCTAACTTGTTACTCATCTCACAACGATTGTACGCCGCTACGCTTTTACCACTCATTCGTCGCAATCCTAATAGATCTTTCAAACCCGAAGCCACCGAGTCTATATTTCCACTGCAAATACCAGTGAGCGAATTCAACGTGCGTCTGCGAGCACCCATCCCTCTCCCTATGCCTCCCAACTTGCTCATGTCCGCGTTGCAGATGGGCAGCTTTATCGTCGTGAACAACAGCGGCAACGACGTGCACGCGTTCGTCTCCAACTGGACGAACAGCGACGGCGACGAGAGCTGGTTCCGTCTTGCAGCCGGGTCCCGCGACTCTTGGGACCGCAACGGCTGGGAGTGCGTCGGGTTCAAGAGTGTCGGCGATACGCATCGCGCGGGCAAGTACATCCCTGTCGACCGCACCGTCACCTTCCACGGCTTCGACAAGAAGATCGATGTCGAGTAGACGAGCACGTCTGAGCATCAGATGAATGTGTAGTGTACCATATGTCCGAATGATATGCCTTATGCACCGGACGCTTCTATGAATGTTGCCATTGCGAAAATTAGCAGGTATAGTAGTATGAGGTCGACTCATCACGATACCTATCGTTTTGCGTACCGGAGGTAGCGTGATGCAACTGCGGGCGACGGTCGTTAGCGACGCGTGGTACTATCTTAAGTGACGCGGGCAGTATGACTTACAGATGGTAGCAACGACATTGAAGCCTGTCACAGATTTAACGGTCAAGTCATTTCATCATCCTGAGAGCACCGGACTCACCAAAGAACGCAAATAATATCCACGCGTCCCGCCACCGATTATCATAGCGGATGTTCAGCGTTAAAAAGTACTCGTCTCCAACCTGTAGGTAGGCATGGTTGTGAGCCAGGCATATTACGCGGAGATATGATCAGCTACTTACTGCGTACTGGCAGTAGCGACATGCTAATGTTTCGTTCGGGTTATCGAGGTATCCTCCAAAGCCCTGCACGAACTCATTCGCCCAGGTCGCGCAAGTCTGGCCCGCGGGAGGATCGAATAGAACGAACTCGTCCGTCTTGCACTGAATTGGCAGGCCACTGTTTGTAAAATATGGATAAGAACCGCATATTCTCACGCGACTCGCCAACCGATGAGGACTTACTGAAGCTCGGTAGACAGCATTGCTCCCAAGATGCGGGTGAACGGATTGATTTGGTACAGCCAGCGCCAGTAGGTCGGCATCACGTTATAGGGGATGGCCACACCGGAGAACGTGCCGAGGACGACGCTCAAGAACGGCGTGAAGAGCGATGCGATCTGCACGCTGGGAGATAGCGCACCGATCATCTGCCCAGCGCTCACGCCGAACAGCTCTACGAATATAATGACGAGGAGCTGGAAGAACACACCGCCAAGACCTGCTGAGCCTTGACCAAAGCCCATTGGAAAGACCTAGAGAATGGATGTAGCAGTCAGAAGTGCGTCATCAGGGTATATTCCGCCACTATACCATAAGAACCCAGTAAATCGCAGCACATAGAAGGGAATAAGGGATCTCCCCGACAAGTTGCGCCATGGCGAACACATAGGGAGAGTAGATGCGGCTGGACGCCTCTGTATGTCAGCATGTGAACTTGCGTTCAGGCCTCAGTATCAACGGAAGACAATTGTGACCTCGAATGAAGACGCTGCGATTGACGATCCAAATCGGTTCTAGCTGGGACATTACCATGGGCGGGAGCATGTTCACCCAAAAGCTGTGTGTGCCAGTCCACGGAGGCGTGAGCGGTATTCACAAACACTGGGGCGGGGAAAGACGCACATTCCAAAGACACGGAATTGCAGATCGCGCAAACCGTTACCCAGCTGCAAAAACGAGAGCGAGACCACAAGGGAGGTGGCTGCGTGGATGAACAGCCTGGCAGAGACATATTGGGGAGACCGCCACAGCTTCGTTGTATTGCGTCGCACAACCCAGAGAAGTTGGTGCCAGAACGGCGTGGCGTCTGTGGATTTGGGAGCAAAACCCGGTTATTCGATCTGCATGCGCACCACGACTAAAGTGACTTACACTCTGAAGCCTTCTGGTTGAGCAAGTCGGTAGACGTTGAGTGTTTGATCCTATCTATCTCTGCCAGGACATCCTGATAGTCTTTGGACTCCAGCCACAGCTCGTTCCAGTCTCGTGTCCCAATGCGCGGCGTCAGGCCCGCCCCGATCGCATCAAGCACAAACTCAGCAGGGTTGACGCTGGGAGGACAGTGCGCGCCACGACGGGAGAAGTAGTCGCGGAGAATGCGGCAGTCCTCTCCGATGTCTCCAAAGTAGACCGTCTTGCCGCCGGTTTCAAGAAGCAGAAGCTTGTCAAAAGTCTGGATGAGCAGTGATGATGGCTGATGGATCGTGCACAGGATGGCTTGGCCACGATCCGCGAGTTTACGGAGGAAACGAACGAGATGCCACGCGCTTTGAGCGTCGAGGCCTGAGGTGGGTTCGTCGAGGAAGAGGAGCGACGGACGGCTTGCGAGCTCCACGCCGATGGTAACTCGCTTCCGGGCTTCGCTGCTCAAGCTGAACACGAGCGCATCGGCTAGGTCTTGCAACTCAAGCATCTCGAGCATCTCCTCGACGTACTGGTCCTTCGCTTCCTTGGAGACACCCGCAGGTTGACGTAGATACGCTGAGAAGCGCATGGCTTCACGGACCGTGGCAGTCTCCTCGTGAACGTCCATCTGTTCGGCGTAGGCTGTGGTGCGAGCGAAGTCGACACCAAGCGGCTTGCCGTCGAGAAGCAGGGTTCCGGACACAACCCCGATATTCTTGCGCTGGGCGAGAACGTCCAGACAAGTCGTTTTGCCTGTCATGAATGGTCAAAAATCTATATTGAATGAAGATTCGGATGACTGGCTTACCAGCGCCGGAAGCACCCATGAGCGCCGTCAGGGTACCAGGCTTGACATACCCATAAACGTCATGGAGCAGTCTGCGAGTACCCCCTGGGATGGGAACGTGGTAGTTGACTTTCTCCCACGTGAACGTCTTGCCGCCAAGTATGATGGTTACGCTAGTGACCAGAAGGGAGAGTGAGACGTCACTCTGCGTGTAACATGCAGCCTCAACTACGCACCCGTCCTGGTACAATATGTCACTGCTTTCCTTCTCACCGTCACTCCTGCCTGTGCGCCCTTCCTTTCGCTCACAAAGCACAGCATTGCGTTTCTTGGTGTCGGCATCCTCGTGAGCAAAGACTGTACCAGGAGAACGACCGTCGAAGTGGGGAAAGTATTCAATCAAGACAACCTGGGTGATCTGAAAGACGATAAGAAACGAGACGAGGACAAGAAAATTGCGGCGCCAGAGGTCGGCGACGTCAAGTCCAAATCCGGCCCTCAAGTAGTCGCGGCCGGTGACGGTCACCTGAGCTGGCTGAGATCCAAAGAGCGTGCACACTTGGCTTGCACCTAGGCCGACCCTACACTCACGTTAACTGGCATGTGCGATGATGACCCGAAATGGAGTACTCACTGGTACTTGCTGACACCTGGCGGATTCCGAGGCACAATTGAGTCACCGTCACATGTGAGCTAGAACAACTTGTAGTGAGTGCGGGACACTCTCCAGGCAATTCCATGAAGGTACCTCTATATCCTTGAACTCATTCTCCATGATCCCCACCCATGCTGTCGGAGGGCTCTCTCAACGGGTGAGCTGTGAGACCGTATGGGACGCTACGTTACCGTATGTGATAGGGTTGATGTAGTACTGTATCGTCGAGAACGCTGTGAATATGCCGTCAAGAACATACAAGCGTGACGTGCACTCACAATCCAGAACAACCAGCGCTTCATCTGTGATACTGGAATCATGTAACCGGAGTACTGATTGATGTTCGGCATCAAGAATACCGCAAGTCGAAAGGCGGAGTCAAAGTTCGAGAACATGACCCCGAGTGTCCGGAACAACCCTTGTATCGTTAGGAACGTAGCATAGACCTTGGAAGGGGACTGAGTAGGTTGAAGTCTCATAAGAAGCGATAGACATACGAAGAGGTGATAGGTGAAGAACCCTCCGGCCGAGCGCGTGAGGTTGGACATCATGTAGACTATGAGGTTGAAGATCAACGTTCTCGTTGCTGAAAACGGAATATCTGACAACGTGTTCGCAATGGCTATCGCAGCGGGGCGATAAAGTGCATAGTTTGTCTAAAGGATGTCATGATGAGCCAATCGCCAGGATATGCCAGTGGGATACAACTGCCTACCTGCTTCTTGAGAATCGGACGACCAAGCATTTGGACGAACAGCTATATGATGTCGATCAAGCATCTTAGATACACTCTAGAGACTAAGGACGTACTTCACCGAACGTATCGAAACAGCAGTTCATGAGCCCAAGATATAACAGGGACCCACGGACGAACGCGCCTCGAGAAGTGAGCTGGAGGTTGAAGAACGCCGCGCCGACAACAAGGGCCATAATCTACACACATATTCACATCAACATAGGCCCAGAACTAGTCCGTCGAGAGGCTATGAACTCACGGTGGATAGTGCAAAGCTCGTGATCAACTGGAAGCGGTCCTGCAATCGCATTCTGAATTGCCGGATGAACAGAGCGCGGACCTGACCGCTGAGGCCCAGCGTATATGGGCTGTTCTTCGATACGCCCTTGTTCTTGCCGGCTTGGACGGCAGCGCGAAACGCGTCTTGATCGGACTTGTCTATTGCAATCCGCTGCTTGTACTCATCCAGCTCGCGGTACATGTTGTGGGCCAAGTGAGACTGCAAGAACGCTTGCTCGAGAGCTTCCGGAGTGCAGGGAACGTCGGCCTCTGAACGTCCTGGGGCGAACTGCCGCTCGTGCGGGTCTGTGCAACCGGTGAGGTAGTCCGGGGTGTTCTGGCGTGGTAGTGACTTGTATCCGAGCCCTTCAAAGTACGCGCGGGCTTCCGTCGGAGGGCCAAAATAGACTTGATGACCCTTTTCGAGAACGAGGATCTTGTCGAAGAGCTGGTACATACCCTCTCCTGCTTGGTAACTGTCGAATGATGGGTGGACGACGGGCTGGGATCAGAAGGGGGCGACTCACAGAGTAGCAAATGTTGTCTGCCCGAGAATGTCCGTCATGACCCGCATCGCTTTGATGAAGTCCAGCGCGGTACTAGCGTCCAAGCCGCGCGTGGCGTTGTCGAAGCAGATGACGTGCGCACGCGTCGCCATCATCTCCGCGATCGATACACGCTTGCGCTCGCCGCCGGATATACCACGCACAAACTCGTCACCGACGTACGTGTTCGCAGTGTGAGACATATTGAGCATCTTGAGGAGGGTGCTGCGAAGGGTCTCGTCAAACTCGCTGCGAGTCATGCCGGGCAGGCGGCCTCTCCGACCAGGAGTCTTCAAGGATAGCGCGAAGGCGAGGGTTTGAGCCACTGTCAGCGTGGCGATGTGACGATCCTCTATCAATGTGGATGGATGAGCCGTTAGGGCGGCCGTGTACTAGTGAATGGTTTACCTTCATCATTGTATACGACCTCCCCCTTGTAGCGCTTCGCCATCTCGTGTGCATCAATACCAGCGTACTTGACGTCACCCTGAACGGAGACATAGCCATCACGCTGGTTGGCGATAACTTTCAGGAAGGTAGAGCATCCGGAGCCTGGGCAACCTAAAACCAGGCACATCTCTCCGGGCTTGAGAATTCCAAATTGTCTGGATACATGTCAATGGAGAGAGAGAGACAGTTGAGAGACGAACATGTAACTCACGGGTGGAGAAGTCTAGTCAGCGGATGTTTGGACTTGAGCCCAGGAATGCTTGTGTGGACTAATCCCCTAAGTATACGGTAGGGAGCTAGGAAACCGTTAAGCGCATCCTCTGCGCATGGCACCGGTGTCAATGTCCATCGAATATAAATGAGACATCATGGTACATACTTCCAACTGTGTGGACGTAAGTCTACAGCGTCGACGATGTGGTGAGGCGTAGTGGACGCGGTTAGAACGTTTCAATGCTTCGCAATCAATGTGCGGCGCACCTTCTGCCCAGCATTCCCAACTCCATCTACTCGAAGATTCTCCCAAGTGACGCCAACGTGCTTGTGGAACATGCCTGCTTGCTGTGCGGCTTCACTGGCAGACGTGAGATATGCACGCAAGTCGAACACCTCAGGCTCCTCGGCCTGCTCAACGTCCTTCTCCGAATCGTCGAGCGACCGGGAGAGGAGTCGAGAAGACAAAACCCGTTGTAGGTGGTTGAAGTAGGCCTTAGCCTCAGCGACGCTGACATGGTGAGAGTCTCTTGACGTGGGCGAATCAGGGTTGCGAGAGGTGTCGACCATAGCAGTAGTGACGAGGGCTACGGTGGCGAAGTCGAGCTTCGAGCGAGTTCAGAGAGAGAGGGGGTCAGTGAGTAGAACGAGAAATGAATGCCGTGCGATTTGAACCACGGCTCGTTCATTTTCTTGGCGAGTGAAATTCGGGACCGCAGGAGTCAGACGCAGGAAGCCTCGTCGGTACCGGCGACTATATGCGAGGCAAGAGGCCCGGCCAGTCATGGGATCCTGGGACTGGACACGGCCCCCGGAAACATAAACACTGGCCAGGATACGCGCGATGTGAGTCAGCAAGGACCTCCACACTGCATTCCTGACCGTAGAGCTCTTTTCGCCCACAAAGGTGACGAATGTTGAAGATACCATCAACTTATCCGAGGGCTTGTGAGAGATGATGCAGTTGCTCGAGAATCACAGGCGGATGTGTCGCCCGCACATGGACATTTGATGTGAGAGACAAATGATATCGCGTTGGCATTTCTATACCTTGGCCGACGCCGTCGCGGTATACTTATATGTACTGTCATCATTTTCGGAACTTGGAGTGCCGCTCAAGATAGCTCGTCGTGTCCTTGAGGAAGAGACCGTCCAAGTGCTTTGATCATCTTGGGGAATTGTTCTTCGGCGCGCCGGTACCGTTTACTGGGGAAGCACAAGAGTCTTGCGGCAGTGGCTTAACCGTGACAATATTGGTTTCAACCGCCCGATGGTTGGATAGAAGATTACGTAAACTCGGCAAACGGCGGTGATGAACGTCGGAGCTCAAAAAGCTCCAACGTTCCCATACTTCAAATCCAAACGTTTAGAACCGCGAACCGCGAAAATGCTTGTCTAGGCAAGTGCCATTAGCGTTTGCTCAGCGCTGGACTGATCTCATGTAGGTGGTGCGGTGGCATTGTACTCTGGCACGCACTTGTATTGGCTCAAGAAAATGATTGATATTCAAGCGAAGGCGTCGGCTAGGTATGTGAATATGCATATATGTCCCCGGGTGGAGTCCGATAGCAGCTACTTCTGCAGTCAGTTGGGAGTCTCTGTTGGAGCGATTGGCTGAATATCTTCTCTTCATACTTACCCTCACAGTGAAGGTCGTTTTCCGGCACATCTCCGCGACCCTACATTATCATGGTGTCACAACAATCGAGGTCTCCATGTCTTGCAGTAACGCTCTGCTGACCCTCACTGTGCTTATCAAATGTCATCAAGACATACACGTGCGATCACTCCTCTTGCGCCCTCCAGTTTGCGACGCAATCCACGCGTGTTTTCGCGCCGAACCGAGTGGAAGCACTAACTGAACGAGTCCGGCCGAGCGATACCATGAACATGGTGCTGCGGCTGCGGGCAATATGAATGCTGCGGGGCGTCCGCGCACGCCGAAAATAGCTGTTCACTTCCGTTTTTCTGTTGAACTCACCAGTGCATAGGTCCCGGACGCGCAGAGCGCGAGCATCAACCGTGCGTGTCGAAGCGACACATTCCCAATGAGTAAGTAATCAGGCTGCTCAAACTGTACTCAACTGCCAAATACTAGACCTGGCCGCGGCGTGAGTTTGCATCTCCATGATAACAAGCTGCCTTTCGATGACGTGGCGAGCGCTCCAGGACATTTTCTCGGTCCTTGAGCTTGGAGCTCTGGAGCTCTTGACGGTACATCGCAAGAACGGCGAGGACTCGACCCGATTCCAGGGCTGAATACTCGGCTGGTTGCTCAACGTTTCGGCCACCGGGTTCCGCGCCCTCCGCCTCACGCTTGAGCAATCCTGCAAGTTCCTACCACGACCATCGGCGCTCGGTAGTCTGGACGAAATGAGCGAGCTGCGCTCTCCGTGCGCGCGCACCTATTCCCGTCTGCGCGTGCGGTGAAGGTCCATAAATAAGGTGCGTGCTCGCCAAGAATATCCACTGTTCAGCCCGTGAGGCTGACGCCGGTTAGCGCGGACGCTCCTTGAAAGTTGAGCTCGCCGGCAGGCCCGTGCGAGCTCGCAGCCCTGTCTATTCGCATCGCGGCCTTCGGGGCTTCGTCCGACCCGGAGAAGGTATTTGACGCGCTGCTTCTTCTCGAAGCCCCGTATTGATTCCGGGCCATGACGCGCCTCCCAATGCGTATAGACCGAACGGTTCGGGCACGGTTCTCAAGATCACAAGCGCGGCCTGGGTCGTGAAGGGAGTGCGAGACGTGGGTGCACATGGTGCGTGTCCTCTTCACAATGATATCGCTCGAGAGTCGATTAGATGCCGTTCAGGTCCTGATACATCATACATCTGGTCGAGACTCGATAGCGTCCCGAATGGTCGAGCTGCGGTCTGGCGAGGCGGGCGCTTCCTCTGCAGACTGCAAAGGCAACTTTCTCGGAGGCTCGAGGTCAGAAGGGACGCTGGACACTGACTGACATGCGTACACCCCTCACTAAAGGACTATCATGTGTGCTGAGTTCTCTGTACCCCTCAGGCCTCGGGTGGAGAAGGGCAGGAAAGCTCGTCTATGGGCATACTCCCTCTCACGCCGGCGGGAGTTCTCCGACTTCCGCCGCCGCTGCGGGACCGCGGGTGCTGAACTGCACAACATGGACGCCCGACCAGAAGCCCTCGTGGCAACTCCTCGATGTTCGACGTTCGACGTTCGACGTTCAGTGGTCAGCGGTGTCCAACGACCGTCGCTCCCACTGCGCACGCAGCATCAAACCTCGAGAGCACCGTCTGAAGTCTCAAAACCTTCCATCCCGGCGAATTTCATATCGACAGCATCCACCAGACATCTTGCTCGAGAATGGCAACGCATCGCGGTCGGTGCCTATACGGTGGTGGGAACCGTCCGTCCTCCCGGGCCGTCCGTGCCTCGCCGTGTGCCCTGTCCGAGTCGGTCAAAGTCAGACCTGGAACTGGACCCTACTGGACCTACATCATGAACGTTGAACTCCGGCGAGGGACCGTCACCCTCCAACCGTCCGCGTCAGAAGCGGCCCCGCTTCTCAAGTTCTGACTCTCAAACAGTCGTTCGGGGCCAAGTGGCGACTTGCTCGGTATTCAAACTTCGTGAATTCGTGACGGGGGGGCCCCTATCGATATACCGTCCATCGGAATGGGAAGACGTCCACTGACGGTCGCCACCACCGTGCAAGCTTGGGACCGCGACGACTCGCGACCTGCTATATGCGTCGCACACTCCCACCATCGCTGCGCTCGCCCGTCGCCGCCCCTAGTAACCCCAGCAGTTCGCCGTCGGCGCATCACGTTCGAAAGCTTGTCCTCGATGGGGCTCTCTCGACTTTGACACATCTGTGATAGGGGACCCCAAGCTCCAAGCTCCGACTCCATCCCTCAGGTCTCAACTCTCCTCGCGTGGCGCATCCTGTTCGGGAGCGCAAATAGGAAGCGGCGATAGCACCAGGCAGGCACAACCACCGTGACGGTCGCCGTGTGGGCTCTCGCTCGGAGCACCTCGCGAATGTGTCCCAAGTATGCGGCGCGTGAGTGACGAGTTCGTCTCGAGTACTTTGACGTCTGTATGGATGCCGCGCCCGGGTGCTGAACTGCAGGTGGCAACTGATACTCGCCAGGGTCCTGCACTGAGTAATACGTGGAGATTCGCGTGTGGCACCGGCAGCCTCGGGTGCGTTCCAGCGGCAGATTGTATGTAATGGCGCACCCCCCCAAGTTCGCGATCCACCGCGAGCCTGATACTTACTCCACAGATGTCCTTGTACCCGTGAACGAATACAAGACCACACGCGTACACAAGCCGCAACAGGGCGGACAGCGTTCGGAGCGCTCCAAATCCGAGTCCGAGTCGCCCTGCGGAAGCGACGGTGACTCGAGATTCCAGTGAGTCGCGGGATATCATTACATACGCGCTCCTCGTCCCTCGACGTGTGCACAGCACAGGAATACACCTCCAGCCAGCTTGTGGCACGGAGATCTGCGTACCGAGTACGGGCGCGATCTTTGATAATTAGAAGTATTTGGAGGAAGTGGACCCTGGACCGAATTCGAATCTGATGGCACAGCCATCACAACAGTGAACACCGCCTCCCCAACCTCCCCTCGCGATCGCGAGCCGCCGCCACGTTGTTATCCGCACTCGTCCTTCCTTGTACTCTCGACCGTGGGCGCCGCATCGCACGCGCAACAACTTCGCGTGCGCGCTCGTGCATAGATACCCGCGTCGGAACGTCGCGCTCTCAATTCCTTCCAGTGCCCACGACGTCGAAATTTGAGTCGAATCGGCCGTGACAGCTCGGCGTGCCACCCCGGACCCACGGACGGTCGGGTCGGGTACAATCTTGTACGTACGTACTATACGTACTTCCAGGCAACCTTCTGCCAGAAGCAACGCTCCCGCGCGCACCCGGAATGGAGTCACTAGTAGTAGTGTGGCCAGCCGGACATACATGATACGTAGTACGGTACAGGTGTTCCGGAAATTGGACTCAGGCTGTCCCGCACCAGTGCCAGTGCCGGGTTCCAAATGAAAGTACTCAAGTTACTCGCAAGTTCTGCCAACCGGTGCCGTGGCCCGTTTATCCGTTTGCACACCTGTGCGCTGTGCGGCTCGACTTTGCACCAGGCGCTGCTACGTGTCACCGGCGTTCAACGTTCAACTTCAGCATGCACGGCTCCTCGGATTCCAGAAGCAGCCACGAGGCGGCGCTAGCGAGGCGGCGAGAGGGGGCGCCAGGGTGCCACCAGCAGCTGGATAGAAGCAGCGCAGAGTTTGACACGAACCTTGTAGCCAGCGGAGGCACCGGTGCCACCCCCGCGGGCGAGCGTCTGGCAGTACTCAGTACGTACTACGCCCGCAGCGAGGCTTCGTGTTCTGTTTACAGAACACCCCGACCCGCGAGGCCTCACAGCATCACGCACAGGAACCAAAGATAGTATGTGACTTTCTTCAAGTGCGACTTCGAGTTCGAGGACTACGTTATACGTCAACAGGCAATTACAGCATGTCCGTGGGGGTACACTATATACACCGCCCATCGCGGGCGGACAGAGCGAGGATCGGGGTGGGGGTGGGGGGATCGGTACTAGTCCGAGGTTTAAAGGATTGCAAAGGTGTAAGGTTAAAAAAAGCAAAAGCGTAACAACAGAGATATACTGATCAGAGTGATGTGCAAAAACGGGTAGGGGAACCAGTCTACACGTTTGGGGCGCCAACAAGATAATAGGCGAAAAAAACGATAGCAGTCCGCGCGCGGGGGCGGGCGCGAGGAGAGAACAAGGAGTGTGTATTCGTAGGCGAATTAAAGTCGATTCGGAGCAGCAGCACGGGCGAGGCGAGGCGAGGCGAGGCGAGCGAGCGGACGAGATCGAGTGCGGTAAGCTATTTATACAGTGTAACAGTGTAAAGCGTATGAGGGGAGAACCTGAGAACGAGAACGGGAATGCAGGTGTACTTGGGATGCGAGCAATGTGCTGTGTGCGAAGAGCGGAGAAGGCGAGAGAACAGAACGGCTCGGATGTGCGTATGAGACGTCCAGACATCCCGAGACCGATTAAGGTGAGAAGGTATGAATAACTGGGGCCGAGAGGCGACATGAGGGGCAAGGGAGGGCCGCGCATGAGAGTTCATGTCATGGCCAAAGCCCCGGGGGCAAGACGATGGAGGACGAGCGAGCGGGTTCGCAGAAAGGGCGTCGTGCGTGTCCAAGTCGAGTTCCCAAGAAAGACCGATCGTTATATTGATACAGTGGGGGGAATGTGCACACGTCCGTGCGGCGCGGGGGTCGTCGGCGTGTCGTCGTCTTGTTGATACAGCGGGGTATATCGTGTCCCGCGAGGGGGTAGTGTCATGGGGCGAGAACGGTGCAGACAGCGTCGAGCGCGTGCAGGTGCCTCGCAATGAGTAAGTTTGAAAGAGAGCATCCCTGACGCGTGCGTCAACCGTCACGCAGACTCGCCCCAGGAACGATGGAGTAACGTCCACTGTCCCGGGTGCGCTGGACGGAAGCCCAGTACGGTGCCTGTTTGGCCTGGAGGCCGCGCAGTAACCTGAAGAGGGTCGCGCGGACTGTGGGGGAATATCGTGCGAGGACCTCAGGAGAGGGTTTCTCCGCAAGAAGGCCCTCGAGCACGGTGCGGAGAGTGGCTGGAACGTCGAACAGATCACTGGAACGAGAGACTGTGAGCCGGGCCGTTCTCGGACTTATGACAGTGAGAGAAAAGACAATGAAATAGAACAATAGAAATTGAACGTGGAATGTAAGGAACAGGTGGACAAGCGAAACTCGGGAAGCAGGGGAGGAGGTAAGGCTATGAGCGTAAGTGGCGGAAGCTAGAAGGCCGGGAATGGAAACAGGGTAGCTGGAAAAGGCAAGGCGGGGGTAGGCAGCGCATGGGACCGGAGGAGGGGAGGCCGGAAGCAGGAACGGCAAAGGGACGCAGGGGACGTGAGAGGAGAGGACGTGTGCATATGGAGCGGCAAGGTGTGCGACATGAATGGAAGCGCGGCCAAGTCCCTCCGACCGCACCGGAGAAGCGCCGGAAGCGACAGGGCATGACGCATCCGGCCATCCGGACAGCGCGGCGCTCGGCCACAGTGCGCACGAGTCAAGCGGGCGGGAATGCGGGGGTGAAAGTTGCCAAATGCGGAGGACGAGGGAAATCGCAATATGCACAAGAATGTGCGGCACGCAAAGGGAAACGTCGGTTGCGAGACTGGACAAGACTCACCTCATGTCAACGCCAACGCGCCAGAACGCATGCACGGTCGAGTCGAACTGGCGACCGACGAGAAGGAAGGCATCGCTCACGTCCTCCTCGTATGCGGAGCCCTGCGACCATAGCGTGAGGACCTCCTGCAGCTGCTTCGTGAGACTGAGGAGGCGCGACACCGCGCGTTGAACCTCAGATTCTGGGCGCGACGACAGATTCGTCGAAGATGGTGAGGGAGGGATAGGGGACACGGGGGAGGAGGACGTGGAGGAGACGGTGCATGTCGAATCAGCAGATGCTGGCCGCCGCGCAGTCTGCATGGGGTCAGGATAAGACTGCAGAGAGGGATGCGGGGAACTCACGTTGACACTGATGTACGTGGGCTTGGGGAGCTTGCGAGGCCATTGAACAGGGTTGATAGGCTGGCCGATGACGAAGCTGCGGGGGCTGAGAGGGACTTGCATGATGGGAGCGGGGGCGGGATGATAGATGGTGAGGCGGCTGCGGAGGAGGCGGGCGGATGGCGGTGGAGAGCAGAGGACGGGGACGTTAAGTAGGAGTCGGCGAGGAGAGGCGGGTATGAACAAGGAGACCGGCTGCGCTGGGATCTGGACTAAGGAGGGGACGGAGTCCGTCAAGAACGGGGACCAGGGCCTTCTGACGCTCAGAACCAGGCGTACTCATATAGTAATCCGCCCGCAACCGTTGCCGCCGGCGTCGCCGCCACAACGCTTCTGACCTTCTCCTTAGGTAATCCTCCAGTGCACCGGATTCTGTCACTGTCCCACATGGCCCGCCGAGCGCTCTCCTCCCGCCGATCCGTTTCACCCGCCCCTCCCGACTCCCATCGCCCCCAGCGCGCGCACCCTCAGACCTCAGCTCGGGGCGAGGGTGGGGGCCTGCGCGGCGGGGGGCACACGTCCTCCTGCTGCGTACGGCAGAACGCGTACGTCCAAATGGACTGGCTTCCACCCGGCTGCGACTTTCCAGAAGCTCATGCGGCCACCTGCAGTACGCAACTTATCTCAGATTGGACGCGCTTCACCGACTGAGCTCGGGTTTCAGTTCGCGCTCAATGCCGCCTTCTCCACGCGAACCCTGTGAACATCCGGCCCTCCGACTCTCCTCAATTGTGCGAACGTCCCTGGCCCCGAGCGCCCGTCACCAGTCCGGCGATGGCCAACGCCTGCGTTGCACCAGGTTTCCACCGAGTCTCGCCGCTCGCACCCTGCTCGAGTCAGTCCACGCTCCTATCCTATCTGGATTCTGCTCCTCTTCCCAAAACCCTCTTCTCGTCTTCCCCCGCCAGCCTCGCCACGCACCCCGACGTGAGATAACACAGCAAGTCCCTTTCCACCCGCCCTTCCACCGCATCAGCATCATGATCCATCCCGCTGCCCGAGAGAGTCTCCATCGATGGCTTTCGCAGTGGCAGTCTATCCGGATTAGGCGAATCAGGCGCGCGGCCATGTCGGCGTGACCCCCGAGCCATTTCTCTCGATCGCGGCCCCGGGGCTATTCTCCCGAATTCCCCGCACTCCGAGCCTCCGACATCATCTGCTCCCTCCGCCGGCTCCTGACGCCCTCCCTGCCGCCGCCCCTCGTCGACGTCCATATGGTGCGCCCGTCTGCGCCCGTGTCGGCAGCGCTCGCTCGCCGGGCGACGCGGTCCACAACGCGTGCCTCCTATGGCACAGAACGCACAATAGCGTGCACTCGCGCCCGAACACGTTCTTGCTGGGCGTACTGTACTTACGCTACGCGTTGCCAGTACGACTAGCGCGAGCGGGCACGCGTGGTGATTGCTCATTCCCGCAGCAGCACGCAGCAGGCCGGCATACGGTCCCGGAGACGTCAACCCGTGAGTCCTCTGGGCAGCCCAAAAATTGCACGAAGAAAATAGCCGGTCACTAGCAGGTCTGTCCTTCGCGTCTTAACGTCATAACCATGGTGACCTGCTTGCGACAGGTTTGTCTTCGGCGATTTTGCTGGCAGACGCCGAATTCTGGCCACTATTGACTCAGCGCGTGTCCGAAGAGTGCAGCGTTAACGTTCGCACCACCTCTCGATGGGGGAGCGGAGCATGACAGAAGGCCGAGGCTGACTGTAGTCTGTAAGCACGAACATTGCAAATCCCGGTGCGACGTTTGCCTTCCTCGGCCGTGAATTGCGTGCAGCACACTAATCAGCAACTCAGTGACTAGCATGCTCATCCATCACGATTCACGAGTAGCAGCTACGCGCGGGCACACTGAACACCGAGTGATCCGCCGCGGAATCAAAGGTATCGCGCTAGCTGCGGCATCCTCATTTGAAGTCGCGCCCCTCCCTTAGTCCCGTGCACCTATTCCAATTGCACTGATCATGATGCCTGTAACTCGTAGCAGCCCCCGCGCCGTGATAGACAAGCAAGATACATTACCGCGCTCGTCCTGATGCCGGTGCCCTTGGACACTTGGACAAATCGGACGCCCCGCCCCCCCACACCCACCGGCGACGATCCCCTCGCCGACCCGCCCTCCGAGCTCCAAACTCGCGCCGAGCCCGACCCTTGCGTCCGAGCCGGCCCCAAACCCCGAGGCTTGGTCTCTCCGAATCGCCCGGGGATGCTTTCCACCCGAACCGTGGCGCACGCTGCCTATTTCGAATCGCGATCAAGTCTCCGCCCGACCCCGCGCCTGCGGGGCGTAAGAACTAGAAGCACGCGACGTACATAAACGCGCGCCCCCTCGCGGCGGCGTCGACGCCTACTTACGACGCGTGACGTCGTGGGCTGAGCTGAGCTGGGCAGTCGCAATGCAACATTGCAAGCTCTCATTATCCAGTGGCCAGTGGCCAGTGGGCCGAGGCATGCGCCCCGAGGCCCGCGTTCGCCATTCCGAGTCGGACGTCAAGCTTCAAGTGTCCCCCGGTCAGACCCCGGTCCCATCGTGACGACCCTCGAACCCCGATCGACCTGCGCACCTAGGCCAGGAGGCGCGCTGGTGACGAGCATATGCATGTTCGGTCCGTTTAGTGGCAGAGGCTAATTGGACAAGAGTCGCCCAATACGCTTGCTTCGACTTCCCTGGCTCGGACGCTCGCCTCCCGCCTCGTGTCGCCCGATGCTGCCATTGTCCGCCCCAAAGCGGCATCCCGCCGCGTCGCTTGAGGCGTCCGCACCCGATTCATACCTTTTCATACCGTAAGTATCACTTATGCGTAGACCCCAGGAGAGGGCGAGGGCGGGCCCGGACGGCATTTGGACATTCAATCGCGCGTCGCTTGGCCGGCGCCGGAGCCGCACTGCTGCCGCCGCCGCCTCGGATGTATTCAGGGCTTTGAGGGGGTGGGGGGCGTTTCGTGTTCTGCGAGACGGCCGGAGGCGAGCTTGCACATTTGTAGATGTATGGTAGGGCCGCGCTCGGCGTTAGGTAGCGTTGCTACGTTTTGTTGCTAGTCACCAGTTGACGGCAGGCGGGCGGGCTGCGGCGTCGGGATGTTTCCAACCGCTGGGGCTAGTAAGGGTCCGGCGGTGGATGTGGCACGCTCGTATTCGCTGGGGTTTAGTCCGGTCTGTCGCTTTTCATGCAATACTTAGGTCTTAGTAGCAGATGTGTAGAACGTACGAAGAGGCCCAGCCGCCGCACTCTCTCGAAATATACCCTCCTCGACTTGCTGATGACTGAGCACTGACTTGAGCTTAGACTGTGCCGACCGTGCGTTGTCCTACGGAAGCACAGAGCGCCGCCGACCAGAAGTTTCGTATCTTTCTGGCGCGCAGTACATCTTAATAGTGGGTTTGGACTAGTCTTGACGCTGAGCCACAGGAGTCCGAAGTCGGAGACGAGAAAGCCCTCATGGACCGTGCGCCACATTCTTCTGTCCGAGGCTTATCTTCCAGAATCGAGAACATGGCGCAACGCAGCGCATGCTCAACTGAGATGCTTTCGAGGCGCACGCGCAGAGGGTCGATTGAACGCCGCGGCGCGCCAATGCCACATCGGGCGGCTTTGTGGCCAACCGATTGATGCGCCGCTCACGTATTCCCGCGCCCCCCGACGCGCGTCTACTCGGGTCAGATCGAGATATTTGCCATTTGCAAATGGCTTGGTATTCGCTGACTATTGCAGTCAAAGTGACAACAGACTTGGTTAGATGCGAACCGGGCAATTCTGAACTTGGCTGTCCGACTGGAAGCTCTGCCTTGTCCGGTGTGCACTGAGTGCCCAGTGCTCCCACTACCCGCCCTCAGTGATGAATGCGCCTTGGACGATCGACTGCCAGAGGGAGTAGACGGCGCGGAGGTTGACGGTAATTCACTGAAGTTGTCGTAGCAGTCGAGGTTTGCCTACCATAGGGCCCGGCCTCGAAGGCATGAAACGAGGATTCCAAAACACAATCGAGGCAGAATCAGTTGCACCCGCGCATCCTGCCTTCCCAAGCTGACGACGCTGAGGCCCGCAACGCTTTAGGCGCTTTTTTCTCCGAGCTGGGGCTTTACCTGATGTGCATGCGGTATGGGAGGGTGGAGTAAGGTGCACGGACTCGGAGAACGCACCCCGAGAGTACGGGAAACCACCTGTCCGACTCGGAGTGTGGATGTGCGAATTTCCGTCTCGAATGCCAGGTTGAAGACCTGGCCAGGGCGCCCATAGCTCCAAAGTGCTGATATGTTTCAGCTAGTCCTCCAGCATAGGCCGGCCGTATCGATACCTTGGGAACATCTAACCATACCCTCTTCGGTGTTCAACTAAAGTCCGAGGGCCCGTACGGTGTCCAAGGATCCGCCCTGTAAGGCTCGGGTGTCAGCGTAAGTCCTAGACGGACAAGTAAATGTCCACTGCCTACTCGCAGTGAAGCTTGAAGAGTCGAATTCTTGCTACGTCACGGTGTATGGGAGGTGTAAGCGCGCGAGCGTCGTAGCGGATCAAGACACCCCGGTACGGAGATTCGGCGCTAAAGGGTTTAGTATGAGCTCAGCGCCGCCTCTGCCCTACGGAATCCTAATCTCCAATCTCTCCTACTGGCGACTCCTCAGTGACCCATACAACTCTTGAAGACTGCCCGTTCTCGAACGCCTTGAAGCTGCGCCATCTGCCGAGTGGAATTAATCAAGATTCTGACTCGGAGAACGGATATCACTCATCCATCGTGCACCCGTGCGAGGCTTAGTGCATCCTGACAGGGCCATTTCAACAGCACCAACTTCAAGGAGTCGCCAGTCACAGCGTTCCGGATATCCCGACGTGGGGAGCGCAGGGAAGATCACGCTTCTAGCCGCATACGGTTTGGTCGGCGGGTGGACAATCGCAAAATTAGGACGTTTCTGGGAACGTGTTAGTGAGTACCGCACTTCTACGGCCTGGTACGCCCTCACATCCGGGCTGCGGTGCGTTCTCGAATACCGCTTCGTGCTCTTGCCTGTATTCTGGAAGAAAGCACATCAGTCTGTGCTCCGGTGCAGGGTGCGGACAATAGTCGTCCCACACGCGCAGAACCCGGTGACAAGGCCGCAGGCGGTGAGCTCAGCATGACATACTCGGGTGCGCGGACGCGTTCACGATGGATTCTGGAATGCCGTGCATCCGAGAAGGTGCTGTTCCGCGGAGGGATGCACCATTGTGGTCTGCATATACGTGTCTCCCGTCTTGTGAATGCATTATGCTTAGTATCGGCTGCGGGTGCTGCAACATATTCGGACCCCGCCATATGCTTGGAAAGCATTCTTCCGTATCCTTCTAAGCGCAGCCTTGTTGGACGGTCGCGACTCGCATACGGTTCAAGCGGAAGCTCCGCGCCCGCGCTCTGTCCATACTCGCGTCCACAAGTGGTCCACGAGGCCTTCTACGACCCTGAAGCTGACACGGTCTACCACAGAACGCCGCGGTGCACGCACATACGCCCAGAGCGAACCATCTAGCCGGATATCCAGCACAATAACACCGGCCTCCCTGCATCGGAAGAAACATGGCACGACGTGAAGGCCTCTTTCCTACCGGGTCGATAGGACGCTCCGGCATCAACCTGACACGGAATGCTTCGCACGAGAGTCTCACAGCGCACCCTCTGCTCTCGCCTCCGCCCGGGCCGTCCTCGTTCTCCACTCCGACTGCTCCGGCGACAGCCTCAACGGTCTCCACCTCGGCGAGTTCTGCGCCTGGTAGTACAGAGAGTGTGCAAGCCCCGCGATACGTCCCGTATACACCAAGACATCGAGGTGCTCCTTCGCCTGCCACGACAACGCCTGCGACAAGCTCCACCTCTCACCCCACGCCGCCGGATCGCGATGCAGCGAACCGATTGCAACTCATGCACCTCAAAGCTGCCGCTCAGAACGTTGGGTTGGATGCTGCGAGCACAGGATGGATGATCTTGGAACGATTTGCGCTGGAGGCAGAGCGGACGACGGAGTGGAATGACATTTGGAATGCGGTGACGGAGGGCAAGGTGAGTCTAGTTTTATTGTCGACGTCCCTCCACCCATCTACAAGCACTTGCTGAGCGCGCTGTCTGCTCTTATGAAGGCCACGCTCCTCCTACCTCGAGACCAGCATCCGTCCAATGTCGCAGTCACGGCGGAATTCATCAAAGATCACGTTGCTTTTTGCGATGCTGGTGCAGGATCCAAGATCACGAGTGTGACCACTCTGTCGGGACTTCGAGGATGTATCACCGAGTACGCCGTTGAGAGTTGTCTTGTTCAGATCACACATGCTAATCCGGGACCTTCTTGGGACTTATATATGCGCTGTGTGACTTTGACGTGAACAGAGATGTTCTAACGTTTCGTTCGACGCTATCTCCATCGTCAAAACCTTTTCAAGCCCTCTTGACGCCCGCTACACGGGCTTCGGCATTCACTTCCCTCGCCCCTCTACCTAGACCTCTATCTATCTCACCTACTTCACCTGTAGATGGCCATCGACGCCAACAACCGCGCAGCGCACACTCATACCCCTCATTCCCAGTGCAGGCGCATAGCAGTGCTCTGCCTCTTCCTCCGCGGCCTGCACCACATGTCAAAGGGCCGCCGCTGCCTCCACGACCCACCACTAGACAGACCTTCCCCATAGCCTCAGGCAGCGGGAGCGGCGCCCGACTATCGAACCCGTTCGCGTCCCTGTTCGGCCGAGCCACCACAAGCTCGCCGACGCCCCCCGCAAGCCCGACGACGTCCACAAGCGCATTGCCACCCCCCCTCGAGCCGTCGACCTCCCCGGGCTCCACGGTCTCGCCAACGTCTTCCACAGCCGGCGCGGCGGCAGAGCATGCGCCGGCGCTGGACGTGCCCGCGTACGTGATCGGCGGGCGGATACAGCGCGCGCAGGTCCTCGGCGGGATCGCCAGCTCGGTGCGGGGCGAGATCGAGGACGCGCTCGCTAGCGAGGGCGTCCCTGCGTGGGTGCACGAGAGGGTGGTCGAACGCACGCAGTGGCTCGGGCCGGTCGTGTATGGCAGGCCTGCGCCTGCTGCAGGGACGGGCACGAACACCGATGGGCGGAGGCGCGTGAGTGGACTTGGCGCGGGTGCGAGCCCTGGACGCGCGCGTGGCGCGGGGGGATCGGACGGCTCGAGCTGGGAGGTTGCGGGAGAGCTTACGGAGGTTGTTGAGGGCGGGGGGATTGAGGAGGTCGCGAGGCGGTTGCAGGAGCTGTGGTACGACTTGGAGGAGGAGGTCGAGAAGCGCTGGGCTGAGGACGTTGCGAGGGAGGGCCACAAGGGGAGGTGGCGGAGACACGGGAAGGCGAGCAGTGGGAGTGAAGGCGAGAGCGAGAAGGACAAGGAGGATAGCAGCGCGGAGAAAGAGAAGGATGTGAGCGAGAAGGGTGGTGATGTTGACGAGCAGGAGAGTCCGAAGGCGATTTATGTGAGGCGCGTCATGGAGGCCGTCGAAAAAACGGTCTGTTCGGTCTACTATGACAGGTAAGTGTTGTCGATCCATTGTGACAGTGCGTGTGTTGATGACGGCGTTAGGCTATTTCTTCCTCCCGGTACAGATGATGCCTCCCATGATGAGGCCCTCTCAAGCCGCATCGCTGCTGTGAACCTGCTAGACCTAGGGCTTGGACATCTTGGTGTTGAAGTTGGTCGCGCCGAACGACAGGTTGAGGCCCTTGTGAAGGCTTGCGGACAAAGTGAGGTGCCATACGATGTCTCTGACATAGATTACATTACTGATCTTCACGTGGTCAGCGCTGGTGCAGCTGGACACTTTGTGTCGATCACCCGCAGAGAAAGCAGCTACTTTGGTCTCCGTACATAAGACCCTTGTCGGTGTGTGATTTGAGTCATTTCATTGCTCGCAACAAGCTAAACCTGGGGCACAGATGGTCTATCAAAGCTTCCTCCTTTGCGATTGAAGGCTGAAGATGAAATGCTGGACGAGAAGACTCCCATGGCGAGTTCGTTCGGGAAGCAAGTTCACCCTGACGATGATGATGACTTGGACAGAGCTGTCTCTCCCCCTCCCGCTGTGATCGTGTCTCCAATCATTGAATCTTCCGCCGATGGCGAATCGCTACCAACAACGGCGACTGAGACGACGGCATTGCTCACACCTGACAACGCTTCTGGGACATCCGAGTCAAGCAACGCTTCTGCAAACTCTCTTATCCTCACCGTATCTCCACCTCCAGAATCTGCTTCGACATCGCCAGCGCCCACCGCAACCCCTGTCTCCGGCGACATCATCCTCCCGTTGATGATCTTCGCCGTGGTAAAGGCCAACCCTCCGCACCTGGTCTCCCACCTGCTATTCACCCAGCGCTTCAGGCGGGAACGTGTTGCAGGTGGAGAAGAAGGGTACTGCCTCATCAACCTCATGGCCGTGGCCGAATTCCTAGAGAACGTCGACCTCGCTGCTCTCGGGCTGGGCGAGAGCGAGAAAATGGTAATCAGGTAAGTATCATGACTGCACTTTCGGCTATTGCGGCCATTGCTTTCCTTGGGCGTTTCATTGCCCCGAACATGCTGTGTACCTCCCGGCGTGAACCTTGTCATAGTGGAAACGCTACTGCGCGCTTCCATACTTCGTCCTCGGTCTTCTCCACCTTGTCTTTCGTTGCGCTAATGCCCTCTCCGCACAGTACCGCAGAGCTCACACCCATCCCTATATCCCGGCCCGGTTCCGAATCAGGCTCCCCACGGGTGCCACAATCGAGTCTGCGCGGTCGGGTAGAACAGCAGGTGGACGCACTGGCGGGGTCTGCGAACAAGGTGCTCACGGGCGTCGTTGATACGTCCTTCGGCGTCCTGCGTGCCCTTCTTCCAGGGCAGGCGTCAGATCCCCACGCGGAGGTCCCTACGCCACCCATCGACGCAGACCAGAGCGCTGCCCCGTGGAACCTTACACAGCCCCGATTTGGGCTCCTCCGGCGAGACACGCACTTTTCGATAGCGAGCATCGCGGCTTCACTCCCGGGCCGATCGAAGTCGTCTCAGGGTGAGGAGCATGGACAGCAAATGATGGAGGTCCCATCGCGCCCGGGTTCGAGCCGGTCAATGCGCGCTGACGATGTGTCGCAGTCCGAAGAGTCGAGCGAGGAAGGGGACGAAGAAGAGGAATACGACGAGGAGGAGCACGACGCGCGCAGCATACGGAGCTTCGAGAGCATGATGAGCCAACGGAGCCGCCAGGCTCGCAAGCGCAAGACGACGGGCGGGAGGAAGAGTCTTGCAGATAGGCTAGCGAGCGTGCCCGGCCTCTCGAGACTGTCTCAAGGCGGACCCAGTGACACATCGAAGGTCAGTTCCATTCAGCCGGGCTCTTCCGGTGGCTCGTTTTGACTCTCTTGTAGTTTTCTCCTCCCAGTTCTCGCCGTTCGTCATTGCTTGTTCCACCTCCTGGCACGACGAAGCGCCCAGAGTCACCCGTCTCTTCTCGAGCCCAGTCTCCCGTCGCCATCCGTATATCTCCTCCCAATCACCGATTTTTGACGTGTAGCGAGGACGATATCAAGGTGTCAGAAGTTGGCGAGCTCCTGAGGGAGTATAAGCGCCTGGCAGAAGCTGTCCGCGCGATGGGAGGTTTCCATGAAGAGTAGGGCGAGCGTTCCCTTATGCGCTGATTCAGGCGCTGGTTGTCGTTCGGGCCATGGGTCATACAATCTGGCGCACTTATTGAGATGTAACATATGTGTTTCTTCGATCGGATCTGATGACTACCCCCAAGGTAGCCGCCTCTTCGCCTAAAATCACTGCGCGACCTGATACGTGAGTGCCTGTGTTCATCACGGCCCTAACTCTTTGGCATGATGACACGCAAGGGACGCCACGACATGAAGAGGTGAGTACAGTCAAACGTTTACTTCATCCTACTGCGAGGACGTCTCATTGACCCGGATCCACTATTCAGGATGACCAGGTCATCCTGGTGAGCTTTCGCAAAGGCAGGTTGCGCTCGAACGGCCTTACCAATGGTTTTCTCTTGGCGAACAAGCCCACGACACCAGATCATGTATCTACGCGACTGAAGTACCAAAGTTCGGATGAAGACTCCGTGGCGTCACCTTTCATGAGGTAATCTCACGCTTGTTTTCACGCCGATGCTTCTTTCGAGCCAGATCCCCGGTCCAATACCTCGTGATGCTTCCGCAAGATCTATGAAAGGCGACAGGAAGGTTCAACGCAGGAGTGAGTACTCCGTCTAGGCACGATCTCTGGCTATCTACCGCTGACTCGAGGGCTTCTCGAGGGTTCTCGCCGGCCCCGATGAAGAAGAAGAAGAGCGCTCCGGCTTCGGTAGGCGATACTCTGAGCTGAATGTCGGTGCGCAACTAAACAACCGGCGTACCTACATGAGAGAACATCGTCCCGACATGTGCTCGGGAGTGTC
Source organism: Earliella scabrosa (assembly GCA_022605405.1). Classification (NCBI taxonomy): domain Eukaryota; kingdom Fungi; phylum Basidiomycota; class Agaricomycetes; order Polyporales; family Polyporaceae; genus Earliella; species Earliella scabrosa. The sequence continues at coordinate 1,972,669 of JABYQQ010000004.1, read as the reverse complement.
ATGTCATTGGGGTAGAAGTTGACTCACGACGCTGAATTTGCCTTGTAAGTCTAAATTGACCATAATATAGCAACCACGGTCATAGGAACTTCGTCCCCGTAAGTACATTCAATGAGTTCACCATAAGTCCTTCCCAATCCACCGCTCAATTGATTTCGACTCGCTCATGCCTGCTTCCCGCTTGGACTTGATGCACTGCTAGTCTGACTGAACGTTCTTTCCTGTGTGCGGAGCGCGTCATGGGTCCGAACGGTGCTACACAACGCGCAGCAGTCGGAGCTCAAGCAACCGACGTCTAACCAAGGAGGCGATGCGAAATGCCTTGATAGATGCGCATGCTCCGGTCGCCTCGCCGCCTCAATGTAATAGCTGACGTCCAACACGTAGCCGCGTCTGACTGCGCCACGTCCCGGTCTTATATCTTGGGGTGGCCCGACGAGCCCACCGGACAAATCAATGATGGATGCTTCAATGACGCTGCGTCGGTAAGTAGACCCGTCCATGAATGCCCAGTGTCGGCTCATACTCAATATATCCGCGAGATTGCCTATATCCTAAATTAACCATGCATCATGTGTACACAAGTCAAGTCCGCATAGAACTATATCAAGTCTCTTTCTATGGTCCAAGAGTCATCTGAAGGTGCCATTGTTTTCCCAAACGCCCCCTCGGGCAGCCGTGGAACCTGCTAGTTACCATGATTTTCGGCTCCTTCCACTCCGAGTAACTGAACATGCGTAGTGGGTGTTCGGAGTCAAGACCACCGCTCATCCCCGTACCACTGTGTCAGGTTCGTACGCTTACACGTCCTATAGATCCCTTGGAACACAGATGTTCGTTGGACCTAAATGATTACTGACACGACGGGCACCGCCCCAAAACCGGTCGCCAGAAATGTTCGGGAAAATCTCCACTGAGGCGACCTGACTTGATCTTTTGAGCATGATTATCGTTATCTGGAGAGGTAGCATTAGCTGGAGCCTTGTCGAGCCTTTAAGTGAGCAAGGAAGGAAGCCTTACAAGTGAACAAAGACTGCGACTGGAAAGGATGGACAAAGGTAGCCTATCAATGACTCAGAAAGGCCTCCGAGTGAATGTCACCTAATCAGCGCGCAGATATGTCACATTCCGACCATTATGCCACGTTCTGCTGCCCTGGATAGGTCACCTCTTCCCGTTCAAACCCCCCGCCACCGAATAGTTCACCTCGAGGGAACATTTCTTTCTATCGGAAATGACACCGAAGTATTCTTCATTTCCTACTACCGGAAAGTTGAGCTATAGTGTCGGTATAGGTTAGCTGTTACAGCGCCTCATATGCATGGTGAATGTTCAGGTCAGGTCGCCTCAGTGGAGATTTTCCCGAACATTTCTGGCGACCAGTTCTGGGGCGGTGCCCGCCGTGTGACTCCAAACCTTCCGGAAACCGCTGCAGCCGGTCTTCTCACGTCTTGTCATATAGGAGACCGTAATGGACCGTTATCGGGCCCTTGAAGAGGATTCCATGCTCTGCTGTCAGGCGAGCCACTTCATCTGAGTACACAACAACTTTGACCTTGGTCGTCGGACACACACTGGCAGGTGACAGGCAAGCAAGACCTTATGGTTGTGAATTGCCTCAGCGTTCGGTGTAGTAACACGGTATACCCGGTACGGCGTGTCCCTGCCCCCGGTACCGAATATTTGCCCCCGATGGATCACATTCATCTTCATCAGACGTTATACACTGTCCACAAAGCACATGGATTTCAGCACGTTACGTTCTGGGACCCGGTTAAGTTGCCCTTTCGACCGTTGAGGTGCGTGGCCGTCTAGAGGTGCGACGGCATAATAGTACGCCGACGATGCTGAAGAATGGAAAACTCACCATTGAGACGTTTTGCATTTCTACTACATGCAACATGCGAGAATACTTCGCTCAAGACGTGAGGTGCGGGCCCCTTTTCCCTCAGGCTGTCTATCTGACACTGATTGTCATCCTCAGTCGGGAAAATATACCCACTGGGCGCGTCTCTGTGGGCGGCTATGGTCACGTCTGCTCTGTGTTTCACTGTTGTTGCGCGTAAGCCGAGGCCGCACGGAATCCGTGTATCGACGCCGTTGAAGTCATTCATGTGCTCCACCAGTCAAGGTTACTGAGTCAGGTCATATCATCCCTCTGGGAGGTTCGCCTCGCTATATAGGAGCCTCGTCGCGGCAGCTTAGCACCGGTTTCACATTGTCTTCTTCCTGCTCATCCGACACAGGTACCCGTTCCCCCATGGACGGGACGTACTACTCCCCTTCACATTCTTTCTATGAAGATCCTAACCTAGCATCGTTCTATACCGACGACCAAGTAAGTGGGTCACATCAAACATGCGATTGTGACCCTGACTGATGATGTCCTCCTTTTCCATAGTATGCTAATCCGGGACAGCCCTCCGGAGACTCTGCGTACATGGCTGGTTCTTCCTACGACATGCCGGCGACAACGTCTAATTATTATCATGCGACCATCTCGCCTGTGTGGACGGACTTCGTATGCGATCATCATTACATTACGGTTGAACGTGTCATGCTCATCGTGTCGTACACGCCCGCATATCTCAGCCTCCAGGCACGTCCGGGAGTTACGGACTTGATGCAGTTTCAGTTTCGCAAGGCTACCCAATGACTGACCGATCCGTAAGCATGCACAATCCGAATGCTAAAAGCCAACAACACGTCTCATCAAGGACCGGTCATTTCCTTCAGCAACAGGCGTACGTTGCACCGCCGGGCCCAATCCCCAGCCTCATGAGTCATGAGTTGTCAGCGAGAGCGGCGGCCGTGACGTCCACCTTTCCGTCTTACTGCGAACCGGCCAATGCAGCACCATTCAGCTCAGGACCCGAACACGATGGCCATAATGTACGTGACGCGTATGTCCCGGCGGAACCGTTGTTTGCTCAATCAAAGTATATCTTGCGAATTCGTCCGTGCAGCTACACGTGATCCCTCAGGTCCCGTATGAAAGGGGACACAGACTGCCTGAATCGTCCCGTCTTCCGACGATGGAGTTCTACGGGTACAGCCTCCGTGACGCCATTATGGGCGATACGCGGTCCCTCGTCAATCGCGGCGAACCAGCTTGGCCGGCGGGATACAAGATGCCCCAGAAGCTCGCCATCGCCGTTCATGTGCGCCACATCTATTTGCCTACAGTTGCGTCTGCAAAGTGCGCGACTCGCCTCATCTACCATCTAACACTATATGCCCAGTTTGAAGACTATCCCCTACAAAGACGTCAGGTGACGCTCACCACAAGAGAAGGCAACCTGCTCTTGCGCCGCCGCAAACCTCCGGTGCGCGAGAAACTGGCGCAAGCGATCGCGGCTCAGGTCGCAGATTTCCTCGTACGTTTGCTCGTCAACCGGTCCAAACTGCTCAGAAGCGCTGAACGCTGATCTGCCCGGGCGTAGAACAAGGCGCGGGACGAATACCAAAAGCCGCTGCACTGGAATGGACGGATTCTCGCAATGGAAGACCTCGTGCTCGTCCGGGTCGAGCACGTCTCGAAGGGCGCCTTGCAGCCTGTCCTCGCAGTGAGGGAGCGCACTGCCACAGCGCCGCCCAGACCCTCTGCAACCTAGAACATCGCTAATGCCGTGATGGACGCTTCGGTTTGCAGTGACGCTGAGGCTGATCACGGACCATATGGACTTAGGACGGACACTTTTGGGTTTTCTGCGTTGTCTCCTGTACTAGTCCGCATACTGATCTCCACTACTAGTAGCAGCTTACTTGGAATACTGTAATCACTCGCACTGTAGTACTTAGATGTTCCAAACCAGACGCCCGCCGCAAGGGCGGCCTCGAACCCTGATCACACAAAAGGAGCAGGGACAAATTATATTATAATGTGTCTCTACGCAGAAAGCTCTCTCGCCCATCGAAGAGAGGTGCGCGGGGTACAACCTGGCCTCCTGTGCGTCGTAGATGACATACGTCCGCACCGCCCGCTGAGGGCTCGGATGTTTATGTTTGTTCGCCAGGAATGCCGCTGCTGGTTGCCCCAGACAGCGGCCAAAACTCCCCCCGGGACTGGGGATCGGCCCAGTCCCACCAACGCCCAAGAGCTAACTGCGGGTCCCTGCTCATGCGAGTACATGCCACGACAACCACAGCCCCATAATGACAAACGAGGAGCGTACGACAAGACGAGTGGGCATTCAGAGCGTTGCCGGTGGCGAGGGACACCTAGTCTTCGTGGCGGATCTTCAGAATGTCGAAGTGTCTTGGTGGCGAGCGAGAACAGCGTGTCATGCGTCGAGTTGCCAGTGGTTGAGAGGATCGAGTCGCCACAGTGGTCGAACAGCCGGAGAGACTTGGGCGACTCAGACGATCAGGAACTCGCGACACTCAGAAACGAAGCCAACATCAGCGAGCAGACCCAAGCCCTCATGAGGACCGATGCCAGTCTGTTAAGGTGTGGCGTCAGTGGCGTTGCCTGTGGTCGGTGGTTAGATAGCGCGAGGGAGAACTCACGATGCCACACTATGTACGATGATCCAACATGAAGAGAGACGAGACCAGAGAGAAGAGCAGAGACGAGGGACCGGATGCAGGCAGCCGAGAGATGGGAGGAAGAGGGAAGAGAGAACTGGGGTGGTATGTTGCGAACCGGGGGGTTTATATATGTTTTGGCAAGAGGCGAACGGGCGCGTTCAACCGTCGGAACGGAAAAGGCAATAGTGCTCAGAAAGGCAGGTGACCTGCCTTTCTGGGTGACAACCTGTCCAAAACACATCCGGCGTGCTGCCAGCCACTCGGAGCGGAAAGCGGCACAATCGTCCTTGTCGGCTGTCGTTATCCTAGGACGGACCGTTATTGTGAGCTTTGAGGCTGACCATCTACGTGCCGCCCGGCGCCCGCGACGAGAGGCACTCGGAACAGAACAAACAGGGCGATTGAATGATCATTACACCCACAAAGTCTCGGAAGTTTCGTCAACATTACAACGGCACTGCTTTAGTGCTTGGTCGCCTCGCAGACACGCCACCAGAACCAAGCGTACCATGAGGCGAGAGCAGACCAACCACGCCCGGCAGTCATTCGGCAAGGCTTGTAACACTGTGGCGGCGAACGACAAGGACCCACCACCGCGTTACTCGGGCGCACGCCCTACGGTCCACTCATCATTACAGCGCCGGGCGCACCAGAAGAATGCTAGTTGCGATCATTGCTTGACCAACCGAGGATCACGAACTTCAACCTCTTGCAGCAACTGTTGTACCTCCGTCCTGAAGTTATCCTGAAAGTACTCGAGTTGTAGGGCCACACATAGTATATATACCCATGACGACCTACGTTATTCTTGTATGCTTTGGTGAGAGGAGTGACCTGCGCGTACGTCCAACCGAACTCTTGCGTGGTTCGGTCACGCGTCATCTCCGGGGCGGCGAGGAACCGCGCGATTCGAAGCTACGCAAGGGATCAGCGCGAGTGCCACAAATCAACGCCGCGGGAGCAGCCCTGTGGACGAACCTTGATATCTTTACGCAGCTGATGATACTGCTCGAGGCTTTGCGGGAATTGCTGGTCGCGCACTTTCTGCACGGCCGCCTCCTGCTTGAGGAGGCCGTTACGCATCTTAACGAGCGGAAGTATCGTCTGTAAGTGAGCATAGTGGTGGCGATCGAGCTCGTCGTCGAACGAGTTGGCGATATCCTGAGACGACCGCCCGGTCCGGTAGAACGTCTGTTGTCCATCGTGAGCGATGATGGCCCATCGTCAGCCTTCCTGCAAATCAGACATGGGTCGCAGTTTCCACACTGACCTCTACGCCTAGATCATCGATATCTGCTTTCGACCGCGACATATCGAGCATCTCGTCGTAATAATCTTGCGCGTGCCACTCGTAAAGCGTCCGGACTTCTTCAACATGTTTCTTCTGCAACTCCTCAATCCGGGCTTTGAGTGTCTCAGAAGTTTCAGGCGTTTCGTTAGCCTGCCTAAGTGCGTCTAACCTGCACGAAGGGCGCCAGGAGGGTATTCCCCAGTAAGACGTTCTTGCACGACGCCAGGAAGCAAAGGTAAGATGATGCGTACACACCCAGGGAAGAACGTGCCCTTGAGGTTCATCATATCCTCCACAATCTGTCGCCTCTGCACCGCGTCGCGAAGCTCCCGAATATCCTCCTTGGACGCGCTCTTCTGGTTCGCCGCCACCGCGTGCAGGTTTAGCTTTGACGGCGCGGCGCCAGACATCTTCAGATCGACTTCTTGCTGGAAGCCATTGCTATTGCGATAGAGCGGCTTTGGCGGTCTGAGAGAGCTAGGTCCGGGTTCTGTCATGCTGCAGTCAAGAGAGGTGCGAGATAGAGCTATGATTGAGAAGGTAGGTAGAAGTAGCACTCAGAGCCCTTGAGAGCCCGCCGCCATCCCTCTCGGGTCCATGGCATTTGCCGAAGACGCGCGACGCGTCGTCGATACACGCTGACGCGTTCCCCGCGGTGGCTTGACCTCAGCTTCATCCAACGACCACCATGCCAGAGCGGAAAGCACGCGGCGCGTTCATCGTCGTCGAGGGCCTCGACAGGTCCGGCAAGAGCACCCAAGTCGCGCTCCTCGAGGAACGTTTCAAGACCGCACAGATTCCCGTCCGCCTCGTCAAGTTCCCCGGTGAGTGAGTGTGGCACATCGATCGTGCTCCGGATCCGCTAGGACGCTAACAGCCCACAATACCCAGACCGCACGACGCCGATCGGTAAGCTCATCGACTCGTACCTCCGCTCCGAGTCCGAGATGGACGACCGCGCGATCCACCTCCTCTTCTCCGCGAACCGCTGGGAGCTTGCGTGAGTGCGCGTTCTAGCACGCATCGGCCTCAACGCCAAGCTGACCGTCCCTTGCAGCAAGTCCATAACAGATGCACTCGATGCAGGGACAACCATCATATGCGATCGCTACGCCTTTTCGGGCATCGCCTTCTCAGCGGCGAAGAACGCCCCGGGCATGTCGTACGAGTGGTGTCGCGGCCCAGACATCTCCCTCCCCGCGCCCGACCTCACCCTCTTTCTCGCCGTCTCGCCCGAACAGCAGCAGGCACGCGGCGGCTTTGGTGCGGAACGCTACGAGAAGTCCGACTTTCAGGAGCGCGTCGAGCACGTCTTTGAGCGCATCGGGGTCGAGATGGGCGATGGGTCGCGATGGATCGCGGTGGATGCGGATGGCACGAAGGAGGAGGTCGCAGCAGAGATGTGGCGGCTCGTCCAGCCGCTTGCGCAGGGCACGGACAGGCCACTGGCGAGGTTGTGGGCGGATCTGGATGAGCGGGTGAGGAATTCCCACCTCTACATCTAACCTGCTGTAGCAGATGCTCGAGGAAGCGCACATCATCGTCCACTGGTCTCTACTCCGCGCCATCCTGAACTCCCGCCTGCTCGGCGGCGGGTCCTCGACCGTGGTGCTCTTTCGCGACTGAGGCTGCTGAGCGCGGACCAACGTCGCCCTCGTCTGTCCTCCTCCCCCCTTCCTATGTGCCCGCCCCATGGCCCCTCGCGTAACCTTCGCACATTGCAGATGAGTTTCGCCTGCAGCCTGTACACCTCGGAGAAGTACATGGACAAACATCGGACGATAGATAGCACGCTACTTGGGTCACAAGAGTCTGGTATACTTTGTATCACCCGCTTTCATTGTCAATGTACCGCCTGATCCATCGGACAAGCAGCTTAAAAGTTCAAGCACACAGTTCATCGGATCGATGTCCCACTGACAAAAAAGGTATCTCTGACGCCCGTGTCATCGTCAGCCGCATGCATGTGGTGCAGTGGTCTGTGATGTCATTCTGCCAGGGCCCAGAACCGATCGCATGTTCAACTTCGCCGTTCAGCTTCCTCGTCGTGACACACAGCTACGCCATGTCAACTGCACAATTGCATCCAGCACCAGGCTTTGTTGCTCTCGTTCTCCTAGGCGACTATCCCGATGGATTCCACCTCAATATCCCCTCCGGCATTCTACGGTCCATCGCGGCCCCTGGACGAGTCAGTAGATTTCTGCGTTTCCTAGCCTGGGAGATCCTCTACTGTGACGGCGTCATCGTCCGGATCTGGCCGGGACTCAATGATACCCACGTTATGCAAGACGACGACGAGGTCGAAGATCAAGGCGTGTATGTGTTCAGAGAGACACCAGGCGGTAATATCTCATTCATGCTGTTTCGCCTGTGAATGCAGTTCTCATCTATACTTAGAGCAAATATGCCCCTTGTGTCGGGATGTAACGCAACGTGGGGGTTCTCAAAGTAACTCTTCTCGTCAAGCGGTTAAATTCAAGCGGCAACTTGACGACAGAGACGGCGAAGCGTGCATCTTTACCGGGTTCCCTGCTAACCACGACGAGGCGGAGAGGGCTCACTTCTTTGGGCACGCTAAGGGAGATATCGTACGTGTTCTCCACAACGTTCGCGTCACTATGAGCGCATCTAACTGCTGCTCAGCTCTTGGCCCACATCATCAACACACGCTGCCCCAATGGCACAACCGTGGACGGCGAAGACTTGTCCGACCTCAGCGTAGGCTCCTCTGCCAACGGCTTGATCCTGAAGACTGTCTTGCACCACAAGTTTGACAAATACTTGGGAGCCCTCCTTCATGTATGCGCGCACACCCATTTGCAACAATTGATCAACCCATTCTTGATGTTGTAGACTCCGAACCACGTCCTCCGTTGTGATGATCTCAACCAGGGTGTTAGGACTATAGAGGGCAACTCGGAACGTTACCCTTTACCGGGCCAGCGTCTGAGCTGGTTCTGGTTGAAGGATGAACGTCCTGGGTTCCACCATCAATTCCGCGACTTTCCGCAAGGCATGGACGCCTTCTTCCCACCTCGGTCGCTCACCCAGCAAGCCATGGCTCAGAACCCTCTTCCCTCTCCCTTCATCGTCAATTACATGTTCGCTGTCGCCGTGGTTGAGCTGTGGGGTGTCAATTTGGGCCGGATTGAGGAACATTCGAACTATCGCCCGCCCCCTCCTATGCCCCAGAGGACCGCGGAGTCAGCGACCGCGGAGGAGGACAGCAAGGCTCCTGTCTCCTTTGACCCACACAATATCCTCCTGGCTGCTCCCTTCTGTCTTCCAGGCGCACAGGAGCGAATGCTGGCAAGGGAGGAGGCATGGAGGGCAGCTGAAGCTGAAGCTGAGCTCCAGGAGCAACGACGCGTGGAAGAGTCTGTCTCTGAGTGGATGCAAGGCGTCTCAACGAGCTCGCAGGAGCTTGACCCAGAGCCGTCTGAGTCTTAGCCTATTTTCCCTGTACAAGTACAAGTGTAGCATCCCCATGTAAGTCAGTTGTTGTTCTCCTCCATGTTGAATCCATCGTCTGTCCTCCACTACATACAGGTGGAGCGCTAGCAACGATAGCCATGCCTGTAGGCCCATCACATCTGTCCGATACTTCGAACCTGGGTGCATGGGATTCGAGACGGAAGAACAAACGGTAACGGATAGATAACTCATGCGCAATCATGGGCCGAATTTCCCAGTCGAGACGACAAGGAATGAGCATAAGATCGCTACCTCCGATAGCCCCGACCGCCAGTGATATCTTTCGCCTTGATCGCGCGTTTCCTCTCCCGCTCCTCTTCCCTTGCTCGTGCGCCTCTCTGCCTCGGGTCGATGACCTCGTACTCCCGCTCAGCCTTGGCGACCTCCTCCTCGTTCCCCTTCGGGAAGTGTAGGAGATGCCCAAGGAAGCCCACATCGTCATCCACCTCCATACCCTCTTCCTCTCCCGGCGGCTTCGGCTCCGCACCATCCGCGCCTCCCGCCTGCCCATCCCCATCCCCATCCTTCTGCTCCGGTGGCGGCGAGTCCTCGAGCGCAGTGCTCTTCAACTTTGAGCGGAAGCTGCTGAGCGCCGCGAGCACGTCGCCCTCGTCCTTCTTCCCCTTGCCCTTCCTGTGCGCCCCGCGGCCCTTCGCGTACTTGGCCATCTCCTCCTCGAGGTACGACTTCTTCGGCTTCTTCCTCGCCGGCTCGTCCTCGTCGTCGCTGCCCGCACCTGCACCCGCGCGCCGGGTGAGCTTGCGGATCTCGGCCTCCATCTTCTCGATCTCGGACCGGCGCGAGTCGCCCGCCGCCGCCTTCTCGCGCTCGTGCTGCTCGCGAATCCTGGTAATGTCGTCCTCCTTCTCCTTATCCTTCTTCTTCTTTGAAGGCTCTATCTCGACCTGCGCGTGGCGTTCGCGTAAGCGGTGGTTCAACACGGGCGGATGCAAGGTACTCACTGGCTCAGCGCTACGCTCCTCCGCACGGTCTCGTTTTGAAGACTTCTTCGACGCCGGCGGTTCGGGCATCCCTGGTATGGAGGCGGGCAGCGCTGGATTGTCGACCACTGCAAACAACAACACAACGATGATGCATCAGCGCGGGGCGGGAGAAGGGAGCGACGGGTGGCACGGACAGTCTGGTCGGACGATTGGCTTCTTCTTGAACACCACCGGCTCGTCTTCCGCCTCAGCCTCTTCGCCGAAACTCAGAAGCTTTACGTCTCTGTGGGGAGGAGCTGCCGGTCAGGTCTCGGACGTATAAGAGAACAGGCTGACCCGGACTGACTTTTTGGCACCGCGACGGCGCTGCTCCTCCTCGCGCTCCCGCTGGGCCTGTTCGCGCGCACGCTGTTGGGCGCGTTTCTCTTCGGCGGTGATGCGGGGGACGATGTCGTCGAAGGGGTTGTCGACGATGCGGACGCGCTTGATCTTTGGAGGGCTGTGGAGGGTGTCAGCTTCGAGTACGGCAAGACGGGATGGCTAGTGTTTGGACGCACTATAGAGGCCGTTCATTGGCGTCGAGCTCTAGCAATGGCTACCTGAGCCTGTATAAGTGCAGTGTAGACAAGCATAGAGGCGTACCCATTTCACCAATCTTCAAAGCATCTATCCGGTGCCAGCTGTTCAGGGACGACGAGCCTGATGCATTCTAACGGTCACGCACTGAATATGGTGTCTCCGACAACGCGTCCGAAGAGCGTATGCTTGCCGTTGAGCTCGTCCGCTCGGTCTGCGACGGGCCATCGTCAGAGTGGGGTCGGACTTGCCGAAGGTATGCTCGCGTCGCGCTCACCCAGAGTGATGAAGAACTGGGAGTCGTTCGAGTTCTTAGTGCCATTGTTCGCCATACCGACCAAGCCACGGTGGACGAACCGCAGGCGTGGGTGTATCTCATCCTCGAAGGGTTCTGTGCCCTGAGTATGAAGACTTGAAGACATGATGATCGGAAGTAGAGCATGCGCACCTCCGTAGAACGACTCTCCGCCTCCTCCCGTCCCTGTCCTGTCACCCGTCTGCACCAGGAAGTTCGGTACGACACTGTGAGACGCGACGGACAGTCGGCTCGTGTCCCCAATGAACAGTCGTGTAGATACGCGTACCGGTGAAAGATGACACCGTCATAGTAGCCTATATTCCCGGTCAATAGATGGCTGCACGCCATCGAGACGCGACGCACCTTCCATGGCGAGAGCTATGAGGTTCCGACATGTTTTGGGTGTTTCCTGCAGGACGGGTTGAATGACTGGCGGCCGCATTGTCACCGGGGGACGCGCACCTTGGACCAAAGCTCAATGTCAATCTCCCCGACCGTTGTCTCCAGTATGATGCGTCCGCGAGTTGGCAGGGCCATGTCGTCGAAGCGTAGTGGCCGATGGTGGTATAGAGCACGGAGTACACCAGGGCGCTTGCGGCTTGACCGGTACCATATGACGCGCGCTCGAGTCTCGCGTCCGCCAAGCTCTTCACCACCATGGACCCCACTGTGCAGTCTGCACCTCACAGCGACGCCTCGAGGCCCGACCAGCCCCAGCACGAGCTCTTCCACCGCCTCCAGACACTCGACGACATGATCCACGCCTCCGAAGAGGCCGAGGACAAGTTCCGCCGCATCACTGAGCGCCGCCGCATCCCACCTGTGCCCGACCTGCGCTTCGAGTACAGCTACCTCCGCGGAGTCTCGCAGTATGTGCGCCTCGAACGTGTGCCCGCGAAGGTGGGAGAGAAGGGGAAGGAGAAGGCGGTGGCTGGGGACGAGGGCGGGGAGGGTGCTGAGGTGGATTTGGCGGTGGGCGCGGGAGAGGTCGTGCACGTCCAGTGGGGACGGTTGCTCTGGATCACGACGAGGGACCAGGTCATCAGCCCGCTGCTGCAGGGTGCGCTCTGGTGCGTGTTACGAGTGCTACTCCGTGTTGCATATTTTCTGATAGAAGTGCAGGGGTGTTGCGAGCCATTTCCTGCGTCCATTCGGCGCGTTGCTGGGCGCACATATCCGTGCGTGGTGGGCACGGGGCGGGACAAGAAGCGGCGATGCTCCCGAGGGCAATGGCGTGCAGTGGCTGCGAAATCGAGTGGGCAGCGTCTTGACACCAACGCCTGCAACACACTCATCATTCCGGTGATGTTACCATTGGATTTTCACTAGTAATGTACACTCGATACGATCATACGGACCTGAAGGACCAAGCCTCGCGCATGCATTTCCAGACAAGCTGATACGGACTGCTCAGGGCTCGGGGGAGCTAGCGGTCTGCGCATCGCTGGTAGGAATCACCTCGACCCAGTCATTCACCCACATGTATCGGGAGAACGACACGTACAGCCAACGGAACCATACAAGCTGAGACCAATGTTGCCTCATCGCTTGATGTGCTCGCAAATATCCACTCCAACTCGACACTGCAACCACTCCGGCGTCGGCGGACGCGTCTGCTACATTCCAGAGTGGAGAAAGCGACAAGGACGCCTTGGTGATGAGCGGGGACAGCAGTCCGAGGTACTTCTCGAGCAATGGGACTGTCGTAAGGGTGTACAGTGATGGGCGGGGCTTCTCTGACTCCGCCGGGAGCGAGCCTAAGAGATGTAGAACACCCTTGGGGAGAGAGATGTGATTGGGGTGAGAGGAGATGCCATGGTCATCGAATGTTAGGATCTATGACACTTATCAGTCCGAGCGAACCCAGAACGAGGGGAGAGGAGACATACACTTGTGATCTGATGGTCGAGGACATACGGTTTGAGTACTTCCGCGATGAGATCCGGGTCCCACTCGGCAGTGAAGTTATCCTGCAGTTCCCTGTCACAACCCTCGTGTCAGGATGCACGGAATACGGTCAAGCGAGTCCTCTCGTTCTTCAGCATTAGACTCACTCAATGGTACTCACGGATGATCAAGAACCCATCTTCTACCCTCGCCGATTCCTAGAACGTCCAGGCTTGCCGCGAGCTCGTGACGGCGTACATCGCCCAAGCCATCGGCATTCCCTACAGACAGGCACAAGGAGTAGAGTGTTGGGGGTGGCTTCAATGTCTCCTGGAGCGCAAGGAGCGTTGGGGCAAAGAACATGCATTCGTCGTCTGGATGTGCCGTCAAGAGAAGGATGTTGGATGAGCTATCTGCTACAAGGTCTATGTTCTGGTGTGCTGGAGTCGAGAGGAATGTCCACAATAGTGATGCCACAAGGACTGGAAGCCAATAGCTGAGAATGCTAGTCATGCTGGATCAGATGCAATAGCGCGAGTGGATCTGCAGACTTGGTGGCCTACAGTCATGGCAGAGGACAAGTTGGAACATCGCCCAGCGGAGTTTCGACCCGATATTGCCGACTGGTACACGGGCGGTCCGGAGAGGCCGGGCGGGACTCAATGTCGACTGCGATGTCGAGGTATCGCGGATAGAGCTATCGCATCACACGCTCGCTTTACTCAGCCAGATGTAAACGGCTCTGCTTTGTTCAGTCACCTCTACGACCCCAACGACGACCTCGGGCACAATGCGCTCGGAAGACAGGCCGATCCACCGCTTATACCGCCTCCTGGGTCGACAGGAAGAGGCCTCCGCAGCTTCACATACAACGCTGCCGAGCGTGAAGACGGAAAAGCAAACCTCTGGATTTCAGGCTCACACGCACGACCCGGAGCTTGGATGTACAAGTACTGCTCAACGTCGGGAATATGGTCCTCGCACCTACTTCGGTCTCGCATTGCTCGTTGCGTATGGCTTGTTCATCCTGCATACATATTCCCCAGCTCCAGACACCGGTCCTATATGTGGATTGCCTGTCGAGCCTCGAAAGCTGGACTTTGATGGTGTGTGCCCTCAGATTGATGCGATCGCCCCCGTGAAGAACGGCGCATGGCTCGATACACTGGAAGCGGAGTACCAAACCGATGAGTTCAAGTTAAAGGCGTACGAGTCGCTTGGAGGTGCGGTACGCGTCCCGTGCGTGTCAACCCATATATGCTGCTCTTTCACTGAAGCTAACGATTCGAGCCATGTAGCACTGTGGCATACGATGACCTCGCGCCTCCCGGGCAAGACGAGCGGTGGGAGATCTTTGGACAACTACACTTGTATCTTGAGCGTCGATTCCCGCTGGTGTACGCTTCCAAGCAGTTCGCCCTCGCCAACTCGCTCACTAACCGTTTCTTCTATAGGCATAAGACCCTTCGCAAGACTCATGTCAACAAGTTTGCGCTCGTGTACCACTGGCAAGGGAGCGATGATACCCTGAAACCCGCATTGTTGACTGCGCACCAAGGTCTGTACCGTTACCAGCATTATATGACCTTCATTCCAAGCTTCGTCCCCAGATGTTGTACCAGTGGAACCATTGACCGTAGACCAATGGCACCACCCACCCTTCTCTGGCTTCTTCGATGGTGAGCTACAATGCTATGTTTCCTCCCCGATACGCTGGCTTAATGTGTGCGATTGCAGGGGAGTACATCTGGGGAAGAGGAAGTTGCGACGATAAGCCTGGCTTGATTGGAACTCTGTGCGTATGCCCTACTGTACATCATGCCGTGCTCCTCGTCTGACGCGGTTACACGACAAGCACCGCTGTGGAGGAACTGCTGCGCGTGGGCTTCAAGCCAACCCGCACCTTCGTGCTGGCCTACGGCATCGACGAAGAACGTGGCGGTATATCTGTAAGTGTGGCGCATACATTCAGGCATTCATGCATTCATGCTTATCATTGTGCCAGGGCGCAACCGCGATCCGGGATTACCTTCTTGCCACCTACGGGGAATATGCTTTCTCTATTCTAGTGGACGAAGGAGGTCAGGATCTTCAAGGGCTCCTCTGCAATGGTGCTCGACTGACTTGTTGCAGGCGGATACAGCGTCTCCGACGACGTGATCATGGTCAACCCCGGGGTAGCGGAGAAGGGCAAATTCGACGTGCGGTTCGAAATCTCTGCACCCGGCGGCCATTCAAGCATACCCCCAGAGCACACCGTACGTCCGCCTCTCACCGCTCGCCCTTTCCACCGTCAACCTGATGTTCGTCTTTGCAGAGCATCGGCATGCTGGCCGCCGTCATCAAGCAGCTCGAGGACAACCCGCACACTCCACACCTCAACCGCTCCGGGATCTACTACTCCCTCCTCCAATGCCGCGCCGCCCACGACCCCGCGCTCCCCCACCACCTCCGCTCGCTCATCTCCCGCTCTCGCACGTCCGACTCGGCGCTGCACGAGCTCGAGCAGTACCTCGCGCGCACCGACCGGCTCTACCCCGCGCTCGCGGGCACGACGCAGGCCGCGGACGTCGTCCGCGGCGGCGTGAAGACGAACGCGCTTCCCGAGCGCGCCGAGGTGATCGTGAACCACCGGATCGACATCCACAGCTCCGTCGCCGCGCTCCAGGCGCGCATCGCCGGCGTCGTCCAGCCCGTCGTAGAGCGCTTTGGGCTCGAGCTCGATGCGTTCGGGCGGTTCAGGAGCGCGCCGGACGGCGGGGCGGCGAACGGGCTGTTGAGGATCTCGGACGCGTTCGGCACCGCGCTCGAGCCCGCGCCGCTGACGCCGCTGGGCGAGAGCGGGCCGTTCCGGCTGCTGTCGGGCACGATCGTTGGCGTGCTGGGCGCGTCGAACCGGACGGGGTACGACAAGAAGGCGTTCGTCGCGCCGGGGATGTCCACAGGCAACACAGGTAGGTTTTCCCTTCACAAGCTGCCCCCAATGCGAGGCTGATCGCGGGCTCTTGCGCAGACACGAAGCACTACTGGAAGCTCACGAAGCATATCTTCCGCTACGGACACATCAACGGTGGAGACTCGTTCAACGGTGCGCACACAGTGAACGAGGGTGCGTTTTTCTCGCATATTGCAAAAGAGCGACCCTAGCTGACGTGCTCTGCCACTCCTTGCAGCCTTACGTGGTGAAGGGTTCATCGAGACCATCCGGTTCTTCACATGGGTCATCCTGAACGTCGACGAGTCGACGCTATTGTAAAGTTCGCGGTGGCGAAGCTGCAATCCACGAACATCTTCGCAATGTGCAATACAGTCCGCTGTTTCGGGCGCACAGACCCGAACTCTAATAGCAAGTGCATCAACGATTTCGCTCAGATCGCGTCCATCACGCCGGGTTGCTGTGCTGAGCAGGTAGCCGTAGAACTGCTAACAGTAATACCATTTCGATGTGGATCTATCCGGCATATCACGCGTTACAAGGGTCCACGAGAGATCGTTTATGCAACTATGTTGACAGAAGTGTGTGATGTATCGTACGTGTAGAAGGTCATAGCAGCGTCCTTGAGCGGGAAGAGCGGGGACCCCGTGTCCCTGAGCGACGACGCCAACGTCGGCGCGTACAGGGATGCTGGTTGCGCGGATTTCGTCAATTGTAGTAGGGAGACAGAGACATGTGAGTGTCCGAGAGAATAAGAGACAGAACTATGCATGCAGAAACATAACGTCAATGCTGGGGGGTGAGGATATGCGCAGAGGACTACGATAGTACGTGGGTGAGGTCATAAGCCGGGAATGCCTATGCATCTAATGGTCGAGAACCAGGACACAACACAAGTGACGGAAGACGGGAGATGAAACGCGAAGGCAGTGGGTGCGTGCGAAATATACAAGAGAGAGTCAGCGAGCGTCGGGATCTGGCACGCACGAAGAATGTAGCTTGAGAAGGCTGTTCGCGGAGCATACGAGTGACAGGCGCAAGGGTCAGAACTACTTTCTGCGCTGCTGCTGCCACACCGCAAGCGGAACGTCCTCGTCTTCGCTCGACTGTCTTGCCGGTACTGCATGCGCGCTCATGACCTTCTTCACCTTTCCGTTCATGGGAGCCATCGGCTGTGAGGGCGTCGCCGTCGCGGAAAGTGACCGGCCCGGAGACCTGCCCCCACCCTGGCCCGCGTAGACTTTGTCCTGTTGTGGCGCGTAACGATTGCTCTGCTGTGGCGATCGCGGACGTCGTGACCCGGACGAAGACGGCGAGGTGGGAGGAGAGCCTTGCCGTGGAGGTGGTGATGTGGGGGAACTGTTCACGGGCGCACCAGAATGCATCCACGACTGCTCGACATTGAGGGGTGGCATCGCGCCAGGAGGTAGTTGGGGGGCTCCTGTCGCGACGAGCGGATACTGCTGAGGAGAAGTCTGGGGCGGCTCGATCTCGTAGTACTGACTGCTCGCGCTGCCAGGGCCGCCTGGGCTCCGCGGCTGGGGTTGTACCAGCTGCACTGAGTATTGGGCTGTTTGTGGTGGTGGGGAGCGCGGCGAGTTCAAGTTCATCGGCGGGGGCGGCGCTGACGACGTGCGCATTGGCGGACCTCCGTTGGGCTGCCCGTACCCACCGTATCCCTGCTCCATCGCCCTATGCTGCATTTCGTACTGCGGCCCCCTCACTGGCATCTCCGCTCGCCGCGACGGCGATCCGCTCGGTGCAGGCTTGGTCAGGCTGCCTCGCCGCTGGCTCTCCTTCTTCTCCTGCTTCTCCCGCTCCTTCTCCGCCCGCTCTCGCTCTTCCTGTTCGCGCCTCTCCTTATCAGCACGTTCCTTCTCGGACGGCCCCGCCCCCGCCTGTGCGCCGGAAGGCCCAGCATTTGCGTTCTGGCCCTGTGCCTGCTGGTTCTGTCCAGTCTTGTTTATGACGCCGAGGTACCAGAACATCAGGTTGCTGATGAGCACCTGCTCGTACAGTGGCCGTCGCGGATTCGCGAGCTTGATGTGGCTGAGGCGGTAGATCGCGCGCTCGACATGGATCGGGTACCGCGCATACATCCCGAGCTGGGGCGACGGAGGCGGGACATAGTTCTTGGACGACTTGGACGCACCGAGCAGCGCAGCCGCCGCCTCGCGCCCGGCATTCGAGCTGACGGATTGCGGCTCTTCCTGCTTCTTCTTGGAACCAAACAGGGACCCGAAGAAGCCGGGCTCCTTCTCCTTCTCCTTTTCGCGCTCACCCTTATCCTTTTGCTTCTTGCCGGACTTGTCGCCGCCGCCGCCGCCCCATTTACCGAACAGCCCCTTCTTGTCCTTTTCCCTTCGTTGCTCAGACGGGCTAGGCGATGGTGGATGATACGGCGGGCCGCCCTGGAGAGATGGACGGGGCTGGCGATAGCCATCTGACGTCGGGGGTGATGTTGTGTGGTCGGAGCTAGAGGGCGGGCCTGATGGCGAGGGCGTTCGCTGAGGGACGGGAGATTCGGACGGAGATGGAGGGGCGAGAGCACGCTGAGGTTGGGGATGATGTAACGGCGGCCCGGCTGGTACGGGTGTGAGCGATGGTTCGGGCTCGAGCTCAGGCTCAGACACAGGTTCCTCCACGATAGGATGAGGATCGGGCACCAGTTCGGTGACGATGTCAGGACTGCTGCTGAGTCGAGGAACCTCGGGTGCGCCTTCAGGCTCTGAGTCATCTTGTGCATGTGCGTAGGCCTCGTAGATAGCTGATTCCACGCTATATGATTCTGGTCGGGGGAGTGGCGGGACGGCAGGGATATCCTCCGTCGTCCGAGGAACGCGTCGGATGGTGTCGACGTCGCCGTGATCGCTGGACGACAGATCACTGGAGGAACGCGGTTCCATAGTAGCAGCGCGCCCCACCGACTTCCGCCGACTGCGGGTGGCCGTGAAACGATGTGCACCCTCACCAGTTCCAGCCTTCCTAATCTTCGTCCGGGCGGTTCGACGCAGGACCTGGCCTGGGGGTGGCACGATGATGGGTGCGTCCACGTCGTCTCCAGGATCTCTCAGATCGTCCATTTGGTCGATCACTGGAACGACACAGTTGGCACTGCATGTCAGAAGAACACTGCAAGGAACGCACCAGAGGGAGCGATGTTGAGACTGAGACTCCGGCGTAGAACGCTTCGCAGCTTCGAAGGATCGTCGCTTTGCGAGGCCTCCTCAGCGAGCTCCTCGAGCTTCTGCAGGTCATTGATAGTGAGCTGCGGGACGTTGACGTAGCTCGTGCGATTCCTCCGCAACGGGACGACTTTTTCCTCCTCGCCCTCGCCCACGCCGTCGTTGGCAGACGGCTTGTACTGTCTGCTCAGCATCGACCGTTTCCTCCCCAAGCCTGACGATCCCACCGAGTTCGAACGTCCTGGTGCGGCCGACGGAGTGCTATCTGCCCGCGAGTGTTCCTTGAGAAACTCCTTGAATTCTCGTGGTGCGAGCTCGGGATGGATCCGGGCGGGGACCCAGAAGAGATGGAAGGGATCATCCTGGGCCGAAACAGAACTCGGCTCTGAATGGCTGTCGTGCGAGCTGCTGCTCGAGTCGTCCGTGGGGGACCAGTACGCGGCCTGAGACTGCGAGGCCTCGCTGGGGAGATCGGGGTCGAGAATGAGGGAGCCGGGCCCGCCCTGCGCGGTTGACCGCCGTCTGATGTCACGGAGAGCTTCCACCTCGCGTTGGATCTCGAGCTCTGAGGGCTGCATTGGAGGGCTGCGCAGCAGACGGGGAGATCAGAGAGGGCGGGGAGGTGCACGCGCGGCGCACGTACGCAGGATGGTGTGGAACGGAGAAGAGGCTGTCGGCGTCGTGGCGGTCGTAGTGGAGAGGACGAGAGGGCCGAGCACGAGATCCTGCTGCACACGGGCTAGTCTGCTCAGATGCATGCATGTACACCGCTCGGCCCTGGCCCGGCCTCCCGGCCGTCGGCAAGTCCGTTCCTCCGGCACACGCCGACCCTCTCTTCTCTCTTCGATTATTCGGAGTACTCGGGGTCAACACGACCATTCTCGCTGTCCACAAGCATTGGCAGACCGTTTCGCAATACATAAACCTCATACTCATGCCCAGCCAGCACCTCGCTAGCTTGAGAATCAGTGAACTCAGAATGACGCTCTCGGCTACAGGTCGCTTGAGTCAATGAGGATGACGACGCCGGACCGGACCCCGGATACTCGCGATACTCGATAAAGGGTCCAAGTACGTACCCACTTCCAATGCTTCTCATAACAGCTGTCAGTAGAGTGCAAAACGTGGGCCACATGTTCGTGCCTGAGCGAAGCCGTTGCCAGGTGTCCAGGGACTCAGAGGGACTCATACGAAACAGACGGTTCTGGAAGTACTCCTGACACCAGTAGGTTTCTTCCGAGCTGAGCGTACAGTATATATGATTTGCATATGATGAGCATGCTGGGCAATGCAAGAAAGAGAACGCGCACTCTGACAGAAGATATCGTGTTGCGAGGAAAGATTACACTGCGTACGTATGCTCGAACTAACCATGGAGGCGAGTTGGTTAATATTAATGCTGGGCAAGTCCCCAAGTCCGTGAAAGAGCATTCCAGGGGAAGTACGACGTCATGGTCAGGTCTTGGTCAGGTCATCAATCCTGAAGCACAGATCTGAGGCTAACATTTGATCATCGGCTGGCCCGCTCCTCTATTCTTCCGTGGAGGTTCTCTCTGACAAAGAACGTTTGCAAGAGAGATTATGACTGACTGACCCGACGTCAATGCAACCCCCTTGTGGACGATTCCGCGGGACTGTTTAGCGACTGCACATGCTGGAGTGGGCAGTGCCTCAGCGTACTGCAAGCAACACCTGTCAGTACATCACGGTTGTGCTCAAGCAATGACGAACACAGCTCACCAAGATCGGTTCAGGTAGAGGTAGATAGGACTTTAATAGGTCTTCGCAAGGACGGTTGGGGTTGTGGACACCGACACCGAATGGGACCGAGCGAGACAGGCACATCCCTCAATATGCGATATTGGAACCGGGGCTTCCACTGCTCGAGTAAGATGAGAGCATGAGACCGACCGCTGGGGCCGGGCTTCAACCTAATGGCGCTGATCGGTGTACAGACAATCGCATACAATCCACCTTGATCAGTCCGGTGTCTTAACGAATGCGAGGGCACAGCCCGCAGCATGGAGGGAGCCGAGAGAGCCTCGTCCCGATGTTCCCTGGCGTAAATCCAGCGGTGAGGGCTCAGCATTTTGAACAGACGAGCGACCCACGAGTTGCCTGCCTATGTGTGTAATCTACCGCACACCATCAAGTTCAGGTTCCTGTTCTACGAACGCGTGTCGCGCGTCGAACAGCTCGAGCGTAGCGCGAGCCAGCGCCCCGCACGAACAACAGATTGCGACGGCATCCTGGCCAAAGGCCGTAGGGAACGTGATATCGATGGCGGAATGGGATCGCGCAGGGCCGAGCATGAGTGGGAGGCTGAACAGTTGTGCTGAGTTGGTTCATGTTGGCTGTTGGACTTTGGAGCAAAGGGACCCCGGCGTCACTGTGACTACATATGTAAGAGCCACGTGCGGCACATGGCTCGCTCACTCCCGCCTTGTCGCCCTTCACACCGACCACCACCACCGCTCTCCCGTCTCCCTCTCGCCCCCGCTCCCTTCGTCCCCATGGCTTCCAAGGCTGCCTACAAGCGAGTGCGTCGCCTCTCGCCGCGCCCTCGCTCCCCGTTCGATGTGGCTCACGTCCAGCTCTGCAGCTCAGCAAGGAGTATGTCGCCATGCAGAAGGAGCCTCCTCCGTTCGTTTGGGCGGCCCCGGACGAGAAGAACATCCTGACTTGTACGTCGTGCACTTCACCGCGTATGCTACGTGCTTGACATCGCCCGTTTCAGGGAACTACATCATCGTAAGTGTTGTAGGAGTGTCGAGCTGTTGACCGCTTCGACTCATGTGCCGCAGCGCGGACCTCCGGACTCGCCCTTTGCCGGCGGCGAGTATCACGGCGTCCTGCTCTTCCCATCCGAGTATCCGTTCAAGCCACCAGGGATCAAGGTGTGTGAAACACGCTCGTGCCATTGTACATTCACCGTAACACACGTCTAGATGTTGACACCGTCTGGCCGCTTCCAACCCGACAAGAAGATCTGTTTCTCAATGTCGGATTTCCATCCTGGATCGGTGAGTCGAGCCCCGCGGGATATCGTGCAGCGTGCTCATCTAGGGTCTGTCCTCAGTGGAATCCTGCGTGGAGTGTAGCCACAATGTACGTCCTCGTTCTTGCTGCCTTCGCGTTACGGCAGCTGAAGGGCTTCCTTGTTCCCCGATCCCCATCGCTTCATCTCATCAAACAGATTAACTGGCCTGCTCTCGTTCATGCTCTCAGATGAGATGACCACCGGCTCGGTCACCACAACCGACGCCGAGAAGCGTCTATATGCCAGTCGCAGTCATGCGTGGAACCTCCAACAGAAGCGTTTCAAGGAAGCATTCCCTGAGGTGAGTGTCCCTTCCGATGGCAGTATCTTCAGATGGGATGGCGGGCATCGACTCCGAGGCGTTCATCTGGCACGCGGGATGTGGCATCGTCTCACTTGCTGCCGCTTAACGGTCTCCAAACACCGTTGCGGCTCTATGACCTCCCCCGTATGGATGATCAACCAACCTTTGTCCCACAATCGTCTTCCGGTGACCATACAAACAGCAGGATGGCTACTAACAGCGTCTTATCGCAGTACTGCACGCCCACTGCGCGCGATCTACCGAACATGGCTCAGAAGGAGCGTGGCGCGACTCCAGCGCCGTCTACACCTGGTACCTCCGCCCCCTCCCCCGTCCCTCCTGCTCCTCATGCACAGTCCGCTCCGGCACAGCCGCTCCCTCCGAACAGCCATCCGAGCGATAAGGCGGTGACACGGACACCGAACGGCACAAATCCGCTGGGGGAAGATGCAGCGCGAGCGGCGCAGGGATGGACAGCGTCGTTGCGGCAGATGATCTGGGAGAAATGGCGGTGGGGCGTCATCCTCGCGCTCGCGCTCGTCGTGTCTCGTCTGTCGTCGAGCAATTGACGGTCCGATGGCGCAGCCGAGGATCAGGATCTCGACGGCGTTCTAATGGTGTCGTGTCTCCCCATCGCACATGAGACTGGCGCGCGTTGATCGGCGTGTCGCGACCGGCGGTGCGGACGCGGTGTACGAGACGTGGTTGTTCAAATCTTTTCTCTCCCTCACTCTAGCTTCCTTGGCAATGGTAATATTAATGGACTCTGCGATTGGTTACATCCCCTCTCCTCCCCATACACTCCTTGGATCCGTCGTCTTTCCCCCCATCTCCATCCCTGCATCGCCACTCGTTCTATCTGGCTCGTGAAGTTTGCGTAGTGTGTATGTTTAGAAACCCCGGAATTCATCAGTCATCGTCAGGAATGGAATGATCCAAACTTGTCCTGCTCGTCCATCACTCTGTACCTCGTTCTGTCACCCTCATGCATTGTCAGCCTCGGCTCATTGTACGTCTCGCTCACACGGCAGTCTTCTCCCGTCCCTCTGCAGCATCGACACCGTCGGTACTGCTTTTCGCATCCTCCACGCGCTCCCCAGCAAGGTCGGCGCTATCGACTGCATTTTGTTTGTCGCCGAGGTACCAATCCGGCATGAAGAACGAGAGGACGAGCGGGACGACAGCCAGCGCGGTGGCTGCGATCACCATCACGTTCAAGACCTCGGTGTACGCTATAATGCCCGGGGAGTGAGATTCGCAATGCCAATGGTAGAGGAGCTGTAGGAGCGCACCGTCGATGACGCCCTGCCTAACCGGATCGTCGTACGGGAGGACCATGACGTCCGTGATGCTCCCGAAGAGCGCGTCGCGGTCGGCCTGCGGGACGCCCGGGAGGTGCGCACGGAGCTTCACAGGCATCAGGTTCGACCACATCGCGCCAGCTGCAGAAGAGGAGGAAGGACCAGTCACTATTAAGGAACTCTGCCTATGCGTGCCGCAGCACGACGCGAACGAGACCACTCACAGACCGCGCTCCCGACTGCCCCGCCGACGGTGGACCAGAGCGACACCATGGCGGTGACCATCGCGACGTCCGCGTGCGTGACGGACGCCTGGGCCGCGGTGCCGATGGCGACCGACAGCAGCCCGCCGCCGATGCCCTGGAGGATTTGCGTCCAGATGAGCGCAACGTCCGAGCCGTGTGCGCCGCAGGCGTGAATCATGAGGCCGACGCCCCTGGAGAACAGGCGTTAACACGGTGAATGACAATCCGAAGGAGGGACGGAAGACACGTACAGCAGCCAGATGGCCTGGCCCAGGACAAGCATCCACTGTTTGCGCTCACAGTCAGTGGCGGCGTCATATGTGGGGAAGGGTGAGCCTGAGATACCTTGTAGTGATGATGGATGCGCATGACCACCCCGGCGACAATTGCAAAGACGGACATGGTGACAGTAACTGTCTGGCTGAAGTAGGTCGTATGAACTAAAGGCCTGGAGACCACCTGCTGTTCAGCAAGAGTCTCTTGCTCGCCAGCGGCACTCGAGCTCACCAAGGCTTGACGACCAGCACGAAGGAGTATAGGTACGTTTGTGATATCCAGTGCCCGCCCTGAGCAAAGCAATGATGAGTGAGCAGCATGTGCGCGAGCGGACGAGTGCAAGACGTACAAAGTAGAAGAAGCCTATCCATGCTCCACAGAGAACGGTCGTATTCGTCAGGAACCGCTTGGGGAGCACCGGACTCCTGGCAAATTGCATATCCCAAACTACAAATACGGCGAAGAGGATGCCACCAACAACCAGCATGGCGATCATCGATGCTATGGGAAGGAATGAGCCGACAATGCACAGGCCCGCCATACCCGTGAGGACTCACCATTCCGCCATTGGCCTTTCGCATTTTCAGCGAGGGTTAGGGGCAAGAGGATGAGCGAGACTGCCGCCCCAAGGAGGGCAAGACCAACGAGGTCGAGCTGGCTCGCAAGCTGCAACGCGCGTTGGTCCCACCGTGTGCCACCTGGTGGCCGTACTGGCTGCACTAGGCCGAGACGCTTCGCCTTGTTCTCCGCCCACAACAGCGTTGCGACGAGTGGAAGGAGCGATACTGGGACCAGTATAGCGAACATCCCATCTACGTGGCCACAAGTCAGCCAGAAAGTTTTTTGAGGAGGGCAATGGCGACGTTGATACTCACAGCCCCATCGCCATCCGGCATGCTCAACCACTTGGGCTGCGATGTTGGAGCCCACGAAAGCGTTGATGATGGACGGCGTTGATGGCAAGCTGGAAACGAGTCCACGCCACTGCAGGGTCGTGATGTCCGCGATGAGGACGGACAACATGAGCGGCAGCCCACTATTGGGGGCGATCAGCTCAGCCTTGCTTCGAGTCACCGCAGAGTTGTGACGAGTGATTGTTAGACGTACGTAGACCCGCTATGGGAACTCAGTAAGATTCGCGTAAAAATGCAACAGTATACGGGACATACATCGTATATATGATGCTACCAGCAGCATATGCGCCAATGCTTGATGAAGATGGGATAATGACGTATCCTGAGTCACAGTGAGCGGTGTTCTGCAACGGTTTATGTGCTTGTCGCATACCTAGGACATAAAATCCCACTTGAAGCCAGATCAGCGTTGACTGAAACTGAGGATGTCACACAACTACTCACGAGCGAAGAGGAAGGCCTTTGCTCGCGAAGTGACGTCCGCGAACTTCGCGATAACAGGCTGACCACACGCAACTAGCAAAACGTCGGGAGCGGATATATCTTCAAGACATGATGATACGTACGAAGGACAAACTGGGCAACTTGAATGGCCGAGAGAAGACTGTGTTCTGAGAATGCCGATGTCGCAAACGCCAAGTATGAAACTGTCGTCGTGCGCTCCAGAGAGGTTATGTAGGACGAGAGCCCGATTCTGCCTCGTGGAAGTCAATGCCACAGCAAAAAGTGGAAGATCCCTGTCACTCACCCGATGAAGAGCAGCCACTTCGAAAAACGACCGTACACCTTCTCTGCGGCCTCGACAGCCCTTACTCCATGATGCGCGTCAGATGATTTGATATCTTCCATCGCGTTCGGCACCGTAGACACTTCGACTACAGGTACGTCGCTGGAGAGTGCGTTACCCTTTTCCACCTGCATGGGACTTGAGTAGGAGCTGGTGGGAACAGAGTTTGGGACAGATAACAGTCCCTCCCAGAATATTGTGATAATTTGATAATTTACGGGGCTCGTGCTTCAAGGTGCTCGCAGGCACGAGCACCGGCGCTCGACCCGTACGGTCCTCATAATGATCGCACTGATCGCACACCTGTCTTCCGCGCACAGGTTGTGCAATGCACAATACAAATATTCGGCTGCAGATTCGAAAGGTGTGAGAAAGCAGCGGCAACATCGAGATTGCAACGCACCTTTCACCCATGTGATGACCATCGATGTCTGAGCAGTTCTTCCTTGGTTGACGCGGTCTTCAAGGTGAGAGCGCGGTAGATTGGCACCGGAATGAGAAAGGGACAGATGGCCACCTTTGGTTCTCAGTAGTCAGTGTTGTTAGGTGATATGCATTCGCAGTAGGTTGATCTCGGGGTGCATGGAAGTCGAGGTATACTGAACCAAGTACTTGCGAGCGCCAGAGAAGTGGGAGCCGAAATGTCATGGCAACGTACGATGGATAGCATGTATACAGCAAGCGATATCGGGGGTCGTCAAGTGGTTCCACTGCTGGGAAGACGCTGTATGTACGTGCCCCCTTAGGACAATGGCCGCATCGTCATCTGGTGGGACACCGCAACAAGCGGCCACAGCCCTGGAGTATTCCTGCATGCCGCAACATGATAGGATCAGTTCTCCCAGGTGTTGCCAACATAGCGCCGAGTACTCACCGATCTTCCTCGTCCCACTCCCTCCGCCTCAGCACAAATCGCTGCTTATACACCCAGATCTCCGAGCGGGCTATCCCCTTCCCAGCCCCGCGTCGGGCGAGACTCGCGCCTCGGTCGTGCGTCGCATAGCATATCAAAAGAACATCACCGGAATCCGCGTTAAGCACCAGCTCCCAGTCGACCTCCGCCATGCCTTCCCCATCCTCATCATACAGAGGCTGGTCGTCCGGCAGCGCGAGCAGCCCAGAGACAATGTCTGCTCGACCCTGATATGGCACGTCATGACGTGGATGTCCGTGAGCCGGGATGGACAGTCCAACTTGAACTGGCGCATGGATGGAAAGGGTCGCCGCGCGAGAGTATGCCCTCGCCAGACCGGCGCGATCTTCATAGAACGCCAGCATATATCTGAGGATAGCGTTATCGTCAGTTATGCGAGGTTTGACACGGATCCACAAACCGCTTCAGGAAGGCGAGAGCCTCAGTCTCCACATCATCCATGTCCGTGTGATCAGACGCGAAGGACGGTGTTCGCGCGATGCTGGGGGGAGGGAGGGAGACGGGGATGGGAATGACTGGAGTTGTGGGCTCTGCAGGATGCAGATCCGGGTATGCTACGCCAGAGTTTGCAGACGGTGCCGCGCAGTCGGTCGCTCGATGGGGTGCAGCCCCTGGCCTTCTGCGAGGAAGTGAAGGTAAAGATCGTGCGACCGTTGTTGCAGCGAAAGCGTCATCGCAAAGGTCAACGATGTTTGAAGATGGATCAGGATGACCTGTGGCAGACGGAATGGGAGCTTCCGAGTCGTTGACGAGAGGAACTGCAGGTAGCGGCATGTGCCCCAAAACAACCTCGCTCGGACTTGTGAGCTCCGCAGAACCTACTGACGAGTCATCCAGTGCGGTCACCCTCTGTTTCTTCTTCTGCCGTTGAGCAGGAACAATTTCCACTCCCATGGGATGCGTCTCCACCTGATCCGTAAGTTCCGGAGGGGGCTGGAGAGTATCCGACATGACAGGAACATCGCTACGCCTGACGACCCGACACATTAGTGAACCTCTAACACCATACACCCTGTACACGACAAGAGCGCAGAGACGTACCAGTCAATGACCATCCCATCATCACGCGTGAACACACGCGTCGGCTGTAACCCGAGAGCACGTAGCTTCTTCATCTCGCTTGCAGCCAGCCTCTGACGCGCAGCCTGGAAGCCGGTGTTGGTTTTTCTGCATTCTAGCGGGAGCGGTGCTATGCGGATGCAGCCATCTGTGATCAGGTAAGGTGCGGCGTTGAGTGTAGGAGAGGGGCTACGCTCTCGCTTCACGGCTTGCAAGGGAGACTGGGCGGGAGACATGGAGGTTTGTGCTGCTTGAGGTGGTGGGTGGGAAGACCTCTGTGTGTCAGTATCCACCGCTGCTGGTTCGATAGTGGCCACGGGAGACAAATGCTGGGTAGCACAATCGGCCCGACTTGATGGAAATGTCGTACCCAAATTAGTGAGCAGTAGGTCTGAGGCGGAAGCTTGTCGGTTGGAAGAGCCGGCGAGGATATCTGCAGACGAGCTAGAGGTTCTGGCAGAGATAGCTCCGTCAGACGCGTGGTACATCGATGATGCTGCTGATGTGCTCTGGGTTACGGAGGCATACCGTCTGTTGGCGCTTGCGAGTTGCTGGAGATTGGAAGACGAAGGAACAGATCCGCTTGAATCGAGTGTTGCTGTTCGAATAGATTCCCTGTCCTCCCATGTCCAAGGCTTCGGGCGCTCCGTGTGCCGCACGACACCCTTTCCAGGGTCACCAGCAGATGCGGAGGAAGAACCATGATATCCTGTTTGTCCCTCTCTCGTGGCAGCCGCAGCGCCAGCTCTGTAGACCTGATGTCGGGGGGTCGACGCTGTCTGACTGTGTGTTGCGCGGCCATGTACCTCGGACGTCTTCGTCCTTGGATGAGTAGCTTGGGACGTCTGATGATAGGATCGCAGGGTCTCAGAGGTACCTGGAGGATGTCCGACCCTTCTCGTATGGCTGTTACCGGCGGAGCTCGTTTGGAGCATGCGAGGCGCTGCTGATGCTTTCACCGCGGGCGGCCCTGCAAAGCTACGCCTGCCCAGTGTCTCGTTTGGCTGTGCATCCTCTTGCGCTAGTGACGTCCGGGCGGAGGCGCGAGGGGGCCTCTCGAATGGCTTCCTGCGATGATGGTTGGACGACCCTAGCCGTGCGCTGAACGACATTTCCCTCGTAGTCCGTCTCCGTGTGTCCTGGTTTATGTATCGCATAGAAGGGTAGACCTCAAGACCGCGAAACAGAGGGAGAGGGAGCCGGCCTAGCAGCCATTGCGTCAAGCTGGCAGTAGATTAAGCGCTTACCGCAAAACTTGCTCATTACGCAAGCGTGACCGGCTGTCACTTGGGGGACACAGACGTGACGCATCGCGTCTTGGTTCCTGCCGCCACCTCCAACGCGCGACATCCGACGCGTCTTCCGCCCTTCGACCACCCTTAGATGCCCCTTGACGGCTATATCACAGGCTGAAGGACCATTTGAGACAGCGTACCTCTCTTGCACCAACCCCGGCGCGCTCAATTCAATCAGTGTAGCGTCCGACCCAGTGACTCGGCGATTCAAGTGAGGTGGAGGGCAAGTGCCAAGTAGCTCCAATGCACCCATGCGGATTTTATCTTGGAACATAGTATGGATGCACGAAACTGCCAGTGATCTCTTGCTGACGGGCTGCTAGAATGGCATCAGAACCTTACCTCAGTATCATCCGTGAGCAACGACCTTCCTGAGATTGGGTTCCTCGGGGTACTCAGTGGACATCGTTGTGTCCAGATGGAATACATTCAAGTCATGCGAGGGCATCCTTGAGGAACTCAAGGCGGATATCATCTGCTTCCAAGGTTGGGACTTGTGGAAGGTGTCTGACGTGCACTCATCCAAATGCTATTGACAGAGATGAAGTCTTCACGCGCCGCTCTACCTCGAGACGTGGCTCTTCCAGGGCCATATCACTCGTTCTTCTCCTTTCCTGTAACGAAGGGCGGGTACAGCGGCGTTGCAGTATACGTGGATTCCCGCAAGGTCACACCCTTGAAGGCGGAAGAAGGCTTGTCCGGGAGGCTCCAGCCTAAACCACCCTTGTCCGAGGCAGAACGCATTTCCCCGTCGTATCCCTTTCCACACGACATTGATCTATACGCTGACGAGGACGGAGAGATTCCTTCCTCATTCGACGCACTCGACGCAGAGGGGCGCGGGCTCGTGATCGACTTTGGCCTGTTTGTGCTCATCAACGTCTACTGTCCGAACGAAACGTCTGACGCGCGCCTGTCGTTCAAGATGAACTACCACCTCATGCTGCAGGAACGGGTGCGCAAGCTCGTCGAAGAAGAGCACCGAGAGGTCATCGTGGTTGGCGACATCAACATCTGCGCGACCCCGGCCGATCACTGTGACGGACATCTTCCGAGCAATAGCGCGACATTTTACGATCATCCCGCACGAGCGTGGTTTCACAGGTGGTTGAGCCCCAATGGTCCTATGGTCGACATTGTGAGGCAATTCCATCCCGCCCGCAAAGGGATGTTCACGTGTAGGTCACACCCACTTGATATATCGAGTAGAGGCTGATATGTGCTCTTGGTAGGTTGGAACATGAAGATACAGGCTCGAGAATCGAACTATGGAACCCGCGTGGATTACATCCTCGTGACCAAGGGCCTCCTTCCATGGATCTCCAACGGTGACATTCAACCGTCGCTGAAGGGTTCAGACCATTGCCCTATCTACATCGACCTTCGCGACGAGATCACAACCGAGTCCGGGGCGACTGTCTCATTGCGTGACGCGATGGGACACAACGCCGCCTCCCGGGCTCCGCCACGGATAGCCGCGAAACACTGGGACGAATTCTCCGGGAAGCAGACTGTCCTATCTTCGTTCTTTGGCAAACCACCTGCATCTAAGCAGGCGCCCCCAGCGTTGACTCCGACGAACGCTACACCAACGCCTCCTCCAGAACCAGCCACTCTCTCAGAGCCTTCATCTGCCAGCGCCTCACAATCAGTGTTAGCATCGATCTCCGGGGCAGCCGAAGAACCCAAGAGGAAGCTGAAGCCGCCACCAACGTCCGCGACATCATCCTCTACCAAACGCAAGCCTGTTGACCCGCCGTCCTCCACGACTTCCAAGAAGCGCAAGCAACAGCTCAAGGGCCAAGCGAGCATCGCATCCTTCTTCTCCAAACCTTCCGCGTCCGCGTCCTCCCAGAAGCCCACCCCACAAGAAGTCATTGAAATCGATGACGAGACACAGGTGAACTCCGCGAGCGACGCCGACCAGCTGGACGCCGACTACCGCCTTGCCTGCGCCCTCGCCTCCGCTGACGAACCTGCGCCCACCTCTTCCCCGTCTTCCTCCCAGTCCAACCCTCAGAACAAGGCCGCATGGTCGAACCTCTTCGCCCCCATCCCACCGCCCAATTGCACGGTGCACAACGAGCCAACACGACTCTACACGGTGAACAAGCAGGGCCCGAACAAGGGCAAGACGTTCTACCTGTGCTCGCGCCCGGTCGGGCCGGGCTATGACAAGGGTCGGAGCGAGCGGCTGCGGGACGAAGT
This sequence comes from Earliella scabrosa, assembly GCA_022605405.1. Lineage (NCBI taxonomy): Eukaryota > Fungi > Basidiomycota > Agaricomycetes > Polyporales > Polyporaceae > Earliella > Earliella scabrosa. Next base: position 1,941,183 of record JABYQQ010000004.1, on the reverse strand, counting down.
CGATCCCAGGTATCGATGCAACTACTTCAAGTGGGCGAGCGAGGTGCGCAGGGAAGCGATGCGGGAGAAGGAGAGGGGGCGCATGAGATCGGCGGGCTCGTCGGTCGGATGAGTAACCTCTATCGAGCTCAACGCTGTGAGACAGTGACTTGGTCAATGACTCTCCTCATACCGACTAGTACTGCCCGTAGAGTATTGAAGGCGAGAACGGAGTCGATGCAGCCAAGTCAACTGGCATCTTGAGTGATGAATTCGAGGAGTAGTGTTTGTACTCAGCAGTAGCTGCAGGCATTATCGTGGGAGCAGCTGTTCCCCTTTGACTACGTGGTCGACTGAGACTAGCAGCAGTGTGTGCGTAGTCACCAAGACCGTTCATGTGTCAGCATGAACGTTGTTTGTGTTGAACCTACGCAGTCGCCGCCGCAGGCTGCAGCCTTCAAGTTGTGCAGGAATATAATGCCACGTGGTTCTAGAAGGTGAACACATAAGCGCCGGCTAATGTCCTCCCAGACTCCCACGACTCGAAGTAAGAATCCGATTCCAACAACGACCATTCGGCATTGCTTCTGCTTCAATCACTATGCCCCAGTCCCTCACTTCATTCGGTTACAACATGCCACTCGCCGCCTCGGGGACCATCTACCGACGGTAAGCGTGGCTTACCTTGCCTGACGGCCTACAACTCATGTCTTTTCCAGGTCCACTACCGTCCCCAGTTTGCTGTGGTCTTTGTGGCTGAAGGTGCCTCCCAGTTGGCGCAGTAAAGTCTACCATATCCTGGTCAGATTGTTCCAACGTGAACTTGGTAGAACCTATGCCTTTCAACTCCCTTTCGGCTTGTATGGGAAGTGGTGTTGCATGCCCGACGAAGCGCACGTCACGGAATTCGTCCGGAGGAACACCACCATTCCTGTCCCCCAAGTGTTGGACGTCCTTCCTGTTCCCTTTCCCCCAAACCCACGACGCCCGTGGCTCATGATATCTACCGCTCTTCCCGGCTCTCCCTTGTTCGTAGCAGGCGAGGGCCATAGGTTACGAGACGCTTCGGAAGCGCAAGTGGACTATGTCACGGACGTCCTCCGTGACTGGATATCCCAACTTCGTGCACTCCCCTCTCCATACGGCGGACGCGTATGCGGCTTCCTTGGTGGTCCCTTCCAAAGCTATCGGATCAGCCAAGCCTATGTCGGGCCCTATGACAGTGTGGCGCAATTTCACGCGCAACCGTTCTGCACTGTCCAACCTGCACAGCTTCGCAAAGCGAGTCCGCACATCCTCCAACTCGTCAGCGACCGTCCTAGCAAGTACTACAAGATTCACCTCGCTCATGGAGATCTACTATTGCACAACATACTCGCAGACTCCCAGTTCCGCCTCACAGGTCTGGTTGACTGGGAATGTGCAGGTTGGATGCCCGAGTACTGGGAGCTCGCCGCCTCAACGCGTCTTCAGTATCGCATCATGTGGTGTTGGAAGGACATCGTTCGTGATGCCTTTCCCCATTACGATGACGATATTGCGTTGGAGTACCCGATCCAACTAGGCTGGGAGCCGAACTAGCGTCATGTTTCACAGTAGATCTACCATTTTGTGTTGCAGCAAAAGTCACTACCTGTTCAAGTAGGGTTGTCTCGACTGAGGCTGTATGTAGTTGGGTTCGGGGTTTTTTTTGGGATCCTCGTTTATTGCCCTCGAGGGCCGAGCCCTATGGTAGGCAGACGCGTAGCTAGGTGGTCCGACGGGTGTACGTAGCAGGAGGGGAGTCGCTGGTCATGGGGAAGAGGGGAGGTGGGGCGAGCCGGGCGTCACGGCGATGGCCATTAGTACGTATGTTGTTGTAATGTAGTGGGGCGGTCTGGTAGAGTAGGGTAGAGTACGAACGTCGAAAGCTATGGGACAGAATTGGAAAGAGGTGGACGCTGCTGCATGCGGACCCCCCGCCGCTCCCGACCACCTGTGTGCAGTGGTTGGGTGACGGGTTATAAACCTGCCGTCTATCTGGGTGGCAGATGCGCCCCCGGGCCTTCAGTGCCTCTTGCCACGGTTCAGGGTACGGGCGGCAGTATCCCGACCGCCCGTCAGAACTCCCTGGGTTCGGGTTCATGAATTGACTTCCGTGACGAGGAGAGGATGGCCATGACTTGATCACAGTGCTCAGAAGTTGTCTTCAGTCGGTAAGACCGGTTTGTTCAATATTTCTGCTAATGCATTTCCTAATCCAGTGACCACTGCCTACTTGTATTGAAGCCTATGCCGCACGATGTTCGGTGAGTTATCATGATCAAGATTGTCCTGCGTCAAACTGACCGCGATGGTTTTTGGCTTCTTCACGCTTCTCAGCGCCATCGATCGTAACCGTCTACACGCCTTCTCATAACTCCAGGAAACTATGATGCGCCAAGAGTGCCGCTCATGTGGTTCTCTCCCACATGTCCATACTCGTCTCAACATATTCGCATGCGCTCTGACTCAGAGATCCGTCGCTGTCCAACCTGTGCACAGTGATGTCTATACGGTCGGCCGCTCGCGCGGTATAGATTGTCGGCAGCAATATTGAACCGTACATCCCCAGTCATCGAAGCGAAGATAGCAAGCATCATGTACCGATGACCTCTCAAGTTACTGTCTTCGACAAGCCTTCAATGTCTTGCAGTGGATTTGCGTCTCTCGTGGCATGGGCGTAGGTAGCCTGTTACCCTCAGCATGGACAATCTATACGATCCGTAACTGATCATCTCAAGTCGTTGCATAGGTTGCATGAGTCTTCAAGATGTTGCAGTTATCGACGTACACCCGTACTCGGCCGTGAGGATGTCTGTGGGATCCTTGAACCGCAGAAGCTCATCGCAAGAACAATCCCGGACTCCGACCGGAGCAACGTGTTGAAGGACGCAGGATTTCTCCCACCGACTGCTCTTTTGGCAAGAGAAATTATTGTCTACGCGTCAGAATCGGAGTCAGTGCTACTCGGTCTCCGTTACTATATAGTCTGTGTTTGCTGCATGCCAAAGGCGCAACACATCCTCGCCTCAGCCTCATCTGCAATGTGTGTTGCTTGATCCCTCTTCACTTCGCCGCTGGTCGTTACTAATCTTGCCCACTCAGAAGACGCTTCAGGCGACTGCAGGACTACCCATGGCCAACAACTCGTTGGCGGTCGGCGATATCTTGGCAGTGCTGTTTTCACGTATGGAAGCTGACACGTTCCACTGGACCATCTGCGTACCTCTCGACACGAAGACGGCGGCCAAATACCACCTCAGGAGCGGTGGTTCATTTTGGTGGTTCGAGTACCCTATCCCCGACCACGATCTCTTGGATTCTGGAACCGTCGCTGCGTCTGTCAAAATTGGTGAGTAATCTGTGTTCGTACGCAGCTCAGTACGTGCTGTTGACCTCATACACAATGCATTATAGGGAGCCTTGAGCCCAGCGCCGTACACCGGGATGTGCTCAAGGATCTCCTTGAACCTATCAAGGTGACTGAATCCAACCTTGACGAGGACCGGGAGTCAGAGTCCCTGTGTAAGGTTTGGTGGAGGGAGGCTGTCAAACGCCTCGACACAGAGGGGATCATCAATTGTCCCAGTGTGGATAAGCTCGAGGAGGAGTGCGCCCAGTATGCTCTAGGCAATCAGGCCTCGCATCCAGGCTGGGGAGGCTACAAGTACTACATCTCAAAGAACTCCGCTTGAACATCAATAGCCCCCCTTCCCCAACTCCGTTGTGTCGTCTCTCGGTATCGGAGCGCGTGGTGCACGGGCGGTGAAGAATAACAGTGTGAATATACATACAGGATCAGTACCACGTTCGAGACAGCTAGAAGTATCGACTGAACATCCAATGATTCCGGATGGATATGAAGTCGCCCTTTGATCATCAAAGCTATCGCTGACATGCAAGACGTATATATACCCGAGATTCCGAGCTAGTCAGCCACCTGGTCAATCTCCTGTAGAAATCAGAATAAATGACGCCGAGCGGCGTGGTGTAGAGTTGACATATCATACCAATACCGCCAAAGAGCGACAGCGCGACCGCTCGAATGGTAGTCTCCATCTCGTGCCATTGGCGTAGTCAATCTCACACATGATGGCTATCTGCACCTGATGGCAATGTCGCGGACATGAAGGTGTTTGGGTGATGTGTACATCAGGAAAAAACGTACAAAGAGGACTAGTCCAAGGTAGTATAGAGACAGCGCCAGGACAGCAAGGCCACGCAGTGATGGGGGCGAGGGATGGGAAAACAAGATACGAGGGCGGACAGACAATGATGTTACGACGCGTGCTTAGTCTGCTTCTTCGCAGTGCCGATCGACGTGTTGTTGACCTGAAAGGAGAAATCAGAAGGGGGAAATCTGAGTTACGACGACATCCGCGCACCTTTGTGGCGAAGCGCAGGGAGCATAGAGACTCGTTGAGGTGGACAGCGAGCGGGGACAAGTTGAGGAACATCAACGTCTTCGAGTTGCCACTCAGGGAGTTTTGGAGGAGGTACGTGAGCTGTGATCAGTCCGCAGTTTAGCCTTCACTCTGTATCAGCACTTATACGAGGACGGACCTTAGAGTTCCTGTAGGGAATGTGCTTGTCGCTCTTGCCCTCGCCCTTCTCGCCCAACGCGGCAATAACGTCCCCCAACGCGCTCAGGCTCTTGTTGATGCTCTGCGTCTCCTTAAGACGGTCTTTGTCGCTGGCCGCTCCGCTCTTCTCGAGTCGCTCACTTCCAGCGAGATCGACAAGGTTGAGACTGCCTTCACAGGACTCGCCCGTCAGCGTGTTCTCTCCGCGAATGCGGAGTGTGAAAACAGAGTGTGAGCGAGACGAACGCTCGTTCATCAAGGTTGCTGCGACAGTTCGTCGGCCCTGTGCAAGGGAGAGCAAGGTGCGGACTTGAGATGGAGAGGAAAGGGGGAGGACGTTCACATCTGTGACAGTCGTGCGTCCCGTCTTAGGGTCGTGCTTGATCTCGTGTTTCTTCTTGTCGAACTCGCCCTTGCCGAGCAGATCGTTAATGGTCTCGTTGTACTGCACCTCATCGTTAGCGCATGGTGCATGGCACTTGGAACAGGTCCTTACAATCTCGAGGAACTGGCCCTCCATCTTATACTGCCAGCCCTTGCTCTTCAGCTCATCGGCAACACGGAAGACCTGCTCGACCGCACGAGGGATCATGCCGGCAGTCATCTCCGTCTGAATAAAACAATCAACATCACAGATCACACGTAGCTGAGCGTGAACGAACGCACCTGACCGCCTTCCATAGTGAAAGACTTCCCGGATCCGGTCTGACCATATGCGAACACGCAGACGTTGTACCCATCTGTGCAACTCTGCGCAAGCTGAGAGATCTCCTCGAAGACTTCCGCCTGACTGGAGTGGGGCTCAAACACCTGCGAAGCAAAGTATCAGTTCCCCGAACATGCGCCAATGAACATGGACCATACCCTATCGAACGTGAACTGCCACTCGTCCTTGCGCTCCTGACCAGTGGCACTCTCACTTGATGCGCGAACGAGGATTTCTTTGTGGTCAAGCTTGTCAGGGTAGGCGAGCTTAGCCATAGCTTCCTCACGCAATTGCGCCTCCTTCTCGGGATCAGGACTACCCGTTCCCTCCATGATCTCGCCAGATGACGAAGCCGACGCAGCGAGCGTCGCAGGCAAGATGTCTGAGCGCAGGACGGGCCGCACACGACAGAATACGCGGATGTTGCCTTTGAGCTCTTGCACCATGTTGTGCAGCTTGCGACGAACGGTCTCCCCTTCGCGAGCCTCGCGCTCGAGCTCCGCGATACGCTTCTGGGCACGTTCAAGCTGAATCGAGAGGTCCGCCTTCGTGCCCACCGTGCGGTCGTACTCGGCCTGGAACGCAGCCTTCTCGGCCTGCATCGCGCCGATCTGCGCGGTAAGGCTCAGCTGCGCTGTAGCTTGCTGTGCAATCGTCGCCTTCAAGCCCTTGACTGTGTCGCGTTCGCGCTCGAGATCGCTTTGGTACATGCGGAGATCCTCGTTGAGCTCGCGCAGCTCCCTGTCCTTCTTGCGCAGGTCGGACTGGAGCTCGGAAATCTCGCGTTCATGCCGCTGTCGGAGTGAGTTGAGTTCGTCGGAGGCGATGAAGAGCTCCTGGCGCTGCGCAAGTTCTTGAGATTTGGCGTTTGTGAGCTCGCGTGATAGGGCTTCATGTGATGCTTGTAGGTCAGATCGTTTTGCGCGTTCCTGAGCGAGCTCAGCGTCGAGCCGGGCAGCATCAGCCGCACGAGCAGCTTCGATATTGGAGATTTGTTGTTGTAGGGAGTCGAATCGGTCGTTGGCCGATGCGGCGGGGCGTGTTCTGTCCTCGTACGGTCAGTCTTCCGAAGGTATCACAAGGCGTCCTACTGTCCGCCACCCAATCCACCGCTGAGCGTAGACCCGGAATGAGTCCAGCTTGCTCTTAACACCAACCGAGTGTTCAAACCATTCCATCCCACCTCGTCCCATGCTTCGAAATCGCCTAACCACCACAATACCCCACCCAAACAACACGGATCGAGAAAGAACACTCACGTAGTCCTTGAAGTAGGTCTCGCTGGGGGCCGTACAGGGGCCGTCTTCGGAGGAGCACTTGTCGCCCTAGTCGTCCTTCTCGCACCGGTCGCAGTCGTTGTCGAAGCCGTGAGTGCGGGTGCCCTCGGCTTCGTGAGTGGTGGTGGGCCCCTGCCCAGCTTGTTCATCGGCACATTCGCGTTCGGCGCGACCTTGGACGGCCGCAGGGGCTGGTTCGTGTCGCCTTCCGCAATCGCAGCGAGCTTCCGCGGTTGGAGCTCGGTGCCGATGTTCTCTTGAGCCTTGCGCTTGAGGATGTTTGTCGTGCTTGACGATGCCGACGCCATGGTTGGTATCGAGCGGGTGGTGACCGTCGGTGGTAGAGGTTGTCCTGGACGGTCGGGGGAGGAAGAGCGCAACCGTGGGAGACGAGACATGGCGCTCCGCTGAGAGTTAGCGAGATCTCACAGGAGTGGACGCGATGGCGAGACGCAAGTCAACCAACAGATGCAGACGCCCATTGGGGCGACGCGTTTGTCATGTGACCGTAACGAGTGAGACGCCTCAGGCTCCAGCCTTGCTCTTTCACCGTCAGTGGCAAGTCAGTGGGGATGTTTCTAGCATGCCATTATGTCGTGAGGCTATGGTACGGTGTCTACTGATGAAGCGATGCGGACTACATGGCAACAGTCTGCAACATGCTCTTTTGCACGAACTCCCTCGCGTTCCCTCCAGCCTCAGTGTACTTGGACAAGAACATCTCGTCTCCCCGTGCTAGACCGTCATCAATATCGACAACGCTGCCACCAGGAACTGTCCACGTACCAATATGAGGCGCCTTGGCGGTCTGCCAAACATCGAAGATAGCCGCGGCTTCTTCCACCGTAAGCTGCTCAGGGACGGGGAAGTTCCGCAGGCCCTTCGCATACTGGACAAGCTCTGGCGCTCGGCGGACATACGGATTTGACGGGACCGTGGGCTGGAGTCCAAGTGCCTCGACCAGCTCCAGCGGTGCACGGAAAGTCGTGTTCTGCGTGGAAAGCGCCCCAAGAACGGCGCCCCGTTTCTAGAAATTCTGTGAGGTTACGAACATGAGAAAACAGCGTAGCACGACGTACAAATGACTGCTTCCCACTGGCAAACTCCAGCAGGGTCCTCGGTAGGGTGAGGTGGTAAGATTCGACAGCCTTGAAGTATGGATCGCGATAGAGCGACTGGCAGTACAGCGCTTGGAAGTCGTCAATGGCAAGCAACACAGGGAACCTGTCCATAAGGGGCGTGGGTTAGTACGAGTTCCGTCCGGATGAACTGCATCCGTACTTGGTCTGTTGGGCCAGCTCCGTCAGCAAGACACTGAGTACGGTCGGAGCCTGTTGCTGTGTCTCCAGACCAATGTTGATGAGATCCAAGAAAGAATACGCGCTGTTGATCGTCCGGTCCTCGAAGGGATACGTCCCCTGAACCGTCAGGCCTTTGATGAGCATTTCATTGACGTCAACGAAACGCTTCAGCAGCTGTTGTGCGAATGCAGGCTGCCCGTAGGTCTGAGTTCGTGCGTCGTAGGCATAGGGGGTTGATGAGTTGACCAGAGTGATTGCTATAATGGCCGGGACGTGAGGTGGATCGGTAGACTGCCAAGAACTATTGCGCATACCTCGAGGAATGTACAAGCTGATCCACTCCTTCTGTATGCAGTATTGTACAGCCTGCAGAAGGAGGTAACTCTTCCCGCAACCCGTTCTTCCCGCTGATGACACGCGAGATATAACTCCAGCTCAGATACACGCAACAGAATCACTCACTGAACACTAGCCTCGTGTCCCTACTAGGTGAGCTTGCTGCCTTGTCAAGAACGTCAAGTGCTTCCACAGTCACCTTGCGCACAACCGAGCAAGGTTTTGATAGGAGCATGTACTGCGACCATTCGTCAGCCTGGGCGTACTTTCATAAGTGGTTCATATCCACCCACATCTACGAGCACGTTTGTCGGCAGACCGTACGCCTTCAATGCCTTCGAGTCCTCTGCAGGGAATGCCATTGCAGTGTTCGCCGCCTGTGGCGTCATGATTTCCTACGCGTGTGCACATGAGAAGGCGAGCGAGGCTGTAGGCTTCACATGGAGCTTACCGGACGGAACACAGGAAGTTGCAGCGCGCTACGCTGTTCACTTTGGAAGACCGGATGGGTCAAACTGCCTGACGGCATAGGTCGGAACAGCTACATTGGGCGACATCAGTACTCCTTGAGCCCGGAACACCCGGACCAAGATGTGTGCGATTCGCGAACCATAGTGAGAAGTCTGGTATGTACCAATGAGCACCGCCTGGACGGTATCCTCACTGCAGCAGGTAAATGATTGTGTGCTCGGCAGAATCAACTTAGCACTGCGCGCTGTGCGAACGTACGTCTACTGGTGCACGAGGAGCTCGAACTGGCGTTTGGATATCCTTAACAGCACAACGACCATCTGCGATGGGTGCGCGAGATCCTCGAGGCTCGCACAACGCCGCTGCGCGTTTCCAAAGAACGTAATTCCGTGAGCACGCGAATGAGACGCGTTCAGCTCCAGTGTGGACCATAACCTCCAGCAGCGATCCACGTTGCGGGCACTCGAAACGAGAAGCAAGGGTGAACTCACCCCAGGATCCCGAGGTGCGGCCTTCTTCTTGTCGTTCTTCGCATTTGGGCGGAACTTCGCTGTACGTGCGCACCTTCAGCACCCTGTCACCGCATTTCCCAACAGTGTGTACACGCACATGCAACCTTCTTCGCCGGTTTCGCTGGGGCAGCGTAGCCTCGAGCCTGGACAGAGACAGCGCTGGTGACAGCAGGTATTGATCCAGTGTGGGTCGCTCCACAAGACGACCGCCCAACGCGCAGAGCAGCGGCCAGAGACATGGTCGCAAGAGTGCAAGGAGCCCAGGCAGAGGAAAGAACGGAAAGACCGGAACCAGATGACTCGCAGAGACCCTGGGCGAGGTGAACGTTGGGTGTGTGCAGGAGCGGGCGCTAAGCACGTACCCTATGCTGGACTTTTGGATTCACTCCTTACGTAAGCAGGAAAGCCAGAGTTTTTGCCGTTTTGCAATAGACCTACTACTCTCAACTGGTCACTAGTCACTTTTCGCACCTTGGCCTATCTGACATGGGTCGTCTCCGTCGTTCTCGTACACATCACGCTCAACGCGACGTACACAGAGCCGCTCGAACTAGGGTGCGCAAGACGCATGTTTTTTTTCCGGAGGGCAACCTGACAAGGGTTACGGTGTGCAGGCGCGGACGAAGGACTTGGACCAAATACAATTGATCGACTTGGACCCTAAGGTACGTAACGGATGGGGCTTGCTTTCGTACACCAGCGGATAAATGTCGTCATAGAATCGTGCTGCTCTTGAAGCCCAGCCACTAGACTACGAAAAGCCTGGACTGGCACAGCACTACTGTGTTGAATGCGCAAAGTGAGTAATTCATTTGATCGAATTCCGCAATCATTGGCACCCGTTCTATCTCCACTACGAAACATTGGTCTACCATGTGAACAATCTTGAGCTCGTTATGTACAAGTTCCCAACGAGGTCCGGCTTCTGAAACAAGTCGTGGAAAGAGCATGTTTAGCTCATCTCGTTCATGTTGCACCCCGCAGTCGCAGATGTTCCCATATGTCACAAGCGGTTTGAATTGGGCTATGGGGTCTGGATGCTCATCTGGTTGTCGCACAGATATTTCGAGACCGACCATGCACTACGCTCCCATTGGCGCAGCAAAGTGCACAAGCGACGATGCAAAGCCCTCAGAGAACCTGCATACACGATCGAAGAATCCGAACGTGCGGCAGGGCTCGGCAGGGAGGGCAAGCGACCCACAACTGCCGACACAGGGACTCCCATGGAGCAAGAGTTGGTTACATGAGGTCGTCGCGCGGTGGCGGAATCACACTTGCAGCGCGGTTCGGATTGGTGCGATTGACTTATTAGCTTTGCTGTACTTCTAGTGTTCACTTTCTCAATGAAGGGTTGACAACCTCGTGTGTGTAACGCAGCCGAGTGAAGCCACCGCGCAGCCAGACTTCTTGATCGCCGGGTGTTGAAGTCCTCGAGAACCACGGGAGTCTAGATTGTGGATGGCTCCTCCGTGTATCCAGGTACCCGGTTCCATGCATACGCAATGCGCACAGCCGATGATCCCGCACAGCGTCGATGTACGCTCCAGTCATCCCTAAACCCCGAATTTGGGGATTCAGCCTTCTGCACTGGGCAGTCGCTGCTCAGCGCGTGCGATAGACGCATTGCGGTCATTTGGTTAAGCATAGTGCCGTGGATCTTTCTGAGAAGGTGTGGAGTCTAGTTATACTATTCGTTGTGTTCTGCACCATGATGATTGCTACTCAACTCTACCAGCTACAGGTTTCTTCGGTCGATTCGCGGTATTGACTGTGAGAGACCATTTGTTTCGGCCCAAACGTGAGTCATTTAAAGCATGCATGAGACGAGTCTTCGAATGATGGCTCTACAAATAGTGCGGATAACATATGACAACGACGATAGCAATATACAAAGCATAAAGACCATAGCAGCATACTAGGAAATCATAGGGTATGATACAGAGCACAGACTTCTTTGTGTCCGATAACGTTTCTCGAGCCCAATTTCCTGCAGGCGGCGCCCCTCTCGACGCCTACATCACCAAATATGCTGAACGAGTATCCCAGCGCGTCCAAGCATCCTAGGCTCAGTCCCTGAACATGTCGTACGCCTCCTCGGCACCCTTCATGACGGTCCGCATCCTCTTCCACACGAGGTCCTGGATGGGAAAGTCGCGCGCGTAGAGCCTCCTAAGCGCGCCGCACACCCACTCCTGGTATCCCCAATCCGGACTGTGCTGCACGATCTCCGCCCTAGTCAGCTGGTACTCGAGCTCGCCCAGCCGCATCGCATCGACAGAGCCAACGCGGGCAGCGCCGCGATACGCGGAGGTAGCCCGGAACCGCACGTTTCGCTCCACCTGGAGTTCCCACTGGCCGACCGTCGTCCCTCTCACATAGTACGCGGTCCCGATCGGGTCCCCGCGTCGATCGTGTCCGGTCTGCACGACGATGTGCCAGCCGTAGGGCCGCATGCCGTTGGGCCCATGCCCGACATAGTATTGCGCCACGAGGATGGGGAACACGGCCGACATGGTTAGGGTTTGGCGCTGGGCGATAGAGAGGTCGATTTCGGCAGGTGAGGGGACAACTGTCGGATCGGTGCGTCGGTCTCACACATCTGGCGTCGAGGAAGCCGAAGGATGCTCACCTGATGGTGTTCGATGCCAGGGATGGAAGAAGAGAAGTTCGGTTGCTGTGCGTGGAGGGAGCAACGGGGCAAGGCAATGGCGGTTCCTAGACAAGTCCAGGTGGGCCTGCTCTCAGCTTTATACCGTGCCAGTCCAGCTCAGGGTCGCTCGCAGTGCAACCGCTTCGCAAGCGTTGAGTGCGTGCGCTGAGTCCGAGACTCGCTTACGTCGCTCAAGCATGAGGCGCGGTCGGGCCCGGAAAGGCAGGCATGGGACGCACGCCTGCCATGGGCCTGGCCACCAGCCCGTGTGCTCCCATCGCTCTCCACTCGCGTCGTGAACACATTCGCGACGCTTAATTCCGCACTGCGACCCATCGATGGTCCCCTCCTCGGCGGAACGTGGGGGCCCACTGAGCCGTTACTTGAATATGGCAATAATTTCTCCGTGTACCCGCACCCCCATTAGGGAGCGCTACGGTTCCATCATCAAGTGATATACTGCGAGGTGCCGTACACCACCCAATTTGCAGACGATCCGATTGGCTGAGTATCGAGCAGATGGAGGTGGTTAGGGATATACTCACACCTCATGCAAAGTGTTTCACCTGCCGTTACCCGTTATTAAGGGTGCTCTTACTGTGAAGTGCCCGGTCACTCTTCCTGTTGACGAGCCAATCGCCAAACCCACTCCCAGTATGTCCTAACCAGCGGATGTACAAGGACGACTGTTGGAGGAGGCGCCCAGGCCGGGGTCTCGATCTCCGCTTACGGCAGGTACCCTCCCTGCCTCGTTTCCACCCTTCGGTAAGTCGTTTGTAGTCTTTTCAAGGGTCCCATTATACGACGCGCTGATGCCATGCGTCAATGGTCTTCATGTCTTCATCTGTACAGTGCCCTGCTGCTAACCTTGAACGATGTGGCCGTGCCTGTCTGAGGTGAGCCCTGACTCTATCTCCCCGATATGCTACCTCGCTCTGGCGAACTCCTCCGATTGATGAACATGCACGTGAATTCCGTCATTATGGCTGAATCTTTTCAAGCGCTGTGATCGATGGTTAGCACATGAATGGCTCCGTAATCGTGAACACTCGACTGCAAATACCAAGATATACCGGCTTACCTTGACATACAAGAATCCGGCCTCTAGGGCATCGCACAATGATGAAGCAAGTATCAGTCCACAATCCCCTGACAAGCCTGCTGGCCAAGAGCTTTCCATTGTCTTCCGACAACCTACGAACGATGGAATCCCGCGAAAGTTCGTGAGGAGTTCCATCTTGTCAGTGCTATACAATGTTTGACAGCTGCTCTTGCATGAATGCTGGATAGTGAGTTCGTTCCCTTGATTGCGCCACAGCCGATCGTCGGCCACATTGACGAAGACAAAGGCAAGGACGACACGAGTATACGGCGCAGAAGGTCGAGGAGAGTGGGTCAGGCTGAGCGCCGGTACATTCTAGATGCTAGGGCGGGAGTTATAAGCCTTCGCGGCTGCGCCGTTCACCCTTCCATGACGCGCGTATCGATAACACCGTTCCCTCCATGTGGATAGAGACGTAAAAGTACAGTCGCCACTCTCCCATAATTGTCTGGTATGCCAAGGCCTGGACGGTGCCTAGGTCTTCCCCATTGACAGATAACTCCCATAAGCCCTGTCTCCGCGTCGTAAGCTAGCTCGTCAGAAATCAGCTGTTCCCATGGCATGCGCCCTCTGACCGCGTTCTTCTTCCTTCGCCCTTCCGAATTGGGGGCGATTCTTCGCCTGGAAGGATATATTACTCTACACGTGTATGGGAAGCCCGTCGCAATACTCCGTTCCTTCTTTGTTGACCGCCAGGGCAGAGTTCGGAAACCGACCAATCGCCAGCGGCCGCGAACTACCGGCCACGTATTAGGCCAGCTCTCTCCACATGACAGAACTTCTCGAGCTAATCGGTCTAGACCACCGCGCTCATGCCAGTACACAGATGCGAGATTTGTACACAACGTAGGAGGGACCTTCGAGGGCCACTGGCAGGCAACGCTGATTCTGCTCGGTCCATGGGCTGATACATCCATCATTGCCATGCTAGCGGGTGTGCATCTTTGGGGCGCCTAGTCCGGCCGTATGGCCGGGTTACCTAACGCGATCGACGCAAAATATCCAAGCATATACACCGTGTGCTCCTCAGCCCGCACTACCGAACCCAGGGTGTTTGTATCCCTCCTCGCCGACCTTGAAGCGGTTGGGCCTAACATCCATTTGAGGCGCTTGAGCAGTGGTTAGTGTGGCAACTCCGAGGAGTCGCGGCACAATTGCTGAGCATCCGTTCAATTTCACGGTAGTAAAGTCGGCCTCAACAGTGGTGAGAGACGGAGTATGTCCAATATTGAGTCGGGCCGGGCAGTGGCCTGAAATTTCCGGATTCAGAGCTTACCTCTTGCTTACATACATCTTGACCGATTCAGCTACTTAGTCAGGGAGCTCCCGGCACATCGTGTTCTCGCGATATTAGCTCGGTGAGAGCCCAGTCGCACCACTGCGGACATCATCTTCGCGAACCTTGCTGGGACTGGCACGGTGTCCTCCGTCAACCTGTGATTTCCACTGCCAGCAAATATCAAAGCCGACATCCTCTCCATCTGGTCCGCCTCGAGACGATGTTCGGTACCCAGTGTGGAACTGATAGCAAGCCACAGCTTCACATCGACCAGGAGCCCAATCAGGAGCCCTCTGACCGAGTCCTTCACCCTTCCCCAGTGGCCACCCACCGCCCGAACCAGCCCAGCTGGAGCTGGAAGGACGAAATAGCCCACCACGTGCACGCGAACCCCAACCACCGTGACCAATGGCCCACACCGCTGGCACATGTACACACTGCATCCTCCCCCGCGTTCTCCGCTGATCTGCAGGGGACAGAAACCCGAAACCCGAAGCCCGAAGGCCGGGGCCCCCTCCACACACGTCGCCGCGGAACTTAAACTGCCCAGCCCGAGTCGCCCAAAGTCTAAAGACCCTCGCCGTTATCCTTTAGAACTTCTAGATGCGACCGAGCCCTGCCCGAGTTCGACGGTTCCAACTCCGACGAGCCCACTGCCCCCGAGCCCCCGAACGTGGCGACTCGCGTCCGTGATCAGATGGGGCACGCGCAGTCCCACGTTCGCGAAGCCCGCGGCCGCCCGCTGGGTGCAATGAAAGGACCCCCGACAATACACCAAAATCCCTGAGGCTCAATTCGGACAATTTGGGGCGATTCGGACACGAATGCCTGATGCTTACCCCCCTGTTTTGGACCCAACATCGTGGCCAGGTCTGGTGCCAGGCGCCGGGATATCGGACAAAATGATGACACCAGAGGTGGGTAGACGCTCTCCGGAGGCCCGCTCCGGCCGCCACGAGGGCGTCTAGTGGAAAAATTACCGTATACGGAAGGAGACTGGTGCCATAATTCGGACCTGGCGACCCCTCCCGGAGGCCTGATCTCACGGACAAATTTGACCGATTTTTCGGAACGAGGATCAGGGATTTTGGTGTATTGTCGGGGGTCCTGCAATGAATCGCTCGAAAAGCGGGCCTCGAGCCTCCCACCCCGTCTTCTCCGCTCGACGTATGTTCGAGCGGAGAGGCGGAGTCGGAGGACGGGGCGGACCACTCGCTGCATAAAGTTACGCGTACGAAGTTCGGGCTGGCCACACGCGAGATCTCGAGGACGCCGCGTGTGATTCGGGCTTGCAGTTCCCCTCCGCCAGCCTCCCCATCACCAGGCCTACCCGCGATCTCGTGTGTACCCTGGGTCCCTGTGTGTGTCGCCCTCGCGAACGATATGTACGCCGATCCGCTGTTCGTGCCGCGCGGCACGAGCACAGCAGCGATCTCCGTGGAGCGCGTGCCTAGATGCAGATAATATCAGTTGGACTAACCCCAGGCCCTACCACCCATCCGTGATTCAGTTCCTTCCCTGTTGTTGGTGACGGGCTATATACATGGGTGCTACCACGAAGATGATGCGGGAGGGAGGGAGAGAGGCAGGCAGAGACCGGGGAGCAGTGCGAGTGTAGAGTCAGTACGGCATGGACGTTGGACAGCATGGTGGTCGAACAGCGTTGTACCGTAGACATGTGCGTACGTGAGCGTGGGATGGGATGAGGTGGAGTGGGGGAGAACGGGGAAATGGGGGAAATGCGCGAGCAGCTGTGTCGGTTCTGGGTGGTAGTAATATGCATCGGGTATACGTATAGGGAGAAAAGAGCGTAATAGACTACACGGGGGAGGTGACGATAGCGATATTAGACCGGTCGCGCGCGCGCTCTGGCGCGGGACGTCATTAAAGATAAAAGATAGGAAAGGTAGTTAGCAAAGGGGGAGGAGAAGGGGGGAGAGAGCCACGTAGTTCCGTCCCCCAGTGAAGGGAACGCGAGAGGAGACCGCCCGCGCCTCCGTCGTCGTCCGCCCCGACACCCGCCCCCGCCCTAGGATCTCACGCCTCAGAATCCGAGCCCTGCACGAACGACTCCGCATCAATGTCCGCCTGGTCCGACAGCAAATGCGACTCGCCCACGCGGAGCGTCCCGCCCGCCCGCGCGCTGCGCTCCAGCAGATCCTCCCACTTGTCCGCCTTCTCCTTCTCCGTCAGCCGGTGCCGCGGGCTCTCCATCTCCCTGAACATCAGCGGCGACCGCTTCTGCGACACCGCCGACGACGGCGAGGTCAGCGCCGACCCGGGCGAGTTCGAGTTCGAGTTCGACGAGGACGAGTAGTGCGCCGAGGACGACGGCTGCTGCCGCGCCGTCGACGCGTAGCTCAGCGCGCCTACCGACGGCTTCCGCAGCAGGCTCACGTCCACGCTCACCTGCGGTGTGGCCCGCGGCGTCGCCGGGGAGCGGGGCATGGTCGCGGACATGGACTGCGAACGGGAGGGGATCTCGACAGTCGGAGGCGGCACCCGGCGGGAACTGCGCTTGGGCCGGGGCGGAGGCTCGTTCACCCCAAACTCCGTCAGTGGGGGCGGGGCCGCAGGTTGAGGGGGCATGAGGTTGTTGATAGTGTCCTCGACATTGAACGAAGGGGAGACTGGCGAAGGTACCGGTACCCCCGTCGTCGTCGTGCGGCGCGGAGGATGGGGCAAGGAAGGAACGGCCAGATTTTCCGGAGACGAGTTCTCCTTCGGCTTCGTGCTCTCCAGCGGCGCGGTATGCGAGCGACTCGGCGCGCGGTTCCGCCTGGATGGTGAGGGATTGTGCGGCGGGATGGTCAGCGCCGGAGGTTGCTTCGCCATGCGCGACAGCTCGCTGGGCGGGAGAATGTACTGCCCGACATTCTTCGGCACCGGAGGAATCTCCTCACCATAGGAGGAGAACGAGGAGCGCGCAGAAGGGGCGCGATTGTGATGGAAAGACCCAGACGATGCCACCTCCGACGACCCCGGCGAAGACGAGCTAGTGCCAGGTCGATGACCGGGGGTGGAGATGCTGGCGCGACTCTTCGCCGTCGACGGTCGCCCGACAGTACCAGTGCTCGTGCTCGGGCGGGACGAGCTCGGAGACTTTGATGAAGGAGACAGGGTCGGCCGGACACCAGACATCGACGCACGCGACTGCATAAACCTCCGCAAAAGCACACCGTTCTCGCTGACATCCTGCCCATGCACGTCCCGACTTGATATGTCCATCGTCGTCCTAGACGGCGCCATGGACGAGACATGCTGCGGGAGCGCAGGGACGGGCGGGGGCGCAGGGTCTTGCTGGTACTTCTCTCTGAGCCCCCCAGTGCTTATTCGCTTCATGAGCTTCCACCACTTCCCACCTGGCGAGAGCTCTTCCTCGCGCTCCTTGCTGCCCTTCGTCGTCTTCGACGCACGTGACGAGCGGCCCTCTTCCTGAGGCGATGGCGTCGTCTTCGCCGCGGGGCTAAGCTTCGTTGTGGGCGAGCCTTTGGGGCTGATCCTCTCCTCCAGAGACATATCTAGGGCTATGGGCTTCCGCGCGACCCTGGACTGCGACTGCGAAGGACTACTGCGACCCTGTTCACCATTTAGCCCTTCGAACTGTTTCCGCTCTTCCCTGGGGACAGTAGGCAGTTCACGATGGTCCCTCTCGTGCTTCATCGTGCCTGCGACTCGCTTGAACGAAGTAGAGACCTTCCTCGAAAGGCTTCGTGTAGGAGTAGCAGACGCAGGCTTCCCAGTAGCCGAGACAACCGTCCTGGGTTCGTACGCCGAGTATTGCCAATCATCCTCAGGACCGCCGACAGCGACCACCCGCCCCGTCGAGCTGCCGAAAACTGTGTAGTACGGCTCTCCACCTTCCTCAGCTTCGACGCTCGGATTTGCATCACGAGACCCGTTGGATGCCTCTAGTTTGTGCGCGCTGGTAGACGGCTCCGGTTTGCGAGCTGGAGGTGCGGCAGGTTGTAATGTAGGCGCCGGTGGCTGCGGGTGATAAGCCTCGTTAAATGACGCAGTCTCCGCGAGCTCTTCGCGGCGCTGCTCCTGCTGCTTGTACGCAAGAGCGACTGCGCCTGCTGGGGTCAGCCCGGCGGGCATCGCGGGGTTCCTCGAGATCGGAGAACTTGATGAAGCCTTTGATCGAGGTGCGGTACTGGCACGGACGGCGGAGGTAGAGGGGGATGGTGCGGTGCGGTTCGCGTAAGCAGCGAACGGCACGTCGTCACGCAGGTAAGCCAGCTGATGTTTTGTTGACAAAGATCGAGAGGGCATGATGAAGTCGTCCGTGGCCGCACGGGTGTGATGCACGGGGGGAGAGGATGTGGGGGGATTCGAACGCGCGCTTGGCCGACGCCTTAGCACGTTGCGCTGGGGCTTGCCGGGCAGCGCCTCGGGCTTGCGCTCTGGGGACGAAGTGTGACCGTGTCGAGGGGCGGACGATGAGCGCAGACCGGTGGTATTGACATGTAATGACAGCTTCTCGCGGGAGGCGCTAGCGCTCCTTGACAGCGGGGGGCGAGACATGGCGCCTTCACTAGGACGACGTGAGGGCAAGATGCGAGAGGAGGAAGCATCGGCGGAGCGTTCAGAGTCGGAAGGGAGGGATACCGATCCGGAAGGAGTCTGCCTCGCGGGTTTGCTCATGAGACGCTTGATGTCGAGGTGGCCGCTTGCGTCGCGGTCAGAGGACATGCCCGACGTCTTATGTGGGCCTGAGGCAGTAAAAGACCGCGCCGGGTGAAGGGTGTGGGAAGGGGACGGGATGGGACTGGGGGTATGACGCGACTGCGTGCGAGAGCTTGAAGGGGGCGGGGACGTGGGACTGGTAGAGAGGAGGTAGTCTCGCGACCGTGCGCGGTGTACCGTGCGGTTGTGTAGGCTTGAGTCAGAAGCTGAGCCGGCGCTGAGGATCGAGTCGGTCCCGGGAGCAGAGAGACCGACAGCGAGGTAAGACTGGGAAGGAGCTGGGGTGAACTCCGTTGCATCGGAGAGCCATGAGGAATGGGGGAGCGAGGTGGACTCGACCGGCACACGCCGGGAGGAAGAGTGATTAGAGTGTGGAGGGAGATAGGACGCAGTTTTGCTGGCCATATGCAGTCTAGCGGTGTCCATAGGATAGGCCTGCTTCGCAGGTCGCGCAAGGTCGTACTGAGCCGACATACTGCGGGATGGACCGGAAGGAGATGGAGGACATGGTAAACAACTGCTAGAGCGGCGCCGCGCGACGCAGGGGGTGGGAGATGGGACACACCTTTGAAATGGTACGAAACGTCACAGGCAATAATGCAAAGGTCGTGGAGATGAAGTAGCACGGCTAATTGAGCCTGCGGAGGGAGCGTGAGGAGCGAGCGTGGCCACGAAAAAAGATTACCGACATGATTGCAACGAAAGCAAAGTACTAAGGTCCAGAACACCGAAAGACTGAAGGGTCGCCCGGGTATGCAGCGAGGCGTGGGGGGCGTCGTGAATAAGCAGCACGTGTAGGGCAGCTGGTAGGCGGTGGCAGCGGGTGCGGGCGGGCTGTTCACGGGGCGGGGCGACGAGGCGGCAGAGAAAGGACAGGAGGGGGCGGAAGGAGAGTGGGGAGGTCAGGTTCAGGGAGCGACTGTGAAAGGAATGTCGGCAGGCGCGTCGGTCGTCGTCCTCGTCGTCGGTCGGGCGTCGCAAATGATAAATCCAGCTCCGCCCGTGCCTGGCAATCTGCCAAAATGAATTTCCCACCCTCGCCTATCGGCCCGTACCAGTGCTCTATACTTGCGCCTTCTCAAGTTCTTGCACACCGTTGCTCTTCTCTGTCTTCCGCCTGATTGTCACCCGTGCGCGTGAGTACAGAACTCCAGAGAACGCCCACCCAGAGAACATCACAGCTGTATACATTGTCACAAAGCCTTCAGATCTATAGCTTATGGTCGGACGACTGAGGTGCGGAATACATTCGGTCATATCGCGGCGGGCACACCGACAATATTCTTCTATTGACGCTCCGACGGGCTGCGTTGATCCACGACAAGATTAACAATCTTGTGAGTACAGTAGTTACGGAAACCATCCACACATCCTCTCAACTCTGCGCAGTGGAGCCGTATTCCCCGATATCTGGTGCATCGCCGACCTTCATCCCGGAACTCAAAGATGTCACGACCTCCATGCTCCGCAAAGGCGGATTGCGATACATACTATCAAGGCCTTTGACCGTATGATTAGTGGAGGGCATGACATGCTAGTGTGACATGCTTCACTGACAAAAAGCCGTTGTTCAAGTGCGTGACATGTAGGCTGCCAGACGTACGACGATATTTGGGGATGCTTGCCGGGTTTGCTTCATGGAATGCACCCGACCACACCGATCCAAGTCGTACCAGCATATTTAGATTCGAAGTACTCACCGAGCGAGCGCTCCGTCCTCGGCGACGAGTCTCCGACCGCAAGAGCAAATCACAAACGTCCATAACGTCATTAGAGGCTCTCGTCCAAATACACTACTTACACAAAACAAGCTCGAAGCATACGCACGGTCGTAACCATCACCAGCACCAATCAGAACCTAAGTAACGTAAACAGCGTCCGTCTGTCCGCCCTCCTTTCACTCTGGAAACCGACCGTTGCCGTCTTCGCCGCGACCCTACGCTTCCTTCGACCCCCGACTGAGCTCGTCCAGGCCCTCGTCATGGCTCCAAAACGCCGCCGACTCGCCCGTCTCCCCGCTCCCCGCCCCCGCGCCCTCCGCAGCGCCCTCGCCCTCGCCGCCGTGCAAGACCTCGGCGACCCCAAGGCTGCGCAAGTACTGCTCCTTCACGATCGTCTCCGCCCGCTCCGCCTCCCGCTCCTCCGCGCTCCCGCGCCAGAGCACGCGCTCGAGCGTGTGCCGCACGACCATCCGGAGGAGGATGTACCCGTGCGACGCCCCGAGCGCGATGAGCAGCGCCGAGCCGAGCAGCTCCTGTGTCGACGCGTCAGGCCCGCTCAGATGCTGGTGCGAGTGCGAGTGCGAGGTGCCCACCGGCTTGCACTGGTTGAACCGGCTCGGCCGGAAGAGGTACACGAGCGCCGAGTTCGTCAGCGCCGCCATCCACGTCAGGAACGTCAGCGTGTCGAGCCACGGCCCGATCGTGTCCGTGCGCGTCGGGATGGGCCGCCGGACGTGGACGGTGATCTTGAACGCGTCCGAGCGCAGCTCCAGCCAGTTGTTGATGAGTGCCATCACTGCAATGAAAAACGGTTCAGCCACTAGTCCTCCACCCTCTTTTCAGGCGTCTTATGGGCGTACCTGGGGCCAGGGGCCAGATAGTGGACCACAGCGACACATAGCCAAACTGCGTCACCATTTCGCTGTAGTCCGCGAAGAGCTCGTACGGGGGCAATGCGACTTCTCGCTTGATCCCATCCATGAACTCGCGTTCCTCACCCTCGATCGCGAGCCTCTCAGCCTCGGACCCGGCAGGCTGATCCTCGAACATGACACGCTTCTTCTTGCCACCGCTGCCGTTGCCGCTGTTGGCACCTGCAGCCGGCGCGGCAAGAGAAAGACCCTTGCCGCTTCGAACCGAGGCGACCGCACGGAGGACGAAAGGCAGTCCTATCTCGAGGAACGTGTTCACCACCTGATTCGTCACCGTGAACGCGAACATTTGGTCCTGGAGGCGCTTCGGGTTGAGCTTCGTCCGGGCGTTCAAGCTATCGCGCTCCCAGAAAGTGGTGGTAGCGTTGCCTTTGACTGTATCGGTGCCGTTGAAAGGCGCAGTGACGTTACCAGGCAACGCCGAGAGTACAGAGCCCAGCCAGGTCTTCGCGGGGGAGTCGCCGTGGAAGAGGTAATACTGGACGAGAGTCATAACCTCTTCGCCGAATGGGACGTAGACAAAGGCCGACAAGGCAATACCAAGGTATGCCACAATCGCTGACAGGCTGAATGTCTTGACCGTCAGCGAGGCATCATGGGTAGACTGGTGACCATGATTTTCCCAGTTTGTGAAGGAAACCGCATACGAATGGTAGATGCTGAGGAGCCGGGGAACCAGGGCTGTGAATAGTATAGTCGGGCTGAATCCCTGATATGCCGTGAACATAAAGTAACCCTGATATACGAAGGGCAACTTACAATGAGCTTATGGCCCGGGCCGGTGTAGAGATGTGTGACGAATGCCTCGAACACGAATATTCCGGTCAGCAGGACGGCAAGTACTGAAGCGAAGAACAGGATGACAGGTAGGCCCGCGAGAGCTCTCAGGTCCTTGCGCCACCAAGGAAGCGGGACGTATTGCGCTCTCCGCTTCTCAACGCGGAAGGAGCCCTTCGTTCCCCATCGCACCGATAGTTGTCGTTGCTTGATGCGCCACCATTCGACGAATGTGATCGACCAGAGCAGAAGGATTCCGGAGTAGAGCATGGAGTAGGGCAGGGCGAAGAAGTAGAATACGACCCCGACCGCGGATATGAACATGAGCTGTTTCGTGTAGAAGGAGAGGAAGTGGAAGTATAGTGCGATAGCTTCGCCAAACTACGAGGCGTTAGAACACAGCGTGCATCTCGAAGCAACGACGGGCGCGCACCTGTTCCCGAATCTTATCGAATTTGACGAAGCCTAGCTGGCGGGTGGTCCAAGCGCGAATCCACGCTTCATTGAATTCGTGGTCGTGTAGGACCATCACGGACTCGACGCGGTCCCAGTTCGACGAACCAGGCGCCACACCAAGTCCGCCGTCAGCTGACGTAGCTGTGACATAGGTGTAGACGAGACGCAGTCTATCCGCGGGTGTGAGGGGTTCGCTCGACAGATCTCTTGACCCAGTAGGATTCGTTGCGGGCAGGCCACACAAGAAGTCGGAGTATCTGGCCAGCATATACGCAACGAGGTGAGCGCGAGTTCGAGCCACCCGAGCGAGAGTAGGACGCACCGTTCTCTCTGCACCAACCACTTCAAAGTACTGTCCGGACAACGAACTAGTACAAGCAATTGCCCCGCCTGCTCGCCCCTCTTTCCCACCACGTGCAAGCGGCCGTTCTTCAAGACTTCTAGGAGGCGTGTATACTGTTGAGCGGCCTGCCGTGCATTTTCTCGAGCCTGCGGCTTAGAGAGCACCTTCCCTGGCGACGAACGGAACACCAAGACAAGGTCTACTTGAGGGGCCATGAAGCGAGGAGATGGTCGGTCAATGCGAGAGGAGGGTAGCGAGTTGCAGCGGGGCTGGAGATGACTTCACAGGTACACGAGGCACCAATGTGTTGTAGCGGTGACGTCCACTTGCCTAGAACTGCATACGTCGAGAGGGTGGCTCCTTAGCGTCACAAGAGAAAGACGATAGCGGATGAGATGAACCAACTTAGGGTGTTGTTGCGAGCGAAGCGAGCATTCACCGGTTAGAGGGCTCCGCGCGAGCACTTCCCCGAACAAACAAGTGCAAATTCTACGAGGCGCTACCATATTTGGTACTGCCTACCTCGATGCTGTCGTTGTCCACACGTCCCATCCATGGCTGCAATAAAAATGTTACTGAGAGAATCATTATGCTTTGTTTGTACATTTTGTCAAGTTCGACGGCGTGAAGCGTCCGAACGCATGAGCTATGCCGTTTCCTTTGAGCGCCTAACCTCATCCACCTCTAAACCACAGTCATGTCGTATTGTAGCCTCACACAACAAACCGCACGGTAGCTTACAGAGATGAGTACCTTAACTACTCACATCTCTCAGCCACACGGCTATCAGACACCATCTTCATCTCAGTCTCGGAGTCTCAGACCCGGTCACCCACTTGCCCTGAGCGGTAGTACCTGAAGTTCCGGGCCCGTGCATTGACCATCTGCAAAACCAACTCGAAGCACTGTGGCCACACTTTTCAGTACGGTTTGTGACCACCCATGGTTTGAACTACTCACCTTACCTCGCTCACCATGCCACCCGTCCTCAGTACGCTCAACCACACTTTTAACTACTGCACCAAGTGTCACGAAGATGTTCCAGCTACTGAACGTAACTGGAACTTCACTCGCAACATGTGCCAAGATTGCGCTCGTAGTCGTCCGCTGACCATTCGCATACCTCCCCTACAACGCTGCTCGTTATGCCTTGACTTGTATCCACCAACCACGTTCATTGCCCCCAACAATGAACAACCTCATACCCGATGCCGCCGTTGTCGTATCCGCGAACGCTGTACGAAGTGTCACAGGATCAAGAAAAGAACTCACTTCATGCGACCATCCGTAGCCGACCCAAACGCACCTCAAGCTCTCCTCAAGAAGTGTGATCGGTGCCGGACGAAGGACACCGTTGCCGGTTTACGCCAACGAGCCGCCGCCGCCGCTGCTGGAATGCGATGGTGCTCCTGCTGCCGCAAACAAGTTCCCGAAGAGGATTGCACCGATGGAGACGGAGTGCTTCGGTCAACCTGTAACCACTGCCGCGCCCGACAACGTGCTAGGTATCAGGCACGGATGGCAGATGCACAGCCTCGCAACGAGCCACAGCCCGACATGGGTGAGGATGTCGTCGACATGGAAGAGCCTGTAGAAGGGGTAGAGACAGAGGAGGGCCATGAGCTCTTTGATGACGACTCTGCATGGATGGATGTCGACATACCCGAAGATCAGTTCATGTCACGGACGGAAGAGAGCCTGTTCAAGGCGTTCAAGACGAAGCTGGCTGCATTGAAGCTCGAGGAATGCAGCATATGCCATGAACGTGACTTCAACATGGACATACGTGAAGGGACATGCCACCGGTGTCGTGCTGATCGCTCAGGCCCTGTTCGAAAGTTTTCGGATGAGAACAACGTCAATCCTGGTTCGTATCAAGCTATCTTGTACTCATAATCTTACTAACCAGAATGTTTGTCAGCTCTTGAACGTCCTCCTTGCTTGTGCAACTTGACAGACATGGAGGAGATGATGATCGCCCTGGTGCAACCTATGATGCAGGTTCGCTACACAAAAGGCGGTCAGTTACGCTACAAAGACCATATCGTCAACTTCCCGCAAGACATTTCAACTATTGCAACACGCCTACCTCGTCTTCCTGAAGAGATTGAGACCGTCATCATTCGAAAGGACAATGTCGATCTGTCTCGCCATGTCGACTTCATCGTTCGCCGAGAGAAGCTCCAGACGGCATTGGAGTACAAGCTCTCCCATGACCCAGGGTACACAGGGATTCAGATCGACTACGAGGCTCTGTCGCAGCTACCAGTCAATGGTTCAGTTGCAGACCGCATACCCACATGTCGTGCAGGAAGACAGGATGGGACGGATGAGTTACACATACCTGAGGCCGCAGGACCTTCCGATGTAGCGCCACAAGAAGATGAAGCTGTACAAGACACATCCAGTAACGAGGACAGCTCAGACCTTTCTGATCCTGACCAGCAAGTTCATGGAGTGCTGAATCTTGGTGGAAGCGGACCGACCGAAGCAACTGCTGTGCGTCAAGGTGCCGAACGTGTGGTGAATAACCAGGGTCACACTATGCAGTATTCGCAAGTCAACATCGTAAGTATTCTCTCAATTCTTTACCCGTGCTCGTATCACTCACCGTATGTCTAGTTTCCAGCACCACAACTTGACGGCACGCCAATTGATGAGCACACCCCTGGTTATATCGTTAAGGCATTCCCTGCACTGTTTCCAGATGGCAAGGGCGACTACTACCAGGCTCGTTTACGCAAAATCCAGCTGGGGGACTATTTCACTCACCTTCTCCGCTTTCGTGATCCACGTTTCGCCCGCCATCGACGCTTTCCATGGTTCGCATTCAACACTCTCCAGCGTCACCGAACTCGCGACCGAGCTCGCATCTTTGTTCGCCAACAGCATGACGCTGCACGCCTCACCGCAGGTGACATCCGGGCACTTCTCGAGCAAGGCGACGAGACCCTTGTGAACCGTATGGTCCGATATGGGGCAAATATTCGTGGAAGTCGTGCCTACTGGCTGGCAAGACGTGCTGAATTAGTTGACATGATACACATGCAGGGCACACCTCATGCGTTCTTCACCCTCACTGCTGCAGATCTCCAATGGCCTGATCTGCATGACCACATGCCTGCCGAAATTGATGTCCCACCAGAGGATGCACGCGCAGCTCGGAGACAGCGTCGGTTAGCTCTCAACAACAATCCACACCTTGCAGCTGCGTACCTTGATCATCGGGTTCAACTGTACTTGAAGCACTTCCTGTTCCCTCTTCTCGGAGTGAAGCATTTCTGGTACCGCTACGAGTGGCAAGACCGAGGGAGTGGACACGTGCACGGCTTCGTGTGGATGAAGGACGCACCGGATGTCATGGGCATCGATTGGGAGCTGTTGAAGAATCCTGAATCTGTCGTCCCTGATGAACAAGATCAGCGCATGAAGGACTTCGTCAAGTATTGGGACCGTATCATCACCGCATGGAATCCTGCCATACCGACCCCAAATGTCCCGCTACTCGGAACACATCCTTGCAATATCCCGTACAATGATCTTCAGGGAACCAAAGCCGAACTTGCTCAACTGCTCAACTGGGTACAGCGCCACACTCAGTGCAAGCCAGGCTACTGTGAAGTCAAACGGAAGATACCAGGAACCGGAGATACCCAGACTGTCTGTCGCTTCGACTACCCCTTCCCGTGTCGCGACCATGCCGGAATGGGTCTCGACAGCAAGGGACGAGTGCGTTTCGAGCCTAGACGGAATGATCCTCTGTTGAATCCCCATTGCCGCGCCATGATTCACACCTGGAGGGCAAACACAGACATCAAACCAGTCATTAGCAAGGATGCCGCTCTAAGGTACGCACATTCTCATATATCCCTCATCTCCGGAGATAATCTTGTTGATGTCTCTGCCAGCTATATAGCCAAATACGCATCCAAAGCCGAGTCGAATGCGCCCACATTTCCTGCATTGCTCTCGAGTGTTGTGCAGAATATGCAAGACGGTAACACTGCACAATCGGCCTGTCAGAAACTGCTTAACAAGATGCTTGGAGAGCGGGCTTACTCGGCACAAGAAACCGCGCATCTTCTCCTCGGAATACCCCTGGTCCGTACTTCTGTGACCTTCCAGAGTTTGAATCTGTCAAAAGACGGGTCAGCTCGAGCAATGCTAGAAGAAGGCGACCCAGATGATCCCGGAACAATGGAGGAAGGTGATGGTCGGATTGTCACTCCGGAGTCATGGCTACAACGCTACATGAACAGACCCGAAGAGCTTGAAGACCTGTCCGTGCACGACCTCTTCTGCCACTATGCTTGGAGAAAGCAGGAGTGGCGCAAGCGTCGTTCATCGACGACAGTTGTCTTGAGAGTCTATCCCAGATACTCACCAAATCCAGACGACGCACATTATGACCTGTACTGCCGCACAAAGGTCCTCCTTCATCATCCCTTCCGTACTCTGGACTCACTGACTCGAGCGGGGACCGAGGAGGAACAAACATGGACAGAGCTATTTCAGCTCTGTCAGGACTCTAGCCATGAGCATCCAGCGGACACACTCCGTAGTCTGCAACGTGACCGTGAAAGCACTGTGGAGGAGGACGATGAAGATGAAGAGACCAACCCTGATCCCGACGCGTTTCTCATGGATGAAGCGGACTGGCAACTCTTTGCCCAACTGTATCCGAATGCTGTTCTGCCAGAGTTCGACTACGGGGACATTGGTAGAAGGCCGATCGACGACGGGTGGGACCTGCAAGAGGCACATACACGATGGAATGACATTGACAAGATGGCGTCATATATCGCTGACCAGCGGAGACTACAGACAGGTACTCACTCTGAGGGGATCGACGAGGACTCGGGCACGCAGGTCGACATAGATACTCTTGAAGACGAGCAGCGGAGAGTATTTGATCACTTTGTCTCCACATATGCAAGCATACTGCAGGGAGACGAGGTCCAGCCAACATTCATCAACATAGACGGGACTGCAGGCTGCGGGAAGACTTACCTTATTCGGGCAATCTGTCAGGAGCTCCGGCAAATGGCGCAAGAGGCTGGTCAGCCACTTCCTGTCCGCGTCCTTGCACCCTCTGGTGTTGCCGCATGGAACATTGGGGGACGAACCATCCACTCTGCTCTCTCAATCCCTGCGTCGTCCTCAGCCACAATCACTCCCCTCACCGGTGCTAGGCTGGCCACCCTCCAACGTCAGTGGACTGGTGTCCACTTCGTCATTATTGACGAGAAGTCTATGCTTGGACAACGTCTCATAGCCAAGACCGACACCCGTTTACGCCAGCTGAAGCCCAAGGATGTTCCCTTTGGCGGGTTCCATGTGACCCTTGTAGGCGACTTCGCTCAGCTGCCTCCCGTTGGTGACCGTCCTCTCTACAGTCCTCCCTTGCCCTTGGACAATACCTCCGATCGTGCTCAGGCAAGCCATCATGGGAGCATACTATACTCTATGTTCTCTCAAAGCTACAGACTGCAAGTCATTCATCGTCAACAAGGGGATAGTGTCGAGCAGCAGAGGTTCCGGGCACTGCTCGAGCATGCGAGAAGTGGCGGTTTGACTACTGACGACTGGAAGCTTCTCTTGACTAGATCTCAAGACAAGCTCTCGCCTACTGAAAGGGCCTCCTTTCAGGATGCTACGTGTCTGTTCACGACATCAGAAGCCGTGGACATGGCTAATTACCAGGAGATCATCGCGCTCAATAGCCCTTGCGCTCGCATCAAGGCCAAACATGACGGTGGAGCCGATGCACTCAAGGCAACCTCAGAGGATGCGGCGGGACTTGAAGCAGAGGTTGTCTTATGCCGTCGTGCGAGGGTCATGATCACTCGGAATCTGTGGCAAGAACATGGTGCGTAGTCATACCCCCTTGAAGCGACCTCTGTAGGCCTCATCAATCTACAGGACTTGTGAATGGTGCTACTGGAGTCGTCGAGGATGTGGTGTGGTCAGAGGGCAGTACACGATCGGACCTACCCCTTGCAGTGCTCGTGTCGTGCCCGACATATACGGGCCCTACACTCTGGCGTACAGAACCCCGCCCAGGACACCCAAACGGCATCCCTGTTGTGCCGATCAGCGCCGTCAAGACGACTTTTGAGCTCAAGAACAAGACACTCTCTCGAACTCAACTACCCCTGCGTCTTGCATGGGCTGTCACTGTTCACAAATCCCAGGGATTGACCATTCCTCGGGTACGGATCGGTCTCGGGAAGGCCGAGTTCTGTTCTGGTCTCACCTTTGTCGCCCTTTCAAGAGTCAAGTCCCTCGATAACCTGATGCTCGTAGAGCAAGTCAATTACGAGCGCGTAAAGAAGCTAGGCGGTAGAGTTCTACAGCAGCGACAGGAGGACTGGAACCGTAGATACCCGACTCACTCTGTACAGTCATGACTATATCTCGAATCATTTCCAATCCGCTCTGCGTCACGCCCTGGGACTGCGTAGCGAGCCTCTCGTGTCCCACGGATTGCTAGTACGAGACTAAGAATGAGTAAGTAGACCCTTTCCTTTCGAAAGATTGGCACGAGACGTTACGTTTGGCCCAAGTCGGATATGACGACATGGTGACGGCTGCGCTATCACATTAGTCAGGGAAAGGCAGGGGATATGCTTGGATGGCTCAGTTGGTTAGAGCGCAGGTCTCATACGTAAGTATGACCACCTTGGTGGGCAATCCTGAGGTCGTGAGTTCGATCCTCACTCCGAGCATTCAGTGCATTCGATTCAAGTTTTTGCGTCCCCCTTTGGATAATATATTGCGGGGTGTCGCAGGCGGCAACTTCATCGCGTGCACTACATATGCAGGGCCAATACTCGTGAAGAACTGGGGCAAGATGAGCATAAATGTCAAATCCTACTGACAGAGTCCGAATTCGTGACGCCTCTACGCTCCCACCTGTGGTCCAACACCAGCCTGCCCATTCTGTCTACCATCGCCAATGTCCATGCCTGCAAACTGGTTCGTTAGACCGTAATACGGCTGTCCTGCCACCGGAGGACCTTCTCCCGGCACAGGAGACGCGGGTCCTGTCGATGCATATGGCGAAGCTCCATAGGCTCCTGGCTGCGCCACGGCAACCGCTGGCTGCTGGGACGCAGCACCATCCGGTTGTGCCTTGCTGATGTGAAGCGGAGCAGTCTGAGCAGCCTGTGCGACCGGGCTCGCCGTCTGCGTGACCGAGTCCGTCGACTGCGTGCGAGTCGGTTCGGCTGGCGCAGCGGGCGGCGGGCCTTCCTTCACGCCGGGGACGGATATGAAGTACACCGAGCCGGTGGGGTCTGTGCCGCCGTGCGCGTAGTACTGAGCCCACGCCTGCACGTTCGGGTCCGGATACGTGGCGTTCGGGTCGTAGACGTACGGGGGCCCGCTCTGTTGCTGGGTTGTTGTTGGCGACGACTGTTGAGCAGCTGGTTGGGGCTGTGCCTGGGACTGTTGCGGCTGGACGGACTGGGGCTGAGCTTGTACCGAGGGTTGCGGCTCAGTCTGAGGTTGAGGTTGAGGCTGGAGTGGCAGCACCTGCTGCGCTGGAAGCTGTGACTGGGCCTGAGGCTCCCCGGCGCCGGTTTGAGGGTACACCTGGGCCTGGTGATGATCGAGCTGAACACCGGGCTGAGGGTATATCTGAGGCTGGGGCGTCGACTCCGGAGCGACGTGGGGAATCGGCTGAGGACCAGCCTGTTGTACATGGTGCTGTACAGGGCTCGCAGGGTACCCGTGCGGATCCACAGGTGCGCCGTAAGGGGTTGGACCAGGGGCAGGAGCCGGGTAGCCTTGCGGCGGTGGCTGACCGTACACGGACTGTGGACGGACCGCGGCATAACCAGCGGGCGTTTGCTGTGGAGGGACCCCGTGCGGGTATGGGCCTTCGGCTGGAGAGGGATACGCAGCTGGTGCAGCAGGATACGCGTTGTAGCCTGGCTGGTCGTAAAGCGAGGGGTTCCAACCATATGCCTGAGGACCGCCTGCGATCGGTGGCCCACCGGGAGGGAGATATTCTTGACGAGCGCGAGAGTCGGGCCTGACAATGTAAGGCTGGCTCGGGGTCTGCACATAGCTCGGACGGCCATCGTACACTACGTGAACCATATGTCAAGGACGGGTAGAAAGATTCACAATGGATAGACCAGCGCACCTCCAGTGTGACGAGCAAGACTCTCCTCCATCATTCTATCAAAGATGGTCCTCGCCTTTACGAAGGTTTCGTTCATAGAGACCAGATCGGCTGAGTAGATATACGTTAGTTTAGAATATTCGCGATGACACATCACATCAACGAACCTCGCTTCTGGCTATACTTGTCAATCAACTTCACAATCTTCGGGCGCAACGACATGCAGGAACGATACAATTCCTAGTAGATATTGATAAACATGAGCAAGAACCTCCACAGCGACGTCGCGAAACCTACCTGGATCTCTTCATTGTCAGCTAGGTTGTCCTTTGCAGGGTCCATGTTTCGGAGCATCGTTAGAAGACGGTCAACATTAGCCGCCTGCGAGAACACCGCCGCTTCCTGTTCGGCTTCGCGTGCGATCTCAGCCGCTGTGGGCTCGGGAAGGGGTTCCTGATCGAATAGATGAATCACTGCGAGAGAAGAAGATGAGGACACTGGACTCACCACATAGTTGACCGGGAAGATACCGGTGCGCCCTTTCAGTTGTCCGCGCCACCAATCCTTGTAGTTACGGTCAACAACCTTGATGATATCACCTTTCTCGAACGCAAGCTCTCCAGGCTCTGTAGGCTCGAACGTGTGAAGCGCACGGACACGAGTGACGATAGGGATGCTGTCTTGCGACGACTGCGCGGAGACCGGAGAAGGACTGGTAATAGTTGTACTGGTGACCGTCGAGGGGCTTGTCACCGGGTCGACCGCGGACACTGCTGGTGTTGCGGACGATGGGACATAGCCTCCGTATGTTGGTGGCTGGGAGGAACCAGTCGACGCACGAGGAGTCGACCCGGACGGACCAGCAGAAGCGGAAGATGCCGCAGGATATGAGCTACCAGCTCCAGAACCACTGGCATCGCCTGATGATGCCAATGAGTATGCTTGCCATTGAGACCGACCTCCCTTGTCCTGCATGGAGATTTCCAAAGCACGTTGAAGTTCTTCCTCCTCCCGACGACGAACTTCATCGTCGACATCGGGCGGTGGCGGCTCATCTGGTGTCTCAAACTTGTACCCTGCATTGCATAAGTCGACACCATGTTGGAAGGACTGACAGCCTCGGTCCGCACCTTTTGACTTCAGATTCTCGTAGCATTCCTCCATAAGGCCAAGAGAGGGATCTTTCTCGAACTCGGCAGTCCAAACCGCAACCATGCCCAATGCGCGTTTCTGAACCTTGTTGTGGGTGGTCTGACGAGAAGAGAATGTTACTACAGCGAGAGTCAGTGGTATAGGAGGACGCACTCGATCGGTGATGAGCTTCTCCAAGCCCTGCGTGAATGCTCGAGAGGAGATCTCCCTATGGACCTCGATGCCGCAGTTCTTAGACAAAGCTTCCAAAAGGGTGAGCGTGTAGAGCTGAACGTTGGGATTCCGATGCGCAAGACGTTTCAACGAGGCGGCGACGACATTGCGAGCTCTATGTGGAGCCTTCAATGAGAGCTCATCACGCCGGCGCGGTCTCAGAACGCTCACCCTTGTTCTCCTTCCTCCTGGACCTTGTCGCACAGATTCAGGATCAGTTCCCAGTTCTCACTCGTCAAATTCTCGTCCGTGGTCTTCGCTGGAGAGGGGTTGAGTGGCTTGTGCCTTGGCCCCGCAACATCGGAGCTAAGCGTTGCTTACCGACGATCTCGTCGTATGGGTTAGCTTGCCCTCCTCTGAACATGTTCCGCGCGGTATCGTGGCTGCAGGAATGAGATGGGGGGAGAGGGAGAGGTAGTGCGATGATAGAGAAGAGCTGCGTAGACGACTGCGGGAAGGCAGCGAAGAGCGACTGCGACTATGATGAGGACATTGGCGATGACGGCCCGGCCGTTGCCGGAGATTCGCTCGATTTGGACGCTACGCCACTGTCGCCTCCGTCCTCGCCTCTCTCAGCTCTCAGCCACATCTCTCTCTTCGTCTCTTCCACCATGGCTAAGGGTCTGCTGCTGTCCTTGTATCCCCTGAGGCATTGCTCTGACATACTGGGACAGTTCCGCGCAACTTCCGTCTGCTCGAGGAGCTCGAGAAGGGCGAGAAGGGCATCGGCGACGGCTCTTGCTCGTATGGTCTCGAGGATGGAGACGATATCATGATGAGCCAGTGGAATGGCACAATCATCGGTCCCGGACATGTAAGTATCTCAAGCTTGCGCCGTTTCTGTATCATCGATCTGACCGTTGCATGCCGCCCGCTTGTATCAGACTGTCCACGAGAACCGCATCTACAGCTTGAAGATTACCTGTGGCGAGAACTACCCTGACCAGCCTCCTACCGTGCAATTCGTGTCCCGTGTCAACCTTCCGTTTGTGAGCCAAGTAGACGGAAAGGTCGACCCGTCGAAGCTCCCCGTTCTCGCTCACTGGAACAGGAACTACAGCATTGAGACGGTCCTGGTTGAGATCCGAAGGTGCGTCCCTGTACATCTCTCGTCGCTGATCTTTCTTACACTAGCGTTCAGGGAGATGGCGTCGATGAGTAACCGCAAACTACCGCAACCTCCAGAGGGAAGCATGTTCTCGTAGATATTTGGGTGGCACGAATACGGTTCGGCAGTCTTGAAGTTTGTGATGAGTATTGTGTTTCTAGTATCAATCAAGCTCCTCCAATCGTGATGCATACATTTACGAGTCACTCATACGCGGCAGGAAGAATCAAGACTGCATCCGTATCCCAATCACACGGATGTACCTGGGTTCGCCTTCCCTCCTCCTCCGTCGTCTTCTCACCAACAGTTTGTCGTGCGACCAAACGGCTGCTTCGTCTCTAAGCTCGCTCTCTTTGGGCTGTCGGCTTCGAAGATATAGTCGATCTCTTCCAGATTCCTCCCCTTTGTCTCCACGAACGTCAGGTATATCACCAGCGCTCCAAGGGCGTCCCAGACGATGTACAGGATATAGAAGCGCCAGCTGACTCGCGAGATCGCAATTGGCGGGACGTATGTGTTGAACACGTTGACGATATGGGAGAGCAGATTGGTGAACGCTAGCCCCTTGGCGCGGGTATTGAAGGCAAGGACCTCCGTGGGGTACAACGACTGGGCCGGCGTCCAGGCAAATGCGAAGACGACAAGGAAGACATAAAGGAAGGCTATCCCGGTCCCTCCGACCACTGGTCTGCCTTCCTGCTGGGCCGTGCATGCTGTGATCACCGTCACGGAGAGGAACATTCCTGTGCTTGACGCGATGAGTAGCTTGCGTCGACCTAGCCTATCTATCCACCGCAGACCAGATAATGCTGCGACCATCATGATTGGGGTCTGGAGGGCGTTAAGCAGCAGCTGAGTACGTTCGCTGGTGATTCCCGCAGTCTTTGCTGTTGACCATCGCGTGCACCAGAAGGCGTCAATCAAAATCCTATGTCAAGCAGAGGACGACGGGACTCACCCATTAGTGGGAGGTAATAGCTCGTCGGAGGAAGGTCGAGTGTACCGAACAACGCGATACAGCTGACGAGGAAGGTGCGATACCGCGCGGACCGCGAGTTGAAGAGACCGCGGAAATCCCACCATCGCTTGTCCGAGCCTTGCGCAGAGATGACCTCGAGCATCTCCCTCAGTTCAAGGGCAACGATGGCCGAGTCCGGATCTCCATCTCCATGGTACTTGACCAAGATCGCCTTCGCTTTCTCCACCTGTCCCTGGCCGACATACCTATCTGGGTGCTTAGATGACACGCATCGGCGACGTTGAGGGTAAGCACTTACCATCGTGGAGTTTCCGGTATCAACCACACGAAACTGAGTACCAGTACCGATGGTAGCGCCTGGAGCGCCAGCGGGAGTCTCCATGTCCACTCTGGCGTCCCGGCCACAAAATTCAGGCCATACTCCAACCACGTTGAGACGATGGTACCCAGGAAGAAGCACGTCTGGTACCCTCCAGTGAGCACTCCGCGATACTTCGGATATGCCATTTCGACGACATAGGCTGGCCCGGCGGTCTGTACTATTGTTGCGCCCACCCCGAGGATGAATCGTCCGCCCATCAGGGTGGAGAGGTTGTGAGCAGTGGTTTGCACGATCGCGCCCACGATACAGACAAGGGAGCCTGTAATCATCCCGAAGCGGCGTCCATATCGGTCTGCGCACGGCCCTGCAAAGAAGCAACCTGCGATGTTGCCGACGACGTAGAGTGCGACTACGATCCCTTGGTTATCGGCGGTGATGCCGAAATAGGATGTGAAGGTGTTGATGGCGGAGAGCCCGCCTACAAATGCACGGAGCTGGTGAGCACGACGAATACCCCACTCGGTACCTGGCTGACGCACCGAAGGTGTTGGCATCGTATCCGTTTGTAGCCGCGCAGAGGTACGCGACAAAAAGGCAGCCGTATAACCTGAGGAAGCTTCTCCTAAGAGGGTTCACGTCCTCCTCCAAAGTGGCTTCCCGGCCTTCAAGACGATCGTGGATTCTTGCGTCCTTTGCGGCTTCGACGAATCGTAGCTCCTCTCCAAGCTCGGCGTTGTCAACGCGGGTGATGTCGTCCTTCGAGATGGACATCGTGCTAATGCGAGGTGGGGCAGCTATGGCAGCGATAAGCTACATCCCTACATATAGTCCACCGGGAGCGTATGTGAATGGTGGATGTCATATGCCCCGAGGCAAGTCTCCACGCCAAAAGAAAGGGATCATGGGATGGTATTCACGCTCCCCGTAGGGCCGAGCTTCTCCTTCCCGAGTATCTTTAGCACACCGTTTACAATTGAGTTACGGAGCTCCGGACTCTACCACTCCTCGGAATTGATACTCAGCATCGTTTTGATGGTGACCAGCAGGCAAGCACGTATCTATGTGTTTGTGCTCCAGTAGAAGTCTGAGATCACAAGCTCGTGAGTATGAACTTCAGCTTGTGGCAGGGCTCTTGTGGCTAAGTCACCCTGAAGTCACCCTATTGTCTTGGGGTGAACGGGCCGGGCGCCGGCCGGGCGTCCACCGACTCCCGACCATAGCGAGAGCCTGTTCACAACGTTGCGCCTACCCATTTATTGTCTGTCTCCGTCGACAATGCCAGTGCGATAGATCACGGCGACTCATCCTTATTTCATACCACCATCATGTCTGCCCCCACCATCTCTGCTGCCCAATCAGTGGGCGAATACCTGCAATCACCAGACGACCTCGCGAAAGTCGCTGCATTCCGGAAGAAACTGGAGAAGGAGAAGGCCTCTATCGATGCGCGGTTGCGGAGCGGAGTCAAGGAGCAGCTAGACGCGACAAGGGATGGTCTACGGAAGCTGTTTGGGACGAGGAATAACGTCCAAACAATCAAGGACGAGATGGAGACGGTGGACAGGATGTGCAGTGACCCCAAGTACGTCGTGTCGACATTTGACCAGATCAGCAGAGTGCGTGTTATGCATGTATGTCTCGGAACGACACGCTCAGCTCTTGCGCCACTCCTAGGTCTCCATGGTCCACCGAAATTTCGAGCAGACGGAGGAGATGGTCAACAACCTGCTTGAAATGAATTCCAAGCTCGAGATGATCGAGCAAATGCTCCAGGAGGACAGCAACGACATCCTCGGACCCGCTCCCAACCTTCTCCGGATACACTTTGCTCTCAATCGTCTCGAGGCGTTCCGGAACCAGACCATGCACCAGGCGAAGAAGTCCTCGGCTGACACCCGGAATACGCTTACCCGTTGGTTCGAGCGACTGACAGTCATCCTCGAGGCCTTCGATCAATATGTGCTGGAATTGGCCAGGAACATACTCCCCATCGTTCGTGCTGGCAACCCGGACGTCATAGTTCGTCTTATGAAGGTGGTGGAGATGGAGGCTCGCGAAGACGAGAAGGTGAGTCACTACATGCACGCTCCGCCTCTACGCCCTTCATTCGCGCTGAGACGAGAGCCTTGTACTGACTCACTTGCTGTAGGCGATCGCAATCAAGCTTGTCAAGAAGGCGGGCAAGATGGACGCGGCGTCGAAGTTCAGGTCGATGGCGGCGAATGCTCGTGTGATCAAGCACTACCGTTCCAAAGTCATGAAGTGCATCACCGACTCAATACAGGCCAAGTTCGACGAGGTGTACGCCGCCAACGAGCGCAATCCTGCCGGCTTCTTGGACGATCTCGTCTTCATCTACAAAGACCTCATCCGTATTGAGAGCGACGTCGTCCCATGCTTCCCCCCCTCGTACGAGGTCTGGACGACCTTCGTGCGCGAGTATCACAAAGCGCTCAATAACACCATAACTCGCCTTGTCAACTCCGAACCCGAGGCCAGCGTACTCCTTACCTTACATGCATGGATCAAGGAGTACAAGAAGAGCATGCGCGAACTCAATATTCCCGCTGAGTGGCTCGAGCCTCCATTACTCGAAGGGAAGGAGCAGAGCCTTATTGAGGATTACTTGCAACTCATCATCAAGAAGCTGGACGAGTGGTCAGAGAATCTCATGCGCACCGAGGTCGCCGCGTTCACCGCCCGTGAGGAGCCCCCAGAGCTCAGTGCGGACGGCCTGTATACCAACCCGGGCACTATCATCTTCCTTGATATGGTCAACCAGCAGATCGACCTCGCCCTCGACTCGAACCAGGGCCTCGTTCTCGCGCGCGCAGTGGAGGAGGTGAACCGCGTCATGCGCTCCATCCAGGACCGTTGGGTCAAGCTCATCGATACGGAGTTCAAGAAGTATACGGACAAACCCGACGAGGTGCCCGGCGGACTCGTCGAGTACTGTATCGCGCTCGCCAACGACCAGATCAAGTCTGCCGACTTCACGGAGACGCTCTCTGCGCGTATCGAGCCGCTCGTATCGGACAAGTACCGTGTCACGATCCACGACAAGCTCAACGACGCGCTCGATGGGTACCTCGACGTTGCGAAGAAGTACACGCAGACGCTGATTAGCATCATATTCCACGACCTGAAGCCGGCGACGAAGCAGCTCTTCCAGCCGGCGTGGTACGAGGGCACGCATTCACAGATCATCGAGACCATGCGCGACTACATGTCCGACTACCAGTCATTCCTCAACGAGTCCCTCTTCGAGGTGCTGCTCGAGGACCTCCTCGACACGTATTTGGTCACGTACCTCACTGCGCTCGCGAACGGACCGAAGCTCAACATGCCTGCTGCGACGGAGCGTATCCGCCAGGATATCAACGACGCGTACCAGTTCTTCGGAACGTACAAGAAGATGAAAGAGCTTGAACCCCAGATGGAGGTGCTCGACCAGGTGCTCTCGATGCTAGAGGCGTCGAAGAGCCTGGTGTTCCTCTCCTACTGGTCGTTCGCGAAGGTCCACGGCCCGTGCATACAGTTCGTCGAGGCTCTGATGAAGGCGCGAAACGATCTGGATCGTTCGGCTGTAAGCGAGGTCATGGACAGCGTCAAGCGCAAGGTGAAGGACGAAGGTCTCACAGATCGTACGTTGTCGTGGTCTCCCTGCCTGCATGATCGCCCATGCTCATCACCTCACAGCACCAGAACCGACCATCATGAAGAAGATCGTGATCCAAGGAGCGCTGTCACGGTTCCTCGTGCGCACGTAGAGACTTCATTGCATCTCCATGCTATCGCTATTTATTACACGGCATGCGCCCACGCGCGCCTACCTACCACTACAGCCTTCCTCTGTTTGCTGCTCTGTAACGTACATCGCATTGTATTTCTACACACATCTTACTTCTGTCTCACTCCGATCTCGACCACACTGAGTTCATCTCCGGTGCTATTCGGGTTATCGCGCACGGCATACCATCGTTGGCGCTGGTTTATATGGCTCGCTGCTCTACCATTCTCGACGACAGAGCCATTCTCACTCACCTCTTCTTACCTTACAGAGCCACTCTCACAGCAAGATCGTGGGTCTCTAAGACGAAGTCGTTCGGCCTTTAGAAATCGGGTGGTGAGCACGATGATGCATAACCACGAGCTCCTGACAGCTGACCAAGCGTCGAATTAGGTTCCCCACGCCGTTTCTGCGTGCTTGGTCTTCAATAGATTCCCTTCCCTTCCACCTGACTCTCCCGTCTCAGTCCGTTTGCCCTCACCCCTCCTCTGGCCTCCGTGGTTGTCAGCGCACCCAGACTCGCCGATTCTGAGATCCGCCTCATAACACCTGAAACCACTACCACTGTGCTCATCCCTTGTGAGTCTTCCCGAGTTTTCCCGCGTAAGGGTCGCTGACCGTCCTGAGTTCGTGCTGGAACTCTGACATCCATAGCCATGCGGTTACTCAACACATCTACCCTCGAGCTGCAATTCTTCAACTCCCCCGAAGCAGTCGAGGATGGTTACGTGGCGCTCTCCCACGTGTGGAACGAGAGGGAAGACTCTTTCCAAGACCTACAGAGATACCATAACGAGTCTCAGGCTGGCAAGCGCCCTCACGATCGCGTTTCGGAGAAGATCAGGATGTGCTGCGAGGTTGCAGCGAAGGACGGGCATAAGTGGGTGTGGATCGACACTTGCTGCATTGACAAGACTAGTAGTGCCGAGCTTACGGAGGCCATTAACTCCATGTTCCGCTACTACGCACTATCCAAGCTCTGCTACGCATTCCTCCGGGACGTCCCGACGGAAGCTTTTCACGATCGCTCGAGCGCGTCCTTCGAGAATAGCGAGTGGCATCGGAGAGGTTGGACATTACAAGAACTCGTTGCGCCTCGGACGGTCCTGTTCCTCTCGAGCTCCTGGGAATGCGTCGGCTCGAAGGCTGACCTCGCGGAAGAGCTAGAAAGAATTACCTCTATCCCATCCGGTATCCTCCGACTCGAACTGCGCCCCACTGACATGAGTATCGCGCAACGCATGTCTTGGGCAGCAAGACGACAGACGACGCGAACAGAAGACGAGGCTTACTGCCTGTTAGGAATCTTCGACATCACCATGCCAACTCTTTATGGCGAAGGAAGGAAGGCGTTCCGGCGTCTCCAGGAGGAGATAATGAAGGTGTCCCCAGATACAACTCTCTTCGCATGGGGTAGCATTGGTAGCATGCAGGAGGTTGTGCACCACTTCCCGGATGACCAAGGTCTCAACGCCCCCCTCTTTGCGATATCACCCCGTGACTATCAGGCCTCTGGGAACGTCAAGTGGTATCACCCAACTACTATGTCTGGGGAGAACACTTCACCCGAGGCGAGTTATCATCAAACATTGAACATGTGTGATGTTGACTAACCCTCCTCTCATTATAGGACGATCGCGCCGTCTCTATCAGTCTCACATCCTCTGGTGT
Source organism: Earliella scabrosa (assembly GCA_022605405.1). Classification (NCBI taxonomy): domain Eukaryota; kingdom Fungi; phylum Basidiomycota; class Agaricomycetes; order Polyporales; family Polyporaceae; genus Earliella; species Earliella scabrosa. The sequence continues at coordinate 1,900,679 of JABYQQ010000004.1, read as the reverse complement.
CCAAGTCTATCTCCCGATAGTCAAGATCGATGGACTGTCGTTCGGGGACTTCTCGTGGCTCCTCGGTGGAGATCGGCTTCTCCTGATACTCGGGAAGCCTCGTACGCAGGGCAAATCATCGCGGTACAGTATCGGCATACATTCGGGCACTAGCTGGCGCTTGGCTAAGTGCCCGCGGGATGTCCTTCACCAGGGATCACGATCGCTGTTCGGAAGCCTTCTGCGACTGCCCCACTCCTTGAAATCCTCAACAATGTGGAAGTATATCCACCTAGAACAATCCGTCTTCTCGATGTCTATGAACCACGCCCTCACAATACCCACTCTCCATGCTAGTGCCTCTCTCTGTATCCCAGAACACATCACCGCTAAACTCAGGCAAGACCTTGGAGGATCCGGAGCTTCCAATACCACTGCCGATGGCCATCTTCCGTGGGCTGGTGCCTTGTCATCAGTCGTATCGTTTCACGTGGAAAACGAGTCGTTGGAACGCGGTTTGAACCTCCGGATCGGCGTATGCACCGATTCACCTGTTTTCTCGTATGGGCGAGAAAGTCGTGTTTGGGCGAACGTCGCCGGGCTTGAAAGTGGATGGCTCTATAGGTGGCATGGATGGGAACAGCGGCGCCAGCGGCAGTATCATCAATGTCCCGATGACCATGTCTTCCTCTGGCCTAACCGGGCGCGGGTATTCAAAATCACAGCTTCCACGTGGATGACGCGTCCCGCTTCCGCTGTGCAAGAACCTCAAGGTACTAAGAGCACTCCGGTACAAGTCATCAAGCCAACTCGAATACAAGTCACACTTGCGTTTGCCGCGCTCCCACATATCGAACCCGTTGCTGATACTGTAACAATCACGGGACTCTCGGCGCAGTATGAGTACTTGCATCCGCCTGGCGTATTTCACAAGGCTAATCCATCTGCTCAATCTGCACCTTCGGTCCAGTCCTTGTCCACTATACCCAGTCTCGGTTCTTCCCTTCCACTGAGCACCGGGTCGCTTCATGGTTCTCCCTCTTCTCCTCGTGTTCGCGGTCGTGCTCGTTCGCAATCTCCTCATGGTCGTCCGTCCCGCAGCGGATTACCTGTACCGGCTGGTCATGATGCTCTGCCCCCGCGTGGTCGTTCTGAATCGCCTGCGCGCTCGTCGGCATGTCTCCCCGTCTCTCCATCACAGTCCAGTATTGGTCTCCTTCAGCCTTGGTATCGCCGTCTAGCCAACCTCCATCGCTTATCATTCTATCGTCGTTCATCTTCCCGCCGCGCCCCCTCTCCTCCTCGTAGCAGACGTTCTTCAGATGGCAGTAGCAGGCACCGTCCGTCTTCCCTGCTCGAACATATCAACGCCGCTACACGTTCCACGATTCTTGGTGGGCCCACTGACAGTCCATATCCCAAATGGCAGCCACCTCTCGCTGGTACGCCTCACGACTCATCATTGAGCCACTCATGCACGCCCTGACTACGTTACCTTGAATTAAGCAGCGCCCACTAGCACAGATGGGTTCCCCGACGAGGAAGACTCGGAGAGCAGGCCAGACCTGAGGCCAGCATACGCCCGATACTCGTTTGATGGCAAGGGCGACGGCGAGCTTCCCCTCAGGGCCGGCCAGGAAATCGAGATATCTGATGATAGAGACCCTGCGTGAACATCACCTGGCTACTCTGCCCTCCTATCTTCTGCTGATCGTGTTGTTTGACAGATGGTGGTATGCAAGAGACCCGCGCACGGGACTGGAGGGTGTCGTACCGGCCGCATATGTTTATTAGCGAGAATTCGCCAGGTCTCGATAAGTTTTCAACGTAGAGAATGGGGAGTCCGCGAAGGAGATCTATGCTTGAAGCTGATCGCCCATGGTTCTCTTTCGGCAGTAGTATTAGATCGCCTTGGACAATATCAACACTACATCTCGTATGGAGGCGGAGCTGCACCGCAGTTACGAGGAACAGTTGCCGGCGTATCGGGGGCATATGCTTCGTGAGTGCGGGGGCGAGCCTGAGGCCCAAGTACACGAAGGCGATCACCGCGACCGTCCTCCATGTCAAAGGAGTCATCCCAAAGTATCGGCTCTTGGATAGCAGGAGCTATATCGAGTTGCCCTGGCCCCTGCCCCGTTTGCGGCGTCGGAGTGAAGTGATCATTACGACATGTGGATTCCTGGGGTTGCGCAGGTGAGCCCATTGCTTCTAGGCTGGTGATGGCCGGCCTGATTCGGAACACACTGATAGTGTCTGTTTCTGACGCACTGCCGTTGTCGGAGGCTGGCACCCATGACTTCCTCGCACTATATGCATCTGAAATAGGCATCAGTCTGTATTCCAGTGCCACAAATGAAAGAAACTTGAATGCGCACACTGAGAGAACTTCTCGCTCGCCTTGACTCGTTTATTCTGCTTTCGGATCCAGAGCAGCATCGCGGCGAGTATAACAAGCAGTGTGATGATCACTGCAACAATCGCGACGATCACACCAGGGGATGTGCCAGTATTGCTGTCGGTAGGGGAACCGGTCGCCGCTGTGCCGGAGGAGGAGGCGGTGGTGGTGGTAGTGGTGGGGCTGGGGGTGGAGGACTCGGGGGTGGAGGAGTTGGGGGAGGTGGAGGAGGTGGAGGAGGTGGAGGACTCGGTGGCGGTGGCGTAGGAGGAGGATGTAACAGCCAACGGAGAGGAAGTGATGTGATCCAGAGTACCAGTAACAGTCACGGTGAAGGCTGTCGACAAGGTTGAGACGTGATCAAGAGTAGCAGTCACGGTCGCTGTTGACAAGGTTGGCATGCGGCCTTCTGAAGGTGTTCCCGTTTCTTCGTTTCCTCCGCCCCCCTCAACTATGCAATCCCCACCGTTTCCACCGTTCCCGCCAACGCCTCCTGGGCCTGCTGACCCCCCATTGCCTCCATTGCCGCCGACACAACCCCCACTCGCCACGCCTCCGCCTGTCCCACCAAACACAAATGTTTGGTGCCCGATCGTGACTGTGATATCTTCTCCATTCACAGCGCGTACAAGTGGAAGGTTGAGAGACTCGGATGCGAATGTACGCGCCGAGTCCTTGTGTTCTTTGCAGTCATCCTGCGTTAGTAGTAGAGGACGAGACTTCGACGGACGACTCACCGTCGGGTGCAAGTGTAAGAAGCATACTGTAGTCGACAGCTTGAAGTAAGGCTGCCAGTATCCACGGCAGATTGGAGCCGTTACAGTCTACAGCAACACGTGAAGCAACTCCACAGAGTTGACTTTCTGTGACAGGCGTACTTCAGGTTGGCTATACTCGGATTATCTCAGAGTGAATCACCAAACCAGGAGGACCGGAGGAGCAAGGAGGAGCAGGACCAGGAGGAAGTGCCACAAGTTGAACTCTTTCAGGCAGGCCGAGGGGAGCATCATATATGTATGTTATTCCGTGACCGCAGCAGTGGCGGGGATTAAGTTGCTTCCGTGAAACTAAGATAGAGGCAGAGAATAACAGGCTGAGAAGCAGGCGGATAAGCCGAAAGAAGGCGGCGGTCACGGAGGCCATGCGAGCGGCGGAAACAGCATATACCATGTAACCATCGTCGTCTGCGCGGACACCGAGGCGGCCATTCGCGCAGACAGACGGGCACCCCGGTCAGCACTTGCCAATCAAATGCTGCAACGCGATCGGCGAATACCTTGAAGCCGACCATCAGACCAGAGTCATCATATGATGGACACCCGGCCACAAGGGTATGAGAACGAAATGGCGTATCGTGCTGGGAAGGAGGCAGCGACACGCAACGACGCAAGCAAAAGATCCCGACCCACATACACACACCTACTAGTACGGCGACGCACACGGGAAGCAGCTTTACGCCGGTGGCGGCGACGTCAATAGAGCCTCGTAAAACGCGACCGTGCGAATACGCAGCGGGGAAAAGTGTGCTTGGTCGCGAGCCCAACCCACAACCTCACTTCTGCAACACCAGGTTTACGGCCTAGCCCTGCAGTGCTGGGCTGACCACGCCATCATGGGGAGTGCTAGTACTAGTACTAGCGCTCCGTACCGACGGAATCAGTCGGCTGCCCATGCGGAGGCTCCCTCCAGACGCGCAAGTCCAGCCGACATCGTCAGCACTCACAAGGGAGTCGCCGCGCCAGCGAAACTCATCACCGCCACCGGGGCCTTCACAGAAACCGGAAACATGTCCGCGCGCGTCAATATAGCCGAAGGTCCAGAGGACCACCAGCCAGACAGAGAGATCGGAGAGGAGGAGGAAGAGTGGGAGAAAGGAGGAGACGACAGTGACAAATCCGAACGCACGCACTGGACGCACACGCATGTGGACACCCTTCACCGCGGGACACATGCTCGCGATCGTGATCGCCGAAACAGCTTCAATGAAGTCCAGAGGTCCTGAAATGGTCCACGGTGAGCGAATCCACAAGAATGTTGACAGATGCATCAAGTGACCTGATAGGAGGGTAACTGCCAGTGAAGGGAAGGGAAGCGCATCTTTTAGGCTGAGTATTTAGTAAGCAAAATCAAGCTTGAGAATGATTCGAAACGTACGTCGCGGTCGCCTGAAAAAATGCAGTTGGACCGCAGTTTGAACGAGACAAGTGTTCAGCTCCATACCAGTTTCCAACTACTGTACACAGCCACATCGAACCGTGCGAAAATGGGGTTGGAGTTCTGGCCGTTCGCGCGGTTGCTTGATTCAGTCCGTCCTTTGCAACTGCCAGCCTGACTTTTGTTGCCTCTTGACAGCGAGCCAACACTGATACTTCCCGGACAGGGATGGACGCAACGGGAGATGATCATGGCCGATCATCGCGGCGAGCGACTATGTCTTCACGTGAACCCATCTATCTGTACAACCCCGACGCCGCCATCTGCCACGCGCTTCGTCCTTGCATCTATACACGGCACTGAACTTTCCTGCATTATCGCACAATGGCTTGGCTCCGTGACTTCAGTGGTTGGGGTGCTGGACAGCCTGCCTGTCCCGCGCTTCCTGAGCGTGCACGGTTGACCTGTCAGGCCAGCGCGCCGCAGCTTCATCTATCTTCCTGAACTGCCAAGGGAAGCGCGAAGGGTACAGGAACGGCCGGAGATCGTAACCTGCGAGAGATGTCGATGTCAGCTGCAACGCACACGAGAGAGCAGGGAGATGGACCGCACGGTTGTCGTCCGGGCTGTACTGCTCCTATGGGAGATATCAGGCTCTCGACACGAGCACGTCAAAAGCATGAGCACTTACCGCGTGGTACGACGGCGTCAGGGTCGTCATCTTATGGCGGTTCCGCGCGTACTCGAAGAAGAAATGCTTGACCTTCTGGGCAACCTAGCAAGCCCCAATCAGGATGTCAACTCGACCAGTATGAATTGAACGAACCTGTTGCGGTGACAAGAACGAGCCCCACTCATGCACGAGCTTCGTGAACATGCTCCACGGGCCGCACTTCTCTACCTTGCGCAGCCGCCCGAAGACCGAAAGCTCGTCGTAGGTCATGCCCATGTCCGCCTGTAGCACATACGATCAGCCGAGGGCGCATGGTGTCCCATTACTGACCTACCTCGTCAGCCTGTACGTAGGTCTCCGTGATTGGCTCAAGTTCCGCGGTGGGAACAGCGTCGAGGAACCTGTGTCACCGGCCGACGATTTCTCAGCGTGCAACGAGACCTCGAGAATGTGGTGTACATACTCTGTCAACACGGGGAGATCGAACGCGTCGCGGGCGTATGCGATAAACTTCTTCAAATCGGTCTTACTAATCGCGCCGATGGGGTTGACGTCCGCTGCGCTCCCAGTGTCAGCGCCGTCTATATGGTCGCTTCGTGTCGAAGGCACGCACCTGAAGAGCAATCGTACTTGGTAAAGTAACCCCGCAGGCTGATCCGGCCTCTTAGCGAGCAGCTATCGCAAATGGAAGAAAGACGCACCTCTCGTCTACATTCGCACTTCCCAGCACGAGAAGTCCACCCTGTCTGCCTCGCACCCAGGGCATCAGCTGTGCGAAGAGATAGGCGATGACCATCCTCAGGCGCGCCTGGATATTTTGGAGAGCAAGATTCTCCGCAGCCGAGCCGCCATGCACGCGGAACTGGGGCTTTACCCCCGTCACATACGCGAATAGGTTCCGGATGGCCGTCACCAGCGTATCCATGTTCAGGTCGATGTGGTAGCTGGGTCAGTACCGCTTAGTAATACAAGAGGTGAGAGCTGCAGGACAACACGTACCTGCCGATTGCTTGTGCGAGGTCCTTGGCCCGCTTCCTCGTCTCCGAACTCGAGTTCTCTGTGCCCATGTAGCAGGTGTGGAAGATCCTGTTCGCGAACTCGCGGGGGTCAGACGGGATATAGTCCGAACCTTCGGGCTCTCCTGCAATCCGACGCGCGTCCGAGATGACTTGCTGATCTGTGTGGGTGGAATTGGGGTTATACGAATAAGAACAGGAGCGACAGATGCTCGGGAGCCTACCGCCATTGCGCGCCGCCTCCGCGACGAGGCGACACATCGAGTAAACGATGACCGACGTCGCGCAGCTGTCAATACCACCGCTGAGCGGGATGAAGTATCCTTGCGTTCGCGACCTGCGCAAGTAGTCCCACAGCCAGCAGGCCGGACCCAACCTGTCATTATATGAGCCCAGCGCATATACCCACCTTAGCACGATGTCGAACGGAACTCACGCGATCTCCTCTTCAGGCCGATGGTATCTCACCTCGGACGGACGTCCGACCACGAGCTCGCTGAAGTCCTTGATCTCGTCGCCCTTTGACCCGGAGAGCGCAAAGTCGACCTCGATCCGGTGGTAGCGCTCGGCGCCCGCCGCCTGGTTGCTGCGGCTGCTCGTCGCGCGGTGCGAGCGCACATCCTCAATGTCGACCGTCGCGGTGACGACCTCAACGTCCCGGAGCGAAAACTGCGAGCCTTGTGCGACGATACGCCCATTGACGACGATCATCGCGCACCCGTCGTAGTAGAGGCGGTCGCCATCGCAGCCTTGCTGGTTCGCGTACAGATATATACCTCCAAGCTGCACAGTCCATGACAGTCACAGTCAGCGGTCGGACGACTTGTTTGGAAGATGGTCATACCTTCATTGTGGCTTCCTTCATGAGCTCGATGCGCCTGTAGAGCTTGCGTAGCTCATGATGACTCCCGCTCGAGTTTGTGAAGATCTCCACGCCATCGAGACCCATCAGGATATGGGGACTACAACCCCACTGTGAGTGATAATCCAGTGCGACAATGGTATGCCGACCTTGCAGGCGTGAAGAGCTCTTCACACAGCTCGACACCGATGCAGGTATCGATTGTGCTGACGACGGCATCGCCGAATGGAACTTTGGTCTGGAACATAACATTCAGAGCTGCGCTATTTCGTGGTGAAGAAAGCTGCGCTTACTTGTCCGGTGACCGCGTGAATGATCCTGGGCAAATAGTGATCCTCAACCTGTCGGTGCTTCATCCACGGCGTGAACCACCGGAGCTCGCGATAGTTGCCATCATTCGCCATCCACATTTTCGGGCGGATTAGCAGGATCTTTGCGTTGTAGATAATCACCCGGCAGTTGTAAATGACATTCTTGTGGGTGACCGGCCTGTGCGCAGTGGAGTTAAAACGTGACTCGACGAGTACGAAGCAGACACTAACATCCCGATATCGCACACGATGCCCCAAGCCTCCTCAGACTTGATGATCTCTGCAAGCACTTCCCACGAGTGAAGACCAGTGTCGCCTGAGAACATGATACTGTCAGGATTTCTCCAAATGACACAGTTGCCCACTACTCGCCCTCGAGGAAGTGATCCATGCAGCCATATCCGCTGTAAACCCCTATGTCAGTCGAAATCGCGGCTTAGGTTGGGTCAAACCATACGTGATCTCAAGCTCTGGCCCGACGCGAAGTGTAGCTCCTCTTTCCTTCGCCAGCTTGATGCTCGTTAGGATACGCTGGAGATTTCCCTGCGTACGCGATAAGACTTTTGTCCCTATCTCGTAACTCAAACGCCAGACGAAGTCACCTCAAAGTCCAGGGCCCATTGGTTCATAGAGCTAAGCCATTGTGAGCTCAATCGATAGCCAGACGGATCAGCAAGGCATATACCATCTAGGACAACAGCGTCAGCATGTGCTAGCGAATCACGAAAGATAGACTTACGTTGCAACGGTGATGAGGTGCCCCATCTGTGCGCGATTGACGTACCGAAGTGCAAGCTAAACAGTGTGGGCCTGTGGCAAGGACAGCGTGTCCTTTCCGGAGCCGTCGCAAGGCACGATATGACACTCGCCGCAACTTCAAGTTCTCGGTGACGAACGCCATGTCGCACACGTGACGTCATTAATGAGTGTGACAGATAGCGCCGGGAGGTCCGGAAGAGAGAAGTAATGCATTGCGGTCGTGAGCTATTACGTGCGTCTACAGTCATGAGCGGATACGATATCAGGAGCATTCGTGCAACAACAAGGCCATGCAGAGCGTGCGAGAGACGGAGCGTGAACGTGCAGAGATTATAGTGCTACAGCGGGGTGAGCGCGCGAGGCGCTCTAGTCTGGTTTTATTCAGGGAGAAGCATATGAAGGAGGACCTGCAGACGACCGTTCAATGACAGAACTAGACGGGATAAGATGTTACGTACCAGAGCGAGTGGAGCTTTGCAAAGCGGACACCAACGCAAGCTTGTCTTCGTCGGCGAGGCCGTCAATCAGCCGGACAAGACCATCGACCGTCGCCTTCTTGTCCTCGTTGGCCAGTTCGAGCATGCGGCGAGCAAGATGGTCGGCCTTGAGCTGGGCAAGCGTGTTTGTAAGGTCGAGCTTCTCCAGAGCCTCAGCAATCACGCGAGGATCGGTGACGTCCTCGATGCCGGCTATCGACTCGAGCAAGCGCAATCGGTAGTCGTACGTCGAGTCGGGGCTGGCTTCAGCGAGTTGCGCCAGCGCTGCCGAGCGGGCGACCTTGGCGCGAACAGCCCAGTAGAAGTGTCGACGCGCATCCTTCCAGACCATTGGCTTCGCACAGCCCTTCGCCTCCATGCGACCGGTACGACTGTACAAGATCTGAGCATTGCAGCTACCATGGGAAATGACGAAGGACTCACTCGTGTAAATCTGCGTAGAGAATGGCGATTTGCTTGTACGTTGGCTGCAGGAGTGTCTCCCTCTTCGCAAGAGCCTCTGTAGCAGCTGCGCGCTCCTCGGGAGTCTTCGATGCATCAGTACTATCCCTCTTCAGGCTGGCGTACGTAGGGTCGAGGCGCTCCATCATCTTCAGGATCTTGTCCCGACGCATCTTGATCTCGACGATACCTTCAGGCTCAAGGACGCCCGCGCGTGCCTCAACGTCCGCATACATCTCCATCTGCTCCGAGTTGATCGAGGGATCCAATACGACCCAAGCGCCACCACGGAGTTCTCCGTGAGGAACGATGTAGACAAACACCGGCTGCTTGTAGGTAGAGAGGCCGTCGACGATCTTGGAACCCTGCTTGAGGATCTCATCGTACATGTCCTGCTGACCGCCGGAGAAACCACGCCAATTCGCGAAGATGATCAGAGGCAGCCCTTCGCGGTTGAAGTCGAAGATCGCCTGCGCGGTCTTGTAGGCCGAGTTGGGGTACCAAACTTGACCTGCCTCCATGATGCGTTGCTCGAACGACGACGGGTTTGCAGGATCGGCAGGGACGATGCGCTCAATGGTCCTTGTCTCGACGGCAATGACGCCCATGGGGATTCCACCGAGACGCGCGCGTCCAACGACAACAGTTTGCGCCCAACCGCTGAGGGTCTCTTGGAAGGAGCCCCGGTCGAAGAAACCGGAGAGCCAGTCCGACGTGTTCTCGTCCTGCTTGCCCCCGATGAACCAGCGCGGGTCGTAGGGACCCTTCGGCGGAACGTAACTGATGTCACGGTCCCAAGGGTCGGCGAGGTCGAGCACGGGTAGCGATGCACCCTTGTACTCGGGAACGTAGGAGAGCCACTCGAGGATATGGGTCGCACCCTCCAAGTCGCTGCTTGCCGTGAGGTGAGAAACGCCGTTCTTGTGCATGATCTGGGTACCACCGAGCTGCAAGTTGGAAGTGTAGACTTCACGACCGAGCACCTTGTTGAGGGCGGGGGCTCCAGTGAGGATGATGGGCTGACCCTCAACCTGGACGGCTCGCTCTCCGAGACGCACGAGGTAGGCACCGATACCGACAGAGCGAGCAGTGACAAGCGTGATCGTAAAGATGTCATCGTAGGCACGGGAAGTTTCACCGGCGATGAGACCGGAGCCCTTCAAGCACTCGACACCAAGGCCGTCCTGGAGGCCAATGATATCGGTGATCTTGTGGCGATGTTCCCCATTCTCCTCGATTTCAACCGTGCGAATGGCGGCAGCGGCCTTTTCCTGGACCTTGAGGAAGTTCTCGTGGGTGAGGTAGATGTACTCGATGCCCTTCTCCGGGTGCTCCGGGTCGCTCCAAGCGACGGAGAACAAGTTCATGACCTCCTCCGCGAGGCCGATGCGCGCGCCGGAGTTGGCCGAGAGATAGATCCGCGGAAGACCTTGAGCACGGGCGTACTGCGAGCAGAGGTAGAAGAACTGGTCTTCGTCAGGACCGAATGAACCGATCTTGTACGTGATGTCGTTGGCGATGACCACAGCACGACGGCCATTCGGGCACTCGGGGGTCCTGAGAGTGAAAACCCAGCCGACCATACCAACGGTGTTGTTGCCGGGAGCCCGGTCGACCTCCTGAAGTTGATCATGTTCGTCAAGAATGAGCTCCCGGGACTCGAAGATCTTTTTGGGGAGGCTTAAGCTCGGGTTCACGAGGCGTGCCTTGGCCCAGACGTTGCTGAGAGCCTTGGAGAAGAGGTCCGGGAAGTCGTAGACATAGGTCGTGCCGATGAGGTGAGCCTGGTAACGCTTGGGCTGCAACGACTCCTTCGTGGGGTATGCCTGGTGCACAGGTTGCAGATGGAGAGGTCCCTTCTCGCCGATGGACTTGAGGATAGTGGTCCCCTTGTCGGTCGTGATCTCCTGGTAGCCGTGATAGTTGACGATGAATCCGGAGACGTTCTCGATGATGCAGCGGATGGGGGTCACGTTGCCATCCTGATCCTCGAGGACGATACGGATCTCAGAGCCAGTGACGTGGAGACGCCAAAGCCTCTTGCCGTGACGTTCGATGAAACCGGAGATAGCCTCGAGAACGTCTTCGTAAGTCACGGGGAGGTTGTAGATGAAGTTCATGAAGATGTGATTGCAGTCGGCGTTGCGGTGCTGGACAGCGACGACTTCGAGGGCGTCCAAGATCGTGGTGACGAGGCGGTCCGTCTCCGAAATGAGGTACTTCGCGGTGTTCATGCTGCCGCGAACGCGACCGGGGCGAACCAAAGCACGGATGAAGAAGCGATTATCGAGCTGGTTCTCGCGAGCAACAGCGTGGTAGATGTGGAGCTGTTTGCTCTCCGTGAAGCAAGGGGTGAGGTTGTAGTTGGAGAGACGGCTGAGCTCAAGCTGGAAAGCAAGGGCAGGTTCGATGTGACGAATGGCCTGTTCTTCGCTCCACGAACCACCCATCTCACGGAGAGTGTAGTATATAGGGTACTGCCCGGGGCGACAGATGAGGATGGAGACACGTCGGACGCCTCGGCGAGAAAGCACCTCGCGGTGGCTGTTCACCAGTTGGACGACCTTCTCGTACCAGGCGTCCTCCGACATATCGTCAGCGTCATTGAAGATACGGAGCGCCATGTTGAGTACGTTAGGAGGCTGGTTGTTGGCGCCATACCGCTGCTGGTACTCTGCAGGATCGAACAACGGAAGCGTCGCCGCGACTTTGTCGAAGCCTCGCCTGAGCGCCTCCAGGGTTGGGAAGGACGCGATCGCTCCCGTACGAAGGGGCTGTTTCTGCGTAGCATTGATCATGTACGTCAGATCACTGACGGACGCCTGTCGACGAGGAGGTTCACTAGCATGGCTTGGTTTAGCATGGGCTTGGTTCTAGAAACGATCACACTCACTCCCGACCAAGACGAGGAGTCGATGGAGGCGAATGGGATTGCCCCAGGTTGAATCGCCAAGTAATCACGTTCGGAGCATCGCCGTCATCCATGCCATCGCCTTCGTCGTAATCGATGGACAAGATGGTGTACGCCTTGTATGCGCGTCGAACATATACCTCGAGAGCGGCTACAACCTGGTCAGTCGTTACGTCCGTTGATGATGAGGCACTACTCACCGTGAATGACTTCCTGGTCAGTGTCGTTGAAGAACGTGGGAAGCACGTCGTAGACAGTGTACCTAGAGTCAATGAGCTCCCGCAAGACATCCATGTTGGGCGTTCTAATAGTACGGTCAGATTGACGAGAAGCAACATGCAGAAGACAACTACACACCTGGCGACTGAGCCAGGCTCGCCGTAGTAGTTGTTCGTGACAGACGCCTTCAAGATCCCCTCCATCTGGGCCCGACGCTCCTCATAGGAAGGCATCTGGCACGAGATCAAGACCTCACGGGCCTTTAGAGAGACCTGTGTTGAAGACCTGTGAAACGCATTATGAGTATCCCGGCATCATGGGTAGAATGAATCGTTTGTAACCTCGCTTCGAGCGCAGCCAGCCCTTGCAGCACCTGATACAGACGGCTGTCGGGGTCCGTGACGGTCAAGCCGCTGTTCTTGACGTGATCCAATAGAGCCATGACGAGGCGACCCTTCCTCTGAGCCATGATATGGCTGAGCACAAGAGAGACGACCTTGTCTAGATTGTCCTTGTTCTGCTCACGAAGCGTCAAGACACGCGCCTCGATGCTGCCACCAAACAGCTTCTCCGTCTCCTCGTAGCGAGCGAGCAGCCCGGCGATGACGTCCGTCTCATGGGCTTTCAGACCACCCTGGTAGCGTTCGACAGCGGAGAGGAGTGTAGACAGCTGGGTACGGAACATCGCTCGGTCCTGAGGACGGATGTTATCCTCCATGAAGTGGTCGATGAGCTTCTTGATGCGGGAAGCCGGGAAGTCTGCGCCCTCGCCCTTGCTCTTCGCGAGGTCGATGGCAGCGCGAACGCTCTCCTCGAGCTTGGCAGGCATACGACCAGATAGAGTAGCCAGGATGGCCGTGACTTCAGAGAAGGGTAGCTCGGGATTCTGCAGAACAGAGATGAGATCTTTAAGGGTCGACGCCATGACGGCCTGGTTGTCGTAACCGTCGAGAATGTTGGTCAGGATGTCGAGGTAGAAATTCATGCGTTGGTGAGGCTTGTTCCCGATGACGCTGGGGGTACCCATAGCAGGGAGAAGGCCCTCGAAGGGCTTGGCGTGCTTGACGCGTGCAGGATCGTCCAGAGTGAGGATACCAAGGATGTCACCAGGTTCCAAACTGACGCCAGGCTGCTTGACGAATTGGACGATGCCATCTTCGGAGGCAACGAGAGGCATGTACATCTTCATGACCTGAAAGTCGCAAGCGGGTCAGTGTGAGCCTTTGCAGACATAATCAGCCAACATACCTCGATCTCGGCATATTGCTCGCCTGCGTTGATGTGGTCACCGCTCTCAACGAGGAAACGGACCAACTTGCCAGGACTTGGGCTCCGCAGCTGAGTAGGATCGTTCTCTTGCTCAATCAAGCACGTCTTCGAGTCGACCATCAGACGCAACGCGCCAACTTCCTCTCTCCAGTAGACAGAATGGCTCTTGCCGTCGAGCAGAACCAAGAGGCCGCCATCAGCCAAGCCTCGCGCACCCACTAAGGTCCGACCGCCGTTGAGGTACAGGGTCCAGAGGGTCGGTGAGGAGCGCGTGGCAGTGAAGGAGTACCGGACGTTGTCGTAAATGAAGTCGATCCCAAAGACGGTCTTGAGAACGTCCCGAGACGGAACCTGGCCCTTGTCGAGGATCCGCTTGTACTCGCTCCAACATGCCTCCGACGCGATGTATGCCTTCGTGACAGCGCCGCAGATGACAGCGAGCGTAGGGTCGGGACGCTCAGCCGTGAGCTTGTCGCTGATGAGCGAGTCCAGCCAGCCCGTCGTGATGGTGTTCTCCTCGAAAGCCTGCAGCTCCAGCAGCTTGATGAGGTACTCGACAGTCGTGCGGAAGTCGCCGCGAATGCTTAGCTCCTTGAGAGCGACAACCATGTTCTTCCTGGATTCCGCACGATCCTCGCCGTACGCGAAGATGTGGCCAAACTGGGAATCTGCAAACTCGTGAAGACCACCAGCGCTGCCGACAGAGAAGTAGCCCCAGACGTTCGTGCTGGACCGGAAATTGAGTTCCTGGAGCGACCCGGAAGACGGTTTGAAGCCTGCGTCCGGGTTCTCTGCAGTGATACGGACAGCAATGACGTGGCCCTTGGGACGAGGCTTGCGCTGAAGCTTGCTCGCCTCGGGGTCCACCATGTCGAAGTCGATCTCCGACGTTCCGCTGTGCGCGACTCCGTACAATTGCCTGATGTGACGGATGCGATGAAGAGGGATGCCCATAGCCACCTGTAGCTGCGCAGCAGGAAGGTTGACGCCAGAGACCATCTCGGTTGTAGGGTGCTCGACTTGGAGACGCGGGTTGAGTTCTAGGAAATAGAAGACGTCCTCCGCATGACTGTAGAGATCTACAATGACATCAAGTTCAACGCGTGATGCCCGAAGTCGGGACAAAAAGCTTACATTCTACTGTCCCGGCACTCACGTAACCGACGAGCTTCGCAAGACGCACGGCAGCGCGCTCCATTTTCTCAAACGTATCCGGGTCGGCGATAGTAACGGGAGCCTCCTCGATGATCTTTTGATGCCGCCGCTGTACGGAACAGTCACGTCCGAAAAGCGAGATCGCGTTGCCATACTGGTCAGCAAGAAGTTGCACCTCCAAGTGACGCGCCTGGCCAGCTAGCTTCATGATGAAGATGGGAGAACCTGATACACGCCGAATGAGAAGCAGTCATATCGCACTACAACGAACGCGCGTACCGGGGATCTCTCCAGCGACGGCATGGAATGCGTTCTTGAATCCCTCTGCGGAGTCGACCTTACGAATGCCCTTGCCTCCGCCACCCTCCGACGCCTTGATCATGACAGGGAAACCGATCTCCTCCGCCCTCGCCAGTCCTTCCTCCACAGTCGTCACGCATGCAGCTTTGTAAACGTCGTCCGGGACAGTTACGAAGCCAGCCGCGGAAAGCTCCGTCTTCGTGATACCGGTACCAGACCAAGCCATGGTGGGGACATCCGCGCTTTGCGCAACGATCGTGCTGGAAATCTTGTCTCCGAGGCTCCTCATTGCGCTGCCGGGAGGGCCAATGAAGACAATCTTGTTGGCAGCGAGCGTTTCGGGCAATCGAGGGTTCTCCGAAGCATGCCCCCAACCCGCCCAAACAGCATGCACGCCAGCGCGCTCCGCCACATCAACAATTAGGTCGACGTTGGCGTAGTTGTTGTTGTTGGACCCTCCAGGTACCTCGACGTAGCGATCAGCCATCCGAATGTACTCCGCGTTGACCTTCAAGTCTTCTGGCGTGGCCATAACGGTGAATTCGACAGCGCGTTCGGTGCCGAAGGTCTCGTAGCTCCATTGTCGGATGGAACGAATCTCCTTGACAGCAGCAATGCCTACAGTAATATCAGAACATCATGTCTTCAATTAAATTCCAGGGTATATGCTCACCGTTGTTTGCAATGAGGACCTAGAGTACAAGGGTTGGTCAGATTTGCTCACTGTATGCGGTAGACGGAGAGCTCTGGCTGACAGGCAGCACGTGTGCTCAGCCCTCGTGTGCCAACGCGTGCAGCAGCAACGCGTAACATCGATTGCAAAAGTGCATATAGCCGAACGATACTGATACACGCGCCGACCATGCGCTTCGTCCTACTCGACATGACTGTCGACATGGAGAGCGAGAGATTGGAGACAGGATAGAGTCCAAGGCTCACGTCTTGCGACGCGTCTGAGCGTGTGACACCCGCGACGCGTCCGTGTTGTTACACCTTGCCTCCGTCCCACAAGCCCTCGTTCCTCGCACAGCTCCCAGGCCATAAAGCATATATGCGACTCGGTACGCACCTTCGTAATTACTGTATGCCCCCCATGCTGCTTGACGAAGTCGGTGACTGGCCCCGATGGAGCCTTTTCGAGGGAATTACCGCCTGCAATCACTGTCACGCTCCGGACACTTCTGATGCCGCAGTTGTTGCGACTCACCGATGAAATGGGCAACTCTTGAATGGTCGTAAGTGGACATGACTGAAGGGAATGAGAGGGGCGAACTGCACGGGAGCGAAGGAAAGGAAGGGGGTGTGGAAGGAGCAGCTTAAAGCCTGCACTCGAGAAGATCCCCGACAGCATGCATCCCCAACATATTGAGATTACGTAATGGAGCTCTGGGGGTTGCGCATTGGATGGACGTCAAAAACTCTCGATCGGCGCCTCCAACGCCCCCAACGATCCAGAGCGGGAAAGCGGCGGGAACGCGCACTTGTGCGGCGGCGAGATGCAGGTAACTCAATATTCTAAATACAAGCCCAGCTCCGTGCGCAGTCGCACCAGCCACGGGGTCGAAGAACAGTTGACATAGTAGCATAAACCGTCAGTGTCTGAAGAAGTTCGACTCGAGTCCCTACCACCCTTCACATAGCCGATGCTGCCTCACCACGATTTTCGATAGTGCCCTTGACTGGGTGGCATGGACGATCAACGATGATAGTACAATGTGGAATGCATGCGATCATGAGGCATGTCATAGTATTTGCGATACATGGATGTGTAACAGCAATGCCGGCGACAAAACGGGACAAGCGAGAGCTTAGATGTTGGACGGGTAAAGCATCTGCTCAATAATCTGTTAGGACGACTCCATCTCACAAGCAGAGAGGTACGCACCACCCGGACGCTCGCACCAAACGCGTGTGGGGGCAAGTTCGAGCGGAACTTGCCTTTTACAACACCAGAGTTCCCGTGGGGGCGAGTGACACGGCTGGCGAAGCAGAGACGTTCATGGGCTACGAATCAAAGCGAAGTAAAGTGGAGACTCACCCCCAGATTACACGGACCTTCGAGCCCTGGATCTCCCGCTTCGCCCTGTAGATGTATGCGACACGCTGAAAATTCGGCGTTCATTCCTGTTCGTGTACCAAGACGCAGTAACATACCTTGCCGAGGTAGAACTGGGCATCCTCCTTCGTTGCGACACCTTCAATCTGGAGGAGGGACGTGTTTGGGCTGGAGTTGCGCTTGGAGCGCTTGTGGCCAAGGACACGGCCCTTCGAGTAGAGTCTGCAGTATGATGCGTACGCATGAGCCATCCAGTCGACAGCGCATACTATGCCAGAAGCCACAGAAACGAGCATATGAGGAAGCAGGAGCCATAGTTTCAGCGGGTGAGTCTTCGAAGATGGTCCAGGTTAAGGGCGCCGTCATCCGATCCTCCCGCTCAGCATCCAGCCCTTCCTTGTCTCCATGTACCCTCCAAATCCTCCCAAATCGACAGCGACACCTCCCTAGGGCACAAGAGCATACTCTCACCTTGTGGAGCCCATTGTTTTGTCGGTTGGCCAGTGTCGGATGTCGTGAACTTGCTGCTGTCGACCGTTAGGGGATTTGCCAGACTTGCCCTCAGCGCTCGTGCCGGCAAGAGCCGAGGGCCGGAGTAGGCGCCCAATGCAGCGTGGGAACGCAGCCGAGAGTCACAGCGCAAGCTCGACCTCTTCGACTCTCTACCATCGACGCAGCGAGCAGCGCTGCACTCAGTCGTCGGCCAACTCGACTCGACGTACGCGAGTAACGGAGCGGTGGGAGAGCAAAGTTGTCCTCGGGTCGCGGCTTGCTATCCTTGTAGGTAGCCAGTCGCGTTTTGCTCGCCAACTTCTCTGTTCTAGGCTGAGCACGAACCTCGGGAAATATACTTTCTTGCTCATCGAGTCATTGGCCTCCTGGAACCTTTGTATGACTCGTATTTGACCTATAAAGTCTGTGCTAACAGCGCCGACCACGTCACTGCTAGAACCCACCATGTCGTTCCCAGCGCGCGGTCTCCCTGCAATCTGGAAGAGGTTCTCGTCCTCGTCATCCACCACCACCATCGTCACCAAAGCTACACCCTCGAAGACTCATCTCCATGCACCTCTTCCCGACTCCGCGTTCCCCAAGGGCTATGTCCTGACCGGATTGCACTGTGGCGTCAAGAAAAAGCCTGAACTCCTCGACCTCGCAGTCATCCTCTCCACCTCCACCCGCCCGACAAGCGCGGCAGCATGCTTCACCCGCAATGCCTTCAAGGCCGCACCCGTGGTTGTCTCGCAGGAAGTCCTTCACAAGAGCAATGGTCGCGTGCGGGCGGTAGTCGTGAACAGCGGATGTGCGAACGCGGTCACGGGAAAGCAGGGCATGGACGACGCTTGGGACATGGTACGCGCCACGGACACGCTCCTCTCCGATCCCCAATCTTCCAATGAGACACTGGTCATGTCGACGGGTGTCATCGGACAAACTCTCCCCATTTCCAAAATCCTCGAGGGCATCCGCTCGCAGGTCCCTTCAGGTACACGCACACTAGGGTCCACATTCGAGGCATGGGAGCGTGCTGCCCGGGCGTTCATGACGACAGACACCTTCCCCAAGCTTCGGGCCCGTCGGTTTGAGATCAATGGCAAGGAGTACCGCATCGCGGGTATGGACAAGGGCGCAGGAATGATTCACCCCAACATGGGTCCCCCCAGCGGACAACTGCACGCTACTCTCCTCGGATGCGTCCTGACCGACGCGCCAGTCTCTCCCCGCAGCTTACAATCCGCCCTCAACTACGCCGTCGACCGCAGCTTCAACTCTATCAGCGTGGACGGCGACATGTCGACCAACGATACGATCATTGTTCTCGCCAATGGCGCTGCAGCTGCAAGCGAGGAGCCGGAGATCGACGAGGAGCACGACCCACTCTCGTACGAGGTGTTCAAGCAGGAGCTCACGGCGTTCTCTGCGGATCTCGCGCAGCTTGTCGTTCGGGACGGCGAAGGGGCCACCAAGTTCGTCACCGTCACTGTGGAAGGTGCACCGACATACCAAGATGCGCACGCCGTCGCGTCCAGGATCTCTACCTCTGCCTTAGTCAAGACTGCTCTCTTCGGCGAAGATGCGAAGTGAGTATTCCTTACTGGCACGAAGTACAGGGCACACAGGAGCACTGAACAGGCATTCGTAGCTGGGGCCGTATCTTGGCAGCGACTGGCTCCATTCCGCTCTCCGAACCTCTCGATCCTACGCGCGTCAACGTCTCTTTCATCCCCACTGACGGCTCAACCCCTCTGCCTTTGCTTGTTCGCGGTGAGCCTGAAAAGGTCGATGAAGTCCGCGCAAAGGAGATCATCAGTCAGGAGGACCTCGAAATCAAAGTTGACCTTGGGATTGGTTCCGAAAGTGCGAAGTACTGGACTTGCGACTTCAGCTATGTGAGTGTGTCAAATCGTGTCTGAGGACGTGAGTTATAACACGCACGACCACTGCAGGAGTACGTGAGGATCAACGGGGACTACAGGACGTAGTCATCTCTGCGGGGCTCTGGTCGCCACCATGCTATCGTTTCCTCCTGATCAGGACCAAAATGCATTCGCCCTTGCCTTGTATCCCGTAGGTATACGGTATATGTCCTTGGATCCCAGAACCATTGCGATTTGTCAGAACCCAAGACCTGCTGTTTGCTCGATTCTTCGAACCGTGGAAGCGTGGGTATTGATGAGTCATTCAAAGGCTGTGGATGAGGTTCAACATCCCGCCACCGAACTCTGGGTTGCCCATATTGTGTAGGGAGGAACCGGTACCAAGGTAGGACGCTCTTCAGTGACCATCGTTGAGACAGTCGAATTGAAGCTGGATAATAATGTGATGCGGTTGGAGAAGCGTGGTTGGAGAAGTAGTCGGGTTGAACATTCAACTCCACATGACATGATCGTTAGGCTCACCACTGTTCACGCGCACGAATGGACCGCCCGCTATGGTGTCGATAAGCGGATCGTGAATACCATAATGCGCGTAGTAGGTGTCGTGCCGGACTCTAGGTATTGGCGCGACTCCATGCAAGGGTATGTTCGCTATGCTGGTAGAGGGACCGACCGCACGCACGATCAAGATTGAGAAGAGAGGTTTGCTATGCGTCAGACGAGCACGCGCTGTATTCGTGCGTGGGTTTCGAATATAGCTAGTTTTGCCTTCCACGGTCGCAGGCGGGAGTTAATTGGTTGGTGCGAAATGATAGCGGTTTACGCGTCTTCTCCTGCATGCCTAGACTTCAATCGACACAGACCGTCACTGACACGGAAGTTAGACCGCAGAAGGAGCCGTGGTATCCCTTGTGTCTTTGTCCTAGACGTTACACACCCCACGCCTATTGTTCCCGGCGCGAAGTCTCCATCCATCCGGCGTATCCCTAGCCCTACGCCCAGGTACCTCCCACCTGCCCATTCTGGCACCTCCAGGCTCCATCTCGTGGCGATGCAACATATACCCGCTCTGGCGAAGTGCGATCGGGACGCGTCAGCCCGGTCGGTGCTGCATCCTAGGACGCCTACAGCCTGTCATGCTGCCCTGATCGAACATCGTAATCCGTGCCATCAGCCGAAACTTGCGGTGGTCCTACTGCTAACTGACAGTTCTTCGCGACTATGGAGTGGGGACCAGTCAACCGGATTGCGGCGCGTTCGGGCGACGGGCGCCGGCGGCGTCACGGTGGTAGAACATACCGTACCCCATTCGTGACCGGCGGAGACGGGCGGGCACTGCCAGCACAATCTGAACAAATCTGCGTGGTGCTCCGCGGGATGGCCGTCTTGCCGAGGCGGTAGACCACGGTTGCAGGGACAGCCTGAGAGGGCTGTGCGGGGAGTCGAAGAGCACCCGCTCCCGGATTCTGTCTAATACGGTGGAAATTGTCAGCTATCAGTTCCATATTTTTACTGTTTTATTAGCTCAATATTTCATGCCTATTCCTGTGCTCATGAGACCGATATGTTGTCCCGGATATGATCAGACTCGTCATGGTCGAGTCACCGTGCTCAGCGTTGTCCTTGTAAGCCTTGTGTCACCGGATGACTGCGCATAACATACGAGAAGAAGAAAAAAAGACGCACTGGCGGTTGATATGGTCGTCGAGCTCAGAGTCTCCCAGTACAAAGCCATGGACAATGGCCGTCACATCAGCCAAGTTCAAGCCTGTCAGGTGCTAAGTATTGGCAAACTCTAGGCAGTTGTTATGTTAGTACTGTAACATCATTGAGTCAAAATTTCATCTAGTCATGCAAGCAGAGCTGTCTTACCGATTTTTGTGCACAAGGCATGCAAGCGGCCGCGACCGTTGTAAGTCTAGGTCTGAGTCCTAACGACGTTGTGATCAACCACAAAGCAATCCATATGTGGAAGTTCGGGCGCTTGGTCTACCGGTCACAGGCGCCCTCATCCGACAGCTACCACCACTGGTGCGCATCCATATGGCACCGGTGCAATTGTGCGCTAGGACGAAATTTCCAAGCATCCAACAGAGCATACTAGAGCACTTCTGACTATCACGGACGCAGGTCACAGAGATACAACGACTGGCACGGATTACTGTAGTATGTGGGAAGCACACGGCTAAGTGCATTAGGGAACACGATGTACTAGATACAGCTGCAGGATAACTTCTCCCATAACGAAAGTCCCGGAAAGCACTACGTACTGTATGACCTGAAACGAATGATGGTATATAATGCGATATGCGATAACTTGGCGTGGTGGTGCAGAGAGCGCACGGATCCTTCCTCCCCCCTCCTCCTGCGGAAATCACGACCAAACGAGCTTCCCGTTCTCATCGACGTACGCGGACATGCCTCCACTGACGTTCTTCGACGACGACTTCGCCTGTTCAGCTATCCGCGTCCGCTCGAGCTCGCGCTTGTGCTTGGCGAGAGTGGCAAGCCGCTCAGCCTCCGCCGCCGCCTTCGCCGCCTTCTCAGCCTCACGTTTGGCAGCGTGTTGTCGCTGTTTCTTCGTGAGCGTCTCGGGGGCCTTTTGAGGTGTCGGGGTTTGCTGGGGAGCGGACTTGTTCGGCTCTATATATGCGCGTACAATCAGTGTCTGTCTGGAGACTGCATACGACAGCAGGTATAAAGACACTCACTTGACCGTCCCCTGCTCTTCACAACTCCCCACCCACCGTCATCTTCGCCGTCTGCGTCGTCGGCTGTCCCACGCGAGTCCACGTCCTCGTAGTCGCCCCAGGAGAACCCTGCCGCGGGCTGCTCGTCCGGCCTCGGCTTGATTCGCATGACGCGAGATAGTTGGGGGTAGTCCGGCTCCTCCAGCAGACTAGTACCACGCAACTATGTCAGACACAGATGACGCCACACGCCAACGAATTCCACGTACTCTTCGACTCCCGTCTTCCGCGGCTTGGGGAGCAGCCGTTCGGCCAGCGGTCGCCTGTGCTCCGACAGCGCCGAGTCCGCCAGCACGGACTCGTCCTCCGTCCGCTCAGTCACAGGGGAAGAGTTGCCGGTCGCGGACGTTGTGACCCCCGCGTCGCTCGTCGAGATCTCCAGCTGGCCTGGCGCACCAGCGCTGGCAGCATCCGCCTTCGCCCCATCCTTCGTAGTCCTCTTCTTCGTCTCCACCTTTGTCCACCCGTCGTCGTCCAGGGCAGGCTTCGGCGCGGAGGGCTTCTTGGGCTTGCGCACCGCGGACGACTCTGGGGCGGTCGCAGAGGACTCGGACTGCGCGTCGGCAGGAACGGGGCTCGCCTTCTTTCCCTTCTTTTTCTTCTTCGACTTCGCCGCCGCTGACGGCCCCGCAGGCTCAGGCGGTGGCGACGCGGGCGTGGGCGTGGGCGCGTCGAAGTCCCCGGGCACGACGGGGGGGAAGGACACCACGCTAGGCACCGCGGACACGTCCTCCTTTTCAGAGGCCGCGCCCGCGCCCGCCTTCTTCTTTTGCTTCTTCTTGGACGACGAGGCGGAGGACGTCGCGGACGGGTGCTGGGCCGCTGCGGCAGGCTTGTTGAGCTGGGTGTACCCGTACGCGGCGGCGCCCGCGACGACGACGGTGACGGGGATGTAGCTCTGAGCGGAACCCATGGCGTCGGTGGGGAGAGTGCAGTGAAGGAGCGTAGGTGTGTGTCTGGACGGGAAATGGAGGAGTGTGTAAACAAGCCGCAGTTACTGACGTGGTGTAATACGGTGCCCTGGGCCGTTCCTGGCATAGCTTACTTTGCCGAGACGCGTCAACAGCGACAAACAGCGCGTCCAGAAATAGCACCCGTCGCGTGGCGCGGGAGACCGCCTCACCGTGTCAAGAAGCGTCGAGCCTACTTCGACATAAGAGAGCGGAGAGCTCCGAAGGAGCACCAAGTGCAGATACTGCGCAAATGCCGTACATATACATTCACCACGAGATCAACCACGTTGCGAATCGGCCATGCTCTGCAACACCCTCCGCACACCCGTACCGACCATACCGGCCACGCCTTCCGTCAGCGTCCGAACCCCACTCATACTCCTTGCCAGAGTCTCTATCCCGTCTGCAGCGAAGCTAGCTCCGATCTGTGTTCTCGACGTGCCGCGGGTAGCCCGACTGCCCGCGTTCAGCATCAACGCAGCCTTGACGGAGTCCAGCTCATTCAGAACCTCGACCCCAACCGAACGCGCCCACACGATTGGTTCGGCGGTGGACGAGTAAAGTTTGTGCAGCTTGTCGCATGCAGACATGATCTTGTGGTTCTCGAAGTAGCGCTCACGTGCATAGGGTAGAAGAGCGGCACGAGAGCCTGTCGCACATGTTAGACGACGCTACGGACGTTCGAAGCGTACACTGACCAATATCGCCTCCGTTCCGGGCAGCCTTGTGGATGCAGTGGAAAAGAGATTCGACATCGCCTAGACCCATGTTGAGACCTTGGCCGGCGAGTGGGTGGATAGTGTGTGCTGCGTCCCCAACGAGGACCGTGCGTGCACCAGGCCCGTCCCCGATGTATTCGTCCGCATGATTGAAGCGCAGAGGGAATGATGCAGCAGAGCCAGGCTGTATTGATGTCACCACGGGTGGAAGAGCCTCCGCATCCTCAGGCGGGACTCCCGAGGTGTCCGCGGCCAGAGAGTACGCAGAGCGCGGATCGATGCTATGTGAGCGTTCACGCCAGGAGATCTCGTCCATGAGATTCTGGGCGCTGAGCGGAGAGCCGTTGTTGACGGAGTCCAGAACGATGTTGTAGAGGTATCGTAGAGACACCTCCGGGAGACGGAACGCAGCGTTGATCATGCTAGTGAGGATAGCTGGATCAGAAGCCAGGAGCGCCTTAGCTAGATGGGGTTTGGTGGACCAGACAAGAGAAGATGCCGTAGCGGACAGTGGCAAGAATGCTAGGGGTCCGGTAGGAAGGAACCTTTGGTACGCCACTGTGTTGGGCGCTTGAAATGACGTTCGTGGATGGTGGAACATGGTGGCGACTATAGCTGTTGTGTCGTACGCCCACCCATACGACTGGATGTTGGCGTAGGCTCGTACTGGAGAGTTGAATCCGTCCGCGCCAACCTAGTTGGTGGTCAAGCGCAAGCAGACGAAGCACTCGACAGAGGACTCACCAGTAACCTGGCGCGCAATACCCGGCCATCGGAGAGATGAACGAGTGGCCAGCCACCACCTTCCCGTGTTTCCCGCTCTATCGACTGCACCTTGACTTTTTCGATGAGCTCAATGGAGGACGTGCTGCCGAGATGACGCAGGAGTGCTCGTTGAAGATTCAGGTTTTCCGTGAGCCTTGCCATCTGAGTTTGCGAGTCCATCCCCGGGAGTCGCGACGTCATGTCATCTTGTATAGAAAATGTGATGCGTGCATCTGAGAGGCCGTCCCAGACCTGCAGGATAACCATACGTCCTCGTGCGGCAACAAGAGAAGCAATCTGAGACATACCTGCATTTCCTCAATCGGGCATGTGCGCCCTTCCTCGACGTGGGCCCACGCGCCGATCTCTTGACCCGTCCATGAACACGGCTACACCAAAGCACACAACACAGCCCTGCGCACCTCCGAGGAAGGCTTGTGACGCGTTTGTGATCGAGCTAACGCGGTTTGAGAACGTTCCGGGTGGAGGGGTCCAGTCGCGGACCTTACTGAGGTCGCCCGCTTCGACGAGGGACACCTTGAGCGTGTCGCGAAGCGACGGCTCGGAGCCTTGACGAGGTGAGCTTTCTTCGTTTGCTGCATAGAGCGATACGACGTACTGAGCGCGCTTGCAAGAGCCAATCCAGCCGGGCCTCCACCAACGATGACGACGTCGCTCTCCTGTGGTACTCCTGTGCTTGCGGGCCTGACCAATGACCTCTGCAGGTGCTTCGCTACTGTTTTGACATGTTTGCTGGTTCGGAGCATGAGGGAACGGTCCGTAAATCAGGACAAGCAGGCTATTGTTGCAGCAATGTGGAATGGTTGGGTTGTCGAGGGCGCGTCTGCGGGGCTCCCTCCGGAGTCCGTCGGCGTCGCCCGAGTCCACGCGACTCCGTCCAACGCGGACACGCCCTCTCGCGCCTCGCGCCTCGCGCCTCGCCCAGTTCGACCACGGCCGCCTTCGACTTGCTACGCGGCTGCATGGTCCGTAGTACGTATCGGACACCACAACAACTTCTTTTCATACAAACGCACACGGAAGCCCACCGCAATTACTTATGCGCTTCCGACGGGACAACCTACAGATCTTCTCCGCTCCCGGCGCCCGCGAATTTCGTCTACGTGGCTTGCACGCCGCAGCCCCATGCCAACAGCCATTCAATGCATTGAAGGGGAACGGCAGCTAGCCTGCCCCATTATTCTTTGCGTATCACCGGATTTCGGTGGGCATAAGCTAGCCTTTGCAGGATACTCATCCGCTAAAATCAGTGGAAACAGGTGGTGGTCCCCATGTCCGCCGAGGCCCGATACTGGGAGGTTCTCGGCGCAAAGTGCTTAGCACAATAAGCCACACCGCATTCCACCAGATCGATAACAGGCCCAGGGCTCCGTGAGCACGTCTTCCCTGGCGCCCGAGACCTCGGAGTCATTTTGAGGTTCCCAAGGTCTTCGACTACCGGCGCCCTCGTCTCCTAGGTGCCGCTCATGGCAGGGTCATGCGTATCGCGCAAGATCTACATACCACGCCCTATCAGTAACTCCGCGAGAGCGGGCTTCGACTCGCGACGCTCGCGGAGTTCAATGTTCGTCAAGTGTTCGCAGGATCCTCATGTTGTCTGTGCGCTCCGCAAAAAGGGGTGGGCGCGATCTGCGCCATCCTTTGGACACAGCTCATCGCCATTGTGTGCGCCTTTCTGTTCTGCCGTAGCTAGGTATGTGATTTATCTGTCTCTCAGCCTGTGGTCTGAGTGTGAGCTGCTGCGGTCCGGCAGGATCGTGAGGCTTCCATTCTCGAGAAGCCTCGAGGAGTCAAGCCGCCTGGCACAGCCGCGGTTTTGAAGACCGGGGCGTCAGCGCTCTCATCGAGCTCCCTGGTCAACTTCCTCATGTGGATGCGTTGGTCAGGCACTGCCTTGCCCATCTCACGCGGGCCACGGTCTTCTCGACCAAAGCTTTGCCCCAGCACGCACCAGTGTCTCACCCGGTGTGCCGCCGGTACGCGCATGTCTTCCTTGGATGCTCGCACGGTCCCCAGGACCCCACGTCAAGGTAATCGACTCCCTGCCTTTTCGGGCGAGGGCCGCTGCCATGCGCCGCGGGTTTGACATCAAACGGACCGACCACACAGAAGTCTGGCAACGGTAGGCCCTCCGCGGACAGCGGTACGGGGACGATGGTCAAAGCGGAATCGTCGACGTACTTATTGCTCGGTGAGCCCGCTGCGTTCCTCCCAAACCTCCTTCACTCCTCCCACTATCATCCAGCGCGACATGTCCAGACCTCCAAGACCGAAGCAGCCGGAGGAGAGGTACGAAATGCAGAAGTTACTTCGGCCGATTGCTGGTGAATTGGTCAATTTTCCCCACCCATCGCAGTCATTGTCCACACTCACAGGATGTACTAGTTCCCACAAAATGGAGTCCCGTTGAATCGCTTCGGCGACGCTTCTGGCACTGTGCAACCGCACAATCCAGACACCTTCGGTGCCCCGCCAGCCAGTCCTCCTGACAATGAGTATCGGGTCCCCGACTCGTTCAACGTCGGGGATTGGACTATAGGACCGGATATCAGCGGCCACGTCCAACACCTGCCAGAGTCCCATGCCCCGAATATCGTTCAGCCCGGTGTGCCCCCGTCCGCGCGCGATAGTCCCCATAGCGCATTCAACATTGAAGCCGACTTGGCAGCCCCGTCCGATAACGCTGTTCTTGACCACGGGGCTTCAGATCTCGACTATCATGCATCTCCTTACCAACAGCCGGTCACCACCTCTTCAACGATGGTCCCACAAATGCAAGTTCCACGCCATGCCCCTTGGTCTCCGTCCGACGGTTTCGCCCCCCGCGAACTTCAAAGCCTCCCTTCCCACCCGACTCCGACTCCTGCCATCCGCGGGACTTGGTATGCCACTGGCCCTTCCCAGGGCCCTTTGATGATTCCCGGGGTGGGGTATTTCGTGCCCGATCCTGATCAAGGAGTAGCGAATTCTCCTTTTACTCAAGATCTGCAGCAGCAAGGCTGGGACGCGCTCGCGCGATACTCGGAGCTTTACGCCCCCGCGCTGCCCCAGCTCTCACAGCGAGAGTATCGCCCCAATCAAGACAACATCGCGACGTACCAGGATCGCGCCTCACCCCAAGCCCTCCAACAGGGCTCTCCGCGCATTCCCCTCAACGCAGGAATGTCTATGCAGAGTGAGCAGATGCATCCGGCGCTCTCAGCCACTCCCTACGGCGCTCCCGGACCCTACGACGGTCTGTATCATCCGGTCCAGCGTCCTTCTCTTGCACCTGGTGGATTGCAGCAACTTGATCAGCCCGTACCGGGCCCGAGCTCGATGCCAGCCGCGAGTGTCGCCGGGGGTGATGTTGAATCCACGGAGAAGAAGAAGCAGGCATCGCGGAAGCGTGGCGCGACGAATGTCGATGGACCGGCCGAGTCGAAGACACGCAAGCCTCGAAAGCCAGCGGCCGGAAGGAAGAGCAAGGGCACGGAGGAGAGAGCGAACAGCACAGATTTCATTCTTAGTGAGTGGATGGAGAAGTACGCCCCCCAGCCCGGTCCTGCGACGGAATAGTAGTAGTATTCTCTCTGGCTCAGCTCCGAATCATCATGTGGACAGCGTTCCTGGTGCCCATGACATGACCTTATTCGACGCTTGCATTGTCTCCCCTTGTATTATGGACTCTAGCTACGTTACGTAGCGCCTCGTGTCGCCTTAGTCTGAATTGCATTGTTCTCCCCTCTCTCCCTCGCCACTGGCTGGTTGGGCGGTTATCGTTGAGCGGTTATCGGTTTTGTCCATGCGTTGTTTGCAGCCGATCGTTAAGCGCCGGCGTCTCTACCTTGACGATTCACACTACGGTGACAGTAATTCAGAGCCCAGATCGAGAGTATCGACAACATGGGAGCCGCACGCTCAGTATCGAATGTTGCCCCCTTGTGTTTCCTCTGTTCTGAGAGACTCTCGTTGACAGCTCATCGCGCTCAGTCGCCAGCGCACTTCTGCCCACGTGAGTGTTCAGCATGCTCACTGTCACAACCTTGGACATTGAAAAAGCAGAGGTCTGGTACAAGGTCGTTATAATGTTCTATGATATAATCTCTGGTTATACTGCCATGGTGCTGTGTCCATGAGAATTGTGGCCGTCCGTCCGAGTCTGCCCGCCGCGGGGACGCACTTCCGGGTCCTCGACGGTCAGATCCCGCGAAAAGCGATCGGAGAGACATCGTGCAGGTACGGATGATAGCACAGAAGGACACTGGTGAGTCATGTCTTAATCCTACTATACACCAAGACCAACTCATATCAGGCAAGACTTTCCCAAGTTTGCCTACTTCGCACCGCCATGCGGCCATCTGTTTCTCTGCAGCACATCTCGAAAATGACAGTCCGCCGCGGTTGTCCAGACATCTCTGACCTCCTATCTTTCATTGCGTTTGAAGACATGTGTTCCATGCCGTAGTCCTTCCAAAACGGCTCTGCGATGGTATCCGGCTCCCGCATCACCTTCCGTATCGCTCTTGACTTAGGACAGCTCGAAGCACGGTCCTGGTATGGAGTGATAGCCGGGATTACGTGCACCTCGGGCGTCGTATAGCCTTCGAACTCGCTGTCAGAGCATGGCTCTGCTCGAGGTGGAGAGCCTCTTCGTCGTACAGTCCCAATAGGGCGGGTTCTGTACAAAAGGGTCTAATGTGGCGGCATCTCCAACAGCACCAACTTCACTCCTTTATTTTCTCCATAGTGACCTTGTTCTATCCTGCTGGTATCAATCACGATGAAGCGTCGGCGAGACGACAAAGAACACGTGGACAAGCCGACAAACAAGAAGCGGACTCGGAGGGGGCGGCAACCGCCTTCTTCGCTGAGGCATGTGGATCCCGGACAGGTATGCCTTCTGTCGTTGTATACCACCGCACGGGAAACTCATCCGCCGTCTATGTCTATAGTTGGTGTATTGGGGCAAGAATCCCTTCAACATCAATATTCATGATCACGGGTCTTCTGCTCCTCACACCCACCCCAGTGCTTCCTCTACCTCTGCAGTCGCCGACAGTCCATCGTTGGTACATCATCGCTCGACAACGGTCTCAGCGCCCACGGTATGTCTCATGCTCATAGCGTCAGCAGCGTTGAACACTCACTGTGCATGATCAGACCGACACCGCATCTGGGTCGCGTGCAAATGCATCTACCCACTCGTTAAGTCCCATCTCGGGTGACCATGGAGCAAATACTTCCCAGTCTCACTCCCCTTCAAGTTCGTACCGCGTCCCGATCCCGACTGCTGATTCCATCTCCCATCACGGGACCTCTTTAGCTGAGGACGTAGATTCACGCGGCAAATACTCTGACTTTCAAACACCAAGCTTGCGGTACAGCTCGCACGACTCTTCTACCAGTGGGACAATGCACATGCCAGACAGTCCATTCAATCAAGTCGATAGGCATGTCTTTGTGCAGCCTCTAGCTTCGGCTGCCTACTCCTACACACCCGCACCGACCTCGTATGAGGACAACCAGCTTGACGCAGCCCGTCGGGATGCCGCATGGTACGATCTGCTCCACACTTCCAGAAGATCCAGACATCGTCCCCCAATTGTACAACGTCGTGCCCTCAATACCCACCACCATCGCCAGAACGACAATTCATCCTTCGCTTCAAGCTCCTATCTCGGCGCATCGTCGTTCCATGGCCAATCCCAAAGCCGTGCTTCATATTCTTCGGTAACATTGGAGCAACCCCTAGTTCAGCACGATTATCATCACGGTCAGATTCATGCCACCGTGCACGAACAACCTGCGTCTCCAACGGGCGAACAGGATCAGCACTCTCGGGCTAGCGCTGACATGTCGGGTCCCATCTGGAACGCCCATCCAGGGTTCGACTGGATGGTACCAATGCCACCCTCTACACTTACTCAAGACCTCGGAAATCTGCAATCACCCCTCGCGGCAAACCCCCTTGCAACGGCCACCACCGAACATCATGCTCGACACGGACATGATGGCTCTAGGCTGGAGGCTCCGCATACGTACCCTGATACATTGGACACTTCCCCGTCTCCCGGGTGGAGTATTCCCCAGACGTTGTCGCGTGCCACGTCTCCAACCGTGTCTATCAATCCGATCTTTCTCGGCATACATCCAATGGCTTCATACGCGCATGACCCGACTATAGTATTTGGACAGTCAACTGTTCCAGATGCTCCTTACGGCTCATTCTACCCCCCACTGCCTGGTGATGGACACGATCCCGATCTGAACGTCGCAGAGGCGTCCAATCCGGGATCTACACTCGCGGACTCTTCGGCCCACACCCTGGATGTGCCAGGGTGGGAGGCATACATCCCGCCATCGAGCCCAAATAATGCGGATTGTCATGGGCCTGACCACCTGCCAGTGGGCTGAGCCCTCCACAGCACTCCAATACTGTTGTCCTTGACATCCTTCAAGCCTGCATATAGCATATATGTGGATCACGGACATGGACATGGACACGGCGTTCGGTACTTGGTGTCGAACCATGCTCTTACTTGGCCTGATTCCTCTCGCATGTCTGCCAGAGTCGCTCCTAGCAGAGTCGCTCCTATGACCATCACCTCTTCTATATTGCACGGCGCAGCGCGTCGCGAGTAAACGCAGAGTCCGCGGCTTCATCTGGGTACATCTCATACACGTTTTGGAGTGATTGGAGTAAAATCCAGCAAGATGCAGATCCAGTGCAATCCAAGCAAGAGATCCGCCCCCAACATCCGTACCTACTCCGTATCAAACACCAACGCGCGCACTTCAATCGACTCCCGATGAGGCGCCTCCTTCGGGCTGCTCGCGTCCAAGAAAGCCGTGTGGGGCGTGAGCCGCGCGCGATCGACCTCCGAGTCGAAGCACTTGATGAGCGTGACCTCGTCCGGGGTCTGGCCCGAGAGGTAGTACCACCTGTGCTCGGGGTTGTACCGCACGCTGTACGTGCTCCCCTCGCGGTGCGGGTAGATGAAGCGCACCGAGACGAGGTCGCGCTCGCTCAGGTGGCGCCAGTCCGAGACCGCGAGCGGCTTGTGCGCGACCGGGTGGCGGATCGGTCGCCAGACGTTGATGATTCGCACTCGGCCTTTGAGCAGGCGGTCTGCCTCCTCGGGGAGGTGGTACTTGACGCGCTCGAGGCTCGCGGTGTACGTCTGATCGATGTGCACGCGTTCCTGGAGAGGAGACGAGGAGATGTGCCACAGGAGATGAGCGACCCTGCAAGGGTACTAGCTATAGCATGTGCCGGGGTACACTCACAACTGGACCACGGGTCTGGTCTGGCCGTGCCTTAGATGGGCTGGCCGAGGTTCGTGCGTTACATTCAGACGTTGGATCCGGCTTCGCGCTTTCGTCCTCAGGTTTGCGCCTGCCATTGCCATTGTCGTATCAGCTCAGCCCGTCACGGTACGTAAGCCGGAACGTACCGGATAGTATGGTCAAAAATGAACACCCTCTTCGCCCCCGCGACCTTCTTCAAGATCTCCTCGACCTCGGGATAGTACCTCGCCTGGATGCTCCCCTCGTCATCGAACTCCCTCTCGACGCTCGGCCAGCGCACGAACTGGAAGCCGTTCTTGTCGAGGGTGAAATCGTCTTCGCGGCCCCGCGAATCGTGCACCGTTACAGGCCGTGTGTCCTGCCCAATGTTGTGGGCCGGCTTGTCTGCGGGCGGATCGAGCACGTACTGGTACGGCTCCTCGGTCCCGATCGGCGCGTAGTAGTTGAGCGTCGTGGGCACATCGTGCGGGGAAAGGACTGCGGCAGAGGCCATTTGGCGGCTTGGATGTGACGAGGGTGAAGGGCGGGTGAGAAGTGTCCGATATGTGTAAGTTTGACTGGAGCCGGAAACCGTGAGTGGGATAGTGATTTGCTACCGAGGAGGTTTGACGCGTTCGCAGGGGTTATATACGTTTCGTAGCAAGTCACGTTGAAGACAGGAGGGAGAGTCACATGTTGGTCTGCTTCCCAGCGAGTCAGCTCGAGGCTTCTATGCTTTGCAAGCAGTAATCCGACGGGTCGGAGGTGGCCTAAGGAGGAGTGAGCGCCATCCGCTTGGGAGAGAAGGACCATCTCATGGGAACGTGCCACTGCGGCCAGTCACGGTGTGGCTTTATAGGGCCCCACTAGTCGCACAGGGCCACAGGCCATCCCCATGACTGGATTTGAGTAAGGTCGATGCCTAGTAAGTATCACCGTGCACCTACTACCAATTCGATCCAACCGGCCCAGTATGGAACTTGAGTTTGTTCGAGTGAGCGAATATACTAATTAAAGGAGCTCACCGTAAATTCGTGCGTACAGTTCTCTCGCGGTGTCGCACGGCGTGCCAACTTACGCTTCGGGTGGCACACAGCACAGGCTGTTAACGCATTCGCTCTGAGTCAGTACATCGTTGGACAGCCTGAGGTTGCCTTCGCGGCATGAGCACTGAGCAGGCCTATCAGTATGCATATACTCTCGGACGAGGGGAGTAGGACGCACAAACGTACCTCAAGACAAGCAACAGAGAGAAGTGAGTGGAATTGGAGGGGAAGACAAGTTGTATGTAGCCGTATGAGCGCTTGGCGCGGTGACGGGATGGTTCAATGTCGATATGTTCCACCAGTGGGCAAGTAAGCTTCATTCCACCTCGTGCATATATGCATACTTGCCAGGAAGGCAACTGCAGGTCGGGGATGGCGGGGAGCTGGGTGCCTCGTTCCTCGTCGGCGGGCCCTCCCCGAGCCTAGGCTGGTTAGACCATCCGAGAGGCAGTTTGTATTAGTAGCCCGTCGTGACTATGTCGCTGTAAGTATGTACGTACGGGACATGTCAGCGCCACGATGGCAGCCCGAGGGAGAGGTGCTGAGAGGTGATGGTCGAGTCGCGTACGAGGGCCTGGCGGGCTGGCGGGCGATATGTATCAGTGCTTGGTACTTTGGGCGGCGGATGGCGCTGTCCTGTCGCGAAGAGGGACGATGGGAGGCCGTGATCGTGCTGCATGCCACTGTGCACACTGAACAGCAGGTTGCACCCTGCTCGTACGCGTACGCGTCTGCTATGTATAGCAACCAGAGCGTACGTTCACTCAGCGCAGAACAGGCCTGCGGCCGTTCGAACATCTTCTGGAGGTTGTACGCGGCGGGCGCTTGTAGACGATTGCAGCTGGGAACAAACCCGAAGAAGGATCAGCAGATGTCAGGTACCGAGGCTACATCTCGACGTACGTACGTCGTCGCGGAGGTGTGGGTGTGGGAGGCGATGTGATTTGCTGCACGAGGCCAGACGAGGCCGGTGTCCAATGTCCATGCGCACCACGTCGCGGTACCTATCGCAGTCCTACTTATCATGCACGTTCACTGCGGACACCCGTCCAAGGTCAGCGCTCACCGGTCAGCGGTCAAACTGATGCAGACCGCCGCGGACGGCGAAATTCGCCACAGCTTCGGACCCGGGGGCGAGTACTTGTAAGTTGTAAAAGGGAATCGGATGATGGTGATCCAACAACAAAACATGCGTCTGATGGTCGGAGGTGATCTGCAGGATTCTGCACTAGCCTGCGTTGTGCATAGTTGGACCGGGCGCCCTGGACTTCCGATAGCCCCGCTGCTACTAGGTCAGAGGAGGTCGATCGAGGGCGATCGTCGCTGCGAATGTTCCACGGAGAGAGGTTAAGTATGGAACTTGAGGCTCGCCATCGTGGACAGCACTCAGCAGGTACGGGCTTCACATGATGTGCGCGCCCAAACGCTCAGTACATACTACACATGTCAGCCACCAGTCTGGAAGGTAGCATGTCAGCGACGGGGCGTGATACATGCGGAGAGTTGGCACTGACATACGAGTTCTGGCAGGCCGGACACCACAAGGTCGAGCGTGTCTGTCAGAGGCGTAGCAGGTGGTGAAGACTTCTGACATCATGGTGTCTGCGCTCACACGGGATGGGTTGAGCGTCTCGTGTCCGGATACTATACTGGAAGACGTGTCCGGTTCGCGCGAAGGGAAGCTCGAAATCAGGAACGGAGCAGGAAGACTTCTGGATGTGCGGGAGAGAGAATGTGGTGGGAGACTCGGTGGCCATGTTTCACGATGCGTTACATCCGTAGGCAGATGCGTAGAATGCTTAGAAGTGGGTGTCCCGACGCGTAAGGCCTGATTGAAGATCACCCTTCGCTGTTGCAGGACGCACCAGGACGCACCCCGAGTATAGCAAGGGTGTGCAGACCGCTGCGGCTATCCGCCACGGGCAGTCCCTGCTCGTAAGCGTATTGGAACAATGCATCAAGTTGACCGCAATGCGCATATCTATCACGTCTTTACACGATACGGCAGATATGCAGACCACGGGGCTGTTGCGGGGCTGTCAGCGCCAGGGCGTGAGATGAGAGAAGCACGACATACTTTGATGATGTTGAACTGTGCAGAACCTTACACCGCTGAGTTTGCTGTGGTGCTTCGGAGGGTGAGCACGAGCACCCTGTGCCGTTTACAAGTAAGTAAAGGGGTTCCGAGTGCCGTGCCACCGTGCAAGTGCCGTACAGCTCTTGAGCATTTAGGCGCGATCGTGAAGGGTGGATCTGTGGCTGAGCTACGGGCGGAAGTCGTCTGAGTCGGTGCCTGAAGGTTGCGGAAGATCAGTCATATTTATGGGTCTGATTTGTCAAGTATAGTAATTGTCAAGTCGATCAGAGAGTGTCGTCAGAGCCGGTGCGCTCAAATTGGATAGAAGGTTCGTCTTCTGAATGGGCATCAAGACGGAGGCCAAGACAGCTCGCGAGAAGCTGTCTCGCGCGCTGGGGAAGATCAGAGGGTCAAAGGTGAGACGGGAGAAGTCGCAAGCAGGTGGGAGAAAGCTCAGAATGGCGAGAGTCGGATGAGAGGATGTTGCGGCTGTGGCTCAGTTGGAATTC
This sequence comes from Earliella scabrosa, assembly GCA_022605405.1. Classification (NCBI taxonomy): domain Eukaryota; kingdom Fungi; phylum Basidiomycota; class Agaricomycetes; order Polyporales; family Polyporaceae; genus Earliella; species Earliella scabrosa. The sequence continues at coordinate 1,865,192 of JABYQQ010000004.1, read as the reverse complement.
ACGGTCCCAGACGTGGTTACCGGCGGATCCGAGGTCGAGGTGGGTCCGCACCCCGACAGTCGACTGCCTGGACTTGCGGCGCATTCGATCGAGCCACTCGAACTGAAATGCGGTACGGACAGGCACGGATCGGGCATGGCTCGAGAACGTCTCGGAGCCCTTCGCACCAGGGAAGAGGCAAGGTGCGGACGCAGGGCGGACGTGCGAGCGGGCAGGGAGAGTTTGATAGAGAGGATGATGGCAGAAGACGAGCACAGGATGTGCGCAATAGAGCCCAGCGCACTAGCGCTGAATTCGGTGAGAACTAGGCGAGAACGCCCTGAGAACGTCTGACAGGCCGGCCGGCGTCTGCGGAAACTTCCATAAGGGCACGTCGAGGCCCCCGAATCGGCGGCGCGGCCGGCACCCGGGGCGTGGAAGCTTCAGCTGTCGACGGAGCCCACCCCTATTTTGGCATATTTGTGTGCCGAGGACCCTCGCCCCATTGTGCGCGCGAGAACGCGTCCGTCGACAGCAGCGAGCGCAGGAGGAGAGAGCGCGAGAGGACAATGGCGGGGCGTCGGCGTGCGTCGCTGCGCGCAGGCGTAGACTGCGCAGGAGGAAAAGAGGGCGGGAAATAAGAGAGATCTGGATCGGGGGCGGGGGGCGAATTTACGCGTTCGCTGGCGGCGTTGGCGTTGTTCCTGCAGACTCGAGCACTCGACCGCGACCGCCCCCGCCCCTCGCCCGCTGCCAGGCCATCAGCTGAAGCCCTCCTCTCGTTTTCTTCTTTATTCGTTTCTTCCGACGCTCCGCGTGAGGCTCGCATGAATTGGATCCCGAATCCGAAGATTCAGAGCCAGAGCCAGAGCAGCACGCCGGTCAGACATCAGTTCCAACTTCATCAGTCCGACGCCCATCATCCTTCCTCTCCTTCTCCCCTCCTCACGCCCCGTGCGGCCCACCAGGCCAGCAAGACAAACTCCTTTGCCGCCTCCGTCCGCTCCGTCTTCCACCGCTCGCCCCACCGCGCACCCTCCGCCAACTCTCTGCGCTCGGCATACTCCGCCAACTCCTCTGTAAAGCCCCCGTCCTACTCCTCCAACGCCGACAACGCTAGCCTCCATCCCTACGCCTCCATGGTCGCCGCTCCGCTCCCTGTTGTATCAAGTCATGATGCCTCCGACGAGGAGGAGGAGTGCCCCGTCTGCCTCGAGCCCCTGAGCTCGTCCTTCAGGCTTCCGGGCGAGAAGCCTCACATCGTCCCCGAGTGCGGACATGCCCTCCACGAGGTGAGTCCTTGCTCCCATCTTCGCTCTCCTGGCCCCTCCTCTGTTTCCCTCTTCATCACTCTTGCTCCTCGAGCATTCATCCCGTCCGGGAATCCTTAGCTATTGCAACGCCGCACGCCTTCCCACGTCGCGCGCTCCCACCGTACCCAGCCCGCAGTGGTTCTGGGGCTAGAGCGCGGCACCGCGCCAACCCATGTCTCAACTCTGAACGACAACGACATATGGGTAAACTGCGCAGCTTGACGTTCAAGGTTTCATTCGCACATCACAAGCTCGGCTAGCGTGCAACCGATACCTCGTTACCATGCCTAGAGGTCGCGTCGTGTTCAGTTCGATCGTCATTCCTACCCCGCTTCTTCATGAAGCTTTTCCCGGTCCCGAACCTTCTCGTTATCGACTCCCATGCGCTGTAATTGACGTGGGGCTGAACGTTTTCTGAACGCAGGCGTGTTTCACTGCTGTATATGGTCCCCCTCCCGGTCCTTCGCGAGCTGGTGGTGTAATCCGCAAATCCAACCTGGGTGTATGCGGTGTGTGCCGACGACCAATGAAAGTGGGCGATGGGGACTCGGGCAGCAAATCAAATAGTACGTCCATACGAATCTCCCTGCTCCGCTCATCTCTCATCTGCTGCAGAACTGGCCGCATTGACGGGCATGGGCGATCCCAGCGGTCCCACACTCTACCCCGGACGCGACACACCCTCATCTGTGCGGTCCTTCAACGGTCATCCTCACGGCCACCGTGCTGTGCCGCAGAAGCCATTCGACCCCACCGAAGACGACCCCGTGGAACACAAGCATGCTGCATCTCACGATCAATCTCACTACGTCGTCGCCCCTTCCATTCATGTGCAATCCGAGTTCGCATCCATAACACGAACGTCTGACCCCAGCCAGCCATTGACATGTCTAGTCGTGGTCGAGCTTCCAGGAAAACGGTTGAACACTCACGTTCCAGGCACAGTCATGCCTGTATCCGACTCCTACACATCCCCTACCAAGAACAACAGCGTCTACCGCGATGGTAGCAATCATTCCGTGCACTCCGGTCCCCATCCCAACGACTTCCCTATGTCGCCCCAGTCACAACATATCCCTGTCGACCGCCAATCCCACCAGTCTGGATCGCGCCAGATGTCTCCATCGACGTCGCGCGACCCGCTGGTGCCTGCGCCGATAGAGCGCGAAATCATCCAGGACGAGGAGGACTCGCCGTTCAGTGCCATCACCGAGGACCTCCGTAACCGCATTATCGACTGGAAGGGCCACCCCCTGTCCGGTCTTGGCCCGCTACAGATGTACGACCTCCTATCAGTACGACGAGACGCGCTCGTACGCGAGTTCTTCGTCTATCTGTTTAAGGAGGCAATCATTTGCGTGGTCGAGGAGAAGAAGCGCACTCTAGGCCGTCTTCTCTCCTCAGCCGGCGCGGGTGCCGCGTTTGGCGACGGTACTGGGTCTGGCTCTATCAGTGGCGGAAACTCGCAACGAGGTGTCCTACGTCTCAAGGGCCGCATCTACATCAGGCATATCAGACAGGTCACGGACACGTCCGTGTCCGGAGAACTCAGCCTGACCATCGACATGGAGGACGAGCGTTTGGACTCCTTCATCCTGATCTTCAAGGATCGGTCATCTTTGGAGACATGGAAGGCCCACATCCAGGCACTGGTGGCTCTCTACCAGCAGCAGACCGCACAAGCGCAGCAGCCGCCACAGTCTGACTATGGTCGGTCGCCTGACCTGGAGGAGTTTGGCGGGAGCTCCAAGGCGGCGCGCATGCTGGTGGAGGAGTTCGGCGGGAGCCAGAAGGCGATGCGGATGCTGAGCGGGAGCACGACAGGGACCACGGTCAGTACCGCCGATAGCTTGCTGAATGGGTCCGCGCGGTCGACAGTGTCGTCTAACACGTCGTACGGCTCTGCTTCGCTCGGACCGCGTGCGGGCCTCCACCAGAAACTGTCCACGCTCGAGGAGGACGACGAGATGAGCAGGTACTCGTCGCCCACGCCGCTCGTCGCGCCGCACATGTCGACGGGCCCGTCCAACTCGCTCACGCCGCTCCCGCACCCGGCGATGGACCTCATCCTCGTGATCTCTGTCCCCGGCCCGAACGCGACCCCGAGCACGGCCGCGCTGAAGATGCGCGTGATCAAGACGTCGCTCGACTTCCTCCTCGCGTCCATGTCCCCGAAGGACCGGCTGAGCCTCGTGACGTTCGAGGTCGGCATCGGCGGGAAGGTCAGGCGGACACCGTTCTTGAACGTGGGGAAGCCGCAGAGCCGCCAGCGGCTGACCAAGTTCATCGAGACGATCGGCAGGCGGGACGACTACGATGACGAATTCCTCGTCAGGGTCGCGCAGGAGGACAAGACAGACGTCGTCACTGCCGTCAACAACGGTGCGTTTCGTTGATGCCCCCCGTCAGCTCCTGACTTTGACTGATGGGCGTTTTTGCGTGGTGCCGCTCAGGCCTTGACGTCGTGCTGCAGCGCAAGACGCGCAACCCGGTGACGGGCTTCGTGCTCGTCAGCGACTCGTCGGACACCACCCGCCGTGCGCAGATGGACCTCGTCCTGGCGCGCGCGGAGGCCGCGAACGTGCCGATCCACTCGTTCGGCTACGGCCGGTCGCACGACCCCGCGTCGCTCTGGCTCATCTCGAACCACACGAGCGGGACGTACACGTTTGTGAAGGACTGGTACGATCTCCGGGACTGCCTCGCCGGGTGCATTGGCGGCATGATGTCCATCGGCCTGATGAACATGAAGCTGCACCTGAAGATCGTCGACGGGAACCGCTTCCGGATCCGGAAGATCTCTGGCGGCCCGCTCGCGATCCTCTCGTCCGACGGCCGCGACGTCGACGTCGAGGTGGGCGAGCTCCGGTACGGCGAGCGCAAGGAGATGCTCGTCGAGCTCGAGCTGGACAACAGTGACGTCAGGGAGAGCCCGCTCTCGCCGAACGGCGCACACTCGCCTCGGTCGCTCAACGCGACGGACGTCTTCAACCAGCGCATGGGCCTCGACGCGCTCTCGATCGGCGACCTGCCCGACCTCGCGGAGGGCATGATGGACCGCATGATCGACGAGGTGCCCGTCTTCGAGGTCGACGGCTCGTTCTTCGACCCGAACGCGGGCAAGCACGTGTCGCGCCTCGCGCACCCCGTCCTCCTCACCGTGACGCTCCTGCCCAACACCGGGAGCCGGCCGCGGACCCCCGCGCAGAACAGCTCGGACCCGGTGATCGTGCGGCGGCGGATGGAGCTGCTCGCGTCGGACATGATCACGCGCATGCTCGTGCTCGTCTCGCGGCGGAACATCCCGCAGGCGCAGAAGCTGATGAGCGAGACGCGGCGGATCCTGCACACGGTGCTCCAGAACATCTCGCAGACGCTCCCGCCGCCTGGGCGCGACGGCGTCGCGGCGAGGAACCGGAAGGAGCTCCTCACGCTGTCGGCGGTGCGCGCGATCCAGTCGATCATGCAGGACATGCAGATCCTGTCCGAGGCGCTCGAGGAGCAGCCGGACACGTTTGCGCTCGACCAGCGCAACTTTGGGGCGCAGCAGGTATGTTGTTGTTTCTTGGCCTTGTTATTGTTGCGGCGTGCTGAGATGTGTGTTCACAGGCGAAGGTGCTCCGCGACCAGAAGAGCTGGAGCGGGAGGAGCGCCATCGAGCGTCTGTTCTGGACAATCGACAGTTCTATCGAGCTGGTCTCTCGAAGTACTGATTGGGTTGCCCGGGAGTGATCGCGTGGCGACTTGGTGCTCCTGCCCTCTCTCCTCTCTCTGTGCGTATATATCTACCGCCCCTGCCTCCGACCTCCTGGCGTTGTTTGTCTCCCCCATCCCCCTATCTTCCTGTCCCCTACCGCGTTGATCCCCCGTTCCTCCGTGTCCAAAGACCCTCCTCCGTATCCGTATATCGCACATCTTGTTTTCATATATCGTGAACAGCCGGCTCGGTCTCGTCGTGTCCCTCTCTGTCCCTCTCTCTCTCTCTCTCGCGTCTTTATCGCCTATCCTTACGAGCTACTATCCTATCTCTCCCTCCCTCTCTGTCTCCCGCGTCGCTTTCTGCTCTATGGTCACAGTCTCGTCCTGGCCTGACACCCCCTCGTTCCGGCGCTCGCGTCCGTCTCTCGTTGACCCCCTCTCTCTCCCATCTGCGCTTGTTTGTGTCTCATACTCATCAGCATACCTTACTGCGCGCGCCCGGAGGTGAACCCGGGCGGGTCTAATGTCGATGACGGCGACGGCGGCGTCGGGGCAGGGCGGGAGTGGACGTGCGGGATCCTCATCCTCAATCCTCGTCCACGCTGTTCTCCGTTCGTGGGGGCTGCGGTTGGAGCTTGGGCGCTGGATCCGTGGAGCTTGGGGACGACAGGTCTCCCAGTGCTCGTCGGGCTGCGCGCGTCCGTCGACGTCGTTTTGGTGTGTATTTTGTCCTGGTGTGTAAAGTTAATGGTAGATAGAAGTAGTTATGCATATATGCACATGCGTTTTCTTCTCCTCTTCTCTCCCCCTGGCGAGCTAATATTGTGTGCCCCTGCCAGGGGGAGGTTTCTTCGAATCGATCAAGGAATGCGAACTTGAAGCTCAACAGTTCGAATTGGACGGAACGCCGTCGAGACCGAGGCGTTTGCGGCACGTTCAGGTGAGCGGTTTCTGCCGAGTGCTGCGTGCTCGATACTGACGCAATCATCCACCGTAGCCGCCACGTCCGGAGCTTGCTCAACAGGTTCACAAGCACCGCGTTGGATCTACAAGCTCCGGGTTGCTCACATTCAGAAACTCCATCTATGGTGGCTATACCTCTGCTCTTGTTCCTAGTCGAGAGCACGAGCCGTCTTTGTGTCGGGAGCCATCTTCTTTGACACATCCGTCCGACGATCCCTCGGTCTGCTGCCAAAGTTAGCACGGATCCAATATGCGCGCGACTCCTTCAGACGCTCTGCGCCGGCACGGGTGCAGATTGTCCGGTACTCGCGCAGTATGGATCATATTGCGCGTTCGAACCAGCAACGTTCTTGGCTATTTTCAGACGGGACGCGAGGAAGGCAAAGTTGAGCAGTCGATGCTGGTGGCGAAATCCATACCCTACTACCAGTACGTTCGTTGCTCTTGGATCGCTACGGCTCCGATCTCTGACCCGTTTTACTTCTCAGCTCGTAGGATTGAAAGTTCCTGCGAATGCGGGTACTGAAGGACCTTTGCTCGGGCTATCGTGCCTCCGTGACAATCGTGGCACCAGCCAGGCGGTTTCCTCGAGATCCTCGTGGTCTCTCGAGTCATGTACACCTCGCCACCGCCATCTACCATTACCCGAGAATGGACCCCCTTCGCTCTCCTTGCGTAGACATGTTCTTCCAGACTTCGTGCCTAGCATCGTGTTGTTTTGCGAGCTGGCCAGTCAGAGGAGAGGGAGCATCGGCGGAACATACTTCGTTGGCTGGTTGAGCATCCGTCCTCGTCGGTTTCAGGGCTACTATATCTACCCCTCTACATTGAGCTGTGAGTTACAGCTACCCCTCCATCGCAGCCTTTGCCAAGCACTCTCAGCAACACACCTCCTTCCAAGTTGCACAACATGAAGCTCACCCTCACCGCGTTCGCCGTTGCACTCCTCACCCTCGCGACTCACGCCTCTCCTCTCACCCCCTCTCCCGATGCCGCCGAGGGCAGCCCCGCAGTCCCCGTCGTCGAGTTCGACAACGTCGAAGCGCACCATAACGCAACGTTGGACGATATCCATCTCGCCGCTCGGCAATCATCCTTCCCCGTCTCTCTCCTCACCTTCACGGGATTCCAGTGCGGCGGGATCCAAAACACGGTCGACCTGTCCACGGCGCAGCACAACACGTGCCTCAAAATCCTTTCATTCAACTCGTATAGGCTGTTCCAGCCAAACGGCATCCTCCCACCTTTCCAGGTCCGCGTTGGCAACGGCGGGTGCTTCACGCTCCAAGGCATTACATCGGTGAACACGTGCACCAACGTTGCTCGCGCGACTGGTGGATTCAACAACGTCCAACTCACTCCTTAGAAGAGGGAACACGCAGTCGTGAGTCCTTATATACAGTAGCTATATAACCATTCTCGCTGCAGCGTTGTAACTGATGGCCCGTTAGGTAGTCCAGACGGCCGCCGGGGAGAGGGCAGACATCTTATGGCCTTGGGTATTGGTTTATATGTTAGCAGGATATCTTCAGGGCATGTGATGTAATGAAATGAACCACGAACAGTGGGACGAAGTTGTGGATGCCATGTACTACATAGTAACGCTTGGCACTGGCAGTGCTGGTGTATCGTAGACGCCCGCCACGTGTAGTACCACTGTAAGCATGAGTGATCACTTCAAACCGCCTCTCTTTCCGAATGCCTATGTATATCGTCTGTTCGGCGGGGACATAATCGGCTCGACCTTGGATATGGGCGACGTCAAAATGCACGCCCATCAGGCTCATGTTCATGAGGGTCCAGTTGCATTGCTGGTCACCCGGTGGAGGATCCCCAACGCCGTGAGTACTTGCCTGCATTCCTCAGGGCTCTCGCGTCCTGGCCTGCAAGGCTCCTGACATTGCGTCTTGGATCAGAGAAGCGACAGATCTATCTGACGACATTCGTGGCTGGTGAGTTCATTACTTATCCGTTATAGCTCTCGGTGTCTTGCTCCCTATCGCCGACTCGAAACTCCGAATCGAAGGAAACTGCGAGTCGAGAGTCCCGAGTCGGTGGATATCCTGACATGCTTGTTTGGCACACGAGTCGGAAATAGGCTTTTGGTGCCTATATGGTGCCTAATGTCAGCACGGATCCAGTCCGATGACTTCTTCAAGCGCTTCTTCACTGCGTGGCTGCCACCAGCCCGACAAGAGCGCAGAATCGTTCATATAGTGCGTGTGAGCCACGGCATGAACGTGCTCGTGCTTCGCTCGATGATACGAGAATTCTTGTCTCCGTACACCGCTTTGAGCAGGGCCCAGTCGGCGGAGATTTCAGCTACTGTGCGCCCGAGCTTACGATGACAGTCCTCGATGGTCAAAGACCAAGAGTCAAGGCTAGCACCCATATCTCTTACGGTACGCTCCTCATTCCGATGTAGGGCGTCCCATTGGCTTACGTTCAAACCGGCCTAGAGCGTATACCCCCTCTGTCGCTGGGCAGGACGCGTTTAGCTGACTGGATGAATGGACGGTCGATGTGAGGGCCCTTTTGCCCGGTGCTCCGTGACAGCCGTGGAATGCCAAGCAGGGGTGGTACGTTCGAGTCTCGAAAGCCCGTGCAGCTCTGGCATCAGGTACTCTGGTCCAGATCATCCACAGCCACTATTGGAGTGGATCCCGACTCATGTCCCATTCTTTGAGTCTAAGTATCTCCTTGATTGGGTGTCTGTGCTGCAGCACCTTTCGACAATCTGGCCACCTGACAATCGAGAAGGACGCGAGGATCGGTACAACGTACTACATTCTCAACCTCCGTGCTCGTCGGTCCAAGGTTATATATCTACCACTTTGTACCTAGCTGATTTACAGCTACCCACAGTCGCAGCCTCCCAAACAGCCTCAGCAGCCCATCGCCTTCGCGAAACATGAAGGCCACCCTCGCCGCTCTTGCCATCGCGCTCCTCACCCTCGCGGCTCACGCCTCTCCCCTCTCTCCCTCCCCCGACAGTCCCGCTGTCCCCGCAGTCGAGGTCGAAGCGCACCAAAACGCTACCCTCGACGACATTCATCTTACCGCCCGCCAGACGTCCTTCCCCGTCTCTCTCCTCACCTTCACGGGCTTCCAGTGCGGCGGGAGCCAGAGAACGATCGATCTCTCAACGGCGCAGCACAACCAGTGCATCAACACGATTGGCTTTAACTCATACCGCCTGTTCCAGGCCAACGGCATCCTCCCACCTTTCCAGGTGCGCGTGGGCCGCGGGTGCCTCTCAATGCAAAACATCCCGTCGGTGAACACGTGCACCAACGTCGCCCGCGCGGCTGGTCCGTTCAGCAACTATCAGCTCTCGCCGTAGCGGACATCGTGAAGTCGTGAGTTCTCTGTGAGTCCGTGCTTCGCCAAGTTCTAACCAATGACTACTAGTGACCACCTGGCAGTTGTAGCATGGTCAGAATTTGACAAATGTGGTGGACAGGATCTGTTCTTGTATGTTAAGCCAACTGAAGAGCGTATAGAGTCTGTGGATATGAATTTGACTCGGAGATGTAACGTAAATCTGCCAGGATTCAGGAAATTGAGTGTACTTACTTACTTGACTGGTATGAGCGCTCGTTGTCATGGTGCTAAGGTATGCCTGCCACAGAGTCGACTACGTCGTGACATGGTCACATTACCGTGACCAGTCCACGTGAGGCACAAGATAAGTCTCATTTAAGTTAGGACTTTTTACGATCCGAGCGTACCGCTGGCCAAGATTGGCGAAGATAGCACAGGGACACGTTGTTCAGCACAGTAGGAGTGTTGTCGGGTGTCTCAGAGCACGACAGTCAAGTGGAAGGACGAAGGGCCGGATGGTAGTTCTGCGCGCTTAATCAGTCTTATTGACCCGAAATATCAATCAGCGAGTGAACTTTTTGAATGCGACTCGTCAGAAGGACCGCATCGACATTCGACAACCGCATGAATGTAGGTTCATTCATGATCTATCAACTCGCGGTTCTGCTTTTTCGGAATAGGCGGTCTCGAAGTTCATATTCAAAATGCGATGTCGCCCACCCGCCAAATCGGCGGCAGTGTGACAGAAGGAGGTCACGTGACGTGGTCGATTCTGTGGCAGGCATACCTTACATAGTATAGGCGCCCTGTGACACGTCGCCGCACCTCCAAATTTAAAGTTCAAGGAAACTTGAACTTGGAACGTGCAGTTTGACATGCGGCGATTGTCCCGCAGGTGCACCTGTGAGTTCTAACGGTAGGATACGCCTACCACGTTCCAGGTTCATCCGAGTCACCCCAGGTTACTAGGTCCGCCGGGGTAGACCGTGGCGCGATCTTCAAGTGAAGAAGCCGAGTCACGCCGGTCAGTACGTCTTCCTCCTCTCTCGGAGGCCTTGAACATGAAACGCCGCCGGTGCTGATTGTCATCTTAAGCATTTACGTTAGTATATGGTATTATTTCACTCCGCTGGCAGTGAATCTTCGATAGACGAACTCGCTATGGTAGCGGGAACTTGGTGGCTCGCACTGCAGGGCGGGGCGCAGTCGTAAGCCTCTGGATACAGACGTACGTCGCTGTTGCCTATACTCCTTGTCCGGATGGCACATGTCCCTCACTCGCCTTATGCTTCACGCGCCTCTCAGGTAGGCTAGACCGCTTACCCACCCTTGTTCCTCGTCCAACCCAGGCAGGGGTGCAGCTTCGCGGCTAAGTTATGAAACTCCCTACAAAGTAAGTATTTGGCTCCCGCACTAGCCCCACAGGCCGGCCCAGCATCGAAATTGGACTGGCACTGGTACTCTGAGCTGGTATTCATTGGCCTGCTCTCGTGACACGAATGCCTCACCGGTCCTACTCAGGATTGGCCCCTTGAATCATAGTGCGTCCATCTCTGTCGCTGGCGATCTTCTCGCTGACATTTGACCCGGCTATAGTGGACGATTCGGAATCAATAGTGGCGCCGTAGGTCAGCCGAGGGTTTATGTCAAGTACTTTCCTGACTCTCTGTCGGGTTAGTTGTACTTACGTAACGCCCATCCTACTACAACGGATTCAACCAGTGGACTGTGACCCTGTAACATGGATATCTGATTAAAACATCCAGTAAGCCGCGAGTTCTAACGTCGCAAGTTGACTCGTTGAAAACAAGACGTGTTGGAAGCGCTGATGCTGACTGTTCTAGATCGATTGAAGGTTGCTCTGCCGAAACGTCAAGTTCCCGCTGATGCATATTCTGGGCAGGTTGCTTCCAAAGTCGACACGCCATGCTCATGGTTGGGTCTGCTGATGAGAGGTAGCCTCGGCAAGTTCTCCTTCTGTGCCTGCCGTATTCGCTGACGATCCTTGCTCGTCGGCCTCGGAACTGCTATATAAGCTTGTCTATTGTCTCAGTGCCAACCACCTGCAGGTCACTCTTGTCTACTATCCTCACAGACAAAGCACACACTCGCATCATGCTCTTCGCCCTCACCGCTCTCGCTGTGTCACTCGTCCTTCAGGACGCTTGCGCCTCGCCCGTTGCTCCCTTTGCCCCCACCGTCGAGAGCACCCACGTTGCCGTTACTACCAACTTCCCGCACGCCGAGCTCAATAGCGTCGCAGGGGTCCTGAACCTCACGCTCAGCGCGAACGGCGTCCATGCCGACACCACCCAAGCGGAATTTCCCGCCTCTCTTGTGTTCTTTTCGGGCACCCAGTGCACGGGCACAGCGTCATCGGTGGACCTATCCACCCTCGCCCACGCCCGGTGCTTCTCCACTCCCTCCTACAACTCGCTCGCCATCGTTCAACCCAGCAACGAGGGCCTCCTCTTTGGGGTCTTCGTGGGCCCGGGCACTCAATGCGCTTCGCTCACGCAAATTCCTTCCGTGAACACGTGCTTCAACACGCCCTCTGGGTTCCAGAGCCTCGCCGCCCTCCCGTGAATAACAACCTTGAAGTGCCGAGGTGAGCCGTTCTGCGACTGTCGACGTGTCAAACTCCTGACGCGAGCTCCAGGCGTACAACGCGAGTCAATGACTGACTAGTGGGGTTGGATGGGGACGTTGACTAGGCGCGTCCAGTATATGATTGTGATATCCATTTGGGAAGCGGTCTGAAGCGATCAGGATACTGTACTGTATGGTGGAGATCCGGAGTCAATGGTTGATTGAACAGTTCACGAGTTGAATCCTCAGGTCAACTTAAAGTACTCCGCGCTTTGTGACACGGTCAACGCATGGATCTCACAACATGGGTCTCGATGCCACTTGTCGACAAAGCTTCGACGTCAGATTCCATAATTCATCCCGACAGGAGCGCAGGTTCGGTCACCTACCGAGCGTCAGCGCCTCATACACAAGAACTATATCATAGCGGATGAACTCTTGGCGGCAGAATGCCTCTCATCCACCATAGTGACACACACGCCTGAACTTCTCATTGGCACGCCGTCACGCTCCAGCATGCTCAGAGTCCATCCTCTCCTCGCTCTGGCTCTCTCAACACTTGCCATAAGCGTGCATGCGTCTCCTAGCCGCGAGCCAAAGGTTTCCCACTTCGTCGAGGCCATTCCAGTCTCGCCATCTATCATGTCCATTGTGAACACCTTCCCCGTTGTCGATGTCACAAGCGCCGCGGTGCGCGCGAAATTCAACAACGGCACCCTCAATGCGCGCGGACCCGTCACCGGCCCCATCCCAGGTGACTTCCCCGCCTACCTCATCCTCTTCTCCGACTTTTCGTGCACGGGGACGGCCTTCTCGATTGACATGTCGACGGTCCCATTCGACACGTGTATCAACGCACCCATCTTCTTCAATTCAGTCGCGATTCTCCAGCCGACCGACGACGGTCTGAGCTTCGCGCCCACCGTGGGCGTACCCGGATGCGCGAAGTTCTTCTGGGTCTCAGCGACCAACATCTGCTTCAACGTGAACGAGAACTTCACCTACAAGTTCGTGCAGATCTAACACAGGATGGTTAGGTAGGTCTCTTCTTCACTTGTTCCGACTTGCGCTTAACTGCTACATTTCAGGGATCCGGGCAGCCTGGGAACGGGGAATGTGCTCGTTCGCGCTCGGAAAGTCGTCTATCCGCATTCTATATCGTACACAACATCCTATGCCTATGCGCTTCAGTTCATTCTCTCACTGTTCGTGTTGCCTCCGCTCAAATATGCGCCCCAATCGTCCCAGCTGTAAGACACAAAGACGTGAGAACAGTGATCCGGAGTGGCAGGTAACACGCGCACGCACCCGAACGAAGACGGTGCATTCGACCACATCGACAGAGTATCGTCAATGAAAGCATAGTCCGGCGTGACCGCGTCACTGGCTAGTTGAGGCGCGGCCATCATAGTCGTGTCGATAAATTGCTGGGGGGCGGGATACTCTCTAGACCCTGCGTTCTCCCCACCAGGGAAGAGCGACACCGCTTCGCTGTACCCAAGCGGTTCTAACCCGAACATCGTTCCACCGAACTCTTGAGGATGTGGCTGCGAGGCACCAGAGTCGGCTCTAGACGTTGACGCCTGCGGCTCGGACGGCACCGTAGGACTCGACGAGGCGGGGGCGAACTCTGACATTCCCTCAGCGCCGAATTCCACATCCGACGATGGTCGATTCTTGACGAAAGTGCCCGCCGGGCTCGCGCTGTACCCGAACAGAGGGATCCGGCCATACTCCGGGCGAAGGGGGAGCGCATAGTCGTCATTCTGGGTGTCCGAACCGTTATTCTCTTGTCGAGTACGCTTCAGCTTGGGCTGAGCGAAGGTAATGGAGGCAAACGACGCGGAGGGACCCGTAGTTGCGGTCTGTGAGGTGGACCCTTCGTCGGGTGACGGAGCGGGAGCAACGGGAGCGTTCGCGGCAGCTGACAAGAGCTCGTTGAGGATGTCGCTGTAGAGGTGACATTTAAACTCAGACCGTATATCCGTCGTGGTTGAGACTTACCACAGCACCATAGAGACATTCTGTCTGTACATCGTGGTACGTTAGCGACTGGCAGAAAGGCGGGTTTTAGCTAAACGTACTCTCGTCGCAAGCTCCACAGCATGTCTATGCAGTTCTTGACATACGCCATATCTTTATTGGACTGAATCAGCCGTCCTGAGCGCTTTTGACTCCAGACGTTCATCATCAGCACGATCCCTGACATGAACAGCGCGCCCTAGAGAGGGAAGTACAGATTGAGTATGCATCAGATGAGCCAGGCCTGCCTTCTCTCAACGCACCATGTTCCTGTGATAAGGGGTACCAGTGCGCTTCCGCAGGGTATCGAGCACCTGGATCGCAGACCTCGCAGCATTAGTGCAAATGATGACCGATGGGAACGACAACGGAGAATCTCTCCGCGAGGCAGACATGAATGGGCGATGGACGGCGACTTGGATCAGGTAGTAATGTGCCATCAGGGTTGCAGTCTGAGTGAAAAAGAGGTCGTCGGCGGTGCTGTCAGGGTCCCAGCGCACTGAGCTCGTAGCGATTAGTAGGACATAATATAATCAATGGGCAGATGCTCACGATGCTGCGGTAAGGAATCTAACCATTTATTGAGAAGCGAATCAAGTTCTGCGACGATTCGTTCCTCCCATTGTGCGTCGCCTAGACCGAGTCGGGCTCTTGACTTGCTGATCGAGTACTGTTCACGTTATCCTCAATCATCCGTCCCATCACGAGGATGAAGGACGAACGGACTTACGATTGTGCGATTGGCAAATGCCAAGATTTGACACAAACGTAGCACACATACGAAGAACGTGATTTTCGATGGTTTCCCTTCTGGTTGCCTGAGAGGCTGTTGAGGATCGGACATCGACCAATACTCATCGTCGACTTCGGTAGGGAGAGATACATCAATACTGAGGCAATATATCAGTGCCGAACGAGGGGGAGGGATAGACCACAAACTCTTCGTCATGAATGCTTGACGGTCGTCCAAGACCGTAACCGCTAAGCCAATCGTACACAACTAACGTCCTACCCCGTGTGCGAGTGTCATCAGTAGAATATAGTCAGTGCGGGGTCCAACATACCAGAACACCCGTCTCCAGAGTTCTTCCTCGATCGTCGGAGTGTTGCTGTACATGCGTTTCCTATGCGCACCCACATCGACGGCCGCGCGTATGGCCATACCGATGAGGTTCCAGGTGGACTGAGGGGCAGATGTGCCGTGTAGATATCCGATCATCAGCTATAGATGAAGGTTGCGTGAGATAAGCTGTCAGAATCTGACTTCCGACTAAGGCGCGTACCGCGTATATTTGAAGATCGTATAGCTGCGCCGGGGCCATGGGGAGCCTCATGGCGCGCTCGACCATCTGGTACCACTTCCAACCCGATGACGTCATCTCCTCCGTTCCCTCCAGCAGCACTCGTGGATCTTGTGTGAATCGCGATCCGTGGGCGCAAACGAGTAGGACGATGGCGCCGAAGGGACCGTGACGTAGGTGCAGGCCACTCTTGAGGCCGTCCTTGAAGAGTGGTTCGTGAAGCAATGGTGCTGAGTCGTTGACCTGTCGGAAATACAAGTCTACTAGGGTGTTCAGGAGATCATCGGGAGGGAAGTCGGTGAACAACGGCATGGAACCTCCTTCCAAAGTCTGTCTCATCCACTGAGCAAATCGCGCGATAAATATCACACCGATGCTGGTCAAGAGAACACGAAGCGGCACTCACAGGTTCTCTTCTATCTGTTCTATTCAACCCTTTGGGAGAGTCGGTGGCGTATTGATCCTTCAAGTCTATTGCCGACCGTATGAATACCCATCCGCTAGACTTGCCGTGGTACCGGTACATTTGTCGCGTGACAGAGAGTTTGCGGAATTCGTGTACAACACCCTTGTACACCTCATCATCGTCACTGGATCGATAGCCATCCGAGCCGTCGGGCGTCTGCGGAGTGAGTGCTGAAAGACTGACGGGACCTGCTCGATCGATAGTCGAACGGGAACGGTCCGATGCTGGTGTATGAACGGAAGCATCCCGGTCAGTATGTTGCGCTTCCACGGGCTCTTTTGAGGTGTCTGTGTCTGGACAGAGCTGGCATATCCCACCAGAATTAGCAGACACAGAGCAATGGAAATAGGAGGGAATTCACACCTTGCTAACGAGCTTCTCCATGCGTTCAAGACGACTTTCTAGATTCTCGACATAGCTGTGGAAGAAAGGTCAGCTCTGCGGCCTGATCGTGAGATCATTTCTTTCGAGCGGGTCAGCTCACCTACTGGGATAGCTTCCCTTCTGTAGTGTTGGTCAGTGCCAATGCGAGCCACGTGCGGAGGGTACTCACTTGCAATGAATCTTTGTAGGTACACTCGGTGCGACGCGCGGTGCATCGCGAGCATCTATTGTCGGCCATCTGCGGACCATCACCTGTGGGGGATCGTGAGGTGTAGATCTCATATCCGTGATTCAGGGACTTACACCTAACTTCGAAACGTCAGAGGCATAGACGCATGGAGTACAAACACACACGTACTCTTTTTGCGTCTGCAATAGTCACAAGCTCGCTGGAGCTTGCGCTTCTTGGATATTGGTGCGTTGCTCTCGTCTGCTGAAGACATAGGGGCAGTGCTGCTTATCGTCGCCAGAGGAGGGATGAGGGTTAGAGGAGGTCCGAGGAAGGCTCAAAGCTGCAGTTGCTCAATCTTCTACTTTTACGCCTCACAGGACGTGTGATTCAAGTGTTCTGGAAGAGGAACATAAGTACACGAGATCGAGCGACGAGGAAGCGCAGCCCCGCGCAGCCGACCGCAGTTTGCGACAGCACTACGCACGTACGGTCAAACGTGCGGTTTCCGTGAATATGAGCAGGCTATGCACTTCTGACACTGGGCAGGCGTTTCTAATGCGAGTGCGCAGCCGTTCTTGACCGCGCGTCGATGTCTTGACGGGGCGGTGGTGGTTCTGGCAGAAGAGGACAAACAACAACATACGCACCGATCTTAGATCTGCCCTCCCACGTGCACAGCCACATGCCTCGGGCCGACCGCCGACCGCGCAATCATCATCCCTACGTTATCCCCTGCGGCCTGGCAGCCTCCGACCAGTGCAACTCTGGTATGTGCATACTATCAGGATGGAAACAGACATAAAACGCACGTATTCTATGCTAGTAGGTATATGCTAGGTAGAGCATGGGGACTCCTGCTCATTAAACCTACCTCAGCGGCGGTCAGCTCCGAAACTGACTTGTGGCCGACACAGCAACACCGCTGCGACCTAGAGAGAGGATCAACCGATGACTGCGCAGTAGCATACGCAGCAGATAGCACACGGACTTTCCGGTGATATTGTAACGATGTCTGTTGCGCCTGGACGTAGAACCAGCCAATCGCGGCTCTTCTGGCACCGTGCGTGGTAGGATCGTCGAGCATAGGTTCAAAGGTTAGTCGAGGCGTAGCCGAGTTCGTTCGGCGAAGCGTACCATAGACGGTAGTTTAGACGCTCTAGAGCATAGCTTGTACCGCGACCGCGACCATCTCGTCGAATAGAACCGCGACCCCATCGTTTCCATCTCTTGCTGCGACCCGCGACCGCGTTCACTACCTCTTGTTTCTGCGAACTCCCTGCGACCTGCGGACATCCACCGCGACCCTTAGTCGAAGTGCTCTGTCTCGCCGAACCTCGCGCGCGTCGTCGAACGCCACGTCGAACTCCGCCTCATTCTTTCCTGTCCCGCGAACCTGCAACTCGGACATCCCAAGACCCTGGAGAACCCATTGGACCAGTAGCGCAACTCGCCGGAGCCAACTACCAGCCTCCGGAGAACAAGTCTTCGTGCACCCGCATCGTCGGTAGACGCCCAGTGGAGGAGCTCGTCGAACGCGTCGTCGAGCGAGTGCCCCTCGTTCCGAGTGCTTGCGGACAGCATAGGCGAGTCCTTACGCATACCTGACACATTTCTTCGTAGTACACATTCTTTTCCATTCGATCCTTTATCCCATTTACTCCACACACCCACACTACCCATCCTTCCCCTTCCAGCAACGAGAAGACTAGACCCTCGCACACATTTGCGGTTGACCCTTTATAGAGATAGTATTTGTTTCTATTCCAGGGATATCGCACACGTTACATTTGGAGCCCACCGCGAGGGGTCTCTAGTCCCACCTTCGTTGCTTACTCTTGGCTTTGCGTACGTTCTTGTGCACTCTGTCCCCGCTCTCTATCGCATTTGTATTCGTTTCTTTTCTCCGTCGTTCCCGTCCCCATCCTGTCGAGCAGAAGCAGCAAGTCAAGCAGTCCAGCCCGCTCAGTATCAGGAGCCAAGTCGAGCCAAATCGAGCCCAACCCGCTGCACCCTGACCCACCCGAGTTCTACCGGTTCGTCAAGTAACTCTGTCATCTCGAAGTCGCCTCCCATTGCATTTCAATCGCTTGTCGAGTCCACCAGTAGCCGTCGATCTTCCAAGCCACCCCGAGCCGAGTGCATCCGTAGTCGAAGCGCGGAGGCAAATCTTTGAGCTTCGCCTAGAGTCACGACCGGCGGGTTGTCCAGTCCGAGGAATTCTCCGACGCCTCTCTAGCCTGTCGTCAGCTAGGGATCTATTACGGTCAAAGTCCCGGTCATCGGTCGGACGAAGTTACAACAGCCCAGTGGACCAAACGAGGATCTCATCGAGTTCTCATATAGCCGTTCGCCGAGCCGCTGTCGAGCAGGCTGTCAAGTTCAACCGGCGCAGAGCTCGTCGAGTCGAGTCTACCACGCAAACTGAGCAGCTCGTCGAGCACTCAAGCGGCCCTTCGTCAAGGTCCGAAGAGCCGTCGAGAATCAAGTCCGAATCGAGTCCGCGCTGTGTCGGACGTCACATCCGCCGTCTCAGGCCCCCGTCCTAGTTCGTCGAGTGCGAAGCTCAGCTACCATGTCGTCCACATCCACCCCGCCGCCAGCACTACCACTTCCCAGAAGCGCGAAAGCCCCATCATTCGACCCGCTATACCCGCAGACCATCAATCGGTTCTTCGACGATCTCGAGTTCATCTTCGAGCGGTCGCAAGTTCCCGACGTGGATCGCAAGCGGTTCACCGGCCGATATGTTCCCTACGAGGTTGAAGAGCTGTGGACGTCGTTGCCAGAATGGTCGCCGAAGTCGAGCGTGACCTTCTCCGAATTTCGTGCGGCAGTCGTGTCCCTGTACCCAGAAGTCCGAGCCGAGAGGAAGTTTGTTTACAGAGACCTCCTACGTCTCGTCGAGTCCTCCCAGGATCAAGACATCGAGACTCTCCAGGAGTATGGCGAGTTCTATCGCGCGTTCTACCGGATCTCCAGCTACCTGCGCCAGAAGGACGAGCTAGGACTCGCCGAACAGGGTCGTCTCTTCGCCCGGTCGTTCCCCATCAACTCTAGGTTTCGCCGACAGCTCTCTCGCCGTCTACGCCTCAAATTCCCCGATCGCCATCTCACGGACACCTTCTCGTTAGCCGAGCTACACGATGCCGCCGTTTTTGTACTGCAAGCGTTTGCGGCCGGTGTGTTCCTGCCCAGAGACGAGTCGAGCGTCATGTGTCCCACCCCGCTCCAACCATCAGGTGAGCCCGACGTGCCTGTCGCGCGCGAGCCACCAGTGAATCCTCGTGCTACGGCCCTTCCCACCCAGCCTAACGTCCTCGCAACCTCATTACCCGCCGATCCTGCTCGAGTCGAATCCACCGAGTCAGCTGCAGACAATGTTCCCAAGATGGTTCCCTTCGTGTCGGCGAACACGCTTGTCGTCGACGAGTGCCACTACTGTGGAGCACCGAAGTGCTATATCAGGAGCTGCCCCGCCGTCGCCGCCGACATCACAGCCGGTCGATGTGCGCGGAATGCGGACGGTCAGGTCATTCTGCCGAGCGGTCGTTTTGTCCCGCGTAGTCTCCCAGGTCGCACCATGCGTGAGCGCGTCTTGGAGTGGCGTCGCCGAAATCCTCAAGAAGCTGCAAGTCATCGAGAGCTCGAGCGTCGACGAGCATCGTCGGATCGTCGAGCTTCGATCGAACCGGAGCGGCGCGCTCCTAGAGAGCTGTCACCTGTATCTCAAGCCCACTGGCACTTCGACGAGCAGCCGCGTCCTGCTGAACACGCACACGAGTCCGAGCCATGGCCCTACCATCAAGTCTCTCCGCCGACGGACGCACCTGTCCAGGTCGATCAGCCGCTCTTGAGCAACCAGCTCGTCGTCAACCCAGTACCCGAGTGGAGGCTCCGCAAGCCGAGCGAGCAGGTCGCCGTTACACGGAGCAGTCCTCCATCGCCCCCAGGCAGCCCTCGGAAGCCTCTCGTCGCGCCGTGCGATGTGCGAACACCCGCCGATAGTGACTCTCAGTACTCGCAAGACAGGGGAGCCCCCCCGATCGCATCTGAGGAGGTCGTCGAACGGATCGCGCAGCGCATCCTGAAGATACCCGTGCAGCTGTCCCCTGAGCAGTTAGCGGCCCTCTTCCCGGAGCAGGCAGCAAGTGGTACTAGCCACCATCCTCCCGTCCATCCCACGAGCCCTGAAGTCGCACTTGTCCATTCGGTCGTCGAGGCAAGCCCGCGCGCAAACAGATCCAGTGCAACGCAGCCTTTCGAATGGTATTTACTTGAACGTCTAGACTAACATTTCCGCTAGCCGTCGCTGCCGTTCCCGTTCCTTCCTGCGCTAGTCACTCATTTAGTCAGCCTCTACATCCCTTTCCCTTCGTCTCAACATCCGGTCGCTCGTTGAAGTCTGTCGAGCAACGAGTCCTCCAGCAAGCAGTCGAGTCCGTGAGCAGCCAGCCGAGTTGCAGCAGCTCTCATCCGTTGTCAAGCCCTCGAGTCGGTCGCGCTACCACAGGCAAGTCACTGTCGTCGAACGGTCGTCACACAAGACCTGGATATCGATGAGCGTCGAGCTGTCACCGAGGAGCCGCATCTAAATCGCCATCATTGATCGACATCGATACCTTCATCCGTCACCCGCAAGCCACTCGTACCTGAGTCGTCGAATCACCGCGGTTCAGTTCCTCGAAGCGGGACCATGTCGCCTACAACTTGCCCACCGCAAAGTCGCTTCCCAGTCAAGACCGAGGACGGTCAAGATTTTTGTCGGGGGGAGATGTAACGATGTCTGTTGCGCCTGGACGTAGAACCAGCCAATCGCGGCTCTTCTGGCACCGTGCGTGGTAGGATCGTCGAGCATAGGTTCAAAGGTTAGTCGAGGCGTAGCCGAGTTCGTTCGGCGAAGCGTACCATAGACGGTAGTTTAGACGCTCTAGAGCATAGCTTGTACCGCGACCGCGACCATCTCGTCGAATAGAACCGCGACCCCATCGTTTCCATCTCTTGCTGCGACCCGCGACCGCGTTCACTACCTCTTGTTTCTGCGAACTCCCTGCGACCTGCGGACATCCACCGCGACCCTTAGTCGAAGTGCTCTGTCTCGCCGAACCTCGCGCGCGTCGTCGAACGCCACGTCGAACTCCGCCTCATTCTTTCCTGTCCCGCGAACCTGCAACTCGGACATCCCAAGACCCTGGAGAACCCATTGGACCAGTAGCGCAACTCGCCGGAGCCAACTACCAGCCTCCGGAGAACAAGTCTTCGTGCACCCGCATCGTCGGTAGACGCCCAGTGGAGGAGCTCGTCGAACGCGTCGTCGAGCGAGTGCCCCTCGTTCCGAGTGCTTGCGGACAGCATAGGCGAGTCCTTACGCATACCTGACACATTTCTTCGTAGTACACATTCTTTTCCATTCGATCCTTTATCCCATTTACTCCACACACCCACACTACCCATCCTTCCCCTTCCAGCAACGAGAAGACTAGACCCTCGCACACATTTGCGGTTGACCCTTTATAGAGATAGTATTTGTTTCTATTCCAGGGATATCGCACACGTTACAGATATATTTGAAGCATTCAGGTTAACCGGGACGCGTCACTCCCCACTGGCGTGACTGACTGCCTAACCGTAGGTGGTATCCCAAAAAGACTGGAAGCTTGAGGCCTGTACAAGTGGTCGGTCTTCGAGACTCGGAGATTTCGGTCGCTTACCAGTGTACTAAGTGATTGTTAACTCGTTTACGCCGATCATGATATATTTCAGAGGGCTGATCGCAACTTGCACTTGAGGGGATCGAAAAACTACATTGATCACAACGGTTATACAAGAGCAGCGTGGGGGACGGTTGTGTGGGACTGTCAGCACTGGATGAGCTTCAACACCTTCGCTCGCGTCTGATAATATGCTGCTTCACTGTTGCTGCTTCATGAGGTTCGCCTGGAGCTCGAGAAGCCTCTTGACCGGCTCGCGTTCACAGAGCTTCTCGTGCCATCTGGACGCGTCATCAGCACCATGCCAAGTCACAGTGGAGTTGCGCAACCCAGACTCACGCATAGAACGCGGGGTACTGCTTCTGAATGTCGACTCCCTCCACGTCCTTGAGGATATAGATCAGCGCCCCACGATTCCACGGGATGAACGACAGGTCGGCGACTGTGGGTTTGCCGCCGACGAGCCAGCCAGAGGGCGACTTAGCGAGAACACCGTCGAGCACCGAGATCACGCGCTGCGTCTCCTTCTGGTACCGTTCTGCCGCGCTCGGGACCCTCTCGGGGTGAATCCTCATGAACCACACCGCCTGCCCGAAATACGGGCTGTGTGAGCGTGTGTGGGTCAGCGTCGGCGTAGGATTGAGCGAGGCGCGAGACGCGAGACGCACCCTTGCCCGGAGGCCTGGAAGAAGAGCCATTGGATGAGCGAGTACTTGTCCTTCTCGTCCGTGACAGTCAGCTTCTTCTGGGTGTCGTACTTGTCGACGAGGTAGAGGATGATCGCGTTGGACTCCCAGATCGCGAAGTCGCCATTGTGGTGATCGATGAGCGTCGGGATGCGCCCGTTCGGGTTATACTGCGTGTGCGGGGGCACCTTATGCTCACCCTTGTCGAAGTTGAGGTAGACGGGCTCGTAGGAGAGGCCAAGCTCCTCGAGCACGAATGCAGCTTTCCTGCGAAAGAGGAAAGAGGTGAGTGCGCGGGGCAGAATTGGAGCACTGAAAGACAGAACACACCACCCGTTTGGGCCACTACCGTGGGTGTAGAGGGTGAACTGCTTTCCATGCGACATCTTGTCAAGAGCGATGTGGTTATGGGTTGTGACTTATAAGGCGGGACGATGGAGTGAGGATACGACATTGCCAGCCTTTATAGGTCATAGATTGACGGCTGGATGAGTGGCAAGGCGAGAGAAGGGCGTACGTACACCTTCCGGCTTCGGGATGTATGTGGGGTCACCTTGTTAGCTGATAAATCGAGGCTCTTGAGATTTGTACCTACATACCCTGCTTGTGGTACCTGGACGAGGCAGCTTGAGCAACAAGAGCTTGGTAATTGCCGATACCTGGGACTGAATGTGATGTGTGCAAGGTCAACGCAGGCATGAACGATACGGTGTGCCAAGACTCAAGAGTGTATTGCGATGATCTCGGACTCGGAGGACTACGCACTCACAGCTTGATGCAGATTGAGCCAACATCGGAACTCATCGATGCTGAATCATCCACCTTATATTGCTACAACAGCGAGAAAGCTGCGCGTACGTTGGTTATTGCACCCTGTTTGTTTCGGAAAACTACGATCAACAGGGCAGAGTTGCCCGAAGACCGGTCACCGGGCTTTGCCCTGGCAGAGTAGTCCTGTCAGCAGCGCGCGCATGATCCGGTATTTAGACTGCCCAGTAGGTGGGACGCATTGACTGACCCACACGGCCTGCACAATTGGCGTTAGTGGGTGTAGTTGGTCACGTCGTCGGGCCCCGGGTACGCTTGCTCCTCTTACAATATTAGAGCGCCGATAGACAGTGGTGCTACTCATCCGAGCAATCTCCGCTCGTCTCCGCCGGAGTTCGGATCAAATGCGGGGCGAAGCAAGCGCCGTCAGCGCAGCGTTGGCGTCCACTGTCTCGAGGATGAACTCGAAGAAGATGATGTATAGCTTTGTGGGGGCAACAGTGTACTACGGAAATTCGTCAGTGACAGGTGTCGAGCTCCACCTGAGATGTATAACCATACCGCGACTAGGTCACCGATTGCGATGAAGCTGTGGCAATATGCGAACCGAGTCAGCCGTGTAAGTATATTGAGTCCCAAGAAGCCAGGTTCCACGCACACAGAGAGCATACTCGTGCTAACGACAAGGGCAATGATCCTGGTTATAGTGCTTTCGGTCCTGGTCGAATAATCTAAGCCATAGGCACTACAAGTCACAAGGTTCACCTAACTTGGAACAGACGAGCGACCGCGGCGACCCACGAGATAGAACACGAGCGTCGTCGTGTACATCACGTTCGTGGCGACTTCCAGAGACATTGTGTATTTGCCCACAATCTGGGATGCGTACTAGTATGAGCATTGAACTAACGTATTGTCATGGACGCTATACCTCAGATTCAGTGTTGGCCTCGATGAGAAGACTGTAGCGCGCACTGGGGGTAGTATGTTTAGCCCTAAGACCAGAAACATCGTGACTTTTGCTATACTCACACAATGCCAGAGTACACTGCATTTCGGATAAGACTTGTCCAGAGTCAAGGTTTGATCCGAGATGATCGCTTACCGAGACTCATCACTAAAAGTCACGGTGAGAACGGATACTATAGATGCCTGACAGAACATGAACCAGATGCTCACCGAATCGAGCTAGTGCAAGGACTCCCTGACGCCCCATAAGTGCCAGTGAGTGCTACATATGGGTAGACCCAGACAATAACCGTACCAAAGCGATGGTGAGGAAGGCATTATGGCTTACTGTCGACTCGTGAGCATGAACACTTATCGACAGGAACATCTCAGGACTTACAAAGCCAGATTCGGCGAAGAAAGAAGCTAGAGAGAAAGGGGAATGGGAATGAGTGGCACGACGACAGGATATATGACATAAAGATACTCACCATCGTATCAGGATAAAGACACAAGACTGCAACCTGCTAAGTACCGCCGACGAAGATAACGATGTACAAGTTATAACTCACATTGACAAACAAGCTACCCTGTGTTGAACAAAATCGCGACCGTTCACGTCAGTCCTCTCTTGGTTGCAACATGCCCTGCTCACCGTCAACGACCTACGATGGTTCGGAGGTGAGCTAGTCGAAGCGACACATATCACACATACCAGACGATGAAGAGTAGCCTCTCCGGTATTCCCCAGCTTGTGATCAAGTACTCGTAGTAACAATGGATGACCATGGCTTGGTGGAGGCTGTCGAGAAACCTAGTACACGCACATCAATTGAGCTGCTCCAAGGAGATGCTGAGCAACGCACCAAATCGCAGCGACCTGGATGAAGCTCTCAGAGACGTTGAGCATACGACGTGAGTATAGACAACGCACGAAGGTTCGCAAAAACCAGGGGTCCGTGCTGCTCCTAGAGGAACGGAAGTATTGAACCGCCTGGATACAGGTGACTCCATATATCCTAAATCCCCATGAAAAGTGAGCGCCGGGTTACATTATGCGCTGTCAGTTCGGTACGTACAGAGTGGAGAACACGACACCTAGGTAGCCAACACCGATGGTGCTGCGGTCGAAGTTTGCGAGGACTTGTGCAGCAATGGGGTCCATGATGAGCTAGGGGCGAGTGCACCCTCGCATCTCACTTATATAGACAGTTTCGAACTCTGTCGAACTTCAGCTGAGATGAAGTACACCCACAGATAGTCTGAGAGAATACGAACTCCCTGTACGGCAGACCACTGACCAGTGGGAGCCGCTGCGGAATGTCGAACCGGACTTTCGGTCACTGACAGTAAGACGAAATCCTTTCTGTTTCCTGCTTGTGCCGGAGGCGATGTCCTTGATGCCATGAGCCCGTAACTGCTTCGACCCTGACAGGCAGCCGATGTTATGAATATCTCAATCGCATTAGTCACCGCTAGTGGTGGCCTACGGGGGTCAGCGCACGGCTCTCTCTCTCACACGAGGCTTCGAGAGCGGACTCACTTCCATTCGGCGTTCTCTCCGCGATACCCGAGATCATATCACAATCGGTTCCTTCGCCCGACGAGCAGCAGCTATGATCAATCAAAATAAGAACTATCAGCTTCGAAGAGAACGACGGACGAAGCGCACGTGCCTTGGGGAGCAATAAAGAGATAGATAGGGCCCAGGAGCCGGATGACTAGGTCAACACGGTCCACCTCCAGGGGCGATCGATGTGCGAATATCAACATCCTCAACACGGTGGACGATTGCAGCCATTGTCAGAAGACGTTCGCATGTCAAATGGCCCGGAAGGGAAACCCCGAGCTGGAAGACATTCCGGGAGTTTCCCAGGCCGGCTGTACAGAGAGGACAAAGCGTAAGCTCATTCATGATATCATATGGAGTAGCTCTCACAACATCGACTCTTATCTTCCATTCTACCGACATGGAGGGCCGGAGAACCCACTGCGGTTGACCGACTGCGACGGAATACAAGGGCAAAGGCTGACTCCAGTCATGCTGATATCCATACGTTGCGACAGCTGCGCTCGCTGATATGGATTTGAACTTACCTTCGAGCCCGCTTATGAATCTTCATGACCCCGGAACTTGTGACTCTCAGAGCAGGCCAGCTACGTGAGATCGGGAAGGGAGGCTTGAGCGCCTACAGACTCGGGATTTGCACGTTGCAAACGTGAGAAGCCGCGCCTGTGTGACACTCCTGAAGCAAGGTCGAACTGGGACGATGAGGCCAAAGCTTTGAGGGTCCCATTCCGACAGGGGTTTACTGCCACTTCCCTACCGTCCGTATCCGGTCAGCAAGATGGGCACGACCATCGTCCGATCCGCTCGGACAGAAATAGACCCGCCAACTCGTTCTGGAAGATGCCCGACGCGATTCCAGTTCACAGGCACTTTCATGCATGGCGATTGAACGACGCTGAGGTAGACGATGCCCGCCTCTGAGGTAGTGTACTGCCAGTGGAAGCAGTGCTGAGTACATCTGGCAGGGAACTGACGTCCTCCTGTTCATTCGTGAACAGACGGGACAGACGGTGGACATACTCCGGCAGGAATGTTCAGCCGCGCGGAGAAAATGAACAGCTGTGTACACCATTCACCCGCGCGGATGAATGGTGTACGTTTTATATCTGCGCAGATGGACGGTGGTCAGCAGCGTCCATTTCACGCCTAAGCAGGCAAGTGTGAACATAGATGATCATTTGTGAGCAGTACATACCATTGTTATAGTTGGCCTCACTGCGCCAAGGAGGGTGCCACGAAGCATCATGTTGGATAGCCTAGTAGTTAGCGTACATATCATACTCGTCGAGTCGTCCTCGTTCGTGTCCTCATTCATGGTCGTTACCACCACCCTCGCTCGTGTCCATACTTGAAGGTCCGTCAGTGCTTCGTCGCCGTCCTCGTCACCGGCCTTGTCGTCCTCGTCAGCGTCTTCGTCTGGTCGCTCGGTCGTCCGGGTCGTGCTCCTCCTCGTTCTAATCCGCAGCTACTGTATCTCGCGCGACTACGTCCGGATCGTCATCCTCCCTCTCGTCGTCTTCTAGGCGCTCATCCCTCGGGGGGCCGTCCACACCCATCGCATCGTCGCCAGCAGAAGGAACCGGGTGGGGCGTGGTACGAGTCATAGTCCCAGACCTCTTCTGAGAGACCTGGCTCAACGCCCATTTGACGCGCCAACTTGGATGGCGGCAGAAGCTCGTCGTTCGGCAGCCGGCGGAGGAGATGGAGGAAGCGAGAGAAATCGGGAGGTGATGTTTTGCGCAGGTCGTCGCACTTGAAGTCTGTAGATATGCGGTCAGTTCGAATGTGAAAAGAGCGAGGCCAACCTTCAACAAACTGTATCCCATCCGTGCCCGCTCTTCCGACACATGGTCGAGGTTGCATAGCTCGTACCCTGCGGATGGTGCGGGCAGTGAGGGCAGCCCTTAGACATAACGTTTCTGAGGATCGTGCCGCAGCCATTCGTCATACAGCCGAAGAAGTTAGCCTAGTGGCGGTGTCGGCCATAGTGAGAGGAGGAGGCACCCCATATGCATGCGCAGAAGCTGGGCAGGCGGAGGGAGCGATCAAGGAGTGCTTACTGAGTGCGGTACAACGGTGGCGCCCAGGCGACGCGCGTCGCGCGTCCCTCACGTGATCGTTGCGTCTGCCGCAGCGCATGAAGGAGGCAAGTACCGACTGTCCTCTCCAGACTCCCTGCACATGAACTTCGAGTTTCTGGGGCTTGGAGCTCGCTCCTCTATATAAGGGCCTTCCCTTCGCTCGTCTGCCCTCACTCGCCTTTCCTCCGCCCTCTCTGTTCTCCAGTGCTCTTCACCGCACTGCTCCCGGGCCTCGCCTCCCCCTGCTGCCATGTTCTACCAACAATATAACTGAACCAATACATAGGCCAGGACCTCATTCTGGAAGGCACCACTCCTTCCACAGCTCCCCTGCGATTTCTTCGCCTCCGACGCCAACGAGGGAGCCATCGACATACTCGCGCAGCTTGTACGCGAGCGGAAGACCCGCGTCACTGCCCACAAACAGCCTCCGTAGTGGAAACCCAGCCTCCGCGCGGCCGCGCGCCACATCGTGCACGTACTCCTCCTCGTCGTACACGCAGTCGACGAGGAGAACCGCGAGCAATGGGCAGCCCGCCGTACCACTTCCAACCTCTTTCGCAGCATAGGCGCCCCCGTCATCCTCCTGGACGACGAGTGCGCTCAGTATGTCCTCCGCGCGCGGCGACATCCCATCGGGCGGGCCTTGACGTATCACAAGCATCTCCAGGCCCGGAAGGGAGGGAAGAAACGGGGTGGATGAGTGGAAGATCATGCTCATCGTCGCGTCGATCCACAGCTTTCGGACCGCCGTGAACATCGACATCGCAGGGAGCGTTCTCTGGAGGTGGGCGCGAAGCTCACGGACCTCCTTCTCCCGCTTGGGCCCCGGCTGGGCGGACACCGGGCCGTATACACCGAGCATCAGGCTCTGCCCTGTCGAGGGATTGGTGGCATCCAGCACGGGGACCATGGTGCTGATCCCGAACGCGCCTGGGCGGTGGCGGCGGATACGGAGGTGCGTCACGGATTGGTGCTTTGGGAAAGTTGTGTTGTACCGGTCGACGGGGCCGGGTGGTAGCCACGAGAAGGAGATTGCGCAGGAGTCGGGGATGGAGATGTTCGACAGCATCCACTGCACCGTCGTGAAGTGTTCCCGCCACGCGTGGCCCGGTACCATCGGCTTCTCCTCGTTGAAGATGAGTTTCTCGAGGTAATGGAGGCGGAGCGTGGTGGGCTTCGTCCTGCCTTCAGTGTACGCGACGTCGCTCGAGGCGAGTCCCATGAGCTCGAGCACGCGGAGCTGCGGAGTACGCGAGAGCAGTTCCACAATGCGCTCGAAAGCGTACCCGTATCGAAGACGTATGGCGAAAAGGATGAATGAGAGGCGGAGATGAGTGAGTGCTGGAAACTGGTTGGAAGGCATGGCGGCCGGGTCTATGAGCATCAGGGTGCGAAGACGAGGACTGCGCCCTCCAAAGAAAGGTATTGTACTCGTGCATCCTGGATGGGAGTCGTGCCAGAAACTGAGCACGCAGTATTCGATATTAGGGAGGAACAGGTGCACCAGTAAATGTGCCTTGCGGGTGTCCAGAATGACATGCACAGCATAGAACTCCTGAATACGGCTCGCTTCGCTGCGCAAAGCATTGGATATCGTCTCAGAGGGTGTTCTGGTGAGATAGACGACGAGCGGTGTTGTTCCGCTCCTATGCAGGTAGTGCGTGTACATCGGGACGGGCGACGTTGAGTCGAAATCGTAGTCCGTGAATGTGGTCCAAAGACTTGAAGTGCCCAAGGCGATTTCTCTCCACCTGCGACAGACAGCTGTTATAGGGACCAGGTCGGCAGTCCGGACGGGGCGTCCGCTGCCATAGGAGGGATCTGGCTGAATGGATAGGCGACTTGGAACAAGTGCGAAGATCTTCGTGAGGAGCTCCGACGGTAGCCTGTCGATTGGAACCGCAGTTACGTCTGAGATGTGTGAGGAGTCGACATTCATCCCTGACAGTCCATCCACCTGCAAAAGGAGACGGATTGGTAAGGCTGAGTACGTAGTACGTTTGCAGTCACGGATACCTTCAACGACTGGACGAAACGATCAGTCACTTGCATCGACATTGTTGAAGGTAGGTGTGACTTGGACGCGAGCGTGGAGTCAACAGCCGGGCGACAGCATACAGGTCCGAGGCCAAGTTGAAGATGGGAAGGAGAAGGAAGGCGATCGAGACCGGGTCTGAAGACCGTGAACGCCGCTCGGACATGTGATTATTGCGTCCATCACAGGTCCGATCACTGGGAGACTGCGGGCGTATGCCTGTCTTCCAGGCGGTCGCCACGGTGATGAACCTGACCTTGACCGGGAAACCAGTCCCCATGTACAGAGAGGAGCAAACACGTAAGCTCGTACAAAATATGATATGGAGGAGTGACTCTCACCACATCGACTCCGATCTTCCAGAACATGGAGGGCCCGGGCCGGAGAACCCACTGTGGTTGACCGACTGCAACAGAATACAAGGGGAGGGGCCGTCTGACTCTAGTCATGCTAATGTCCATATGTTGAGACAGCTGCGCTCGGTGATTTGGGCCTAATTTCGACAGGGGTTTACTTGCATCGTGCCGCTTCCCTACCGTCCGTATCCAGTCAGCAAGATGGACACGACCATCGTCCGATTCGCTCGGACAGGAACAGACCCGCCATCTCGTGCCCAGCGCGATTGCAGTTCACAGGCACTTTGATCCATGGTGATTGAACGACGCTGAGGCAGATGACCTCCGCCTTTGAGGTACTGGCAGTGCTGGGTCGTCACTGGTGAGCGACATTGCGCCCAGGCCAAGTCCCTTGAGGTGGCAAGGTTGCGACTTCTTACATGTGACAGTGCGCTGGCTTATCTGGCACCAGGAGGCAACCGAGCGAGGACGGGAGAACGTAGCAAGGGCCCGACGATAACCGTTTCATATTGATTACTCGACAGATCGGTTCGACCCTCGAGAGTCGAGACCGTACAGTAACTCGAGTCAGACCACGGCGGTGAAACACAACACAGTGCTAGACACGTACAGACGAAGAATGATAGGTCCGGTCAGAAAACTTTGGGGTGACTCGAATCCGCACCACCAATAGGGCGCGCTGGACAACATAACCTCCGATGACTCTGCTTAGATCGTTCTCTGTGGACTAGCATGTTAGAACAAAGCCACAGAGTGGACGGGACCCTCGACGAACCTTGACGCCAGACCACTCGTTCACCGCCTCTCGACTCCTGATGGCCAGCGCGATCTTGCAGTCCCTGCAAACGATCGATGTCCCGGCCTTCTCAAACGTGGACTGCAAGGCATAAGTGGATACATCTAGTAGCATCGGACTGCCATGGTCAGCATGGAAGCAGGCTCAGAGGCACCGATGGAGCGACACGTACGCATAGGATTGTTCCAAGCAATATCCGCTGCGGCGTGCGCCCATGCCGCTGCGAGTTGCTGCTGGCTCCGCGCGTCGTGGCACATCGCAGTCGGCGCGTGTCCTCCGGGCGGCTTCAAGACTATATCCTTCAACGCCGCGCGCCGCGTATCGTGGAGGTCAAAGAGGCGCTTCAGGTACGACGGGCCCATCTTCACGGAGAGCTCGTCAGAGAGCGTCAACGTGTCGTACGACAGGAGATGACCAGAGGCGGCGACTGCGACGTCCTCGAGCGCGTACTTACCGGCTAGCGCGTAGACCTCGATCGGCTGGACTGGCGCACGCGCGAGGACGAGGTCGTAGAGAGGGAAGCGTGGGGCGGCGATAGCGCGGATCGCGACGCCATACTTGAGGAGCGCGTCGAGCGCGCCTTCGATGATATTCAAGCTCGCATTGAGATGGACGCATGGAAGGCCGTACAGGACGTGTAGTGCAACCCTGAGGAGGGAGGCGGGTTCTGGGACGTTGACGACCGCCCCAGCGCCTAGCATGCCTCCAAAGGAGTTCAAAGAGGCATGCAGGAGGACGCAGCGATGGACGTGGAAGGATACGCGATCACAGGTCGTGAGAACGAGATCGGGTGGTTCTCCGCAAGCTTGGAAGTACGGGCCGAACGGTATGGCAGAATCGTTCTCCGTGAGGGTTCCTTTCGCATTGTCTGCGAGCGCGGTCGCAGAGAGATATATCTAGCAACTGAGGATCAGTACACGTCGACATTAACTGGACATATCCAGTCAAGGATTCACGCACCTGGGCACGGGCAGTCGACTGGGCGTAGATGCCAAATTGGTCGAGGCCGCCGAGTTCTTGCGATATGAAGTCACCCATAGTGTCTGATGCTAATGGAGGTGTGAAGGGGGTGAAAGGGGGTGAGAGTGTGTCCGGTTTGAAAGAAGCTCACGCTGCTCAACATCTCTTATACCACATCAACTAGGTCAATTCGCGTCGATGAATGGGTGGAAGGTCTGCTTACTAGTGGACCAATGCTGTGGTCGAGGGTATTCGGCACAAAGTAGGGCTCTCGGCGAGCAGAGCGGTGAGGCTTGACGAGTCGGTACTTGGCCTCGGCAGAATGACAGGGCCCTGGTGTGAGCGACTCAAACCTGAAGCTTGAAGTACAAGCCGACCGCCCGGCGTGCGCACGCCCCCATCACTCGGCGCGGATGCCTGCGCGTAAGTATGTTGCTGCCCCTGGTTGTGAATTTGCGTTGGGACATCTGCTGACGACAGATGGAGAACAAGGTGCGTGTGGCTCGCTCGAAGCCTGCGCGGCGAGGAGTGCTACGTCATGTCAGAAGTGCTAGGACGGGCGTCCAGTGTGGTCTCACGGTCTATCCATGGGAACCGTCGATGTCACTCTGACGTATGGTATGTCGGGCGTGTGCATCCAACGAACACGACACTCACCATCACAACACGAGGCGATTGTTAGAACGACTTCGAGCTTCGCGAGAGGGCGTGCATATATGGCGACGTCACTGCAAAGCTTCCAAGTCTACACGGGATGAGACGATCCTATGACGTCTACTGCTCAGTTGGGTCAGCGCTACCGTACAGGGAGACCAAAAATCGAACTCGCCTGAGATGACTGAGCAATAGATACCGACTCGGGGAGTATAGTCGACAGGGGAACTGCCCTTTGGTGTTGGTAGACAGAGTGAGATGATATGGGCGGCTTCACGACATCGTCGGTCAAGCGTGCAGTAGTACATTCTTCTCGATTCGTAGGACGCAATGAATGAATACGCTCACACATATCAGCGGACCTTGTCGGCGCGAACCTGCCGCGGCCCCAGCTTGCCCCACCACTCCGTCTTCGTTGGGTTCCTCGCAACGTCCCACCACCCGCCGTCCGACCCGGTATCCGCCTGCTTCAAGAGCGCCGCGGTGATCGCATACTTGCGGACAGCTGTCTCGTCCTGCAACACCGAGTACCCCTTCACGAGACGCACCAGGACGGCTTCCCAGAGACTGACCCTGAAGTAGCCCTCCTCTTCCATGAAACTGTACGTCAGCTGCGCCCGCGAGAAGCCGTCCATAGTCGCCATCTGTTGCAGGATCTGTTTGTAGTAACCGCCGTCGAAACCTACGACGCCTCCAACAGGCGCCCCGGACGCGATCCACTCCTCGAAGGCTGCATCGTCCAGCTCGCGTTCCACTGCGGATCGGATGAGGATCGCTCGTCGCAGGTCGCTGTAGGGGATCCTGGCCTCGTCGCCTGGAGCGCATGCCTTGCATTTGCAGGTGAATTTGTACCGGCGGCTGAGTTCCCTCTGACGGTGCGCACGCGAGTACCCTAGATCGATGTACCCGATGGTGACTTGCTCACCGGCACGAATGGGCCAGGTCGCGCGAACGATAAAGGAAAGAGTCGCAAGGTCCCAGTCGACGGTTGCGTTGGGCATGCAGCTGTTTCGGATGCACGTTCCAGGACTTGTCACGAGGACACTTGAGGATAGGTACTCACCTATGGTTGATGCGGGATATCTCGCGGGCCAGTCCAGAGTACTGCCCGCGATAGCCAGGCATTCCATCAGGGAGCGCGAGCGAGTTTGTGTCAAGGATACCCTTGAGATGAGACGGCCACTCGGGGCCCTTGACGTTCCTGAGCGCATACACGGCCTCTCGGTTCTCAGGACGCAAGGAATCAACGACTCTCGCGAGATTGCCGCAAGCATCCTCGACGTCTGCACCGGGGATGGCTTTGGGATAGAGGAGTAAAGGGCGCTCGCGGTGAATGGTTTGACCACGCGCGATGTTCGCCGTAGCGATCATGGCCAGCCCGAAGTCCTTCACGGGGGCGATCTTGTGAACAGGAGGACATGGCGTAGAGAACGGGAGTGGAAATCCAGGCCATCTTGCGAAGATCTCGTCCGCCACAACGTCGTAGCTATACATCATCAAGCCGGTGACAAGATGCGGCGGAGGGTCTGGACCAGGAGGCAGCGCTTTGAAATGCAAGGGACGATCGCGAGCGTCGCTTAGTGGAAGGTCCGGCTGTCGAGGGGGTGCTTCAGGAATCGGGATTGTCACTGACCCGGGAGCGACGTTGACATCTGCGCGGAAAGACGCGGCTGGGTTCGCTGGCTGGCGGGATGCTGCTGAGCCCTGCATGGGCACCAGCGACGAGGGAGACGAGCCTTTCACGTTCTCTGTCGACATCCCCGTGCGAGGTAGACCAGGGGAAGGGGAGAAGGACAATGGGCTGGCGACAGCTGCGAAGAAGACTATATAGATGAGGACAATTAGAGTTCAGCATGACGTGCGTTGCACTTATCTGATCCACTTCTTGCTTTGACACAGGCACAGAGACGGATGCCAATGGGCTAAGACAAAACAATGCAATGCGGAGCATTGACAAGAGCGAGGAACAATGCAAGACAATGATGGACACGTACCAGCTACATCCGAGTCGTCTCGTAAACCACGACGATTCCTGGAGACTCCGTGCTCGACATGCTCGCCTTGATAGGTGCGCTCGCTGAGTCGTGATCACACAAGAAACATGGACCATGGTAGGTTGATGGTAGTAGATGGTGACGTGGGCATCGAGTCAACCGCCGGCGTCTTACAACGCGCCTGTGGTAGCAGTGTAGGACGGGCCAATGAACCACTCCTCCTAGTCAAACCAACCCCTCAATCCGCGTCTTGCCATCTGCCCATCCCGACAGCTTGGGCTCCATCTTCTCTACCACCGGTCCATAGCGATACTGTTGTGCTTCTCCTTCGGTCACAATTCGAACCAGCTCCCCATCGGCATCGTACTCCGCCATCTCCTTGAACGACTTGCGCGAGTAATCGATGAATAGGCGAGAGAGAGGATAACCGGCGGACGAGCGAGCTTCTGCAAGGTTCAGCAAGAACCCCCTCTCGCTCCAGGAGCGGCATGTAACCGACAACATCGCGAGGGACGGGCAGTTGATTTCCGTGGGGTAGTCGGGATCATGATCCAGCTCGGCTAGGATGCTCCAAAGAGTTGCGGGGCGCTCGACCTTCATGATGAGGACCTCGAGGCGAGACAAGTAGGGAAAGATGGAGTCCACGTCCGAGAACCACGCCGTCCCCGCCCCGGCATGAAGATAGAGCTCCCGTATGGCCGCGAAGCTAGGCACGGAAGCCAGCGTATCTGCGACACCGGACCAGGGTAGTACTTGCGTAAACCGGGACCAACGTTCGGTGCGATGCCCGATAGGTATCTTGATACAGGTGTATTGGGATATCTCCGGGTCCGCCGTTACGATGGAGCAGATGCTCACGCCCTTAGTTTCGCGGACGCCGCAGAGCAAGAGACGCGTGGGCGGTCGCATCGGTCGTTCTGCAGCGATGACACTGGCCACATACTCGAGTTCCGAGCCGTCGAGCTTCCCGAGCTTGATGGTGCATGTCTCGGGAATGGCGATGTAGGGAAGGAATTCAGAGAGGAACGGGTCCAGGTCTTGGTTTCGTCGTCTATGGCCCCAACGGGGAGGTTCGGATATGTCCAATAGCTGCAGACGGTCCAAGCGCACTGATTGTCCGTGCCACCCGTCGAGGGTAAGTGGGACTCTGCGGAAGGCAAAGTTAACAAGTTGTAGCTCGCGCAGTTGAGGGCTTCCCGACAGGAATGTCAACACGTTCTGCAATGTGTCGACCCCTGATGATGATGGTGGTGTGATGGATACATGAGTAAGGGTGGGGAGAGATTGGGATGGGAGGAAGCGGACGTTGCGGAGGCGAAGCTCTTGCAAACGAAGACATTGTCCAGAGAAGAGATCCAACACAGAAGCTTGCACCCGCAAGTTGCTGATCGAGGCCGAACGGACATTAGGAAAAGGGGTACTTAGAATGGACGTAAGCTTCTGAGGGTTCTCCGCTGGGATGCCGCCGGTGGAATCTATATGGATGGCCTGCACGCGAGTGCTATTCTCGTTGATCACCTTGGAGGTTAAGTCCGAAATTTTGTGTTCAATGAAGATATGCAGGGGGCCCTCTTCACATCGGTGGAGGTAATGGACGTGCATCGGCTCAACGGCACTATCCAGGGGGCCGCTACTGATTGGATAGACCGGAATCTGTTTGTCGTACAGCGTGGACCACAGAGATGGAGTTCCAATGGCGATATCCCGCCAGTACTGACACACGGCCGTGACGGGGACAAGTTGACGAGTGTCGACACATCCAGTTAGAGGGATACGGAGTGTGAAGCCCTCTTCTAGGTGTAACGGTTCTGGAACTAGGGAGAATATAGATGCCAAGAGTTCGGGGGGCAATCGATGGATGGGCTGAGTTGCGTTCAAGCGACTACGAGCGATCTTGTACCCGTCCGTTAGGAGCTCGTTGAGAGTGAGTAGCTGCAAACGAGGAACTGAGTTCTGTGGCCTAGTCAATATCATGATGAGACTTCAACGCACAGAATCAGCCGGGATACTGGAATCACTGGGCAGGTCAGAACGGCTTGTTGCGATCGGACGGCACTCGTAGGACGTACTTTGCGTTGCGCAACTCCAGGAGAAGAAGCTGTGCTAGGTCTACCGCACGATCGCCCTGCACCTCATCATTGCCTTGTTCCATTGATCGGCTCGAGGACGACGGCACCCAGGGGCCGGGAGAAACGATTTGTGCGAGTATAATGTATAGAACGTGAAGAAGGGATAAGATGGTACAAGCTTCATGTGCGCAAGACGCTCAGTAGATGGGAGATATCAGATGGTCGACTTACAGAGCCCCGCCTCGTCCTAATGTGCCTTCGGCCCGACTTTCCCAAGATTCATCCTTCTCATGATGGCTGCTTTCGCCTCCTCCCCCGGGTCGCACTTCGTGAGTTTGTCATAGTCGTACCACACCAGCACCGAGTCGGACTCCGTCACGACCCGACGCTGTGCATATGACCATATTGCACCCTTCACATGGAAATGAGTCTTCGTCGGACGCGCGGAATCTCGCAGGGTCTGAGGGATGTGCGGCTGATGCGCGACGAGCAGCGTGTCCGGGAATACCACAGGGTATTTGTAGTCGACGGAGAGGGACTTGAGGATGAGCGATACTCCCTTTCCCTTGAGCATCGCCTTGGCCTTTGCTGGTCCTCCAAGCTCATTCCCGAGGGCACGCATCCAATGAATGCGCCCAGACTCGAAGAAGCGGATGTACCGCACGTTGTTGACGTGTCTGGGGCAGAGCTGTCGCGTTACCTGGGAGGTGTAAGACTTCGAGAGTACTCACTGGAAGGAGTCATGGTCACCCCACACCACCGGCTGCTCCCAGAAGCTGTCGGGATCATATCCAAGCTCCAGCAACTTCGCGCGACCCTCCTCCGACGGGGCAAGCTCTTCCGCTGGTGCATCCGGAGAATCTGGCCCTGCAGTACCTGGAGGCAGGTGAAACGGAGACGTGGGGTCCTTGAATCTGTCGCGAAGAGCCTGATACGCAGTTGGTCCCCTTAGTTAACGGAAGTGTATTGGGCAAGCACTCAGGCGGGTACATTACCTCAATCGAGACCGACGAGTATCCTGCCCTTGACGACGTCCACGCGCGACGAGAGATGAACGTTGTTCGACGAAAGGCGGACCTTACGGGCGTGTTCATGGCAGTGTCAACCCGTGGTATGAGAGTCAGGAGAAGGGGCGCGACGCTGAGAGAGCATCATCATATCGGCAAGAGATGGTGGATGTGGCTGAACAGGGGGCGCGCGTCGGGGTCTCCGTAGCGGCCGAGACTCACCGTCTACATACTTCATCGCGTCCACCACTACCTCGAGCTTTCCTTCTCGGGCCTCTCCAACGGACCAGAACATTCTAACTATGAGACCATCTCAGCCGATGCAAGTATCTTCTCGACACGACGAACTATTGCCTTGCTGTGCGATTGACGACTTATGGCTAGTACAGTGAATGTCTTTGTAGTTTCCCCAGACACACGGTCGGAACGACGTTATGACCTCGGTCTTACCATCGGTGGACTCAAGGTACGTCTGATGTTTGCGCAGTGTACGAAACCTCCTGACAGCACGTCGTTGGGCACTTCAGAACAAATTGGAGTTGATCACTGGGATACCCGTACAAAACCAGTCGATATCTGTCTATGCGTCAGAAGATGCCCCCGAACCTGTGGTTACCCTCTCGGATGATAGCAAACCCCTAGGCTTCTACGGCGTAAGGGACTGGCAGGTGCTCAAGGTGCGCCTGCTCGTCCCTGCAGTTCCCCTTATGATGTCTCAGCATAGACCATTGTAGGTCACTGACCTCAACCCCGCGACCTCATTCACCGGACAACTCACCGACACGTCCCAAGTGGACAAGTTCGAGTTGAGCGAAGCGGAGTACGCCCAGAGGCAAGGTATGCCCGAATTCTATCAGCGGTTGTTATCGCGCCTAAGCCCCCGGTTGCCTTCCATAGACACCGTCCTTGCATACAAACAGCGGAATAAGATTGGCCGTTTCGCCGCCAAGACGACGGAAGAGCCGCAGGAGACACAGTCAATCGACATACCGATCGGCGCCCGATGCGAGGTGGAGTCTGCAGAAGAGGACTTCCGCAAGCGTGGTACTGTGCGTTATGTTGGTCCCACTGACTTCGCGAAGGGGGTGTGGGTAGGCGTTGAGTATGACGAACCGATAGGCAAGAACGATGGCTCGTAAGTTCGTATGCGTTGCACGTGTGGCCATTGCTAAAATTCGTCACTGGTACAGGGTGAAAGGGAAGAGATACTTCGAGTGTGGGCAGAATTCCGGAGTCTTTGTCAAACCGGACCGCGTCAAGGTTGGCGATTATCCGGTGGAAGAGATAAACTTCGACGACGAAGAGATCTGAGGTGAGTTACAATCGGACGACGTGAGGCTATCTCTTGCCACATCAAGCTAATTGCGTTCTCTTCCTAGTGGCTATGTCGGAACCCATTACGTTCCAACTGTACTTGTATCCGTATGCATTTCCTGATGAGCTGTGGAGGGTCGTGATATCTACATACGGCGTTCCTACGTATGTCCACACGTATCACGACGAAGTCGAGAGGTCCCTGGGGACGTTGGTTACGAGATAGGACCATCGTGCTGGCTCCCAGACTCTGTGATGCTTGGCGTTCAATTGCTGCCGTACCGTATGAGTGAAAGTACCAGTTAGCTAGTAGGTCTAGTACCGCAGCACGATTCCAAATGAACTCAGAACAGTCAGCGAATAGCGTAACTGCCATATTGAGCGCCGTGAGAATGTCCTGGAAAGCGTAACTGCCATATTGAGCGCCGTGAGAATCTTCTATAGTAAAGCACATCGGTTTCCTTTTGGAGTAACCGCCTTCCAAAGCAGGAAACTTTCGTAGTTTCCGTACATCCCTGAGCCTCTCTTGCCCTGCAACAAGTACCAGCATAATAGCCAGAGACTATTGATGCGAATAAAATAATCAGAAGTAGTGAAGGTGAAGGTGGGATGCTGCTGTATACTTGAGTAACGGAAAGTCAGTACGGCAAACAAGCGCCCGCCTGGCGACGATTGTTCGTACATCACTTCAAGTTGGAAGGTTCCATTCAACTGAACTATAAGTCTCTCAAAGAAGGTGGAGCTCACTCGATGAGCCGTATAGAACCTAGGTTCTACAGCGGGAGAACTTGAAGCTGAGATGAGTCGTCGTGCGACAGCATGTCTTGGTATGCGTGGTGTTTTTTATTAGTATCTATCAAGGCGCAAGAAGTTGTAGCAGTGCCAGTGGCCTTCGCCGCTGTGACGTGACAATAGAACACGGCGAGCGAAGGCGAGCGGGCGATAGCCCGCGAGCTGAGCGAG
Source organism: Earliella scabrosa (assembly GCA_022605405.1). NCBI lineage: Eukaryota > Fungi > Basidiomycota > Agaricomycetes > Polyporales > Polyporaceae > Earliella > Earliella scabrosa. The sequence continues at coordinate 1,825,068 of JABYQQ010000004.1, read as the reverse complement.
CCTCTCCACCTTCGTGGCAAGGGCACAGAGAAACTTCTAGTGTCCTGGAACTCACCGGAAATTCCCACGCCCCAGAGGTGACGCGTCGAGTAATGAGCACGGGGGACGCGCGTCGCCCTTGTCTTCGTCCTCATAAGCTCGTCCTCGCCTCTACCTTCCCACTCTTGCTACCCCCACTTTCACGACTACGACGACATGGCCGATCCCAGTGGTGCACCTGCAGGCCCCGGGCCCAACGACACTAGCACGGCGATCCTTCGTCCCAAGAAATCGTGCGTAATGTGGTCCCAAGCTTATACATTGTACTCATCGCGATCCGTAGGCCTAACCGGCTCATCGTAGACGAGGCGTCTTCGGATGACAATTCAGGTGAGCTCCTCTCCTCTCCAATGTGTATCTATACTAGGGTGACATTACTGAGATCCCTACAGTCGCTACCATGAACCCCGCAACAATGGAGACTCTGCAACTCTTCCGCGGAGATACCATAATTGTTCGGTATGTATGCGTTATGCACCAATGATTTGCACTCTACTGAACGCTTATGTAGTGGGAAGAAGCGGCACGACACCGTGCTGATCTGCCTAAGCTCCGACGACGTCGAGGAAGGCAAGATTCAGATGAACAAGGTCGCGCGGAACAACCTTCGCGTCAAGCTTGGCGACATGGTGAACGTGCATGCATGTTTGGACATCAAGTACGGGAAGCGGATACATATTCTCCCCTTCGACGATTCCATTGAAGGCCTGAGCGGTAACATTTTCGACGTCTACCTCAAGCCATACTTCCTCGAGGGTACGTGTGTTGCAAGATCTGTTGTCGGAGGACCATTCTGACATATCACCAGCATATCGTCCCGTACGCAAGGGCGACACGTTCTTGGTTCGTGGTGGGATGCGGACGGTGGAGTTCAAGGTCATCGACACTGACCCCGCGGAGTACTGCATAGTCGCGCAAGATACGGTCATTCACACTGGTACGTTTCTCGCTTCGCCATCCTTTTTCTTGTGCTCATCCTCGACGCAGAGGGAGACCCCGTCAAGCGCGAAGATGAGGAGGCCAACTTGAACGAGGTTGGGTACGACGACATTGGTGGTTGTCGCAAGCAGATGGCACAAATTCGCGAACTCGTCGAGCTTCCCTTGCGCCATCCTCAACTCTTCAAGTCCATCGGTATCAAGCCTCCCCGCGGTATCCTGATGTACGGCCCTCCTGGTACCGGTAAGACCCTCATGGCACGAGCGGTCGCAAATGAGACCGGCGCATTCTTCTTCCTCATCAACGGTCCGGAAATCATGAGTAAGATGGCCGGAGAGTCGGAGAGTAACCTGCGCAAAGCCTTCGAGGAGGCTGAGAAGAACTCACCGTCGATCATCTTCATCGACGAGATCGACTCTATCGCACCAAAGCGTGAGAAGACCAATGGCGAGGTTGAACGCCGTGTCGTCTCCCAACTCCTCACTCTTATGGACGGCTTGAAGGCACGCTCTAACGTCGTCGTCATGGCTGCGACCAACCGTCCGAACTCGATCGACCCTGCTCTTCGTCGCTTCGGTCGTTTCGACCGTGAGGTCGACATTGGTATCCCTGATCCTACTGGCCGTCTGGAGATTTTGCGTATCCACACGAAGAACATGAAGCTCGCCGACGACGTTGACCTCGAACAGGTGCGTTAGGGTGCACCTCGATATCCGAAACCTCACTGAGTGTATGCGCCCTATGTAGATTGCCGCGGACACACACGGTTACGTCGGTTCTGACCTTGCGGCGCTCTGCTCGGAGGCCGCCATGCAGCAGATCCGTGAGAAGATGGATCTCATCGACCTGGACGAAGATACCATTGATGCTGAGGTCCTCGACTCTCTTGGTGTGACGATGGAGAACTTCCGTTTCGCTCTCGGCACGTCGAACCCCTCTGCCCTGCGCGAGACAGTGGTCGAGGTACCTACCGTCAAGTGGGAGGACATCGGTGGTCTCGAGAAGGTCAAGCAGGAGCTCCAGGAAACCGTGCAGTACCCCGTCGAGCACCCCGACAAGTTCATCAAGTATGGTATGTCACCGTCCAAGGGTGTCCTCTTCTACGGTCCTCCAGGTACCGGTAAGACGCTCCTCGCGAAGGCCATCGCCAACGAGACGCAAGCGAACTTCATCTCAATCAAGGGTCCCGAGCTCCTCACCATGTGGTTCGGTGAATCCGAAGCCAATGTCCGTGACGTCTTCGACAAGGCCCGTGCGGCCGCGCCGTGCGTCATGTTCTTCGATGAATTGGACTCTATCGCAAAGGCTCGTGGTGGTTCCTCGGGCGATGCTGGTGGAGCAGGAGACCGTGTGCTCAACCAGATCCTCACGGAGATGGATGGTATGAACGTCAAGAAGAACGTGTTCATCATTGGCGCGACGAACCGGCCCGACCAGATCGACCCTGCACTTCTCCGTCCTGGTCGTCTCGATCAACTCATCTACATCCCCTTGCCCGATGAGCCTTCACGCTTGTCCATCCTGAAGGCGGCGCTGAGGAAGAGTCCCGTTGCGCCCGACGTCGACTTGACCTTCCTTGCGAAGCACACGCACGGGTTCTCTGGTGCCGACTTGACGGAGATCTGTCAACGTGCCGCGAAGCTCGCCATCCGGCAGAGTATCGAGGCGGACATCCGGAAGGCTAGGGAACGGAGGGAGAAGGAGGAGGCAGGCGACGTCAAGATGGAGGAGGATGAGGACGAGGAGGACCCTGTCCCCGTCATCACGAGGTCAGTCTTTAACGTTGCTGAGGTTGTCTGGCAATGTCACTGACATCGACAACAGGGACCACTTCGAGGAGGCCATGCGGTTCGCGCGCAGGTCAGTGTCCGACGCCGACATCCGCCGATACGAGATGTTCGCGCAGAACCTGCAGCAATCTCGCTCGTTCGGGAACAACTTCAAGTTCCCCGAGGGCACGAGTGCGCCGGCAGCCGCGGGCGCACCCGCTGCATCGAATGCGGGCTTCGGCGAGGACACGCAGGACGACGACTTGTACGCATGAGCGCCGGTGCCCGTTGTTGTCGGATGTGCGCGTGTATGATGGATGTTTTTGGCTTCGAGTTCTCGTGCAAAATGTCTAGATCGCAGTCTGTAGTATAGCATGAATCACATCGATCTCTCATCAATTGTGCGCGAGCGTGTGTTTTCAGCAGTCGCCCGTCGGTCAGTTTGGGCTTGTGCCGACGCGGTAGTGACGCCATAGGGACAAGCACGGGCAGCACGCGCGAGCCCTGCCGTCTACTCAAATTGCACCTTCATTTCTTCGCTCCTTCGCTGTCCTCCCGGGATCCCTCGCCTCCGACTCTCTCCTCCATCGCCGTCGACTCGGACCCAACACACGAGCTTACGCGACCCTGTCTGGCGCGCCCCGGTCGCCCCCGTGAGCTTGAGCACGATGGAGGTCCGCAAGGCATTCACGTCTGCCACCCGCACCGTCTCGTCTTCCTCCCTCCGCGAACGATTAAGCAGCCTCAGCAGCCTCACCACCACCCCTCTCAAGCCCGTCACGAATCTCCACGCACATATCGAGTGCGTCCTTCCTCTGGCCTCCGGGAGCAGTCGCTGACATCTCGTGGTCGCTTTCATTTGTTGCCGCCCTCGCGCTTGCTCGAACACGCTGCCTTTTGGGGTGAAAAACCTGTGGTCTCTCCTGGTCGCGGTTGGCTGAGGCAGGTTTGTGCCTTCGAAGATCCCCCGGAAACGGAGACTGCAGACACTCGCAGTCGCGATATGGTCGACGTTGATCGTCTGGGGAACGTTCACGTTCTTCTTCCTCCTGTGAGTAACTTTGCTGTATTCAACCTTCCTCAACTCCTTCCCTGCGTCCCGTCTACCCCCACTCTCCTGCGCGCCCCCTTCCGTGCCACTGGAACCAAGTAACTGACGGGATGTTGCGGATCCGTCGGGTTTCCGTGACCGTGCAGCTCCTTCCCGCCTCTCTGGCCGCTCCTTGCCGCGTATTGGATATGGATAGCATACATCGACAAAAGCCCGGAGCACGGGGGACGACTGAGCCCGTGGTTCCGCTCCCTGAGGTTCTGGAGGTACTTCGCTGAGTACTACCCCGCATCGTGAGTGCATTCGCTGGCCCATGTATGCGTCTCATTCTTAAGGGTTCATCCCGTGAAGGTTTCTGAAGGTGAGCTGCCTTATCGTCCGCCCACGTTTGGCTCTGAGCCCCGCTGCTCGTCGGTCAGACGTGCGACCTCCCGCCAGATAGGCCGTATGTGTTCGGATACCATCCGCATGGTGCGTACCGCGTCCTGTATGTAATCAGTGTGATCTCATGTTTGCGTAACTGTAGGCATCATCGGGATGTAAGCCTTCCAAGTTGCGCTCATGCCTCAGCCTCACGCACGTCGAACCTTAACCTACTCGCGTTCTAGGGGCGCTATCTGCACATTCGCGACCGAAAGTAGGTGGCCATTTGTCTATCCGGCTCGCGCTGCGCTCACCTGGGCTTCTCCGCGCCAGGCACAGGCTTCTCCGCCGCGTTCCCCGGCATCGTGCCGCACTTGCTCACCCTTACGTCCAACTTCCGCGTCCCGTTCTACCGCGACATCATCCTCGCTATGGGCATCTGCTCGGTGTCGAAGCAGTCGTGCTCGAACATCCTCAAGGGTGGCCCCGGTCAGGCCATCACCATCGTTGTGGGCGGCGCTGCAGAGAGCTTGAGCGCACACCCCGGTACCGCGGATCTCACGTTGAGGAAAAGGTTCGTTCGCAGCGCGGTTCATGTGGTGTATGGTGCCGAACGACGCGTTATGTAGGCTCGGTTTCATCAAGATTGCCATTCAACATGGGTAAGCCGCTTCCCCCCGCCATTACTGCGATGGTCATGCTCACTGCTTCCAGTGCCGACCTGGTTCCTGTGTTCTCATTCGGCGAGAATGATGTACGTCTCTGGACCGTCACTTCCATCCGCATATACTGACCAGTAACATCCTGCATGATAGATTTACAGACAAATGCCCAACGAAAAGGGCACCACTCTTTACTCCCTGCAGAAGAAGTTCCAGAACATCTTCGGCTTCACGCTGCCGCTCTTCCATGGCCGTGGACTGTTAAATTGTGAGCACTGATCTCCATGACTACTCTGCGCCTTCGTTGAGTGCGCTCGCTTCAGATAACCTTGGCTTGATGCCGTATCGTAAACGGATAGTCGCAGTTAGTGAGTATCGCGATCCTCCATCGTCGGCACCCGGATTGAGTACTTATCTCTGCGGGGCCGCCTCGGAAGTTGGGCACCCCATTCACGTCGTGCAGTGCGACAAGCCGACATTAGAGGAGATCATGCATGTTCAGCAGCAGTACATAGACGAACTGATGCGGTGCGTCTATTCCCACTTCCCTTCGGCGTTCGTGCGTTCACCCTCTCATCATTGCTCATGCTGTCTGTGGCTGCTGTAGGATCTGGAATACGTACAAGGACGAGTTCGCACGGACGCGGAAGAAGGAGCTGAGCATCATCGAGTGATTATACGGGGATTGTGCTCGCTGCGTCTGGGGAGCGGCTGTACTTTTTTGGAAGCTATGTTATACGCCCTTGTAACAGCGTACCGCTGCGACATGCCGGAACGGGTGGAAGACGTCCCGCCACTGGGCTCATCCATACAAGGAGGCGTACAAATGCAACAGGGTAAGGGTAAGGGCGGAGGGGGGACCACTAACGTCGAGGATGGCTTTCTGCTCTAGGCGTTCGTCCAGAGGTTCATCCGGGAACATACGGTGCCCTCCCTTGTGACTTGTGAGTCACCAACGATTCATCTCATGGCCATAGCGATGCTGACCGATAGTGCGCGATTGTGCCAGTGGGTGGTGCATGATGGCCGTGAGTATCAAGCGCTGCACGAAGGAAGCTCCTCGACAGGCCGTGCGCTACACAACTCCGCATACGCCGCGACCGCTCTGACGTTACCAGCTCCAATCGCTTTATCCCTGTTGTATGCGCGCCCAGCGTCGGGATCGAATTCTCCTAGGAACTTCAAATCCCTAGGGTCGCCCAGCGCGCCTAGCCAACTCTCGTTGGCTGAGCTACACGACATGCCCCTCGGGGACCAATGTAGCTCAAGGCAATACGCGCTCCACTAAAAATATTCTCCTAGTACCATGAAAGGTGGTTACGCAGCGGCTAGTGAGCGCTTGGCGCTCACCGTTGAAAGCTCGTCGACACAGGCGCTTAAATCCTACCTTCCACCCATCACCATCCACCAGTCCACACCATAGAAAGCGGCTACTCCTCGCCATGCCTCCGCGAAAGAAGCCTAGGATGACGACGTCGGACTCGTCAGTGCAAGTCACCCGTCCAGCCACCCGCGGCGCTGTTCCAAAGCAGCCCTACTTTGCTCCAACCATGAGGCGACGTTCGAAGATTCCGTTGGACGGCATCCTGGGCGCACTGCTGGATCTCCCTGTAGAGGTTGAACTCGAGGTGTGTGTGAAATGATCTGGGGGAGAAGGGGGGAGGAGGGGCTCGGGGCTGGTGTGTACTGACGACAAGCTCTAACCAGGTGTTCGCGTACATGCAATTGTCCGATCTCTACAACCTCGCTCGAACATGCAGGAGATTCCGCGCCTTCTTCTTGCATCCGAGCAACAAGCGTCTTTGGGTAGCCGCACTCAGGAACAGCGACGACTTGCCCCCGTGTCCCCCGTTTATGAGTGAGCCGGCGTTCGCCCACTTGCTTTTCTCAACACATTGCCAGGTGGGTTGCAAAGTTAACTTACACGTCTCAGAAGAGCCCTAATATGTACTTTGAGCAGGCTTGTGGGGAGGGCCCAGTGAAGAGGTCTCAATGGTTCTGGTTTAGGCGACTATGCGAGGGCTGCGCAATGGAGCAGTGAGTCGATGATGCTGGCTGCTGTCTGGCGCACACTAATCGCATCTCGATGGAACAGGTCATACTCAAGAGATACCGCTTCTCGAAAGCTTGAGGAGCTGAATCTGAGCCAATACCCCAAGATGAGTTGGGCGCGTGAGCCGTTCTATCTCCCCTTCTACCTCTTCAATTTGGACCACTGCGGCGAGCGGAGAGGCAATCTTGGCGACCGACGAGTTTGCAGGGCGGAGTTGGACAAGCTCGTGGACGACTATCTTGCTGCACCCGCAGGCTCAAACATCCACCAACACAGATCTCAACTCCTTCATGCTCGGCTGGCAGAGAAAGATCAACGGGACAAGTTTGCAGTGAAGTGCTCGGATTGGTATGAACTCTTACAGAGGGCCAGGGAGGCCAAGCTAAGGGCGAAGTGCAAATTGTGGCTGTCTCAGTGAGTTACCTTTTGCAGGGGCCGATGATGCGTTTCTCACTGACAGTTAGATTCCTCCGACGCTTACGAAACGACGGTTGGGGCGCGGAGCTTCTGTTCCTAGATAAAATGGGCCCAAGCGCGTCGCATCGGTTTTCCGGACTCGCGGTTGCAACCAAGCTGACTGAAGAAGGTTCGTGCACTCCTCCACGATAATGAGGCATGGGGGCAACACTGTTTATCATGTATTGCAGGCTACGAGAAAGCCCGAAAGGCGGTCACTCCATATCTCAAACGAGTTCGCACAGTACGCCTCGAGCGAGAACACAAAGCTGCTATCTGTTCCCGCCTACGCGATCTCTACCACGCGATGCTGCAATACATCGAACCTCTTCCGATCACGGCGAAGATGGTGAACAGACCGTCTTTGATGGATCTAGCTCTCACAGATACCTGCAGAGCCCTTTGCGAGGCACCAACTTCGGAGCCGGTCACGATCGAGCACTTCACGAATGTCCTGCCATCGATGATAACGCGATGGGAAACCGAACGAAAGCGCGAATTCACCGAGTTCCTTCGTTTCTACCTACCCGACGTGCCGGAGGATATCGACATCACTGAGCTCGCAATCGCCGTGTTCGTATGCTTCCACGGCTACAATCCGTCGCCTGGGAGGGACGGGACAATCTGCATCTGGCGCTTCCCCGAGGTCCTAGGACACAGCTGTCTCCACTCCGGCGGTGTCAAGGATCGAGCTCTCAATCACAACGACACCTATGTCACCATAGCAAAGGATGTCTCTAGCGCTCTAGCATGGTCGAAAGCCCGTTCCGTCTTCTGGTACGAGGATCGGTGCTGGGATAGCCACCTTGCTCCTATCAAGGACCATGCGGGTGCAATCATAGGGATGATGCGACTTATTGTGCGAGCTCTCGGACTGGATCCTCTCCGTGCAACGTACCAGGAACTGGAGCTTTGCGACAGGCGAGTCCGTTGTCTCGTTTGCGCGGAGGAAGGACGAGAGGAATATGTATACACATGGGAAGCAGCGGTGAGTGGGATTGCTTGTGGAGGATACCTTGTTCAACCTCTGAACACTCATACGTCTACTCGGCCAGCTGAACCACTCGATTGGTGGACCGGCGGACCGGAGGCTCGTGTTCGACCCTGTCACGGGCGCATTCGTAGCGTCCACTCACGACGTTTGGGAGCTCGTCAGTGAGGAGGCGATGGATCTCGTGCGGCCACTCGAAGACGAAGCACATGGGATGTGGGTCAGCGATCTGAACAGCTTTCAGCACGACTGGGTCTGCGCGATGTGCGGGGATCGTGCTAGGGGCCACGACATGATCAAACATCTCCATGAGTAAGTGCATTCAATCCATCTCTAACGTATGCAGACACTGAGCTGGCCTGCAGCGAGCACGACATGGATGACTCGGACGAATGCACAGGAAAAGTGTTTCTTGACCCGACAACTCGGAAGAAGTGTGGAGGGACATTGATGCGGGTCCCTGTCCTGTATCCCGTCCTCGAGTCGCATTCGGAGGTTGGCGTTGATACTCGGTGATATACGACGTTTGCCATGTACGCTGCTACTACTGTCTCCTACCGTACTACCGAATTCGGACCCGAATGCAGCCTGCTGAGGGTGACTCACCCTCGTACTCATGCATGTTCCCCATCTAGCCAGCCGTATCACGCCTCGTGGGTTCGGGATTCGGGAAGTACCTTTTGACGTGGGCGCAGGGCTTCGCAAGCGCAGCTGCGCGGCTAAGAGCGCAATTTTCACCCATTCGCCTAGCATTGCAGAGAACACACTGTGCTGACATGTATCCAGGACTGCTGGACAGGTATGTAACTTGTAATTGATTCACCTTAGAACGACGGGATTGTTGCTGATCTGTACTGTACTGTGGGCTTGCTGGAACCACGAACGACGAGTACAGCTCTATGCTTGTGAGTAGTTCTTTCTCCTGCACTGCATGCGTACTCATGAGGCCGTTCACAGTACAGCGATACAAAAGATAATATCGATGAGACGAGCCTAGTCGTTCGTCGTCAGCACAATGCGTCCCAACCTGCCTACCAACTTCCCGTGGAGATTTGGGCGATCATCTTCGACATGATCCCCGACAAGCTCATCGGTCGCGCGTGGCCGGACTACTGCACGGAGCACACCCGGAACACCGCGCAACTGGAGCCCATCGCGCAAACCTGCCGCTACTGGCGGGCAATCGCGCTTGGCACACCGTCGTTGTGGTCCACCGCCATGACGCCGTCGGTGCCTGCCGGACCGAAACTCCTCACCCGATACGTACGGTACTACCGCCCAGATTGGCCACTCTACGTCCACCTCTCCCCTCGAGAGCCGACAAGACTCGAGTTTGCGTTCCTTCGGGAGCACGGGGAGCGCGTGCACGAGCTCTCGTGCTGGCCCATCCCCTGCGAATCCGCAGACTACCTCGACGCATTCCTGTCGATTCCCCTGCCTAACCTCAGGCACTGCAGTATTGGGCTGGGGCTGTGCGCGACGGTGCATCCCATCAAACCGCTGTTTGGAGGGAGCAAGAACCTCCGCAGCCTCGCGTTTGTCGGGCTCACCTTCATACCCCAAGGGCCCTTCCCTGCCCTGACAACCCTCTACATTGCGGGCGACTGGCGCTGCCGGGGTGCCCCCATCGTTGCAGAAGACTTTCTGAAGCTCCTCATGGAGATGCCGCAGCTTAGGGTGCTGGAGACACGGAACATGGCCAGGTGCATGTACCCCCTCGTGACGCGCGTGAGCCAACGCATACGTCTGGCCCGCCTGGAGATTCTGAAGCTGGTGGATAAGATCAATCCGTTGAGGATGGAGGTGGACGTGCGCCTCATCCATTATTACCGTGTTTTACTGCTTGGCTTCTTGCTTCTACCGAAAACCTGCAGGATCGTTATGGAGCCGGACCATATTGAGCTGCACTGACCACCCGTATTGAACGAGTAGATGGGATGTAGTCCGAATAAAACGTACTTCGTGTACACTGACCAAGTACGGTACGATAGCGCATGTACTTAGTGGCCGTCCCACTGCGATCCAGCCTCCCAGCGCAGGGTTGGCTCTGAATATGACAATTGTGCTAACTACGTCGCAGCGAGAGCTTCGACCTCATCCACGCTGACGCGGATTTGCGAGCTCCAACAACGTCGAGATGACCAGCGCCTGAACGGTACTACCTCGGGTCGGCGACTTCGTGGGGACTTAACGATATTGAGCGGGCGGGAGGAGAGATCCCCGGACTGAGAACAACTTGTATCGATTATCCAACAACTACCTGAAGCGCCTCGATACTACGCCAGGCCAACAGACGGTGTGAGCATTATGCCTCTACTTGCCTCCGGTCGTGCCCAGCCCCATCACCGTCTTGCACGTATCGTAGATCCACCACTGGAAGCCCGTCAGCGTGCCGATCATGACCACGCGTGCGCCCAAGCCCTTCGTCGCGAGCGTGACGATGCCCGTCTCAGACGCGATCTGCGCGAGCGGCTTGCCCTTGTTTGCGGGCTTGCCCATGAGCGACACGACCGAGTCCGCGGGGTGCGAGACGACGGCGCAGACGATGCCCGCGAGGTACCCCGACGCAAAGGTGATGCCAAGCTGAGTCGGCTTGCCGTATGTCTCCTTTGGCCGCGTGAAGATGTGCCGGTAGAAGAGCTCGACGGTGTACTCGAACAGGAAGAACTTCGCCATTGTGTACGGGATCTGCGGGCCGGCGAGCCCGAGTCAGTGAGCGCCCGTATACGTCATCAATGCGATCGTGACGAACCTGACGCGACCAGAGCGGGACGAGGGAGCCAAACGGATACCGCGTCTCTGCCTTGAGCTTGCGCATCTCGCGCATCGCAGCGAGCATGGGGACCGGGAATGTCCCGGGCTGGCTCGTCTGGATCTTGACTTTGGTCATCTCGAGCGGACATAGCGCGATGTCGGCGAAGACCTCGGCGGTAGCAGAGCCTGCAAGCCAGATCGCGCCTTTGTACTTTGCTGAGGCTTCCTCGCCGGCGAGGTTCATGTATACATCTTTGAAGATTTCGTAGAGGCCGTACTTGAACATGCCCTGGAGCGTGTAGCCAACGAACGTCGGCCCGACACCTTTCCAGAGGCCTTTGCCGCCCTCTTCGGCGACAATGGTTCTGGCTCCGCTGAACACGCCCTTATACTTGGTTGGGTTGACCTGTTGTCGTCAATGTGAGCGTCTTTAGCACGAAAATAGATATGGCAGAGAATAGAGACGAGCAAAGTTCGGCCCAGCTGGGCGACTACGCCTCTACATCCGGATGTGCGTGCGGATCATCGGCGCAGACAACGCACTGCAACGGGTACGCTCGAGCCATGGCCGTTAAGCAGATATTCGGAGGAAATGCTCTGTCCAACGGGACGGAGCTAACATCCCAGCGCCATTAATATTCCTTGGACATCATGCACCATCGTGATGTGCTGGGCCTTTCAGCCCCCTGCTCAAATACATTTGTCCGGAGACGCCTCAACAGTGCGGAATGTGACTCTCCACTCACGCCAAGAGAGTCACGTTCGCACCGACCAGTGGTATGACTCTAAGAAAAGGAAGGTTCGGAGAGAGGAGGATACGCACCTGCATATTACATTTGGTAACGTCGAGGGGGGTCATGCCGGCATGAGTGAAGCCGCATGCAAGTCCGCCACTGACCATGCAGATGGTGTAGTACCAACTGTCATGGGGGACCGAATCGCGATACCTGGAAGTCTGATTGTAAGGCCGCTGTGCGAAAGCACTACGGGTTGAACGTTGACGACTTGCCTGGCATTCCACTTGATAGGGGCAGCGAGGTGAGCCATGAGTTGAAGCCGGTTTGAAGTGACAAAAGTCTTCAGAGAGCTAGTGGTTTATAAGGGGATCGGAGGGAATGGTGGATCCTAGACGTTCGGGTAGAGTTGTCCGACCACAGTGGTCGTTGCGTGTATGGGTTCCTTCGCAGGGCTCCATCGCTCCGAATCTGACCGACGTCCACCGCTGTGCGACCAATGAACGAGCTGAAACGAAGTGGACAGATCGCATCGAGTGTAGCTGGCTGTGTCCAACCGATGCCGACGGGGAGTATGTCGTCAGAACATAAGAGTGCTTGTGCCCGTTGTTCCGTCCACGTCAGCCTGCTGACTAATGCGCTTCGTCGGAATGTCGCGCTTGTGGCGTGAGGAAGCGCCTGCGGGCGTCGCGCTCACAGTCGGAACTTGTCGTCAACTTCATGCTCACCTCCGCGATAGCACGCTCGGCCAATCGCATAAGACTGCCTGTAGTGAAGACCGGTTTGAGGCATCCGTGTTCGTTCACGTTGCTAGCTTGAGTAGTCACCAGAGAAGCGCAACCTAGAGCTGGCAATTGAATATTTGAACGGACTCCGTGCCAGTGGTCATGCTCCAAGTTGACAAGTTGGACCCTGATACTCTGAATAGTGAGTGTCTTGTGTTGATTCGGAGTATACAAGTTCGACTCACTCATCTGCTACCAGAATCAGAGCTCGGTGCTGGAGGTCTACTCCGTAGACGACGACAGAGAAGCGATTGCGCTCGTACAAGGCAAGGATATAGGTATGCGCACTTCACATGAAAAGAGGAGAAGAGATTTGACCTGATATCCCACTGCATCACGCCCCCACGCGCCCCACTTGAAGGTCTGCGTCACACGAACCTCGTCTCCGAAACGGGACCCGTGGTTCGGCATCTCGTGCGTTGCTGGTAGCGACGGCTCTTCGCTTGTTGCAGGGCTAACTGGGTCATCCGCGCAGGCCGGAATGCTATGTAATAGTTCCCCGTGTCCCTGGCGCGCTTAAGACCTCGGGCACAACGCATATCAGATACCGTTAACCCCGGAGTTTGACAGCGTCGCATCTCACTCACAAGCTTATCGACTCCCTGTCCTGGAAGGGTGAAGATGTCCAGAATGAATGTGGACTTGCCGAAATACCATGACGATGAGCGTCTGCCCAGAGAAGTTGTACTCTCGCATACCCTGGGGATCCAAGCGCCGTATGGCGCATCGTACGACAGACAATAATTCTTGCATGCACCCTCGTTGCCACGGGGCGATCCCACTCGATCCTTTTATACGCGCCTCACTGACCGTCCGCAGTTCGTGCACTGGCGTCCCGTTTGAGGTCGAGCTCACAACCGCCGAGACGAACGATGTCTGCCTACGCTGTCACCCTCACGGACATTCCAGCCATCAAGAATGCTCCTCTTGTCGGTCTCGCCGAGGGAAATGGCTACTTCTCCAACGCCCAGCTGGCTGGTCTCGTCCTTGGTGTCCCATGGGTCGTCAAAGGCAGTCTCCCCGTTGTCTCCCATGGCGGCCTCAAGACATATGTCTTCCTCGTCACTCTGCTCGGTGTGCCGGTCACTATAGCCTATTGGACCGTCATGAGCATGTACGGTCCCCGCAAGAACGAGAAGGTTCCGCTTCCTGGCCGCGACATCGAGGAGTACATCACTATCAAGGATCTCGAGCTGAAGGCCAAGTACTATGGCAAGGAGAAGATCCCGATGCAGGTCTTCCATGACGCGTTCTTCGACGAGAAGATTGACTTTAATGGTGTGCTCCGATATTCTATTCTACGCGCGATGGTTACTCACGTTCTCCCCGTCCGCTTACCGTCGTGAACATGTCCTTCAGGCGATGTCCTTGAAATCATGGAGGCCCGTCATGACTGGGCGAAGATGGTCTTCACCCCAGAGCTCTTCAAGTATGTCCTCTTCCAGATGCTTCCTGAAGTCATCATGCACTCGAAGGACCAAGACGAAACTCAGATTCGCGACAACTACGACCGTACGTCCGCTGCTTTCCCGTGTGCTCTCTTTCCTTCAATTGACATTCTGGTCTCGTATGAAGGAGGCGATGACTTCTACGGCTGGTACGTTGAAAGTAGACTGTCAATTACTGCATCTTGAAAACATATGGACGCTCAGGTTTCTCGGACCACGCATGATCTACACATCCGGGATCGTCCGCGACATCACCATCGAGGAGTCGTTGGAGCAACTCCAGGACAACAAGCTCACCATTGTCTGCGAAAAGGTCAGTTCGATCATCGCATATACAACTACCATGCATCTAACTAACATTGTTATACCCGCAGCTCAACCTCAAGCCCGAGGACCGTGTCCTCGACATCGGCTGCGGTTGGGGCACCCTCTGCGCCTTCGCGCACAAAAACTACGGCTGCGACATCACCGGCCTCACGCTCGCCCAGAAGCAGGCCGCCTTCGGGAACAAGCGCATCCTCGACAACGGCGGCGACCCCTCCCGCGCACGCATCCTCTGCCTCGACTACCGCGACATCCCCGGTGGGAGCGGCGCGTACACCAAGATCGTCGCGCTCGAGATGGCGGAGCACATCGGCATCCGGCGCTACGGCGCTTTCATGCGCCAGGTGTACAACCTGCTCGACGACGACGGCATCTTCCTGCTCCAGGTCGCGGGCCTCCGCCCGCCGTGGCAGTACGAAGACCTCATCTGGGGCTTGTTCATGAACAAGTACATTTTCCCGGGCGCGGACGCGTCGTGCTCGCTCGGGTGGGTCGTGTCCCAGGTCGAGGCGGCCGGATTCGAGGTGAAGAACATCGACGTGCTCGGCGTGCACTACTCTGCGACGATCTGGCGATGGTACAAGAACTGGGTCGGGAACAGGGAGAAGGTGGTTAAGGCGTACGGCGAGCGCTGGTATCGGATCTGGGTCTTCTTCCTCGCGTATGCGACCATCATCGCTCGGTACGTGTAGGATGCGTCCTTTTTGCGCGTGTTGGCTGATTGCTTGCGTCTGCTTTATGTTGATAGGCAGGGCGGGTCGTCGGTCTTCCAGCTCACGCTCCACAAGAACTTGAACGCGTACCCGCGCATCCTCGGCGTCCCGAGCCACAACTCGATCCACGTCCATCCTGACCGCGAGATTCTGTACGTCAATCCTGTTGGGTTTCACTCACATAAGGCTTACCAAGCACCTTTCCAGTCCTGTTGATTGAGCTGGCGCGCATGCACTGTAGCGATGTTGGAATTCAAGGAGAGCTCGCGGGTCTAACATGTTCAATACCGGCGTGCCGAAATATTCCTTATATCTAGGAGTTGCTTTATGGTTGCTCTACTTTGTGCCTGAGCCGCGACATTCAGGAGTAGTCGCTTGAACTGCAAAGCGCGACGTGTTCATGATCAAGCGCGAAGTGAAGGTTATGCACGTGATCGCGATCCGTTGCTGCGGGCGCTTCGGGCTTCGGAAGTTCCAAGTCGCGATTCGCAGGCAATGCATCACCTTCATCGCCCATCCTCAGCCTCTTGGTGGAACTGCTAGCTATGCCTGTCTCTTTTCTCTCCCTACCACTTGAGCTCATGCTGGATATCCGAGGTCACATCGCCGAATCGGACTTGCGCACACATGCCTGTCTCTACCTGACACATCAAGCAATTGCGGCGATGTACGACTCTGTTAAAGATGCGGACGAGCTTTGGGCTTCTGCATGCTGGAGTTGCGGAATAGGGAAGCTGCCAACGGAACAAGACAGAAGATGGAGAGACGTCGCCATTGAGGTCATCAAGAAGGACGGGTTCTGCACAAACCCTCATTGTGGCGAGGCGTTGCTTGAGCATAACCGTGAGTCCCAACCTGCACCGTCTACATACGAACTTGAGCTCCAGCTGCACTTCTCGTACCGGCTCAGGAGAGTGCATGCGTGAAGCAGCCGCAGACGTCCAGCCTTACCAACCGCTCGATATCCGCGATTACGAACACCAGGCATCGCTCGAGTCCCATCGTGTTTTTGGGCACATCCGCTTTCGTCGTTACGCCTCCCGTCCATATTCTCTCTTGCAAGATGCGCACCTCGAATCCGGCCCCAAAAGATTCACGCCCCCACCTCTGGTGTACAACGACAATTTGATGGGCAGATGCACCGTGACTGTACAACAGCCGCCAGATGACTATCCTGGCCAGTACCTGTCCGATCATCCTCTTGTGGTGCGCTCTTTTGCCACTTCGATCCCGGTCACGTCGATGCTGCTCCTCGACCTCTGTGGTCATCCGCTAATGGAGAGGCTCCTGGCAAAGCCGGACGCAATCACCGTGATGGATGTCCTCGGCGCGATGCATCGCGAGTACGTCTCCTCCCGTTGATCTGTTACGATGCATCATGAGCTGAATACATCCTGAAATATCTGTGCACGTAGTCTGGACCGCGTACTTAACATGGACGAGGTGAACGAGTACGTCAGTCTGCATGCAGACTGTTTCCCCCAGGTCTGGAATCATCGACACGCGTTTCGGACGCTGCGTACGATCCGTGCTTGCCTCAATATTTGGTATGTACCGTATATCATCCATTGGTCCGACGTTGAGGGCTGATGAAACTTATGCGCTCTCCTGAAGCCCATTGGAGAGTCTAGAACATCAGGAGAACACGGAGTTTGGCCCTGCCTTCTCGTTCAGTCAGAACTAGGACTCGGCTTGTCGTGGGAGAAGCGGACACAATGCATATATCATAAGTTGAATTGCGTTGTGGTAGTGACGCTCACAAGACTAGTTCTATCAGGATGCAGTTGATTGCCTGCCCAGTATGTTACATCTTCATAGCAACTTCGATGGAGACCCTACAGCTTCCTCCGCACGACAATCCGCTCTTTCCCAACGTGGTCGGGAAGCGTCTCGGGTGTCACCTCGGGTACGATGTCCAACACCGTCTCCCACCCTTCCCCAAGGACGTCATCGTAATGCTCCGGGCGGACAAAGAACGGGGGGCCAAAGTCCTTGTACGGCAAAATTGGAAAGACCAGCGTGATCAAGTATCCACCGGGTTTGACGAGCTTTGTCATCTGGCGTCCCCATTCGGCCCTCTTGGTTGGCGGAATGGCGACGAAAAACCTACGTGCATTTGAAGAGTTAGCTTATGTTACGCCGACCGCTATCTCCCCTTCGCCGTGTGGGTATGAGCTCGGAGGCGAGAATGGACGCACGTGTAGTCATAGATGAGATCATAGACCGCTACTTCTTCCGAGGCGAAGAAGTCGACCACGTCGAACTGAACTTTAGCGTCAGGAACGCCGGCGGCCTCCAGATAGCTACCGACATCTCTGGTAAGTTCAGGAAGGGTCAGTCCACATTCTCGACTCACCTTCGTGCTGCGTCTACAGCAGAGGAAGAGACGTCCGTCCCCAGCGTGTCGAGGCCTAGGATGGCCGCGATAGCGACGGCGTCGTATCCCTAGGGTGCTCATTGTCAGCTAAGGTGGTGGCATGCGCCACAAGCATCTGAGGCTCACCCTTCCGCATCCGGGGACGAGCGCACGGCCGGTACGAGGGAATTCGACTTGCCCCGACTTGAGGAGACCCGTCAATGCGGGCTGTGGTTTACCGGCATCCCACGGAGTCACGTTGCCTTTCCTGTATGAACGGCCCAGCGAAGTCTCAGCTCCAACCCAGATCGCTGGCCACCGGACGAAGAACGAAGATGTTGAGACGTGCACTGACCAAGCTTCGTCCCAGCCTTGCTCCTGTTTGGCATCGATGACTGCCCGCAGAGCACCGAACTCCGCGTCCGCCTCGGGGCCGAACCACCGAGTATTGATATCTGAGGTCGCCACTGGCACTGGCATATCGTTGGTGTGCGATAGTGTGCGATAGACCACGTAGGAGAAGAGGTGGGTGGTTATGAGACACTCCTCCGCCATGTCCCCATATACATATAGTACCCGTTCGTTAATTATTTTTGACGACGTAGTGCAGGAATACCGATATCGCAGTTCATAGTGGTACATGAGAATTACCTCATTGAAGGTTCAAGGGAAGGCCGCTCCGATAGCATGGAAGTTTGTGGCGAACCACAGAAGCTCTTCGCAGGAGCTATAAGTTGTGACAGGTTCCACGCGCCATCCCCCTAACGGGTAAGGGCTGACATCCGGTGTGACTCGTATCCTGACGTTGTACTCCATCAGTCGGTATGTGGACCGGTCTGCTGAGCGAGAGCTGCGAGATACCGACACCACAGAATGTTCCGTCTCCATTCTACGTGCCAGAATAACTCGTCAGCTGATGAACGTCAGGCGGCACTCAATGCCGGCAGTTTTCGAGATCAATCGTTAGGTGATGATGAGCGTGGGGTCAGCTAGTAGGGTGGTGCTATGTATCAAGAAATCTAACTGCTCAGTTGGGTTTCAGGACGCCAGCTCTACGTGGGATTACGCCAGCCGAGAGACAAGGTGCGTGAAGGGATGTCGAGAGCGGTACCAAGATGGTGATAAAGCAGTTCGTTAGTTAGTCGCCATGCGGTGCCACTCAATTGTATCACTCTCTTTGGTCACTTCCGCATTCAGCGATGTGTTCAAGATTATCCACCACCCCCTCAGTATGGATACCAAGGTACTTCCACTCGCTGATTCCCTTACAGCATCCCGGCTTTTGACGTCAGGTTGGCGTCCTTCTTGTCGTCCCGACGGCGTAGTACTATTGCCCACGGCTTCTGCTTCCCTTACACGTGCGCGTCCGACTCCGTTTCATAGCACGGGCGTGCCTGGCCTGTCGCCCTCCCGTCACTCGTCCTCATGTCTCCCGAGAAGCTCAATTGCCTGATAGCGTCACGAATTGCATCAACCGGCGGTCACCTTGAACGCCAACGGGCCCGTTCGTACGGGCTGCGCCAATTGCTCATACGTACGCTACGCCACCTGCCATACGCGCCATGCCATATACCAGGATCCGGTCTATGACGAGACCCACAACCACGATGGATTCCGGGCCAAACTTGACCATTGGACTGATTCTTGACGCCCCGTGTTGAACGTTGAGCTTCCAACGCGGCGTTGTCCGGGTGAGCGCAGCTGTGACCGGGATCCTCCGAGTCACGGGCGCCAACACCACTCATGGCACTTTCAGCCTGAGACGGTCAACGGATGACCTGGTCCCTCCGGCCTTCCTCTGCGATAACCTTCACCCTTGACTCAAAGCCCGGGATGTGCGTTCTCATCCTCATATCATGCTGCTTTTTTGCTGACTCGCAGAAGCAGGAATAGAGCCAGGTAGTCTGCTTACATGTTTTATCATCAATGTTACTAGTACTCCATGTCCGACTCTCTCCTCGAGTCAGGCTGTTACTCCCCATTACGTGGCACATTGTCCCCATTGACGACTAATGACTCATTGTACCCTTATGTGAGTGCTCACTTTTAGAGCTCAGAGTGGCTCAAAAGATCTTGTGCTTGCAGCATCATCTTTTGCCTGTGTTCCGTATAAAGCAAAGCTAACGCCGTCTCGCGAGTGTATGGTCTACTTCTTCTCGTCTACAATCTCATGACGCTTCTTCGTGGCTCACGCATTCTTCCCATCGAAATTCTCCTCTTGATCAAGCACTCAATCCATCCTTCTGACTTGCGGACACATGTCTGCTACTACCTGAGCAGTCCGAAGATCGCGTTGCTGTACGACTCCGGGAAGGAAGGAGACGCGTTCTGGGAGCTCGCATGCTGGCAATGCGGGATCGGCATGCTCCCCTCGGACGAGGAGTCTGACAAGTCGTGGAAGGACATTGCGATAGATTGCATCAAGCGGGACGGATTCTGTACATCTCCTTTGTGCGGAGAGAACCTGCTACGTCTCAACCGTGAGTGCTCTATGAGAAACTTATGTCAAATGCTGAACGTCAATTTATCCTCAGGTCAAAACATGACTTGCGCAGAGCAGGACCTGGACCTTGCGCCACTCGAAGTCTTCCTCGACGCCGACCCGGAAGTGACCCTCACGGTGCATCCGGGGCTAGAAAAGATCGCGTTCTCGAGTGCTCGTGGACCGACCTCCGTTTTGAAAGACGTATCATCCTGGTCTATTGAGGCGGCCGACCATGGTATGCTCGGACGACATCCTCTGCTATACCACAGCTTCGCGACGTCCGCGCCCACCGCCAAGCTAACGCTGCGGCTCGTCGTGCAAGAGGACCAATTCGCGATATCGCGCGAGAATGCAATCACGGTGTTCGATGTTGTGAGCAGTGTCCACGAACTGTATGCCCTCGACTCTCTCAGCTTGCTTGTGATTGAATCGCTGATACACTTGTATGGAAATGCCTAGCTTGGATGAGCCACTCACGGTCAAGGAAGTCGCTAACTACTTGCACTTCCACGAGGAGTGTCTACCCGCGAACGTCAAGAGGTCTCTGTTCGCTCCCTTCCATCACCTTCAAACACTCCGAGACCTGCTAAGAATATGGTGTGTGATACCCTTTGCTGTTTGCTGTTGTCCAGTAGCCCAATTTGAACCTTCTTTATGGTAGCCCGATACGAACGTTCACCCACTGCGGAGATGACGAGGATCATGGCCCCATCTTCGAGGTGTCTTTGGGGTGTAGCAGGTAGTAGCGACTATCACATCATCATGCATCCCCACATGTAGACCTTACCATGCTGATTGCACTCTGTAAGAAGTAAGATCATGAGGGACTCAAGGCGTGTGCATCAGCCTGATGATACGCCGCAATACTGATACACCGACGCAGAGAACCCCATCGAGTTATGGCGAATATCCTGCTGATATCCCGGGATTGGTCTTGTTGACGCATTGCGATTGACAGCATCTGGCAATGGCACGGGTTGGCATCCTCGCGAGAGGCGTTGCTGAGAGTCAAACCGGCATGAGCGGCCCGGCTGTTCCCACATACTTGGTCAGCGCTAGTACCTGGCTAGTACCTGGTCTGCTGTTCCGCCGCCTACCGCTTACCCTCTTGTGCTTGCGGAGGATATTCTGAGGAACGAAGAACCAGAGGCTGGTTTACGAGCCTACTTGCGGAGATCAGGCATACTCCATTCACCGCAGTCATATCATTAATTCCCCTCCCCTCCGAGTACCATGAACGCCGCAGTCTCCGGAACGCCACGCCATCGAATCATCCGTATCATCGAGAATGCCGAAGCACTCGCATCCGACCTCCTTCAGGAGCTGCAGTACTTTGAACGCGGAGAAAGGTACATTAACCTTTGATGGGAGCTTGTTTCATAGAACTGAACGGTACCGTCACAGCGAGGTGGATCTTGTTGCGGTGTGTGGATACACGAGACTATTATAGGAGTCCTGCAAGCTGATCATACTCATTCTTAGTTGCAGACCATCGATAGAATCCTACACAACGGGTTCGAGACGATTCGTCGCATGATGAACGCCTCCTTGCCAGTCAACACGTTGCCTCCCGAGCTCCTCGCGACCATCTTCGCCCTCGTTCCGGAACCTTTCGATATAAGAAAACACTGGCAATGCGATCCTACGCCCATATTGAACCCCGATAGTCTGTTCGACGTCCGTCAGCTGCGCTCCATCGTCGGGGTATGCCACCGGTGGCGGGAAGTTGCCTTCTCGACACCCTGGCTATGGTCTGTGCTGCTGGACAGGCGGGGTAAAGACAGGGATGGCATTGTGGACACTCTTCCCCTCCACCGGAACTACCTGGAGCGCTGTACGGGTGGGCCCCTTTCCGCATATATCGAGGGTCCTATGTCACCATACACGTCGAAGATCCTTCGCACACCGGCCCTTGCAGAACGCATACGCGAGTTATGGTTCGACTGTGGCTACTGTCGGATGCGGGAGGACGTTATCACGCTCCTCTCAGCAGTGACCGCCTCATTCACCAACCTCGAATACTGCGGCCTCACGGTAGGCGTTCGATTGCCACAGCCACCCTTCAAGACGTTTCTCGATCACACACGTGTCAAACGGCTACGCCTCGACACCATCGACTATATTCCCTCCTGCGGCATTCCCTCACTCACACACCTCGCCATCTCTGTCTACGAACTCTTTCACCAGCCTATGTCCCAGGTCTTGGATTTCATCGCTGCCTCAACTGCGCTCCGCGAGCTGTACATGACCGGGTTCAGCTCTGTAATTGACCGGCTGGAACGGCCGCCTGTCGATCGCGTACCAGGTGGTCCGGTTCACTTGCAGCAACTCCAGCGTTTCATCTTGAACGACATTCGGTTCTATCGCTGCAACGATCCAGAGTCTGATCCAATGCGGAAGCTCTGCACGATGCTCTTCACGAACATTGTCATCCCTTCGACCTGTGTGGTCCGCATCGGGGACATATTTCCGTCAACGCTCCTACGATGCTCCCAGGAACTCATACATCTCACGCGCATACCCACCACGCATATCCTCATCCGGCACATCCACACCGATTTTGACCAGTTCTGCGCATTGTATGCGTGGAGTCCGCGACGAGCCGAGTACACCTGTTTCCAAATGGGCATGACGTCGATGGGCGCGGTCAGCACTGCAGAGCTACGAGACGCACTCGGACCTGCGCTGTCGCAAGCCCCTCTCTTCTCTGCGGTCGAGGAACTCTACATTAACGTCGCGTATGCTCGCGGTCAAGCATGGAACAACACGATGTCCCATGCCATCTTTCCGAACCTTCCGCATCTCAAGGTCCTCGTAGTCGAGTCCGACACACCCATGTCCATGACAACCGTCTTATGTGCTTTCAACGTCAGCCATGGAGGCAGGGGAGCACCGAAAGATGTTCAGAGTATCTGTTGCCCTTTGCTTGCCACCATTGTGGCGACATGCCGGTCGAAAAAGGACATCGAGTTCATGCGACAGCTGGCCAGATCGCGGGCAGCTGCCGGAACCCCGTTCAGCAAGCTATACCTCGATGTCGTGGCGAACAATTGGGGCGGAATGAGAGAGTACGATCTACATGGGGAGATGGTGCGGATGCTGAGCGAGGATGAGGCGAAGTGGCATCGATTGCAATGGAGGATGAAGGAGACCGCGCCGGCAAACTGGCCGGACTGGACGGACGACGAGCCTCAGCTCACATGAATCAATTTCTGTAATATACAATTGTTGCGTGCATCTACCATGTGGCGCCGAAGTTCGCGAGCATGGGAACTGAGGTCAGACGAGAGCATAGCTCATGTTTCCTGTGAGAATGGACGATGAATGTTATTAGTTACAGAGCTCGTAGAAGCGCAATATACAGTGATACGATCCGCTTTGTCTACTCCGGGTTCGCGCCGGCGCCGAAGACCTCAGCATGGATCCGAGCGCTGTCAACCCCTCTCGCCTTTAGACCCTTGAACATGTCCGCCATGAACTCCTCCGGCCCGCAGACGTAATACTGCGCGGTCGCGTCATCCAGCCGCAGCATCTCACGATCGACCTTGTCGAGGTCCAGCCGGCCCCGCACGTCATAGTCCTTGCCCAGCACGTCGTCCGGGCTTGGCTCGGAGTAGAAGACGGTCTTCCGGACCTGCTCGGGGTGCGCCGTTGCGACGGAGGCAATGTGCGCCTTGAATGCGTGCACACGGCCGTTGCGGACGGCCTGGACCCAGCTCACAGCGCGCTTCGCTTGCGCCTGCGACTCCGAGTCGTCCCGGACGAGCGTGTTGAGCATGGAGAGCATCGGCGTGAGCCCGACGCCGGCGGAGAGGAGGACCACCGGGCTGGAGGATGAGTCGAGGAAGAACTCGCCGAAGGGGAACGCGAGCTCGATCGTGTCGCCTTCGTTGACCGTCGCGTGGAGCAGGTTCGACATCATGCCCGGGTGGGCTGACTGTGCGGTGTCGACAGTCCCCGAGGGAGTTTGAGTTGGGACGCCCTGCTCGCGCTTGACGGAGATTCGGTAGTGGTTCGGGTTCGGGGCGTCGGAGAGGGAGTATCTGAGCGAAACACAGTCAGCGACGACGTAAACCACAAAGCGGCAGAGTGAGCACGTACTGTCGGTTCTGCATCACGCCGAGCTCAGCACAGAATCGCTGCACGGAGATGTACTGGCCGGGGCGGTACGGCTCAAGCGGCTTGCCGTCCTTTGGGCGGAAGTAGAAACTGGTGATCTCATCACTCTCCTTCACCTTCTTCTCGACGACGAACTCGCGCCAGCCTGTCCATCCCGCGGCCTCATACAGCTTGCGCTCAAGGTCGATGAAGATGTGTGCGAGGTTCCAGTAGGCGGTCCCCCAGGCGTCGTAAAGGTCGCCCTTGAAGGTGTCGGCGCCGACGACGTGCGTAATCGCCTCCATGAGATGCTGCGCGACGATTGCGTACTGCGAGGGCTGGATGTGGACCGAGGCGTGCTTGTGCGCGATGCGCTCCACGAGGGGGAGAATTGGCGTCAGGTCCTCGATGTGCGACGCGTACGCGTAGATGGAGCGTGCAAGGGCTTGCGGCTGGTGACCTCGCTGTGTAGTAGACATAAGTGTCAGCAGTGGTATGATACGGCGATGAGGTGAGGACGTCGTACCACTTGCTTGCTACGGCTGAAAATATTTTGGAGCTCGGGGTGAGCGGAGAGCATCTGGTCGTACATACGCTTGGTGATGGCAACTCCATGCTCCGCGAGTACAGGGACGGTCGCCGTTATGAGCTTGCGCTGCTCGGCGGTAAGAGGGGGAGGGTGAGGAAGGTCGTCTCCGGTTTCGCAGACTTTGCCCATGTTGATGATGTTGAGTGGTGTAGAGAGGCTTTCTGTAGATGTGCTGTCTGACCGAACTTGAACCACAAATGCAACATTATATAGACAAGTGTACGCGCGCCAAGCTGCTCAAACAGTCGGAATTAGTCGTGTTGAGCTCGAACGGGCCAGACCAGCGCGCTAGGCATCGGTGAACACAAGGTGGCGGAATGATCGGGCTTACCTCAACGCGACGACAGGCGCGGCAGGTAGCGGCAGATCCAGTTAGAGACCATCTTGAGTTGCCGTGACTTGCAGAAGGCGAGCTCTAGATCTCAAGGTGCACCAGGCTGTAGTCTCGTACACAGTCGCCTCCACGTGTGTGGAGGCGTTTGATCCGAGCCTGGGTCTTTGAGGGCCTGTGCAGTCACTACTAGGGGAGCTGAAAAGGAGGCGTTTGGCATATCCATGAGGACAGCCAGTCATGGGGCGGACATTTTCAAAGAGACTCCGCGTCCGTCCGCACCCGCAGCTCCTCCCGTACCGATCACACCATCCGCATGCTGGCTGGGTTCCTCGTCTGCCCGAAACGAACATTCGTGAATGGGGCACATGAGCAGCGCCACCATGGTCCAGACGCTACATGGATGCTGTATATTGAAGCTCGGCCAGGCTGAGGGAAGGTCTCGAAGTCAGCACCGGCGCGGCGGACACGGCGAGGATTCCCTATGTCGGGACATGTGTCGTAGACTTAATAGCCAATTGCTAGACGTTGGGCATGAAAATGACTATAGGAAGACGAGCTTAGGGGCTACGCGTCGTCAATCTCGGCCCGTTTCAAGGCTCTTGTCACAGAAGAGGTCGGCAAGGTATCCACGGCCACAGGCAAGCGGTCGGGGAGGGCATCGGCAGGGAGAGCCCCCGACTTGGAGGGACTCGGAGAACCTAGCAAAGGAGAGGTTTATAGTGAGCGAGGGCACGTACGTATATGAAGACGGACCTGAGCACCATCGCCAGTACCCTCCCAGAACATCCACCCGGCTAGTATTCCCCTTGCGTTGGAAGGGACGACGCGATTGCGTCGGTAATTCTCGGTGCTTTGGTCACCCGTTGCGTCGACACGAGAGGGGAGCGTGTTGCGAAGTCAAGCTCAAGAGCGGGTGCCTCCGACCAGTTGAGCAGTACCAGAGCGCATGAGATGAACGTATAGCGCCATTGTCGAGGAGTCATACATAGACTTGGAGTTGGGCAAAGGTAGGACGCCGAGTCCACGCGTTACGGTTCACTGCGAAGGACAAGTGCAAAATAGAAACTGCGACGATAGAGAGTCGAACCGAGACATCGACGCGTCTCGCGCGCCAATCCGCGGTTATGTATGAAGTCGCGACGCGTTGCGGCACCAACTCTTCGAATTCTCTACCCACCATCATCCTTGACACATTCATCATGCTCCCATTCCCTCTGGAAATCTTTCTGGTCATCAAAGTATGCATCGGTGACGACGACCTGCGGACCCACGTCTGTTTCTACCAGGCCGACCGTCGAATTGCCAAGTTATACGACTCGGACAAGGACGTTCTGGGCGCATCTGTGTTGGTCCTGCGGCATCAGCTAATTCGCTGAAGAGGATGGCTACCCCGACGACGATACTACTACAGACTACTGTCTATGAAGCTGGTTAGCCGCGATGGCTTCTTCTCACACCCGGACTGGAGACGCGCTCCTGGAGTATAATCGTACGTGGCTATGTAGTATTCTATTCAATCGAGGTTGACCTATTGCTGATGCTTACTGCCGTCTTGCAGGTCGTCTTTGCTGCCTCACAATGACCTTCAGGTCAAAATCCCGTACTAGTAGCTACCACCCTCCACAGAAACTCATATGCGCAAATTCGTCTAGCTCCATTCAACAATTACACAATGCATGCGGAGGACGCCCATCAATTTGCGGCCTGTTGATCACCGATTTCCAGACCGCCACCTTCAAGCTGGAGAGCTGTACAATGTCAAGCCAAGGCCTACATAAGGGATGTGTTGGACAACGTCTCCGCGGCGGGGTACAACACGCACCGTTGGGGTTCGAACCGAGACAAGGACGCGCGCTTCGCCCGCAATATGAAAGGTAACCGGTGCATCATGCACATGTCCCGTACGGCGTTCCTCTGTCTGCCTCCATCCGCGCCACTCATGCTGAATTCGCTCTCGCTCCCATTCCCCCTAGAGATCTTTCTGCTCATCAAAGAATGCATAGCGGACGACGACCTGCGGACCCACGTCTGTTTCTACCAGACCGACCGTCGAATCGCGAGGATATACGACTCCGACAAAGACGCGGACAAGTTCTGGGCTCGTCTTTGTTGGTTCTGCGGCATCAGCTACTTAGCTGCGGAGGACGGCAGCCCTGACAGCAGCAACGATCCGGGATTCTGGAAGAAGCTGTCTATCAAGCTCATCAATCGCGACGGGTTCTGCTCTGACCCCGAGTGCGGGGAGGCGCTTCTTGAGTACAATCGTGAGTGGCACCCCTTCGAGATTCTTGCTGAGTGACCAACATATAACGCCCCAATAGGACTCCGTATACGCGTGTCTGCGCCCGTGTTCGACTTAACGCCTCTCACCACTTTCGAGGTGGACTCGATTGAGGAGGAATATGACAACCCGCAGCTCGAAATGCATCGCGTGATTAGTCACGTTGCCTTCGCCCCGAAGCCGATGGAGAATGATGGCCTGTCGACTCCCGCCGTTTTACTAGAGACCTCGCTTCGTGAAGACACCCGCTATGTGGACACCAATGCGCTAGTCAATCATCCCCTCATCGTTCGCAGCTACGCGACCGACGTTCCGATCGACAAAGTCTCCCTGGCACATATTGCCGGGCATAATCTTTCGCCGAGTATTGGCAGCAAGACTGGAGTAACCGTCTACGACATCTTGTCTGCGATCCATCACGAGTATGTTCATGCCATCATGCTGCGCGACATTGCTCTGGGCTGACCAGCGTTCGTACCGTCATCAGCTTAGATATACCGGTCGCCAGTGTCGAGTCAGATCTACCGGAGTACTACGACTACATTGAGGACCATGAGGAATGTCTACCGACGCACTGGACGCCGTCACAGAAAAATGAAACCCAACAGACGCTGCGAGGGATTCTGAGTATCTGGTACGTTGCACGCATCATAGTATTAGTGTCCTGACGTTGAACCACTTTTTCAGCCCCCTTACTTGGTTCGACAATACTGACGGAATGGTGGACCCCGACTACGGTTACTTCTTTGACGTCTATCTGAAATGAGGCTACGTCGAAGTCACGGGTTTCCAACATAGCTGAGCTGAATGAATGTACTTACTCAGGCTGTCTTGCACGATATGCACTCTTAAATTCACCGGATTTGGCCAGGCCATCCCTCACCTGATCACCCGCGAACAACTTGGTGCCACACTGCGACGGCACTGCACCACAAGGACGACGGCATTGGGCAACAGCTACCGTCGGACGATATCCAAGAGTCGAGGTCGTACACCCCTCCTGAGACGAGGCGTTCCGTAATTGGCGTCGATAAAGCTCAGCAGCCGCACTGGGGACTTGACTGTTGAGGACAAGAAGGTGAGATCACTTGACGGAACCGCGCGCGTCTCTGGCCACGTGGCGGCCGCAGCGCATGGGCGGACTCCTTCCTCCTCCTTCCCGTCCCTGTTCGAGCTTCAGCTTCTCCTAATTCTCGACATCGCCGGCATTGATGGTCAGCGTTCTCCTCGACCGCTCGAGGCATGACTATGCACTCCAGCTCTAAATCCGCACCGCTGATGGAATGGCCGCCGATACGCGGACCGCCGACGCCAGGCTAGTACTGAGTGCTAACCTCCGAGATGTGGTCTCCTGCCAGCATCGGGCCGGACGCGTATGGCTGACATGGATGCTGGACGCATGCGCGTTCGCCCGCTGGACGGTACGCTGGTCTCGAATCGCGAGCGGAGGCTGACTATATAAACGTCAAGGGGCGAGTAGAGTGGCACTCATTCGCGGGGTGCTCTTGCCGCTGTGCACTGACCATCTCTTACGCTCTACGACGCCCACATTCTCGCGTCTGACACTCACCGCGTCACCATGCGACTGCTGCTGGCTGCCGGGGTCCTTGCTACAGCTTTCCTTTGCAGAAGCGCGGTGGCGTATCCGTACCCCGAGAAGATCTATGGCGTGAACCTCGGTTCATGGTTACTACTCGAGCCATGGATGCTCCCTCAAGGTAAAGGTTCCTAACATGTTTTCAGCCGTTTTATGTAGCTCACCGATTTCATGAATATAGAATGGGCTGATATGGGTGGAGAGAACAATTGCCCCTGCGCGACTTGCATCGGGTCCGAATTGTGAGTGTCCGGATCTGTATGAGCACATAGCATGAGGCTGACTTGGTGGCACATAGCGCACTTGCCCAGGCTTACCCAGATACTGTGGATCAGCGTTTTGACAAGCACTGGTGCGCGTCGTATGAGTCTCGCACTTGCGGATACTAATCGTAGTCTAGGTCAACATGGTTCAATCAGAAAGACGTCGACGCGCTGGTGGAGGCCGGCATCAATACGGTCCGCATTCCTGTGAGTCATACTCAGATGTCGTCTAGATCCTCCTACACATACCAACTGACTATATGCGCTCCGGTAGCTCGGATACTGGCTTGTAGAGCGCCTCGTCGACCGTAGGACCGAGTTCTACCCTCGCGGAGGTATCCTCCACCTCGTGAGTACCACGAAAACTCCAAACTGGTCTCCGGATCGAGCGCACACTGATCTCGTGAACGGCGGACCTTCAGCAACGAGGCGTCAAGGCGTTGAAGAACGCCGGTATTGCCGTGATTCTGGACCACCATGCGCTTCCGGGTGCACAAGCAGTGAATCAGCAGTTTGCCGGCCGGTGCACTAATGACCCGCAGTTCTACGTGAGTACCTGGGCCCGACGTGCTCGTCATTCGATTCTGACCAGGAGATGCAGACGACGTACAATTACCAACGAGCGCTCGTCTGGACGGCCGTGATGACCGCGGTCTCCCACCTGGACCCTGACTTCGAGTCCGTCTTCGCGATCGAGGCAGTCAACGAGCCAATAATGGACGCGTTGCAGACCCCTGGTTATGGCGACTGTACGTCCCCGTATGCTCGTCAGGTGGAAGTTCTCTCACGCAGATTTGGCCCTCCAGTCCAAAAGAACTTCGTCCAGACCATGCGCGCCATCGAGTTTCTGCTGGGCATCAATGTGCAAGGCCTCGACGTCGACATCAAATTCTCCCCATCAGCTTCCAATGTCACAGCTGCCATGTCCGACGCCGTTGCGGGATCGGCCAAGCTCAACAAGGAGGTCGCGGATGCGCTCCTGGCCTCGATTCCCATTCTCGTCGAGCTAAGCAGGAAGCTCAACTTCCGTCTGGACTTCCATGGCGTGCCGAGGAGGCAGAGGCAGCCTCTCATCACCAAGTATGTCTCGTGTAGTCCTCTTCGTTCTGGTGTTCCGTTCACTAACCCTCTTGGCGTGCACTCGTCGCAGCTTCATGGACGTCAACTGGCAACACAACAACCCGCCGAACCCAGCGAATGCAGCGATCGGGCCGGCGGCATACGACAACCACCTGTACTACAGCTTTGGGGTGAGGTCGTCGTGCTACTCTCCAATGCACTTCGTCCTGATAATGTGATTTTAGGGCGTTGCGGATGCGAACGAGCTGGCGTACATGATCTCGATATGCAACCTCGATCGCGTGGAGAGAGACGCCGCGGTAGGGGACGCGCCTCTCTGGTTTGGCGAGTGGGCGCTGCCGACGCAGTTCAGTGCGTCGGACGAGTTCCTGTTCAAGTGGGCGGACGCGCAGAAGCTCGCATACTCGAAAGGTCGAGGATGGATCGTGAGTCACTGGCTTGTATGCCCCTTCGTTATGAGGCTGATACCTGGCCATTAGTTCTGGAACTTCAAGACTGAAGTCTCCGCACTTGCGGGGGACACTCCTCGTCAATGGTAGGTGCTGTTCGCATTCACATTCACATTGATATCGTGACGCTGACCTGGAGTGATCGTTCAGGTCCTACTTCGAGGGCCTCAGGCGTGGATACCTGACGAAGGACCCATCCAAGCTGCACGATCCCGATGTATGCGCGCCCTACATCGGCAAGACGTATACGGGCACTAGCAGCGCCGCTGCATCTGCATCATCGAACTCGTCATTTCCGTCTTCTAGTCCGGCGTCGGTGCCCCCATCTTCCTCAGTCACCGCCTCTGCCTCTACTTCTACATCTTCGTCGGCCTCTGTCTCTGCCTCCGTACCCGCGAGCAGCTCTGCAGCTCCCGCGTCTACGGTCGCATTCTCCCCATTCCCCGATCCAGTACCTTCCAGTGGTACCGTCACATCGCGTTCAACAGACAAGGCTCCGACGTTCTCCCAGTCAAGCCAGTTTACGACAGCGGCAGCATCTGGGTTTTGATATGCGTGGCAGGGCCATCGTTGGTGGGAGACATGCAGGAGGTGTAGTTCTCGACTCAAATGGGAAAGTCCATGTTGTTGTATGTACTTGTAAGTAGAACATGAACAAGCGAACGTGTAGCAGATTATGAAGGTCTGCGGTGAAGGTCTGCGGTGGGTACTGGGCACAGTGCCCATAGCTGTGCCCAGTTAGCGGGAGATGGGTGAGCCTCGTCGCTGCTGCTGCCTCAGGCCCGCGATTCGGACGTCACGGTAGTCTCCTTAGCATCTAATCCAGGGCTATCGGCGCGCCATAGTACCTGAGAACGCCCTGACCGAATCCGATGGTATACTTGACCTGCGCAATGTACAGTGGTCAACACGAGCAGCAGAAAGATATGCTATGCGGTACGCACACAGATGGGGGTGTCGTGGGCCATGTATATTGTCACCGTTCTCGATCGGGCTGGGCATTTTGTGAAGCGCGAGACTATGTCTATGCTGAACGAGAGCTCGACCGGCTTGACCAGCTCGATGGTCACGTTCGTGTCGTCATCGTCGTCTGAATCCGCGTCGGAGTCGGAGTTGGAGTCGGCGGGACTTGCCTCGGTCGCGGTTGTTGTCTTGACACAGACGGTGGTCTCGGCTCCTCTGTGTGTCGAGGAGAAGGTGATGGCCTCTTTGGACACTTGGACACGGACTTTATTGGAACCAAGGAGAGACACGGCTCGGAGGGCGCGAGCGAGTCGACGCGAGGGCATGGTGATCGTCGCGTCCCATTTGGTGTCTGGGATGCTCATTATGTCCTTGCCTTCCTCCTTGAGCTTGAGGTGGTACGTCTTAGCAAATCGTGTTCCTGTCGGAAGAATGAACAACCGGCGAGAAACATGACAAGTCCGCGGATACGTACTGATACCACGCTTAGTGAACGTGAGCGAGAGATCGTCAGGGACATCACCCCTTGCGCTCAGCGTGCAGTAGTCTGCTGGTTTGCCGCGTGCTAGAATGTTGAGGAGCGAGAGGACGGGCACACCAAGTCGGACGGGCAATGTATCGGCATTCTCGTATCGAAAACGCTCGAAAGCTGAGGTAAATAGATGAAGGTCAATGAGACTGCAGTGGTCATTGCTCATCACCTGAAGTGTCTGGCTCGAGGTATTAGCTCGTTCCGGCGCATGGTACTGATAGGAAGCTTGTGTGAATGACGCACAAGCCCCAGGTTAGAGACGTCGAGGTCTGCCTTCGATGTGAATGCCTCGACAGCTGTCGGGATACTAGTTCAGCAAGCACCATAGTGGAGTTGATCGCCACCAGTTACACTGACATTCAAACACGCGCTTGAGAAGCGTAGTGCCTGCGAATGTTGCCTCAAAAATCATGGTCGTCGAGTTCAAGACGCGCTTCAGCAGGGCGACACGAAAATGACGCGTTGTGTCACCATGTGTGACAGTCGCGTTGTGGTGTTCCCACGCCCCCGAATTGTATCTCTGGTCTGGACCGGGCTCGACCAAGAGTCAAGAGTCTGCGACGCTCATCTCCTCCCACTGGGACTCCGGAGTCTCCTCTCCTGAGTCTCCTCGTCCTCTTGTTGACCTCCGGAGGGCATCGAACAAACCACGAACGCTCTTCATCAGCTCTCCATCAGGTCCCCACTGGGTCCCCACAACGACGAAGCCGACAATGTCGACCAATGTTGCATTTCCTGCGGAGATTTTCCTGGCTATCAAGAGTTTCATCCCAGTGTCTGACCTCCGCACACACGTATGCTACTATCAAGCAAGCCCCCGCATTGCCGCCCTGTACGACTCTGATTCGGATCCCGACTCCTTCTGGCACCAAGCTTGTTGGTACTGCGGAATTGGCTGTTCGCAACAGCTTGATGGCGATCCCGCCGCACCCGGATTTTGGAGAGACCTGGCTATACGCCTGATCGAACGGGATGGGTTCTGCGAGCACCCGCATTGTGGGGAGGCACTTCTGGCGTATAACAGTGAGTGCTTCAGTTTACATGGAGGCCGAAGAGTAGTCTACACAATCCTTCTGCAGGGAAACGCGTGGAACAAGCCTTGAAGACGACGAAACCACTCTCGGTGAAGCAGTATTGGACTGGGGAGGACATGTCGCCCGAGATAGTCGGATCTATGCACCATGTTTTGAGGCTACTCGAGTTCTCCGACGAGGATGGACCACCGACGAGTCTCTCCGTGCTCGCTCAAGCCCGCATTCGCGCGGAGGGAATTGACGACATCGATGCGGAAGACCAGGGACAGACTGCTATGTTCGTAGATCACCCTCTCCTATCTCGAAGCTTCGCCACGGAGATTGTAACGAACGAGATCGAGCTCGGGCTTGGGGATGGGATGATTCGCTCCAGGGTGCTGGTGTGCAACCGCTACGGCGTGACTGTACTCGACGTCATCGCGGCCGTACACGATGTGTATGTACTCTTTCAGGTTCCGATTGACCTTCGCCGCCAACTGCTGCCGCACAGACTCGACGACGGTCCATTGCTGTTCGATGACCTATGGGATTTTGTCAAGAACCATAAAGCACACTTTCCGGATTGGTTGTGGATGCGAACCGTCTTTGAGCACTTCAACACCCTCCGTGCGGTACATCGCGTGTGGTAAGTGCCCTCTGTGTTGTATGCGGTGACCGAGCCGAGTTCATCAGAATGGATGTTGCAGTCCTATAGAAGAGTTCCGCTATTCGTTGCCCATGACGGCATGTCGCAGAGTCCCCTACTTCATTGTAGTACTCAAGTAGCGACTCAAGCCCACCACCTGTCACTCTCAACAACCGCCGCAGTCGACACCGCTCAATAGGTAGCTGCTTGTGGTCTATGCGTTGCCCCCTCGCTGACTATACCCGGCCAAGAGCTTGTTTTCTGAGGCGTCCATAGTACAGTCATTCGATCCGGGATCGCCTTAACGCTGCCAGCTAGGAGCGAGGACGTGTGAACCGCACAACGATTGGGCTGAGCTTACACGCGAATCCATCGAACGGCCCTCAAATCCTCCTCCCTACCCAAGGTAGCCTGCTTCCGCGCACAATGCTGTATCGGACACCGCGTGTCGCACGGACCTCCCACGCTGCAGTCTCGCGCTTCGTCACCTATCCTCGACTCCTCAGTGGAGCTCGAAGCATCTTGCGACGCACGGAGTTCACCTACTCAAACACTGCCGATTCCTTCTGTCCGGGAGCTCACCATGACGCCGCTAGTCGAGATCTGTGTCCAACAAGGACACTAACACCATCTTTTTAACTCCATATCGATACGCGTCAAGCGGTAGTGGGTCATGAATCGGTGCTACATCCGTCACTCTACTTGCTCGACACCGCAACCGCCTAGGAACTCCCTTTGGCCGCTACGAATCGTGGACGCCTCCACAGCGGCGGCCTATTGAGGCATTCTACGCCTCGTCCCGCCTTTTGGCCCTCGGCACGTCCCCGTGGGCTTCGTGGCGCCACTCTACCCCCGGCCTTTAGGGCGCCCTGCTCCAGTGGATCGACCGGCGCGGACCAGTCGATGTGGGTGTGCTCTGCAGCCGGGGATCGCAGGGGCGCAGCTGGCTTGCCAGGGCGGTGCGAGAGGACGAACGCAGCGAGCTGAGCACGGACGAGGCTGGGACGACGGGGAGCGGCCTCTTGTTCGCGCGCGGCGTCCTTGGCTGCAGGTAGCAGGAAGCGGGTACGGGCGCGCTGCACATGGGAGGCAGGAGCCGCTGCGAGCTTTCTGGGCTCGCGGCCGTGGCTTCCGCGCGAACGTGCGAGCTGCGTTGGATAACGTGGGGCATGTGAGAGCCGCGGCCTGGTCGACGTCACTCGCGGGCGCGACTGGAGGGTCTGCATACCTGGGACAGACGTGGAACGGTGTTATCGGACCCATGGACGAGGCCTTCGCCCGATGGCGCTGTCGAGGAGGCGAGTGCTGGAAAGGAGGCGACGCAGGTTGGAGCGGGTCCCGACTTCGGCTTATGCGACGTCCTATGCGTCACCGACCTGACGATGGAAAGTCGCCCTATACGGGTACGAGCTCGATACACGGGCGGGGGCGGCCGACGGAGGGGAACGTCGTGCTCGCCCGCGCCGCTGGAGTCCGTTGGCCGTGTAGCGTGGTTGGAGCGGCCCACGACGGCAAGTGCGTGTGTGGAGAACATCTTCTTGAGGTTTGCGCTGGATCGGACTGACCTGAAATGCAGGGGTCCGGACCACTGTCGTGCGGAAGGTGCGCGTTTGCCAGTGGAGGACGCGGCTTTGAATGCGATGGAGGCTGAGACCTCCGGATGGGTCGCGGATGGTTCGGTGTTGATCATCGTGGTCGCTCGTGCCTTCGCTGCAACTGCTTTGGGAGCACGCAATCTTCGGGGCGGAGCCCGCCGGAGGATGGTAATCGTTTGGGGTCGTTGTGGGCGCAATGCAGGAATGATACATCCAAGTGCGAGTGTGGTGGTGCTCTGCACGTTCAAAACATCGCAGGTCAGCTCGAGTCAAGAGTGGGAACTCGGTGGGCATGCTTACCAGCATGAAGCAGCCCCATCCCCATAGGAACAGAGCGAGGTGAGTTAGCAACTCTTGTGGAAGGACTGATAACGCGCAGCCGACGAGTTGGTCGGACATCTTCAGGACCGTCGGGGTGGGGTTGATGTAATACTGGTGTATAGGAATGAGCGGTCTTGAGGGAACGACGAGTGGAGAGAGTGGCAGTGGTGGTTGGTGAATCCGACGGGAGGAGAGTGTCGTACTTATAGTGGATGTCTTCAACATAATGAGTGCATATGGGGAGCTTTTCGCCGGTGGTAAGTACTTCCCGCTACCTACATCCCTGGTCCGACGCTGACGTTCCCCCAGGCCTGCGGATGCAAATCAGCTATTGCCAACGGGGCCAGCCTATCCGCGGGTTCGCCCACGCCGCGTATGGCGACGGTCGACGCGGATGGTGCGCGTGCCGACCCTCACTCCCCTAATGGTTATAATCGAGCCTAGGGTATGCTGCACCTCGAATGCATAGATCGCACTCGACGTCATTCCAATTCCATCTAACTCCCTCGCCGTGGTTCCGGTTGAGAGCAGCAAGACATGCATCTATGCTCGCCATGCTCGCAGCTCGTCTGTTGGGAGACAGTCAAGTTGTGGTCTGAGTCTCATGCTGTGTATACGGTGAGCGACGTTTTTGGGTGAAATCATCGGTTCAGACTCAAATGATCGGATACATGCGGAATAGGTGGAGGCGGTGCCAGCCAACTTTTGATGTCATTCGCATCCGTGGATGAGGCAGTGGTACTCACATAGGAGAGAAGTTTCTGAAGCTTGAGGCGGAGCACCATGTGAGTACGTATCCCCGCTACCTTCAAAGGTAGTGGGTCTTATGGGACACTCTTCCTCACCATCTTGCGCCATTCTGGACTTCACGTGACTTTCATGTGACTTCCACGTGCACTCGTTACCCTGACTCAGGCTGACACCGCCTCTCCTCTCTTGAGTCTTTCCGAGTCGCGACCGTTTCGCCCAACCTTGCTCTCTTCTGTCCTCACCGTGACCATGGCCACTTCTGCTTCTGCTCAACCTATATCTCTCTGGGGCACCTACGATGGTCATTCGGTGGCTCTCCTACTCGATCCGTCCACCCCCTACTCCCGACTTTCGACATCCTTCGTCCTCGCACGCAACATCCCCCGTCAAATTTCGTCTACAGGCGTGTTCTCCTCAATCTCCTGTGCATGCATCCTATCGGTACCTACCTGCGGAGGATGGTTCCGGTCGACCGACCGGATGCCCGTCGAGTATATTCGTGACTACGACATCGTTCTAGGCAGCGACTGGTTCGGAGCAGTGTCTCCCCAATTCACCGCGGGCGTGTTGGTCGACCCCCCTCCCTCCTATCTTCTCCCTCCCGGGTTCAGTTGGGAGGCGTCCACTGAGACATGTGAGTATGTGCATGTACTCATCTCTGACTGCATCCTGACCGCTTTCTATCCGATATTCCAGTGTCCGCCCTCTCCTGCTCGCGTCCTAGGACCAGCTCGGACACCGCTGGCGATCGGTGCGATGCATCGCCCTCCTCTGGCTCGGGGAGTAGTAGAACGGTAGCCGGCAGCGCAGTGCGTGCTGTCTTGTCCATACGAGAATATCTCGATGTTGTTTGTCCTTCGAGCGAAGCGAGCGCGCTTCATGTGCGTACTCGGGCATGTGCTGCTGCACATGGCATCGTGCAACCTGCCTCGCAGGCTGAGCTGCAGCGAATGCTGCTTCGCCACACTCTATCTGGCGCATGCGTCGACGACGCTTTGCACCGGAAACATGCCGGCTGCATTGCCCTCGCAGACTCCTCCCAGGATGGCGGTGACTTCGCTGGCGCTGTTCAGAGTCATATGCTGTCCCGCCTACATTCTGCCTGCGAGTACGATCTCCGGCTGTTTGCTGAATTGCATGGAATACCGTGCCCTCCTCATGGAGATTCCGTAGAACGTCTTCGGGAAGACATCGTCCATTTTGTCGATGCTTTACGCACAGAGTGTCTGGGAGCAGATCGCCCATCCAACGATGTTTTTGATGTAGTCAACTCAATTGATCGTTACTCGTTGCCTGAACTGCGTGCGATTGCTACCTCGCATGGACTCACCCTTGACCACGCCCGTGACAAGGAGGCGTTGCGAGTTCTCATTAGCGCCCATATTGCATGTGGTCGGTGTGCTCATCATCTCTCTGTTGATGGCGGTCCCGCAT
This sequence comes from Earliella scabrosa, assembly GCA_022605405.1. Classification (NCBI taxonomy): domain Eukaryota; kingdom Fungi; phylum Basidiomycota; class Agaricomycetes; order Polyporales; family Polyporaceae; genus Earliella; species Earliella scabrosa. The sequence goes on along the minus strand of JABYQQ010000004.1, from coordinate 1,787,201 downwards.
GTACCGAGATTAGTGCACAGTTTGGAGAGTCCTACGAACAAGACGCCAATAGTTTGCAAATTGTACTCTTGTCTCATCTTGTCGATCGGCTTCGTCTGAAAGCCTTACGCCGTCTGCTTTCTGCCCATAGAATGTCATTCACAGCTAGTGACTCAAAAGGTCAACTCCGACGCAAACTCAAGGCGCGTATTGCTGCCCTGCAACGGGGTAAAGAGCGTGCACATGCTGCACACCTGCACCATGCTACTGAGCAGGCCGCTGAACAGGAGCAGCGTGAGCTTCGCGAACAACTCCGGGCAAATTGGCCGACACAGGTACCTGATGAGCTGAAAGAAATGCTCATACGCGCGTTTCGACATGAGACAAGTAGCGAGTCCCTCAAAACGTTTGCATGTGGAAGCTGTGGGGGTTCATATCCTCATTCCAGCCGTACGACCATACCCTGGTCAGACGTCCCATGCAATCTAGTGCGCTGCTCCGAGTTGATTAGCTCGTCAACTGCTGTGTCATCTCTTCCGTGCGATGACACCGGTTCTCCTCTGTATCTATGCAAAGATGGGATTGTGTATGGACCTTCCGGTGATCCTGTCTCTGTCACAGTATGCAACGAATGTTGCAGGTACTGGAAGCGGAACAAGCTGCCGCCATTGTCCTATGCTAATGGTACTTTTCTGGGTGATGTACCCTCAGAGTTGCGCGAACTTACCTTCATCGAGGAGTCAATCATCGCTCAGTGTCGTGCGAAGTGCTGGGTAGTCCACTTGCGAGAGGAGAAGGACAGTGAAGATGCGCCAGTGACTGCTCAACATCAGCGCGGCTTTAAAGGGCATGTCATCATATATCCTCAACGACCCGAGACATTAGTGAAGATATTACCTGCATCGCTGGAGGAGATACTGACGCCAATCTGTGTCATATTTGTCGGTTCATCCCCGCCAACAAAGGAGTGGCTCAAGGAGAAGGCGAAGCCCTTGGCTGTTCGACGTGAGCGGATATTGCGAGCTTTATTGTGGCTCAAGGAAAATAACCCCTTCTACTCGGACGTCAACATTGATTACGAAGCAATTCGGAGGCTGCCAGAGGACGGCCTCCTTCCTTATGAAATCCAGTGCATCGAACCCAGTGAGGGACAGGATGTCCTGACGTCACGATATGACCCGGTTGTCTGTGAGTCAGACCCGCCATCATCGACCTTGGACTCGTTTCATAGGGTGGTTATAACTGACGTTGATGGTCGGGCACCGGCCAACGAGCTCCGTGCTGCAGCAATTCGACATATCAAGCAGAAGGGCGGACAGTATGTGCAAGTTCCACACGAGCCTGTTCCTGTAAATGAGTTCTGCAATCCGAACATGTTCCCAATGATATATCCAACACTCTTTCCATACGGCATGGGCGGTCTTGAGGATCCAGGACGATCATCAAAGTTGTCTCTGAAGCGGCATGTCAAATATTTGTTGAACCTCTTTGACCGTCGCTTCCAGACCCACCATTCCTTCATGTTCACAGCTTTCAATATATTACAACGGCGTGCAGTACTGTTGCATTCCAGTATCAAACTTAGACGAGATCGTTTCCAGTCTTTCGCGACTGACTTTCAATCTGTAACTCCTGATGCAATAGCCCGGGTGTGCGCCCGTGTAGCTGAAACAAATGAAGTATATGCAACAGATGCGGAGGAGCGTCGAGTACTCCGTCTGATGAAAGAAGTTCAGATGGTTAATAGCAATGTACCTGGATCTTCTGCATCTCGAATTGCCATGCGCAATGAAATCCGTGGAATGATGATAACGCACGGCATGCCTAACTTTTACTTGACAATCAACCCCGCTGACCTTTACAATCCTATTGTCAAGTTCTTGGCCGGGGAAGACATTGACGTTGACGCCTTGCTACCAGAGCAAGTACCTGATCCTTGGGCGCAGTCAATTTTGGTAGCACGCAACCCGGTAATCGCTGCAAAGTTCTTCAGGATCTATATGGAAGCATTCATAAAGACCCTGATTTGCGGTAACAGTACCATCAAGGATCCTAAATCTGGCATTCTCGGGATGGCAAAAGCATATTATGGCTGTGTAGAAGCACAAGGAAGGGGTACCCTTCATTGCCATATGGTTGTATGGGTCGAAGGCGGATTGAATCCATCCGAACTTCAGGACAAAATCCGCACAGGAGGTGATGAATTCAGGCAGCGTCTAATTGCATTCCTCGATGACACCATATCCACATCGGTTCCCCAATATACTGGATCAGATCCATCCCGGACAGAGCCAATCATACATGGCAGACATGAGCGGCATTCAGTGCGTCGACCCCATCCCAGCTCTGTTCGTGGCCTACCACTCAACTTTGACCAACTCAATCCCGGAAAGAGTTATACAACAGCCGCAAATGAAGACCTCATCCATCTAGTTACCAAGAATCAAACACATAAGCATAGTCGTACTTGTTATAAATATTGCGCACCCGATGGACCTCAAGTGTGTCGATTTGACCTCGACCCCGCGAACATTGTTTCGGAGACGAGAGCTGATGCAGACACAGGTGAGCTTACCCTTCGGTGTCTCGATGGCATGGTGAATAATTTCAATGCTACCATTCTTCGTGCCCTTCGCTGTAACATGGATATACAATTCATTGGATCTGGCTATGAGGCCAAAGCAATTCTGTACTACATTACCGACTACGTCACCAAATCACCACTGAAAAGTCATATTGCATATGCCGCTCTTGAACTTGCCGTAAAAAGATTAGAGAGTGTACATGATACTGGAGCACCATCACCATCTTTGAAAGCCAAGCGTTTGCTGCATAAGTGTGCGTTTGCACTAGTAGCGAATCAGGAACTCTCCGGCCAGCAGGTTGCCTCTTACCTCCAAGGGTATGATGATCGGTTCACGTCACATAGCTTTCGAAATTTATACTGGCCTTCTGCAGAACGCTATTTAGATCGCTTGAGTCCTAGTCCAGAGTGTTCTTATATATCTCATAGCAAGCAGGCTGACGATCCGGGGCCCGACTATTGTAGAGGAGATGCAGACCAAGAACTTGCCGATGACTTGGAGGAGCGAGATGATGTAAGAATAGATGTTGAATCTGATGTCGGAAGTGAACCTGATGAAGAATTGCAGATGGATGAAGATGATGATATTGTGGTTGGTCATACTGATAATGGAGAACTATATGAGCTTGGATCGCAACTCACTGACTACCTCTATCGACCTAATGAGCTAGATTCACTCACACTTTGGGATTTTGTCCGGAAAGCTCACAAGGCCCCAATTCGCAGACAGCATCGTGGTGAGAACAGTGACGGGGACAATGACCTGGATGATGAGGAGCTTCCAGAGACTCAGACTCAGACCAATGACAGTAGCTCTCTGAAATACATGCGTTTCTGTGCAGCACATCCAGAACGTTCACGTAAGCATATTAAGCTTCTGCAACCTGCAGATGAGCATGTGCCCGTTCTGATAGGTCCCTCCATCCCGCGGTATGACCGAGAGGAGGAACGGCCTCGCTACTGTCGTCTGATGTGCATGCTGTTCTCTCCATGGAGGACTCATGATGACCTACGTGTAGCTGGCGAAAGCTGGGAGGAGTGCTATGATAGATTGCGCACCAACTTTACTAACTCAAGTCTCTCTGTACTTGGAAATATCGATGAACTGAACCAATGCAGAGACAGCCGCGATGACCACATGCGTCGAGGTGTGCTACGCCGTCGGGTCAAACAATCTCGCAAAAATGAACGAACCTATACTCCCTGTGAAGAAAGCGAGGCAATTCAAATTCACGACTTCGACGAAGCTGTCATACTAGACCATATTACCTCCATGACAACCGCAAAGGCAAGCCGTCGCCTTCGCACAATACAAGGCTCATTGCAATGTGTGTCTCTTGCCCGTCAGTTCGGATTGTGCCGTACTCAACAAAGTCATATTGAGCTTGAACCAGGCCATCGCCATGATGATGTGAGCGCTCTAGGATCACAAGATCAACTACTGGAGAATCGATGGAAACTCGAGTATGAGCAGCGCAGATTGGAATGGAAGAAGAAACTAATGGCTACAAAAGCCCTCAACCAACCATGCCCCGCACACAATAGTGATCATGACGCTGCTATAAGTGAAGTGACCAACGCTACTGACCACGTACCGATGACAACAACAGTCGGATCAGCTCTTTACTCACCGGTTGCTGTACCCGTTGATGTCGCTCAACATGCAGTCAAGTGGACGTTGAATGCTGAGCAGCGACGGGCATTCACTATTGTCGCGGAACATTCTCTGCTTGAGCGACCCGAACCATTGCGCATGTTTCTAGGGGGGTTCGGAGGTACAGGAAAGTCTCGTGTGATTCATGCACTTACTGATTATTTCGAGGCCCGGAATCAATCTCGACGCCTCCGATTATCATCCTACACTGGTATTGCGGCACGTAACATTGCAGGTGCCACACTGCATTCCGCGCTCTCACTCAGCCAGCGTAAATCTAAGAAAGTCGGAAGCAAAACCCTCACTGACCTTGTGGCTATGTGGGAGGGAGTCGATTATCTTCTTGTGGACGAAGTATCAATGGTTGGCTGCAAGCTGCTCGCACAAGTTAGTGAAGCCCTTATCGACGCGAAGGGAAATGACACTGCCTTCGGAGGGATGAGCGTCATCCTGGCAGGGGATTTCGCACAGCTGCCACCTGTTTCAGAAACAAGGCTGTACGGGTGGGTCAACACAGGATCAAAACGGTCAGGGAGTGACCGCGGCCAACGTGTTGTCATGGGAAAGCTTCTATGGTTATCGTTCAGTACTGTAGTCATCCTCAAACAAGTGATGCGTCAGCGTGGGGTCGACAACCTTCCCTTTGTGCAGCTGCTGAGTCGCTTGCGGGAAGGGCGGTGCACGGATGAGGATTATGCGCTTCTGAACACTCGCTTGCTTGATCGCCAACCACACGGATTGCATGACAAGAACTCAGACTGGAGCTCCGCGCCGATCATTGTGTCGGATAACACAACTAAAGATGCATTGAACATATATGCGACTGAGGAGTATGCGATCAACACCGGGCGAGAGTTACACTGGTACTACGCACAAGATCGCCATAGTGGGAAGCCCCTCCAGGACCCCGCGCTACTCGATCGACTGCGAGGCCTTCATTCAGGAGAGACAGGTCAGCGCTTGGGTCGGATACCCTTAGTGCTTGGTATGCCAGTCATTGTGTCGCAAAACTTCGATGTCCATGGCGGTATCGTCAACGGTAGTATCGGTCGACTGAAGACAGTCAGATACCGCACTGATCCAGTGACAGGAGAGCGATACCTACGTTCATGCGTGATCAATATTCCTGGGGTGGATGCGGCACCCCTCAGTAGCCTTGCACCAGGCGACTTTCCAATCATGGAGGACACTTCCAGTCTCTCTCTGATCCATCCGTTTAGTGGTACACGCTGTAGCATCAGTCGAACGCAAGTTCCAATCCAGCCGGCATTTGCACTCACCGCACACAAAGCCCAAGGTCAGACCTTCTCTCGTGTAGTAGTGGATCTTGAAAGTTGTGCAGGCACCGAGTCTCCCTACGTCATGCTATCCCGTGCAACGTCTCTAGAAGGGGTCATCATTCTGCGGCCATTTGCCAAAAGCAAGATCTGTTGCCGTCAGTCGGGAGATATTCGGAGAGAAGTCAGACGGCTACACATACTTGACTTGAAGACTATCGTGGATCAAGGATCTCCTGATGAGGCGGTGATCGCCCGTGAGCAACTGCGGGAGGAAGGTGTTCAGCTGGCCTTCGACGAAAATGGTCGAGTCGCACGCACTGCTCCCGATGTAGCGAAGCTGAACAGCACTACTGCCACTGCGAACTTGATGTCTACACTGAGCACGGTACAGCGAGAGCTCCATCAACAGAGTGCGTCTCGACGAAAACGTCCCGCGAGAGATCCGAATGACAGCGGAACCAGAAAACGTGCGCGGAGAGCCTGACTGGGACAATAATCGTCAAGCAATGTCCCATTATCCACCATTGAGCCTAAGTCAGCAGCGTATATAGATGAATCATGATCCAAGTAGGACCGCGCAACGTAGCGAGGAGACACTGGGGTTAGTTACATGTCTACTGCATTTGCATTAGCAGGCGCCAATTGACGATGCCCGTACCTAATTCTTCAGCTTGCCCACCGGAGAGAGCAGTCATCCTAGGGGGCAGCATGCGGAGGAGCGGCGCAGCTGGATAGGTTTATATGGTGATTGAACCGTGGGATGCCGTACGCGTCGTTGAATTGACCACGTGAGCGACGCGTCAACAACAACGATCACGTGAATGTGTCTGTACACCGCAGCTTACTAATATTGTAATAATGCTTTCAGAAGGTAGCGGGGGTTGCCGCTCCAGAGAGCGGCGCTGCGAAGTTATCGTACAGGCTGCAGCACAGTCCCGATCGTGTTGGGCCCTTGACGTGCTCGCACGTTTACCGCAGCACTGGGCTGTTGAGTACCAAGGTGAGCAATCTACTACGGGCTGACCTGCACGTCACTAGTCACTGACCAAGACGATACGCGCAAGAGGGGACATAGAACCCGGCACTCCTGCAGCAGCGATCGCACTCTAGCACAGTCATTGAGAAGGGGAGGTTCGAGCAGGTTGATCTATGACCGCAGCACGCCTATCTTATTATAGACGTCGAGGTTCCTGCTTCCATTCATTGATGCGAGTATGTTCTCCTTCCCCAGTGAGTCGTTCAAAAAGCCTTCCAGCTCGGCGGCATATGGTACATATCCACCCACCTCCCTCCACCATCACAACAAGTGCGTCTTCATACCCTCCCAGCCCAACAGTTCCGCTGATATATCGTCATGTCAGTGTCCGCCGTAGCTCCCAATGCTCCAGCCTTGAATCAGCCGTCCGAACAACACGGCGAGGCTACCGCAGCACCGCGCACGGCTCCCGCGCCCTTCGACAAGCACTCAGCAGACGCATGTGTCACCCTTCGGACGGCGGACCAAGTGGACTTCCACGTCTGCAAGACGTACCTAGCAGCGGTCTCCAGTTGTTTTGCCAACATGTTCCAGGACGCTCACCCGGACGACGCACCAGGCGGAGCGAAGGAACCATTGCCAGTGTCTGAAACGAGCTCGGTCCTCGAGCGCCTGCTTCGCACATTCTGTCCCCCGCCGAACGTCAAGTTCTCCACACTGGAAGAGATCGCGCCGGTCATCGCCGCGGCGGACAAGTATCAGATGGACGCGGTGGTGGCGTCCCTCCAGGACATCCTCCTCGAGAAATTTGTGGACGTCGAGCCGCTGCGCGTGTTTGCGATCGCCACCAAGTACATGCGTCGCGGATCGGAAACCGGAAGCGCCGCGGACCGAGCCTGGAAGGAGATCAAGAAGGCCGCCATCCGCGCGTTCCTCACCGTGTCCAGCGCGACCGCCGACGCGCACGCCGACGAGCTCGACGAGCTCACCGCGCGCGAGTACCACCACATCCTGTCCTATCGTCGCACCTATACCAAGAAGCTCCGACTCCTTCTGCGCGGGCTCGACTGGCTGCAGGAAGGCGGATGGACGTTCGTGTGCTGTGGTGGTACTTGCGCACGCGTGTCCGAGGGATACATGCTGAAGGGGGGCACTTCTCCACGTCAACCGGTGCAGTGGTTCTGGAAGCACTACGGGCGCGTCGCGGAGGACCTGGAGGACTGGCCGTCTAGCAAGGTGCTCAAGGATGCGTTCCTCTGCGAGCCAGCATGGAGGGAGGCATCCCGGTGCATCGCTTGCAGGGACCTTGTTTACGACCACCTGAAGCGGTTCATGGCCGTTTTGGAAATTGAGGTCGATAGACTAGTTGACGAGGTGCGCTGCATATTTGCTTGTCATGACAGGTGTGCTAACACGGCTCTTGATATGCCTATTGCAAGGTCTCTCAAACCATAGTATGAGCCAGACTCTCCGATCGGCAATGGGGAGGTCTGCAGATTGAGACCCGTCCTTCTTGTTGTATGGCTGACGACGCTGGAGAGGAGAGGGCATGATGAATGGATTCATGATTATAACTCAACAGTCTCAAGATTGCGACCTGTGGTTAGGACAGCATCCTGGATACGCCCCATTGACACAAGACCATGATTAGATGGAGCATATAGAGGTAAGACGACACACAGCAGCAGATCCGCCGCCTGCAAGAGGCATTGGCACAAACGACCATACTCCATCTCCCCCAGCCTCATTCATGCCTTCGCCTTGAGCTCCTCGAGGTACCGGTGTGCGCGCCCAAGCATCCAGATCGTGAACTCGAACTTGAAGTTCGGGTACGAGATCGCGACGTTCTTGTTAAACACGCCCTCGATCGCCTCCTGCGGCCACGAGCCGTCCTGCCGCGCCCCACTTAGTATCGCAAAGCTGTGAACAGGGGACGGACTTACCGGTCGCTGGCGGGACATGACGAGCTTGACCGCACGCTCGATGGGCTCTGGGTGCGGGTACCGCGCGTACATGAGCGCCATGGCCGCCCAGCAGGTCTGCACGACCTGCGTCTGCTCGTGCTCGACCCACGCATGGACTTCGCAACTCTGGATGAGGGCGCACAGTCAAAGTCAGCATCCGGGCGCGAGTCGAAGAGAGAGAAGGGGGGGAGAAGCGAGAACGAAAGACAGGAAAAGACCCGCACAGTCACCTTGTAGCTCTCGCCCCAGCCGCCGTCCGCACGCTGCCTGCTGACGAGGAAGTCGCACGCCTTGCGCGCAGACGCGCTGTTCTCGTACGTCTCGCCCACGAGCGCGAGCGACTCGAGCGCGAACTGCGTCGCGTACGTGAAGCAGATGCCCCACGAGCCGAACCACGGGCCGTCGGGCTTCTGCACCTTGTGGAGGTAGTCGACGGCCTTCGTGATGGTTCGCCTGTACAGGAAAAAAGACACGAGAATGAGTGACTATATGCGCTTGATCTTGGTGCTAGGAGACGTACTGTATATCGTTCGCGCGGTAGTGAGGGTAGTACTTCTTGAAGATGGAGAGCGCGGTGATCACGGACGTCGTACACTCCGGGTAGTTGAACTCTGTCATGATGTTGCCTATCCCGCACCCGTGTCAGCCACTGACACTGCGCATATATGCGTTCATCAATCTCACCAAACACCTCCGCTGGGTTCAAATACTCCATGAACTGGGGCGCACGGATGAGCTCGTAGCTCGCGAAGCCGCCGTCGGTGTTCTGAAGACTGAGCAGGACGTCGACGGCATCGCACAACCTCCGCTCAGAGATCAACTTCGGAGCTCCCCTGATATCATTGTCAGCAGGTGACCGTCGCGCGAGCACAAGAGAAGCACCCACTTGACGTGCTCCTGGATATACAACACCGCCTTGAGGCCCTCGCCCGTGCAGTCGCTGACGGTATACCCCTGCGTCTTCGTGCTGAAGGGCCACGCACCCTTAGTCGTATGCCGGTACGAGCTCGCATAGTGCTTCGGGTTGTCCCTGATCTGGCAATTGTCAAGCCACCGGAGGATCCCCATCAGACTCTCCCGGAACTCCTCCTCCTCCCCGAGCCCGGTCTCGATGAGCGCCTGCGCAGCGAACGCGATATCCCACAGCTGCGAGCCGTTCGTGCCGCACATCATCATGCCCTCCTGGCCCATCCACATGAAGTCGTGCCGGCGCTCGTAGTGCTTGCGGTACGACGCGCTCTCGCGGCCCTCGACGTGCATGCGCACGATCTGGTTCATCATCTTGTTCACCGGCCCGAGGTCCTGGCAGTCCGTGTTCTCGTCCTCGAGTACGACCAGCTCGTACGCGCGGCGGCAGGCGGCGCGCCGCAGGGGCGGGAACGCGCAGCTCTCGTATGTGCCGAGGATCTTGTACAGTCCCTCGAGGAGGAGCGAGTGCGGGGTGTAGAGGTCGACCTCGTGCACGTAGCTGCGCTGTGCCGGCCAGTCGATCGAGTAGTAGTCCTGCGTATATAGCTCCTGCACGGCGTGCATTCAGCAAGAGCACGGTAAAGAGGGTGCATTGCACGTACTTGCCGAAGAGCCAAGACGAGGTCGGTCTCGTCCATTTTGAAGCGGACGCCGTACAGGTAGCCCATCGGGATGTACACCATTCGCGTGTGGATCCACCACCGGTGTGGGTGGAACGGTACCCAGTCTGGGAGCAACCTATCGCGCTGTCAGCGTCATGGCCATCGCTGTATGCGAGCAAATGTCGTACCAGAGTTCGGCGGGAACAGGATGATTGCCTTCCCAGTCATACACATTGAGGACGGAGAGCCAGAACTTGCCCCATGAAGGCGCACCCAACGCGCCGCCAAACTTGTGCAGACATGCGCGCGCTTTCATGGCGACGGGGTGGTCGGGCTTCACACCAAGGATGCGCATTGCGCAATAGTTCAATGCTGTTCCGAACACGGTGCTTGGGCCTTCGATGTGACTGGCAAACAATGCACCATGTCAGTCCTGCAGCCCAACGCGAAACCGATTCGACTAGTTGTGAAGGGCGCTGTCAAGTGGTGTACCCTAGCCGCCTTCTGCACGACTATTGCATGCATACATGCACACCCTGGGAGAGGTGGAAGCTACCCGTTCAAGAGCGTAAACGGAAACTCCCGTTCGATACCACTGCACCGTAGCGGCAGCTTCCTTCAGGAAAGTGCAAGAAATAGATGTCCAGATGGATATGCATGATGGACGCTCGAGGGAGAGCACCACAGTCAAGCAACAGTTCCACGTGCGGTCACTCTTCAGGAGAGTCTCGTCTCGCACTCACCGCATGAAGACAGTATATGCGGGGAAGATTCATGCTCGAGAGCGGAGAAGTAAACGAGACCAGACACCGAGGATTTGAACACTCACATTCCCCAACCTCCATCCTCGTTCGTATGGTTGAACAGATACCGAATCATCTCCAGCCTCTCTTCGGTCTTGAACGGCATCCCAGTCACGTACGACCCAATGACGAGCCCAGGAATGAGGAACATCGGACCCCCGTACTCCCCCGCCCAGTGCCCATCCTCGCTCTGCAGGTGCTTGAAGTACCTGTACCCGTTCCGCGCGGCCTCGAGCGCATTCGTTGGCTTGGGAAGCGCGGGCTTGTCGAGCGGGAGCCCGAGCCAGTACTTGTCAGCGTCGTTCTGCGGCCACGCCGCGCACTCCTCGTCGGTGCGGAGGTAGTGCCACGTATGGTCGCCGTCCTCGGAGATCCGGAGTCGCCAGCGAGCGTAGTCGGTGAACGGCAGCTTGCCTGACGCGGGGACGTCGAGCGGCGCGTATGCAGCAGACCGAGACATGGTCGAAGTTTCGTAGGCGGCAGTCGAGGAGGGGAGCGATGGCAAAGAGGAGGAACACCGTCGAGCTTTTGTTCAGTGCGGAGCAAAATCCAGGCTCCTAAAACCAGCCGTCCCCGTGGTCGCGCTCCCATATCCGAGAGGCGCGCATAGGTCTATATCGAGTATGTTTTAGTTAAGCTTAGTCAGAGAAACATATGCGAGTTTCTATATTGAGCGTTGAACAAGGGAGGAGACCACGGTAGGACGGCTGGCCTTTCAGGTCGTCCGAGGTTCATCCGAAAACGCCGCCCGCCTCAAGCGACACGAAAATTCGACTACCCGAACACAATATTTGTCTCTCGGCTTCATACGGCATACAGCTCGCGACGCAAGCTCAGCCACAGTGAGTGCAAGAGCGCCATCGTGCGTCGCGTCGCGTCGCGTCCTCCCACTCGCCGCGCAGGTCGCGTGCAGGCTTGCTCAAGTCGCGCACCGACGGTCAGTCGGGGTTCCGCACGCGTTGTGGGTGTGACCGTGCACACCTCGCGGACAGGGAACGGAGCCGCGCCCACCTCATGGATGGAGCATGTGTGATCCTGCCCCATTGGTAGCAGCCTCAGCGTATCGTAAATATGACTTGCACCCACATTCCCCACCTCTAGCTATGCACCCTATGTCTGTATCGGAGCGGCATCTTGCTGTTGTGAAACAAACTCTCCGCGATCCAAAAGGACAGCATCTTCCCGGAGCCCGTGGAGGCGACAGCCACAACGTGATTGCGCTTCTCTCACAGCGCACGAGCCACATTCAACTGCCAAAGGCATGGTCGCTCCCCGAACTTCTAACAACCAGTTCGCGGATGCGAGGAAGCGTTCATGTCGTAGACGGCATATAGCGACTACTGACCGGTGCGCGACTTGAGCGAGAACTGCACGCGACCTGCGCGGCGAGTGGGAGGACGCGACGCGACGCGACGCACGATGGCGCTCTTGCACTCACTGTGGCTGAGCTTGCGTCGCGAGCTGTATGCCGTATGAAGCCGAGAGACAAATATTGTGTTCGGGTAGTCGAATTTTCGTGTCGCTTGAGGCGGGCGGCGTTTTCGGATGAACCTCGGACGACCTGAAAGGCCAGCCGTCCTACCGTGGTCTCCTCCCTTGTTCAACGCTCAATATAGAAACTCGCATATGTTTCTCTGACTAAGCTTAACTAAAACATACTCGATATAGACCTATGCGCGCCTCTCGGATATGGGAGCGCGACCACGGGGACGGCTGGTTTTAGGAGCCTGAGCAAAATCACAAGCTTTGCATGCTGCGGGAGAAGGAGGAGGACTGAATGCAAGAGACAGCGGCATGGGCTGGCGAGCGGCGGGTGGCATGGGAGTCGTCGTGCGCGGAATGGCACGACTCGCAGCAATTTACGCCAAATCTTGGCACGGCGCACGTCGCGACAGACGCGTTAGCGCCCATGCGACCAATGGTGGAAATAAATATTGAGACCCGTAGGTCTACCACTCCGGGAAAGCGTGTCATCCTTGTGCAGGGGCCATGCTAATCTTCTCTGTATCGTTCCAATTTTTTCGTATGTCACCCCGAAGGGGACAATGTGAGGCCTTGGCGCATCCGACTGGCGGGCGGCGCTCCTGCATTGCGTTCACTCTGCGGGTGACCAGCGCTAGCTAACCAGTGCATGCGACCCTGCAACCTCGGTCACTGATCAGGGCTTGTCGGCTGCACACTCACACCGAACGACAATGTCCACCATCAGAGTCATCAATTATGCATCATTTACAGTATAGTATGTGCCCAGCATCCCACAGTCCCCGGCGCGCCGCGGAACACCTACGCAAAAAACCTCTCCTTAAACATCCACTCGTACGGTTCGGTGCTGACCGGTGTCATGGTCGAGGCGGACGAAGAACTCGTGCTGGTGAGAGACGAGGAGTCCGCGCTGCTGGAGACCGGCGTTGCTGCCATCGTCGACGAAGCCGAATCAGATTCCGAGGAAGACTCGCTCGCATAGGGGTTGTAGACCTTCACTTCCAGAGCGGGCGAAGCGGTGATATCAGCGACGGCGGAGGAGCCCGTCATAGTCGTGCTATCCGTCGTCGAAGACGTCATAGTCGTGCTATCCGTCGTGGAAGGCTGGTCAGAGGTCGTAGTCGGAATACCTGAGGACGTCGTGGAGGGCTGGTCAGAGGTCGTAGTCGGAATACCTGAGGACGTCGTGGACGGCTGGTCAGAGGTCGTAGTCGGAATACCTGAGGACATCGTTGAGGCTGACAGAGAGTCGGTATCCGTAGCACTAGTCGACAAAGCAGCGGTCTCGGTAGCGCTTGTCACGGTCTCCGTCATGGTCGAGGTTGTGCTGTCCGAGGCAGTGACTGAGTCGCTAGTTGAAGATGTCGCAGTAGGGATCGAAGAAGTCGTCGAGTCGGTGGCCGCTGGGGGTGTTGCCGACTCGGTACCAGAAGCGGAGGCAGAAGCGCTAGAAGCGGGCGACTGGAGTACGGCTTTGTTGACCGCAGCTGGAGCCCTGACCTCAGGAGCAGCGGGAGCGAAAAAGAGCGTTACGTTCTGTGCCGTCTGGAGTGTCTCCGCGGAGAAGGTATGAGCGAACCCAATGCGCGATGCTGGCCGAGTAGCCGAGCCGTACTGCTCGTCGAGGGCCTCTTGTTCGAAACTAGTCGCACCGGAGATATCGTCCCCAGTCGGAGAGGTAAGATCGCTCGTGGCGGTACTCGTAGCTGTAACAACGGCTGAGGTCGTTCCGCTAGACTCCGTCGCGTTCCCAGGAGCGGCGCCATCTGAGGGTATGTCGTCGCTAGAGCCATCGTCTTCTCCCTCGTACCACATAGGGCGGATGATACCTGTCCCAGGCTCATAGGCGAACACTTGACTCTTGTGGTCGTCATCAGAGGATTCCGACGAACAACTTTCGACAGTCATCGGTGCCGGAGCCGTGGGCTTCGGGTTGAATGTTGCGCAATAGGGCTGCAGTTGTGCGGTCTGAGCATCGAAGACCGCCACCTGCAAGGAGACCCTAATGAATCCCGAGCCCGTCGAGGTGTTGGCGGTGGTGGAGTTGGCAGTCTCCGAGGGATTGGTCGCATTTCCGGAAAGAGGGACGAGGTACATCTGGGTGCCAGACTCGGACGCGTTGAGGATGAACGGCGATGCAGAGCTTCCGTCGTCGACAGTTGTGGGGTCTGCAAGCAGAAGCGAAGCGATCCTCTGATTCTGTTGCGTCTTGGCACTCTGACTCTGAAGCCACAGTGAGCAACGGCCTCGAATTGAGATAAGCACACATACCATGATGTCCACCGTACCAGGAACGCCCTGAATCTGACCGTCTCTCTTGAGGTGAAAGCCAGAATCGGGTGACAGGTCGACGCCAAGGTTGAGCAAGCCGCCTCCAGATGTCGACTGAGGATGGATAGCGTAGGTCCTGCCGCCGTTACCTGAGATGACAATAGGAGCGTCATGCACGGGAGCTCTCCTACGGTGGACGTTGACACGGTCGTGATTACCCTTGACGATAACCTTCTCGTGGTCACCGTCATGGTGGTGGTGATGATGGTGGTGGGGCTCAGGTGCCCGACGGACGTGAACACGTTCGTGACCCGCTGGAGCGTGGTGATAGCCGCGTCGATGAGGCGCGGGGGTTCGACGATGAACATGGACGCTGTCGTTGTGGCGGGGAGAAGGTGAACGACCGACATGGACGTGATCGTCATCGCCCTTCACAACGATAGGTTCGTGGTGATCATTGTGGTGGTCGTGAACATGGACATGGTCGTTGTCGCCTTCGACGATAACCCGATCGCGATCACTATGCGGACTGCGCGAGCGTAGAGAACGTTCGTGCACGTCGACGCGGTTGTCGTTGCCCTTCACGACTACCTTGTCCTGATGATCGTGGCGATGGCGTCGTTTGTCTAGCTGAGGAGAGTCGCTGACTACTACCTCTCGTACTGACACGTCCCGTACACCGCGCCAAAGACTTGTCATGCGGGTCACAGGGTTGACCGCCCAAGTGTCTCTCTGTAGCCGGACCCATGAGTAAATGTGTGGGTCATATGGGAATCGACTCACCGGTTGTTTGTCGTGCTTCTCCGACGTCGACATCAATGCCTCGTCGCTGTCATCCCCAACCCCATTCCCTGAGTCCTTGTCTGCGGAAGGCGCCTTCTTCCGTCCATGCTTGCTCGAGTTCATCGACGCGGGAGGAGGTACGACAGGCTTTGGGTGCCTCTGACGATTAGTCGCGGGAGCACTCTTCGGAGACTTCTTGGCGGTGGTATCCCCAGAGCCTTTCGCGTGATGAGTAGACGACTTAGGCTTGCCATTACTGGAGTCATCCTCCCCGTCGTCGTCGGCGTCGTCGGTGTCGCCCGCGTCGCCCGAGTCTTGATCATCGGTGGTCGCTGCGGCTTCTGTGACCGCCGCATGCTTGTCGGAATGACGCGGAAGATGAACGGCTTGTTGCTCTGGAGAGTGTACGACGGAGAGACCAGAGAGACCAACAGGGGTTGGAAGCGCCATGACTCGCAGCGCCGCCATGGAGGCGAAGACGGCAAGGAGAGAGAAGCGAGGAGAGAGAGCGACCATGTTGACTGAACGACTGGTGAGCTAGCGAGGCGGCTATATGCGCTGTGAAGGTGGGGGGTAGAGGATGCTGTGTACGACGCGGTCGTAGGGCGATACGATAGCGACGAAAGCTGCGACAGCAAAGACCACCAGGGCCTCGAAAGCAAAAATGATGGTGGGGGAGGGAGAAAGTGAACTGGGGTAAAGGCGAATGAGGACGAGCCTTATGAAGGCCCTCCTCCCGAACAGAAGCACAAGATCACAGTGGTTGACATTGAGCGTGCGCGCGGGCGACCTGCCTTACCGGGCAGGTGACCTGCCTTTTCTGTTCCCAACGAATCGGCCAGTATCCTCGTGGCTCGGCGTGTGATCCAATGTGAAGGCATGCTCCTTCACATGTGCGAACCAACGGGATGGTTGTCTTACACGCCGCCACATCGTTACCGGGTCACCTCCAACACATTCCGGATCGGCGGGCACGCACAGGGTGGCATATCTCAGGCAGATCCGGTTCTCGAGACAATGGACCCTTACCCATATCGTTATTGGATCGTGACGAGCTTCGGGAGCTCACATGCCCAAGGGTAGCCCGGAATGAACCACACGAAGCAGACATTACCGTATATACCACAGTTGAGTCCATAGGAACGGAAAGATGGTGTCATGAGGGAGGGGGTGCTTTCGAGATGCCGGACCCGAAGTGGGACAACGATCCCATGGTGTTCACGCAAAGCGATCGCGCAGTGGCGGACACGACGGCGGAGGTGACGGACGACGAGATCGTGACGGCTTCTTAAGCCGAGGAAGCGAGGGCCGACTCGCTCGGGGTTGTGGGGGTCGCGGAGATGGAGACGAAGACCAGGTCGCTCGAGGACGATGCATCCTGGAAGGGTTCCGCGCCGGTCGTAGTCGATGCAGATACGTCGGTGGTAGTGACAGAAGCGGTCTCGGTCGCAGTGATGGCCTCGGTACTTGTGCTCGGTGGGACGGGCGTAGTGCTAGTATAGATCTGGCCGATGTAAGGCTCGCAGACGTTGGGGTCGTTGAACTTGGACGGGTCCTGAGTTAGGTATCCGCGCTTCAGACCTTCAAAGTACGACCTGTAAAAGGGTACGTCATGAGTTCATTGGTTCCTCATACGTACTCCGTGATCACGCAACACACCATTGGCGAGCCTTGGAACTCGTCTCCTCGATCTTGAAGTTCCAGAACTAGGTCGAATGTGAGTATCGATCTTGCGCGATATGAGTGAGAAGAAGCAATGTACAATCCAGCCCTTATCCTTCCCGTATGCGAACTTCTGAGCATCAGCCCACTTGTACAGGAACTCGTCGGTAGCTCCGAACTGCGTCGGAAGCGCCCACTCGCCAAACCACAGCGGCGTGTTGCCCAAGGCCGCATCCCGTTCTATGCGGTCCAGATTGCAGATGTGGATCATGTACGCAAGCTCGTTGTCATCAGCAACGCCCTAACAAATGGTCAGCATAGAAGGGTACATATAATTGAGCAGAACTGACCCCGAAGCTGTAATAGAGGTGATTGTCGTAGGCCATGGGTCCAATAGCAGCATCAGCAGGGTTCGCGTCGGGGTTGTTCCATTGCCAGTTGACGTCCATGAAGCTGCGGAAATGAATATCAGCACGCCCTCGCCCCGCCAAGCAGCCAATATACCTACTTGGCAACGAGCTCCTTCTGCTGCGACGTCGGGGGGGTGAAGTTGAGCTTGAACTTCAGCTTTTGGCTGAGCTCGAGGAGAATTGAGACCGAGGCCAGGAGCGCAGCCTTGACCTCGAGATTAAGCAGACGCGAGGCTTGAACGGTTGTCGAGATTGCAGCAGTGACGTTGGAGAGTGAAAGCTTCAAGTCGATGTCGAGGTGCAGGTCGAGCACAGGCCCGCCGATTCTGAGTACAGCCTCCATGGCACGGATGGTCTGGACGTAGTTCTTCTGGACTGAAGGGATGATAATGTCAGATAGGGTATGGTATGGGAAGTGCGGAACAATAGGCATACAGTCGCCGTATCCGGGAGTGAGGCTGCCATCCATGATGGGCTCGTTGACGGCTTGTATGGAGAAGACAGCCTCAAAGTCGGGATCAAGGTGAGATAGTGCAGTCATGACCGCCGTCCAGATGAGCGCGCGCTGGTAGTTGTAAGGTGTCTACATAGCTTGGTGAGTAGCGGTCAAACTACGAAGACACGCCAAAAGACTCACGTAGAATTTAACGCCGTCCAGGTCAGTGCACCGGCCAGCGAACTGTTGGGACTCGGCCTGGACCCCAGGAAGGGCGTGGTGGTCAAGGATGACTGCCACACCGGCTTTCTTCAGTGCCTTCAACCCGCGTTGCTACATGTCATGTCTTCAGCCGGCGACTATGTGGATGATTTGAAGCGGGACAGGGAGACTTACGAGGTGGAAAATACCGCCGCGAGGGTAGAATTCGGTCTTGCGATCAACGAGATGCTCAACGATCCAGTACCCGAGCTGAGGAACGGCCTGTCTCAGCGTGCGACGGCAGCATCTGTATACAGACGCTACTCACGGGAATACGGACGGTGTTGATGCCCGCTGCGACGATCTTGTCGATATCGGTCTGATTGAACCAAGTGGACCTGATGGATGCTGTCAGAGGACATCAGTGAATAAGAAGTGAAACCTTACCAGTGCCGCTCGAACCGTTCGTCGACGGTATCAGGGTAGGCCTGAGCGAGCGCGCTGATGACATCCATCAACCTCTGTGACTAGCATTTGGGAAGATGTACTTGAGACCACTCACAATTCGGAACCGATGCACACTTTGCAGTCGCAATTATTCTCACCGCCCATGGCAGCCCACTCTGCAAGTCCCCACACTCGTCACTCCCTCGTGCTATATCGCCGTAATGAAGTGGAGTACGGACCTTGGGGAAGCATCCATGGCTCCAAGAGCAGCCACGAGCCGAGGTTCACTCCGTAGACCTTCTCGGGCATGCGCGCAATAGCTCGCCGAACGAAGGCGGCGGCGAGAACTCCGGAGAATATCGTGAACCGCATGGCGTGTTAGGTCGTGACGGAAGGGTGCTGTCGCGTGAAGAGGAGGGCGCACCAGGGCCGTCGAACATGCAGGGCAGAATTATATGGTCCTCAGATTGGCCAAGGGGCTGCAGCCGAGATCCCATGCCAGTCCGAGGACTACAGCGCAATGGTCATTGACAGCGCGAGCGTACTTGAATCACACACTGTTGTAGACTCGACATCAGCGAACAGCCGAGCAAATTGAGACAGCGACCAGGTCGTACCTTTCGAGTCCGATCATGCCGGGATAACTTCCTCGTCAGATGTTCATCCTATTGACCGAAGAAGACTTACCTCCCGACCACATGAACATGCATACAGCGTGCATCCTCCGGACTTCTGTACAAAGATGGTCAAAGATCCGCGAGGAGGATGAAACGGCCCAATAACAAGTTCTGGGCAACCTCGATGAGCGGTCAGACTATATTCTTTGTGCCTACACGTTTGTTTTGCCTGTGTTGCCTCTCTGGGAATTACATCCTGGTGCTGTCCGCGTGAGCCCGCCCAGGACCTTGCATTTACGTTGATCGATGCTTGCCAGTGGGGCCACCCTGCTGGCCATCCTCAAATTCCGTCGCCGAGTGTCGCCATCGCGGTCCCATTCATGATGACAGCTGGATATCATCGTTTCGTATGCATCAGAAAATCAGCCCTATGTCGAGTGAGCCTTTCTAGAGCTTCAAGCGTCGGGATCGCGCCGTACCTTTCATGCGGTGATGCGGTGGGGACAAAGGCCGATCTAGGCCATGAATGCATGACCACGCGCAGACTCTCCGAGCCCCTCAAGTCATCATATTGGGAGCCGGATGCAAGCAGTTGCAGGACGTACTCGTGCATGCGTGCGGTGTTTCTGGCTGAGCTTGGGGCGACGACGCCACGCAAGTGCCACGAAGGAGAGTCGGAGTTCCATTTGTTTGGCTCCGACTCTTCGGGTCTCGGCGCTGCCCTCTGAGTTAAACCACCGACTATCGGCGATATAATTCGATTGGCCACTTCGGCCATCGTACTTAAGTACTGGTAAATTGTTCGCCTTCTAACCGCGTTACTACATCGTCGTCAGCGGTTCACGAATGTTTTCAGAAAACCCTTGCTCTATACTCCATGAAGTCTGAGGCGCGCCTATAGGATTTGTAGCTAAACCTCGACTATTGTGAAGACATCGGTGGTCGGCGAACTTCGGTCCAGGATTGAACCCGCTTTCACATCAACAGTGCGACCAACCTCCCAGTTGTGTATGAACCCTGACATGCGGGACGTCGTATTCTTGGTGCGTCTGACAGTTGATATGGAATCATGATGAATAGCTGAACGCGTCTTGGACACGTCACGTCTTCAGACAACTTGCCGGTTGGGCAGAGCATTCCGGATACCTAGGGCAGCCATACTGTCGACGCACGCAATACAGACGATGAGATGTTCGCCGGGGCCTGCAAGCAGCAGTGCGGAGCTCGCTAAATCGAGCACGAGCGAACCACCCGAAGACGAAGTTCCGGCTGTTGTGTGGTGTGGATGAGCGTACGGCACCGAAACCGGCTGACTCTTGAAGCTTGAATGCTTGATAGCGTAGCCTTTGACCTCCACGTGACGTATAGCCCTGGCGCGTCACACGGTTCGAAGGGTGAGCAGATGAATTCCAGCGCGGAAGGGCTGAAACTGGGAGACCCTTGGTTATTTGCTCAAGGTCAGTACTAGCTGCAAGTTCTGGTGTGTGCTGGATGCTCATGTACATACGTTCTGGGTTGCCAGCGTATCCAAGGGTGCCTGGTAGCGGGGACAGGCACCCTTGTGGCTACGTACTCAGGGGCCGACCAGGACGGCGCCACCGGTTCCTGCCTACTTTCTGTGGTCGGGAGTAGGAACGGCCCAGCGCGGCCTCTTTCGAGCAAAGCGACGGTAGACAGGTCTGACCTCAGGATTCTTTAACTTTTCATTCATACACACTGACTGTGCGGAAATCGTGGTGAGCATATCTTCCGCCGTCACAAATCTCCTGACTTCACCTATGCGAGGCAGGTTGTTTGGACATGGAGCAGGCATTTTGCAAACCCTAGTCGGTCGGGATTAAGTACTCCGAGAAGCAAGTCCTCTGAATCCCATTAAGAGAGCGCCCTGACGCCCATTGATCGGAGTCATTTTGCACCGATCTATCCAGATTCCAGATTGGACATATGATGGAGGCACAGTGCCTGGAATCTCTCCTATTGCGCGTCGTACGTAACGCGTTGGACCATTTTGAAGGATTTGGCAACGTTGCGATTGCAAGCGGATAGGTGAGGCGCAATCTGTGGCAAAGCACGAAGGCTGTACTCCCTGGTGCGGTGAGTTGACGGCCCAGTTTGCAGATCAACATGTTGGTCATGGCGCCCTCGCCAAACCCTCAGGCACGAGATACACTCACCGATCGATCCTACGAAACGGCACCGCGGCGCGACCTGGTGCGGCCAGAGTGTTGCCACCACCACTCCACCACCGCGGATAGTATCAAGCGGGGACCAGCCAGCATGAAGATCGGTGGCATGTTCTGAGTTCGGTCGGCCCCAGCAGGGCGCCGTCCGACCTAGGCTGGTTCGATGGTGGCGCACCCAGTCTACTCCCTCACCATCCATTCCTCTTCCGACGGTCACCCAACGGTTGTACATAATCTCTCGTCTTGATCACTCTCCTTGTCCCCTTCCCCATCCCGTAACTGTGATCACCGCTTTCGTTTACCAAGATGAGTCTTCCCTTCGTACCGGAGATATACCTGAACTGGAAGTGAGTATTGTCGAACGCTCAGAGCAATACTCGTCGCTGATGATTGCAGCCTTGGGATCATCTTGTCCGGTATCGGGATCACGGGGGCCATCTTTGGGCGTACGTTGACTATCCCGGCTCAGTCACCTCATTGGACTCATTACTATCATAGTCGCGTGCGCTCAGACGGGATTCTACTTGCGACACTACTGGGCTCAGGACAGGGCACTGCTGAGGTCAATTGTACGCGTCTCTCTTTACCCTAACTACGTGCTCGCCCTCACCTCGCAAGCAAGGTCTCCATTGTGTGGACGGCAGACTGCCTTCACCTAGGTCTTTATTCATACACTAGTGCGTTTCCCGTCTTTCCTCACTATTCAGGTATACCGAACGTCCCCACCAGTCTATTACTACCTGGTTTTCAAACACAACGACTTCTTCGGTCAACTGCAGCTTCCTTGGTACGTCATTCTGCTACCTGAGATCCCGTCCGCGTTGGACTGAGCATCTTCTGCACCGGTATAGGACTACGCTGGTTAGTCTAATCTCATACCGTCGAACCCGATTCGTGTGACCATGGTTCGTTTGCGTGTCGTGCAGGCCCAAATGATTGTCAACGTACGTAATGTTGACTATTGTACTTGACCTACTTGTCCTCACATTGCCTACCAGACTACGCTTGTCGCCACAGTCCAGTTGTAAGTCCTCTTATCAGAGGTGGAGAGGGCAGCATTGAATAGATTCTCTTGAAGTTTCTACGTCCTCCGAGTATGGTCACGTACGTGAACATCATCTCCTCTCGTTGCTGTGCCACTCACCTGCTGCTCGCTGTAGTTTGCAAGCATCTTGCAGTCATCGGGTTCTTGATCCTCATCGTAGTGGCCAATTGGGGTACGTGTTCGAACTCATAGGTAGGCAGCTGTCGTCTCTAACCGAGGGACTTTGCGTGAACCCATAGCTGTCGGAGTCTGTAAGTTGGTTTCACGTGTTGCTCGTTGTCATCCGGCTGAAAACGTTCCCTGCAGTGCTCATGATCAAGAGGTATGTGACATGTTCGGACGTGCACGCGCATGAGAACGCTCATACAAGTATCGCAGTAAAATGGCGACGTCTGTTGCAGCCCTGATTGAGCTGAAGGTTCGTTGGTCAGCTGCACGTCCATTCTATGGCTGACGGATATTCCCAGGACTACAACACCGCAACGAGCTCTCTTCTGGCTTTCACCGACATCGCAATCACGACAACTCTTGTCGTCCTTCTGGTGACGTCGCGTACTAGCGGCTCAAGGTCAAAACGCTTGATTTCACGACTGGTACTCATATACGCGCCGCTCGTTCATCGTCGTAATTCTTACACGGTGTCACATAGGTCTTCTACACCATCAACACCGGTCTCATGACGAGGTCGGTGACACCTCTGCATCTTGTCTTGTGTTCCTCTTTCAGCGTTCTTATTCGTCACCACTCGCAGCATTTGCGCCTTTCTCTCACTCATCACGGTGCGTGCAGGATGATCTTTCTTTCGGCAGCATCGTGTGTGCTGACGTGGTCGTCATAGAATCTCATGAAGGGTGACACGAACCTCTACGTGCTGTTCTCCTACCTCGGCGCCAGTCGTGAGTGTCCTCGTCCCGCGCGTCTGACTCGACAATGAAGATGCTCATGCTCCTCACAGTCTACACGGTCTCGATGATCGCCAGTCTGAACGCGCGCGAAGGTCTCCGCAACCACATGGCGGAGGCGCCTGGGATCACCACCATTCCTCAATTGACCCGGGGAGGCGAGTCCACATTGCAGATGATGACAAGCAGACACGCAGTCCGCATGTACGCACTTTGTCTCGTAAAGGTTGCTCCACTACGACCAGTTTCTGACATTAGCCTCTGCGCAGTCCTCCCGAAATCTTCGTCGAAACGTCTGTCGAGACGAGGGCCCACTAGGCGCTGCCCACTCACGCGATATGATGCGGTGCGTCGCTGAGGCTCGTGTGTTCTCTCCGGCTACTGGTTGTGCCCGGTACGGTGCGGTACGGGTCTACACGCGTGCATGTTATCTGGGCCGGTTCTATCTCTCACCCTCATCCTTTCAAGGGGCTGCTCCGCTGCTGTATACTACGCCGCTCGTTTTGTGTTGTATGATACATGGTCTAATTGTACGGTTTACTCATGACTGGCTGATCGCTTTCAGACGACCCAGCAGCGGGCGCCCATACATCATCACCGCTCATACAGGTACTTGCGTATTGCTCGCGTATTTGCTTATCACAGCCTGTCGCGTCCAGGGTCCAAGCACACGTCATATGCGAACACCTCGTCCATATGCACCTCGCGATACACTACAGACTTACCCACAGAATGTCTCAGGCCTCTTCCAACTCGCATCAAGCTTGTCACCTCTGTCAACATATGTCAGATCCCTACTCCACGCCTGCATGTTGCTCAATTTGACTCGGTACTTCTTTAGGTTCACGCACAGGCGTGACATGTGCTGCGGAACATACTCTCAACACCACCCGTGTCATCCTCGTGGATTATTCGCCGCTCTCCCTCCGTCAACTCATTCCATTCGAAGCAGGGCAACTATCCAACTCGCGCATCGCTGCGCGCGGACCATGTGCAATGGAAGAGCCGTCTCGACCTCCGGCACACAACCGCATCTTCCTATTGGCTAGATGGAGAAGAACTTTCGCTCGCGGCCGCTCCGAGCGCGGCTGCGCGCCTCCACGTTGCCGCTTTTGCAGTTGTTTCTATCCACTGTTTTTGCCGCCACAATGGCCAGCAAGCATCGTGCGAGGATTCCAGCGAGTTTGGCTGCGTATCCATAGGGATCGCCTCCATTCTTCAATTCTTCCTGTCTTCTTTGTCGTCCTTTCTCGTGTGAGTCGTGGTAATCAGGGTACGTCGAGCGGGCCCACGGCGTTATTGGGTCGTCCGATCAGGAGCTTCGTGAGCTGACATGAGTGCTGCGGGGACACGCCTATGGAGGTGCGGTTGCGTTTATAACGAGACATCCGCGTGCGCATCCGCTCGGAGGGCCGCTGCTTGACTTCCCGCTTCGGATCCCAAATTCAGATCTCTCCCTACCCGGGACGGTCGTGTCTCTCCTCGCACACAGTAGCCATGCATGGACTGCATCTCATTCTAGCTGGGTCGACAATCCTGCTGCAGGCCCCTATCTTTGCGCGCGCGGCTCCCGTTCAGCTCTCGTCCCGACAATCGATCACTGCGCTCTCGTCAGCACAGATCGCGTCCTTTACCCCATACTCACATTATGCGAGCGCGGGTTACTGCACTCCATCCGCGACCCTTGCTTGGAACTGTGGCGCTAACTGCCAGGCCAATCCGACCTTCATACCACTTGCCTCGGGTGGAGATGGGGCGGTTGTACAATTCTGTGAGTACTTCTCTTCTCTCTTGTCGGGTAACGTCAGCTGACTCCTGTGCTTATAGGGTTCGTCGGGTATGACCCCACCCTCAACACGATTGTCGTTTCGAACCAGGGGACGAAGCCAGAAGCGATGTAGGTTGCGTCATTCAGTGCATACCGTGCAATATGCTCACCTTGAGACAGACTGCCGCTTATAACGGATGGGGATATCGAACTCGAGACTCTAGACCCAACGCTGTTTCCAGGACTGAGCTCTGTGATTGAAGCCCACCGCGGCTTTGCAACGGCGCATTCGAGGTGCGCTCCTATCTGAGAGCGCTGTCCACGCTGACGTTGCATTGAATTTCTGCCCATACAGGTCCGCGCCAGCGATCCTACAGGCCGTACAAAGAGCGATCACGACGTTCGGCACCCGCAACGTTCTCCTCACCGGACACTCCCTGGGTACGTTCTATCCCCACGCCTATCCCTTCCCTGCCCCTGCCCATCCTCACGCACCTTCTTATCCCGTCCAAAGGTGGGGCCATCGCGCTCCTGCACTCCGTCTACCTCCCGCTGCACATCTCCGGCCTCAAGATCACCTACGTCGGCTACGGCCTCCCGCGTGTTGGAAACCAGGCGTTCGCGAAGTACATCGACGCGCATGCCGCGATTGCCTCCGTCACGCATGTCAACAACAAGGAGGACTTGGTCCCGATCCTGCCTGGGCGCTTCCTCGGCTACCACCACCCGTCGGGCGAGATCCACATCCAGGACTCGGGCGCGTGGCTCGCGTGCCCCGGACAGGATAACACGAACGCGCAGTGCACGGTGGGAGATGTGAAGAACATTTTTGAGGGTGACACGGGCGATCATGACGGGCCGTACAATGGCGTCGAGATGGGATGCTAGTTTTCCGCATCCTGGGGACAGTAGGGTATACATGGATGTGAGAGGCGATGTTATGTGGCGTGCATGGTCATCATCAGCCATATAAGTCAGCGCTTGTATGCTCCAATGCTATAGTTCTACTTACCTCGAGCCTGCCAGCCGATTCCTGCAAGAGTTCAGAATCAAATTGGTCACCCGGAATCCATGCGATCGCGTCCTTCTAGAAGATCAAGCGTTCTCGAGGTAGATCAAGCATGACGCTTCCCTTTGGGAAGCTATTGATAGAGTAGGTCTGAGCATATGTTTTCAGCTGTATGGCTGGGATTGAGGCAATGAGGTATCGTACCACTGGCGGATGCCCTTGAGAGGTCCCGCCGAAGCCACGAACTCCCAGCATCCGTTCATGAGCTTGTAGGCGCATCCATCGGGGGTGTAGATGACTGTGTTGAGACGTTCTGCGACCTCTTGTACATTACTGGATATGGCAGAAGGGGCAGTCGTCGTATTCGAGTCGAGGGGGAAGTCGACGTCGTGGGATGGTATGGCTGTGATCGGCGTCTCACGGAAGGGCCTAGGAGATCGAGCAACGCGTTCGGGTCATGATTGATCAAACCGCCCTTCCGCATGACAGTCTCGACCGTGACGGTTGGGCCCAATCCAGGCAAGAGCTTCCTAAGTGTTGCATTCCAGTGTACCGGTCTGCTATTGGGTTCAGCGGTGGGCCGAAACTCGACGCGTAGATGCCGAAAGGCTGGACATAATCGCAGTGCATTCTCGAAAGAGCTTCCAGCACGAAAAACATCCTCGAACATCTCATAGTACGATGTCGAGGTGTCCTGGTGCTCGAAGACGATCTCTAGTTCCCGGAACGTGCGTTGGGCACTTCGACCGGTTGCGATATGCATTGTCAACCTGGAGAGCACCTCTCGGGTGAGATCTCGGTCTCTCCATGCCTCGATTCTGACGTTCCATAGTGCTGGCAGGTACTCGATGAAGTCCCGAAAAGATGCTGTAGGGAAGATGCACTAGCTCGTAAGCAGTCGCCCACTGATACATGGGGCGATTCACCTGAAGGTGTAAAGCTTGAGCAACCCAAGCCCTTGCTGATGGTTAGGTGAGTGATGGACTCGCCGAAAGCGGCGGGAGGTAAGAATGGATGTATCTCCGCAAAGTAGGACTACACGTAATGATTCAGGTTAGCGTTCGAATACTAGCGGGGAATAACTCTAGATGGACGGTGACTCACGTCCAAATGGAAATGCGTTAGTCTATTGCACCCGCTGCGCCGCCGACGGCACGGCATCGCAAGGAGTTGAGCATTAGCCGCAGCTTGAATCTCAGGTGGATCGTGTTCTTGATTGAAGCTTGACAACAAGTAGAGCACCCGGAGCTCGGGCAGAGACCAGATGAAGGGTATGGCGCGTGCTAGTGAGAGCGAACAGCCAGAGAGGCACAGTTCCCGGATCGGGAACCGAGCAATGATCGCCAGATACCAGGAAGGATAGCCTTTCCAAAGGGGTGCACCGATCAGGAAGAGGCTGTGCATATTCGGAAGGTTTGCCAGCATGTCGCGGTGGGCGAATGGCAGGTATGCGTGATACAGCACCTGCAGCTTGCGCACGAGGGACCCGAGCCAAGGCTCTCCTGCAAGCGTGCGCATGAAGAGTGCGAGAGTGTTGGGATCGCGAAGAACGATGTTGCTGTACAGAACGGTACGGCTGCGGGGCAGCAAGTCGCGGCATGTGAGGGCGCAAGACTTGAGCGTGTGGTGGTATAGGTTGTCCAGGCTGGGATCTTCGTCAGAGAGGAAAACAATCGCCCGCTCGTAGACTTCGATTGGCAGGCGGGATGAGCGGAGGACCATGGCGAGGATTATAATATGGGAGGAAGATGAAGAGAAGGACTCGGATGGGGCTGTCCCCCTGCAGCGCATGAACCTAGGTTAGTACCTAGCGGTGGTGTTGCCGCGAGGTGAGTTGAGGCGAGGCGAGTTGCCCGACTCGGATCAACTCGCCAGATCGAGTCGGAAGGAAGACCGAAACGGTAATGCTGGCAGCTGGGCCAATCAGCAGCCAAAGCCCTCTGACGTAATTAGGGAGCGAGTCGGACCGGTGTGAGCGAGTGGATTGACTCGTCTCAGAGTCAGCGCCACCGAGTTGCTTACCTAACCTCGGACTTCTCACGAGTCGAACTCGAACTCGCGGCAACACTAACTCGGGGTCCCGTCGCACATCGTCAGCTGTACATAGCACGTCGCGCTGACCCCGACTCATCTACCTGTTGTACTAGATAAGTAACCCGCAGTTGTTCTAAATGTCGAGCTGTTCAGTGTTCCCTAGTGATCGGATGCATGTTCATCATACACTGGCAGAAATCTAGATCGATACAGGACGCATCGACGTACTACAGTCGGTAACTGACTGGGGCCCGCAGCCCGCTTATAGGTCGCCTTCCAATAAGGCTGGTAGATGTTCAAGACGGTACCTCCTCGCAACGAAATGGAACTCGGTATAGCCCTGGAAATTATCGCATTAGCATCTTTCCACCGATACCGATTCGATTTTTGCACTGACCGTGACGAAGCTTGAACAGATACGATCTAATCCGCCAGCAGGCTGAGCAGATGATAGCTCCTGTATCCTGAACACGCTGACGAGTACCTCATCCACCAGCTGGCGGAAAACATCCATAGGTGACTTCTGCTCCGCTCTTGCACGCACGTGGATATAATTATCCGTCTCTCCTGCCAGTATCTCCTTGTAGAACGAGAGGCTAGATCAAAGAGTGTCAGCTCGCATACGGCAAATTGTGAGGAGAGGGGATCTGATGAAGTTCGTACATGTCACTGTGATTGAATTGCGTCAAGGGTCAGTGAGCGATAGGATACCCTGAAGTAGTATTGCACGCACTTCATCCCAATGACCACCATTTCGAGCTCTCTGCACAACGCATGGTCAATACGGTCAAAAGATTCAACCGGGGAACGTCATGCTTACGGTATGATCTGAAGGTAGAACAAATCGACGCCCTCCGTCGCGGCCCAATCCTTTGTAAAGTTGAAGTAGGCATATGCAGGGGCAGCGCCGGCTCTGAGACGCAGGTACAGCAGGTACCGCGTCGCCGCGGGTAGCACCATCTCCCCCTTCGTCTTGAACTCCACATACATCCAAGTGACGACGTCCAGCGTATTGCTCACAATCCCGTTGGCGCACACATACGGGTAGAGCTTGTACACCGTCCCCAACAGTGTCGCCAAACGATCCAGTGCAGGGACAAGTTGCGGCTCTCCGTCAGTGAAACGCTGCACGAACTGGCCCACGGCATCCGGATTGTGCTGCCCGAGATCGTCGACGTATGTCAGATAGGCCGTGTAGAGCGCGATGAAGAGCTGGTGGGAGTAGCTGAGATGTGGGTAGGAGCATTCAGCAATCCCACAGGCCGTATCGGTGATTCCATCAACGATGGCCTGAGAGAGGCCCGCATTCCATGAGAGTATGTCGCTTGTCACTGCCTGCCGCAGCTTGAGGTTGGGAGGCGTGCCTGGCGGGTGGTACGAGAAACTATTGAGGAATTGCAGCATTATGTTCGAAATCTCCGAGATAGATGTCGAGTCTTCCGAGGGCTTGTGACATGTCAGCTGCTAGTAGTTGTACCTGTCGTGATCATTCTGGGTACTCACCTCAAGATGCAGCTGGCCGTCTCTCTGCATGTTGGTCCCGTCCGAAACCTTCTGAAGTTCACGGGAAGTGATTTCTGTCTGGGCCAGTCGTGAGGTTGGAACAATCTTGTGGTAGGGGGACGGCAGAACCGGACGTACCATGGCGGTTGAGATCATGGTAGAGGAGGATCTGCTACTAGCGATAACAAGGTGTGCCAACAGGATGCTCTCTTATACTCCCGGCTGGAGCAGTTGAATTAACGCATTGCGAGCGTCGACGGTCGGACAAGCACATACTGCCCGGGCCTGTACCAACTGGCCCGGTTCGGCATGACAGAGGAGACTAATTTTGGCTGGGATTGCCCGCTAACTTGAAACTCTTCATGGCTGCTCTGTAATGGGAGCAGTGGAGCGCAGAGCGGCTATGGGCCGTTTCGCGGGCGATCCGTAATACTAACCGCCCTGTCCATCCCGAACGGGGCGGGAGCACTTGGAAGCCCGACGCTAAGATTGACCTAGATTCACTCCGCGGACGGGCTTCGACCTGCGTGGGAACATGTGGCCCGCACAGGCGCTGGCCCTCACGCGGGTCGGTTATGTTGTCATTTGTGTCTGTCAATCCGATCGACCGTCTCTGGCCTCCTCAGAACCGCCTCTCAAGTCCCGCTGCCTTGCCGCGCTTCGTCCTATAGCAGCAGTCTAGTCCGCCCTGGGTCATACTGGTTTGTTAGGTGGATCAATGATGGTGAGAAAACCCACCGGAGTGAGAGGTTGGCGGCTGAAAGATCTCTCAAGGCCGTATCCTGGGATATGGAGACGCTGCAGAAGACAGCCGGCGACGCGCTGAGGTCATATCATACCACCGCGGATGTGCGTCAGACTCGGGATACAGTGCGGGCAGCTCGTGTCTGTGTGGTCATCCGGACCACATGTGATGCCCACATCAGGCATCAGGCATGGAGCTAGTGTTGTCTAGTAAGTCCTACATCGTTTGGTCCCACCGCGAAAGACATGCTAAATCTTGTGTTCCAGTCAACTCTGGCTCCGGCAGATTATCCATGCTCGATACTAGTCGAAAGAGTTGGCCCGCACATCTCCATACCTATTTTCTGGATCGTCTGTCACTCCTGAAGCGTCGGGGTCGATCGGTAACCATGTTGTGCCCTCCTTGTGAGTCTGCCCCCCAAACTCCGCCGTGACTGCTTCGATAGTCTTCCAGGAGGGCCGTTGAACCGCTCGCGAAGCCACTCGTCGTAAGGGCCTTCCGTAGGACCCTTCGCGGATAAGATATATAAGTACAGCGGATGTGGTGTCCTAGGGAGCTCATAGCATACCCTGTCCAGAAGCCGGGAAGTCAAAATCATGGCAGCACCTCCGCTGAACGTTGCGCTCCCGGCTCTGGACGATACCATGGGCGCCTGGCTTATCGGCACGATCGTCGGCGTTCTGTATGTGGGCTTTCCCCAATTCATCGTAACCCCAATTGACCGCTTTCCTGCAGCTTACAAGGTGTAGGGTATCATCAAACCTACCATTATTACAGGACGTATCCACGAGATCCGAAGTACATGAAGATATGGGTGAGGCGTTCGCTTGTCACATTAGTAGCCCCATCTCATGCGCGATACGCTCAGGTTGGCCTCCTCCTGTAGGTTGCGATGTTCAGTTCATAGACACCGTTACTGAGACGCGTCAGGATCGCGGAGACGGTTAATACTGCGTGTTTTGCACACACATGGTAATGATGACGATGACTTCGAGTCTAGGCCGCTCACGCATCTACCATAGCTACTACTATCTTGTGTCAAACTACTTCAAGCCTTCGGTGCTCTTTCTAGGTCCTGTTTGGTGAGACCAGATTGAAGTCGCGTTGGACACCTCACTGACGAACTAGTGCTAGGTCTCTCAAGGTTAGCAGCCTGGTTTGACGCGGGTGTAGTGTTCCTAAGGCACTCATACTTCCATCCCAGCTACTCCCGGTGCCGGCCGTAAGCTTTCTAGGATCTATATACACTATTGCAAATTCATGGAGTTCGCACGTCCAGTCTCTTTCTGCCGTCATCACACAGACGTACGTCCGTCAGCAGTTGGGTTAATTCTTCCTAATGCCGAGGTGTGCTTTAGGTTCTTTGCTCGCCGTATATTCCTTAGTGCGTCCAAGGTTTTGCCAAGACAAACCGTATTGCTGAAGTCTCATCAGTCAGCCGTCGACTTCGTCCAATCGCCGTGCTTGCTGTGAGGCCTTTTTCCCTACCTCTGCTATTAGGTTAGCTGACGACATAGCGTTGCGAGCAGGTATTTTTGATATTCATGTTCTTCGGTGCGCATACACCTATGTATGAGTCTACCCGTTGCTCATGAATCGTTCATTACAGCCTGTTTCACCGGTAAGGACATGCATATGTCACTCCTTCAACCCTAACTAACACTCCGCGTCACAGCCTTTACTGCGTTGGGGTACGTTGTCAGTATCTCGGCCCATGGCATGATCTCACTTCGTTGACAGATGGAACCGGGCTACGATGAAGGAGTTCTTGGACCTTTCGGTACGTATGATCGTGACCTAGACCTTACAAGGATATATTCAACCAGTTTACTGCAGTGGCTCGCGTCGGTGGCCTCTGGGCTTATCATGGCTGCGGACCTGCTCATGACGGTGGTACTCATATGCTTCCTGCGACGAAACCATACTGGGGTTGTTCGGTGCGTGTGGATAGGATCGGAGCTCCGATGTTCTTACCCCCTGACTAAGCCTGCTCCCAGCACGGACTCCATACTTGACATCCTGATCATGTATGCGGTCAGCAGCGGTGAGTAAATACATGCTTACTCGTACCCCACAGTGAGCTGACGAGCATCTCGCAGGACTGATCATCTGGTGAGCTCTCTCCTATGTGCTACTTCCTCATGACCACCTGACGAAGGTTCACAGCATTTTCAACGTCTTGAACGTAACTTTCGTGAGTGTGCTGCGCTTCTCCCTTATATGGTTTTGCTCACGCCTGTCTCATAGTCTCTGCTATGGCCGGAGAATCTCATCTTCACCGCGTTCTCAATCATCCTCACCAAACGTGTGCTATTTCCCTCTTCTCAGTTGCTGTGTACTAATCCGAACGCCCAGTCTACTCGAACACATTCCTCGTGTCGTGCGTGCAGTATGTACCTTCCAACTCCAAACCCCGCTAACGTACCGCAGCCTCAACGCGCGCCAATCCCTCCTCCTCCAACGCCAAGAGATGCAGAACGATACCACTCCGTTCCGGGCGACTATCCTCCGGGACACTCGTCCCTCCGCCAGAGTCGACATCGAGCGAGACGTGCGTGCTACCTTTCGCCTTTTTACTTTCCCTAGATGACTGATGTCATTCGTTCGGCAGATCGGATCAGACGCCAAGCGGGGAGATACGAAGGAGAACATCGAACTCAGGGTGGTAACTATGCTCGTCAAAGACTCGCCCAGCGTCTCCGACATGGACTCGCCATACTCGAGTCCCAGTCAAGAGGGTATTGCAGTATAGACGCTCGACACAGGGTCTCCGCTTTCCTTTCAACTCCCCTCTTCTCGGTCTCTGATCCTCGTCTACAATTGCGCCGACGCACAGGAACCACCCAAGTACAGTCGGGTGATCGGCGATTGTGCGTCTTGGACATCTATCTCGGCCCTCTTCCTTTGAGGGAACCTGCTCTCATTGACTAGAGTATGCGTACACGCTGAATACACGCCCGGGGAGCCTCCTAGGGCTGCAGCCGGAGAATCTATCGATATCGATGCTCCGAGGGATCCTCGCGCATAACATGGGAGGTAGCAGAGGGCGCCTCGGCCTGAGGCCGTGAGCGTTGCAGCGCTTTTCGAAGCACGGGTACAGAAGGCAGGGAGACGCGACGCAGCATAGCCCCGGACACCACGCGCCGATGTGTCTTGCGCGGAGTCGCTGCGGAACTTCGAAGGTGATGCGTTCTCCGAGTTGCATGCCCCACAGTGGCGCACTGCGCCCTCTGTCGTGCATCTGCGGTGAGCCATGGCTGGGCGATGGGGTGACCAAAACTGATCTTTCCGGTGTCAGGCACTGATTGTGTCCACCATGCTATGTGGATGGTCAGCGGATCGAAATCACCGGGGGCGCCTGTGTTGACCACTCCAGGACCTCTCTATCTCTTCTGAAGTGCCATATTCATATTGGTGCCCAGGTTTTACTTCGCAAGCTCCACACGCCGCGCTTCAAAGGGCGATATGCGTATATGGGAGCATGCGCTACTGTCGCGGCACAATGTTTCGTCTGGTCCTACACTGCTATTTGAGGGAAGTCAAAATCAATCAGAGCTGAATGATCGCCAGACGACGACATTCACGACTCACGAGTCCATCATAGCTGATGATGTCCAGTGCACGGTCAGAATGCATGTACCCCGACCGTGACAGCCACAGCAGCTTCAGCACGAGGTGGTTGTTCCAAAGCGAAGTTGATACTAAGTCTGATGCTGTACCACACACCTCGAATATCAATATACACACAATTACTTCACGAACGCCTTGTCGGCTATGGTGCAGGATAAGGACAGGTCGCCATAACAGGGGTCAAAACCATGCATTCATGTATTCCACTGGTAGAGTCGATCAGCCCATCTTGAACGTACTCTCAGCACGCTCACGAACCTTCGTCATGAGCCATTCCGGGAATCCCGTAGCGTTCTCGCCGCGTGCCTTGATCCCGAGTTTGTCCACCTTTCCGACTCCGAACCAGTGTTCCTCGTCAATCTGGGACGCAACAGGTCAGCGGGTCACGCGGTGACAATCAAAGCATCGGGGGAAGAGCTCACCTCGAATCCGAATCGAGCGTATATATCACGAGACTTAGCTGACGTTGCCTCAAGGTGAACGGGTTTCGGCGACGCGCGACGAAGACCCTCTTTGAGCAGCATACTCGAGAGTCCTGAACACAAGGAGTATGAGCACTATGGAAGCAAGAGAACTAGAGATCGAGCGCAACACCGACCCTTCCCCTGATGGCGTGGGTCCACCACAATAACCAGCAGCTGCCACGAGTCTTTGCGGTCGAGTCCGCGAGCCTTGAACGCCTTGTTCTTTCCGTGTTCCACTACTGGAGTCCACTCCGATTGCAAGCGCTGACCAGACCAGGTAAGAGTACCGCACTCCGTACACAAGTCGGGCTAGACGACCCCACCTTGACACTACCGAGCCCCCACCCGGTCAACATCTTGAAGAGACCAGACCGCACGATCGTGATCGGACCGAAGTCCGTCTTCTTTCCCGGTGGGAGCCACATTGCCACGGCCGCGACCTCTTCCCCGTTGTCGTCTGTCTCCGAGGGAACGATCGCAACATCGACGAGGCCGCCTACGAGCGCTGTAGCCTTCAGGAGCGCAGCCTGGAACACCTCAAGGTTGTGCAGGGTGCCCTTTGCCATGGGAGAGGGGTTATCGATGTCGTCAACCAACTCCGAGACACCGCCGTACCAGTTGTTGGATGGATCCTTCGCGTAGGCACGGACGAGGACCCGAGTTACCTTCGGGTGCTCGGACGGCTTGGCGGCGCGGACGTGCGCCCGCTTTTGCTCGTCTGACGATGAGGACATTAGGAAGGGGCGATACCTTGTCCTGGGTGGCCACAACCTGGGTGGAAGGGGTGAGAGAGGATATTGCCAGTACAAGTGAGACAGCAATACTTAAACTGATCATGGTAAGTACGCTGCGGACGACGTGGCAGGTCGCGTAGAGGAGTCAGATGCACCTTTATGTCAAGATCGTGAATGGCCCGCCTGATAGTCAGGGGTTACCCGTTCGTTCAGGCCGTTGATAACCGGACTGGAGGCCGGGTATGTACTCCTGCATGTACTTCAGAATCCAGATGACTCGACAAACTGTGCCGCAGCTGATGTTTTATCTCCGGCTCCGGCTTTTGTGGTTCCCAGGTCGTATCAGAGTCCTCCGCTGGTGACAAATGCTCCAGGAACTACTTCCTCGCTGCCAGGGGTGGTGCCACGTACCACAACTGAAAGAACAAGCTGG
This sequence comes from Earliella scabrosa, assembly GCA_022605405.1. Classification (NCBI taxonomy): domain Eukaryota; kingdom Fungi; phylum Basidiomycota; class Agaricomycetes; order Polyporales; family Polyporaceae; genus Earliella; species Earliella scabrosa. The sequence goes on along the minus strand of JABYQQ010000004.1, from coordinate 1,751,631 downwards.
ATCGCTCCAGGGTGTCGTGAGAGATCTGCGGGACCTGGTGCCAATGAATCCCAGCCGAAGACGCTGAGGGTTGTTAGTGTGCTCTTGCTGATAAGAAAGCTTGTAGCCACTCAAAGACCTGCAGAGCGGGTGCTGGTATGGCCTGGCAGAGAATGGGAGAAAGGCTCATAAGTGATACCTACCCACATAGCTGCAGCCTACCACGGCTTGCGAGTACTGCCTATGCGCATGATTGAGTCTTGAGATGAGTGGCATGCACTGCTGTACTGATGAGATTCGCTTACTGTAGACTTCCGTCCCGAGGACCTCGGACACGAGTAGATCCCAGCCAAACTGGTTGTGTGGCTCAAGGCGCATGACAATGCATGCTGCAGCGACGCTACCTTCATCTATAAGCGAAACACCAACGATACCCCCAGATCTGATCAATGAGCTATATAGCAGCGAAGAGCAAAACAGGCGTTACAGTGCGAGGCAGGCTCGATGTTATTACAGGAAAGAATCTATGTCCACATAAGATACTTGGCGATAGTTGATAGCTCGTGTCTCCGCAGCGGCTTCCCAGCGAACAGACAAGCGCAACTTGCGTCCGAGGGGGAGCCAAGGGAGGAAGGTACATATAGGCGCCGAGTGATGTCATCAACGCCATTGAAGCGCTGGGTTCAGGCGTGGGGAGTGCGGCGGTGAGTTGTTCTGCGAGAAGTACGTCGTCGACTGCGAGGGCGAAGCAAGGGATCCAGGGAGGTAGAGGGGTATTGTGGGGATGAGCTCGAAGACATGTTGTGCGATCGGTCGTGTTCCCCTTGATGCAGGCCCTAGTGATGGTGCGTCGGTGTTGTTCATGACGCCGTGCACGCGAGGCTCCTGTGAGATCGTTTCCTGGCCATAGCCTTCAGGCACAGGCGTCGCGGGAGGTACACCGGTAACGCCGCGTCCATCCCAGATACACCGCACGTCGTTGCCAGGGATGATCTGTGCGAGTCGGCCGGTCTCGACATGGCGGATCTCGATGAATCGACTGTCGAAGAGGAGGACGTAGGGTGGATGCCATGCGACGTGCTCAGCAGTACCTTCCCACTCGATCGTGCCATTCGAGCGGCTGGGGTCTCCATGACGGTCAACGTACAGGCCAAATTCTGTGCAGTGCAGTGGACCGCGTGAGTATGAATGCGCCCTTGTAGACGAATCACGCAAAGGCATACCGTCATAGCACAGTAGGAACTCGTCATTGCTAGATCGGAACATGCCCATGGGGCGGCAGTTCTCACAGCGTTTGGCCAGCTTCTCAAGGCGAGGATCGTCGCGCTGCGGGATCGTGACACTCTTGAAGCTATCAAGGGGTCAGCAACATAGGCATGGAGAAGCTAGCGTAGTACTCACTCGGTTAGATCCATGATCTCAAAGCCCTTGGTACACAAGATGACGATCTTTGCCTTGAGGAAGATCAAGTCGAATGCTTCCGATGGAAGGAAAAAGTCCTACGAAAGCAGCATTCAGCTTGTGTGCGAAAGGATCGCCAGGCACATTCACTCACCCTATAGACTCGGAACCACTCTGATCGCTGCGATCGCAGACCAAGACGGGAGCCGAATGTCTGTGGAGCCTTCGACCGTTCATTGATCTTGCCCACCACAGGCTCCAGCACACGGAAGACGCTGTCCAACTGTCACGGACGTCAATGATGTTCACCAGCAGTGACGGTGTCGCAATCAACTCACTCCTTTCTTCTTCATGTAGATGACGAGCGTGCGCCCGTTGAGGTTTCCAACGCTGAAGAAGTGGACGTCCTTGTTCCCGCTGAGCTTCTGCGGCGTCTGCGATGTATGGGCGCTCTGCGGCGACGATGGGACCAACGCCTCGATGTGGTATGCGAAGAGTGACTAACAGATACGACTCAGCACTTCCGGTCTCCTTTCGGAGGGGCGGGACATGCTCACCTTGTCCGCCAGCACAAGGAAAATTCCAAAGTCCTCCAACATGGCACACTGAGTGACCATCTTGAGATGTAGTACACGCCGAAGAGCTAACAGGCGCAGGTAAGCACCACAGACGGGACAACGACCCAGCTGCAGAAGACTTACATCGAGAATCGTGTCGGAATCCGATCCACACGCCCTCGGCGCATCCGATAGCGACCAGTCCACGTCCATCCGCAGTCGCTGCAGCGTCATCAGCACACGGGAGCCCAAAGGACATAAGAGCGCAGGATACTCACTAAACGGCACTGAGCAAGTGACCTTGCCCGTGAACGCCTCTCCGTTGGTCCACGTTGCATTCGAGCTCGACATCATCGAAGGCACCAAGAACGTGTCCGCACTCAGCGTCTCGATTTCGAACACCTTGTTCGAGTCCTGCACGACCTTGCGCAGCCCGATCGCCTCCTCCAGCTTCTGCTTCCATTCATTGCGGGCTGGCGCCGACTCCGCGAACACGGTATACAAGCCGCCCAGCCGACCGTTGTGGTGGATGGTGCAAGGGAAGACCAAGCGCGAGTCCGTAGCAGAGTCAGGGGAGGTCGCAGCGCCGACCGGGGTGCCGGTGTCGCCCGCATGTCGCTCGGAGCGACCAAGTCGAAGGATGCTGTTGCCACGCTGAGTAGGCGGATCGGTGAAGTTGGCCAGCGTGAGCAGATCGAGAGGTATTGGCTGATTGTGACCATACGTCAGGCGTGCAGTAGAAGGAAGACTGAGAAGAAACAAGCTTACGCGTCGGTACACATGGTACTTGGTAGTACCCTCTTTCTCTTTCGGCTTGGTCATCACCACTGACCCAAGGGTCAACGTCGCGTCCCCAACCTGGATGAAGGCAAAAGCACTCACAGTAGTTGTCAAAGAGAAGGACGAACAGCTCCGTCCAGCCATTCCACTCGAAACCAGTATCAGGCTGGCGGAGCAGCTTGCCGGTATGGATCAAGGATCGGTTCTCGTGCAAGAGGTCCATGTCCTGCGATCCAAGCCCGTAAGCCCTCTCTCCAGCTCATAAACATGTAACCGGGACTAAACTCACGATGTACTCTCCGCTCTTGAAGACCAAGTTCGAGTTGTACCGCCACACCTCGACCTTCTGCTTCGCCGACACGACGCCGGGCTCCGTCTCCTTTCCGAGCGCCTTGATCACGTCCAGCACCTGCGGGATGTAGTCCCTGTCCTCGTGGCCCTCGGGCGTCTCATCGAGGATGTTCCTCAGCAGTAGCTCGTACCGGAGCAGACGTGGGATCGGCCGATTGATAAAGTTCTTCATGTCCAGCCTGTGCGCGTCCGCGTGGCGTGTGCATTGCTACGTGTCAACAGCGAGCAGGATCAGCACTTCCGTGCCACATGTCATATACGGTGGCAACTGTACTCACGTCAACGAAGGCCTTGAACTGCGGGTTGTTCGCCATCTCGTCGTCGATGCGGTACGCCGCGATCGGGTAGTTGGGGATGTACTCCATGTACGCCTCGCGGAAGTTGAGCACAGCGTCATAGATTGCGGCCGTGACACTCCGGATGACAGGGTGCTCGTCCCGCTGGATCTCGTGCAGCTTCTCTAGCATGCGGCGATGGTGTGCGTGCAACTCCGCATAGTTGTGGAACACCTCTGAAATGAACTGCTCCAAGCGATCGCGAGGGATGATTGGCGGATCCATCTCGCGCAAGGGGGAGACATACATCTTGGATCCATATGTAAGTCATGACTTCACAGATAGTCGATACATCTGAGCATACCACTTCGATGTTCTCCAAGTCGCGCACATAGTCCATCTCGCCCTTGATGACTTCGAAGATGATGCTAGCAGCCCCTCAGCATACGCTCGCTGCCCGACAGAGAGAACGACCTACTTCTGACGCTTGATCTCGGTCTTTGACAGCGACTTCTGCACATCGTCAGACACGAGGTTGTGCCACTCGAGTTTCCCGGTGGGACCTTTGCCCATGGCCGACTGCCAGGTCCACAGCTGCGCGACCGTCTGCAGCTTCTTGATCGCACTGACAGCCTCCCCAAGGAACTCAACGTCCGGATTCCCGTCCGTCGTCGCATTGCAGATCGCCTCGAGCAGCACCGGGTACTTCTGCAGGTGCTCGGACGGACGGCTCAGGAAGTGCTTGAGATCGAGCCTGTGCGCGTCAGGGTGACGGGAGCATTGCTATGGTGGCATCCACGAGTCAAGTCAATCTCAGGACTGACGAAACGAACGTGCGACGCACCTCCACAAAGCGCTTGAACTCGGCGTTCTTGTCCATCTCGTCCTTCATCCGTTTCTCCGCGACTGGTAAGTGCCCGACGTAGATCGGGTACGCCAGTCGGAACTCGGTGGCCGCCTCGAGGAAGATGTCTCCGATGCCCTGAATTACCGGCGCCTGTTCTCGCTGTCGCACGTAGATCATCTCGAGCAGGCGACGGTTGCACTCGCGCAAGTCCAGCACATTGCCGAAGACCTCATCAATGAACTCGTCAATCTCGCTTGGGCGTATGACCGGCGGGTTTGCATTCCGCAGGGGGCGGATGAAGAGCTGCGGAAGGTGTAAGAACAAAGCGCGCAAAGGTGACCAGGCAACATACTGTCTCGATGGTGTCCAGGTCGCGGAGGTATTGCTTCTCCTTGTGGATGAGCTTGTGGATGATACTGCAAACGGAGTTAGTTGCGTGATGTACGACGAAAGCAACTTGTGTTCACTTCTGCCTATTGACTTCGCTGTCTGGCAGCGTGGCCAGGAGCTCCCTAGGTACTGTCCTCGTCCACTCGTCCTGAAAACATCGCCTCTCAATCAGTAGATGATCCAAACTTGCTTTGCTATCACGCACCTTGTCCTCCTCTTCGTCCTTCTCTGCAGGCGCGATGAGAGGAAGCGCACTCTTCCGTCGCGGACAAGTGTACGAATAACATGGGTTGTCCTCGTCGCAACTCGAAGCGTAGCACCGCGTCAGCAGCGTGATGACCGCTGTCGGGAGCTCCTCGCGCTCCATCCGTGCGTCTGACGCGCCCTCCTGGTCGTCCCAGAACATGTACACATCTTCCACTCCATCTTGCAGCGGCCGGTCCACCCACTCGACTTCGTAGAAGAATAGCTGGCTTTGCAAGCTGCGGGCGACCTGAAGTGCCGCCCGCCGGTCGTTCGTCGATATGCCGTGTGTGACAAGGAGTTCCCGCTGTATTTGGTACTGAATTGTCGACTACAGAGAAGTGAGACGTGTATCTGGACATAGATATTTCTATGACATACCACGATGTCCTTGCCCGTGAACGCTCGCGGGTATGGGATGCTGCCCTTCACGTGCGTACCACGAGGAACCTTGTCGCGCAGTCGCACTGCAATATGGCTGAGAAGCGCGGGGTTGAAGAACCGGTCGTCGCCGTCTTCCGAGGGGTCTTCATCGTAGAAGTCGTCCTCATTGTCCGCGTAGTTGTCGTGCAGTTCTAGCGGTCGCTTGATATCTGCAACGGTGCGCACCAAATCCGGGTCACGCCAAGTCGAGGATGACGCAACTGGCCCTTGCGATGAAGGTGCACGGTACATGTCCTGCGATGACGGGTAGTAGCTGAACTGCGACGATGCAGCAGGTTGCTGAAACGTGGGCGCAACCGACGGCGGTGTAGATATGGACCAGCCACCGTCCGAACCCTTCGAGACGTACGACCCTGTTGAGTTGCCACGGTCCACAGAGGTCGCCAATGAAGAGCTCGGGCGGATGATGCCGTCGCTATCTTGATATCCCGAGGAAAGTGTGGTGCGCGTTGTGTAGGACGAGTTGCGCTCGAGCCCATTGGGATATGCCGACGACCCTGCTGACCCAGTCGAAGTCGAGCGCCCGAGTCCCGACATCATCTGGGGATCTGGATGGCGACAATCAGCGAGATCATCATAGAAACTCGTGCGGGAACACTGACAGGTATGACTGTGAGGCAATGTAGGAGCTGGTGCCAGTGAAGACGAAGACTGCTGCGAATACGGCCTGTACTCCTGTATATCTAGCGTAGATGGGGAGCTCGGCGGACGCTCTTCCTCATACACGCCGCCATATCCAGGGATCTTGGAGGGCTGTGCGCCAGGCGGTGGGCGCCGTGGTTCACTCGACGGGGGGCGCCATCCATACGTGTCGGACGTGTCCGGTACAGGCATGTTGTACTGCACTCTTGACGCGCTGTCTGAGGAGCCCGGTCGCGTACCGGATGATGCTGGACGAGGTTCGGGCACGTAGGCGCCATTGAGAGATGGCAGCCTGCCTAGCATGGCCGAGTTGGCAGGAGGGTTGACAGGTCCGTTGTACCCGTTTGCAGGGGCGCGGGGGAGCTGCCGGCCACTTGAGGGCGAGACAGACATCAGAATCACTCACCAGTAGGCCTGACACTGACAAGAACACGCACGATTCGCTGTTATTGTGTTTGTGACGGTAGTCGTCTGCTTGATACGGACGGGGCTCGGGCATTCCGTACATCATGGGCGGTGGAGGCGGGGGCGGTACGGGCGGAGCAGGAAGGGGTCGCCGGGTGCGCTGTGAGGGAGATTGGGGACCGCTGGAGGACGACTGGGGAGGTAGCGGTGGTGGTGGGGGAATGGGTGCTCGTGGAGAAGGAGGGAGACCGTAGTGAGAAGAAGCTTGAAGGGTTGAGGATTGAAATCAGACCGGGCGGGCACTGCAACGGAAAGACGCACAAGTGGTAGCCGACCGCGCCGATGGGTGCAGTCTGTTCGCAGTTGGCGTTCCTTCGCCATCTTGATAGTGAGTGTAGATGGACTCGAGTTCGCGATCTGAAGGAGGAGAAGGAGCAGCATGGCTGGCATGGCTGGTATGGCTTGCTTGGCCTGGTTGTTCGCCGGTGGGTGACTCCTCTGCAAAGCCAGCGAGGACTTGGTGGTAGAGCTGGGCGAGATCCTCCTCACCTGGAGGCAGAGCCTGAAGAGCGACGGCCGACATGACGAGGTCAACGAGCGGGCGTTGAGTATATGCAGCTCAGCATCGAGCTCGAGTAAGATGGCGGTCCAAGGCCAAGCGCTGCGGGCCCAGCAATCACGCCTCCCTCCAGTTGCCTTATTTGGAATCCGGGGATTCAGGCACACCGGCCAATTCAGAATCACCGCTTGTCCTCGACCATCTCGAAACATAGCAGAAAACACTGCGAGCATCTGGCACAGTCATGGCCGCAGGCGAGCACACAAAGGCTCCAAGGACGGCATCGTCTGTCCATGATGTTACCGCAGAAAAGCCGCCATTTGGGTCAAGGTCTGTCACCGCAGATATCTCGCGCACTCCGGACTGATCATGATCCCGTCGGACAGATTTCTCACAGAGGACGCAGACGTCTGGAGTCAAAACGCTTGGGACCATGTTCCGCCACCCAATGATCAAGACGAGGTCATCTCGGCCGCTCTGAACAGGCAAAAGAGCGCCCCCGTTCCTGAGAGCGACAAGGCCAAGTACAACGACAAACCCGCGCGGCACTGGTGCGCGTCGACTCGCAGGGTCGTTCTGCTCTAGCTGATTGGATATCTCTGTAGGGACAACTTCTACAGGATGAACTCTAGCAACTTCTTCCGGAATAGAAAATGGTCCTCCTTGCAGATGTATCCTCTCATACCTTCGCCCTGATCATCTCTATCCGACAGGCTGCACCTTGAGTTCCCGGAGTTGAGGGCAGCTGCGGAGCCCGAGGTAGCCGTCTCTCTCATCGACTGCGAGAGTGCATGACTGATGTGTCCCAGGCAGGATCCATGACCATCGCCGAGATTGGCTGCGGTACGTACGTACGTATTGACTGCAAAAAGAAGCCTCACACATTGACATGCAAGGTGTCCAGGTGCAGGCAATGCGGTATTCCCGTTGCTCGCAGCGAATCAGAATCCACGCTTGGATCTGCGAGCATACGACTATTCGTCCCATGCCGTGAAACTGGTGCAAGTACGGATACATGCGGGCTCTTCTCGCCGGCCGTGGTTGACCGCTATTGCAGACCAATCCGCTATACACATCGCCACCAGTTGGAACGATTCAAGCCGCAGTATGGGACTTGACGTCTCCGGAGCTGCCGTTAGGTTTGGAGCCGGGCAGCGTCGACATCGTGGTGTTGATCTTTGTCTTGAGCGCACTACATCCGAACGAATGGGCGACCGCCGTGTCGAACGTTCACAAGGCTAGGAGCACTTCCACCAGACACATGAACCATCTTCGCTCACAACCATTCCAGATTCTAAAACCAGGAGGAAGACTCCTCTTCCGTGACTACGGCCGGTATGACCTCACACAGCTCAGGTTCAAGGGTGGTCGTCTCCTGGACGACAACTTTTACATCCGGGGCGACAAGACGCGTGTGTACTTCTTCGAGCTTGGTACGCTCAATCTCACTTCACACTACCGTCTGTTATATACGTTGCTGATCGCGACACAGACGAGCTCGCTCTCCTCTTCACTGGCGCTCACGCTCCCGCAGTGTGGAAAGAACACAGCGCGGTGCAGATCGTCGAGGAACCCGACGAGCAATCTGACGCCGACTCTGCGCATACTCCATCAGCGATCCCTCTCACGCCTCCCGAGAACTCACACGGATCACCAGGATCGACCACGCTGAGTGTTGGAGATGTCGAGAGCTCTCTCGCCTCGCTCTCCTTCACGTCCTCTCCTGCCGTCACGAAGCAGACGCCTCCAAAGGCAGGCGCGATCCACCCGATTCTGGCGCAGCCGCTGCCGCTGAAGGAAGGCACGCACCCGCTGTTTGCTATCGAGCAGCTTGGTGTCGATCGGCGGCTTATCGTCAACCGGAAGCGGCAGCTGAAGATGTACAGGGTATGGATGCAGGGCAAGTTCCGCAAGTTGTAGAAGCATGTCGCTGAATACATGTAGCAAATGGTACATTGTATCATATCGAAACTAATTTCTCCGGACAGGAATGTCCAGCACTGGCACCTAGAGTGTCGGGGGTTGCATTGACGCACTGCTCCCCCCGGGCCGACGGCTGATGATGCTCACTACCGAAAGGTACACACACGTGAGTAGTACCAGCACTGGCCTGTACCTCTTGATCTACGTATTGTATGTATATGCGTGTCCTGCGACGCCATAATAAGGGTGAGTGGCCCTTTTTGTCTGTGCCCAGGCCCAACGGCGCTTACTCTGTCGCACAGCGCAAGGTCCAAGCGCCCACGCAACCAAGAGGTGGCCGCGTCGCAAACGACTCCTCTTACATATAAGCTGCACAATGCTTGGGAAAGGAAGCAACATTTCCTCAATCTCGACCTGCGCCACTGGCTGGCCCACTTGTCGTCATCCTCGGACTAGCACGTATCAATACCACAGCGATGTTCTTAGCCCCTCCTTCCCCCTCCTTCTCCTTTGGTTCATCTCCTTCCCCTTCGCCATCCCCTTCACCATTTCAATGTCCAAGTTCCACAGCCTCCCCACTCCTTATCCAGATGGAGATGATTGAGCAGGCGCCCCCGACCGCCCACTCTCCCGCACCGACCACCGAATCCGACCCGGACGAAGGCAGCTCAAGCGAGAAGCCCAAGATCAAGCGTCCGCAGAACGCCTTCATGCTCTTCCGCGGCGACTGGCACCGCGCGTTCAAGGCCGCTCCCCAGAACCAAGACGTCGTCCTCAAGCAGGCCGAGCTCTCCCGGCTCGCCTCGCGCGCATGGGCCGCCGTGGACGACGAGACGCGCGAACGCTACCAGCAGCGCGCCGCGGAGGAGAAGCTCGCGCACAGGCGCAAGTACCCCGAGTACAAGTACCAGCCTGGGCCACAGAAGTATAGTAAAGGCGTCCGCATCGCGCCATATGCGCCGCGGAAGAAGAGGCAGCCGAAGAAAGAGCCGAAGTGGTACGAGCGGGAGGAGATCTATGTGGGGCCGCAGGGCGCGTGGACGTCCAACGAGGTGCGCTGGAATCAGCTCCCAGTTGATAGACAGATCTTGATGATTGGTTTCTTCAGGTGGCTCTGTGCTCCGTCGGTGGCCTGTACAGTGGGGTCGAGAGGACGGTGGAGGACCCGGCGCCAACAGCAAGGATCCAGAACGAGGTACGTGTGAGGAGCTGAGAATGTACGTGCTGGGTTGGCAGCGGCTGATGTGCTCTTTCACCGGATCACCTTGTGTCCGACCAATGCGCAGTACACGACTGGAAGGACAGGGGGAGAGATGCAAACTACGCAACCGTCCGACTGGCAGGACCCGATTCAGGTCCACATCCACGATGACGGTTCGGATGGACAGTGGCATAGCCCTGATCCTGACGTTGACCTGAACTATGCAGGCGCAGGCGTCGTCGACAACGTCCCTCTCAACCCGGGGCAGACCCTTCATGAGATGGAGGAGATGTACCTGGAGCTCCAGCAAGACTAGCGGTCCTGGTTGACACACACATTGGTTCATACTGTAAAATGCATCATCGGACACGATATTGATCCCGAGTTCAGACATGTGCGTAGTTCCACAACATGATCTGACTCTCTTCAAGTGGCCAGACCTCGGAGCCACGGGGGCGGCGCCCCATGTCACCGCACACATTCCCGTTTCTTGATCGGTAGCAGCACAAGCACAGGATAGACATATCCGAACTCCAAAGAAGTGAGATGACCATGCTGAACCAGTGCTGAACGCAGCTGCAGCGGTGAAATCAAACACTTGTCCGCGTCGGGGACCGGGAATGTCTTCAAATTCAACTGGCCGAGCTACTAAGCGCCAAGCGCCGACTGTGCTGCGGCCCAGGCGGCCCGGCACCGCGTTCCCCTCTTCTCTCCTGTCACAGTCCAGCAACATATCCGACCGTCGTCCGAGCTCATGGCATCACCGCAGGATCCAGAGTCAACGTTCGATGTGGCATATCATTGCAGCGCCATCGGCACTGAGGGCTCCTGAAGAAATATATATATCTGGCGATTTCTTACAGCTCTCCCTCAGATCTACTCCTCGTTCTATTCACTCTCATGCAGTCCACAAACCAAGCTAGGGGCTACGTTCGCGCCGCAACACCTTCCGAGTACGCCGAGGCGACCCGGGTGCTTGTTCGCTCGTTCGCGAAAGACCCCGCTATGAACTGGTACGGCGGCGTGACGGAGATGGTGGACGACATCGACAACCCCTCTCCCACCTCCAAGCGCACCCTCCGCAATCTCGAATCCTTCCAGGGTGGGCTCCTCGAGGCGACCGCCCTCGTGGGTGGCTCCGTCGACATCGCGCTTGTCCCATGTCCAGAGTCGGGGAAGGAGAACGGGGAGAGGAAGGAGGAGATCGCGGGCGTTGCGCTGTGGCTCCCGCCAGGAAAGACGACGGATTTCAGCCCGTTCACGATCCTGCGGTCCGGGCTGCCAAGAATTCTAGCGGGATGGGGGCTTGGGGCCGTTAAGGTACGCTCATCACTGGCGTTAATGAAACGGACGATGGTGTTCATGCACCTTGCTATGTACAGCGAATGCTGTCCGACTGGACCCCGGTTGTAGAGCGCGAGAAGCTAGAGGCGTTCAAGGCTCGTGGACTCGACCTCAAGGACTCATGGCACCTGTTGACGGTGGTGGTAGACCCTCGCCATCAGCGAAAGGGTCAGTCCCAATTCCTTATCAACTTGTCGGTCTAGGTTATCGGTACCGATACTTATGTTGGCTGCACTCAGGCATCTCTAGCATGCTACTCAAAGAAGGGATTCGTCGCGCATCACCGAAGCCCATTCATCTGGAGGCCACAACGGCGAATTCTCGCGACATCTACGCTCGGTACGGGTTTGAGGTGAGTCTACCCCTGATCCCTAGGGTTCTGTATAGCTTGTCGCGGAACACCGCTGATGCAATTTCGCTCTTGTCCTTGCAGATCAACAGCGAAGACTGGTTCGGTGTTGGTGAGGTGGACAAGAATGGTATCAAGGTCCGAGGCCAGGAGGCGGCTACAGGGTTCCCGGAGTGGATCATGACGAAGGTGCGTGAGCTTGTCGTGGTCATGTCAAACGATTCTCAAAATTTTCTTGCTACAGTGGACATCATAAACTTCTAACCCCACGCTTGCGTAGAGGGATGTACAGTACTTTCGGTCTCGGTTTCGTAGTTTGTCTTACCAGCTGCTGCTGAGATCTGAGACACTGAGGGTGTTAGTTCACGTCCGAAAGGTACGATCTCATGGTTTCGTGTTAGATCGCGGCAAGGAGGTAGGAGCTCATGGTTCCTTAAATACTCTAGTTGAGTTGACTAGTAGCTCCGACGTGCGACGTTAGGTTTGGGTTGAGCCTGGATTTACACGTGTTTACCTCTGGCTACCTGAAGTGCACCTGCAAACACTGCACTTCTCACCAACAGGTTCTGCTGACCGTGAGTCACTCTGCTCGTCAAACCGAGCCAAGCCGAACGCAAACGCACTGTCACGAAAGCTTTCAAATCTGGTCGCCATCTAACGCCATGCTGCTATGCCAACCGTCTTGCTTCACACAATCCTACCACAATCTCCGGTACGCACCTTAATTACCCTGGGGCTGACCAGGTCTGCGGAAGAACATGGAGACGTAGCGGACTACTATAACTCTTGGCGGATGACACTAGCAGCAAGTCGGGTCCGTCGGCGTAGTCGGAGGCGGGCTCGCACCAGCAGGAGCCGACCGATTCAGGAGACACGGCGGGAGGGTCGTAGGAGGAACGGAAGGAGACGTCGGCGGTCTCGGTCTCTTTAGTCGTGAAGGCGAAGGCTTCTCGTGTTCGTGCCCGCAAAGCCCGGCGCCGTTACGTTCAGCCACGCAGAAGACCGTGTAAGTGATCGAGTCGCTCTATCGGAGGGTCCCGTGTTCACTGAATCCTTAACATCACATCTCAGTGTATGTTCCTTACGCTCACCATCCTCACGACAATCGATCGGACGCCAAATATTCGTCCCGACAGATACACACATCATTTTTGCTCAGTTCCCTTGCCTCTATATCCGCCACACGAAAGGGAGCATACCGCTCGTGGTATTACGACACCGTGATCCGATCGCGCAGAACCAACTTTCACGAGTGAGAGAGGTTGCGGACGAGAAAGGACACGGAAAACATCCAGCGAGATAATAGGCACCGAAGGCTGAGAACCGAGGGCGGCACGCTATGGCACGGCGAATCCGAACGTCACGCCCGCCTTCTCCATTCCGTAGGGTCCTTCGTGTCCGTGCGCTCACTCACGTCGGGCTATACCGCAGTTCGCCCGAGTGCTCCATGTATAAAAGCGTACCTCGTCCTTCGAGAAGTTCACCAGCCACCTCGACCAGTATCAGCCTCCCGGTCTCTCATATCAGCCTGCAGGACAGCATCGTCACTCCCTTTTGCACTCCATCCTTCGATCAGCCATGCTCTTCTTCAGCTTCCTCGCCGTTTTCGCTCCCCTTGCTTTCAGCGCGGTTGCCTCCGCCATCCCGCTCAACCATGCGTCGCCAGTCGTTCGCTCCTCCAACGATACTGTAGATGTCAGCAACGACACTGCCAGTGCTCCCGAAGGCGTCGCTGCCGTCCTCAACAACGCGTACCAGCAGCTTGTCCCTATCACTGAGGGCCTCAGTGGGTACCAGCACATCTTTAACGAGAGCGATGGCTGACATTCGTCATAACAGAGTTCATGAACGACCAGAACTCCACCGAGGAGGCCCTCGCGCCTTCCATGAACCAGATGAGGGACATCCTCTCCGAGACCATCTCGTCTCTCCGCCTCCTCTCCAACCAGCCGCGCGATGTCATTTTCTCGGGTATTAACTCGGGCATCAACTTCAACAACAACGCTCAGCTCCTGAACTTTGGTGACATCTTCAACTTGCTCGGCCTTCTCCTCTCCGTGAGTTGCTATCAGACCTCTGTGAAGTGAGAGACTGACAAGGAGGACTCTACCTGCAGCTGACCGTCCCCGGCCTTACCGCTATCACTGGGTTCCACGGGTCTGCGATCCCCGTGTCCCTCGCCGGTAACGTCTCCCTGGTCGGTTCCCTCCTCGGCACGGTCGTCACCCTCGTCCTCGGCCTGCTCTCCGGCGTCCTCGGGGGTGCCCTCAACGGTCTCCTCGGCGGTCTCCTCCTCGGCCTCTTCGGTGGGATTCTCAACACCTTCGTGACCCCCATCATTCCCGACATTCGTTCCCTCAACATTGTCGCTCTCAACGCGGCCCTTGGCCTTTAAAATGCGCCGATAGATTACGACATTACGGACTTCTTCTCCTTCGATTTCGCACTTCGGGCTTCCCGCGCTTGCGGCCTTTTACTGTAGCATGAGTTTGTCAAGGACTGTTGTTGTGTTTTAGGGTTGAGTGCTGTGCACAGCATGGACTGTCCCCGGGACTGCTTGTATACTCTGTACATCGTCGAGCTAATGCGAGTGGAAACTGGTTTTGCACCAACGAACCACTGCGGACTGAGTACGAACGAGGGACGATATACCGCCGATCAGGATGTGTATGCATGCCGGCATCTTTCGGGCATCCAGTGCTTCTGAGCGGGGTCGCTATGGCACGGCGCCGCGACCGTGGAGGTGGTCGTTGAGTCTGGAACTTTGAGAGCTGAATATGTGGATGGCGATCGCGACTCTGGTCACAAGAGGCTTCCGCACAGCAGCGTCACCGACCGCGCATCATCAGCTGGCAACAGCCTAGAAGGACTTAGTGACATAGTCTCATCAGACACCCTCTTCTGCACTAGACCACTTGTGAATAACATGGAGTCAGAACACTCACATGTCTCAATAGCTAGGCCGACCTGACCGAGAGCGTCCGTCGATCGGATTCAGGGGTTAAGACCGGCAGGCGGGCTTTTTCCAAGTTGCTTCTCGACTCGGGCTTGAGGCAGTACCTTAGGATCCTAGAGGCTAGTAGTGCAAGTGAGACATCGTCATGATTTCTGAGTTCATGGGACGACAGAGAAGCAGGACAGACGATCCGAGTGCACAACTAATAGCACCGGCACAGTAAACTCGGAGCGCAGACAGGTCCCGTAAGTCCTCCCGCCCTCAGACGGCGGGTTTGACATGTTGAGGAGGACCGCAACAGGAGGCACAGCAACACTCGAAGATAAGAACTTTGCGTGCGGACCCAGTTGTCTTTCCGCTCGGAAAGTTCCGTCACGTCGAGCTGCTTGGGTGGCGTCCGAGTTCTGCCCGCCGTTCGTACAGGCTTTACCGTCTGGGCGTTGTGGTGGGAACAAAGCACATGTACACATCGAGGCCCGTCGGCAATACTGGTGACCGCTGTTTGGAGTTGTGAAGCGACCGACATGTAGTAGATAGTCTGGTGATGGAAGGATCGTCATGATAATCAGGCTGTTCCACGGGACTACAACTAAGTCGTATATCAATATTGATGCCAGGCTGAGTGTAACGTCGATGCAGAGGATGCACTCACTACAGTCAAAGCGGCAGGCTCAAGTTGTTCCTCCCTTGTCATTGATTTCTGCTGATTTCTGATGAGTTCATTGCGAACCGACTCGATATCCCTCCCTCTCCGAATACACCGTTGTGGTTTGTAGAAGACTTAGTCCTTGTCGATTAGTGGTCAGATCATCACATTGTGGCACAAATCCGCAAACCGTGGAGGCGCAGGTTCGACTCCTGCCTGGGACATCCTGAGACCTATGTCTTTTTGTTACACAAGGCGCAGACGGACGTGATTCTGAATGAGTAATACCGCGAATAAATGTACGACTACATAACTATACTACCGTATGATACATGTGTAGCACGCGTCGGCTCATGAAGGTGATGAATCGGCGCTTTAGTTCACAGATGAACCTAAAACCCCTTCTGCGTTAAGCTAACGTCCGAGCATCCTGCCCGCCGTTAGCGTTCATGACCCCACTAGGACCGAGCACGGCAGGCGCACTCGGGTGGGGCTGCAAGGGAGTGCTCGATGTGGGGTGAGGCGCCGCCGGCATCGCGAGAACAGAGCGATACGATGTGGTACCATGTGCGGACCAGAACGCGTCATACGTCAGCCCTCCGCCAGGGCTGGTCGCTGAGGGGCCCGCCGCGCTGGACACTGAGGGCGCAGCGGAGTTTGGTGTTGGAGGAGGCAGGGGTATGGGCATGGACGACGCGGAGATAATCGAGCGCAGCGCGGCAAGCTGCGAGTCGAGGTGCTCTGTCGGCTCCATGGGGTCGAATGGTTCGCGAAACGTACTATTCGTGCTCGGGCTCTGCTGCACTGTGGAGGTAGAGGATGTGGAGGCTAGTTGTGAAGCTTTGGTACTTGACGATGCGGTCTTCAGGGAAGACCCGGAAGCATGATATAGACTAGGCGTCGCCTCCATGATCACGGTCGAGGTGGACTCGGATCGCGTGAGGGGGTAGCGGGTGACTGAAGTACCAGCGCCGAACCCGAGGTGGGGCGCAAGGGGGGTCGCGATGCGACTGGTGTCGGCAGTAGGCGTCGAGGGCATGGTGGGGGCTGCGGTGGACTCCACACTTGAGGATGATGCTTCTCATCGCGGAACATCAGAGGGGGCTGGATGCGATCGAATGTTACGAAAGGGACGTACAGGTGCCACTAAGGGTGCTGTTTGGGCGCAAGTTGGAGGGTCCCGCGCCTGAGCTCATGGAGGCAAAGATTTGCGCTGCGGCGCCATCCAGAGATTGCTCGCGTCGCGCTCCTATCATGGAGGGTACATTCTCTTGCTGTGTACTGCTCACGAAGGCGTTGGAGGAGAGAGTGCGGCCGTTACGGCGACCACCAGGGGAGATGACAGGGTAGGGGCGCGTGAGGTGTGTATGCCGGAAGTAAAGGTTCTCGACTTCGCTGAGTGTTTGCCGTTGCTAAGGAGGGGACACCGACGTGGTCTGAGGATGCATCGTATTGTGTGAACGGCACAGAGAACGCACCCAGCCATGCTCAACTTTGAGCTTCGCATACTGCAACCGCAACCGCAGCTGGCTGGAGAGCTACGGATGCGTGACGTTATGGCTTTTGCAGTTGCTAAGTATCTGTAGACGTACGTAGTTCGCCTTTGCCTTGTCGGTGATAGTTCCTTTACTCCGTTCCATCTTGACATTGCTAAACGTCTCTCCCTCCGCCCTTCGTCGCTTGTGATCCGGAGTAGCCATTGCGTTGATCAGTGGATGCTCTGCCATCGGGTTCTCACTGGCGCACTGAGCAGGGCAGAGGGACCAGACCACACGATGTCCGAGGGACAGGAGCAAAGAGTCAAGACGCTGCAGAAGCGAAGCCACCCTGCACGACCGTCGCGAAATACAGGCGTGTCTAGTCACGTGAGATGCCGCTGCCGCATAGCGCCCTAAGCTTTCCGACGGGCCGCCAGCCGTTGACGCCCTCTTGAGAAATCCCTCTCGCGCTGAGAGCTCGTCCTCATGCTCGCTCATAGTGCGCCATGTCCCATCTGACTTGTTGCTGCACCCGGTGTTTGGATGAGGTATTATCCATCCATGAGACATTCCGGAAATTATTGCATGTGAAGTATCAGCTC
This sequence comes from Earliella scabrosa, assembly GCA_022605405.1. Lineage (NCBI taxonomy): Eukaryota > Fungi > Basidiomycota > Agaricomycetes > Polyporales > Polyporaceae > Earliella > Earliella scabrosa. The sequence continues at coordinate 1,734,259 of JABYQQ010000004.1, read as the reverse complement.
AAGTTTCAAATCCAAGATGCGGATACTTATGTAGTGTGTTGAATGCACCATCATGATGCAGACCCAACAGAACCGCGCCCGCCTTCTCCTCACCTTCGACGACGACACGCCCTAGTGTCCTGCGTATGTTATCCTCTGCAACGGAGACGCAGGAACGCCCTGGAACGGTCCGCATCAACATCAGCGGGCCAGGATGCAAGGCGAGCAGTCGGAGCAGTCGTTCGCTTGGGTAGGGCTTGAATCTTGATCTACGCGGCGCGCTGTCCATCGTGTCGAACGTACAATTGACACGAGCAAGTATGCTTGACTTCGAATGGTCGAACACAAATGGCAGATACGACACTAAGAGACCCATGAGCGACCGCGCCACAGTCCAAGGAGCGTCCGGGAGAGGGCCACCGCCGGAGCTGCAGCCCACGACCCGCAGGACCATTGAAAGGCTTGCGCATCCGGTGGACCTTGGTGTTACACTGCGATGACAAACCAATGGTTAGCACGACCATCACGGGATGAGGAAATAGTGGTACCTGGAGCTGTAGTCTCGCTTGCAGGACGTGGAGGTCGAGCACAATCCGAGTCAAACTGACCTCCGGAGGGGTTCGCAAATATGGTACACTCGAGTTCAAGACCGAGTACCTCCGTCCTGTTCAAACTCAGAGGGCGCGCCACACCAGGTCCTGTCCTATCGCTTGCGATGATTTGGCGGCTCAAGCGAATAGAGTGTCCCGTCAATGGAGTAGCTGCCGGTCTCGGGCCGCGTGTGCGCACGATGAGCATGGTGAACACGAGAGCCGTCACCGGCAACAGCTGCAACAAGTCAGAGAGTGCAGTCGCCGCATGTCGTTGAGACGCACAGGTTCCACAAACAGGATATACACATTTGAGCCAATGCTTTCGGCCACGATCAGGATGAACAGGTGTATGCAGTAGATCGAGGCTGCGAGTGACGGAGAGCATGAGATTGCGCGTAAGCGTTGGCGATAGGATAAACTCCTACTCACGTACCGGTCTGGACGAGGACGTCAAATACACGTGAGACCCTGCCATCTCTCATTCCGGTCAGATCTAATGGTGCCAACAATTGGACGCTCCGGATTTTCCAGCAGATAAGGCCTACGCATTTAAGACATTGTGAGTTAACCAAGGACAAAGCGATAGTGGCACTTCTACCCTTACCAGCAGATATCGCGTTGAGAGCAAAGCCAAGAATGAAGAAGGCGCGCACTGGAACGATGACCTCGTCTGACCTGGCTATGTCCTGGAATGACTCAGCGTGGAAGAGGCTCCACCCCGACCAGATACCCAGTCCTATATCAACCACGCGACCTGCTGTTCAGTAGATCGCCGCAGACTCAGAGCGGCGTGACGTACCGATATCGGCAAGCAGAATTAACACAGGAACAGCGATGATACCCACTTGGCCTTCCCAGACAAGAAAGGTGCGATAAACCTGCATCGTTCGTCAGAGTCTCAATCTTTCGTGTGTCGTGATCGATGACTTGAGTCACAGCAGCGTGAACGCTCACCATAACGAAGTCTGAAATCAGGGCCATGGCGACTTGACTAATTCCTTTGATCAATAGCGAGGTCGATTGCGAGAAGTTCGCAGACACGTTTCGTTGGTGACATAGTCCGTCCTCGTGCACCAAAACCGTCTCGTATGCGAGTACCATCTCTGAAATGAGCACCTGTGAGTGAGAGGTGATGAATCAGTGTAAACTCGGTGATGGCCCGCCAGACATACACCGGTCATGATGAGGAATATCATTGCGCAAACCAACGGCAACCATAGAGAGACCCCCTCGCGAATCTTGGTGCGGAGGATAGACACACATTGCGGGGTGTAAGAGAAGTATGCGCCTACGAAGTTATTGGCCGTCAGTCCATCGTGTCAGACTCGGTGCCAGAGAACATAACATGGAGAGCCATACCCGCTATGAGCAACTGAAGCCAATGACCTACAAGCCATGCATTTGGCTCCGGGATATCTGCCATGTGGTAGGCGTGTCAATGTTGAAGGCGGGAGAATGCAGCTCCACGACAGCGTGGATTCGTGAGTTAAGAATGAAGCTCGCGCGCCGCCATGACCCCCCGACAGTTACACAATGCAGCATGGCGGCGTACTGGAGGCACCACCAGCACGCATAGGCCAAAACTGACCATATGGACTAGTAGTAGCCTGGCGGTCGGACCGCGCAAAGGGATGGAGAAACGGTCTGTAATCCTTCCGACGCACCAAACGGCGGATTGATAGACGCCAGTCCAGGCTGGGCAATAGCATAACTACAACGAACTGATATCAGTGAGCGTTTGCATGCGATAGCGAATCTAGGTGTTTTGGACGACCGGTGGGTGCGGAGAAATGACGTGCGATCGCCTCGCTGCGCAGACGCACATCACGGTGATACAGTCGGAGAACAACAAACCAGAGAGACGATGGTATCGAGCAGGACCTCGGGAATGACTGGGGCGGGTCCACTTGCCCCCGGGTCCCCGTTGCGGTCCATAATCGTGTTGAACGCCGGGGTGCTTGAAGGTTCTCATGGAAGAACGATCGCCTCTACCGTTGCTGTCAGAACGCACGCGACATTGTTGACGTTCCTGCGGTGGAATCCGCGAGAGAGGCGGCGTGGTGTAATACTCGGGAGGGCTATAGTCGCGTTCTTCACGCACATGCATGAAAGGTAGAAACGAGTTAGGATCACTGCACCGACAAGTAAAACTTGCACACATACCGGGGTTTATGGGCACAAAGTGGCTGACAGCGACCCAAATACCAGGCGGACAGTTTCAGTGCCACACTATGTTCTTCAGATGCCGCTTCAGCCTACGCGACAGGTACATGCAAGAGACCCAGGTGAATCTGAGACATCTGATATCTGTCAACGCATAGCATAGTTGTATCGAAAGTCAGCCTATCGAGCATAGGCATCACTGCAACTTGAACGTGCTTCCGAGCCCGCCGCGATGATCCGTAGCAAGAACCAAGCGAAGAGTTGAGTAGACGTAGACTCTGTGGTCAAGGTGATCCTGTTGTATATCGTCTAACTAAGCGATCGCAAAGCCAGGCTTGCGAGAGGAACCTTCAAGTTGATGGAAGGAGAATGTGCAGTGCCACGTGGCATAGGCTTCGGCTGGGCCCGTGTGTACGTGGCGAGCCGGGCCGGCGCTCCCGATCTCCAGGACTGAGCACAACGCACTTCATGAGTAACTCCAGTTCGTCCAGGTCCTGCAGAACTACATAGGGTCTTGGAGTATATAGCAGGGTGCGACAGCTATGCAAATTGACAAGAGCCTCGATCTGCATACAGTACAGTTTCACAACTTGAAAGCATGGAAAAAGCGGAGACAGGAGGATATGATGTACAGACTAGCGAAATCAAATTGGCACAACTTGAAGCTTCAGAGTCGGATTGCTGCCGTCGAGCTGGCATCACATTATAGCTCTCTCAGAAGCCTGAGCGGTCGAGCGCACAGCGCGCGGTCGAGTTAGATGGTCCTCTGTTCGACACGCGCAAGGGGTGAGTGGCATGCGTGTTCTGATCCTAGATACGCACCTTGACCATGGACCACTGAACGATCACCTGCTTCACGCGGTCCACAAGACTCTTCTTGCAGAGCTCGCATGTGAGATAGTCCGCCAGAGGACAGAGCGCTCCTTCAATCGCGCTCGCAGTAGTGTCTATACCCATTCGTACGACTTCAGCACCCGCCACGGAACATGCGCTAGGCAGTCACTCACCTGGTCGCGCCTCCCATGCAAGGTAGGCAGTCGCGAGCGCCCACGCCCGCGCGAGCCTCTTCTGATCCGAAAAGTCGCACTTGTCGGTCTCCGGATGCAGGTGCGGAGGGTCTACGAGCAGTGTCCTGAACGTTTGGAGCCGGCCAAGGTGCAGGAAGTAGAGTCGTTTGAGATACAGTGGGCCGATCTTCTGTGTGGCGTCCTCTGGGAGCTTCTTGAGCGGGTACGAGAGGAGATAGGTCGAGACGGGGACTGCGAGCGCGTAGATGTCGTGCTTCGCCGCGAGGGTATATGCGAGGAGCGGATTCATGGGAGCTTGGTTGAGGATGAGAGCGTAGAGCGGCGTAGAGGGTGTAATGTACAGTTGAGGCGAGATACCGTACATCGCCATTGCGTCAACGGCAGAGGCGAGGGTATCGAGAGTTGGGCAGTAGTGTTCACAAGACATGTCGTAGATCACGTGTGCGACAACGTTGAGAACGACAGCAGGGTTGGAGCAGGGCACAATCGGCGGCTTGCGACTACGGAGCACGTCCGGTAGATTGTCGCGAGGCAAACGGCTGTGGAAGCCATTGATGGACTTGGTCAGGATCTGTGTCCTGTGGACGTAAAACAATACACCGTCCGAGGAGAGAAGGATGACATCCGGCGGAAACGGCAGCAGGCCAGCATCGGTATGAAATGTCGTCGATATCGAGATGACATCTTCGGGTTCGGATGCAGCAGTTGCATCTGGCGCCTCGGCCAGCAGTATCTAACCACATGGGGCGGTTATGAGGACATAAACTTCTACATGAACGTTAACGAGAATTTACCCACTTGCGACGAGTCGGGCTCTGACTTGAGTGTGCTTGGCGATGTATCATGAGCGGTACTGTCTGCATTCGCTCCAAGAGCGTTGAGTAGCGTGCTCTCGATATGTATTGGCGAATTCTGGTTAGAAGACTAGATTCGAAAAGACATCGTGAGAACGCCGGAGTCAGTGTTCATAGACACTGGAAGCATACCGGAGGCGTCAGAGGCATTTGCAAGACCGCGGTGCACCGAGGGAGGCTGGCCGTCATGATCGTCCCTGGGGTCTTGACACAGTTCAAGACCATTTCGACGGGACGCTGTCTTGGGGCAGACTCGGACGTGCCGTGCGTGCTGCGGTCTAGCTAGTAGTACCCTTATATTTGAGACCAAGGGTGCGTGCGCTTTGATACGACTGCTATTGGAGCACGATCTGTCCCAAACGCGCGCAAGATGGTCAGTAGGCTCTCGCTGCTCCAACCAGCGGCGAAAGGAGAGCTGAGGAATGGCTGAGGTTCATGTTGATTCGAACCTTGCAAGTACTCGACCACTCAAGGTTAGGTGAACCGTGAACATGTATGATGTCATGGACGCGTCATCCTTTGTAGTTTGTTTGTAGTTTGAACTTTATGTTGAGCGCGACTTATGTTGGAATCAAGGGTTGTCGAGTGATCATGAGGAGCTACTATACGCTCACTGCTCAGAATGGCCGATATCCTCAGGAGCACAATTGGAGGAGTTCAGTGCAGAAGCACAGTGACATGCATGTACGCGCATACTGAATTGCACTCACAGTACTACCCGAGTCGGCGTGGAAGGCGAAAGTGCGTTGACGTTCAGTGGATGCGATGGCACCAACTACAGAGCAGTCGCTGACATATGCTGGGAAAGCCTAGCACGACAAGGCAGGATTGCAAGAGAAGTGAGGGATGAGTATATTGTTGGAAAGTATTGGAATGAGTTTGACTCCTCCCGCCGGCGTGGGTTGCTTCTGCTAGGCAATCGGCCCGACTGTCCTGGTACTGGTAGATGCTTGCAAAGTGAGAGCTCTGTTTCGTTCATGATATCACCCCACCTCGGACTAGGTCCTCTTATACCGTAATGTCTCTATGGCCCGTCTTGGGCCCGTTCACATCAAATGAAAGCACTGTACAGAGGGTCTCAGGCAACGATGCGAAGTTAAGTTCCGCTCGCCTAAAGTTTGAGTCTCAGCGCGGCATTTCCTTTTGGGGCTGGGTACGACGTCACCAGTACGTCACCATACAGCTGGTTGCATATTTGGTGGCCGCCCAACTCCGACTGACGCGCGCGCACTTTCGACGCGAGAAATTCAAGAAAATCAGAAGTTCGGCCCCTCTCTCGCTACTCATACGGAGGCTCCGAAACTGCACATGTAGATACCTCTGAACTTGCTCAATGTACCTACGTTTTCCGAATTGTCGTATCTAGTCACATGGCGGAGTTACGGAAGCCAGGTCATCCACCAATGCTGGGGGCCTTTGAAAGAGTGTTGGGCCACAGTTGCCCACTTTCCATCCCTCAAAAGTACTTGAATACATTCTGAAGGGTTCTCAATGGCCCCTCGATGCGATACGGCTGATAGTCAGGGAGCATTGCTTTGCAACGATCTGCTCTGCGTCGGGCTCTTTAGGCGCCCATCGACGACTACATGAAAGACTGGTAAATCCATTGTCTTTCCACCCAGAAATGCCTATACGCCCTCGCTCGAGTTTCTGACGTTGCGTGAGAGACGAATCTGAGCAGCGAAGCCAAGTTGCACTACATGGATTTTTGATTTTTTCATGCGCGAAGTGTGCTGTGCAACTCGGCGCTTGGCCTAGTCTCGTCCCATCCGTTCAGGGCGCTCGTTCCTCGCCACCCATTCCTCCTCCCATCAATCCACGCATCGCAGAGCCGGCTGAGCATAAGCGAAGCTGCAGGAGAGCCTGTAGAACGTCTGGAACCGAGACTACGCTTGGCCACCAAATATGCAACCAGCTGTAGGCATTCTTGTCCTTCATTCCCGCTACCCCCACCGTCCGCACCACGCAAGCTCAACGACCGATTACTATCCACGCATGCCTCGTTAAATCTCATTCTTAGGCTTGAGGTTCATTAGGCTTGCGCAGTCACGGTTCCATTCACGCTCATGCAACGCCGCACATGTCGATAGGTGAGAGGCTGCTCCATCATCTCTAACACGCCAGGTACCACAATCATGAAGCAAGGTTACCGGTTGGGTGCATATATTCGCAGTCAAATGATCAAGCGAGTGCAAGGGTTCGGGGAGCAGCGCAAGGCAAACATCGGTATATGTCGGTGAGTCCGTCATCAGGATTTTCCGAGAGTTGGTCCTCCAAGACGATTGGTTGGCGTGCTGGTCCCCTCCCTATGCCTCCTACCATTCTCCATCCTCCAAGATTTATCGTGCCCCTCCAACCAGTCTTCTACGCACTGCCCGCAGCTTAGGTCACAACGCCGGACGAGCGCAGAGGAGGCGGTGCCATCGCGATGCCGTCATCGTTCCCTATCCATTGGCATCAACGTCCCGGCGTCCCACTCCCTCGACCTCTCACTATTCGTACTTCGGTGCGCAGACTGGGGATTCGCGTACACGATGATAGGGGCATGTGCGTGCTGACACGCTCCGAATGGCGCATCACGATGTTACGATCGGTCAGAGCAACATGTGGGTGTCTGAGAGTGAGGCGGTGCGTTCTCCTCGATCTCCGAAATAGGCCTCGATGGCCGCCGTGTATGCTTCGACAACGTGCGGTCCGAGGGCAGGCAGTGACAGGCCGGCGCGCAATATAAAACCCGGTGTTGCAAGGCGTCTGGTCAGCCTCTTCACTTCATCCCAACACCTCCCGGTTCGCCGCTCCCTAGGCTCTTCACTTTTCTCTTCGCCTTGCCGGTGGTGCTTCTTCACTCCTTCAAAACGCGTAGATCCCCTTCATTCAAATCTACCGCATCTAATCGGTGAGTCCTCATCGCTAGAATTTCTCATCTATGTAGTCACTGAATTGGGACGCTCATCTCTCCACCTAGATAGAGGTCATGCGCGGCTTCAATCAGCTCTTCGCCCACATCCTTGCCGGTTCGACTCTGGCGGCCCCGGATCCCGCGGATATTCCTGCTGGTGTCGTGCCTGGCGTCGTCCCTACCGCTCCTGGCCCCAGTGATGTCTTCAACGAAGGCACAAACTGCACGATCAAGTGGAACCCCGACCCAGCGGGTTTGTGGAAGGAGACGAACGTCCAGCTCATGACGGGCGACAATTTCAACATGATCCACATCACGAGTGAGTCTTATTGCATACCTCCCATACCTGTCCTGACTCGAGAGCACTCGCACCCTCCTTCCCTTCGTGACCCTACGATGCGTCGTAGCTGTTGCCACCTTCGACGGTACGGACGCTGCAACGACAGAGTTCAGCTACCCCTGCCCCGACGTGAGTTCTATTTTTATACTCGAGTCCATGATGGTCGCTAAATGTCTGATCGTACACCGTATGCAATCTCCCACTCGGATCACGCCCGGTCTCTGTGTCCCTCCGGACTTCAACACTGATCGCAGGTTGAGCCCAATTCTGCGATCTACTTCTACCAGTTCTCCACGTCCGCCGCACCGCGAAACCTTACCTGGACGACGCGCTTCACGATCGCCGATGCAGACGGGCAGACGACCCCTCCTGCGAACGACACGCAGCCGGACAACCAGAAGATCCCCTGGGGCGTCGGAGCGCTCGTGGACCCGTCCAAGGCGACACCGCCGCCCAGCTACCTCGTTGCAGGAGGCGAATCCTCTCCATCATCGCCCTCTTCGCCTTCGTCTTCTCCGTCCAGCTCCTCATCTTCTACACCCGTCAGTCTCTCCCCCACCCCGTCGAGCGAGCCAAGCGGGAACGGAAGCGGCAACGACAGCGGGAACGGGAGCGGGAGCGGCAGTGGTGCCGGGCCCACGACGGAGAACCCTCCACAGCAGACGGGCAACACGCAGAACCAGAACGGGGATGGCAGCACTGGAGCAGGCGGGGACAACGGTGCGCTCAGCGCGCAGGCAAACGTCGTCGCGGGTGCGCTCGCGATGTGCCTGACGGCCGTCGTTTTCGGCGTCATGTCATGAGTTGGGTGGAGATGATCTTTTTCGACGTGTTGACTCGACAGCGGTAAGTTATGCTTAACTTGCTGGGTATTTGAGGGGGGGGTTCGTTCCTTGGAGAGTGGGTTCTTGCCAATTGGACTTTGTTTCGGTTTACACTACATCCGGATTGAAATATACTGTTCGATTTCTCTGAAGGTTGTCATGCAGCAAGAGCATTTCGGGGTGGTAGAGGGTACATATCCGGCAGTGGCACAGTTTTGTATCCGCGTGACAAGCACGTTCGCTTCGTACCCAAGCTTGCCAAGATCCAGTGCATTACCATGGCTGTAGCTGTAGTATGCTGAGACCAGACCCAACTTGTTTCAGCGTTTGGCTTGTGACGCATAGGCTGCATCGGCTGCACACGGCTGAGTACGTTGGCAACGTACGTCTGGCTGCCAGATGTCGCGGAGGATCTGCGAGGGAGGCGAAGGAACCTGAAAACGTCCAAATATAGTAACCATAGAAATGCACAGGCACACGCGGGCAGCAGACGCCTGCGGCAGGGCTCGAGTCGCCTTCAGCCCTCTCTTCTTCTCCATCCCTCGTCCTCCTCCTCTCGAGCTCGACGCCTCTCTCCTCGCCCAACCTTCTGCGGTCCCCGCTCCTGTCTGTCCTTTTCCAAGTCGCTCCTTGCTCCGGAAGGCCACCAGCAGTTTGCAGTGCGTTCGAAGGACATTAATTACCTCTACCGCCGACGCGTGCGCTGACGGTCTCCCTTGCCCCGTTCCTCCAGCTCAGTCCCCATACAAACTTACCCCATTCGTCCCCACATTCAGTTCCTAGTTCTCAAAACACATCCCACGATGCTTGCATACGCTGTTGCTGCTGTGCTCGCCGGCTCCGCGCTCGTCCGCGCAGAGCCCGTACCCTCCGCGCCCGGCCCCGGCGACGTCTTCAGGCAGGGCGAACAGTGCTCGATCACCTGGACCCCAGATGCTGCCGGCGTCTGGAAGGAGATGAACATCCAGCTCATGACGGGGGACAACTTCAACATGGTCCACATCTCCAGTACGTCTTGCCCCGCTTGCACTCCGGGACCCCTGCTCACACGCCTGCCTATCAGCCGTCGCTACTGTTGACGGAACGGACGCGTCCTCGACGACGTTCTCCTACCCGTGCCCCCAGGTGAGCATCTTCTCGTTCTCGTCTCGGTCAGGTGAAGCCGGTCCTGCCAGCGTGCCGTGCTGTGCACTCCACTTCCATGATATATCTGGGCTTCCTGACTGCGTGCCTTTGATCTGCGGCATTCGGTCCGTTCAATCGGTGTTCGCTCCTTGAGACCTGTCGCGATGGACGATGGGATTATCATCACGCATCGTGCCTCGCGTCCATTTAATACTACATTGATTATCCCTGCAATGCTCGGGCGGCGGAGTTGTGTTGTCCCTGACTCTCTATGCTCCTTTTGCAAGACGTCACCACACGTACGCCTTGTTGTGTATATGCAGCGCTAACGCTCGCGTCTCTTGTCAGGTAACTCCTAACTCGGCCATCTACTTCTACCAATTCAGCACCCCTGCGGATCCCGCCGCCATCACTTGGACAACTCGCTTCACGATCGCCGGCGCAGATGGCAGCACCGTTCCTCCCGAGAACGATCTTGAGCCCGATGGCCAGCCCATCCCCTGGGGCGTCGGTGCGCTAGTCGATCCGTCCACGGCGGTGGCCGCCCCGTCTTACCTCGGTGGCGCTGCTGGATCGACCGGAACTGGCTCGACTGGTACTCCTGGAACCACCCCGGATGTTCCTGCCACTGACCCCACCACCACTCCCTCCTCCCCTGCCGCTCCTCCGCCCTCAAGCAACTCGAACCCTGGTCTGGCCCCGCCCGCGCCGACGACGAGCAACACCGGTCTCAACACGAGCCCCACGACGAACACGACGGGTGCTGGCGCGGAGAACGAGAACGGCGCGCTGCGTGCGTTTGGCGTCGACAGCTACCTCGCGCGTGCGGGCCTTGCGCTCGGCGTCGCCGCGTTCTCGTTCGCGGTTGCGCTCTAAGCGCCTGCGCTACCTGACGAGACTTACGACGAGATCTACCATCGCTCACGAGTATTCACGATGGACGTGCGTGTACGGACGGACTCTTGTCTTTGCTCTCTCCATCGTCCGCGGACAGTTCGAGGTTCGATTGCGCTGACGAGTACTGCTAATTGGGGTGGACTTGATCGTGGTTACTTGGGGTTGTGGTGTTGCAATAGTCAGGTTGGGTTGGTGTTGGTTCTATCTTTGTCCGAATCTAGCATACAGCCAAGTCTACTTATATCTATCGCTGCAAAGCGAGGCTTTCGTCGCGGCCCTTAGCGCCTAGGATAACCTCCTCCACGTGGTTCTACAGGTTCAGGTTAAAGGGTCAACTCGACAATACGTCCCTTGCTCGACGTTGTATGTGAAACGGGACGGCGTTGCCCCGATTCCTGCACATGTCGGGAAAGGAATCCGGCAGTCTAGGGGCTGGGCGATTCTTGCTCGCTGAGATACTGACCACAGTATTCAAGTCAACTACATATCATCCTTCCAGGACATCTCTTCGCTACATGACGAGGGGGCACGACGTTTTGTTGTCTGTCCACATTCCCGTCGTCGAGTCGCCGACATTCCTTGTAGGCTCGTCGTAGTTGCACCGGAGAGAAGAGGATCAAATCGAGGGGCATTCCCACCCGGTTGTGCCACTCGGTACATTCGAGTCGCATGGTGCACAAATCATGAGATTGGCTGAGGCGAAACTAGACACATCTGACATCATTGCGTCCATAGATTGTCCAAGAAATCCCAGTGGCACATCCCCAGAATCAAAGTCCATCGCCCGCTAAGGTCCGGAGCCCGCACGAATCAATCTCGATCAGACCGCTCTCCCTTCCCGCTCTCCCCAGCCGCTCCTTCTCCCAGCGGGGCCCGCACCCCCTGCGTGTCCTTGCTCCGCGTGCCCCGCACCGACCGCACACGCGCTTGGTTTCCGAGCAGGTACGCCGCGTTCTCGTCCCCGAAGCACCTGCCCGCGTTCCGGCGCAGATGCCGCCTGAGCACGTCCTTGCGGCTGTTCGGCGTCCCGCAGCCGCCGACCATCTGTATCCCATTGTACTCGCGCGGCTGCTCGGCGAGGACGTGCGGCGGGATGTCCGGCCGCTCTTTCGCGACCTCGAGCGGGATGCCGCAGCAGACCCAGGCGTTGGGCGAGGAGCGGTGGATGGAGGTGATGTGCCGCTCGAGGTCGAGTGGGCGCCCGAACTCGTGGGCTTTGCTGGGCGGGCAGTGCGGGCATATGAGGGAAGGGCGGGTGGACCTGGAGGCGGGCGCGGGTGAAGGGGGCACTGTCGACTCTCTGAGCGGGGGATTGGAAGACGAGGGGAGTTGGCTGGCAGACTCTGTAGCCTGAGGGGGAGGTGTAGACGGCGACGAGGGTGAAGGGGAGAAGCCTTTCGAGGGAGTGTTACCGCGGCTGGTGTGAGAGTACGACGAAGCTGAGGATGTGATGGAGGTGCAGGGGGATAACGACATGCGCGTGGCGATACGACGTGTGCGCGAGGGCGTGTAGGATGTGATGCGGAGCTTCATATGCGCCGTGCGACCACCCACCGATTGGAGTGGGGCCTCAGATGCTGGGGCGCTCGACTGATCAGCGCGAGGTGAACTCTTCGTTTGGGTTGGCCGCGAGGGATGCCGCTCATCGTCTTCGCCGTTGAGCACACGTACCGGCGATGAGGACTGCATCCAGTCCGGAGTAGTAGATGACGCGACGCATTGCGACGCAGCAAGTTTCTGCCATGCAGCCGGCTCCAAGACGGACGGATACCCGAACGCTTTGGCTGGAACACGGCAAGACTCCATTCGGTGAACGTTTTGGACGACAGGTCGATGGTGGATAGGATCTTTGATCGCGCTGTGAGTGCGAGGAAAGACGGTGGGCGTCGGCATCGTGAGGACCTCCATCGGGAAGACCGAGACGAGGGTCGGGATGAATTGTGCATCGGCGGTCGAAGGCGGGCAAGCGTACTGATATACGCTGCAGGGGCCACTCGTATACGGGACGGCAGATGCCGGAGAGTCTAGATCCACAGACCTGTAGTAGTGACTCAGTCGTTAGCCAATGAGGGATTGGGACTAGGACAAAAGCAACATACCAGAGTTGATCGTCGTAGAAGTTGAAACCCAGTCCGCGATCCACATTAGAAGTGGGTGGGTGGGAAAGATGACTGTGTGCGACCAATTCGTCGTCGGAGAAGAGCGTTGGGTTGTGCCACTCAGACAACTTGTTATAGTAAGACGATGGTTCGGCAGTAGGTACATCTGTGCCACAGTGACGCAGAACTGAGGCGGTGGTGGTGAAGCTCGACGTTGTGTGGTAGCCGTGGAACATCGTCGCGTAAGGTTGCGCGGATAGCGTCAATAGCTCGAGGAACGGCGGGGCGGAGAGTCCGGGTACTTATACAGACCTCCCTGACCGCGCAGCAAGTCCACAATTCTATAATGCAGTCCAAAAACGTGCGAAATCTCACCCGCCATTGATGAACCGGTCGCATCCCAGCAAATGTGCACATGGATCCCGGGTATCTATCTGTATACCCAACGGGATGAGAAAGGAGAGTGGGAATAGGCGAGAATTCTTACCGAGTGGCACAATGGAAGGCGTGAGTGATATCACTTAGTGACAACGCTTAGCGTCTGGTGAGTGGCGTCCGGGCATATGTTGTGTTCCCTTGCGCGCCCGGTGTTGCATCGGTCACTTATCGACCTAGAGCGTTCCGATTTGTTGATTGGTCGACGTACGTCGTTCTGATGATTCATCAGTCGACCTGGATGTGCCCCACAACTTGTACGGTCGCCAGATGGTAAGGTCCAGGCCTGAGAAGAGATATTACTTGTTCCAGCCTAACTGAAGTGTAGAGCTCACCATCGATTCCACGGAGGATTCGGATTCCAAACACGAACTTGAGGCAGATGTAGCCCAATAAGCGGCCTGAGCAGGCGTGCGTTGGCAGACACACTGACAGGACGCGCGTACGATGTCACCCCAACCGCAACTGGCATGTTACAGTTCGCCGAGGGTGTATGCTACAAGGCGTGCATTTCAGGGAACCCTCATCAGTCAGAGCAACACCAAGCAAGACGCGGGTCTATGTAGTCGAAGTAGTTAGTACTAGACTGGGATTGTGGCTACGATATGCCAAGGCGCCCACGAACGATGATTACGTAATATCTCCCACCCTCTGGCAGTCGCACTATGTCACCGCATCGTGAGCAGCCTGCAGGTTCTCAACCTCCCACTTCGCCTATAGCTCCCCACGCGGTCCATCATCACCAATTACACGGAGTGGTCCAGATGCTAGCCAGAAGATGTGCCACTAAAGCTCCTAAATTTTAATATCCGGGGGAAACGAGCGGAAGACCCAGTTTGGATCGAAATCACGGCACTTCCGCTCCTATAATGTGGATCCAATGCATCGGCTTTCAGAGAGTCGTCGATAAAGAATAACAGACCATCCTTCTGCTAACTCTCATTCACGCCTCCGTCCCCTCTGCTCACCGTCGACGCCATGAGCGACCACTCGCTCGGTCCGCTGCCGCCATCTGGTCTGCTCAATCATCTGTCGACCTTGCTTGACGTCACTGAGGCTGACGGAAACCCAACCATCAACTCGGGCGTGGTCAGTATTCTCTGTGGAAGTCGGGCGGTCGGATTCATTGGCATGATGCTCGACGGAATGTACGTCTGGGTTCTGCTCGTCCGTCCCGCTCGTGCTCTTGACAGAGAGGCTTGCAGATTATATGGCGGTTCGTTTGTGGCACGCTTCGTGAGTCTACTGATGGCCAACGTACCTGCTTGCCAGTCCTCTGCGGTCAGATCGGCTACTACATCCGGCATTACACGCACGACCGGATGTTCCTCAAGGGCTCTGTACGTATTCGCATGTCGGGTTACTAGTAGTAATCGGTCTTAGCGATCCAGCAGGTGGCCGCTGTCTTAGTCTGCAACACCCTGCATTCTGCGTTCTACATCGCGTCATGTACGTTTTGAACAATCCGCCCGTGTGTCTATATCAACGGTCTCGTAGTCTACCACAATTTCATCGTCAGTCATAACGAAACCCCCACCACGCTGCCATGGTAAGCCTGCACTCCGTCTAGCTGATCTCATCACCCCACTGACAACAATACGCAGGACGTCACTTGTGAGCCACTCCCACCTGCAGATAGGTTACGGCTCACGTAGGCCTGTTCCGCAAGGCCCAGATTGTCATCAACGTAAGACGGAGAGGTCGACAATAACAACTATCTCACGTTTCATCTGTCATTAGGCTGTGTCTGTCTTGATTGTGCATTGGTAAGCGTCCATCATCAAGTATACAGATTTTTTGTTCACTCGCCCGCAGTTTTTATGCATTCCGAATCTGGACCAGTAAGCAGCTCTTCGCACTGAAGACACGTGTGTGGGCAGAAGCTCACTGTCTCTACATGTATGCGCAGTCAGCAGACAACGGTATCTGGTGATTTTCCTGGTGAGCAGTCGCTCGAGCTATTCTTCGGAGACGATCTTGCATGCTGAGGGTCCGCGAGGCCGCACTCATTGCAAGCACGATTGGTGCGTGTATGGACAAGGCTTCTCATCCCGGTCTAACACGCCTGCCTATTCCTCAGCACTGGGTACAGGTTTGTAGCAGTTCCTCGTGCATAAAATAGTGCGTGCTCATGGTCGTCGCTCTTGATAGCGATTTTCGTGAGGATGTGCGTGTGTTCACCGCATCAACGGCCCCATCTCGCTGACGGTACAGCCACAGAGTGAACGCCTCTGATGTAGATGTTCTTCAACGCATCATGGTGCGCCTAGCTGAATTCAGTCGATGATCGACGCATGGTCTGCTCACGAAAACGTCTAGAATGTACAAACCGCTCTCAGCGCGACAATTGTTGCGACCGATATTTGCCTCACTGTCAGCTTTTCCATATGCCTCGTCAGGTCGAGGGAGGGCGGCGCCGGGTGAGTATACTACGCACAATTAATGGTGATTATCTCTCATCCGTGCGCTTCACATGCGCGCATAGTCGATCATACCGATTGGTCAAGGGCCTGGTCAGTGCTACGAAGTCTTCCCATCTGCGTGGTGCAACCTGACGTATATAGGTATTTTACACGGTGTCTACCGGAGTGTTAACTTGGTGCGTTGAACCATGTCCGTACCACACCTTCGTGACTCAGTATTTGTGGCAGCGTCTGTGCGCTCTTCGCTCTAGTCGCGGTAAGGTGCTTGCGCCGAGCATAGCGTGTCGATATTGACATCTGTTGTGCGATCGTAGATGTTGGCCTATCCGCAATCGACCATATCGACAATGTTCTATCTAGTCGGCGCAAATCGTGCGTCCACCATCTCTAGCGAATACCTCGTCTAAATGCCTGACTGTCGATCTCACACTCCGTCATTTCAGTTTACGGCAGTGCATTCATGGCCAACCTGAACGCCCGCGAGAGCTTGCGCGCTCGCTGGAACGACATCACCGACTTTGCGACCATTCCCGTGACCACGCTTGCTCCAGTTCCCCGACCTCCGCAGATGACACAACAGGACAGCGGGATGGTGTCGGTCGCACCTGCGTGAGTTATGCAATCGTTGTGCTTGCACTACACTAGGCTCATGCGCGGATCGCATGCCTCCAGATCCGCACACTGTCGGACATTGCCGCCATGCAAAACTACCACTATGGCGGCAGTGCCGCGGTCACAGACGCTTGACGAGGTGTAGGACACGGGGTGGATGTTGCTTTTCCGTATCAGAACGATTTATCACGTACATTTGGTACATTCTGCTCCTTGTTGTCCCAACACGTTGGTGATTATAGCGAATGTTCGTAGCAACGACCGAGTCCGAAAGCGCGTGTCTCATCACCTTGCGCCTCCCCGATCGACACCTCGCTGGTTACCGGGAAACCACTCGCCGTACTGGTCTCCGATGCACCCAGTATGATCGAGGTGCCTCTTGTAGCTGTCCCTCCGGTTGAACGTGCTCTCCCAGCACCCGCCGACCATCTCGATGTTCCTGTATCGTTTGCGCGTCGAGGTTGCAATATCGCCCTCAGATAGCCCGTATCTGCTCTGCGCGAGTGCGAGCGGTACCCCGCAGCAGGCAAACGGCTCGCTATCGGCGTGATTCGAGCGCATGTGGCGGTCGAGTTCTTGTTGTCGCCCGTAGGACCTATTGCAGAGAGGGCAATGCACGCGCGAGGGCATGGAGTGGGTGGTCGCAGATGACGGTGTGTTGTAGATAACTGGGGTATGTGTTGGCGTATGTGGGGATGACGCGGGAGCGGGGTAAGTGGCTGACTCGGAGATGGACCTTCGTAGCGAATCGGCGGATGGAAGGCCCCCAGGCGCAGAGACTGACAAGACAGGTGCTCTCGGTAGAGTGGGCGGGGCGAAGAGAGCCTGCGTTTGCGCAGCATAGGCGATAGGAACGTTCAGAGCTGGGACTGACGCTGGGTAGTAGTAGCTATCAGGAGCTGTCGGTAGTTGGGACGCGATTGGCGAGTGCGGGTAATGTACGTAGTCTGGAGGGCTAGTCATCGGTGCAGCCCGAGCGCTGAAGGTAGAGACTGAACTGAGATTGGGTGGAGTGCTGTTGTCTGAACTATAGCTCGCGTGCGCTGGGAGTTGAACCGCGCTCCTGCATAGCTTCAGCTCTGGTGTGTTACTCATATATGAAGAGATGCTGAGACATACCTCGTTACGCCCCCCATGGTGTGCTCACGCCTAACTGCTGTGTGAGTTGTCGACGAGCTCGTACCCATGCTGCAACCTGATTGTGTGCGCGGACCTAGCTGAGCGTCTTGAGTGGACTGCGGTGTGGAAGCCGAGGAAGAAGGACAGTAGTATCTGTTCCCGCTCATCGTAGAAGAGTGGATTCTGGAGGTTTGGACAAGCCCACCTGTGATATTTATACTGTGCAATGGACTAAGCGGCACTCCAGACAATGCATGTTCTCCCGCCCTTGAAGCTCAGTTCCGTCCGGTGGCACTGATACCCGAGAGTCACCATCGACGGTCTTGGTTCATTGACAGGGAGCACGGCAGTACCACGAGGATCTGTTGTACATACTGCTCATGCTTTTCAGAGGTGACAAGAGGTGAGTTGAACCGTCAGCAATGATATGCAACAAGCTACTCAAGAGTACTACTTACATGCGAGATGTCTAACATGACAGTGGGACGCATTGTGCTGTGAGCGCTGGTCGCCGTTCAGGTGCCGATAGTGATGATGATGAGTGGCAGCTACATTCGGTTGGATGAATTTCCGGGAGCCACTCAGCGTTACTGACAACGTTTGTGGCACACTGGCAAGGTTTTCTGCCGTGAAAAATTCATCCAGTGGATAATGGAGGATCAACCAGAAATAAGCAACTCCTCGGGCAACTTTCCCACCTCCAAAGAGCCAGAACGGTAGGCACGAGTCACGCCGCGGATTCGGCAGAGGCATGTCGTTGGCGAGCCTGTAGACGGACTTCAAGTCAACTCCGTTGAGTTGAACTAGTTCGCTTACCGCTGCAGTGGACCGATCCGACGGGCCGGAGAGCGTACTACTTGCGAGCTGCAACTCGACGGGGAACTTAGAGGGACAAGCAGAAACGCACAATGAGGGAAAGTATAACACACGACCAGACCCTATCCGAAGCGTAAGGGTGCCCAATCTGCGGTGTCGCGTACCAGAGGGAGCCCGGTACAAACATGGCGTGTACTTCTACGAATATGTCAGCGTGAGCTTGGCTGGAGATAGAACACGAGCTATGTTGACAGCACCTTCTCCCGGGCGAGTTTGACTGACTTTACGATAGTTTACAGTACGATGGTTCCGACTACGTGTCACCCAGCATTGCGCGCGGAACAATGGATGACGTCATGTCTGGGCGTTTAGGTTGCCTTTTAGGGCATGTTGAACTTGCGATTGGCTTGGCGCTTAGTATGATCACTCCCTCATACCGCTTCACCCATTTTCTAATCAATCTCCGTTCATGCTGCTCTTCTTTTGCCCGGTAACCGAAGCTTTTTATCGCATGAGTAGCTTGTATGCAACCCCCTCGGTAATGAGTTCCAACACTAGCCAGTGGTGCAATGACTTTCTCGTCGATCACATCCGCTGTCTCGATCGAGGAGCCATCTGCCTCGCCGAGGGGATGTCGCGGTTCTCAGCGGATAAGAACAGACGTGCAATCTGGCCGGTTACCATCACACCTCTTCCCCCCTTGTCTCGGCTTCTCTCACCGTTTACATCTACACCAGCTGTTCATATTTCAGAATGTCACTATTGTCAGTGCTTCCACTCGAAGTGTTGCTGAGACAGAGGTGCGCGCTTTGATTCTGGCTGATCGTGCATTATCTGACGATCCGGCGTGCATGTAGTCGAATTGTGTCCTTCGTTGCCGTGATCCTTGACGGAGTGTGAGTCTTCACCAGCGCTGCCACTGGAATGGTCTTTTATGTTGTCCATCAGGCTCCTTGGTGGTTAGTAGAATAATCGCTGCTCCGAGACGAGTCTAACGCTTCCTTTTTCTAAGTTCTATGTGGTCAAATAGGCTACTATTACCGACACTACTACAATCATGATAGGAGATACCTCAAGTTCTCGGTACGTCGCACAATCCAGCTTCGGTCTCCCACTTGTCTGATTGTGCGATCAGGTGATCGCCGTATTCGTATGCAACGCCCTCCACGCATTCTTGGTATCGATAACATGTGAGCCGGAAACCGCGTTCTTCCACAGCTGTCTGGCTCACCGTGGCACCCGGGTGCAGCATTCCACATATTCGTATCGAGGCATGGCAAGACGCACACCATATACAAAGTTCATTGGTAGGTGTGTATTCAAGCTGCCATCACTCACTATCGCCAATGTCGAAGTTCAGGTTCTCGCAAGCGAGTCTTGACTCCTGCGTCCTCCATGCAATTCGCTAATTAGTAGGGTCTGGTGTCACTTCCAGGCACAGCTCGTAGTGACCGTGAGTGTCCAATTGGTGTCAAACCGATCATGCGCTGCTAACTTGGAGTATTCAGGCCGCTACGGTGCTGATTGTTCAGTGGTTCGTTTGCGTCCACTTGATATGCACTCAATATTGACGCCTCCCTGAAGCTACTACTTATTTCGCATATGGACGCGTGCGTTACCTGGCTCGCATCATTGCTCTTCCGCCACTCACACTAGTTTCATCGTAGTCAGTAAGCGGTTGACGCTTATAATCTTCCTTGTGAGTCGTTGCTGCATGGTCGTGTTGTCACATGCCGACGAGTTTCATGGGCGAGAAGGGATCACTTGTCGCAGCATCCTTAGGTAGGTCCCCTTTTGACCATTGATAGAATGCCACGCTCACGACGATGATTCTATCTTTGTACAGCATTCAGTATGGGTATGTCATAGAGCTATATACAATCCCACGCGTCCCGTTGACGGCGCGAACAGCGTTATTGGTTCAAATGTGCGTTCCGTCAACGTATGGTGTGTGTAGCTCACATCCCATTCCTGGCATTAGTTTGCAAGTCGGGAGCAGTATAGAGATATTTACTCGACGCCCAGTAGGACCTCTCTACGCTTCTCACACGGCTCAAATTCACTCAACGCGTTTGTCTTGTTCTCCAGACGATTGAGATGGCGCTAACCGCGACGGTGGCAACGACCGAATTCCTTCTCACCTTGACGTTCATTGTTCTTCTTGTCAGAGCACGGAGAGGAGGCGCGCGGTGAGTCCCTCCATGCATCCGACTTGTCCTCAACTAGAACATCCGTAGGCGATCCAAGCGGCTCGTAGTGCGGATGGTGAGTTCCGCCACAGCCTGTTCAAATTATTATTGTCTCGACCGACATTCCTTTGCATAGGCCTCCTATGCGGTCAGCACTGGCGCATTAACATGGTAAGCACTCTGGTAGCATCCATCGTCTTCACGATGCTCATCGTTCCGCCCGGCTGTTACAGTCTATCTGCGTTTTTGACCCTTATCGTGGTCAGTGTCCCGTTACGATTGGTACATGCTTCTCCTCACACGACGCTCACCGACCGGCCAGATCGTCGGCTGGCCGCGGAGACCAATCTGGACGCTGCTGTATTACACAGGCGCCAACAGTACGTGTCATTGTCGTTGTCCCTCATTCCCCACCTCTTTCTCACTATCGAACCTACGTTTCCACCGCGGATGAAGTATACGCCACTGCACTCCTCACGAATCTCAATGCCCGCGCGAGCCTTCGAGCTCGTTGGAGCGAGGTATCCGACATGCCGAATATCGACGTCACCAGCGTTCCCTCAGAGCCTGTTCAGCCCGATACGGAGGAGGAGCGATAACAGGCTTGTTCTTGAATAACTCGAGCTGCACAAGCTCTCGACAATCACCATACGGTCACCGGTATATCCGAATCATGGGTCCCCATAAATCAGAAATCACGCAGCCTCGCGCGTACTGTGTGCTCTTCTCCATGCAAGCATCGGTACGTTGGTCGCCCCTCTCGTTGATTTTGGTCTTGCACCTGCACTAGGCAGCGAGTATCCGGGCATTTTGGGTCGCGCCTCTCATCGGACCTCGCTCAGTTGGATGTGCGATCACTTCCGCTTCCTTGTCTCCTTTCTGGGCAGACCCGACTCGCAGTCCATATGGTGCCTCGGTAGCTTGACGCCACAATGGGCGACTCGGACAGCATGACCGATATCGATTGCGGCGAAGTGGCGAGCCAATGCTCTAGCACGTCTGAGAACGCTTGAACGACTGCACGTCCACGGCACGATCCCTCTGTGGGATTACTACTAGCCAAGTTGGCCCGCGGCGATCCTCGGGGAACGGTGAGCAGCTGCATCATGCAGAGTTCAAGCTGTGGAGCGATTAGTACGTGTACAGTGCAAGTTCTATCGGCAGGTATTGCGCAGAAGTGCGAATATATCGGTCACCGATCACGCGCACATCGAATGTTCATGCCCCGTTTTTCATGAAAGTGCTCTCCGTCGTGCGTCGCGAAACCGTTCGAAACTTGGTGCGCCAAGTTCGGTTGATGCTCGCGGAAGCTCTACAGAGTATCGGCGAATTGGACGTACATCGCTGTGTCGCCCTTCACGTCCTTGCTGGTAGAGAGAAGACCCTATTTGGATCGAACCCAGATGACTGCATTCAACCCCTCTCGTTTCGAACGACGACGAAGGCGATATTCTGGGAGGCACCCCATGCCTCACGCACGCCCCACCGTCCATCGCTTCCAGCATGGTGCAAGCGTTGCCCAAATCGCGAGCAATGATCCTAGTCTGTGACCTGCTCGTCCAACACATGCAGGCGTGCATGACCTCCAGCCTGCAACATGCGTCGCTCGCGCCAATACCCGGGTACGCGGACGACTCTCGCAGAGGTCGCCAATTGCCCGGCACTGGGGCACACGGCCTCGACGCAGCTGTTATTGGTCAAGTGTTCACGAGCTCCCTAATTTCGGGAACGATCAGTCGACGGTCAGAGTGAAGAAACAAGTGGCAGCGGATGGCGGGGTGCCGCGATCTGCACAGGTGTGTGCAGTATGGCCTGCGGCGTAACCGTGCAGAAATGGGAAGTCGGGGTACCGCGGCATTGAGGAGCGCGACGGGATTTTTTTGGCGGATAGGCACCGTAGCAGCATCTGAGGAGGGGTCTGCCGCACATCCCGAAGCCGAAGCCGAGGGCCTGGGGGCCTGCTGTCCGACGCCTTCTGGCTAGTCCCACGCCCTCCCTCACCGTGCAGATCCCGTATGCGAACATGGTTGACATTCGCGAATATGAGGTAATGGGAACCAAGCGCGAGAAAGCAGGATAGGTCGACATTGCGTATGGTAATAATACAGGCAAGCGTATGGACGAAAGGCGATGGAGCCTGAGTGCGACGACAGCATTAGGGGCCTGGTATGACTATGGTACAGCTAGAGATGAGGTGGATGGGGTAACGGCCACAAGCAGGCGAGTGTGAGAGAGGGGCAGAGATGTGTACGGTTAGGATGATATGGCAACATGGTTGATTCGAGAGACAAGGGAAGGAGTGTGGTGGGATGGGGATTGATGCGTGGGGCCACTGTGCAGGAGGACTCGGGGCGAGACGGGGAGCGTAGGACTGGAGTGCGATGCGACATTATGATCGGGACGACAAATAAAATCCTGCTGGTGAAAACAAATATTGCAATCTGCGGGAGGCCGGGTCAGCACCGTCCGATCAATGCCGCATCACGACACGCACCTGAGGTACAAAGCCGAACCAGTGGGACATACGTGATGATAACTTAGTTCAAGGGATATCTGTGCATTTATGGATTGATGCGTTAACGGAGGGCGAGGACAGAGCACGAGAACTCGACAACGGTGCAGAGGCGCTCGACTCGCATCACGAGGGACCCGCAGGCGCGCTGTCACTTGACTTTCTCCCTCTGAGAGGGATAGCGGACAGCACGGGCACGGAGAATCGTTGTGTTTTTGACGTGCTGAGGAACGGCCAGCCGTCAAAATGTTTCGACTCTGACGCTGCCCGCTTGACCTGCCCCGGGCTGGCCGTGTCGTCAGCTGCGCGCAGAGGGGGCTGCATCGAATGCACCCGTCTCGCGAAGAACCTCCGCCCAGGCCAGGACGGGCCCTTCTGCGGCTCGTGGGGGTGTTCTTCAGGGTAGTTGATGGTCGGTATGCTGTCGAACGTCGCAGTCGCCGGCGGCTCTGAATCGTAGGCCGCGGGAAGCACCTCTTCGGACCGGACTATTAGGTCGAATTAGTAACAACATACGGCGCGATGCAGGCAAGGTAGCTTACTCGCAGCCAAGTTCATGTGAATCCTGTGTTCTGTTTCGTCCGTCTTTGGAGGGAGCGGCGGCGGCTCCTCGGATGCTGGAACGGCCGGTGAGCCAGGTCGAGTCTGCGCAAGCTCCAAGAACGAACCCTCTCTGCTACGCGACGGTTCGGGAAGGCGGATGATGGGTACATCCGGTACGTCTTTCGACCCCTCCCCGCGCTCCCCACGCTCTCCTCTAAGCACGCTCTTGCTTCGACTACGGCGGGAACGCATGGAGCGGATGGAGTACATCGAAGTGCGGTCCGGACGCTCGCCATTGCCATTGCTTGGAGTCTTGGGTGTCCGTGGAATGCGTAGGCTAGCTTTCGATGCTCTGCTGCTCCGCTTCTTCGCAGCGAAAACACGGCTAGTACGATCGCTGTCGTTTTGCGCGCTGGGGAGATTCGTGATCATCGCTTTCGTCGCGACGGCCTTACCAGTGATCTCGATGACCTCCGCGTGGCGCATAGAGCTGACGTTGCTCATGCGGTCCATGTCCTGGTAGATCTCTGCCTCGAGCGCCGAGTTGGACGGCTCGTCGTCGTCGGGCGTGTACTCCTCGTCGCTGAACGACAGGTCAAAGTTGTCGAGATCGTCCATCTCCTGCGCCATCTCCTGTGCCATGTTCCAAGCTTCCTCGAGCTCCGCCTTCAGCTCATCGTTCCGCGCGCGCGTCTCCTGCAGCTCCGCCGTCCGCTTCGCATACGAGGCATTCAGTTTCCTGAGCGCCATCGCGAGCGCCGAGGCTACGTGGAGGTCCCGAACGTGGGCAATCTGTGCCTTCTGGTCGGCGACGCGCATGAGCGTTTCGAGAAGCCGATCGCAGGACGCGGTGAGCTCCGCGAGCTGGCTCGTCAGATTGTAGAGCGCCTCGCCGTCGCCGTCGGGCTGTGATTGGGACAACGCGGCTAGAGACTGCAGCAACATCGCGCGCCGATGCATGTTGAACTTGTATTGTGCCTGGGTCGTCGCTCGTAACTGCCAGTCGGATCAGTTACCGTAAGGACAGACCGGTTAGCGCTCTCGACGTACCGATTCTAACCTCTCCAGTTCCTCCGGGAGCTCGACGTCATGTGTATGCGTCGAGACGATATGGATGAACGACTCTGCTGCAGACTGCCGGATCGCTCGCGAGACGGTCTCCTGGAGTTGTTCGGAGGTAAATGTCCATTGAGCAGCCTCCAGGGTCATGCCCTTCCACTTGATAGGCTCTGGGTCGAGGTTGAGAGCAGTCGTCGGGGCCAGAGGCGGGCGTTTTGGCACGATCTTGAGCAGAGCGGGGGTAGAGGCTCGTGTCGAGGCAGGGGTGGTGGAGGGCTCAGGAACAGGGACACTCGCCTGCACGCCCTTCTCCGATAAGGGTCTACCGTACCCATTCAGCCCATTCAATCCCCCGACGCCGTGCAAACCGTTCACTCCGTTCACACCCTTCGCTTCATGCGTACCGTTGACCCCGTTGACCCCCCAAGTACTGTCGGTCTGTATTGATGGAGGGCGTGGCGCCGGCGTTTCAGGTTCGCTCTCGGGAGGTACGATCGGGGTAGGTGGTGGGATATACATGTCCAGAATCTCCCCGGCGATAGTATCTGTGGGAGAAACGGCAGAGAAGTCCTGCGACGGGAGCTCTAAAGGCGCGGGCATATCTGGAGCAACGGCGAGTTCCGGGGAGGCAGCAGGGGGTGATCTGGGGGGAGAGGAGGGAGGGGGAGCAGAAACAGCATCGTCCGCACCTGGCTCCAGAGCAGGTCCGTCCAGAACGACTTCGTCCCCGACGGAAATGTCTGGATCGGCACGGGCACTGGGCACGGGCGACACCGACGCTCGCGTGGGTGCAGCCGTCGCCCCTTTCTCCGTCTCCGTCGGGGCGTCCGTGCCACCCGCTGGTGCTCGCTCTACGGCGTCTGCGGTTTCCTGTCGTGCTGACGTCGACGGCGGCCTCGTCACCGACCTGCCGCGAGCCACATCTTCCTGAGATGCCTGGCTCTTGATTGACCCTGTCCTCCCGTGTCCACCAGCCTGAGATGATTCGGACCGGCCTGTGTTCGACCTGAGCAGGACCGGCGCGGACGAGGGCGTGCCTGGCACAGAGTTTGTGAGGCCATTGACGGGCTCGGGCGACGCGGTACGGGGTACACCAGGTACTTCCTCCTGGAGGCGTGCGGTGAGGTCGAGCGGGATGATGTTCTTGACGGGGAGAGAACCGGGCTTGCCCGGACTGCGTGGGCCGATCGGTCTGCGACCGAGCGATGCGGGAGGAGAGCGAGCACGAGCAAGGTCCATGGCTGGCTAGAGGCGACTCAGTTCGAGCACATGGACGGCGAGCAGAGAGAGAAGGGGCAGCTCAGGACGAGTGGGACATGGAGGGACGAAGAGAAGAAGGCCAGAGGACGAGCGGCATCCTGGGGCAGGTGAATGGAGTGATGCTGATGGCTTCCTGGGAAGCCCCGCCAGGCTCTATTCCCTGATTATCGCCCGCGAAACCTTCGATGACGCTCGCAATTATGCGTATGTTGAATAGCCGGCTCGATGCCTGGGCCGTCGGCAGTGCTCCTCGACATGTTCCAACTCGTCTCATGTTCGCACAGCGAGGTGCACGTAGAAATACATCCGGAAAATACAGCGACGGATTCCCCACATACATTCCTTGGCCTTGCTCTATGGCGCACCCAGCGGGAGAAGGAAGAGCCCTGGTCAATCACCATCTCCGAGTCGCCATCACCTCTCACGAAGCTATCAAAACCTGTTGTGGTCCGGAGCGGTCACTAAGTAGCTGCACCAGCCGAGCAGATTCAGTCAAACTCACCGCAGAAGGCGTCAACCCCAGATCGCGTAGCGTCCGCGACATGTCCGATCGCGCAAACGTCTTCCTACACATCATGCATACCACCTGTCAGCATGAACAACCTCGCCTCGGCCACAGTCACGCACCTCGGGAACGTAAGCGAGAAGCTGACCGTCTCGACGTCCACGGCCAGTGTCTGGCCCGCCAGGAACTCTGCAACCTCGCGCAAGGCTGTGTACGAAGCATCGGCGTTAGCTCCAGCGCGACCGGACGACAGACACGAAACACACGCACTGGCATCGCTTGGGAGCGTCGTCGTGTATGGCTGTCCACCACTGGCCATACGGATTTGCAGCCGCGTCTCGGGGTAGTCCTTCCCTGCGGTCTTCGGTGCCGTCGATGTGGCGGCGGCAGGAGCGGGTGCACTGGAGCCTGACGCGGACGGTTCAAACGGCTTCCCTTCTCGCAGTGCCTTCTCGCGAGCAGCTTTCTCGGCCCGTGCTTTCTTGTCTGCCTCAATTTGCGCCTTCACCGCTGCTCGCGCCTTAGCATCCTCGAGCTTCTCTGCATCGCCGTCCCATGATCCATGTCAATACAGGAGACGGACGGAGTATGGGGTGCCCCGGACGTACCCTGTCTC
This sequence comes from Earliella scabrosa, assembly GCA_022605405.1. Lineage (NCBI taxonomy): Eukaryota > Fungi > Basidiomycota > Agaricomycetes > Polyporales > Polyporaceae > Earliella > Earliella scabrosa. Next base: position 1,707,369 of record JABYQQ010000004.1, on the reverse strand, counting down.
TTCTTCTCGGCCTCTTTAATCAGCTCCTTCTGTTTCATCTCTTCCCGGATCGCGTTCATGTCCTATGATAGATAAATTAGTTCGTGGACTGCCGCATAATAGCCCCAACGGCGGACGCTGGTGCTCCACGCACCCTGCCTGCTTTCCGGCGTATCGCCTCGTTCGCGAGATTCTCCTTTGCATCCTCCTTCGCCTTTACTGCCCTTTTTGCGGCCATCTTTTCCCTCAGCTCCGCAAGCTTCTGTTTCTTCTCCTCCTCCGTAAGAGGCCTGATCTGCATAGACGAGGTCAATATGTCTGGGTACGAGCACCGTAGTTGTAACTGGGATCCGACTACATGTGGAGCCCGCCCCTATCCATGCTCTGCATGAGCTGCACGAGGGATACTTGACTACCACAGTCACGATAGTCGGGAGGAGAATGGATGGATCCCCCATCGCTCTTCGCGCATGGCTCAGGGTGATCCCCGATACATATACAGCCAGCATGACTACATGCTACTATGAGGATACAACCAGGGAACGCACCTCTTCCGTAGACTCCTCGAATTGGTCATGCCCACTCTTTTCCGCGTGGTAGTTAGCGAGGTCGACGTTCTTGAACGTCTTCCCACAGATCGAGCACTTGATGCTCTTCGCCTCAGCTCCTGCGGCGTCCCCAGCTCCCGACGATGACCCCGCACCCGCATCAGAGCCCCCAGCACCCGCCTTCTTCCCGTACACAGCCTTGAGCGCGGCAAGGTCTTCGTCGTCCTCATCGTCGACGTCCATAGGGCTGGCGCCGCCACTTGGTGCTGAGCCGGAGGACGCGGACACAGATGAGAGATCGGGGACGGGCTTGCCCTCGTTCTCAATGAGATGGTCCATCGCTGGCTGCAGCCCGCGATTTCCTGTCGCTTTCAATGCCCCTGGGGTTGTAGAACAGGGACTCAGCCAACTTCAAATCTGGTGTGGCTGAGCAGCCTACGTACATTCGACGCGCTGTGGGTCAAACCCCATGCTCAAAAGCACGTCTTTGTCGGACATGTTGGTGAAGGAGTCACTGTAAGGATCAACAAGTCTAGAGGCACAACCAAGCGGGCTATAGCCGTGGTACGAAGTCTGTGGCAAAACAGAGAACCGCTTGCAAGCCTTGTAAGCGAAGAAGTGCGTAATGGGCTAACACCTAACCCTAGGTACTCGGCATAATACTTCAGGATTTGGGCGCAGGGACTCGGAACAGATTCATGGCGGGTCAGAATATCGGGGGATGAATTCGGGCCTCTACCGTGGTATGTTTGAGGGTATAGTTGAGCAATATGATGACACATACAATACAAGGGGGCAATAATAAGCATCCAGCAAGTCGACGCCGTTCAACGTGAACGAAGGATGGTCATGGAGAAGGGGGTGCAGAAGGCCAGAACCATCCGAATACATGCCATAGAATCCACAGCCCAATCACAGCAGCGGCGCAGTACCCAATCGTTCGCCATTGCTTGACTCCTCCCGGCGTGATCCCGAACGCCTGTCCTGCACGTCGGGAAGACTGGGCGAGCGATGCACCAAACGACGAAAAAGCATTCCGCTGTGCACACAACAAGTAGAATACGGGAAATTGGGCAATGAGCATAGGTCAGACGATGAGTCCGGACGAACGAAACTCACAGCGTCATCCAGGGCAGAGTTCTGACGCTCCACGTCGTCGTAGATGTCTGAGGTGACCTAGCAAGCCTGCAATCAATACTAGACGGCAGAACGTACATGTCCGTAGCGTACACCGCGCAATGTGCGAAGCTTGGAGTGCAAATCCTCCAACCTCTGGTCGTTCTGCAACTCGTAGGTATCCTCCACTCGCGCGTCTCGTGATGATGACATGGTCGCGGCCTCTTCTCAAAGATTGTGTATCGAGTAAGTCAACTGACAGAGTAGGATGGCCGAGCGTAAGGTTAAAGGAAGCGTCTCAGGACTTGGGACAATTGGATGGTAGCGGTTGGGCAGCGAGAGATTGGGCGTCTGCTGAGGTCGGGGGAGCGCTCATGACCTGCGCGCACGTGGTTTCCCAGGATAGCAGCGCGACGTGTCCAGCGCGTCCGGGCTCAGCAGCTCGTTACACTCACTCTCCTTCCTCTTTTCCCTCCCATTCTCCTGGTCTTCGACCTCGACGCGCAAAGCGTCCCCGACACCGGCCATGCCGTTGGCCTACTCCCTTCCAAGCAACCTGTCGCCCGCGACGGTGACGAATACCTCTTCGCTGCTGCGCATCGTCGCCCTCGCCCTCATTTCTGGAGCTGCAATCGCCTCGAGGTTGTTCGCGGTCATCAACTTCGAGAGTATCATTCATGAGTTGTACGTACACATCACCGCTACTTCTGGCTGTGCGCTGAAGAGCGGACGTGCTCTAGCGACCCTTGGTTTAACTAGTGAGTGCATTGGATTACCTTGCACGGAGGGGTATTGAGCGCATGGTCCCGTCCAGTCGCGCTACGAGGGTGCTTGCAGAGAAGGGCTTCTATGTGAGTGCCTGCTCACAACGTGAAGTATCTGTCCTTCGAGCTTAACCCCGTCACAGGCGTTCTGGAACTGGTTTGATCACACAGCATGGTATCCCCTCGGCCGTGTAGTAGGTGGCACCATCTACCCGGGCTTGATGGCGACGAGCGGCGTGATCTACAACGTTCTTCATGCGCTCAACCTGCCGGTCGATATCCGCAATATTTGTGTTCTGCTTGCTCCTGGCTTCAGTGCACTAACAGCCTGGTCTACTTACATGTGAGTTCTTGCAAGAATTCACTTGCCAACGTGGACTCACGCAGACACTAGGTTCACCAAGGAGATGAAGGACGAAAGTGCCGGCCTGCTGGCTGCTGCATTTATTGGCATTGCTCCCGGATACATCTCTCGTTCCGTCGCCGGCTCATATGACAACGAGGCCATTGCCATCTTCTTGCTGATGTTCACATTCTTCTGTTGGATCAAGGCGCTTAAGACTGGTAGTGTGCTCTTCGGGACGCTCACCGCCTTGTTCTACTTCTACATGGTCGCTGCTTGGGGTCTGTCCTATCTCGTACCATCTTCGCTCAGTGATTCTCACTCAACACTTCACAGGCGGTTATGCGTTTATCACGAACATGATTCCGTTGCATGCATTGACACTCATTCTCATGGGTCGTTTCAGCAGTCGTCTGTATGTCGCGTACTCTTCGTGGTACGCGATCGGTACCTTGGCTAGCATGCAGGTGCCCTTTGTCGGCTTCCAGCCGGTCCGCACGAGCGAACATATGGCGGCATTGGGTATGTTCTCGACATGCTTCTCGTCGCAGCTGCTCATGCCGTATATTCCCCTCACCAGGTGTATTCGGCCTACTTCAGATCGTCGCCTTCGCAGAGCTCGTCCGGACCCACGTCTCATCTCGGCAGTTCCAGAGCATCCTCTTTGGGTCGGTCATTGTCATCGGCGTGCTTGGTGTATTCGCCTTCGCCGGCCTCACCTACAAGGGATGGATCGCGCCCTGGACCGGTCGGTTTTACTCTTTGTGGGACACCGGCTACGCTAAAAAGTAAGTTTTCCGTCCAGTGCGCCACCTCGATCCTCATATGGCTATCTTCTCACAGGTACATCCCCATTATCGCCTCAGTCTCGGAGCATCAGCCAACCGCATGGCCATCGTTCTTCATGGATCTGCAACTACTCATCTTCCTATTCCCGGCTGGTGTCGTCCTCTGCTTCCGTGAACTGCGCGACGAGCACCTGTTTGTCATCATCTACGCCGTCGTGGCCAGCTACTTTGCGGGTGTTATGGTCCGTCTGATGCTCACGCTCACACCCGTCGTCTGCGTGTCCGCTGCGGTCGCATTTTCATCCCTCCTGGACACATACCTCGACCCCGTTGAGCCCGATGTTGCCGTAGCCCCTGTGCCGTCTGCCGAGGCCGAACCGACACCTGCTGATTCTCCCGCGAACAGCAGTTCGGCTGCGTCAGGGTCGGCGGCCACGAGCAAGAAGGCCAAGAAGGCGGCGGCCTCGGAGGCCTCGAGCTCTGTCGGGCTTGCGTCAGGCTTTGTGGCCGCTATATCGCCGTCAGGGAAGAGCACAAAGCCACGCGGTATCTTCGGGCTCGACACTCGTGCGCTCGTCATCGCGAACGCTCTGGGCATGCTCCTCTTCTTCGTCCTCCACTGCACGTACGTCACGTCGACCGCGTACTCATCCCCATCCGTGGTCCTGGCGTCGCAGAATCCCGACGGAAGCCAGCACATCATCGACGACTTCCGCGAGGCGTACTATTGGCTCCGACAGAACACGCCCCAGGATGCTGTCGTTATGAGCTGGTGGGACTACGGGTACCAGATCGCCGGTATGGCTGACAGGCCAACGCTGGTGGATAACAACACGTGGAATAACAGTCAGTCAACCTTTTATCATTCATCCATCTTCATCTCTGGCTAGGAGTCTAAATTGTGCTGACTACTCTCACAGCGCACATCGCTACCGTGGGGAAGGCGATGTCCAGCCCGGAGGAAGTGGCGTACCCGATACTACGCAAGCATGATGTCGACTATGTGCTCATCATATTTGGCGGGCTCATTGGCTATTCTGGGGACGACATCAACAAGTTCTTGTGGATGGTCCGCATCGCCCAGGGTGTGTGGCCGGAGGAGATTCAGGAGCCCAACTATTTCACGCCCAAGGGTGAGTACAGGGTCGACGAGGCAGCCGCCCCGGCTATGAAGAACAGCCTCATGTACAAAATGTCTTACTATCGGTGCGTGGTCATCTGGCGTCTCTGGCGTGTTGGTGGCATGCCCCATACTGATCTCTTTCGCTACACGCCGTCTCGCGCACAGCTTCGCTGAGTTGTTCGGCGGCAACCAGGCCGTCGACCGTGTGCGTGGTCAGCAGGTCCCAAAGACGGGCCCTACGCTCGACTACCTCGGTAAGCTCCCTCTGCCCCACCCCTTTTTGGCCGCTGACCTGTGCATGTGCTTATCGGTTCCATGTCCTGCAGATGAAGCGTTTACGTCTGAAAACTGGATTGTGAGTCTCACACCGAAACATCGGCGTATGCGACGTGCCCGACGGCTGACTGGCCCCTGTGATATGCTCGGGTATGCAGGTCCGAATCTACCAGGTCAAGAAGGAGGATCCGCTCGGCCGAGACTTGAAGTCGGCGAACGCGTTCGAGCAAGGCAAGAAGCGGAAGAAGTCCAAGCCGCTCGCGAGGCGGAGAGCGATTGTCTAGAGCACGGCCGGTCGTCCCGTATCTGCTTATTTGTAATCACGCGTCTGCTTCCTCAATTGCTATCGTGCCATCGCCCTCGACGTCTTGCGCAGGATCACCGTATCACGTTGCGGTTCGCTGTTCTCACCCAGTTCGCCGTCGCAGTCAAATTCGCCGAACTCCTGGGCCTAGTGAATAGTAGCGCGTGTCGCGCAGCGCTCGCTCGGGAAACCTGACTTGCCTGGTTAGGGGGATGATCCGAGAGAGTCCCTCTGCAGAAGCTCCGCGGAGTAGACTATCGCTGCCTAGCCACGCGGGAGAAGTGCCTGCTCGCGGCCCCACAGAGCGCTGCAAAACCGCGCCTGCGGGATCGATGAATCACGCTCCCCGCCTTCGCCTTCCACTCTGATATTGCCTCCGAGCGTGGTGCGCCGGAAGACGTACAAGCCCGTATGTGAATCAGCCCGCTCGTCAGGTCCATAGAAAGGCGACCCTGGACTGGCGACAGGGTTGCAGGTCTGCGCGCATCCCATTTCCGCCCTCCGTACAATACATATGGTCTGCGCATACCTGAACGCCGCACTGTCGCTCGTCCGCCAAGCTGTCGGGATGTACGAGTACAGGCTCGTCCGCCTCCGTGGCAGCGTCAAGGTGGCCGGCCGACGGGTTAGCCCACAATCCGAACGGTAACGTTTGGCCACGAGTAAGTAGGACCCCGATCAAACTTAGACGTCCGAGTCTCCATGGGCAGTAGTGGGCAGGCGACCAATGTCGGCCATGCGCTCCGATAACATTCTGCCACGGGCAGCCAAGTGGCATTCAGTCGGAGAGGGGACTTTTCGCTGTTCCTCTTGGCCTGTTCATTACTGCACTTCATTGAATGTCACGACGACGAGCCGACAATGAGTGTATTTTCATTGACCTGAGATGCTATCGCTCTCAGGCTGGCGCATCTCCCTCTATACCCTCAGCGCGGAGGACGCGTGCAGTGTTGATCCGCAAATCATCAGTTGCAATTGCTCATCGGCCGACATCGATACATGCAGCACGTCCTCCGTCAGTCTGCGTGGGCCCCGTTCGTGCGGGAGTTGCCGACCCGCGAACTTGAATTGAGAATCGCGGGGATCTCGTCCACGGGATAGCCCCACGCCAGCAGAGGCACGACACGCCCAAAGTGGACTGGGACTTGTCGTGCTTGAGCTTAATCTGCGACAGGTGATACCGCCACAGGTTGTACACAACCTTACACAAGGCACTGCCCGTCCTCCCTTTTGACGTCGGCGGGTGGGCGCTCACTGGCACCAGCCTGCAAAAGCACCGTCCCAGGTCCCGGTGGATCGTCCCACCCGATTCGCAGAGTGCAGATTGCCACACGACGACGTCGACAGCTAACGCGCGACTCACACGAGCGCGTTTTCCAGAACGCCAAGAGAAGGAGGTGCACACTCGATCCTAGATTACTGGGTCACGAATACTTTACAGGTGCCAGAAACGCGGAGGGCAACATAATACGAGGAGAGCCAATCGAAGAGCATCCCAAATCCAATCGATTGGTAACCTAGAACCCGTGGAAGAAGCAAGGCCAGACTGGGGGTGGGGCACTCGGTGTTAGCCCTCGTCGGGGGGACGGAACGGGGTGCGCGATGCATCACTCACCAAGAGGATCAAGTTCAGAGGGAAGACGCACGGCGCCAGCCCCGCTTTGGTTCAGTCTTCCGTGTTGTCGTCGCCGGCCGCCCCGATCCAAGGGGAGGGGTCCGCGGCCATGACTGCGTACTCTTCCTCCGTGATGTTGCGGAAGTAGATGGCACCGGACCTCCAGCCCGCCAGCAGGAGCTCCAACTTGGGGAGGTTCGGGATGTTGCTCAAGTTGGTGAACGGAGCGTCATCGAGAGGCCAGCCCTCGATGCGGACGCGGTACCGAGCGACGACGTCCCGCATGTATGAGCCCCTGCTCCATCGCATCGCCGCGTTCGGTTCACCAGTAATGGCGCCTATGGATGCATGTCAGCACACGCACAGAGCCGGTTCACGAAGGACTGTGTCGCTCACAGAGTTTCTCCTTGATGACCTGGCGCAGCTCGCTGCGCGTAGCCGTCATGCGCTCCGAGTACGTCTTCGTCGGGTTCACGCGGAACTTGTGGGTGAACTGGACGTGGGGCGGTTGGGATGGAGGCTGCGACGGGTCCTGGCTCGACCTGGCCATGTCTGCAGGATATATACAAGGGCGGACGAGAGCGTGGATGAGTAGGCTGCTGGGAGGGACGGGTGCAGGATAGGACCGGGCGTTGGCAGGCGGCGAGCTGACTCGTCCAGAGCGACGGGACCTGCCATACTTATACCACCTAGGCGACGATTCACGATTTCCAGAGCTGGATCACCGTCCGACGGCAGCACGGTCATGGTCAGGACACAGAGAGATCGCCTCGACGTGCTCGTTCGCGGACTTGGAGGGAACGTTGCGGCCCCCCTTCTGGCTTCACACTTTGGGCAGTCTTGTATCCTATCGAGGAGGGAAGTAGTCAGTACGCAGATGCCCAAGAACCGCCTCTCCGGAGATGGCTTCACGCCCTTGTTCATATACGTACGTCCGCAAACGGACGGCAGGCGCGTCATTCAGACCGAAAGCATGGCACCGCTCGGGAGCAGATCAGCCCCGCCGGCCCGCGCGGTCGAGGCGTTGGAGCACGGCCGCAATGATCTCCTCGCCCACGGGCTCTGCCATGCCTTCGAAGGCGTGTGTGGATGACCCGGAGACGAATCAGATTACGTTGCGTCGCCGGTAGCCAAAAGTTTCCTCTCTCAATCCTTCTCAATCAGGGGTCTCGACACCACGCGTTCGCTTCGCGCCCAAGTCGACCCGCTCGTAATACGTGCCAAAGAGACGAGAGATGCTGCCCATCGCGGGCCGCGCCCGCGCGGTGGACTCGACCACACACCGCAGCTTTTGCCCCGATCGTGCGCGAGGAAACTCTGTCGCCGGGGCGGGGACCGTGCATCGATTCTGCATTAGAAGGCCAACCCCTTCGGCACCTTGACTACATCTCAGTCCGAAGGTGGGCATGGCACAGGTCTGATGCCTAAGCCGCGCTAACATTTGTATGGCAGCCAGAGGAGCTTTGCGCCGTGAGTCGCCAGTGCGACTGCGTTGCTGCGCGAAAATACCTACGGCGCACAAAGCTCCTCCCCATCGCGAAGTCCTGGCCACGTAAAGATGGCATCTCCAACTTCGACGACCTAGCCAGTGGCCACTGCGCGATCTACGCGCAGACCGGTTTGGCGTGGTATACCCATCTGCCTCCCGCGAGCAGCTTCGATGGTTCCACCGGCCTCTCGGAAGGAGTATGCCATAACCTGCCTTGCCTCGCCGATGATGAAATGCGATCACAGAGCGTGGGTATCCCGCATCTCGCAAGCTTACTTGACATCTCGGTCGATCGACACGGCCTGCCCACGCTCGATCAAGGACGAGCACCCGGAGCATACGGCCTTCCCAATTTGACGGCATAACTACCTACAACCTGTTACAGCAGAATGATGTTTGAGCGTCACCATAAGTTACACACACGAGCCGTTCACCCACTTCACAGCGAAAGGATCCCAACACCACCCCAAACGGTCAATCACAGTTCATCAGCGACGTGCCCTGAAACCTTGGCCTCCTCCGTCTCCACAGGTGCCTCCTCCGCGACCGACGATGACGGCGCCTCAGGCTCGACGACTGGGCTCGACGCTTCAGACGCAGGTGTGTCCGTCGCGGCTGCACTCGCGGCCTCGCCTGCGACAGGTGTCCTCGGGTGCCCTGTCTCCTCGGCCTTGAATGCGACCTGCGCGTCGTCCGTCTTAGCCATCTTGGGTTTCTCGCGCTCCTGCTTCTCCGCCTCCTGCTGGTGCTTGAGTATCCTGTGGATCGGGTCGTCGTCCTCCTTGCCCTTCTGCTCCTCCCCCGCCTCGGCCTTCTTCGGTGGGGGCCCGCCCATCATGCCCGGGAAGCCGTGCTTCTGGTGGAAGTCGGCGCCGGCCCCGTTCTTGATGGCCTCCTCAAAGTCGATGATGTCCGAGTAGCCGCCGTGCGCGAGCGCGATGCGCTGCGCCTCCTGCTTGCGCTCGATCTCGAGCATCTCCTCATCCGGGACGAACTCCTCCGCCGCAGCCTCCTTGTTCACGATCGTGAGGTCCGCGGTGCCATCGAGAACAGAGTCGAAGAACTTGGAGAGAGAATCGTGCTTCTGGATGCCTGCAGGACACGTTTGGGAGTTCGCCGTCAGCGGCGTCCACCTCGGATCCGCGACACCCCAACGGCCACGTACCGTTGTAGCGAACAAACTCTGTCGACCCTGCAGGATAGATGAGAACCTTGGACGAGCCGTTCTCTCCCTGTTCCAAGCCCAACGAGAGCGAGCCCTTCCCTCGACGATCACGGTGAATGGCGAACTTGATCTGGTCCTTGTACTCGTTCCCAAGCGTCTGCCAGAGAAGGGGAATGTTCTTGCCCTGGTTGAGGAGGACGGCGCGCGGAGACTGTTTGTTCTGCTCGAGCCGTTAGCGCCGAGCCGACAGGGTAGATGTCCCGGAAATAGCGCACCTCCTCAACCCAAGCGGGAAGGTCCTCTATATGATAGATCTTCTTGACGCCGTGCGGGATGCCACGAATTGCAAAGTAGTAGAACGCGCTCGCGCTCCGGTTGGGACCATCAAAGTCCTTAGGTTTCTCCTTGCTGCCTCGCGGAAATAGCTAAGGGACGCAAAAGAAGCGTTTAATGTCGGTTGAACCGGCGCTGGAAGAAGACATGCCTTGACGGTAGGAAAGCCCTGCACGCCCTGCTCTGCACACAACCGTTTATTGCTTTGCTTGTCGCAGTCCACAGCGTAGAACGGAATCATGGGGTACACGCCAAGCGCGGCCTTGCTGAACTCTGGTGCCATTTTTTGACAATGCTGGTGCTTCGGTGAGCGTCCGCAAACCAACTTGGCTAGCTCAAGAACTTACCCCACACCATGGTGCCACAAAGGCGACGACGGACGTTGCCTGTGAGTGGAAGAATCAGCCGATGCTCTAGACCACTTCTCATGGGCGCTTGTTCGGCACGGGCAGCCTGACGACATTGACCGTACGAGGAGATCGCAGGAAGGGCAGTGTGCGTGTGCGCGTGCGCGGTGGGGTCATGTACGCCCACAAACGAAGGGTCCGTGCTTGAAGAGACATGGCACTCACGTTCTCCTTCATCACTTTCTTGAACCCCTTCGCGTCGATCTGCTTCACGAGACTGTCCTTCGGGAAGAGCGCAGCCGACGCCAGCGAAGGCGTCAGCGCGACGACGAGCGCGAACCAACGGAGCTGCATGGGTCTCGAGTCTTGCGTGGAAGATGTCGAGAGCTGGACGCTGAGGTTGAAGCCAAGGTCTGTGTCGGGGACGAGCAAGTGAGACGCGGACTTATACGATCGAGCGGGACGCGTGGGGAATCAGGCTGACGTGGCGGGATGAGAGCAGAGCGTTTCCCACCGCCCCGGGCGTGGTCGCTGCGATGCCGACGGGGGTCGCAGCTGGCCGTTGGAGAGATGGGAACCCACGGGCGACGCTGCCTGCAGGCTCCTACCCATCCGCCGCTCGAGTTGAGGGCAATATCTAGCGGGAGGGAGTTCAAGTTGATTCGGAAGTAGCGCACACAACCTATCATATCATAGACGCCGGACAATGCTGGATCACGTGTATAGTTAAGTTGGGCCCTCAACTCTGAGCGACGGCTGGCACCAAACACAAGTAAATACACGGAGCCCGGAGAGCAGACGCCCTTGTCGCCTCCATTTGGAAGGCCATCAACCGTGAGCGCTTCCGTATATTCGACCCCGCCTCAGTATTACATAAGATCCCAATACTTACTCCTCAGGTTTGTACCATTCGACAACTAGTACTTACTGCTAGTTCGATGTTCCCGTCCAACATTCGAAAGATCCTCCGACAATATTCTCAGCAAGGCTCGGAGTGCATATGCATGACAGCCCCATTGTATTTGGCTTGGGACAGGATATTCCAGAAATACTCATAGTGAGCACTGAGCAGCTAACTGCGTCAACTCATTGAAGTTCCCTGCGCCTTTTGTGCAGGCTCCAGCCTCTAGTTTGTTAAAACTTGTCTACAATACATCTGTGTGATCAACTCAAAACTAGTAGCTAGCTGCTGTATCTGAACAGACTTGAATACAGGCTCAGCGGCGAAAGACTCGGAATTGCAGCAGCCTGTGGGCCGGGGGTCACGGTCGCCTGCTTGTGAGTAATTACCTCAACGGCTGTGCTGTTGGAGCAATCGAAACGCGGGTCGTCAGAGCAAGCGAAGAGTAGAATTCCGGTTGTCCTGTACGGTATCGTGGTGGTACAGAGGCAAACGGATGAAGTCCGAAAGGGTACTACGCCGCGATATAACAAGGCTCGGAAGATGCCGGCGAGCTAGCGCTCGCTCGCACAAGACCAAAATCCAATATGTGCACCCATACTGGCATCTCATGAATACGATTTGTATTCTGTATGATGTTGGACGGAATCTACTCACTAATCCCCGCTACCGACTGAGGTAGTGGGTCTCTATGAGTGATCGACTCCGCAAAACGTTACAAGATCACGTGCAAATTCACGTGATGGTCTCTTACGGTCTCGACTCTCGACTCACCTCCCAGTCCTCCCTCTTCCCAAAAAACTGGGCGCGGTGAAGGAGGACTTTAGTCCGACTGATGCGCGCCCTATAGTTGATGTTTCTGACCCATAGGACATGGTACTTACAGCTAGCAAAGTACTCCTACCCCGATTATCGACATTCCATCGTGAACGAGTCGGTAGTGGGCGATGCCGCTTGCCGGCGCTACCGACTTATCAGTGTGTCGAACGGTACAAGCAGGCTGAGGAGTAAGTATTGGGATCTTATGTAATACTGAGGCGGGGTCGAATATACGGAAGCGCTCACGGTTGATGGCCTTCCAAATGGAGGCGACAGGGGCGTCTGCTCTCCGGGCTCCGTGTATTTACTTGTGTTTGGTGCCAGCCGTCGCTCAGAGTTGAGGGCCCAACTTAACTATACACGTGATCCAACATTGTCCGGCGTTTGTTCGGGTACAGTCTGATCTACGCTACTCTCGATCCAACTCGTACCCCCTCCCGCTGGACATTGCCCTCAACTCGAGCGGCGGATGGGTAGGAGCCTGCGCTGCCTGCGAGTTTCGCATGTCGAGAGCGGCCGTGGGGCAGTGGATGTATGCGGACGTCTGCCAACCTGCGACGCCCTCCTCACGCCCGTGTACGTGGCCCGCCCCCGACGGCTGCTGGGACGAGCCTGCCACGTCCACCTATGGCAGCATTACCTCATTTCTTCCCACGTGGCACGCACCGTATCCGGACGCAAGGCCTGTCCTCTCCCACCTCGTCCTTCTCGCACCGGGAAACTTCGCACAAGTCTACACTCGGGAATATATACGTGCTTCGTCTGCGCCCGTCTCTCGACCGCTCTGTTCCTCGTCGCTGTCAGCCAGTCGCGCGCTGCTCGCGCTCTCCCGCTCGTTATCTCGGCGAAATGGCGATGGGCATCACTGGGATGCCACACGTGTGCTGCTAACAGCTTGCCTCATGTCGTGCGCGAGGTCCCCCATACCCCAGGTTATAAGCGATTCCAGGCCCATTTGGCATGTTTCTCCTCTCTGTATCTACTACCACCGGCACAGATCGACCTCGCCCTCTGCACTCCTCGCTGAACAGAACACGACCGACCGCACTACACAGCTGATCACTCGCAACGCAGGCCAAGTCCGGTGTTCTCACCATGTTTCCGCTGAACGACCTCAATATCGTCGCTTGCGCTCTCGCGACGTTCTCTGCCGCGGTAGGCTACAACGTCTCGCGCCGGCGCAATCGCGCCCAGAGCAACGCGTCAGTGTTCAACCGTTCGTGAAGGCAGCCCAACCCCCGAAAATCTGACACCCTCCATGCGACTTCGCCTGCAGACGGACCGACGGCAAGCAGAGCCGACTCGGATTCCTCAGATTTCACCGCAGGAACAGCACCGCGAGCGGGCGGTCCTCGAGCCTCGCCCCGACCGAAGACAGCGAGTGCGACATCGACGTCGACGTCGATGGAACGGAGCCCCCTACCTCTATCTGCGGCACCCCCGCTCCGGTCCCCGGGCACGCGGACAACGAAAGCGTGAGCCTCTCTCGACCTCTTTGCCCGCGCCGCGTCCAGCAATTGCGCCCGACGCCGTCGCCGTCACGAGAGCAATGCTTGCTGCTGCCCCGCGCGGATCCCGGAGCGCTCTGTGTTAATCCCGCCTGTTGTGTGTGCAGCTTCCAGACGAGGTCGTCGAGGACGGGTCGCTCAAGCGCAAACGCTCCCCCACGCCGGAACTCGCAGTAAGTGCAGGCAGGTCGCGATGTGCGTAATATGACTTTACTGAACGCTTCTCATTCTGAAGGTTTCCGACACACCTGCCTCCAAGCGGCGCAGGACGCCACCGCCGGAAGCTCCGGACGTTCAGGAGAGCGAACAGTGCGTGAATGCCGAGGAGACCACGCCTGCAGAACCCACTCCCGATGATTGCCCGCCGCAAGGAGAGCAGAAGCAAGAGGCTGTGACTTCTTCAGAGCCCAGCTCTCATAACCCGAAGGTGGAGGAACCAGCCGCTCCCGCAGGATGCGATGATGCGGTCAAGTCTCAGTTACAAGCTGCAACTGAGCTTGCGCTCCCGATGCCATCTTTAGCGGCCAGCTCCCCCATCCCAGAGGCCGCCCCGCCGTCCGCGTCCATCCCCAAGATACCTGCATGGCATAACACGAACACGATCGTGGCGGTTAGTCGCCCTCCCCACATAACCCTTCTATCGCTGTGTTGTACTAACCAATCAATCGTTGTGTCAGGCGAAGCCTTCCTCCGCGTTTCAAGCCTTTTCCAACAAACCTTCCGCATTCGCGAACTCCTCCCTGTTCGCAGCCGCGCCAAAGACGCCCATATGGTCGACAAGCACAAGTATTGGGATCACCGCTGAGATCGGTGGCGTTAGCATTCTCAGCGAGACGCCTGCTCTTGCATCGGGTGCAGACGGTACCGCGAATCCGCTCGCTGCGCCCACCCCGAGTTCATGCACGCAGAAAGGTGCGTCCGCGTACTCCTCGCGCACGACCTGAGCGAGGTGTTGAACGAATCTCTGCGCGGCCAGTCGCTACCGTGACGGGGGAGGAGGATGAGGAGGCGACAGCAGAGCTCAAGGGTGCAAAGGTGTTCGTCAAGCGCGGAGACCGCGACTTCTGTGAAGGAATCCTTGGGAACGTCAAGCTTCTCAAGCACAAGGCGACGGGCGCCGAGCGGATATGTGCGTCTGCCCCCGCTCGCCTGTTGTGCAGCGTTCGGAGCTCGTCCGCTGACCAACGACTGCAGTGTTCCGGCGCGAACCAGTGTGGAAGGTGACGATGAGCGTGCGGCTGCGGCCCACTGTGCGGTGCGCGTTCGACGAGGCGCAGGGCGCGCTACGAGTCACGCTGAAGGAGCCGGTGGAGGAGACGCAGGGGGAGCAGGTCGTCATCTACGCCCTGAGGGTGCGTTTCGTTTACCCGTGCCACTTGTACCTGTTCGCTGACACGTCACCTTACGTAGAGAGGCAAGGCGTCGAGGACGGAGTTCGCAGAATTCGCGAGGGCGGTGGTCGACAGCGCGCGGCTGCAGGAGCAGCAGGTCCATGCATGAGTTCGGCCTGGGCGCGAACCGCATACCCGTTCGCGACAGCGTCACGACACTACTTATTATGTATACCTCTACGCCGGTCGCGTCGCTCGAGGCGATTGCGTAACTTATTGGGCCATGGACAACAAGCGGTCAATGTACTCAGCAACGGCGGGGATTGTGAAGACGCGAGAAGTCCGTGCTCGTGTTCTTTTGACAAGGATGTGCGTCCCACGATCATTGACTGTAGGAGGCAGTTGAGACGGGCTCGAGGAAGTCATGGAAGTTTCGTCCGTGACGGAACCTGGAGGCTGTACGTATCCCTTTCTACGGCAGGGGCACCGTGTCGGAGTGTTCATCGAAGCACACGACACCTTGTCTCTATATCTGTTGAAGTATGCACGCTATCGTGTATCCGTCCGGCTTTCCAGTTAGCCATCGGTATATCGAGGTAGTCGGTGACGATGATCAAGGTCGCCGCCGGCGTGGAACAATGATGTGGGACGCGCGCAACATTGACTCGCGCGCTCAGGGCGTGCAGTTTGCGTGATAGAGAAGGTGAAGCCTATGGAAGGCAGGTCATGGGTGGTACACGCAGTGTGAGCCTTATTGTTTTTGCAGACAGGCGTGGAGGAGGACTGGCGGTGGACGTTGTTCTCAGAAAGGCAGGCGTTGTATTGAAGCACGACCCAGAGACACTCCCTGTGCAGTGCGGCGGGGATCCAACAATAGCTGGGGAGGCAAGCGCTAGCATGGGTGTCCGGGGCCCGCGTGGCGGCGCGTGTGGCCGAGGTTTGGAAAGCGGGCGGTTAGGCGCTCGGCGTGTTTATAGACGATGTTGGTGTGCCTATGCGACGCCAATTGTCCCTCGCCGGCCTCGGGTCGACGGACTTTTGTCCATCCTTCGCTCATAAGGACTACTCCTACAGCCTAGCCAGACAGCATCATCAGCTAGTCTGTGCTCTCCCATTGCTCTACTCTCCTCTCTGCCTTGTTTACCAGGACCCGTCTGTCCTCTGTAGCCATATCCAGCAACCCGACTTCGTCTTCAAGCTCGCGCACATATCTGCATCTCCATTACTTTTCCTAGATCACTCGTGCTCTCTCTTCATTTTTGTGAGTAGCCCGAATGCCTGTGCGAGACACCGCTAACGTTCGTCGGGACCGCGCAGACGTCCTTCCAAGTTACGCCTTATTCCCTCACACGTCTCTCTCATGTCTGCTGCTGCCACGAACATTCAAATCGACACCACTGCGCCCGCTCAAGCTCAGCCAGCCCCAGCCTATCCATTCCTCGCATACCCCCCGCCTCAGAAGAAACGCCCCACGCAGCCGCTTCCTTCTCCCCCCGTCCGGCCACCGTGCTCGCCGTCGCACCCTAGGCGTCGCTCGGCCACGACCTCGGCTATCGCAGCTTGGGTGGCCGCAGTCCACCCCGGATCTCCTGCGCCGTACTCGCCCCGCCGTCGCTCCTCCATCTCGAGCACTCGTCGTTCGTCTCACGGTTCCGCGTCCATCGTCTCCAGGCGCGCCTCCGCCAGCGCAGGCACCCCGCACTCGGCCTCGTTCCTGAGCTTCCACGACACGCCCACCACCGCCTCCAGGCAGGTGATCACCCCGCTCGTCAAGGACTTCAAGCCGGACCTCACCTCGGTGGGCTACACCTCGGTCTTCGTTCATTTCCCTGACACCCCGCTCTCTGCGACCGTCCCTCTGTACACGAGCAACGGCAAGGTTCGCCCCCCGCCCCACTTCCAGCGCGCTGCCCCACACTCGCCGTCCAGCCCCGTGAAGCCTGCGAAGGGCCTGAAGCACTTCCGCTCGCTCTCCGCGCTCAAGACTGGCAAGCGCACCCGCTCCAAGTCCGTAGCGATGCGCGGCCCGCCCTCCCCCGCCATGAAGTCCCCCATCCACGCGAAGGCGTCGCGTGCGCAGGCAAGCGCAGCGGTGAGCGCGTCGAAGAAGTCCAAGTACGCAAAGTTTCGCCCCCCTCCGCTCGCGACCGAGCTCGCCCTCGCCCAGCTCGCCGACGGCGGCTCGATCGAGGACCACATCCGGAGATTCGCCGAGGCGCAAGCCAAGGCTGGCGGCGCTTCTGAGCTCACTCGCGACGGTCGCCTTGTCGGCGTCGCTGACGTCTGGCGCGACGGTATGGGCGGGGTGTGGCGAGACCAGGACGAAGAGTGGGAGTACGCCCACCTGCTCGGCGGCGACGAGGAGTGGTGCGGGAGCGAGGAGAGCTGGGTGCGCTTCGGCTCGCCCACCAAGACGCGCAAGTCGTCGCTCGTCCCGTCGGAGAACGACGAGGTGCGCCGGGGCAGCGTTTCCAGCCAGGACTCGGACCTCGACCCGCGCTACGCGATGCGCGCCGAAGACGAGCGTGACGACCTCGCCGCGTTCGGCAGCGCACTCGCGCCCGCCTGCGTGCGTCGCCCGGGTATGTCCGTCCTCGCAATTCCTGCACGCACGCGCCGCACCGCGAAGCACCTCCGCAAGCCCGAGTTCCTGCTTGACGCGTTCCCCGTGCCCGAGGGCGTTGTTGCCCCTTCACCTGCTTCGGCGTCGACCAAGGTTGTGTCGAAGCCGCGCAAGCGTCCTGCGCCTCTCACGCTGACCCCGCCGAGCCCGGCCTTCAAGTGCCCCACGAACCCGTTGGACACTGAGCGGGTCCGGGACGACTTCATGGCTTCTTCGTTCGCGCCTGCGCCTGCGCGGCGGACCGCGCTTCCGCCCTCGCTGCCTATTTCCCCTCGTGCCCCAGGCGAGTCAAGTACTCTTGCTTCTAAAAAGTCCGGGGGAAAGCTCGGCATGCGCAGTCTCCTTCGTGCCATGGGTGGCAAGATGTGAGGCTTGGAGCTTCCCTGAGCTAAGTAGAGGTCGTGTGCGGACCGGACCCTGCGCGGAGTGGAATCTGGCTATTGCCTCCGCGCTAGGGACCCAGTCCCTGCAACTCTAACGCCACGACATATTACGTGTTCTGCAACTTTCTCCTCTGCTATTCTTTCCGCTGTGCTTTCTGCTGTTGGTTTTCGCACATGATGTCGAGGATCCTTGGTCTATCATCTGCACACTTATGTATCATATACTGTACACATACCCACTTGTCTCTGTAATCTATGTCCGAACTACCTCATCTGTAGCAATATAACACTATCGTTGCCTCCGCGAAGCCGTATGTCGTGCAGTTCATTTGCAATGGGCTTCTGGGATCCTAGTAGGCCATATTGGGAATGGCTGTCGGTGTGGTTGGCGCCGCGGTGTATGAGCGCTAAGGACAAATATGTGCAAACGCGACATCGGACGCGTCGCGCGCCTGAGACGCGTCTTGACTTCGACCACTTACCTCACGCTACTCATCTCCTGCCACTGCGGCACTTACAGCAACTCCGCTCATATCTTGACGCGAGATGGAGGTGGATATGCACCAGCTGCGCAAGACCGCGCTCAAGCTGATCGCTGAGGTCGTGGAGGAAGATAGACTGGAGTATGTTTACGCCGCGCCGTGGATCATTCATTACTGGTCACACGAGGCCGCACGGCTGATGTTCCTGCAGGGAGTTCACGTACAAGACGTTTAGAGCGGAGGTCGAGAAGAGCTTGGGCCTGGACTCTGGCGTGCTCAGCACCCCAGAGTACAAGACGGTGGTGCACAACGTCGCGAAGACTTACATCGTACGCGACGCATCCCTGCGTCATAAATGCGTCTGCTGAACGTGCTGCAGGAACAGGTGAGCCCGGCAAGCGAGAAAGAAGAGGGGGAAGCAGTGCCCGGACCCGCTAAGAAGCGCAAAACCACCTCGACGGCGACGGAGAAGGCGACAAAGTCCAAGAAGCCTCGGGCATCAACCACCAAACCGTCGGGCAGCTCAGCTGCGTCCCGATCCACGAAGAAGACCAAGAAACCCGCGCGATCCGCTGTATGCGTCCTGGGTTTGCTCTCTGTGGCTACGTCCGGTGTTCATGTATGCCATTCCAGTCTGTCGTCTATAGTTCAGACCAGGAAACGGGCCCGGAAGCGAGGCCAAGTACCCGGTCCAAGGTCCCCTCCGCACCCGCGCGGCAGCGCGTGGAAAGCGAGTCCGAGGTGCGCTCGGTACAACTAATCGTCTCCACCGGATCTCATCTTCCGTGCTTTCGTGATCACACGGCTTTTCGTCATAACCCTGTCATCGTGCTCTATGTTAGGCCTCAGACGCCGCAAAGTCCGTCGAACCACCGGCGAAACGTAAGAAGACCACAAGTCCCCCCGAGGAGGATGAGCGGCCGGACGTACCATTCTCATCGACCGAAACCCGTCGTAAAGGGACCGAGATGAGCGGGCAGAGTGACGCTCCTGATGACGCGGTCGGTACCACGTCTCGTTGTCATTTGAGCGGCTCAATACTCACGTCATTGCTTCGAACTGCTCCGCAGAAGAGCGAATCCGAGATGTCTGTGCTCATTGACGAGCCAGTTCCCCGGAGACGGAAGCAAAGACGGGCGGATGAGGTGTGTTCTGATAAAATGCCGCCTCATTCAAATCTGACCAGTACCGGTTACAGGGTACTTCTAAGGTTTGTTATGACCACCTTACATGGCTCCATGATGCTGACCTGCGTTCCGCCAATAGGCCGAGAAGGGTGCAAAGGGACGGAAGCGGAAGGAGCCAGCCAAGGCCTTATCGAAAGACGAGGAAACAATAAAACGACTCAAGGTAGATGCATACTCTCGTCCACGCCTTCCCTGCTGCTCATTCCCGCTCGGCGAACAGTCTCTCGTTGTGGGTTGCGGCGTTCGCAAAGTCTGGTCGAAGGAGTTCAAGGATCTCGACACACCGTCGGATCAAATTCGACGACTGCGACAAATCCTCAGTGACTTGGGTATGAAGGGCAGATATAGTATGGAACAAGCCAAAGCCATCAGGGAGAAGCGCGAGTTCGCGCAGGAGCTCGGTGGGCCGCGTCTTTTGCTCGTCTCATTTCGACTGCAACTCAGAGATCCGACCGATAGAGGACGTCAAAGAGTTCGCACAGAAGATGGAATCCGCGAGCCGTCGACGGGAAAAGAAGTCGAGCGGTCCCGAGGCCGATGCAGATGCACTGCTCGATTCCGACGTTGATGTCGCAGTGAAGCGTCGTGTATGCATTCATTGCTCTTCTGCACCCATGAAGTTTTCTGACATACTCGATTTGTTTGCACAGCCCACCGCTAGACAAAGCATCATGGCTTTCCTAGGAGATGAGGATGAGAGCGATTGATTTCGTCTCCTGCTCGCGTGTTCAATGTCTTTATTAGGGGACACTACTTTCCATCTACAGCTTTCATTGAAGCATGCCGATCATTTCGGATGTTGTATTGCGGCATGGTTTAGCGATTTACCTCTCTAGGTTTGACACCGGTGCGATAGACAATGACACGTGTGCACTTTCTACGACACACGTTGATGGTGAGTGACGGGAACAAAATATATTCTCTCTGTCGGGGAGTCGAACCCCGCTTTCGCGCGACCATCCATGACAGGCGCGTGTACTAACCGATATACTAACAGAGATATCTTCAGATGACCAAAAAAGTGACATAGCCTACTTTGCGAAGGTCACACTGTATGTACTTATCCCATCATCACGACTTAGTACAAGCTAAACTTACATTCCTCAGTCACAACAGCTTGACATCGATGTTCCGGTCCTTCCAGGCCAAACGTACGTCCGCGTATCTGCTTGGCCCTCCGAGTGCTGCATCGCTGGGGCAGAGACCCAATTTAAGGACGCTTGCAACTCAAATGCGATAACTTGAACCCAGACCCCAGCCTTACTGGGAGATTGTCTGTGGGTGGCTCGAACTGGGAGGTGCTTGAGTCCGTGTTGCCGCGGACAGAAAGGGGACTGATGAGGTGATGTTCGGATTTCCGAGCTGGTCCAGAAGAAAGGCCCAAGTCCCCGTGAAGTAAATGTTACGCACCGCCAGACGAACCGGTGTTGCTGACGTATAGGATTCTTGAATGATTGAGGAATCGAGGGCCGTCTATCGCCCGCTCGGAATGGGGTGAGCACCCTGAGCAGCGCTTTGATCTGGCGCACCATGAACGGCGAGCTGCCGGCATGAAAAGCACCATTTTCGTTCGACTGTCCGGCCATCTCTTGAACGGGTGACCGTAAGACGTCCTAGGGAGGTGATGGCCAAGTCCCCGTCACCAGTGGGGGCGTGAGTGAGCCGCAAGGAACTCATACCAAGGGGCGGATCGTCTTATTGAGCGTTCATGGAACGGCGAAGGTCCGCGGTGCGTTGTCCACAAAGCTAGAATCACTCTAAGGTGCATCTCGGGCATGAACGGCAGCTGTTGGGTGGGTGCACAAGGGCGCGATCTGGGCGTGCGGGCAAAGATCTGAGAGCAAAGGCAGCACATGGCGCAGTGCGGGGTCTGTACGCATAAAGTTACGATGAGGGGCCCGGCCGTCGATGGTTCGCGGACGCCTCGAGGAGTTGTTCCTCTTCGTGCCGTGTGGATGAGCGTTCGATTCCACCGTCCGAGGCGAGCGAATTGGTGTCATCGGCAGAAGACGGGGAGATCGATCATCCGCATATTCACTCACCTCCACCACCACCATCTCGTCCACCGATGATCCATGCACTCCGTTTTCTCGAAGTCTCCGCGCCGTAGAGGACGGTCGACTTGACGTCTGGGTCGCCGAGCAGCAGTGGCGCCATAAGCCTGGGTCAGAACGAGGCCGCTCCCTGCGCTGGAAGCACCCCCGGCAGGCGAACATGGAGGTGCGGCATGTTGGGCTTCCGATAGGGAATGGGAGAGAAATTCGCCAGATGGAGGGACGGAGAGAACGTAGGAGGGAGACCACCGCCACTGAAGGACAAAACGAGGTGCGTGGTGCTCAGCAGAGAGAGCCTGAGACGCGGGGGTTGGGGGGTTGGGAGGGTTTCTTACCGCAAATGGGTGTTCCCCAGAGCTTGGAACTTTGGTTGGGCAACGATGACACCCTGATGGCGTTGGAGGCGGGGGAAACAGTCCCACGACCATGCCACCCCATTTCACTACGCTCTTACCGTCGACTGTCGTCGATTCACGGTCGAACGAACGGTCGTCCTATTGCCCCTCCGCCGTGAAATATATCTGCAACAAAGTTCTCAGTCATGTATCTTGCCTCTTAGCAATGCTGCCATGTTCACTCCTGAAGAAATTCCCCGTCGTTGAGAAATCATCTAGAGGATGAATAGCGGTCGCCCATGGTGAGACACTTAGATCACCGTCGTACCGCTCGTAGGTGCCGCCCGACCGTAACCCACTGGGTTGCGGTCAGACCTACATGTGCTCTGCAACAGCAACACTACCCCTTCACTTGTCCAGAGAGCCGCTACAAAGAACCCATGCCCGATCTCCGCCACTGGCAAGACCGGTAGGCGAACATGGGATCTTGCGCGGATGATCTGCAGATACAGAATTGTGGAACTTGCGATTGCACGAGATTGCCAAATCAGTAAACCCTCTCACCATCCTAAGTAAATGGACGTCAGCACGCGTTCAGCAAGTCCTTAGCATGACGAAGGCGTAAAAAACATCGCACTCGCAGTGATAGTGGTTAACGGCCTGTATCTGTCATCCAATAGATCGGCAAAAGCGTCTGCGGGGATTGTTGCTGATGCACTGTCGATATGTTTTGCCAGGATTCATGGCATTCGAACCCAGTGAGGACACCAAGCACATCTTGCACTCTACCGACCTATCAGCCTAAGATGTATCGGGGAGGAAGGTCAAGAGCAGGACACACGCACAGATATACAACAGGTACGATGTTTATTGTCAGAACGCACCGTTGTTGCTGAGCATGGTTTTAGTGTGCCACTGAGCCCGCCATCCCGCATCCCCGTCGCCACTTGTGGTAGCCGAGCGATTCCGAACGGCCTTTGCGGATTGCTGAAATCTCGAGCCCTGTCCGAACGCGCTATGGAATGAACGCCAGCCACCGATGCTTGTCAGGGGCCACGGCCCACCGCTGGTCCGGCTGCCTGACGTTACCAAGAAGTGGGAGCCAGCCCCATGCCAGCTGGTATACCAAGAGGGAACGGTATCGCCTGGTATCGCTCTCCATTTGAGTATGAGCGGGAAGTTCGCAGGATCAAGTGATGAGTAGACTCAGAAGACCTCGTCCATCATTGGGCACGGTGTCTGATGTTTCTTCAGGCCTACCGTGACGTCGACATGCTTGCTGATCAGGTCACATCGCAACCGCGCCATTGGGACCAACTCCGGGTCAACTCATTCCCGGGCCATCGTTGCCTGCCGCAGGCCTCAGCCTTTCTGAGGCAGCAGCCTCGATCATTTGGCCTGTTGGCCCCTAGGCTCAGCGTCAGCCAGTCGCCAAGTTGCCGGTACGCGACCCCAATGGGACATTATACTAGTAGTATGTTTCACTATGTTTCATAGGACCGATCCACCGAGCTACCTTCTGCCGAACCTGATGGAATCGGACGTGGCGGGCGAGACAAGTGCCGACGGGCGCCGCTCGTCCCTCCGACATTTTTCGTCGCCCATCCACGACCTAACTGCTGATCAGCCAACTCTGGCCCTCGACAATATCCATCTTCCCCCGTCTGAGGGCGTGACACACGCGGCCGACGGCTCGACAACTTCGTTACCTACATGGACCTGAATCGGTCCCGGATCAACGTAGCTTCAAGAAGTCCCACTGGCGGTTGTACGACGACTCTCCCCCGCCTCGCTGCCCGGGGCTCGAATACCCCACTCCAAATATTGTTCACTGGAATCTAGAGCATCCGTTCCAGCCGGAAGGCGGCAGCCTTGCCAATGGTGATGATGGATTGGTTGTGAGGTGATGATGTGGACTCATCAGGTGATGTTCTTTTACTTCTCGCCACATCCATGCTATACTGGTTCAGCAGCTGCGACAGCAAGGAGAACGCATCCAAGGTGTCGGACAGGCGATGACTACTTCAAGAGACGGATTCGGACCTACTTTCCTTCGTTCCGGAAATCCTCGTTGTTCACGTCATTCCAGCTGGTACTGGTACCTTTGGCATTCAAGCTGTCTACGTGCTACTTGCTATCGAAGCTACTGGCTGTCTACTGTACGTATACCATTCACATGGTCACGGTAGTAAAATCACACCCTGGCCAAGTCGTCGCAAGCATGCCACCAGTGATCTGTATTACTTCCATTCTTGCCATATGTATACATCATTCATGCCTCAGTCGAGCTTGCGTGTCTCCGTATGCACAATTCGGTGGACCGGATGGTTGTTTCTGCATTTGCAGACACGATAATGAAACCAAGCTCTGAGTCAAACCACTCGACTCTGGATGTCAGCGCAATTCCCGATTTTGCAGTCCGGTGTGGGCGCTTATGCAACCACTCGGAACGAGGCCGGCGATCGGCGTGTTCCTCTCGTCACGGCCACCACGAACTTGATCTTCCGCGAAGGGTCATATAGCCTCGCCAGGTAGGAGCATGTCAAGGCCCACCTATCAGTGCAGGCCTTCCGATTCGCGGTCTTCCAGCTTATCGTTTGTAGGGAACAGACCGAACCCCATCGTCCTCCAACCATGACTCAAGCTCTGTCTCCGTACACAACCCCATCCGGCAAGCGTCGCACACGCTCAATGATCTCGTCCCAATTAACCTATCCTTCCGTTCCTGCCAGGCTTCGTGCTTCCATCGATACACGCGGCGCCGCCCTTTTTCACGTCAGATTGTTCTTCTCTCCCCGCTCCGCGCTCTCTGACCGAATCGCATCCAGACAGCAGCCGAATCCGGTTACGCAGAAGACAGCGACGCAACAGTGGACCCGCCTGCTGCTCACCTACGCCCGCCACAAGAAGCTCTTTGTGCTCCGCGTGGAGGATGCAGACGCCGCGGAGGGCCCGTGGGACGAGGTCCTGCGGAACCCCAGAATCAACCGTGCGTGCTCGCTCCGGAGCCGTCTCCGGTCTCCCCCTACTCACGCGCACTGTGCACATCCCCATCTACCCGTTCAGGTCGCATCCGTCCGGCGCACCTCGCCGCGATACTGGCGGACATGGTGCACGGCACCCAAGCGATCTACGACCCCCCGAACCAGACTTCCGCGGTCCTCCTCTTCTGGCGCTCGCCCGAGGAGTGGGCGCAGGTCCTCTACGACTGGGTGCGTCTTGCATGGCCAGCGCGGCCTCTCGGCTTTGTGGCTGCATTGCCTACCATTCTGACACTTGCACCCCCTCCTCTGCGTCTAGGCGAGCTCGACCGGGCACCTGAACACGATCATGACGTTCTACGAGATCGTCGAGCCCCCGGTGCCTTCGCCGCTCGAGGGCCTCCCCCTGCCCATCCTCCGGAAAGCGATCGCGGTGCTCACCAAGTCTGCCCGCGCTCAGATCATCGCCGTGTCCGACGGAGAGGGCGTGCGCTTCCTCACGGGAAACCCTGGGCGGTGAGCCTGGTCTCTTCCCACTGCGGAGGTCGACGTTCCAAGCCTGGGGAGACGTTGTAGGAGTACAGTAGACTTTTCCCTGCTCGTGTATGATGACGGTGAAGTGACGTCAACTTGATTCCCTCGTGTCGCACGCTGGCAAGATCCGTCCGTGTATCGGTCTCGCAGCTCGCTCCCACTAGATCGCGAACTGCGGCACTCGACTCGTCGACATGACATGACTCGGACACCCGAAGCTGCGCATAGGATTCCTGCTTGGCGCGCAATCGCTCCCAACACCAGCGCAGAACAGTAAATCCTGAGATTCATGTACGAATTCATGGCTCGAATTCAGATATTTGAACCAAGGAGGGAGGAGGCGGGACAACATGTGATACACTATACGATCGAAGCAGTGACTATGCGAGACATGTGGCAGGATGTTGACGGGGACACAGTGCAGAGGCGGAGTGGGGAGTGCTAGGTCGGCGATAATACATCAATTGGATAATCGGAGCAGCTGGCGACGGACTCGGGGCTAGAATTATACGTGGATACGGGTATCGAGGCATTGCGAGCAGGGAACCGAATGGTGCCGGGGCCACAGGGGATGTGGCAGTCGTGTCTAGTCCGTCCGACCCTGATAGACAGCGCCAGGCCCTCAGCGGGCGTATTTCGTAGTATTGGCATCCGACCGCGACCCGCACAAGGGGCGAGAGGGACGGATACGGATACGATGTATCACGAGGGATATTGGGATGTCAGATGGTAAGCGAGCCCTCGAGGTAGTTGGCAATCGCCCTCTCGGGCGAAAGCGGCATCGGGGCGAGGATGGTCGGCGAGCTCGAGTGCGAACGCTTGATGGGCCGTTCCTCGCCCTCATCCTGGTCTTCCGACTCGTCCCGTTTCCGCTTGCGATCGACGCAGTCCGGACACTCCGAGCAGTAGCTGTCGTCGCTCATCGCGGGGGACGGTAGGCGGAAGAGCGAAGTAGACAATGGCTCGTGCTCGTGCTCGTGCTCGTGATTGTGATCGTGAATGGGCTCGGGGACTGACAGCCGCTTGATGCTCGGCGGAATGTTCGCCTCGAGGGGCTGCAGGCTGAGGTCGAGCTCGCAGATGTGCGGGAGACGGGGCATTGAGGAGGATCTTGAGCGCATCTCGGCGTCGCGGGGCGACGGGGGACAGGATGGCGATTCGGGTGGTGTTGCAGGAGTAGCACTGTTAGTGTTCATGAGCACATCTGCAGAGGGGCAGGGCCATGAACTGAGAACTCACGTCTTCGCTTCCATCTCCTTCTTCAGTTGGTTGTACTTGACTTCAAGCTCTTCCCGCTCGTTCTTCATGCGCAGGGCATAGTCACGCGCTAACCGCGCGAGACCGACAAGCCCGAGCGTCGCCGCAGCGTGAACGGCGGCGCGTTTACGCCAGACGACGCAACAGGTCTTGAGTGAGGCGTTCTCTGCGAGAAGACGCCCACACTCGGAAGTCGACGTTGATGCGTTGGAGGATGTGGGTATCGTGTATTCGAGGAAGAGCTTGCGCACAGAGGGCGTGATATATGATCGGAGGTGGTGTGGGACGAGGTTCGGATCCACATTCGCTGGTAGGTGTATGACGGGATGAGTACACGTATAGACATCTCTATGCAGGGATAGGAGAGACTTACATATCGTGTAGGGTTGCTTGCACGTTGGGCAGAAATGGTTATTGGTGTAGGGCGTTATGGAGCGGATCAAGCGGATGATGCAGTCATAGCAGAAGACGTGACCTAATTCGGATGAGCGTGATTAGATCACAATGCCTGGACGGTGGCGAGGGCGATACATACCACATGGCAGGGCAGCAGGATCTTTGAGCGTGTTCAGGCAGACAATACACGTCGGCATAGCAAGTGGCAAGGTCACCGGGAAGGTAGGCGGGCGGGATACGAAGGTAGCTCGGATATTCGGTAGCAGTCAGCTTAGGCGATGGCGAAACATCCGCTCCTAGACGAGAGTATCTTTTATACAACCTCGCGCCGCACGGCGGTCGCAGGCATGCATGACTCCGTATCCTGGCGGAAGTCGTATCAGCGCGCGATCCAGACTGAGCGATGCAAGGGCGGACGCGAGGAACTCACCCAGACACAGCCGTAGGGGGAAATTGTGAATGACGTGAAAATGCTGCCAGGCCCCGGTCGCGCTGTAGACATACTCCATTGAGCGGGCCTGGGCTGCGAAAGTGGTACCACTGCGCGCTAGGAGTCATGTCACAGCATTCTAGACATGCTCCTAGACCGTCGTCGGGACGAGAACTTTACCCGCCACCTTCTCCTGTCACTTGAGAGTGCCGGGCTATATGGTCCTTTGGAATGACATGCCGTTCTTGGGGTCTACGTCGTTTCGTAGGCCATACACATCAACGAGAAGGAGGGAGGAGGAGTTGAAGATGCACGGTCTGGGCTTAACTGGGCCCGCCGCGCCGAATCTGGTATGTTGCACCGCATTTCGGCGTGGCCGGAAGCTCAGGGCCGTCGCGCCGGCGCTGCCGTAAGTACTCGCTACTGGGACATCGGACTAAGCTCGTTTGTTTTCTCTCGAGTCTATGTTTCCTTGATCTCCAAACTACTTAAGTATCTACATGGCACTCGGGTTGAGTATGACATGCATTCCACCCACAGATGCATCTTCATCCTCTCTCCAAAGTTTAATTCACGACTGCTACTTAACATCCGACGCATTCTGAGGCGTCCACTCAACTCGGGGTAGTTCGACCCGTATGGGATCGAGGGGAGCGCCATATTTGAGGAGACAAGTTCGGGATATTGGTGGTTGGAGTATCACTGGCTGGTGAGCGTGGCTTTGCTTTGAAGGGATCAAGTGTCGCGTCTGACAGTGATACTGGTATTGAGCACCACATCGCGCGGTGCCGGCGTACCTGTCCCCGAATGCTCACGAAGTGCGGTGCGCCGTCTTTGAACTCAGGTCTATGAAAAGCCCCAGTAGTCCGCTGTGGCGATTTCTCACATTCAACATCACGGAACTCCTGGATTACAAAAGTGATGGCCGCTATGGGACACCGTCTGAATACAGCGTCGAGACGCGAGAGAGCTAGTCGTACGTACGCTTGGTTCAGCGTAGCTCTCTTCTTCGCGTGAGGGTTGTAGCATGCACCACGTGCGCGTGGAGTAGTTGATAGTTTGTGCCCAGACTTGTCTGCAAGCGGCGCGTACACCCGTGCACCTCATTTCTTCTCCTCTCCCTGACAATCGTACGTATCTGAAGTGCATTCATCTGTAGTTATCCGATTCTCGCACTCATGTTAGCTGCGCATGCACTCATGACACGGCTCGCGCGCATTCGGGTCATATCGATAAGATGACAATTGTCTCGGATGCGTCCAAGGTGCACGCTCGGTCACAGCTCCATCAATCCATATGGATTCAATTGTTGTGAATCTTCTCACTGCTCAGCCGCGATCTCATGTGCCTAGCATAATTGTTGTCGTACCCGGCGCGCAGCTCGCTGAACAGGTCAAAAGGCACGTTCAGGATCTTCAGACTCGCTCAGACCCTCGCCTCAGCACACCTCAACTTTTCTCCACTAGCTCTGTTTCAATGTCGACAAGGTTCAAGTAGCAGAGAAGGTTCAGTCACAGACACTGTATCGGTATGATGAAACATCACAACTTCGAGAACCTCCGACGACACAACTCTGGATGACACTCATGCCCACAATGCATGTTGGCACTGGAAGCGCACTGTGCCAGGCGTGCGAGCTCGACAGAACGCATCGAGTCAGTACGTAGCACAACTACCGAACAGTTGCGTAGATTCTGACTCTCAGAAGCGTCGGCCCTAGAGCCAGCATCGGATAACTAGGAACACTTTCCCAAGGCCTGCCATTCCCTGAGTCGTTCGCGCGAACACTAATCAGCTGGCACCCGAGATGGGCGCCGTGAAATGTGGGGACCATTCGGAGAGTTCTGACATGCTATGAGTCTATGATTCAACTGGGGTTTAATCATAGGCTCATAGCATCTCACAACTTAGCCGACCGCCGCGTGATGCGGCATGGAGACTCTTCAGGCCCTTTCCAGCAGGCTCATGTACGTACATTCAAGGTCGCTGTACTTCTGTGTAGCCAATGAAACAGGAAGCAAATCTGCATAGCGGCGATCTATGTACATGTGGATCAAGCACCGCTACTAGTATCGCGCCTTGGGCTCAAGTCTCCCGGTCCGCGGAGAAACAGAATCTGACATGATATGAGTCTACAACTGGAGTCACATCTGGACTCTCAAAGCTACTGTACAGGACGTATGGGCATGCATGTCTCAAAACGTGAAGGGACGTGGATATGGTTGTACCCGATATGCTCCCCGCTGCCTGGTACGGGTGGATGCCAAGGAGCCGCCGCCACGACTATGATCGGAGGTCAAGGACTCGAGGTGGTCGGAAGGGCGCCGTATATAAAGGCCTCGACCGCCGTCGGTATCGATGTGGCTTGACGCTGACGCGCTGGACGCGACCGGGATTGTGGGGTCTATGTACGACGCAGGTAGCTGGCCTTGAGCTCCGAGAGTGCTGGGCAGTTGCGATTCCAGATGTGAATTATAGCCATGAGCATCGTGGGGCCAGAATCCGTATTGGGGCGTAGAGGTCGCCGCCTCCGGCGTGTCGTATACTGGTATGGCACTGGCACCATGCGACGTCCAGTTCCCAGACCAGCTCGGGCCAGCTGCCGGCGCAAGCTGACCCGATGCGAGGACATCGTACAGGGGATCCTGCCACTGGGCTGTTTCGGGTACCCCGGCGGATCGTACTATGGGATAGTCTATCTCTGCCTGTGACGGGAAGGTCGCAGGTTGAGGATGGAATCCACCCGCTAGACCTGTGGGCGAAAGAGGATCAAGGTGCATGTAGCTAGGGTCTTGGTCTCCGAGCAAGGCGTCGTCCCACAAGGACATGGACTGCGCATTGTGATCATACGCACTGCCCTCACTCGAGAGAGGCTCCGCGGAGAAGGTCTCGGGTATCGTGTATTCGTCGAGTGGGTATTGAAGGGAGGGGAAATCTTGGTGATCATTGAGATCTTCAACGGGTTCGAGTAACAAGTCGGCTCCGGAGGCGGGGGACGAGAGGGATGAGAGTGACGACAAGGATGACAATGGAGACGACGACGACGGGGACCCGGCGATGGTGGATTGACGGGGACGAGGGTAGTACGGAAAGGGTGAATAGTCGCGGGAGCTGTCGTTGGGAGCACCATACGGATACCAACATCCCAGCGACGTGTCGGCGTCGCCACCCCTGGCCGGTGAAGGTGATGAGCCACTGACCTCCGCGTTGTCCGCGACCTCGGGTCCCCTGACTGTGGTATCGTTGCTATGAAGGTGTTGGGAGGGCAGAATATGGGATTGGTCTGTGGTCGTTACACCTGCCTCTAAGTCGACGGAGGCGCATGAGACAATGGGCTTCGGCTAAAGCCATGAGATTCAGTAGGTCGCACGGGCTTCATAGAACTGGGACTCATACCTTGTCGTGCCCCTTCTCAGCCGCGGACGATGGTTGGGTTCTGGGAAGGTGATTGCTGCTGTTGCCCTTCGCGGCCGACGACCGTCTGGAACGCCTCCGAGGATTCGCAGAGGGGGTAGGTGTGGGCTTGGGAAGAGCGCTGACGTCGTTGCTGGACCGTAGCTCTTGGTGCACGGTTTCACCGGAGAGGTCATTGATTGAAAAGTGCCCTACAAATGCGCTGCCGGAGGATTCGAACTGGGGGAGGCGTCGACCATTGACCTTGACGAGGGACCTGTCCGCCCATAGTGATAGATTCTACAAGTGTTTGTTAGAGGCGCTCGTCTGGCATAACCGAAGAACAATGCCTACCTGATGCGCGTCCAGTGGGATGTTCTTCTGTATCGAGCGTCGCATTGGTGGCAGGCCGATGGTTGTCGTGACGAGGGAAACAAGGATGTGTCTGGATTGAGAACAAGGGCGGAGGGTGAGTATAAGTGCTGCGAGGTGAGGGTCATAGACGTCGGGCGCAGGTCATGACCTTGCCGTCGCATGTCGTGCACCGCATCATAGAGGTGCAGCTGGGAGGGGGCCCTTCCATGCAGAGTCCCAAGGGCTGTGCGCCTTCCTAGTTGAGAGAGGGCCCTCATGCTCCTATACCGGGACTTGCATGGCCTGCCGTAGCCCTTGGAACATCCCATCGTCGTTCTGATGTGCGTTGACGGCGAGAGCCGAGCCGAGACAGTCGGAGCACTGACGCGTCCTGCCTCAGGTAACTGCACGGCGCATTGGACTCGCGGCACGTCCCGTAGGTCTCCAGCCGGCTATTGAATAACAGTGGACATGGTATTCCAACATTCGAAGTTGCCATAAACATAACACTGGACCGTGTTTGGCTGGGGACAACGGGACACGTAGGTAGGCTACATGCAGGGTTGTCTAATGGCCGCCGGTCCCTCAATCTGCGATCCAAGGGTCAGCTTCATCGATACTGCAAATAGAGAGCTGCTTACCTCAAACTAACCAGAGTTAGATATTGCAAGTGACCAAGAATACAGTACACCTCCAGCGGCTGCCCTGCGTATCGCCCAGTCAGCAACACTATCTTCGTACTGAGTACACTCTCGAGGTATAACTTGTAGCGACGATCAGTGATGTTGTACGTTGTAGCGGGCAGTCGCCTGCAGAGTCCTTTCACCTCTGTTACAAATGCGTCATCCATTGAGGTGAATCAGTACGTATCATACACCGCTGCTCTAGAGCGTCGCAAACAGTGACAGGAGTGCCAGAAGGCATGGCCTACCCACTGGCAAACTCGGACACCCGCTCTGACACTGTAGGTGGCTGGAGGAGCTAGACACGCGTCGTATTAGCCTAATCGTCCAAAGAAAGTGAGGTGTAGTCAAACTGAGCACCTTACGTCTGGCCACCGAGTGCCGCTGACTCGCAGACTTCAGCGGGTGGTGGTGGTTCGAAACAAGCCTCGGCCACGTGCGCCTTCCATCCGCGAGCGTCTAGCCTCATTGTCCTCCGCCGTCGCTCGTCGTTCGTCGTTGCCAACACCACGGCGTTCTCTGGTCCTCTACATATGCATAGCTGCGGAAGAATGGAATGAGACCTATCTTCAGCTTCTGGTCTGCCCTCCAATCCTGCCACGCGGGCCATCATTCGCCGGCTGCTCTGCAGGTTATGAGCACGATGTCCTATGCAATATATCGACGTCAACACAAGCCTTGCTAGAGGACGAGATGGGAGTAGGAGTGAGGAGACTAGGCAAGTAAGTCTCTCTATAGCTCGATCTTGTTGTTCAGGGCGCCCTGGCTTGTACGGGGCTGCTATGCGAGCTGAGTACTCAACACTCGGGCTGCGTTCAACGCGCATGTTTTGCGGCACCATCATTGAGAAGCGTGAGTACCACCGCGCTCCATACGTGAGTTAATACCTCCACGTTCGACTCTGGCTAGCTCTGGCTGCACGCACACAAGCTTGGCACACGCCGGACCGGTGGAATACGGGCGTCAATGAGGAGGATTGGGTGGGATCGATGGGAGAGTGCTTGCACACGCACCCGCAACACACGACCCAGACACGACCCCACGCGCGGACATCCCCATGGCCGAAACAGTGCAGTTCATCAACAACCTCTCGGGCTCGTCGGCTCCAGCTGGTACCCACACCCACTCGCACGATCATGCCGGCGGACACACACATTCCCATGATGGTCCGAACGAGCATGGCCACACCCACGAACATCTCGACCATCCTGGTCAGTAACCCTCTTCTCAGCGTCTTATCGCGTTCTCAGAGAGCCGGACTACGATGGCTGATCCGTTCCGATCACAGGGAAATTCGCCGAGCGCGACATGCCCAACTATTCCTCCCGCAACTTCGAGGAGCGGGGCTTCACTGTCGGGATAGGAGGGTATGACTGCCCTTATTAGCGTTTCGGGGATTGTTTTCCGTCTCTGACGATATAGGCAGACCCGTCGGCTCCGGCAAGACCGCGTTGACGCTAGCACTGTGCCAGAAGCTCCGAAGCCAGTACAACATCGGTAGGTTCATACCTTCGTCTCTTCTGTTAATCTCGTTCTTGGCGAGAATATTCCCGAAGGGCACCCCCGCTAGTCTTGAGCGACGATGAACCGCATATATCCACGCAGTCGTTGCCTCACCCCCTCACGCGATAGCCTCCACCTGGTTTCGCTCTGCTTCTCGTTCAGCTGTAGCCCATATATACGCTACTCACTACGTGTCAATCCTGTCTCCCTGCCTCCCTCTTACATCACTGTGCCTCCGCATCACGGCCCTAACACGCGCTTCCATTCCAGCGACGGTGACAAACGACATCTTCACAAAGGAGGACCAAGAGTTCCTGATCAAGAACAAGGCGCTCCCGGCCTCGCGCATCCTCGCGATCGAGACGGGCGGGTGCCCGCACGCTGCGATCCGCGAGGACATCAGCGCGAACATGGGCGCGCTCGAGACGCTCCAGGCAAAGTACGGCTGCCAGATCCTCTTTGTCGAAAGCGGCGGCGACAACCTCGCCGCCAACTACTCGCGTGAGCTCGCGGATTACATCATCTACGTCATCGACGTCTCGGTGCGTAGCAATTCGCACTCATCTGTTTAGTCGCGGGGGCTGACCGGGACGTGCAGGGCGGCGACAAGATCCCGCGCAAGGGCGGACCCGGGATCTCCCAGTCTGACCTGCTCGTGATCAACAAGGTGAGCGCACTTCGTCTTCGATTCTCTGGTCGGGTCTCACGAATGCATTGGCGCTTTGTCTAGATCGATCTGGCACCGTACGTCGGCGCGTCGCTCGAGGTCATGGAGCGCGACTCGAAGCTCATGCGCGGCGACGGCCCGACGGTGTTCACGAGCGTCAAGCAGGCCAAGGGCATTGACGACGTCGCCGACCTCATCCTGGCTGCCTGGCGCACTGCGGGAAGCCCTGGGCAACCTGGCGCTGTCGGGGACGACTGATGGGTCGGGAGCGTGGCTGACGACCTAGATCAAGGGGCTATAAAGACGAATATCCACAAGATGGTATGTAGTTGTACGATTCTACTTATGAACATTGTCGGGGACTAGGGCGGAGAGCCGCTGGTACAGAGTTCAGAACGGCTCCTGGTGAGATGATGATGCTGGTGAGTGGCACGATTTGAATGTGGACAATTACGAGGGCCCCTCTCCGCGCTCAGATTACTGCATGGCACACGTACGCCTCGTCGGGGTACAAGATCGCCTAGCGCGCACCGGAGATGTAGACCGATCTGTCTCCTGTGCCTATTATGCATCATCACCTCGTTGGACTTCGCTATCACGACACTCTCCCTTGACCTTCCGAGGAGACCTATGAAGTACCAAGTCTCCGCGCCGCCCACGCTTTGCGACTGCCACCTGACTGCCCGTTGAGGGGTTCGTCCAGCTTGTTATACACAGACGATTGGTTGCTCCATCTCCATCTGCTGCCCGCGATATGGATATGGGAAGACCTCCCGCACCCGGTAGAGACATTTCCCCGGGTGTCAGAAGCCGTGGGCAATTGGGCTGACAATCATGTGCAGACGTCCATCCGGTCCAGCCCAAATGTCTCTTGAGGTGAGCAAGCGACAGCCCATCCTGCCATGATACCATCTCCTACATAGGCTCGCGGGTCAACCAATCTTGTACAGAAATGATGGAAAATCAAGCACATCGTGTTCCACCCTTCCAATGTTCGGATGAGGAAACGATACAGGGCCCCTCCATCTCCGTTTCTTCCGAGAGCTCCCCTAGTGCCCCCCATAGTCTCTGTTCGGCGTCCTATTCAAGCTGCCTTGAGGTGCACGGAGGAGCACGCAAGTCGAAGTCTCGGGCTCGACGGACTCGACTGGAAGGGAGGTGGAAGGTGCAGCAGGGAAGGAAGAGTTTGTAACCCGCATCTGGTATAACCGATCCCGTGAATGCACGAGCAGCAGAGAATCGTAGTTGCTACGGTCACGATCCGTTCCTGGCCTTCCAGTCGGGCTGTTGATATGATGTGGTGGTCCTAGGATACTTGATATGGCAGATATGTGATAAGTATAACTTTCCAACAGGTGGATTCTGCGGGGAGGGCACCGGCCCAATTGAAGATCTTGACGAACGTGACGAACAATACGAACGGCAGAGCTGGTTACGCTATCACCGCCATGCTGCTGAGAGGCGCATGGGTCACTAGGTGCGTGCGCGGTGCCTGTCGCAAATGGTCGGCGTTCAATACCGATGAGATCTCGGTTCGTGCCAAAGCGAATCATATGACCGTCCTCGCGGTTCATTTCCTCACGAATGCTAGACGACCCGGCTGTAATAGAAGCCACTGTGCAGGTGCACTGAGAGACGCCGCATATGCAATGCCCAAATGTCTCATACGAATGGAGTTCGCGGTTAGAGTGAGAGATGCGCATGCGACGGCTGTACAATGGATCAAAAATTCAACAGGTACAGACTGATTGCCATTCTCACGTTCTTACCAGCTTGTATACTCACAGTGGGCAAACCGGTGTATCAATTGAAACCAGTGATTGCTCCAGGTCGTGATGTGATCAAACATACATGCCGGTGATTGTACTGACCAAAGTTTGGTGCTTTGGCCAGAACCTGCTAGCGTCACCTCAAAAATCTGAGGGACGTCCCAGTTTTGGGGAGGCAGGAGAGTGGATTTAGAGGGGATGATGCCAGCGGATCGAGTGTTAATTGAAGGGACAGACGTCTGGTAACCACGTTGCCCCAGAAAGGCGAGGCGGAGGAGAAGCGAGATGACATAAGCAGATCTACGCGACCAAGTCGGGACGATGGCCCTCCGCAGGCGAGACCTCTCCGTCCATCCACACCTCTCCGCACCCCCGTCGGCACGCTGCCCCTCTCCCGCCGCTCTTGACGACGGCCAGCAAGACCTCTCAAGACCCCGCAAGAACGACCAGGCTCGCCAGGACAGCGCAGCGCCAACGACGACCCCAACCTTGAGCACCCGAGGCATCCTGGGAAGGAACCACAGGCACTACACCACGAAGAACCTTGACACGCGGCGCAAGCACTTGACGACATGAGCGAAGACGGTTACCCTCGCTCGTCCTGGGACAACGGCGAACGCGACGGGTCCGACGTCGGCCACCCCTCCCGCCATGGCCACCCCGGCGGTGCCGGCGGCGTGTATCCCCGCATGCCACAAACCGTACAGCACTACATCCCCTCATCCGAGTCCCTAGACCACCTCAGTCAGAATGGCCACAACGGCGCGCCGCCCACGCCCACCAAGGCCAAGTCTCCATCCCCGCACCGTCGTTCGAGCGCCGAGAGCGCGTCCAGGCCGCCGTTTGTTGGAGGTTCGGGCTCCGGGTCTGGTTCAGGGCAGGGGGCGAGATGGAGAGACAGTGTCATGCCGGGGGCGGCGACGCAGAGCGAGCTGGGACATGGACTCGCGCCAGGAGCTGCACCGAGGGCTAGCATGGAGTCGGAGAGCGTGAGGAGTGGTGGGGACGATACCGCGGCGAGCGTGACGGACATGGCGACGCTGGTCGAGCCAAGCTTCGACGAGAACATCCTGCGTACGCTGTGCGAGACAGACGTGAGTGCTCAGGTCGCTCCATACCCTATCGCCCACTGATGGATGCGGTTGATCGTGGATCCATTTCCCCGGACTACGTCTCTTCCACCGCGCACTGCTTCCAGTGTGGAGTACCGTTGCTTCTAGACAGGATCAAGCAGAGCACAGTTTCGTGTAGAGTACGTCTTCGTGCTACACCGGCATGGATCCCGCACGCGGACAAGTGTCCTAACAACCCCCCAGGAAGCGGCGGTGTTCCTCAAGAAACGAGCCGCTTTAGAAGATGAGTACGGGAAGGGACTGCAAAAGCTTGCACGAGCGACGTCCGCGGAATATGCGCAGCATGAGGGGAAGGCAGGGTGAGTACAGATGACTTATCCCCTCAATCACAACGACATCCGAACCCGCGTCGCTCAGATCATACGTGAACGCTTGGCAATCGGCGATGCGCACACATGAAGCTATGGCGGACAGTCGGACGAAGTTTGCCCTGCGCCTCAACGAGATGAGTGAAGAGCTGAGTAACCTAGTGAAAGAGGTGGACAAGAATCGAAAAGCGGTGAGCAATTGTCCCTCCATGAGTGGTTGGTCTGGCGTCTCATACCATCATCTCCATCGCTTCTATAGACCAAGGATCTGGCAACGCGGTACGAGCGCGCGTTGCAGGAGTCGGAGACAACAACAGAGAAGGCCAAGACGCGGTTCGATATGACAGCAGAGGAACTGGAGCGGCTGCTACTCCAGAAGGAAGGCGAGTCTTTGAAGGACAACGCGATGCAGAGTCGATCACCAGTCAATGGCAAGAGAGTCATCGGAAAGGCTGTGGCGAAGGGCGGAATGCTGCTGAAGGGGAAGAATCCACAAAATGTGCGTCGGACCGTATGCGACCGTGCTCGAGGTGCTGAACGCGAGGCAGATACAACGACAAGAAGACGACATCCGAGCACGCATGTCTAGCGCGTCGGACGCGTACAGGAAAGCAGTCACTGATACACAAACGATCCGACAAGAGTACTTCAATTTCCAACTTCCGAGAATTCTCCGAGTACGTACCAACCTGACCTTGAGCTTGTTGGGCAGGATCTGACGTAATTGTGCCGATGCAGGCGTTGAAAGAATGTGTGGATGAACTAGACCTCGGCACCCAGTACCACCTATCGCGTTACGCGTTCCTATGCGAGAGCATCGTGCACAGCGAAGCGACCATCCTCCAGCCGCCGGATGACCATGGCAAGTCCGATTCACCGTAGCCCCATCTGTACGCTGACAGAGTAATCTTGCCAGCCATTGGTCTGAAGGCAACTATGGAAACGATTGACAATCGTGCGGATTTCAAGGTGTGGATGCAAGCCTACGTGTACGCCCACGGCGGTAGCACCTCTCGTGGGCCTAGACGCACTGGACCACAAGACGAAGGCTTCGTGCGTCTGCTCCTTTCTCTCGTTGTCGTTCCAGCTGCTAACGTCTGGTGGTAGCTCCCTCCGATTCCTGCCCTCCATCACCCTGGTAGCTCGCCAAGCCTCGCGCATGCACACCTCTCGGATAAAGGCCGGCCGACCTTTGGTGTCGGCCTCGCCGAACAAATGACGCGAGACGACGTCGACGTACCGCCTATCGTCGTGAAGTGCTGCGAGGCAATCGAGAAGTACGGCCTCGACCAGCAGGGCATATATCGTATCGGCGGAACTCACAGCAAGGTGATGAAGCTGAAGGAGCGGCTCGATCGAGGTACGTCCGTCCGATGCATCGCTCGTCAGGAACGCGCGGGTTTTGCTCCGAACACGCATCCGGATGCTGCCCGCCACCGCGTCCCGAGCTCGCAGCGCAATTCTCCTGGATGACGTCGCTTATTCACTCTGGCAGACCTCGACTCGGTGAATCTCGATGCGGATGAATGGTCGTCCGACATCAGCAACGTCACGAGTGTGCTCAAGCTCTGGCTGCGCGAGCTCCCGGATCCGCTGTTCACCATGAGCCAGCACCAGGAATTCATGGACGCCGCAAGTGAGCATATGTCCACCCCCTCATATGACCGCCCCCTGACATACATCCGTCCCTTTTCTCCCAGGGAACGAGAACGAGCGGGCAAGGCACATCCGACTGCATGAGCGCGTCAACGCCCTCCCGGACCCGAACTACTCAACGCTCAAGTACCTCATGGGCCACCTGCACAAGTGCGTCACCGGCCCATTCATGACTCCACCAGACAGCTTACTCACCCTACTCCCTCTCCCCCCATGCGTACAGAGTGGTGCAGCACGAGGCGCAGAACCAGATGTCCGTGCAGAACCTCGCGATCGTGTTCGGCCCCACGCTGTTTGGCCAAGGCCAGCCGGGCCTGAACGGCGCGATGAACGGCATGGCCGACGCGTCGCTCCAGAACAAGGTGCGTGAAAACGTCGGCGCTGCGCAGGGGCTTCTTCGCTGACATGCTCCGGCATCGTGCGTCCCGCGCGCAGGCTGTCGAAACCATCTTGGAACACTACACGGACATCTTTGTCGACGAGGGCGAGGAGGCCTAGAGCGCCGCCACCGCCCTCCCTCCCTTCTGTCCGCCTCTTGCCCGCTAGCTCCAGCCATCTTGCCGCCCCGAACGCCCTCTTGCGCCCGCGTTCCGCCATCTTGCCCCGCCTGCTCCCCCTCTTGCCCGCCAGCTGCCTGCATCTTTATCTCGTCCGCCCGCCCATTTTTATGCATCGGTTATGTGTATACCCTCGCATGTATCATCTACAGACTATCTGTCCTATCTGTCCTCCCCGTTACCCCCTTCCCCCTCCCCTTCCTCCCCTTCCTCCTACATACTCCCGCGACGGCGCCCGCACCACCCTCTTGTTCTCCCCCCGTCGCCGCCGTTGAAATACCGGACTCGGAGCGGGCTCCGCTCTCCTCTCCTCTCTTGCTCAAACCGATTGGTTGTATTCCGGATCACCGCCAGCCTGTACTTGCAATACACTATCTTATTTGGTCCCGGCTCTCCCACTCACATCCTCTGAAACGGCCGTGATCAGTGATCAGAGCATGTACGCCGGTCTTAAATTGAAGTAAGGGGTATTTATGTCAACCCACAGGACCGAGGGTCGCGAGAGGACATAATTGTCAACAGCGCGCGATTCATGACGTCGCAGGACCATATGCATTGTACATCCGCCTTCGTTCACAAGCCCGCTGCTCCGGGTCCGGGTGGTAGGAGCGCGCCCGGGTCACTGCGAGCGCGCCAAATATATGCATGGGATGCTGTTCAGGCTGCGAGCGGGGTCCGCGGCGGGGGACTACATACGCCTAATGGACCCATTACAGCGGGCGGGGGGTGATTGGCTTCGAGCTTCCTTCCGAGACTCAGCTTGCGAACTTAAACTTGAGGCGGCCGCCGGGAGTCAAACGGGGAGGGCATATGACAGGGTCCGTGATAAGGTGCGTGCGGGACCGAGGTTGTGGACGTTTGGGCTGGTGAGAGTCGGTGCGACGGTTCGACATACGTATGTATGTACTGATGACCATGATGAGAACCTGGCGTGCGACGCCCCTTGGGGCCGCGGGGCATCCAAGCTCTCAGAGCTCGGATGAATCACAAGCGCAGGGCAGCAGTGCGAGAGTGCGAGATTGCGAGAGAGTGAGAGCGTGTAGATGCTGGATAAATACAGTACTGCGAAATATGCCGAGTGTGTACGCGTATACAGTGAACGTTGCAGGCCTTGCGACGATAGCCAAGAAACAGACGTATGAGGGGGTAATATATGCGGGTGCCACAGGTGCGGCAGCGATACAGTGTGATCAAGTTCAGTTGAATGGTTGCGAGCATGCAGTATTCCTGGTTAACCGGTTGCGTGTGCGTTTGTGTGTGCGTGTGAGAGAGCCCCCTGCGTGCGGCCTTGGTGATCAGTGCTAGCACAGAGACGGAGCAGGAGGCGCGACGCACCATGTAGTCAACATAGCGGCGGATGACACCTTCGTTCCGTCACCAACCCCGACCCTCATCCTCGTCGTACCCTCCCGCCCCCCCTTCCCCTTCCCTCGTCGTCTCCGTCCTGGGCCGACCCGCTTTAACGGTAACTTGGTTTTGCGGCTTCGATGTCCTGCGCTAGTACAAAGCCCGAAGCTACCAAACAAAAGAAGGGCGGTTGCGGGACAGGAACGCGCAATCCGCGCCCAACCGAAACAAACAAAAAAACAAAAAAAGCGTCGGCAAACCCGCCCACGCGCCACCGAAACTAATACCGCGTCCACACCGTCGCGCCCGCGTCCGCGACCCAGATGTCCGCCGCGCCGTCCCGCCGCCACTCGGTCCTGCTGGGGAAGACGACGTGGCGGAGGGCGGGGCACGCGCGCGCCCACGTCGTGCACAGCGCGCTCTCCTCGAGCGCGTTCCCGCGCCCGACGCCGTCGACAGACGTCGGCGACAGGTCGAGCTGGCGCAAAGCCGGGAACGCGCCGAGCACGGGCGAGAGGCCCGCGAGCAGGCTCTGGGGCGGGGTAGAGGGTCGGTGCGCGCGTACGGCCACGAAATCAAGTAATGCATGGAGAAAGGGGAGAGGGCAACAGAAAAGGAGAGAGATCATGAGGCACTGAACACACGTCTGCAAGGAACCCGCCGAGGGCGGCGAAGGGGGGAAACGAGCAACTCACGATGCCAGAGAGCGCAAAGTGCAAGGTATGCCTGAGCGCGAGCTTGACCTTGAGGACCTCGACGGCGGCGAGGTGTCGCGAGATGTCGCGGAGGAGGATCGGCGTGACGCTCATCATGCTCAAGTCGAGCCAACGGATGGGCACGCTGCTCGCCGCGATGCGCCCCAGGTCGCGCTCCGTGATGAACTCGTGCCCGACGAGGCCCAGCAGGCGGACCGGGCGCCCAGGCAGCACGCCCGCAGCCGCGATCGCGGACCCGCGGAAGACCTGCAGGGCGGGGAGCGTGCCCGGGGGCAGCTCGAGCGGCTCGTAGCAGTCGAGGAGGTGGAGGTGCTCGATGGAGGGCGTGCCCGCGAGGAACCAGGCGATGGGCGCGCTCGGGCAGTTGTGCAGCTTCGGGGAGAGCGTGCCGCGGCCGACGCCGCTGAGGGCGAAGACGCGGAGTGCCGGGAACGCGCAGCCGTCGAGGATGGCGCGCGGGTCGAGAGGCGCCCCTATGAGGCCGAGCGAGAGGTCGAGCTGCTCGAGGTGGACCAGCGTCCGGAGGGCGGAATTTAAGAGGTGGAGGACGGGCGAGACGGCGGGGACGTATTCGTCGCGGGGCCCAGGATCTGTCTGCCATCGGACGGCGAATTTGCGGACGGCCTCGGCTAGGTGCGGGCGGGCGAGGAGGGTGGTCGCGCAGGTGCGGGTGTGCGTTGGGACGGGGTGCGCGCGGGGGAGGAACTCGGAGATGACGATGTTGGCGTAGAGGATGCGCTCGGCGACGAGGCGGAAGCGGTGGGATGCGCGGACGACTGCAGCGAGCGATGGGGGGCAGAGATGCTCGAAGATGGCGTGGAGTGTCTCGTTGGGAAGCTGGGCACTGGCCATGGGGGACTCGGGGGGATCGCGACGGGCGATGGGGCGATGTGGGCGGCGAGAGGGCGAGGGCGGCGGGGCAGAAGTAGGAGGAGAGGGAGGGAGTGAGAGAGGGGAGAGGGACAGGAATAGAAGCGGAGGAGGAGGAAGTCGAGGCTAAAGACGCACGGAGAGGCCACGGACGCGGAACGGCTCACGGCGGGGACGGACGCGAGACGGAGGGCGAGCAGAGCTGGGGCTGGGAGAGCTCGCTCGGTGGGAGAGGGCAGGGAGAGCGAGGGCGAGGGAGAGGCCGGTCGGAGTCGCGCGCGGGGGAGGGCAGCGAGGCGTCGACGGAGAAATGCCGGCTGCGACGGCCTGCGAGGTTCCCAAGGCGAGCGAGCCTGTATTTAACGCGAACGGCCCAGGGTGATATGTCGCACAGGTCCGTATCCCAGAGAAATCACCGCGGCCTCTCCCAATCGCTCCCCATCCACGTTCCTGCCCACCCCGCCTCTCCCCCGCCCCGCCCGTCGACCTCCTCCAAAAATCCGCACGGCTGGCAGAGGGACGGCGAGCGCAAGCGAGCGAGCGAGGCTGGCAGACAGGAGGGCGTTGAGCGGGGCATGGAGAAGGTCAAAAGCAAAGGAAGCAGGCGAAATAGACACGGCCCACTGAATCGCACTCAATGGCTATCAGCCACGAACCGCTTCCTCGCCGAAATTACACACCTTCCTCCTCCTCCCCAATCACGCGCACACTCGCTCCAGTCAGGGCGCCCCATTATCCGTCTCGTTGTTGTACACTAAATAATGATACACCGAGAATACGCCGAGATATACATGAACCCCACCGCCCTCTAAGCACCAAAGCCGTAGAGCGTGCGCCCCGAACGCTTCAGCGCGTACACCACATCGAGGGCAGTCACCGTTTTCCGCTTAGCGTGCTCCGTGTACGTCACGCTGTCC
The DNA here is from genome assembly GCA_022605405.1 of Earliella scabrosa. Lineage (NCBI taxonomy): Eukaryota > Fungi > Basidiomycota > Agaricomycetes > Polyporales > Polyporaceae > Earliella > Earliella scabrosa. Next base: position 1,664,085 of record JABYQQ010000004.1, on the reverse strand, counting down.
CGGATAACCTAGTCATACACAGGCATCAGCCACCTTGTTCGCCTTCCGGACCCGAGCGCAAAACAGACACTCACGTTCTCGAGGAAGATCTTCAAGACACCACGCGTCTCCTCGTAGATGAGACCGGAGATACGCTTCACACCACCACGACGGGCGAGACGGCGAATGGCAGGCTTCGTGATACCTAGAAGCAGGCGACAACGTTAGTTTACGTCCAACAGAAGTCCAACCAGACAGGCGAAGGAGACGATAAGGGCCAGACGCGGCGCGCCACCGGAGGCCCGGAGCAGGTTACGACAACTGCTGAGCCTACCGAGGACTCCCCATCTACATGAGGCCGGCTGCAGACCAAGCAATGGAAGAACGCGTCGCGCTTGGAAGGCATCGCGGTGGACAACAGCAACTCGGAGTAACACTCACCCTGGATGTTATCGCGAAGAATCTTGCGGTGACGCTTAGCACCACCCTTTCCGAGACCCTATCGCACAAGAAACCACCTCGTAAGTGCCCAAGTCCAGATGCCCCAAACCCGACCGGACATTACACACCTTGCCACCCTTTCCACGACCGGACATGTTCAAGTAGAGTTTAGTGTTGTTGGTGAAGGTAAAGTCGATAAGTTCGCGAGCTGTTCGACGAAAGTCAAAGTAGAGTGTAGTATGCGGCGGAAGGGCGGGAGGGAACTGTGGAGGGACAAGAAGCACCGCGCCCCAGCACCTTATATCATTATGAGACGCGCCTGTGGCTCCATCACGTGTCCCAAACCTTAATTTTGTTGAACGCCGTTAAACGCGCGTCCATTTCGCACGTGACCCCGTCGCGTCCCCCCTCGCGCCCGCGCTTAGCCGCGCCTGTATAAGTACCCAGGGCGGCTCCCCCTCTCGGCCCTCCTTCACCCCACTCGCCCTCGCCGCCTTCGCCTACCGCCCAAGCACTTAGCAACTCAGCCAACCACCCACCAACAACCAATCAATCACTTATTAGCAATGGCCCGCACGAAGCAGACCGCTCGCAAGTCCACTGGTGGCAAGGCCCCCCGCAAGCAGCTCGCTGCCAAGTCGCAGGCGCGCAAGACCGCCGCTGTAAGCCTTCCTCTCTCTGCCACCCTTCCGACCCTCAACCACCCAACAACAACAACAACTGACACTGGTGTTTGTCTTGTCTTGGGTGCGCAGGCTGCAACCGGCGGTGTGAAGAAGCCCCACCGCTTCCGGCCCGGTACCGTCGCGCTCCGCGAGATCCGGCGGTACCAAAAGTCGACCGAGCTCCTCATCCGCAAGCTGCCCTTCCAGCGGCTCGTCCGCGAGATCGCGCAGGACTTCAAGGTGTGTTCCCCCTTCCCCTCCCGTCGTTTGGTGTTTGGTGTTTGAACTGACCGATGGAACTTGTTGCGGACAGACGGACCTGCGCTTCCAGTCCTCGGCCGTGATGGCCCTCCAGGAGGCGTCCGAGGCGTACCTCGTCTCGCTCTTTGAGGACACTAACCTCGCCGCTATCCACGCGAAGCGCGTCACCATCCAGCCCAAGGACCTGGTTAGTCCCCCTTCCCTCCCCCCTTTCCCCTCCCGCCCTTTGCTAACTCGTTGCGCATGAACAGGCATTGGCCCGCCGGCTGCGCGGCGAGCGCACGTAAGACCCGCGCGGTCTGAGATCTGCGGCGTTGAGGTTCAGAGACTGCAGCAGTCGCACAGCGCGTTGCGGCTGCGTACATCCCCACCTTCTGTCGTCTTGTATCCTTGTCCTGGGCTTGTATTTATATTGTTCATTAGTAATTGTCTCTTTCTTACTCTCTCTACCTCGCGCGTGCGTGTGTGATGTCCTCCGTGGACCGCTGGGGATGCTGTTCATCGACTGAGGAAGACTGCGGAGTGTGCTTTGGTGATTGGTTTGACCTTAGTGAATAAGAAGAGGGATGTGGGCCTTGGACCGACCGGTGCTGGAGGACCAAAGCCCCCCGGAGACGTCGAAGTCGCCAAACGTGGTTTGTCAACGCTTTACAAGTTCCCTTTGTCTGCTCCGACATCACCTGTGGCTAGATGGAGATGCCCCAGAACCCCTACGAAAAGAACGAGATGTATAAGGCCATCGCGGCCGGGTATGCGAAAAGTACCGGTACCTATCATATACACTATCCAACAAACGACCTATATCCACTAAGTGATATCAGGAGAGCTCCTCGAACAGAAAACACACACACCACTGCAGAGAGACCTAACGTCTCTTGCCTCCCACCCCAATCAAACCAAGCCAAACGGTCGGTCATCAGAAGTCCTCCGCGTCCGCCTGGCCGCCGTACTTCTTCGGCAGCTCCTCCACGGGGATGACCTGCGAGAGCTCCGCGCCGATCGTCCGCGCCCCGGACCCGACCACGGACATCTTCGCGAGCGTCGCGGCCGAGATGAGCGGCTTGAAGAGCCAGAACACCCACGTGAGCAGCGTCGGCACGTTGATGAAGTACTTCCGCGACTGCGGGACCAGCCGTCAGCACCCGCGGCAGGAAGAGCAGATAGAGAGGAGAGGGAGAGAGAGACGTACGAGGAACTCGGGATAGTGGTTCTGGAAGATGTTCGTCGCCTCCTTCGCGGCCGCCTTTTGGCTCGCGTCGCGCGACGTCATGCTCACGCCCTCGTAATCTAGTTGAGGAGGAAGGGTCGCGTGAGCTACCGGCGCGACAGTCTGTCTGAGCATCACGCACCGTGAATCTGCACCATCTGGTCGATGGTCTCAAAATCCAGCAGCTCGATGCTCTGCTCCATAAACTGGACGCGCCATCTTCCAACCATGCATCAGCCTTTCACCGCCCACGACCCTCGCTTCCACATCCAAGCACTCACCGAATGAACTTCTGCACGTCCCCAAACACAGCCTTCATGTCCTTGACCGCGCCGTACAAGTTATACGTGACCGGGCGGCCGTCCTTGTCCTTCCCGAACACCTTCCCGAGCTTCCCGAACACCTCCGGGTCGAACTCCTCCTTCATGATCTCGTCAATCTTGAACTCGTCGCGCCACTTGAGCGTCGCGACGAGCATCTCCGCCGCGTCCTTGACCCGCAGCTCGCGCGCGCGCACGAACTTGCAGAGGATCACGGACGCCTTCGCGTCCGGCGTCGTCGACAGCGTCACGCCCCAGAGCGTGATCGACGTCGGCGCGGGCGACTGGTCCGGGTATGCTTTCGTGAAGATCTCGGGGAGCTGGGCCTGTAGCAGCAACGGGAACACAGTGGCGAGGGCGAGGGCATGGGCGAGCATCGTGACTCGTGAGCATTGCGACGCGTCTGGGGGAGAGGATGAACAAGCGGACGTACACGCAGCTCCTTAACGGCCTTCCACTCCGCGTCCGTGAACTTCTTCGTAAGGGTGTTCTGCGGCTCCTCAACCTCCTCCTCCTTCGCCGCCTTCTCAGGCTTCGCCTCCGTCGTGCTCACTGGGGCGGCAGCCTCGTCGGGCTTGCTCTCCGCAGCGGCCTCAGGCTGGGGCTCAGGCGCGCTCGTCGTGGCGGTAGGTACTGCAGGCTCCTCCACCGCCGCCTTCGTCCCCTCAACAACAGGCTCAGGCTTGGGCTCTGCGATGGCGGACATGACGGCGCACAGCAGCAAGAGAGTTGGCGAGACGACGACGAGAACGAGGGCGGAACGGGGCACCAAGCAGCAAGGGAACACGAGGACACGCGTCAGAGTTTCCCAGCCGGGGCTTATAAAGACAACGGACACGCACCATCCGCCTTGTCCTTCTCTTCTTCCTTCACACTGGACGCGGCCGCTACGGGTTCAGGCGCGGGCGTGGCCGCCGGCTCGGGTGCCGGTGCCGTCTCCGCGGGACCTGGCTCCGCCGCTGTGGAAGCGGGAGGGGCGGCGGGCGTCGCCTCGGGCTCGGGCTTTGGCGTGGGTGCTTCAGGAGCAGCCTCGACGGGCGCGGGTGTGGGCTCGGCGGGCGCGGGCGCGGAGGGCGCAGGCGCGTCGGTGGGAGCGGCGACGGCGGGCGGGGGGACGGGGATGGGCTCGGTGTTTTCGTTGGGCATGGTGTCGGAGGTGGTCGTTCGTGTGAGGGTTGCGCTGGGCGCGGTCGGGAGGCGACTGCAGGAGAGCGAGTCGGAACGGTCTCGAAGCTCTCGCTTCATGTGAAGGTCATTTCTGCTTATCAGATAAGATGCGCTCGCGTGGCTCCCTGTGGCATCATCTTAATGCACTGTGCAGCGCCACAACGCCTTTCCGCAGTGCGTTCAACTGCCCGGGACGAGTCGTCCCACCGTCGGCGAGAAGACTGTACCAGCCATGATGCATGAAAATGCTCGCTCAATGGCAAACAGACTCACAGATGACTGGATAATTCTCCTATCATTGAACCCTAAGAGATACACACTGATGTTATCACATTCATTTTCAACAGCATCCCTTTCGGGACACCCTCGTCAGCGCTCGCCCATGCTCAGTTGGAGTTTGCGCGCGTGAACGGAGTGTTCGCGAGGCCGACGCGGTTGTTCGCGGTGTCGAACACCGAGTAGAAGCGCTCCAAGAACGTCTGGCCGTTGATGAAGTCGAGACCCTGGCCGGTCCGCGTGCCAATATCGCCAACGATGAGGTACACGCTGTTAGCGTTCCCACCAATGGCCGTGTTCAGGGAGCGCTGTGGAGAGAAAGAGCGTTATGTTCAGATCATGACGATGGACGGGAGAGACGTACCGGCCAGATCTGAGCGTTCGGGGTGAACTCGAAGGTTACCTTGAGGACCCAAAGTGTCAGTAAGCTCTCAAGGGCATCAAACGACGCGTGACAGACGCACCCCGTTGATGGTGAAGAACAGACTCTGTAGGCTCGCAAATTGGGTGGGCGTGAGACGGAGCAGACCGACGTTGTTATCGAAAACTGCGCCGGTCGCGCGCTGATATCTGGTGAAGGCGTCTGCATGCACGGTTACCTGTAAATCACCGCAAGGAGGGAATGAGCGATAGGATAAGACCCACCGGTGGCAATGAGGGTGAGCGTGGTGCCAGTGTCGACGATGCCGGCAGTGTTGGTGAGGATGGTCGTGGACCCAAGCCTGATGGACTGGTTGATACCCCAGAAGAGGTTCGAGGGCGACGTGCGCGTGATGGGCCTGCGCATATCGAGGAGGATGGAGCGCAAGGAAATGAGAGACGTCAGTGCACTCCACATTACCTGTCGACTCGGAAAACATGACGTACGAGAAGGAAATGGAACCGGTGAACTTGGAAGAGTCCGTTCCCCCCAAGGTCATCTCGCCGTTCACGATCTCAATTGAGTTCGTGGGCTGGAACGATATACCAACCACTTGGTCGGTGATGGCGCCCTGAGCGAACAAGTTGTCGATCACTGGTTGCCCAGTCAGAAGAGTTTCCGTGCTGTACAAGGTCGCGAGTGCACTTACCGGTCGGGACTGTTTGAGTCATGTCAGGCGATAGAGTTCCAACAGTGAGCGCCGTTGGCCCAAGGCTAGTAGGAGACACGTGAGACTCGTTGCCTGGCTGACGTCGCCCCAATGAGAACTCACCCAAGAATTCCGTCTACACCATCGAAGCCTCCGGATGAAGTCGCGACACCGATGCCCTGGCCCGCGATAGTCGCACCAGGTGCAAGTGACACCGTATCCAGGAATTCAGTTCCTAGGGCAAGCTATCAGCGCTTGAGAGCAAAGGAAGCTATACGGAAGATGCCCACCCCTGACAAAACCGGAGCCATAATCGACAGCCTGAAGGCTCAATCAGTACGATGATAGGACGTGTTGTCAATGGAGCATGGTTACCAGTCTGTTCCGTGTCTGCCGGGTGGTGGAGGTTTGCACGAATGGCTGGGTGGCACCGACCCATGTGTTGGAACTACCCGTGTCGACAATGAGATCGTCTACGATTTGACGCGTCAGTCGTCATGTGGCAAAAGGATGGAGCACAAGAGAACTCACAGAAGGTCGACGGATTGCCAACGCCGACCTGTGAGAGAAGTCGTCAGCAAGCGTCTGTGAGGGTCATCGTCTTCGGACTCACCTGGGCGATGTACGAGACCGCTTGATTGTCCAACGGGGCGTTGATGATGGCATCGGTCGAGAACGGCTGTGGTGACAATCGCGCCTTCGCCTGCGTATGGAGGTTCTTCACGCGCAGTTGGTCCGCTGCGAGGAGCGTGCTCGTGCCCGTGAGATTCAACTTCTTCGCGATCGGAAGGCGGATGAGGTTGTCCCGCACTTGCACCACCGGCGTCGCGCCGACGACGACAGCAAGCGTCAGCGCGAGGAGGAGGGAGAGGAAGCTGGAGGAGAGGCCGCGAGACATGTCCACAGTCCGAAGCAGAAGGTTATCGGGGAGGATGTCCGTGCGGGAGCTCCAACGAGGCCATGTGTGCGTCTTCGACAGCTCTTATATACTGCTATCCGAGGAAAACGGGTACCTGGAACGTGTTACGATCCTTGCGGCCATGTCGGTTGACAGCTTCGAACTGTCTGCAGTGCCGGGAACTGCATCAACGCCATGCATAAGAAGAGAAGCCTTTCGTGGGATCCGGGTGGTAGACTCTGCCAACGAAGCTTCCGGGGACGGCAAGTTGCCCTTGATATGTGAGAGCACGCGCACGTTTTCAGCCCATGTTGTGAGCCCGCTGAACGGTATCTCCACCCCTCCGGCGTTGAGCGAATGTTCTTCACGTTCTGTGGTTGACATATGGATGGAAGATGTGCAGCAGACGAGACTCACCATCGACAAACTCATTTGAACGGGTGAACACTGTTGGATGCGACTCCGCTAATCGTTCGTAGATGAGGTGCCTCGTAGACAATCTATAGAACGAGCAAAGGACAACGTTGAGGTGGCTTGGGGTCCGTGGAATCAGCGGCTAAAAGAAGCCCAAGGAAGCATGTGGTCCTACCTCGGGAAAACAAGGTTTAAGAATAGCTCTTGCCTATGGGAATGCATGGCCTTTCGTGAGCACGTCCCGTCAGAACAACGCGGTACCCATAACCAGTTCGCTGAAGCAATGTCCGTTGTGAACGACACACGACAGAATCGGGCAGCAGCTCGTTCAGCACGAGACATTGATGGTGACCATAGCTGCCGAAATGATGTGTGTAGACCCGCACTAGCGCCGACACTACCCCAACGCATGAGTGGGACTTTCGACACATATGAGGGTGGATGGGCTTCTCTCACCGTCTAATGCGTCACCAACCTACTCGTGAGAGAGCATGAGGCAGGATCTTCTCTCGGATGATGCGCGCGGATGATGTGCAGCCTGACTAGAATTGCGCGCAGCTCGTTGACGTTGTCATCGTGCGTCAAGATGAGTTCAACTGCCCACCTTCAGACCGTAAATATGTCATTGCGTTCGCCTATCCGTGAGGAGAACCCTAGCAGTACCATCTGTCAGAGTGGGTAGTAACGTAGATCAGGAATGGTAGACCTACCATGCCACGCTTGTCACAACCGACACTCGGAGGTATCAGCCCCGCCTGAGACGACCGGCGCGTGTGACCTACATGGTGGGAGGGCGTACATAGTCAATACAGCAGGATTGATTTTTTGAATCCGTCAACGCCGGTGTAGAAGGCTTAGTGACCGCAGCGCGGAATTCTCTGACGGATTCTCTGTCATCTCGTGCGACGGAGGGGGTGTATATGATTGATTGTGTACGCGTCCAGATGCGTGATACCTCTCTATGGTCTTATGTCGAGAACGCACTAGTGACGGGGCATCCTAGTCGCTCAGCACTGAGTCGAGGGATACGAAGTTGAGCAAGAAGAGGACTTACTCGAATCTCTTCGGCGCCCTACTCAGCTGCACATGTCAGCATAAGCATCACATCTGATGAGGAAGTTCGACGAGGGTCGATCGACCCACAACGTTCACATGGCCATCCCTGCCCGTGCTGAAGGTTTAGAGGTACACAATTGGGGTGCTTTCAATGGAGTTTTCAACGATCTGGCATGCGCAGGAATGATTCAGTCAGGTCAAGTATATGCGCATGAGCAAACCTTTGTGACGGTACCAACCTGATCATTCCCGAGCCGCAGCAAGCGTCAGGATTGCTATAAGAGAGTGACGATGGGCTCGGATGGCACCGTATCTTCGGATGTGACCTGAAGTTCAGATTGCAAGGACTGAGATAAGCAGTGCGTGAGTCACTGGCAGAGTAGGAAAGAAAGAAAGTTGGCGTCTAAACAAGGTTCGACTGTCGAAGTTCGACCGGTAAGCCGGCCCGGTTAACCGAAGAACCTCGTCTGGCACATCTCTCGCGACGGTGACCAGAATCTTTCATGTCCCAACCTCAAGCTTTGAGCACGTGCGAGCGCGGTGTGATCGAGCAGCACATTCAACAGGGAACGCAACGTACCGCCACCAGTCGCTAGCTGAGGGTAAGCAAGTCCGAGTCGAGTTGCCGACCTTGTCCACACGGCATGGCTAGTGATACTACTGCATATATCCACGCTCAAGTCCCTTCTATGTACAAGGTTTTTACAGGAAGAGATCAGCGAATGGTGATCACAGCTATGACGAGACGCATACTACATGGGCGACATACATTGAGACATAGAGGAAAACACGAAGGTGACACACATAGTGATGTCGTATGGGACACGCCAAACACGCACGTCGCATCCACGAACATCATGATCAATCAAGATGCACAAATCGACAACGCGTGTCGTGCAAGGCCGAGTGTCAACGGACACTCGGGAAGAAAGGGCCTGACGGCAACGCGCTCGTCAGAGCTCCAGTGCGATGTGCCGCAAGCGTGAACGTCCGCGCCGTCGCAGACCTCATCGCTGCAGCACAGTCCCAACATTTGGGAGATAGTGCCCGCAGTCTCCTAATCGGAGTAGTATGCGGGCTGAGAAGTATGTCTGTGAGACGATTCCGGGATCCCCTTGAGCTTCTTGTACCAGCTTGGGAGCGCTTCGTCCTGTGCGCGCAGGCACTCCGCAAGGAACTGCGAGAGCGGCGGGAGGACGGCCCTCGGGCGCCGGTACGGGTCGAAGCGGGTATCCCGCTTGCCCATTTCACGCTGTGAGTATGGCTGGCTGGGGTCCACGTCGACGTCAGCGATCCGGATGTCCTCGCCAAATGCGACGCGGGGCAGCTTCTCTTCTTTCACTTTGGGTCGAGGAAGCTCGCCGCGGGAGACGGCTGCGAAGAGGGTATCGCGGCCGGCACGCTCGAACTGTGGCGTGGGGGGCGGGCAGTCTACAAGAGGATCGGAGCGCGTCCTTTCGGGCCAACGTGAGCGCGGGGCAATGTCGATATGAGGAACGCGCAAGTACTGCATGGCTTCAGAGGGGGAGGACCACGGGCGCTGTGGCGGGGAATCCGGGGGAGTGAGTGGCGGGGAGCTGGGAGGCGAGATCGACTGCGCATAGCGACGCGACTGAGGAATGGGTGCGTGCATGGGAGGATCGGGAGAGACCGAGCGAGAAGATGGATATTCGAGGTCGGGAGTGGGCTCGCGCACCTCTACCACGACAATCGGGAAGTCCTCTTCGGGCTCCTCCTTGACCCGCGGGTGGCGGACGCGTCGCTTGCCTTTCGACGGTGGCGACTGCGGCGGTGGCGTACCTTCAGAGTCGGATGTGGGGACATGGAATGTGATGGAATGACTGTCTGCCCTGCCCTGTTGCTCGCTGCCTTCTGACGGTTGAGGGGGTTGCGGGCGCGGTGGCGGTGGCGTATGTTTGAATTCTAACCGGAATGACTCGTCACCCCATAGCGCAAAGTGCTGGAGGTTCAGCGGTCAGCAAAATGAACGGCTTTGTGTACGAAATGCACTGACCTCTACAGGAAGCTTTCGTAACGAAGCCGGCAGCTTCACACATCGGCCGCGCCGCACGCACTTGATGAGTTTAGGTTTGTTCAGTGCGTCTGTATTCTTGACCTTGGGCATGGTGGATCGAGGCTTGTTGGACGGAGATACGAGGGAGCAGCTGTGTCGAAGAATGTACGCACAGCAGAAATTTATAGGACCAGGTTGCCCCCCACCAGTGCCCAGAAAAGCAGTTGGTGTTTGCCTCGCGGCACCGCGATAGACGATATCACCGCCCAAGGAACCTCGGAAAGGGATGTCGATTCTTGCCATTTCTAGCTGAAAGACGCTTGACTTGCCAAGCTGGGAGGGGAGTACGGAGACGGCACTTGACGCCACTGCCTCCTCGCGGCGGTAACCGAAAGAATCCGAATATCACACGACGCGTAGGTGTCCCTCCGAAGAACAAGGAGTGTCCCATATGGCAAGTTTGACTGCACGCATCGCGACAGCCTCAGGAGGCATACCGAATGGAGGGGGCTTCTGAATGATCACAGCGCGTCCTGACTAGATTCTGCCGCATTCACCGCCAGCCACCGCCCTACCCACGCCCACGTCGGACAATTGAGTCCATCGTGCCATCGATGGCGGGCGTACCTCTCGAAGCGAGCATGACGACTTGCTTGTATTCGGGACCGTCGTTGAAGAAAGCCTCGGCTGGTGAACCGGTCGCTCGAGCACAATAGAAACGACGCTGACCGGACAGTGCGGATGACGCCACGTGTTGTTGCGTATATGGAAGGAGAGACAATCAGAACGTGGGAGACAGCTGGAGACAGACAGTGCGGTGAGAGACTTGGCAGAGAAGGGTATTTGGATGAGTGCTCGAGGTAGTGCAGATGCTGAGGCAGACAGAATTGCGCGACTGGGCGAGAGTAGCAGGCAGCTGGTGGCAGGGACGAACTTGGATCATCGTCGTCGCGCCCCCAAGTGCCAGCGCACACGTGGCGTTGACGTGTGGCTGTGTCGACGGGAGTTCCATCCTGGATAGGCAATTGGCCAGCTGAGATGACTTCTTGGAGGACTCGAGGTCCATGAAAAACTCTACCTTTACAAGACTGACAGAGGGATGTCATCAGATAAATGGGTTCTAGTGGAACGACGAGAGGGAGATTGCGGTGAAGGCGTTCACCTCATCATGCATGCCCTATTCTCCGATACGGACTCTACAACGTCACGACGTGTATCGCGTTTCCTCATGTAGTGGGCCTCGCTCGAGTCATGGTCTACAAGTAGTATTTGTGCGGCTCTTGACTGAGCTTAGCATGGCCAATGACCTCATGTTGGCCGTGCAACGGATCTGCGAGCAGGGACAACGTCAATATTGCAATACTACGAAGTCTGAGAAAGCCGTAGCTCCCCTCTTTTCTCTCTAAATCATTGCGGGCTTTTGGAGCTCACCTTGTGATAGCACCTCCGGGTTAAGCCGTCGTCACGGGGTAACTCAAATTTCAGATGCAGACCATGAGAAGTTGTACGTGAGAATATGAGCCAAGCGCACCCGCTCTTACCGCAGCTGCCATACGTATATATGATATTGAGCAGTAGAACTCCAACCCGCCGCTCGTCTATCATAGACCGCTGGCACTGACTTCACTCGCAATGCCTGCGTAAGTTACCCACATTCACGCTCTACCCCCAGGCTGACCCGAACTCAGGCGTAGAAACACCCCAAACGCGCGACCTCGGCTCCACCCCAATGGCAAACGTCTCATTGCTATCCGAGACGTGAAGAGGGTCTACGGGCACGCGTTCGCCATTCCCCTCGAGTACTTCATAGGTGCAGCCGGCAGATCCGAGCCGAAGCCAAGCACTATGGTCACTCCCGAGCAGGTGGAGGATGCATTGAATGGATGGGACGCCCGCAGCATTCTCGAGGACATTGACACCCAGTGGGGTGCCGTGCCTGAGGGAGGTTGTCTCGATGTTGCCGGCGGGTGGAGTAGTGAATGGTAACTTGCAAGCCCGTATTCAATGAAATAATGCGACTCTGGACAATCCGGATCATCGGCAACGACTGGAGGAGGCTTAGCCGGTGGTTGACACATATGACGGTATTTCACCTCGGGCTCGAGACAGATTGAGGTGCAGGGTCTGTAACTCACGGGCACATTCATGTTCATTAGCCAAATTGTCAGCAACCTCCATTATAGCATCGCATTAACGGGCTCAATTGCATCACGGTTGTAGGCTGAACTCAGAGCGCGATGTCCAAATCCTTCTGCTACGGCGTGCCTGTGCTCCCTGGGCGCGACGTGCTTCAAAACCGAAGAAACGCGTATATAGCCAGTTCAGACCGCGGAGGCGGTATGCAAAGATCGAGAGCTATCTGTGGCTTCGAACAACTGCTTGGCGGGCCTCGCAGGGTGCCAAGCCCGCTAAGCGAGACACGATCTCGTGATCGCGTTCAGTCGGGATCGTTCATGCAGCTCTAGAAGGGAGAGAGGTACGTAAAGAGACAGACATCACAGCTAGATGGACGGGCGTGAGAGGAGAGAATACTGTAGAATGGCGAGAGTTTGTTGTCCGGATCGCGCCCAAGCCTCGGAAGCCGGGGTGCTCGTCTACCGTGGCTAGAGAGAATGTACGGTCACAGAGCGGACTCTACGCTAGGTTGTCACTGGCAGAGGCCCGAGTGCACCGTGTAAAGTGACACAAGACTTAGCGAAGTCTTTGTCGCGCGCTACTAGTAGCTGGCGTTGCGCAAGGGCGGAGAGAGTTGACTGGTGCGGTACTCCGGAGTCTACTAAGCACCAGACCATCCATATCGAATGCGTGCGGCTTGACAGAGTTCGCTCAGAGTGCCCAATGAGCGAGCATCAGTATATACTGTTCACCGTCACATAGGTGGGTGGACACACTGCATATAGCCACACCAGCCTGAAATACGGATCGCCGACGGCCATCGATATTCAGCTCAGGACACCATTATGTACATGACGGGATTCGTACAAGAAGCGTCGTTCGTTACTACACATGACACAGAGCCACAACCTTTTTACAGCAAAACGGCGACGAAGCCGAGGAGACCAGCGACGGCAGACATGCCAATGGCGCCGTTCCGGATCGCACCATTATCGCCCCCACTGCCGCTGCCGCTGCTGCCGTCACTGCCACTGTCGCTACCGTTGCCAGCGGGCGCCGTCCCGGTAGGAGAGATGCTCGAAGACACCGGCGTCACAGCCGCGTTCGTCGCGTTCGTGCACGCCACGTTGTCGGGGATGGTAGCGTTGTCCCGGAGGGTCAGGTCGGCGCACTACGCATTCAAGGGCGCATCAGCCGATCGAGCCCGTCCATGAGTATGCTTATCAAGGGTACGGACCTGGTAGAGTGTGTCGTCGCCGCCGTCGAAAATGAACTGAACGGTGACGTTCGCGCCGTCTTGGATGCCGCTAATGCCCCAGTCCGCGAGGCTGACGTTCAGGCAGAAGGCGCCCTCGCCTGTGGTCCGGAAGAACGGGATGAACTGCTGGAACTGGCCGTTGCTGTCCTGGAAGCTGGGGAAGGTGTTGGGGTTCGCAACGGTCGAAACGATTCCGCCGACTGCATGTTGGTTATGAGTATCAACAATGAGTTGAGATGTGTGAGGACACATACGCGTCCAGGTAGGGTGTTCGATGTTGAGGGAGACGAACCCGCCGTCAGTTGGGAAGACGGTACGGTTGGTGGTCACGTCAGCGTAGCCATCTGTGCTCATCATGTTTGAGTGTGGGCGGAGACACAAGGATATGCAAGAACGTACCGCAGAAGGTGGGCTCCCTCGAAGCGACGAACGGTCCACGAGGAGGGGGGAACTGGAGTTGAAAGTGTGCGGAGACAGCCGTGAACAGACCAGCCACAAACGTCGCAGTGGTGAAACGCATCGTAGAAGGTGAGACGAAGTGCAGGCGACGAACGAAGAGGTGGCTCTGGCAGACTGAAGAGAACAGAGGGGAGTGGACGTTTAAATGCTGCCCCAGACGAGAAGGGCGTCAGGGGACGCAGGTGAAACAAGTTTTTCACGCTGTTTGCACGAGCTTGGCGCACCGACCCTACAGAGTGGACGGCTGGATAGGGAACGCTCATTGTGAGAATGGGAAGTGCGATGACATGTCAGCGTGGGAGGTCGAAGCTCGAGCACTTCACGTTGACAAAGGCATGGCTGGCCAGGTTCACGAAAAAAGAGTGTCCAATTTTGCACGGATCGTAACAAATACATAGACGATAGTACTGCGAGTATACATGACGCATGCAGACGAGTGAATATGCACGACAGAGCGGTCAGACAGCTTCCGGCGTCACCGAGGCGCCCGGAGCGCAAAATGGATTCCTCCTGCCAGTGGCAAGATGATCGGATGGACCTAGATGAAGCAACGACCATCAGCGCACGACACAGGGGCGCGACATGCGGATGACAGAGAACAGCGCACGGAATGATAGCTGTGAGACCCGGCAAGCCCCTAGCACGGCGACCGTGTCGCCCACGGTCGGCGTATTCGGAGGCATCTGACAAGGTTCGGCGGCGAGTCCGATGACGGCCGGGGCGATGTGCTCGGCGGTTGAGCAGAGCAACGTGCCCGCAGCCACAACACGGACAAATATTCTGCTCAGGACTGGACCACGTCGATAGTTGGCGGCCATCGTGGGTGTGGGCGCTCGACGGCGAGTGACAGGTTGGAGATGGCACAGTCTGGACGACGCCGACGCAACGCTTTGAACGTTGGACCGTCTGAACGGAAGAGTGTACGCCGGTGTGTAGGCACTTGATGTCGTTCTGGTACGCGGCTCGCCACACGACGATAGAGACTTACCTTCAACTCGATGAGGACAGATTCGGAGAACTACGCTCGCACGTCCTCATCGTAGAAATTGAAGAACACGCACCTGGGCTAGATAGGTGTGTAGCAAGCGTAATCGTGCAGTCCTGAGTGCTGTCCAGAGCGCGAGGCCGCGAGGAAAGATCGTCTCTCTGGGATGCATATCAGGGTAGGACCACACAGAGCGACAGCTGAGGAAAAGACCGTCGCGCGAGCGTGTTGGGAACTTCGCCCCCGCTCGCTAGGTAAGCACAGACATAGCCAGAGGAGAGAGAGGCGGAGTAGCGCGAGGGACGTCCTGCGAGGGATACTTAAGAGGGTGAAGGTTGAGAGGAAAGGACGAGAGGGGAGGCATTCCAGTGAGGCAATTGTGCCCAGCCAATCGCAAAATGCCGCAGATGGACCCCTGACACCCGAATCTTGCGTCATCACCATTTGGCGCCGAATCTCGACTCAACGTCGGGCCCAAGAACACAATCGCTGCGACCATTGAGTTCGTAATCCGACTCGCGAACACCGTTCTATTTGGGTTGTAACGCTTCAGGAACGCTCAGAACAGCTCAATATAGATTGTTCTTTGGTCATGAGAGGTACGCTATCGCTTATGAATGTCCTACTAGCTAGTACTAGCCTACAACGACTAACTTCACTACACCTCGGCCGTGCAGGCGGGGCAGCCTCTCTCGAATGCTCCTCCATATCAGCTCGTGTGAGAAGGGATGCTGCATCCCCATCGAAATGAGCTCATGCGCAACAGGCGGCCGAGGCGCACGTCTCTTGACTTTGAACACGACCTCGCAGAGGCTGGCAAACGTCTCCCCTGCGAGAACCAGGTCGAGGAGCTCCATGTCGTTGTCGTCCACGCGCTCAAGACGCTCTCCGGGGTCGCTCTGTCTGCTGTCCGACAGGTCTTGGTAGATGACGAACGAGAGCGAGCGTAGCCCGTGTGGGACGCCGCACAGCATGCTGTGGACCTTGTCCCACTCCGGTGACCCTCGAATACGGTCATACATGAAGATTCCGAGGGCGGACAATGATTTGAGCCGCGAGAGCGGCGGATGCCCATCTACTCATGCGGTGTACAGTAGGTGAGTGGTTGCGCGACGACCTGCTGTTGACCATGCATCCGCTTGCTCACCTGAAACGACAGGTATGTTCAAAATTGAGAGCCTTGAGCCGATAGCCTGCACGAACTCCGTGTAGGTATTGCGCCATAGCCTATGCCGTCCGCGGCTGATCGACATGATTGTGAGGCTATTGAGAGACGTCCGCGACGGCGTCTGCAGGAGCCACCTGAAGAGGTCATCCGTGTAGTCTGCACCCGCGACGCTCACAATCCGCAGCTTGGACAACCCCGGCCGCCTCTGCGGGCACACGACCGTGAACAAGCCCTTGGGCATCGCCGGCCAACTGGAATACTTCAACGAGAGCTCCGAAAGCGCAGGAAGCGCGACGAGCAGGCGTCGGAACACGGTGAACGAC
Source organism: Earliella scabrosa (assembly GCA_022605405.1). Classification (NCBI taxonomy): domain Eukaryota; kingdom Fungi; phylum Basidiomycota; class Agaricomycetes; order Polyporales; family Polyporaceae; genus Earliella; species Earliella scabrosa. The sequence continues at coordinate 1,648,009 of JABYQQ010000004.1, read as the reverse complement.
GGGAACTCGCAGTAGTGGAGCACGAGCTCGCGGACTTCCGTGAAGCGCGAGATCGCGAGGTACGCGCTGGGGTGCGGCGGACAGAGGTGCCAGTCGAGGTAGACGAGCTGCAGGCTCTGCAAGTTTGGCAGGTGCCCCGCAAAGTCGTGGATGAACCGGTGCACCCTGCGCGACTCTGGCGAGACCGGGTGGCTGGCATCGACCTTGATCTCAAGATACCCGCGCAGGCGGAGATGGCGCACCGAGGCGAGCCACGGCTTCATATGTTCGGAGGGGAGGACGCGCGTCATGAGCGCGTCGTACTTCGTCCCGGACGAGATGTCGAGCCTGTAGAACAGGTGGAGACGGCTGGCGGGTAGCCACTCGTGACAAACGAGGGCGCAGCGGCAGAGAGAGGGGATGTCAGGCCATACGAGGGAGATGATGTGGTCGGTGATCTCTCCTGGTATGTATGGAACCATCTACCCGGTCTTCCTTCCCGATGCGGGTTAACAATTGACTTGCAGTTTTGGCAGCGAGGGAATGAAGACTCACCCGTGAGGTTGTTCCGGTCTGCGGCGTTGATCCGACGGTCTGCGCGGATTGCTCATCAAGCAGACGTTACGCTGCAAGACTAGATGTCGGTGGGGGTGAGGTGAAGCAGGCATCATACACTCTTGGATGCGGCTTTGAACGAAGGACGCGAGCGTCTCGTCGCTGCGCCCGCACCGCCAGTCAGACCGCCGGCGAAAGGCTGCAGCTGCACGTACCCACATCTGTGGGCACCGTCCAGAAAGCAAAGTTCTGAGAATGACCACATCAGCGAGGAAGTACGTCATCATGGGAGTTTGAGATGCGTACCGAACACGGGCGGGTCCTTTACCCAGGTTCTCCGAACTCAAACTTGCCTACCAGTACTAGGTCGCTCAAGAAGGCTCCATATGAGGCTACAAGAAGACACGGCATGTATCCGGTAGAACAGTGTGGAAGGGGCAGTAAGGTCCATCGTCCACATCCTCCCACTCTCCCCACCGGCAGTGGTGACGTTAACATCAGATCACGTACGGGACGAGTGCACACGGTACGTCCTCCCTGTACCTCATCCAGCTCGCCCCAAACTCCTGCCGCAGCTTCGCGTCTTCCACGGCGCATCGCCTGTACAACGACACGAACCCAAAAACCGATGATACGCGCCAGAGCCACCCAACGACCGCGAGCGCGGGCACGCTCTCGACGTCGCACTCCGCGACGTAGCCGCTCGCACAGAAGTGCATGAGGTACGCGCCGGTGGTGAGCAGGACCATGCCCGTGTACGCGGGGTGGCGGACGTACGCATAGGGTCCGGAGGTGACGAGCTTGTGGTCCTTGTGGATGACAACTTCGAAGGTGAAGAGGGAGCCGAGGACCTGGTATGACCAGAGACGGAGGAAGGCGCCAGCGAAGAGGATGACGAGGCCGGCGAGGAATGTGGGTGAGAATTCTGCGAGCTCGAGTTGGGAGTGTGCGGGGGAGGGACAGATGAGCGGGGAGATGGAGAGGGAGAGTACGTTTGGGTAAGCGAGTAGGATGGTGTGAAGGACCGTCGGTATCATGATTGTCCCCTACGAAGAGGACAACATTAGTGTTTGCACCGCAATCAATGATTGCAATCTTACCCCTGCGACATAAGCTATATATCGTACGATGTACTCATACGCTTGACCTTTGTACACCGCATTGCCGACCACGCGCGGTTGCGGTGGTGTGATGGCGACTGCGTAGAAGGAGGCGGATGCAACGAGCGCAGCGGCCTTGAGGAGGGGCAGAGCCGACATGGGTGAGAGTTGGATAGTTCGGTATACGCCCTGCAGAGCTGGCTTAGGCTCTGTCCAGCAGCGACGAAATGACATTTCGTCGTGCTCCCGATCCAATCGATCAGCGCTTCACTGAGGTGCGTGACTCGGGCATTGTTGCCGGAGCTTCCGGAGTGACAGTGAGACGCCCGTACTTACACGACTGCGCACATCCTTTCCAACCTAGTAACCTACTAGCTAGAAACTGCTCGATAAGATCCGCTCTACTTGCTAGATAAGCCTGATTGTTTTTACTTGAAAGTAATCCGAAGTCTTTTTTGGCAGGTATAACTTGAGGCTTATCCGAGTGCGTTCTAGTGCCAGTGACCTCGGAAAGCCTCCGATGAGAACAGTGTAAGTATTTGACGTTGCAGTGCCTGCCATACTCACTGCAAGGTGCAGTTCTAACTATTGGATGTAGAGTCTTCCCATCCGATGCTGCATAAACGGACGTCTGGAAGGCTACTAAGTACTAATGCAACTCTTCCTCAGCCGTGGCGGATGGCGCTGTATGTAGACGCCAGCGCTGTCACAGATCATCACGCACGTAGGCAATCAGTCACTCATCAGTCACAGGTCCGTGCTTCTCGGACCCACGACGAAAGGTCATTTCGTCGCTGCTGGACAGAGCCTTAAGTATGGACCATGACGCTCTTTCCCGGTGGCCAAGCGTCCATATGGGATGAGTCCATATCCTGTGCCGAAGTGGACCTGTAATTGGAAACCTTCTTAGCACTGCAGGCAGAAGTGGATGCATCGCACGGTATGGCATCAAGCCGAGGGCTGAGCAGCGTCTCCTCGCGCAACGCGCGTAGCCAAGCCGTCAAAGAAGGTGCGCTCAAACATGGAAGACGAGCGGATTCTCTGCGTGCGTAGCGCGTGCGTATTGACAGCCTTCCAAGCATTTGTTCATGATTTTCATGTAGGGCATGTCGCGACTTACCAGGGGACGTCGCTTCTACAGCAAAACGAGCGTATGTGTCCGACGGCATAGAATGTAGCCGTGATGCATTACTCTGAGCAGCACGTACGATCGCGAGTCATTGACCATGGTGATGGCTTGGAATCGGCTGCCAGTCTCAGCGATTGAGTTCTGATGCTGCAAAGGGTCCTAAAGCATACTCAGGGTCGTTGGCGTTGAGTGCAAATGCATCATACTCACCCACTCATCTGAGCGCAGCTACCATGAATGAAGCACAACTTGGATGAAGGAGTACTAGTACAAGGAGGGCAGCGTTCACAATACTCGGAGTCGATTGGTCCGGAGTTTGCCGAGGTTGTGTCAGACGCGTAAGCTCGCTTGAACTTTGAAGTAGTTCACCGTGACGCCATCGACGGTACGACTTGGCAGTAGTGCCGCTGCGCACGTCTCCCTTGAGTTGGTCGTCGCATTTTCCAGGCAATTACATCGTATCTTGAGCTAACAAGCGAATTGTGGAGCGCAGGCAGATAAAGAGCAAAAGATGCTCATCTAATTCAACGCATGTACTCATTGGGAAGATAACTTGTGATAGCGGCATTCCCTATGCGCCGCTCGAAACGACTTGCATGTAAAACGCTCAAGACCGTCAAAATATGCGCGCGCCCGGTAGGCCGGGGGTATTAATTGGCTTGAGACCATTACTTATCATCATTAGGCGTCGCGAGCACGTTGGGCATCCGGCCCGGGATTGTGAATACACCGCAGTGCCTTCACAGCATAGATCTCATTGCACAAGAGAGCTGTAAGGTTCACAGGTCGGTTTTGCTCAGGATGAAGCACTGTTATACCAAGGGCGATTTCACGTTCACAATGCCCACAGCTTGTACACTCTGGGCAACTGAGCGGTCGCGCTAAGTGATCCCTTGATATAAGTATAGGCAACGACTGGTGTACTAGTGGTCGCGGCCAGTTCTGGCTGAAGAATACACCGTTCTTCACGCGGTTCAATGGAGGCGCCTTCCTTGTCCAAGTGCTCAGCGAGAGTTTATACCCCAGGACGGCTTCAGATGAGCGATGGTCAGACTGGCTATGTAAGTATAGGGAAAGATGTCATCGTAGGCGAGAGTGGTCTTTGGGAGAGTCCCCCGACTGTCCTTCAAGCTTCAAGCACCAGTGAGCATCGCTGTCAGCGCTTCTGGCCGTACGGATGTCTCACCCTGTCCTCGTGCAGCTGCGACTCATCGCCGTTCCGAGGCCTCTCCCAGGGTGCACTGGCCAGGAAATCTGATCGCGGGAGGCCGAGACTACATCTCCAGTTGCTTTCGATTACTTGGGAGAATACTTTGTCCATGCCAGCCGACACCCGTGCGCAGACTCTTCGTGCGGGTCGTCGAGTCCAGCCCGCACCCTTACACGTGGATCAAACCCTGGCTTCGTACTGTACAAGGTAAGAGTTGCTATTTTTGTCGAATGTCGGCCTCACACTGATGGAGCGCAGACCCTGGATGACGGTCCATTGACGGATCCCGCCGCTTCGCCGGCCGCCCACCACCCCAGCGGCATTGCTTTTCTTCTCGCGTCCCTGCCTCTGTACTTTTCCATCGCGGATCAGCTTTTCCCAACAGAAGCATTCCCACAAGTACTTCGCGCAGAATGCACGCAGACCAATGTTGTCTTCACCTCGTCTCGCGACTTTCGAGAACGTGAGTCAGCATGCGCAGTGCAGAATGACCGTTCACCACGGGATATCCGTGCACTGTACAATGAGTTGAAGCCGTCGTTCTTGTGCTCCTAGAAGACTACAATGCGGTCGGGCGGGCGAGGGCTGAGTTGAACATCCTGCACTCCAACAATGACTTCGACGGAGCGCCTGCGGCGCGGGGCAGCCTCGGCACTATTATCTTGGCTGGTCGCTGTCCCCATGAACAGATGCTCACCTATTCAACCAGGTCCTTGCTTGTCATGCAATTGGTAGTGCCCCAAATATCCTCTCTCGTGCGTAAGCTCAAGCTGGTGGGAGGGCGCCATCTGTTGTCTCAACTAACTCGTTGGCTGACCACTGGTCGCCTCCTTCCCGGCGGCTCCGCAATATGTACTGGGGACACACACAGGCAGGCAGTATGGGTGCTGGAGCAGCTAACGCAGTAAAAATTCGGTCTACCTGGGACAGCCCGTCGCCTTGAGGCAAGGATCCTGTTTTGACAAACCTTTGGTAGCTTGAAGCTATGTTGCGGGAAGACGGGAGCCGTCAAGCTGAGGGACTCGCTAAGCGGCTAGTGCCGACAATTTGACATACCATGCGGAACTCCTGCACCCTGATAGAATGCGCACTCCGTCATCCGATACGCTGGTAGCGATGCAGATGCAGGGTACTCGGAAGTATGCGGCGGGCGTCGCCCTTACAGATCAATTTCTCTGGCACCGAGCAGAAATCCTGGAAGCAGAGAAGCAGGTATTCTAGACCAGGGTGTCAGCGTGGAGCAGTGCGGTGTGTCAGTGCGGTGTGTCTGCGCGCTGATGTGTGGGTAATTGGCTCGACGACGCGAGGATACCGTTGAGGACCATTGCCGTCTCCTGGCAAGCCCGGTCTGAGACCCGTCCACAGGCTCCGACGCAACGGACACTTCAGCTCGAAGCTGGAGCTGGGGAAAGCAATTAGGTGGGGTACTGTAGAGGCCAGGTTCAGAAAGCGTTGCAGGCGATGCCTGCCCAGGAGCGGGACAGGATCAACATCGCGGAGCGGGTGGGCGCTGAGTTGGTCGAACAAAAGATACCTAATCAGGACGTTTGGGCCTCGGCAAGCGGCACCACGTGGATTCCACATGTTCTCGGTATGGCGGCCCCGCCCCGTGGGGGCCCTCAAGTTGTCGGTGACCGTTCTCGGCGGGAGGACTGGGAAGATCACTAGGGGGACAGCCCGCACGACCCAGCACACCTTAGATAGACTCGCAGGCAGAGGAATGAACGACACAACGACATTTTGGGCATATGCATAAAGCGAGGACAACTTGCACGTTTACAGGGACAACGAGATCGCAAAGACAGTCAAGAGCTAGCGATGATACTTTTCAGAACAATATGACAGCATACTTGGCGAGAGGTAACAGAGACATGAGACCGATTTTTAGGAGTATTCAGGCCCTTTCAGGAGCGACTTGAGGCGAATGGAGAAAAGGCCGAGGCCAAGTCTACAACGCCGTGCCGCTCGACTGGGGACAGGTTCGGGTTCGGGGCGCTCAACGAGGCGGATACTCGAGCGTCGTTTTTCGCGTGGTCTAATCGCGGTAGATTGGCCCTAGAGACGCATGCTCATACTGCATCGCGTACGAACCGTCGGGGGTCCCGACGAAAGGAACGTGCGAGGGCGTGTTCGGGTTCAGGGGTACAAGGGTCGACCGCCTGGGCTGCCAGTAGGGATCGACCGCCCGAGGTGCCTGATACTGCGACGAGATGAAGGCGGCGATGCCCACCTCCTCACCCGCGGCAGTGCCGGGGAAGGGAGCGTAGCTGTGTGCGTAGTAGGGCCCATACGCAAGTCCCGCGTGGCCAGCCACCGGGGGCGGGACAACTGCAGAATAGTATGCGGCACTTCCGACGGCGGGGGGGACGCCGTAGAGGTGGCCGTGACGCTGACCGACATAGTCAGGACCAGCTGTGGCAAGAGGATAAACCGTACTCGGAGGGAACGGCATGGGCCACAATAGAGCTGCGGTCGAAGCGCATGTCGCGCCCGAGAAGGCCTGCGCCGCTCGCGGAGCTGGCTCATCGGGCTGGCTCTGAAGGCGATGGTCTTGGTTGCCAGGAGTGTGAGGATTATCGACACCGAGCTTCACACCATCCCGCATAGCCTTGGTCAACGACATCCGCTGAGCAAGGGCGACCAGCGCTCCCTGCCCGAGAGGTCAACAGGAGCGTATAACACAAAGGCCTTGTGCAACGTACCTCTATCGCACCAGCATTACAGAGTTCGAGGTCGGATGTTATGACGGGGGAACGGTTACGAGTGTTGAGCGTTGACGATGGCGTGTCCATCGATGGAGGCGGAGGTGGAGGTAGAGACGGAGGTGAATGGGTGACGGGAGCCGTGGACGTAGACGTGCAGCCGAAGGAAGCCGATGAGGGCACGGGTAGGAGAGTGGGTCGTGAACGAGTCTTCTGGTTAGCTTGGGGCTTCTTGGCTGCGGGCTTGCGACGTCGTCGTTTGAGCGCAGGGAGTGGTGGTTGGAAGTAGCGGATGCCCCACACTGCGACGTAACTGACAATCTACGGGAGTTGTGAGCACGGCTACAGGTAGGGAGACGCAAGCAACTGACCTTCTGGTCCGAACCAACCATGAGACGGTTCGGAATGGTCTGCTTAGGACCAGGTCTCTTTGGCTTTGACACGGTCATCCGAGAAGGGCGCAGGTTGAGAAGATACCCCGGGAGGTGCTGAGTGAGGTACGAGAGGCGACGATATTTGAACTCCAGCAGAACTCATCGCTGCAAACAGGCAAAGAATGACGCCCACCGCGTGGAGCCTCAGGGTCTTCGGCTGCGCCCGTAGATCATGGAACACCCACACACACGACCTTCAACTCCGACTAGTCGAAGGCTTCCTAGGAATCCTACGAGCACAGGATGTCGCGAGGCGGCAGGGTCCGCCAAAAGAAGGTGCGCTCAGAGCAAAGGCCCGTCAGATCACGGTGGCAATAAGAAGCGGACATGGGTGAGAGTGTGGAGATGGGTATACCGTGGAGTTGCCGTCGATTTACAAAGCAACTGGTTTGGAGGGAGGGAAAACGGGGGACAGACAAGGCACCAAGAGAGAATCGCAGTAGACCGTGACTGACACTGTCGCTCACGCTCCTGACTTCCCCGTGAATTCGCGCGATTCCTCTCGGAGATGTGGAAGGAGATAGTACCTGATATGCGAAAATCGGATGGAGACCCTGACCTCGTTGAATTCGCGCCTGTTGAGTTTTCTGGGATCTTTCCGGGGCCAGAAGAGTGTCACGACGCTGGAATGTTTGGCTAGCTATACCAAGCGTTCATTGCGTTGATGTCGTCACGGAATGGCTTCTCGAAGCAGCGATGGGAACTGGATCTCTGCCGTGAGTAAATGACAACGTTCGTGGGTTTGCGGTGGAATCACTGGTAGGAACGGACGTGGCAGTACTGTACTGATCAGACCATAGCGGCGCGTCACACGTCACAAGCCCCTTCGCCGCCGCTGATTTTGGCCTCTGTCACAGGTCACTCAGGCTCCCGCCGGATGTGACAGAGGTCCAAATCCAGCGCTTCCCCGGCGCTTACATCCTGTGGGCCGGCGGCGCCTTACGGCGCCGCCCCATATACGGGGGTGTCACACGTCACTGGCGGCTCCGCCGCCCCGCCGGACCCTATCCAACCTGTCACACCCCGGACCTCCCACCGCTATGGTCTGATCACTACAGTAGACAGACCGGGCAGAGTAGACGACTGAAACGAGGTCGGATGCGAAAGCCATGCCGACAAACGGCTCGCGAGACGACGCGAGCTTTAGGGCTGGGTTTCTGGCTGGTTTCAACTTTCTGGTGCAATGAAGCTCGAGGACAAACAACGCTTGCCGAATGTGGGTGGCGCCGCGCCACCAACGAAGCGAGCACGTGACCGTCGCGCTGGTCGCGTTCGCGTTTGTCGGCAATCTGGCCATCTCGACCACCACCAGACGACTCTCGCTCTCAGCCTCTCCCTACTTCCTCGCGCTTCGCAGTTGCAGCCCTTGCTCTCGCAGATAGCTAGCTCTGACAGAGCACATTTTGACTGCTTTCCTGATGACACTCGGATGTCTACATCATGGCAGAAGCGCAAGACTCGCCTAAGCTCCCTGATCGGCTCGACAGAGGGTGGAGAGGATGCTGAGGCACTGGTGCTGGATCAGCTTATGCATGGGCAGACCGTGATTGGCAAGACAGGTGCGTTGTACATCATCGAGTCCTCCCATTACCTCCTCACCATCGAACAGCAAAGACCATCCAGATCGACTCCTTACGCTTCACTGACAAGGACTTGGATCTTGTTGGTACACTTGAATATGGGCAGTTTGGCGTGGTGAGTGAGACAGGAATTCTACTCCAGTCTACATGTCTCCTCATCCCGAGTAAGATCGACGTCGTCACCTGTAAGATCGATGGGTGTTTGTACGTGCGGAAGTCGACCGAGAAGAGGTTCGCTTTGAAGACTCGGGAGGTCAGCTGTGCACACCATTGTCTTTGACACAAGCCTTACCACTACACTAGCAATGTTCTCCTCAACTAGAACGGGACATATTGCTCCGTGCACGGAAGACTGAGTCCCAGTGGGCTCCACATCTCCTGTGCGCATTCCAGACTGCGACTCATCTGAATCTGGTCATGGACTACATCGAAGGAGGCACGCTCTGGGACGTCCTCGAGTCGAGCCCGCATGATGGCAAGATACTGGAGTGCGATTTGCGTTGGTGGACGCCGCAGATCGTTAGTGCGATCCATTGGTGTCATTCTCAAGGTTTCGTCCATCGGTGCGTCCATTCCATGAGGAATCCCTTCGTAACTTGATATGTCTTCAAGTGATGTCAAGCCGCACAACTTTGTTATCACTGGTGATGCACATGTTCGCCTGATTGACTTCGGATCTGCTGCCCCGCTTCTCCCCGCTGCGCCCGATGGCAGTCAGCTTGTCCCGGTTGACCACTGCCTTGTACCTTGTGGCACATGCGATTACATCTCGCCAGAGATCCTTCAGGCGCATGAGGAAGCCCTAGTCGCTTTGGAGATGGAAGATGACGATCGCTGGTCGCAGGAACACACGCCAGCTGCGTACGGCCGTGAGACGGATTGGTGGAGCATGGGGGCCATGTTGTACGAGATGGTGTACGGTGTCGCGCCGTTCTTCTCGAGAGAGATCCGCCATACATATGCTAGAATCATGGACCATCATGTGGGTGATCTTTTTGCTAGGGCACCCATTTGACTGAATGTTGCGAATAGAGAAGTCTCAGATTCAATTCATCTCCACTCGTTTCCTCTCAGTTGCAGGATTTATTGCGACGGTGCGCAGCGTCCGTTTCCTCCATTCTCGACGCCTGTCTAAGATGAATCTAGTCTTCTAACCAGTGCAGAGCTCCGACTGGGACGTTGTAACGTCGGAGAGATCATGGAACACCCTTTCTTTGCCCCGGGTAGCTTCGACAACCTGCACCAGAGTAAGCGACATAAGCCCATCCCACTCCACTCCCCGACTTGACAAATACCATCCGCAGAGGAGAAGCCGGAAGATCTCCACATGCCTCAGTTTACATACGCAACACCTGTCGCGCCTACTGCTCCAGCTGGCTCGAGCTCGTTAGACGAGGGTTATTCGCGTGGTTTCGCTTTCTCGGCGTTTTTTCAAGCTTCGTCGCCAATGTCCGCTCCCAATGGTTCTGCCGCACCTCATTCTTCGTCGATCGTACAAGCTACGCCCTCACATGGGTCTACCAGGTCGATCCTACGCGAGCAGCCTGTTGCGGCGTTCATCGGGTTCTCATGGGGCCCCCCAATCGACGCATTTGACAAGAAGACGTCGCCGAGTCCTCAGCATCGCGCGAACATCAGCACCCCACGTCCTCTGCAGCACTTGTTCGCGCCTCCCACGCCCTTTGGTCAGCTCCCCTCGAACGTCCAAAGCACCCCTGTTGGCCCACGCTACCCCTTCGCAACGCCCGTGCGACCGAACGCGCTTACTCCGTTCCAGACCCTCCCTCGCGCCAGCACCGTCCGTCGCACGGTACAACGGCGTGCCGTGTCGGACCGCGAAGCCATGAAGCAGCTGGTGGACTGCGTTGGGATGAGCGCGCGGAAGAAAGTTCTCGAGAGCGGTCGGAAGCCGCGTGTACTCCTCTCCGTGAGCCGCTCTGGGACGCTGAAGGAGCTGCGGTTCGACCGCTCTGTTGCCGTCGTCGGGGACGGTGGCGTGTCTTTCCACGAGCAGGGCTCACAGTCGCATTCCGACAGCGTACTTGGCGCCTCCCTCTCGTCTGCATCATCGCGCGCGTCCGGTCCCGGCGGCGGCGCAAGCAACAGCGCGACCGGCTTGACGCAGGAGATTCTCGTCGGAGACCTCAGCTCTGACCTGGACTCTGACGTGCCGCCTAGTCCCAGTCCCACGCCCCGACCAGGCTCCGCGATGTCCATCCTATCCCGCAGGAGCCAAACACCGACCGGGTCGTACTTCCTGCGCAGCGGTCAGAGCGGCAGCTTGAAACCAGGGGAGGACAGCAAGCGTCCAATCTCGCCCTCCGTCGTGGAATCCGAGACCCCGCGCGCGCAGCCGTACGAAGACAAGAGCTCTGTCGCCCCCGCTGGCGATGAAGATTTCTCGTACGAGTACCTCGAGCAGATGGAGAGGAAGTACAAGCGTCTGATGAGCGATATTGCGGTCGTGGAGGGCCGCTTGGATGAAGTGTCGAGTCTGATGCGGAATGGGAAGTAACTTATACTACTAACCGATGTACTGAACCTTGTGGCCGTTAGACTAGCTGGCATTTATCTGCATGTCCTTGTAGCGATACGAGCTGCTGTGCGCGGCGGGGCATGATGGAGGCCCGCGTCAAGGCGGACCGGCTAAATCCGAAAATCAAGGACTGCGCAATCGCGATATCGATTTCCTCTCTATCCAGCACCTTCACGACGCACGTAACACTGAGGATTATTCAGCCTGAGTAATAGGGTCGTCGGTGAATTCCTTCCTTGCCATGATGTCTACTAGTACATCGTCACTGACAGCTCAAGTTGTCAGAAATCATGCCGCTTCCTCGTCTTCCCGGAGAGATTGTGGACGCGATAATAGCGGCCGTGTGGCCTGACGCGCAGACTCTGCTCACTTGCGCTTTGGTCTGTAGCGACTGGCTCCCCGCGAGCCGCCACCAGCTCTTCCACAGACTGGTGATCTCTGACCCCACAGGGTACGACAAGTTGGTCACCCGTGTCCTACACGAACCCACTCTTCAGCCGTGCCTTCAATCGGTTCGCATAGTGGAGATATTTGAGCTGCGCCCCATAGACGAATACCGCTATTCTCCTACGCCTGCAGACGAGCAACTAGGACGATTCTTCTTCCATCACTTTGCGGGTTACCTGCCCAATGTAGTGTCATTGACGATGCATTGCGTGGACTGGGCCAAATGCCCCCCGCATCCAACTGCGCCCGCTATGCTTCTCCTATACCCTGCCATCCGGGAATTGCGGCTCTACGATTGTTCCTTCCCGTCTTTCGGGACTTTGCGTCGCATGATTGCATCGCTCCCTGGGCTCACAGACTTGAACTTCCTCTCCGTCAGATTTCCGCATCGCTCTTGGGCAATTCCGAAGGTTGCGTACCCACAGACGCGGCCAAAGCTGCAGAAACTGACCTTCGGAGGGACACAGGAGGGAGACGAAGTGTGCGTCCGCGGATGCCTGCAGTGGCTGTCCGTGACGCCGTCAGCGTCCTCCATCTTCTTTCTCCACTTAACTGGTGCTCCGCCGTCTATTCTTCATGCAATGGAGATGATGGCCGGAATGACGCACATTTTTGCCGCTTCCGTGAGATCGTTGTTTCTCGATGTCATGCTCGGTGTGTATCAAGTTCCTCCGTGTCGCTGTCGATGTCCTCTTACATCGCGTCGGACCGTGGACAGATGGCTTCGATTTACTATCTGATTTCGCTCATCTCGACTCACTCACCATCAACATCAACCATGAACGTCATGGCGCTGTCAACTGGCGGGCGGTTTCGTCAATGCTGGATGCCATAGCTGCGCGCCTCCGAATCCTCGATGTACAATTCTTCCAAACCTACCGCCGACGGCGTGACGAATCGCTCTCTTCCTGTGCCAAACGTCACGAGTTTGCATATGGCGACCAGCTAGAGGCCTTGGATCCGATCCTGGAACAGAAGCGCTTCGAGTGCTTGGAACTTGTAGCGTTCTCCATCGAGTTCTTGATCTTGCCGAACTTCCCCGAGGAGCTCGAACCGACTCTGACATGGGAGGAATTGGTTGAAACTGTCGAGAAACGACTCCCCAAGTTGTCCGCTCGCAAGATCATCCGCGTTAACTGTAGCAAACGCAGGTCGACAATGCCTGACCTGGACTCGGAGTGATTGTGGACATAGGCGGTGAGCTGCATTATCTCCTGATGCTTCCACCCCCGATGCTCATGTCTGGGCTGAGATAGCAATTGATCACAGCATCGCGGACGGTTGGGATGGACTCGTATTCTCAGGAAGAAGCAGGGAGGAATGATCCACGTGCCGCGCGGCGCGAATTGCCGAGGTTGAGTTCTAGAATTCCTCAGCCAAGTACCTTCTTACGCTCACCGCCCGGCAGTCTCTTCGCGATGATGTTGTGGAACATGTCCCCCCCTCCAACTGATCTCTCTACGCGCCCATGCGCCAGGGTCTCCTTGTAGTTCAAATTGGTCTCGTATCTTCAGCTCGTTCTTACACTGCCCTGTCCGCTACTTGCTGCGGGCAGTTGGATGCGCGATCCTGCGCCCCGCCGGCGTCCAAATAAATCTCGATACGACCCTGCGCCGTCATTCGTCGCTTTGTGCATTGGTATGTCCACGCGCATCAGCATGTCGCGAAGACATGCTGGAGCCGGTGCATCCCCGCTCCCATGCAATTTGGTCGCGGAGGATAACAGAATGCACGGCCCTGTTGGAACCAGTGGGTCGGATGCGAGCGAATCAGGGAGCCGTTCTCCAGCGCGGATCCCTCCATTGGGGTGCTGCCATTGTCCCTTATGTCGTCGACGCCCGTACTCTTGTGCGGCGCCCGGCACTGACTCCGTGTCTTTGCAATCCTCGATTCGGAGCCCGCAGCGCTCCTTGCCATTGTCACCTGCTGAGTACCTTCTCACCGGACTCCTTGCGGGTGTGCTTTCGAGATCTTTGCTTTCAGGTGCAAGGCGTACCGCGTGTGCAGAGATACTTAACCTATCAGACTGACAATTGTAGGGCTCAATGGCTATAAGGAGACCTCCTAGTAGCCCCGACTTCCGAGGGGACTAGGGGCCGAACTTCGCGCTGCATCCTAACCAGGAAGAGGTATCTCACACGGAGCCGCCGAGAAGCGGTAAGACGTCCCGAGACCCTCACAGGAAATTCAGGGTGAGTTTACCAATTGTTGTTCCTACGCTGAAGGGTCCAATGTGAAGAGCTCTCCCTCGAAGCAATGGAGCTCGTGCGTCTCTTGTGGCATGGTTTCTGTTGGGAAGAGCTGATCCGCGACACGAGGATGTCGCGGATACAAGGGAAGCAGAAATTCTACGCTTGTGAGAAAGGCACGGTGTGATGCTCTGACTTTGTTGGTCAGTGGCGTCTAGTTGTCTCCGAACATAGCAACTTTTGCCATCTACAGACAAGCAGCCTGCTCCACGCGTGCTATGTGTGAGGACGCAGCTCAATCCAGGTTGTCCAGTGACATTGGCTTGAGAGTCCTGAGCTACCTACTGTACTTGATCAGCACACAAAGATCATCAGGACTGCCGGAGTACGTACACTCTCTCCGAAACCCTCATCCAGCGCTCTCATTATGTAGCACTGGAATACCATTGCCTCGCATAGCGCGACCAATGTTGCACAAGAGCTCGAATAGATACTTGAACCCCGGATTGCCTGCTGGGCAGCTCCAACGACAGGGTACGTTGTCCGATGCGCATCATGTATGTCTTCTCGTATCGCGCATAATTCGTGAGTTCGGTTCTGGCCATCTCCGCACAAGAGAATTGGACGTTATGGCCGTAAGGAGCTGCAAGGACTGACTCACCCTACATTCTGATGGGATCACCATGGCCCTTCGTATGCTGAAGGGTCCAGTGCGAAGGGACCCCGCGCGGCGCGCGCCTGCTGCAATACCTTTTCGGTTGGGAACGGCTGTTCCGCTCGGACATGAGAATCATCCGAATACAAGGCGAGAAGCAGCTCCAGACGTGCGGCAACACGGCACCCGTTCGTTCTGTGAATTCGTTGAACAGGTGCGCAGTTGTCTCCGCACACAGAGAAAAATTCCCTGATCCACGTGTGGTGTGTGCGAAGGGGCGGCTGAATCGAGGGAGACAATGAAGACTGAGTCGGTGTGACCATTCTGACTGCGCTTCGACAGCGACAGCAACGAAAAGCTTGTTCTGGTTTACCGCCTTGCTTCATCGCCCTTTCGTTCCCGCCGCGAGAGCATCCACCTCACCACAACTCCTCCAATCATTCGCCGTCATGTACAGAGGCCCCAAGCAGACCATTCCAAAGTCTCTGCTGATCGGATCGAAGAGACGGGTATGTTTCAGTCTATAACTTGGCGATCTAAAGCAAGGCGACTTACCGTCGTGTCCCTCCAGTTCCTGCAGTACATGCCGCACTGGGGAACCAAATACCACCAAATTCATCGAGAGGATGATGACGACCACGTCGAAGTCGTTATGCCCCCCACATACCATGTTTTCAGGGTAGAGCAGCCGATCACTCGAGGGTGCGGAGTCGAGGTGCTGCAGGACATCAACACGGCGGTGAGTAGTCCTCTCCCGATCGGAAGTCATCAACAATATTGAGCTGGTCGTGGGTGTAGAGCGCGCCGGAGCCTCACCATGAAGTTGCCGCGGTCAAGTTATTCCCCAGCCTCGCCCATCCTAACGGTGTCTCAATCATCTCGCCAATGACCGCGCCCTCCCACATCGCTCACGATCGGGAGGTAGCGGGCGCACATCACGAAGTCCCGGCTTCCCGGCTTCACTCACCATTCGCACCGGTCGAGAGCCACTCCCTCATTTCGCCGTCCAGCGCCGACTCCATGGACGTTGATCCTGACGCAGGAAGATGTTTCGACCTCTCAGGCAGCGGCCAAGGATTAGGAGCTACCTTTCCTATGGACCTACCCGGATGTGAACATCCTATCCGAACCCTCCACGAAGTCGCGTCTGTCGATGGCGATGAGCGGGCCAGGGCCGCGACAGCCTTGACCGGCTTCGTGCCTGGAACACCTGCGCCGAACGCAAACGTCTTCAGCAGTACGGTGCCCCCGACAGGCCATGCCTTGGTGGCGAACCACGGCTACCCTAGTCGTTCCATCGCCGAGCCTAGCAGCGGCATGGAGGGCCTAGAAGTCGATGCGCTTACCGGTGGTACTATGTATGAGACCGACCAGAATGTCGACCATCAGTGCGATCTCCCGCAAGAGGATTTCGCGAAGCTGGTCAATGAAATCGCCGAGGCCTTAGAGACGCATGTGGGCATCGCCTGAACGCCGCCACTCGTTGCCTGACCCACCTCTTTCCTCTCTATGGCACTCGCGCCCTCGCTTGTCTATCGGCCATATCTCGACGTGTCCCATGTTTCCGCCCCACATTCCCTGTTCCGCCTTACATGAGTCCCTACGCCCAATTTTATGCGATCATATTAACCTTTTGTAACGCATGCGAGCTTGCAATGTAGTAGAAAATACATACCGACTTGGATCGGATCCGGAGCAACTTGCTGAGATGCCAGGTGTTGAGATTTGGTGACACACGTGGGGTAGCTAGGGGTCAGAAAAAGCGTAACAATTGCTTGTTCTAGTCTCCGTAGCTGACCATACACGTGTATTGCTTGTTCTAGCCCATAGCAAACCATCCCGCTGGCAGCGCGAGGTGAGCATGCTCAGAGTCTGTCCGGGACTCGGAGAGAATCGGAGTCAGTGACCCTCGCCACGTGTACTGATGGAGGGCGTTTCATGAGCGTCTAGTCTTCCGTAATAGGATGCCTAGTGACTCCAGTCTTTGCACACCGTGGCTCCAGATTGTGAGTGTGTTTGCCAGTGCTCAGTTCCTACGACACCTCCAATCAAAGATGGTCCTGGAACAGTGGCAAGACGCCAGATAAGAGATCTGTTCGTCCGAACAAATCATCTGCCATGGCCTCACCGCCCTGAGTGAGCTTTCATGTACAACAGTCAGTACTCCAACTTCCCGATATGATACGAAGAAGTACAGACAGGTACGATCCAGGCTCATCAATTGTAAGTACTCACCACAACCTGTTGCTCCAATTGCTCAGGTCTCAATATCCAATATCGGCCGGCCAATTGTCAATGAAGTCTAGACCTGCTAGTACATCGCCACGCAGGCCTCATGGACCTCACATGTCACATCTAAGCGATCCTCCCGTTCTAAATGCCACCGCAGTGGACCGACTGCCCACGGTACTGATCGGCTTGGTCAAAGGTTTGAGTTTTCCTTCGCTAGAACGCGTCGGAGTTCTATTCGGGTCAGCACATGGATTCTCCTCGTTGCCTCGTTCGGTAAAATGCCGATACCAGGGGCGAAGATCAGGCTACCCCTGCCTCGAGGCAAGCGGGATGGTTCGTCTGTTGGTTAACCAGCCACCGACTGAGAGCGCGTTCCCACTCCTATCGGATCCTATGCTGTGAAGGTGTCCGCGTAGGCTGGAACTGTGGATAATGCGCGTCATGACCGCACCTCGTATGCTTCCTGATACGCCAGGCTGATACGCACAACTGTTGTTGTTCGAAACTAAGCGCCGGTATGATTCGTTGCCTGGAGCGTATTGTTAATACCACGGGGACATAGCCTCGATACTGATCCTCTACCTTGATGTTCCAACAATCCGCTGACGGTGATGATCGTCGACTATGAAAGCGCGCGTGGGTTGTATATCCAAGATGGGACACTTCCTGCGGAACGGACCCCGTTGGAGCAGCTCACGAGGAACACAAGAAGCTGCCAAGTGGGATCACAGCCTGCGGCGAGCGGCGGAGCTCGGTTTATATCGCTAACGCTCGCAAACCGTGAGCGACATTCCTAAATGAGCCCTGTCAGTGAGAGACATGTACCCGAATTTGTCTTACCTGGATATCCTGTCCCTTCAGAGGATACGACTGGATATCAGAAAGTACCATGCAATCTAGGGCGGTAGTATATCCCCAGTGCCAGGGGTGCTCTTCTCCTCCAACCTGTGCAGAGCTGTGTCGGCTGACTGTGCTCTACGTGGATCCCCAGTATGCGGGATAAGTTTTGTTTCCCTTTCCGACCCTTGCAGTCCGACCTAAGACCTGGGCGCGAGCGACTCATGCAACTGCCGCAACAGAAAGTCTATAGGATGAACTGGTTCGCGATAATCAGTATGCACCGGTTGCGTGTCGTGACTCTCATCGGCAGCCTCATCGCACATTACCTTATTACGTTGACTATGCTATGAATGAGCTCTATCGTACCATGAACATGGATACTGAGCCTGTGTCGTAACGTTGGACATGTATAGCATGAAAGGGACGTAGGACAGACGTGAGCAATTAAGGGGTATAGGGTAGCAATGTATTCACAAATAAGGGGATAATGTTAGTATGTACAAAGAAAAAGAATCGCCAGCGCGAAGAATAAAGCGTCCCGACACGGCATCCGCGCCAAATAGATAGGCAGCAAGTGAAAAGAAGAAAGAGCGACGCAGGCGGCCAGCGCAGAGCTACGCACTCAGAAAGGAGGTATAGAGGTAGACGCGAGAGCAAAGATAGCAACTGTCCTTTTGTCATGATCACAGCCGGAGCCAGGAGGGAAGGGTATAGGCCACAACAAGCCGAGGAAGCACTTCGGAGTTAGGCAGAGGTGCCGCGGCGCCGGGAGAGGAGAGCTCAGTATCCAGGCGGGCGACCAGCTTGAGCCGAGTATCCAGGAGCGGAAGGTCCGGCGGCCCGCTCGGTGTGGGTACTGCTCTGCGACATGTCTTGGGAAGATCCAAAGTGGGCGTCAGAGAAGGCGAAGACGTCCTGCGAGGACCCAAAGAGCTCGCTCGGGAAGAACAGCTCGGGCACTGCGATCCCGTGTGTGTGGTGAGGGACGTCAATCAGGACACACACGACATCGATTACGTACCCGAACTGCTCGTTTGGGCGTAATGCCTGGATCCGAACGGGCTCGGGCCATGGCCATGGGTGCCGGGCGCCGTGATCACCGTGTGTGGTTGTGCAGCGGTGACCGGATCCCAGAAGACGTCACCCACAGGCATGTCGGGCGTGAGCGGAGGGAGTTCTGCGGGGTCTGCGGGTGGGAATCAGGATCAGCATCGACAAGATGGGATGCCTTGGAGGTAATGCTATTGCTTACCTGAGGGTCCGATGAGTGGTGAGAACTCCTGCCCTGCCCAATCCATGTACGGAGAGGGGTCAGACTGCACGCTTGGGGGTATACTGACGCCACGCATCGAGCTTGGGGTGAGTGCTGCAGGAGAGGGGTAGTGCCAAGACGAAGTGTCAGTAGGCGACGGTTCCGGCAGCTCGTAAGATCCAGGTCTATGGTGGTGGAACGTGTGCGGAGACATCAACGGCAGAGAACCGGTGGACATCGCGCCGAACTGGCTAGGGGACAGCGTTGGAGGGGTATATTGTCCGCGGCCAACGCCCGGGGATCCGGGCGTCTGGGGACCGTATCCTGGATAGCCTGGATAGGAAACCGGGGAGACAGCGAGATGGTGGTCGGGCGGAGGGCGATGATAGCCAGTAGGCATGTGCATCCCTCGCGGCCACGAACTGGGTTCGCCGACGGGGGAGCACGGATCCGAGCGCACGAGCGTACTGCTGGACCGGCTTCGAGTGTAAGTTCCGCCCGCAGCCTGCGTCGTCTCAGTCGGGTTGCTGCGTGTCGGACGATGGCCAGCAGATTGACGTGGTCGCCTGGAAGGGCCCGCTTGTGCGGCCGCGGGCTCCGCCTCGAGGCGGCCTGCTCGCGCCGAGGGAGATGAGGCTAGGTTGTTGTGTGCACCCATACTCGGGCGCTGCTCACCCTGGCGTGACGTACCGGCGGCGTCCCTCGCACGTCGTCCACTTGCACGCAATGGCATTGGAGCGGAGATCCGCCGCTGAACGGACGCGCCCTCTTGAGCAGCAGGCGGGGGATGTGGAGCGACTCTGAACGTTTGATGCGACCCGCCCACGGGGGGCGCTTGGGTGGGCTCTAGTTGAAATTCGCTTTGAAAGGTGTCTTGCGGACCCGGCCCATCTTTCGGCCTGCCAAACCAACGACGCGCCTGCGGTGATGCGGAACATTATTAGTGATGCGACGAATCAGTATCGACTGGTCCCGTACAGTTGGGTGGACATCACCTACGGGTCGCCTTCTTGCCATGGTTGCTTAAGCTTGATGCGCTCCGGGGGCGTGTTCAGTAGGGCGGGAGAGGACGGAGGGGGCGGGGTAGTTGGGAGTTAGAGGCTCGGTCGACGGCTGCTTTTATTGCGCCTCTCGCAAAACGCCGCGTCCGCACATGACGAACGGTACAGGTTGTCCAGCATTCTCGGCTGGTGCCCCACATACGGGTCCTATGGGCAGTCCCCCATCCAACCGAGCATGCGAAGATCCAACGCAACGATTGCTGACGCCTGGCACAGCTTCCGTTCTCGGTAAGCCATCCGTTGGAACGGGAACGGCAATTTACCGTTCGGGTGCGCACAGCGTCGCCGGCTGCCCGGACTCGTGCGGCCAGGAAAATGTCAGCGTCGGGGCACCGGAGCAGGGGATGGCTAACACTGGGCATGGGCGCCGCCAGCGTCCGTCCAGGCGCACAGCCTCGCACATGACAAGCATATGCCTGGTGCCATCACACCGCACTCAAACGTTCGGCCCACTCGTCATCCTGAATGGCAAGTGACATCTGCGAGGGCGGGATGCCCATCGCCCACTCGATGTGTGCATGGTCTTGGCCCCTCGTTCAGCGCTGCAATTACCGCAGCCCAATTTTCCATTCTGTACAGCACCCATCGTACATCGAGGAACCGGCCGTATCGCGCGCGGGGTAGCATAGCCCCCACTTAAGACATATTGGGTGCGTGGAAGATGAGATGAGACATTGACAAAGTACCTCCGTGTCCGTGACGCGGGCTTACGGAAGCAACCGACGCTGACGATGCATGGAAAAAGGCACTCACACGACACGGTTCCGCTTCGTTGGAAGACTGGCTGACCACTACCAGTGCGGAGATCAAGAACAGATCCGACTGATTCCGAAATCACGACGGCACGAAACAGAGTTTGCAGTACACGTCAGTGCCTGTGAGATAGGGGTAGAGGGTCTAGGCAAGAAGGATCGATTGAGTCTTCGCGACGTGGCCCAAATGACGGATACCTTGCAGCGCGTGTAGACCGGCGGTCGAACCTGTGACTATTGGGCCGCGGAGTTGATGCGCATGCTGAGCGTGCTGTAATTACGGTCATCTTCGCGGGCGCAACTCGCACAGCGATCGCCTGGTGGGCCTCGATGTCATGAACAGACATATTCGCGGGCCAATCGCGGGCAGGCGTTTATCGGACCCGTCTGCGTGAGAGCTCCGATGAAATGGAGAGAGGCGGCAGTGAACGTCCGGGATCCCATTCAAAGAGCTCGACGTGTTACGAAGATGCTGGCAAGCTGTCATCGCGTGGCAATCAAGATGAATACCGAGTGACTTACGAGCGAGCAGTCAGGCTATGGTGGTCTACTCATAGCCAAGCCTGCGCTTTTCTTCGCGATCCTTCTCCAATGTATCAACCTCGTCTTCAGCGTCTCTAATCGTCTCGTCCCACGACACGAACAGTTCCGAGAGGGTATCAACCTGGAGTACAAGATTAGACTGATACATGTGTGCGGCGGATGCTGCGAACTCACATTGGTCGCATAATGATCCATTAGGAGCGCTATGCGCTTCTCCAGATCGGCCGCCATCCGGAGGTCTTCATCGTGTGCCTTGAGCAACGCCTCTAGGCGTGGTTGCAGCGCTTCGTAGTCGCCTAGTTTGCCAGCCCCAGTAACGCCCTTGCCCTCCAATGCGCTGATTTCGCGTAGGTCGCGCTCAGCGGCGCGGATATCCGGCTCCATCTCAGTCAGGAACGCGTCGAGCTCGGTCGAAGACATGTTCTCATACGTTGGCGGATTTAGAGTGCCCGAGAGCGCGAAGGCGGGTGTCAACATGTGCGCATACTGCTCATCTGGAACAAAGTCGTTAGGTCACAGACGGGGCGGGATGTAATCGTAGGTTGTATATGGATGGCCAAGAGGTTGGCGGAAGCTATTGTCTCCAGGGACTCAGAGCGGCGGGCAGCCCACAGACTGCTAGCGGGATTATTGGCAATCCTCGGGAGGACGTTGTTCTTCGGGTGCGTGGTGCGGCGGGCCCGCAGCTCAAGGATCGTCCCGGGACGCGAGCGATCCATCCAACACAACCTAGATGATGGGGAGTTGAAAGCTCACATCGGTCCATGAAACGTTTCAGCGCATCGTTGCTCTGCGCCACTGCGTCCAGTCTGCGCTGCAGATCCTCCGCACGGCGGGTCAGGGTCTCGCCATCCTTGAGCTTGTCCACTTTGGGCACGGGTTTGGCTCCATGCTCGTCGTGTTTCGCACCAAGCAGGAGCGTTTCAAGCCATCGCAGCCGCAGCTCCAAAGAAAGAATGGGCGAGATTGCGGGGGGCTTGACCTCCGGCGGCTTCTCCTCGTCGGCATCATCGAGGTCGCTGAAGCTGACGGGAGCGTTGCCGCCAGGATGGGGAGGCGGTGACGAGGGCGGGGTAGAGGACGAGAGGTGTCGCTGTCGCTGGACGTCGCCGAGGAACACGCTACCAATCGCTGACATGTTGAGGTCGTTGATATGCAATTCGTCGGGAGATGGCAGCGAGCGAGGGCAGCGAGGGAGCAAGAGGCGGACAATGGCGGTGAGCACAATGGCGCCCTTGGCGGTGGGCCCCGGACCCAAAGCGCGCGTGTGGCACCGGCGCTTCCATCGCTGTCGCTTCCAGACGCGTCCCGCCACAGACTCTGACCACACCTCCTTCCTCCACAACCACCACCACTCCCGACCCCGCCGCGCAGCCATGTCGTACGTCTCTCACCGCCTTGCGCTCCCGCCAGCATTAACGCGTCTTCTCCGCCAGAGAGTCAGCGAAGCCTACAGCCACACCCGACCAGCCTGCGGTGTCACTCGAGGAGACGATAGAACTCGCCAAACGCGCCTTCGCGCTCAAGAAGTACGAGCAGGCTGTGGAGCACTACGCCTCTGCCCTTGAGCTTCTGTGAGTGACACGTCTGCGGCGCGTATGCCACGCGTTCTGACCGCGCACCACGCGACAGCACAAAGAAGCACGGCGACAGGGCTCCCGAGACCGCGGACCTCTACTTTGCATATGGCAAGGCGCTGCTGGAGAACGCGATCGCCCAAAGTGGAGTGCTGGGCAAGGCAGAGCCGGATGACTCGTTTGATGAGGACCAAGGTGTGTGCTGTCAACCATGGTTCCGTGCACCTATTCTCAACGTTGCTGCCACATGTATCCCGAAAGACGCGAGCAAGAGTGGAGCATTCCTGTCCTTCTCCGGAGATGGAGATGACGAGGCCGTCGATCTGTTTGCGGACGCCCAAAAGGCGGTGGAAGAAGCAGAGGCCGAGGAGGAGCAGGAGGAGGTTGATGAGGGGGATGTCGAGGACGACTTCAACGCCGCCTGGGAAGTGCTCGAGGTCGCGCGGGCTATCTACGAGAAGCAGCAGGACGAATCTGACGAGATCAAGCTCAAACTAGCAGACGTTTTCATCACGCTCGGGGATGTGTCTCTAGAGACAGGTGCGCACCCTTTCCCCGACGCGTTCCATGCGTGCTCACCACTTCCCTACAGAGAAGTTCGACCAGGCCATCACAGACTACAGTGCAGGCCTCGCGCTCAAGACCGATCTCCTTCCCCTCTCCTCGCGCCAGATCGCGGAAGCCCACTACAAGCTGAGCATAGTGCTGGACCTCACCTCGGGCCGACTCGGCGACTCGATTACCCACGCTGAACGCGCGCTGGATAGCGTCGAGGCCCGACTAGCCGAACTGCGCGCTGCATTGAGCGGTCAGGGCTTCGTCAAGCCTGAGTCCTCTGGCAAGAAGGAAGATGCCAAAGGCAAAGGCAAGGCGACTGGGCCCGCGATCCTGGGTGACGATGCTATCTCTCTCATGTCAAAGAGCCAAATGGAAGCCGAGGAGAAGGAACTCCAGGGTCTAAGAGAAGATCTCGCCCTGAAGGTACGCACGGTCGGCTTCTTGATTTACATGCATTGCTCCCGCTGACTTTGACGTACAGGTCGAAGAGCTTAAGACATCGCCAAACGAGCCGGCAGAGTCTGCACCGGCGTTGGCAGCCAAAGCCTTGGACCAGGAGCTCAATGCGCCGTCCGTAGCACCTGCGGCCAGCGGACAGGCTCAAGTTCACGATCTCACAGGTCTTGTGAAGAAGAAAAAGAAGAACACTGACACCGATGGGGCACCTTCTGCCAATGGCACCGCTAAGCGCAAGGCGGAAGATGAGTGTGCAGACCCACACTCCGAAAAGAAGGCAAAGCTGGATGAGGCGGCCTCATGACATTGGCTATACATATTCCGGACTACGCTGTCTCCCCGTCCTAGCATCTGTATCGATAATTTCCGCATGTTCTTTCATGTCTTTCCTAATACACTGCTCTGTTGGATCCTAGACTGACATCCAGACAAGTGATCTTCAAAACAGCACAGCCGACGCGTCGATCCTTCTATGTTTGTACTGCTTCTTGCCCTCGCCGACCCCAAACTCGCCCACCACATGGCCCTGCTCCCCCTTGCTCCGCATCATGTACTTGTATGTGACAAGCCCCTCCAGACCGACCGGTCCCCTTGCGTGTATGCGACCGGTGCTAATGCCGACCTCTGTGCCGAACCCGTATCTGAATCCGTCCGCGAACCGCGTGCTCGCGTTCACGAACGTCCCCGCAGAGTCCACGCCCCGGCAGAACGTCGACGCGGCGGCCTCGTCCTCGGTGACGATGCTGTCCGTGTGGTGCGACGAGTGCGCGTTGATATGGCTGATCGCGGCCTGGAGCGAGGGCACGGTGAGCACTGACAGAGTCAAGCTGAGGTGCTCCGTCGTGTAAGCTTCTGGGGTCGCCGGCTCAACGTGTGTGGCGAGCTTCGACGGGGCCGGGGACAGCCCTTGGAGCACCGCGAGCGAGGGCCGATCGCAGAGCAGCTTCACGTCTGCGGCGAGCAGCGCCTGCGCGATCTCCGGCCAAATGGTGGACAGGACGGCCTCGTGCAAGACAAGCGTCTCGGCTGCGTTGCACGCCGCGGGGTAGTCGATCTGCAGCACACGCAAAACGTCAATTGCTGCGCGAGAGAAGAAGGACGGCCAGGAAAGGAACGTTTAGCCACCTTGGAGTCCACCACGACGCGCACGGCCTTGCGCGCGTCCGCGGCAGCGTCGACGTACACGGCGCAGAGCCCGTCCGCGTGGCCCATGACGGGGATGCGCGTGTTGTTCTGGATGTTGCGGACGAGGCTGTTGCTGCCGCGCGGGATGACGAGGTCGATGTACTGGTCGAGCGCGAGCAGCGCGGAGACCTCCGCGCGCGTCTGGATCGTCTGGATGTAGCTGGACGAGATCGCCGTCTTGGAGAGCGCGTTCTGGATCGCTTGCGAGAGCAGCCGCGTCGTCTCGTTTGACTCCTTACCGCCTTTTAGGATCGCGGCATTGCCTGTCGAAGAATCATGTGTGTGATCAGCGCTGCGACGTCCTCGATCGGTCGACGCGGAGGACGCCAGGCGCACCGGATTTGATCGCGAGCGAGGCGATGTTGACGACGACCTCCGGACGCGCCTCGAATATGACGAGCAGCACGCCGATCGGACACGACACGCGGTAGAGCTCCAGGTTGTCGTCCAGCTCGGAGGCGTAAGTGACGATCCCATTCGGATCAGGGAGTGCGGCGACGTCCGTGACTCCCTGCAGCATGGAGTCCCATTTGTCGCCCTTGTTGAGATCAAGCCTCTTGAGGAGAGAAGTGGACATCCGGCCTGCATCGACCTCCTTTTGTGCAGCCTGCGCGGTCATATAGACTTCAGTCAGTGAACTCTCATCCATAAGTGGCGGACTCACCTC
The DNA here is from genome assembly GCA_022605405.1 of Earliella scabrosa. NCBI lineage: Eukaryota > Fungi > Basidiomycota > Agaricomycetes > Polyporales > Polyporaceae > Earliella > Earliella scabrosa. The sequence goes on along the minus strand of JABYQQ010000004.1, from coordinate 1,622,370 downwards.
AAGATCTAGGCGGTTAGCTGCGAGAATGGCGTCTTTCGCCGCCTCGAGCTCCTTGCGGATTTCCTGGAGAGCATTGATTCGCTCTGAGGAGGGTATTAGCTGCGACGCCTCAAAGGCCGCCTTTGCGGCCCTTGCTATGTTTTCAGCGACGTTCTCAGCCATCGCGAGTGATCAAAGTCAGGAGAAACAACTTGGACTCGACTCTTCCCAGCGTGAACCTTCCAACGTGACTAAGCGCCCTGCCGAGTCAATCGGGCAGGGCGTCTCGCTCGGATTACTCCTCCAATCGCACCTTGAAGTGGACTCGACGTCCCGCCAACTACTTCCCCACATTAATACACCTATGGAAACGCAGTTAGAATGCCATCATACAACGTAGAGCGTATGGGTAAGAGACATCAGTAGTCTATCGCGCATGTGTGTCGGCGTCACCACCGGTCACCCATGTAAACAGAACACTCCCATGAACCGTAACGTCAAGGTGCCGAAGCTCGGGCTTACACGTTAGACCACGAACGAACCACAAGGTACTCAAGCAAGATGTGTATCCGGTCTACCCTTCCTCGTCTCAACTCCGATCCTCTGCTGCTCGTGCATCATCGGGAACCGCCCATGCCATACGCGGGCCACAGATTCTTCGTCTCCTGCAGCATCCATCTCCCTTCGGCCCGGAGAGTAAACGACCAACGTCGCCGCCCTTGGGAAGTCATGACGACAAAGTGCCGCCTCTACCGCGTGCCAATTGAGGTCGTCGAGCCCATCCTCAACAGCGGTGCGGGTGCCGAGGCTGCCACTGGCGTACTCCTCCTTAGTACGCTGGAAGCATATGCTGAATATGATGCGTAAGAGGGACGACGGCGGGTAACGGAGGAGCTCCCGGAAGAACCGAAGCTGGATGCGCGCCTCCGATATCGGTTCCTCGTCTGAACCTGTGGTGAGGTGGAACACAATATTCTTGATGGATGGGCACCGAGAAAGCCTGACGCAGCTCCAGCGCTCTTCGATCATCTCTACAGAGAAATGGTCAGCCACGGAGCCTCAAGTAGGTCGGCACTTCGCTTCAGGTTCGATGCTCACCTTCGGTCAGCGTCTCCCCAAGAAGAGACTCGGCGGGTCCCTTGAACGCGAACGCGAGCTCAAGGGTCTCGAGCTTCCGACACTTCGGGAGTGCTTCCCCTATCTGGGGGATATCCTCCCATCGCCACAGCACGTTGTCCAGGCGGAGGTGGACCAGGCAATCGGCGACGTATGTGTTCCTGATCAGCTCGACGAGCCCCTCGACGGGTATGTTCCTTGCGGTCAGATGACGCACACGAAGCGTGGGCGGGGCAGCGTTTCGGAACGTCATCGGCCCAGCCATGGCAGGCATCGGGAAGAAGCTCCCAATGTCGAAGTCCAAGTGACTGATGAAGCCGAACAGGCTAAGGAGACAGAATACAGCTTCCATCTCCGGTGCGCCCACCAGGAAGGTCCCAAATCGGACGACGCGTGCATGTACCATGCACTGGCCAGGTGTAGCGCGGGGCAAGGAAGCGACAGAGCACAGGACGAAGTGGATATTCTTCAGTCTTGGCTGGAGGGCCCGGAAGATGTTCGTCAGCTCGCCAAGATACGGCGAAAATACATATCCGTTGAACACGAGTTCCTGGATGTGTCGAGACGCGTTGGGAACCTCGATGAGGAAGAGGCAAAAATCGTCGAGGGAGCACTTGACGGGGCTGATGGTCACCGTCTTGAAGAGATGCCGACGAACTTGCGATAGCCAGTCCATGCAGACCATGGCGCAGTTCTGAAGAGTCTCTTTGTCGCTACGTAGTTGGTCGATGATGTGGATGTGGATATCGGCGGGAAGGGTTAGCGTGGGATCCTCAGTATCCGGACTCTCGGGCGATGTAGAGTCGCCCTGTGATAGATACCAATCATGAGCACTACTCAGGAGGCTCACCAATAGACGTATATCGCACCATCTTAGTTCAACTTGGCCGGGACGGGGCTGATGTATAATGCCTTGAGGATGTTCAGTGAGAAGCGAGGGCACCGACGAGACGTCCCACTCTCTGCTATAAGTACCGCGTTATCAGACGCGCGGCAATCGCACGCACTGTCAAGATCGCCAACTTGGAGCTTCCACCGGCAGTCCGCACAGCTGTGACACGAGGGTCGAGCCTAGTCCATGCTAGTTCGTGGCCACTAGTACTACAGCGTGAGAAGGTGGGTCGGTCCTTTCAAGCACCACCTGGTGGGTTGGTTCCGATGGGCTTCAATTCATAGCTAACATCATGGTCTCCGAAAAGGAAGCGGAAATCAATAAGTACAACATACATGGGGCTAAGGAACGTACACTACTTACCGCGTTGCGTAGGACTAGTGCTTGTATGCAAGAACGAAGCACGTGGGTCAGTTTAACGAAACTTCTACCAGTGCATCCGGAGTTATGCGTATGCGTGCAACCTTAGGGCCCCTGGTGAAAAATTCCTAAGTTTCCTAGGTGAGTTGCAATTTCTCCTCTCGCTAACTGACGTGGTACATCATCGAGTCGCCGTTACCAACAGTGGGTGGAGTACCTACTTAGTGTGGACCATGAAAGCCAGGGAAATGCTTGGAGGCGCGACTCAGAGCAAGGTACGTGAAGGGTTTTCGACTGGATATCAATAGGGAGAGCAGCAGTGATGGACGGTTGAATGTGCCAGATTCTGATTGTGTTGTGAGTGGTTGCGGTTCAAGTCGCATAGACGCCCGGAGGAGGGCGAGAGAGGCCAGGAGAGGCCCCGTGCCAGCACAACTTCATCATCTACCACAAACATGTCATTGAACGCAGCAATCCTTCTTTTGCTCTGCTCTGCGTATCTTCTATGCTATGAGCGACGCTCTCCGGAGGTCCTCCTCCAATCAGCACGCCGAGTACATCATCGAAGTAAAATCATTCGTGCGCAAGCCGTCAAAATAGACTGGGTGCATACCCTTCATGGAATCGTCACGATAGCCGGGAAGCTCACGGAGACATGACCACAACACATTGGAGCACACGGATCCAGTCATGAATCGCAGATTGCAATTTGACCAGTACGTCCCGAATTTCATCGTTCTTCCTTGAAGACTACTTCCAGACCATATGCCGACAAAGGCGCAATCCACCATGGAGTGCTATGTCTACATTATTCGAGCAATCTCAACAGTGTACTGTTTCTTTCAATCAAGTACTCCACGAGCGAGAGATTTTGATCAGTAACGATTGGTCTTCTTATGAGGCGTGACCGAACCCTTCGCATTCATGCTCGCTCTCAAGCGTCGGCGAGCCCAACTACCGTATTGTCGCTGTCCAGGCGTCAAGGTGCGTGGAGCCCTCTATCTTACATTACAAGTACGCGTGCGCGTGCGCTGACGCCAATCCAGACCCACGCGATCCGCTGTTCACACTACCGTGTTCGCGGTGTTAGCGTGAATCACTGTTCTCGTCGCAATAGACGTGTCTCGAGCCGAGAGGCCCTCCTGGGCATATAGATAGCTCTTGATGCTTGAGGTTATGGCAATCCATTGTCCCCACCGGACGGACGCGACGGGCATTCAACTCCCACTGATCCCACTGAGACCTGACGGATGCGCATCTACGGCCCGCACAGCGCCGGTTGACTTCATGCCAACCTGTACCAATAAAGGTCAAAATTCAAATTCCCTGTCTCCCGATACTTTCCCCCACTCTCTTAACTCTTCCCTTTGCTCAGTCAGGTCGATATGGACCCGGAACTAGCGAAGGCACTAGCTTCCCACCCAGTCTTCTCTCTGCCTTTGCAACCCCCTCCAGAAGGAGTCTCTCCGGCAGAGTATGAACGGCAAGGGGCGGAAGCTCTCCACGGCCCCTTCATCAAATTCCATGAAGAGCGATTGCTACCAGGTGAGCGCTGTTATGATGGAGCTGTTTATACTGTGCACTCTGGTGACCTATGCTTCCAGAGTCGCAATATGTTGTGGTGAATAAAGAGATACCGGTGCAGAACGGACAGATTGCCATTCGTGTCCTGCAACCTCTGGGCGACGATCACACCACTCATGACAATAATACTACGTATCCAGCACTTGTCTGGTTCCATGGTGGTGGTGAGCGCGTAACACTTGCAAGTCAGGAACCGTCACTTATATCTCCCACGCAGGCATGGCCGTCGGTGGCCTCTATTCGGACGACGTGCAGTTGAGGAGTGTCTGCGTCGAGCTGCAGCTCGTGATCATCAACGTTGACTACAGGTCTGTTGCACCTCCATGCACAGGAACCAGAACTTTCAACCCACTGACTGACCCTTTCTAGACTCGCACCTGAGCACAAGTTCCCGACAGCGTTCGAGGACTGCTATGCTGCTGTCAGATGGGTAAGTGTTGCGATTCCGCTCCGGTTCTGAGCTGAATCCACGTCCCCAGGTCATCGAAAACCATTCAGAGCTCAGGGTCGCCCTCGACAAAGGATTCCTCGTGGGCGGCGACTCCGCCGGAGCAAACCTCGCCGCCACGGTCGCGCTTCATGCGCGAGACGATCCATCTTTCAGATCGAGTGGGAAAGCAATCACCGGGCAGTACCTTCGCGAGCCGGCGGTCGTCCATCCCCTCCACGTACCAGACACGCACGCAGCAGAAATCCGCTCATTCGTAGAGAGCTGCGACACCGTGCTGCTCGATAGAGCCAAAGTCTTTCGCTACTTAGGTCAGCTCCATGGGCTATGCACCGATCCATACATATGACTGACTCGGGTCGTACCCAGACGCATACGCGCCCTCGCCCACCGACCCCCGCGCCGCAGTGCTTCACGCCACATCCCACATCGGGCTACCCCCGGCATTCATTCAAGTCAACGAGGTGGACGTGGTGCGAGACCATGGTGTGGTCTACGAGCGGGTCTTGCGCGAGGCCGGGGTGCCCACAAAGCTTGTCAGGTGCGCATCACAATCATACGTCGCGCTCACTGCGAGCTTGCTATCGTGTCGCTCGCAGATATCCCGGAGGCGCACATAGCTTCTTCTACTATTTCCCCGAGATATCCGCCTCCGCAAAGGTCGACCGCGATATGCGGGATGGGTTGAGGTGGCTCTTGAGCGGGTGCGGAGGAAAGCAAGTTGCATAGCATTCGAAAACAGAGTGTGGCCCAGAGATGTACCGAATGTAAGGAATGAATGGATATTGCCCCGTATGTACAGTGTTGTGCCAATTAGGAGGTGTCACGAATACAAGTAACGAGCGGCTGTGCGAGGTATGCGATCAATGTGATTATGCGACTGGTTCGCCTAGTAGAGAGCGACGGCGTCGATGACGACGTTGGGGGACTAGAACGGACGCAGACGACATTCAGTCAGTCCTGTGTTCAGTCGGCACACTCGAAGGGCAGGACACGTACCAGGTAAGCATCCCCACTCGAACCAGAGGCGACGTAGATATTCATCGTGTTCGAGCCAGCGACGAGGGTCCCAGAGGCTGCGACAAAGCCGCGCTCAGCACTCAGCTGGAAAGCCAACGCACCAACGCAGACACCAGTACTCACGGACGCTGTACGTATACTCGATATTGTTCCCGCGCCACGTCCCGCGCGTAACCCCACGGCTGTCGGGCTGGTTCGGTGCAGCCGGGGTCGAACTGCTCCAGCCATTCACGGTAATCGTCGGGCGGCCGCCCGCGAACGCGAGCGTCGTCGCGATCTTGACCGTGCGCGCGCCCGTCTGGCTCGACGTGAGGTTGAACTTGACCGCGACGGGCCCGACGGCCTTGAAGATCGCCATCGGGAAGTCGCCGACGGCGGAGGTGCCGACGGTGTAGGTGATCCCGGACCAGCTGCCCATGCGCGAGTCGGACGGGTGCATCGTCTCGATCTTGTTCGCGTTCTTGAACCCCGCGGGCGTGCCGTCAAACTCGCCGATCTGCCAGATGTACGTCGTCCGCTGCACGCGCGGGTTCAAGTTGCCACGAAGGTGAGTGTGAGGGGCGGATTATCTGCGGCTCGAAGAAGGGGAGGACGGGGACTTACGTCGTCGACGTGGGTGTCTGCTATGTTCGCGGTCACCGTCTGACCGGCGGTGACGGTGACGGAGGCCGTGCCGACCGCTAGCTCGCCCTTGTAGACTGCACCAGGCAAACAGTCAGCAATTGTATCCTCCCTGAGGACGAACGTCGTGAACTAACGCGTCTGTGTGTAGGTACCGGGCTTCATCTTTGGCGACGTGAACGAGCCAGACGAGTCCGCCTTGACCCAGTACTGAGCCGCCGAGTTGGACCAGCCGATGGTGATCTTGTCCGAGTAGCCGGAAGGGACGCCGGTCGTAGTGCCACGGACGTAGCCCCGGTTAGCGAAGGTAACGAGGCCGCTGGGGTTCAGTGCCTCCCAGAATGTCGTGTCTGTGCACCAGAGATAATCAGCTACGGCGAGGAGAGTCAGCGCACAGGCGTACCAAAGTCGGAGGATGGCTGGGAGCCGGAGGTGAACCAGAGGGCATAAGGGCCGTGCAGACCCTGGCGGAAGGCTGTGCGGAAAGAATTAGGGGCAACCCGAAGAGCTGGCAATCGCGCGAGCTCACATTCAGTCTGAGCGTGACCCGAGTTCTGTAAATCGCGAACATGAGCTGCTGCCGCATGGTACCGTAGTAGGGGAATAGACAGTCACCATATCTGCAAGACGCTCTGAGTACTGCGAGGTCAGACGGCGAATACCCGAAGATAGGACTCACAGAAGTAGAGCTCGGATTGATCGGCTGTAGGAAAAACACGCTGTCAGTCACCGACAAATCGAGCGATCAACCGGTCAGTCTGTACTTACCGCCCTGGAAGTCGATGTCGCTGCACAGACCCAAGTCAGCAGTGCCACCACAGGGAAGATCCATGGAGGCGTACCGGAAGAATGGTCCCCCGGAGCTACTCTCGTAGCCCACACGAGGAATGGTCATCCACGCAGCTCATAACGCGGAGGAGTCAGCGTACGTTTAAGTCACAGACACATTCAGGAGCATACCGATGCCGCTGCCAGTCACGCCATGAATCTGGTCTTCGATGAAGCGCTTGGAGGAGTAGACTGCCGATCCAGCCATCAGTCTCACGAACACGCATAAAGGAGCAGGTCTGACACTTCGACCGGGTTTGGCCATCGACGGTGAAGACGTCGCTGCCCTCGATCGCAGAGGACGCGCCATAGATAGTAGCTGCGGTCGGGCCATTGGGGAGGGCGGTCCGCTTGAGACGAGCAATGAAGCGCAGCTCGCCGACAGAGGGTTCCGCAGTGGTGCTGCGATGGAAGACCATTCGTCGGACCCCGCTAGTAACTCGGAGTGGGAGAAGACACGCACTAGGTTGCCATGTGAATCGCGGGAGTGTTGTACTGCGCGACGTACTGACAGAAAAAGTGTCGGTCAGATATTGGTACAAAGGAAGCAGAAGCGGGATGGATGCGCGCACGTACGTATTGCGTGAGCGTAGACGTCTTGCAGGTGATCATGATGTAGTTATTATTGTTGCCGGTACGCGTATTGCTGCAACTCGCGGAGCCCAGCCCGGAGCTCTTCAGTGCGCGTGATCAATACTGCCGAAGAAGACTGGAAATGTTCTTCGTACAATGTGGCTGCGCTTGCTCGAGTCCTGAGCCTCGATACCATTGAACTTCAGCGAGGTGATGTCGGCATTTGTCTTGTCAACTAGAAACAAAACGTCAACATGGACGTCTCGCTGTGAGATCATCGTGGCGGTGTCATACAACTCACCTGTGAAGACAAGCCCGGCGTTGGTGTCGACGGTCCACGAATTGCCCGACTCGGACAGCCCAAACGCCGCGAAAGTTGGTGTCACAGTGAGCGCCACCAGGAGGAAGAGCACTTTGAAGGCCTGGTCGAACAGCATTGCGACCGGCGCCCGAGAGAGGAGGGAAGACTTTGGTTGAACGATGTCGTCCGAGGAATCATGTCGCGCGCGAAATTATATGTTGCGCCTGCGCCGGGGGCGGGCCGCCTCAACAGAAGTTGCGAACGTCGGAGGAAGCGCATGATCCTCGCTAGACGGTTGTCATGCGCCCTTGTAAGCCCGTCGCCGGGGCTAAGCAGCCTAAGCTTCCCATGGCTGGGTCGGGCAATTCCCGGGAGGAGTGGATGAAATGGTGCAGGCGCGACCTGACAGGAACTTCAAGGAAGTGCACAGCGGAGACGGCCTGAGCAGTAAGTAGCTACAATTGCCCATTAGCCTGGATGGCCATGGTAGAGTTACAGAAGCTCTCTAGCTTCTCCTTGACGGCTGGGTCGTCTGAACTTGGTGAGGTCACCGACTGTGATTACCCGGGAACACTGCTTATAGATTCTTGCTTCGCTACTGACCTCGGAAGTCTGATCGCCGGCGGCGACTTCGGGTCCGATGGTACTTATTCAACGTTCAACCGGTGTACTTGCAGCTTGTTTCTTCCCGTCGTCTAAGTTTACATGCATTTCTGCCGCGTGTCTTGAACGCCGGATGCTACTTAAGTACTTGGGAAGGGCGAAGATCTGCCTAACCCACCGGCTCCACAAGGTGACCGCGCGGGCTCTTTGGTGAAGTTGCTTCGATGAATCAGTAGCAAGTACTAGTGCGGCCGTAGTTATATCGAGCGCGTGGATGGAGGTTTCAGGAAGAGCGGATCGAAAGAGCATAGACGCATGCTATCCAGTTCCAACCTGTTGAGTTCAAGCCTACTCTGAGCCTTGGCGCTTAGTACTGGTACGTATGGTTTATTTGTTCCGACCAAACAAAGCCGAATCCGGTATGTTTAGCGCTTGACTTGTTTATCGCAAGTTTGGGAGGAAACTCGCTGATCATGATCCATGACACGAAGTCTCGAATGCATCTCTATCTTCTCGCTTCACGCCTCGTCCACGCTGGCCAGACACATGCACAGTCGTTTGGTCTCATCGACAACACCGTTATCTGAGACGCAAGCGCGCGTAACGTGACGCCTGGACTCCGCCGGTAGCGATGCAGCTGGTGCCAGTGGGGAAAGGCAACGGCCTCGGCTGAGATTTGGAGCAGATTGGGTTCATTGTCCCCTATAGACTCCGACCCACGGGCTCTCTCATAACCGTACGTCCGTCCAGTCTTGCTTGACCCGCGACCGCCATCCCGCTGCATACATACACAAGCACGCAAGGCACGCCACTCGTCCCGAGTCCACTATCCTCAGAGTATACCCGTCTGAACGAGCCGACATGCCGCCCATTGTTCCCGCCACGGAAGACACGCTTGACCCCAACGCTCTCCGTGTCCTCATCACGGGCTGCGGGGTGAGTGGCATTCCTCGTTGAGTCACGTCTCTGATGCCCTCCTCCTTTCCAGCCTTTCGGCAAGTACAAGGAGAACCCGTCATGGCTCGCTGTGAAGCCTCTCCACAACACCATCCTCCATATCGATCCTCCTGAGCACCTCATCCTCCCGACTGATCAAGCAGCGATCATCACCGACGAGATGGAGGAGCGCCTCCGTCGTCCCCAGCAGATCCATATCACCACTCAAGAGATCCCCGTCTCCTACGAAGCCGTACTGAACACGGTCCCGGCCCTCCACGGTCGCTCTCCAGCGTCTCCGCGTCCGACTGATCCCCCACCTCCTCCTGCTGTGCCTCCCCCGCCTCCTCCGGCCAACGGCTACGACTTCATCTTTCACGTCGGCGTAGCCGGGCGCGGCCCACTCCGGATCGAGCGGATAAGCCACAAGAACGGATACAAGATGAAGGACGTCGACGGCCAATACGCACCCGTCGTGCACCTGCCGAAGCAGTACTCTGCCATCGAGAACGCCGAGGCGGAGCTCGCACTCATGGAGCGTACTCTGGAGCGCACGCTGATGGGCACGCCAGTGCCCCCACACGTCAGATCGCAGTTGGGACCGGAGGTTCCAGAGGTCGTCGATCTGCCCCCGCCTCCGAACCGTGGGTTTGGGAAGGGATACGAGAGCTCTCCGGACGAGCTCTCGACGGACGTTGATGTGCCGAAGCTTATCGTCCACCTGAAGGAGAACGGCGTCGACGTTCGTCCATTCTCTTGTAACCGTCACATCCCTCTGCTGATGCACGTCTGCTACCACAGGTCTATTCGTCCATGGACGCGGGCCACTATCTGTGCGACTTTATCTTCTACTGCTCGCTCGCGGAGGCGAAGAAGGGGATCTCGCCGCAAGACAAGTTCAAGGACCGCATCCCGCCGCTAAGACCCACGCCGGTGCTCTTCATGCACTGTCCCCCCGTCGACCAGCCGTTGAGTACGGAAAAGGTGACGGACGCGATCCAGCGAATAGTGCTCTGGGTCTGCAGTCGGTTGCACCAGCCGTGAGCGCTTCTCCTCCTTTCGCGCACGCCGTCGAGATGATCATCGTCCGCACCCCTTCCGACTTCGACCACCATGCGTATGCATGCATCTGCATCTCAAGCTCCGCCCATGCATCTCCCGTCTGATTCAGCTGTATGCCTTCCCTACCCCTGTTTCTCTAGTATGCTATTTGCCATTCAGCTCACACGATCCGGGTCCACGCGACTCGGTGCGAGCCCGAAGGCGCGCCACTCGCAACAGCGCGACGGTCCGCCAATACAGACGGTGGCCCACCCCCGATGTCATCCCACGCTTCGCGGAAGTCGACGATCGCGTGCCTCCTCCACCTGCACATTGAGTTTGACGTAACTGGGTGGAAGCCGGCAACAGCCGCCGCTGGGGCTCCCGCGGCCTGCGCGGGGCCCCGGGTTGGACGAGAGGGAGTACTTACATATGCCGAGCAGCACAATACAAGGCGTACTCTCCTTCTGCTCTTCTGGAGAGTGGCCCTTTCCCTTTGATAATAAATCTTCCCCGCCTTCATCTGCCATGCGCACCCTCCGATTGAGGAGTAGACCTCCCATTGGAAGACCAAGCGCGCCGCCCCACCAGTTACCCCACATCTTCGTGTTACTCATATCACAAACGCGCGCCCATGAGCCCAAGTCGGCGATGTTCAGTGTTGCTCTCCTATAGTTGTATGAGAACATTCAATGGTGGAAAGCTCTGACAATGGAAATGAATGTCATGAGCACGGAAATCGATAGGAATCAGCTCGCACAAGTCTATGCCGCGAAACCTCGTTCAAAGTAGTGGCTGTCGAGACTCGACTCTGGAATACGCCCATCCGAGCTGAGCGCAGCACATGGGAAGAAGAAAAACATACTCACCACTCAACGGCGGATTGCGCTCGTCAAAGCTTGCCACAAGAGTTTCGTGCAGCCGCTTTCCTTCCCTGTACGGCAGCGCCACCAAGCGACAGCCCCCGCCCTCACCACCGTCGTCGCCGTCGCGCACCACACGCCAAGCCTGCAACGTTTCCTTTCGCCCGCCCTCCTCCAACGTCCGACGATACGCGCGGCACTCGTCCAGCCGTAGCTCGTCCTCCAGCTCATCGCCGCCGGCATCCACCCGATCCTCGGCATCCTGAAACGCGCCCATCTCTTCATCCCGACGTTCTTCGGCCGCAATCTTCACATCGAGTGGCCTGAATTCCCGCTCGTCCCACTCGATCTGGTGGTTGGTCGGGCCATCGTCCGAGAGCACGAAGTATCTCAGAGTCGGGATCTCTCGCGCGCACCTGTCCGGCAGGGACTGCAGTGCGACGGAGCGCGTGCGGGAGAGGGTGCGCGCGCACGCTTCCGTCATGTTCCATCTCCGGCTGCCAGTATCGGCGTCGCAGGCCCACAGCTGCTGCCGGCACGGCGAGGCGGCGACGCGCAAGCGCAGGTACATGAGTGGAAGTGGACGCAGAGCATCAGGAATGTCATGCTATCAAAGTGCCAGTGCGAATGAGCGTGGTCAGCCTTTAACGGGATGCAGCGATGGACGTACAACCCAGTTCGAGCTTGCGCACTCCTCGAGAAACTCTGAACCTCGATCGTCGATCCTGACTGTGAGGTCCAAGTAGCGGAGGCGGGGCGCAAACCCGGCGGCCTTCTCCCAGAAGCGCATAGGTTTTGGCATGACGCTAACGGAGAGCTGGAGGTACACCGGCGATATTACGCGCAGAGTATCGCAGAGCTCATTGATGTGAGGGGCCCACGTGTCGCAGATTTCGTCCGAGAGTTGCAGATGATCCGCGAGGTTCAGTACCGAGTCGATGCTGGTGATCCCTTCCATGACTGCTCGGAGGGAACGCATCGGTGGCAAGCGATTATACCCCCGATCCTTGAGCTGCTCGAAGTCGTTGCTTGAATAGCTCACGAAACAGGTACTATGGTCAAAGACCTCGATATTGGGACAGCGATCCGCGAGGTCGAACGCAAGCACAACTCCAGAGTTGACCACAAACAGCTGTCGGATGCTGGGAAAGACCGTCTCCATGGCGCTTGGCGGGATGCCTTCGCGCGGGTCTTGCCCGTGCCAGGTCACGAAACCCCTGATCTTGAGCGTGCGAAGACATGGAAGCTGCGCGAGGGTTTCTACGAGCATCGCGGTAGAGGTCCACACTTCGTTCGATGTATCCAAGTCATCGAAAGAGAGCGTGTGGAGTGACGTCCAGCCCATAGTACCCACAGACGAAAGGACGGTGTCAGTGACACTCCGCAACTCGACGTGACGGATTTGTGTCAGGGCGGCGAGCGCGGACCTGACCTGGCTGTTGTGTTGTAGGAGGAAGTGGCTGTCAGCGAGCATGAGCGTGCGTATGTTTCGTGCGATTGCCAGCACTTCGACCAAGGTCCGAGTCGGGGAGTCTTCTCCACTCGAGGATTGGCCTGGCATATGGTCATTTGCGAAGACTCGATGGTACAATCCGAGGGTCCTAAGGTGCTCTGCGCGAGCACCATTGAGAAGGTACCGATGAAACTGGTGTAGATGGCTGAATTTCTTTGTCCAGAACGTGATTCCTATCCGGTGGATGGCGCAGGTGTAGAAACGCTTGGCCGTGAGGGAGAATTGGAGGGCATGCAACCCCCAGAGATAGTTGCAGATGTGTAGAACCACATCGTCGTTTAGGTCGACGAGCTGCATCAGGACGACTAGAGTGAACACGGGAGGCGCACGTCACACGCCCCAGGAGCCTGGGAGATTGGATCGGAACTCCGACTCGGAAGTTATCTGTCGGCACTCGGACTCAGTCGCTTGTACATGTTCACTATAGCTGAGCGCTGGCCACCCATAAGTACTGGTGACAAATGGGGCGCGCGCCGCGGGGCCTCGGGTTGGACGACTCGAGGGCACAGGACGAGTACTTATACCAAGCAGCACAATAGGTAGCGTACTTCCCCAGTCCTCCTTCTGCTCTTCTGGAGAATGGCCCTCTCCCTAATTCAACCTTCTGCGCCTTCGCCCGCCATGCGCACCTCTGACTCTGGAGTTGACTTCCCATTGTAAGAGTAGGCGGGCCTCCCGCTTCCTTTCCAGTTACCTCACATCCTTATGCACCTTTGTTATCACAACGCGCGCGCGTGAGCCCAAGTCGGTGTTGCTCTCCTATGGTTGTGACCCAATATGCATCAGCAATCGTCAAAGTCGTCGCCCTGCCACTGGCAACCCATCTCATCTAGACGTAAATGTCCCTATACAGAATCGCATCGAACTCCTCGTCCCGAATGTCAGACCATCGAGGGTCCGATATACTGCGATTCCGGTCATAATGAAGAAAGCGGACAACCAGTGTCTCCAGCGACGCGAACACCGTCCTCACGAACGACTCCGCCTCCTTAAGCTTGTTCCAGCGCGGCATCGAGTCGGGCGGGAACGCGTCCGCCACCCTTCCCACACTGAGCTGTCGCAGTGCGTGAGCCCGGGCAGGACCAGGACCGCACGCGTATTCAGAAAGAGAAAGCGCGCGAGCCGCGCCCTCCGCGTCGTACGCCAGCACCGGCAGCTCCAGCGTGCGCAGCCCAGGGCAGTTGCGCGCAAAGTCGACCAGGCACTCAAGCCCCGCGCACCGCCCCTCGAGCACATCCGACCGCACGGTGAGCGCGGTGAGCGCAGGCCAGGCCGCCGCCATCGCGCGCAGGACGGACGACGTGTACCCGAGCTTGTATCCGCGGAACTCGAGCCAGACGTCCTGGAGCGCTTCGAGGCGGGGCGGGGTGGCGAGCAGCGGCTCGACTAGCGCGGCGAACTCGCCCCCGGGATCGGCGATGAGCGAGCCGGCCATCTGCAGGCCGTCGCGCCTGAACGGGTCGACGACGAGTATTCGGGATACGACTTTGATCTGCTGCAACTTGCCAGGCACCGTCCTTCGGAGCAGGGTGTTGAGGGAGCGCGCTGCACCGGGGATCCACTGCTCTGACTCGGATGACTGCCTGCCGTGCAGTTTGAGAGCGGAGAGGGCGGGGAAGGTCGCATGCTCGAACAGCACGCTCAGATCGGTCCAGTAGGCGGTGACGTCGAGATGCGTGAGCGCGGGGAAGACGAAGGGCGCGCAGAGAGACGATGTCGGAATGAAGGTGATGGTGAGACGCTCGAGATTCGGCAGGCTTGCGAGGGCGGCGACCGTTGAGAGGCGTACGAACGTGATGAGCTTTACGCTGCGGAGGGAGTGGTGGTCACATATCAGGGAAGAGGGCACCATAGATTCCTCGAATGTTTGCAGAGTCAGGGTGTCCACTCTCGGAGTCGCTGTGCCGAGATTATGAAGAATTTGCAGGATGGTCTTCCTCGCTGCTTTCTCCATCGCGGCCCTATCCCAAGGATACTTTTTATCATAGAAGGATATCGAGACGCGCCGAACTGTCGCAGTTGGAATGAACCGGAGTATGAGCACAGCGTCTGGCTGCACGTCCGAGTAGCGGCGGCGGGAGTCGTGGATGGCTACGGAGTCAAGGAGAGGGAGAAGAGGGTGTGTCGCAAGGTGTGCGGACGACAACAGTGGCCGCCAGAGCTCCCATTGTACGCCTCTTGAGGGATCGATAGATTGCGGACCATTGAATGGATCGATGGATATGGCTCGTACCCGGAGCGTATATTCCTGAAAGCGCGCCCAGCTTCCGTGTCGACTCGGAGAACCTTTGAGCACATAAGTCTAAGTGTCAGAGACATCATCAGTAGACGGCGGGCGATGAAAGCAGCACAGGGTGCCTCGATTCACCCATTGAGGGAGTTTACCTCGAGACTTCTCGTCGCCATCACTTAGTACTCTTTCTTGAGTGAGGATGCCGAGGGTGAGCAAGAGAGCCCCTAATGGCTTCTCGCTCGCCAAAGTGTGCCATAGGACGTCCAATGCTGGGACCGAGAACGCCTTGCAAACAAGAGCTACTGCCACTAGCGTGAAGCGAGCCTGACGAGCCTGGAGTCGATCGACGGCGTCTCGTGGGTGGAATTCTTCACAGACATTGCGCAGTACGTCGTAGCAAAGCTGCGACATACTACTGATCTGCAGAACCTTGACATGAGCTACGGACCTGTCAAGACGCTTGCGAGATGTAAGAAACAACTCACGTATCGCGCAGCGCTGACTACGGTTTGTTGCTGAGCAGCTGAGTGATGGCGGGAGTCACGAATTGTTAGTAGTAGACTCGCACACAACAGGACTAGTAACCACGGAGTAGACGCCCACTGTTCATGTTGAGACGCGGTTCGCGAACGAGCCTTGAACCGGGCACGAGTTCAACAGTATGAAGACTGAGGAGAAAAGGGATGCTTGCGGTAGCGTGCATCGTGGTCTTAGTGCACGATTATCGCGGCCCACCTAGCGCCGAGTCGAGCCTGTGTCACAAAACATATTCATCCACAGAAAAATGACGCGATGCGCGAGGATGAACGGGAAATATACAATTAAGCCGGGTATCCTCTCCTGCGCGAGATCAATGTGTACTGTCGTATCGTAACGAGGGAGCCGCGGCGAGCCGCCAAAGTCATGTCGTACTGAACCAACCACCACCACCAAACCACCGAACCGACCGAACCGAGTCGAACCGAACCAACAACTGACCGACCGACCGACCAAGAAACCTCCCCTCCACCCGGGAACTCCACTCCAGCCTCTCCTCCTCTCCATGGGCTAGCATCGTTCAGAGGCAGACGACGGGGATCAGAACAAACAACGAAAGCAGCGGATGCGTAGTAGTAGGTAGCGGATGTGCGTATGATGCAAACGAGATGACGAAAAGTTGGAAACAAGAGGGAGCGTGGCATACATCGCGAAAGGAGCGCACGTCGACCGAAGCTCGAAGCCCAAGAACAGAAGACCATCAAGCGTCGTCGGAAACAAATACATAAGAGAGAGTCGGGGAGCTACCGAATAGATGCTCTAGGTGATAGGTGAAAGGATCGGACGGAGATGGAGGAGATGGAGAGGCGGCGAGTCGGACGAGGGGGTGAGGCGAATCGGAGGCAGGTTCAGCCTAGATGAGGGACTGCTGCTGTTGCGGTTGCTGCTGCTGCTGCTTCGACGGGTCGTTCATGCCGTTCATCCCATTCATGCCCGCCCCAAGACCGAACGCGCTCGCGCCAAACGGAGACGGCGCGCCCGTCGGGTTCGTGCCCAGGCCCCCAAGGCCGAACGGGGACGTCGACGACGCTGATGACCCAAAAGCGCCAGGTCCACCCGATGATGGTGACGACGTCGAGTTCAAGAACGACGGAGTCGGGCCGGCACCAAGACCCCCTGCCGGACTCGGACTGCTCGACAACGCGAACATCGACGCGCGGAAGGGGTTCGCGCCGCCCAACGTACCGGTAGCCTGCGGCCGCAGACCGACGCCCAACGACGAGCCCAGTCCTGTCGGCTGGGAAGACAATCCGGGGAAGCCGGTGGTCTGGGACGAGATCGTTGAGCCGGGCGTCGACGAGGGTGGTGAGCCCGCAGGGGTGGAGGGAGCAGACGGTATGGGCGGCAGCGACTCAAGGAGTGCCGCACCGAACGAAGACGACGGCTTGAATGCCTTCAGACCGCTGAATCCGGTGGTTTGCCGCTGCAGTGGCGCTGCGCCGCCGGCAGACGAGATCGAGATCGACGGCGCGCCGCCGGAGATGGAGGTAGCTCCTGTCGGCTGGGACGAGACGGAGGAGAAAAGGGTGTCGGAGAACGTTGAGCCAGTGGTCGTGCTCGACGTCGGCTGGGACACGAGGGGAGAGGTGAACGCCGAGTTCGGCGCCGAGCCCGGTTTGGACGAGTCGGTCCCTCCCAGCGCGAACGACGATGCGATGTTCGCCATAAGTGAGCCATTCGTGCTCGTATTCGTGTTCGAACTCGGCGTGCCCGCACTCGAAGCGCCGTTGTTCTGCGCCGGGAAGCTCGATCCAAAGTTGCCAAAAGAGGGGAACGCGCCCGTCTGCATGGGCTGCTGCTGCTGGGGCTGCTGTGACGACTGCTGCCCGGGCGACCCTGCCCCTCCGGGATTGTTCTGACTGCCGATGCCCATCGCGAGCTCCATGAGCGTTGGCGGCTTCGGCACGGGCGGCGGGGGCGTGACGACCTGGCCGAACGGATTGCGGGAACCCGTCTGGTGTGTCTTCACGGGCTGAGCCGGCGGTGGAGACGAGGAAGTGCCGGGCCCCGTAAGCGGTGCGGTTGCCGACCGCGGAGGCGCGGATGTGGACGCTTGCTGCGAGAATGGTTGTGCAAACGGCTGCGCGATCGAGGGTCCTGACGGGGCAGGCGCGGAGGGGGCCGCAGTCATTGTAGTGGAGAAGGGGAAGGACGGCTGGCCGCCGCCGCCGGGGAGTGGCGAGGCACTCTGCTGACCGAATTGAGAGGGTTGGAATGGACTTGCGCTTGCGTTCTGCGGAGGACTCTGTTGCGGTACTGCGCTTTGCATGGGGAACGGATTCGTGCTCGAGGAAGCGCCCATCATGTTCTGACCGCCGAAGGGCATACCTGTCGTCTGCGGGAAGAGTGTGCTCTGTCGGAAGGGGTTCGCGCCCGTCATCTGCGGCTGGAGGAAGCCTGTCTGTTGTGGTGCCAAGAACGACTGGAAGGTTGGTTGTTGCAGCTGCTGTTGCTGCTGCGACGCTTGGAGACCGAACGGGTTGGTACCCATCGGCATAGCAGTCTGCTGTGGGAGGATGAATCCGGTGGGTTGCGCTTGCAGCTGGGGTTGCTGCCCGAAGGCCTGGGCTCCTAGTATAGCGCCAGTCATCATTTGCTGCTGGAACGGATTCTGCATCGCTTGTTGCTGGAAATAGGCCATAGTCGGGCTGAACAAAGAACGGTGAGATTCGTTCATGCGATCACCTCGTCGTGGGCGTACCTGTTTGTCTGGGGGTTGAACATTGTTTGCTGTTCTTCCTCTATCGCTGTGAAGAAGTCGACCATGGCCTTCTGACCCGGTGTCTTCTGCGCTGAAGAATCCGCCGCCTGGGACGAACTTGCTTCCGCCGGCTTCGGCGACGGTGCTGCGTGACCATGTGAGATGGGAGCTACGTCGAGTCGCTCATGCACTCACGCTTCTCAACAGGCTTCGGAGAAGCTTTGATACCCAACTTCGCATTACGCTCTGCCGCCTCCTTCTGAGTCTTGTATTCAATCCGGTTCTGCTCGAAGTTCGGATCGTTCAAGTATTCTTCAAGAGAACTCGCAAGCGATACGGGTGCCTAATCGTCATCATGAGCGGGAGAGCGAATTGCGAGATGATGTAACGCACATGTCGCAGATTGGGGATGGGGACATTGAGTAGATTCTGAAGTTTCCTCGCCACACCGAGATATTCTACGACTTGTTCCGTCTGTTTGCAGAAATGCTTGTAGATAGCCAGGGCATCCTGCGCATCAATCTTTGACATCTCGAAGTAGTGTTCGAGGACGTTGATCACGCCTTCGTTGCAAGCTTGGAAAAGGATGAGCAAATCCTTTACCAGCATCCGCAGAGCCGTAATGTTGAGTTCATCCTCCAAGTCGTCAAGGTAGAACTAGGAGAGGCAACGCGAAACGCAATGGTCGGCGGAGTGAAAGCATGGATGGAACTCGCACGACGCACCCGACAATCGACCAGAGAGTCCACCATCCGCTGCACAATCTTGGTTTCCCTCAGCAAACCCTTCTCCACTGTCATCACGCGTAGCTTGCGCCCCGCCATGGTCTTGCTTCGTGATAGGCTGCTACTAGATGGCGGCGGGGGCGCGTTCTTCCCCCGCTTTCGAGTGCTCTGGTCCATCTCCTCGTCGATGGCTTGCGAGTTCCGCATATCTCTGTTGGTCTCGGACTGGACGCGAATGGCATCGTGCTTCAACTCTCGGTAGGCGCGTATCCGGGTGTCCAGATATTTGGCGTAGTTCTGCAGGTTCTGCGGGGCTTGGTAACCTATACGACGACGATGAGATAATGCGGGGCGCGCATTGGAAAGACATGCGCGGCTGACCTTCCCAGTTGCCCGAGGAGACGTTACGGAGCTTGAGGACATCGGAGGACGAGAGATATTGGAGGACATTGTCTGTGGAACCGTTGCGGATGATGGTGTGTAGGACTATGAGGGCTTTGAAGACGACCTAGAGAGCGATTAGTTCGGGTGAGCCAGCAGCAACGGCGCACGCACGATGACGTTCGGTTCGCGGAATCGTGGAGAGAGGGCCTTGCAGACGTCGTGTACGGCACCGTCCTCGGACCATGTGGCGGCAATTATGGGGTCGAGATACTGCGCGAGAGATGTGCGGTGAGCTACAAGTCAGGGATGGTGCTGAATGGGAAGGAGGAGGTAGAGACGGACCTTGGACTTGGGAGGGGCGGCCTTGGGCTTGCACGCAAGCTTGACTGTCTTCTCGAAGCTCGTCATGGGCGGCGTGGAGGACGGGGAGGACGGCGGGGGAGGTAGTGTACAGAACGGGGAGCACGACGAGCTCGAGGATGAGACACCGCGCCTATTCGAAGCTGGTCCGATTGCAGTCGAGTGCGGGGGGCTCCTCGGCGCCGGCCGGGCGCGGCCGGGGACGTGCACCGGGGCGGATCGTCTGGCCGAGTCTGACCGGCCGGTGTGCCTGTGAAGGGCCGCGTGCCGGGCGGCACGGCCTCTTTCAAATTCGTGCTCTGGTGAGATCGTCGCCCGTGCGGTCGGTGCAGTGGTGGACGCATCCTCACACTCACAGGCTTCACGAGCCCACACGGACGCGCTGTGATCCCGGAGGTCGCATATAAGTACGATGCCAAGGATTCCAGTTTGACCTCCTCACGCACATCCCGTGCTCACCCCCCGCCGTCCTTACTCTTCTCCCCTGTCCTCGACCCGGTCGTACCAGCGCGACCCCCGACGGTCGCCCCTCTCTCCGCACCAGTACGACTGGGACGATGTCCGCGGCGCACGCCATGTTTCCGTACGTCCTCACTCGCTCTTCCCATGCGCATGCTCTCAACCGCGTCGCTTCTCTGCAGTCGTGCCAGGTCCACTCGTTATCTCTTCGCCGCAGTAGCGGCCGTCATGGTCGTCTCCACCCTCTACTACCTCCAAATCCCCGAATACGCTCACTTAACCGAGCATTTACCCGCCTGGAGCCCTCCTCCGAATCCTTCGAATCCCTGGCAGCATCCCGCGACTCCTCTCTCTCCTCTATGGGACGCACGCGCGGACAAAGTCAGGAAAGCGTACCAACACGCGTACCAGGGTTATCTAAAGTATGCTAACGGCTTTGACGAGCTACGGCCACTAAGTAACACCGGTACAAATAAGTGAGCTCCTCTCCATCTGTACAGCGTGATGGCAGTAACCGTTCTCCAGCTTCAACGGGTGGAACGTGACTATGTACGACTCGCTAGACACTATGCTGCTTATGGGGCTACATGAAGAGTTCGCCGCAGCGCTACCCATTATTGAGAAAGGGAGCTTCAACCAGGTATGTCGCCCCGCCCGCTGGTTCCCAACCTTCATGTCCGTCCTTCACACCGCCATGTTCCCGATACCCACCCCTATTTCGTATTTCGCCACTCGAGGCGGCGCCCCGATCAGCACAGTATGATGAATCTGACATACACTCGCAACCTAATCGCTACGCACCGCCTAGGTGGTCAACTCCAAGTACCCCCACAACGCCGACCAGTACGCTCCGTTTTTCGAGACGGTGATTCGATACCTCGGGGGCCTGCTTTCCGCGTACGCACTCTCGGGTGAGAAGATTCTCCTAGATAAAGCCGACGAGCTCGGAACGCTTCTCGAGCCTGCCTTCGGTACGGCAAAGGGGTTCCCAGTGTTCGGAGTAAACACTGCAAAGTTCGTCTCACGTCCCTTGTCACTCGCACGTTATTTGACCGACCATTCAATCCTTCAGCGCCAAGACGACCAACAGCATCAGCGGTATTTTGGCCGAGATCGCCTCCTGCCAGGTAGAGTGGACATACCTCGCACACGCGACGGGCAGCAAGAAGCACTTCGACGTGGTGCGTATGGACATTCTGGTCCGGCGCGCGTCTACTTACGCCGCTGCAGGGGAACAGAGTCCTCGAGGGCTTGGAGGACGCCATGCGGCATCTCAAGGGTGGCATGTTCCCAACACATTGGAACCTCGGCACGGGACGGCCAGGAAGTGGTGGGTTACGGAAGCTGCAGGGTTGATAGGTCAATTGACAAATTCGCAATTTCATAGATTCGCGCTCGGTCGGTGCAGCCGCCGACAGCGCACACGAATACCTGCTCAAGCAGCATCTCCTCACCGGAAAGAGGGATATTGCGAACCTGCAGAACTGTAAGCACGCTTTACCTCTGTATGTGTACTTGTACTCACCCAGGAAACCGGAACATTGACTAGATCTGCTTATGACGAACGAGGTGATCACCCGTCTGATGTACATGACGCCGAATCGCCAGCTGCTGTACGCGACGGACGTGTCGGGGACCACCGCCTGGCCCTCGCACAACTACGAGCACCTCTCCTGCTTCTTCCCCGGCCTGCTCGCGCTCGGCGCACACACGCTCCCGCTCAACCTCTCCATCATCGACCCAGCGACGCTCAACCCCGAGGCCCGACGCTCGTACCGTCTCATGGAGCAGTACGATCTCCGCTCACTGCACATGGCCGCGGCCGAGGGGCTCGCGACGACCTGCTGGCTGCTGTACAAGGAGATGCCGTCCGGGCTCGGGGCTGAGGCCACAGCCATGGACCCGAAGAGTACCTTGTGGATCGACGCGCTCGAGAAGTGGCGGCAGGACGGCATGCAGGGGCCCTTGCCTGCGCTGAACGAGAAGAAGGTCACCCCGTACACGCGGAACGAGTATGACAGGACTCCGACCACGCCGTGGGACTACGCCGTCCGGCGCACGGACTACTTCTTGCGGCCAGAGGTGTGTTTGTTTTCGATCCCGCCGATGCTTGGAGGTGGGAGATGCTGATGGATGGGCTCTGGCAGACGATCGAGTCGATCTACCTCATGTGGAAGACGACGGGGAACCCTGTATGGCGGGAGCGCGGGTGGGACATCTTCGAGGCTCTGGAGAAGGAGGCGAAGACGCCATCAGGATACGCGAGCCTGAGGAGCAACTTGCAGTCTCCTGCGCCCAAGGCGGACGAGCAGCCCAGGTACGTCCATCACGCCATCTTCATCCTGACACCACGTCTGACCCTGGGCGTGACTCAGTTTCTTCCTAGCCGAGACGTGAGTACCGACCCACGCTTGACGAAACTGCTATATGCTGATCCCGAATGCTGACGAATGTTGATCACGCAGACTGAAGTACCTCTACCTGCTGTTCTCCAACGCGGACCCCGTGCCGCTCGACAAGTGGGTGTTCAACACCGAGGCGCACCCGCTGCCCGTCTTCGCGTGGAGCGACTGGGAGAAGCATAAGTTCGACATCCGCGCGCCGCGGTAGTCCCCGCGATTGCTTTTCGTGCTCTTCATGGATCATGCATCATGCATCAGGGGTCTCTTGCGCGCAATGTACGACTACTTACACCACACTACACCGACCGCAGGGCGCTACTATCTAGGACTAGGATGTTATGCGGTCATCTAATGGGATTTCTTGGGTTGCTGTGCCCCACAGCACGAGCCTCGCGGGCCGTCACGGTGCGATGGTTTCTCGTCTGTGTTGGATCGCGGTCCCGTGACGTCGAACTGGAAGTCGGACGAGGCTCATGTGGACGGTGCATGGCCTCTTCTCGGACCTTCACTGGGAAGCTAGTGAGCTGCTCTTCACATGTTTGTTTCAAGCTTCTTTGGGGGCTTCGCCCGGAAGCCTCGCTACCAATTTGTCTCCGGGTGCGTTGCCTTGTGCAGGTGAGCCCCACTGTGCGGCGATACTCGAGCCACGGTGAGACTGACGAAGATCTAGGTCGTCACTGGGAGTGCAGTTCCAAGCGGAGTTGTCTTCTGTCTCGCGAGATGCGTTGAGTGCATTCACGGCGTACGATGTCGTGGACGCGTCGTGCGGGTCAACTCGACCGTAAAGTGCACTTGCCGCAGGCAGCCGGCGCAGGCAGCCGGCGCAGGTGCAGCGTAAGGGGTTCCTTCAAGGGAGCAGAACAGCATTGCGCTGCGTAGCCTGTGATTGGATTCAACGTCACGAGTCTCGAGGTGCGAACGGTTTTGAATAACAAGCTTCAGTACAACTCAAGTCTCAAGAGCTCGGACACGGAACTGAAGGCCGTTTCGACGTCGGCGTCGGATATAGGCACGATCGATCGGGAGTACCTTACTTACTCAGTATTGCACATGATACTTGGGTCTCTGATGGGACCTGTAACTTTACGGAATGAACGGAACCGTTGTGGGGATTTAGTTCCGTCGCTCACCGCTCACGAGTCGCACAAGTCTGGCACAACACCATCCAGTTCTCGACGTGACATCTTCCTGGAGAGGACTCGGTGGGACGTCCGAGATGTGCTGTTCTGTTTGGTAATATGTATCGCGCTCCAGGTGTGCCAGGCATCGCGAACCCCGGCGGAATATGAGAAGACCCAGAAGAGCTCATATGGCACTACTGACTTACCGGAGAAGAAGTATCTCCCCGTGTCAGCTGATGGCCGGGCCGGACGACCGGAGCACAGCGTCGAGAGCGCGGACTATCAGGAGGTTGATGCCAATGGCTCTCCTGTCTCTCCCAATAACTAATATGCGTCCCCTCTGCGGGGCATTATCTATCGAACCTTTTCTCCCCACCCCCACCACCCCGCTGCACCGACCGCGACCATGACAGGGCTCAAGCAGGGCGAGTTTGTCGGCTCCCTCGATTGTGGAACAACGTGCGCCGATGCCTCGATCGAACATCCGAGCGAGGGCTAACGAAATGCCCGCCATTGCAGGTCCACGCGATTCCTCATCTTCGACAAGTATGCGGACATCGTCGCCCAGCACCAGATCGAGTACCCGCAGTACTATCCCGAGCCCGGGTGAGTGTCGCGCGTCGGACCAGGTATCTATCACCTTCCATCCTGAACCTGGCCGCCACAGCTGGCACGAACAGGACCCGGAAGAGCTCATCGACAGCTGCGAGGTCTGCATCACCGAGGCGTGCAAGGCTCTAGAGGCCGCGGGCTGGGCGAAGGAGAGCGTCAAGGCTATCGGTGCGTTACGGCCATCATCAAGTGACCCCGAAGCTCTTGCAGACGACAGATCTGACGTTTGCTTTTATCTTCCCTCTCCCACATCCTCCGCTTTTTCCAGGTATCACGAACCAGCGTGAGAGCGCTGTTGCATGGAGCCGCAAGACCGGAAAGCCCCTGTGCCGGCTGATCGTGTGGGACGACGCGCGGACGAAGAACACGGTCGCGCACTTCGAGCACAAGCTCAAGAGCGTCGGCATCGAGGCTGAACCGGGCGTGTTCAAGAAGGGCGACGAGGGCGTCGAGGCTCTCCGACAACTGTGAGTCGCTTCTCGTGCACGATGCTCACAGCAGTCTCACTGAGCCGGTCGCGTGCGCTAGGTCTGGGCTGACCATCTCGACCTACTTCTCCGCGATCAAGTTGCGGTGGATGATCGACCACCACGAGAACGTCCGCAAGGCGCACGAGGAGGACGACTTGCTGTTCGGTACTGTCGAGTCCTGGATTGTCTACGTGCGTATTGGGCGCGCTCATTGCTGCGCATGATGCTGACGCGAGCCCGCCCAGCGTCTGACCGGTGGCGCAGACAAGCAGCTGCACATAACTGACGTCACCAACGCGTCCCGCACGCTGCTCATGAACCTCAACACGCTCCAGTGGGACGCGCGCCTGTTCAAGTTCTTCGAGATCAAGGAGTCCGTCCTCCCCAAGATTGTCTCTTCGTCCGAGGTATACGGCGAGTGCGCGGACGGCGTCCTCAAGGGCGTGAAGATTGCCGGAATCGCTGGTGACCAGCAGGCTGCGCTTGTCGGGAACAAGTGCTTGAAGCAGGGCGAGGCCAAGTGCACGTACGGCACCGGCGCGTTCCTCCTCTTCTGCACTGGTGCAGACATCGTATTGAGCAAGCACGGTCTCTTGTCAACGGTGAGATGAGGCGATCCTTCGGTTAGAGTGTGGCTGACGCCTTATACAGGTGGCCTATCAAGACGGCCCGAACGGCAAGCCGGTATACGCGCTCGAAGGAAGTAGTAAGTGCTCCTCTACCAGGTATGATTGACACACGCTGACAATCGGCCAGTCGCCGTCGCGGGAAGTGCCATCAAGTGGTAAGTCTCAACTTTTGAGCGTGCACGATCTGTGCGCTGATTCACCCATGCGCAGGCTGCGAGACACGATGAGTCTGGTCTCGACCGCAGCGGAGGTGAACACGCTCGCGCAGTCCGTGCCCGACACCGGAGGCGTGTACTTCGTGACAGCATTCTCGGGACTCCTCGCGCCGTACTGGGACCCCGGTGCGGCCGGGCTCCTGATCGGCCTCTCCTCGTACACCACGCCCGCGCACATTGCGCTCGCGACGCTGGAGGCGAACGCGTTCCAGACCCGCGCGATCCTCGAGAGCATGAAGCTCGACTCCAAGTCGGATCTGAAGCACCTCATGGTCGACGGCGGGATGACGAACGGCGACATGGTCATGAAGGTCCTCGCGGACATTGGCGGCTTCACCGTCATTCGGCCCGAGATGCGCGAGTGAGTGGCCCACTATATAGCACTATAGGTACATATGTGTGCTTGCTAACGGGGACTTTTGGTGTCAAGGTCGACCGCGCTTGGCTCTGCGCTGCTCGCTGGGTCCGCGATCCGCCTCCATGGATGGAACATCAGCGAGCCCGAGACGCTCGCGGAGGTCAACACGAAGGGCAGCCTCAACTTCGAGCCCAGCATGCCTGAGCCTGAGCGCGAGAAGCGGTGGCAGGGGTGGAAGCGCGCGATCGAGCGGTCGCGCGGCTGGGAGGAGGGTGTCGACGACTCGTAAGATGCAAGAAACCGTTGCGGGGACAAACAGGGAGAAAACAAAAGACGAAGAGCCCAAGATATTGTATACCTATGTCCAAACTGAGTGTATCAATGCGCATCCATATATTGATCATGATATGACGGTGCGACCCATTACCTTGCGATTTTTCTACAAATCCACAAGGAGCTCTGCGACCCTCTTCCACGGGTTTACGTCCGGGCCCGTATGTGGTCCATCAGTGTCGATTATGCGCAGAGAGGGGAAGAGGTTCCGGAGGAACGCCGCGACTTTCTCTGGCTGATCGCACAGAGAGTCCTGGACGGTCAGCCTCTTGAGGCACCCGCCCTTTCCCTCAGCGGGGACCTCGATATCATCCGGGAGGTGTCTTTCGGATGCTCCCACAAATAGATCAAGGTACTCTAGCCGCGGGCAGCGTCGTGCGAGAGAGGCCAGTCCGGCGAGCGTCACGCATTCGTACGCGGACAAAAGCTCGGCCTCGACGGCACAGTCCAGCTGCAGATAGCGCAGACGCGGCCATGCGGCTGCGAGCGTGTCGACGTCCTGGTCGGTGAGCTGGACGGGGTTCATCGTCTTGATGAAAACGCCCTCGAGCGAGTGGAAGGAGAGCAGCGGGGCTAGGGTGTCAAGTGTGATGGGATGTCTGGCGGCGATGGAGATGTATGGGTCCCGGATTCGGAGGGTGTTTATACAGTCTTCGTAATACAGCTCGACGAGCCCGGAGAAGTTGGGCGCGCAGCTGTCGCGGAGAGCCGTGAAGCATGGGCCGAAATTGTGGTAGTGTCCGCGTGTGGAGAGTAGGATAATGGCTCTTTCGAGTTTCTTGAACGCCATCCCCGCAAGAACCGTATGGTATGTCTGCGGGCGGTCCACTTCGAGACCGAAGTGGGTGATCTCGTCAAAGACGGATCTGTCGCGCGGGACCTCGGATGTAACTACCCTCAGGCGCTGCCCGAGTTGGAAATCGTAGCCTGGAATCAGCCGGACGTCGAGGTGATTCAAGTGAGGGAGGGCGGCGAGGGCGGTCAGAAGCTCAATGGGTAGAGGGGTGGATAGGAATCCGCAAACAAACTTGTTGAGGGTCTTGATCGCGCGCACGACGCCTGTGAGCGTTGCCGCGCCCTCTACACTGCCCACTGGGAAATGCAGGATCAGCTGTTGCATGCTGGGGCACCGAGTGACGAATGTGAGAAGAGACGGAAGTGCATCATTTCCTATGTCTACGTCGGTATTGATTGTGAGGTTGTGGAGCCTGGGGCTGCAAAGGATTGTCCAGCCGTCCAGGCCCGGCGGGGGCCCTTCCTTGTGAAGGATACGATCCCGACACTCGAGAGTGAAAAGCTGTGTGAATGGCGTGGACGGCCCATAGTACAGAGAGAGGGCGCGTAGGAACGTCTGGCCAAGCCAAGTGACGGGTGGGCCTTGCTTCATGTTATCGGCTAGGTGCACGATACGGCCGGCATAGAGTTCGAAACGGGCGAGGTCTGATGCATCCAGTTCGCGGCGTAAGTACTGAACCCGTCGCAAATCAGTCCTTGTGACGATTACGCATACAAGAAGGCACGCTCACCGCCAATTGCAAACGAGGCATATCCTTCGATGCCTTGACTTCGCACAAGCCAGGAGGCATGGTGTTTAGCAAGTTTTTGAGGCCCACCTGGTAGCTCCAGAGATGATCGAGAGCGGGGTCGGACAATGAGCGACATGTTCTTGCAAGGCATGCCAGCGATCGTTGGTCTTCGTCCAGCTGCATGTGTCCAACGACCTTACGGGCGATCTCCGCGATGTACAAGCAATGACTCTTCTCAGGAGTGGTCATGGCGGCGGTATCGTGGACCTTGACGATCTCTGGAAGAGCAATGGTCCGAGTCCAACGACTTAGAATACGATATCAAGAGTCGGTGCTGCAGTAGATGACAGTTCGGCGCAGAGCGCAAGCTTGGGTCGTCTGTGGCGTGTTACTATTGAGAGGGACAGCTGCGGCAAGAGACGCAAGCACGCTGAGCGTGGGTGCCAGGAAGAGTCCTCCGGACCGGGGACCGACTGTTGGCTGCCGTTCGCCCAAAGAGGCATTACAAGCGCTCATATTGGCAACCGCTCGCTGACGTCACTACTGGCGACCTTTGCAACCTCCAAGTCCAATACTCCAGGAACGCGCGCGACTTCCAGCTGCCGAGCGTCGCCACGATGTCGGGGTCCCACTAACGCGGTAATATTGCCGGACAAGGCTGCTATCTACTAGCCTCCTAAGTATACCGCCCTTCGAGTCTCGCCACCAATAAGTACTGTCACGGTCAAACTTAGGATCGAGATAGTCTCTCGGTTGCCGAGATTGTACGACAAAGAGCACTAGTTATACAACTGTTTACCTACAGAGGGGACTCACATGTGCTGTCTTCTCGTTGTTGCCCTCGTCCCAACTGTTGCTATGCTCGCTTCCCAGCTCTCACTGCTGCTTCAAGAACAATATCCTAGTCGCAGCGGGTCTTGTATCTCTGGTGTCCCTTTTGTAGAAATGTACAATGGTTACATTTGTACATCGACATGTTCGCCATCTTTAACGTCCGCGTTCCACAATTGGGGCATTCATTCTCTGTACGGTAATCAGGCCGCAAGTTGGGCAGTATGTAGGGCGGACGAGCCTCAAGGCAGACCCTCTTATATCAGGCACTACCTTGTAGAGACCTATAAAAGGTTGCCGAGGTCCGAGGATACAGTATACTTCAGCGCGTCCTCTTAAGTCCTCTCATTCTGTCGAGGTCGCGAGCATCTCTCACCTAGTACAATGACACCAAAGAGTAGTACCTCATCGCATAGTACTGCAGACAAGGCAAGCCACCGTGATAACTCTGTATCTGAGTTCTGATCTTCCTGACTGTCGTTATGTCAGAGGGAAGCCACCGCGAACAACGAACGCCCTTCGGACTCTCTTGCAACTCAACCCTCTTACAATGATTTTCGTGGTCATCCTGCCTTCCTTCCTCCGACTGCGACGCCACCTGGCGATGCTACTACGAGTCCAATACCTCTGAGTACATCCAACGAGATCCTATCTGCCAGTAGGCTCATTCCGCCTCGCTTTGAGCCAATGCGGGCCTCCACAAGGCATGAGAATGCGATAGAAGACACCACACATTTGCCTCAAATTGGGCCAGCATGCCTATCTCTCGAGGAGGAAGCATCCATCGACCACTTCCACACTACAAGTGCCAGTGCCAGTGGTGGCGCTGACGGCCAGCCGTCACTCAACATGGGTGTGGAGTCGTACTCTCCCATTCATCATGATTCCGGCCATCGGACAACGATACAACGAGCATTCCCATCATCATCACAGTCCGCATACCATCAAGACTGGCACCCATCCTCAATCCGCACTCTTCCTGCCTCTCCACAGGTCGTCCCTCCTGAGCATACCCCGTACCCTGCTCCCACTAGGCCGGATACCTTTAGAGCATCACGGTCATCTGCCGACAGCCATGTCCCATACGACGCTCATCAAATGTTACACACATTGCCTCCGCACGTTCCTCGTGACGCGGCGCCAGCTCCGGGAGCGACGCCGCACAGCGCAACCGATCCTCAGGCTCTCGGGGACTCCGATGAAATCTCGGGACTGCTGGCAAGCATGAAGAGACTCGACGAGGTTACTGACGACTTCCTGAAACGGGTCAAACGTCTATTACGCAACAACGTCAGCAGCCTGAGCATTCCCGTGCACGAAAGTCTGCCTGAGAACCAGGAGTTCTGGGATGCCGATTGTCCGGCGTGTAACCCCCCGGCAAGACGCAACTCGAGCGGTCATGTCGCGAGTAATATTGATGAGTGGACGTCGCACGACGGGGCCCCGCCGAAGCGCGCCACACTATCACAGCTGTCTCCAAAGCATCATGATACAGCAGGTGCTCAGAGCAACTCTCCGTCCACAATGGGTTGCTGTGCGCCACAGCCGTGGCCCCGCGAACCGCGTCACGCAGATCTCGGCCGAGCCGCTACCCCGAGGCCAATATCGACGATGAACGCGTCTGAGAGAGGGCGGCCCTGGATGGCAGCGCCCCAGTGCTGCCGGCCCCAGCCCCAGGCTGAAACGATCAGACCACACGCGGACGCGTCTCGCAAGCAGGCCGACCTCTGTGAGGGAGGCGCAAGTCGCGATCCCGGAGAGCACGGTCACCTCGTGGCGAACGAGGGTGGTCGTGCATCCCGAGGCGGTCGTCGTGGTCGACGTGCTGCGCCGTACCCTCAGAAGACGGATCGTGCGCCGCTTGGAGAACAGTCTCCTCGCTCTCAGGGTTCGGGAGGGCAGCTTGGCAGCACGTCTCGTGGGTGGCGTCGTCGAGAAGCCCCGTAGGAATATTGTCAAGTTGACCGGTGGGACGTCCTGAAGCGTCACCGGCAGGGGATTAATGTATGAAGGATTGCAGCCGCGTTATCGCCGCTCAAAACTCTGGTAGCTCGAGCCGGTGCTATAGATATCGGTGGGTAAAAGATGGATGTCGATTGGAACGCTGTATGTGCTGTCAGCTTCGTGTTCGCCCTGTCTGATATTGAAATTACAGTTCGCGGTAGTTCCATACTTGATTTGAGTTGCCAGAGCTTCGGTGGGCACATGGAGCCCGATTGCAACGCCACGGCGAAGTTGAAGATGACTATCTCTAGATGCTCTTCCGCACTGTGCAACCTGCTCCTAGCTTCCTAGAGGGGTCCGCAGTAGGTCATCCATTAACAACTCGATTCTCACCGCATGTGAGCACTTCAGCCGTGGCGTATTCTATGACTTGGAGGGGCGCGCTAGGAGTGGCATTGGGATGCTGCCGGAGCCGAAAAGCCGACATCTGCATAACACGCCGGGCATGGAACAGCCAGCATGACATTGATACAGGGTCCCTGCGAGACTAACGATAACTGCCACAAGTGGAGTTCGAAACGCATTTTCCGTTCGGCATACCATGCTCGGTGAGATTCCTTGATGATCGGAACGGATAAAACTATCGCAATCCCGCCTCCTGAGACCTGAGACGATCGTTACATACCGGCATGGCTGAGATGCCCGCCTGGTATTCATGCAAGTCGCGGGTGGATGGGGGTCTATGTGGGCAGCTGGAGCCAGCAGCAACCGAGGTGCCCGAGAGCGTGTGGACGAACTGCACGGTTTCGGACAACGGAACTTCGGTGCGTGGGTGCGTGAGTGCCTCTGTGTGCCTCTGAGAAGCGCAGGATCGATGCCATCCAGCCCGTGAACTGCGGGTCGGGCGAGACCCCTGTAGGTGTCAAGGCGCCCACGCCCGTCAAGGAGGACGCACTGGGGAGGTACTCACTTGTGTCTCTATTGACGCTGTGTGGCATATCAGTTGCGTAGTGTTCAGTCGGGTTTGCTCAGTGCCTGAGGACCCGTGCGGTAGGAGGCTGAATTGGATGCCGACAGGTGTGATACCAGTGACCAGACATGAGGCCGATGCCGGCACGAAACCGGCGGGGGTTGAGGGTATGCTCTCGCGGTTGGGTGCATGCAGGTACCTGCAACCCCCGGTACATAGAGACTGAGCGGTGCTCGAGCATAGACGACGGGCGAATGGATTCAACCACCGAGAGAGCAGAGCGAGCGGATAACCGAGGACGGTGACGGAGGCAGATGAACCGTAACGCAATAATGGCTCTCTAAGCGCTGACCTGGAGGGTACCCGTGTCCCCTGAGAACTTTGTGCAGCCAATCAGAGGCCAACGATTGATTCGAGTACCGTCGCGGTCGCGGGCGCTCATGCCATCCCTCTCCAACTCTCGCTGGACGCCGGATTCTGGCCACCCGTCCTCTCCCTCTTCCTCCTCCCCGACCCTCCTCCCCATATAACCGGCATCCGGTACCGGCCGCCCACCATCGCCCGCACTCGTTCGCCATGCGTCGCAACCTTCGTCTCCTGCACGCTGCCCGCGCCGACGACGTTGAGCTCGAGGAGCTCAATTGTGGCGATGGCGGCGGCGATCACTCTGACACTGGCCTCAGAATCGCGGCCATCTTCATCATTCTCGTTGGCTCTCTCGCTGGTGCTCTCTTTCCTGTGCTCGCCAAGAAGACAAAGTGGCTGGGCGATCACATTCCTCAGCCCGTGTTCGACGCGGCCAAGTACTTTGGTAGCGGTGTCATTGTGCGTAGTATCCTTAGCTCGCCAGCCCCTGTCGTCTCCTAACCATCCTCTTGACGGCAAGATCGCCACCGCTCTCATCCACCTACTCGAGCCCGCTGTCGATGCGCTCGGATCGCCCTGCCTCGCAGAGGCATGGGGAGACTACGTGAGTACTCGCGTTACTATCCACGCGCGCTCGCTGACGTGAGGCAACACTCCCCCAGCCTTACGCATTCGGCATCTGTCTCTTCAGCATCTTCTTCATCTTCATCGTCGAGATCGTCGCCTTCCGCTGGGGGACTGCACGCCTGAAGCGGCTCGGTCTCGCGCACGACGCGCACGGGCACGGGCTGGCGACGCATGCCGCACACGGCCCGGAGACCGACAAGATAACGCAGCAGAGCATCGCGCACCAGGGCGCGGTGAGTGAGAAGACTCAGGACGACGACAGCGCGCATTCAGCGCACGGCGGCGAGCAGCACTACCCCCAGGCACACTCGGATGTCGAGACCGGCAAGCACGTTCACCATGTGCCGCACGCCGTCGGCGATTCGCCCCTCGCGCAGATCATCGGGATTGCTATCCTCGAGTTCGGTGTCGTCCTGCACAGCATCCTCATCGGCCTCACTCTCGCTGTGGACGAGGAGTTCAAGATCCTCTTTGTTGTCATCGTCTTCCATCGTAAGTTATAGCGGCCGCGGCTTTTTGCTTGGCTCTGACGTAATGTCTGTGTGTCTACAGAAACCTTCGAGGGTCTCGGTGTCGGCTCGCGACTTGCCTTCCTTCGTCTACCGCACAAGTACAACTACGTCCCTATACTCGGCGCGATCCTATACGGCATCACCACTCCGATAGGTATCGCGGCGGGGCTCGGCGTCCGGGAGACATATAACCCGGGAAGCACGACCGCAAGCATCGTCAGCGGTGTGCTCGATGCGTTCGCAAGTGGCATCCTGCTCTATACCGGTCTCGTAGAGGTGCGCATCCATCCCCTCCATACCTCGAGCCAGGCTCAACGTACTCGCCGTCCAGCTCATGGCCCACGAGTTCCTGTTCAACTCGGACATGCTGAACGCGTCGAACTCGAAGCTCGCCTACGCGATCGGGTGCATGGTCCTCGGCGCGGGGATCATGGCGCTCCTCGGGCGTTGGGCATAAGCTCCAACCCGCTGCCGTGGCACCTTCGCCTGCGGCCGTACCAACCTAGCCTTCCCGAGCCTCAAAAGCTTGACTTCGACTTCTTGCCTTGCGTCGCCCTTGCTTTCTGATCCGCATTCGCCCATGCTCATCTACCATCGCATCGTCACGCACTGCTGCCACGACTACGACTGCTTATCCTTATTACTTGCACCACCCATCGACCTCCTATGCACGGACATCCCCTCACATACGTACGTACATACTAGACTGAGTGTAATGCCGAGTAGTAACTGTCCCTGGGGCGTGTACGATTTCTTGTTGTTGTGCTGTGCTGAAAAAATGCTAACCTCTTGCTTGGAGGATGGAGAGTCTGTCTGTGATCGTTCCGAGTCGGGTACGGCTCATATGTGCCTCTTACCCACAGACTCACAGACCCACAGAGGAGAACTCGGTGGGAGCGAGGAGGTGAGCAAACTTAGAATTCCAGAAACGGTACGCCTTAGTCGTGATACTTACGGCCCGTGCAATGACTACAGCACTTGCATGTACGTAGGGCATACGGCGATAATAAGTCTCGCAGCGCGGGTACGGGACGGGGATGCAGCAGCAGCATGCGCGTCGCAGTGAGCCTTTGGCATCCTCTTCGGGATTCTACCAAGACATGTCCTCGTTCTGCGGCAGGCGGTGGAGGGTTCGAAGATTTGGTTTGCGTGGTAAGTATATATATATGAGTATGCATGCTCGAGTCGTTGAACAACACGAAACATCGTGCCGCTCCTTCCTGCCTCCTGCTTCGCCACATCTCGTTCATCGGGCTACAACCTTCCTCACTGGCGATCAGAACTTGAACTTCGTGCACTTGAAGTTGTTGGCCGCCGTCGGGGAGAAACGCGGGAGCATGTTTTATATCGCTATGAGTACTACTCGTATCGCGATGTCCCGTTATCCCGCCGCTTGGCCCAAGCTGAACACATGAGGACTGGTGCGGTAGGCTGGACTGGCTGCCAAGAGTTGAGAGCATCACCCGCGGGGTTAATACCACATCAACGGGCGTTGAGGGTATACGGCCGCATATATACCCTCGCGGTTGGTTGACCATCGCATGCAGATGCCTACAGCTCCAGAACCTAGAGGCCACACGGTGCGCGAGCGTCGATGATGGGCGAGAGTACACCGAACGGATAGCCAAGGACGGTGACGAAGTCGACGAACGCCATAATGACTCTCTAGGCACGGGTAGGCGCTGACCTGTCGGGTTCCCGTTTGGGCTGAGAACATTGTGCAGCCAATCAGCGGCCAACGATTGACTCGAGTACCGTCGCGGTCGCGTGCGCCATGCCCATCTCTCCTCTCGGTGCACGCCAGAGCTCGCCATGCATCCTCGCCGTCCTCGATGTCCTCGTCCTCCTCCCCGGTTTATATACCCGGCCTCCGGCCCCGGCCGTCGACCATCGCCGCAAGCACTAGCACTCGCTCACGATCATGAGTAGCCACTTCCGTCTTCTCCACGCCGGTCACGACCATGGCCACTCGCACGGCGACGACGGAGAGCTCAACTGCGGCGCTGGCGGCGACGACCATGACCATGGGCACACCGACACCGGCCTCAGGATCGCGGCCATCTTCATCATCCTCGTAGGCTCTCTCGCTGGCGCTCTTTTCCCCGTGCTCGCGAAAAAGACAAAGTGGGTGGGCGAGCGCATCCCGCAGCCGGTGTTCGACGCGGCCAAGTACTTTGGGAGCGGTGTAATCGTGCGTGTCCCGAGTTTCTCAGTTCATGTTTTCTCCGTTTTGACAACCCTCGCGATTGTAAGATTTCCACCGCCCTCATTCACCTGCTCGCGCACGCCCTCCATTCACTCGACTCGCCCTGCCTTGCAGAGGCATGGGGAGACTACGTGAGTCTTCGCGTCATGATCTACGCCGCTCAGTGCCGCTGACATGAGCTGCCGCTGTCTCAGCCCTACGCATTCGGCATTTGCCTCTTCAGCATCTTCTTCATCTTCATCGTCGAGATCGTCGCTTTCCGCTGGGGAACGGCACGCCTGAAGCGGCTCGGTCTCGCGCACGACGCGCACGGCCACGGGCTGGCGACGCACGCGGCACACGGCCCGGAGACCGACAAGGCGACACAGCAGAGCATCGCGCAACAGGGCGCGTTGAGCGAGAAGAACCCGGATGCTGAGAGCACGGACTCGCACCAAGGCGCGAAGCAAAATTACCCGCACGCGCACTCGGATGTCGAGACCGGCAAGCACGTCGAACGTTTCCCTCACGCGGTCGGCGATTCGCCCCTCGCGCAGATCGTCGGGATCGCTATCCTCGAGTTCGGCGTCGTCCTGCACAGCATCCTCATTGGACTCACTCTTGCTGTGGACGAGGAGTTCGTGATCCTCTTCGTCGTCATCGTCTTTCATCGTGAGTCGCACCGAGCTCAGATGCATCTTTGTGTGCCCGGCCCTGACGTAATGTCTTCGCAGAAACCTTCGAGGGTCTCGGTGTTGGCTCCCGGCTCGCCTTCCTTCGCCTACCGCCCAAGTACAACTACGTCCCCATCGTCGGCGCGATCCTGTACGGCATCACCACGCCCGTTGGCATTGCGGCGGGGCTCGGCGTCCGCGAGACGTACAACCCGGGCAGCGCGACCGCAAGTATCGTCAGCGGTGTGCTCGACTCGTTCGCCAGTGGTATCCTGCTGTACACCGGTCTCGTTGAGGTGCGCATACATCCTTCTCATGCTCTGAGTCGTGCTCAACACACTCGTCGTTCAGCTTATGGCCCACGAGTTCCTGTTCAACTCGGATATGCTGCACGCCTCGAACTCGAAGCTCGCCTACGCGATCGGGTGCATGGTGCTCGGCGCCGGTCTCATGGCGCTCCTCGGCCGTTGGGCGTAAGCTCCAACACGCCGTCTTCTTGCCTTGTGTCGTTCTTGTCTGTTCATGATATCCCTTTTCCCTCTCCCTCCCCCCATTCTCCCTATCCGCCTTTGCCCTTGCCAATGGTCATCCATTCTCCCACCGTCACGTACCGCTGCCACGACTGCTTATCCTTATTGCTTACGCCACGCATCGAGCTCCCGCGCACGGACCATCCGGATCCCTCCCCGCATACGTACGTACATCCTAGAACGAGTGTAAGTGTAATGCCGAGTAGCTGTCCCTGGGGCGTGTACGATTTCTTGGCGTCGTGCTCAAAATGAAGCCTCTCACCTACAGGATGAAGCGTCGACGGTTTCGCAGCGCTACCGCCATCGGGCCTGGGTTGGCGCAGTCGAGTACAGTCGGGGACGGCTCTCAAATTGTGAGATGTTAGTGACCACTGACGTAGCACCCTTGAAGTTCCAGATTTGGCAAGCGGGAGCTTCTGATCCTAACATGCGCAAATAACGAACCATGATCTGGCGCACAAGGGCGAGGCGACTCGGAGTCTGTCTTCACCGTGAATGTCCGTGAATGTCTGTTACAGGCCACGCCCCCACGGCGAACATCCCCTGGACTCGTGTGAGGATGGCGCTCTTTCGCTCGAAGCCTTCGTCCGCATGGATTCCTAAACGCGACCATCATGTAGTAAGTACCCTCAGCGCTCAGCATCGATGATGGTTTCTATCACCTATCCCCATGACATGCCCGCAGTATAGGCTGAATCTCTAAAGCCCGACGCCATGCGCATGCAAAGGGTCGCAACATGTCAATCGTCCGAGGCCGGAGCGCTCTCGACAGCCGCGGCGTTGAAACAGCTTCCCAAGATCGATTGTGGAGCAACGTGCACGCAAGTCTAACGAACGCGAAGCCACGTCCGGTGTCTGGAGCTTTGATTGCGGTTTCGAGCGCCACATTCCCTGCGTCGTTGCCAAAGAGTCGGTGACGAGATGACATCGATGGGTTAAAACACGAGGCAGGACCCAGGTGAATTCAGGATGAGAGGCTGGCGGAGGTTGTCGACACGCGCAGGCAAGGTGAAAGTGACAGTCGTTGAGACCACGGGGGACGCTCATTTGGCGCGTGCGCTGCGGATCTCCAGATAGATTGGAGGTGGATTGATGAGGACCCATGAGAATGAGAACCGCATGCCGCACATCCCCTTCGCGCATCGACAAATTCAACTCATGAGTACGTACGCGACTACGCGTCGTAGACTCGTATGTACATAAACCAATGACATGGATACTTACATGAGATCTAGCCGGCCAAATCGTTCCGCCGGGTTGGTCGATTGTATGCTGGAGCCAAGGGTGGGAGGAGTGATCGTGTATTAGTACCAGTAGTAGTGCGTTGGCCTTGTATGGGCCGGGTTGCAACCGGACCGTCGAGAACTTGATGGCTGGCTTCACGGCCCGCGCGACGAAGTTTGCGCAGCCCCAGCGCTGAGACGTCTCCTCCTCGGCTAGCCAGTGATGCGCGCCCGACGGTCGTGCTTTCGACCGCCATGGGGTGGGCTTGGGTAAACCACAATGCGCGGAATTTGTTGTCCCGCGGCGGTGCTCGACACACGCCAATCTCCTCACAAACGCATTTCACTGATCTTCGAGGTTCCTTGAAGCGGCCGCGTGGAACACAATACACACATACATATGAGAGCCAGCGCGATGCACTTTCGAGCCCCAGCGCCCGCCTTCCCTTCCCTTTGCGCCATTACTTCGATTGCTCCTCGTTATTGTACCCTATTCAACTTCAACGGCCTTGACGATGCAGCTTGCCGCTTACGCCCTATTCGCCCTTTCTTTCTTGGGCACGACTTTTGCCCTCCCTGCTGCTGACGAAGGCTCGTGGGCGCTGGATGCCGCTCCTGCACTCCTGGTCAGGAATCACCAAGGCAAGCTTGTGAGCAAGGATCTGCTCGCGTCGTGCCCCGGCGGTCCCGGCTCTCCCAACGTCAGGAAAGCCGACAGGTGCACCCTCGTGAGTCTGCGCACTTTCATGTCCGGACGGAGGATCGCCAGGCTGATGCGCGGACGCCTCTCCCAGATCAATATTGTCAACGGCCCTACCAGGCGCATCTGGACCGTCCTCGGCGACCCCCAGCTCAAGTACGTCCCGTCGTCGACGCCATCCGAAAGCTGCCCCGACGACTGACCGTTAACGCTCACGCCCATTCATTGCAGCTGCGGCGGCGCATCGGACGACATCACCGTCACCCTGGGCGGCTCCGAGACGGTGACGCAGAGCACGACTGTGAACGCCAACTTCGGCATCTCCTACGAGGGTATCTCCGTTGGCGGCGGGATCGAGAACACCCAGGAGACGAGCACGACCATGTCCAAGGAGATCGAGTTCTCGATCCCGCCCGGCAGGCAGGCCGTGTACGTCGCCGGCGTCGCGCACCGCTCCCAGACAGGCAACGTCCAGGTCAACTACGGCTCCCGCCAGAAGGGCCACTTCGTCGTCAGTACTGCTCTCCCTCGTGCTTTCTTGACTGCCTGCGCGCGTGTCGCTCATGCCGCTTGGCTTGGACTTTGGTTTTTGTGCACTGCTCCAGTGGTTCACCGGTGCGACGGTCACGAAGCTCACGCCCGACCCCGAGGACGTCCATTTCGATGTGTACGAGAGCGAGTGCGGTACGTCTTTGCCAGGGCTCTCGAGCCCGCTCCGAGCGTCTGACTTTTGTTTGTAGGCACGGACCCGCGCGACCTGAGCAGCCTCCCCAGCTGAGCTGCCCCGACGTTTATCACATTCCCCGACGCAAGAACACTTTCCACTTCAATCGTAACTTATGTACTTCATGTACTTTCAACCACTGTGTACCCAAAATGTCAGCACGCCTGACGAACACGGAGCGTCCTCTGAGCCTATGTAGCAGGTCCATAGTCCAAGTGGCGAAAGGCCAGATGCCATCAGTCCGAATCCCGTCCATGCCAATCAGCACCCGTCGTCTTCCCTTCCCTCCCCGCTATGAATCGCGCTTAATTCGTGGTCGCCTTGGTGAACGGCGTGGCCGCGAACCCAACGCGCCTGTTCGCGGTGTCGTACACGGAGTAAAAGCGCTCCAGGAACGTCATGCCGTTCACAAAGTCGAACCCCTGCCCCGAGTCCTGCCCGAGCGGGCCGACGATGAGGTAGATCGCGTTCTTTGTCCCGCCGATCTCCTCGTTGAGTGCGCGCTGCGGAGCGGGTCTCGTCAGCATCAACGTTTAGGGTAGTCTGCGCAAATGGGTCGCGCGACGCGGGAAGGGCAAATGAAGGTGGCGATGCGACGTACCGGCCAGATCTGAGCGTTCGGTGTGAGTTCGAACGTCACCTAGAAAAGAGGAGACGCAAGAGAGGCATGAGCGATAGTGATTGTTGTCGAGAGGATGCCACGCTGAGAAGACCGTACACCGTTGATGGTGAAGAAGAGGCTCTTGAGTTTGGCGTATGCCGCGGGCGTAATTTTGTACAACCCGGTGGCAGAATCGAGGGTGCCGCCTGTCGCGTTCTGGTACTTTTCGAACGCGTCTGCTGGGTCATCAGTACATGCAAGACGGCTAGTTCGCAGGACGTCCGCGGCACTAACCGTCGGCGATGAGCACGAGCGTGGTGCCCGTGTCCACGATGCCAGACGCCTTTGACAGGATCTGCGTCGAAGTGCCGTACCGGATCGACTGGTCGATCCCCCAGAACGAGGACGCGGGTCCTGTGCGCGTGATCGGCCTGTGCGAGCGGAGGGTCGTGGAGGTCAGTCGGCTTGCCCAGCCCATTCGCAGATTCAACGCACGCGTAGTGGATGCTGCCGGAGATCTTGTGCGGGTCCGTGCCCCCGAAGGTTAGCTCGCCGTTCACCTTGCCTTTCGAGTTCGTGGGCTCGAAGGAGACAGCGACTAAGTTGGCCTTGATCTTCTTCTGCTTGAAGAGGTTGTCCGTCACTGTGAGGCGTAGATTGGTGAGCACGTAAATCAAGCTTGACGAAGGAAGGATCAAGGTACGGACGCGTAGGGACGCTCGACTCCTTGTCAGGGTACAGCGTGTTTATCGAGAGATCCGCTGGACCCAGGCTGGATTTGAGGATGGTCAGTCCATGCTGCCGCTCTCGAACGGAGTTGTAGCATACCCCAATATTCCATCGACACCGTCAAATCCTTCGCATTCTTGCGAGACGCCAATGGACTGCTTCGGAACTGTCAGGCTGGCTCCCAAAGAGACCTGATCGATGTATTCGTGGCCTCCAGTGCAATGTTAGCCCGCAACCATACATAGCATACGACATCCAGGGCGAGACTCACCATACACATAGCCTGAGCCGTAAGTGACAGACTGACATGAGATCCGTTAGTCTGGTCGACAGTCACCCGATATGCATGCTCCGTTGCTCACTACGCTGTTTTGCGTCTTCTTGCCGGTGACACCTGGCTTGTACGTTTTAGAAGCACCCACCCAGGTGTTAGAGCTCCCCGTGTCTACTATTAGAGAGTCTACGGATGGGGCAGTCAGTCAAATGCACGTTCAAGTCGAAGCCAGGGAGATCACTCACATTTCGTAGCAGGGAATCCAACGCTGACCTGAACCGAACATATGAGCGATAACCATGCTCCTACAGCTAATACGTGAACTGACTGTGGTTGTGTAGGTCACAGCCTGATTTGTGGCGGGGATGCTGGTCAAGGCATTGACAGTGGGGAGGGTGGCGCCGTCCAGCTGTCCGTCAGCGCGGGCGCGCAGATGCCTCGCACGCGCCTGGTCACTGGCAAGGATCGTGTTCGCACCAGTGAAGTTCAACTGCCTTGCGACAGGCAAACGGACGAGGTTGTCGTTCACTTGCACGACGGGCGTGGCGCTGACAGTTGTCACCACGTGCGTCACCGTGAGGAGAAAGGCAAGCAACGAGGTGATGCTGCGGCGAGGCATCGCGGGCCACGGGGGTCGGGGACGAGAGCGAAAGTGGACGGGGCGAGCTCCTCGCTGCCAGCTGGTATCGGAGTCTTATAACGACGGTGTTCAACACGGCGCGTGGTGGCCCGGATTTTTAAGTAATAACCGCAACCAGCACCTCCGCGGCCGTGGACTCGGTAAGCCTCGTGGTGCGGAGGAATATCGAGTAAATGGTCTGCTAAGTGAGTCCGGACAGCAGTCTGGCTCGGAAGCATCGGATAGGATGGCGTCCGGACGCCTTCTGCAAACAGTCCGTCAGATGGAACGCTGTTCTCCCTGTCGGATTGACTCACCGTCTTAGGTTACCCATCTGCTCCACGGTGGCTGCGTTGAGATGGAAGCCGTCAAGCGGGCCTTCGATGCGTGCGTCTGGGCTTGCCACGAGGGGCGAGCCCTCGGAGGACCCTGACCGTTCTCACAGCGAGCTTCCTGCGGCGATAAAAGGATACCTGCGACCGAGAGAAAATGGCTGTATTCTCGTAAGCTATTCACGGGGTGCTCGGATAGGCAATCTGGAATCCTTGCGGTAATCGCAAGTGTTCCTCATTGTCAAGTCATCGAGGTAAGGCCACGCCTGGCCGAGTGGTTCCAGGTTCAGTTGAGACAGAGTCTTCGTTAGAACAGACAGACGCTTCAGCGACTCGCGTCCTGAAAGTGTCGGAGACGTCAATCAGCAACACGAGTTCGCGAACCGTTCAGTTGAGCATGTTATGACGCATGCATTTCCACATCTTGTACATCTCCTTCACCTTCATTCCTGCTCGCGCTGCTCTCTGACCTCGTTCGCTTGTTATCTCTACCAGCCTCGTCCTCACCAGGCGCATCCGTCTCCCCCGTCTCGCTCGCCCCGCGCTTCTGCTGCTCTTGCTCTTGAATCTTCGCGAGCAGAGCCTTCTTTTTCTTCAGTCGTCCCAGCTCGCGTTGCGTGAGCTGTTTGCCCTCCACCTCGGGATCTATCGCAGCCGCTTCTGAAAGCGTGTCCCGGATGAGCGGGTCGTGTTCTGGATCGACGTTCTTCGGCATTGCGGAGAGATCCGAGTATAGGTCCAGTATTTTGAGCTCTTCGGGCGTCGCTGCAAAGGATGGATATCAGCAATTGGGCAGTCTAGTAGCGCCTTGCCGTGATGCACACCTGACACAAGACATGTTGCATTGAGGGCTGAAAGAAGAGGGTCGTCGCCTAACGTCGATTCACACAGCTTGTGTACGACGTTAGCTTGCGGGTAAATTGGAGCAAGTTGTCCTCCACTCACGAGAGCGCCGTTCCACGTCAGTTGACGAACGAACTTGGGGCTGTCGGATTGCTGTGCGGACCCGTACTCCGCGTCGAGCAACACCCAAACATCGCCATTAGGTCCGAGGGTGAAGTCAGTGACAGGGACGCCGAAGTCAACTGCCTGCAGGGGCGAGGAGGTCGGGGAAGTGGCAGCGATGTCGGGCACTGGAGAGTAGAAGAGCGCGGTTGCGCT
Source organism: Earliella scabrosa (assembly GCA_022605405.1). Classification (NCBI taxonomy): domain Eukaryota; kingdom Fungi; phylum Basidiomycota; class Agaricomycetes; order Polyporales; family Polyporaceae; genus Earliella; species Earliella scabrosa. The sequence goes on along the minus strand of JABYQQ010000004.1, from coordinate 1,579,625 downwards.
GTATGACCGGATAGTTTGAGCACGGTGCAGGTCGAGGAAGGGCGTGTATGACGTACCCAACTGCATTGAACAGAAGGAATCGCCCGTGCTCTCCCCGGTCGATGGACGAGATTTTGTGGACTACGAATACAAGGACCTGCTCAGGAATCGACGTGGCTTTGCCCTCCTCATTGGGTGAAGGATTCGCATCCGGAGTTGCCATGGGTTGGTCTCCCGAGTCGTCCGCGTCTTGCGCCTCGCCCGCTTTTGGGTCCTCCGCGCCGGCGCTCTCTTGACGAGCCTCAGCCTTCCCTTTACTCTTACCCTTTCCACGCCCTCTCCTACCCTTGCCCTTGCGGTTCTGCTCTCCGTCTGCCCCACCGTCGGCGTCACCATCTCCATTTCCATCTCCATCGTCCCATCCGCGTTTCCTCTTCGGCGCCTTGACCTTAATGTAGGACTCCGCGACGGAGAACACGGGGATATCCGCAAGGAGCTTCCCAGACATCCAATCCCATACCTTGAGCACGGGGTCTCCACCTCCAGACACCAAGATATTCGGCTGGAATGGCGGAAGGTGGATTGCGGATATGAATCTTGAGAGCGAAATCGTCAGAACCGGGAGGACCCTCCACCGGCATCAAGGAACGTACTTCTCATGGCCGAGGCAGTAACGCTCGATTGCATACCCCTGCGGGAACCAGCTCACCCGGATGTGCTCGTCGCGATCGGCGGTGATGATGTATCGCTCGTCTGGCGTGAGCAGGAAGGTCGTGAGCATGGAGGCGTGTCCGAGGATAAGGGTGCCATTGGACGGGTTCTCGTGAGAGGTGAGGGAGCCACGTTTGGATGCGCCAACAGTGTTGGAAGGTCCAGTAGACGACGATTCCGGCGTGAGGGGATAGCTGCGGGCGTGTAGGTCGCATGTTGTTGGTGGAGGAGGGCAGGTTGGGATTCACCTGAAGACGTCCCCGAACTTGTCGCTGATCACGATGGTCTGGCCATCACCGGTGAACGACATCTCTGTAGGCTTCTTGGGGAGCTCGCTATCTCCCAGGGCGAATGAATATTGACGACCTCACTGGAAATATGTCGACTTACCGCTCACTAACGAGCTCCAGACCCTCCGCCACCTTCCATACTTTCAGCTTTTTGTCATCTCCTGTTGCGGCGACATGTGCACAGGTAGCATCAACGGCGACGCAGCGGATAGGTCCAGACTTGCGAAGCCCGTCCTGAATGTCGTCCGCAAGTTTCGTGGTGGAAAGTATGAGATCACCGGTGCTGACGAGATAGTCTCAGCTTCGCCCCTAGTTGTGACAGTGATGTTTTCACGTACAGTGCATTCAAAACGTGGAAATGAGGACCAGTTACTATTACGGCCCTCCCAGACTGCAGTAGAAGATGTGTGGGGGCGAAGTACGACATGCCTTGACAAGAGCCAACTTGTGACGGAATTTGCGTCTGGAGTTTGGCTGCGGGGTTTTTGTATATATATTGTGCACTTGAAGGCAGTCAGCATGTCTCTGTTAGTATATCGGTTAGTACACGCGCCTGTCATGCATTGGCCGCGCGAAAGCGGGGTTCGACTCCCCGACAGAGAGATACATTTTCTTTTTCATCCTGTCCGGCTCGAGTTGTCAGAGACTCTCTTCACTTCGGCTAAATCTGGCGAGCTCACTTATAGGTCACTGTCACCGGATCCTATTTTCCGTCTTGATTGTCACCCATGACAGAACTCCACATTCCTGAGTACCTGCACGACGGCAACCCCTCCCACCTGCATTACACCAAAGTCGATATCTACATTTTCCGTCCCGTCCCCGAGATTCACATGCAGAGAATCGCAGTGCCACTCCTGATGGAGCCCAAAACGTGGCTACGCAAGACGAGCAGCACTTCCGTGGTCGAGGCGGTCATCATGCAGATATGCCACAGCAGCCAAAGCCTATCGAGGGAGGAGCCTGTCGTCTGCAAGGTTGCGTACGGAGCGGAAGCACACATGAAGCTGTGCGAAGAAGCCCGTATCTACAGAAAACTCGAGAGGCTGCAAGGCCATATAGTACCATATATATGGGGCTTTTTCTGGAACCGCAGTGAAGAATACCCCGCGTCTGTGCTTGTCATGGAAGACGGCGGCCAACCGCTGCCACGCCCTCTCAGTGAGCTCCCCGTCTCGTTCAGGTACGCCCGCCTCCTTGAGACACGTAGCTGTGAATCTGAGGGGCTGACGTTACATATAGAAGCCTAACAGTGAGAGCACTCATCCTGGTTCACAAGGAAGGCGTGAGGCAGGGCAGATTCGATTCTAGCAAGGTCGTCATTCACAAGGACAAGGAAGGTCAATTTCGCCCCATGCTGGTCAATTTCTCTGCCGCGTCAGAGCACGTTTGCAGCTTCAAGGGAGACAGTGTCCAACCGTACGCTCACATCCCTCCGACTCGCCGCGAAGAGGTGGAGTGCGGCGAGATTGCGGTTGCATGTTCCGAAGCAGCGCTATGGGACCAGAGTAAGCAGCGTTCACTCCCTTTCGCCACCCGTTGTGCTCTACCTCACCTGTGTTGTAGACTACATTGACTATTACGACCAGCTCATCCCTATGGAAGGGATTGCCGACGCTAAAGAGGTTGTCGAGAAGTACGGCATCCCTCAAAACCAGCCACTGGAGGTCACTGAGCGGAAAGCTATCACCGCGGCCAACTATGCAATTATGGATATGAATCAACGAATCGACTTGCAGTGCGCAAAGGACGAGGCAGCAGAAGCCATGTGGAAAAACATGGACTAGTGCCCTCCTTACAGTGGATCCGTCCTTGTGATTGTAGCAGTGGCGTGTGATCGCCTCACAATAGAGATTCTCGGCTGAAAGTACGAAGTCTGGTGAAGTATCTCCTATGGGTGACCTACTGAAGGGTGATGAGTGGTTCTCATCCGACAACGACTCTAGTTCTAGAAGGAGGCTCAATAAAGATCAGTAGAAATGCGAGAATGAGAACGCAATTAGGACAACGGAACTCAGTGCCTCGCTGACAGTTGTCCTTGATTCTCTATAAGTACAAGCAACCTAGGCCATTCTCGAGCAACGCATTCGGACAACATCACAGCCGATCTCCAAAGCACGGAAGCCACTCGTCCAGAGCCATCTCGAACAGCCCCAGTCCAGAATAGAACGGCTCCTGAGCGACAGGGCTATAGAACCCCACGGTCTTGAAGTCGGTATGGTTCGCGTCCGGCGTCAGCAGCACGCGCAGGTCGGAGACGTGCACCATGTTCGCATGGGTCAGACCGAAGAACGACGGAAATTCCGGCTCGACGTTGCATCTGGGAGCGACTCGGTGAGCACCATCAATGACCGGAACGCACCACAGGAGAACATACCTAGGCACGGCCACGCTCGGCGTCCTCTGAGGGGAGTTTGTTTCGATGGAGGCGAGTCCCATGGTTCGCCATGGGTCAACTGACGTTCTCCAGGGTCAGCGGGACACAACTAGAACGCTGACGCTTACACTCTCCGTTCGTGAAAAACACGTTGGACGGCGTCATGTTCCAGCCGCCATACTTGTTGATATGGTCCACCGCCGGTGCGGGTGGGAGACCGCGGGGAAACGCCGAGTTGCACTGGGACTGGAACAGTTCCAGAGAGCGAAACGACGTCTCGATCGACAAAGGATTCTCCGAGTCGCCCCGTTGGTAGAAACCTACATAGACCAGGCAGAGGTCAGAAGAGCACAGTCCACGGACGACACGAGCCCGACTCGGACTGACCGTATTCCGAGCAATACTGCCACATCCACGAGTGGTCCGTCCCGCTCTGGCTAGCAGGCACGCTGCGGCGTATCGCGTCATAGTTGACTTCGCGGATCGCGGTCAGGAACGCATCCAGCGCGACGTCGACCCCACGAGCCGCAGCAAGGCCCGTCTCGAACGGAGTCGCGGTGAAGTTCTGCGTCTCCAGAATATTGCAGAACGGCAGCACGGACGCTTCGAACCCATAGTACTGCAACAACCACAGTCAGCCTACAGCACACACATCTCACACGCGACCACCACTCACCTGGTAAAACCGCAGGGGATCCATGAGCACGCCCGCAGCACCAACATCGCTCGCATTCGCCGCCTGCTCCCTCGTCACCCCGTCCTCCCGCGCGCTCAACAGCCTGAACTTCATCTCCGCCCTCTCCTCCGCCTCTCCCTTCGCGAGCGCGTCGTCCACGAAGCGCGTAACGGCCACCCAGTCCGCAGAGCAGTTCCGCGTGAGGCTGCGCTCCGCCGCCTTGTAGTACGCCGCCATGTCTACCTGCGCCTGCACGGGCGCGGACGACGCCCACACCGCGAAGATCGTCTCTGGGTTCCGCACGCGCAGGAGCGCGCCGCGTACACCGGGGTAGGACCCTCCGAGCCAGATCCACGGCGTCCTGGACGGGTGCAGAGGGCTTCGGCTTCTGAGATGCGACTCGGCGTTGGTGGATGGGGAGGTGGCGCTGGCTGGGCTGTGGCGTGGGGAGGAGAGCGAGAACCTGTTTGCGAAGAAGACGACGTCCTCGAGGGCTTGCTCGGTGTTGAGGAATTGCCACTGTTCTGCCGTGGTGTTGGTCTATGGTGTGTAGTCGCTTAGCGAGGCGCATGGAGGTAGTGGGTATGTTGACGTACGTTCACAGGAAATGGGAGAGATTGGCCGTAGTAGCGGTGTTCCCACAGAATTGCGAGCCCGTTGAATCTCTTCGCGAGTCTCATGGTCGCCGACAGACCGTGGTACTCCTAACAAGACCCCGGGATCAGTGTCGCACAAGCGATGGGCTCTGGGCGGAGTGACCTGCAGATAGTACGGCAGGAGTGGCTCCGCATCCTGCTCCCCCGAATCAAACACTGCAAAAATCGCGGCATGAGGCAAGAAGTCCACCTCCCGCAATGAGCAAACGCACGGAAGACAGGTCCGCCCGGCTGGTAATAAGTGTCGTTGATCCAGTACCGATTCTTGAACGTCCCCGGCGTGCCTCCAAAGTGATCCAAAGGCATCTACACGCACAAAGTATCACCACATGTCCCCCCAAAACATGGACAGAAGAACACTCACGTCGAAGAATAGCGCCTCGTTGGGAGCTGTCTCCCCTCTTCGCACGGGCGTGAGACCTTCATACAGCTGCAAACTAGGGAAAAATGTGGCCTCCGCGCGAGTCAGCAGCCAGAGCAGACAACTCGTCACCAGAGCCCAACTTGAAGGGGCCTTCATCTTTTGCAGCGAGGAAGGGGCGAACCTGTGGTCGGGTGCAACACCCGTCCGCGAGCAAACGGATATATATCGCGGTCCTCGCCGCGACCGAGTCGACGAGTGGCGCATCGGAGCAGCGACGGGCAAGATAAGAGAGGGTAGCATGATCCTGCTTCGCAGGTTCGCTGCTGGTTCTCACATGTGTACTCACCTTCCTCTCTTCCAGCAGCGCGGTCCGCTGGGGCCGCACGCTCCGTCGCGTCATACTTGTACTCGCCCTGGTAGTGTCTGCCACACGCTCGTATCGCGACGCCGCGAACCCATTATGAGCAAATATTCCTAGTCGTACACCGTGCCTCCGATAAGGCAGCCCTCAACACCCCGGAAGCAGTAGGCCGAGCACACTCAATGTCTGCTGACGATGCCGTACCGCTGCTTCTCCCAGTCTGACCACTCGAAGACCGGCAGGGGATGCGCCTCGGTGTTGAACACCCAGCGGTCTAGGGGTATGATCTCCTCGTCCGTGAAGAGCAGGTACAGATACTTGAGCCTGGAGAGGAGACGTCGCCTTGTCAGCTTCATGCGAGAGATGAGAACCGGGAAAAGGGACGTTACGTTTCCGCGGTGAAGAAGCTGCCAGCCCAGCGAGATACAATTCAGCACATAGCCGCCTGCCAGAGGCGTGATAAGTACGCACCTTGGCATCTCGTCCTTCTTCTGCGCAGGGGTCTGCGTCACGGAATGCAGACTCGCGTATCCGCTCGCGGTCTTCGTCTCCCTCTCGATAGCCTGGAAGACCGCCCACCCGCGCTCCCGCCACACCTCGTCGCCCGTCGTCCGCCACAGCAGGTAAAAGCTCTCCACTGTCTGTACAAAAGATCAGGAACGGAACCTCCCCTACCTCAAACCTGGATCTCGGCTGCGACATGGGCACGCACCTCAGGTCTCAGCAGGTACCCCGGCTTCATCGCCGTATAGTCCTTGTGCTCTCCCGTGCCCGCCACAGAAGGGGCCTCCGCAAGTCCAGGAGGCACGCCCCCGGGCTTGCCCTGCCTCTCCCACTTCTCCACAGCCTCGAGCCACTTCGTCCCGTGAACCATCGACATCTCGTCCGGTCCCAGCCCCGTCGGCTGGTCCGCGTACGAGATCCAACATGTGTACGCGAGTCCCTGTGCGGCCCATTGGTGCAGCTGGCGGTCGCGTACGGAGAGGGAGAGCGTGTGCGCGCCGAGCGCGAGCAGACCGGGGAGGAAGCAGGAGAGGTGCTCGAACGTGTGGGTTGGGGAGGAGCCGTAGGCGTCGGTCACGTAGAGCAGCTGCCTGTTGGGCGTGATGTATAGCAGGGTGCGGAGGATCGAGGCGACGTCTCGGACGTCTATACGGCGTAGATGGACAAAGGTGGGTCATGACAGGATGGAGCGGGCGATGGCTGGGACGTACATAGGTCTCGGATCTTCGTTTCGGACTTGCCACTGAGAAGGTACTGCTTGAGGAGATATTCGTGTGCGCTGTCTGCGAATGCACCGACCGAGAACTGATCTAGGGATAGAGACAAGTAGGAACAAATGCGCCTTCGGCAAGCATACAGTCGAGCCATATCATGACAGCGTACCGTTCGCAGGCTTGCCGGTCGAGACCAACCACTTTGTTGGGAACTGGTCGTCCTTCAGTTCTGCGCTATACATCAACTCCATGACGCGCTCGACCTAATCGCAATTAGTCGTTAGACGCGGGCATAGAGGTTCCAAGGGAACGAAGAACCTTGTCGAAGTACTTCTTCCGGCCAGTTAGATGCGCGAGGTATTTGTACTCCATTTGGCAACTCAGTGCTTCTGACCAGAGGATGTTAGAGCCCGTCCACCCCATCCTGGTATGGCCGCTAGGGTAGTATGTTAGGGAGTTCAGTGGCGGAGGTAGGGAACGAATACGCACGAAACAGTGTTGACCGCATACATAGGCAGACCAAAGGGTGTCTCGAACGCAGGGAGGAGCATTGAACCGAGGTCATCCGCTCGGCTGAGCAATATAGGCTCTGCAGAAAGGGCATATGCGGAGAGCAGCCCGCCCAGGTATCGGATGACTGTCTCGAAGAATGGAGCATAGGAGTTCTTGATGATGGATGAGATGTGGAAGGGCAGGCATCAGATGCTGCACTCACCTCGGAGAGTTCGAATGTCATGTTCGCAAGGATCGGAATTGTGTCCTGAAACTCTCCATGGAGTCCCATCACCAGCATGGTGTCGAGACTGTCCACCATCGTCAGGCGCCATCCGTTGAAGCTGCATTTGCGCCTCAGCATAGAAGAGGATCACCACAGCACACAACGAGCTCACTTGTTCACGGCTCCATTGGTCACTGGCAGGAGTTCGTCGTTCGATCCGGCGTATTTGATGTATCCTCTGTAGGCGTGGAGGAACGCGTTTCTCACCGCGTCGGCGCGTGCAGACCACAATGTGGGCTCCTTGGGTGATGGTGGCGGTTTGAAGGGCGGGGGTGGTGGGTGCCTACCGGGACCTTCGTGTGGATATGGATCCGGTGGGTAGAACCATGGGTGCTCGAAATCGGCGCCGGAGGGGTAGGCGGTGAGGTGCACGAGGCCCCAAAGCAAGCAGGTTGCGACGACACCGATAGGAATGAGACGGTACACACGCTTCTTCCTGACGATGTCCATGCCCTGTATCCGACCGACTCCGAGAATGCGGGGTGCGAACAGTGGTGACTAGATGGATGTGTCGCAAGAGATCATAGGTGAGGGTTGTGCTAGCAAAGAGAGGAAGACGATGAGACCAGGACCGTGTGGGCAGGTCGGCGTCGAGTCTGAGCGGGCCCAACCCCAGAGCTATGTAGGGAGTGAGGGAAGGAGAGACCGAGGTGAGAGCGTCGCGTGTGCCTCTCCTGCCACACATTCCCCGTGCCAAGCCATCAATTCCGCTGAACAGCCACCGACCCTTAGATCTCCTCGATCGAGGCTCGATTTGGTAGCCGTCCATCGCAAATCCTCCAACCATCGTGAGCCTGAACTTGAAGCAGAGCTTGCGGTGTCGCCCAAGAGTGTCGCCCAAGAGTTCGAATGTCTATCCATACGATTTCGAAGCCACCTATCTTTGCTTGGTGAGCCGTGAGCCGGCGGTACCTGTCAGTCATGCATGGAAACGCTTCGGGGAAGCTGCCCTGGGTGGGAGCTTCGGAGGACTTGTCCGTACCCGGGCGGCGAGGCCCTCCTAGCCACTTGTTGCGGACATCCATCTCACGGCAACAGAAAGCACTTGGGCTGTCTCTTGAACTGCAGTAACAACCGTCGTGAGCGCAGGTTCTGTTGCACGGGTCCACTGATTCCTCACCTGAGTATGAGCTTAATGTGAACAGTCACACCATGGCAATCCACTCACCTGGACTCTGGAGCGCGCGGCGGTCAGATAGCGGCTGTCCTTGTAGTGACGCAGCATTGAACGTTGGACGAGGAGCGCTCCCAGAATGTGGGGTCTGAGAGCAATCAACAGCAACCTCGTAGGCAGCTGGTTCATGGGTGAACACAGTCGAAGTGGGGCCAATGTGCTTCTATCAACTGGTATGCATGCGCTACCTACAGCGTGCTGCGCTCAACTGCGCATGCGCGAAATTGGGCCTTCTCTCGAGCCTGGGCCGTCGTTGGCCTGTGGATCGCATTGCGCAAGGTGGATCGCTCCGGTTCGGTTCATGATCAAATGCGTCATCGAGGAAGCGCCAGATCACTCATCCCCCGAGCCCGGACTTGTCCTTGACTTCTGTCAAGACTTGTCTCCCTGAGCCTCCGTCCACGGTTTGACTCTTTCTCCCTCTCGCGTCTGTATGTCTGCCAGCGCGAGCTCGTCCTCCCCGTCCAAGCCACCTCTTCCCCCCGGAGTCGTCATAGGCCCCGATGGCAAGCCCTGCAAGATCTGCACCGCGTTCCGCAACTGGAAGCCAAAGACCGACAAGTCCTCCTCCTCCTCCACAAACGCAAAACAGGGCTCGGCCGGGCAGCAAAAGACAGCAGCCATGATGGCAGCGTTCGCCTCCGGCACCGGCTTCACCGCGTCCCAAGCCCAATCCCAGTCCCAGTCCCAATTGCCACCCCAAGCGACCGCACCCGAGGTGGACGCGCGGCCGGCGAACTGTCCCCCAGACGTCGAGGTGCTCGGGCGCGCGACGTGGACCTTCCTGCACACGACCGCGGCGTACTACCCAGACGCGCCCTCGCCGCAGCAGCGCGTGAACATGCTCTCCCTCCTCCGCGCGCTCCCCGTGCTCTACCCGTGCTCGCACTGCGCGCAGCACCTCGGCGAGAACATGAAGACCCGCCCGCCCGACGTGAGCAGCCGCGGCGCGCTCAGCCGCTGGCTGTGCGAGCAGCACAACGAGGTCAACGAGCGGCTTGGGAAGAGGACGTTTGAGTGCACGGTCGAGAAGCTCGACGAGCGGTGGAAGGATGGGCCGAGCGATGGGAGCTGCGACTGAGCATGAGGGCGGGTTGGAGAGAGGGCTGAGGTACGTTTGGGAGTCTGTCTGACCATGTCTGACTTCATAGACGTCTTCGCTGGAAAGGTTGGTTCTGTGGGGCATCATGAGCATGAAGCTGCGTTGGCTGCACGAAGTGAGTTCTCAGTACGTGTACGGAAGTATGGCCCCATTCATCGCCCATCCCCTCAACAGGACCATTGACGATAGAGCACTGCTGCACCATCATATATTGTCGAGTCTCGGACATGTTACAAATACACACTACTCAATCATCCATCCACAACTTCTTGCATCATAGCTCCTCGATCCTGGGAGCATCCTGTCTCAAGCTGTGCACCCTCTTCACATCGGCTCCGTGTACGCCCCTCCGCCCCTCCGAACCCTCCTTCTCCAGAGTCTTCGCGCGCATAGTCGCCTCGTCGGCCAACACGCGCAACATCGGCGCCGGAGTCCCGATGATGTACGCAGCATAGAACGTCAGCTTGTGCACGACGTGGTTCGGCTTCGCCTTGGATTTCACAGAGGTGTCGTCGAAGAGCGAGGCGAGGTCAGACAGCACACGCAGCGCGTTCGCACTGGGATGGTCTTCGAGTCGGCGAGGGGAGTCGGTGGATGCTACTACCGTCACAGTCGCGGGTCGCAGCAAAACCGCGATATCCTGGAGTAGCAGAGAGAAGAACTGCGAATCCATGTGGCCCTATGAAAAATATATCAGACGTCATCACGGTCAGGTAGTCAAACATGACTCGATCGCCTAGTCACTCACAGATGGAAAACGGGACCACAAGTCAGTGACTACGCCGGACAAGGAAGTATGTACGGTTGTGGACTTCTTGTCCGTGAGGAAGGGAACGAGTCGGGATATGGACAGACAGATCTCGGCGTGCTCGGGGTCCGTCGGGCCCAACGAGGATAGCGGCGAGATGGCGAAGTGTCGAATCGCATAGGTGTACGCGACACTGCCAGACAAGTCAGCTCCGCCGCCATAGACACGAGGAGATCCCACGTACAACAGCGCGGAGATGTTGTAGAGCAACATCGGCCCAGACACTGCGGCACTGGATGATTGCTTGAGCAGCGCGTCGGGCACGGCCATGATAGGAGGTTTTGGGCCATGGTGCTGTCTTGGGCTCGAGATCGTGGACTCCGCACCGCCAGGCAAAGCAGTCGCAGATGTCTCCCACCAAGGCTTTATTTGCACCATCTCCAGCTGTTCACTGGCGAGGAGCTGTTGTGCGAGCTCGCTGCTCGGGTCATTGAGGGCTCGGAGGAACTTCTCGCGCTCCGCTGGTGTAAGCGCATCCCACAGGTCTTCATAGCTTGCCGAGTCTGCGAGGGATCAGGTATCAGCAACCCCGTAAAGCACGGGCAGGGGGTACGCGCACCAAGGTCGATGTTCTGCAGCCTCAGGTGTAGGTCGTTGCCGTCATCCTCGTCGTCTTCGTCGCCGAGCAGCGGGCTGTCCTCGAGCGCATCCTCCTCGAAGCGTTTCAGCAAGTCCATCATGCGCCGCCTCTCCTCGGCGCTGGCCGCCGGCGAGCTCTTCACGTCCTGCTCTATCTCTTTCCGGTAGAACGACTCGGAGCATTCGCCATGTTTCTGGGAAGACGCACACGCGCGGAACGTGAGCGGGGGGGAAGCAAGGACCTTGCGGGCGACGCACCTCAGACCGGAAGCAGACCAGGGAGCAGTACGGGGTGTTGCACCGCGGGCATGTGTACCGCGCAAACTGTCGTCGGCAACTGTGAGTAGTTCAGGAGGCCATGCGCGGTTGCATGCGATAGGATGGAATGAGGGCTGCTCACATTGCGCACGGAACGGTGGCCACGGACTCGGTCTCGCGCGACGCTGACGCAGACGCGATGATGGGCTCCTCTCCGTTGTCTTGGGACATCGAGCGCGGGGTCGCGAGATACAGAGAAGATGATGACAAGCGTATGGATGGTGTGTCGAGGATGGTGGTGGGAACGAAAACAACTTGCAGCATGGGCGCTTGCCCGTACCGTATGTAGCTCCGGAGTCCGGGCCGGTGTTGCGTAGTACTTATCCCTCTGAACTTGAAGGATCCATGGGCAGAGTACCTAGTCCACCATGTCACAAACCTAGGAGCTAACCGTGCCCACATCCGTTGAGATTTCCCTCCACGCCGTAAGACGAAGAAGCATTCCTCCCCTTCAGGCGCCTGGGCAGTTCTGCAGCGGGAGGCTTTTGTGGAGTGGGTCTGCATCCCCCATCGTCAGGCCAGCTACAACGAGTGGTTCCTGTATCAGGTTGTCAAGGACGGCCCCATCTTCCGCACATAAGGCCGAATATTCCTTGTTCGGGAGCTGGACGGTAGTTCGTGAGTTCGCGTGCTTCACAGTATCGTGCTCCTCTTGCTAACTCGACGCAAATTGACCGACGAACGCAGCCCGCCTGGCAAATTTTTCTTCGTTAAGGCAGACTGGAAGCTAAGATTAAGAAGAGTGATATAGGTAATCACGGAGATGATGGTGATGTACGTATAGGTTGAATTATACAACTGCGGAAGTCTCGGGACTCGCGCTAAGTACTACGGCCAGTGAGGATGAGCTCGACAAACTCGATTACAACGCGGTGGACGAGGAATACTGTCGTCATGGCTTCCCAAGAGCAGCGACATGACTCCCGCACTCTCAGATGCGGTACATCGCGGTCTGGTAGCATGAACCATATCACACTCAAGGTTTTGTGCTCTTCGCCAAAGCTCTTGCTCCCTCCTCATTGCACAGTTGTGCCGATACAACGGCGCCAGCGCGAACTCCTACCAAACGATGCCAACAGATGAGCTGACTGCTATCACGAGGTTGGACAACTTGCGAGCACACATACCTGCACCCATGGCGACGGCGACTTGTTTGATGACTTCGCACGAATCGCCGGCAACCAAGCAGCCCGGGACGCTCGATTCGGCGGAGAGCGGGTCGATGAGCACTTCGCCCGAAGGGATTGTGCGGAGGCCCAGCTGGTCGATGAGGTGTTGCGCCCGGTGACGCGTCGGCGGCTTGTGCAGCAGCAGGCCGAGGGTGACACTCTCGCCCGTCTCGAACTCGAGCGTGATGCCGCGTTCCGGGCCCTTGCCGTTGTTGACCAACCGCTTGATCTTGCGCGTGTCCAGCTTTGCGCCGCTGGCAAGAGCCATCTGAAGAGCGTGCTCTACGGGCGCGGCCGAAGGAGCGGGTCCGTTGGTGTAGACGGTGACGTCCGGGTTCATGTGCAGGGCCATGACGGTCAGATGGCCGTAGGCTGGCGAATCGAAGGCAAGCACGCCCATAGGGCGATGCCGCTCGTCGAAGCCGTCGCACAGCAGGCACTGGGCGATGTGGTCGGGCCAGTTCTCGCGGTATCCTGGGATGTCGTCGGGGAGGACGTCTTCCGTGCCGGTGGCCAGGATGAGCTTGCGCGCGGAGAAGATGGCGCCGTCGCTGTCGGTGAGCTGGAAGCCGCGGTAGCCGGGTTCGACTTCGACGGCCGCGGCTTGGGTGACGGTGCTGGTGCGAAACTCGATGGTCGGGTAGCGCTCGATCTGGCGGCGTGCGATGGCGCGAAGCTCGGAGGGTGGGGTCCCGTCGCGCGATATGACTGTATGCATGGCCGTCACGCCGGCGTTGCGGTATGCACCTGAGTCGAAGAGCAGTGCTTTGCGACATGCTCTCCCCAACGCGAGTGCCGCTGAGAGCCCTGCAGGCCCTCCTCCAACGATGAGTGCGTCGTACAGCATGCCTGTGAGAGGAAGGGGGCCGATGAAGATGGGGTTTGTAGACAAGGGGGTCTTGAACAGACAGGTGTGGTTTGGACTGGCTGGCATCATGCTACAGTGCGCAGAATATATACTTAATGCCAGAGGCGTGACTTGAGTACCCTCTAGGTGATGATGACGTAGTGGTATTGGTATTGATCACGTGGAAGGAGCTCACCCACTGTCATCCCTTTGCGTATCCTTATGGTCAGCCACGGAGACTAGTAAGCATGAGTACCGAGGTACCGAAGGTCAGAGAGGCCGCCTCCGAGAAACCGGCCTTGAGTCATCACATGAGACTCCGAGAGAGGATCACAGTTGGGAGCTACTAGGCATAGATCGGAGAATATCAAGGACTGGTCTAGCTCTTGATGCATGGTGTGCGAACTCACCCTTGGGAAGGCCTTGCTGTCCATATATCGTCGACAATTCGTCGTGAGCCCTATATGATGAGCTTGCGTGCGTAATGAGTGACTCCGAATGACAATCTTGCTTTGAGATACTAATTGCAGCGGTCAAGCCTCAGATCCGAATGCAATCCACCGGTAGGGCCCTCGAGTCCTCCTCCATCATGATACTGTGGTGGCATTCAGCGGTTACGAGGCACGGCCGAGACTTAGCTATTAGTTGCAGAAGGTTGCAGAGTGACGAGTCACCAAAGGCGACGGAAGGTGACGAAAGGCAAAGAGCAGCAACAGGACCGTGCGGCCCGTGCCCGCCGAGCCGTAATCGGATCATAGATTTACGATCTCACGCTTACAGGCTGACTGCGCCAGGCTCCAGCCTTCTCTAAGAGTTACAACTTACAGAATACTCCTCCACCTTGCCTCAAGCTTGTCAGCTCAGGTTGTTCAGAGGCTTTCAACAAGACCAACACTACCGTCCTCCTCTCACACACGTCGCTACATACCATTTCAAATCCACACCGCCTCGGCTCTCCTGCGACTCGTCGCGACTCTTGACAAGTGTCCTAGCAGGCTGAGGCTTCAAGTTGCAGACAGTATACATATATGTACGTGCTAGTGGAAGCTGAAGGTCATCTTATCCCCTCTTAATGACTGCACTTCCAGGCCAGTATGAACAACAGTTGCATTCCTATCGATATATGCGAGCTTGTCATCGACATGTGCCGTGATCCGCTTTGGAACCTCAGTCACGAGTCATATCCAACATGGTGCCAGACCGCACTAGTGTGTTCTGCGTGGCGTCCTCGAAGCCAGTTCAATCTTCTGCGAATGGTTCATTTCTCGCGAGCTTCCCAGGTAGAGCTGCTCGTTCGAACACTTCTCGAAGGACCACGCCTCGCACTCCTTGTCTGCACGGTCATCGTGGTACCGGCGCAGGACGGATACATCCCTTTTTCTCAGACACCACTCCCCCAACTATTGGTAAACTGCATGGACCTCTTTCTCTCTCTGGACTGGAGTTCCTACCCACCCCAGTATGCAGACATCGGTCTATATCCCTGGAAGCGCATCACCAGCTTCTCCGTTCAGTTGACGCGGCACACCGTCTCTGCCATCTTCCGCTACATCTGGTCACTTCCTGTGCTACGGGATCTCGAGCTTAGTTTCGAGCATCGCGCCATCCGAATCCCTAGGTGTAAGCTGCCACCATTCCCATGCAAAGCTCTCAGGTCCCTGACCATTTTGGTGCGTCTTGACCACTTTCTTGTCTACCCTGCTGCATCTAATACAGCAACTGCCAGGATTGGTCGGGAACACTCGCCGTCCCTTCCCTCGCATTCGGGACACGCGTAACAAGGCTTCGCCTGCACCTTAAGTCCGAGCTCTCAGGTCTGTCAATACCATATCTGGTCGCAGAGCTCCTGTGTGATTGAAGTCCTATAGATGCCTTACTGGGGTGCATTAGAATGGCAGAGCATCTCGAAACCCTCTACCTATCCCTGATCGGCTCATATCCTGACGGTGTCCGAAGTCAAAAACCGGCGTTAGAAAAGCAGTTCCGGATGTTTCGCACAATCCTCGACTGCGTAACGGCTCGCAACGTCCTCCACAGCGTAGGATTCCAACTCTATCACACCCAATTCTTCGCCGACCGAGGCGAGCTCTTGGACCTCCTGTGCGCAGATAACGTGATGGCCGGATTGCGCAGCTTTCCTCGTCTGCGGAGATTCTCGTTCGCCTTGTTCGAGAACGACCAAAGGTTTGACAATGGGTGGTGGACGAACCAGATTTCGCGCCGGTTTCCAGAAGACATCCGTGCTGCTGTACGGATCGAAGTGACGTGCCGCTGGGACGGTATGTTCGTTGTCCCAGACCTACCGTCTGCAAGACGATCTCGCTCACCCCCTGTAGACCAGCACACACGCTTATGGTATACGCCAGCACAACACCTACTAGCCGATCGACTCAACCACAGCAAACATCGAGTGTTGACAGAGAACCCGGTCAAGGATGACTCAATCTTTATCTGGGATTGGGAGGCAACGCCTCAGCAATCACCCTGGAATTCCCCGCTCACGGTGCGCTCAGACTCTCCCTTCCCAACTACACTGCGTCGCCGACGGAGCACCAATGACATGCGTTACCAAGAACGCCGAGCAGGTCATACCTGACACACTTAACGCTTTTATCTCGCGGACGGGTTGACGCTTTGCTCTTACCCGCCTGTAATTATACTTCGCTTCGATTTCGATATACTGTGTACCGCAAGCGCACTGTCGTACTTGCTCATACAGGCATCGTAGTCATACGCATGTTCGAGATTGGATGTGGAGAGACGGCCGTGATTGCGCAAATCAAATATTCAGCTCGAGGGCGTAGACTCTGTCGTGCCATCGTCTTGCACAAGGAGCCACACCCCGTTTCGTCGGAGTGTGCACATGAACGTTGTATCGGGGTTGTGTCGGCAATCGCAGTCGGAGGACCGTGGGTGGGCTGTGAGACATCGTTGTTACGACTGTCGGTGGGGATTGTCTTGCACAGAAAGGTCAAGTTTCGGGACGCGCGTCGAGGAATGGCTTCAACGAACGCCGTCACGCGTCCGGCAGTTGGTAACCGGTAGCCTGCCAGCGCTGGAATCTTGGTCGACCGTCGCAATCGACAGGGCACGATATAAAGGGCTATGAATGCTAGGATTGTGATCTATCGATGAAGCATTAACAGTATTATCCGTACTTTCGTGCGTTCGGCGACACGTATCCACCTAGTCCCTCTTCGTCTTGCGTGCGTCGCCCGTGACGAGCGTGTGGACGCGGAGCGCCATGTCCAGCGTCATGACGAGAGGAACGAGGAAGAAGGGTATGTAGCTCGAGAGGAGCAGGAGCCGCTGTTCCGCGGTGATTGAAAGACCCGCCGCCTTCGCGGTTTCTGTTACGGCGGAGGGGACAACTGGCGTCGAAAGGATGACTGCCAGGCAGGGGAGGGTTGTCGTCGTGGTCGACGCGGCGTAGACGAGAAGGAGGGCGTATATGGACTTGGTGCCTATGGAGGGAACGCGATCAGAATCGAAGTCGTCCGGCGCGGGCAATGACAAGTGAGACTCACCGCGCCATAGACCACGGAGGCCGATGAGGAAGACCGGTACTTGGAAGAATCTTTGGACGGGAGTGATGTGAACGCTGTAGCGCACGCAGACAACGGGCATGACTCACGCTTCCACCATCAGGAAAGTCCTGAACCAGGTATATGCCTCCCGCTGGCTCTCCCCGAAGTAACCCATCGCGCTACCAATGAGCGGGTCGTTGGACATGTCCACGTAGAGTCGCGGTAAACTCGAGACGGCGCTGGGCACCCATTCCTTGGGATACAGTGATTGGAGGTCGATCAAGAAGGACGCGGGGAGGTGAATCTGTAAAACATAGCCGCGATGTTCAGCTGCGTCTTGACAGACTTGAATGGCTCCAAGAGAGACAGACCGCGAAGAATAGGAAGTACACAAGGTCGCGAGGCCGCTGGGCGAGGGGTATGCGGGTCATCGTGAAGCAGTCGTGAACGGTCGTCAGTGTTGCGTTGAAGAACGAACGTCCCAGCACGGTTGAACGCGTCTCGCAGGCGGCTACGCGCTTCCAAACGCGATCGTCACAAACAATGTCACAGAGCGCTACGACGCACGTCCACTTGGAGCCTGGATGTGGCATTGCGCATCCATGCATACAGTACCTGATTAGAGCGGGGATTCTACTATGAGCTACATGGCTGATATCTAAACCTAAGCTACTCGATCTCTGCGACACGCGGGCACGGTCAAGGGAGGGAAGGAGGGGTAGTACTAGAACTGTTGCCGCTTGTCTTCAACTTCGTTCCATGCCCGTGCAGGAAGAACGCGGTCGGGAGGTCCCACAGACGCACTGAGTACCAGATCTCCGCGCCGTACTTGTACCAGAACATCCCGAACAACGCGCCACCAAGATGGGCCAAGTGGTCGAAGGTCCTGCGAGCAAGTGGACGTCAGAAGAGGTACTGTAGAGGAAATGGGATATACTGACCTCCATCCGCGGAGCACACCAAGGGTGTCGAAAGCGAGCAATGTGAAGAAGCCGGTCTGTATGTTGATCGGGAACCAGGGTGGGATGACTAGCGTGATCTCAGCGTCGGGAAAGCCGAGCGCTGTCAGCGCAAACAGCGCATACACCGCGCCCGACGAGCCAAGCGACCAGGTCCCTTCATGCGTCTGCTTCGCCGTCTTCACCATTGTCCCAACTGCCGACTCGGCCGCAGATGCACCAGTCGACGTCAACGCCACAGCGGTTGAAGAAGCACCAGCACGAACCGCCGAGCTGGTCGGCGCAGCAGCAGCTTGTAGCTGAGCAATCAGCCGAGGATACTGCCATCGTGCACGGCCTATGTGAGACACGAGACCAGAGAACAATCCAGCTGATACAGTGAACGGTCAGTATAGACATGAGATCTTTGTGATCGTGCAGACACACCAGATATGAACAGCGCGAGCAGTTGCCATTTTGGTGATGCCTCGGACAGTGCCCCGTGTTTTTGTTCAACCTTCTTGAACTGGATCATCAACTGCTGGCTCGCCGCGGCGCCTGATACGCGCTGTTTGTTACAACTGTGATCCTACTGGAAGATGGCACGGACGTACCAAAGCTTGCGAGCGCCATGCAGTTGAAGAGAAGGTGGAAGAAACTCTCGTGGCTGAGGAACGCACGTTGGTCCTGTGCTCAGGCAATGAGAGCGGTGGGACGTACCTGAACATACTCGTGAAGAGGGTGTACGACCGCCCCGACATATAGTTGTGCGCGAAGCTCCGCATCATGACCGGACCCCAGCGAGGGACGCGCCACGCAAGCCAGACCACGCAGTTCACCGCACCAATTGTCCAGCACATGCGTTTCCCTTCTGTCGCATTGAGGATAGGCTGGAAAACTTGCACGTAAGACCAGGTGATCATGGCCTTCATCGTCTCCGGAAACTGGTCCACGGTGGACTTGAGGGTGGCGAGCGCGCCTTGAAGTTGCTGCCAGGGTACAACAGGGTGAGAGCGACGGCGATGGAATGGAAGAAAGGTGACATACGCGTCCAAATGCGAAGTACTTCACCCGTGACAGCTCTTCAGAAGTCGGTGGACGATTCCTGTCATATCCCCCATGCGGTGTAGCCCTCAGATACGCCCACCACTTGAACAGTTCATAGTTGGTCAGGTGGGCACCGACAGTAATTGCACCGACGGCCCCTGCTATCGTGAACTGTTGCCAACGTCAGCGGTAAATACACAGAAGGTGCAGGTGTCCTCACCAAGATCTGTCTTCCTACAGGGACTCTCCGTACGGCCTCGCTGAAAGATGGTACGGGGCTCGCCTTGGCGACTTCCTCGCTGAACGACGGCGCCTTCGGTGTACTTGTGTTGAGAAATCGCGGCAGGCGACGATTAGGAGTAAAAGAGAAGGAGCGAGGGGAAGAACGACATGGCAGAGACCAGGCTCTGGGTGAGCGTAGAGTCCAAAGCATCCGGGCGGCTGCACGCCACGCAGACGCACGTCTCCCTTTTGGCCGCGACCTGCCCGCGCCCTCGACGTCTGTTGCCTCGACGCCGACCGTCCACGCACGCCTCTCGCCGGCGAATACGACCGCGAGCGGAACAAGACCTGATGTTCTTCTACGTCTTCTTCCTGCGGCCCCCGCCCACCCAGATATCTCCCGGAAGCCTTGTCACGTTCACGCCCCAGCTCTCAAATGACCTCCGCACCGAAGAATTCTCAGGCGAGGAGGACGTCTACTACGCCTGGTCGCTCGTGAACCCCGGCCAGTCCGAGTCGTGCCCCGCGATATCCCCGCCGCAGAAGCTGACGACGCTGCGGGCAAGCAACTTCAAGGAGTTCTCGGTCCCGCTGCCCCCACGCGCCCGCGACGGACAGTCCTACAGACTCGTCCTGACCACGCGCCAGCACGCTCGCGCGCACATCATGAACCTCGCGGCGCGCGAGGTCGGCGAGAAACCGTTCCCGGTGATGTCCATGCCCATCCTCCTCAGCCATCGAGCCGCGCGTGCAGGCAATGCGGAGAAGCAGCAGGAGATCGAGCGAGTGTACCGGGTCCCGCTCCAGCCAGAGAAGGACGGATTCCTCATGATCCGGGAGCAGACGTCCTTCGATCTTGACAAGGTGTGCCGTCCGCCCGCGCGTCCCTCCGGCTCGCTAATTTCGTAGGTCGTGTGGTAGAAAGTGTGGGACAGCGGAATCGGATTGAGCTCCTGGCTGGTAGAACTCGCCCAGCAGGTGCTCGTGGAAGCCGGCGGCCATTCACAACTTCCCCGTATACGGGATGCTCTGTTCTCCCCCGACATGCGCAGGATCATCGAGCTAGGTACGAAGGCGCGTTGTTGACATACTCGCTAGCCACTGAGGTTCCGGTAGGCGCAGGCACAGGAATTGTCTCGCTGACCGTAGGTGCACTGCGTTCTGCGCGTACCGCAGACAGGGAAGGTTGCATCCTGACAACCGATCTTGGTGCGTCACTGCAGTAACCATCTGCCCAGTTGTCCTGTTTGACGGCTATCCCCAGAGTCGGCTCTTCCTCTCTTGACACACAATGTGTCCAACAATGGGGTTCTCTTCACGCAATCCACTCGGCCGATGCCCCTCGCGCTCGACTGGGACGATGAGACGCTACCGGAAGAGGTTCGTACCGTCGGCACCTTTGACGCCATCATCATGGCGGACGTGACATACAACACGTCCTCCTTCCCTGTCCTGGTCCGGACCCTGGACGCCCTCATTCGACTGAATCCCCCAGAGAGACCGCCTGTGATTGTGCTGGGCTACAAGGAACGTGACCCGGAAGAGCGGACATTGTGGGACATGGTCAAGCGAATCGGTGTTACCTTTGAACGAGTCGGAGAGCGTCTGGGAGCCGGTCGGGAGCCTGTAGAGGTTTGGGTAGGTTTACGTGCGGAACCCTCGTGAGATACGCGTATGCAGCAGTCGAAATAGCACAAGATGTAACACTACTCATTATCTTTGCGACCGATTCGTTGACTCCGTTAGCCACGCTGACTAGCCTGGTCATGCCGTGTTGCAGGCGTTGCTTAATCAACACGCAATTCGTTTCAGAACCATCAAATCAGACATGATACAATTACCATCCACGAAGACCCCTCCGTAGGATATACATAGTTTGCACGCCGTAGAGATGTGCGAAATGATCGGGCTGTAGTATGCGAAGGATAGGGTTTAGTGAGCCTATAACGGGCAGTGTGAAACGTCCGATGAAGCCAAGCTGGGGGTGTTCGATGTGACCCTCAGACGCGAACGTAGGTGGCCATACCTTGGAGATTGCGGCCATCTGAGAGTTGGGTCAGTGTCACAGCAGCTGATGCTTTCCACAACGCAGTGAACGACTCACTGATAGCCACTCCTGCAGCGCGTGCGGGACCCTGGATGTCTAGACTGGAAATTTTCCGGGCCTTTGCAGGGCCATCAAGGGAGAAGACTTCCACCGACGTCGCGTTCGCACCGAGAACGTAGAGGTAGCTGCGATGTACTGAGTTAGCGGAGCTACCTGTGTCAGGGTACTACTCCTACTCACTCCCGGTCGTGAATAGTAGCGGTCTCGCTGTCGAGGGGTGAGGTATTGGCAGGAAGCATGTACGTCTGCGTTGGGAAGGGTGAGCAAGAGGCTCGCGAGATATCACTGAACTAGGTGACGCACCGCAACAACGTTGCCCTTCAAGTTTCCGTCAACATGTACTTCGCGGATAGCGTTGCCACCGACGTCGATCGTATAATAGTTGCCCGTCTTCGCGCTGCGCGTCGACCAGCACGTCGCTGCCTGGCCGTCAATCGCGACCGACGACTGTCTGTTCTTGGCGCTGAAGTCGACGATGTCGAAGCCCACACCAGGATCGGTCAGGAGGAACGCGTTCTCTCCGGGGATATGGGTGAGCGAGAACGCGACCATACCCCCGCTTGCGAGCGCCTTCTGGCTGTGCTGCGCGGAGAGCGAACCGTCCTGTTGCACGTCCCACACCGCGAGGTAGCCTGGGCCGTTCATGCCCTTGTATGACACCACGAGCTTGCTGTTGTCCTCGGTGAAAGCGATATGGCTGACAGAGCCTGGTGGGCCATTGGCGGGCGTCGTCTGGTTGAAGCCGAGGTAACGGAGAGTGTTGGGGATTTGGACGAGCCCCCGCTTGTCGTCAACATTGTAGCAGCTGCAGAGATGAGCGAGGCAGCGCGTGTTAGGAGCGAGCTCATGTGAGACCAGGTAAGGTTACGTACTTGACTCCGTTCACGGCACCACCGTTCAGAACACACAGACGGCTGCCATCACCGTTGAACGCAAGTGAGACGGGGAACTGGCCCTCGGAGGAAATGGGGTCGCCGATAGGGCGGATGTTCGTCGGCTTGCGAGGGTCGATCGCAAACAGCAACACGGTGTTGGAGCCCGACTGTCGGCAACAAGAAACAGAAACCTGTGTGAGCCTGCGGAGATTTACATCGCATGTGAAACTTACGTTGACGGTAGCGAGAACGCGCTTCTTCGGAGATACCTGGATGGCACCCTGCGAAAACAACGGGTCCACTCCCAAGTCGCCGTTGTTCGCAGTGACCCCATGCGCGCCACGACCGCCCGCGGCGACTGCTCTGTCGAGTCTCTACGGTAGATATTAGTACAGGTTGGCTACCAAACTCCAGGAATCAGGCCATACCAATGTGCCGTCTGAGCTGATGCTGGCAGTAATGATCATGTTCTCGTCCGGTTCGTTGGATATGACTGTAGGTGGGGCATCAGTACGAGAAATTGGCTCGCAATCTGAGCCCGAACTCACAGTAAACCGCCCCTGGTGGCGACCGTGCCGAGGCTCTCGTCAACATCTTGACCCAAGGACGGCGATCGACGGATGTCGCAACCGCGAGAGTTGTAGCGGACAGCACATACGCGAAATAACTGACTGACAACTTCATGGTGAATGATCTGTTGGGCGGAAATTAGATAGTAACTGACAGCCGGTCAATCATGAGTGAACGATTCAACGAGTATCAGAGGATGCTGATGCTTACGGAGAGTAACGAAGAATAACGTTGGTGTCGCTAGAAGCGCGGAAGAGGATGCAGAAGGAACCGTGATGAAGGATATTCTTCGCGTCGTATCGGCATGTCTATTATACTGGAGTGACCGAGTGGCCTCCATGCGAACGGCTCCCGAGCGGGTTTGTGGGCGTTTCATGTCCGCGTCCGAACCAACCGTGAGCGGCGATGATCGTCGGCCCTATCACCAATACTGTGCAAGCCTGTCATCGGCACCATGATGCGCTGCAAGAGCCAGAGTCAGCCTGTCCCCATTCTGAATAACTGCGAATTTGACTACGAAGCCACGACTTACAAATCCTATGTGCAGCGGTGAGCGGTGGGACAACGATAAGTATTGGCGAGACAGGCGTCCTCAAGGATGCGTCCGAGAGCACAGGATCAGATGCGTATGGCTAGGTTCTCGGTTGTAGATGCCCGAGGCATACCCGAAGCAGTGGATTCAGTGCACCAGGCATGGGTGACCTGCTAGCCCTTATTCGTTGTCGAGTGCAAGCGATGTCACTTGCCATCGGATGCTTGACAATCTTTCATCGCAGAGGAGGTATTACAGGGCATCCCATTTTCATGGCTCGCAGTGATATTCTCAGAGACACCGAGTTGTGCCCGTAGAAGGGCGTTGGTGGCTCACTTCCCTACTGATCGGCCGTGAGGACTCGGACTGCATGAGTAGGAATGAATGCGAATGGCTGACCTCGCGATGTAGCACACTCGATGTACACCAGTGCGACCTCAGTTCTAGTATCCAAAGCTCCGTACCAGTGGGCGAGATGAAGGCGACCATATTCTGGATAGTAGCCGATAGCGTAGACGTTTCACAATCCTTGGTGTCGAGCGACCAGGGAGAGGAGCACACCGCCTCCGGTTTGGGCCACGTGGCAGTCGCTATCCGGCGTCTCTCCCGACGCTACTACTCGTCGACTCGAGCCAGGAGCCTGCTCCGATTCTGACGGCAACGCCTTCCTGACTTCTCGTCATCGAGCACGTCCTAGAGCTACCACTACAAGTGCTGGCGCAGCAATCGGTCTCTTCACTCGCAGCTGCAGGCGGCTCGTCCTTGCCTAGCTTGTAGACTCGAACAACCAGAGCAATGCCATGGCGTGTGCAGGTTCAGTATTTTCGCAACGGACCTGCCAATGCCAGAAAATCTGCAGGAAGTTTGGACGAAGCAAACAATCATGGACTTTGCCCAATACTCGTTTGTTGTCATTCTCACTTCCTATTGTGAACGCCATGAGGAGACAGACCGACATCACATCGCCTCACATCGCCCTCATGAGTAGCCGTCGTTACCGCAATTTGTTTCTGTGAGTCCACCTCTCCAGGACCGGCTTCCCTGACTATCTCAATGTCTCGCCGATACCTCCGACGGTCGTCGCGCGCTTTCTCAGCATGGCATGTCGAGCCTCTCTGCAGGTGAGATCGCAAACTCGTAACGTCACACTGAAGCATTTCGTACAGCGATCCCAACATCTAATATAACCGAACTTGGCCTTGCGAGTCGCCCGTTCATCGCAGTTAGGCGCGTCTACCGTGCGTGCAAGAAGCGCGGGCGCAGTGGTGAATAGCAACAGTCAAACTACTGCGGTGCACTCCACAGCACGGCAACATACCGGCATCCGTGACCTGCAGCGAATCAAATTCCCTCCGTATAGGGCACTGCATCAGAGGGCAGTGGGAACATTGCCATAGGAAGGCAAGATAGACAGGGGTGAGCTAAATTGAAGCCTAAGTTGCCTGACCGGTGTGTACACTTGTTCCCGGACGGGCATATCCATGCTCACTTGTTGCCTTGCCCCTAGTGTCACGCTGCTAGCATATCATTCGAAGTTTCTCGTGGATCAGGTTCGGACTCATGTGTTGCAAACACTGGTTAACTCATAGGATTGCGCGTGTTTTGGGTCGACTAACTCAGTCGTACGGTCATTGACTACAAGTAGTCATTGTGGCCAAGCAGAACTTTGGATACTCATCTATCAATGCAAGAGCTTGATCCTAGAGCTTCTATCATCGCATGGACCTGCGGGGGTGGATGGAAGTGCTGACTCAGTGCACTGTTTTGAACGGTTTGTACAGTCACCGTACTTGCTCCCGAAAGCAATCAAGTACGTTCTTTTTCGAACAGCCCGATCCTTTCGTAATTCCTGTCGTTCACACTAAAAATCCACGAACAGTTAGCAATAGTGAGACATGGAAATAGTCGATGGTACAATGACAGCATTCTGAGGAGATTTAGATGCGTGATCAGTCGATGTTTCAGGTGGTGCGTGGCGAGATATGAGAGTTCGAACGGCACTCACTCACTATCTAGTACAGTTCCATGAGCAGCAGCGACGAGTTGCCAATACATCTGTCCTCGACTACGTGTTTGTTTTTGGGCGGTTGCAGAAGCGCCTTACGAAATCTGTTGAATTCGGAGTCTTTCCCCACTCGAGATAATCCATAGACCATTGCTTGAACGCGGGTATGATGTGCGACGGAGATTGAGTGTGGATGCACCGGCGCCTGGTTACCTAGCATGGCCGTACCACTGATACGTCAATGTAACTCGGAGCGAACGGCGAGTCGCGGTGAGAACGCCTGTGCAGGCAGGATCACCCTGCTGACCCACTACGGATGGGAACTCTTCGGTCATTCACGATGATCCGTGCTACCACTACGGCTACCATGCGTACGAAATGACGGACGCGGTTGAGGCATTCGACCTGACATGATGATGGCTCTCCGCAGTTTGGTATGAGACCAGATTGCAATCTTATTGCGCAGAACTACATAAGAATACCATACATACATCACAGCAGAACCATAAGAGATACGTAGATATTGATACGACGAACAGCTAGAATTGTGTGGAAAGGCCCTTAAGTTAGCGAGTGCGTGGTGGTACAGCATGGATGTGTCGCTTCGCGAACACGGCTCTAAGGTACACCGTGCCCGACCCTCTATATAAAATAAACCAATGTGGAGACCCGACGGCATGTGTGGACCCCTGCAGTACCATCAGAAACGGAACTGAGACTGAAGTACAAAGGAACTAGGCTTACCATGCGCCGAGTGGTCGATCAATCTGTCAAGTCACGTCGGGGGCCTAGAAGCTCCGAAACCTTAGGAGTTTTGAGAAGCTTGCGCCTCGAGGCTTCCCTTGCGCACGGCGGGCTTCCTGGGCTGTCGAACACCGATCGCAGACCGCGTGCGAGGTGCTCTGTCCTGTCCCCGTCGCTTAGGCACGGGGTCGTAGTGGCATTGCACTCCGGTCTCCGCCACGCGCTGGCAGTTGAAGCAGGACGGCTTCGCGCCATCGCATCTCAACTTGCGTACACGACTGGAACACACTCATGGTGGTCAGAGACGAGTCCCACGAGGGCCTAGGAGGTTAACTCACCAACGGTCACACGCGACGTAGACACGCTCGCGCGGCTTCCCATCGACGGTCAAGGGCTGGCTCGGGTCCAGCGTGATCGTCGACCTGGCACGGCTCACCCTAGGGCTCCCAGAGTCGCTAGGCGATCGCGACGAGCTCGATGACTCGTAGTCGTCATGCCCGTCTCCGGACGCGTATGCGGAGTACTGGTATTGAGAAGACGACGACGGGGTTCGCTGCATCGACGAGGAGGAGGATTGTTGAAAGGTGGAGGCATAGGGATGTGTCATATTCTGGGGCGCATATTGCGCGTATTGCGCGTTCTGGAGGTGTGAGGGCTGCTGCTGCTGATGTGGCTGGGGTTGAACATGGTGTGGGTAGTGGGGAGGAATACGGGGGTCAGAGTAGATGTTGGGGTCCAGCACGTGCTCTTGGGCCCCGTAAGCGTCGAGCCATGCCAGAATTCCCTGATTTGGTGACGTCGGCTGAGCATGAGGTTGGGGATACTGCTGGGAGTAGGAGTAGGATTGGTTCGGAAAGTTGCCGTAGGGGTTGGTGGGATGCATTGTGGACTTTCACGGTTAAGTCGGATGAGAGAGGGTGTAGATGTAGGACACTGAGCGGCTGGTGGAGCAACGCCGAAACGAGAGACGCACCTATAAAGGTTCGTTCTGCCCCGCTGCACAGCAGGTTTCCCATGGTGTGCGCAGGGTATGTGCAGACAAATTCACCAAGCTGTCAATAATCGAAGACCGCATGCCATGATGTAGACTAAACATGATCTGTCTCCCGGGGAGATGGTGCCGTCACTTTGCTGTGAAGACCTGCGGTTACTTGTGCGTCTGACCTCTACCGGAACCCGGATCGTCAGTGATAGAACTGTCAGAAATTATGTTACCCCAATTAGAAGATCAGCGAGTGCCGGCTCAAACAGCAAACTGAACCGCTGAACCGCCATGCCGGCCACTTAGCTCTGTATCGAAAGAGTCGCATTGTGAACATACATACACGCAACATTGCTCACATGAAGCCTATAGTTCCTCAGTTCAGAGATATCCCGCACAGCAATTTCGTCCAGCATGGCAGGAGGCTGTGCGATATAGCTTTGAGCCGCTGCATATCCCAGGCCACGCGATCGCAGCTCGGTCATATTCAGACGTGGTGATCTAGATGGCCGAGCTGTTCTTCTGGACCTGATTACGCGCATGATGAATGACCTATCCGCAACGATGTTACGCACCACGAGACATTGCATCTGAGAAGTTCTGTCCCCAGCTCCGATGGAAACGGGGTGCGCGGGACCCGCGAATCCATTCGAGTTGCCATTTTCATTGATTGAGCAAGCGTATGGGAAAATACCCGGGCCGCGATATGATGAAACGTCCGTCGTATCGACCGGAGCTCGAGAATCCGTGCCCTCAGCTGTCTTCAGTTGTGCGTCTGTTCCACGGTCACAGGCGGCGCGATATCGAGATGACAGCGTCTGGTGTTGTAAGTCTAAAAGTGATGCGAGGAACGTTCCTTAGGATACCGTTAGTAGCTGTGCGGGGTAAGGACTCGAGCTCACAGCAGGTCGGTTCTTAGTCTCAACTCGCGTCCGCGACTCGAGGATCGACCATCTAGGCTGCTGGAGAGGTCGCCATTGCCGGTGATGCCTCCAAGTTCCAAATGGAGAAATGGAAGCCATCTCCCTGATGCGTCCAAAACCGGTCAGCCACGACGATGTCGGACATTGAGGGGTGGCGGTATCCATGGACCCATTCTGGGTTCTGCGTGACGTGTACACAATATGGGCTTGATCCCAACGCGGTTGCGTCAGTTTCGAGGTGCGATGGGGGCAGGGTGTGGCAGACGGACGTCAAAACCCGCGCAGCAGCGTTGGTTTCCACCCCAGGAGCTGCCGGAAATATTCTGACCGGTTTGAAACTTGTTCGTTCAGGTAGTCGTGGTCATAGTGCTTGTACTAGTCGGAGTCTGAGCATACCCCGGATTCATTGCATCCGCAGGGAGCGCAGGAGGCGTGGCCAGTCTGTGTCAAGCTTGAGACGGAGAAGAGAAGAAAAGAAGACGGTGGAGGTGTTTCGGCAATGCCCAGCGTGCACGCCTCAAGGCATCGGAGCCACGGGAGCGCTTCCTCCGAGCCGCTTTAAGCGCTGGCAGCTGTCCGATGCTGTCATGACAAGTTCGTCGCAACCACAACCCATCTCCCTTGCCGTCCATGTTCGCAGCACAATACCACCTCGCAGCCGGATGCCGTTCAAATCGCTCTACAGCTTACCAGTCATGTCAATGCAGTGCGTTACCGCTTCTCACGCTGAGTATCGATGTAATTGGATTGACTCCTCCCAAGGGCAAGTGTGAGAATGTAGTACCAATATAAGCCCCGGACGCAGCCTCCTGTCATCTTCCTTATGATGTGCTGTGATATGGAACCGCTACTCTGGTCCATCTGGAATGCGTTTTCTCTCCACTTGTGCGTTGCTCTCTTGCGAGCCAGGAACGTCCAGAACTAAGAACGGCATCTGTCGACCCTCACACGTGTCATTTCATATAGTCAACTCAACAGATGAAATTGGCACGCATGGCTAGTGACAGATTAACGTCCAAGACTCCAGCATGGCACAGACACGCGTCGCTTTTACACTAAGTACCTCAACTCCAAGTCTCCAACTCCCTCTTCGCACTGGTCGCAGCATACACCTTCGCCACCCTCTGACGGATGACGTTTCCTGGGAGATAAGGCACCTCCAGAGCAAATTTCATTGTTCGATGCTATGCGGCATGCGGCCTCGTTAGCTCCCGCCAACCAGGATTTCATTCGGCCGAAGTCAAAACGAACGCAGAACAGAAATCACCGGGTACTAGGCCGGTGATGCAACAGAGAGGCATCATTTCTGCCTCTGGTGAGTTGCCTTACGATCCAATGTTACATTGTAATCTCGACCTGGGCACTGCAGTGGTCCGATACTTGACTGATTGTCAGCTATAGGATTGAAACCGCTGAGCCTTTCCACGCGCTGCAGATACCAGGATTCCTGAACGGCTCGTTGGAGGCGAGTGGATGCCTTTCTCCCGTTCTATCTCACCCGACTAGCTAACAGCGTCGACAACACTATTGCGAAGGTGAGCACCATGCGGACACTCACCGCGCCGATCACTCAAAACAAATGACTAGCCACACTTCGAACGGTCAAAGAAGTTCGATATCCTTGTTCTGCATATAGTATGATGCTCCATCATGACTCAATATTGGCTCTCCTTATACTCGTGTACGCCGGACGCGACAACACCGAACTTCCGGACTGCTATCGCGGCGCCGATGCATGGCAGCTCAGTCTGCCTCCGCGCGGTCAGGCTGCGCTCATGGCGTCACTGTAGCCTCGAGGACGAGCGTACAGTAGCTGTCGGCCGCGGGTCTTCTATCAACGCGCATGCAGGTGCCTATACATCGCCGCCCAAGACTGCGGCGCCCATGCCTATCTTTCCCAGGGATCTACAACGTCCCTCCTCGAAGAACGTCTTCCACTCGTCAATATCAGCGTTCAACTATATCGGGAAACCCGCTCAGGCCTGACCATCATCGCGGGAGGAAGACCAGGTCCGACCCCCACGTCGAGCCCACATCAAGGCGATCTTCCAGCCGGTCAACAAACAAAGCGGGCGTACCTCGGCGCCGACCGCTATCGACCTCACAATGAATGAGGAGTGTCGAAGGTGAGGTGCAACGGCAGTGCCGCGCGCGGTCTCTCCTATGTTCGTTCTGCGTTATGACAGACTTCGTGCAGTTAGGACCGAACGTACGCGTGGGGCAAAGAAGGTGGGAGTACGAGACGCTTGATGCGCGCACGTTCAAGTTGACATGATCGCATTCCGGCACAGCTGGGCGCTGTCACTGCGGGGTGATGCGCCATCTTGAGAAGCTGTGAAGGCGCATGCGCGTTCGCTGACTTTCAAGTTACTGCAGATACGCCCGCTGACATTGAGCTCGCCAGACAGCGGGCGCTCGCGAGACCTCGCCTCTCGCAGTCCGCACTGTTTAGCTCTATGATGCTCTTGATGCTGCATGGCCGCCATCGCTGGCGTACTGAGCACTTTGTCGTCGCGGCCACAGGCACGCCCCGAGAGCTCGCTGCTCGATCTCTGATGTCACGGTCATGTGCAGAGAACCCCATTCACGTACCTCGAACTTCCCCGGTGCTTTCGGAGAGAATCAAGAAGCGACGGCGGAGAACGAGCCGTGTGAGCGGGGAGGGGTTGGCCAGTCACCGAGTGAGTACACACGCGAACCACGAGCCAAGCGAGGATTCTGCATCAATAGCGGCCACGCGAGGACAGTCCTCGAGGCTCGCTCGCTGAAAGCGCGTAATATCTCCGACGTTCGCGGCACGGCTTTGGCTTTCGGCGCGAGCGGAGATACCAGTGGGTCATTACTCAAATTGTGGACAGTAGCTTGCGCTTGGGTCCTGCCAGCGTCCTGCCGATGCTACCAGAAGAACTCGTCAGGACGTCGTGGTGGTCCTTATCAGCCTTCGCGCTCGTGGTCAGCTTCGCGAGTCAGAATATCAGAGAATGCTCAATCTCACCATGAGTGTGTGCTACTGAATGCACAGGGTCTCAATAGCGTTGTGTTCGAAACGTTTCACCTCCCCATCGCCGACGAGAAGAACCACATTTGGCACCTTCTGTACAACGGACGTAATGACCACATTTCCCTGGGTAAGTCACATGCCGCGAAACAGGTTCTGTCGGGTTCACCGGCTTCGATCCTCTGCAGTGCCCCTCCGCAACGTATTCCCCAGGGTTATGGACAAGTTACATTGGCAATCTCTACATGCTTCCCCAAACATGCGCAGTGATTTCTTGCCTTTTGTGGCCGGTCAAGGTGATTTCTTGTGTCGAGACAAAGTGAGAGGGTGAGATTGGCCGAGCAGCCTGCGGTGGGAGAATATCAGGGCGCGGTCAGAAAGATGAGTCCCTTCGGACACCGCTGGTCGAATTTGCACAGGGCTATAGGCGGAGTTTCTGCAAACTTCGTATTACATGACCATTGACTTGGTGTTGGCGGACATTTACCTGTTTCCTTGCCATAGGCCGCCTACAGCACGATGCAGGTTGCTCTATTGTCTGTACATGCAAGTAAGTACTACTAAGTACACTGAGGCTGCCAACGGAGTAACCGCGCGAAGATACTGGCACCGCCACCACGTGTTCGCCTCAAGCGCTCATCGTTCATTGGCTGTAGGGAAGACTCACCCGGGACGAAACCGTTCACTCAGGCTGAGAATGACGAGTGTGCAGCGCGCCTGCTAACAATTGCGAGGCTTCAGCAGAGGCCGACAATAGAAGATTTAAGAGGAAGGAGGGCAGCTCATCTCCCTGCAGTATGTGTGGCGAGACGACATGGGCAGACGCTCGATCGTCCGGCTCATCTTCACCGCAAGGCCTGAACTTGAGCATGACGCTTCCCAAGGGCTCCTACAGCATATAACGGAAGGAGGGTCAAATCAGCAAACTTTTCGGCTAGGTATGAACAAAGATAGAGGAAGAAAACATGCCTGCAAGGCAAGGCCAAGTCCCGACCGGACTTCGTAAGTGGTGAGATTTCGCAGCAAGCGGTGCGTTGATTACGACCAAAACACACCATGGCAAGGTGCCGAGACCAAGTCCATGACAGGCTGTCCTGGTGAGTGGTCTTCGTGTGTTATATGTGGGGCATGCGGATAGTTCGTGGGATGGCTAAGAACATGAAGAGCGCCGGGCATATGTGGGTGAGGCAGTGCAGAGGAGAGGAGGAATGCTTGAGACGCACAGGTCTAGTCGGTCTGCAGCGGTAGCGATGACTGCGGACTGGAGCTATGTCAGTCCACATAAAGACTGCTGACCACTCAGGGTTAGGTGGGGCGTAGAGCAGCCTACTTGAGGGACTGGCGGCGTCGCCTATACTACGTGAGCACATTCGTGAAATAGGATATCTTTACCTCAGACTGCGCAGGTGGTCGTTAATAATAACCCTGTATGACTGCGCGCTGCTGCAGTGTATACCCGCGACGTGCCGTCATCCGCATATGCGCTCCACTGTTTCAGAGAATTTGCGTCGGCCGATGAACGCGAGTCGCGACCAATGGCCATCACAAGCAATCCGTGAGGAGGCAAGACCGCGGAAGAATCGGTCAGAACTAATAGCCTAGATGAAAAACCAGATGGTTATCGAAGCCGAAGGAGCGGTTGTACGGAACAAGGCCGTTTCGATATCCAGGCATGGAGCCGACTATCGGCATCTCAGCCGCTACAGGGCACGTTATCCTACCTTTGTGCTGCGGGTAGATTCAAAGAAGCTTCCGCAAGCTGCGCATGAACGTGAATCGGGGCTGGTAGCGTCTGGAACCCGGGTACAAGTAAGTACATGCTAATAGGTGAGAAAGACAGGCTCTTACACATTTAGAATCGCATAGTGGTCCTCGGGCCCTATTCTTGTTATGCACATTACGAATCGCGCAGACCCGGAGTACGCGGCAATACAATACACCTCTGATGCACCTGTACGGGGCAAGGTAGCGAGAGCCCAGGAAAACTGGAGCGACTTGGCGGGCGGCTTAGAGGACGGGACGCGCATCGAAGGCAAGACAAGAGGCTCGGTTGCAATTTGTTGACGGCACATGTCGTTGTATACAGCGGGGAGCAACTACAGGAGCCATGCAATATTGTACTATGCCAAGGTTCATTCTGACAACGTTTGACAAACGTTTGCTGGATTGGGAGGAGGGTGAGCGTGGCGCTGAGGCTGTTGACGCAGATGGATACAGGCGGTGGTGTACTGCATCGATCCGTTGGCGGCCTACGTCGCAGGGAGGCACAAGCGTCGAGCAGGAGACTGAGACTGAGACAAGCTAGGGAAGCGGCGTTGCTAGACGTCGAGTAGGAGGAAGAGGAGGACGAGAGAGAGGGCGCGGGGAGCCCGGAGGTCGACGGTTACGATGTGGACTGAGGAGCTTGGCGCGGGCGGCTGTGGGCTGCGGATCGCTACCCAAGCGCCTCGTCTAGGCCTGGCAGGCTCGGGCGCGGGCAGCCATCTGCAAGCCGCCGCTCGTCTTGTCCACTCTCCTCCATCTCGTCCCCGTCCTGCTCCTCGTGCTGGATACACGCCTCGCTCTCTCCTGACCTCCTCCTCCGTCCGCTCTCTGCTCCACGCGCATTCACCACGGGACGCCTCCGAAACTCAACTCTTTCGCGCGGCATTACACATCGGAGCATCATATCCTTGGCCCACCGCGCTGTGCGCAGCCATCCTCCTCTTCCTACTTTAACTCCTTCCGGTCCCCCCGGCCACCTACACCTCCTTTTCCCTCCTTTACGCCCGTCAAGCCATGCATCTACTACCCCACTCGCTCGCCGTCGCATGTCTGCTTTCCATTGCATCCCAGCAGGCTCTCGCAGCCCCCAGTCCTGCACCACCCGCTGTGCCACGCACCATTAACCTCACCCGTCGCACTCGCCCTGCACTCAACGGCACCGACTGGCTGAAGAGCCAGAAGGCGAAGCTCAAGACCAAGTACGGCAGTCAGTCTGCTCAACAGAAGCGCGCGGCCGGCATCAACCTGTACGTTCCTTCCACACTTCATTGTTCTCTTTTGAGACGCTGACCGCGAGTTAGTCTCACGAACCAAAATGCCGACTCGAGTTTCTACGGCTCAATAGCAGTGGGCACCCCAGCGATCTCGTACAATGTCATTCTCGACACGGGTTCATCGTGCGTGCTAATGCCTTCCGACCCTGTTCCGCACTAACCCTCTGCATGCAGAGATCTCTGGCTAGCTGCGTCGGATGAGTTCTCGACTACCGGAGATGAGATCCCTACCTTCAACCCTAGCTGTGAGTTTCTCCTCTCTGTGCGTTCCCCTGCACCTGCTCCCCTATGACGTCGTCGACGTGATGATCCCCGTCCGTCGCACGCTCGCCTGCGATCATGGGATGGGCTCTGGCCTGCATGTTCGCCTGTCCAAGTGGTCTTCAAGTCTAAAGTCTACCATGACGTCACCCGCCTCAATGGACGCTTCACACTCTGTCAGCCCCATGCTTTTTGCAGCGGTGGTGTGCCGAATACACTCTCGCGTGGTCCTCGCCTTCAACTCAACGTTCCCCTGGACATTGGGCAACCGTGCTGACTATCTTTCATAGCATCTTCCTCTTTCCGTGACCTCAACACCGCGTTCTCAATCAGCTATGGTTCTGGTGCTGCCCGCGGTGCATTAGGACAGGATGTCGTCCAGATGGCCGGCTTCGAGGTCGAATCACAAGTGTTCGGTAAGAGGATCCCTCTTTTGCTGCCCGGTCAATCACCCCAACTCATGTTTTGTCTTCGTTCGTGACAGCCGTTGTGACGCAGATCACTCAGAATCTGCTGAACTCACCGGTGTCCGGGTTGATGGGTCTCGGATTCCAGTCAATCGCATCCTCTGGTGCTACGCCTTTCTGGGAGGCGCTTGCTGACAACGGTGCCCTCGATGAGCCACTTATGGCTTTCCAATTGACTCGCTTTGTCGATGTCGCGGAGGCGCAGGTTCTAGAGCCTGGAGGAACGTTCAATCTCGGAGCCGTCAACAATTCGCTGTTCACCGGCGACATCGATTACCAGGACATCCCAGGAGGGCGAGGAACGTACTGGATTCAGGAGCTGACAGGTACGCTATTCGTGACTCTCACCGTCTATGCTGTATAGTAACATTGTTATCCAGAGTTGACAGTGAACGGCAACTCTGTCACCCTTCCTTCGGGATCAGGTTCGTACGCTGCCATTGACACTGGCACCACTCTTGTCGGTGGTCCCCCTGCCATCATCGATGCCATCTACGCACAAATCCCTGGTAGCCAAGCACTCACAGGCGACAACGAGGGCTACTACACATACCGTGAGTTGCTCGTCGCCCTCTTTCCTTGGCCATTCTAACATGATCATCTAGCTTGCTCGACGGACGTGAACATCACCATGCGCTACGGGTCGAGTACCATCTCGTGGCCGATCTCGAACGCGGACTTCTTGCTCATGCAAGTCACCCGGAACACCTGTGTCGGCGGCTTCTTCGCGCTCGACACCTCCGGTACGAGCGCACCCGCATGGATTGTCGGCGACACCTTCCTCAAGAACGTCTACTCGGTCTTCCGCGCAAGCCCACCTTCCGTCGGGTTTGCGCAGCTCTCGGAGACTGCGCTGGCGATGAACGGCGTCACCGGCCCCGCGCCCAGCCCGACGATTGGCGAGATCGCTGCGACTGTCACCGGGTCGACCGCGGGCACGGGCAGCGACCGCAACACTGGCTCGAACGGTGCGGTGCGGGTGGAGATCGCAGGTGTCTGGGTCTCCGCGCTTCTGACCGGGCTGCTCGGGGCGAACCTCCTGCTGTGAGGGCCTCACTACCCCTCGCGATGCTGTGGAGAGCGCGGAGGCTGCGGGTTACGACTGACGTGCGTGGCGACACGGACGCTGTGTATCAGTAATAGTAGTAGTAGTAGTAGCTAGCTTCCATCTTTGCCTCTGTTGAGTACACGATCACGATCTTCTTGCTGCTCGGACGCGTTTAGTGCTACGTACGTATTGCCCATATATCAGACCACGATGATTAATACATACCACATACCACTGTCCCGCCTTCCTCCCGCCACCTTGATACGCATGGCACACGCAGCATACGGCTGTGTGGAGGTGCGATGGGTGGTCGCAGGTCGGTTTGCACCTTTGAATGGCGTCGTGAGGGGACGGTAGGTTGTTGCATGCTGAATATGGATGGGTTGTCGCCTCCTTGGACTGGATGGTGAGTCTCCTGTGCACTTGCGATCGAAGCTTAGTACTCATTGACCTACATCCGTGCTCGTCAGGTGGCTTCCACATAAGTTCATCTCTGAAGCTTTGGAGTTTTGCATGGCGTTGTCATCTCGGCGACTTAAGCCCAGCTCCGAGGACCACTCCGTTTCGACCTACAGGCGTTCACACCAGAACAGGCCGCGATGACGTTGATACATGTCACGAGAGGCAGAGGCTCGGAACTTGGAGGTAACTTGGAGGTGTGAGTTATGGTCTATTCATGCCTCCAACCTCTACGCACAGAAAAGACGAACTTGGTGGAGGGGTAGGCACTCGGAGCCCCCCCCCCCCGGCCCCCATTGCTTCCTAGATGAAGGCCAACATCCTTGCAATGGACCTTCGAAGCCCATGCGAGTTCACGATGCTCGAACCTGCTGTGCAATGTGCCCTAACGACTCAAATGCCATGCGAAGCTCGAACGGTAGGGGGGATTGGTAGCCCGAGGTTTGCGTTCCAAACTGAAAGACCTCCGAGTCAACAACAATAGCACCGTGTATGTTCACTGCTCGTACGTAGTTCTTCCGCAGCTGACCGCATTGTACAAACGAGAATGTTCGAAGGCGGGGTCATGAACCGGCCTGACCTGAACCACGCTCGTTCCCTGACAAGAGCACAAGCGAAGTGATCCTCGACGTGACAAAACGCGGCCCGACTCTGGCTCAGCCATGGCGCATCTTCTGCCCATGGAACTTGGTGGAGGTCGGTTTACGCCGTTTCGCTGTGAATTTGGCATCTATCTAGACGGGGGAGTTGGAGCGTGGCATCTCAGCTCAGAACTCGGTACTCAAACCCTCTTCGTATGCGACGTTCAACTTCGTGCTTGCGGTGGACCTGTATACACGAATCAATGGGTCGCAGGAAGAGTGGGTAGGAGAAGAGTGGGTAGGGTAGATGATCCGCAAAAAGCTCACACTTCAATTTCATGGGCCTGGCCGGGAATTGAACCCGGGACCTCCTCCAAATGCAGAATGCCCTAAGAAGGAATCATACTACTAGACCACCAGGCCGACATTGACGGGAGCTTTTGGCACACTAACACTCCGTGCAGCAATATTACGCAAGGGACGACTTCTGTCACTGAGCGATCTGTGGTCTGCCCTCGAACGCGCAAGTACAGCGGCTATGTGTCCTTGCTCCTGTCCCTTCTCGCGCCTTGACTCGGGACCACCTCTTTGTAAACCAGGCTAACATCAACCTCGCATGCCTCGCGGAATACCAAATGCCAAACGAGATGAGTCGGCCTTGCGATACACATCCTTCCATGTTCCACTCGCGTCAGCCTTCCTCTGCTTGTTCTCCGCGCACGGCATGTTGTGACGCGTTCTACCCAGGCCGAATCCTAAACACGTTGGCTCGACATACCTGAAGTCTGACTCTCAGACCCTCTGGGCAAGGAACGTCATCCGTTCGCACAGGATCAGGAATGTCCTCGATGAGGCGGGTGCTGCTACCCCCATAGATGTACGTCTCCGTCTGGTCGTATCGTGAGTGGTGCATGACATGTTGCATAGACTCGGAGAGGCGCAAAGGTTGTTGTCATCCACCCGGGCTCCCGTTTTCTTCGAATTGGACGCGCGTCAGACGTTACGCCTCTCACTGTCCCAAACGTGATTGCGCGCAAGCAGACGACGGCGGTACCCCCTCCGAAGTATGTCCCAGGCATCACTCGACCGCGCGAAGAGAGGAAACGGTCAACACCGTCGACAAGCGCCCCCAGTGGAGATGAGTATGGGGTGACGGTAGCTTCGGACGACCCTGTACGTACATGGAGCGTCGCGTACCCGTATACCGCAACGAAGTTGAGTTCCTGCGTTGCACTAGTTTGACGCTAAGGTCGCTGCGATTACTGTGTCGCTGCGTGATCGCATGCGTTTCTACAAACTGCGGGTCACAACAAATGCCGCCGGAATCGCGACAACATTCAACGAGCAGTTCAAGCCTGAGGTTATCCCGGAAATGAACGATCCATTCCATGTCGACTGGATCACTTCGTCGGACGAACCGGTCCTTGTAGGCGAGAAGGCCCTTCGTATCGCGACACCCGAAGAGTTGGGTTATGCTGTGCGGTGGCCTATCTACGGCGGCAACTTCAACACTCGCGATTACCCTTCATTTCAACACATCCTCAGTGACGTTGAGACCATCTTTCGAGAAGCGTTAAGACTCAAGGACATCGAACCCAGCGCATACAAGGCCAGTCCTTCTATAGCGAGCGAGGGGCTTTGACTGTTCTGAACCTTTGCATCCATCAGGATTACTCTGTTGTCCTTGTCATCCCCGACTACTACGACCGTCTATATGTGGAAACGTTGGCAAGGATTTTGCTCATCGACATGGGCTTCAAACAGCTTTGTGCTCAGCAAGTACTGGTGTTTGCATCTGAGACAGGAACTCATACTGACATGCGCATAGGAATCGCTGGCTGCGACTTACGGCGCGGGGATATCGAACGCTTGCGTGGTCGACATGGGTGCAGTCAAGACCAGCATTGCCTGCGTCGACGACGGGCTAGTCATCGCCGACACTAGGTAACGTAACCAAGCTTCATCTATCCCCCGCTACGATCGCTGATGAGAATCCCTCCAGGATGGTGCTCAGTATGGGTGGAAATGACATCACAGAGTTCCTGCACGTCCTCCTAGAGAAGATTGGTTTTCCATATCGCGACATCGACCTTGCGCGGTCGTACGATTGGAGTGTCATGGAAGACCTCAAGGCACGATTATGTACTCTGGCAGAGGTTTGTTTTGAGGCGATGCCTGAGGGATCCTCTCTAACGCGAACCTCTGTCGATACAGGGTGATGTTGCACTGAACTTATACGACTTCTACGTCCGGCGACCGGGTCGGCCTGCGGAGAAGTATGGTCTCCGAGCATATGACGAGATCATTCTTGCGCCTATGGTATGTTGCCAGTCCGTTTTGTTGTACGTATACTCACAAGGTATCTAGTGTCTCTTCGAGCCGCGTGTTATCGAGTTTGAGCAGAAGCGGGCGGGCATGCGATTCCTGACTCGCGCGCCGGACATGGCTGAAGAGATGATGGTCGAGCAAAGCGCAGACAAGTGGTCGGAGCGATACGTACGTGTCTCGTGTCGTCTTCTTCGTGGTCCATTCGACTGACACGACGGCCTGACACAGACGCAAGCCATGATGATATCTACACAGCACCTGTTCCCCGTCATGCCACCACCGATGGCCTTTGACCAAGTACCGCCAGTGGTTACTGCTGTGCCGACTCCAGCAACGACAGAAGGCCGATCGCTAGCTGTAACTCCACAGCCCGCTGCTAGCGGTGAGTGCATGCCGAACGTCGGTAGATAGTTCGTGACGGACTAACTCGACTCCAGGGTCAGCTACGAGCCCCGTCACACCCGCTGCTGACGAACCTCCCACTTCTGCAAGTGACACCAAGGACGTAAAAGACGAGGACGTGGAGATGACCGATGCGACTGCAGAGAAGGACGGCGGCGCTGATACAAAGGAAGTGAAGGACGAGAAGGACTCGGATGATACCAAGAAAGATCTGGCGCAAGACTCAACGAACACAGACAAGGGCAAGAGCAAAGAGACAACCAAGCCAGTGGAGGTCATCGACGTCGATGAGCTCGACAGCAAGACCCCGATTGTGACCGTCGCTGCACCACACGCACCCCATCCTGTCCCGATCCCGGTAGCGTTTGGGGCATTCAACATCGACGTCAGCTTCGAGGCGAGCAAGCTCCCGCTCGACGTCGCGATCTTCAACAGTGCGCGAGCAGCGGGAGGAGACGAAAAGATCCGCAAGTATCTCCAGGCGGTCCTTGTCATCGGGGGAACTGCACTCGTCCCGGGCATGGCGCATGCTCTCGAGAGCAGGTGTGTCTGAAGGCGTCATCGACGTATTCTTGTCTAGTAACGAGACATGCTGACTCTGCACGATAGGCTGCAGGCGATAGCGACGCCGCTTGTACCGAATATGGAGAAAGTTCAAATCATCCCGCCGCCCAAAGACGTTGACCCTCGAGTGCTCGCATGGAAGGGTGCTGCCGTCCTGGGCAAAATGGATGGTGTCGCTGATCTGTGGGTCACCAGCGCAGATTGGGTGAGTGCCTAGTTCATTGAGCCCATGTCCCTGATTTGCGCCTCGCCTCTGTGCAGTGTTTCTCTATCGAAAGAGGAATACCCCATCTGAACCTCTCCGTGCTGTCCGTTGCTCGGGGTCTGCACGTTCACCCCTCTGACTCCGTCAGCTCCTATTGTTCATCGTTGTTCCTTGGAACATTCTCATGTCGTCTTCGCTGAGATGTTCTCATCGCTAACCCTATCTGCCGCACAGGAAATGTTCGGGATGCGCGCCCTGAAGGAGCGCTGCTTCTACCTTTGAGTGTACCTTTCCTGGCGCACGGGCCCCGCCTGATCGATGGCCAGCCGTTCACCCGAAGCCGCGCCGCACCGGGCGCGGGCTACCTTTGCTCTCGCCTCTCCCTGTCATCGTGGTCTCGACCTACATCGCCCTTCGTCTTGGAAGATCGTGCGCGCCCATGGGTGCAGACGGCCTGTTACTCTCGGTACGGCACCTGTATATGACACATGTTCAACCTTGTTGTATGTTGGACTCGCAAACGCTAGATTTGCTCCCCTCCGTATTGGCGTCCTGGGTGCAATACTCGCTCGGAACATCTTCGTGCAGGCGTTCGTGCGTGCCTGGAAGCGGCGGATCGCCTTCCGGAACCCCATCGGCGCGACGATGAGTGTTGGCAGCATGCTGACAGGGTCCTCGAATGCGCAGATGTTGAAAACTGTTCGGAGAAGACTCTGCATATGCAGCACGCGCCCCTGCCAGTGCGTGCCAGCCGCGTCCGAACGCGCGAACGCAGCGCAGCGTCTGCAAACTCAAAAACAACACGGCGGCACGAGGTCTGGGCGAGAAGCTCAGCTGAGAAGGGCGCAGGGGTGCATCTTCTCGATGACGACTGCGAACATGCGCATGATGGGACCCTGCACGGCGTCCCCGGAGCCGTCACCCGTCGTCCACGCAGAGCGCGCCGCAAGAGATAGAAGGTGCGGAGTATGGCAGGACGGTTCCAGCGCGTATGTGCGCGTACGATGTTCCGTGAACCCTTATCCGCACCCCAGGACCTCAGCGGCCCAAAACTGGGCACGGGCAAGCAGCCTGACGGCGTCATGAGATATGTTTTCCGCCGTATCGACACATCGATCGCTGAGTATGATGGACTGAATTCCTCATAAACGCTGACGCGGTTCTGGCATGCATGCAATTGAGAGCGTCAACGTCGTTATTGTATCCGCTGACATAGCCCTGAGACATCGTGCCGCCTAGGTCGTCACGTACTAATGTAAGGAACCCTTAGGTGGATGGTTGCGACTCGGAACGCTCGGAAAAAGCGAGCAGGGTAATGATCTGGAGCAGAGGGCATGACGATGGGACGCGATATAGAGAGGGAATTGCTATGCGGTGCGTGGCGATCGAAGGGGAGTGGTGGCTATCAGTACGAAGCCTAGAACACGCGATGACAGTGGTATGCAAAGACGAAAACAGAGAATCAATGATACGCCCGAACAAACCGTACAGGCGGGCAGCAGCATGAGGCAGCCAATCATGATACATGGTATCATCGTAACGCTCGTAGGTGCTTGAGGATGTATGGCTAAGGTGCAGGTAGCCTAGGCATGCTCAAGACGATCCTTGATCGAAACGAAGTCCTCTGCTTGCAGAGTGGTCCAGTTGTTGATGAGGAAGGACATCTCTTTTCGTCCTGTCCTGCGTGATGTAGACACAGTTCGAGGATAGTGAAGTGAGACAATGACATTATGAATAGTGCTATCACGAGTGTATGGGACTTACTGAGCTCGGTTCTCCCACTCAACTCGCGCACTCTGCCCTTCACCCCAAGCCATCACCTTGTCATCCACCTCCCCATGCCACTGCGTACCTTCAATAGGGCCAGCCGCTTCCTTCTTAGAGGCCGCGGCGGCTTTCAGAATGACCAAGAAGGCTTTGATGTTGTTGTCTACGAAGCGGTTTGGAATGAAGGGGAAGGTGGACATGTTGCGCGCTGTGTTATCCGGGGTATGAGGAAGAACGGCGCGGCATAGGGGGCATTCGAGGGCTTCATGCCAGTAGCCGCACCCGCGATGGATAGCAGCAAAAGCCCACTTGAGAATGCATGCAGCGCAGAATGCGTGACCACAGCGAGGATTGTTCAAGTCGTATGGTTCAGCCCTGAGTGAGAGTCAGACTAGCAGAATAGGTCAGGTAAGGAAAGGCGCACATTAACTCAAAACATCTAGTAGTATGAACAAGCACATAAGTGTGACATACGAAGGTAGACAGAAGAATGACGTACAATGAGCATTGATACTCATCGTCCAAGTGTGCGAGCAGCCACTGCAGGTCCAACCCCGGAGCCGCAGCATTGGCAGACATCCTCGCTATCTCGACCTCCCCTTCCTTCCACATCTGCTCGTACCCGTCCTTTTCAACAATGAGAGCTCTCACCTGCTCCTTCAGGCTTTCGAGAGCGCATTCCCTCTGTGAAAGAGATATCTCGCGCCGGTTCAGTTCGGTCTCTCGCTTATTGAGCTCTCGCTCGAGCTGTTCAACCCGCGCACGCTTCCTCGGTGACTCGACAGATTTGGTCTCATCCAGCTCCGGAGACTTGCGCTTCAGGGTACGTCGCCTTGGATTGGAAGACGCAGCGGCGCTGAGTGTGGCATCATCCGCACGCGCACGGAGGCGGGCGGATCGGCGAGTTTGCGTATCCATCCTAGGAGAGTCGGGAGGTGCTTCTATCGTACTACTGGACGAAGATGGCTCTGCGTCTGCGATGCGCGGATGACTAGCACTTCTTCTCGACTTATCCGTTGGGCCAAACTTAGCTGTACAAGTACAAGCGGTCAGCGTGTTTCATAGGGTCTCGTGCGCACAGTCGCATATAGCGTACCTTTCTTGTTTGTCGAAGGCGAGTGGTGATTCGGAGATTCGCGTTTCGTAGACGATCGAGTGCGAGCGCGAGGTCGAACTTGCGAGCGTGTCTGCATCATGATGGATAGTCAGGCGGAGCTCGCTGAAACGACGAACGGAGGAGGACAGATGTTGAGCGCAGGAGCAAGTCCTGATGCAGCCATTCATGGCGATCATGATGTGACAGCATCATGTGACCGTTCCATCTGTCACGCCAGCCTAAGACGCGTCCGCTCTGGAGTTCGCCGTCGCCATCGCCGTCCATGCCCATGACTCTGGTCATCGTTCTTCCTCTCCCTCACATTGCGACCTGCCACTCATTTGCGGTTGATGCTTATGAACGCGCTCACATTCAACTCGATCATCTAGACAAAGATCAGTATTCAATTATCGACCGCAACCTGCGTCAAGACTCAAGAGTGCGACGTACTACCTGAGATAATGAGGATGAGGTGAGCACAAGAGCGACCATCTCCTGCAGTGAGCTGTTTAGGATATGGGATATGTGGGGCAGGCATTGCAGTCGTCAGTCACCCGGATGTGAGTGTGAACTTTGTTGAAGGCACCAACCGCTTTCCATCATTCCGGAGCAACTTAGGCTTTTCGCGCATTCGACAGAAGTGAGTGTCTTGGTTGTCTAATATTTTGAGAAGCCTCCAATACTGTTGAACGTTGAACTGCCATCCACAGTAGCGCGCAGGAGGTCATGAGAATGTAGACAACCCTGATGTGCCTGAACCTGATGACGTCCTGACGCAGGTCCCTGTGCTGCGCCCTGTCGACAACCTTGTCCTGGGGAGTTCAGACATGGCAACATTCAACAGCCGTTTGGAACGAAAACGGATACTGTCAGCCGTCTTGTTTCCGTAAGTATCGGTTGCCTCGTCCTGACCATGAAAGATTGATAATGATTCGGTGTCATACGATCGCTGGCCCAGGCGCCTGGCCGATTCGAACCTGTCCGAACATAGTATGATAGAGTGCTCACCATGGCGGCGAAGGATGTATCAGGGCAATACTGCATGTTGATGCTGGTGGCGACAAGGTTGCGTTCTGTGAGTATCAAGGTACCGCTCTCCCAGTTTGCTTGGGCCGACGTTGCTCTTCAAGCTTCAGGGACAGGGGAATGTTGACTCACGGCACGCGTCCATAGAAAACAGATATCACGGAGGTGTTCGACAACTTTATCGGTACCGTCATCGGACGCGCCCGGGTTTTTCCCTGAGCAGGTACGATGATCGTGACCCTGGTCTCCGAGGCTTTTCTTGGCTGGCTTCGAACTAACTTGACCTGTGTGAACAGTCGGCCAAGAATAGCAATCGATTTGTCTAAAATTTGAAGTAATGTCAGCGCATTGCTGCACATCGCGCTGGCGTGGGTTTCCATCACTTCGGCCAACTCACAGCAGGAAGGACCACTGCCTACCACACTCATCCTCCGAGTCTGCTAGAGCTGCATGACTACCGGAAGCGGAATG
This sequence comes from Earliella scabrosa, assembly GCA_022605405.1. Classification (NCBI taxonomy): domain Eukaryota; kingdom Fungi; phylum Basidiomycota; class Agaricomycetes; order Polyporales; family Polyporaceae; genus Earliella; species Earliella scabrosa. Next base: position 1,535,036 of record JABYQQ010000004.1, on the reverse strand, counting down.
TCTGTCAATCAAACAGCGACCAGCCAACTGGTCGGAAAGTCTACCCACTCACGAACCTTCAAGCTGCACTTGTGTGTACAGTGCATACCGCGTTCACACGATAGCCTCAAGCTCGTTGGTCGTTGACTTCTGGAGCCACACTCCCGCCGCATGGGCGCCGATGGCCGAACCTCCGCTTTCTTCTCCAGTTCAGTCCGTTACGCACCTTCCTCACGCTCAAAGTTAGTTGTCATGACCATCCCGCTGTTGCAACTTCTCCGGGTTTAATTTTGCCCTATGCAACGTGAGGGTCTCGCCGATCGCCCAGTCTCGTCCAAACAACGCTAACGCTAACTGACAGGCCGCTTCTCACTTCTCGGGCGGGTTGTTCCGATACGCACACCACACGCACGCATTGCAGCAACCATGACTGTGCACCCCACAAGGATGGGTACTCGGATCTTCTATGGCCGGGCCTCCGCACGACGTTGACTGAACCATGCAAGACTCGCGGGTGTCCATCGTGGGCGATGATAACGATCGGGTACGTCAGACCCGGCAGGATGCTGACCCAAGTCACTTCCCGCTGACTGTGCGCGCAGTACACAGGGGGCCGGCAGAACAAAGAGCACCAGGGGACGGCAGTTCCACAGTGACCACCGTCAACTCCGCTTTCATTGATTCATTTCACCGCCATACCTGAGCGCACGCAATCCGATATGTTACAACCTGGCGCGTGCTCATCGGCCATAGACCATATAGGTACGCTCTTTCGCATGATGAGGCACGAATGATTATGCAGCTCCTCGATACGGCAATACCGACCCACGAACCTTCTATGTTGTTCCACCTCAGACGCCTGCATCGCGCGGAATGTACGGTAATGACAGCCTCCGGACAGACATTGGGGCTGGGCTTGAGCCTGCAAATGGCAGTTGCATGCTCCCAAACTATGTCATCGCCATGCGATCCAAGCTCACAATCATCCGACGCTCCCTGTAGTTCCGCTATGCTGCCGGCGTGGTCAAGTGTCGCTGCTTCCATGTCTTCGCTGAGGATGAATGTCAGCGCGGTCCGCGACATAAATTCTCCTTCAGCGCATCCTTGAACTTCTCTTGACCGGAGCTCGGCCAATTGGAGTCATCAGGTACGTGACGTATATCGCCGATGATATACTCCATCTATCCGATTGAGTCTGACGCTTTCCAGCGAAAGATCAACGACGCCACGCTCACCCTCAACCCACTTTCGCCGACAATGCGGAATACGAAGTACACAAGTGACACCTACAGCCAAGGAGTCGATCGGCCTAACATGGGATGTGGTAGGATGTGGTACGACCATAGAACCCCTGTTGTCGTGGGCACGATCCTCCGTTTGCGCCCTCGCTGCGCAAGACATTACGGGAAGAGATCAAGTATGGTGCCAATCATGCAGGTGGTCCTCAGAGGCATTGCAGCGTTACGCCATGATCCCAAGCCACACCTGTCGAATGTCTGTGTACCACCAATGTCCTATCTAGTCCGTTCAGGTGAGCTCCCATCCTTGACTAACGTGATCCATCACCAATGTCACAGATGCACGCGCCCCCCAGTCAGCAACATGACGAGAGGAAGAAATCGGCCCAAAACCTCTGCGTGTGCTTAGCTTTGATTGACGAGAGCTAAATATCAGCGTGCGAAGGCAATCATCACAGGTTCGAGGCTCTCCATTCAGCGACGAAGTTCAGAAGGCCAACACAGGACCCGTACGTTCCCTCGATCATCGATTGAGTACAAATGCGTCCGTACCCTGCAATGTCAAGAGCGCACACATGTCACAAAGGTCCACTGCGAACATGCCGTCCGATCCAGCTTCTCGCCCGCGCGCGACCGTCGCCGCAGCCGCTGTCCTGTACATGTACACGGTGCAGGGCGCACCGATCCATATTCAACACCTTCTCAGCGTCACTTACGTGTACATGTCCGCCCTCCCCTGCTCGTGATCGCACCCCAACACGTGTGTGCCGGGGGCCAATCTCGAAGTTAGGTACAGAGGACAGCCTCTGGACGCCTCCCCCTCATCCCGCCAACACATCCAGCGACATATATGGGTCATGCGCACCCTGCCAGCGCCAACCAACGCGCCTCAAATTGCAAGAGTCCACGGCATCCCGGAGGCTGAGTTATGTCACCGCGCCTCCCGCTCCGACAGAAGCTCTGTGACATATCCAGTCCTGCGCCTCTTTGGGTGGTGAGCCAGGTTCTCTGATGCCATAGCCTGTCGCACTGCTGACGCGCCCCCCGCGCATGTGTCTCTCTACTTCCAGAGTTCCACTCTTCCCACAGATTTCTTGCATAGAATCGCGGTGCCACCAAGTGGGTACGATTACCACGGTCTGTCGGACACGGCGTGGGGGCTCCGGGTCTTCCGGACCCACCAACACCCACTGTGCCTGTTCCGCAGTGCGAAGCGCAAGACGGAAGCCTAGAGAAGGGTGCCAACCACGTCTCACCGCCCACTGTCGCTGGGTTGGCGAATACGTACATGTGCGGACAACAATTCAATAGCTCCAGCAGTTATCTATGGCGCTAAATCGCGCACGCCTCGCACTTGGGTCGCGGTGTCAGACCCGTAGTTGTCGTCACTCGCTCTTGCTCGCCTGACCTCCGACGAAGAGATACACACTGCTGCGGCACCAGTCCTGCCTGACAGGCTGAGACGACTGGTATTGGTATAGGACCCGGATCAGTCGGAGCTGCGCGCTATCACTGGACGGCTGCCTGGGACGAGAACCCTAACCTAAGCGAGCGACTGGCTTGTACTTTCTTACCATTGTCGCCCTGCTTCGTTCCTCGGTTCTTACGTTCCTCCTCAAGACCCTTTGAATTGGAGCGGAGCGGTCCCATGGCGCGGTGCGCTTCTGATTGCGAGGGGCCCCCCTTCTGTCCCCAGTCGGCGTTGTCGTGAAGTGCGTTGTTCGGCGAGACACGATCGCCATCGGGCGTATGCCCATTGACGTTCTGACTTTTGACCTGTGGTCTTCTTTCGCTCGTCATCATCCGTTGGCATCATTTTCATCACGATGCGTATTGGCTTGTTGACTGACTGACCCACTGACTGCTGCTAGGAAGATGTCATGCATGATGTAGACGCCTTCTTCATCCATCTATCCTTGATAGAGTGGTCGCATAGAAGTTCTCGATTATTAAGGAGGTGAGTGCAGCTACCTGTGGCTCCAGTCACGATGGAGAGATGATGCGGAGTATCTTCAAGACCACACACTGACAGAACATCGGACTGCAAGCGGATATCTCGCGAAGCGCAGACCTCCGTCGTGTCAAAGACCGCGTTCCCGTCGAAGATCACTGATGCTACTCGGAGATGGGCTCAGAAGCCGACGGAGTCCGTCAGTCCGTCACTGCTCTCCTCGCTGGTCCGTCTGACCTTGACACTGTGCAGCTCGCCTGCAGGCCTGGATGCGTTCAAGATGTCATCCCCACGCCCAATCCACGCCCGTGCTCTTGTATTCACGGTATGGCGCAGAGTCGCTGACCGGCGCCGATCCATTCCGAGAGTTTCCACAACGGACGGCCTGTTTCCGTGGGGTTCAGGCGCACACCGCCGCATGTTTCATCCCCGCGGACAGAATTCAACGCTCTTGGAACGCTCCCGCGGATGAACAGCCGAAACACAATTCGCTAGCCCCCTCGACTCAATGGTGGTGCGTGTTCAATGTTGAACAAGTGAACACGTACTTTCCACGCTCGACGCTGCTCGCGTCAGTCTCGGGCGAGTGTGCAACAGGTAGCAATATCACCGCGAGCTCTGCAGGGAACCCAGACCTTCGCTGACACTCGTGCGTCCAGTATGTCAACGCGTATGTCTGGAGACCCTGAGCGCGTGCCGCCGCCATCATCCATGTTTCCGAAATTAGCTCAAACTCGAGTTGCCGACCACTAGAGCCGTATCTCGTCCGTCGGCCGAGGCTCGAGTTTGAAGCCCGAAGACCGCTTGTGGCATGAACACGCAACATACCGTGACGGTGCAGCACTGGCACCAGGCAGAGCCTACGCTCTGAAGGCCGCAATCTCCCAGACGCCAGATAACGTTCTGCCAGAGCGTTACGCGACAGGGGAGAATGCCGCACCGCAGCCTGCATATGTATCTGTATACGTGACAGATGCATCCTGCGCGCCGCCGCGCGTGCGCGTTCTGCCCTCAGAGCGGGTCGTCTCGGCTGAAGATGGCGAGAGCCAGGGCCCCTTCTTCGCAGTCGCAGGGGCCCGTGGCTTCTGTGCGGAGCACGTTGCGTGACCACCCGCGAGTACGTACAAAGCGAGTACACACCGTCACTACGCGAGCTCCCGACGCGTTTCGTGGCGTTTCGGTGGCGATCACTTGGCTGAGCCGTTGCAGAAGGTTACATACATGCATGGCCGCCTCCGTCACTCGTGAAATCTTCAGAATCGAATCGCGCCGCCTCCGCAATGGTGGCAGGCACTGGCAGCCGCGTGGGTCGGGTCAGGGCCTCCCCCCCACTGTTGAGCGTGACGGCTGGCCATTTCGGCATGATCAGCATCGATTGCTCATCCATCCGCGCATCTCAGCGATGCTGCCATGCGGTCTCGCTTGCAGATACAGATTGCTCAGGGATGCGGACCCCAGGAGCACCGCAAACCGCGTGTGGCCGGTCCACGCGAGTGAGCGGATAGCGTTCGCGACTAGTGGCGATCGTGCTCGGTGAACAATAGCTCGCGTTCTATATCAGACGTCCACTGGGTACTTGGGAATACATAATCGATGAGCGGTTCGGGTTCGGTGTCACGACGCTGGGTGTGTGTGATTCAGCATGAGCTCAAGTTCAAGGATTCTGGATCATCCTACTGCATAGGTCGGTGCCCTCGATCTGGAAGGGTGCACCCTGTTCGTGAGCTTGTGTAAGTACGGCTGAGTGCGGCGTGGATACGAAAACCAGTCGAGGTCGCGAACGACCCAAGGGCGACAAGGAACGGCGGGAGATGGCTCAGCCTCAGCACTCCGTCCTGCCCGGCGTCCTGTCTGGCGGCAATCAGCGCGGCCGGGCGTCACCGGCGTGCCTCCGGCACTCGATCTGTGGCTCGCGTCGCGCAACTTCCGAGGCCGGCCCCGATCCTCCGTTTTTCCATGGAACATTCGGTGCGATGCAACGTGGCGCACCCCGATCGCCCGGCCCGTCCACGCGACTCGCGCCGGGTGCGCTTGCGCGAGCCGTCAGCGCTCCAGAGCTCTCAGGTCTCTCTCTCTTGTCTCTCTCCATGTAAGTAACTCTTACGCTTCGAGCGCCATGAGCGCGAGCTGGGCGCGCTCGTGGTCATCTGGGGCCACAACCGCGTGAGTCGATGAGCAGCGTCGCGCACGGCAGGCAGGCGGCCCAATTGCAAAACCCCTGCACGACTGAGGTCAGGCCAGCCCGCGACTGGCGCAAACAAGAACAGCTCGTATGACGGCATCACGCATATGCATCGTCAGAACTGAATGGGAACGTGGATCTGTGCGCTGCAGCCCTGCGCACGCGCAGCGCGGGCGATCCCAAGGCCGGAGCCCCAATCTGCGTTTGAGCAGGTTTGACAGCAGAATGCGGTGAGCGAACGGCGGCGAGGAGCGGCGAGGCGGCGTCCATGCTTGCGGAGGCAGACGGGGGCGAGATGGGGCCACAGGCCATCTATCTTCCATGGATCATGGCGGAACAGATGCAGAATACATACTTACTGACTGTCGAACACACACACAACACAGGTGCCACCGCCAGATGGCCATCCATGCATGGACGCTGAGCAGGACGCACCGCCGAATCAGAAAGCCACCGAGACGAGGTCAAAAGGCATGAACGGACGGACGCAAAATCTGCCCACGCCGTTCAGATACTCGATCTCAATTGCTCCTTCCCGATAGCGTATACGTACGCTCGGACTCCAGAGCGCGCATCCGCGACCCGCGCGCCCGGTCTTCACACGGCCCATAGTCGCCCTCCCATTCAACAGTCAACTTGAACTTCAGGGCGCGCCCGTCGACGAGCCGTGCACGAGAACATCGGATTTGTCGTGCATGTGCGCCCATGGAGACTCGTGGCAGACAGATCTCAGACTCAGAGCGCTGCCCGTCCTTCCAGCGCGCGCGCACGAGAAATCTCGCCAGAAATTGGCAATAATAATGGCATTGGCGGTGGTGTGTATTGATCTTGTGCTGGCTCACCAGCGTGCGCCGTGCGGGCCCCAGATTTGAGGTGTCATCAGTGCAGCGGTCATGCGGGGATGGCCGCGGCGCACATGTTAGCCATATGTACATTCGGGGACAGCGCCGCCGCGGACCTCTCTGGACGAGCTGCAATTGAAGTCCGAGGCCTTGCATGCCCGCCTTTGAGGTGCCAGATCAGCGCAGGGTTATGTATATACTTGGATTCGGCTGAGCTGACAAGAACCTGTACTGACAAACGACCGCGAGCCGCACAGCGGGCCCCGCCAGCGGCCACGCACCTACTGTACTCCGGCCCAAACCAGACGTCTCGATACCCGGATGTCAGATACATACCCGCGACATGACAAATCATACGACATACGACGTACAACATACGAAGAAGCAGGAAGAGCCAGAAGGGAAGGTGAGAGGATCCGGCTGATGATCCAACGCCCCGACATGAGCGGCTTTCCAAGTTTGACGCGTCGCGGGCGGGCGCGGTCCCGCGCGCGGTGGGAGAGGCACCCGTGTACGGTGTCAGCCTCGGAGGACGGGAGGTGACGTGCCAAGCACGGGCCCGGGTACGCCGTACGTCACGGCCAGCACCCGCGAGCTGCGTGTGTAGCCCCATCGGGCGCATTCCAGCTTCCCCACATCTGCACAGGGAGAGACGAGAGCGAGGGAAGTCGAGAAGGGGAAGAGGGAGCCATCACTCTTGTGCGCTGCTGGGAAGAAAGAAGCACGACGTCCGGACGTGCTGACGGGATCAGCACGTCCTCCAGCGTCGACATCCACATCTGTCAGATACATAGGTTCTGAACATCCAATATTCGATGCGCGGATTCGTCGACAGGTCGGTACCCGGGGCGTCGAGATCGAGGATTGTCCGTCGGTCTGTTCTGGCTTCTGGCTTCTGCGGACTCCGGAGTGAACAACTTCGCGAAAAGCTGAGCGCATTTCTGACGGTCCGACATATGGATGAACGCACGGGCTCGGCCGACGCAGCTCTCCGCGATCAGCCCCTACGTATGAGGTCAGCGAGACCTACCGCGCGCGGCCGCGGGGGAAGAGCGGACCAGAGACAAAGGCTCAGAACAAACACCAAAACACCAACCCTTTCCTCTTGCCAATCGCGAATCGCGACGCGTCATCCTGATGCATACGCACATGGTATGTACGTACGCGCACGCAGCACGCATCCCTGAACGTCGAATGTCGAACGTTGGGCTGTCGGGTCGGGTCCCTTCGCACGATCACGGTGCCCTCGGACAGACCGCAGTTACAGTGGGCGCGCGGGCCCGCATCTGCCCGCATCCCCGAGTCTTGCACGATCACGTTTCTGTCCGCGCGTGCCACCCTGAGCAGCACCCTGGCCTGCGCAGCGAGTTTCGTGTCGCGCACGCGCGGGTGGCGGGAGAGACCCGGGGGACGCAGTGACAGCGAGGGATGGAAGTCGGAAGACGCGAAGACGCGAATGTGAAGCAGTGCGTATGCGTTCACTGAGAAGACGAAGGCCTGTGCGAGAAGGGTCCGCGACCTCGGCGAGGGCCCATCCATGCTATGTAGCCTCTAGAGCGGTGGGCCGAATCGAGCGTGCATTGGCGCAGTGCTCGGCCACACAACGGCACCGTTGTCCGCTGTCGCATTGCTGCAGATGGCGGGACGCATCGACGAGAGCCTGCAGGCCAGGGCGCATAGCTCCGGTCGGTGCGTCCACAATCTCGCGCACGTCGACCAGCCGACCGGCCGCACACGTCACCCTCACCCAGATCCCAACGTAACACCCACGGCGCGCCATCACGAATTCGAATTTCGACCGGCCTCGTCCGCCCAGGGCTGGGTGCCCGAACCCTAAATTCACGGACAAGAAGAACCATCACCAGAACGCGCCGCCTCCCAGTCCCAGCGGGGCCGTACGTACGTGTAATGCACTGACACACGCACCTGTCCTGTCAGCCGTCAGCCCGTCGCACGTCGAGCGCAACCTTCAAGCTTGTTCGACCTGCCTGTCCGGGCTCGAGCGAGGACCGCGACCCTGGCCGCGCGCTGTCGGTCGGTCGTTGCCGCTGAACGCTGGACGATAGAGGGGGGAGGGGGGAGGGCGGGGGCCACGTAAGGGCTGTCAGTATGATCATGAGAGAATGAGCGCAGGTCGCGCCCCCAGGCGTCCGCTGCTATCGCAGCTCTAACTGCGGGCCAATGGCGGGGCGGGCACGCCTCGGGACCGTGGAATCATACAGTATGATGCTGATGGTATGTATGTTCTCCATGCAGGGCATGGGAATGCATGCACGCACACATGGAATAGAGCCTAAGCGACTTGGGAACTTGGACTTGCGCGCTGTCGAGGAGCGACGAGGATGGGGTGAGATGAGAGAGCCTCGTGTGCTGCTGGGTCGGGTGCGCCATAAGCTGCTTTATTGCGTCTGTGCATTCGTTGCCACAATGAGTATGCCAGCAAATGCGGGCGCGCATCTGAGTCCTGACCTGCGCTACAGAGATGGGAGCAGGACTCCAGGGGGCGGGTACGTACCTTTGCCCACAATCGATGTCGTTGCATTGAACATTCCAAGTACGTCTTTCTGCGTATTGCTTCTTACTCTGTGGTGCGTACGTGCCACACAGCGTGCTGAGGTTGATTCGCTGCCGCGTGTTCAACCTTCACCGGTCACCGGTCACCCCTGGCCCTTCATAATCGTCCAGGCCGACATCAATATCGGATAACAGAACAGACAGCCAGGAGAAAAACCCAACACCCACCAAGGTCCAAATCTCGCATCCACACCACGGTCTCATGCGGCGCGCACCAGCGGCCTGAGCGGCCTGAGCAGTCGGGGTGGGTCCTGGGAGGGCGCATCGCGGATGGGTGTCGCCAGGTCGTGCGTGCCTCGAGGCAAGGTCCAACCAGTTACCAAGGATTGATGATGGATGGGGACTGGATCCACATCCACGATGGAGGTGCTAGACCCAAAGCTTCATTCCGATCCGGAGGAGCGTCGGGGGCTCGGCATGTGTGCGCGCGGTACCGAAACACATGGAGGGGGCCCGGGGCCGGCATGGAAGGCCCGTGTCCAGGGACGGTGCGACTTATTTGTCCACAAAAGTTGCAAGTGTCAAGCATCATGACGATATGTAGACAACCCGCGCGGCGCGCAGGCGGCGAGACCGGCACACGCTCCCCGCCGCCGCGTCGCGGTCGCGTCCGGGATCGCAGCATTCCGCCGGACGGTTCGATGATCCACGCGCATATTGCGTGGTGGTGCTCACGGGCAAATACAGCAACGTTTGTTTTTTCTACATTTGTGCAATATTGCTCACTGGAGGGAGGTACGGGCGCGTTCAGGTCTGCGCAACAAGGCAGCGCGCACAAGAGCTGTGCGGCGCAACGGAGCGCGTCTGGGATGGTAGAGACACAGCGCGCAAGAAGGGGGGATGTCGTAGAGCGATCAGATGGTGGCGCGCGCCGCGGGCCGGCGCTGCCCGCCATATAGACGCTGCGTAGTACGTAGTACGTACTGCCCCGATCTGGGCAGAGTCGTCGTGGCGCATCGGGGGATGGATGTGCGATGGCGTACAGACGGATGAGCAGGGGGCGGAAGCGAGGACGGGGGCGGGGACGGGAGCGAGCTCGGAGGATTGCATGCACGCCGGCGCTCGGGGGGCCCAGCTCCGGGCGCGTCCGCCTCGGACGGGTTCGACAGAAACATAACGAGGCCCGAAGCTCTCGCGTGCGCGACATGTGAGCACGTCGGGAGGACGCGTTTCGATTCGCCATCGGCCGAGGCGGACGATCGCAGAGAAGAAGGGAAGGCGCGGCGGAGGAGAGCAGCAGCCCGCTCCGACCGTCGAACCACCCTGGGGAACGTCGTTCGCCAGAAATTGCGCGCGGCCGCGGGAGACGTCGGTAGCACAGCTTGGGGAGAGCGTGGAGCGGGATCGCACGCTGCGTGTTGGGAATGATCGGTGCCACCTGGACCCACTTTGGTCGCTGTTGGTCCAAATCCATTGGATCGGTGAAGAGAGGCGTTCTAGAAGGCAGCGCGGACGCTGCGTAGAGGACATTCAGAGGACGTTCATCGACGATGCCTGCGCGCAGAAATGCGTTCGCAGCGTCTCCAATAAGCTCACCGACGTCACCGATACCTCTCGAGAAGCCCCGAGGAGTGAACGGCGGCGTGACCACCGGGCGCAGGAGCATGACAGCATCGTTCGACGGTGGACGTCGAGAAGTGCTCAAGAAGCCCTCCCATATCGCACACCCAAATGCCTGAAGGGGAGGGACGAAAGGGAGGGCGATCGAGCACAAGGAAAGGTAAGTAGTGCGCCCCGAACCACATCGACGGAAAAGGCAGCACCATTGCGAGATGCGAGTTCTGCTCACGGCATCGACAGAGCCAAAAACTCCCCGACCCGGCCGAACCGAACCGTCGGGATCGCCCGCAGCGCCGTCGTCGCCGCCACGACGACGGCGGGCGGGGATCCCTGGGGGATTTGCCTACCAGCGGCTTGATCTCGACGCGACGTTGGCGAGGCGCTGTGGCTAGCACTTCGAGGCGCAAGCGCGGACAACACCCACGACGACTCAGATCGTCGGTGTCGTCGTCGGAAGGTGGGAGGCGTCGACTGTATGCATTCGTCAGAAAGGAAGACCAGTTACGTGAGTCGGTACGTATACGTACCGTCATTGGATGCTTCTCCAGCTTCGGCGCAGCCTGTGCGAGAAGGTTATCCGCATCGCGGCATGCTCCCAGGTTGTACGGCGTTGGGGTGGGTGTCCGGTTGGTCAGTGACAAGACAACAGACCGCAGAGTAGAACCGTTACGATGCGATTGCGACTGGCAAGCGTCAAGTGCAGGGGAGACTCGGCGCACGGCGCCTCAGCACATGTCTGGGACTCATTTGTTGGCCGTGACCTGGCCGTGACCGAAGGCCATGTGCCGCGTGCGGAGGCACCGCACTTGGATCGAGAGCAAGATGCTGCATGACGAGCAGATGCATGGTGACGCTCATGGCACGGGCACGGCTGCACAAGGCTGATGGCGAAGGACGCGACACATGGTCGAGCAGACATCCCGGCCGGGGAGATGTTGGAGGGCCTCGCGAGAGGCTGAGGAAGCGCGCACAACGTCCGAGCGGGCGGAATGGACGAGCGCAGCGCACCCCGGCCAGAGTCCGCAGACGCTGAGCCCGCGCGGGAATTTGACGTCGACGGTGGCAGGTGTCCGTCGCCTGGGCGATGGAAGACGACATGTGGGACTGCTTACAGCAAAGGAAGCGCCAGAAGAGGCTCGCTTCACCCACCGCGTCGTCCGTTCCGGAAGGAGAGAAGAGACGCCACGGCTGGACGGGACCGATCAGCGGGGAAGACGCGGACAACGCGCTCCTCCCCCCGGCAGCAGAGACGCGTGAGGCGCGTCGACGTCGCGGACGCCAGGGAGGACGTGCGCAGGAATGAATGTTCGGAGCGTTTGGAGGGCGGGAGGGAGACGCGGGATGGGGTCGCGCACGACGCCCTCGTGTTCAAGGTCGAGATGCACGCGGACATAAGGGCCCAGAAAAAAAGGGGGGAGGAGGAGCCGGAGGATCTATGGTGCGGGGCACCTAGTCACCGCCTATTTTGTACAACGAGCACTGAGCGCTCAGCTTTTGCCCGTTTGCTTATCGGCTTGACCAATCGTCTCCTTTTCATGATTGGAGACGATCTGTCAAGCCGTTTGTCCTAATTCTCAAAATTGACGGAGATATTTTGCGGGACCCCCCTCGATTTTGCCGTTCCCTGCCAAATAACCGAGGCGTCTATGACTAGACGCTTGATTAGGCGCTCATTTTTGGGTGGGCTGGCCGATTTTGCCACTGTACAAGATAGGCGGTGACTAAGCGCCCTGCACCATAGTGACTGTTGAGTGTGGACGGCCGGCTGATCACGCGGCGAGCACGCGAGCAGACGGGCGTCCGGGCAGCTGCTTCGGAGTGATGTAAGTGGGGAAGACAAGGGGAAGAGAGGATCAGACGAACGGAGGGAAGGACGGGGGCCGGGCGCAGAGGGCGCGCGGGGGGTGGCAGAGGTGACAGATGGGCGGCGTGGCGGACGCACAAGGGGAGAGCGCGAGGGCGGGGCGGGAGGCGCGTTCGGAGGGCGGGCAGAGGTGTCGTTATCGTCCGAGAGGCGCGGACGTCGAGGGTGGGAAGGGGACGGGCGGGCGAGGACGTGGGGACGGAGGGGAGGAGGGCAAGGGCCGGAAATGGACAGATTGCGAAGAGGGAAGCGGACAGAGGGCGGCCAATGGGAGGGCGAGGCGAGAAGGGGGGGCAAATTAAAAAATGAGGATCGAAGGGCATCTGGAGATGCGGAGATTGAAAGGGAAATGTATGCGGAAGATGGTGATGCGATTCCAGATCCGCCAAGGAGCAGATCCAGAGGACCCTGAGGGGGAGACGCCGGGGCTGGGGCGGGAGCTTGGGACAGAGCTGCCACTGCTGCCTCGACTCGGCTGGCGCCCACCGCGCGTCCGAGCTCAGCTCGCAGCGAGGGCCCGTCCCGGTTCAAGATAATATTGATCAGCCCTAGCCTCGTCTCTCCCCCGATCCGCTCCTCCGTCAATGCTCCTCCATCCTCCCCAGCCCTCGTCCCTCGCCCACTACGACCTCCTCCCCCAGCACGCTCCCTTCCACCACCCCCGTGCTACCCCCCGCGCCCTCGCCGCCGTGGACAGGCTTCCGCTCCAGCCGCTCTCTGCCCAACACACCGACGGCCGTCACCTCCAAGACTCCCCACTGGAGCCCCAAACCTCCTACAGCTATGTTCCCCGCGGTCAGCCCGTGCACACTTCCCCCAGTCCCGACACCATGTATCAACACCCTGTACACTCCCAGCTATTCGATGATCACCAAAATACTCAGCCTAATCCCTCGCACACCCCCGCCGACTACGATGTCCAGGTCCGCCAGCAGCCCCCGGCCATACACACCGACAATCTCCTTTATCCATCCGACCCGGCCAACTACTCCCCGTCTCCCCTCTCCTCTCCCGCGGACAGCGCGATCCCCGCACACTCCTCCGCCCGCCAGTTCTCCTTTCCTCAGCCCATGAGCGCGCCCCACACCCAGAACGCGTTCCCGCCGCGATACGGCCAAGAACACGGTCTGTCCCGTCTCCAGTTCTCTAACCCCACTCTCGACCGTCGCATGTCCGAGCCCGTCCTCGGAGCCGGCAGGCAGTCTTTCGCGCAACCCCCTCCTTCGCATCACGACACGTTCGCGTACACCGCGTCCTCCTCTGCCACTATGGTCCAGCCCTCGCCGCTATCCCCGCGCCCATCCTCCTCCTACTCCTCATACGGGACCTACCCGGACCACCAGCGCGACGGCAGCGGCGCGTCGATCGGTTCCGCGGGTCTCGCTGACCCCTACGCGCATTCCGTCGCGACACCCTGGAGTTCGTCCATCAAGCACGCCGAGCTCGAGACGGAAGCACCCATGGCGAGTTCTCCCCTCTCTCCTTTGTACGCCGGAAGTGCAGCGAGCGGCTCGGATGTCTCGGCCACGGGCCTTCCTTCTCCCCCCACGCAATCGCGCCCTTCTCCCTCGAAGCAGCCGGCGAGCCTCGCGGGCGCGAGACCGCCCCAGCCCCCGCAACCAGGCGCGAGCGCGACACCGCGTCCGAGCGGTAACAACAACAGCAAGACGTACTCCTTCGTGTCATTACCTGGGAACGCGGTGAAGAAGCGGCCGCGCCGGAGGTACGACGAGATCGAGCGGTTGTACCAGTGCAGGTGCGTCGCGTCTCCTTTTCTTACCTTCCGTAAACCACCATTTTGGTGTTTTACGCACATTTTGTCTGCTGCACTCTCCCCTGCCGCTCGAGCGTGCGCTCGCAAGCGTGATGTTGCCGCCACCTTTGATTAGCTCTTGCCCGAAGAGATGGCTTACTGAGACACGCGCGTTTCGTGTACCACAGTTGGCCGAATTGCACCAAGGCGTACGGCACTCTGAACCACCTGAACGCGCACGTCACTATGCAGCGACACGGCCCTAAGCGCAGCCCGAACGGTATGTGCTTTTGCGCCAACCCTTCCGCCACCGAATGCCGAGCTGACCGACCTATCAACGCATCCTGAACACGGTCACGCCACGCTCGCTTGACGCGGATGGATGGGCTGTCTGTGCGCTTTCCAGAGTTCAAGGAGCTCCGCAAGAAGTGGCGGCAGGAGAAGAAGGAGGCCGAGGAGCAAGAGCGCGAGCGCGAGCGTGAGGCTGCGAACGCGCATGCCATGGCCATGCAGCAGTTCGCGCACCACCCGCCGATGGCCGAGTATGACCACCATGGGTATATGCGCCGGCGACTGAGCATGGCCGAGCCGCCGTACCCTGACCCGCACGGGCACCCCGGTCCACACTCGCTCCCGAACCACTCTTTCTTGCACGGCGCTATGCAGCGCCAGGGAGCCGCCCCTCCGCAAGTCGAGTCCTTCGGCGGCCAGCCGCAGAGCGCGCCGTCGTACGGATCGTTGCAGGGGCCGGGGATCGAGGCGAGATACGGGCTGCCCTCGCCTGCGGAGGAGGTGCAGCACTTTCGCTACTCTGGACAGGCGCACCACGGCCTGCCCTCGCTGACGATTCCCCACGCGGCGGAGGAGGACATCTACTACCGCCAGGGCCAGGCGATCCAGCAGGGCGAGCTCGTCGGCTCCGGCGCGTGGGGGAACCCCCACACGTCGCAGCATGCTCAGAACCCTGCGCAGAGCATGCGTCCGGGACAGCAGCCGTTCTACACTGCCGCTGGCGCGCTCACCCTCCCCCCGCCGCACTCGATGGGCGCGCTCTCTGTGTCTGCGCCGAACCCCAGCCCGCTGTCTGGCTCCGCCTTCCCGTCTCTGGGTCCCAGCACCGGTCCTGGTCCTGCACTGGGTGGGCCGGGAGACGTCAACATGGGCATCGCTGGCGCGGTTGCTCCTGGGGGCGAGAGCGGTTCGCCGACGCCTGAGCTCGCTGCGCACGTCTCTCTTGGCTCGAACCGGCTGCCGCCCGACTCGACGCTCCTCACGCCTCTGCCTGGGTATGAGCCGGACGGCGAGCAGCTGGACCTCGGCCGTCCGCGCGAGCGGTCTCTTGACCGCGACAGGGACTACGGCCGCGAGCACGACGATCGGGAACGAGCATGGGTCGATCGGCGCGAGCGGTACTACGCTGGCCATGGACATGGACAGGGCAACGGGCGGGAGCAGCACTACGAGTAAGCGGGGGGGTTAGCTCACTCCCCGCTCCTGTGCGCGCGCCTCCACCGTCGTCTGCTGTTGCCGCCGCCGTCTTCTGCCTGCTCACACGTCTCGCGTGCGACGTAGACGACCATCCGCGTCGGACGGGCCTTCGCGCGTTCTTCTTGCAGCGTCTGCGGGTGCCTTGAGCGTGCGTCGACGCTAATCGGTGCCGGTGACACCCCAGCGCGTCGCCCCCCACCCCCCCTCTTCTCTCGACCTCTCACGCCGTCTTCTCTCGGCGCGCGGTGCAGGATTGCGGAGGCCGTGTTGTTGCATTAAGCATTTGACGCCTCGCGACCGCCTTGCTCGCCGCAGGGAATCCTCCTCCCCCCACCCCCGCTCTATCACCTTCGATTTCTCGAACATTGCTCGCGCCTCGCTGCGACGACGCTCGACTAGTGGCTACCCCCTCTTTATTGCTTCATCTCACCCCCTCTCGCCCTTCTCCTCTCCCTCGCCGTCCCCAACAACAGTTCCCGCGCGCCCCCACAACCACCGCGCCCGACCCGACCCGCTCTCATAGTCTCCGTCTCGCCCAACCCGTCCCGTCCCGAATCACATATGGTACGGACATTGTATAGTCGGTTTATTGTGTACAAGTACGGTAGTAGATACCTCCTAGTCGTTTTGGTATACATAGCACACGCCTGTTTTGGTTACATTCCCTGGATCTCCATTCCATTATTCCCGCTGCCCTCGTTCTGTCCCCTCCTCCCCTCCTACCCCCCCTACCCCCCTACCCACCCACAACAGCCACCAGTACCCCTCTACCGTTGCCGTCCGGTCCCCTGTGTCCTTTCGCGCCCGATTCACATCTGTCACCACCATCTACCCGTCTAGTGCCACCGGTGCCTCATCTCCCAGCCCATCTCGACATGCGTATCGCCATATCCGTTGGTTCCGTGTTTTGTGTGCTCGCTGCCCTCGCCGCCCGGGGCCGGGGCCGGGGACGTGCCTGCGCCGCCCCCCTCCCCTCCCTTCCCTCGTGCGCGCGCCACTGCTCGTTTACACGTATTACATGCCCTATTCTTTCCCGTTCTCGTTCCCGTTCGTGCATTCCTCTCCCATTCAAGCTTAGCTTCCGGATCCCCCATCATCCACTGTATTCTACGTATACAGTTGTGTGTGTGTACATACCTCCTATCTCTCTCTCTCTATCTCTCTCCCGAGTCACTAGGCCTCTCGCATGTTAACGTTGTTGCGCTTCGGATTCGTTCTCACTCACTCCTTTCCGTCTTTGTCTCTGTCTCTGTCTCTTTGTGTGTTTGTTTGTTCATCAGCAACCGCGACTTCTCCTGCTGCTGCTATTATTACTAGTAGTACTGCGCATGCGACGTTAACACCCTTTCCCGCAGCACTGCCCGTTCTTAACACGTTCGACCCCCTCCCCCAGTTCCTTCGTACTGTACAGCACTAGTTCCCGGCAGGCTTCGCAACTGTACCAAATGTATATAGTGTAGTATCATCGGCATCCATCAACCTCGCCCTCTTTGACACAACTTCCCCTCTGGTCTGGTCTGTGTCTTCCTCCATCTCGATCTGGGCCGTCACACTATCCTTATGTCTCCCTTTCGTCGCTCGCGTTCAGACCCCCCGCGTAATTGGGCCCTGCTCTCATTGTCAATAAACATTAATCATTCGCGCGTCTCCCCGTCTCCCCGTCTTCCCCGTCTTCTGCCTCCTTCTCTCATATGCATCACCCGGTGTGATCAGGATGACGAACAGCACGCCCGGACACAGATCAGCCACCAGAAATACTTCCGGCCCCGGCCTCAGCGAAGGCGACGTTATCGGTTGTGCGCCCAGCCCCGAAATGGACTAGTCGCCAGCACTCATCCATCCCGTCCGGTGCTGCCCCACCAAGCAACTCCGAATTCCCGCAGCCATGACACTACATAAGGATTAAGCAGCCTGAGCGGCAGCCAATGAGCAAGGTGGGTCAATATCATATGCGCCCGCTCCGAGGTGAATGCTGAGTGACCTCGGAGCTGGAGATCCGTAACGTCCACACACACCCGTCTCCGAGAGTCTGGGATGTTAACGTTGTCATTACGCAGAGATCCAGATGGAACGAGCGCGTCGGGCCCGAGCCCTCACATGCACACTCGGGCTCCCGGACTCCAACGCGCAGCACTCCGACCGTCGCGCGTGTGCGCGCTGGCCCGGGACGGGAGACGCGACCGCGATTCGCTGTAGGGGCTTCGAGGTCGAGGAGGCTACACGCCCGCGAGAGAAGTCGAAGCGAAGACGAACAGACGAGCGGGCCCGCTCGCGTGACGCATCGCATCGGTGTGGGCTTGGTATGTACTGCGTCCGTCCAGTGCTGCGGCCGTTCAATCCTTTATGTGCTTCGTTGCGGCGCGCAGGGTGGAGCTCAGCATGGAGCGCCTCAGCTCCAACCGAATGGCCCAGCGTGAGGGTGCAGGTGTGGGGCGGGGACGGCATGGATCGGGGGCGCGCACACGATGGGCCGAGAGGTCTGCGGACTTGACGCCTGAGGAATCCGGGCCATCGGGCAAGTGTACGGCGCGGAGGGAGACGCGGAGACGCGGGGCGGGGGCTCGCGACGCGAGAGAAGGGCCCCCAAATCCGCGCAGTGCAAGGTTTGCGTTTACATACGCATCCACAGCTGGACACGTGGGCCGCGCGGGTGCACAGGCGGACGGCTCGGCGGGAAATTCGAAGCCGGGCCTGGGACGCGTGCGCGGATGCGAGGGCGCAGAGATGCGGGGAGCGAGGTGGGAGAGGAAGGGCGAGGAAGTGGGAGGAAGGGAGAAGGAGGTGAGGAAGGCCAGGAAGCGGACGAGGCTTCGTGCGACGCTCGCAGGACACGGCTGGAATGGGACAGAGGCGTGAGTCTGGGCATCTCGGGGCCTGTAAGAGGCTCGAGAGAACGAGAGAGAGAGAGGGAGATCGGGCGTGGACGTGGGCCAGAGAACGTGGGCGGCGAAGAGAAGCGCGACGCTGCGAAAGCTTGCGGGGCGTTCAGGAAATGCGAAAGGAAGAAGCGGGACACGGACGTATGGCGCCGGGGCGCACGCGCGCGCATTCGCGGGGCAATAGAGCCTGAGTGTGTGGAGGTGAGAACGCGAGGCAAGAATAAGGTAATGCCTTCCTCTAACTGCACCCGTCCGCTGGGCCCCCGAAGTTGCGTCAAGCTCTCCAGACTCCGGACGCAGGTCGCAGAACGCGACCCCGGAGCATAGGCTCGCCGGAAGAGAGGTCACCGGGTGCCGCGTGGACGCGGAAGGGCATATGGTTCAGTACCCATCTTGAAGTTCCAGCCTCGGGATCCAGGATCCAGGTAGGCCACTCGTTCCGGGGGGCAAAAACAAGCTGAGCACCAAAAGGGGCAGGGAAGCACCGTCGAGGCGTCGACGCCGCAGTGCGCAGAGTCCAAACTGACGAGCGTGAGCGCGATGCGTGCGTGCGGTGAGACTGCGGCCCTTCCGGCCGACCGGGGACGCGCTCGGAGAGACACGATCGTGACTCCGCGCGAGGTCGTTTGACTTTCTGCGTTGGGTTCATGATCAGCACTTCCTGCTGCGTCTGCGACCCCCGAGCGCTGGACTTGCTGTCCCTGCGAAAAGATGATGTCACTCGCCTGCACAGGGTCCGGAGCCGGGCGGCTGCACGACTTACCACCTGGAGATATTGCGGCCGAGGGCGCACCGCAAGACACGGCATCGTGAACGATGCTATGTTGGGACTCCGCTACTCGACGCCGAACATCGATCCGGCCTTAAGCTTCTTTGTCACGACCCGAGACGTGAGTGCATGTGTGACCAGCCGGCGGTCTGCACCTCTCGAGTCTGGAGAACAACACGGCGTGCACAGAGTCGAGCCCGCCTGCAATACGCGGTGAAAGGTTTCGCCTGACGCGCGCGCGCACCCCGATCCGGCGCATCCAACAGGACACGAGCCTGCTCGGGGAGGGCGATCGAGCTCCTGCGACGTTTCGACCGTTCCATGTCCGCGACCTTTGCCCTCTCGTGCATCGTGTATCGTGCGGCGAGCTTCGATGCGGTCGATGCGGTCCGCGCGCACGATCTGCGGCGGACGAGGTAAGGGGGAAGGTCGACCGGTCTCGCGTGCCTTGCCGAAGAGGATGAACGTTGAGCCAGTTCGATGCGCGGGGTTGTTGTGGCTTGTGTGAGAGGTTGGTATGGCACATGCACTGCAGCACTTGTGCAACCGCAACTTGGTGGGACGAAGCAGGTCGTGACGTCGAGGCAGGCCATGGGGCATGAAGCGCGGGGTGTACAGGCTCAACGATTTACGCGGCGCCAAGATGCGAGTAGGCGGGCAGGCGATGTGCGGTCGGGACAGGTCTTCGGCGCGGGATACGGAGCGCAGAGAGCGACGAGGCGATGCGCAGGGAGAAGCGACGAGGGAAGGGTGCGACGGAAGAGAAGAACGCCGGACAGGGAATGCAAGAGAAGGTGATAACCACAGAGGAAGGGGGGCTCGGCTCGGCACTGAGCCCGCAGGCCAGATGTGAGAGAGAGAAGAACGCCACAAAGGCGTGCACGAAGACAATACGCGGGAAGCACGGGAACTCGGAGCGTGCGCACGGAGATGGGGACGCGTGGACGGCGAGCGTGGAATGCTCCAAGCTCTCGCTGAAGTTTTGGGGAAGGAAGCGTGGACGTGCGCCTGGGCCTTCGGACGTGTGAGCTCTTCGAAGGTGTTCGGACGGGCGACTACGCCGGCTGGCGGGGTGGCGGAGGTCCGTCGTCCCGGGCTTTCCGATGTTTGCGAAGGCGCGAAGACCAGACATTGATTCATGGATTGTGAAATCCAAAGCCCGAAGACCTGGAGAGAGACGGCGGCTGTTTGTTGAGTCCATGGCTGGCATTGGCTGGGATGAGCGACTGCATCGAGGCGGCACGCTGTGGCTCAACGATCCTTGAGGCATGAGAGCTCGGAGGCCACGGCTGGGAGTCGGTCTGGAGCATTAGTGGCAGACCAGAGCGATACTCCCGGATGTCGCTACGACCCAGCGGGCGGCTGATGCTCAGATAGAAGCCACCCTCCGAGACGGCAGGTCGATGACGCCGCTCCGGAGAACACTCGACCTTCGCTCGCCCCCAAGGGGGAGAGCATACGCCGGTCCCTGCGCGCGACCATGGTGCCGATTGCGAGGCGATACCAGCAACCTCAGGCCGCCCCCGCGCTCGAGATGGGACGCGATGGCGCGATCATATGCGCCGGGTGCACACCAGGTCGGGTACGCGGCATTCGCGAGATCTGGAAGAGGTCTGATTCTGACGAAAAGTCCGACGCAACGCGGTACGCGTTTGCGTCCTAGAGGATGACGAAACGCGGCTTGCGGCGTGACATCGGTCTCGAGTTCGACATACGCCGCAGACTTGACTGGGCCGGTGCAGATACGTCGTTGTATACACCTGTGGGCGCATCCTGATGTGCCCGCGCCAGAAGCCATCGTGGTGCGCAATGCAGCGTACGTCGCACACCATGCGGAGATAGCGTCGAATGCTTGCGTGACGCTGGCTGCTGACACAGGCGGCGTCGGCAGCACTCTGACCACACCGAGGGACGGACAAGGGAGAGCGAGGTAGAGCGCAGCGGCGTTCACACTTCGGATCCTCGAAGCGTCTGGTGTCAGCCGGGGATGCGAAGAGAACACGGTGGAGCGCGCGGGATGCCGATGTCTGTCGAGACGCATACAGTCAGCCGCGATGTGTGCGGGCGATCAACGTACTGAACTCACATCTGCCTCTGGACTGCCTAGGCCGTGTCCCAGAAGCCGCCTTGGGTTTGCCATGGTCATGGAAGAGGAATCTGAAAGCGGTGATTAGCATATATCGGGCAGACGAGGACACTGAACCGGTGAGAACTCGCCGTTGGGATCGTCGCATCGCAATCATGCTTCCGCAAGCATAGAAGAGCCCGGTTCGTATGTATGGAAGAATAGTGCGGTCTTGCAGTCCCGTAGCGGTACTCCCGCGGCTGCGTATAGCATCGCATCGGATGGGACGTGCAGAGCTATACTTGGATGTATGCTGCGAGCATGCAACGACGGAGATGTGTATTCTTGGACTGCATAGGATACTGCGGGCGACGTTGCGCCGGTGTTGGAAGTTGCGCGTTCGTCGGAGAGCCTGAGAGCGGGAAGCATCAATGTTGCAGTCAAAACAGCACGGCGCCATTCAGAGGCGTCAGGCGCGTTCTGGTACCGAGGCCGGCATGGGAAGCACGGTCAAGAACACTTACTTGAGCGAATCTGCGATGTTTTCGCAAGCATTCAGGGTGCGAGGATGCGGCGATGTTGACTTTGCAAGCATGAGGGTCGAGTGAAATAAGTTTGAAGAACTGCGCAGGGAAGCACTGTTGGACATACCTGAAGACATCGACTGAATGCAAATGATGTGAATAAGTGAGAGGTTTCGCGAAGCGCAGCGTCGGAGATGGTGATCTCTGTCCTCAACTGGAGAAGTTGGATCGAGTCGACGTGCACCTGAGCGCATTTCAGCGATGAGATAGACGAAAGATTGATGGGGATTGTAATGCGGGACTGCGGGTGTATGCGTGGGAGGCAGGCGTCATGGGGGGAGGAAGAGAAGCGAGGGGACGAAAGGTCTGTGCAGAGTCTGCCAACCCCGCCTGGGCTGGGAACGTGGACGCCACGTTGAGTGCTGCTTAGTGTCGAGTACTCACAAGGTGCTCCACCTGGCTGAGACGGCTGCTTATGGCTCGCAGCATTCCATCCCTGCTTGACCGGAGATGGGTTCTGTCAATCAGCGAACGTCCAGTATTTGCTAAGAATATTGGCCTGTGTCGCTTTTCAGAACCATGCAGCCTGGCAGGAGCAATGCCAGGCGAGATTTACAGGAAAATCTTGGGAAAGTCGGCACCTTTGCCATTGGTCGACAAGCGTAGAATGGCAAGCTTGGCGGGGACTGTAAGGGTCCTTGTACGCGTGTCACTGCGCGTCCACTCAATTCAGCAAGCTCAAGGCTGGTGCAGCCGTCTTCAACGTCGACAAAGCGTTGCCCACAATTATCCGCCAACGGCGAGGAGCGCGCGCGACGGGCAGAGCATACCAGACGTGTTCGAAAGCTCGCCACCAGTGGGCGGGACGAGGGCGGGGCGCACAGAGGTCTTGTTTGGAAGGAGGCGGGGAAGACGCCGGGCTCGAACGAGTCGGGAAAGATGAAAGAGAGCAAGCGCCCGACCCAGGCGGAGGGATCTGCGCGGCCGTCCTTCTCGAATTCGAGAAAGCCCCTGCTGGCCACGCATCACGTTTCAGAGAAGACGGAGACAGGCGAGGAATCGGAAGATTCGACGTTCCATCGCGGTCTTCCATCCTGGCAGCCCCGACGCCATGGATCGTGCTTCCGCCCTTCTGGAGACACGTCATCGCAAGATGCGAGCGAATACGGCAGCCCCATCACCGCTGCGGGATCCCACGTCCCCGTTGTTCGCTTCCATCCTCAACGCCAGCGCATTCGCCCAGATTGGCAAATCTTCGCTGCACGCCGAGGCCGCCATTCAGTGGTTTTCGTCCGCTCGGCCAACGTCCGGCCGCGGCAGTCTCTACTCGATGGCCTCCTTGAATTCCTAGTCCAAGGGTTCGACTGCGCCCACTACGTCTTGCCGTGTAACCCCAGCCTTGGTAATTTGCTGCAATTTCGTTTCGTCGTGATGAATTGATGCATGACTTATTGGCAGGGCATTTTCGCCCAATATCCAGCCGGCAGTACCGGAAACCGGTTTGCGAGCCTCGACGCAAGCACGTTGTAGCCACACCCACGGGAATACGCAAGCGAAACAGCCGTTATCGGGGACTTTCACTACTGGTCTCAGGTAAGCATCCGACCACGGATGTGAGGGTTATAGCAAGTACTGACTGTGCTGTCCGTACAAGCACCGAGCACATATCGGTCATATCAGACATTTCACGTCAGAGCGTGACTGCGCCACGAAACCTGCATTGGGACCCCATCCTTTGGCCTTGACTGCCATGGTCGGACCAGCCCGAACCATCTCACCAGATCATCTTCACACCCGTGCGCAATCCCCCGTAAGGACTCCCTCGCCCTGCTCTTCAGGCTATCACAGTGCTAATACCAATATTCCGACCCGCTCCAGCTCCTCAGCTCGTCCAACAGCCGATCGACCTGCCCTCAAACATGGGCGTCGTGCCTCAGTGATATTCACCCTCGTTCACAGCGGCACATTCGCGCCCTCGTGCGCCGCGACCGCTGTGTGGTCCATTGTGATATTGTTCGGTGATGCTTGTGGCGTTCTGGTTCCGCTGGTTTGTCGCCCACTATATCACGCACGATGCATGTTGATGGACTAGCCCCGCACATAGCCGTATCCTCGACGCCGCCAAACGTGTCGCTCTCGGCTCCCCAGCCCGCCTGTGCCCGCCCCCGACCAACGCCCTTGCCTCGTTGGTGAACAACGATACTTCAATCACCTCGTTGACCTGTGCAATCGAGCCAGACGACAGAGTTCGCGATCCCCGGATCACCCCTCGAATACTCACCCCGTCTGTCACCGAACGTTTGCGGTGAGTACCCCGTAGTCGTGTCCGCTACTTATCTGTGATATGCATGGTATCACACCGCTGACCAACGGCCGCAGCCCCAAACCTTCACGTCCAGCCGTGCCTGCTCCGAGGCTCGTCGATTGGCCTCCGTCGCCGCTCGCGACTCGGATCGCATTGACAAAAAGGACCTCCGAGATCGAGCGTTTGTACGCCATCACGGGACACACCGCGCTGCACACAACCCCTGCCGCCGTCTTGCGCAACTGTCAGCTCTAGCCCACCTGACCCTATCAGTCGTATCAGGCGCAGGTGCAGGCGGGCGGCTTTGCACTCGGAGTGGGGTCTGTGGGCCCGCAGCTCTGGGTCTCCGCCGTTGGAGCCTGTTGAGGCGAGACGAAGCACCCCCCGCGATTCGAGATCTCGACTCGTTCGCGCGGGCGACGCGTCTCGCGTGAAGTACGCGTCGAACCTCTTCGCGGAAGGTCTCCGTCACGGCGGACCTTCCTGATCCCATACTCTATTCAAATCCATATCGTCCTCGACACGAGTGTGCAGGAGCTCTGTCACAGTCCGCCGCGCGGTAAGGTATCGTCCCTCTCGCTCGTTCTCCCCGTTCGCTGTCGGATCTCTGATGCGGCCTTCTTAGGACATATTTGCGACCCTTGTTCGTGGGGTTCGTGGTGCCACCTGGAGCCTGAATGGGCCTGCACCATGAGGCGTGAGGGTTTTGAGTGGACCCCCGGCCGAGGGCCGCGGGCCCACGAGCGAGCCTCTCGTCACTTTGAGCGTGACGGTGTCGGCACGCGGCACACGGTGGAATCTCGCTCTGCGTCTCAAGTCGAAGGAGGCGCGACGGGATCTGTTTACGCTCTTGACGCGCCGTGCGACGTCGAGCGGAGCGTTCGCAGATCGCAAGATCTCTACCCTCGATTCGATTTCCAGTGGACACTGCACCCGTGGCGATGTGAAGCCGCCATTTGAGGTCTGTGCGCTCTTCCCTCCATCGGGAGCCTCCTTTTGACATTGCATATGTCAAGCCTGAACGATGCAGCCAGCCGCTTAGAAATTTATCTTCTCGGAGCAGGTGAGCGTCCGCTGTGTCCTGATTCGGGTTGTGCACGATCTCACCCGCTGCTCCCGCCGTCGACAGATAACGCCGCATCGCCTACCCGAGAACCGTATCTCAAAGGTCCAGGGCGAACACCGCAACTGTTCGAGGATCACACAGCAGTCAGTCGTGTCGTGCTGTGCGCAACCTGCGCGACCCACCACGGCATGTGCCTCCCCGCGCCACTCCGACAGCATTGAACCTACCGCATCCAAGGCTCCCAAACACTCCAAATCGCTGTTCCGTTGCTCTCCTCCGATCTGCGCCCGCTCGCTGGGCCTGCGCGGACCAAGATCCGGGTCAGACGAGCGGACAGCACGGCGCATGCGCCCCACGCCGTCGCGCCCCCTGCACCGCACGGCCCAAACTTTGCAATGAAGGCAACTGGCAGCTGCAGGCACGACCTGACAGGCCTTCTTTTTCCGTCTCGCTGTCTCGCCATATTGAATTCCAGGTCCGCGCTCCAGAAGCAAAACGGGGACGAGAACACCATCCGCGCCCGCAGGCTGCGGCCCGCTCTGCCTTCCGCTCTGGCTCCCACGTTCATAACCATGGCGCGCCCGACGCTCATGTCTGCTTTTGCGTTTCACGTCGCACGATATTCCGGGGCGCAAGTTCCGGATATCCCTGTCGACATGCAGCGCTCGAATATGGTTTTCGTGCGCTCGTTCTGGGTTCGGGCCCCGGTTCGGCCCAGTTCCAGCTCCGCGAGTCGCTCGTCAGGCTTTTTCTGGGCTCTTCTGAGTTCGGGGGGAAGGGGAGGGGGAGTCGCGCGCGGCAACGGAGCCAGGTCGGCGGGTGAGCGAGTCTGGGTGCGGGCTCCGTGATAGGTGATAGAGTGTGTGGAAGGGAAGACACGCACGCACACTTCGCTGGTCTCGCCCTCGACAGCACGACCAACAACTTCGAATTCGAATGCGACCCTGGGGCTGGGAGCGTCGGGCCGAACTCGCGCGCTGCTTTCTGGCGTGTCCTGTCGCTTGATGAGCGATGGCGCGAGCGAGCGACACCCAATGTGCCGTCTCTGCACCCGACGCGCCTTCCTTCCACCGCCATGGGGTGGCTGTGGCTCTCGGGGACGGGTGTCATATGACACCGACACAACATGGACAGCAGGGAGGACGAGCATGACGCGTACGTTCGTCCGCAGTGGGTCCACAGGCCCGCGCGGGTCCACAAGGCACGAACCCTGTTCGCGGCGGCTCTGCCAGTGGACGAGGGGACGTCACTGACTCATCTGCATCCCAGCCGCCTTTGCGTGTGCCTTGCTGGCCTTGTGCCGTGCACCGCGCCCCGACGCCTTGCGACTGCATGCGGTGCGCGCCAGCCCTCAGGTCAAGCCCCAAGGTTCATGTTCATGCAGGCGGACCCGGACAATCTCCGCCTCTCAGCGCCGCGTCCGCGTCCGGGAGCCGCAGAGAACTCCAAAGCTCGGATCCAGAAGCAGGCCCAGGGCCCACCGCGCGAAACCTAAACCTGCACAATGCACATTGCACGCTGGCCGAGTGGCGACATCTCGTTGACGTCTTCGCTGTCGCACGCGCGCGCGCCTCGGGCGGATGGGGGGTTCCACTTCCCGCCGAACGTTCTATGCCAATCATTTGTGCGCTGTGCTATACAATTTGCGACGTCTGCCGCTGGCGGGAGGTGTCATCAACGCGAGCCCATGAGGCTTTGGGGACGCTTCGAGCGCACGAGCGTCGTTCTGGATCTAGAATGCTGCTTGTGAGTGTATTGTTATCTGTTCCCTGTCCTTGTCTCCCCGTAGACGCGCCATACATTGCGGCTGCAGATGCACGCTCGCGCATAGCGCGCTGGGGCTTCGACGTCTTCTGACGTCGTATGTCGTACCTAGGCCCGCTCCTCATCGTCCCGCTCAAACCGGATTCCGCATCTCCCCCGCCATGGGATCTTGATGCGTATTTCGAAGCGCTTACGCGATTTGTTGGACGCTTCTCGACGTGCACCCCCTCTGGGGAAGCTGTCAAACCTTCCGCTATGCATGCGTACGTACGATACTACGGACGCTGATGGGCGCTATTGGGATTCGAACACATCTTTCATGCAAGGGGTACAGTTGTCCCTAGACTATAGCTTTTCGTCATCCAGGATTACGATTGCGCCCGACGTTGAGCGGGTTATTGTCCCAGGGTCAGGCGGGATGTTGCCCGTTCATGTTTGCATACAAGCCCGCGATTCATCGCGATATGACCCGCCGACTATGGATTATTTGCCCGGCGTTCAGCGCTTTTTCGTCCGGTCTCCCATAACATTTCTGTCCGCCCCTACCTATATACCCTCTTCCACTCACCGAATCGCTAAGATATCAGTGTCATTGCACTCAGTATATCTTTCCGTTATGCACAAAATTATCAAAGTATGAGCAGCATCCCAAGACGACACTCCATAGCGAAAACAGGTGTGACCCAACACGAGCGTCAACAAATGGGCGCCAGGAAGATACATGGAGGAAAAAAGCGCTGCGGCTCAAAACTCCGAGATATTCCACTTTCAGCATGTGAAGCGCCCATGAACCCAGGATTGATCCCACGACGATGCAGAAGGAAGGGGAGCGATTGAGAAAAAGCGAATAATTTTCCTAGGCTCAGGAGGGTTGAAAGGGCTTGCAGCCAAGTTTTGGAGTGGAACGGGCCTGTGAGGAAGGGGCTACAGGAGCCGGCGGACAGATGGCTGATATGAGGGGACGAAAAGCTATAGTGTCTGGACAGGTGTCCATTTTGGATCTTTCATTCCGTTTTTGCAGGTGCGCAAACCCTCGTTAGGTCCGATGCTAGTACGTGTGTAGTCTAGTAGGAATTCAGGCCTGATTGCTTTGTGATCAGCGCGATTGTCTCGATACGGTGTTATGTGCCGATGCGGGCTAGATATAACGCACTCCAATGTGTTGTACATGGCACGCGAGCTCGTGGGTCGGGTGGATGACAGGACCGCTCCTCCTCTGACGTCGTGCGGATGCATTGGCTAAGTCCATGTTGCGGACATGTTTGCTTGGAAGCGAACTGGTTCGGCTTGAACGATCGATCCCAAATGATTGTATCTGGAGCTCGTCAATCCCAAAGTCGACCGTCCACCCGTAGGGTAACATATGTATATGTCGACGCGTTACATGTCATCCCGATTTGCGGGATAGTCCGCTATTCGAGTACACCATGTGTGGTTGCACGACACGCGAGTCTAAGAGACCGAGCTAGTAGTACTTACTAATATCACCGTCTCACACAACCGAAACGGTCCACACCGAAGCAGTGGTGGGAGCTTGCGTGTCGTCGAGTGAGCAGGCTGTCGGCAGGATGCCATACCAATGGAGTTTCGCGTATGCCCCTTGAATCTTGATTGACCACGGTCTCCCGCGGGAAACAATGCGAAGAAAGACTTTGGGATGCTGGGACTCGAGTATGGCGAGCATCTGCTAAAGTTGCAGGAAGGGCGTCAGTGGACACGACATAGTAGCTTTTTGATACTGTTGGCCTTGGGCTAGCTAGCAGAGGGGACAGGACCAGCGACCGAGCCGGATACGTGCGTCCAACGCACACAGACAGATGTCATGCCCGGTATCCCACTCCTTGTCCGTCGTATTGCGCGCTGATGAGGATGAGTCGATTGAAACCGTGTACAAGGCTCGATTCGATATGATACCGCCGCCTGTCGGTCGCGACCTATTGATGTCCAGCTGAGATAGCTTACGACAACAACGGCTGGGGATCCTTGTGCCGTGATTGACTGCTCACAAATCGCGGGTTCAGCATCGCAACGACCTCGCTCATTCTCAAAGGACTTCCGTACCATCTCTCTACGCCGTGCAGATTATACAACCTAGTGTGCGAGATGCCATTTGACCGGAAGGCTTTATTCATCCGGGCCTGACACAGCACTCAGGCTGTCCTGTGAGGCGAACTCTGCTGGCTCTTGAATGCGGAGCGAGATCCGTCTGTAAACCTTGGTAGACGTTAGTGAGCGAGAAACATGAAAGGGTTTGCCATAAGCCCACTAGTTGTCCAAATAATCCGAATGTCGAATCTTTCTGCAATGGGGGAAAGTCGAGCGATCTCGTATGCCAACCACTATGCGCATGGACAATCACCGTTTTTTGCCAAAAGGCTATGTGTTTACTGTTGGCAAGAGCTGACTCCACGCTGTCAGCGCAACTTGACATGACATTATCTGCTTCACCTAGGAAAAAACTGATCAGCTACGCCGGATGAGCTCGGAGACTGTCATTGAGGGGCCCCGGGGTGCATTCGTCGACTCTCGCAACCATGGACTGGACCGTGCGGCGTGCTTTCAGGGGGCATACCGCTGCATACATCGGAGCTCACATGACACGCGGCCACCAACCCAGGGAGAACTTAGAAGGAATGTGCTGACAAGGTACTGTAAGTACACCAATAGTGCTTCTTCCGGGCGGTCTACAGTCCTTTGGACTGGGGCCACAGTTTTGTCACGCTCGTATAGGGGGGAGGAGGAGGAGGGAGCTACAGTCCCGATCGTCTCGAAAAGGAGCGTGACACCGAATTCGGAAGGGAGTGACATGACGGGCGCTCCGCCGCTCGCCCGCGCCGCGTGCACGTTGAGCGCGCGAACTCTCCAGCCGAGGACTGTAGCTCGCGCTGGCCATCACCGTTTCCCTCCCGATTTCGCTGGCTTCCCTGCCAGAATCGAGGGGGGTGGAAATCCCATTCCAACCGGGAGGGCTACAGTCCCAGCGCGCCAATCCACAGTCCTGCGCGCTGGGCTACAGTCCTAATGGTGACTCTCGCGCACACGACATCATGGGCGCTTATTCTTCGCCCTCCTCGAACACAGGGGCTGGTACTGGGCTCTCTGGCTCAAAAAAACTGACTGAGTGTTTTTATACATTGCAGAGTAAAAGTGCGTCTTTTTCCGCAAATTTTTTGAGAGTTTCTGGGCTCGGAAAGTGACTTACAAGCTGCTCCTCCTTTGGCATCAAAGGTCGGTCACAGCAAGTCACGGACGCTCACACTCGTCACGATTACATCAGCTCACGCTTGGACCGTGAACGGAGCGGGTCGAAACCGTGCTTCTAGCAACCCTCCAACCTGCGCAGAAGCCATGCCAGCGGGATATATGTGCAAAAGAAAAACAACTCAACGTGGCCTGGTGGTCTAGTAGTATGATTCCTTCTTAGGGCTGTACAGCGTTTGGAGGAGGTCCCGGGTTCAATTCCCGGCCAGGCCCTGCAAGACAAGGTATTGGTGCTTTTTTGGGCAAATTGTCATGGGTCGTCTAGCATGTACATCCGTTCCATGAGCGTGTACAGATTTCAGGTAGTTGAACTAAGACGTTGACCGCGTGGAGTACGAGACCAAGACTACAGTGATTTATTCATACGACAACATGATGTCCGTTCCGTCACTCTCCAGCCGGGGGAAGTCCGCCTCGTCCGCCTCGATTCATGCCCCTCCCAGCAAATCCAACGCGAAACGGCGTAAATCGACCTCTACCGAATCCGATTGGCAAGATATGAGCCATGCCTGGGCCAGGTCCGGGGGGCGTTTCGTCCTGGTTGGAAGTGGCTTCGTTCTCACTCTTGTCAGGGAAGGAGCCTGGCATCGCTTCCTCGAGCTCGTCGTCCTCTTGATCCGGCTGCAAGGGTAACAAGCGAATCAAAGTCAACGCCCAGAGCCCTGACGTCCAACCAAGATTTACTCACATCGAGATCGATGACTAGAGCACCGGTATGCCATCCGAGGGCCGCAGCGGCGAAGCAGTACTTCGGTCGCTTCCGCTTCTCGCCATAGTCGAACCTGACCTCTGTCGGCTTCAGGACGTCGGGCGGGGGGCGCATGAGTCCCCAGCTGGGGTGGAGGGCGGACGAGCGCTGTGCCTCGGTCGCGAACCCGCCGGGCTCGCCTATCTCCTTCTCGACGGGGTCCCCTAAACCGAGCGCGCCCTTGGAGAACGCACCCCAGGTGAGGAGCTTGCCGTCACTCGTCAGTGCGCCGTAGTGGTAGTCTCCGAGAACGACGGAGATAACGGAGCGATTCTGGAGCTCGGGGATGATCGTGGGCGCGAAGCGGTTGGTGAGCGTGTCGGTCTGGTGGAGCGCAGGCTCTTGTTGCGGGGGGATGTGTTTGCCCATGAGGACGACAGAACGTGGTCCGGTGGAATATGCGAAAAATGTTTGGAACGATGCGGATATCTGAGGGGAAGGAAAGTCAGTATCAATGGCCCGATAGTCCAGGATGGGACTGCGTACGTGGGTGATGTGTAACGTCTCTGACGGGGACAGCACTGCACTACCCTCATCATTGTCTTTATATACAGGCAGCTCCTTGATCTGTGCGATGTCGCTGAAGAGAGGAAGCTAGAGATATCATGAACTGCTGAGACATGTGATAAGAGGGATGTTCGTGGGACATACGTATTCCCAACGCCCTTGTTGGTACGTGTCTTCTCCGAATAACTCTCCGTAACGCAAAACGTGACCTTTGTTTGTCAAGCCTATGATGTTGTTGTCGAATGCAGCAATCTTGACAAGCTTGGTCTCCTCGTCGGGAGCATCCTCGGAGCCGATACCCGAGAGCTTGGGGAGGCTCCCAGCTGGGATCGAGGGGAGTCGTACAGGCTCGGCCCCATGCAGAACCCACCAGTAGCAGGGAACGACGTTCGGTTCATCTTCCGAGGGCCGAGCCTTCGAAGCAGCCTTGAGCTGCTCATTGTCAGATGAGTCAAGTTCCTCGGTCTTCTGGTCGACAACTTCCTTCACTGTACCACTGAAGGGCCAGTATACGAGGACATCGCCCGACTCAGTGAGGATCGAAGAGAACGACCACCCACTCTCAACCTGGATGGGCGTGGTATCGGGAGAAGACTTGTCTACTGAAGATCCGCTGAGGCGGAATGGGCGTCCCCACGATGTGAATGTCCAGACCTGCGCAGTGGCGTCGAGAGCGGTAGTATGTAGTCGTCCGCAGCTGGACTGGCGTGTAAGCGCAGCCCGTCATCTCGAGTCAGAGCGGAAGCGAACCTGATAGAGCGGAATTTGACAGGCAGCTTGAGCCGCATAGGATGGTCCGCCTTCCTCGAAGGTTCCGAGAAGCCGTCGCTGCGCAAGCCCATGCTACCTTCGAGGGTACCTGCGAGTGGGTGAGCCCAGTAGTCTTGGTGGTTTCAAGGTAGATAGAGACGAACTCACCCCATACGTATATATCGCCACGAGAGTCGATGGCATGGAAGGACCTGTGTAAGATGTAGGTCAACGACAGATGACATCCAGGGCCCGGGTATCGACGCTTACATTCCACCAGCGACGAGAGAGACGATGCGAACACCAGGAATGTCGAGACGAATGGGATAGGGAACCCCATCACGCACGCTAGTCTTCGGGGTGTCAGCTAAGCCGAGTCTACCCACACTCTTCTCCCTGGATCTCTGGATATGAGTGTATGACATCGGATCGACCATAGATGATACGTACCCCCAGACATAGAGTTTCGGATTGGCGAGCCGTCTGTACAGGAATTTCCAGCCTTCATGACGGGCAGTATCCGCTCCGGAGAAGTTGAAGTCCTGCTGAATGCGTCTGTGCCAGAATGGCTCATCGGCGGCGATTTGGGCGAAAAAGCGGTTCGTACATCCCAGGCTTAGGATGGCATCCACTGGAAGATAGTCGAAGATGGAGTCAACGAAGAGCTCTACGGGCAGATCGGTTATCGTGGGCATGAAGACGGTATGAAACGCGGTCAGATCAGGTCAGGTCAGAGTCGGGGTAAGAAGGTAAGACCTGTCGTGGGGCATCGAGTTGGAGAGGCTGGATTGAAGTAACTGCGGCGAAGTAATGCTAGTCAAAACGCTCGTGATGACGCAAAGGCATGGATGATTAGATTAGATCTGACATAGCTTTGTCTCCCACGTGCCAAAGACGCGTCGTAGGCGCTATGCGCGCTCATTCTAGAGACCTTGCTCTGAGTTCCGAGTCCGTGCCCTCTCGCATCTCGCTCTTCCTCGACTCGACTGCTGCGGGGCTGGCACCAGTCGTAGTCGCACAACATGGCGTCCACAGCTCCGCCGACACAGGTCGACGTTCTGGACCAACTCTTCCAAGGGCTCAGGAACAAAAGCTCTGAAGTTCGAGCACAGGCAGCCCTCGAGTTGCAACGCTATGTATGTTTCTAGTATCGAGGCGTCTCCTCTCCTAATGTGACCTAGATCTCGAACACCATTCCTGAGCTCTCCTCCGACACAGTCGCAAAGCTTTGGGAGGAGATCATCAACAAGATTTCACACCTGATTCACAGTCAAACGGCAGTGGAGAAACTAGGAGGGATATTGGCCATAGGTGCGTCGTACACCTGCCTTCATGATGTCTCCCTATGTAACTCGGCGCGCAAGACCATCTCTTGAAGGTCGAGGGAGAAATTGAATCCAAGACCAACCTCTTCCGACTATACAACTATGTCAAGGCTCTCCTCCCGGATACCGACATCAATGTCATGCTTGCTGCGTCCAAGACTCTCGGTCAAATTGCTGAGATCAGTGGACCAGCGTTTGGAGATTACTTCATGGATTACGAAGTGCAGGCTGCTGTCGGATTACTGCAGAACGACAAACCCGAGTTCGGAAGGCATGCCGGTGTCCTCATCTTGAAGGAACTCGCCCGCAACAGTCCAACATACTTCCATACACACATCGGGCTCGTCTTCGACAAGATTCTTGCACCCCTTCGGGACCCGCGCATCATCGTCCGAGAAAGCGCTGCCGAGTTACTTGCCGCATGTCTGGAGATCATCACTCAACGAGACCGGCAGACAAGAAGCCCGTTCCTGCTCAAGATCCTACAGGACGCGCAAATGGGACTGAAGATGTCGCAAGCTGAGATTATCCACGGCTCGCTCTTGACATATAGAGAGCTGCTCCTCCATGGAGGAATGGTAGGCGCACCAGGATCGCAGAAGTGGCTTCCGTTCACTAAGTATCATCACTCTAGTTCATGAAGGAGAATTTCCTCGATGCGGCAGAGCAGATCCTATCCTTCAAGACGCATCGAGAGCCGATCGTCCGCAAGATGGTCATCACTCTCATACCGACTCTGGCTGTATATGATACGCAGACGTTTTCGGAGCATTTCCTGCACAAAGCTATGGCACATCTGCTCACTCAGCTCGAGAAGAACAATGAACGCTCCGTAGCGTTCATCGCCATCGGACATGTTGCTACGGCTGTCGGTAGCGAGATGAAACCGTTCCTGGAGTCGATCATGGCGCACGTGAAGTTGGGATTGCAATCTAGGGGGTACGCTCGACGTATGATCCCAGCGCGTTCTCACTCATAGCATGCCCTACAGGAAGAAGAATGCAGCGCAAGAAGAGCCGATTTTTCAATGTGTGGGCATGCTCGCACAGGCTGTGGGGCCGAACTTGACCAAGTTGCTGCATGATCAACTGGATCTTATGTTCAGTTGCGGGCTCAGCGAACCCTTGCGTCAGGCTCTTGTCGCCATCGCTACTCACATTCCGCCACTGTTGAAGACGATCCAAGGCGCGCGAGCGTTCACCTGCTTCCATCCGTTCTATCCCTGACTGTCCGCATAGACCGTTTGCTGGACATGCTATCACTCATACTCAGCGGTCAGAACTACAGACCTCTAGGCGCGCCATCATCATTACTCCGCGGAGATTCTGGTACGGCGGGCAAAGAGCCGGTGCCGTTGGAAGGAGCAAATGCTGTTAAGGGTCCAGAACTCATCACGCTTGCATTGACGACTCTACACACCTTCGACTTCAGCGGTCAGTCGCCGTCGTGGACAAGCGATACTCATAACCTGCTAACCCTCTTGCTCAGGCCATGTTTTGAACGAGTTCGTCCACGACTGTGCGCTTCCATACCTGGATCAAGACCATCCCGAAGTGAGGCGTGCAGCGGCGCTGACCTGCTGTCGGCTCTTCGTACGCGACCCAATATGCTACCAAGCCAGCAACCACTCGATTGAGATCATCAGCGATGTCATCGACAAGCTGCTGACTGTCGCAATCGCAGACCCAGGTAGGGTTGGTGTCATGATCGTGGAGCATTTGGCTAAAGACTCAGGGTAGATGCCAGCATTCGGCAGACCGTGTTATCTTCGCTGCATGAGCGTTTCGACAAGCACCTTGCCCAAGCGGAGAACGTCCGCTCGCTCTTCATTGCCGTCAACGACGAGGTTTTCGAAAACCGCGTGACGGCTGTAACGCTGATTGGCCGCCTAGCTATGCACAATCCTGCATATGTGATGCCCTCACTACGGAAAGCCCTGATCCAGCTCTTGACGGAGCTCGAGTACTCCACGGTAACGTACGTGTTCAAGAACCGCCTCTCGCAAATTTGTGGTTGTGCTCATATTGTCTTTGCAGACGAAACCGTGAGGAATGTACACGCCTACTCACTCTCCTTGTCAACGCTACCCAACGCCTCATCAAGCCGTACTCTATTCCCATGCTCCGTGTCTTGCTTCCCAAGGCGAACGACCCGAACCCGACTGTTTCTGCTAACATCCTCATGTGCCTCGGCGAACTTGCTTGTGTCGGCGGTGAGGACGTCATGCCCCACGTCCCGGACCTCATGCAGGTCATCATCAACAAGCTTGCCGACCCTTCTTTGCAGAAGCGTGACGCTGCTCTGCATACTCTCGGACAGCTCTGTTCGAGTACTGGCTACGTGATTGCCCCCCTCGTGGAATATCCTCAGCTTCTACAAATCCTGAGCAGGATCTTGCGCACGGAGCTCAACAGTCAGGCTGTGCGTCGAGAGGTCATCAAGGTTCTCGGTATCCTTGGGGCTCTTGATCCTTACAGGCGCAAGATCAAGCCGGAAGAAGATGCTGCGAGCGAAGTGTCTTCCAACCTGGTCAGCGCTGCGTCCCGCAACCTGACCGGTGCCTCAACTGCGTCCGACGACTACTACCAGACTGTGGCCATCAACGCACTGTTGAACATTCTGAAGGACCAGTCGCTGGGCAATCACCATCACAAGGTCATCGAGGCTATAATGTCCATATTCAAGACGCAAGGCTTGAAGTGTGTTACCTTCCTGCCACAGGTGGGTGACTCAGTCGAGGGACGTGGTGGATGCAGCGCACTCAGAACTGTCGTAGATCATCCCAGCGTTCGCCGCTGTGGCACGGACGTCTTCGTCTCGTATACAAGTCTTCCACTTGGAGCAGCTCGCGATCTTGGTCGGCATCATCAAGCAGCACGTCCGCAACCACACAACGGAGATCTTCAAACTCGTGCAGGATCTGTGGGACAACGTACTGCTGCAGCTTCCTCTGATGTCGCTCGTCGAGGCGCTCGGGAAAGCGCTCGACGCCGAGTTCAAGCCGTTCATACCCATGATCCTCCCTCCCATCCTGAAGGTGTTCGAAGGGGAGCTGAACGACAAGACGGGCCAGACGCAGATGAAGATCTTCGACGCGTTCCTCACCTTTGGCGCGAACATCGAAGAGTACCTCCAGCTCGTCATCCCGCTCATCGTCAAGACATACGAGAGGCAGGACGCAGGAACAGCACTGCGTAAGAAGGCAATACACACCATCGAGGGCTTGACGAGGCGCGTCAACTTTTCGGACCACGCGTCACGCATCATACATCCTCTTGTCCGAGTGTTGAACACAGGCAGCAACGAGCTGAGGCAGGCGGTTCTGGATACGCTCTGTGCGCTGATGATTCAGTTGGGTTCCGATTTCGCTATCTTCCATCCCACTATCCGGAAGGTACGACACCCCTTTGTTCTTCTATTAGACCTTGGCTCATTGCCTTGTTTAAGACCCTCACGCGGCATCGTATATCTCATCTGCGGTACGAGAACCTGATCGACAAGCTCCTCAAAGGCGAGCGGCTACCGCAAGACACGTCTACGGCCGATCTGTGAGTACCTCCGAGATGGCTCTCTGCGATCATGCTCACCCCTCTTAGGGCTGGCGACAGCTCGAAGACCACGGACTTCCAGGCTCCTGCCGAGGCTACGAAGATGGCCGTCAACCAGCAGCACCTCAAGCAGGCATGGGACGTCTCGCAGGTTGCAACGAAGGACGATTGGTACGAATGGATTCAGAAGCTCTCTGTGGAGTTCATGAGGGAGTCGCCCTCCCACGCACTGCGTGCCTGTATGAGCTTGGTCGACGTCCATCAACCACTTGCGAGAGAGCTCTTCAATGCCGCCTTCGTGTCATGTTGGGGAGAGCTGTACGATCAGTACCAGGTTCGTGATCCATACACAACCCGCTCTTCGACAATTCTCTGATCGCCATACAGGAGGATCTCGTTCGCTCGATCGAGTTTGCGATCACCGCAAGCACAGCGCCGACAGAGCTTGTGCATAGGCTACTAAACCTCGCCGAATTCATGGAACACGAGGAGAAGGCCCTGCCTATCGAGAACCGCACGCTCGGCGAGTACGCGATGAAGTTTCACGCGTACGCCAAGGCACTGCACTACAAGGAGCTCGAGTACTTCACTGAAACGTCCCCAACGATCATTGAGGCCCTCATTAGCATAAACTCGAAGCTTCAGCAGCACGACGCAGCTTGGGGAACGTTGCTGATCGCGCGCGAGCAGTACGACGTCAGCAAGCACGAGGAGTGGTACGAGCGACTCGGACGGTGGCAAGAAGCGCTCCAGACCTACGAGCAGCGCGCCGTCCATGACCCTGACGCGCCCGAGATCGCGATTGGACGCATGAAGTGCTTGCATGCCCTCGGAGAGTGGGACCAGTTGGCGAAGCAGGTCGAAGAAAACTGGGCGAATGCCAACATCGAAGATCGGAGGGAGATTGCTCCTTTGGCTGCGGCTGCGGCATGGGCGCTGAACGATTGGGAGTCGATGGACGACTACATCCAGACGATGAAGCCTGACTCTGCCGACCGACCGTTCTACCGAGCCATCCTTGCCGTGCACCACAACCAGTTCCCGAAGGCGATGCAGCAAATCGCAAAGGCTCGAGATCTGCTCGATCCGGAGCTCACGTCCCTTGTTGGCGAGAGCTACGGTCGGTCGTACAAGTAAGTACCGCCCATCTGGTTTGTGACATCTATTCTCACAATCGTTGGCGTATCAGCACAATGGTCCGAGCGCAGATGCTGTCAGAGCTTGAAGAGATCGTTAACTACAAGCAGCATGCGGATCAGCCAGACCGACAGGCCGCTATGAGGAAGACATGGATGAAGAGGCTACAGGGTTGCCAGCCGGACGTCGAAGTCTGGCAGCGCATCCTGCAGGTCCGCGCTCTGGTGCTGTCGCCCGAAGACGATCCTGTCATGTGGATCAAATTCGCGAACCTCTGCCGCAAGTCGGATCGTATGTTCCTTGCCGAGAAGACTATCAACTCCTTGTTGTGGCCTGACAGGGTGAGTTCGACTTACAACGTAGTCGCGCGCACGGCGCTTACCGACCGAATCCATAGCATCTCCAACCTCCGGGCTACCGCGAGCAACAATACTCTAAGGCCCCACCCATGGTCATCTACGCACACCTCAAGTGCAACTGGGCGAAGGGCGAGAAGGAAACCACGCTCCACTACTTGCGCGACTTCTCGGCGAAGCTTGCACGAGATATCCAGTCTGGCACCACCACGCGCGCCGAACCCGTCGGGAACAGCAAACTGGAGGAGCTGTCGCGTCTGCTCGCTCGCTGCTACTTCAAGCTCGGTGAATGGCAATTCGCGCTGAAGGAAGAGTGGGACGCAGTGAGTGTCGTACCTATCACGCTTTTCGGCTCCAGTTCCAACTATGCTACGAATAGCGAAACATCAAGGACATCTTGCAGTCATATTACTGGGCTACGCACTATGATCCGGCTTGGTACAAGGCATGGCACACATGGGCGCTCGCCAACTTTGAGGTCGTCGGATTCTTGGAGAATCAGCAGTACAACAGGGTCAGCGACGCTCCTGGGAATGAACTCGCTGTACACATCGTCTCTGCTGTTACGGGTGAGCGAGCTCCATCGTTGGAGGTATTGAAGTACTGTACTGATGTGGCGTCAGGATTCTTCCGCTCGATCTCATTGAGGAACGAGAATGCGCTCCAGGACACCTTGCGACTACTCACACTTTGGTTTAAGTATGGCGACCATGATGACGTCAGCCACGCCATGAGCAACGGTTTCACCGATGTCGAGGTCGACACCTGGCTCGAGGTCATTCCGCAGGTGAGTACATGGGCATACACGTAGTTCAGTCAGGATGTTCAGTCTCGTCTAGATCATCGCCCGTATTCAAACCCCGAGCAACAACATCAGGCGAAACATCAACAACTTGCTCACCGAAGTTGGCAAACACCATCCGCAAGCCCTCGTGTACCCCCTCACCGTCGCGTCGAAGTCGTCGAGCGTTGTCCGGAAGAAGGCCGCTCTCAACATCATGGACCGCATGAAGGAGCACAGTCCTATCATTGTCGAGCAGGCCCTGCTCGTCAGTCACGAGCTGATCCGCGTAGCGATCCTGTGGCATGAGCTCTGGCACGAAGGTCTCGAGGAAGCGTCACGACTCTACTTCACCGACCACAATCCGATGGGCATGATCGCCTTCCTGGAGCCGCTCCATGAGATGCTTGAAGCCGTAAACGATTCCTTCGTGTGTCTTGGCCGATCTGCTAACCTCCTGTACAGGGCCCGAAAACTGCAAGAGAGACTTCGTTCACTCAAGTATTCGGCCGTGACTTGCATGAGGCTCGCGAGGCATGTCGGCGGTATACGATCTATGGAGAGAAGCGTGATTTGGAGAAGGCATGGGAGATCTACTACGGGGTGAGCGCGTTTTGAGTCTCATCGTATGCGATAGTCTGACATGATCTTTGTCTCTAGGTATTCAAGAAGATCGAGAAACAACTTCCCCAATTGACCACCCTCGACCTGCAATATGTCTCGCCCGAGCTGTTGAAGGCGCGCAACCTGGAGCTCGCTGTACCTGGTACGTCGTTCCCTTTTTGCATCGAAGACGCGTCAACTTACTCTGCTGGTGTACAGGTACTTACCAGAGCGGGAAGCCTGTCATCAAGATCACGAGCTTCGCCCCCAAACTCACTGTCATCTCATCGAAGCAGCGCCCCCGGCGTCTGTCGATCAAGGGCAGCGATGGCAAGGACCACCAGTTCCTTCTGAAGGGCCACGAAGACTTGCGGCAAGACGAGCGCGTCATGCAGCTCTTCAGCCTGGTGAATGGCTTGCTCGCGGTGGACACCGACTGCTTCAAGAGACGCCTCCACATCCAGCGCTTCCCTGTCATTCCTCTCGCACCGAACGCTGGTCTCCTCGGATGGGTGAAGGACAGCGACACACTCCACGTGCTTGTCCGAGATTACCGCGAGTCAAGGAAGGTTCTGCTCAATATCGAGTACCGCTTGATGCTTCAGGTACGTAACACTTTTGGGATGGCGTTGAACGACTGGTGACATGCTGTGCAGATGGCGCCAGACTATGAGAACCTGATCCTGCTGCAGAAGATCGAGGTCTTCGAGTATGCGCTTGAGAACACCACGGGGCAGGATCTCTACAGGGTGCTCTGGCTCAAGAGCATCAACTCGGAACACTGGCTCGAGCGCCGCGCCACGTACACCCGCTCCCTCGCCGTGAACAGCATGGTTGGCCACATCCTCGGGCTCGGAGATCGGCACCCGTCGAACCTCATGCTGGAGCGCAACACGGGCAAGATGGTCCACATCGACTTTGGGGACTGCTTCGAGGTGGCCATGCATCGCGAGAAGTTCCCAGAGAAGATCCCGTTCCGATTGACGAGGATGCTCACGCACGCCATGGAGGTGAGCGGGATCGAGGGAAGCTTCAGGAACACGTGCGAGATCAGCATGAAGGTGCTCCGGGAGAACAAGGAGTCCCTCATGGCGGTTCTGGAGGCGTTTGTATACGACCCGCTGATCAACTGGCGGCTGATGCAACCGGACGTCGACACGCGACGAGGAGAAGGTGCGTGGTTTCCTAAACGTCCTGTTTGTTCTCGCGTTGGTATTGCATGCTGGCGTGTGCCGAGACAGCGGTCCTTACGTGTCCCCTCGTATTTTAGGTGACAGCGGACGGCAGGCGGACCTTGTCCGCGCAGCGGCGTATCCCACAGCACCGATTCGCAAGCTCAAGGCGGACGAGAATCACATTCTGAACGGTACGTGCCGAGATTGACTGATAGCGTTTGAGATTCTGACCTGTTCCATGCCATTCAGAGGCGCAAGAAGTCCGGAACGAGCGTGCGCTGTTCGTGTACAGACGCGTTCAAGATAAGCTCACTGGTACGTCACCGTCTTGCATGTTTTGCGCCACGTCCGCTCATATTTCTGCGTCCAGGGCGAGACTTCAACCCGGAGGAGGTCTTGACGGTGTCTGCACAGGTGGAGAAGCTCATTCTACAGGCCACCTCGCTCGAGAACCTCTGCCAGTGTTTCTCTGGATGGTACGTGTGCTCGCCATGCCGGCTGCCTGCGAGTGCTCGCTGACCCCGTCCGCGCAGGTGTGCTTTCTGGTGATTTCGCAGGGCATTTGGATAATTATCGCACGCTTTCGATGTACTACTGTATTCACTCGGACATCCTGCTCTCTAGTCTAGTAATAGATTGTACGATAGGCCCCGCGGCAGCGCAGAGGGCGTGAACGACACGGAGGACGGCGTCGGAGCGGGCGCACGGATGGCTGGTGATGGGATTCTGGCGACTGACAGCTCGGACGGTTTGGGCGGGTAGCGAGAGGGCGCGACCGCCTGTCACACGCCGTCGTTCTCGCTCGTCCTCCCAACTCGAGGCGGTGCACCAATGTCGAGCCCTTCCAGTCCCGCCGCCACCAGCTCCCAGCCTGCAGACAAGTGGGGCAGAGGTATCCGTCTCTCTTCCTCCTCCCCGCCGCGCCCGCTGAGTCCCTCTTTCCGCCCGACAAGTGCTCCTTTGTGGAGGCACCGACTGGTGAGTGCCCACACGCGTGATTTCCTCGGTGGCTGCGACTCTGCCATCGCGCGGCCGCACACGCGAGCCCATTTCAGAGCCAGCGAACGCCGAGGGCGCATCTCGAGACAGACCCGCCGCTGACCGTGCACGCAGGCCGCGACTGGGCAAGAAAGATAAAGGAGGGAAAAAGAGCCAGGAAGATGGTACCTCGTGCGTGTCTCTCCCTCTCTCTCTCTCCCCCGCTCGTACCAAGCCAAGCGTACGCCCACAGCACCGACCTCCCCGAGCCCCACATCCTCCGCTCGCTGAGCAACGTCAAGGCGGTCTCAGTGCACACATCATGCTCCGGCTGCCACTGCGTCGTCCTTGACGTCGATGGCGTCGCGTGGATGTTCGGGCGCAACGACAAGTCCTGCCTCGGCGTAACGGACGTCGACGCGATCTCCGAGAACGAGCCTCGCCGGCTCGCCCCGCAGGATCTCGGCGCGCCAAAGGGGACGCGGTTTGTGCACGCTGCGTGTGGGCGGAACCATACGTTGCTCGTGGGAAGCGGCGGGGAGGTATGGTCGGCGGGAGCGAACCATGCAGGCCAGGTGAGTCCTCGTACTCTTGATGCCGCCGACGTATTGCCCACACTCCAATCTCTTTGTGCCATAGTGTGGCCATCCCGCATGCCCGGAAATCCAGTCGTTCAAGCTGGTGAACGGGCCCAAGGTAGGCGGCGTGAAGGAGCAAGTCGTAAAGGCTGCGGCCGGCATTACCTTCTCAGTGGTGCTCACCAAGAGCGGCAAGGGTGCGTAGTCTTTCGCTCGTGGCAGGACGTCCTTCTCAATGCTCGTGCAGTCTTCGCATTCGGAAGCGAGGAGAAGGGTCAACTTGGGAGTGGCTCTGCAGGCGAGCGCATAGTGTCAGCTGGCAAGTCAGCGTTCGACTACGAAACGGAACCAAGTCAGTACTACCACTCATGTTCTCTTGCTTGCAAGCTCACAAACTGCGCATACAGCCCTCGTGAGAGGCCCAATCAACGAGCATAAGATCGTCCAAATCTCTTGTGGCCCTCAGCACGCGATAGCTCTGGCCGCAACCGGGTAAGCTGTCCTTCATATGCCACTAGTAGCGCGCGGGACTTATGATACATTCTCAGTCACGTCTGGGTTTGGGGCTACAACGGATACTGCCGTCTCGGACTAGGCGATCAGAAAGATGTTCTCACCCCCAGGATGGTTCCGCAATTCGCGGGACCGAACGAAATCACCATGGGTGCCCATGTGAATGCAGGGCCATCGAACTCGGTCGTGATCGACAAGCAGGGCATGTATTGGATTGCCGGCAAGTGGAAGAACACCGGTGACGGTACGATCAGCTCGCGACTGTATTGCGCCATGACTTGAACGCGTTTTCTTGCAGGATCTGGCGGGCAACCGTTCTCGACCTTCAAGTGGATCCAGGAGATGCAGTGAGCGCGCTTATTGACAACGATGGGTGCACGGTCTCTGAGCGATGTTGCAGGGGCTGTAAGATCATCCACGCCGCGTGTGGGGGTGTTACGCACTGGGCTCTCGCCCAAGAAGAGGCCGGCGTCATGACCATCGCGTTTGGCCAGGGCGCGTTGAACGGTACGCATCTCCTCTGAACTCCGCATTCGGTTAC
Organism: Earliella scabrosa; assembly: GCA_022605405.1. Classification (NCBI taxonomy): domain Eukaryota; kingdom Fungi; phylum Basidiomycota; class Agaricomycetes; order Polyporales; family Polyporaceae; genus Earliella; species Earliella scabrosa. The sequence goes on along the minus strand of JABYQQ010000004.1, from coordinate 1,491,432 downwards.
ATTCTCGTCTCATCCTGATGGGCAGGCGAACTCGGACATGGGCCGGACCAGCCCAAGAGCGCAACGAAACCGATACAGAACATGCCCCTCAGCGGGATCGACGTCATACAGTGCGTACCTTCTCACTCCGCCTGGGAAGAGGAGAGAGCGTCCATTCGCGCTGACCACGCCTCACTTGCTGTCCCCGCAGAGTCGCCGCAGGGCAGAACACGACGTTCATCCTCGCGCGCCCGAACGACAAGTTCTCCGACCTCCCGCGCCACCCTCTGGACGTCAACCCGCCGGACATCTGCGTCGTCTGCGACCAGGACACCGGCGACGACGACGCCCCCCTCGAGTGCGACAAGGCGAGTTCCGACGCTCTCTCCCCGGTGCTACGTATCTGAATCTGATGCCGTCATGGCCCATCTTGGCAGTGCGACTACCCGTATCACCTCAAGTGTCTCGATCCGCCGCTGGACGCCGTCCCCGACGGGGAGTGGTTCTGTCCCGAATGCGCGGACGAGCCCGGTGCACCTGTGTCGCTCGACGGCGTGCGCCGGAAGCCCAAGAAGGCGAAGGCGAAAGCGGCGGGCGACGAGTCGCCAAAGCCTGGCCAGAAACGCAAGGCTGCTACGCAGTCCACTTGTAAGTCCTTCCTTCAGGTTTCCCTCCAGGCGCTGACTCTGGGGCCCAGCATCCAAGCGCAAGAAATAGACGTGTAGACAACCCCCCATGACTTGTCCAATGACGGGTCGCCCCTCACATGCAATCGCCAAATCCACCATCCCCTGCCCGAGTAGTGTATATACATTCCATGCCTTTTCTTGTTTGTACTTTCGCCATTCTCCGTTCATCGTTCGCTGGACGATCTGGGATCATGCGGGACTGTGATGTAGTTAGTTAGTTCGTCGCGCCACTATATAACAGCACTGTATTGTAATCTGGGTATATCTCGTATATAAACACCTGTCCACCCGTCCATCCAAGCAACGCGCTGCAGTCCCCGCGAGACTTGGGGAGTGGAGGCCGGAACCTCAAAAATGCGCATAAGGGAATGCATACGCCGTGGACTGAGCACAGCAAGAGGCATAATCCAAAGAGCATACGAGTCCCGCCCAACTCCACTCCGACTCCGGACATGTCAAGAACCGCACGCATGGCTGACCCCACTCGACCCGCCAGCGAGGCTGACACGCCTACGACGACGGGTTGCCAAAGTACTTAATGAGGACCCATGCGGCGCCGAGGCTGATGGCGAGGATGATGAGGAACGCGCCGCCGAGGTACATGAACATCTCCGTGTACGAGCCCTGGTCGCCGGCGGCGGCGTCGCGCGCGTCGAGCGTCGCGGCCGCGCCGGGGTACTTTGCGCGGAACTCGGCCATGCGCTTCTCCTGCGCGAGCTCGCGGTCGCGCGCGTTCGCGGCCACGACGACCTGCGAGCGCATGTCCGCGCCGTCGTACTGCACGCCGCCGCCCATGGCTTTGAGGACGACGAAGGAGGGGTAGTGCCGCTCGCACCACTGCTCGATCTGAGTGGTCGCGTTAGCAGGTTCATGAGGAGGTGAGAGAGGCGACGGGGGCATACCTTGCCGCATGCTACCGAGAGGCGGAGGAAGCTGGGGTCGTCTGGGACGGCCCGCGCGTGGATTTTGCGCGAGTAGTCGCGGAAGATGAACGCGACGTCCCGCGGATTTGTTGACCGCATGATTAGCTACGAAAACGGGCCACAGTCAGCACATACGAGAGAGCAGCAACTAGAGCGAACGGCGAGACGTACCGACGCTGCCTCCGCTTTCCTGATCTTGATGTGCTTCTGGAACATGTCGTAGTTCATGAAGCACAGCGTGAGGGTCGCCATCGCCATCGTCTGCGGGATCGCGCAGAACGAGAACACGCTCTGCTGCCTCAAGAGCCGGAGGTAGTCGAGCGAGTCGCACGCAAACGACAAGCAGTCCGCGACCATCGCGCTCTGCACCCAGAGCGCCTGCTTCTCGTTCCCGGGCTGGTACAGCTCCGCCATCTCCTTGAAGCCCGAGCGGCCGACGGCCTTGCCGAGGTCCTCGCGCCCCCAGATCTCGCGCGGCCAGAAGAAGCGGCGCTCGTCCGCGTCCTCGCGGAAGTCGCGGATGATGTTCGTCTTCTGGAGCATGATGCCCATCGCGTTCGAGAGCTCGAGCTGGTCGCCGAGCCAGTCCGCCTCCTTGCCGGACGCGGACCAGAACCGGGTGAGGCCCTCACCGACGAGGCCGGCGACGTAGTGGCAGTAGAGGTTGTACTCGTCGATGGTCTCGACGTAGATGGACTTTGTGGTCGCTGCTTTGTGTGCGTAGTCGGCCATGCCGGTCTGCATCTTCTCGCAAATGTCGATGATGATGTCACGATACCTGCGGGGAGGATTGTGCGCATATAGCGAGCATTTTCGTCAGTATGGGATGAATACGTGGCATTGGCATGTGTTGAGGCGCACCGAGAGTCTAGCCGGTTGAGCTCTTCGCTGACGACGGTCCACTCGACGAGCAGCTGTCGGTCCTTCTCGTTCGGCCCGCACTCGTCAAATGTCCAATCTGGCTTGACTGCGAGTTTGTGGAACTGGCGTAATAGGGGTTGTTTTTTCTCGTCAGGGAGCGTCATGTCATCTTCGATCGTGTCGAGGCCTCGTAGCACAAGGTAGAATAAGCAGACCTGTGGAGGTATAGATTATGAGCATTCGTACTCAGGAAGCGGAGGAAGGAGGTATCAGTCCAGCTAGGAGGCCACGAATTGCGTAATCCACGGTCCACGCGCGACGCATAACACCGCGAAGAGCTGAGTAGAGCGCAGAAAAGACAGAGAAGAGAGGAGAGACGCGTTTCATAGAAAAGGGCGAGTATGTCCCAATGACGTGACGTCGTGTCATGACCTCGCTACCCTCGTAGACCTTTATGGGAGATGAAGCTGTGATGTGACGGAACCTCAGAGCTCCAAGGATGCTGTTCCAAGTCCACATATGTCGGAGAACATTATATGAACGAAGTCAATTACTGGCACGGCCAAGGGAAGGATGCTTGCAGCGAGCGTTCTCGTCACGCTAGGTCTGTGACTCGAAAGAAAGGATGCTCTCCATGCCACAGACCCGACTAACGGGTTTTAGGGGCTAAACGCGGGGCTGCCGCGCACACGACAGAACAAGACAGAGAGACTCACGACTCGCGCCAGATCACCGTCGAGCTCCTTTATGACACCAGAGAAACTGCGGCTTGTCTGGTCGAGGAACTCCCAACACCTGCGCATTGTCTGGCGGTCCCATCCCGAGGTGGCGTGTTCTGAGGGCTGGGTGATGTCGCGCTTGGGTTCGTGCCAGATCTTGTACTGGAGGAGGATGCGGAACTCGAGGGGGTGGGTGAGGAGGAGGGTGAGCATGGATGCGGCGCCCATTATGTCGTCTCTGTTTTTGGGTAGAATAAGGATATGTCGCGGTCGTCGAGGGCGGTCCTGGCGCGATCTGGGAGACGCAGGTGAGACGGGGGAGCGGCCGAGTCCGCGTCCTCGTCCTCGCCGCACTCAGAGTCGTACCACCAAAACGCCTCCGCCCACGTGATCGGTCCGCGTCCCGTCCCTCTGCCGTGTACACTTTTTGCCGCTTTCGGCCGGCGGCTGAGCTTCTCATTTCGCCGAGGTCGAGACCGAGGACAGCGTTGCCTAGCGTTGCTCACTGCTCAGGAACTGCTCACTGCTCAGAGCCAACAGCCTTGTCATCGACTCTGCGATGGACGCCGCCCTGACCCCTCCGCTCCGTCTTCAGACGCTTCGTGTCCAGCCTGTGCCGTCCGACATTGCCCAGAAGCGCCTCGACAACTTTCTCCATCGCTTTCGCGCCAGGAACCTCGCCAGGAACACCGGCGAAACAACCACCTCCGTCCAGCTGCAAAAGCTCGCAGATGCGCTGAGTGAAGAAAACGCCCGGGGCCGTTGAGGTGTGTTCACATTACACTCGCCGCGTGGACGCATATGCAGGAGAATTGACGGCAGTCATCCTAGACCTCGCTTTAGGCAATCACCCGTGTTGCCCAAGTGCCAGGACGGTGCAGATCCTCCCTTCTTCGGACAAGGACTCGCGCGGTCGTAGTCTGCGGACGCGTACCCTGCTGTCGACCTTCCCCCGGTATCGGAGCATTGGCAGGCCATCGGACACCGTGCAGTGGCCTGGCGCGGTGGTAGGCGCATGGAGGTTGCGAGGCCAGCCTGGTCCGTTGTACAGTCGGCACCACGGCGAGTGTTCATGGTCGTCGTCTGCTTTACGTGCCTTGTGTCGTCGAAATACTTGTCGAATTGCCATTGGGCGGTCCTCCCACGTTTCCTGATCTGTTGGTCGCACCACGACGCCGATACGTCCGGATCGTCTCACTGGTCTCAATCTCTCAGCTATTGCAGGACCCTCCCTGGCACCGGTTCTCGTTCTGTTGAGCCCGGCCGCGGTTGGAGGGAGTTGCATCCATTCACGCTTGCGCAATCGCTGCACCGCGAGATTCCAAGGAAACGATCTGGATACAGAGCGCGGGCTCCATTCTTCCTGTCGGCCGGAACGATGATGTGGATGCCCCTCAGACAGCGTTATCCTCCGAGTAGACCAGCCTGCGATGAGTCCCTATCGTCCGGTATCACCGTGTTACAGCTTGAGCGCGCTGCCGCAGTTCGCAGATGCACTGACACACGACTGTGCCCGATCGCGGAGATGAGGTATGTCTGAATGCTGCATGCATGGTATAGAGCTTACTGAGGATCATGATACTTGCGGGCCAGGGCAACCTAGCCACAAGGATCCGAGCGCCAGCGGGCGGCACGAATGCTCTCTTACGAGCATTCTCGGAATTCGTGTGGCACCGATGTAATCACCATGCATGCAAATCGCTCTCTGCGAAGGTGGCAGGCTGTGGCGGCGGGAGTCGTCAATTGACCGGCAAGGACGCCTACATTCGCACTCAATGCGGAGCGTCGCTCAGAATCCAACGCATATCATCATGGACAAGCTTTGTGGATGTCCGGATTCTCTGTGTGTACGTTGTCCGCGCCGTCTCGCGCAGCACGTTTACTCACTCGCGGACACGCGCCTTGACACACCCCGTCCGGCAGTGGCTGCACGAGGTCCGACCGAAATCGCGCGTTCGCACGCATACATTCATCCGCATATGCATCACGAAATCGGAACATACTGCGCAAAACCACGGACACCCGTCGTCGCTCGGGCAAAACGCTCGCCGCATGCACCTTCCGGGATCGATCCCACAGGCTGACAACGCACACAGTCAACCCGCACACCATCTGCACCGACCGCACGTACGGGACTGACGAGTGGCGTCTCGCGGTTGGGGCGTCCCGAATGCGGGCACGCGGGCAAATTCGGTGGACGCTGACGCGCTGGGTCGAAGCTTCGTCCGCGTCTACCTTCGACGGATACGTCCATCGTCCACAAGGGCGGTGCGTCAAGTCGCCGACCTCGGTGTCCACTGTCCTGCGTGCCTAGGGCCGCTCCGCTTCGCATCCACGTAACATGTTCGCTGCGGTCCAACAGCTCACCCTGGCACCTCGCACGAACCCGCAGCGCGCGCGCACGAGCGAGGGGCAGGTCTTCGAGAGTCGTTCCATGTTCCCCATCCGATAGCCCCGGATCGAATATCCACGGCGAGCACTGCACGAACCCTTCCGTGGGCTCGGGCGTACCACCCTCTCATGTTCCATCGCTCCCGCTGTTATCCCGCCGCCTCGGAGCGCACGGGATAACCAGGTCCACCAGGCGTTGGTCCGGCCATGACGGCCGTCATCGGTGTTCTCTTTACGTGCATTGGCGCCGGAAGGGGTCTTGTATAATAGCCTCCCGATGCGTGCCTCGACGCTGCAGCCACACCCTCCCTTCCCACTCACTCACACACACACCTATACCTGCTTCTCTTCCGTGCTCGCAAACTACCAGCGATGACTACATTTGGCCTCTGTAACGTATGCTTCCAGTCCACCTTCGGCGCATGTTGCCAGACGTGCGAGAACCTCCTCCGGTGCCTCGGTCCCGACCCGACTGTGAGCCCCGAGTCATGCTAATCTACGCATCCGCGCACTAGGACTAATCAGTGAACGCGCTCCACAGACCGAGACCTCCGCCGCAGACGACGACGCGTGCTCCATCTACTCCGCGTCCAGCTCTTCGTCCTCGAACCACGAGCCTACAGGCATGGACATCGACCAGTACGAGTACGACTATGACTACGAGTACGAAGACGAAGACGACTACGAAGACGACTACGAAGACGTCGAAGACGAAGTGCTGGTAGAGGAGGAGCTGAAGGATGTAACGGTACGCACCCTTCCCGCGTGCCACAACACAGCCCAGACACCGCACATCCTGACGACCGTGACTCCACTCCCGCAATCCCGCACCTCCCGTCAGATCCTCGCCCAAGATCCGTACAGCAACGGCGCCACGCCCGTCTCTGGCACTCCGTCCCTGCCGCCCTCCCCGCCCATCTCCTTCGGCCGCCTCCCCCTCGAACGCGCCCTCTCCCTCCGAGTCCTCTCCCCGGACGCGCCCGCGCTCCGCACACAGCGCGCGGGCTTCCCCGGCGACGACGAGCCCGCCTTCCCGGCCGACGTCGCGCTCAGCCAGAAGATGTCCGTCCGCATCCTCGTGAGTCCCCTCTGCCAGCCCTCTCCAGCGCCCCCGCGCGCCTCCGCTCATGGCGATCGCGCTGTCCGGGGGGATGAAACAGGTCAAGGGCCACCAGCCATACGTGCGCCAGACGAACGTCCTCCGCGGCGGAAAGACGAGGCGCCCGACGCGCGGGCAGCTCGCCGCGATCGTGGCGCGCGAGGTCCAGCGGTTCGCCGTGAGTGTCTGCCGCCAGCCTGTTGATCACCCCCTGTCTCTCTGTCTCTGTCCATCTTCTATCGTCTATTGTTGATTGTTCGCTGGCTGACCGCATATGCGATGCACACACAGGATAGGGAGGCGCAGAACGGGCATCCTCTACAGCTTGACGACAAGGAGGTATACCCCGAACGATTGCTTCTCCTCGGCGTCGAGCATGTCTCCAGGAGCAGTCTGCAGCCCGTACTAGGCATCTCGATATCATGAAGTCTGGCTTGTCCACCCTTCCGAGTCCCACTGCTACTCCTCATAACTATCATACCTTACCCCTTACCCTCTGCCTCCTGAGGTAACATTACTATATGACGAAATTATGACCCATGTATCTCTATGATATGTATTGCCCACTCTATGGCCCTGGCGAACAGTCATACAATAGGATAGTTGAGTTCACAAAAACAAAAACAAGCCGCGACACATACAATGGGCCTGGCCGGGAATTGAACCCGGGACCTCCTCCAAACGGTTAAACCCTAAGAAGGAATCATACTACTAGACCACCAGGCCATGGTATGTAGCAGCTCATGGGCCGGTATCACGACAGTCTGGCCGACGGGCTACCACTATCACTGAGAAGGAAGTACATGGGTAAATACGGAGACTACTGGTGAGCGACTCATTCGGACCCAAACAGCACTAGAACATACGACTCAGACGGCTGCATACCAAGCATAAGGACCAGGCCGACCTACCGATAGTCATTCCAGTCTTCTTCATCGAATACTGTAAGCAGCCACTGCGTCAGCACCAGTTGATAGACAAAGGCGACGCGCCGCCGTGGTCTAACACACCTCAAACACAGCGCCTTCAACGACGAGCATGTCGCCGTGGACGAGCGTAACCATCAGGGCCTCGTCATCCTTGCCCTTCGACGTCTTCTGTTTCTTGGTAGCCGGCCCGGTAGGCAGCGAGGCATCTGGAGCATCTTCATCCGCAGGGCTGCCATCCCCTTCCCGTCCATCCTCGTCGCCGTCGTCGTCAGCCGGCGCAGGAGGAGGGCCGTACACGCGCTGTGGCGCCGCCGCCGCGGACAATGGCGGGGATGGGTGTCCGGACGGTGCCACGCGCGAGAACGACAGCTCGAGGTCCGCACCCAACACGAGCACGACCACCGGCGCGTCCTTCGCCGCCAGCGTTTGGCCCTGCCGGAAAACAAATGTTCCAGTCTGTGATCCAACCACACACGCTGTGCAGCCAGACGGGACGCATGCTTACCTTTTTGTTCCCAGCGCGCCGCCACGCCGTGATAGTGAGAGCGTTGATAGTCAGGTCGGCGGCGCGCGTCCCCAGTCTGCTACGACGCAGCATCAGCGTGCGGGCGCGCGAGACGCACTCGGGATGGGTCGACGGCCACCGCCGCTGTGCGTTCCCCGGTGACTTCCCTGCGCTCCGAGACGAAAGGTAGTCCACGGAATAAACGTTGTGGCTCCTGATCGCGCCGGTCTTCGCACCAGACGCTGACGGGACCTCGACATGAGCTTGAATGTCGTGGAAGAGCCGGGTCGGCTCCTCCTGCACGTCGGAGTGGTTGCGTGTGAAGATATGATGAACAAACGCCGTATCGGAGAGCGAGTAGGTGAAGTCGCGCAGGCCATCGGGCGCGTCTGACGCGGACCATGCGACGCCCGCAACAGACCTATCCATGGGGAAGGTGATTGGGTCCGTCCCACGGGTCTGACGGGCGTATTCTAGCGATACAGGTGGCAGTCCATTGGTTGTCTGCACGTAAGGATTAGTGTCAGTCGAGGTCACCTCGTGAAGCATGGACCGGATTCGTACCGAGCAATAGCTACATTTCTGAATACACAAGTTGCGTTGTATGTTGATCTTGCCGCAGTTCTTACAGTGCCAGCCAGTGACCTCGTCGCCAAACTGAGAGGAAGACGCGAGGAAGTGGTGGGGCAATAGCGTAAAGGAATGTTGTATCGGTACAGGACCTTCATCACCGATATCTGTTGTCAAAGTGCTTGGTTTCAATCCCTTCATCCACCATGGTGTTGGGGAAGCACGGTCAGTATCGGCATCTTCGCCTCCGGGTATCCACTCGAAGTCGAAGACCCATGTCTTGCGTACGCGAATGGTTAGCGCCTTGTCTTCCTGGCTCCCCGACTCTGGTGCCTGGATCACCGAGTTCTATCAGTGAGTAGAGGAGTGGGACCCAATGGGTTTGGCTCACTACAGTGATGTCGACCTTGGAGATGGCGAAGAAGCCTAGGAACGCACATCCACGATCCTCGGGGAGGGCAAAAGGAGCGATGCCAGCTTCGCGACATAGAATAAGACTGATGGGAATGCCGGAGTCTTGAGCGCGAAGTAGGGCGGAGATCTCAGGAGGTGCGTCTTCGGTAGGAGGAATCACAGAGTCAGATACCGGAGCGTCCAATGGTGACACAGGCAGACCGAGAGTAGAGGCCTGGAGGACAGGGTCTACGGATGATGGACTACATGAAGTGCGATAGTCACATGTTCTAGCCCTAGAGTGCGAGGGTCAGTGATCAGTAGTAGGGTGCTAAGCACTGCGGTTTACTCACAGTCCGAGACGAATCCTGGTCCCGCCGTCCCACTCATCCAGAGCGCATTTAGGTTGGTCGAGGAACAAGACTGGCGTCTGCGTCTGCTCGTGTGCGATGTTGTCTTGTATATCTCTGAGCTCCGGTAAGATCTCGCAGAGTTCGTCACGGTTCTTGACAGCAAAAGCGGTTAACACGCATTGAACTCAATTCGCGCGAGTACTCACGGAAGTCCATATATGCGGCAGGCAGTCTGGTTGGAGAGATTGCAGAGGAGCAGACCGCGAAACCGACGGCGGTACAACAGTCTCCCAGTGTATGTCGAGTGAGCAGGCGCCTACCGCGACTTCGCGGACGCGAGCAGAGCTTTCTGCAAAGCAGGAATAAGTGCAGCTCAGAGGATCGTTGACTGACCAGTTACTCTGGAATCTTCTTGCGTGAGGTACCGCAGGGACCTGCTTCTGGCTATGCCGTTTGTTACGCGGTGGCTTGGTTGCGCCTGTGGCTACTGGCGCTGATATTTCAGCATGCAACCTCTTACTCCGCCGTAGCACGCGCTCGGTGGGCTCCGCCGTTGTGCGCCGCGTATGAGTATCGTCTTCCAGGGCCAACGACGGACTCTCTTCAGTCGAGGATGACATAGGAGCGGAATGAATCGCATCGGTCCTATCGAAGAGCGCGATGCTTGAAATGTCTTGGGCGTGGTCGGAAGACTCGTCTCGGCGACTATACCGATGATAGAACGCTTCGGAGACTGCTTGCAGGGTGTCGGCAACCCCATACACATGGGAATCGTAAGATAAGGAAGGAGAAACACACCCTTGACCGCAGATGACACGCCGAAGATGCTCGCGCTTCTCAACAGACAACGCACGAATAGCGGGTACCACTCGTCGCCACAAGTCATAGAAAGGTTGAAGAGGGGACGAAGGGGTGGGAACAGGAGGGGCTTCGAACTTCGACTTCAGAACCATGGAAAAGGAAGAGCCACCGGGCTCTCCCAAATCTCGGAGGGCAGTGTTGTAAAACAGCATGGTGTATCCTGGACATAGGTATTGCGGCGCATGTCTCGGCATGACTGGTAGACTCACCGGCCATCGTCGTGTCTCTGTCTTTTGATGCGGCCGAAACTCGACTAGCATCTAGCAGACCCTCGTGCAAGAGGTGCACGAGAGTTACCTCTACAGATGACTGGGCAACGAGTCGAACTTGGGCCTCCGTGAGGGTAGCCTGGGCACGATACCGAGGGGGGCCTTGCACATCCATGGTAGCCTTGGAATCAGAGCCGAGACATATACATAACAGCTCGCAGGGTTTGCCAATATGCTCAAGCTTTGGACAAGACAAGCAGAGAGTAGGGCTGCGGTAGGGCTGGTGTACCGTGCGTCGAGTCTTGGGAGAACCAGCTTGACACCCGGGAATCCCGCAAACGCGTCCCCCCGGTGTCACACTGTGGACACGATCACGTGGTCAACCGATCCTCTCCCGTCGCGACTGAAATCCTCCAAACTTCAAAGGCCCCGGGGAGGGGATGGATGCAGCGATGATATTCCGGTGAATAGTTGACGAATCACTCCTGAGTGCGCGTACGAGGACACTCCGTCTTGGATGCAACCTCGTGGCAGTTGATGATAGGAATGCGCACGCCGCACGGCCTCCCGGTCATCTTCGAGTTGGAATGCCAAAGTACTACTACTTTGCGCCAGTCATAATTGATTACAGGTAAGCTAGCGTCAGCGCCATGTATCACAGTTCTGGAGGAAATCCACACTGAAAGCAATCTCTACAAAACCGCAACGCCGCCGACGCAACCAATGAGCAGCGCATCCACAGTTCCACCAGTCTGGCGCTCCAACCAACCGTCGAACTCTTCAAACAGCTGCATCGAGCGTCCTCCCAAGGCCTTCTCGGCCTTCTTGCCCGGCCACATCGCCTTCTCGTGGATGCCCATGAAGTTCACCTTGACCTTGCCGTCGGGGTTGTCCTCCTGCAGCTTGACCACCAGGTCGACAGACCAGGTGTTGTGGTTGTAAAACGAAGCCTCCTTGATGTGGTGCCGCGCGAACTCGTCAGGAGGGTTGTTGTCGAGCGTCCACTTCAGCACATGGGCATCAAACGCTACGGCTATAGAACGGCTCAGAAACGACTCAGCCACTGGTATACGGAGACGCGTACCGGTCCAGATGATTCCAGGATGATTCACCAGCAATGTGAAGCTCCGGGTGCCGGCAATAGGGTCAACCTTGTCGTTAACCGCAGTCACAGTGAAGTCGTGCTCCGGGACGTCCATATGTTCAGAGCGGAGTGGGAGGTCAAACTTGTAGGGCGTCAGGAACTAGACCCAATGTGTCAGAAACTTGTTTCAGCCGCATCGAGGTACAAGCGACTCACTGCAGAGAATGGATACATCGTGTCCCAGTCGCTGTTCCAGTCGTCCATGACGACAGACGTCGGTGTCATGCCAGGGACGCTGAATTCCCTCGCTATGTCGGAGGCAAGGCTGTGGAAGCCCGGTGCGCTATCGGACGCCGCGACATGCAGGTGTTGCTCGGCGCTCGTAATCTGCGACGACGATGGTCAACGGTGGCGTCGAGGATGCAGCGGATCGTCTCACGTTTTCCATGTGGATGACAAAGATGCGCTTCTGGTGCATCGTGTCAAACGGAGACCGCATGGAAAACAACGCCATAGACAGCCCGGAGATCATGCACAGCACTACCACGGTGCGCGCGAGGATGCGGCGACTGTACCGGTGCACGAACGGCACAGCCAGTGGCGCGATGTATGCGCCATTGATCGCCACAATGTTTGCGATGATGAACTCGGCCGGTGCCTCTTCACCGATGCGTCCTGTCTTCGTGCGTACATGACATGAGCAAGCGTATCTCGTTCATGGTCCAGGGAGACTCACCAAAGGCACAAAGACATCCAATACCGCGCACATCAACGTCGTTCCAGTAACGAGCGGTGTCAGCTCGCCAAGGGCGTAAGCCCACAGTGAGATGTCGTCCCCGGGTCTTGTCAAGAGAGCGTTGAGCACTAATGCCAGTATCATCGGTGCCGAAGACAGGAACAAAGCGCCGCCAGCACCGACGCCGATTAGCTGGATCACAGCCGCCAGGAATGTTTGCAACAGCATGATAGAAGTGAACGCCGTGTGTTCCCGAATACGTCCGATGAGGAGTTGGGAAGCGAGACCACCTGGTAAAACCGTTAATATAGCCACCCAAAAGAAAACTGCAACACGTACCAGCCAAAGCCGCAGGGGCATACAATAAGATGCAAGCGAAGACCGACGAATACCAGCTGAGAGACCGGTTGAGCACCTTGGCCATGAGGAATGCGACCGTGTTAACGCCAATTGCGGCACCGATGAAAGCGCTAGACACGGCAATAATTCCTCGGACGTGCTCGCCCACGAAGCTGGTGCCCTTCCGCAACGCAGGGGCAGGGTCTGCATACGTCAGTCGGGCAACGACGAAAGCCAACAGGAAGGTGCCCGAGTACATCAACTTCGCAGCGCTGAAGGAGTACACCAGGAATATCCCGAAGTAGTCAAAGAAGACAGTTCTGGGCGCAGAGTAACCAGAGGACGCGAGCTCAGCGAGGGGCGAGTCCGACGAGGTCAGATGCTTGAGGAGAGCGAGCGTATTCTCTGCCATATGCTACGACAACCCTTTCAGCAATGTATGGGGACAAGTACAGCACTGACCGACCTGAGCGACACCAGGTTCGATGTTCTCGACAAGATCCTGGAACGGCATTCAGTGGGGATTTCTCAGGGCGACAGGCAAAGTACCTTGCGCATATGATATAGGTAGCTGTTTCCGACGACCGCCATCTAATGTGATGTTTGTCAGTCAATCTGTTGGATGTTCCAGCTGAAATAGGAGGCGCACATCCAGTCCTGTGACGTTAAGGTAGAGCTCAAATTGTCTAAAGTCGGTGCTGCATATGGCACTTTGTCAGCCTCAACTTCAGACGTTGCAATCATTGGCTTACTCTGATAGGATTATACCGGAACTGAATATCTCATTAGCAATGACAGACCCGAATGGTCTACTTGAGCGCGTTAGTACGGTGCTGACAGGCCAAAATGCTCAAACTCGCCTTGGTACATGAGCATATGCCTTGATCATTTGTTCTGACGTAGCCTGAAATAGGAGCTCAGGGCCAGTCGTTCCCGCAGCTGAAAGGAAGCCGACATAAGAATCGAGCGTGGTAACACCGGTCTGCTTAGGCCGACGAACCTTCAAGATTGATCGCTGCGCGGATTCTACGGTCATGACACAGTCAGATCACACTCCCAGTTGCATAAGAGTACTTTCACATACGTGCTCGCAAGAGGATGTTGAGTAGAGAATAGATGAGAGCCGTCTTGCAGCGACTCCTCCGCATTATTGAACACTAAAGACTTCGCTTGAGGACTCAGTACAGACAGAGGCGTGGAGTAGAACTCACAGAATACGATAGCGTGTTTAGGCTCCCACTCCGGCGTGTTGACCAGTACCCGTATGCACTCTAGCATGACCCCGACCGACAACGCATCGTCTGCCGCCCCTGGCGACGGCAGCGTGCTGTCTACGTGGGAGTTCACCAAGACGGCGTTCTCCTTTCCTTCCTTCGTACCGTCCGAGAGGCGTACGATGATGTTCGTCAGGTTGACATACGTCTTGTACAACCGTTTGCCCATCATATCGAATCTGTCACCCCACAGCGATTCGCTCCAGATTTCCGCGACACATAGGAAGACTGAGCACACACCTATGACTGCCGCTCCCCTGCTGGTGCCAGACCTCGCACTGCAGCTTCCGCTCCGGGTGCGCGCGGACGACCGCCTCGCACTCCTCCCGCAATGTCTCTGCCTGCCTGAGCATCCACGCGTCGCCGAGTGCATGTTCGCGAGTGCCGACCGTCCGGTATCCAATATCCTCCGAGAGGTACTTTGCATATGCGAGGATTTGCGCCTCCGAGATATGTGGTAGTGAGGTCGTGGGGTCGTACCTGCAGGAACGTCACGTCATGAGCCATCGTTTTGCCTACTTTTAGCCTAGTGTGCACTCACAAGTCAACAACCGGGTCCGGTAGAGCTGTGGCAGTATTGTCGCGTTCAGGGTCACATTACACAGAGTGGGACGCAGAGCTTACTGTAGTGTGCCCTGTAGGCGTAGAATGGTGCAGCAACCAAGAGGGGCGCTAGACAGAGGAGTGACCGGACGGGTCCCCATCGCGTCCGTGGGGATTTGCTCATTCCAGCCGAAAGTCCGCGAGTTTCAACAGCGCACCAGAGAGACAACTAATGACAAGTTGCACAGACCTCTCTGAACGTGGACGTGGTGGACAAGCGGAAGGGAACGACAACTTGGCACAGAGGACACACATAGCCGGCGTCTCCGGTAAAGTCGGGGCGGGATGCAGTTGGACGCTCGCGACGGCGTACACCATGCTGACACAGTGGGACAGAAGCTTATACATGGTTTCGGATAAGTGAGCATGGTCTACACGAGGTCGATACGGTGGTATACATCCCAAGGCAATCCACGAAGACAAACATGGTTCGGTCATGTTCGAGTACATACGGTCTAGGACACAACAGGGATAGGAACTCCATACCGCCTAATCCGCTTCACCCGTACCACCGCCTCTCCGCCTCCGACTCTTGATGGCTTCCCGATGCCGACGCTTCCATCCGGCAGTGAGCTCGCCTTTGGTCTCCTCCCAGCGAGCTCGGATAGCTTCAGGAGAGTCGGTCCTGTAGAACCACGTTCTCCAGTTCGTGGGATCCAGCGCGCGACGTTTCGCTCCAGCATTATCTGTGGGAAAGAAGAACGGTCGGGAGGGGTCGAGAGAGGCTGTGTGCGTGTAGGACGCAGGAGCCTGGATAGGAACCTGTGGGCGCGACGCTTCGGGGCCAGGTACTGGGGCGGGAGCTGGGAGGTCGAATGGAATGTCGTCGTCGAGCTCAAGATCCAGGTCAAGATGTCCGAGAAGAGAGAAGCCCGCTGCGGAAGTGCAAGTGTTCGAGTCAACCAACCGAAGACCAGAATACACTATGAGACGTACCATCCTCTTCGCGTGGTGCGAATAAGTCTTTGAGCTTCGTTTTCGCGGCATCCACAGGAGCAGCCTCCTTGACAGGAGACTCGTCGTTTTCTTGCTCGTCCACGTCCATGGCGGTATCCGGGTCGACCGCAACAGCAGGTTCAGCAGGTTCATTCACGGACACTGCTGCATCGCGTTGGATTTCCTCCTCTGCGTCAGACCCAACACTCTCAGCACCACCCCACTCCTCCTTGTCTCCAAACAACGACTGCAAGAGGCCAAGAGACTGGTTTTTCTCCTCTACGAGATCGTTGGAGATGGCAGAAGTGGGCGCGGTTGGTCTGAGTGTTGCAACCGACGGTTCTGCAGTACGAGAGATTCTGGCGTCCACAGCCCGAGGATGGGCATCTGAGGACGAGTCTGAGGTATCAGAGTCTACGGACTCCTCGCTTGAGCTACTTTCGCTCTCCTCGTCGCGGACGGAATCCTTGGGGACTGTTTGCACGGGTTGCCGGAGCACGGGAGGAGCATATGCAGCCGCGTTCTCCAGGAAGATGCCCTTCAAATGCTCGGAGCCCCACTTCGTCGGATCGATTGTCCTCCGTCTGGCACGCGTCGGAGGGTCGCGTACACGCTTCTTCTTGCTCTTCTCGTCCTTCCCTTTCCCTTTAGCAGCCCTTTCTGCTGCTTTGGCCACGTCCAACGGCTCCGGGAGAGGATGTGTCGGGCGCATGCGCATAGGGCGAATGAGTCGCCCTGCGGGGGTGACGCGCCAGCCTCCACGCGTCGCGACGTTCTCGGGAGTGACGAGGGACATATCGCGGGCGTGCACGCCTTGCACGCCGCGCGGTAGACGGCGACGCTTCTTCGGAGGTGCGTCCTCGGCCTCGTCAGCGGCGCGTTTGATTGCTTCATGCTCTTTCGCGATTCTGCGGGCGCCGTTGAGGTTGGCACCCGGGACAACAAGGGAGAGCGTACCTTTCGCGATAGTCCGGCTTTGCTTCACCCAGCCTCAGTTTCGCGCCCTTCCATGTCACCCCGCTGAGTAGATTCATGCCTGTGAAAGTTGTAACCTCTGGCACGACCACGAGAAGAGATTTGGACGCACAGCGAGCCAGTTTGGCCTTCGTCGTCTCCATGGTGGCATATGCGAACTTGCGAGGCTTCCCAACACCGTCCAGCAGCCCAAATCCGTCGATGCTCTTGACCGTACCAAAGGAGGCCAGGCGATCCGAGAGATCCTTCGCAGTGATGGCTGGTGTGAGGCCGGATATATGTATCCGTTTGGTGATGACTTGCGAGTCGTCCATGATCTCTCATATGAGAGCTGGCTGGATGACAGGCCAAGCAGAGAGAGTGACAGTAAATCAGAGTATAGCGGCGCCCACAACGACAAGAGGGACTGGGATGAGATGGAGTGGAGGCTAAGAGAGGTACATAAGTACACCGACGCACCCACTGCTCTGGCGAAATTGTTGTCCGGACCGGGAAGCGCCCCAGCCGGACCGGTGCAATCGCGATCGAGCTCGCGAGTCGCACACGCAAGTGGCACGGTCCCCTTTCTTTCATACGCGATTCCGACATTGCACTAGATCTGCTCAGTTCACCCCATGCGTTGGTGCTCTCAAGCGAACCTCTGTACCGACGGTATCTCCAAACTATAGATGGTGAGGGATCCTTCAAGTATCTGTTGATTTCTATGGTTGTTTGCGCAGACTCAGATTCACTGGCAACTGATCTTCACGCTGTCCACTTGGTTATCCCCCAAAGACCGCAAAGCCTACTCGCTGACTCGCACTATGATTTAGAGTGAAAATCCGATGTCCGACTTGGCACAGAAAATAGTAGTCCAACATGCGGCCATCGAACCATCTCATCGTGACGAACCGTTGCAATTGTCGTCAGTCAGACCTAAGCCGCAACTGTGGCCATCATCGTAGTCCTCACAGTTCGGTTATCGAGTCCCAGCAGAGCGCGCGATGTACAACAACCGTCAAGTGGCACTATTGCAACATGTGAAGTCTCCACATCCGCGACACCCAGCAAAGTGAAGGTTAAGAGGACACGACTCCCAGTGCCAGTACACCAAGGAGGAGAGCATCCACGATGGCGCGTCAAGTTTGTACAGGTACGCCGCCCTGGATGTGTCCCCATCGGTTATGTAGCTTAACGGCTCCATGCACTAGCCAAACAGCGTCACTCGCGGCACACGCAAAGTCGCGCCTTATCCGCCCTCGTCAATGACGAGCAAGTGGCGTGCTACCAGAGCACACGAGGTTGATAGGACCGCGTCGAAGGCTGATTAGGCACTCCGACTACGCTGCAAAGGATTCAAGTAAACAGGGTATTGTACTGCGATGCGTTATGGTATGTCGCGTTTCTAGTTGTAGCAACACGAAGTGTATCTCGAACAATCCGGGTCGCGTCCGACATGGGTAGGGAGATGGCCATAAGTCCTGCCATAGCGGTGAGGTTGCGACCCTGAGTCGGAGGATTCAGGGTTGTACAGCCCGCAAACCATATAAGTCCACCTTCCAGTGTTGTTCTCCGTCGTTCTCTCTACTTGAGCCTTAGCAGTGGGACCTGCGCATATTCTCCTGAGCCGCCTAGTGAACCCACTTCCCCCCAGTCGACCACCCGAGCCATGTCCCAACCCCAGAAGACGAAGAGTACGCATACCGCTCTCTCGAACTTGACCTCTCTTCTCTGATAATCTCCTGCACCACAGAGCCAACGAAGAAACTGATACCGCCTCCTAAGGAGATCGCACAATATCTGTACTCGCACAACAAGGCGGGACGGCCGTCTCTGCAGTCCCAGATGGGCCTCGAGGACGATCATGGCAGATTGGACGAGATGACGGTCAGTGACGTGCGACACTCTACTAATCATACGAGGCTCAGATCCAGCTGTGGTGCCTCGAAGGCTTACACACGAGAAGCGGCGGCGGAGCACTTCGACATGCGGCCATCTACCTACAAGGATCAATCGCCTGCCGTCCTGAAGACAGTCAAAGAACAGGTCTCTTCCTCCGAGTTCATTCCAATGATGTGGACGTACTGATCAGCCGCTTAGGTGATGACACAATGTGCCGGGATGCACCGGTACCAAGACGGATGGCCCATCACTCGGTACATACGCATCTACCTGAAGAATCACCACGTCAAGAAGGACATCAAGTCGACGTCGAGGCAGAGGTCTGTACGGGGCTCAAAGGTACTCCATTCGCTTCGCAGATGCACTCTGTCTCAGCTCCAAGTTGCAGGCAGGCTCTCGAGCCAGTGCTGTTCATAAACCAGCGAGCAAACACACCCGCCCAGGACCGGGACGCCACTCTGTAGGGTTCAACTTGAAGCACGAAGCTGTGGTTCCTCCGAATTCCGGTGAACTCCGGTGTTGACTATGTGTTCGATCTATTGCTCATTACACCTGCTGCACAGTGCAACGTGAAGAGGCTCCGGTCTATCCTCGGGAAGATTCCCTATCGACGCTCACCTCGCTCCCATCCACATACCGTGACGGACATAGAGACTTGTCGCCCGAAGTCCCCCTGGACGTTCCGGATGCCAAGCCTTCCTCTTCGGTGGCCGACTTCGTCGCAAATTTGAAAATCCCCGCGCGTGACGTCAAGAACATCGAAACCCTGCTTCATGATATGGGTATAGAGGACAGGGAGTATCTAGCAGCGTTTGCGATGATGGAGACGCGGGACCCGTGGCTGATGGAAATGCAGAAGGAGAGGCAGTTGACGGCGATCCAGATGCGGTTGTTGCAGGAAGGGCTGGATAAGTTGAAGATCGATGTTGATCGCGAGGAGGTATAGCTGTGGCTCCAGGTGGATTCAGTATATTCCTGGTATGTTCACGCCAGCTCGACGCGCGTACATGTGTTGATAATGCTAAGGCCTGGAACACACCGAGAATACCGTCCGAGGTCGCCGTCGTCCTAGCTTCCTGAATAAGTACGATTATGACCGGTGAAGCGTAAGACCGGGTTCAGTATTCGCGCCGTCCAAGCGCCGCGGGCTTCCGACATGTCTTCTCATGTCTTGTTATTAAGATCGCTGTCAGCATTATTGACTGCTCTCGGGGCGGTATAGCCGTCAAACGTATGCGCACGCACTTCACTTCGGCAACTCTGAGGGCCGATGTATCATGCTGCGCTCGAAAGGGCTTCCCGGACAACCGACGGATGGCCATGGGCGAAGCGTTATTCTCGGAAGCCCGCGTTGAACAGAGCGGATATGGATTCCTTCTTCTCATGTCATGTGCATTCGTGCTGAGCAGAACAAGAGGTCAATGTCAGTACATTGCTGATGTGAAGTGATAGAGTCCAGCCCACGAGATCGGATGTCCGAGATGTCGTACAAGTCCGCCTTGTGGCCGCAACCACACGAGGATGCGAACGTCATGGTGCCACTGTCAATGACTGGCCTCTTGACCGTCCGACACGGATGTCCATCGTAGTTGTGTGATGCCGGATATCGAGTAATGAGCGATCTATGCAAACCGTCTAAGGATTGGTGATGATTCATCGACTGCGACATATCCCCTGGCAGCTCTTGCCCCAGTTCTCGCAGTGTACGCTCTCCGGCTCACCGGTGCCAGTGTGATCCGAGCATAAGCGCCCATGTTCAATTCTCTCAGAGTGATCATCCTCCCGAACGTTCACTTCCACATTCACCGGTGACTCGCTGCATCCCTGAATCATTGCAGTCACGATCGGTCTCTTGCCACTCGATTGGAACGGTTCAATAGCTCGCCAAGAGGGAATGTCAAGTTTATCACATCGGTTGTGCAGCGGGGCACTTCGGATACTGGGATCCATTGTACCGTTATTTGCAGATGACACGCGATCAGCCTGCCAGTGAGCTACAGGTTGTGGCCACATACTGAGGCACCTTACCGGTCACCGATTGCCACCCCATACTACCCTCCGAGCATGCGCCTTCTCATTATCCCGTGGCATCAAGAACTGAGGCCAAGCGCCGTTCCTCCGAGGCCGGTATGCTCACACCAGGACAGCAAACTCGAGCAACAGCATGCTGCTCATGCTTCTTGGCCAGTATGGGCAACAGCTCGTACAGGTACTCTATCTTGGCGCGATCCCTCTGTCAAGAGTACTGTCATTCACTCCACCCATTCTTCACATATCCCCGGCTCGGAAAATTGAAACACGACATCATTCTCCCAGCTTCGCTCAGCAATTCGTCGATGTCCCGTCGTTACATGCTTCTCTAGCACCTCACGCGCGAGTGCGGGTGCGGTCATTTGCGCCGATGCAGGTATAAAACCCAGCTGCCTTCTGCCACGCAATCGACGTCGACTCATCGAGTTGCCTTCCAGCCTCCTACGACAGTATGACTCCTCTTCCTAGGTTCTCTACCGTCGTAGTGCTCGCTGCTGCCCTCGTTGCATATGCGTCCCCCACTCCTCTGACACCCTCGTCAGTGGTTCGCAGGCAAAATCAGGGAGACATCTCGCCACTCTCGACTGCCCAGATCGCCTCCTTCAAGCCGTACACGCACTACGCAAGCACGGCCTACTGTCAGCCGGTCACAACACGCGCATGGGACTGTGGAGCGAACTGTGAGGCCAATCCGTCATTCATGCCCGTCGATTCTGGCGGAGACGGCGTGATCACCCAATTCTGTACGTTGCTTCTGATGCAGTGCCATATCGGAGTTGTACGTTCGCGCGCTCATTGTCCGATCTGACATATACAGGGTTCGTCGGGTTCGACCCCGTGCTCAGAGAGGTCATCGTGTCACACCAAGGGACGGACTTCTCCAAAATGTGAGACTGTCGTGCTCAACAGCTCACACGGTTGTGCAGCCGATAGGTGCTGACTACTATGTGTCCCAGCATCCCCGGCCTGACCGACCTGGATTTCGTCCTCACGCCTCTGAGCAAGCGTCTCTTCCCAGGAGTCAACTTTCCTATTCTCGTACATAACGGCTTTGCCGCTACGCAGTCGAGGTTCGCTGCTGCGCTCATCCCATCCCCTTTCTACACTGACTGATCTTGCCGTACGAATCTCGTAGGTCCGCTCCGGGCGTCTTGGCTGCCGTACAGACTGCGCTCTCAGCCCATAATGCCGACAAGGTCACCGTAGTCGGGCACTCACTCGGTGGGTGCTATTAGTCGCCCCTGTTGCTCGTGTACTGACCCCGTCGCAGGCGCTGCCATCGCGCTCCTTGACGCGATGTACTTGCCGCTTCATCTCCCTGCCAACACGACCGTCCGCGCCGTCGTCTACGGTCTACCACGAGTGCGTAACTAGTGGCGCCACTTGAACGTCATTGCGTCAACAGCTTCCTGACCAATGTTCTTCATTTCGGTTAGGTCGGCAACCAGGCCTTCGCGGACTACGTTGACTCCCAGCCTACGTCAGTGACGCACATCAACAACAAGCAGGACCCGGTACCAATCGTTCCTCCCATCGAGTTTGGATATCACCACCCAAGCGGCGAGGTTCACATTGACGAAGCAGGAGCGTGGGTCGCATGCCCTGGTGAGTGTTCAGGAGACGTATGTTCGCGTTGTCCGCTGACTAAGGCATGCTGGTGGATATAGGACAAGACAACCCAGACAGCGAGTGCATCGTCGGGTCCGCGACCCTTTTCAAGAACAACGGGACGGATCACAGCGGCCCGTACGACGGGGTAGACATGGGATGCTGATGCTGTACGTGGCACAGTACCTACATGCTTTGTCAACGCCCGCATTCTGAGCGGCGTTGTGACTACTTCGCCAATTCATACGCTATAAACTCTGCACTTATACTTCTATCTGCGTGCATGGAGCATGCGTGCGTTTTTAAGCTTTAGATCCCAGGGCTGTCCTAGCATTGGCATGGTTGGTCCCTGAGTACTGAGTTCAAGAGCATTGTCACCGTGCGACGATCCTTCCCGCGAAGGGTGCTGGCGTCGGTGAACAGTCCTGCAAAAACATGAGAGCTTCCAAGCATGTTAGAGCAGCAATCATAATCATTCTCATCTGGCCCAACGAAAGCCATTGCGAAATCTCACATACCACAGTGGGCACGGTTCTGCCATTCCCCGATCTATTTGCTTTGGCGAGAATGATCCGCACATCCAGAAGAAAGATGTAGAGTCGAAATCCTCTCCGCGCCTGCTGATTGTCAAACTTCGAATGTTTGCCCAAGTCCGCCCAAAAATTAGCGAATCATGAAGAGTACAAAAGGAAAGTATCACGAGAATATATCACCCATCACAAACCGAACCCTACAGCGATGCGAAGCGTACCATCAGTTCTTCAGGGGACATACCAGTCTTCCATTCGTGCTTCTCGAAGACGGCATCGAAAAACGTGTTGTCTGCGAGCCGGACCCATTCCCAACGCTTGTCCTTCTTGACGACTTCCCCAGCAACTGCGATAGTGCGAGACGCGTTGACGGGCTTCAGCGAGAGCCCGTTGCTGGCACAGCCCTCGCACAGCGCGATAAGGTCTTCGACCGCGTGTCGATTGGTGGGATCGCGCAGGGCATCGGGATTGTTGAGCTTCAGAATCGGGTATTGAACGAGCCCGAAGAGGCTCGAGCCTTCGATGCAGAACCGGACGGTGACGGGAGCGATGTAGCGCGATCCGGCCCTCACTCTATCCCTGGCCTCGCTCTCCTTGAACTCGTGCTCGTGTTCGATCCACTGCTGGGCAAGCGCGGGGTCGCGCGCGAGGGCGTAGTTTAGCGGCTCAAAGTACCAGTCTCTGAGCATCCACGAGTTGGCTGGGTTCATCTTCATCGGATCGCGGATGGGGGCGAGGAGGAAACGCATTAGAAGTGGCGTCTCCTGCAGATGTTCCGTGCCGTCTTCACTCGAGTGGACTGCCGCGGTGATGATAGTGTTCATGGTCCAGGCATGGTACCCGAGGAACTCCTCCATGTCGACAAACGCAGCGAGAGGGTTGGGGAACTCTCCGACCCTGTTGGGCAGCGATCGCCGGGCGGAAAGCTGTGGGAGAGTCGGCATTGAGGTTGTGACGTCCCGAGTCCGAGGCGCACATTGATCTACATATCGAGTTGGAGCCAGACTTGGGCAGGGAGTTGGGGGAAGAAACTCACTTGTGGGCGGGCCATGCCTCCTTCTGGCATTCCTTGCTGCAGAACATGACAATGCGACATCCTCCACACCTTTTCAGCGGTTCGTTGTTCTTTCCGTACCGAGCGTCACATTGCTGGCAGCGATTGCGGTCGAGATGAACGACGGAGTCGTACTGCTGCACGTATCTCATGAGGGACAGAAGATGAGGCCTGTCGACGATCTCTGCGTGCCATGGGCGGGCGCCTGGACTCGGACCGTGTATACCGATGGTCCGGGTTGAGGGTTAGCGCGCATGATGTCGGTCCGTGTGAGCCGGGTCTGGGCCTGCCCTAACTTGGCGAAACATAGGCAAACTTGTCGTTCTGAACTTGCTACAGAACACAGCAGCACCTGTGCACAGTGCCATCAAGTGCTCAGCATACGACCTGGCTCAACTCAACCGACCATCCCGCGCTTCATTCAACTCGAACCCGCCGCGAGCCTACATCAATTCACAATGACTCTGGCTCGGTCGGACCAGCGCAGCTATATGGTGAGAGCTAACCCTTTCGTACAGTATTACGAGCGGTATCTCCCGGCCAAAGTACAGTACAGTGAGTACGTCCTCTTGTTTTGCGTGAATCCCGCTGGCGCCACCATGTTGCTATCGGTAGCTCGTGAGCCAATAGGCGAAGACGAGCATATTCCGGCGAGAAAACGCAGTAGGTGCGTTTTCTTGCGCAGAATATGATCGTCATCGCTGGCTCAGGCAGGTACGCAGACATCCCGACCGCCAAACAACGAGCAGCGATGTGGATGCCGTGTTGGCCTAGGAGGTTGCTGACGAGAGCATCAGATTGAAGGCTGTCGCATAGCCTAATGGTCGAGACTCGACGAACAGTACGACTCACCTCCTCTCTGCGAGCTGCCACGATATGACCTGGCAGCCCTGACATAGGAGAGGCCCAGAGACAGTGTATTGATTGGGCGGTGTTCACCGTTGACTTGGTAGGGGGCCTGTGCATGTGGCGGCGCTGCACTCCACTGAAGGGAGGCGTACGTTTTGCTGCGCTGGTGTAGGGGGAGGTGGAAAGGGACTCGAGGAGGGGATGGAGAGACGTCCCCATTTGACGGCTCCTCTTATACTCCAGGGACATCGTCCGTCCGCCCAAGCGCTATCGGCTTCGGGCCCATCCCGAACGTACCACATGAGAGCCCAACAAATCGGTCAAGAGAGCCCAGATCTCTCGTCATCGCCTCTACCAAAGCTGCCTCTGGAGGTACACACTTACCTCTTGCCCGCAGACCTCGATCAATTCCTACCCGTCCAACGACACATTCCTGCGCGAGACAAGGCCCTGTGGAGACCCCATATCCCCGTCGGCCTTCTGCTCTAGCCCAACGACGCAAAGTCGCCGCCGAGCAGGTCCACGGCGTACCGTCATCCATGACGCTGCGCAGTGATCATGAGCGAGGCGAGAAGGCGAGCATTCGAGAACATTCACCATGATCGACCCGCGTGTGGTCTCTCCGTAACCCCAGCAGGCATCTTGGAGACAGCCTCAGGATTCCGGGGTGCAAAACCAAACGACGAATGACGGGATACTTGAAGCCTCAACAGCAGCTGTCCAGGGCTCAGGTAAAACCTCCGCACGACAACCGCCTGGCGACCGGGGTGAGTCAGGAGAAAGAAGGGGCCCGACGTGAGCGTGGTTCAGAGGAGGGAGGCGGAGTGCGTGGTGGGGGTAGCACGGCTCTGATTCGAAGCCCAGAGAGGCACGCCCGCTGCCGGGATTCTGCGACGAACACGCACGGCACGCACCCGGCGGAACCCTCAGCGTTCAGGCCTCAGGTGCCCCGCTACGCGACCACTCAAATCGACGCACGACGTTGCCTCCTCCTCTGTTCGGGTCCCACGACCCTGCGTCTCCTGACGTCTGCGTCGCGCACTGCGGGCCGCACTCTACGGTGGTTCGCTGCGCTCGTGCGATTTTGTCGTCGTCGTCTGTCCTTGCGTGCGGTACGCCCGCTGTAGGCGGTGCGAGCTCGTCGTCTACAGTAGGTGCGAAGCGTCCGGTGAGTGTGTTCGTGAACTTCGGACGGACTGAAATTTTCAGGGCGCTGACTGAGGATGTGATCATGGCAACAGGACGGCATATACCATGGCACACGTCCGGCTTGGAAGCAAGGGTCGAGAAGGGGTCCCTGCGAGGCAAGTCGCTGGCTTGCTTGATATCCCAGATATATCCAGGTCAGCCGCCAGGACGGACGGGATGGAGGGAGCGCAGCCTACAGGAGCCGATAGATACCGCCCGGACGGTCCTCAAGTGTCGTCGAAGCTCGTCGCTTACAAGGCAGTCTCGTCATCAGACGGGGAAGGACTTGCGCCTTCTCTCCTGCTCCACCCCTCGTGCTGCCTGTTCGCCTCGCCCTTGAAGGCTCGTAATACTCGGAGGTTCAGTCGAGTGTCACCCTCGTATGTATATGCCGGCGACGGCCTTCTGGAGGAGCCCATATAGTCTAGAAACCGACTCACCGCCGGCAATATTACGTCCGCGTCTGGAGGGTTCGTCGTGCCTTCTGACCCGCTACATCCCCGCCATCCACCTATCCATCCATTCACCCCTCACCCCTCCCGCTCCGCAGGCTGCAGCCTCGGTCCCAGTACCCAGACTGCGATTGCAGCGTGGAAACCTGGACCACAAGTTATGTGCATTCTGCGCCTTCTCACCAAACCCAACACGTAAGGGGGCACGGACACACGGTGCGAGCGTTCACCCGGGCACCCCGCTCCCAGTGCACCTCGGACCAGCAGGGACGAGCTCATCGGGAAGCCTCAGCTAGCCGCCCGCCCCCGCGATCGCAGCGGATCGATGGGCGGGTTGGGACACTGCGACCGCCTTCCCTCACTTTCTGGAAAATAAGTAGCGTCGAGTTCGAAGTACTCACTTATGTACTTGCAGGTAGGCACCGCCCGCGGCACCAGTGCCAGTGGTCCGGCCCGGCCCCACTGGCACTCGTGGGTTGGGGTGGGAGCGACGGGGCGATCCTGCTGGAGCCTGAGGCTGGCAGCTATTGGGTTCGGGTTGTTGCGGGTGCGGACGCCAGGCGGATGCAGTACGCGAGCAGTAGGGGTACAGTTGGAAGTGCCACGCCAGTGGATGGGTTTTGGTGACAAGCTCACGTACGGGAAGGCGAGGGGCTGGCAGTGGGTAGGTAGTATGCGAGGAGACTGCGATGCTGCGAACGACCGACGAATGCGACCATAATGGGCGATCCGAACGCGGTCTTGCGCTCGGCGCGATGTTCGTTTGGTGCTCAGTTGCACTCCGCGAAGCCATGCCTCTTCCGCCATCTGGGCAGCGCGGATACGTATGGAACATGAATCATGACATGATCACCAACGACCATTGCAACAGCCCCCAGTCTCACAAAGTAAGTACTCTAGTACGTACACCGACTCCTAGCGGGCACGGCATCTACTATAACGGCATTGACTCGAGCTCGGTCGACCGCGTCGCAGCGCGTCCTCGGACTACACAAATGATTATTACATACTCATACCACATCGACGCACAAGAACAGTTGAGGACTGCGCCACGACCTCGGCCATCTCGATAGCACGACCGCCAACGAGGTATATTTTTCCCAGGTATTCCCCGAGCACATGTGCGAGGCCGATTTTCACGGACGGGCTCGCTTCGCGGAGCCTCGGATTCCCTCACACTCGCGGTTCGCGATCTCCTATCACATCCCGGTCCCGCCTAGGCCTCCAAAGCGAGTAACTTTTCTCTCCGCTACTCACCAACTACTCAACGACTCACTTACCTGACTCCGAGTCGGGCTTATGTACCAGCATCAAACTTACGCCGGTGTAGTGTCAGCTCCATCAAAGAGAGTTTACGCCAGAGCGATCTGCGCCCCCGAAAGGGGCAACTCTATTTCCGCACGGTGACGTCGGTGGCCGTCTGCGTCACGGGCTACAACATATCGCATATCGTACGTACTCCGTCTGCAACAACGCCTCGGTCGGCATACGTACCGCGCTGGCGGTCGGCGGTGCTCGCAGTTAGCCATGCGCACCGTACGGTTGGAACTTGCAAGGCTCGCACGCGTGTACGTTGGCAGCCAGAAGACAAACGCGTGGAGCGGGTATCAAGCAAGAAGACAGAAGGTAGAGACACATGTACGGCACTCACAGAAGCAGCCGGGGCGCGTGCCAGGGTCCTTGTATTGGAGAAGCCGGAAACTGCGAAAGGAGCGGGCGAAAACCGCGGAGTGGGAACCACGGGGGAGCGTCGCGACGCTGAGAGACACCGGCGAAGAGAACCGCGCGAAGCTTGCGTTCGGAATACTTACGCGGGCCCCGTGTCGAGAACGGGCCAACGGTGGTCAGGTGGAGTCTCGGAGAGGCGTTCGTCACTGAAGTACTGAGGGCGCGTCCGGTGTGTTACTGTACTCTGTCCGCCGAGGTGCTTCAGGACGCGTGGTTACGTGCAGTCGGAGAGACGAGGACGAAAGAGACGGGGACTCGGAGGACGATGGCCACGGAGCGCTTCATATAAAAGACATTCGTCCTCTTACACTGCACTTCAGCGGAAATTTTCCGGCGGAAAATCTAGGGAGAAGTTCGAATAATCTACCTCTTTTCCTGAGCTTCTCCTGCGAGGAACTTTTCCAGCGATTTGCCTCCATCACGCCCATGTGACGAGGCAACATGACGCGTCCTCGACGCGTCGAAGCTTATGTGAGTCGGAGTTTGGATCAGGACCATGCACTCGCGAGTCGCCTCCGTTGCGCCTCACTCCCTGCTTCTCCCCTCTTCGTTCTCTCACTCCTCCCTCAGCTGCCAGATACATGCTTGCTTGGTGCGTGAGTCGTCCTTTGTCGTCCCGATATGACGCAGATCTATATCTAGCCCGGCTCTAGGGTCGGTCATCTCTCGAGTCGTACTACGGCGGCACCGCCCAAGCTGGAGGACCAAGCTGGAGGCCGTGAGAGGGCTTCGGTGGCATCGGGAGTACGGCGATTCTAGTGAGTGTGTCTACCAGTAGAGATACAGCATCCTCACCATCTCTCAAGGTCACTATATGCGCCCCACATTCAAGACCTAGATCTCGTCATCGGTGAGTCTTTCACATGTAACATTACTCGATGATGTTGTCCGCATATAGGGTCTGGGACCCTCTATCCAGCTTCTCTTCACGCCGTCCTCGAGGCGTGTTCATCCGCGGAAGTCCCGGGAGCTCGGCTCCCAGTTCGTGTATGCTTAGTGGGTACGTCGCCCCAGGCACCGCACTGGACTTCCACTGACGTCGTTTCTCATGTAGCCTGAGACCGCGTTCTATAATCCGACGGGTAAGGTCTATGCTACCTCCATTGCATCCCGTATGCGCTGACACCGTCTGCGACAGCATGGTTACCCCTTCATGCATCCGCACTTGGACGGCGGTATGTGGCATGCCGCACTAGTGGGCCACACGATCGCCGTAGATATGTAGTCAAACCCGATGTACATACATATGTTTTGGATGAATACATTGGTCATTTGCGTCATGCATCAGCGGGAGTGGACCCGATGTAAATTATATCCGAGTAAGTACTGCAGCCCTGGAGGGCGTGATCCCGTCGGTCATGTTTAGCGCCCGCGGAAAACGTACTGAAAAGACATGGAAAAACTACACTTTTCCGTGAATTTACTTGGGTTTGTCCGCGGGGAAAAGTCAAGAAAATGTTGGGAATAGACCGTCTTTTCCTCATATTTTCCTGGGGAAAATTTGCCATGACGCCCAGTGTTAGGCACGGTCGTGACGCGTGGGAGGGAAGAAGGCACGTCCAGACATCGGGCACGAGATCTGGCCCACAGATTCGGGCAAGAGGACAAGCGCCCTCGACTGAGTCGGACTCGCGGCCAAGAGGCCCATGTCCGCCGTCCCGACTGATTCGGGGGCGCAGCATGCACGCCGACGATCGCAGCGGCGCGACCGACGTCCGCTCACCGGTGCTCGCTGTACTTATTCCGACTGCAGATGGCTCGAAAGGGTGGGTGGCGTCGGAGACTCGGTGGTTGCCGAATAAGGCAAGTGTGGTCAGATCAAGATTCGAAAGCTCGCACCCAGCGCTAGCGTTTGCTGGATGATGAGAGACTCGCCTCTGGTGCTTGCTCTTACCTCTCTGCCCGAAGTTCTACCGGGACAGCAACGCCTCGCGAGGATGACAGATGCGACAACCCTGAATACAGCGGACCTCGAAAACATACCACGCACGCAGCGGGCGTGAATCTATCGGCGCGCCGGGCGGCGCCGCAGAGTCGTGCCACGGCAGGCGTGGCAAGGATACCGATCAAATCGTACAGGGCCCGACATGGGTATCGTTTGTCGAGCGAGCGGCGGGTGATACGCAGCGTACTCGTGTTGCGCCGCACGACATTTGCTTTGGCGGAAGGTGCAGTGGCACATTCTCTGGGCGAAACGGGAGCTAGGTAGGCCCGCGATCGTCGTCCGTCCAGCATCGTGCTTGCTGAAGTACATATGTAGCTGCTTGCTCGCATGCCGATCTTATACTTGCCGTCGAGGATGTCGAGATGGCAGGGAATGAAGGATACGCCTGGCGGGAGTCGAACGCGGGCGGAGTCAGACGCGGTGGTGAGGACGTCCAAGTGGATCGGTGGGACTAGTCCGACTCGGTGAGTTGATTCCCGATTAGATTCAGTTAGCGATCGCGGTGGAGGCGCCTCGACGGGAATGCGAGCGCGGGCTGGTCGTCCACGCTCGTACACCTGAACCAACGCGCTCAGCGACATTCACCACCGTGCCAGCAGCCGCGTCTGCGCACTCTCGTATGCACGTCTGCATGCATGCATCGAGGCATGGCGAGACGTGGCGGACGCGTCGCGATCCTGGGCGTCACCCAGATCATTCTCCGTGTGCCTCGCAGCCCTGGCCCATTGCGGCCGCACAAGCCTGGGGAAAAGGCAACCCGCCTGCTCTCTTCCGACCATTTCGTGCGAGTCCTGCCCACATGGCGCTCCAGGTCGCCCTCATCCGTCTTTTTCGCGACGCTTACTGCTGCCGAACCCAAAACCTTCCGGCTCCTCCGCCGCTCTCCAGCCTCCCGTCAGCCCCTCCTCCTCGCCCTCGCCTCCCGCCTCCTGCCAACCTCCTTCTTCCCACTCTCCCATCACCTCCCACCACCTCCGTCCCACACTCCACATGTCGATCAGCTAGAATCCTGTACGTTTCTCCCCCGTTTGGCGCTCCCATGACGTCTCGCAGCTTATACTTATACCCGTTCCTTGTTTCAGCCTCCTCGAACTCGATACGCGGTACCTGATCCTCTCCCCGTCCTCCGCTTTCTGTCCCCATGTCCTCGACCAAGTTCCGTGTCGCGATCTGGTAGGCCTCATTTCTCGATCCTGCTACCTGAGCCACTGCTGACGTCGTTCCGGTATTTCAGCGGAGGTGGAGTCGGTGGCCTAGTTTGTGCCGTTGCCCTCTCTCGCTACCATGACATCCAAGTCGATGTATACGAGGCCGCCAGGGTATTCACCGAACTCGGCGCTGGTATCGGTGTCTGGCCTCGCGCCTGGAAGGTGCTATGTGCCCTCGGCCTTGGTGACGACCTGGCCAAGGTCTCCATGCTCCCGCCCACCGAACTCCCCAGTGCGTGATTCTGTTCGGCTCATTGCACTCTTTCCTTTCTCGTCATGCCTCTGACTTGACGCGGTCCACAGGAGTCGCATTCACGATGCGCAAGGCCGACCAGCCTGCCGGTGTCGACTTCCACACACTCTCTACTCCAGGTAACGCAGTCCCCACCACCCTCGCCGCGCCGCGCACTTGCTGAGCTTCCGAACGCACTCATTCCCTCAAAGGAGGCCTGCTCGCCTTTCACCGCGCGGATTTCCACAGCACCCTCCTCAGACACCTCGGCCCCGCCTGCCGCAAGCACACGAACAAACGCCTCGTCTCGTACACGCAGTCCCGGGCGCGGCAGCCAAGGATACACCTCGAGTTCCACGACGGCTCGACGGCGACCTGCGACGTCCTCATCGGCGCGGACGGCGTCAAGTCGGCCGTCCGGACCTGCCTCGTCGAAGAGCTCGCGGCGATCGCGAGGGCCGAGGGGCGTCCCCAGGACGCGAGGAACGTCCTCGCCGCCGCCCAGCCAAAATGGAGCGGCACGGTCGCGTACCGCGCGCTCATCCCCGCGGAGGCCCTGCGCAGGCGTATGCCGCACCATCGAGTGCTCGAGCACTCCATGCTAGTACGTGTCGACCCGTCCCTCATCTATGCCCGCTCGTCACAGAAAGGAAAGCTGACTTTTTGTGGCGCACCAGTACCTCGGAAAGAACTCGGTCAGTCGGCCGGTCTGCTCCCTCGCCTGTTCTGCGGCCGCTGACCCGCTCACCTTACTGGCACTTCCAGGAGGTCACCGTGTACCCGATCTCGCGCGGCGCGTACATCAACTTTGCCGCGTTCCGGGCGCGGTACGACGCGGAGAACACGACGTTCAGCGGCTCGTGGGTGCAGGACGTCCCCCAGTCCGAGCTCCTCACCGACTTTGAGCAGTGGGAGCCCGAGGTGCGCGCCCTCTTCCAGGTGCGTACCCCGCGCGAGGCCTTGTGGGGGTGAAGGTCAGGCTGACACCGAGCAGTGCGTAGAGCGGGCGAGTAGGTGGGCAGTGCACACAACGTTACCTCTACCTTCCTTTGTCGCCGGGAGGGTAGCGTTGGTGGGCGATGCGGTGCGTATCGCATGGGCTTTGTGGTGAGCGTGAACTGCCAAGTGGCTCAAACGCTTGCATTGCAGGCGCACGCAATGATGCCCTACCAGGGCGCAGGCGCGGGTCAAGCTATCGAGGTACGTCTCATCTAGTCCGGTCGACCGATCCTAACCAACCCTAACTCGCCCCACGCCTCTACTCACTCACGCCCTCTAGGACGCATTCCTTCTCGCGACCGTACTCGGCGACCGGCGGACGACGCTCACCACGGTCGACCGCGCGCTGCGCGCGTACGACAGGGTCCGACGGCCGTTCGCGCAGGGCGTGCAGGACAAGTCGCGCGAGAACGGCCTGCTCTACACGCTCAACTACCGCGGGCTCACCTTTGAGCGGCCCGCGGGGTGCGTGCCGGGGAGCGAGGACGCGAGGAGGCTGGAGGAGATCCAGAGGCGGATACGGGCGAATTGGGAGTGGGCGTGGACGACGACGGTGGATGGGGATGTCGCGCGGGCGATGCGGATGCTCGACGAGCGCTGAGCACTGACGGTGACGGGCACGAGTAGTGGAGGGGGGGCGTATCATTATTTGACTTATTGCTGCTTTTCTTGGATACTTGGATCTCGGTGCGTACTCCATCCACTATGCTCTGCGGTCGACGTCACACTCCTCCACCTCCCCTCTCACCCGCTGCCCACCTTTCCTCAGGCCTCCTGCTCTATCACTGCCTCCACACGAACGTTTTGCTGACCGAGGATGGCGTGCTTTTTTCCAGGAGTTAGACGCGGACCCATATTGGGCCTTATACCTGCTACGCTCGCAGTAATCTTGTTGTATATCTATGATACCGGACCAGGACGTCGACGGATCACCCGCCCTCTGTGCATTATGCTTTGTGCGACGAAAGGATCCACCGGCGGTCGTCGGGCACAGTGCGGGCACGGAGGAGGCCATCGAGCGCCGGGGAGGTTATTGGACCGCGGACTGTAGACTTCGACATACAGGCGCCGCTCTGCAGGGAGGTCGAGTGGCCCGCCGCAGAGCGCCAACACGTTGCCATGGTCGTACCTCGCGCCTCCTGCTCGCCTTCGGCCGTTGCTCTGCAGAGGACTGACTTGCCCGTTCTCGACTCATGTATGCCATATGCAGCGTCAGTACGGCACCCGGACACCTTGCTCGCCACATAACAATATGTCCGCGATGCGAGCCCCTCCGGTGCGCACGGACAAGTTACAACAACGGACAGAACTTGACGGTTGCGCGCCGATCTAGGCCCGCGTCGCGTTGGCGATTCGCGCGCGCGTGCGAGTCGCGAGTGCGAGAATGTGGTGTGCGTTTACCGAAGCTTCAAGGAGGTTGGTTGTACACGGCAAGCATCACCGGATATCGCAGCATAGAAAATGTGTCCGAGAACCTACTACCTATCACGAGTTGGGACAAAGGGCCCTTTGTCAGTCAAAAACTTCACAAACATTTCATGCCTTGCAGCAAACATGTCAAAGGCCTTGATATTTGGGGATGCACGCCGTCACGGTGTACACACGTTTGTGGTCCCCGTTGTGGCCCGTGGGACGCTCTCAGGCTCTGGCTGACATGCTAAGACGTGATTGGTTCGAGCTACTGGCCGGCCCGTCTTCGTTCGCTTCCTGGTAGGCTGGTGCTGTAAGAAGTAGGGGCTAGTAACAACACGACCGTCATAAACGTAGCATTGACAACGCGGATTCAAATATTCATGGGCGGCTATGCAGTGCTTGAAAGTCTGTGTTGAACGTTGCAATTGAAGAGCGGGGCGAGCCGAGTGCGATTGACAACGATGAACCGTAAGGCTGAGTTGCGAACGTTGACATTGCCGAAGTCATACCATTACAGGGCAGGAACAACCATAAGTGCTGACTAAGCATTCAGTCTAAATCGGGACTGCCCAATCCCAAACTCCAACGCTCTGCTACACTGATCTTCAAGTTATAACGTTGACACGTCCACGCCAGACCGCTTCAGGGCGTCCAGTGAGTACATCGTAAGGCTGAAGCAACCAGCATCTCACAGTACACAGTCTCACAGTTGACGTTATCTCAGAGCTCCAGCCTCCACCCCGATCACCAATGAGCGCCTATCAACACCCATGCGCCTAGTGCGATTCTTTTGACGACACACTTCCTCATCACCCTCAATGTCGTCTCAGGACACACCGCGATGCGACAACTGCGGCATTCAGGAAGCCCCAGAAGCCGGCGAAGCGGGGATACTGAAACGATGCGCCAATTGTAGGTTCACCTTTTACTGTAGCAGAGAGTGCCAACGCGCGTCATGGCCTTCCCACAAGTCAGTACTGTTATGCACGCTCCGGATACGCATTTCTGGCTCTATTTCCTATATGCTCACGTACGACAATGATTAGGGCACTCTGCCGCTCCAGGAGGACGGTGGTCGGCAAGATGGCGCGCGACGTCGCCTATGGAACCTCGGATTGGACGCTCTTCCCTGCTCCGATTGGGCCCTGCAACCCGCGCATCCTGCCTAGCCCCATCGAAGTGGCCGGTCAAGACGATTTCGTGAGGTTCCTCGACGCGCATCACTACGGGCTGGCGAACATCATGAGCACCATCGCATACCTCGTCCTCGGCCGCACGGACACGCTCCCGGCTGCGAAGCTTGTCGTACGCTGCAGAGCGGCCCCGATCCAAGTCCCGCACCCGAACCCCGCCAACAATTGGGTCCTGCGCGCATGGCGCCCGACGTCCTACGCGGAGGAGGTCCGGCGCGACCCGTCATTCGCGCAGCTCTGGGATCAGCAGGCGGAGACCATGACCATGTCCGAGGAGGGCGGCAGGAGCGCATATGGGTCTCGGTACGCCGGTATCGTCACGGTCATCTTCCACATTGAAGGGTACGAGATGCTCGTCGTGACCCACGTCCCCGTGTGGATCCTGCGGGAGACCGAGACGGGCGCGCTGCAGCACGCGGGGTACCGGTGCGCGCTGGAGGACGTCGTGCGGATGTGCAGCATCTACATCAACAACGGGGTCCATATGTGGCCGCTTCTGCACCCGATGTCGAGGCTCGCGCTCCCCGCGAAGCTCGTGAAGACGGGAAGGCGGCAGTGGGAGCACGTGGCGTTTGAGAACAAGTGGCGGACGGACTTGCTGGACCGGTACGCTGGGACGTTCAGGACGGGCTGCACACCGAGCCAGCTGACGGGCATGTTCGCTTGCTTGAATTCGGAACTGTACGTGCTCAGATCCTACGCGTGCGTGACGCCGGTATAGCGTGCTGATGCTCACCTCGCGTCGTGCATAGCGTGCCCATATCTGAGGTGAGTATTGATGCTCTTCTTCCTCGCGGTATTGTCTAGCCGTGTGCTCACAATGTCTACAGCCGGACGCGTCAGGCCGGGTATGTGTTACTGATTCAACCTATCCGTGACCTTGTCAAGCTGAACCAGTGAACAGTGCAACGCAATATTTGTTTGATTCGGACCGCACCAGCGCTATTGCTGCTGCTGCTACTGCTGCTGATTGCTGCTGCGGCTGCCGCTCAGTGATGTGCGTGTGTCAACAGTGTGGCGTCTGTCATGCTCACGCAGGCCCGTTGACAGGTACATCTCCAGTCACTGCCGTCTTGGGCCAGAGACATCGGCGCCTTCAGACTACGCTTGAACCTCTCCTGAAAGCGTCTCAAGCGGAGGTCGTGTGGCACAGTACTTATTGCACTCAACACCGCCGCTCCCTGTACATGTACGATTTGATCGGCATCTTGCTACGCCTTGCCAGGACGCCGCCTGGTACGCCGATAGACTCACACAACGGTGCGTTCCCCTGGGTCGGGCATTCTGTCCTCCTCGGGAGTACTCTCACAAGTTTCAGTGTCGAGACACGCACACAATCACTACACCTGCCATATACGGATATACGGAAAACTCTGAATTCCCCCACTGCAGCCTCGGAGCACCGAGTACAGAGGTTGGCCGGGCCGCTACAGTTGTCGGCGGGCATGCTGCGCCCCCGACTCAGTCGGGACGGCGGACATGGTCCTCTTGGCCGCGAGTCCGACTCAGTCGAGGGCGCTTGTACCCTCGCCCCGATCCTGTGGCCAGATCTCGTGCCCGATTCCGGACCTTCCCTCCCACGACCGTGCATCACGAATGTCTTATACTTATGAAGCGCTCCGTGGCCATCGTCCTCCCCGTCTCTTTCGTCCTCGTCTCCCCAACTGCACGTAACCACGCGTCCTGATGCACTTCGGTGGACAGTGTGCACACCGGCCACGCCCACGGCATCGCTCGACGAACGCCTCTCCGTCTGACCATATGCATCGACTTCGTTGGCCCGTTCTCGACACGGGGCCCGCGTAAGTATTCCGAACGCAAGCTTCGCGAGGTTCTCTTCGCCGGTGTCTCTCAGCGTCGCGACGCTCCCCCGTGGTTCCCACTCCGCGGTTTTCGCCCGCTCCTTTCGCAGTTTCCGGCTTCTGCAATACAAGATCCTGGCACGCGCCCTGCTTCTTCTGTAAGTGCCGTACATGTGTCTCTTCCAGCAGACACCTTCCGTCTTCTTGCTTGATACCCGCTCCACGCGTCTGCCTTCTGCATTCTGCCTGCCAACGTACACGCGTGCGAGCCCAATCGAACGATGCGCATGGCTAACTGCGAGCACCGCCGACGGCTAGCGCGGTACATATGCCGATAGAGGCGTTGTTGCAGGACAGAGTACGTACGATATGGATATGTTTTAGCAAAACATATACTCATGGATCCCGTCACCGGCAGCAATAGAGTTCGCAGATCCCTCCGGCGTTAACTCTCTTTGATAGAGCTGACGCTACACCGGCCGGCGCACTAGTTTCAAAGTCTCATGCTGGTTGGTCAGGCAAGTCAGTAGTTGGTGAATAGTGATGAACTAGTTCCCCGCCATTAGTCGACTTAATGTCCTGCGCGGAACTGGGAGGAGATAAAAGATCGCGAACCGAGATCATCGTGCGCTGTGCAGAACCCCCACGCTGCCCTTGAGGCTCAGCGAAGCGAGCCCGTCCGTGAAAATCGGCCTTGCGCATGTGCTCGGGACAACCTGGGAGAAATGCTCTTGGTAATCGAGATGGCCGAGGTCATGTCATACCGTAACTTGTAAGACGTACGTATTTGTAGTTCGGGGACGCGCTGCGTTCGGACTCCGAGGTGGTCGAGCTCACTCGACGTGCCCGCGACGAGTAGGTGTACGTACTCGAGTGCAGTTCTGAGGCCTGACTCGACCTTGCGACGATAATAGTGCGTCAGCCCAGAAAGGAACCGTGTGGTACCTACCCGCAGGCCGTTCGACTCCTATCTCCGTGTGTGCATTGCGCCGAGCACGACAATGCGTTCGGATCGCACACTGGTACTTGTGGTCACATCCCTTGGTAATCTGGTTGGTCGCAGTGTCGCAGTCGTATCCGCCCGCTGCCGAGCGGTGCGTGCCTGTACTCGACGCTTTCTTCCAGAACGGAAAGCGGGCGCAGACCCATCCCGCCCATCGATCCGCTGCGATCGCGGGGGCGGGCGGCTAGCTGGGTCTTCCCGTGAGCTCGTCCCTGCTCGTCCTAAGTGCGCTGCGAGCGGGGGTCCCCGGTGACCGATGTGTCCGTGCCCTTTACGTGCGGGTTGCCGCGCTGCAATCGGAGTCTGGATGGCACTGGGCCAGAGGCTGCACAGCGGGAGGGGTGAAGGGTGAATGGATGGATAAGTGGATGGCGGGGATGTAGCGCGTCAGAAGGCGTGACGGACCCTCCAGACGCGGACGTAATAATGCCGGCGGTGAGTCGATTTCTAGACTGATGTATGGGCTCCTCCTCATACCCGTCGCCGGCATATACATACACTCGACTGAACCTCCGAGCATTACGAGGCTTCAACGGCCAGGTGAACGGGTAGCACGAGGCATGGAGCAGGAGAGAAGGTGCGAGTCCTTCCCCGTCTGATGACCAGACTGCCTTGTAAGCCGCAAGCTTCGACAACACTTGGGAACCACCGTCCCGGCGGTATGTCTCGGCTCCTATGCATATGCTCTCATGTGCTGCCTCCATCCCGTACGTCCTTGGGGCTGACCTGCACTTATCTGGGAGATCATGCAAGCCAGCGACTCGCTTTGGAGCGACACGTTCGTGACCGTTGCTTCCAAGCCGGACGTGCGCCATGGTGTCTGCCGTCCTGTTGCCATGATCACATCCTCAGTCAGCGCCCTGAAAATTTTTGAGTCCGTCCGAGGTTCACAAACACACTCACCGAACGCTTCGCACCCATCGCAGACGACGAGCTCGCACCGCCTACAGCGGGCGAACCGCACGCAAGGACAGACGACGACGACAAAGTCGCACGAGCGCAGCGAACCACCGTAGAGTTCGGCCCGCAGTGCGCGACGCGGACGTCAGGAGACGCAGGGTCGTGGGACCCGAACAGAGCAGGAGGCAACATCGTGCGTCGATTTGAGCGGTCGCGTAGCGGGGGCTTGAGGTCTGAACGCTGAGGGTCCCGCCGGGTGCGTGCCGTGCGTGTTCGTCGCAGAATCCCGGCAGCTGGCGTGCCTCTCTGGGCTTCGAATCAGAGCCGTGCTAGCCCCACCACGCACTCTGCCTCCTCCTCTGAACCACGCTCACGTCCCCCTTCTTTCTCCTGACTCACCCCCGGTCGCCAGGCGGTTGTCGTGCGGAGGTTTTACCCGAGCCCTGGACAGCTGCTGTTGAGGCTTCAAGTATCCCGTCATTGGTCCCTTGGTTTTGCACCCCGGAATCCTGAGGCTGCCTCCAAGATGCCTACGGAGACACGCGGGTCGACGATGGTGAATGTTCTCGAACACTCGCCTTCTAGACTCGCTAATAATCACCTATAATCACTGCGGTGTCATGGATGCGCCGTGGACCTGGTTTGCGTCATTGGGATAGGGCAGAAGACCGACGGGGATATGAAGTCTCCACGAGGCCTTGTTTCACGCGGGAGTGTGTCATTGGACGGGCAGGGATTGATCGGGGTCTGCGGGCAAGAGGTAAGTGTGTACCTCCAGAGGTCCGGAAACTTGGGTGGGGGCGATGACGAGAGATCTGGGCCATCTTGTCCGATCAGTCCTTGTTGGGCTTTCTTGTGGGACGTTCGGGATGGGTCCGAAGCCGATATCTCTTGGGTGGACGCACGATGTCCCGAGGGTATAAGAGGGTGCGTCGAATGGGCAGGTCTCTCCATCCTCTCATCTCCTCCTCCCCAGCATACGTATGACACGTCTCCGTTGCCCTAGCTCACAGCGCCGCCACGTGCACAGGACCCCTACCAAGTCAGCGCCACTCGAAGATGACTAGATGGCCCATCGCTTGGTCCCTGCTCTGTCGCCGACAGGTCATATAGTGCAGGCTTGGTGCAGGCCCACAAAGATGTGGTGAGTGATACTGTTCGTCGCCCGTTAGCCTTTGCGACAGCCTTTCTGACGCCCTCGTCAGGAGCTTCAACCTATGCCAACATGCATCCATATTGCTGCTCGTCGTTCGGCGGTCAGTTGTCTGCGGACTCGCCTGAGCCAGCGATGGCGATCATATTCTGCGCAAGAAAACGCACCTACTGCGTTTTCTCGCCGGAATATGCTCGTCTTCGCCCATTGGCTCGCGAGCTACCGAAAGCAACATGGTGGGCCGTGGCGCCCGCGGGACTCGCGCAGAACAAGAGGACTCCGTACTCACTGTATTGTATTCTGGCGTGGCAACACCGCTGCATCAAAAGAATGCATTTCACCACACACTTCTGTATTTGAACGGTAGTCCAAGCCAACCTGGCATCCGGGGTCGCTATTGATGTCTCGCGGCGCGTTCGAGGATGAATGATCCGTGTATAGTCATTTGGGTCGAGCCAGATCGTATGCTGAGCGCTGAGCGCTTGGTACAGATTGATGTGCACTGTACCAGCTGGGTGCTGCTGTGTTCTGAGGCAAGTTGAGATTGACCTATGTTTCGCCAAGTTAGGGCAGGCCTAGACCCGGCTCGAACGGGCCGTCAACATGCGCGCTAAGCTTTAATCTGAGCGTCTGGACGACTCCTCCCACAAGTTGGTACTAGACGACCACGTCCGCATTCTCGCGAGCGGTCTCGCCCACCGCTACGATCATATACCACACGCAAACACCACCTACAGCTGCGATATGACGTCGACCAACACCTACTTGTCCTCATTCGGGCCGACGAGCCGACTGCTTTGTCTTGAGGGCCACACTGCCAGTGTGGCTGGTACCCGAATGGTCCTACTCTTTGTGTTATAGCTCTCTCCACTGGTTCACCATCTTCGAATCGACATGTCATACAGCAACGCCGGACGAAGGCTTTATACCGTGGCTCCGGACCCTAAACGATGTGGTGAATGCCAGATGGAAGGCAACCAGGGTCGCGGCCAGAAGCAGCTCAAGCAATGTTCCGGCTGTGAATACGTCGTCTACTGCAGCAAGGAATGTCAGCGAGCGGCTTGGCCTGCCCATAAGTACGTATCCTCATGGACTCACTAGTGCCTCTAGGCTGACATGAGTGGACTAGAAAAATTTGCCGCTCCAATGGCGGCATCGGTGTCGCGACTCCCCGTGGACTACATGTGCCACCTACCGACCAGCCACTCCCGCTTCCAAGTAGGCTCTCCGAGATCCCCAGTTGTATCTCCGCCGGCAATGACTTGCAGCAGTTCCTCGACGCACAGGCGTACACGCTGTGCTACCAACTCACTGCGTTGGTGTACATGTACTACGGCCGTACGGACAATCTGAACGACGCGCCACTCGTGTTCCGGTGCCTGATAGCCCCCGTCAAGCGGCAGAGCCTCACACCTGCAAACTCGTGGTTTATTCGAACCTTTTGGGTCTCTTCCCTCAAGACCGAGTGCGAGATCAACCCGAACTTCGTGCAGGTATGGGAGGAACAGCAGCACACGTTTAGCATGTCCGAGAAGAGAGGCAAGGAGATGCTCGGTCCATCTGATGGCGGGTTGGTTACGGTCATCTTCCACGTCGAGGACTCCGACTTCAAGGTCTTGTCGCACATCCCATTCATGGCTCTCCGACAACCGCAAGCGCTCGGAAACCCCAGGATCCGGAGTGCGGTCGAGGACGCGGGACAGCTGTGCGGGCTGTACACCAACCACGGGATCCCAATATGGCCCCTCTTCGACACTCTCTTCCGAGACCCGACGCCGATCGGGCTCGTTCGGAAGGGGAGGTGGTGGAGACGCGTGGCTCTTCAAGACTTCTATGGCGCGGAGGCCATCGGGCGGCGCCTGCATTCGTGGCAGACGAAGTACCTCCCGTTCCAACTGATCGCGATCCTTCATGGTTTGAGCGTCGAGCAGTACGTCCTCGCCGTTCTCGAACTCTTCCTAACCTCAGCACTGACAGGCCTGATGATTGTTCCCAGGGACGTCATGCTCACACTTCAACAAGTCACTCGTAAGATGGTCAACGACATCGCGGTTGTCACCGGCAGGCGTCTCGTGGTACCGTGGTCATGAGTCCTCTCCAGGGGAAGACGTTGCCAGCGCATGGTGAGATGTCGGCCCTACAAGTGGATGAATGACAAACATGAACTGATAAAGCGCTCATTGCAGATGACAGAAGCGGCAGACCATCGAATGGGGGGGGGATCGTGGCTAGCATGATGGACGACTGATCGATCTTGCCTTTCATGGTGTACCGTGCCTGCCTGCCCCAAACAACAGTCGGCAAGCCTCAATAGAACCACACTCGGTATGTTGCATCCAAACAATATTCTCCTTCGTCTCCGGGCATTGTGGTCTACACGATAGCTTCCCGACTGTCTCCGTGTATCTTACTCGCAGATAAGCATTTATAGTCCGTTTCCCGAAAAGTACGAAAGCATGAATATCGCACACAAGACGCGCGGTCGAGCATGTATGTAGGAATGTTCGAGTCACTGCGCGTATGTAAGATCAACCGCCACAGATCGATCGTGAATCTTTCAGAGGCACGAAGACACATTAAGTATCAGCTATTATCAGTATGCTGGCACCGATCCGTACCTGCTATCCTTGTCAAGTTGCCACTACAGGACATGTCGTTCCATTCAGGGATACCTACCACGCACGTCGGCACTCCCGTTCTTCACCTACCTCCCAGACCATCCACTCCCTCCGCGCACAAAGGCAACGCGCTCAAGCAACTCACGTACGACGCGCATCTGGATCTCGCTCAGGTCACCTTTCTGGCACAGCTCATTCAGCCAGGCGTCGCGTGTCGACATCCGCGCGAAGACGCGTAGATACGCCACGTCCGCGATCCCGAACGACCGAAAGAGTGCGGTCAGGCGCTCCGCATCGCGTCGAGGTAGGTCTGCTGAGAGCAGGATGTCGAGGATGGGATCCGAAGGCGGAGGGTGGGGCACAGAAACCGACACGGGTTGAGACACGGGCTGAGGCTCGGGCTCGGAATCAGTGAGCTCCATGTGGGTATTCGCAGTCGCACTCTCCACAAGCGTTGCCGACAGACTAGGGGCGCGCGGAACTGAACCAGGGGTTCCTTGCGAGTTTTCTGTCCGACGGGTGCCACGGCGAGGAGTTTTGCCGGCGATCGACACGTATGCGCGGTTTGAGCGGGATTGATACGTGTTTGCATTCAAGGCAGGGGGTCGGGGCGCCGTACGGGGATCAGCGCCCCCGGCTGCACCAACCCCATGACGGGACCCACGCTTGGTCGTCGAACGGGTTGCCATCTGCGAGGGAGCGGAACTATGAGCATAGCTCCTATACAAATCGAATAGATCTCGGACCGACTTACCCGCCCGCTTGCTCGAAGCCTAGTCTGCATCGCCGGGCAACGAGGTGGTATGGGAGAGGATTGGAAATGATGGATTTTCAACTCTTTCTTGAGGTAGTAAGTGACAGGCCAGCCATCTTCGAAATGACGAAGGAAGCCGAGTGTACCAAGAACCTTGTACATAAGGGTCAGGTCCGGCCTCTCGACATGAGTGTGATAAACGGAGGTACCTCATCTTTCACCTTGTCAAGTTTGGCTTTGTCTTGTCTACCGTACGCGAGGTTGAGGTTGATTCCGTGGGCGACGCATACGCTTCGTATGAATGCCTGAGGGGTCGATGAGACATTCAGATGCACAATTGTATGGAAAGTTCAAACGACAAACGAGCATCTGAGAGAACACGTCACCACAATTTTGCATATACATCTGTTCTTGTAGCGACGCGCCGTCGCCACCGTCCCTCATATAGAGGCGCTTGCAAATGAAAGAGGGCGGCGGGATGACTTCATCTAATCGAAGTGTTGGCATCCAAACGTCAGGTAGATATAAGGGCTCCGACTTACCAGGCATCGGGGTGGTCAGCCTGCGGGCCAAGGACATATCAGAGTGATGACTTCGAGCAAGTAGGAATCGTGGTAATGGAAAGGAGAAGTGACTTGCCTGCTGTATCGTAGAGTCCCGAAGATATACGGAACGGTGGATTGGGCCAAAAAGACGAAGTACGCCGGATTGGGCGGATAATCCTGGCGCACGGACCACCGTCACGCGTCCCAGTAACACTCAT
This sequence comes from Earliella scabrosa, assembly GCA_022605405.1. Lineage (NCBI taxonomy): Eukaryota > Fungi > Basidiomycota > Agaricomycetes > Polyporales > Polyporaceae > Earliella > Earliella scabrosa. Next base: position 1,447,700 of record JABYQQ010000004.1, on the reverse strand, counting down.
GTGATCGCGTTTTACCTCAATGTGGAAGTGACGGGCCGGCAGGAGTCCTTGATGAAGGAACGCGAGACCGGATCTGCCCGAGTTGAGCTTGTCCCTCATCGTACCTTTCAGGGGTTCCAAACAAAGGATGGACAGCAGGTCTGGTACATACTAACACGCCCGAAGGGAGGTACATCAGTACATATATGAAAACAACAGCAAATCCCATACCTCAGATAACAACCAAGGAAAAAACACAAGCCATTTGGTTAGCAGCAGCCGGGCGAGGGTGCGTCTGTACATATGCGCGTGTCCTTGTCCGCTATCTCAGTACAGACTCGATCATCAATGAAACGACGCGAGTCCCTTGTCCAGTGTAAAAAATACAAACTGAAGATGCAACAGCATGCCATATGCAAGAGCGAAGAAGCAAATATAAGCGAGTGGGTATCGTATAGTACTACGACAGTGGTGACAGCAGAGAATGAGCGGAAGGACGAGGGCGCGGATAAATTATCTGTATAGATAGGTGGGAGTGTCCAATGTGCGTCAAGGAAGCTTACTAGCGGACGCTCGCTGTATCTATATAGTCGTTCCGAGGACGTGGAGGGTCTTGAGCAGCGTGAACGGTCGGTGGTTGATTAGGGTATACTTGAGGTTCTAGTATCCCTTTGCGGTGCTTTAGTTACACGACTTGATCAGGTCAGCGGCGCGCTCCGCGATGGCGTACACCGGGAACATAGTATGAGCGGCAGGAATGAAGGGCTGCAACGAATTTCACATCAGACATGCGCGTCTCATGCAGATCAGACCAAAAGCCAAAACTTACGAAAGCGGACGCATCGACGACACGGAGACCGATGGTGCCCTTCACGGTCAAGTCGGAATTGAGCACGCCGCTGCCCTTGGCGGTGGTACCCGACTTGCCGATGGCGGCGGTGCCCGAGACGTGGTTGACGACGAGCGCGTTCTTGCGGATGAAGTCCTCGATCTGCGCGTCGGTCTTCGCGTTCGCAGAGTCGCCGACCTCACGGACGATCCAGTCCTTCCATGCGGGCGCCTCAAGGAAGCGGCGGCCGGCCTTGAGGGCCTCGCGCATGGTGTACATGTCGAAGCCGCCCTGGTCGCTGAGCAGGCCGGGGTTGATGATTGGGTATTCCCAAGGGCTGCTCGACTTGAGCGTGAGCGAACCACCTGTTTGCCAAGACGGAGCGGTGTGTCAGGCGGACCAGCGAACATAGCGAACAATGCATCAGCCATAGACCGAGCACTTACGGGACACGGGCGTGTAGAGGTTGCTGATGAGCGTGAGGTAGTTGCCAGGCGGAGGAGCGACACCACCGAATGCGATGAAGAGATCCTACAGCATGGGTCGTCAGCGTCCCGCCCCAACACCTCGCGCAGCCCGCGATCTCCGTCGCCGCCAAGCGCGGGGCCACAGCCAGCCCTGGTATATAGCAAGTACTCACCGAGAAGATGAGCTGGTAGTGGGGCGCCGTCGAACCGGAACTAGGGTCCTGGACGGTCTTGAAGATCGGGTCGTTGCTCGGGAGGCGGTCCCAGATCCACTGGTTGCACGCGCCCAGGGTGAACATGCCAGAGCGGTTCTCCTGCCAGAGCGCGAGCTGCTCCGCCTGAAGCGTCGCGTTCGACAACATGTTGTCGAGCGTGTTGGTCGAGCTGACTTCGAAGTTCGTCGTAAGCAGCGGGTGATCCTGCATGTTCTGCCCGACGTCGGGAAGGTCCACGACCGACGGGATCTTCAGCGCCTTCGACTGCGCCACAGGACCGATACCGGAGAGGAGCACTAGCGACACAGGTTCAGGACGTGGATCACATAACGTGTAAGTGACGACGTACGGATCTGGGGAGTGCCAATAGCGCCGGCGGAGAGGATAACCTCATACCGTGCAGTCGCGCTGTAGACCTTGCCCTTCGGGCCGCTCGCGAACTGCACGCCGCGGACCACGGGGACGCCGCGCTGCGTGGACGTCTTGACAACCTTGGTTACCTGCGTGTTGACAACGACATCGAGGTTGTCACGCGAAAGCGCGGGCTCGATGTAGTTCCGCGCGGAGCTTGAGCGCGCGCCATCCTGGATCTAATGTCCGAATCCCGACCGGGGTGACATGCAGTACCCAGCACGGAAGGTGAAGCAAGGAACGATACGACGCATAAGCGGCAAGAAGACGGAGAGTGCATCGGACATCGGTGATGAGGGGAACCGGTGTTACCATCAGTATTTGTCCGGACGCACGGAATGATTGCATGGGACGAAACGTACCGCAAATGGCGTCCAGCCTGTCATCGTGCAACGAGGGATTACGTTAGCAAGTGTTTGTGGTGCCACATGCTTCTGCAGCGATCTGTGGGAGTATGAGAAGAGCGTGCTTACTGAAGCCGATCATGTCGCCAGAGTTGACGTCCTGGTTGTATGGAATCTCCCAGCGGAGTTGCGACTGTGCCTTTAGCCCGAGGTTGTCCGTCTCGAGCTCGACTTGAGGAAGGCCCACGCCGACGGGACCAGACTTGCCGTGGATATTCGGAACGAACTTCAGCGCCGCGTCTACGACGTTCGGAGAGTTCGTGAAGTTCTCGAGCTGGGATGTGTCGAGTGATACGCGAGGGTACAGGCGGGGAGCGTGAGTATGATTTCAATCACAAGGAACAGAAGGGAAGGAAGCATGAGATTGAATGATGGCAGAAGACACACCTTCCGGAAGTACTTGTCCATGTTCTTCCAGTTCCAGCCGCTGTCGCCTGTCATGCTCGCCAAGCGTTCGTAGTCGTCCTTCGGACCGCGGGTGTAGATCATGTAGTCTGGCAACACAGGCGCGTGAGCATTACGAGAACACACGACAGATGACGCGCAAGCACGCACTGATGGACGTCGAGCCTCCGAGCACCTTTCCACGGGCATAGCCAACCTGGCGGTTGTTCAGCGCGGTTTGAGGGGTAGTCGTGTAGTTCCAGTCCTGTCGTACCACCAGGTATTAGCCACAGGCCGAACCTGAACCGACGTCGAGCATACAAAGGTCGAACCAGTCAATACGGGTGCGAGCCACGGAATCTGGATATTTGCGTTCGCGTAGTCGCTGTGGGAGAATTCCATTAGCTTCATCCGACATCCCTCCGAAACGTCTGTGTATGCACTAACCTGGAACCAGCTTCAATTAAGAGGACTTTCGAGGCGCGGTTCTCCGATAACCGGTTGGCCAATACCCCGCCGGCTGCGCCAGCTAGACCGTGCCGCACGACAGGTGTCAGTACAACACAGCGCCGACCGGTACCGCATTCGCGTAACTAGGAACACGCACCTCCGACAATAATGTAGTCATAAGTGGTCCTTGAAATCTTGCTGCTCGCCGCCTCCGCGCTCTCAAAGAGAGCACCGAGCGCAGGCTGGGGCGCAAGGAGGGAAATAAAGAGTAAAGCGGCCTGAACGTAGGACTGGGTGATCATCGTGCCTCCGAGTTAGTGGATGTGAGTGTCCGAGTATTGAAAGGGTCAGCAATCCGTGTTCAAGCCGGCAATGGCGCCAGCGGTAGAACGAGTGAACGAAGGGGAAGGGTTAAGGACGAATAGGTCCAGGAGTAGTAGTAGCGTCCGAGCGGGGGACAGGAAGAGAGAGATGAAAGTGTAGAACGGTGGACCCCGGGGCACTAAATATGCGAACTTGGATCGCTCGGCCAGCAGCATTCTGTTACGCGTCATGCAGCTCTCTTGCTCATGTTCACACGCATGATCTCAGGTCACTTGGAAGACCGGCGGAGCAACGACGAGAAGATCTGCGTTCAGCCGGATGCGCGGAAATTGCAAACCCCAGCAGCTAGGGACATCCGCACGTGAGACAACCATATATGCCTCAATACACTGTCAGCACACGAAACAACCACAACGTGGCAGGCAGGGGCAGCTCAACTGTCTGGACTCTTTGAGGCAGAGCACGTCGCGCGGAGCGCCGGATTATACTCCACTTTGCTTTGAATTGTAGACGGGAGCTTCATCACATCAATCCGGTGTACCTGGACTTTCGAGATCAGCAAAGAACACAGCAACAGATCTACTTATGCACATCATATCCAATCGACAGCAATTTCCGATGGACTGAACCGGTAATCATCCTCCATCAGCTTCCTTGCACGGAAGCAGATGGCGGTCAATGGTCATCCACTGTCCATGACAATCCTGGAGGGTCATCATATATAACGTACGCGGGGCGGAATTGCACATTAGCCAGACTGTCACATCTGCGCTCCTATGCGTCCAAGTAATTCGTCCATGACATATCATACACGAGCACAGAGATGGTGAGTACTCACTCACGAAACACGTGAAAGGCGACTACACGAACGTCCTTCCCAGTCCGTTGCAAATGCCGCACGTCTCCTCCTCGAAGATGAGGAAGGACGTCTTGCCCCTGCCCCCGCAGCGCCAGCAAAGCCGACCACCAAGCCTCGGATCTCCCGCAGAGTAGACGACCGTGTTCCCCGGTGGTCCGCCATGTTGCCATGCAGGCGGTGGGAACCCGGACCGACCGCTGGCACCCACGCCGAGTCTGTCAAGGTACGAGCCCATTGGCAATCCGCCGCCTGCGACAGGTATGACACGGACTGATGCGCCCGGGTACGCGCCAGTGACGCGGGACGTCGTTGCTGCGCGCGAGAGGTTGGACGCTGGGCCGGACCAAGATGCACTTTGTTGGTGTAATGCGGCCTGGGGCGCGCGGAAGACGGGCAGCGGGCGTTGGAACGTTGATGAGGATGTGGACGAGGACGAATTCGGTCCGTCAGACGGCGTCGTCCAGGACGCATATGTGATCGCGCCGCTGTACGGCCGAGCGTACTTGTCCCAGCACCGCGAGCAGGGATGCGAGGGGTCGAAGTTCTTGTAGCCAGTGTTGCGGCCTGACGGTGATGGATAGTCGATCGGTAAGTGGGGAGCGCATGTGGTCAGGATCTGGGAGCAAACACGCACATTTCTGGCATTCGTATCCCTGTGGGTACACGAGCACCTTGCCATGACGCAACAGCGGATGGCCAGGCACAGGACGATCCGTCGGTCGGCCGTCGTCTGTAACTCCGTTCGACGGGGGAGAGTCGGGCGATGCAGGTGACTTTCCGGAGCTGTGGCTCGGAGGCTCTCCCGGAGGCGGGGCGTAGCTCGGACCGGACGACGAGGACGCACCAGGACCATACTGCGAACTTCCCCCACCATACAGCCCGCTATCACCACTCCCCGCCGAGTAGAAATCCCGCGCAAAGTCAGACGCCGGCTGGATGGGCGGAGTCGAGGTCGGACGAGGGGCACCTGCAAGGCTTGGGTGGACGGGTGGAGGAGGATGTCCGCCCGTAAACTGCTGGCGATGCGAATGTCCCGGGAAGGCAGACCAGTTGTTCGTCTGCTGTGGCGGAACGCCCCATGACGGCGGCGGGAAATGCGAGGGGTTGGGTGGCGGAGCCGGAGCTTGCTGGAACGGGCGTCGAGGACCAAGTTCGAGGGTAGCTTCTCCCTCGTAGAAGTTCGGAGCGGGTGTGTACGCCGGGGGAAGCTCCTCTGTGAGTATGTCGTTTACTGAGGTATTGCTAGGCTGCGAAGGCGGGTTGTTCGACCGAGTTTCAGTGTCCTGAGGTCGCGGAGATGTCGCTGGGGGATTCTGAGCAGAGGAACCGGAAGCTCCGGTAGGCGTCGGCGCCACAGCTGGTGTCCGGAACGGATTGTGGGTGGAAACCATTCTGGCCTCGGTATTGAGCAAGATGCAAACTGTATGCTCCTTCGTTCTCGAGCGTCGGCGTTGAATATGGTCGTGCGTCAGTGGCGTCTATGGGCCGACTATACTAAGGACCAGTGTGTGAAGCTAATAAGGCAGAGATTCGAGGACGATTACGTACTATGCTCTGGAATCGCGATGAATGTTGGATCTTGCAGGTGTGAGCTATGAGATTTCCACGTCTATGTAGGAGGTTGGAGAGAGCTTTGGAGAGAGTATGGCGAGAGAGGCTGCGGAGTGCGGAACGAGCATGGCGGAGCGTTGCAGGCTGTGCACGCCGCAGCCGCCGCTCCCCTTGGCACAATGGCTCCGGCATCGCAATTATGGCAACCTCAGATTCCGAACGGCGAACCACACTCAGTCCCGCGGAAACAACACAGTGTATAACACAACAATAGTACTGTACTGTAGTGTACACGTTCGGGTCTCTAGGGCAATTCATTCCAGGATCAAACATCTCTCGCACCAATGACCAACTCATGAATGGTCCTCCTTGCCACTCAAACTCCTGAAGAACTCCGCATACGCATGCTCGATGTCGAATGACAGCTGTGGAAAACCGGTACTTGCTCAGCAACAGAACCCGGTCTCATTCCCACTCCGGGAGCACGCACCTGCCGCGCCTGTTCCTGCGTCAACTCCTCTGACGCCTTCATCCCGTTCAGCGTAATCAGCCTGAGCAGCCCCCGCCCCGCCCCGGTCAGCCGCTCTGACATTGAGTGAGGGAGATGGGTGGGTACATAAACTCACCAGCCAACCATCTTGCTCCGGCCCTCCCAGTCCTTGCTCCCCTTGAACCGCGCGTAGCTCGTCACGAGCTCCTGCAGGATCGGGTGCAGCTGGTCCTTTGCCCTCATGCGCAGCTTGAGCGCGTCGACGAACGTGATGAAGTTCTGCGTGGGCAGAGAGTGTTGGGTGACGGACCACGAGCGACGTCGGACGGACAAACGCACCTGTGTCGTCTCTGCGACCCACTTCGCCGTCTCCGGCCCCGCCTCGCTCGAGTGCTCGACTGTCGCAGGCACGCCGACCTGGATACGATGTAGCGCCGCAGGATGGTCCATCTGCCCGGGACAGGTCAGCTTCTCTCCCACCGAGAACATGAGGGATGGACGTACCCGATACCGCGCCATGAACTGCTCAATCGACGGCACATCGTCCCCGACAAGCTTCAGCATGGTCTTGTACTGCGACAGCAGCCGCGTGCATGCCAGAGAGTACCTCTTCACCGCGATCGCTCAGCATCTTCGCTGCGAGAGGACGGGAGGGGTGAGGACGGGTAAGAAAAGAGGTGCTCACTCGGACGCAGTCACCGAGTCCCGTACATATGCGCGTTCCAAATACTCCAGCGCGACGATAACACCAAAGAGAGTCGCCAGGAGGCCATACTTTTCGCGTTTGGCGTTCGTCGTGTAGAGTCGAACTTCCTCGTCGAGGTTGAGGGCAGACATGATGGGGGTGGAAGGCAAGTTGCAGAAGCGCTCGTGCTCAATGTGACAGTCTGGAACTTCAAGTGGGAAGTAGTGGTACATATGTACATTGCAACACAGCGCGAAAGCTAACGATACAAAGCATTAAGATAACTGTGTTCGAGTAGCGTGCCATCTATCAGCGTCCAGAGTTTGTCCGTGTTCTTGTGTCAGGAAGGGGTACTCAATCGCAGGCGCAACTGGGTCGTGGAAGCGCTTCAGTACGTATTCGCGACGAAGCCAACACACAAAGACTCACCTCAAGCAGCGGTAGTCGCATTGTTCTCAAATATCGTCAAGGTGTTCGTCCGGTTCGTCACCGTCTCGTTGATCTGGCACGCGCCCACAAAGTCGCCATACAGCCCCGCCCTCGCCTGGATATACTCCGTGAACCCTGCGAGCAAGCACGAGTCGCCCGGCCCGTCCTGGCAATCCGGTATCGGGATCGGCGCGCCATTCACCAGCACCCGCACGAACGACCCCACGTCCAGCAGGCTCTCCGCGCCATTGTCCTCCTCGGTCGAGTTCACAAACGCTGAGGAGCACTCCAGCCGCTCGATGCCGACGTGCCCGAGGAAGGGCAGGATCTCGGACGTACGCCATGCTCGCCGGTGGTTGATCCTGTCCGTCGGCATCGTGCTGTTCACGTCGAGGGAGGGGTAGTAAGCGGAGTTGTTGAAGAGGTTGAGCGCGGTCATCACGAGGGGCGGCTCTTCGCGGTGCGAGAAGGAGATGTAGAGCGATTGGTTGAACGTGGAGGTGTCGTTGGCCGAGAGGATGTCAAGCGCGCTTCGCACCCAAGGCATGCCGAGCTGAGGCGCGATGGGGTTGCCGTATCTGAAAGACTCTCATTCAGAAGGGCCGCGTGAGTCGAGCGGAAGATGACAGACATACCCGATGCTATAGAAGTACATCAGATCGTTCGCGTACTCAAAGTCCAGCCACTCATCCGCGGTGAAGACGTTGCAGAAGTCGGTGCGATTGCGGATGACGTTGTCGTACCCGCAGAGTTGTTGCATGCCGTACACATCCGTTTCCGTGAAGTTGAAACCGGGCGCAGCTTTGTTGAACCGAGTGATGAGAGGGGCGGTATACTTCTCGATCCAAGCCCCAGACTGCACCGAACCCATGGCGGCGTCGAAGACGGGGCATGAGATCTGTGGAGCCATAGCATACAGTCAGCCATCTTGGGTCTGAGATACGAAAGGTCGACGCACATGAGGGGTCAGCGTGTTTGCGCTGTCTTCTTCACCTTCGTTCACAACCACCAAGCTCACATTGTTGCCGAGACCATCGATGAAGGAGTTCGCAGTGTCGACGTCGCGGTCAGCTGAGCCGGTCGTCAGCTATTCTAACTCTTGCCGCGCTGAAGATGAATTCACCTGAGGCCGCCCAAACCCGGAAAACAGCCTGTGCCTCGGTATCGTTCAAAAGGTTCGAGTAGAGGTGCTTGACGACACCGCCGAAAGCAGCAGCCGCTTCCAGACCAGACGGGGTGACCTCCTCCAACTGAGCGGTCTCGTTTGTGATCGGAGAGGTGTAGTTGGCCAGGAAGGCAAGGTCTGGGGTCTGGGTGAACACTGATTTGTCCGAATAGTTAGCGAGTTTCGAGAGGAATGGCTCGATGTATGTCTCATAATCAAACTATTAGTATGTAGGAAGTGGCGTCAATATACCGTGGATGAACGCATAAATATGACGGGGCGACGCACGTCGTTAGCGTAGATGTTTGAATGGCGAACCATGTAGGTCGCCTTGTTGACCCGACATCCTACAGGAGGGCTTGGATCAAGTTGCACTCCGGGAGAGTCGAAGTACGGGGAGATGCCTGCAAGATGTTCGAGAACATTGAACTCGTATCCACCGGGGCCCTCAATAATCTGCCTCTTGTCTGGAGCGATGTTGGTGAATGCACAACAAACTCATAGCAGAGACAGCGTACGATGTGGTATGCGGACGCCTCCGATGGTAGCTGGCTCGCTGGCCGTGTCTTCTACCAGCCATACATGAGGACTGGCGTGCACGACGCATGCTAAACTCGCACAAGCCGCTAGGAAGGGGAGACGAAGCATGGTCCTCGTAGAGAGATGATGGTATAGGGCGGGACGTTGAAGGGGGAACAAGGCAAGCAACTTGCTGAGCCTCAGGCTCGCTCATATGTAGCACTGTCATTGCTGAGGGAAGATGATATCACTTGCCCCAATGACCCGTGCTCCCGACTCCAACACAGGCGCATATACCAGGGATATAAGTACCGCCGAACGCGGCGCAGGCGTTGTGGAGCGGTTGTCGCAGCTGAATGTTGTGGATTTGAGGCAAGTGGTCTCCTGCGACCGCGTTTGGGGGACCTCTGTTGCGCACCACTACATAGCACAACGCAGTCTCATTCACGTGTTTGGACTTGCAAGTCTGGAGGTTTCGTCACGTACGGGGAGGATGGGGAAGACGTGCACGGTGTGGACCTGGTGTGGACGCTTGTGGAGGCATATAAGCGCCCGCTCCGCTGTTCTCCGGAAGGTCCCGGATCATCCCGATCCACAATGCACCCGCATCCACACTTGCCTGGAGTCCCTCGAGTGCAGAGCAATGAAGATAGAATGACGACCGTTCTGTCACTGTACCGCGCCTTAAGACCATTCAGAACCACCTAGTTGGTATGTCCTAATCGAATCATCACTTCCGCTCCTGAGCACTCAGTACTCACTGCCAGTCACGCTGCCCAGGCTCAACGGTTAATGTTGTGTAGTAGTGACCGCAGTCAGCCTCTTGCAGAGAGCCTGCTTCACTTCATTGCAGTCGCCGGTATTGGTGTCATCCTTGGATCTCAAATTTGCCTGAAGCGACCATGTGGTCAAGGGTGAGTGGATGGACTGGGGATGGAATTTCCTACATTTGGGCTGCAGAGCAGACCCGTTCTTCGCGAATGACAGTTGCATCTATGGGTCTGTCTGCCGCAGTGAACGTGCTGCGGTAGTCTATAAGAGCTAGCAAATGGCCATCAAGTCGGCCATTCCAGCTTCACTTGAACTTCACACTCTACACTATCATCTATGGAGTCAGCACGACGTCCTGCACCATACAGTAGGTCGATCCCCCTTATTCTGCCCGTGACATTCCTTGAATCATCTTCTTGCAGAACGAGTCATTCTCACTCCCCGTTCCAATCCACAACGTCTATACGCCAAGAGTGGAAGAGAGACCCTCCAAAGCCGCATGGGGCTTCGCGACGTTCCAGACGAGTTCAGAGAGATCCTCGTGAGCCTCGCGTCTAATCAACTGGCTTGTTCGTAACCTGACCTGATACCACAACGACAGAAACTCATCAGGGAGGTATGGGTGGAGCATGGCGTCGAAATTCAAGTGCCATACAAACACCAAGATCCAAGCCTGATGCAGAAAATCAAGGAAGAGGTCGGCGATTTGATATTCCCCATCAATCTGACCCATAGATCTAATGCTATAGACCCCCAGGTGATCAGAAGGCTCCCGTTTCTGGCAGAGCAGTATGAGGATGCGTGGCCGGTGACTTTCTACCTCAAGAGAGCGCTGAAATGCCATCTGTCCATGGAAGCTCGGCGTACAACACGCAAGTCTGTACGTATGCAGAGCCTATATACGTGACACAGATCGCCTCACAGCACCTACACCACTTACAGGGCCCCTCTACCCATCATACTCAGCAGAACAGACTCCCGAATCTGGGGAGGGTATACACCTCGCCAAGCGCCTTCAACCGCGAGCCTCAGGACCATGGAACGTCAGTCAATCCCTCGGTTACCATAGAGGGCTCTTCCACGTCTTCGGTGCCATCCTCATCCTCGACGATCCCCATTCCTACCTCCGCATCCACCATCGCTTCTCCCTCAAACACTCCATCCATCCGTGACATGCTGCTCTCATTTGGCCTCCCTGTCCCCGACGTCGAGCGCATCCACTCGCTTCTCCATGCACAAGGCGTCTCGGACATCGCGTATCTTCGGGTTCTCGCACGGATGCACTCGCGGGACGGCTGGCTGCACGAGATGCGCGAGAAGGGCGAGGTGAGCGAGATACAGATGCGCGTGCTGCGGGAGATGCTCCAGCAATTGGCGCTGAAATGAATGCTAGGCCCTTGCAATGTGCAAAGACGATAATATGAAGGGCTGGATCGCGTAGCTACTTGACAGGCAACCATGTCGAACAGGTGTGTACTGCGTTACTGTTGCTCCGTGTCATCGATGTAAGCTGAGTGTGTTGAATAGTGCGCGACTGCAATCCTGTATGTTGTCCCTGCCTTGAAAGAAGCCTGAGGATTACCTCCTTCGGATTGATTTGATCGGCGTACCGGCGTACCTGCGCGATGGCCGTCTCAGTGAGATCCGCCAGAAAGATGATTTCAGATACGTGTCATGCGCGAGGCATCGCTGCTACGTCAACCGTGCGCTCGTGATTGCAACGAAGGGAGGTGACGAATGTGCTGGTGAGGCATTCAAATCACAACATGCTGTCATCGAGTCTGAACCTTCATATATCAGGTAGACGGAGTGCTCTGCGTATCATTCATATAACGCTACCTTAGGAAGATCCCACGGACAGACATCATTTCGGTGACATGGGCGGTGATCATGACGTACTGTCAAGTTCTCTGAACAATGTACCCTCTTCCTTCCGTGGACACCGCTGCTGCATATTGTTTGCGTGCTCCCACATACAACGAGCCCAAACTACGCCTATGTTCAGGTCGTTAGGGCTCACATGAAGGCCGCCATACGCCAGGTACTACGTGCTTCTGCCAAACTTTCCTGTCCCTTAGCCGTCTGACCTTGATTTGTTTTGAAATTAGGACTTATTACCACCGAAGGAAGCATGGCGACTGGCAGGTACGTCCCGACAAGACAAAGAACGATGTATGATGTAGTATCGAGCGCCGAACGTCAACAGTATGGCACTGTAGACTGCATCGCCCCTGCTCAGTCCCGTGATCCCGCCGTTCTCTTCCGCAACCTGCCCGCTTCTTTACTTCGCTTGTATACCTTATCATCTAGCTGCGAGTGCGCCATCGACCGGTCACCGCCTATACCATCCCATATCTCTTCCTGTTTGTACGCACTTTACACAAACGCTCACTGAGAGAACCTCTGACTGACGCCAATATTCACAGGTTCACTTTCGCACCGCCGCGTACTCTTGTGCCATATCGCTCCCAGTTCCGGGTCGTGACAGCGTAATCCCCCGGGCTGTTAGCTGCCTCGACAAACCCGCAGGCGACGCACATCACTAGCGAACGTGAGATTACGCACTCTTCTTCGTTGCACGGTTAGGTGTCATCCTGATAATGAACCGTGACTATGTCCTGTCAGGCGCATCGATGTGGCTCCTCCACTCGGGGACCCTATATCTTCACTACTTCATCACTCCCGAGGCCGTCCGAGAGGGATATGCGATCCTGTCCCACGTCTGGGACGAGAAGGAAGACTCATTCCAGGACATTCAAGTCGTCCATGCCCGATGCGCTCAGTCTGGCGAGGACCCGCACGATCTCGTCTCGGACAAGATCAGAATGTGCTGCCAACTCGCGTCCCTGAACGGATACAAGTGGGTCTGGATCGACACCTGCTGCATCGACAAGACGAGCAGCGCGGAGCTCTCCGAGGCGATCAACTCCATGTTCCGCTACTACTCCCTCGCTCTCGTGTGCTACGCCCACCTCAGTGACGTTCATTCACCCAGTCGTGCGGCTGCAAGCGACGACCAGAGGGTGTCCTTCTATCAGAGGTTCAGCAGAAGCAAGTGGCATCAAAGAGGGTGGACGCTGCAAGAGCTCATCGCGCCTCAGGCCGTGCACTTCCTGTCCGCTTCCTGGGAGTACGTGGGCTCAAGATCGGACCTGGCTGCCGCGCTGGAACGGATCACAAGTATACCCGCATCAATCCTCCGGCTCGAGCAGCGTCCGGCGGACATGAGTATCGCGCAGCGCATGTCGTGGGCAGCGCATAGGAAGACAACGCGACTAGAAGATGAGGCGTACTGCCTCCTCGGGCTCTTTGATGTTAGCTTGCCGACGCTGTATGGCGAGGGCAGGAAGGCGTTCCGGCGTCTGCAGGAGGAGATCATGAAACAATCACCCGATACGACTCTCTTTGCCTGGGGCGACACAATTTCCTTGACAGGGATTATCATGTCGAGAAATGGGCCGCCGTCACCCGATCTTGGGTCGACCGTCTCTCTCTTTGCGGCCTCTCCAGGGGATTTCGTGAACGCGGGAAACATCACATACGCTCCGTCCACAAATGCTCTGTGGGACCACCATGATGAAATCGATTCCGCAGTGAGTGTTCAGTTGCAGAATGCGCTACAGTCGTTTGACACAGCATATATTGAGCAGCAGAGCGACGGCCTCCTCAACTTCTCCGTCACTCCTCATGGCATCCGAGCACGACTTCCTGTCATCGAGATCCACAACATGGCTTTTGCAAACTTGTCTTGGCACCTGCGCGTTGTGGATGACGATGCTCGGCGTCGGGGCCGCGCGAAGTGGGTACCTGCACTCCTCTTCCTAGGCAAGCCCGTGCCTTCTCGCACGTCGCAGTCCGTCAAACTTCCGGTACACACACTACGCACCTGTCGAGTGACGATTATTGATGATAAACGCTTCATCTCTAGTCGAACTCGAGGGTGCCAGGCGATCCGCCAGTGGAGAGACATCCTCATAGAGGAGCCGCTATTGCAGGCGGCGCCTCTCCGTCCACCGCTCTACATTCCGATGAACCATGTGTTCTCTGCTCCAATCCGTCTCCCAGAACATGTCTTCTCGAGGGATTGCTCTAAGAATCAGACCGATGGATTCAAGGTCACTACGACGGAGTTATGGGGCTCACCGTCAGCGACGGTTGTGGTGCTTCCCGACCTAGGCTTTGGATACTCTTGCAGGGTCGCCATACAGTTCGGAAGGTGCCATGGATATGCCAAATCAACACCACCAGACGAATTGGACTATGTCTGGGTGAATGTCGTTGACCTCGACTCGCTGAACTCAGATTCCAACATCTCGACCTCACCATGTCACCGTTGTCCGGCCGACCATATTTGCTCTTGGCCCCACCTTGAAAAGCAGTTCTACCTGGGAATATACGGATGGATCCACAAGTGGAAGCTGATGTGCAAACTCAGCTTTGAGCTCGCAGGCGATTACGGCCCACTATCACCGAGCGGGTCCTTGAGCTCTCCATCCTTCACGCTCACTGCCATTGAGTTCCGGGACACAATGCAGACTCGAGCTGAGCTGCAGAATCGGGAAGACAGTACGTGCGACAACAGCGATAGAAGAATGGGAAACCGTAGGACCGGAGGCGGAGGGAGGCCGGATAAAGAAGGACAGGGCAAGGGAGTGACGGCAATGAATGCAGCTCGTTCGGATACCTCCTCAAACCCGGTTTCGGTGAGGAGACCAGTCACAAGAATGTCATTTTGGCTTCAGTCTCTGGTGGGTCGAGCGAAAGGCATGTTTCATAGCTCCCGTACGAGGGCGTAGTAGTGTATCGTACTGGGAAGCCTGCACATACTCTACGTACCGTTTGGCGTTAACCAGGCACAGATCCTACGAATCCTCGACTTCCGAATCTACAGTCAACCTCAACATCTCCTAAGTGCTCGTCTCCGACGACGGATGGCGCGGCAACATGAACACAGTCAGATCGCCCCATTCGAGGAGTCCGGCATGAGTACTAGCGCGCCGTTATCCTCACCGCCCACTTCTCTGAAGACGATTCTAACGATGAGACCGGGTTCGTGATCGGCGACGTAATTCCGTGCCTTCCTGCTCGATTCGCTCTTCCCTGATTTTGTTCAAGAATGGTTTGAGAACATACATCACTTGCTCCCAGCCTGAATAACAATCATCAGTCGGTTACTGAGCATCGTAGATCAGGACAGGACGAACGTCGCTCAGTGAGTTTCGCTGACTGTCGCATGCCAGGAAGCATCGCGATATCTTGGATTCCGTCCTCACCAAGGTAGTCGAGCTCCTTTTTCCATCCTGTTCTCCGCAGACGTGTCACGATCCTGGTGACCTGGTTAGCGATGGTAGCTGGCGACCACATCGTTCGGACGTACTCGCAGAGCCGCTCATTGCGCCTCATTTCTAACTCGGCCTCCCTTTCCCTTTCCTGCTCCTCCCACCACTTGGAGCATAGTTTCTGAAACTGTGTCCGCGCCATGCACTCCTCAACCTGCTGCCTAATAAGTGCTTTCCGCATCTCGTCAGATACTGGTCGTGGTAACTCGTTATACTTCGCGATGAATCTGTCCACTTGAGTTTTCTCGAACCCCCTAAGTGTGAGACGGATATGAGATGTCGGAGGTCAATAATCGAAGAACGTGTTTATGCGGCAGTGACATATTTGACTTCTCACCATTTGTGAACGTTGAAGATAGCCACCATTCTCTGATACACCATGTTCGAGTTTCTCATAACGGTATGGTCGATGCCTATGATATCCTTGTCTAGCTTCCACAATCGTGAGGCGACCCGTTCAAACGGCTCAGACCTGTGGTTTCGCGATTGTCAGTATGACATATAGACTGCGGCGAGGTGAGCTCACTGACATCTTTCCGCAACACTTCGCACAATACCGCTTGAACCACGTCCATACGGGCTTGCGAACGCCAGCATGGCCGCAAATCTGGGAACGGAACGGGTTGAACCGTTGAGCTGAGGGTCAGGCAGATACGAGATGCGAGCAGAACTCACCTGGCAGTGCGTGGAGAAAAGCAGAAGGGCAAACGCAGGCTCGCTAAGAGACGGAGGGCATTCAGGTAGGTTCCCAACATTCTCCCGCGAGGCTTTCCACAGTCGCGCGTTGCTTCGATGAAGGAAGAACGCACGGAATTTCTTGCAAGTACGGGCAAGATTGAGTAAATCTCGAGGATGCGCAAAGGAAAAGATCTGGAGAGTATCAGGCAATTCATTCATATACTGTTAGAGCGTGAGACGCACCAGGAGCTGCAACTCCATTGGAAAGTTAGGTAGGTCATGGAGGGCGCCATTCGTTAACGTTGTAGTATGGGTAACCGGTCCCGACGTAGATGTAACGTCGGAGGCGGAGTTCGCAAGCGTTGTGGCATATTTCGGGCCTTTCGCAGTCTTTGCTCTCTTTCGAGGAGGAGGCATGGCCGTTCGAGATGGGTGGAAGAGAAGTGGTTGGAGACTCAGAGGGGTGTGAGCAGGCAACCGTTTAGGCGCCTTGGTTTCTGTCATCGCGACGCGTTACGTCACGTGTGACGTAGCGCGTTCCGTAACGCACTGTCCTCTCCCGTGAGGTCACGCTGGTACAGTATAGTCCGAACACTGATCATGCTAACCGTCGTAGCTGTACGGTCATAACGTGAGTATTTCTAGCTACGGTACATAAGTGCTCAGTATAGACCTTGACTCAACACTTCGTTCCTTTGTTCGCTCAATCAGGAATGGGCGTTTCAACAAACTCGAACATGACCAGCGCTTCACTCATTCTTTTGCCGCAACCACGTCCACCACTGTGTTGCTCAATAACCCGCTACATATTGTCCAGCAGCGCAGGCTCCCATGCAAACTCGAGCACGAAAGAAGGCGGGTCTGAACACGGATACAAATGCCACTGCCAGTGCGAACTTGGATCGAGCTGCTCCTTTGCGTCAGGGCATAGCACGCGGCGGCCCTCGCAAGACCATCGATTCAGCGAAGGTCGTCTCCAGACCCCCTCGCGCCGCACGGAAGACACGGAAAGCTGCTCAGCCCTCCCTACCGGTTTTTCGAGAGGCTTTCCTACTGACGAAACTGCCAGTTGAGCTCAAAACCGAGGTATGCCTCCCGTTACGGGCCTAACCAGCCAACGTGACTGACGCTAGGCTTAGATCTGCAGACAACTGGGTCCGGGCGATCTATGCAATCTAATACGCACATGCAAGACGTTCAAAGAGCTACTCCTCGACAAGAGAACCCAGAAGTCGGTCTGGGATCGAGTACTGCAGACACACGCCCAGGACCTCCCTATCCGCTCAAAGTTCATTCACATGAGCGACCCGGCGTGGATCCATCTGCTCTACTCGCCGCATTGTCATGTACGTCAGCTTGTCTGGGCGGATTTGTTTCATCGCCTTCATGCATGACTCGCTGATGCTTGCGGTCTGGCAGAACTGCGGCGCATCGGATCTCCATGATGCTATCTGGGTATGGTGCAAGCGGTACTGCAGGACTTGTCGAACCTTGCCAACTATGTTTGTCCACTTTTCATGGTTCTGACACATGGTCTGACATCTTCTGGCTTTGTGCAGCACGTACTGGGTGGAGGACGCACGCCGTCTTGTGAAGTCAGTCGACCCAAGGGTGAACGTCGAGGATGTATGCAACGTCGACGGTCTCGTCTCACACTTGTGAGTTAAACCCAGCCGCGCGGAACAACACTCACTCATTTGGTGTGTGTGGTATCTCAGCTACTCCAAAGCTCAAGTGGACAACTTTGTTGCGAAATACCACGCCCTCCTACAGCGTCCCAACAGAGGCGATGACGCTGTCCAGTCCTTCATCAAGACCCGGAAAGCGGTCAAGATAGGTCTCAAGAGAGTATGTATCGTCAGCAGTTTGCTCCCCCTTCATTGCACTGAAAACACAACAGTTCCAGGACGAGTGCAATCTGTGGATCAGACGCGAAGAATCGTCCCGAAGAAAATCGCAGCTCAAAGAGTAGGCACCATCGGTGACGCTATACTTCTTCAACTCTCACGCTACCGCGATTCTGCCTACAGGATCATAGACCGCTCCAGGCAGACTGGATGGGGAGAAGAAATTGACTTCCTCGGCGAACGATGTGCAGAGCGCATAGCCAAACTGCATCCAGTCGCGGACGTGTTGGGTGAACATTCTCCGCTTCGTACGTCACCAACTACTGTGCCGCGGGTGACACCTGCTCAACGTCGATATTCACAGCTTGGAGAAAAATCTCGCGGGCCGTGAATGACCTGTTTCATACAGTTCGCAAGGAACGTGGTTGGACAGAGCGACTGCAGGCTCTAGAAGAAGCGATCCTCACTCATTACGTCCAGCTTCCGAGAACGCCGCAGATGGACATCCGACCCCCATGTATCGAGTTCGCACTCATGAAGGAGTGTCGGGCGCTGGCCGAAGCTCCTTCCACGCGAACGATCACCAGCAATGATTTCCTAGCAATCATACCGACGCTCGCAGCACGTTGGTTGGCGGAGAAGACCGACATGCTCAGGTCACAATTACGGACGCTTCTGAAACCATCCCCCCAAGTGAAGGACCCACTAGAGCTGGCCGTCGCCGTGTGGGTGTGTAAACACTGCAAAGCTCGCTTGCGCTTCCCTGCCGTGCTTGCACATCCCTGTGCGTACCAGCGGCCAAGCTCTGAGGTCTCATCCTACCCGTGGCTCGAGTATATAGGTTGTGCTCGGGCTGACTACGTACACACGGCGGCCTCTCTCACGCAACGTCGCGACAAAAGCGGCGCGTTGTCCGTCGCTTTCGACCCAGTCAACTTCTTCCATGATGTGCGAGATGTCGTGAAAACACTATCTCACATTGTGCGGACTCTGGGTCTGGACCCGGCATGCGCTCTCGCGACGGACCTAGATAAATGCGAAGCTCGTCTATATTGTCAACGGTGCCTCAAGGATGGCTTGCGCCGCGCATACGCATGGGAAGCAGCAGTGAGTACATTTCGAATAACGTGCCATGGCCATACTCATGAGGTATCACGCACAGCTGCGTCACTCGAGCACATTACCTACCCGTGGGGAATCCATGGCCTGGCACAAGGAGTGGGTACGCGTCGGTGACAACGAGCTACCCTTGGTGCGCCAGGTCGAGGCAGCCAAACACGCGCCGTCTCTTCATGCTTACCAAAGCGTATGGGCCTGTTCTTTATGCGTCGACTTCAACGCGCATGGGGACGTGATGAAGAACCACCTGGCGGATGTGTGAGTCTGCTCTCTGTTCGAGCATTGATGCCGCCGGGCTGACACTGCAGCAGGCATGGCAAGGAAAATGCCGCGGCTTGCATACAGGATGGCACTGTCTATGTCTATTCACCAAGTGGGAAGGCGTTACTACGGCCGGGCGTGAATCTGCCAGTTCCCAAGAAGAAGAAAGCTTAGACTGAATGATCATGCGAATGGTGGGGCAAATGTCATCTGAAGTTCCCAATGTCACCATTTCCTTCGTGTACTACTTACGTCGTGTCGAATCGAGATGACTTTTCCGAGTCGCTGTACTCACCTATCTTACGCTTTCTCTTGGAAGTCAGGACACAACGAGCGTCGGTTCATAACGCTTATGGTTCGCACTTCAAGGGAATGTATGCCTCCCGCGGCCCCTTAGTCGTCTGAGCGACTCGATTGTCACTCGGGGCCGGATGTAACATGATACATCTAAATAGCCTCTATGACTTTCTCGCACAAGCAAGGTCGCTCGAGCAGGCTCGAGACGGGCAGCGGTGCGCGTTGTCACCACATCGCGCCTAACGTGGTGTACTTGATGCCGCGGTGTGTACGGCTCGAGAACATCCGAGAGCGATGTATATACTTCGTACACGAGAGCTATGGTAACTGCACTAAGACGAGTCCAAGATGCTGATGTAACAAGACGACTACAATGCAAGTGCATGTGCATGACCGTGACTTCTACTCCCCAACCCAACCTGCGCTCGCCAATATGCTCTTCTTCTTCCATCCAGACTCTGCACCAGGTGCATCCCCACTCCGCGACCTCCCCGGCCATCGTGTCTCACACGACACGACAGCGAGCGACCACGCGCGGGGTCCAAGATCTCCCAGCGCATCCAACGCGCTCTGCGCACCAGCTCAGCAGCTCCACCGCCGCACACCAGCGGGAGCAGCGCACCGAGCCAGAGACTAGCTCTTCACGTCCCCCCTCTCCCTCTCCCTCCTCAACTCATCCCCCTCGCTCCCATCGCTCCCCGCACCGTCATCCCTGAGCCTTTTCCGGCCCATCCCCGGCGACATCCCGAACCGCGCGCTGTTCAGCGGCGGCACCGGCGGTGGTAGAGACAAGCCCGACGCCGACGTCGGCCCGTTCCCGCCCCCTCCTCCGCCCCCGCCCCCGAGGCCCGCTCCGGGCCCGGCCGAGGTCGAGAAGATGTCGAACCAGTTGTCGTTTGGCGGCGAGCCTTGTGATGCACCTGTTGATCGCACAAGAGACGGAATGTGGCGAAGGGTCAGCGATCTAACGTTCAGAGCCCACTACATGCGGTAGCACAACGAAACCGAGTCGGGACGACGGCCGATGGCATCAAAGCATCACAGTCGCCGCGGGCCGAAAAGTACAAAGACCACGACGGCGCACACACTCGCTCGAAGACGAAGACGCTCCAGTGCCACACGGCGCACGGGCGAACGCGCGAAGCCACCCAATCAAAGAAGGCGGGAGAACGTGCCACCGACCAGAACGGGGCGGAAAGTCCGCGCACGCAAAGAGTCCAGACATGAACCCAGGCGCGTGAGACCCCCGTCGCCCAAAACCACGCACTCGCTACGTCACAACCTGGCCTCGCGCCCTCCCATTCCCGGATGCTCTGCGTCCGCGCGGGCGCAGGGACAGGCCCCGTGTCATGGAAGCCGTCCTTCCGGAATCGCGACGGGCTCGCAGCGCGGAGCGAGTGGGCTGCAGACTGCACGCGCCGCGCGACGGCTAAAGCGTCCGGCGAGAGAAGGAACGTGGACAGAAGCCACAGAGAGAGACAAAGACCGTCCGAAGCAGGCAAGCATCCCATCCGAGCGGAGCAGAAGGAATGAACAGCACAGCGGAGAGAGTGCAGTGGCACAACGTGCGCGCGCGCGGGAGGCATAGAAGGAAGACGAGACGTACCGTTCTCATGCTGCCCCTGCGTCCCCTGCTGTGACGCCTGCGTCGAGTGCACGGGCCAATCAAACGACGGGAATTGGTTCCCCCCGCCGCCATGCGTCCCCGGGCCGCTCCCATGCTCGCCCGCAGACCCTAGCAGGTCCGCGAACAGCCTGTCCGCGCTCGCGCTCGACTGCCCGTGGTGCGAGTTCCGCGCGAAGATGCTCGAGGACGGGTGGCCGTGCGGCGAGTACGGCGACTGCGAATGCGAATGCGATCCGCCGGTCCCGTGCGGGAACGTCACCGCGCGCAGCGTCGGGGCCTGCGTTGACTGACCAAACGGCGACGTGAGGAAGGACGAGCTCGAGCTCATGATGCTCGGCATCGAGCTGCTGCTCGGGTAGAGCGCGGTGAGGGACGGATGGGGCGAGTGCAGCGAGGAGAGGGAGGGGATCTGGTAGGACGCGGGGAGGTCGACGTCGAGCCGAAAGGGGAACGTCGGGCTGCCGCCGACGTGATTTGGGTTAGAGTTAGAGTTTGGGGCGAGCGTCGCGGGCGCCGTCTGCGCGAGGTGCGAGTGGTCGTCGATTCCCAGCCGCGGACGCTTCGCCGTGCTGCTTATCGGCACGCTGCGCGTCGCTGACGTACTGTGTCGCTCGCCCGATATTGGCAGCCCCGAGGACGAGGAGCTTGCGGTCGGCGAGACTCGCAGCCCCGACCGGTAGTCCAGCTGGTCGGCCGCGTAGATGAGATGCATCAGCACCTGGTGGAGAGCGCATATAGGGCCGCAGACTCACTTCGGGGCTCGCTGAGATGTCGCTCGGTCGTATTGGGATGATGCTGTTCGAGGACACTTCGGGCTTGACCTTCACACCCTTGGTGGTGCTATCTCGGCGCTTAGGAAGACCGTCGTCATCGTCGCCATCGTCGTCGTCGTCTGCGGCTTCGTCGACCTTGTTGTTATTGTTGTTAAAGTCGGATGGGCCCTTCGTGTCCCGCTCGCCGTCGAACTAGGAGGCTGTGTGAGAGCCGCGCAGCGAGAGAAGCGGGGCTCGGACGCACGCGCAGATGTCGCTGGACCATGCCGTTGACGTCGGTCGAGCAGTACTGATAGAGCTTCGCATGGTGACCTGGGCGTTCCTCTAGAGACCACGAGAATGTGTCAGTGCCGAAGAATCAGACGGATGATAGGAATGGAAGACAATGAAGAACGCAGGCCGCAGTAGCCCCGTTGCGATAGAGCTCGACGGGGAGAACGAGCACCGAGATGGTACCTCGATAGCCCCGAGGAGTTCGCAGAACGGCGTCAGTCCATCGCTCAGCGCATACAACGACGTTCGGCGAGGGCCCCGCGACCTGCGCTGTTCCTGATGGTCTGCGGAGGCTGGGTGAGGTTTGACGCGTCGTCGTCCCCCCCAAACTCCCGCACAGCCATGAACGAGGGATGGAGCCGCACGTCGCACGGTGATCGTTTGACCATGCGTGCAGGCTGGAAGACGAGGGCGCCGGTGACAACACGCTTGCTGCGGCGAGGAAAAATGACAGGAGAAGGGCGATAGGCGGAGCGCGGGGCGACTCACCAAAGATGATAACGGCGACGTCGACGGAGCAGAGGACGCCGAGCTCGTAGGCCTTCTTGAAGAGGCCGTTCTTGCGCTGTGTGTTGTGTGTCCAGGGATGGGTGCAGCAGGTAGGAGGAGGACGAGATGATCGACCGCGTGCACGAGCAAGCTAAGTGAATGCCAAGAGAACTGACATATTTATAGCGACAGACCTTTAAAAAGGTGACAGAACGGTTCCGTTCGTGCTATTATCGTCGGGGCGAAGGGACGCAAAATAAGCAGGCGGCGGCGAGAGAAGGCAGACGGACACCGCCGCGGCTCGTATACTTGGATGCGGCCAGGGCGGGCTATTTCGGACGAGACGGAGGAGAATGCGTACCGTAATGGGCTGGATCTCAATCTTGCGTCTCCCCATCTCTGCGGGCGCGTGCGGGAAGCCAGGGGCGGGCGGGGGTGCGGGGGTGCGCGTGCGGGGGCAGCGGGGGCGTGGGGGGCGTGGGCGGGAGGCGAGGGAGAGGGAGAGGGGGGAGATGAAGAGAGAGAGAGAGAGGCGGACGCTCAGGCTGAGCTCGGGCAAAAGGACATATGGATGGACAAGCAACCGCAAACGCCGTGGTCGGAGCTCCTTCGATGCTCCTGCCAGTCACACAATTGCAACCGCACTCATGCCGTCAATCCGCAGCAGCCTCTCATCTGCCCTCCTGCCCCCGCCTCTCCCACCTCGCGCTGCCCCCGACGCCCCCCGCGTCGTCCGCGAGCGCGCCCGCGCCCCCGTCGTGCCCCGACCGTCCAGCCGCGCGCGTAGATCCGCCAGCGAGCACGCTCGGCTATCTCGCATCAAATCTCTGCTCCCATCTCCGCCGCCGCGACTGGGCCCGCTGCACGCGCGTTCACACCGCTCGTCCGGTGTGCCTCGTCGAACCGTCTGCTTCTTCCCCGCACCCGCGTCTGCTGACTTGGCTTTCTCATCCACCGCGCCCTCTCGTCCTCGTCCGTGGAAGCGGGCCCTCTGAGAGATCGGCCTGCGGACGGCGAGATCCAATGACGCTCTCTCTCTGCCAAATGCTCCCTATCGCCGGGCGCAGATGGGCCCCTTGAGATGCCCGTGCGGCGAGCAGGCAAGCTTTCGGCATGCGCTGCCCAACCTCGACCCCGCTCCCTCGTCCTGGCGCGAGCTCCTTCTTCCCGCCGTCTCAGCCTCACGCGCGTCGCCCCTTGTTCTCGAGAGCCCGAACCCCACTCCGTCCGTCTCTCCGCCGCCGACATCGCCCGCGGCCGGAGCGGGCGCCAACACGTTAGTCATCGTTCATCTTCGGCACGGGGCGCGCCGCGGCAAGCGATCGAGCAGC
This sequence comes from Earliella scabrosa, assembly GCA_022605405.1. NCBI lineage: Eukaryota > Fungi > Basidiomycota > Agaricomycetes > Polyporales > Polyporaceae > Earliella > Earliella scabrosa. The sequence goes on along the minus strand of JABYQQ010000004.1, from coordinate 1,423,734 downwards.
TCAGATCGCAATCTCCCCGGCGCCTGAACCCAGAAGGAGCGAACCCCCAATTGACGCGGCGTCCGTCCGACGAGCGCGTCAGCACCGACTCTCGCCTCCGCAGCTGCTCGCGCCCTCATCGCGGTCTTGAACTCGCCGCATCGCTCTAATTACAGCCCCGTATTCTCGTCCGCCAATGCCCGTCTCTATATTCTCGTGCGCCGCTATATTTAGAGGGCTATTTTGAGAGCGGGTGCTATAAATATCGCTCTGAGCATCCAAGGGCCAAGACTGACCGGCATCTTGGACGAGAATATGCGACGATCGCACTCGCCAGTGCGCCCCGGTCCCGCAACATTGCACTGCCAATTTTCCTTAACCATACGTACGGACCCTTCCGGTCAATGCGAACATATGCCGACACCCGCCTTTCCTCAGAAACACCACTGATACGGTATGGAGGTTTGTCAGTGCCTGCTACGTTGAACTGCGTGGGTTCAAATCGTGTCGCAGACACTTCTCGCTCTTCACATCAAAAGATTGCCGTGGTCTCCTGGCCTCCAACTCGACATCCATCTACCGACTCGGCGGGTGTTTTGAACTTTGGTGGGGTTCACGTGCAACATCCAGTCATTGCTGTCATTGCCCAGCTCGTCATCAAATCCGACACAGCCATGCACAGCAGCCCGACCAATCATTATGCACGTTTTCTCTTATCAGAACGCGACAGTGCTTCGAACATTCCTCGGCGCAGCCATAATCATTAGCCGACGTCGTCACAATATTAATTCTGGCAAACACCCGCCTGTAACCACCCTCACTCGAACAATCACTGCGCTACCGACCGTCCCTCCGTTCTTCCGCAGCCTACCGACTACCGAGACAGCTGGCGCCGCCATCGGACGCTTCGTCCGAACGGACGAATGGCCGCCTGGCCGTTAACGATACTACGCGTCTCTTGCGATCTCGACATCAGCCCTATCGTTGAACACTCATGCGCGCTTCGACTGCCACCCAAGGGCCCAACGCTCCCAGCTCACCCGTGACTGCCCGATTGCGGTCCTCGCCCGCCATCCCTGTACCTAGTGCGGCCGTTGCATCCCAACACGACACGACACGACACCGCCGCACCCACCGAACCCACCATCGCATCGCACCGTCACGCTGCCGGCATCCGCGCCCACCACCACCCCCATCCGGCTCGAAGTCCGGACAGGACGTGGATCGCGTCATGTCTCCGTGCGCTCCTCCTGCAGGCTGCAGCCACTGACGTTATGCGCTGAAGCTTCGGTCTATTCATCCCATTCAGCGGGCGAAGCGTCTCCGAGTCCGGCAGAGTGTCGTTGTGGTCTGCCGCTCTATGCACCTCTCGCTGCGCGCGCGGTTCGGTGACGACATCCCCTCGCACAGGCATCTCCTCGCCGGACGCCCCCCAGCAAGTTCAGCTGAGCGCAGGGGCAGGGTCGCAGTCCCAGGCTGGGCACGCACGCCGTGTGCTCGCGTTCTCGCACTATCAAGCTGGCACTTCGGATCGGCGTTGTCGGCCTGTTGGTGTCACCTGTGCGTCCTATCTGGCTGGCCGAATCGCGCACGAGCGCTGCCATCGATCGGTGGACTGTGCGCATGCTTCGTGTATCGTGGATGGTGCATATATGGACGTACGTGCTGACGCGGGCTCTGCTATTCGCCGCCCGGACTCCCGTGGGTGACCGGTGACCGCGCCGGTCGGGCGGAGGCATATACTTACGTCTTGTACGGTCAGCACAGAGGGACGATGCACATCCCGTCGGCCCCTCCGCATCCGTCTCTGCATCTAATCCTTGTCAGCCACGACGTTGCTGATGATACCCGCTGACTCGCGCACCCGACCCGAGTCGGCCATTTCTTCGCAAGCAGCGCGGCGTGGCTCCGACCGCAGCGTCCACGGCAACCCCGCGGCTGGCGCAGATCCCTGCCCTCGTGACTCGCACCCCCCCTCCCCCCTCAACACGCCCGAGACTGGCCAAATTGTCGAAGTGCGGGAACAAGCCGCTGCAGAAGGCAGAAGAAGGGCAGAAGGACTCCGCTGACGTGCTGTCGGCGAACCGCTCGTCCGCATCCGGTCAATGAACCATACGCGCGCAAGCACACTGAGGAGGGGCTCAAGCTGCCGTCCCATTCGAACGCTATGTAGCACTGACGTCTGCAGCCCAGCCTGGGCCTCGGGCCCCCGCCTCGAGGCGCGCCTGAGAACGCGAACCATGCGGGGGGACGTCAGCGAGCGGGCGCGTGCCGTGCTGAATGCTTATCCTTATTCCTTTATCCGCCCCCGTCCGCCGCGACGATCCCCAGCTGCTCTGTTCTTCGATGCCAGGCTGCAGGCAGCTCTTCCGCGTTCCCTGCCTCGCTGCTCGGCACCTTCGCCCTGCTCACGTCCCAGCCACCGCATCGACTGCAGCACCGACGGCCCCCGTGCTCGTTCGGACGCATTTCTTCCCACAGAGTTGTTCCCGGGCGGCCGCACGTCCGCCCCCGAGCCCGCTTTGGGCACTCCGAACTCCCGAACCGACGGAGAGCCACAACGCAGTGCACAGAATGGCAAGGGCCCGAACCCCAAAGACGAGTCTCGCTCAACGACCGAGCTCGCATTCTCACCGCTCGCCGCAGCCAAAGAACGTTATTCGCTCGCGGTGGCGTCACCGGAGGCGGCATCAACCCGAGCTCAGACAGCGGCTCCGCCGGGTCACAGTACCAGTAACAGTATAGTACGTGGGCGCCCGGCGGACTGGACCACCTGGGACCGTAACCCAGCACTACGAATGGCGTATCTCGACGCAGTGGTCCGCCGAGCTTAAACTCACCCCGCACTTCAAATTCGCCCGAGCCCTAATGCGCATGCGGGTGAACCGCCGCCCACCCCTCCGCTCCTCAACCCATTCTCCGCACCTTGTTCTGAGCCGGCGGACATGCGTATGCCACCCGCGCTCGTGTGCGACGTCGGACGCCACACGCCCCACGCGCACAGCAGGGCGGGAGAAGAGGGAGTCAGGGAGCGAACGGGGGACAGCCTGGCATTGGGCTTGTGAGAGCCAATATACCCTTGTGCGTGCGGCTCGCATCGCACGCCGAGCCTCCAGCTCCGGGTGAAAAGCTACTCGCCAGCAGGGAAGACGAAGAGGAGAGTGCAAGGAGGAAGACAGAAGACAGAAGGCAGGAGGCAGAAGAAGGAGTCACGGTCGGGCGTCCGTGCGGAACAACACGTCTGCTGGCAGGAGGGTGACATGACTCTGATGATGACATACGACCCCGAGCGCGTGTCGCCGACAAATGACGGACTCCGAACTCTAACACCCAGCCTGCATCCCATCTCATCCGGCCGTCAGGCCGCCTGCACGTACTGCAGAGGCAGCGTATTGCACGCTGCGAGCTCATCACCCAGCACTCGACCTACGGTCGACACCTCCGCAAGTTGCATGTAGCAACCGAGCGATCGAGAGATTATCATCTACCTCTGGACTGTTGTTCCGCAGGCCAGCGAGCACACACGAAGGTTCACGCTACATAACCGTGGCGATTGCTTCCGGGCGCACCACGAAGCGCGAGAGAGACCCTCCTCAGACCCCGGCAGCCCTCAGGTTTCCCACATCCCGTGCCCTTTCCTCCTTCCTCCCCTCGTCCTCTTGCAAGTTCCAGCTCGATCTCTGTCATCCACCCATCTCCCATCCGCCCATCTCCCAATCTTCCATCTTCCTCCCGCTGCCTCCCCCATCCTCGCCCTCTCCCGCGTTCCCAGCCACACCCCCCACGCCCCCGCCTTCTCCACACGCTGTCGCCGCCTTGAGAGCGCAGCGGCCGCGGATCCCATGCACGACCCTCTCACCACCCTCCCACCACCCCCTGCGCGTCCCCACGCTCCTCGATCGCGGGTGTGTACGCTTGCTGCGCACACAGGGAACGGCGGAACGCGGCGGGGGCACGCTCCCACCGCCAGATGTCGCTTGCGCGAGGCGGGGGGTGCGTGTGTGGTTATTGTGCGCCGAGTGTCTTGGCGGTGCGGAGTGGCGGATTATTTGTCTCACCGACCTCGGGCTGGTGGTTGGGGCCGGAGAGAGATGCTAGGCTGACAGATGTTGGTAGCGGCCGGTGCGGTCATTGTCGATGGACAGAGATTCCGGAAACGTGCTTGTGCTTCATAGATGGATGATACGAAGTCTTCCCTGAGGCCTGAGGAGGCTGGCATTAACCTTAACTGCGACTCGTGCTTCGCGCCAGGCACGGCAGTGCGCGTGTTTGACAGAATGGAACGCGGACGGCCTCCGGGGATGACCCAGCTTCTGCAGTAACTGATACTGATCTCGTGCTGTACTCGTCCCTCGGGGAGATGCGCACACTGGCACGATTGTCTGCAATGTCCTGGGTCAAAGTCCACGACGACCGAGGTTCTGAGAGATGATACAGATACAAAACTAATTAATCACGACATATGATCACAAACCCGATAGCGATGTTGCGAGAGTTCCACTCCCAATCCCTCAGCTTTCCTCGCCTCCAACCAGAACCAACGCCTGATGTCGAACGCTCAAGCGAGACGACCCGGACCATCACGCACCCACAGCCTGAGCCCCCTCACCCCTCGCCGCCATCTCAGCAGCCTCCCTCGCCCGCGCCCGCGCGTTCCACAAGCTGTCCGCAAACATGTTCCGATCCGCGTCCCCCCTGCTCCTCGTCATCCTCGTCCTCAGCCGGTCGCTCACGTTCGCGTACAGCCGGTCCCTGACCGCCCGCCGGGGGCTCGGGACATCCAGGCTGAAGAAGTATTAGGATTGGGATGCACGTTCGTCAGTCACGTCGCTCATTCAAGAGTCAAGACGCAACGGGCAACACGACGACTCACCTCTGCACGCGTCTCAAGCCCCTCGGGCCCGCTCCCTGGCCCTGGAAGTACGGCGCGTACTGCTTCCGAGTATCCGCGTCGGGATCGCGAGACTCAACGTTCGAGCTCGTCTGGCCCCGCTCGCGCCAGCTTCCCGAGGGGTTCTCCATCGTCTGCGGCGGGGCGGTCGTCTGCCTGCGCCTCCCAAAGCCGAGCGAGCCCGAAGTGGCGCCCCCAAGGTTCACGCTCGACATGCGCTCACGCAAGGTGGCGCTGGCCCGCCACGATCGCTGCTCGGATACGTCGCGCGATGGCCGACTCGTGCCCGACGCAGACGGGAACGCGGGTCGTTCGTGCTTTGACAACGGCTGCGGCACCACAGAGCGGTCGACCCGGAAGGCGTCCTTGTCCTTGTTTGTGGGCAGGCGGCTCGCCATGAGGTCCTCGATGATCCAGTCAGCCTCGGTGTCCCGCTTCGGCGACGGGCTAGGAGGCGCGGTGTCCTGGCCGTCGTCGCTCGCGTCGCACTCGGTCACGAGCGTGCACTTGCCCTTCCCCTTCCCCTTGTCCGCGCTGTAAGGTTGCTCGTCCTCGTCTCCAGAGTCCACACTCTCCGGGAACGCAGTGAAGATCGGCCGCGCAGTCTCCGACCTCAAGGAAGCCAGATCGACCGTCGTGCGGACGCCGGTGGGACCTGGACCTGCGTGACCGCTGCCATCATGGTCACGGTGAGTCTCCGCGTCGTTCGCCGGCTTGCGCCACCACGTCTGAGCGATCCTAGCGAGGAGCAGTTTGGCCCGCGAAGAGGGCGGGACACCCGATGCACTAGGGTCTTCCGTTGTTGACGACTCCGCCACTGCATGGCCCCGGGGTGAGTGCGCCCACGTCGCCGTGCGCTTGTGCTTGGGCGTCTCGGTGTCTTCCAAAGCGTCTCCGGTCGTCGCTGGGAGAAGCGGCGTCTCCGAGGGTTCCAATACCGTGTGGGACTCGGTGTCCACCTGGTCCGTAGTAGTGTGTTTGGAGAGATGCGTTGTGGAGTTTGAGGCACTGCGGGGATAAAAGACCAAATCATCCGCATCCTCCGCAGCTGAAACCGCCATAGCGAACGCCTCCGTCCTCTCCACGCAAAGCGGCCCGCCAGAACATGCGCTAGGAGCAGTGCTGTCAGAAATCGCCAGAGGGTGACAGAAAGAATCAGCCTGAGGACCGGTCGAGAAGTCAACAGAGCCCGCCACAGACGTCGCGCCTTTCACAGACATCGGAGCCAAAGACGAAACCCGAGCCACCGACGACTTCGACCTCCTTGGCTCCGCACGGCGGACGACGACACTCGCCAGCGCGACGCCCAAGTCGATCCTCTCGCGCCACAACTGCGCTAGCGCGGCCTCCGCGCGCTCGAGCGCACAAAGCGTCTCCGAGTGCCGGTTGTGCAGCTCGTCCACCTTGAACGCGAGCTGGTACGCGCGCTGCCGGAACATGTCGCGTTCGCGCGTCGCCTTGTGCAGCTCGACCGCGTGCGGCAGCGCGTCGTCGGGGAGAGACGTGAAGGATACGGAGGACGCGGGGATGCAGACGTTGAGGGTCGGGCGTTGGTCGCTCGTGGCTGGATAGGGCTGGCGAGGACGGCGTGCGAGCGGCAGATCGGGGACAGGCGAAGAAGGGGCGGATGCCAGGCGTGCGCCTTCGTTTACGTCCGGGCCAGATGACAGAGTCAAGGTGTCGAGTGTTGTGAGAGCGATCGGTGTGGCAAGTTTGCTATCTCTGTGAGACAGTTGGCATAAGGCGAGAACGAGCGTCATGTTGATAAGTTGTTGCCTCCGTTGCATAGCAGGTTCGCTGCGGGAGTCGCTGCTCTGGATCAGCCTGCAGCCCGCCAGGAGCAGAGATTCAACAGCTGGTGTCCTTCCAGAATGTCGCGCCGAAGAACGAAGACCCGTGCTTGCGCGGTGAGAGTAATACAGCAACAGAGCCAATCGGGCAGTGTCAAGCTTGTTCCTGGCTTGAGCCGCAGTTGGTCGCGAGCGCGGCTAGAGAACACAAGGGGAGTGCGCATATACGCATTGCGTGACTTCATATCGGCACGTACCACAACATGAGCATCTGTCTCCCGAGATCCGACAGCTGGAGTGGACAGTGTGGAACGAGAATTGCCCGCGGCGGAACGAGGCTTGAGGTAGGACTTGATCAGGGAATGTAACGCCATCGTTAGTAGCCAGCGGGAAGTACAAACGTGTTCCTACACGTACTTTGGTATGATAGGTGTACACCGCCCCCAGTGCGATGAAGAAACCGGTGATCACTTCTCGCCTGTGCTCGGGAAACCAACTCCACGCGAGGAGTACGGCGAGAGATACGTCAAAGGCGACAAAGACAGCCTCGACTAGGGCACCGAGAACCTGGGTCGAGGACTGAGGCATGGTCCAGAAAGACGGGAACGAGCAGAGCGAAGGTGGTGGAGGAAAGGGAAGAGGCCGGTAGACAATGTCGCAGGGCACGAAACTCAACACCCAGCTGGACCAGTATTCGGCTCCGCCACGAGACCCGCACGCGATGTGACGGGCTGTATCCTGATCGCAAGTCAAGGTATCTAACAAATGTGAAGATTGCAAGGAGTCCTGTAATGTAGAGCTACAAATACGACTCCACCAAAGATGAAGCTACAGAGAGAAGGGAGTTGGCGAAAATATGCGCTACAGATCTGGATTACAAGATGGTACGATTCAGCCACTGCGGAACCATGGGGACTGAACGAAGGGCAATCAGTTCCGCTGGTATAGAGACGTGTAGGAAGGGACGTACATTGGTGTTGACATGCGCGGGAGGCGGGGAGCTAGGAGTTCCTGGCGCGACGAACCCACCAGGCTTGGGCGAGCCTTCCTGGGGTGCGTTTGAATACCCATATCCACTGTTCTCTTCCCCGTCGTATCCCTGCGACTTTCCGGGGTAAGGCGGTGGAGGCGCAGGGTCGCTCTGAGGAGGAGGACCGGAAGGAGGCTGATACCCGCCCCACGACTGCTGTGGGTATTGATTTGCCATGGGGTATGCCGCGTATGGACCCTGGTTCTGGTTGTGTTGCTGCTGGTTGCCGCTTGGCCATGGGGCCCCATAGCGCGGGAGGACAGTCAACCCGCGTCTTCGGCGACGGAACATCAAGCTAAAGACACAGAGGAAGAGGACCGCGATGCATATCGCTTTTTCCAGGTCGTGTCAGTCACAACTGATGGCACGAGAAGAGAACATGCGTACCTATCACGATGCCAGCGATTACCCTCCCCGGCGTGCGACTGTTGTAGTATGGGTCGCCATATTGTGCAGCGACTGAGGCAGCCAAACACAGAACGATGGCTGCCTGCCAACGTGGTGAAGTTGCTAGCATGGATGCGGAGTTGGATACCATGTCGAGAGGTCGTGAAGGTCGTGAAGAAAGGAGGAAGAGTGGATGAGGTGTGCAGGGGGCATGGCGAGACTTATGGAAACGCCGAGGCGGATGTGGATGGAGCTCGTCAGGTCTGCGCCTTCCGCTCGGCCGCGGCATCCGCTGTGTGACCCGGGTCACAGAGTGACACTGACGTCAGTCTCACGCTTACGGTGACGCAGGCGCTTCGTTCTTGGACTCACTCCGCCTCGCGATGTACGTAGTCGCAAAGGCTCCCAGGGGTGGCGCAAAGTATGGAGCTCTGGAGCTGGAGTATGTTGCGTCTGTTGACCACAACAGATAAGACCAGCCGCGACCAAGATTCCTCCTCGCACGCCCTTACATCAACTTCCTCATGTCGTCCCTTAGTACCGCCACCGCTGTTTTGCTGCTGTCCCTCGCCACCTCCGTGGCAGCACAACGCCGTCCTGGCAGCAGCAGCGGCGCAGGCCGTGCTGCAAGGCTTGCAGCTGGCGCGATTGCTGGTATTGTCGTCGGTAAGTGACACCGATGTCCTGACATAAGTTCGACGCTGACGACTGACTCGCTGAGCAGGATCTGTCATCTTCCTCCTCTTGCTCTGCCTATGTTGTTTCTTCTGCCTGCGCCGTCGTCGCAGCAGGACGACCGGTGCTCCCGCCCCCATGTTAGGGTCCTACGGTAGAATTGGCGGGTTTGGCAAGCACGCTCATAACCCTACCGGCCCCGTTGCCCAGGAGGCGGGCTACGGACCTGGTTCTGGCCAGTATAATGCGCCGCAGGGCGCATGGAACCAAAACGCGACTCCCGCGTCCGGAGGGCACTACCAGCCGCCCCCTGGCGCTCCTCCGACTGCTCCCCAGCCGGGCGGCTTTGTTCAGGTGAGTCGCTTGAGCTTCGTCCGCACGAACTGCGCTGACAGGATTCCATGTCAGGCCCCTGCCAATGCTCACACTCGTCCCTACTAAGTATGCGATACCTTACGACTTCAAATCAACGGACCTTTATGCGTATACACGATCGACTTGAACATATCGCACGTACCTAATTGACGTTTGTACTCGGATTGCCACCCAAATAATGTATCCATATGTCGCATTCTCTTTCCAAATCGAGCGTTTCGAGCTGGACGATGTTCAAAACGTATAGTCAATTCGAGGACGGTGAACAAAGAGTTGTATTCAAGGACAAAGTGTGAAAAATCTACATTTATGGGCTGCTCACCGAGTGCGCGTTGCGAGCCCTATGGCCCCGCAAGAGAAGGCCGTGTGAAGCGGACCGGGAAGACAATGACTTGGATCACACAGACCAGTCATCTCAAGTAAAACCTGCGCAGCACGCTGCGGGATCGATGACCCAGGAATTGTCACGTACCAAGCAGAGAGGCGCATGCCCATTCGGTCTAAGCAGCAGTGGGAGCTGGCACGATCACCGGCAATCCCATCAACGCTGGCCCACTCGGTGGATGGACGTAGACGATGCCGTCCTGTATGCACGCGCTGGCATCGTTCATCCCGTGCCTGTTACAGCGTCAGCCTACGGTGATCAACGCTCAGACGGAGAACAGACTCACATGTCCGCAAGTCTCTTCATCACGTCCCCGTACGCGTTGAAGTCGACGCAGAGAGAACAGGCCCATACGCCATCGACAGTATTAAGAGACGGAGCGGGTCTGGCTTCCTCGGCTTGGTGCACCAACAGCAGCTCGTCGTCACTGACACGTATCCACTCCTGATGCGAACCCTTGAATACCTTGTTACCGCTGGTCGAGTGTCGTAGCTGCTCGTGATAAGTCTTCAGTACGACCGCGGGATACGTCTCGAACCGCAGGTGTACTCACTGCTGCTTCCCATCCGAACGCTCGACGCACGCCGTCCTTGAGGCAACTCTGACAGTACAGACGAGCTTCGCAGTCGTCTAGATCCGGCGCAAGAGCGCATGCCGGGTCCAACCCCAGAGTCTGGACAATGTGCGCAAGCGTCTTCGCAACATCGCGACGTCGATAGCCGAACTCGAATGTGTAGAAAGGTACGGCGACCGCGCTCTTCCTGTCACGATGGTACTTGAGGTATGCCGCCGTGCGCGCGTAGTGAGAGTCGCCTAACGAGCAGTCGTCTGGCGAGACTTCGGGAGGCCACATGTACGCGCAGGGATGTGCAAGCACAGCGGGGAAGCGCAAGCGGGCTTTGCAGTATTTGCACACCCACACGGCGACAGCAAGCTCGAAGGGGTCCTTGACTTCGGGAGATGGCTGCAGGAGTGTCTGTAGTTCCGATCTGAGCATGTCCGCCTTCGCTGCGAACCAACTTGCTGCGAGGGCCGGAATGAGGGGTAGGAAGTCGTCGCTGGTTATTGTTTGTTGGATCGGAGCATCAACCAGTGTCCGACACTCCTCCGTGAGTGCGAACTCTATGTACGAGGGTCGGATGTCCATCTGGGGCGTTCTCGGAAGTTGTACGTAATGTGTGAGGATCGCCTCTTCCAGACCCTGGAGCCGCGGTGTCCAACGCCGCTCCTCGCGGACGTCCGCGAAGAAACCATTGACGGCCGGGGAGATTTGTGACCAAGCTGTTGGTGGTCACATTAGACTCGTGCGCGGCGCTGCAGTCGGCGACCTACAGAGCGGAGGGTCTCCATCCAATACTATGCAGAGGGGGTACAGCTCGGCTATCCGTTCTGCGCACCGCTCGCCGAGAAAGTCCACTTCTTGCCCCCACTGCCACACCCTCGACTGGTCTATGATCCTGTATGCAGAATTGCCGTAGCGTGAGAGGTGGAGTCGTATAACGTCACTGGTAGTGCATACTCTTCGAGACACCGCTTTCTCCGGGATTGCTGTTCGCGTGCAGCCCACTCTTTGCAGTCGTCCCTGAACTGTTGCGGTATCAGTGATCCACCGAGGGAGCAACATACTGAGAACACATACATTCTTCCAACTGCTCGTGATCGTCTTTCGTAAGTCGATGAATGACTGGACGAGTTCATCGCCCCGGGTTGGGTCTGCTTTGAGATTCTCCAGGATGACGCGATAGTCTGCGACAGGCGTCCACTTGAGCTTTTGAGTAGCTGAGACACGACACACAAAGTGAGCCGCGCGGCTAGTATGGACGGTGGTGCAACTCACCGCGATATACGGCCACCGGACTCCCACACGTAGACGTTGCATACATCCTCGACGTTCACCCTCGGGTCGACTGACTCCGCAAGACGGCGTGCGTCGCACTGGCTATACGAGCTACAAAGAGCCGTGAGATACCATAAGACTTGGTGTCAGATCCAAGTAAAGGAGACAAACATGGTCGCCTTTAGACACGTGTCACAGTACCGCTTCAGCCATACCTAGATAACATCGTAGACGTCCGGTGCGCCGCAATTCTGATCGCAAGCATCAGCGAGCCCCACATCAAGAGTCAGCTCAGAGCAGATGACTTACATGACAGTATGGCGAGCAGATTAGATGGACCCACGCCGGGGCGCTGATGCGGATGAAACTGGGACGCGCAGGGAAGTCCTGTGCGTGTGCTTGCAGTGCCCGATCCCAGACAGACTTCTGGTTGTTCCTGTCGAGTAGAAGCTCCTTAAACGTCTTGCATGTGCGTACTAGACTGCATAGATCGCGCGGATGAAGTAGTCGGCAGATCTAAGTCTAGCGTCAGCAGCGCATCACGTTGGGGGTAACGAGTGGCGTACTTCAGTTTTGAGCTCGACCGGCAGTTTCGTGAGCAAGTAGGCCTCGGGAAGGACAGTTCCAGTTGGAGAGTGCTGTTCAGGCTCTCGGGTCTGGCGAATCCTTGGTGATCGAGCGGGTCGGAACTTGAGGGCCCTCCAGTTTGCTAAAGCGGTGCCTTTCAAGGCTCTCGAGGGGCGGCCGCTTCGAGGACCCAATCCAACCTTAGTTCGATCCGAGCTTGCGAGGGTGACTGAGTCAGGACCTGCAAGATTAGCCTCCTGTTGGAATTGATTTTGCATGGTGATGCGTGCTGCTGAAGAAAGGCAAGGCAAGTGCTAGTCTTGATCGACCTGGAGCGCCTTAGCAGGACCACGGCGTTTCGGCTTTACTCGGTTCACGTGAGCCTTCAAACACGTACACATGTGCAAATAACGCGTGCTGCGGGTTGCGCTTCTCCGACTCGTCGCTTCTGTCACGGAGCTACGTCTACATACTTACTAGTACCGCTATACTACTGCTTGTCATAATCATCGTCCTATGTCAAGCGGCCCGACGAGCTTCGTATGGAGCTCGCCTCAGGGCCGCCAGCTTGCCCGCCAGATCCTTCAAAACACACTGCCTTATGACCCACACGACTATCAGCTCGAGGGCGTCTGCAAGGTCCTCGACGGCAGCGACCTGCTCGCGATGATCGCAACAGGACGCGGGAAAACCGGTTTCTTCATCATGTACATGCTGCTGCAGCTCGCGCTGGCAAAGAAACCGGATCTCTGTGACCCGCCTTGGTCCCAGACGCCAAAGGATCCCGGCATGTTGGTGGTATGTCCGACTATTGGTCTCGAAGAGGAGATGGTGAGCACATTAGTGCTTGCAGTATATCAGTATGCTAATCTCAGGACAGGCTATAGTCTTTGATAGACACAAACTTAAGACTTTGGTGATCAACTCCCGGACCCTCGAAGCGGCTCGTAGCAAGCGCCCCAGCTTGTGGCAAGCGGCCGAAACAAGCTACGCTATGGTCATCCTGTCACCCGAGCTCCTCACCAACGGCGCGTTCGAGACACTCTTACAGAGCCGCACGTTCCAGGATCGCATCTGCGCGCTGGCCATCGACGAGGTGCATCTTCTCAATTCGTGGGGCGCGGGGTTCCGCAAACCTTTTCAACAGCTTGGTTTTGCACGGGCGCGGATGCGGGGTGGGGTTCGTCTCATCGGGACCTCTGCGAGCATACTCGCTGGTCATGCCCGCAAGAACATCTGCGACCTCCTCGGGCTACATCCAGGGCGGTACTACTGGCTGCAACGCTCGAACATCCGCCCTGAGCTCCGCTTGCTCTTCCGCCCTCTATCGCATGGCCTGGGAGGCTGGTCCTTCCCCGACTTTCGCTGGGTCCTCGAAGGCCGGCGGAAGACCGTGTTTTACTGTCGTACCATTGCCCTGAGCTTCCGACTCTTCTGCTACTTGTGGCAGCTCTGCCCCGCCTCCGAGCATCCTGACATCCGCATCCGCATGTACAACTCACTCAACTGGCCTCAGTACAACGAGCGGACACGCGAACTCATGCGCAACGATCAACGTGCACAAGTGATCATTGCAACTGCGTCGTTCATGGTGGGCGTCGACCTGCCAAACATCGCGGACGTGATCTTGACACAGGAACCGGCGGATGCGGATGAGTGGGTTCAGTGGGGTGGGCGCGCTGGGAGGGACCGCAGCGTGGTGTCGGACGCTCGGGTTCTCACGTACGTAACGAAGAAGGCCCCGGAGAAGGCGCGTGCACTTCTTAACTCACAGGCTCCGGAAGGTGCGGGGAATGTGCGTCCGCCGAGCTCTAAGAAAACAACCCATGCATCGATGGACATCACGATGGCGAAGATACTCACAGCAACCTGCAAGATCTCGATCCAGAACGAGCTGTACGACAACCCGTCTCACGAGCACCTATGTACATGTCGTACATGCACTGCGCAGCCACCGCCTGCCCTCTCTCTTCCTTGCACCTGTAGTGGGTGTAGCCCCGAGACACCGATGGCAGATACGCCTCCCGCCAAGAAGCATGACACCAACCCAGTCCCAAGGAGGCAGCGTCTCACACGGGTCATGCGCAAGCACGGGATGGAGTGTCTTGAAAGGTTGCGAGAGGAGATATACGATGGGCTCGAGCATAGTGCGCGCACCCGTTCCCTTCCTCCATCTGCATTTCTGCCGTCTACAGTCATCACCGCCATCCTGGATCGTTTCGCACTGTTGAAGACGGTCGACGATCTGAGGGCCCTGCTCGACGGGCGTACTCATGTCCTCCCTCATGTCGAGGTGCTGTGGAAGGCGCTGCAAAGCCTGCGTGTGGACTTCGACGCGATCCGGGCGAAGGCCAAAGAAGAGCGCCGGCTTCGAGATGCCGCAAAGCGTGCCCTCAACGACATGTTGGAGGCAGCGGATGAGGACGAGATGGAGGATGAGAGCGAGTCAGATGAGGAAGAGCTTCGGCAGATACTGGCATCTGTCCGTCAGCGGTGCGCATGCGGAGATCGAGGCTGTACTGTGGGTCTGGAACTGACTACACAGACTCACAGGCTCGGATCAACTAGCACGACCGAAGCTGCCCAAGCAACTGCTCATGGGGGACACGAGCATTTGCCCTCAGTCAACGAATCTGAGGCGTCACCCAGGGCGGATAATGGAGCCGTCATCAAGAACATCAGTGGGCAGGCACTTAGTATGGTACTCGGACATCAAGACAACGGCAATATGAATGTCGAGCCGGTACACAAACAAGGTGGGATCATGGCGAGCGTGTGAGTACTCTATTCCGTCACTTTGGGGACCGACTCGAGTTGATACTCTGGCATGCAGCCCCGAAACAAGTCTTATCCAGTCGGGCTTGGGGTACGCCATGCATGTCTTCGGTGTCAATCTTCCTGCGAACCCGCCCAAAGGAAGCCACAAAAGAACGCTCGGGAATGATGCTGGGGGAAACGCATCAAAGCGTCGGCGCAAAGCAGTAAGACTTGTCCATATCTTGTTGCAGCTCAGGCTCGAACACATCTGACGTTTTGGCAGCCGGGCAAGGAAAACATTGTGCCATGACCGTAATGGTATTGTTCAACGGTACTATTCGTCTGCGTCATCGGAGCTGATCACGCTCTCACGCTCCTCGTCTGTCTCTTCCTCTAGCCCGCCGGCCTCCCTCGCAAGTGACTCATCATACTCGACCACAAGCTCCCCGTCCACCAGGCGCATCCTCCCACGCGTTTGCATGGCAGTACTGTCCTCGTCTCCCACCTCTTCATTGCCTAGTACGGGCTCGGGTTCCCCTTCTTCTTCACCTTCATCTTGCTCGCCCTCTCCGATGATTTCCATCGCTACACTTCGAGACCGCGTCGTCTCTTTGACCCACTTCTGTAGCTTACCGCCCTCCAAGCTTTCCAACCCTGCTTGAAACATGTCCGTCGTAGGAGTAGAGTCGCTGTGGTACTTGCGTCCAGATCGGAAAGAATGTAGCTCGCATGTTGCATATTCGTTTAGCAGGATCTTCATCTCTGGACGGCTATGCGGTTCCGGATGTCGTCCTCGTCTCTCTGCCAGGCCCACCCCAGTTCCCCAAGTGTTCTTCAAACCCGAGAAGTGATCGACGTTTGGTGCGACGACCTCTTGCAAGTACGGGTCATCCCACTCCATGCTCTTTCGCTCGACGAACTCTTCTAGTACACGGTTGTAGTGCTCTTCCATCAAGTCACCTTCCTGGTTGCCGTCGGGTTCCCCAGATGGATTGACCAACCAGTTCTCCAGGAAAGTCTGTCGAAATTGGGGACTGGACTCGAGCTCAAGATTGCAGGTCATCTCGAGCATGTAACTGCAGTATCGGGAGTGACTTGAACCTTCAAAACAGAACGTCATCCACTAGTATGATTGGTACGGAATCGTTCAGATCATGCACTACGAGAGATGACCACTTAATCTGCTACATACCTTCAGCGCTTCGTATACAGTCCCAATATCGCCTCGAGCCACTGCCTCAGCCGTCATCTTCGACACAATTGTGTCACGCATGAACAGTATTGATTGTGCAAGAACCTGATCGCCCTTGAAGTCGCTCTCCTCCGAAGTCTGAGCTGATGCCGCTGCTGAAGAGGAAGTCCATCCACTTCCGTCGGGCCATGATCGGCCGGCCTTCATGCCTCGTAGCGCGTTGTTGTATGCCCGGGTAGATGCGTAGTCTGCATTCAGTTTGCGCGCGATGATTCGCAGCTCGTCAAATGTTGGTAATGGGGTCTTGTCCTCGACTAGTTTCGCAAAGTAGTCCAAGAGATTCTCCACTCCATAATGAATTCTATCTCGCAATAGCTCTAGCCAATTGCGCGGCAGGACATCCAAGAAAGTATGATGCACGCACCGCCAACAGTCAATCTGACGAGCCTCAAGGGTTTTGTATGCTGTGAAGCAGTCCTTGTAGTAGTCGACCTTCTTCAAGCTTGTTGGGGCCTTCTGGTCAATCTTTGTTGCGCTATGGCCAAGTTTGCTGGGGTCTGGGGTGAGCGAGCTCTGGAAGTGAGTTTCGTAGACCGCGCTGATGTACGCCCATTCGGTGTGCCAGATTTCCAGGAACGGGACAACCGCGTCCAGACGATGAAACTCCGACTCCTGTCGTTGGAGATAGTGCTTCATTTTGATGATCTTCTCGAAGGTGAGACCATCGCCGCCAATAGGGACAATGCGCCTTAGGGATGAGTTCTCTTCCTG
Organism: Earliella scabrosa; assembly: GCA_022605405.1. Taxonomy (NCBI): domain Eukaryota; kingdom Fungi; phylum Basidiomycota; class Agaricomycetes; order Polyporales; family Polyporaceae; genus Earliella; species Earliella scabrosa. Next base: position 1,407,098 of record JABYQQ010000004.1, on the reverse strand, counting down.
CCCAACCTGCCGTAGAAAATCCACAATGGTGTCCCGAAGGTCCGTTGTTACCGCTTCGTTCTTGGCGACAGGTGCAAGAGGGTGAATGCGAGTCTTGCGGGTTGGAACGAGCAATTTGGCAACATCTTTATACGCCTTCGCAAGCATAGCCTTGTAGACCCGCAAACAGGGCACGTAGTTGACTAGGGTTTGCACCCATTGCAGTGAGGCCATCTCCTCGAGGTGGTCAAAGTCGATCATGTCGAGTAACTTGTCAGTGGTGAGCTCCTTCCGCAGACCCATCGCGATTCGCCGAAGCTTGTCATCTAGATCGTCCGCCCCTGTCCTGAAGTTCTCCACTTCGGCCACCAAGCCAGCGACTCCGACTCTCATTGCATTCTCCCTCCCAACACGACGTTCTCGCTGCTTGTGGTGCTGCTGGACGTTGTCGATGCGTTTCATGAACCAACGGGTTGGATCTCGACCCAGAGTTACCAACTCTGCAGCGTCTTGTCTTGCCAGTTCACGGAGTAGAGTGTATGTCGTACTCCAGCTTTGGGTCTGACCGGTACGACTGCCATAGCTCCATAGTACATGGGATGCCCCACAGGCGAAGTACAGTATAGATCGTGCCGCAGGTAGAAGACGAGCATGGGCAGTGTGGGAGAAATCCAGTGTACTGAGGACCTCGACTGCGACCTAATGAACACCGTAAGTATCACAAGAGTAAGCGGACACAGTAGTAGTATGCACATACTAGCCATGGAGGACGACTCTTGCGATCAGCAGCTTCATGTTTTGTGTCTTTGCGTCGTCTCGGAGTAGCGATGCTCGTTAGGAGGTGAAGCGTCACAGGTTGGTATTTTGCGAGGATGTCTCTGGTCTTGGATACTGTATGGGGTCCAATATCCGACCATGCCAGTCGTTTGCGCCCACGCCCGGCATCTTGGCTGCCATGAAGACCACTGCGACCTCGCACTGCGGCCCGAACCTCGTGCAGGAGAAGCTCTTTACAGAGCTGAACGGCCATAGATGTTATTGCAGCCTTAGCATGCTTCACAGCAAGGTACGGGGTGTCAAATGAGTATAGTGGTTCGTAGTGTTTGGCGGTGGTTGCAGGGTGGGAGAACGGGTGGTCGAGCCAGAGCTGGACAATCTCTATGGGTTTATGCACCGTATGCCCACAGAGAAACTTCGAGAGTGATGTCTCTAGGCCCTTATCCAACTCGACTGGCTGACCGTTTGCATCCTTAGTCCGGAACAGCATGTACAGAAAGTCTCCGATGGTCCAATCGACTTCGTGAAGTTGCGCGACCATATGTGCCAGCTTCTGATCAGCGGACCTGGGCCTTTTACGAGGACTTGATGATGCATGTCGGCGGTGAGTGTGAGTGCGAGAACCAGCAGGCGAACTGAAAGGGAAGCGAGATTGCCTCTCCTCGGAGTCGGCAGAGTGTCCCAAGGTAGTAGGTCCACTACCACTTGCCGTGGAGTCGTTGGCTGATGCGGACGAGGAGGGGTTTTCATCCATTCTAAAGATAACATATATTTACATGAGAAACAGCATACTGAAGAACTTGTGGGACTGTTCAGACGCACGACAGGGATCGGTGAACAATGGGAGTGTGGTAGAAGAGACGACGGCCGGAGTAACGCGTACCAAGAGCTAGGTAACGTGACTATTGAAGCGCTAGCATCCTATTGGTCGAGAACCCACATGTCCGATCAAATCCGACGTTCATGAGACGAAGGCTGTGGTCCTATAAGGGCGGCGCGTATCCCAGCAGACCATATACTAAAAAGGGATCGACTGTCATCCCTGTCCGTATATGGTCAGCCACGGAGACTAGGCAAGTGCCACTGCGTGGACGCGGACTGGAAGGACGATCGTGAGTGAAGCGCCCGTCGGTATTCAAATTCGACGACAGGCCGCCTTCCCGATTGAGCGAGCACAGATGAACGCGTGAAGGTATTTTAGGCAGTATTCTACACTTGGGTAGAAGCCCAACAACATGTTCTCATAGCTATCGTGCCGCTATGATAGCTCACTCGTGTCCTCGGATTGGGCGAACGATGGCGAGAAGGAAACTTGGAGGAAAGTCACAAAAACGCGCTACGTCACATGTGACATAACGCGCCGCGGGGTGACAACGCCGCTCAAGCGCTCATGGTTGGGCTTCTTCACATCACTCTCCTTCCACCCGTATCGAGCTCGAGCGACCATGCCTCCTCGGAAGAAAGCAAGGACCGCGAAAAGCTCTGCGGATGTCTCTACGAGGACGAGTACTGCGGGCAACACTGGCACGGCTTCCTCGACGTCCGGACCCGTCGGCCATACAACGCGTGGCGCCCTCCATGACCTACCCAACTTTCCAATGGAGTTGCAGCTCCTGGTACGTTCTGACGTCTACTTGGATATTACAGCTGTCTTAACTGCCTGCCAATGCTCTCTAGATCTTCTCCTTTGCGCATCCCCGAGATTTGCTCAATCTTGCCCGGACTTGCAAGAAGTTCCGAGCGTTCTTCCTTCATCGAAGCAACGCGCGACTGTGGAAGGCCTCGCGGGAGCATGCTGGGGGCATACCGGACTGCCCGCCGTCTCTCAGCGAGCCTGCGTTTGCTCTCCTGCTTTTCTCGTCGCACTGCCAGGTACGTTCTACTTGCGTCATCGTCTATCCCTCGACTTCGAGCCCGACGGTTCCCGCCTCGTTGCCAGATTTGCGGACATGCTGGCGTTCGCAAGCCTGTATGGGCGTGGTACAAGCGATACTGTGCGAAGTGTCTTGAAACCACGTAAGGAGACTCCGCTGGTCGTCATTCATACGTCATGCTAATGCTCTCGAACACACAGGTCAGTGTCGTCTGAACAGATCGCTTCACGGCTGTGGAAGCTCGACAAGAAGATCATAGCGATCGACAACAAGGTCATGCATAGAGATAGAGCGGAGCGCCACAGGATCTTGGATATGTTCAATGCACACAATGGGTAAGTGCATCTGTCACCACCGCATACACACTTCACTAGACCATCGACCGCCGCTCCCCACTGACTTCCGTCTTACCCAGGAGCTTCGAGACAGCTCAAGTGACCAGGTTTATTGCCAAGTATAACGCACTACCACGGCCAGTGACAGATAAGATGCGGCGCACACTTATCATCCAGCAGGTAGCAGAGCGCAAGGAGCGGCTGCAGTTTCAGGGTTTCTGTTTGAAGTGGTGGGATGAGCAGGAGAGACAACGGGAAGCTGAGCTAGATGCAAGGCGCCAGGAGCGGTTATCGGAGTACGTCATCCAAGAGCCCTTCAGTCGTTCTCTCTAACCATGTCGACAGAATCGTGGCGCGTCTGAGGAAGACACGATGGAGGAAGGAGATTGACTACCTAGGTGAGGAGGCAATCCAGGAGATTGCACTGCTTCCTGGCATGCGACAGTCGTGCAAGCTCACAAAGAATCGTGCGTCTTATCCTCACTCTACGACTGCCTGACCACGCGATGACTCTGGATACAGGCTGGGAGCAGGTGATGGAGGTTCTTGAGCCATTCTTGGAAGAAACGAAAGAAGCGCGACTTGAGCAAGAACGCGCGGAATTGCTTCAAGCCCGATTCGATGAACTAGACCAAGCTCTAGAAGCACACTTCGCTCGCACACCTCGAACGGCCGAAGTCGCCTGTCGGCTCCCTCAATTCGTCGATATCGCCTTGATGGACAAGGTCAAAGCCCTCGCTGACGCGCCTTCTTCCAAGACAGTCACTCAAGCGCAGTTCGCGAAAATCATACCGGCCGTCATCACCCAGTGGGAGGCAGAGCGAAAGCAAGAGGTTATATCGTTCTTCCTTGCTCCAAATCGTCTCCAGAACGTGTCCCCACACGTGGATACGCTTGATCTCGCTATTGTCCTCTTCGTTTGTGGCGGCCCATGCGTATCGTCGCAGGGCGGAGCGGTATCCGTACTACGGTACCCGGAGATTCTAAGCCATCCGTGTCTGCACCCGTCGATGGAACTGGACGAGACAGATACGGACGATGTCTACACCAGGGTCGCGATCACGCAACACGCTGATGAGGAAGACGAGGCGCACCTACCCTTCGATCTAGCTCGCTTCAAGAGTTGGCCCGGGTCGCGTCAGATGAAATATGGCCACCACGTGATCCGCCATATCGTCAAGAAGCTTGGATTGGATCATACGAGCGCAACATACACTGAACTACAAGATTGCGACCGCCGCCTGCTGTGCACCAAGTGTGTGCTCGAGAAGCGTCAGCCGCTTGCGTATACGTGGGAGGCTGCCGTGAGTACCGTGTCCTCTTTCGATGCTGTGTACGACTGACATCCGACGGCGACTTTCCTGGCAGTTGGTGCATTCTTTTGGTGAAATCCAAGACGACTCAACAGGATATGCCTGCGACGAGGAGCACGACAAGTGGCAGCTCGTGCCAGAGGAGTTCATGCCGACAGTGCGTGAGTTCGAGTCGACGGCGCACGCCCATTCCCTCGGGATGGAGGGCAGTGTGTGGGCGTGCTCCCTGTGCCCCTCGTTCAATGGGCACGGCGACAGCGTCAAGGTGCATCTCTTGGAAGAGTGAGTCCCCTTTTCGTCATTATGTCGCTCATGATACTAACCGGTACGTCCTTCAGACACGGTCTTGCATGGTCAGACCATATGCTGCGCGACGGGACAGTCTTCCTCGATCCGCACGAGACGCTGCCGTCTGCTAGGATACGACCGCCAGTACCCTTACGGGCTCCCCGTCATGGAGAATGATTTCGCAATTGTCGATCCGACGACAACGCTGACAGCGTTCCCCATCGTCTGCTATTGGTATGTACGAGGTTCGGCGCGATTTCCATTGTGGCGTCTGCAACATAGTACCCCGACATACTCCTAAATGTCAATGACATGACGACAACCACCTGTACTTCCTCATTCAATTTGATCTACGTCGTTCACGCTTACAAGCGTACATGTTCGTTGGCTGTGACTCCAGAACTGGTACCGGACTTGCGATACTTCAGGTGAAGAAGGCCGAGCGTAGTAACTCAGGCCGACTCCTCGGACTCTACAGACGGGGACCTTCCGTCAGACGAGGTGGGTGAATGATTCTGTCAAAGTGCACGTTACGTATCCACGTACTGAGCATCTGGATACCAGCGGGGAACGGAATAAGTCGACTTACATTGAGTTTCATAGTGGGCAGAGCGGAAGCCGTTCCAAGCCGACATGACACCTTCTGAAGTTTGCTCTCCAGGGCAGCGCGCATCGGGAGTCGACGGCTACCCCAGTCTTCAGGAACCTTTCCTTGGTATCTGTATGCCGCCTGAAGCCTCGATGAGCGAAATGCGACAATCACCCGCTGAGAATCGATGAGTAGCATACATCATCGTTGGGCAAGGGAGTCGGTAGGTGGCTCTTCAGTGCGCGCTTGAGATAGAAAGTGATGGGCCACGCTTTGGTGTACTCTAACTGGAGGGTAGGCATTCTCCTGATCACCTGTAGCGTAGATTAACTAGTGTATGAGTGGGTGATACCAAATCACTATGCGGATCGCGGCGTACCTCAGTCTCGACCTCGCGCATCACATTTGGGTCTTGCTCTTTGTATGAGACCTGATAGTCCACGTCGTACTCCCGCCATACGTCTCTGATCAGACTCTGCTCGCCCAAACTCAGGGTAAGTCAGACAATGAGGACGAGTTCGCGGACATACGAGGATTCTCCTGAATCGGTTGGGCGCATCTTGCAGGCCCATCTCACTTTGGAGAGAACGAACTCCATCGCCGGCATCGTACAGGCGTACAGGGTTGAAGGAGGGCGCAGGAAGAGGACTGATCACAGCTAAATCGACGTTAGAGTGGGATCAACGCTGAAAGAGGCGGCCGGATGAGACCTACAAGTACTAGATTCCCGGTCTGACGCTGAGTCCGAATCCTCTGCCGTGAGGGCGTGACGCGACGACGTAGTATCCATGGCTCCAGAGCCGCCAGTCAACTCTGACGAGGCTCATATATAGTCGTTGTCCACTTACGGCATTGCATTTTGAGGTGTCCGGGCTTCTGGGGGTATATCGCGCATGCCCACCACGAGTTCACGGAGCGTCCTGCTTCTCAGCTACCTATACCTTTTCGTGCCGAAGGAGAGGTACTTCAGGGTCCTTCCTGAAGGCTGGTGCGTTCAGAGCATCCCCAGAGCGTCTAGTACGGAAGCGACTAGCACTCACCTGCCAGCGTAGAACTGCGTACAACGCATCGCATCTTCATGGTGTACGCCAACCCTGCCAGTATCTTGTGTAAGACACCGTATACGCACATACACCGGCTGTACCTGTCGCTATGAAGTCGTTGTACCCTACCATACGAGGTGGGCGTGGAGGCACAGTGGTCGCTGCCGGGCGCAGAGGAACGACGAAGCTTGAGGTCATCGGATATCATTCCAAGCTCGGGCTTCTCTATCGCGGCGTCCGCATTTCAGACGCCGCAGACTCGTGAGTGATAAGCATTGACAGTTACCTGAAAGGTTAGATTAAGTGTTGTAGAGTCCGAAGATCTTTATGAAAGAGACGCGTTTCACGGTCTCCGTGCTGCTGCAGCGGTGTATTACGGCATGGACGGAAACAGAATCAGAGCCGAGCTTCGGGCTGCCCGCCTCCCCCACCTTACTGGAAACTAGTAGAACCCCGCAACGACGCACTTCGAACGGATGTTGACCACTAACGTCCGCTGCCCTGGGGTGTTGACAGCTTCCGAGCCCGGAGGAGGCCCTTGCTGCAGCCTTGCATAGCATCGCCGCCTTGCGCAACGATCTCAGCCAGGGCAAAAATGCACTGGATTTGCGTTTCTGATACCAGACACCTCGACTTGGCAGCATTACAGCGGTATCTCCTCAGGTTCTTCCACATGTGACGAGTCCCGTTCCTTGTAGCATTCGTACTCCGACGCCCATCTTCATTCCCGTGCGACATGGTCGAGCATCTCGCGCAGGAGGCGCATCTCGATCTCGCTTAGCTGGCCTACCTGCCGCAGCTCGCGAAGCCACCCATCGCGGGCGTACATCCGCGCGAACATGCGCAAATACGACATGTCCTTGATACCTAGGGTTGTGAAGAGCGCGGCGATGCGCTCCGCGTCCGGTCGCGGGAGTGGAAGCGAGAGGAGTCTGTTGAGGATCGGCGTGGATGAGATAGAGGGCGAGGCGTTTGGGATGGGGGTCCTGATTCTAGTCAGAGTGGCAGGGGTACGCTATCAAGCAGGCGGTTGGCGACTCGTCTGAAGAGAATGATAAGACGGTCGTGGACGTTACCTCGTCATCTTCGGATACAGATGTATTGTGACTGCACAAAGTCGGCGTCTCCCTCAGGTTTCGTACAGCGGCGGGGCGTTGTCTGCGTCGGGCCATCTGAGACGTGTGCTTGCTGACCGGTTTTTCACAGAGCGACCCTCTCTTGCCAGTCGACTAAGAGTAGGTTAGCTGCATCTTTGCATCTGGGACGGTACACATACATGCGATTTAGTGTGTTTGTGCCGTCCACTGGATGGAGTAGGTGGCTTGGGCGAGCAGAGTGACGACAAGTGAGACTTCAACGCGGTCTTGAAATACACGGTCACTGGCCATCCCCCGTCATATCCACGGAGACGGGGTACTTTGTTTAAGACCTAGCGTAGATATCAAGCGAGTGTTTTCATGCAGCTACAGAGATGCACTTACGTGCTTCTTCACCGTGTCCAGAACTGCTTCATCCTGCCGGCCGTACGGAAGATTCAGGTCTACTCCATGGTCCAGACAGGTTTGCCTGATAGTAGTCTGTAGCAATGGGCGTCAGAATGAAATCCTGCGAATGACCCACATGATCGGAAAGCACCAGTATGAACTTGAACCCGGAGTCGTCGCCGATCATTCCCATTGCTGCCTGCAAAGAAGGCTTGTCGCGACCGTCCATGTGCCATACGTAATGGATGTAACGACGTGGGCAGGGTCTCATAGTGAAATACTCAGCTGAGGAGCTACGAGTGCTGCGATGTATTAAGGCATTCTAAGGCTGGCAGTTTCTCCGAGCCCGCTCTACCTGTCCTTTGGGCTAAACAGCGCTGCGGTAGGTTGTTACTCACCGGAGTGATATTGTGCTGCGGCATACTGACGGTAACGAAAAGTGCAGTCGCGACGCTCGAAGTTGATGAATCCGGCCAGATGCGCCCTCGGCCCTGAGCTTGGTCTTCGGTTGAACAGGGGCGGTGCTTCGCGGCAGAACAACTCTGAGCTCAAAAACCCAACCATGACATTCAGCGCATCATAGCACAAATTCGAAGTCGTCTATTGTAGGAAACTTCGTATTGACGTCCACTCACTGTCTCTTGCTGCTCAATTCTTCCTTTGCCACCTGGTCAAGGAGCTCGCGCAAGACTCGCATCTGTATCTCGCTGATGTCCCCCTTCTGGCGTAGCTCGGAGAGCCAGCCATCCCGTGAATGCATACGTGCGAAAATCTTGAGGTGCGCGAGATCGGAAATACCAAAGGATGCGAAGAGCTGTACCAAATATACGGCATCTCCATGAGGGATCGAGAAGGAAAGCAGGAGCTGGAATATGGACTGGGACACCGTCGGCGAAGCGGTGGGCCTTCGGACAGGGGTGGACGCAGAACATGGATTGGAAGCAACTCTGCCTCGAGTCGAGGCAATACTCATGGAGGTCGTAGGGCCCGTGGTCGCAGGAAGAGTACTAGTCCCCATGGCTGCGTAGATACTCTAGGGACATGTCAATGTCTGGTCAGTTACAGGCGCGGGCCTGTTACACTATGTCTCACCTCGTTAGCAGACGGAGATTGGCACGATCTGACCTCAGGTGCGCTGATCATGGAGACCACCTCGTCCTCGGATTCGCCAGGATCCGTGGACTGTGCGAGGGACTGCAGGGATCATCCCATTAGCGAAGATAAAGGCCACTTAGGCACACCCTTTCACTAACATGGTCAGTTGCGGAGCGCACTCCCAGCTGTTCTTGGTTCTTGAGCTGATGGTCGTGGGAAGAATGATGATTGACATTCTGTCGTGATGAGTTGAATAAGATGGTTTTATACCAAGGCAACAAAGAACATACGCGCTCGTGTGGGTAGTGGCTGAGGTGACTTTCGTTCCTCCGCTGACGCAGTGCAGCGCCCTTCATCGCCAACTTCAGATAGAAAGAGATGGGCCAACCGTCCTCATACCGTCGAAGATCTTCGATATGAGCAAGAACCTGACAGATTATGGGTTGTTGGAAACATGAGTACTGCGTGCGAGGACCCACATCGGGTTTGATTTTCTTGAGCACATCTTTCACGCGACCGTCATGGTTACTGAGTGTTCGTAGTTCGATCCCATGAGCGAGACATGCAGTTCGGATAGCCGCCTGTATAAAGTTGTCAGCCAGTCCAATGACGAGGTTCGCCTGGCATAAAAATCATGTCGTTAATGATGGACCATTTCGATCTGCTCACCAGGAAGAATCGTAGTTTCGCAGGTTGGTTCGCCATACCCATCTGGGCTTGCAGTGACAACCCGGGCTTGCAGCTACCATTAGTGTAAACGCACACTGGTTGCTCAGCGGGTCGAGGAATCAAGTCTAACAGATGCATGAGAACCGTGTAAGCAAGTATGATGAGATATACACACCCGCCATATTCCTGCCAATGACAAGTTCGCAGGTCAACCTGAGATTGAGGGAGCCACTGCGGCGTGTTTGGCGGGTCTCTGACCAGCCAGTAACTATTTGACGGGCAGCGCGAGTACATCATGAGGGAGAAAGACTGAGGATGCTAATTTGGTGTTCCTTGGTTCATCTCAGGTTGTCGTTCTCAAGCAGCCATGGCTGCCATGCTCAAAGACAAAGAGGGAGTCTGCCGGCATTTGCCGGTGGCGTGGGAGCGACGCGTGCCACTCGACGCGTCGTTGCATGCCTGTCCTCCTCCTCGCACCTCTCACTCACCACACGCTCTATAGTATGCCACCTAGCAAGAAGATCAGAACAACCACAGGAAATGCTGCAGCGTCCGGCGCACAACGAACGGCACGGATGGGAAGGGGCCGATTGCAGGATCTTCCGGACTTGGCAGTAGAGATTCAGTTGGAGGTGCGATCGTAACCCATTGATCTCTTTTCTCGTGCACTCACGCGTCACAGATTTTTGGGAACCTGCATCCACGAGACCTGCTCAATCTCGCCCGAACGTGCAGGAAGTTCCGCGCGTTCTTCTTGCACCGCACAAACGAGCGGCTCTGGCACGCAGCGCGCGAAAATGCCGGTCCTGACCTCCCACCGTGTCCGCCGTTCATGAGCGAACCGGCATTCATGAATCTTCTATTTGGGACCTGCTGTCAGGTGAGCGATTGCTTCTCAGTTGTCCTTGCATATGCATCTATCCCTCTCATGCTCCCCTGTCAGAATTGTGGCCACTCCAATGTACGACGAGTCCAATGGGCGTGGTTCATTCGGTACTGCCTGAAGTGTGCGTCAGAAATGTACGTACCTGTTTGCATATCTCTATGGCCTGTATTCCTCTGATGTATGGCTAATTCCACGCACGGCACACAGGTCGTACTCGTACTATGACGCTCAAACCGCCATCCTGCAAGTTGACCATCATCGAGTGTTTATAGACTATGACGGGGGCGAGGACGAGGACGAGGATGACCAGGATGACGAGGAGGACGAGGGAGAACCGCTGTTGAAGCTGTTCGGAGGGTATCTCACTCAACAATCGTGGGTATCCAGTTGATCCACCCGGGCTATCGCTCATCTTGTCGCGTACAGCCGCTATCAGCACTACAGGCTCTTGCGGTCGCACGTCGATACCTTCGTGGACAAGCTGGAGCAAATTCCGAAGCCCATCAGTGAGCAAGCTCGTTCGCAGCTTATCAAGAAACAGAGAGCGTGTACTGCAGATAGAGCTGTGGTCAGTGTACAACCTCCACTACGTGCTGGAAGCACTCACGATCCTTTCATCCAGTATGCGAAACAGTGTCTGTTCTGGTACGGCAAGCAGCAAGCTGCACGAGCAACCACTCTGGATGTCAAACGTAGTGAGCGCTTCACAGAGTCAGTGCCTCTGTCTGCAACGATCCTCTGGTACTCACTGGTGTATTGCAGGATTGTTAGACGTCTGAGAGAGCTGGGATGGGATCAGGATATCGACTTCCTCGATCAGTGGGGCCTGAGAGAGATGTCGGAGCTGGCGGTCGTTAGACAGTCCTCCAAGCTGACACCTAAATGTACGTATGCTTCATCTCAGTCTCCTCCGTGCATCTGACAATAGCTGTACAGCATGGGAGAACGTCTTGAAGGCTGTCGATCCATTCCTCAAACGGACTCGACAAGAGCGACTGGATAAAGAGCGCACGGACATCCTGCATGCGCGGTTTGCATCTCTGGAAGCCGCGCTGCGCGCTCACTGCGTACACCTTCCCAGGACAGCCCATATGGATGGCCGTCCTGAAACCGTCGATATCGTGCTCATGCCCCAGTGCCGGGCTTTAGCAGACGCTCCAAATGACCGGAGTGTCACTCAAGACGACTTTGCCGCTCTCGTCCCCACTCTCGTCACGCGTTGGATGGAGGAGCGAAGGCAGCAGTTTGCAACTGCTCTCCGCAAGGAGTGTGAAGCACTCGAACTCGTTGTCCCCAGCGACGTGGACGTCCTAGATCTTGCGATCGCGATTCTCCCGTGCACCCGTTGCTGGTCCAGGGACGCGCCCTTCGCGTTCTACCGCTATCCCACCGTCCTCAGTCACTCGTGTGCACGGGCCTTACGGAATTTCTACAAGAACTACGAGCGCCAGTCGGACCTCTACCGAACCGCTGTTGTGATTCGGGCCCGAGAAGAAGGGTTCGACTCCACGTGCTGCCCCTTCAAGTTCGAGAATATGTGCGAAGTGGCCGGCCTCAGGCGTGTGCTCCGTTTCATGACCCACATCGTGAAGGCGCTGGGACTCGACCCCGCGCGGGCGACCGCCGCGGAGCTGGAGGCGTGCAGGACGCGGTTGCGCTGTGGCTACTGTGTGCGTTACCAGAGCGAAAGCAAGCCGCTCGCGGCCTACATGTGGGAGGCAGCGGTGAGTGCGCTAGCTCTTCCGGACGCCTGTATTTGGGGATCCTGATGTCTGTGTTGTCCAGTTGCGCCACACGTGTTCGGAGGAGCGTTACTCGCACGACCAGTGGGAAGTTGCGGACACCTCTATGGAGAAGGCCGCGTTCGCGGGCCTAGATAGCGAACCGCCCGCGCTTGTGCTCACCACTCCGGGCGCGGTCTGGTCGTGCTCGCTGTGCGTGCGATGGAATGGCCGTGCTGATCAGGTCGAGGCGCATCTCTCGGACAAGTGAGTTTCATTCGTTGTTGACTCGAGCGTAGGAGCTGATTTCGCATGTAGGCATGACATCACCTACTCTGATGACCATATCCAGGACGGGACACTCTACCTGCATCCAGGCGAGAGCACAGTGCTTCTGCGCCCCGCATATACCTTTCCCACTGAATTGTCCTTAACACCTAGCGCCTGAATCATTGCCCACTTCTCAGCCCACCTTGCCAATTTCCTATGACCTCCGGATGTATTTGTCGTTGTACTATTGTGTCGTTCTAATCCATGTAATATGTAAAATACATCGGAACCCGTCTGAACGGCGACTTCGTTCAGCTATGAGGATGGAGCGTGTATCAGAATGGGAAGCTCAGACTCGAACGGATGGGGCAACGGACAACATGGAGACATCAGGGGAATGCATGGTCCCTCCGATGCGAAGAGAGACGACGACGGTCATGAACCATTTGTTGTGGACGTATGTTGCTAGTATCGTTCGTTTCCGCAGGGCGTTCTTCACAAATAGAGTTGATGGAGCGCGTCCGCGCAATGGGGGTGGGGAATCGTTCGGCGGTCGGAGACGATGATGGACTCGGAGTTGTAGTTGAGAAGCTTGTGGACCTGGGTCGAGGCAGAGGGAACCCCAGACGTTTCGACTCGGTTTCCGTGTCGTAGTCATCCCAACACTGCTTGATGTCCGTCCAAGTGAGGGTATGTCGGGACCGCGTGAAGGTGAGCGTGATGATCTTGGCCGGTCCGCCCTTATACCGCTGGTCGAAGTTGCATGAATACTCGGCAAGTGCGTCGCCGTGGTTGGACCATGTCAGAATGTGGTCGTCTGGACATCTGTGGCTCATGGAGGGGATATTCGTGGAGGAGGCGTATTCAGGGTGCGTGCAGTGGTAGATGTTCGCCCAGATGGAATACAGGTGTGCTTCTCCAAATGCTATCCTGCTCGTGCCCGTCTCCATGCATTGTCCAACTTGTAGCGTAACACTCTTCGTCGCCAGCGGTGATCGAAACATAATTGTGGTGGGCGGGTCACCCAACCAGGGGCTCTCAGCGTTGGTCATTAGAACATCATCTGGTTCGCAGCGACGCACAAGGAGGATACCCGCCCGAGCGATGAGTTCCTCGGGAACGCGAATTGGAGGAGAAAAGCTGTGGTTGAGCGGGACGTAGAGAGGCGGTGTGTCATGGATTTGACGAGGAGGATGTGCGAGGTATACAGTCTCCCATGATGCATTCATGAGTTCAACGTCTTGCTGTGTCATGCGTCGCTCGTGGGCAAGTCTTAGACTATAATGTGACATACTCGACCGAATGTTCTGCTTGACTCCAGCCTCGTAAAGCGGCAGGGCCGTGTGCGCAACATGAGGACACCTCCTGAGAATTAGGAGGATCCTCCCGCGGCTCGTGCTTGACTCTGACCAGAACAGGTCTGCGAAGATGACTTGTCCGATGCGAATGATCAGAATCCGAGCGAGAACGCCGTGAGGCGTCAACGTGAAAGTCATGGGGACGGCATCATGGGATGGGGCAGCAGTGTCCTAAGTGCATGGTCAAGTCAGGTCAGGTCACGGAGTGCTCAGTGTGTTAACCACACACCTGTAGGTCAACGGGACCGCTTCCAGTGTCTCCAAGATGCCGGCGAGGTATGTACTCGATATTGGAGCAATCCTTGAAGTAGAGCGGGGAGGTTGCGAATAGACCGGCACTCTCGTCCGATCCAGGTATGATCAGGGATAAGGTGCGATAGTCCGAAAGGCTGTGACCCCACGCAAACAGCGTGGTGTCAGGGGAGTGCTTCATGATCTCCTCCTGAAGACGGCGGAACGCCTTGTTCCCTTCTCCGTAGAGCGTCGGCATGTTGATGTCGAATAGTCCTAGAAGACAATAGGCTTGATCTTCCAGTCGGGTCGTAGACCGTCCTGCCGCCCAAGACATCCGACAAGCGACGCTCAGCTCTGCTGGACTCTGTTCGAGCGTGAGTACCGGAGCGGGTATGCGCGTGATCATCTTCAGTTCATCGGCGAATTCGACCTTGGAGCCTAGGAACTCCCACGAATCGGATAGAAAGAGAACGGTTCGAGGTGCAATGAGTTCCTGAAGGGTCCACCCCCGACTGTGCCATTTGCTCCGTGCGAAGGAGGAGAGACCGGGCTTGGGAGTTTGTGTACCGTGATGATGCATTGAGCTTGTGGGGACGTCGTCCAGGTATACAAAGCAAACCAACGCAAGGCTGTAATACCGGTACATTGAATTGATAGCTTCAGAGAGCTCCGCGCTGCTCGTCTTGTCGATACAGCAGGTGTCAACCCATGCCCAAGCGTAGCCTTGTTCTTCCGCAACCTCGCAGAATCGCCTGATTTTCAAAGACACGGCCTTGCGACGATCCTCACCAGATGCCTCACAACGAGCGTGGATTTGACGTACGTCCTGGAATGTTTGCTCGTCCTTGTCCCAGACGTGTGAAAGAATCACGTATCCAGGTTTCACTTGATCGGGGGAGACGAAATAGTGGAGTGTCAAAGTCGCCGTTCTGAGGAGCCACATGTTAGGAATCTGAAGGAATTGCATCAGTATTTGCTTTCAGAATATGTCCCGCATTAACGGGATCGTATGACTTGCCCGTTCGACGGTTGGGGACGGTGGGCTTGGGTGAGAATACTAGTTGTACTACGACAGATCCCTACAGCAGCGAGTTAGTGATCTCCAATCGTCGCAAGAGAGACTATAGTCCTACAGTGCTATGAGGCGGAGGAACGAAAATGAGAGACTGTAAATTGCGTGGGAGAGACTCAGCTTTAAGCTACTGTATTCCGCCACAGGCGGTGAGGCCATGACAGCTGAGGCGATGGACAGCTTCCACCGCCGCTGACAACGCATGATAGCAAGTGCTGATGAACCTTGTGTGTCTCACTTAGCGCGACGTTGCCCGCGTATTCTGCATAGGACATTTTGACTCGTCGAACTTGAATGTCTTCGAGTTGCCGCACAAGCAAATGAATGACTTGTTATGTACATTGCATTGCTGGTCTGTGAGTTCAGTCGGCCAGCGCACAGGCGCAATCCAAGCTGAGATACCAGCAGTCATTGATGCACTGGTAGGTCAGAGTGATCGTCAAGTGGAATCGAGAGAAAGGCGCCAACTTGCTGTGAGGGGTGACGTAATAGTCCTAGCAACCATCCACAATCAGTGGCATCAGTCCTACTTATCCCCCGAGTGCCTACCATCTTCTCGAATCTCGCTGAGTGCCTCTTCGCTAGTAACAACTATAAAGCCTCCGAGTCGTTTAAACGCTGCAGAGGGAGCTTAACACATTATATAGCCCCGGATACCACCCAGGCTCCTTTCTGAACTAGGAACATAGATCTAGACCGGTCGTCAACGTACGCAGTTACGCGACACATGGAGAGTCTGCTGAACACATTAACACTTCAGTAGGACTTTATGGCCCTTGTCTCCCCTACGCAGACGATTGGAGGGACTTACTGATCAAAGGGGGTAATTCCACCCCTTTTGTTCGCTCAATCGGGTATACCTCAGTTCAACACGTGGGCGCTTCACCCCTTCTTCCTCCGCATCCACGTCAACCATCAACCACTACTTAACTTGCTTCAACACCTGCTATTCCTCACCACAATGCAAACCCGAGCGCGAAAGAAGGCTTACCATGCAGGTTCTCACCCAGAGACAAAGGATCAAGCTTCGCCTCGGGCCGTACTAACACGCCGGAGCCGCGGCAAGGCCGCCGATTCAGCGAAGACAACCTCCAGACGCGCTGAAGCCACAAGAAATACACGAAACCCTGAAACTATCCCTCCGGAGGCGTACCTGCTGACGAAACTGCCAGTTGAGCTCAAGACCGAAGTATGCCTCTCGCAACTTTCCCTAACCAGCCACCTGCTGATTCTGCGGTCAGATTTGCAGCCACCTCCACCCGCGTGATCTATGCAGCCTCATAAGAACATGCAAGACGTTCAAGGAGCTGCTGCTCGACAGGAGGAGCCAGAAGTCTGTCTGGAACCAAGCACTGCAGGCGCGGGATCTCCCTACGCGCCCCAGCTTTGTCCGCATGAGCGACCCGGCGTGGGTCCATCTCCTCTTCTCGCCACACTGCCACGTACGTCAGATTGATCCCTGCAGGTTTTGCTCGTCGCCATCATGTCTGATTCGCTGACGCTTGTGAGCAGCATTGCGGCGCGCCGGATGTCGACGAAGTGGTCTGGGAGTGGCTCAAGCGGTACTGCCAGAACTGTCTCGTCTTGCCCACCATGTTCGTCTCCTCTTCGTCCGTTTGACATAGACGTTGACATCTCTTGGCTTTCTCTAGCTCATGTAGAGTGGATGATGCCCGCGAGCTTGTGGAGTCGATCGATCCGAGGATCAGTTTAGGAGACATCTGCAACTATCACGGTTTGTGGCGCTACGATACCGCAATCCTGTGAGTCGAAGTGTGTCCATGCCGTGCAGGACATCACTGACTTCATGTGCGTGGTCTTCCAGCTACTCAAAGGCCCAAGTGGATGCCTGTGTCGCCGAGTGTCGTGCCCTCCTGCAGGATCCCAATGCGAGCAGGAATAGAAATGACGCTCTCCGGTCCTTTATCCGGTCCCGCCAAACGATCACGATAGGTATGAGGAATGTATGTATCCTCGGAAGCTCTTTATACCCTCACAGAATCACTGACAGTACACCAGTATAGCGACGACTGCCGACAGTGGGCCGGACGAGAAGAGAAGTCCCACAGGTATCGGCGTCTAGAAGAGTAAGCTCTATCAGGCTTTACCGTCTACTCTAAGTCTACACCTCTAACGTTAGCATGATGCTGCGCACAGGCTCCTAGACCGTTTGAGGCAGAATGGTTGGGGCCAAGAAGTGGACTTCCTCGGCGAGCAAGGATGCAGGAATAGGATAGCCGACCACTACCCTTTCAATGGCATGTTGGCAGGCCGTTCTCCGCTCCGTATGTTTCCGCCTACCGACCTGTGAATGAGATCTAATGTCGATGATGACAGCTTGGAGACAACTCATGCCGCGAGCGTATGAGCTGTTCCGTCAAGTCCGCAAGGAACGGGTTTGGACAGAGCGGCTCCAGGCCCTGGAAGAGGCGATCCTCGCTCATTACGTCCAGCTGCCGAGAACGCCACAGATGGACATCCGACCGCCGTACATCGAGTTCGCACTCATGAAGGAGTGCCGGGTGCTGGCTCAAGCTACTCTTACACGGACGATCACCAGCGATGATTTTACAGCAATCATACCAGGTCTCGCTGACAGGTGGTTCGCGGAGAAAGCGGACATGCTGCGATCACGCCTACAGACGCATCTACGGTCCTCCCCCGACGTTAAGGACCCACTCGAGCTTGCCGTGGCGGTATGGGTGTGCAGACACTGCAATGCTCGCCTGCGCTTCCCTGCCGTGCTCGCCCATCCATGCGCGTACCAATGGCCCGATCAGGACGCCTTCGCCCCCTCGGTCAGCGAGCTCCTAGGCTCTGCCCACTATGTCCACACAGCGACACTCCTCACATGCGATCGTGACAAGGATGGCAAGACCTCCATTCCCTTCAACGCAGTCAATTTCTTCCATGACGAACAAGAAGTCGCGGACGTCCTTTCGGAGATCGTGCAGACACTAGGACTGGACCCGACATGCACACTTGCGACGGATCTAGACAGATGCCAAGCGCGTCTCTATTGTCGGAGGTGCAATGATCCGCGCCGGGCATTCGGATGGGAAGCTGCAGTGAGTACGATCCTGATCATGAGTTCCACAGTGACTGACTATCACGAGCAGCTGTTTCATTCAATCTCAGAAGTCAATCACTGGGGAACTACATACCGCCACCGGGAGTGGACGCGTGTCAGTGACAACGAGCTACCCTTGGTGCAGCGAGTCGAGGCAGCCAAACACGTTCTGTCCTTCGACGCTCACCCCAGCGCACTATGGGCCTGTTCTCTATGCATCAACTTCAACGCGCGTGGGTACGTTATGAAGAAGCACCTAGAGTCTCTGTGAGTTCTTTGTCCATCTGAGCATTGATATTGGCTTGACATCGGAACAGGCATGGCAAGGAGGATCCCGACGCATGCATACGGGAGGGCATCGCTTATGTCTATTCACCAAGTGGGAAGGCGTTGCTTCGACCACCCGTTAATCTGCCGGTCTACTAGAAGACCACTGCTCAAGCTGAATGGTCCGTGGTCTCACCGCTTGGTCAGCAAGTATCTGAAGATTCTGATCTTCTCTCCCTAGTGTACCAAGTATATTCGATCGAGATGAATGGTCAGGGTATCGAATATGTCATGTCATGCCTACCGCCGCGTCCGCCCCTCAGGGTGCGGTCTTCTCCAGGATGTAATTTCTGTCGAAGCGAGAGCTTCTCCGCGTCGACATCGCCAATGTGCACTGTGCCTGCCGAGAACGGATATGCTCGTCAACCTTGCCCACCAGCACGTATCCACCCTCCGTCCATCGCCTGCGTCTACGATGACATCTATCTTCCGAGTTGACAGTTCGAACTCTCTCCGCCTATCTCCATTCGATATTTAAAACTGCGTCTGCGTCTGCCTTCGCCCTTGCACTCCTCTCTGCAATCATCCTCCGCGCACGTCCTTATTCCCCATCAGTTCAACATGCAGTTCAACAAGCTCTCAGCACTTACTTTGCTCGCTGCCGTCGCGACCGTCCACGCGCAGAGCGACAGCTCTTCTACCCCGCTTCCGTCGCCGACAGACTTCAGCTCGTTGAGCTCTGCGACCTCTGGTAAGTGGGTCACTTGGTTCATGCAGCCTCTATGACCTTCATCATAATATTTCCGCACGCATTCGCCGGTTGCTGATCGGTATTGCCCTCAACGCCAACAGCAACCAGCAGTGTCGCCTCCAGCATCTCCAGCGATGCAAGCAGCCTCCTCTCCAGCCTCTCCAGCGAGGCGAGTAGCGTCTTCTCCTCCGCCACCAGTGCTGCTTCCTCGGCCGTTGAGTCGGCCACCAACACGGACAATGCTGCGACCGCGCTGAAAGTGGGCTTCGGACCCGACTTCGGTAGCATAGCCGGCGTCGGTGTGACCCTCGCTGGCGTCATCGCTGGTGCCGCCATGGTTTGGTGAGCGACGAGTAGAGGAGCAACGACTGCAGTGTCATGGCTCGGTTGTTGCACAGGACTTTGACACGGCTGCACACCTCGGACGTGGTTCGAGCTTCTGTAATCCATAGACAAATCTCTTCTCCCTGTGTCATAACGCGCTGTATACGTATACACGAGAACTCAGCATGTGGCAGGAATGGAGATCTATCTGGATTGCGTGCAGTCGTCTATATCTTCCCGATGAACAGGTTGCGGAGCATCTCCCGCGCGGTGATGCGGACAGTACGGAAGAATGAGCCATAGTCGAGTGTGGACGAGAACGTGTCCACGAAACCGAACGGCAGCATAGGCGGGATCCAACCTGCGTGAGCATAGTCAGACGGCCGACCTACTCTCCACATAGCATACGCAGGGACAGGCTTCCGAGACACTCACCTCGGGCGTATTCGAGCGCGAAGCACCCCTTGTGCATCTTGTACTGTTTCGTGCGCCCGCGGCGCATGAGGTTCACCGAGCCGGGGCCGTACACCTCCTTCTCCAGCGCGGGCGGGTCGAACGCCCACTGCTCGCCGACGAGGATGTTGAAGTAGTCGTCCGAGGTGTGCACGCCCGAGTGGCCCTCCGTCCCGAGTGGTGTACCGAAGATGATCAGGTACTCGGTGAGGCTCGCGTGGATGATG
This sequence comes from Earliella scabrosa, assembly GCA_022605405.1. Lineage (NCBI taxonomy): Eukaryota > Fungi > Basidiomycota > Agaricomycetes > Polyporales > Polyporaceae > Earliella > Earliella scabrosa. The sequence goes on along the minus strand of JABYQQ010000004.1, from coordinate 1,387,019 downwards.
TACATCGCGCCCATCGCGCCGCCCGCGTTGTTGAACATCCACTCGGACGAGTCCGCGTTCAGGGCGACGGCGCGGGGCGAGTACTCGCGCGTGAGGTTCGTGACGATGTGCGGGATCATCGCCGTCAGGTTGTTCGGGTGCGCTTCGACCGCGGACTGGGCGAGCTCGTGCAGGTATTCGGGCGTGAAGACATACCAGCGGTCCTGTCGAGGTGTTGAATGGGCGGTTGAGATGATCAGCGACAGAACAAGAACACACCTTGACACGGTCGAGAACACTGCATGTGGCGTAGACGACGAAGAGCATGACGAGGCCCTTGATCCACTTCAGCATGCTGGGGCTCGTTGACGGCTTGAGCGCGTCCGCGGTCGGCGTCGGCGTCGACGTCGTGTCTGTTTTCGGAGCGGCCATGTCGTGATGAAGTGCGCTATGCAGAGAGCTGCAGCACGTGGGACTAATGTCTTTATAGGTTAGACGCACCTGTACGATGCTGACATCATCAACGAGGTGGTTGCAGAAGGTGGAACGATTTTCTTGAAAATGGAGTGGAACGATCCGTACGACTCATTGTCTTGGCATGGCAACCGCGCAAATCTTGCCCGGGCACAAGCCGTATTCTACAGCAAATGGAACCGAACATGAGCCCGTTCTTGCTGAACGATTTTTGCATACGAAGTCAGTGTCAGGTCAGTGTGCTCCGACGTCAGCGTACTAACCTTCAAGTTGGGTAGAGAGCGCGGTGTCCTTCCGGTGATTTCCGAAGGATGCATAGGAACAAGTAAGTAAACCCTCGTATGAAGTGTAAGAAATCGAGCGTAAGACTTGGCTACCGGGCGCCGTGCTCCGATTGATGGTATGTAGTTGTCGTCCCGAACCTAGCGCCTCTCTCCGGATGGAGCGGAATGAGGTGGTCCTCTTCCAGGTACTCGACTCTCGAGAGTCGAAGGCTGTGATCTTGATGTTTGCCGCGGATCCGAAACAGCACCCATCGGCGTGCGCCCAAGTCGCCAGCACCGCGATGGGCACCAGGATCAACAGGCTCAGAAACCCAACAAGGGAAATCGAACTCCACGAGATTCGGATTACGCTGCCATTGTCGGGATTAATGCAGACCGCTGCGGTCCTGTCTGTCCACGCCATAGCGACACTCACATTACAGCCGGACTCGGGTGATGATGTTGTAGCGGTCATGGAACCGGCGACAGGGTCGACATCGCCATTCACGATGATGAGGTTTACCGCCAGATGCTTTACTCCCCTGGAGAATACAGGATGGTAGACCACGTCGTCAAGCCTTCAGGAAGCGAGCGGCGTAGCTGGGCTGGCTCAAGAACTTCACGTTGGATGCAAGCCGACGCTGTCCTCAGCTCGGCGCGTCACGCTTGAAGTATTGTGCGGATCGTAGTCGACTGTCATGTCGGCCCGATGAATGTTCGGCTGCTGGCGGTCTATGCACGATTGAATGGAGCACTTGACCGAGGCGGTTTGAGAGGTGCGAACGCACTGGCAGAATCTGGAATCGATGCCAGTCAGAGTGTGGCCACTGCAACAGGGATGATGACCGTATATACAATCCGATCTCACCGACAGTGTTGTAGCCCCCACTGGTATAGCAGTCAGGTCAGCACCAGTCTCTCCCCCGAACGATGTTGGCCATCTGTCGGTCCCTAGATGGACCTCGATTTGATGACGCACTGTTTGCGCCGTGACAACGGTAGGGGCCCTAGCGCCTCCAGCGGGGAGAGGAGTGACGGACTCATACCGTGAGCCTGTAACTCTGTATTTAGTTCTCCCATAAGCTGCTCGCCGTGTCTACGCATAGATGTGACTGGAGAGTATGTGCAAACGCTATTGGCCAACTTTTCGGACATGGATGACGGAGTCGAGACTTATCGGCACCATTTCAACTTGCATTTGACCATGCCTCAACCAAACAAATATCCGGGCCGGACCGGGCCGCCCGTCCACTCCCTTGCTCTTCGACCTCGCACACTGGTCAACTGGCGAGACTCTACATAGTTATCGTACAACGCTATCGACTGTCTAGAACTATACAGGTGCGCTACAACGCAGTAAACAGCAGTACCAAGAGCAATCAGGTGCACGGAGTAGTGGACACAACCGAGTCAGATATTAGGTAGCACAACATGGGCAGACGTACATATAGCAACGATTCAGCAGTCAGCAGTCAGCAGTCACCTCACACATCAAGCTAGAGAGGAATCGCACAAAACCAAAAGCAAGCTAATACCGGGGGTACACGTCCTCCTGGAATTTCGCAAACGGGTCCTGACCCGTGGCCGTCCCGGGGCCGTTCGCCGCCTGCGAGTTAAAGAACCCCGTCTCGCGCATGAGCGAGTTCCACTGCTCGCCCAGCTCCCCCGGCGCAAACGACGACGCGTCAAAGATGCCCGTCGACACTTCTGGCGACGCCGCAAAGAACAGGGACGGGTCCCCGATCGGCCCCGCCGGGTTCAACCCGTCCGGGAGCACGTTCAAAAAGTGCAAGGGGTCGACCGGCGGCGGCGGCGGCGCGAGGGCAGACGGCCCCGCTTGCGTCTGGGGCACGCTGACGCCGACCATCGAATGGCTATGAGAGGGCGGGGTGGAGAACATCGAAGACGGAGCGGTCTGCGCAGTGCCGAACATAGACGTGGCGGAATCACGATGCGGATGCGAGCCCGCCGTGCTCAAAGCTGGGGGAGCAGGATCGACGTCCATGACCGAAATGGACGCGTCCGCGGGGAAGAGCGAGAGGTACTCCATCAGCGACGGGTGGACGTTCGACATCTGCTCCTCCACGTTCTGCGGGAGCGGCAGCCCGTCGTCGCTCGGCGTCGACGCCGTCAGCGCCGGCGTCGCGGCCGACTGCGACTGGCTCGCGCCCCCGGGAGCCGGCGTCGACGCGGCGGACGTCGCCGGGGGCGAGAGCGGCACGGTCGTCGCACTGGCTTCGCGCGGCTTGGCGTAGATGCGCGTCTTCTTGCGCGAGAGGAACTTGTTGGTCACGACCCGGGTCTGGCCGCCAAAGATCGCGAGCTCGTCCTGGAAGTCGTCCTCGGGTCCTATGCGGAGCTGGATATCGAGCGAGGGCGCCATGTGGCGGTTTCGGTACTGGTTGAACGCGCGCAGGGCGCGTTCCTTGAGGTTGCGCAGGATTGGCTGGAAGAGAGAGGAAAACGTCATCAGCACGTCACCAAGTGGGGTCGCGCGTCGTCCCCCAGAGTTGCGAATTCGGAATGAAGATGGATGAGCGGGAAGTGGGTGATGGGGGGCGGGAGGCGGAGGTAGAACGCACCAGAGCTTGTTTGGCACGAGGGCTCAGCTGGGCCCCGCGCTCGAAGAAGTCCACTGCGAGGTCAAGGTCCGTGAGTGCGCTCGGCGCCATCGTCGCGTTTGGCGAGCGTGTGACGGTGCTGCCCAAGATAACCTGTATCACACGGACGAAGCACAGAAATCAGCACCCGCGCTGAACCTTCAGAGGCAGCTCGGTAAAGCAAAAAAGACGCTACGCACGGCGGCTGAGAACGCGTGTGTCCACATGGACCAGAAGCGACTGCATATTTCTGGGCTGTCGACGGTCGTGGGCCGTCAGTCAGCTCGTCGGAAAAACACGGCCAGCGTTCGAGCACTCGCACCTCCGATTCCAGTGATGAAGGAAGCTGCGGAGAAGAATGGAAGCGCATCGGTTGGCGGCCAGGAAAGAAGGCGCGTATGGGCTTGACAACGGGTTCGTCGGGTGGTCCAGGAGGGCCTGGGCGAAGAATGTCCGGTGGATATGGATCATAGCTAATGCATGGATGGCGGCTGCATGAGCCGAAGTAGAGTGACAGCCATATGAACGCAACACGCACTGATGCTCCGGAAATGAGATAAGAAGAATGACTTCAGGACAATCGATGGATTGCTGTAGTTTGCTTCCTCCGGTCGGAGGTACAGGCGGACATTGGGCAATGTTGTCTGCCTGATTCGGCGGTCAAACTCGAGAACTTGTGCATACGAAGGTGGCTTGGCGGCGAGCATTCCATCAATGACCATCGCGTAGACGTCTCGCGTGTAAGAGTGTTTGAAGGACCAGTCTAGATCGCACACGATCCAAGTGAGTCATGGATAACAGGTTGGTGAGCTGAGTGGTACGAACATCCGCGCAAGTCCGTTCCGTCATCGTCGGTTGTGGCCTCCTCATCGTCAGGAAGTTCGCAGTCAACGTGACTGAACGTCAGCGCTGGTGGTCTTCCGAGAGACATACACTGCGTCGCGTAAATAAAACCACGTGAATATTTATGGGATCAGGGACGCACATGCAGTGTCTCTACAATGAAGAGCTCCCAGAATAGGTTACGTCGACGTTGAACCTCCTTGTCACTGAGCTTCCATTGCGCACTGTCCCGGTCTAGAACAAGCGATCTCGTCAGTATCGAGCGACGACAACAGGAGAGATGACAGACGTAGGCCGACCTGTCATGCGACAGGGTCTTGAGTGATGCAGTTCTGACTGTGTGTGGGTATTCACTCACGCTTTGCGCCAGCTTTGCTGCAAGCGAGAAGATGCGCCATGCGCTCTCCAAAGAGTACCGAACCGTGCAGAGACTGTGATACTGTCCCATGAGAAGCGTCGCCTGTACAGTCTCGATCCCCGGCGAGTCAAAGACCGAACGCAGAGATAGTGCTGCCCTGCCTAAGCGATAGTAGAGCTCTGCCTCAGCGCTACACGGCTGCTGTGTCAAGTCCACCAGTGAGCCGAGCGCGAAGACAAAGAAGAGAACAGCGAGAAGATGTGGACATTTGCCGTCGTCCTCTCCGGCGTCCTTATGGTAGGTCTTTTTCGTCGGATCCTTCTTGCAGCTGTAGATAGGAACAAGGATGTCGTCTATGAGTTCGCCGCGTTTGATAGGCCGCGACCACCACGAAAGGTGTTCCATATACGTTTCGCACAGTGCCCAGGCGCGAGTCTGCGGCGGGAGTGCAGCCTCTAATCGTTCGATGATGGCGTCTGTTCCGTCTTCGACTATCGTGAGAGGGAAGGTTATCGCTAAGTCAGCAAGCTGGGGCTCCAAGGACGGGACGGCTTCGCCTTCGTCATCCATAGTTGCAGTCTGAGTCGCGTCTGAGTACATTGCCAGATATGAGACGAGGACAAGGGACTCGCCGATAGCATGGTCTGTGAGACACGATATGAATTAGCATATAGCCACACAAATCAGACTTATGCAATGAAACGGATACGAGTCGTGTATATGCGTGCCCTGCACATTCCACACGAGTTTTTATGTGGCTTGCGTGTTCGTCACCGCCATACTACACGCGCCGTGCAATGGGCGGGCCGACTGAGTGGTGTATTCATAGAAGAGAACTCACCTCCGATCCGGCCGAGCGTCCGAAGTACTTTGTCTCTCCATGTTCTCCGATCGTCAGAGTGCCGAGGGCATCAATACTGGTGGACACGAGATCACGGTGATGCTCATCATCGACCGTCCTCCTCACTTCCGGGCCAAACTTGATGGAAAGCAGCTCGTCGCGGAGCAGAGGATGTCGCTCATGCGAGATACCGGCCTGGAAGATAGCAAGCGCGTCTTCCAGCTGGCGGATGCGCTCGCTCATCTCGGAAATCTTCCGATGCAGCTGGTCCGTGTCCGCGAGGATGAACCTAGCGTGCCAAGCACGGTCTCCGTCAGCCCCCTTACTCGAGGTACACAACTCGCGGTACCGGTCGCGGCCACCGATCAAAACGAGATTGGCTTGGTCCCCGCGCCGGCGATTTCGATTAACGAGCAGGTGGTCTCACCTAGTGCCTTGTCCCGCAGACAAACTGCCTGGATCCGGAGCAGAGACAAGTGGCGGTACCGGACCGCGTGAGCAGAGCGATCTCGCACGCGCGATGGACACACATGGGTCCACAAGGAGAAGCACGCACCGTTGGGACAGATGGACGTGCATCCGCGGCGGACGCAGGACCCGCAGGGGATCTTCTTGTCGCATTTGAGCTTGAGCCTGTCGAGCACAATCAGTCGTCTGCCTGTAGCTCGCGTCGCGCGGGGTGCGCTCGAGCGGGGATGGCTTGACAGAGGCACGGGTGCCCGTGCCCACGGACTGAAGAAGTTGGTACGCACCGCCGACATTCGGCACACGATATCTCACCCCTCGCCCTCTTCAGCTCAATGTCGTCCTCCGCACTGGCCTTGCGCGAGGTCCGCCGTGGTTCCGCAGGCATAGTGGCGAGCCAGAGAGCAAGGCAACATGCAGTCCGAGAGCAAGTTCGAGGTGGGAGTCGAGCAGCGCAGGAGGGGGCCCTCGGCTGTGGGTGGCGAGTGTGTGCCGGTGAGCGCGTCGTCCACGGGCGTTTGCGGTACAATCGGAGTCCGGGAGAAGCAGCGACGGGGCGCTTTCGTCCTACTCTCTCCCTCGCCCATTGGCCGACCCCTCCGCGCGTGCTAGCAGCTTGGTCACCTCGACGTCAATCCTCGGCCACGTGTCGCCTCCTGTATGGACCACACGGACGCGTCCGAGTCATCCTCAAGGTTCGCTCCCACCACGACCCAGGATCCATGATACCGCGCAGGTGAGTCTCGTCCGACCCCGCCCGACCGCCCCAGCGCGATAGCACGGCGCGCGTCTTGCATCTCATTGTCAAGCGCACCGAGGGCGACAAGGCGGCCAGGGCCAGTGGCGGCGCTGTCGCCATCTGGAACTCGAAGACAGGGACGGGTGGCGGTGGGCACAACGCTGCTACAGGCTCCGGAGAACACAGCGTACGTACACCGTTTTCCCGAGGACGGCGCGTATCTCACCATCGGCGATTGGAATATCGAGACTTGACGTAGACCCGTCAAGGGCCCGTCGGGCGTCGACCATCGTCGGACTTACGGCGCCCCAGCCACCAATATCAGATTCGCAGCCTATCGCGCACACAATGGCCCACAACGAGCGCGCCCCTCCGCCACATCCTTCGAGCGGCACCTATTCAGGAGGGCTTTGCGATGCCCGCTGGAAGACGTCCTACAGTACAGTACGGCGAAGTCATGTAATCAGCAACGCCTCATATACACGCGTGCAGCGTTCACACTACTTAATGATACATATACAAAACCAGCCGAGACACGGGGGAGCTGAGGGTCTGACGTGTAGCGCTGTCTGCGCCAGGGGTGACAACTACCGAGACACAACGAGAGGACACGGATGCGGCGGGACACGGGACACGGGACACGAGGATGAGGTGGGGAGCACGGTACAGAGCGACAACGACAAGAGTGAGAGATGGGGGCGGCAAGAGTGGCAGAGAGAGGAGAGGAGAGAGGAGGGGACTAGCGAGAAAGCGAGCATCGACAAATGACAATGGTACCAAGCGCGAACGAACAAATACAGGCGCAAGACGAAGCCGGGGGCTATGGTCCAAGTCTGACTCTTGGGAATTCTATATAGCGGGGATAGCGCGTAGATCATATGTTACTGTGGGGGACGGGGGACGACGAGAGCGGGAGCGGGCGGGAGTAAGAAAGGGTCGGGACGGATGGGACAGAGGTAAGCAGCAGGCAGGAGCGAGCGGGAGTGAAGGAGGACAAAGTGAACAGCGAACAGTGAAAGCGATCGCGAACTCGACGCACTTGCACAGCATAAACCGAACGACGAACTCACAACGCCTACAAGAACCCGTTCTCATGCATGAACGATGTCCATCGCTCGTCCAGCCTCCCATGGCGCGACGCCAGCCCCAAATTCACCAGCTCCGGCGGCGGCGCATAATGTTGCTGCTGCTGCTGCTGCGGATACCCCGCGTTCGCATACCGCTGGAGCATGTCCGCATTCGCATACGGTGGCGCGCCCTGCCCGCCGCCATACTGCTGGTGCTGGTGTTGGTGCTGCGTGTGTGAATGCGAGTGTGAGTGTGAGTGCGGGTGAGCGTGCTGAGGATGCGCGTGCGTCGGCGAGATCTGCGACCCGTACGGCGCAGCCGGCGGGGTCAAATTCGTCGGCGAGTGCTGCTGCTGCCCCGCCCACTGGTAGTTGGACGGGCCCGCCTGCGGGGGTGGCTGCTGCTGCTGGGAGAAGCTCAACCGGTACGGATGCTGAGCCGAGTGAGAGTGCGAGTGCGAGTGCATCGAGGGATGCGCAGGCTGCGGCGGCGCTTGGGTGGGGAACGGCAGGGGCGAGGGCGTGTGCGCGTTCGGTGTCGTCGACGCAGACCCCGACGCTTGTGCGTGCACCGGCCACGCCTCCGTCAGCGGCACGCCGTTCGAGCCTGGGATCGGCGCGATCGGGATCGTCGTCGGAGGCGTGATGAGCGGCATGCTCTCCCCGTGCTGGGGGATCGGCTGCGCGGGGTGGTGGACGGGAGTAGGAGACGGCCGCTTCGAGGCGACGACGGTGGTCCTCCCAGCGAAGATGTCCAGCTCGTCCTCGTCGTTCTCCGTCTTCATGGTCCACAGCGCCCCCTCGTAGATCGTGCTCCCCGTCGGGTCGGATTGCGCAGCGGCGAACGAGCAATGCGCCTTCTCGCGCAATCGAAGCAGGATAGGCTGTGGGTGGTTTGGTGCCAGGGCGGCGTCGCCGTGAGCGATCATCGCATAAAGGGTGAGGCGGCACTGAAGGATGTACGTACCAGCGCCTTCGCGGCCCGCCGACTGTGCTTCGACGCCTGTGTGAACAGCTCGTAAGCCTGGTCCAGCTGTGCCAAAGCTTGCGGTGCCATTGCCGATCGTGGACCGCGGGTAACCACGGTCGCAAACACCACCTGCGCAGCCACGTTCCCGGTCAGGCTAATCCGATGACGAACGCGGTTCTGGCACTCACCGCGGATGAGAACGCGAAAGTCCAGATCACCCAGAAGCGGGCACACATCTCAGGGAAGAGCTTGAACTGGTCCCGTATAACCTTGAGGATCGTGCTGGACGAACGATACGCCGCGAGGAATGAATGCGCGTAGGCGCTCCGTAGCGGATTCCGCGGGCAGTCGATGATAGATTGCGCGAAGAAGCTGCGGTGCAAGAATAGGAGGACTTACGACACCCTTCCTCAGCATGCCGTCCTATCAGGGTTGGCAGAGCGAACCGGTACTCACTGACTTCCCGCGAATGGGATAACACAAAGCGGATCATGCTCTCTTGTAGCGGTGGCGGTTCGCTGTCTGGCGGGGTTTCCAAATCCTCCTGGAAGGCGGCAGCGTCCGCAGGGATGGGAAACTCTCGAACCTTCCGGTCGAGCTCCATGATGGTCTCGTACGTGGGCGCTTCTGCGGTTAAGGTCTTCGATGCCACCTCCGCCACGCATGTCAGCGCGAACCTGAATCCCCACGTCTCGACTGTGCGCCACGTTCACAAGTCAATCGGGAGCGTCAGTATATGCGGACGCGGATAGACGTAATAGAGCTCACAGGCTGCTTCGGGTTCCTCGCCTTCTTCCTCGTCCAGCGGGGCTGCAGGCGTCGGGAACTTGCAGTCGATGTAATCGCGTTGAATGACAGGTGGGCGACCGGTCATGAGGCTCTGTTGTTCCCCGTCAGCGGCGGTCTATCAGATTACAGGCAAGGCAAGGCAATTGACCTGCCACGCATCGGCGACAAAGAGATCCCAGAAGGTGACCCTGCGCCGCTCAACAATCTCTTGCGTGAACCCAAACCTTGCGCTATCTCGGTCTGTTGATATCATACGTCAGACCGTGAACTCGACCAACTGCAGGACATGCCGACTTACGCAAGCCGATCTGTCAGATGGTCAGACGAGTGGTCAGCGGCCGATTCCGGGACAGTCGCAATCGCGCACATACCGTGTGAGAGAGCTGTCCGGCAAGGGTGACAAGAGCCCACGAGAACTCCATGTTGCTGTCCTGCCCGCCCAGCTCGTTCCCTACCATGGCCACGTATATGCTATGGAGATGTAATGCTTGGATGGTCACGAGGGTCGGGTTCGCGAGGACCGACCGGAGACCCAGGGCCGCCTGGGCAAGCTGACAATAGTGGTCCGCTTCCGAGTTGTAAGGCTGTTGTTTCAGATCCACGAGCGCTCCGATAGCGAAGCAAAGCAACAAGAGGGCCAAATCATGCGGACTGCTGTAGTCGCCACTTGGAAGTGGCGTGTCCTCGCCCGACGCTTGCTTGTAGAAATGTGGGATCATCTCGTCGAACAGCTGCTTTCGTGGTACGCTGCGGAAGAGCCAAGCTGCATGGGTGACATATGACTCAGCCAACTCGCAGGCGCGCTGGTAAGGCGGCAAATGGCTCTCGATCAACTCGTAAACTTGATGCGGCGAGCCCATCGGCGTGAAGGGGAAAGAATTTGAAAAGCGGGTGATCTCGCCAGGAAGCGGGGGTGTCTTGGAATCTCGCAAGGACTCGGGAGACCGGCTACCATTGCTTGGGGACGACGGGCCATCGCCATCCGACTGGAGAGAAACCAGTGAGGACGCAACCATACGGCCATGCATGAACAACATACGAATAGCAGATACTAGACGGGGGCGGAGAGTGTTAGTTGCAATTGGTGGAATCGGAGCAAAATCGTACATACTTCAGTTCCGCCGGTGGGGCCGAAGAACCTCGAGATACCACGGTCGGAGACGGAAAGCATGCCGAATGCAGAGACGACATCCCCTGATGTCTGCTCCATGGGGAACGTGTCGTCCTCATCTTCGTCGTAACTCACTGTTCTGGAACCGCCTTCGGAGAGCAAGGGGTGAGGGTCGTTGGAGCACTTGGCCTGCATGATGGCGAGAGCATCCTCAAGCTGGTGTATGCGCTCGCTCATCTTGGCTATTCGACGATGGAGATGCTCGGTTGCAGCGAGAACGAAGCTTTGTGATCGAACATAGATTGAGGAAGGCGGGGAAGGCGAAGAGACAGCATAGAAGACGTACCGAGTGCCCTGACCGGTCGCGAGACTCCCTGCAATCGAGTCAGCGTGCCGCCAAGTAAGCCGCGAACGAAACGCTCACGAACCATTCGGGCATAGTGCAGCACACCCTCGGCGCTGTGCAGAGAGCGATTTTGAATATGGGAAGGCGCATGGAGAAGGGAGGGCGTACCTGGCATGACTGGCAGGGAATGGTCTTGTCACAACGTATCTGGAGTGAAGTGAGCACGACTGGAGGCGGAGAAGGAAGAGAGAGGAGTGAATGGACCTTTAGCCTGTTAAGAAAGCGGGAATGAGGACGAAGCGGAGGGAAAGAAGGAGGGATGCGGTGATCGCACCTGCGGCACTCTGCGCACGAGATTTCACCCCTGCTCCGCTTGAGTTCAATTTCGCGGGCATGGCTGCTGTCGTATTTGACGTCCTCGGAGTCTCTTCTGAGATTGTTCCTGCGTCTGGCGGCGGCAGCGGCAGAGGCGGCCTTGGAGGTGTCTGCAGGCATGAGAGAGGGAGAGGATGGAGGCACAGCAGGGAAGGTGGCTCGAGCGGGAGGAGGGTCTATACGCGGCTGCGGAGGATAATTGGTTTTGGGCGAGGGATGAGCACGATCAGGCAGTCCCGGCGGGATGGGAATGCGGAATAAGATACGCGGGCCCTGGTTAGTGGCAAGCCTCGCCAGTCCGAGTCCGAGTCCGAGTCCGCTGACGACAGCAGCGACGCCTGATCGACCCCGGCTCCTTTATATCCAATCACCGCACGCCCGCCCTGTTCCCTCGGCCCCGCGCCCCCGGCTAACGCCCGCCCCCGCTGGCGCCCGCCTCCAGGCTCGTCCCCGCACATACGCACCAGGGCCCGCACCGCGCGCAGCAGCATCCGCGCAGAGGCAGAGGAGGCAGCGCGCGACCGACGTGCTTCGCTGGCAGCGCGCCCCGTCGTGTTCTCCCACAGGCAGCAGCGCGCCTTCTGATCTGAGTGCAGCCGCTCCCGTTCGGGCTGTTCCCGTGTGTACACGGGTGCCCAATGCGGCATGTCCAATGCAAATCACGCCTCGCGCTCCCGCTAATGCTGCTCACCGTGGGCGAGCTCTGTCCTGTTCTGTCATCGAGCGCGCATGCCACCGTCGTTCCGACTCGCTCGACATCCCGGTCTCGCTGCAACGCGCCCCGTGGCTAGCGACGACGACTGCAGACGGCGACGAACATGCTGCGCAACGAGCGTTGGCTCTTGCGCAGTCGGTCCGGATTCGAGACCACGATTCCTCTCAAGATCTCTTGACTTTCCATCAAGCGCCCACCTGCATTTCTGATCTCGATCGAGTTCTCGCCCGCCGGTTCCGTCACCATCACCGCCCCCCGATCCAAAGGTACGCAGCTAGACTCAAGCTTGCTCCTGTCCTCTCGCATCCCGCAGCACGGAAATTACTTCCCCAACTTACAACCACATCGTGCATGAACCCCTCTCGTCCCTGCGCAGTATCCTCCGGAAGATACTGCCACGAACGGCAACAGCATGGTCAGCTTAGCCGGTACACACGGTCTCCACTCTTCGCGATGGTCCCCCGGACGTTCGATCGGACGTCGGACCCGTACGCGATCCCCTATGTGCTCTGGTATGCTCCCAAGTCAGAGTTGAAGGTGTCCTGAACGCTACCAGATCTCCGCAGCTTCAACCCTCGCAGACCCTCACACATTCGATCAACCCTGCATCACATAGCCCGGACCCTCTCTGATGAAGCGACTTCGGTTGACGTCTCCGAGCTGTAGTGGTGGGTAAACAGCTCTTCTTCTCGAGGACACATGCTTTGGTCATCACCCGCTCGCATATGTCACCAAAACCCTCCGATGAGAACAAAACATACGTCCCCATCGCCTAGGCGGGCGCCGCGCGTCATTTTTGCCTCTATTCATCGGCTGCAGCATGTGGGAGACCTTGGGCCTATAGTCAATCTGATAACCAAGAATCAGCGTGGCGGCCCGGAGGGCCAACTCGCAACTTGAAGAAGAGCAGCCACCCACCCCACTTCCAGACGCGAATGCTCAAAAGGTAAGACATTCGAGGGTAAACTATATTGCCGCCCCAGCCTGGTGTACCCAACTATTGCCGGTCGTGCGAGGCATCATGACGCGTGATGGCAGACGTGTATCGTACGTGTCTTTGCTCGTAACATACTAGTCGTTAGCACTCTTCGCTGATTTTTCTCCGGTCAGAGTCTATGCAATAAAGCTGGGAAGCTTTGGAACCATTCAGCGGCAGATCGTCGCGTATCCCAATATTGTGAAGGTTCGTGCCGTCACCACCCACGCCACGAGGCTTGGATTCCTTCGACTCGACACGAAGCTTCTCGCCACCCACTCGCTTGCCTACTTGTGCCGTCTCGCCAGTCAGGCTCGCGGGATCGGAACAACCCGGCTGAAACCACCGAGTCGACTTCACTTCGCGCTGAACGCCCACCCAAGGTCCGACGTTACAGTTCAACCGCGAATATATTTTGAATGCGTTGTGTGTTGGCCGTCCAAACGTACGTACGCTCACCATGGTGGCGACCGGCTTGCCCCGACCTTACCAAACAATACGAAACGCCTAGCGACCTACTCTGCGATGCCATGACATTAGTTGCACCGGGGCTTTAGCTCCGAGGGTCGTTACGGCAGGTCCTATGTATGTATGCCGTGACCTGCCCGTCGACGACTCGTCAAACTTCTCCGGTGCACAATCAGCCTGTTCGCACCAACTTCGCCCGCCCTGCGCAGCAACTTGGAGCCTCCAGACAGCCTGCACGTCTCACGTCGGCCCGGTCGTCTCCAGAACCTGGCGTCAAGGTTACATGCAAGTTGGTAACAAGGCCCCCCATCACATTAACGTGCACTCTATGTTACTGTAGATAGTAGAATCTCGTAGAACCCCCATGCGTTCATGCCATGCTGACCGACCTGGAGACGCGTCGCTATGCCACCAGGGCCATTCACGAGCTCTCCCGATCCATCTGGCCATGGCCATTATGTATTATATTACCAGACTGCTCGCTCGCAACTCCGGACTCCGAACGGCTGCGCGTTGCCACCAAGGTCCTAGGTACTCACCTCGCCGCCTCGCTGCGCATCGACCTCTCCTCCTGTGACTGTACTAGTATGTACATGGATTAATCATGCCCATGCCGTACCCACTCTTCTGCGTATCGCATCCCGCAGGCCTTTCTTTGTAAGGCCTGTATGCTTCGACATTCATTCACTAGCACCTTGCGAGCTGCGACGGGATGGCGGGTGGGGCGGCGGAATCCGTTGCGGTGGGCCGTCGGGAGATCGCGCATCAATCTGGATCCTGGAACTACTGTTTAAGCAAATTCTTAGATGAGATCGCACCTGCTATGACACAGAACTCGGAGCACAGGCATGAAAAGTGTCTAGTACCATGCAGGCGCGCAGATTCGACTGTCGTAGTACAGAGGAGCATATATCCTGCCACGGCTCCTTCATGCTTCAAGTTTAATTGGTTGCTACCACCAATGTGCTGTCGTGGATTGATGGAACATGGAACGCATCAGAGGTGCGGATAATCCTCGGAATTCACTCTTCCAAGCAATGCGGAAGTACTTTTCAGGCAAGTTTTACCCATTGACCCAACTCGCTAACTGCGGGACTGGACTCTCCGTGGACGACACTGGACGTGCTGATTATCCTGAGTTTCGCAGCTCTTTGAAGACATGCATTCATTGCTGACGTATCTCAAGGTGCGTTACAGCAACACTTACTTGATGTTCACCCAGCAATCCAATTCAAGTAACGCTCTTGCCACAGGCTCTCACACGACTCACGACGTTACCGCCACCCCGGTGGCAGGGGACCACGATAAGACTTGAGTATTGACGGCATCGCCGCCACACCAACTCTGTACAACCTGACTGACAGATGTGGATCCATCCAGCTCCTCTCGTAAGTCTGTAACCCAGCACAATCGCCGCAGCGCGCGCAGGCTAAACCAGATTCGGACATTCCTAAACCTGCTAGGCTGGCCACTGCCTGTCACTCAGCCACCTTCGAGCCGCCTGGTGGCTAGCCTGGTCGTACGCAGTGGTGAGTGTGGACACGGAGAACGTTGTGCGGGTCCGGCCCGTGTGCCCAGCTAGACCCCGGCGCGCAAGTGGGTTTAGGTTCTAAGTACATACAGCTCAAACGCTGTGCACATCGGACACAGATTCCCCCCCAGCTCCTCAGGCCTCAAGGCCGACTCTCAAGACTCCGGCAGCCCGACCCTACATAGCATGACACAAGCACTCACTTGACGTAGTGCCGCCACTGCCGCGTGTACGCATCAATGCAAACTTCATTCCGTCTGCTCGATCTCGTCCCCATCTTCTCAGGTCTGCACACCCCAACTTGCCTCAGACGTGTCGACCACGCGATCCCAGTTCTACACGTATCATACACCACGCCATCTATACATGAGCCTGGAGCTTCGGAGCGTCAAGGTTAGCTCAGGGTGGATCTCCAACACGTGCATCATGACACCATGACACGGGGTGCCACTCCCGACCCCCCGTTCGTCAATTTCGGACGTGTGATGATCACGTCGACGTCCGAGTCCACGCAGCACATCTGTGGATGGAAGAGGAACACCAGGTCCCTCGCGATCATATTGTAATTCTGCGCCACACCCCATATACGTCACCGTGAACTACCACCACCCAGACAAGAGGAACGAGAAGAGCACTACGTAGAGTACAGTACAGCGAGCAGCAAGCAGCAAGCAGCGAGGGCGCGATGATCGAAGAGGCGGAGAGACAGCACATACACACGGAGCGGTATAAAATCTAGGGTACATACATACGGGGACCATGGTGGGAGGGAGACGAGACGTATTGGAGCGGGAGTTGAGATTGGGGACGGGAACGGGAACAGGATGGCATGACAGTGGTTGGGCCCAAAAACACTCGTGAACATAACTGCGTGATGCGCGAATAGATAGCTGTGGTGGATGAGGTGGGACGTGGGGGACGGGTTGGGGGTTGGGGGTTGGGGATCGAGATCCGAGACTATCCTGTGTCCAATGTATGCATGTAATCGGCATCGTGCGCAATCTGCAAACCAAATGGGCCCTCTCCGTCTACCTCCTCTTCCTGATGGATGGATTTCGTTCGAGCGGAGGCACAAGCCCCATGCGGCGTGCGCCGACCCCGCACATCCGACGCGCAGCGCGAACAGTGTACGTCCCGACGGTTCCGGTCGCTGGCGCACCGATGTGCAGGCATATGTTTCATGCCGGTCTTCGGAGAAACAGCGTCGGCAGTCACGTCGAGTAGAACCCTGAGTCGCTCACGCACTCGGCGGGGTTAGACGGCGTCTCGAGGCGTACGGCATCTGAATGGCGCGATATGACGGGCGGTGGGAGAGGAGAAACGCGGGGCACGGTCAGCGAATGCGCGCAGCACAGCAACAGGGATATGAAATGGAAAATAGAAGGAGGGAAGGTTGGGCGTTATCTGGGAGTAACTGGCACTAGTGGCTGTGGACAGAGATGAGTACGTACTGAAGAAACTGTGGGCGAGCGCCTCGGCTGCAGTGAGCCGGTCGTGGTGGTTGTAGCGCAGCAACTTATCGAGAAGGTCGATGCCGTCCTGGTTGACGTTCAATTTGTTATCTTGTGTCACGAACCGGCTCCACGCCTGCTTGGGATAGCTGTGTGCATTCGGAATGACGGTGACGGCGACATCAGAGGACTGTCATTTGTGGCAAGGATCCGAGTAAGGCCTACCTCTGCAGCAGCTCATCATTGTATGTCTGCAGATACAGTCGGTAGGCGGTGAGGTACCGCTCGAAGTCGTCCGTCCCAAGCACCTTGACGATCTTGAGCAGCTGATCCTCATTGTCCTTTCCACGGAAGAAGTGTTCTCGGCGGAAGATCTATGTAGTGCGTGCGCAGCACGTTAGTATCGGCGGCGAACGAGATGGTGCGGCTGCATGGCAACGCACCATTGCTGCAAGAATGCAGCCGACGCTCCATATGTCCAGGCTGTAGTCGTAATGCTTGTAGCCTACCAGTAGCTCCGGCCCTTTGTAGTACCGTGATGCGACTCGTATATGAAGCTCCGTTCCTGGGTGGTAGAACTCGGCTAAGCCCCAGTCTATCAGGCGCAACTGCATTGTAATTATGAGCGGTTGGTTACCGACGTCCGCAAGCGAATAGCATACCTTGCGACGGGCGCGATCAAACATAATGTTCCCAGGTTTCACATCCCTGTGTATGATCCCGCGCGAATGAACAAAGTCAAGGGCCTAGCGGGCGACGATGCATTTGTCTTGGATCTCGGAAGGGTGTCTCACGGAAATGAAGGTGGCGCTCACCCGAAGCAATTGAAAGAGGTAGAACTTGATGTCCATCTCCGTCAGCGTGCTGAAGAGGTCCTTCCAGTCCGTGTTCTCCACATACTCCATGACCAGGCTGTTCGACCGCGACGGCGGATCGTGCACGATGTCCATGAGACGGATGACGTTCGGCCCACCGGCCAGATTGCGCAGGATCTTGACTTCCCGCTTGATCTTCTTCTTTGCGACCGGCTTCAGGACCTTGATCACGCACGACTCTTCGTTGAACGAGTCGATCCCCTCGAAGACCTGGCAGCGGCACGACGGTCTCCATCCCGACCCCTTTCATCTGCACGCGGAACGAGGGCGACTCACCTCCGAGTACCTTCCCCCGCCTATCCGCCTCACGATCTCATACCGGTCAGGGACGTTCCAATCTACAGTCAAGTTCTCTGTCCCGCCACCGCGCGTGAGCCACGAGGGACGCCAGAAGCAGGAAGCGTGTGCCACTCACCATAGTCGTACCACGACGGCCCCAGCCTGGCGTTGACATCGACATACACTCGCGCCATGATCGTAAGAGGAGAGAGACAGATCTCGAGCAGAAAGACGTGGATGACAAAAAGCAGAGAGAGAGAGACCACAGCCGCCGCCCCTCAGCACGCGGGCATCGTGGTGGGCCGCAAGATCGACGCCTGGCTCATTGAGTCCAGCCTTGCGCCGACACTGCCGCCGCGCGGGCGTCTGCGAGGGCCGCCTCCTGGGCGCCTCGGGGGCATCCGTCCGAGCAGTCTCCGAGCTGGCCGGAGGTCCGGAGGCGCCCATTAATGAGAGTGACGGTAACTGAGTCACGGCGCTCGATCTGGCCCCAATCAAGTGGCGCAGGCGGGGCATGTTGCGACTTCGCCCATTTCTCTCCTTCTGCCGTGAGTGTTCCTCCGAATCCTCCCAGGTCTTGTCGCAGCGTCCGCCGACGGACTCCGCGAGTGCGTCTCGCATCCATCCCGGCTTTTCCTGGGGGCTCGCGGGCCCAGTATACGCCCGCCGAGATATATCCTCCAAGCCGGCGGTAGTGGGCAGCAGATCCCGCCAGTGCGCTGGTGCCAATCAGCCTTGACGAGATATCGATCTGCGCGATGGGGGCGAACCGGAGACTGCCGAACCCACTCAATAAACACCCCCGTGCGGGTGTGGGCGGCGAGTGATCCCCATTATCGCCACGCACGCTTCTGCCTCCTCGCACCCGTGCATCCTCCTCCATGCAGCGCAGCATCGCTTACGCCTCGCCAGGCCTGCTACTCACGACGCGCGACCGGCTCCTCTGACTCTCACCACCACTGTCATGGCGCCTTATTTCGAGACAGCGAAGGTACGAAGAACGCCTCTCAATCGCCGCATTCCGCCAAAGACATACTGCTCCGAGTCCTCCACGCCGGCCTCTGTAGCCTGCGTGGCGCTCGAGCGTGCAACCCCCGTTCCTTGTGCTCACGCTCCCTTCCAGTCATTCGCCGACGTACCAATCACCGACGACGGGGTCGACACCGCCACTTTCCTTCTCGCTTCGACGGACTTTGTGAACATGTTTGGTGAGACGCATGTCTTCCCACAACAGAACTCTCGGGGCCCCCGCTGACACGGTTACGTGTGCCCGGAACGCCCAGACCTGCTGGGAGGCGGCGTCTTCGGATTTGTACAGAACGATCTGCGAGCGAACATAGCCGTATGTTTCTGCGGAATTGCCACGTCGCCTTCCTTGACCGACGGCCGCTTCCAGGGTGTCCGCCAACGTTTCGAAGCCGCGCGAGCCGATTCACCCACTCTTGAGAAGCTCGTCGCGAGTGAATGCAAGGGCAGGGAACGACACGGGACGGCCTGTCTGGTGCGCCTCCTCCGGTGAGTGTCCTCCAATGTCGTAACGGTGTCGCACCAATGTCAAGCCGGCGTCCACCGCGGCTCCCCTGCCCATACGCTGCCCGAACGCAAAGCGGGCTGCTGTTCACGTGCGAAGCGCTGCGTGTGAGTGACCCTTCCGGTCGACGTGCCCTTCCATATCGCGGCAGGGCACGCGCGCTGCGACCGCCACGCTGACCCGGCCGCGCACGCATCGACATCCCGCATCCCATCTATTTCCGGGGGCTGGCACCACCACACCACATACAGAACATGCAACAAGATCGAAACGCAGAGCTGCACGCGTGCTTCAAGCGCTCGTACGACGCGATCCTCAAGCACCACCACTCGTTCGTCGTCCGCTCGGTCGTCTCCGTACGTGCTCAGCTTCCCTCGCCCGCTAGCTGCCCGCGATGACGCCATGCAATTGATGCTTAAACGGTGGCGGAACCGGAACATTCTTCCTCTGCGCGGGACGCGTCGCTTCCACACGCGCGGTGCCCCTGCACAGGTTGCGATCAGGGCCGTCCCGCACCGGCAGGAGTTCTACGCGCGCCTGACGCAGGGCGGGTCGCACGAGCGGTTCGACCATGAACTGGCCAAGTGGCTGGCGGGACTGGGAGGGATCGTGGACCGCCTAAAGGCCTTCCTGGCGGAGGGGGCTTACAGAACGGTATAGGACGCGGCGCGGGTCTGGGACGAGGAGATATCTATCTGTCAGGCGTCGAATGTGTTCTTATCGGCCAAAGGCGGCAGTTGGCCATAAACCTGCGAAGGTTCTATTCGGAGCCATGTGTCGGGACGTGGAAATGGGCGGGAGCGTCTTCTGTCCATCGGATATAATTCATGATGCCGCGATGGGACGGGCTGTCAGTTCGGTCGCCAGGCGCGCTGAGCGCGGTGAGGAAGAGGCTAACGGACAGCGCTGGGCCCTGGCAGCGGCATTCAATGATGCTGCTGATGGGCTGATCACTCGCAACGGTGCAGGCGTGGATATTGGCTCAGGCTGGAACAGCACGCGGAACGTGCCTCAGCGCTGAGATGGACGTGTCGCAGATAGTGTGGGCCGAATAGAGTTAGCGTTTCAAGACAAGTGGGAACACGAGACCGGCCGTGCGTTCTCGCACAGAAGCCCCCGGATGGATGGAACGTTCGGTTTCGCAGCAACTGGCGTTAGGGCCCACGGCGCACGCCGCAGCGCAGAGACCAGGGAGCCAGGCTGGCCGCTCGGGGCGTGCCAGGACGGTGCGACGCATGGGCAGAACGCGGGCAGCGCGGTGCTCGCTGCCAGGTCGCTGGGCGTAAGGGGACGCAGACGAAGCAGGCGAAGACGGCTGGTGGAAACAGCAGGCAGTAGGGGGCAGTTGGGAGGCCGTTGTGGGCGCAGCGGGGGCTGGCGGGCTGGTGGAAGCGGGGGCGACGGCCGAGTCGCGGGAGTGGGATTGCCATGATGGAGGCCCGCCCTGGGAGTCGAGAGGGCGAAGCGAAGTCACACGTCTGCGGAAACGGGCAGTGCAGACAAGAAGACCGGGGCGTTGCTGGAAGAAGCGGGCCCGAACGAGTATGTGTCGCCCGTGGGAGGAGAGGGGCCATGTCGCGCTGTCCTGGAAGAGTCCTGGAAGACGGCTGGAAGAGGGCCACGCTGCACCGTGAGCCTGTCGGCGGACGGAGGGCCCCGCCAGGACGGGCAACGAAGCTCGCAACGGGGCGCCTGCCCTCTTTTCCAAACACAACATACAATGTGACCATCTCCAGCCCACACAACATCCCCCCGCGTCTCTGCCTCTTCGCACCAGACGCCGATCAAAGTTTGTCCCAGATAGATGGCGCAGACCGCGCACGCAGACGCAGCCCGGCGTGCGCGCACTGCGTCCATTGGCGTCGGAGGCCAGCAGCGGCGGCACGCTCCTGCAGCTGCCGCCACTTGGCGAGTGAACGCAGCGCCTCGGCTAGCGCGGGCGGCTGGGGCGGGAGGCGCACGTCGTCCATGGTCTCAAATCAGGAGCTCCTCGCCCGATCAGGATGTCCGGCCTCCTCTTTTGGCCAGATTTCAATATCGCGCCTGGGAATGTTTTATGTATGTTTTCGATGGAATTTCTGAATTCAATGTTTTCGCTTCTTCCCTCTCCATCTTTATATCGCCCCCACTCGCTTCCACGTCAATCCCCCTCTCCCCCCTCGCCCTGCCCCGCCAGCCCCCGCGCTGTCCCCGACGTCCCCCGTGTCCTCCTCCACGTCCCGCGCGGTGACCCCCGATGGAGGTCGAGTGAGTCTCCCACCGCCCCATCCCTGCTCACCCCTCTCCTGACGCGCCCTGCCCGCGCAGGACGCAGAAGAGCGCGTCCATCGCGTCCCTCATGGCATCATCTCCCAGGTCCGTTGCGCTTTTAATTTTCGCAGGCTGCGATCGCATCGCGCTCAATTAGATCGGCTAGCGTACCGCAGAAGCGGAAGGAGCCACACCCGAGCTCCCCCGCCCGCCCCAAGGAACCCGAGCGCGCCAACTCAAAGTCCGAGACTGACGGCACCGCCCACAGCACGTCCCCCACCGACGAGTACGCCAGCGGCCGCATCGTCTGCGAGACCTGCAACGAGAGCATCTCCATCAAGGACGAGTCCACCGGCGCCTTCACCGTCAAGCACTGGGAGGCCCACCGGACCTCATGGTATGCCCTCGCGACTCCTCCGCCATCGAGCACGCCGCATCGACTGACCCCCGGTCCAGCCAGAACGCGTCCCAGAGCACGACCGAGGTCCCGGCGGACACGCCGAGCGCCCAACCCGAGCCGCAACCCCAGGCCAAGCGACGTCGGGCTAAGCGCACAGAAGAGGAGCGCATCGACTACCTCCGGTCCGACCCCTACGTCGCGAAATTCGAGGCCTATCGCGTCCTTTGCGCCTCCTGCGACAAGTGGATCCGCCTCCGCCCGAACTCGACGTACTGCTCCATCCCCTGGGACGCCCACCGCAAGAGCTGTTTGGCTAAACGGGTGTAAGTGCCCTCGCCGCCGCTCGCATGCCTCCCGCCGATCTCCTGAGCTCTCCGTGCGTTTACGCAGCGCCAAGGCTCACCCCGTCGACGACCGCAGCGCGGCGTTCGCGTCGGACCCGCAGGTGAAGCGGTTCGACAACTCACGCGTCCAGTGCCGCACCTGCGAGCAGTGGATACCGATACTCACCAGCGACAGCCGTGCAGCGATCAAAGCGTGGAAGCAGCACCGCGACTCTTGTCAACCGCAGGCGACGGCCAGTCCCACCTCATCCACATCGAGGTAAGTCGCGATGCAGCCCTGGGCTGCGCAAACCCTCACCTCGAACCTTAGATTCAGCATCGCGAACGTCCCGCCGCCGTCGAAGCACCTCCTTGCCTTGGCATCATCGTCGTCCCTTCCGCCGCCGCCGACGCCAACCTCGTCACGCATGGCGCCCCAGTCTGTGTCTGCTAGCCAACCCACGGCGTCTCACTCTTCGTCGTCGGCGTCCAGCCCCTTCACGACGACGACGACGACCTTCAAGGACTACAACCCGAATAACTTCCCAGCCATGCAAGAATCGCGCCGACGGAATGCCGACCAGCGCGCTGCGGCGCTGCGTGCGGACCCATACCTCGGCGAGGTTGAGCCGAGTCGTGTGTTCTGCAAGCTGTGCCACAAGTGGGTCCAGCTGCGCCAGGACAGCACGTTCTGCGCGTACCCGTGGATGCAGCATCGGGCCAAATGTCTCAAAAAGCAGTGCGTCCGATTTTCCCCATCCTCATGCGTGACCGTGCCGCTCACACACACGATGGCGTCCCCCGCCCCCGCCTCCGCCAGCCAAAAAATCTCTGACCGGGAGGCGGAGATCGCGGAGCTCCGCGCGACACGGGACGCGGCGCTCGAGGGCGAGCTGGACGTGTCGGACTCGAGCGAGACGCCTGGTGCCGACGAAGAGGACGAAGAAGAAGGGGACGGTGCGGACCGCGAGCGGCGGAAGGCGGAGCGGCGTCGTGCGAAGGCGATGGCCAAGGCTGAGGCTGCCGCCGCCCGCTTACGGCAGCTCGAGGAGCCACGGGCCGGGCGTGCAGGATCGGCAGGATCTAGCGAGGACGATGACGCGGTGTGGGACGCGATGGACGTCGACAGAGCCGTCGTCCCGGCGAGGCTGGCGAATTTGGACGTCCCTGCGGGAAGGTGCGTGTGGACGTGGACCCGGCCGGCTTGTGGGGCGCGGAGAGTTGAACCACGCACGCGACTGACTGACACCTTTCCCCCTTTTTACCCCTTGTGTGTTTTTGCGGACAGGATGGAGTTCGTGTCGCGCTCGATACGGCACCTGTTCAGGATCACGTACGCGCGCTCGGACGAGCTGACCATCGCCGCGCTCGTCACGTACCTGAACGCGGCGATGCCGCCGGACAAGCACGAGGACTTTGACACGGCCGAGGTTACGAAGACGATGACGGCGCTGCACGAGCGCGGCGCGTTCGTGTTCGAGGGCGACGTCATCCGCATACCCCACCACTGAACGCCGAATGCCGAACGTCGAACGGGGGGGCCCACACACATACACGATGGAACGATGCAATCACCGGGCCCTGACACAGAAACGGCATCGGCGTTCTCTCTTTCTTGGCAAACCCAAACGGCCGCTACCGTCCCCGTGTATGCACTGCAGGAACGACGACCCGTTGCCGCACGCGCTGGTGGCGTGCGCACGGCAAGTGGGTGGGTCTTCTTCTGCGCGGCGATGTAGCGGCCCGCTTTCTTGGAGCTGGGCGTCCGACGGACCCTTGTACGATCTAGCTGCTCTCCCGCCGTTGCTTGCTATATTTATCGTGTTGTCGCACCCGCTGTAGCCGCAAATCCTTATCCCGTCCCGTTCCGTGCACGTACCAGGCAGACGCCGCGCGTCTCGCGAACTCTGAACTCAACTCTGCGAACTTGTGAGATTGCGTACAAAGTAGTAGACTCAAGAAAGCACTTCTTCTTGACCTTGCCGTTCGCGGGCTCGCCCTCGCCGAATCCGAATTCGTGAGTAGCCGAGTGAGAGCCCGGTCAATACGCCGACGCGAAAAAAGATACACTCGGGGGGTGATTCGTCGGAGGAATCCCGGCGCACGCAACGCAACCCCGGCGGAGCTGGCTTGCCGCTTCATGGTTTCACGACACGGCCACATGCTGTCACGGACGCGAAGCGTCACGCGTCTGTCACAGGATCGCAGGCGCCGCGTGTCCCGTTTTGGGAGCGGCGGCCGTGGCGACCGCGCTAGCGCGGAAGGACCGGGATATTCGTGTGTGTGTGCGCGCGGACGCGGATGGACAAACAGGTCGATTTTGCGCGCGCGTGCGGGGGTAAGCTTGCGGGGAGGTCGCAGCGAGCAGTCGGGGTGGGGACATTGTCTGAGTCAGGGATCATACCCGTTGCGCCGGGATGAGCCTGAGGGACGCGTGGATGCGCACCGTGGGCCCAATTTCCAAACACTCTCTGCGACGTCCGCGCTGTTCCGCGAGGTCGGAGTCAGAAATGAGATGGCTTGCGGCAAAGTTGTGGGTCCATCTGGGACCACTCTGTCCAGGATCTGCTGCGGTGCCAACAGCCCGCCGGGATCTGCGCGATCGGTGCGCACTGCGCTGGGAACCCGCGCGGACGGAGCGCGAAGGGCGCGTGATGTGTGCGGGGTTTGTATTCAGTCCGTGCCAGTGATTCGGTCGTTATACAGAGGTGCGCGCCGCCAGGCGAGGCTCTAGATCTCGCTCTGCCCTGAGGCCTGACGCGTCGCGGCGGCCTGTACTTAGTCGCGCGAGGCGAGAGCAGGGCGCGCCGCCCAGGAGAGTGCTTCTAGACCTCTGTGATATACTGTGTAGGGCCCGGGGGGCTCGCGGAGCTGGCGGGAGAGGCGAGCGTTGTGTTGGCGTGATAGACGACCGGGCTCTGCCGTGGCGCGGTTCGTGGCGGCCGGCGGGTAGATCGCGGTGGTAGTAGTGGTACGCGATGGGTCGCTGCCTTGTACATGCTGACGACATGCGAGTAGGACTAGTGGGCACTAGTGGGCGCGGGGTGCAATACAATTGTCGATGGTCGGAGTGCGATGCAGGGCCGTGCCTGTTTGTGGAAGATCGGGATCGCGTGAGAACGTCAGGACATGGAACAACACATCCCTAATGGACTGACCGATGTCTCCAGCGGGTCGACCGTCGAGCTTGTCACTCCGTCGGCTGGCGCAGAAGAGGTACAAGCTATGATAGCAGCGGGATCTGCGGTGACCCTCACGGTATAGACTACCGAGAGCGATGGCAGGTCGGATTGACACGGTGGACAGGACTACTTGGAAGATCGGCCACCATCGCAGAGGGCCCAGCGAAGGTTGCGTCATTGGAGCCGTACATTAAGGAGGCAGAGACCCGGCGATACCACACCGGATTGTCGCGACTCCGCGAAGGTTGGAAGGGGGCAATAGACAACGAACACCGAAACGTACCAAACCCAAACTGTCGAATTTGAGATAACATGGGTGCGGTTAGACCACAATGGTGCTTGTACGCGTCCCGTCCTGCGCAGGTATCGGATGTCTGTTCAGTTTTCTTATGGCCGGAATCGTGGGTGTTCTCCCGATATTGATGCTTGCCCATCGGAGTCTACAGCGTCGAGTTGCGCGAGCGATTAGCAAACATTCTTTTGCCAGTGCTACCGACGGCCCCCGACAGGGATTGTACTTACAAGTGCGTGCGTTACTGCAATCGCTCAGAAGTACTTGCTTGAAATGTCAAAGAAATCACCAATTCAAATTGCTGTAGTACTTCACGGTTCGAGACCGTCACGGTGACGGTCTTGAGGTTCAAGGTGGAGTCCGAGTGGAGGAGTTAGCAAGTACAATCAGGAAGGGTGTTTGTCGCAAGTCCGCCTTGAATGAATTGCACTTACTGTTCTAAGTTGAGAGCAACCTGATCATGCTTCCAAGACACATATGTACAACGAACAAATAGCCGCACCGCGAGTTATGTCGCTGCGTGAAGTCGTCACACGGCGCACGAGGCCGGGCCGAACACGGCCCGCGGCGCCGAGGAGTGAGGTTTGGGCGCCTCTCATAATCGTTACAGCGACGCCGGTCGAACTTCGACTCCTTTCGACTTCACATCTCGTGCAATACTCCTCGAAATCTATCACCGCCACCGTTTCAGTACGCACTATTAGGCACAAGGACCGGAAAGTCTGTCTTGAATCCTCGGAAGACACGCGCTACAGTACTCTGCAATGATCGATCGCGTGGAGTCATTGCCATTGCCACAAAGCATTGCAATCATCTAGAATACTGTTGGATGGAAAAGTAAGGTTCGTCCGTGACATACTTGTTTGAAGCATTCGACTGACTTGGGTCTTGCACTAGCCTGAGTAGTGGTCGCTCCGTATGTTCCTTACGTATACGTTGTCCGAGTCTTGACATTTTCAGCCGCGATATCTTGGCGCAAGTACAGTCTCACCGATTCCAGAGAACTGTTCCTTGTCTCTGAATGTCACCCTCAATTTTCATATGCTTGGAGAATTTCGAATCAGATGGGTACGAGACTATTCTTAACCAAAATGACAGCAAGATTGGCACAAGATTGGTCCCCAGGATATGCGCCTTCCGTTTTGAACTGTACGTCCATTTACAGTCTGTTTCACCTAGGCAAAGAGATGTAGAGCAAAGCGGTTCTATGACAAGATCGTCAGTCTGTTCGATGACGAGTCAATTCCACACGCACGGCTACCATGTGGAGTGAAGAATGCCGGTCAAGGGTATATATTTGGGCCTCTTAGGATTCTACAGATGCGCCGATACCGACTACACTGCCCGTCCCATAGTTCACTCTTGCCCATCTACCGTTGACACTATGTCGAAGCTCAAGTCTTCTTCTTTCACCACCGGGCTGGTCGTCACCCAACTTCAGGACGACTACTGCCGAGAATACCTCCACATTCCGGACATATTAGGCGGATGGCCTTGGCCTCGCAGGATCAACCCATACTACGAGGAGGTTGGCGTCGAGTCGATGATATGGCTCCAGTCCTTCTGGCCACGCTTGTCCCCAGAGTTGCGATATGCATTCGACAAAACTCGGACCGCGCTCCTCGCCGGGGTGGCATACCCGGACGTTTCGCGTGGTGCGCATATCTAGCTACGGTTCGGTGCACAATCGTCGCACTGACCGTGTCATTTGCTGTCTCTCAGAAGCCCTCCGTGTCGGCGCTGACCTCATGAACGTCTTTTTCGTCATCGAGGGGTCCACGGACCTGCAGCCTGCCGTAGTGGTCCGTGGGATGACGGAGGCCATCCTTGACGCGATGCATAACCCGGAGAAAGCTCGTCCCGCAGACGAGACAGTTGTCGGCGAAATTGTCAGGCAGTATGTCCGCATTCTATGTTGTGATGTCTTTGAGCTTCACGCCGACCGAATGATTCAGGTTCTGGGTCCGCGCCCTTGCCACGGCCACCCGCGAGTCCGCGCAACACTTCTTGGCGTCGTTCTCAGACTATTTGCTCTCGAACATCCACCAGGCCGAGGATCGCGATGACGAGACGACCCGCACAATCGACAGCTACTTCCAGACGCGCCGGGAGAACGTTGGTCTCCGCCCGGCCTGCTTCCCGGGCGAGCTGCACCTCTCGATTCCTGACGAGGCGTTCCACCATCCCTTCATCCAGACGCTCGAACATCTAGCGGCAGACATCATCATCGTGAATAACGACCTGGTGTCCTACCCCAAGGAACTCGCGGCTGGCGACCATCGTCACAACATCCTCACGATCGTCATGCACGAGCTGAGTTGCGACATCGGGACAGCTATGGGGTGGGCGGTGCAGCGTCATAAGGAGTCGCAGCAGCGTTTTCTCGCCGCTCTCGAAGACGTCCCGACCTGGGGTCCTGAAGTCGATGCGCAGGTGCAGGCGTACATCGCCCAGCTGGCGAATTGGCCGCGCGCCGACGAGTGCTGGAGCTTCGAGTCCGGCAGATACTTTGGCAAGATGGGCCTCGAGTACCAGAAGACTCGCCTCATCCCGCTCCATTCGTACGGCGTGTGAGCGAGGGACATGCATTGTAGACTTGGGATGCGCGGAAGTACTTCCGCGGGACCTGTGGTCTAGCTACTGGCCTTGCGCTCTCTATCAGTCGTTAGGCTCAGTGAATCTAGAAGCCGCAATCCACCTGTTGTAACATTGCGATCGCGTGTCCGTGTTAAGTAGATCCTAATCCAGGCTCCTGACGAAGCACGTCGACGTCAATCTCATCTCCTCATCTCCTCTCGTCTCGCCTCTCTTGTCGTCCTTGCTCTGTATGACGCTTGAGTGTGAACGCTGCACGCATGTATATGAGGCGTCGCTGATGACCTTACCGGCTAGTCAGAGTCTCGGGATCGGTGCCCTTTAATTCCTGTTGCTCAATGCCCTCCTCGATTGGGACCGACGAACATGGAAAGACATGGAACCCGTGGTGGAGAGCGATGGTTGTGGGCTATCGTATGCCCGATAGGCTCCAGCTTTAAATTTCAATGGAGCGGCGCGCCCTGGATGCAATGATAGGGTCGAGGTGCCCGTGTGCGCAGTAAGTCCGACCACGGTCGACGGTCGATGGACCCTGGACGGTTCCACGTCAAGTCTCAATCGCCGGGTCTGATAAGTATACGCGCTGTCCAGGAAGAACTGTGTACGTACGGACAATATGTTATCCGAACCTGCGGCACTGCAGGACTGTGCCCACCGCCCACCGCCCCTGTGTTCTAGTTCGTGGATGCCACGGCCTCAGCGGCCGTGTTTTCGCCCTCCATGCGCTCGACTTCAGGAGTGATGCATTGATGACTACTTAGTCGTCCTGGTGCGCTTTTGGTTCGTGGTAGTAGTAGTACCAATGAAACCCACTGTTCCTCCGCAATCAATGCTGAAGGCGAGGAGCTGCGTCGAGGTGACAAAGCCGTTAGCAAGCAAGAGCGGAGGAAATGGCCAATGGGAGGCTCCGACAACGCGTCGGATCCGTCAGACGCCCGACGCTGCGGAGTCCGGACCCGACCCTCACAGTCATCCCACCATTGCTCGACTCTCATCTCGAACTTGTTCACGAACTGTATGGTCGCCAAACTCCCTGGATTTTCGCTATGCCTGCAGGACCCAGACGAAACTCGCGCAAGGCCAGTGCTGAGGATGAGCTGGAGCTGAAGAGAGCCAGGGGTGAGATATCTTGTGCCGAATGTCGGAGGTGCGCACCACCAATCTCTTCAGTCCGTGGGCAGATTGCGCTCGTCCCCGTACCATGATGTCAGGCCATCCTTTGCTCGAGCGCATCTTGCGCGACGTGAGGCACGTCTAGACGACTGATCACGATCGACAGACTCAAGCTGAAATGCGACAAGAAGATCCCCTGTGGATCTTGCGTCCGCCGCGGATGCACGTCCATCTGTCCTAACGGTGTGTGCTTCTCCTTGTGGAACCATGTGTGTCCATCGCGCGTTTGCGATCCCTGTGCTCAAGCGGGTCGGCTCGCCATGTCTTTGATGTACCGGTTCCAGGCAGTCTGTCTGCGGGGCAAGGCACTAGGTGAGAGAAGTCGCTGGCGCGTCCAATGCCAAGTCGTTCTTGACCAGGGGAGGGCTGACGGCTACCGTTCGTGGCACGCTACGCTAGGTTCATCCTCGCGGACACAGAGCAGCTTCATCGGAAGATCTCCGAGATGAGCGAGCGCATACGTCAGCTGGAAGACGCGCTTGCCATCTTCCAGGCCGGTATCTCGCATGAGCGACACCCTCTGCTCTGCGACGAGCTGCTCTCAATCAAGTTTGGCCCGGAAGTGAGGAGAACAGTCGATGATGAGCATCATCGTGACCTCCTCTCGACCACTATTGATGCTCTGGGCACTCTGACCATCGGGGAACATGGAGAGTCGACGTACTTCGGACGGTCGGCTGGATCTGAGGTAAGGGCATCGAGTTGTACCCTTTCCGTGGCATACATCCTGACAGCGTGGATATATGCACATGTTCTGCTGTGTACAGACAATGCTCTCGGTCAGTTATTCGGGCTCACATCTTGCCCTGTATACCACTCACACCTTACGTAGACTGCTAGTATGGATGACGAAGGCGAAGCTGTCCCGTGCCTGGGCCCCCAGCTCGCTGACTTGGCCATAACTTTCCCCCTCACGATTATCGAAGACGGAACGGACGCCATTGTCGAACGAATCGAGGCTGCACTCCCACCACAGCCTCGTGCATGGGCATTATGCGAGACTTACATGGAGCACCTCTCGTGGTGGTCACGACCCATCAAGCGCGACGAACTCATTGACGACATTCTTGTTCCTATCTATAACTGTAAGAAGAACAAGACCAAGACAAGCTATCATAGGGACGCCGAAGACGACGAAGGCAAATGCCCGCATCTACTCGCGGTGCTGTGCTTCGTCTTCGCGCTCGGTTCTCTGTTGGACTTGACGTTGCAGCCATGCAACGCCGAAGCGGAGCTCTATTATCGTTTAGGGAGAGCAGCGTTGTCTCTACGGTCAGTCTTTGACTCGCCCAACATTGAGACTGTACAGGCGATGCTCCTTATGGGAGAGTATCACAGTCTTTGCACCGTTCGATACTCATTAGAGAGTGCCTGGCGTATCTTCTCCTTTACAGCAAAGCTGGCACAGAGCGTGAGTGACCACCCCCACCCAGTTTCAAATGCCACTTAAGAACCCTGTCGCGCGACAGGTTGGACTACGTTTGTCGTCTATTTCATTGCTGTCGCTCGGTATTGATGACATCGTCTGTCACAGATCGAGACAGTGCGCCATGGAAGTTAAGCGAGAAGGAGGTTCAACGTCGACGGAACCTCTTCTGGGAGCTGTTCATCGTAGAGACAATGCACGTACGTCCCCGATTCTAAGTGTTCGTCACGATTTGTTCACATGTCCTACTGGCAGAGTATGCATCTAGGTCGGCCACCAGCGCTGATGTACAATCAGATCGACTGCAAATTACCAGAAGGCGACGCTACCGCAACTGACGAGGACGGCACAGGTTCGTGCTATTGAGCTGACGCAATCATATATGACTTACTTGACTCGTGTGATGTCAAGTCTATTCCTTCAAGCACTCTTACACGCGACACATTTTTGGGAACGTAATGGAGGGAATGCTGGCAGCCAAGCCACCTTCCTATGCTAAGGTTCTCGAGTATGATCGCCACATCAGGCAGACACCATTTCCCAACGTGCGCCTGTATCTGCGACCGGAGGAAGAGAACTACAGCAACCCATCAGTTGTCTTGAAGTCGTTTTTCTTATCTCATTTCCGGAGCATCAGTGCGTGTTATTTTCGTTATCTGACATCCGACTTCGGCTCAAAGGCGAAATAGCTATGATTTGTGTACACAGGACATTCTTCGCCCAGGCCCTTCTGGATCATCCGGAGAACCCATTGTCAAGTCCATATGCACCTTCCTTCCTTGCCGCCACCCGATGCTCTTCTATTCTTGTCCGAAGCTTCCTTCATCACTATAATCGAAGGTACTGACGGTCGGGCGGTCACAATTTACATGTGGAACTGACATCCACGATTGTCGACAGCCCGGAAATATGCAGTCGTTTCTGGGTCATGTGGACTCACGCGTTTACGGCCGCCGTACGTAGCACGTTCTATCTCCTGCCTCTCAATGTTAAATGGGGGTACTAATCTGTCTGCTCTCTGTGTGATACAGGTTATCTTGGGCAGCACCGTCACACGCTCACCAAACGCAACGATGGCGTCGACCGCGCTCACGGATCTAAACCTTGCTGTTGACGTCTTTGAGCGTGGGGCCCAGTTGAGTTCTCGTGCCAAACAAGCTCTGGTACGTTATGGTCTCCACTCCCACCCATACATTCGCATTCCAGATGTGACGTCCTGCTGGGCGCCCCGCCCAATTGTACTGTGCTGATGCCTGCGCTGCGTCCCCAGCCGATCCTGCGCAATCTGAAGGAACGTGCTCTCCGTGCCTTCAATCAGTCCCGAAACCGCGATACGGCGCCTTCGCTCGATATTCAGCTCCGCATAGGACCTGAGGACGACTTCCAGGACGAGCTCGCGATCTTTGGCGGCCACACCCGGGTCGTGACCAGCAAGTTCCTCTCGCGCAAGACGACGCGTATCCCTGCGAAGCCGCGAGATGTCCGCGAATCTGTCACCTCCTCGCCTTCGACTGCGTCGGGCTCGACACCGGCTTCCGGAGCTCCGATTCAGTCATCCAGTACGCCACCGACGTCCTCTACCCCTAGCGACGATGGGGTCCCGCTTCCGCAAAACGTCGAAGAGCAAATGTCGAGCGTCCATCCGTCGCTGATGGAGTACCTTTCGCTCTTCCCAGCGGATGCTTCGGTCTCGTTCATGGACGTCGACCCCGCCGCTCCATCTTTGAGTGCGGGCTCACTTCCACAAGACTACTCGTCCGTTTTCGGTACCCAGACAGACCCCTCTGCTGCGTTCTCTCAGCCCCCATCCCTCGGTCAACCGATGGCCGGTCATCCGGCGAGTGGTGTTCCCCAGCACCAAGCAGGGGCATCGAACGTCCCGCTTTCGGCAGACCTGCTGCAATTCCTGGACATCCTCCCGGAAATCCAGAATACCGCGGGCCCTTCCGCGGACCCATTCTCCTTCGGTGCGGCAACGCCGGGGGTGTCGACGGACACCTTCGATGCGTTTGCTTCCGCACAGCTGGGCGAGCAGTGGGAATCGCTCATGCGCGAGACTGGGTTCTTTGATGCTGGTACGCAAGGGAGCGGCGCGGGCCAGGACCCGTTCGCGACGTTCCAAGGAGACATGCACCCGCGATATTAGCTGGTCTTCGTGCGTCGCAGTGCCTTCTATTCCTTCTGATAGACTAGACTCTGTCCTACTGTACGCCGTAGTGCTCGCTAATATGTATCTGACCGAGTCGCGTTTCTTGACTCTTTCGTCCCTACCACGATTGCTCCGGGTAATGTCTTGTCTGCATGTAGCCGTATGATGCCCATACAGGTCTAGAGAGTCGTTCGAGGAATTGTACGAGATCTATGTATTATATCCACAATTGGCCGTGTATAGAGACCGCGGCGGCAACTCTGTAAGTGCATACAAAACCGACTTTGAGAAGACCGCAGCCTTGAGAACCGCTTGGAGTAATAGACTTGACACGCCGTCCTCGATGGGAATCTCAAGGGCACATCGGGCATAATGCATGGAATTTACAGCTTCGATGAATCGTCTCAACTAGCATGTGCGCAACGGAAGGGGTCGGGATTAGGGTCATCACATATCGGTGAACCTGACCATTAGTTCTCATCAGTATCGGGTTCTGGTGGATCCAGACAAACGGCAGGCTTTAACGCCGTCCCACTGGGCGGATAGACATAGACAATGCCATCTTGTATGCATGAGACGGTATCATCCTTGCCATGCCTTTGAAAGAATGTCAACCCAATATCATTCTCAGCCAGATGAAAGACTCACATGACCGCCAGGTGTTCCTTCATGTCGTCCGCGTCCGCGTTGAAATCTACGCATAGAGAGCAGCTCATCACTGACGCGTATCCATCGCTGGTGTTGGATCCGAGCGTTTCCGAAAAAGGTAGTCTCCGAGATTGAATGACACAGCTGCTCGCAATAGCTTAGTAAGACCATGGAACCCATATCCAAGAACGCACTCACTGCAGCTTCCCACCCATATGCGTAGCGGAAGCCACCTTCCGCGAGACACCTCCAACAGTAGAGACGGGCTTCGCATCTGTCTAGGTCTATTGCCAGTGCGCGAGTCGGGTCCAGTCCCAGTGCGCGCACGATATTTGCAAGGATGGTCGTGACGCCATGTTCGTCAAGGAACCAATTGATTGTATTGAAAGGAATCGATATCTCTCCCTTGCCCAAGCCATGGTTGCCACGATGGTGCGTGAGGTGTGCAGCGGTTTGTACGTAGGCGGCAGACCCTAGGAGCTCACAGGTGGAGGGCTGACCAGGCTCATAACGAGGCCAATGGTATGCGCAGGGATGAGCGAGGACGGCAGGGAAGCGCAGGCGAGCATCGCAGTGTCTGCACGCCCATAGCGCGACGGCGAGTTCGAGTGGGTCCTTGACTTCCGGGGGTATATGCCAAAGGGTCTGTAGGGATGATCGGAGCATGTCCGTCTTTGCTTCGAACCACCGTTCAGCGAGGCCCGGCATGATTGCTAGGAAATCATCGCTGGTGATCGTTCGTGTTATAGTGGCTTCACCGAGCGCTCGACACTCCTTCATGAGTGCGAACTCGATGTACGGCGGTCGGATATCCATCTGTGGCGTTCTTGGCAGCTGGACATAATGAGCGATGATCGCCTCTTCCAGGGCCTGGAGCCGCTCTGTCCAAACTCGTTCCTTGCGGACTTGACGGAACAGCTCATACGCACGCGGCATGAGTTGTCTCCAAGCTGTCATCATCGACATTAGATCTCATCCACAGGTCGGTAGGCGGAGACGTACAGAGCGGAGAACGTCCTGCCAACATACCGGTGAAAGGGTACTGGTTGGCTATCCTTTGCGCGCATCCTTGCTCGCCGAGGAAATCCACTTCTTGACCCCATCCTTTCTGTCTCAAACGATCTAGGAGCCTGTGTGCAGCATCAATGATCATGCTAACGTTAGACGTGTAGACTTAGAGTAGACAGCAGAGCCTGATAGAGCTTACTCTTCTAGACGCCTAGCCTTGTGGTACGTCTCTTCTCGTCCGGCCCACTGTCTGCAGTCGTTGCTATACTGCTGTATAATCAGTGGTTCTGTGAGGGTGGAACGAGCTCCCAAGGATACGTACATTCTTCAAACCTATCGTGATCGTTTGGCGGGACCGGATAAAGGACCGGAAAGCGTCACCTCTATTCCTGCTGGGGTTGAGATCCTGAAGGAGGGGATGACACTCGGCGACGCAGGCGTCCACTTGGGCCTTTGAGTAGCTGGAAGACCACACACATGAAGTCAGTGATGCTCTGCACGGCATGGACGCACTTCGACTCACCGGATTGCGGTATTGTATCCCGACACATCGTACTGGTTGCAAATGTCTCCTAACCTGATCCTCGGATCGATCGACTCCACAAGGTTGCGGGCATCATCCACGCTATACGAGCTAGAGAAGATAAATGATGTCAGCATCTATATCAAACGGACGAAGAGGAGACGGACATGGTCGGCAAGACGATACATTTGCTGCAGTACCGCTTGAGCCACTCCCAGACCACTTCGTCGACATCCGGCGCGCCGCAATGCTGCTCACAAGCGTCAGCAAATCGGAAATGATTGCGACGAGCAAGACCTGCACGAATCAATCTGACGTACGTGGCAGTGTGGCGAGAAGAGGAGATGGACCCACGCTGGGTCGCTCATGCGGATAAAGCTAGGGCGCGCAAGGAGGTCCCGCGCCTGCAGTGCTTGGTTCCAAACAGACTTCTGGCTCCTCCTGTCAAGCAGCAGCTCCTTGAACGTCTTGCATGTTCTTATAAGGCTGCATAGATCACGCGGGTGGAGGTGGCTGCAAATCTGATCGCAGAATCAGCAGGCAGTGGCTGGTTAGGGTTGTAAGAGGCATACTTCGGTCTTGAGCTCAACTGGCAGTTTTGTCAGAAGGTACGCCTCCGGAGAGATAGGTTCAAAGTGTTGTGTAGGTTTTCGTGTCGTTCTTGTGGCATGAACGGGTCTGGAGATGGCCTTCGATGAATTGGCAGCCTTGCCACGGCTCCGCCGTGTTAGCACGGCCTGAGGCGAAGCTCTGTCTTTTATGTCTGGTTGAGAGCCTGCGTGATACGCCTTCTTTCGCGCTCGAGTTTGCATGGTGGTGAGGAATAGTAGGTGGTTGAGCAACCTATGAGTGGTTGAGGGTTGACGTAAGTAGTATAGGCCCAGGAAGCGCCGACGCCAAGGATGCGGAGCGCTGTGTGACTGATGTGTGACGGGTTGCGTGTGACTGGACGTGTTCTGTGACGCGGAGCGCTGGAGCCCGGGTCCCGGGCCGGGTTCGGCTCATCCCGAGGGTGGCCGCGTCGCGAACGGCGACAGATGTCTCATCCTCCTTGACCTCTTCAGCCACCCCGACTTTCCCCGCATTTCACTTGCGATGCCACCCAAGAAACGCGCGAAAGCAAACGACACGGCAGCGGCGGGTAATGAGGAGAAGCGCGTAGTACGGCGACAAAGGGGTAGCTTGCAAGACTTGCCGGAGTTTGCTATCGAGGTCCAGCTCGAGGTACGTCTCTTCGGTTCCAGTGCGTGGTGTACCGCGTTGCAATCGCATGAGCCAGCTCTCTATAAGCTGGTACGGTTGAGCTCTAACAATTTTGACTAGGTTTTTAGCAACCTCCATCCACGCGACTTGCTCAATCTTGCGCGCACCTGCAAGAAATTTCGCGCATTTTTCCTCCACCCATCCAATGAAAGGCTATGGAAGGCTGCACGTGAGGGAGTAGGTGGTCTGCCAGACCGACCTCCCTTCCTCAGTGAGCCGGCTTTCATCAACCTCCTCTTTTTCATGAATTGTCATGTGCGTGCTGCGAGCGTTTCTCTCGCCATCCCCCTCTTGTAGCCTAACGTCTCGTTAGAATTGTGGCAAGGGGAACATCCGCAAGGTTATATGGGAATGGTTTGCGCGATACTGTCCGAAATGTCTCCTTGAAATGTATGGCTAGTCCCGCCGAAGGTCCATGGGAAGCATTCCGAGTGACTCACGTTGCCCGATACAGGTCCTATTCATACAGCGAAGCTTACGCCAAGTTATGCAAACTGGACAATCACGCGACAGTTTCCGATTGGCACGTTCTGCGATCGCTCTTCAACATCCATTTCACCAAAGCAATGTCGGTCGATATCTCTGCTGTCCCCGTCCCTCCCTGCCTGACTAATCGTTTCTGGCTCATCACCAGGCACTCCTACAGGGATGGCAGAGTCGACAAGCGTGATTTGGACCGCTTCGCAGATCGCCTTAGCCAAGCTGGCAGTCCGGTACCCGACGATGCCAGGTCCCAACTCGTGGAGGCACAGAAGCAAACTCAGAAGCTGAGATCTCAGGTGTGTGCACTTGGATTCTACAGAAGCTCCTCATAACCTTGTCCTCATGGTAGCATGCCCATCGTTGCGTTCTGTGGTATAATGAACAACAAGAGTCTCGGGAAGCGAGCCTGGAGATCAAGAGAGATGAGCGATTTGCCGAGTGGGTACTGACCATTGGATTGGCCTATCTCTTACTGACAATGCTACCTACCAGGATTGTGAAACGTCTCCGAGAATGTGGTTGGGACAAGGAAATGGACTTCTTGGACAAGTGGGGTATGAGACAGTTGGCTACTATTCCTGGTGTACGACAGTCGTCAAAGCTGACACCAAAGAGTAAGCCCTCATCTGCTCTGCATTCCAGCTACAGGTAGTAGCTTACGAGATCTGTAGCATGGGAGAAGGTTCTCGCTTCTGTTGATACCTTCCTGAAGAATACTCGCAAGCGAAGGCTTGACGCAGAACGCGCGGATATCCTCCGTCCTCGATTCCGCAATCTGGAGGAGACGATACTCGCACACTACGTGCAGCTGCCTCGAACGCCGTCGATGGATGCTCGTCCCCAGTACGTCGACTTTGCTCTTATGGACGAATGCAAAACCGTCGCGAACGCCCCAAGCACCGAGACCATCACCGGAGAGCACTTCGCTCCTCTCATCCCCTCCCTCGCCTCCCGGTGGGAGAACGAGCGCAAGACCGAGCTCATCGATGCCCTCCGCAAGACGCTCGGGAAAGTGGCAGACAGCCCTGACCCGCTCAACCTTGCGGTCGCGATCTTCCCCTGCACGCGCTGCGACCAGAAGCTCTTCCCGTTCTTCCGCTACCCCGCGGTCCTCGGCCACCCGTGCGGGCACTCGCGCGGCTCGGACCCGTACGGCTTCGACCTCGACTTCGACCTCGATCTCTACGAGTTCGGGCTCGACGATGGGGTGGATGTGTACCGGACGACGGCGACGACGACGAAGCCGAACCCGCACGAGTTCTTCCCAGAGACGAAGAAGGTCCTGCCTTTCGAGTTGAAGAACATGAGCTCGCGGAGCCGCTCGGGCGTAGAGCGGGCGCTCAAGAACATGTACCGGATTGTCAAGACGCTGGGGCTCGATCCTATGCGTGCGACGCGCGAGGAACTGATGAGCTGCGAGGCGAGGCTGCGCTGTGGCGCGTGTGCTATGAAGGAGGGTGACAGGCCTGACGAAGTGTTCGCTTGGGAGGCGGCGGTGAGTGGCGGTCTCTCTTCTGGCGGCGTGGGCAATGGATGCTGATACATCCCGCGCGAACAGCTCCGCCACTCGTGCTCGAATGAGTACGACTTCGGCTTGCTCGAGCACAATCTCTGGGCCCGCGTTCCGGACGATCACCTGCCCGCAGTGAAGGCAGTTGAGACGGAGAAGCACGTCCTCTCGTTGTCCATGCCCGGCAGCGTCTGGGCGTGCTCGCTGTGCGTCAACTGGGACGAGAGCGGCGAGAAGGGCGAGAAGATCAAGGCCCACCTCATGGAGACGTGAGTCCTACCTCGTAGTCTCCGTGTGTCGCTGTGCTCACATCATAGCCTGTCTCAATAGACACAACATCACGTACACGGATGAGTGCATGACCAACGGGACGATCTACCTCCACCCGGGCAAGAGCATCGCGATGCTGCGCCCGTCCGTCATAATCCCCGGCCCATCT
Source organism: Earliella scabrosa (assembly GCA_022605405.1). Lineage (NCBI taxonomy): Eukaryota > Fungi > Basidiomycota > Agaricomycetes > Polyporales > Polyporaceae > Earliella > Earliella scabrosa. Next base: position 1,348,309 of record JABYQQ010000004.1, on the reverse strand, counting down.
CAATCGTGACCCGTGCTACTGTGCACAACGTCAGGCTTCAGCCCCGTCAGGCGCAGCCCCAACACGATACGTTCCCCATCAAGGTGTTGCGACTGCACGCCGAGCTAATGCGATTGCCCAATGCCAGTACTCCCTTCAGTTACAAACTATTCACTACTTCTTAGCTATTCATTCTACCCCTGTGAACTACTAATTGCTCCGTTACACTTCTTATACTTCTCAATACTCCCATCCTAATCTGCCATCATTCTGCTACCGGGGTCTGGAGAATCCTTGCCACTCCGTCACTGGCGATTGCTCGTCAGTGCACTCATGGCTTTCACGCACACCGTGGTCCTCATTCTGTCTATCATTCGTGACAAGTCGTGAATTAAGACAGCAGTATACTGTCCTTCTTATGTAGTCGTCTATGATGATGGGTTCCGTGCAGTCCTAGTCTATCGCCGCCTCCAACGATCCAGAAACACGGCCGTCTTCGTTCTCACGCGATCCGAGCCCGCGATCGCCGCGGCAGTGAGTGCGACAGTGCCGACGGCCATGAGCAGACCCGAGAAAACAATGAGCCGGTCGAAGTGCTCGGCGTCGACGGTCTTGAGGAGCGCGCCGGCGGTCGGCGTGCCGACGAGGGTGGCTACCGCGAGGAAGATGTACACCGAGCCTGTGAGCAGCACGCACATACCGTACCGGAGCGTTGATGGAAACGCGTGCGAGGCAGGTTGGCAGTTGGCAGTAAGTAAAGCATACGACGAGTGATTCGGGTAGCATCACGCACCTAGCCGTGCGCCGTACACCTCGCGAGGCGTAATGAGCGCAATGTATGTGGCGAGAAGGGAGACAAACGCGCCTGGACAGGGTCACATGGAGCGTGTCAGGAGATGTGGTACACAATGACGACATTTGCTAGTTCTACGCACCGGAGCAGAGACCGTATAGTGCGGAGAAAGCGATGATGGAACCCGCCTCCCTCGAGGGCAGCCAGAGCCCGAGGATGAGGATGGTGCAGAAGCCCGCTGCAGGGATGAATATCTTCAATCTGGCGCGACGTTCGTCAATGCGACCTTGAGCTGAGAAAGATGAACCGCGAGTAGTAAGGGACGCACGGGCCGTATCTGTCCGCGAGGAGCCCCGGGAGGACCCGCGATGGAATGTTCATTGCGTTTAGGATCGGGAGAAGGTAGTTAGAGATGCGCGGAGGGACGCCGCGGAAGTTGGCGTAGATCGAGATGTAGACATATGGAATGAAAAGTGCGTAGAACAGCCTAGACGAAAGGGTGAGAATCCTGTATGATAGACGACATAGACAACAGTGACATACACAAAACCGGCGACGGTCGCGAGGACGTAGCGCACATCCTTGAACCCGCCGAGATCGACCGCATTGCGCCAGGAGATGTGGCCCGAGAGAGGGAGTCGGGTACGGATGGTCAGACAAGCGACGATGAAGCAGACCATGATGAGGAACGCGATCACACGCGTCGCCCAGGCGAAGCCGATGACTGGGATCAGGCGTTGGAGTAAGATGGGAAATACGATGCCTCCAGCTGCGCTCCCTCCAAGGACGATACCAATCGCCGTTGCACGCCTGCGGCGGAACCAGTGACCCATGACCGCAACGGAGGGGTTGAAGAGAAGGGTGAGACCGAAGCCGAAGAGGATGCCTTGAGAGAGGAAGAGCTGGTACGCGTGGTCATGTTGTGTCAGGGAGACCATCATCATGGCGACGACGCAGAGTATGGATCCTAGAGGGATGAGGACCTGTTTGAACCATCAGCATACTATGTATATGGCATAATAATGGTAGCAGATTCGGAGTAATGGAGATGCAGACCGACGTTCCATAGGCATCAAATATCCGTCCAGTCAACGGTCCAAACCCGTACAGCAGGAATACTTGGAGGGATCCAATGAGAGAGATAGTGGCGGAAGACGACGATGGTAGTAGTGTTGATTCATAGTATTCCTGAAACGTTCCCTGCTCTATCTGGTCAGTGACAATGCAGGATCAAGTGGAGGTGAAACTGAACATACGAATGCGTTGATCATACCTGCGGAGGCAAACAGGGCTAGTGACGACCCTAATACGACCGTCCATGCTTCCCTACCGCCATCGGGGACGTATTCGAGCTGTTCCTCCGACTCGTGTGTAGATGTGGGACCATCGGTTGTGACAGCGTTGATGACCGTTGCTTGTGACTCTGCCTTGCCATAGTCCTGCTTTTCGGCCAACCCCCTGGCCATGGTGGACGGTCCTGCGCGAGAGGAGGAGCCGGCTGTTCAACCGCACTGCGTATAGCAAGCTGCGGTCTTCAGTGGCCGGAATAAACATGACTAATTGGGACAGGGAGATACCCGAGCGAATTACCCCAAAGTGCCCACGCTGATGCAGAAATCGCATGCCCGCCGGGCTGGTCCCAACCTCGCTAAGGTAGCAAGCGGCCAATAGGACTCATCATATCTTGTGGCCTGACACAGGGGGCATGAAAGGAATATCAGTGCGTCGAATTCTGATCAAACTGTAATATAAGTCTGAAGAATCTTTGCATTTGCTCCGCTAAAAATGGTAAAGACAATTCGCAGTTGTTATACAATTAGATGCTCACGTAAGCTTGATAGCATTGTAAATCTGTCACAAAGTAAGATCAGCACTCTTTGTGACATCTGCACCCCATTCTTTGTGAGGAAAATTGTAAAGAAATTTTGCGACAATGATATAACAACGCAGATAATTGTATCCCTACCAAAGAACGGTGAAACAGTACAGAATGTACTTACCATTCTCGTCACGGAGAATGGAGTGCATGTTGTGCAAAGAGTGTTGATCTAATTCACAAACTTCGATACAATACTATCATGCTTAGCTGGGCATCTTATCGACAAACAAATCCAGAGTAAGTTTACCATTTTCTGCGCCACAAATGGAGTACATTTTTGGACTTAAACTACAGTTCAATCAGGATTCTTCTGGCGGATAATCCTTTCATGCCCGCTGTGTGAGCGTCGTCGATGCGGTCAGCATGAGTGGAGGCATGCTGGCTGTCGTTCCGAATTTGGCAGGTCCCACGAGGTCTCCACACCGGCTTGCTAGGCGCCCTGCAAGATCCCTCCAGCCTCCGTGACAGCTATCTAAGTGAGAATATTCACGTAGGTGTTCGCACTGCCAGAGCCTGTGCAGACAGACAGTAGACAACCAGAGTACCGGGCTTGTTTCTCGTATGGCACACGCAGCGTGTTCTACGCGGAACCGAGGTAGGTGATGGTGTGGCGGACTCAGGGTCCCAAGACGAGACGCCGTCGATGTACGGAACGTCAAGCAATACTTGGTTGACCATCGACGTCACTCGAATGTTCTCGTGTGGAGCAGCCTTGACACGGAAGGTCGCGATGTATTGGGTCGTGAATTCAGTTGCCTGACCCCACGTCCAGGGTGAGACCTGTGATTTATTGATTGGTGGGGCTGAGATGCTGAACTTGTCCTCGGCGATGCATGGGATACCGACTGTTTGGATGGGGAGTTCGACAGGGCTCGGAGACATTATGGTTAGACTGAACACGAGGACGTACCGCTGAACCCCATACCAATGGTGATCGGGAAGCCCTCTACGAACTCGAACTCGCTCGAGTTCGTGATGCCCCGGTTGACGCTGAAGCTCGTCTCCTCACGGTGCGAGTTGTTGACGAGTGTCTGCTCGGCCAATGCGATATGGTATACACTGGATCAGACAGTGGAGAACACTTTACTTACTTGTCGCCGTACGCGCCGTCGCCGTCGACGTGCCCCATGCGCGGCTCAGTGTGGCTGCGAGACTTAAGCACCCTGCCAGACTTGCAGCCTTGGATCGCGAACGACCCTGCGCGGTCCCCAGTGCCGTGAAGGAGCGTGAACCACTGGTTGTCAAAAGCTACTTTCGAAATGACGTAGTGGCCAACTTGGGGGTCTAGAGCACATCGGCAGAGGAACAGGCCGCAGTACTTCCCCGACTCCGTGACAATTGATTGCTACTGCAGGTGAGCAGCGAGAATTCCAGCGCTGAGCGGGGCTGGCAGCGAAGACGTCCAAAGAGCGGGGAAGAGGTTGCTCGGGGTAGCTGCTCGTGAGTGAGGGCTCACCAGGCCGTCCGTCATCTTCTCTAGTTTTCTTCGGTCCACCAACCTACATACATCTGGCGCGCTCTTGTAGAACGTTCGAAGTCCGGTGTGGCCAGCGACTTTGGGTTCGAGTTGGTTCTCGACTCGCAGTGTTCCCGTCGAGTCTGGCAGAATTAGATAGGCATGTTACACGTACAACGATCATGTGTTCGGAAACTCCTCAGATGCTCTGAGAGCCTCCCATCAAGCATAGCAGAGGACGCGATAGTGCTGTAGGTCCCAGAACCAGGCAACATCAGTACACCACTGCGCGCCGCGCACGAGACACAAAAGACGCACCCTCTCCTCCTTCTCATCGTTTGCGTACGGGATGAACGCCTTTGGCAGTGACGGCCCGCACTTGCCTGGGACGACCGCGCGGTTCCAGTATGCCTGCGCGATGAAAAGCGGCTTGCCGTTTGCTTCGCGCCCGCCCTCTACCGGACGCCCGGGCAGCTTCTCGACCTCGAGCCGGCCCTCGCAGCTCACCCACCGAATGGCGCGCTTGTCGCCGACGAGCACTTCGTACTTGTCCAGCTGCCGGTCGAAACGATGGTTATAATCAGCTGCGGATAAGGACGGCGCACGTACTTGAATCTCCCTGTGGCCGTAGCCGATGACACCGCCCTTTGGAAAGATAGGTGAGGCTTTGCCGATCTCTGTGATATGGGCGGACGACGTCAGGCAACACCCCAAGTTGACAAGGACGAGATACTCACGTAGACTACCCTAATTGTGATAAGTTGTCCATGAGATGAGTATCCGGATGTGAGACGAGAGAATCGACTCACTGCGTGAAACCCGCGGCAGATGTAGTGCGGTGTGCCGCGCTCCTCACCACCGGGGATAGCAATGTTTGTTGGGACGTTCTTGCCGTCGACAAGAATCCATGTCACTGGGCCTTCGGTCTTGCCATCGTAGTAATCGCGCGTGCGCTGCTCGGCGTCCTGTAGCCATTGCTCGTAGGTCAACTCTGGCTAGAACGTGCGCACACTCGGTCAGCAGCGGTAGCCATCTAAGAAACTAAGAACAAAGTCGATACCTCGTCATTGTTCTTGCCAAAAGAGAAGATCCCCGCTAGGCCCGAGAGCAGGCCACTCTGCGGATGTTCGCCGTGAGAACCTGATGCCGACAGATGACTTGTTCATTCGGCACGTACCTTCTTCTGGTTTGAGTTATCGTCGCCTGGAGTATTGCGGAGATAAGCGGTGTTAGTCAAGCGCTGTTGAGCGCAGGCGAGCAGACGTACTGTTATCAGGTAGACGTTCCCAGAGCGTCGACGTAGAGGATGGTTCCCATCCAGACTGCATAAGCGAACATGAGCAGTCAGTCAGAGGCAATGATAGCCGGAATCCAGATACGGACCTGGGACTGGTGTGGCTGGACGATCTTGTACCTGTGACCTAACCGTCCGGATGTTTATTGAGCAGCCCGTTCCATAATCCAGATGTGGCTCGGACGCATCTACCTTCATACTCGACGACCGAGTCCGCGTTGTACTCGATTCCTGCCTCCCACGGATTGACCGACATTGGTATGTGAGTTGATTGTCTTTTGGAGGCGCGTCGCGTCGCAGTGGGGAGTAGGGAGGGAAGAGGTGTGAATGATGCAACCCAACGTATATATACGGGGGACCCGTGCGCCCCTGAAGGCGGGAAGCCGCCGTCTGCCGCGGCGATGCCGAGGACCAGAGATCTTGACCGCCGGTGGCGGGCCGCCACCACCGGGGATTACTGCGCACCGGGTTGCCTTCGAGGCAGTCACTGCCAGTCAGGTTGAGGACAGCCTCTTGGCGATGATGTATTCGTATGTCGGCCGCAGGGTATAGCTTTGCCATGCACTCGCTACAATAGAGCAAACTAGAACTGCCATAGCGATTAGTAGGCGACCATGTGAGCCACTTGAGCGTCTGAATCTCTTTGTGCCTAAGAGAATGCCCAAGAGAATGTCCAAGAACACCGGGAAGGTGAGTTAGGCTGTCTCGGAATCGGACTTGAGCTACTTGGAAGAGAGCCGAGCGGGCCGAGCCCCAGCAGCGTTCAGTAGAGTTGCCGAGTTTGTCCATGCGTGATACCCAAAGGCGTCTCATGGCGTCTCTTGAACGGATAGTTTGAGAAACCACGAAACCACTAACAGAGAACGCGCGACTGCGGAGATCTTCCGGCAAATGGGTGACTGCGTTTGGATATGAATAGGAGCACTTACATGTAGTCGCGCCGAAAGACACTATGAGGTTCTTCGTCTTCGCAGATCGTCATCACCCACGCCGGTCCCGCCACGATACATATACTTACGGGTTGAGCGTCGTCAGATACAGTATAAAGACATGATCCCCGAGTGAGCATCAACATTGAAGCTGATACGTCGTCAGTCTCGCTCTTCGTGACGACGAAACTCTTCGTACGTACACATTGCCGTGGATGAAGTGTGGGTGTGGCTGAACAGTAAAGGCCGATGTCTTGCCCCGTAATGGCGACGTCCGAGAACGTAGTGCTGAGCAGAGACAGTCATGCGATGAATTGCAGAGCTCAGGTGAGCCCTCTGCCTGGTGCGCACATGAAGGTTCATGCGCGAACGATCAAGCGTTCTAGGCAGCCGAGTAGACCTGGCCAGCCAAATTGCGTGAGGTGAAAGTTGAAGCGGTCGGTACCGTTATGGGGTTGTCGAGAGTGTCACTGAGGAACACACGATGTGACCTAGGAGAGACGTCCAGCGACATCGTGGAACACCGCACCGGCAAAAGACTGAAAGGAGTTGTTTTCACCATGATTTTGGGACGCGCAATACACAGCGCTCAGCATAGATCACGATACAAGTGCGAGGATCTGGATGTCCGATATGCCTTGCACTACAAGTTGCGGAGAAGTTCAAGAATCTGCACGCTCTTTGCCGAGACGGTCCGATAGGGGCCGAGTCTGGCCGAGTTACCTCACATTCCGGGCTGAGTCCATGGCATGTCCTCCACCTCTGAGATTTCAGAGCTCAGCTACGGTTGCTCATGAGACAGTGCTTGTGATTCCGCTACGCGTTCCTGTGCCACAACGTCTGGACAAGATGAAGTTTTGTTCACCAGCCGACTCCCGAGTGAGCGTCTGCAACATGCGTCGCGTCCAGTGAATCGGGATCCCCAGATCCCGAATTTGGTTCGCGTCTGACGCGTCGCGTCGCGTCGTGACACGGTTCGTGTCGTCGTCCTACTCCTCAGCTCTGACACGTCTCTCTCACCCGAGCCTTGCGTGAAGATGCCTCGTCCTCAGCTACCTCCGGATCATATGGTCTCAGACCGTGAATGGGAGAAGAGCCTCAAGACCCCAGAGGTGCTCGTTCAAGAACCGGTCCCAAACCTATTGCGGCGCTGCGATCACTGCGAGCGCGTCCCGGGGCCAGACGACATGCACTGCCGACTTCGCCGCTGTGCAGCGTGCGAGGAGGCAATGTACTGCAGTAAGGAATGTCAGAAAGCGGCGTGGAAGGAGCACAAGTGAGTACTAATTCATCACGCACCCGCCGTCGCACCTTACCCAATGTCGCATGGCCTATCGCAGGCCCCAGTGCCAAAAGATTGCACAAAAGAGTTCCACTGAGAAGGGCATCCAACACCACAACGAAGCCCGCGCTGCCGGCTTCTCGTCCAGCGGAAGACTGGACATGGCCCTCACCGAGTTCGTCGACACACATATGTACGCCTTCCACAGCCTCGCGCGTGCGTACGTTCTGCAGAGAGGTGGCGCCGAGTGGTCACAGAAGCCGCTCAAGATGCTCACCTTCATCCTCACTTCCACCGCGTCCCTCGGCTCACACCCGAACCCTGCGCGCACATTCAAGATCAAGTCCCACAACTTTGTCTCCTTGGACGAGTACTTCGCGCACTACCCCTGGTGCAGGCGGGACTGGGACGGGATTCAGCGCGAGCGCGATGCTGTGACCGCCGAGTTCGCCCACCAAGACCTCTTCGTGGGCACCATGCCCGTACGATTCTGTGTCGAGGGCGTCGACGTGAGCCACATGCTCTTCTTTCCCCAGTATCTCGACAACCCGCGCCATAGGGAGGACTCGGACCGCGCGCTCGAGAGGTACGAGCACGGTGCCTCCGAGATCACAGTCAAGAGCGCGTTGCTCGCCGACGTGATCGTCCTGCTGCGTGGGAGCATCAACCAGGGGTTCCCGCTTCGTAACGTCGAAGGCGAGCACCAGCTCATCACCCTTCCTGGGCGGTATGTCCGCCTGGCGAACGGGAACTGGACGTGGGAGGCGCTGTTCACGAAGTGGAAGGACTATGAGCGCAATGTACACAAGGGACTTGACGCTACTTTGGATCGTCTGTGGATTGGTGCTCCGCCCGACGAGCTCATGGTCCTCTTTGGATATTGGTGATGACTTCCCGTATCTGCAGCCTTCCCCCATCTCGTCGCTTCTAGTTGCTTTGTTGTTGTCGCTCTGATCTCATTTCACGCTGTCTTGGTCGCATCTTGCTACTATATCCATCACCATATTCGCATTCACTGTAAACCTTACTCTATACCATATTGCCGATCGCATCTACCATCATTCCAATGCTAATCCCCTTGGTCGTCTAGGAATACCACTGTTGGCAACGGCTACGGATGGCGTAAGTGACTGTTCTGTTTCCCTATGCGGGTTGGTGCGGTGCGGCCGCGGGCGTCAAGTGCAGTGATTCGGAGATCACGATTGGCAGGTCCAACAAGTGGAACGTGGTTGTGGAAGTCGCAACTCGTAGGTAGGGGGCGTCCTGCCGGTGCGAGCCTGAAGGTTGTGAGGTTGAGGTTGAAGATATGGTCTTGAGAACGAGGCTTCGAGAGAGAAGTGCGCGTCGAGTCTTGGATAGGCTCGTCAAGTTGAACGAGAGGCGCGAGCCTTAGGAACCCGCCGAGGGCGGCAAAAGTGGTTTTGCCCGCGTGTAGGTAGATGGTCCCGTCCTTCAGATGTAGTCGGTCAACACCCACGATCAGCGTGAACTCGCAGACCAGATTCGGAACCATGTCACTTACACGTCACGGAGGTGCCGCTTGATCCTGCTGCTGACTTGATTCCACTGGGAACATTTTGAGCAGGCGAACCGCAGTGAGCGTTGCACCTGCTCTATGGCTCGACAGATGGATAGATGTGCATGTAAGCATGATGGAGCTATAAGGACGGCGTCAACATCGCTGTAACACTGGTCACCAACAGCACCTACCGCCGCCTGCCACGTCGTCTTCAAGTTCGTGTCGTCACTCCCATACCTTGCACAAACGCCACACCGCAAGTGCGGCCTGCATGCCTGCAGCTCCTCCACAGTCGCCCTGCCTGGGTCAAGCCCCAGCGCTCGCACGATCTTCCGCATGCAATTGGCCACTTTGCGGAAATGCGCGGCATCCGTCATCAACTCAAGCGTAAAAGGGTACGGCTTGGTGCTATGGAAAGCCATCGCCCTCTGGTAAATGGGTACCACAGGACGGGGCTGCTGATCCAACGCTCCACTTGAATCGATGCGCGCGCAGCTGTGGCTGAGCACTTCCGGGTAGCGAAAGAACGGAACGGGCTCAAAGTGGCCCCACCTCGAACACCTCCTGCACGGGAACACGGCAACCGCGAGCGTCAGGGGATCGACGTCGTCGGTGTCTGGTATCTCCGGGAAATGCGTCCGGAGCGCGCCAATGAGCTCGGTTCGGCGGTCTGCGGACCAGCGCAGGGCGAGTTTTGGCAGCAGCACTGCGAAGTCGCTTTTGGTGACAACCTGTTCGTCTGGGGCGTCTGCGAGTGCGCGGCACTCGGGCATGAACGCGAAGTCCGCGCACTCGGGGCGGAGGTCCATTTCGGGTGTGCGAGGGAGCTGTACGTAGTACTCGAGGAGAGCCTCTTCGAGCGCGATTAACCGGGGTCGTATGACGTTCAAACGCTCCTGGTCGAGCCTGCGGCGACGTACATCTTGGAGAGGGCCATCCACCATTGGGAGGATCTTCGACCACACTATGGTGCGAGCCGTCCATCAAAGATCGCACTCGTAAGCGGGGGAGGCATACCTTTGGGAGTCAAGTTCCCTGACTCGCGCAAAATGGGAAGCCCATAGGTCCTGTCCATTGCGCCGTACTCCCCGTGATGCTTGAGATAGTTGATCTCCTTGTCCCATCCTAGCGCACATAGGCGTCGCAAGATTCTGACGGTGGCAGTAAAGTGTATCAGCATGGGGCTTCCATCTGGGGACAGTAGCCACATACTCCTCATACCGCGCGCTTCTCTTCTCCTCGAGGGCTGCAGTTTTAGCAGCTGTTTGACACTCGAGCCACCGCCTGCAGGCCCTAGCGTACTAGAATCATGACTAAGCATAGTACCACAATTGCGCAGGAAGTAAGAGCCTACTGGATATCTCTCCTTCCAACACTGCTTCTGACCAGCTATCAGGCTCGACAATGTCGCATCGCTTTCAGATGCTTGCATCGCGCGAAGCTTATCTACAAATGAATCCACGTCCGTCTTTAGCAACCGATGGACTGGGGATGCACAGTAGAGTCTCCTGCTGTAATTTCAATGTCAAAGGGAATGTGATCCCACAATGCTTGAGCACCACTTACCAGTGCGAGATGACATACATAGCGAACATGGTATCCAACCAATCTTCGCTAAATTTGGAAGGAAGTGCCTCGCGAATTATCCGGTTCTGTGCCTCTTGGTAGGCGTAGGACCTGCTCCGTATGAGCCTGAGGCAAGCGAGACTAGAAGAGGGGCTCGCCACGTACAGTGAGGAGATGCATGTAGGGCAATATCTTGCAAACCATGACCACACAGCTTTCGAAGCCTTGGCCCGTCCGCAATTCTGCAAACCGTCAGTGAAGCCTAGTCAGTAGTGCTCTTCGGTCAGGGTCCGAGTCAGATGATCCCTACCTGACAATGCGAACCGTACATGACAGTTATGTAAGCTGGTTCGCTCATGAACGGCGGACATGTCGGGAGGTCTCCGACGTTGGCGCAAACGGCTTTCCAAAGCGGTTCATTCGTGCGATGCAAAAAGAACGTTCGGAACTTCCGGCATGTGAACACCAGGTTCAGGAGGTCGCGCGGATGGAGGTAAGAGAAGACCTAACGCATGTGATCAGTTATCAGGACGGCGGTGTTGAGTTCGATTTCAGACATTCATGGCGCTTGCATGTTCAGGCTTACCTGAAGTTGAATCTCAATTGCGAAGTTGGGGAAGTCCTGCAGCACGGCGTCGGATTTTTGCCCCTGTCCCGCCGGTGGCCGTCTTAGTGCCGGCGTGACGTCTTTTGCCGCATGCTGCATATCTACTGATCGCAAACAAGACGAAACCTCGCGAGATGGTAACAGCGTCGTTGCAGAAGTAGAGGAGCCACCGCGCAAGCTTAGTATCAGAGTATTTAGTATGACTCGGTGAAAGTTTGCCTAGCAACTTAAAGGGCGCCTATCAACAGTACGGATATTGCCGAACGTTGCACAGCGCGCTTGAACGAGGTTTGAACTTACCCCCTCTTCCATTGTTCGCCGGCTTGTAGAATCTAGTCGTTCACTCGGACTTAGGTCTCAATTGCCGCGATAGACTTCATCGCCGACACACGTGTACACATCGTGCCCGGCTCCTCAAGCTCTCGTGGAATCTGAATCAATAGGAGCGAACTTCGAAGTCACCAAGAAGTGTTCATTGACATCGGTGGTTTGCAAGGCCGTAGCTAGTACAGCACGGAATGCGGGCCACCCTTTCAATCCTATTTGAAGTACGTGATTTCTAGTCTGAAAGAGGGGTAGTCCTCCGATCCCGCTGACATGCCTCCATGCAGGCAGACACCGTTGGCAGGATCACAGGGTCTACTTCTCGAACTCGCCATACTTCTGTGCAAGTGTCGTGGTGTGGTATTTTACCCACAATGCCCCCTCCGGCGTTGCTCATAATGCGGGGCTATTGCTATACAGGGTGACGTTAGACATTCGTCGGCCCAACTCTAGGGCTAGTCGCTCGACACCACATTACCTCGTGTCCGTTCTAAGGCCTTGCCGACGGCATGCGCAATGCGACTGTCCAGCGAGCGCCCCGCAGGCCTGAGTATATAAAGATGTCTGCGCGTTGGTCACAGCTCTCAACAGCTCGCAGTCATTGAAGCTTTAGGTCCACGTCTTCACTATCCACATCTTCGACTCCTCTCACCATGTCTACCATCGCCGTCGCCAAGAACGCCTCTGCTGAAGGTATGCACTATCCTCATCCTCGGGCTATCGGTCCTTGTTCAGTTCAGCACTGATAGTATATATTAGTGAGGCCCGGTGCCGAGAAGCTTTACATCCCTCCTCCTGGGCTCGCTTTCCGCCTGGTCGGCTACGCCAGTCAATGTGCCATTTTCTCGCGTACCGATGCGGAGCCCGAGGTCGGCCAGTACGCCCTTTCGAACGGAGCTTTTGGCGACCAGTGGTTCACACTCCTTCACGGCACTGGCAACCGCGCCGGGTTGTTCGCGATCAAAGGCCGCAAGTCTGGCAGGGTGCTTTTCTCTCGGAGCGAGACTGAGCCGCGCGTGGGGCACATCGAGGGCGATGGCGCGTACGGCGACAAGTAAGTACAGTGCTCTCTACCTGGCAGAGTGTATGTCATGTCGATGCGATTACTTGCAGCTGGTTCAAGCTCGAACAAGGGCACGGCCAATACGCCATGTACTTCCGACTCATCACGCCTTCACAGAACATGGCCCTCTTCTCGCGCACGCACGCGGAGCCGTACTTCTACAACTATGCCACGTCTAACGGGGTGTTCAGCGACCAGCACTTCAACTTCATTTGGGAAGACATGCAGGTTGACAAGGTCGAGTACGACTTCGACGCCGGGCGCGTCATCAGCTCGAGCCCAATCGCGCTGGCCGAGCAGACGCTCACCAACAACTCGGACCGCGAGCAGGAGATGAGCTTCAGCGTCAACAAAGGCGTCACCAACTCGAGCTCGTTCGAGTTCTCCACCGGCTTCACAGTCACCATCGGCATGGAGTTCAGTGGCACGTACCTTACATGGTTTTGAAATCGATGTCTATTCCTGACTCGCCGCCTCGAACAGTCGGCATTCCTTTCATCTCCGAGGGCAAGTTCAGCGTCTCGGTCTCGTCGACCAATACCTGGACGTGGGGCCAGACGACGGAGTTCACCACGCAGTACACTGCCACGTTCCCCGTGAAGGCTGGTCCACACGAGAAGATCCGCGCCACGTCGATGGTCAACCAAGGCATCCTCGACGTTCCGTACACGATGTACCTCAGCCCCAAGCGTGACCCTTCGGTGCAGGTGCAGACCACTGGCGTCTGGCATGGCGTCTCGTCCTGGGACCTCCGCCACACGATCACCCATCTCGGATCTGCCTAAACTTCCATGCATGCTGCGTGTACCGTATGTAGGAGTTGCACAGCGGTTACAAAGGGAGTTGTCTATATACTGTATGACTAGTACTCGTGTGCAGCTCATGAATCACGAGGTGATCTGATGTGGTGTAGAGTCGGTATACTTGAGTTCATGGGAAATCTAAGGACTGAGTGTTATACGTCACTGTGCAGGTAAGGAGTCGGGACTAGTCGTAGGTCAGGTATTCTGGCTACGAAGCATAGCACCCCGACCAGCATGAGTGTACTCAACTTCATTGGATTCACCACCATGGACAGGTATGATAAAAATGTCGTGAAAGAGAATTGCACCTATGACTGGTGCTCTATTACACACTGACGCCGCTGCGCAAACCATCTGTTCCAGTTCAAAGTATACCATACAACGATGTCTGATATGTGAAGTCAGGCCGTTGCCGGTTTCACCGTCTTGGGAACGTAGCGGATGTCCCACGCAGAGACCCCGGTCCACTTTCCCTTCGTCGTCACCTCCACGCCGGACTTCTTGCCCACAAGCGTCATTGTGTACGGAACTTCGAGCGTGCCCTGATTGACCACCGCCGTCCCTTCCACAATTTCGCCAGGCCCAGCCTTCAACGGGAAAGTGGCTATGATCTTGCTCGTGTACTCGTTAGACTCTCCCCAAGTCCACGCTTGGGAGGTCTCGAGATCCACCGAGAACCTTCCCTTGGTGAGGAAGGGGACGCCAGCTATAACACAAGTGTGAGTGCATGGGTTTGACTGGGAGTGCAGTGGCAGAGTGACGGTATACTATTCAAACCATCTACGCACCAGAGAAGGACATGCCCACATTGACGGTGAAGCCGGTGGAGTACTCGAACGAGCTCATCTTCTTGACCTCTTGCTCGACGGCAAAGCTGGTCGTCTGATCCTGGGTCGAGCCTGAGTTGTCAAGCGTCTGCTCCCCGATCGTGACCGGCTTCGAGGTAAGGACGCGCGCCGAGTCGAGGTCGTAGTCGACTTTCGTGACCTTCATGTCTTCCCACAAGTACATGAAGTACTCGTTTGCGTTCGTCTGGAGCGTACCCGTGATGTTGTACAGGTTCGGGCTCTGGTCCGTACGCGAGACAAGGATCATGTCCTCCCAAACGGTCCAGATCCGGAAGTACTTGGAGTACTGGCCCGAACCCGGGAGAAGCTTGAACCAGCTGTACGCAATGCAGAAGCGGTCAGCGGCGGAATTGAACGAGATGCGAGGTATAATGCTTACTGCTCGGGCAAGGTGGGCCCGCTTCCGGCGGACGCACCGACCTTCGGGTCCTTGACGCGACGAGAATAGAGGACACGACCGTTGGCGACGCTCTTGATCACGTAGTGGCCAGCATCGACGACAGCGGTGCCGGGAATGAGTGTGAACCACTGGTTGTCGTTGGCGGCTTGAGTGACGCTGACTTGACCGATGGACTCGGAGGAGGAGTTGGTGTAGAGAACGGAGTGGCTCGAGTATCCGAGCAAGCGGAACTGGAGCTTAGGAGGGGGGATGTAGAGGTCTGTAGAGGACATTGCTGCGTTCTGAAGTACTATGAAGGGATGAAGACTTAGTTGAATGAGGATTGCTGCTGGTCTGGAGGGCAAGTTATCGCTTATATATGTGTTGAGATCTGTGAGGTCATGTGAGTATGCTCTATTGCATGACGCAGGATTGCGAGCGGAAGGAGCTCAGGCTGAAGCCGGGGTACGCCGTCACCGCAGAAGAAAGCATGGAAAACTCACCTACTCAGCCCGCTTCTTTCCCCTGCTTGAGTTTGAACTCTGCGCTTGTTGACCATTCCAGCGCCGAGCGTTTATTGTCAAGATCTCTATACCGTGATCTTCAAGACGTAGGGCGATGGAACGAACACCTGGTTCTCAGAGCTCAGGCTGTCTTGCTACACATTCTGCCCCCATCAACCCCAAACGAAGTGGTGATGGTGTATGCTGTCCTGAGGACCAGCGCGTTTGTGTGATGATACGAAAGGGTCTGGCTGGTTTCAATCAGTAGATCCCGGAATCCCTTATGTCACTTACGTCCACTTACGCCTACTTATGCCACTTATGTGCCATTTCGGGGGTTCTACGGTTTTGTGAATAGCTTTCCACCAACTCAATCGAATCTGACCAAATTTTACACAGACGTTCCTGATACCTTTGGCAACCATCGTACAAAGTTTCATACAAAACGATGGAGTTCTGAGGATGCTATAAACCTCGCGCGAGTGGGTCGAAAACGACTGAGAAAGCTGTGCAGAAGCGCCCATTAGACGCCCACTTACGTCCCCTTATGTGCCCAAATAAGGGAGCATAAGTGGACATAAGGGATTCCGGGATCTACTGATGTGACTTCAGACTCTCCACAGCCTGAGTGGCAGCGCCGGAATGGAATCCAAAGAGCCCGGATTGTCTGGTGCCGTTTGACGTGACGGTCTCGCCTGCTGATTGTGCGAGGCACTCGGCGGCGCTCTAGCGAGAGTTCTGTCAGTGGCAACACTTCGTCGATGTCGCCGGCTCGGTACTACGCTCCGAGCGCATTGGTCAAGAACATAAGCCACTGCCAGCAACATACATCCAGAGGTGAGGGTGCTCGCGCGTATGATGGGTTTCAGCTGCTTGTGGTAATGACGCAATCGGAGTCCCTGCATGTCGAGGTGGTTTGCATTGGAAAGCAACCAATCTTGCTATCTTGAATGATGATTTCGCGTACAGGTATCTCATGAATTTTGCATGTAATCAGTGCGTGGCTTGTCAGAGTGGCTGACCGGAGGTGAAACCACCGATGAACAACAACAGTTGAAGGGAACCCCATCATGTAGATGTTTTGAGCGGCTGCACAATCATCGGAGGCATACAACTTGAACACAGCAGACAGATCATGAGCTTGAAAAATGAATCCCCGAAAGACGACATTATCTGCTCTCAATGTTGCCATCCTGACGTATCGCAATTCCGGGTGCTATCGCTATCGAGTGTACGGCCGCCGCTCTCCAACACACACCGAGGTGGCGAGACCGACGAAGTTGTGCCACAGACATAACTCTCTCCAGAGCGCCGCCGCGTGCCTCGCACAAACCAGCTGATTTACGAATTGCACAACCTACCCCGAGACGAGCCAGGTTCTTCGTTTCCATTCCGGCGCTCGAGCGAACGAGTGAACGTTAATGGCCAAAGGATGAGATCATGAACTATAGTCTTTGAGAGCTAGTCCTCAGGTCAGTTCGGTATATCTGATTCATGAGAGGTGAAGTAATCCCAGTCGATGGATACTATCATAGATGCAGTAAGATAGAGTCGTACGCACCTCGTGCACTGACACTCGAGGATTGCGAGCTTCGTACAACTGAGCGCTGAGCGCTGAGCGTTGGAAAGGTCACTGGCAGCAAGCGCGAGAGTTAGAACTCAGGCTTGAGAAGGTTCGGAAGCGGGCCCTGTACGTGATTTTTCCATTCCTTTGTCTCCTCTGTGTGCCCGTACTCCATTCTCGGCTCCGACTCGTTCCACAGTGTCATGTGCAGAACAAACTGAACAGCAGTCTCATGAGCTCATGAACCTCAACATGATGCACATATAAGCAAGCCGCTACTTCAGCGGTGGTCTTCAAGCCCTCGCTCTTCTGTATCGCCTCACTCGGCATTTGAACCACTCTCCACATTGCAGTAAACCATCATGTCCTCCACAGATCTCTACATCCCCCCTCCCAAACTCCAGTTCCGCTTGCTCGGATACTCGAGCCACTCCGTTCTCTACACCAACTCCTCCTCCGAGTCCATCGGTCAAGTCAGCGTCACTCAAGCCGCCAACGACAACCAGTGGTTCACACTCATTCCCGGCACCGCTGTCGTCGACGCTGGCCACTACGTGATCAAGAGCGTCGCCAACGGTCGTGTCCTCTACTCTCGTCGCGTCAAGGACCCCAAGGTCGGTGCGTCCGCCGGAAGCGGGCCCACCTTGCCCGAGCAGTAAGCGTTATACCTCGCATCTCGTTCAATTCCGCCGCTGACCGCTTCTGTGTTGCGCACAGCTGGTTCAAGCTTCTCCCGGGCTCGGGTCAGTACTCCAAGTACTTCCGGATCTGGACCGTTTGGGAGGACATGATCCTTGTCTCGCGTACGGACCAGAGCCCGAACCTGTACAACATCACGGGTACGCTCCAGACGAACGCAAACGAGTACTTCATGTACTTGTGGGAAGACATGAAGGTCACGAAAGTCGACTACGACCTCGACTCGGCGCGCGTCCTCACCTCGAAGCCGGTCACGATCGGGGAGCAGACGCTTGACAACTCAGGCTCGACCCAGGATCAGACGACCAGCTTCGCCGTCGAGCAAGAGGTCAAGAAGACGAGCTCGTTCGAATACTCCACCGGTTTCACCGTTAGTACGGGCATGTCGTTCACCGGTGCGTAGACTGTCCCGCTACGTGAGGCCTTGCTTTGACCTTTGGACGTCGTTTTGCAGCTGGCGTTCCCTTCATCACCAAGGGGCGGTTCGAGGTGAACCTACAGGATTCCCACGAATGGACGTGGGGAGAGTCTAACGAGTACACGAGCAAGATCATAGCCACCTTCCCATTGAAGGCTGGGCCTGGCGAGGTTGTGGAAGGGACGGCGGTGGTCAACCAAGGAACGCTTGAGGTACCGTACACGATGACGCTTGTAGGCAAGAAGTCCGGCGTGGAGGTGACGACGAAGGGGAAGTGGACCGGGGTCTCTACGTGGGACATCCGCTACACTCCCAAGACGGTGAAACCGGCAGCCGCGTAACTTCATATGGATAGTAGCATGTTGTGCCGTAACAACGCAGTTTACATCTTCTGCAAACGAGAGTGAGGGATGAGTATTCCGTGAACAACGCAGGATTAACAAGATTTGGCCAACCAGGTGACTTACCGTCCATGACCTCTACCAACAACATTCAAACCATGACGTGTTCCACCACAGTCTTCAAGCGGGCAAGCCGATAGTCCGGGAGGGGAAAGGACCCATCCATGTACAATAGCCCAACCCGCTTCAGAACCATGCCCTTGGCGGCACGACGCTCGACCATCGATACGAACGGCTCGTGTACGCCGCGACCATTCGCGCACGTCACTTCCAGCGTCTCCAACGCGGGGAGGATGTGCTTCCGCAACACCCTTATGAGGTTCCGACACGAGCCGATGGACACCATCAGAGAGACGAGTGCCGGGAAGGCAATGAAGATGCGCTCCCAATCGCCCTTAGTGACGCACACCTCCTTCGCGAGGTCGAACTGAAGGGCGGTGAGCGGCGCCCTGGAGAAGGCGTGAATCATGTCGCGGAAGAGGAACGACTCGCCAGCCGGATCGCCCCACTTTGGTGCCCAGTACCCGTAGGGTTCTCTCGACACAAACATCCGCTGCTCGCCGTCTCCAAAAAATTGCACGTCCAAACTTGGGCCCCAGGGGTTCCGCGGCCTGACTTCCACATCTACCTTGAGCTTGCATATGGTTCTGGCCGCGCTCCTCGGAATCGACTCGAGAAGGTCGCGGTACCCACTTCCGTGGATCCTGACGTCCGTTGTGGAGGGATAGGTAATGTAGCGGATAAGGGAAATTGGCCACGAGTGGTGCATCCACCATTCCCGCAAGCAGGGTAGGTGGAGGGGCAATGTACGCTTGATGTTGGTCTGGTAAGAGACGCGTTCAAGTTGCAAGCTCTCCAATAAGGGAACGCCTTCCAAGGCTGACAGAAGAGAGTCGCAATCGATCCTCCCGTAGTGGATGCGAATCCTCTGGATAGTAGGCAGGACGAAGGCTGGGGTGAAAAAGTCGCCGTGGATATCGATGCAGGTGAGGCGAGGGAAGCGGACCGAAAAGTCATGTGGGTATGAGAGGGGATCCAGTGATAGATACTTATACGACAGTACCACGTCGCACCTGAGAGTCTTCAAGTGCGGCATGCCTAACTGCACTATAGACAGAATGTCGTGGCGACGGTCCGCATCAAACCACAGCCGTAACTCGGAAATGCGCGGCACATCACTTTGAATGTTCCTGATCAGGCAGAGGTCTTGCGGGAGTAGAGCCAAAGGGAACGGCTGACACTTCGTCCTCGCGAGAAGCTGGAACCAGTTGGCGTATCCGCACTGTCGATCGTGCTCGGTGATGATGTCCGGATCTGCGAGGAGGTCGGCCCAGAATTCGGGCGTATCCCGGAGGACATCGCGCCAGAAGCGACAGACTAGGGAGAGCCTGGTGATGTCACCAGTAGTGGTCGGATGGAAGTGACGGAATACGTGGGCGAGAAGCTCGCTAGGGAAGGAATGAATGCTTGCCATGGTGTAAGGGGGAATTCTATGGGCCTCTGGCCTCAGTCGTAGCCGGAGGGGATACTCGGTCGTGCGACGTGGAGGGTGAACCGGTCGACGCGCCGCGCGCGTTGTCAGGTTCAAGTTCAACATAACATAATTTAGGCGCTGTAGGCGGTCTAGATCAACCGTGTGCCGCGACCGGCAAAGGCCGGTGGTATGCATACGTAAACGAGTGGGAGGACACCTTGGGGCATCAAGTTCATTTGTGTGAGTTAGATCATGTACTAGAGTGATGTACGCTCGCCTGAAGTACTCACGGTGTACGACGAAGGCTGAGGCGCTGACTTGACTATCTCGAGCCCACCTTGCGTGAATTCTCAATACAATTCTCGTTCGACGAAATTGAGTAGCGGACAGGCAGGTTTGAGCTCAAGATGATGAGGAGCGTTCTACCTGCCCCGCTGCCCATTATACGGTGTCAAGTAAGTAGGTACCTCGGAGATGAGATGTGCTATACTGTCCGTGACCTGATACCAAGTCCGCCGTCGTATACTACAACAACCCCAACAAGCATGAGGGTACAATAGTCGCTCATGAAATGCTGCGGGTGAGGAAGTACGTTGCGTGCGCCGGGCGTGCCAGTGTTCACCGTAGCAGCTGGACTGCGGGTTTGGGCACTCGGACGCTCTTAGACGGGTGTAAGTACACCGTCCCATCCCGGACACATTCGTCGACATTCTCCAATCCATGCCTAGATGTAGCGAATTAGGAAGTGCGTTCAATACGAATGCATAGGAGATACGTACTGTTCCTTGAGGTGCGCCTGCACTTGGCCCCCGGGTCCATCCCAATGGATGCATAGAGCGCACGCCCAGATAACACCAACTGGAGAGTCGTGCGAAGCCAGGAGTGGCTGCGCTTGTGCAGCTTCGAGCTCGCGGATGGTCTCCATCTTGTCTTCGCCGATACGTTCCCACCTGAGCTTCGCGTCAGAATGGTCCGCTTGGTACAACACCTTCGTGTTCCGGACGATGTGTTCAAACTGAGCATATTGTTCAGCTTCAGATTCCAAGGAGTGACAGTTGGACTCACAGCAGCTTCCCATCCGTAGATTTCATCATGCTTGGCTTGTCGGCTTCGCGAGCAGGGGAGGCATCGAAGGCGGACATCGCACCTTTCAACATCCTCCAGGGTGGCGCGTTTTGGGTCGAGCCCCATCGCAGAAATTATGTCGGCCAGCTGCGAGTGATTGGAATGTTGATAGCATGGACTGAAGATCCGGTCGAAACTGTATGGGATGCGGGCATCCATGTAGTGTAGCGTCTTGCGCGCGTGGAGGCTCACGGCATCGGTAACATAGGCGTCGTCACGATCGTATTTGAGTCCTTGGTCCTCGGACCAGGGCTTGTATGCGCATCGGTGCGCAAGGATTGCGGGGAAGCGTAGAAGGATGAAGTTCGAACAGGAACGGCAGATCCAAGTAGCCACCGCGAGATCGAGAGGGTCCCGCCTTGACGCTTTCGGGAGGTCGAGTTGAGCTTGTAGGTGGCCGCGAAGCATCTCCTTCTTCTCTTCCAGCCACTTGGCTCCGAGACCGGGGATGATCTTCAGGAAGTCAGCTTGTGTGATATTCCTCGACAGTGGGGCTTCGACGAGTGTGCGGCATTGCTTCATGAGCGCAAACTCGATGTACTCCGGTCGACAGTCCATCGAAGCGTTCCTCGGGAGCGAGACATAATGCGTTATCACAGCTCCTTCGAGCGCATGCAGTCGCTCATCCTGCACACGTTTCCTACGGGCCTCTGTCAGGAAGTCGTCGAGGGCGTGCAAGACTTCGTTCCACTCTGCGAACACAGTCAGCATGATAGAAGAGCCGAACAGTTGAGCTACATACCTTTCGAAGTGAGCTTAGAAGAGCGTCGCACCACTGGTAGCGCAGCCATCGACTTCAGGCCCTTCTCGCCAACATAGTCGATCTCCTTTGCCCAGCCGTTTGCGCGCAGTCTCCGCACGATCCTATAGACATCGTCTCAATGGCTACCACGTCACAGGATACGGATCAGAAACCTACTCTTCAAAGCGTTGCTCTCGTTTGTGAGCAATGTCTGACACACGCGTGGCTTCTTGCTTCTTGGACCAATCTCGACCCGCTTGAGCGCACTTCTTGCGATATTATAATCACGTTAATCCGCGTCTCAACGGGGCTACTTACCGAAGATCGCTTCTTCATCTCAGCTTGCTGCTTTTCTCGTATCTTGAGGGTTTTCTTCCTGAGCTTGGGGTCATCGGCATTGAGTGCTTTGATCTTCTTCACATATCGGTCAACCGACGACCGTAGAATGAGGGCAGACGGTTCCCGGTAGTACTCGTACGGGTTCCTGAGAAACACGTCAGATGCGCGATTTCCGTTGTGACACGCTACACAATGAATGCAACTTACATGTCTGGGTTGTTGACGGCGTACACGGGGAAGCGCCGGTGTATGTATCGCTGCTCATCGGAGACATGATATATGAGGTCCCGATCAACGCTGAAAATCTCCGAGATACCAGTTCTCCACGGATACGATCTGTATTCATACCCATCACCAATAAATCTATCAGTCATGTCGCGTTTCGGGGCCAACGCGAGCCCAACTTACATCTTAGGGAGACATTCAGAGCAGGCCCGCGTGAACCACGGCCAGATGATCTTGCGCACACTCACCATGCCGCAGCCCTGCTCACAGTCAGCATCCCTACATGTCTAAGCAGAACATCATACGCACGTGGCAATATGGGGTGTAGAGCAGATGGACCCAGGCAGGCGAGCTCATGAACGACGGTCGAGTGGGCATGTCGGGCGCGTTCTTGCAAACCAGCTCCCAGGTCTTTGACATGGAATGTTTGTGTAAAACAACACGTCCGATGCTCTTGCAGGTTCGCAAGAGGCTTGCTAGATCACGCGGATGAAGGTGACTACAGATCTGAAAAAGAACGCGTGGTTAGGAGTGGACATAGTACAAATGAATGCTCGGCGTTGCTCGCCAGGACATATCACGAACGGGACAGAGCACCCACCTCAATGAAGATGTCAATCGGAAAGTTCAACGCTTCAAGCTTGCTCCGACGTTGTCGCGTGTTCTGCCTGCCTGCCGTCTTTGCACCATCGTTAGCGTTGTCATTGATCGGGCCGTCGACTCCGTGACTGGTGGAGGGTGACTTTGAAGCGATTTCGTTGTCGGGGGGCTCTACAGGATGTGTAGTCTTGAATTTCTTGCGCGACCGCAACTCCATGGCAGCTTGGAGAGTCGTGAGCCTCTGACGGGTGGTTGTAGGTGGTTGTGGTAAGAACAGAGATGCGTGGATAGGCGCTTGGTTCATGTTTAAGTCGGGTAAGTCCCTGACAACGTGACACATACCTTATTGGGCGAACAAAAGCGGGAAGATATGCTTCATTGTGCCCACTCTAGAGACATTCAGCAGATTCTTCAATGACATGGGCAACTGGACTAGCGACAGGCTGCAGCAACTCACATCCTCAGCTCGACACCAAGGTACATCGTGTCGGATGGTCTTGATCAGGTGTACGTCTTGTGGACATAAGTCCAACGGGAACGGCTAAAATTTTGTCGAGCTTGAGCGAGTTGGCGTATCCGCACTGTCGACCGTATTCGGTTATCATGTCAGGATCCGCCAGAAGGTGGGCCGATAAATCTGGCGGGGGCAGGAGGACATCGTCCCGTCGTCGGCGACTCATGTCGCCAGAGGTTGTAGCCGAGGAAGTCGCCGCCGACCGCTCTTACACATCATAACTGAATTGGAATGTGGCGGTATACTTCGATCATGCGAGCCTGCTAATAGATCGGATATGGTCTAGACTCATCCTACGAGGCGCAAATACGCCTCGCATCCTGGCTGAACGGCTGTTGAGTTGTGATCGACCGCGACGAGGGACTGGATATTCATGGCCTGCACGTGCTAGTTCAAGAAGTGGATACTTCGTGCTGCAAATAGCTCATGGAGCGAGATCGCTATATACAATACAACAATTGACATACCGTCGTATCGACGCAGTAGAGGCGTGACGTGCTGGTCCTACAGAAGGGCCCTCGTAACCTCCAGTGACTTCGCCAGTTCTTCCCGAATCCTCTCCCATCCTACGACCGCATGAGATACGCTGACTGAGATGGTCTCATCGACGACACACTCACCAGAGGTCGTGAGATCTTCAGCGCACTCAACAGAGTGTAGGCACGAGTCTTGCAGGAGATATTTAAGGCTTTTATTCTTCCGAAGATACTCGATCTCCTGACCATAGCCCACGGCGCACAGATCCGCTATAATCCTGGAAAGGATGCGCGAGGTGAGAACGATAGGCGATAGATTCTGGGTGAGACATACGCCTCGTTCCTCTGTTTGGTGACGGCTGTCTTAATGCGGGCTTGTGCCTTGTTCTCGCCCTCACAGAAGGCCTTGCATGCAGCCGCATGCTAGAGACACCGGCTCAACAACGCATGGCCTGCTGAGAATAGATATAGGGCCGCACCTCGGTCCGCTCTTTGACAACCCTCTTCTGCCTCTCAATGAGCTCCTTCCGTTCCTCGTTAGTCTCAGCCGCACGCCAGTCTCGAGCGAACGCGTCGAGCTGCCGTCGCTGGATACGGTTCTTCGACGTCTTGAAGACATCACTAGGTACCGCGATGTCAGCCGACAAACGCTGGGCTAGCGCTTGAAGACAAACGCACCGATCAGGGTTGACGATGTTGAACAGCAGGTTGAAGTCTTCATTGTCACGCAGATCCTCGTTAATTCCATAATACACAGCAATGTTGCATCGCCTGTGCACATAGCGTGATTGCTCCTCAGCAACGCGAAGACGGTCAGAGAACATGGTTACGCACGCTTGCGGTAGGCACTTCGGGCAATATCTCGCATACCAGGTGTATGCCGGCTTGACGGATCGAATGTCGCCACATCCCTTGTGGGCGTGTTGGCATGTTGTGCGTGCGAGGATGGGGCTAGGAGAATCAGGCACTCACATGGCAGAAAGGCGAGAAGAGGAAGTGGGCGAAAGCGCGCTCGCTCAGGAAGGACGGACACCCGGGTATCCCTTGCGTGTGTTCTCGCGCGTGTCTCCAGATGTGCTCTTGCTGACGACCGAGCACAAACCTTGAGATGTCCCTCGACGTTCGAGCAAGACTGAGAAGGTCTCGCGGGTGCAAATGGTTGAAGATCTACGCGCAACCACCGTGTTGTCCGCATGAGGAACGATCCATGAGGTCAAGCGCGGAATTGCGGGTACATACCTCAATGAGGATGTCGAGAGGGAGGTGGGGAAGCCTTGCAAAGGCTCCGACGCGTTCGCGAGTCCGTCGGGGTGCTGCAGGTGATTGGACGGAATAGACACGTCGTGGACTCGTTTCGTTCGTGCCAGTACGGACGTGGCGAGTCTTGGCTTTCTTTCGAGGAGGCGTCATGGGGAGGGGATACTCGGTGCGATGCAGAGAGCGACGAGGTGAAGAATGTGGGAGAGAACAGCAATGTGGTCAAGAACAGACGTTTGGGAACTTCGGATCCGGTACGGGCGGCAAGTAGACACACGCAGGCGCGTACAATCCACGATTGCCACAAGAATCAAGATGGCCACCACGTTGAAACAAACTTTGTTTGTGTGACGAGCTATTCTCCATGGCTGAGAACACTGATCAGGTGATACTTGGAGGACATATTCTGCCATTTCAAGCAAGTAAGCATGCGTCGTCGAGACGTGCATTACAAGTATCGTAGAAACAAAGATCATGCACCTGTCAATGTACCACATCTGCATCATTCGTCGAACAGAGCTTCCTGACCAGCGACGAGCCCACCAAAGTAGCACGTCAGGGCCTTCAGCTTCGATCCCATCCACTCTTCCTCGACCTCGACCTTCTCTGCCGGCTCGTGGGCGACGAGTTGGGAAATCTCTTCAAGGCTCGTGTTCCGTGGGAGGAAGTACGCGATGTTGCGCGTGATGCCCCGCGCGATGTTGAACAGCTCCGTTCCATGCACAGGTCGTATGCTGTCCAGGCCGTAGTCCGCGTACGTGTCCTCCAGCTCGCCCGGGTCTAGCGCCAGCGTGGAAGCCGAGGCAGACTTGGAAAGCTGACCTTGTACCTTCGTCGGCGAACTCGATAGATACGAGGGTCCGCCCCATGGCGGGCTGAGGAATACGACATCAATTTTGCGGTGTGCGCGTTCTTTCAGTGTGCGCGCGAAGGAGAAGAAGTCCCCGAGGATGAACTCTATTCGATCTTCCACGCCGTACAGCGCCGCGTTATGGCGCGCGAGCGCAAGGCGTATGGGCGATACGTCCATGGCGATCACTGCGAGGGGAGAGGGGACGATGCAGACATGAGGAGTCATGCTTGGATGCGACAGGAGACAGGAATCGTAACGCACCTCGTTCACATGTCTTCGCGAATGCGATGGCATTTCCGCCCACGCCGCAAAACGCGTCCAGAATAACGTTGCAGCGACATCGCTCGGCGATCTGGTCTGCTATGGCTTCAGGCGTTACGCTATACCAGCCCTCTTCATCGAGGAGGCACCCTGAGGAGTACAGCGAGAAGAATCGTTCCCTTTGCGAGAAGTCTAGACAAGACGCGTGTTCTGTATACCAACACTTGCGTGCAACACCGAGGGAAAGGACTCACATTTCTGCAGATGTTTGGGTACCTCAGACGCGTCAGTGTAGAACGACACCAATCCCGTCGCGTCAAACTTCTCCAGTCCTGGTCCTAGCAGCCCCGCCTGCAACCTCGCTTTCTTCTTCGGCCGGGAGTCTAGCTCATCTAAGCTCCTCTGCGTGTCTATATGATCGTCTGAGTATGCATGTGGAGGTGGAGAGCGAGTAGTGGACGTCGAGGCGGCAGCAGGTGTACCCGATTGCGATTGTGGAGGAGCATCCTGTGTAGCTTCGAAGACATAGCGTGCCAGCCCAGTGATGTTGCCTTTGCGTTTTCCCATCACAAAACGGATGGTAAAGTCGTTCTGTCTTTGCGAGCAGAGAGAGACGGGGGTTGATGTGGAAGCCGAAGTCAACAAAGTTCTACGTTCAGACGAGCACTTGCAACAGTGGGCGTCTGAACACATTCTTCGAGCCTCCAGGGCGTCATTGAGATGCTCTATACCACGCATATCGCGCCGTGATTTGTGAATCGCACCAGTAGGTTCTACCTGTATTACATGGAACTACCACGATAGCTCTCGATAACCTCGCCTACTCGCATGACCAACTGGTCAGTGCCCCACTGACCCACAACACTCACGCCAATCGGCCACCCGTCGTCTCCCCTTCCACCGGGAACACTCAGCGCTGGCAGGCCACCGAGCGACGCAGGAACAGTCATGACATCCTGAACATAAGCGTCTAGAGTTGAAGCCGACTGTGTATTGTTGCTGTCTGGATCAGGGACCACGGGCGCTGTCTGGATCGCTGAAGGGTGAATAAGGGCATGCACGCCTTCCTGTATCTCAGTCGAGGCTGATGTAGAGTTAAGCGCGTTGGGCACGCAGAAGACGCGATCAAAGTCAGCCTTGATCAGCTTCCGCACTCGTTGTGCTTGCAGGAAATAGTTCTCGAACGCGCTATGTAGGAGGATCAGGTTCAACGGCTGATCCCCAGGGAAGAAGTCGTGGACTCACTCGGCAGATAGCGCGTACGTGCCGAGCAGAATTCTCCGCTGCACCTCTTTTCCAAACCCACGCGAGCGAGTATGCGCGTAGACGTTGGCCGTCTTGGTCAGACTTGCTCCAGGAGGCGGCTCCACGCGCATACCTGATAACAGGGATTATCACTACACTGCGGTGAATGAAGAGCAATTTGAGGCGCACCATATTCAATCCCATCGTATCGCGCTAGGTTACTGCTCGCCTCGGCACTTGATAGTACGTAGTACGCACTAAGGGCGTAGCGTGTGGAGGGCAATGACACTGGCACAATCGTTGCGCCCCGTGCTTGTAGCTGTTTGAGTACTTGCCGTACTGAGTCGACAACACCGCCTTCGAGTTCAGACGGGAAATACTCCTATGATGGAAATGAGTCCCATCGTCGTGATTCGATGAGAAACGACGTACTTGTGGCACCCCGATCCGCAGACCCGTTAGACTGTCTTCCCTGACATAGTCCATATACTTAGTACATGACTCTGACGCCGCTGCTCGTACATGCGGAGGGGCAGCTGTGGGGTCTCTGACATCGTACGACGCGATGGAGTCTGTGTTTGCGCGCTCAGCTTTAGCTGGGAGCTACTATCACTTGCACTCACCGTAGACTTGTCGAACAGTGTGGACGTCGCGCGCGAGAACACCAACGCAATCGAGACTATCGGCGAACGAAACGACGCCCCACCTGCAGCACCAAGAAAGGTCATGAATAACGAATGGACTAGAAAGCGTGGTACTTGCCTACTAATTATGCCATAGGAAGGCTTCAAGCCCACGACACCACAGTAGGACGCAGGTAACCGGACTGAACCGCCTGTATCGGTGCCCAATGCGCTGCGCTTCACGGTTCAGGCTCGTAAGACGTAGTACACATACATACGGAAGATACGCACGCGTCACAGAGATTGGCAGCAACAGCTGCAGCGCTTCCACCAGAACTTCCCCCTGCAGAACGTTTCTCCTCGGGCGTCCGGCCTTGCAAGCCAACAGGATTGACGACGGGCCCGTGCGAGGAGTGGACATTGAGAGAGCTTGGCCGAATGAGCGCACAGGTCATCATCTGACGGTATCTGCACTCACCCCATGCCGAACTCGTCACAATTCGCCTTTCCTACGATCTGAGCGCCATTTGAAGACAACAACGATACGACGGTCGCGTCAAAAGGAGACGCAAAGCCTTCCAGGATCTTGGAGGAACATGTTGTGGGCAGTGACTTCGTACAGATGTTATCCTTGACCGCGAGTCGAAGGCCCGCCAACGGGCCGCTTCCCGACGAGGGATAGACCGAGGTGGTGGTGCCAGGTATCAAGGCATTGACGGCCAAGTCGTGGGCGTGCGCAGACAGACAGCGCTGAGAGGTGGAAAGACTATAGCGGGCGGAACATCGTAGTCTGGGGCGTGGCAATGACATCGAGGACTCACAGAGGCATAAACGGGCGCCTCTGCCCGTCAGCGAACGCGTTATTTGCTCTTGTTGTCCAAGAGCCTTGGATCCTAACACGGACAAACAACCACCATTTCCTGTTTGGGAAATTTTCAGCATGCTTCCTCATCCTCGATCATGTCTACTCGCACCGCGAAACCCTCCCTGGCGGCAAAACCGAGTCTCAAGAAGAAGGCTCGGGTGAGCGTTGAGACGCCAAAGTTACTGAAGAAAGCGGCGATCGCAGCCAAGTCAAAGTCGCGTCCAGAAGGAGACCTACCGGCCCTCTCCAAGGCGGCGAAAGGCAAGGCACGCGCTGAACCTCCAGTGCCTGCACCGAAGAAGCATAAGAAGACTGCAGCAGCGGTCTCTGACCCAAGCTCCTCTACTTCCTTGCCGACATCCTTCAAGGTCATCTGCGGGTCCTACGAGAAGCTGCTCTATGGTTTGGAGGGGACCGTCTCCACAGACTCATCCGAGTACTCCTTCCATCTAAAACCTCTCTTCATCTTTCCTGCACACGTATCTTGCATCAAGTCTGTGGCAGCGTCACCTCAAGGAGGCAAATGGCTAGCGACCGGGAGCGCGGACGAGATCATCAAAGTGTGGGACTTGCGGAGAAGGAAGGAGATTGGTGGCCTCATGCAGCACCAAGGTACGTCGATCGTTCTATCTGAAAGTGGACCACCATACACACCAAGACGCATCAGGCTCTATCACGCACCTCGTGTTTCCTTCGCGGTCGTACCTCCTCTCCGCGTCCGAAGATGGCACACTATGTCTGTTCCGAGCGCGGGACTGGGCAGTCCTGCGCGAGCTGAAAGGGCACAAGGGACGGGTGAATTCTGTCGCGGTGCACCAATCATGTAAGGTCGCATTGAGTGTGGGCAAGGATAGGACGCTGCGAATGTGGGACCTTATGAGGGGGAAGGGCTCCGCGAGCACCAAGATTGGAAAAGGTACGCGGGCCTCTCTGCTATGACGAGAACGTTTCTCCGACACCGCCAGCACAGAGGCGGAGCTTGTGCGATGGTCAACAGACGGTTCAATATTCGCTGTGCAAGCACACAGCACGATCGACATCTACTCTACTGTGAGTACTACGTGTCGTGCCCTCATCTACTTCCGCCTGACCTCCATACGCGCATGACGTTGCGTATGTAGGAGATGGACCTACTTCATTCAATCACGCACACGTCACGCCTCCACGACATCAAGTTCTGCAAGCGCGTCGTTGGCGAAGGCGAGCTCCTCTTGGCTGGAGCAGAAGACAAAAAACTCTCCATATACGAGGTACCGAAAGACCGCACAAAACCTCCCACCATCATCGCAGAGATGGCTGGGCACGCAAACAGGTCGGGTGCCCACGTCCGAGACTTACGCATGTACATTGCCTGACATGCGGCATCATCTAGGGTGAAAGCGGTCGACGTCATTCGAATCGCCTTACCAGAAGGCTCTTCGAGACAATCAACCACACTGGTTTGCACGATCTCCTCGGACGGGAAGGTTCACTTGTACGACCTGGCCGCACTTCCCGAATCCGCCTCAGAACGCATACAGCTTCAGCCCGTCGCGGAGTACGATACGAAAGGCACGCGCCTCACATGTGTCGCGTTCGCAGAAGGAGATTTCGCCGCAGGCGCGACCGTTAACGGCAAACGGAAACGGGACGCGGGCGATGAAGATGAAGAGGATGACGAGGATGACGGAGGCTTCGGCTCACCGCAAGAGGATGGTGGTGGAGATGAGGAGGGCAGCGACGACGAGGATGAGTGACCCCCTGGCATGTAGCGCTACAACATGGTGTAATACAGCAGCAGCACGATACGATAGCGTGAACGATCCTGGGGTCCGAACGGTACATATATGCCAAACCACGGGCTACATGAAATCAATCGCGCGTTTCCTGCCCCTTGGCGGACCTGCTTCTCGCCCTCCCTCCACCCTCTCGTGG
The DNA here is from genome assembly GCA_022605405.1 of Earliella scabrosa. Classification (NCBI taxonomy): domain Eukaryota; kingdom Fungi; phylum Basidiomycota; class Agaricomycetes; order Polyporales; family Polyporaceae; genus Earliella; species Earliella scabrosa. Next base: position 1,317,490 of record JABYQQ010000004.1, on the reverse strand, counting down.
ACATCGACGTTCGCAGCAGCATCTGTCGTGGGCAGCGGCGCGATGGGTAGGCTCTTCACGACCTCCGGCGCAGGCTTCTCCACCCACATGCTATCGTCCTCGTCCTCCTGCTTCTCCTTCCGTTTCTTCTTCTTCTTCCTCTCCCCATCTTTATCTTTCTCCTTATCCTTGTGTGATGGTGTCGGGCCGAAGCTGGGCAGGCTCCCGTCGTCCTCGACGTCGAACGACATGAGCGCGACCTTCGTCTTCCTCTTCTCCTTTTCCTTCTTCTCCTTCTTCCTATCCGCGCCCTTCTCCTTCCGCGACTCGCGCTCCGCCCGCGGCACGAACGTCGGCTTGAACGTCGCCAGGTCGACCTTCTCCTCGACTGCAGCCGCGCTGCCCGCCGTAACTGGTTGCGTCTTCGCATCCGTGCGGGAAGCCGACGGGCCAGGCGTTGGCGTTGGTTCTGCCCGTCCGCGGTCCCCGTCGTGGTCCTGTTCCTCGCCCTCGTCGTCGCTGTCCTCATCGTCGCTCGCAAAGATCGCCTTGAAGACGTCCATCGCAGGCCGCTGGTACGTCAGAATGTCCCTCCCCTGCGTCTCGTCCTCGCCAAGCCCCACATTCTCCAGCTTCCTCGGACCCGTGGTCGTGCTCGTGCCCGCACCCCTCTTCTCCTCCTCCGCCCCTCCACCCTCCCCTCCCTCCGTCCCACCAGTGATCATCGCCGGAACCGTCCCCGCCCTCGACGACGCACCAGCGTCCCGCCGCGCCTCGCCCGTCGCGAACTCGAACCCGGCCGACGCCTCGCCCGCCTGCGCGTCCAAGTCCACCTCGGGCTCCTTCACGCCGAACCGCTTGCACAGCAGCCGCGCGGGCTGCCACGGCGCCGTCTCGCGCGTCAGCGGCCCGTACATGCCCATCCTCACCGCGTGCATCTTCGGGTCCTCCTCCTCCTCCCTCTTGCTCCCTCCGCCCTCGCCCTCGCCCTCTTCCGCGGCGGGGTCGTCCGCGTACGCCGTGGGCTGGTGCAGCCCCTCGATAACTTTGGGGCCGGTCTCGACGACGACCGCGGAGCGGAACCGGCCGGCCATTGCGGCGGAGAGCGGCTTGAAGACCGTCGCGGACTTTGCGTAGTCCTCGAGCTCCTTGTTGAAGTCCTCTGTGCTCTGTCCCGGGAGCGGGCCGAACCCGAGACTTGTCGAGTCCTGGGAGGAGGGGTCGGCTTGGAAGGTGAGGAAGGCGGTGTAGCGCGAGTGCTTGAGCGGGTCGGCGGTGAATGGCTGGAAACCCGATAGCGCAGCTTTGGCAACTGAGGGGTGGAGACGTGGGATGTGCAGCCCGCCAGGCCGCGGCGGCGGAGGACCGGGAGACGGAGGGCGGGCGGCGCTGGCAGGAGGTGGTGCAGCGGTCCCTTCAGCGCGAGCATTGCGGAAATTCTCGAGGCGTTCACGATCTTTCTGCGAGAGATACTCAAAGACGGAACGCGTCTTGGCCGGGAGCGGCGTCTCGCCGAGCATTGTTCCCCGCTAGAATCACGTACTATTAGAGTAGAATAACCACGGAACGGTAGACGACTGACCTCGTCCGCGGAGAGTTTGTTCACTTTCCACTCGGCGTGTGATTGCGCTGCCGGGACCGTCTTACTGCTGCGTGACGATGCGGGTTGGCTCTCCTTGTTCTTGTCCTGCTCCCAGACGCGCTTCGGATTGGGCTGCCATCCTGGAGGCACTTCCGGCAAGGGAAACCTATTGTATACAACTTTAGAACCCACACCGCGCGGGAATAGATAGCCACGTACCATCTCCCTTCAGATACAGGCTTGTCGGACAACACGAACCCTTTCAACACGGGTGTACCGTCATTGAACGTCTGGGTGATGCCAGGAGGGGCTCTCTTGTCGGGCTAAAAGTCAGCTCCACGCATACACCGGCACAAGCGAACACGGTGCTCACTGGTCCTTGCGCTGCCTGCCTCTTCAGAGTGCTTGAGCCGATACTGATGTGCTCATCGTCTCCATAGGAGGCATCAAATGCAACACGACTGCGAGCAGACGAACCGACCGCGCCATCATACACGTCAATGTCATCGTCGTCAGCGTCGTTCAGCGCACCCAGCCCAAAGCCAGCTACAGGGGGACGGGACCAGGGAATCAGCACATACTGAGAGAGTGTTTGCACTGCTTGAGACACGCACCCGAAATCTTCGGCCCCGACGGGCCCCTCTCCCCACCAGCACCGTACCCAACACTCTCGTTGAGGCCCAACCCTGGCGAGTACCCCAGTCCATGGAAGTTGTCCTTTCGAGGGGCGAGCATAACAGGGATGTCGCGGCGCGGATATGTATGCTTCTTCGCCTCCTCGAGATCCTCCTCATCCCCAGCCACTTCTTTCGACGGGTCAAGAAAGCCCGCACTCTGCGCCTTCCATTGGGCATGCGTGAGCCGTGGGCCAATCCCCTGCCCGACCTTCCAACCCATCTTCTTCAGTATCCGCGCCCCGATCGAGTCTTTAGGCGGAGGCGCGAGGGATGCCGCCAGAGCAGCAGTGATCGGACTACATCCCCATATCACCGTCAACCGTCAGCACACACCGACACCACAGCAGCGCAAGAGGGACACGCACTCCTGGTCGTCCGGCTCGCCCGCCAGCCTGCGCTTCTCCGCGGCAGTCCCGCCAAAATCCATCTCCTCCGTCTCGTCGACGAGCTTCCGGCTCTCGCGCAGCTCCGCGAGGTCCTCCTCGTCCATGAAGTCCTCCGGGCGCGCCGCACGCGCCTTCGCGCGGTCCCCGCGGGACGACACGAACGTCGCTGGGGTCCATCCTGCCCATACCACGCGCGGATGAGCAACGGAGGGAGAAGAAAGGAGACAGGGAGAAGAGGAAAGGAGGAGAGGAGGGAGGGCACGCACCTTCCTTGGAGCCAACGGTGTTGAAGTACCCCGCGGAGAACCCGCCGGTAAATGCGCCGTGCAGCCTCCTGCGCCCCTTCTCGTCCCGGACCTCCTGCTTCCACAGCGGGACGAACTCGCCCGTGTCTTTCGACTTCTCGAGCGGCGGCAGGGGCGTCCCGATCTACAATGTATATCGGCACGAGTGTTTGCAGCATACGCAGGTCTGTTAGTAAAATCTGGACAGTTTGGGAGAGATAGAGACGTACCAGGCAGAACGACTCGTTCGCCTTCGAGCTCGCGGTGTCCACGCCCAGGTCATTGAGCTTGCGTTTCAGCCGGCTTGTCATGGCGCCCCGCACTCAGCGCTCAGGGCTTCTAGAGTACTAGTGCAGCCCCACGAGTCAACCAGAGACTAGAGCTGAGGCTGTTCCGGGAGCAAACAGACAGTCCGCAGAGCAGAGACCGTGTGAGTGGTAGAATAGACGTCAGACTGAGACTGGATGACTTCGACGGACGACTGCGCCTAAGTCGAGCGTGCGGGACTGGTTTAGGCGCCCAAGCCATGTGCGACATTTCTCACGATCGAACCAAAGGGGTTCTCCTGGACCGACCCAGACAGTCGGTGGATTCACTCAACTTGTTACGCACTGCGCAGTACCCAGGATCCCTTCTGAAGCCCAGAGTACTACTATAGTACCTGGCTGAGCTGACTCTCTCGGCGCGTTCATGGACGCGTCAACGCTTGCCGGACATTGACCGGTACTCTATCCCCGGGCCTTGGCTAGTTCGAAGCGTCGAAGCCGACTCCATATGTGCCCGTGTACTTACGCAAGTTGAAGCCTCATCTCCGGCCTTCCAAGCCCCAGTTCCAGCGCCGCTCACATAGATGACACAGTCCCGGCCGAACACTGAAAAGTGTATGTAGCGTCTGGCCGGCATCCCACATGGTGCTCCTGTCCAATTCCGTGACTACGTGCACGCGGTGGACTCACTTTCCGCCGCGTCAACGAGTCAGCAGCCTGGCCCACGAGTCATGCAGAGAACAGCGGCAGCGAAGTCGAAGGTACGCTCCTGTGTTGCGACGTCTACGGATTTTGGGTCAATCCTTCTTATACGTCTACTCGTATGCAGACAGAGCCTACCCCGTTTCATCTGGACGCATCCACATGCACCTGGCCACCTCGGACGCCTGCCGCAGACCACCGTCATCAGCCCGAATACAGTTCCCAGCACCCGAAGTACAGTAGTACCCACACCGTCCTCGGATCTGTCAAGCAAGACGCTGATCACTTGACCGGCTGCACGCTTCGGAAGGTATTCTCCATATGTAAGTACCGGCTTCCCCGCTCGGTGGACGGTGACCGATGACCCCAGACCAGTCAGGACTGAGTGGACGGCGGTCCGTCTTCACTGGACGCTGACGCATCCTTATGTGGCCCGGCAGCCGCCACTCGCCACTGAGCGGAAGGAGAAGTTCAAGGCGTCCCAGCCTGATCGGAGCGTGAGTACTCTACGCTCCGATACTACTCCATATAGCTGTAACTCTGCGGGATACTAGTTAACCCAGGATTAATGTTACACATGTCCACGTCCCAGTTTGCCCTGCACCGCCCCCGTGGCTTGTGCGGTCCTGTGGACAGCGAACGTCTGAACGTGGGGTTCGAGGTACGCACGTCGCATGGCTCCATGTCAATGTCATACTCAGATGTGGCACGATGCCGTAACACGCTCACCCAAAATCCGCGCTAAACAGAATACTTCCGCAGCGTTCTCCGATCTCGTACCGGTGCAATTCCCCATGGAGTCGAGTCCTTAGCAATGCGCGCCCCGGCGCGGCGGAGTCCCTCTGGGTTATGTACACTCCGCGCGAAAGGAGCGTTCGCGCAGTTCGGATTATCCTCCCGTGAGGATTTTTCTAGTGCGCGTACAGTACAGCCGCGAAGCACGACAGTGTACATACGCGCACACCGACTTCTCCCATCCCCCGCACCCAATACCACCGACCGCGCTCCCGCGAATGACATCAGATCTGGAGGAGATCAGTGGTCAGTGTGGACGATGCTTCTTCTGTCAACTTCGTGGGCGGTGTGGGCACCATGACGTCCTGTGCACTGCGCATGCGAATACGTCAGAGGTGCGTCTTCTCGAATTTCTACTCATCCTTCAGATGTACAGTGGCATTTTGGAAGCTTCCTGAGATCATGCTGATTGAGAGCCAGACTGGCCAGATCGACGGCTGTGCTGCCGCGGTGGATCCCAATCTGCCAATGTGTGCTGAAGAACACATATGGCATATGCATATGGAAGGCGAACGTCAGAGTTATAGTTGGTAGGTATTCCTGTGCACGACCGTCATTGTGGGCGTCCATGCCAGGCTGCACGCATTCCGGCAGACCTGGTCGAGCACCGCTGGAGTCCTAGGTGGATGCATCGTTGAAATGTATATACTGACGCTGTCGTCACATGTGTCCAGCCCAATTTTTTTTGCTACTCAGGGGTTTGCAATCGCGATCCTCGATGACCATGCTCGTCCGATCGACGAGCGTCGATATCGGACAGACCGAGCATCGCGTCGCACAACAACATCGGGGCCAAGTCGAGCTCGTCCACCAGCCTCGCGTCTTCATATACCCATGGTACCAGAACTGCTCCCATCGTCCGGCGAGTTTCCGACAGCCCTCAATTGACAATCCAGGTTGAGGCTGGCCAACCGAGCTCGGTCTCATACATATACTACCCCAGTTGGCCTAGCACCTCCAGGATTGATAACGAATCACAGGCCCTTCCCATAGGGCGGTGTGCCTCTGGGAACCTGGGAACCGGAACCACCAAAAGACAGGTCCCAGGACTGTCGGATGTCCGACTGCGGCGAAATCTGCGGATGCGCAAAATGTTCGTTCCTGATCTCCACACAAACGTCGCGTCGACGGTCGCGCCGAGCGAGAGAGAGCCCAGGGGCGGCGGGCGCGTCGAAGATCCGTGGGTCTTATCACGGCGGGCAAGCCACTTATCTCTCTGCGAACTCTAGCTGGAAATCATGATTGCAGGTCCTACGGTAGGGACCGCAAATTTGCGTGCCACGGACGGAGAGCCCGCCACTGTTCGCGCCGTGCGTCATGGCTGGGCTCGAAGACGGACGTGGCGGACGAGTACGATCGAGGTAGCGTGGGTTGAGGTGAGATAAGCGCCACCTACGGAATGGCGAGCCTTTTGCTCCTTGCACGGCAAATTTTATGAAGTTTATTTTCGCAGAGACAGGGGTTCTTGGTGAGAGCTTTTTGCGCGTTGTTTGCGTGGATAACCCTGTCCGTGTTGTGGCGTACTGTAAGAATGAGGCGCCGGGGTTTGACGTGCCGTGTACGCCGACTCCGGCTACCTAACGCTGAGACTGCTGTGTAATCCTCCGCTGACTTCGCGAGAATGTCTGGACAGCGTAGAGGTCCTGCGTACATAGCCATTTGCTCTGCTGCTTGCGCATCGGTGCTGCAAGGGGAGGTCGTGTGCCCGGCGGTAGCTCAGTATGAACGTTGCAGCGAGACGGATGCGATAGCGTTGTTTGAGACGCCAAGGGGAGATCGCGGGTGGATCTGATGTGAGATCGGTGACAGCCGGGGTTGCCATTGTTGGCTGCGATCGGGTGAAGAAATGTGCCTAGGGCGAGTGTCTCTCCAACGTCCATGCGCTCCTCCCACGCTCATAGCCTGCGCCCCACTCCAGACCCAGAACGCGCGCGCATGTTCCCCAGTTCCGTCCGGGGGCGCGCGACGGCGCGAGCGCGCACGGGGGCAGACCGCGTCGTCGCCTTTGTCGTGTCGCGGTCGCGGGTGCAGCGCCATCGCGAACTGAGTGCTGATGAGCGGCGCACGCGTATCGCGACAAGGGTCGGCGCAGGGGAGAATTGCGGTCGGGTGGGGGCGAACCATCATTCAATCAGACGTTATCGGTCGCTGGCACGAGCTGCAGCGTGGGCTTATCTCTGCCATGTCTGCATATGGACATCTTGCCCGCGTCCATGATATCCTTGCGCCAATCCCAGTGGCTGGCAGCGGCTGCCAGAGCTGCTCCGGAAATATATACGCCCCGAGCTCGTTTGCCCGCCCTCGAGCTTCTTCTTCTCTCCACGCATCGAGGTTGGCCGCGTCCCCTCTCCCTCCCTCTCTCTTCCCCCGCCTTTCTCCTTCCTTCCGCCTCCGCCAGCCATGTCCGAAGGGCACGAGTACAAGGAGAAGCCCGACCAGACGAGCTCCCTCGAAAAGGGCGCCGTCCACGACTATGTCGTCCAGCACAATGGCGACAAGTACCACTTCGACGCTGCCGACCTCGACCGCGTACAGCGCAAGCTCAAGCAGCGCCATGTCCAGATGATTGCTGTGAGCATCCCTCGTCCTCATCCTCGCTCCCCCTTCCTCGTCCTCACCGAGGCGCGCCTCCATAGATCGCTGGTACTCTCGGTACCGGTCTTTTCTTGGGTTCCGGTAGTGCCCTCCGCAGTGCTGGCCCCGCCGGTGCTCTTCTCGCGTACATCTTCGTCGGCAGCTGCGCCTACGCGTCCCTCTGTGCCGTCGGTGAGATGACCTCCCATGCACCCATCTCCGGCACCTTCCCCCACTTTGCCGCCCGTTGGGTCGACCCCGCCTTTGGTTTCGCGACCGGGTAAGCGCTAGCTCTTCCCAGCCTCCCTCCCGTCCTTGCCCGCTTCTCTGACAAAACGCCATCCCCCTACGCCCCCAACTTTCCATAGATGGAACTACTTCTACACCAACTCGGTCTCGGTCCCCGTCGAAATCTCTGCTGCCGGTATCCTCCTCACCTTCTGGGATCCCAACGTACGTGCTTGGCGCTCCCACCCCACGTACGAAGGATTCAGCTGATCTCCCGTCCAGCCTGGCCATCAAGCCGCGTACACTGCCGCCATTTGCATCTGCACATGTGCCATCAACATCTTTGGCGTGCGCTGGTTTGGAGAGTCCGAGTTCGTCTTCTCCATCATCAAGAGTGAGTATCGTGATTTTTCCCCACCGGCTCCGATGCCCTGGTCCGGCGCCAGGGCCCCATCGATGTCTCTCTCTGCTTCGCGTGTGGGGTAGCGCCCGTCTGACCGCATCGTGCTCTGTCCCGCAGTTTGTTTGGTTGTCATCCTCATCATCACCGGTCTCGTCATCGACCTCGGAGGAGGCCCCCAGGGCGACCGTATTGGCTTCCGCGTGAGTATTCAGCCCCGGCGCGCAGCGTGCAGAATTTGACGTGCTTGGCTTGCAGTACTGGAGGGACCCTGGCCCGTTTAACGGCCCCGGTCTCGTCGCCAACGCGGTCACCGACCGCTTCGTCGGTTTCCTCTCGACCATCGTCCAGGCTGCGTTCTCGTTCCAGGGTATGGAACTTGTCGCTATGTGAGTTGCCGTTTTAGAGTCCGGCGAGATCACTCGCTCACGACGGGCCCGCCCCGCAGTGCTGCCTCGGAGACCATCAGCCCCCGCCGCAACATCGCCAAGGCCGTTCGCCGTGTCTTCTGGCGTATCTTGCTCTTCTACGTGAGTGGTTTAATCGATCCGCCTCCCTCGTCCACTTTTCTGACATTCATCACTAGATTCTCGGCATCCTCGTCACCGGTATGCTCGTCCCCTACAACGACGAGAACCTGCTCGAGGACACTGGCAACGCCGCCCAGTCGCCGTACGTCATTGCCATGACCCGCGCGGGTGTCAAGGTCCTCCCGCACATCATCAACGCCGGTGTCTTCTCGTCCGCGTTCTCTGCCGGAAACTCCTTCCTGTACTGCGGGTCCCGTGTGCTCTACGGTCTCGCGCTCCGCGGTCAGGCGCCCAAGATCTTCACGTACTGCACGAAGAGCGGTCTCCCGCTCGCCGCGGTGCTCGGCGTCAGCTGCTTCGCGCTCCTGTCGTTCATGAACGTGTCGGCCGGTGCGGCGACCGTGTTCAACTGGTTCGTCAACCTGTCGACCGTCGGCGGCTTCTTCGGTTGGTTCTCGATGAACCTCACCTACCTCTTCTTCTGTGCGTGTCCTATTCTGCAATCTGCAGTAGGGCGGGGATGGCTGACATGCATGCTGTTATGATGCAGACCGTGGAATGAAGGCGCAGGGCCTGGACCGCAAGAAGCTCGTGTACCACAGCAACCTCCAGCCGTACCTCTCGATCTGGGGCGTCTTCTGGGTCGTCATCTTCATCCTCATCAACGGCTTCACCGTCTTCTGGGACTTCAACGCGTCCGACTTCCTCACAGCCTGTACGTCTTCCCCCCCTTTTCTTTCTCCCACCTGCGCAACTGCTGACCGCGCACGCACCCTTGCAGACATCAACATCCCGATCTTCATCGCGCTGTACGTGTTCTGGAAGGTGTTCAAGCGCACGCAGATCTGGAAGCCGCACGAGATGGACTTCGTCACCGGCATCCCGACGCTCGAGGAGACGGAGGTGCCCGAGGTCCCGCCGACGACCTTCCTCGGAAAGGTCGCCTCGGTCTTGTTCTAAAACGCCGTGGGCCGCGGCGAACGATACTGCTGTTGTTGTGCCACTACTACTTACGACGCTGACGACGACACGTCGGGGACCTGCACTTGCTGTATTACTGGGAGAGCGCAGGTTCTCGGGAGCTATACGCTGTTGGGATCGCTGCGCTCTCGCTGGTGTATTCGTGTGTGCGCGACGGACGGGGCGAGGTCGCATGGGGCTGTAATCCTACTTTACGATATCCCACTTGTGCAATACACATACCATAAATTATCCTTGCATTGCAACCTCTTCTGTTTGTGTGTCGGCGCGAACTTCGAAGTGTCATGCGGAGTACACTGTCATTCATGATGCATGATGCATGATCCTGGTCCGCACGGAGACAGGAACGATGCAAAAAGACGTAGAAGTGGGAAGAGGATGACAACAGTGGGATTCGAACCCACGCCCTTTCGGACCAGATTAAGCAGAAAGCCTGATTCTGGCGCCTTAGACCGCTCGGCCATATTGCCATGCTCGACTAGCCCGCCATTTGCCACTTAGGGGCTGTAACTACTCAGCGGTTAACATGAGCTTCAAGAACGACAGTCGCGCAAGCAGGTTCATTCAGACTTGCATGCCAGCATTGGGCCAACTTGGCAATCAGAGGTTAGTTGTATTGTGGAGTTGCCTCCCTCACAGAGTAACTGATGATGTCTACAAGATGTCGATCAACCTCCGCAATTTGCCTACAGACGTGCTCCTCGGCATCCTCCAACGTCTCGACGTGAACGATGTCCTCGCGCTGCGCAGGGTGAGCGCGCCTTCCAATTCAAGATGCTTGCTCCGAAGTTGAACGTTGAACTTGCAATATTGACTTGCGCGCCGCTCAGACCTGCAAGGACCTCGAGTCCGTCACTCGCGACCGGAGCGTCTGGCACGAGGCCTTATCTGCATGCTATCTGCAGCGCGGCATCCCAGTGCCCGGGCTCGACAACGACCGTACCGTCGAGCTTTCCAGTCTCTCGTCCGAGCAGCTCGAACGTCTGACGGTGCGCGCGTACCGCTTCTGGTCGAACTGGACCTCGTTGGAGCCGAAGTGCCATGCGAGGCTTGATATCCAGCCGACGAGTCGGCCGTGGGCGCAGGCCGGCTCGCGCAACTTGGCGGCGGAGTTTTTGCCTGGGTGGGGCGGAAGGTACTTGCTCACGTTGACGCTGTTCGACTCGTCGTCGGATAGGGAGAACAGGCGGTTCTCGTTCGAGTGTTGGGACCTTCGAGCCGCGGAGAGCGTCGGTGGGACGATTCGGAAGCCTATCGCTGAGCTGCTTGTGGCTGGATTGCTGGGATATGCGGTCAATACGGCTCTGGGGAACGAACACGTCTTGGCGGTGACTCGCAGAAACGGCAACCAGTCAGTTCGCTTCGTCGTTGCTGCTATGTATGTAACTGACGAGTATACAGGTTGGTGACGACGACGTACACGATCGACTTTGACACGCCCGGGGTGGATCCGTGGTTTAGACGCACGAGCGAGTTCAACAGCTTCCGCACCGCGCTGGGTCTGCATGGGTCGCACTTCATCGCTACAGATGCAGACCAGGAAGTGCGCATCGTCGACGTCGAGCGCGGGGAGTTGTTGTGCTCGTTGAAGATACCTGTGATCCATAACGATCTTACGCTCCGCTTCCCAGTATGTTCCGTCTTCGTCCGAGTCCTATCCATGCTACTGATTGTTCAACGTCGGTTATATAGGAGCATCAATGTTTGGACTACGTGATATTCGACGGGTTCATCCTCACGTTCTGCAAGCAGTGGATCTTCCTGTACCAACTGCCAACAATGAGTCACTCGGATGGACCTCCCGAGGCCGCCCCGCGTCTCGACCCCATCGCGAAGCACAAGTGGCGTTGGCGCATCGATACTATCACTGTGAACTCCCGCCGCGCACCTTTTTCACTTCCCTCCGCCCGCAATCGCACTCTACCGCCCATTGATATCCTCGCGCGCTTCGACACCTGGTTCCCCTGGCCGGTCAACATCCTCCACCACTACGTCCTCCCGCCGAACCCAGCCTACTCCCCCGCGGCGTTCTCCCCCTCGGACCCCTCGACGTTCCCCTACCTCGCCTCTCCCACCGATAGGCCATCGATAGCGCACGCTCTGCCGTCCCCGCTTCGACTCTTCACGCCCTCGGATACGGTTCTCGGGCGGTACGGGACCGCGCTCTGGCTGGACGCCTCCACGGACCCGACGACGCCGTCGCAATCGGGCGACCACGGGCAGCGCATCGCGTGCAAGGTCATCGCGCGTGCAGCACACGTCGGGTATGACATGGCGTCCCGCCGCGCGCGCGACCAGATGCAGGCGCTGACGATGGACGACGCGGTGAGCCCGGGGATGTTGCCGGTCGATCCGGCGCTGTTGAACGCGATGGCGCTGGACGGGAACTCGGCGGGGGTGAGGGAGGCGGACTCGGCGGTGGGGGTTATGCATGTGCAGGATACGCATGAGCTGTGGAATCGGGTGTCGGTGAACGAGGAGGAGGGGCAGGTCGCGGTTGGGTATACGGATGGACGGGTGTCGGTGTACGTATATGCGCCGCCGCCCTCGGAGCTAGACAGCCCACCAGTGTGAGCGTCATTGATGCTAAGTCAGGATACCTACCCGCGAAAACATGTGTCGATGACGACCACCGTCATCTGCTTATTAGGGGGAGTGGGATAAGTAGTCAGGTTCAAGTTAGACGCTCATATGGTTTATGATGGCAGGTGAGTTACTAGTAGAGATACGCAACCTGCTCAGTGCTGATATCTAGCGCTGCAATGCGAGTCTGAGGACATGGGTGCATCGTTCCTGACCGAGTCAGCATGTGTAGTATATGTCAGTGAGTTCGTGCCGCTTGTCACGGTGCCAACTTGTTGAAGTTTGATTAGTAATCAACTGGCCGAACCGCGGCAGCGTGAAGTTAGACATCTATTTTCGGGATGCGACCATTCAGCTGTCCACGTCTCTTCCTATAGTACAGCCCCGCCATCAGTAAGTCCTCGATAATCCTCTTGCACACACCACCCACTCACTACTATCCCAAGGCGAGAGTCGCCAGGATTGTGCAGCAGTACTAGTATCCTACCTCGGCGGCCACCTCTACAAGGCTTCTTTCCGTGGCATCTCGGTGAGTATACTACCCAGTATCAGGTTCTGGTTCAATCAGCAGCTTCGAGTTCAACAGTACTAACACTTCTCGTCACGGGCTACAGTAGATCTGCCACATAAGTGTCGACTTACCGTTTACCCCAGGCCCCTCATGCGTCTGATCCATACGACCACCATGGAGATCAAGGAGTTCACGCTGCCAGCAGCGGTTGAAGAGGTCTACGCTATCCTGTCGCACGTCTGGGACAAGGACGAACAGAGCTTCCAGGATGTCCAGAGGATCCACGCTCGCTGCGCCGAGACAGGGGAACGTCCTCAAAGTCTCTTCTCCGAGAAGATACTGAGACCATGCCAGCTTGCAGAGTCTCACGGCTACCAGTGGCTCTGGATAGACACGTGCTGCATCGACAAGACGAGCAGCGCCGAGCTCTCAGAGGCAATCAACTCCATGTTCCAGTATTACTCGCGCTCCGCTGTTTGCTATGCTTATCTCCGGGATGTCCCGACACACAACGCATTGGTCCCGAAATTCAACGCATTGGTCACGACCGTAGGAGCTGAAGGAGACCGGCCATCGACTTACGTGCCATCTGATTCGCCGTTCAGTGAAAGCATATGGCACACCAGGGGGTGGACGCTCCAGGAACTCGTTGCCCCGCGGCATGTCCTTTTCCTCTCGCTTACATGGGACGTTATCGGTAGCAGGGCAGACCTTGCGGAGGAGCTGGAGGAGATCACGAGAGTTCCCAAGTCTGTCCTCCAACTCTCACAGAAACTTTCAGAAATAAGCATTATGCGTCGAATGTCGTGGGCTTGCCGGCGCAAGACTACCCGAGTGGAGGACGAAGCATACGCTCTACTGGGAATCTTCGACGTGAACATGCCCACACTGTACGGAGAGGGTCGGCGGGCTTTCCAACGACTACAGGAAGAGATCATGAGGACACATCATGACACCACTCTCTTTGCTTGGGGAAATTGCGGGCCTCTGACTCGCGGAAAGTTCGGCTTGATTGACCAGACGAGCGAACGTACCACTGGCATACTCGCAGCATCCCCATCAGACTTTCAAGCCACGTTCTATGACTACAATCTCATGGTGCCTGAGCGGTCTTCGAGATCTTGGGTGCGTGTGCCTATTTGTTCCTTTGTATCCTGAAACCTGCGGGCTGATGGGCGATGCTGTTACTAGACAAGACCTTGGCGAAAGGCATCGCCCAAGCCGATCATGAGCTTCACTCTCACTCCCTACGGCATTCTCTCTCGGATCCCCATCTTTGTATCCGAGGAGGATGGACGGTTATACGCTGATCTATCGTGGTGCTACCATAAGGGCGAAGAGCTCAGAAGGGTGTTTCTCGCTCTAACTCCGCGTCCTGGTCCTCCACATATGCCACATCTCCCGTTGTACGACGTCAGTGGCGGCACGACGGGGGTCCACCGCATGGTTGAGAGCAAAGCCGACATACTACGCATTTCTCCTACATGGCGGGAAGTCTACCTCGCTACCCACCCCCCTTCCAATGAACTTGCGACTTCTGCTCTGACTATTCCTATGAATAGCACCTATGTTTCTCCGATCCGACTTCCAGAAGAACTCGTCACTCGATTTATCCGAGGTAGTCTGTCTTGCACGATCCAGAATGCGGGGCTTCCTTGGAACGGCACCTCCCCCACCACTATCACCATCCAGACATGGCATGGGCATACCGCTGTGCTTCAGACCGGGCGATGCAGTGCAGTCATGGTACAGTCACCTGGCAGTGAGAGGGTCGGACTGGTAGCGCAGTCGAAGCCTACGAGGGACCAGTGGGCGAACTTTCGGGTGTATCGCAGCCATCTCAACCCCGAGTTGCGCGAAGTCCCTGTCAGTGGTACGCACAACTGTCCAGAAGACCACATCTACCAATGGCCCAATTTTCGGAAGCAGTTCGTCGGCGTCTTGAGTTTGGCAGGGACAGAGGAGCTTGTTGGTTGGTGGTGCATTATGACGTTTGCACCGTGTCCTCTCAATCCGGACCACACACTGGTGCTCACCCAGATCAAGGAACGGGGACTCTGGAGCGATTGAACGATCAGTGCTATGCTCGTGTTGAAGCCGCAGCTACTACTGTCCGATACAGGCTACTAAATAATAGAAGTACGCAGGTGGTTCAACCTGGGTTCAACTCAGCAGGCTGGCGGGTGCAAGGGTTGCCACTAGTGTGATGAGCTCACTGACATCGGGTTTTATTTCCCCGCGATCGTCTGACTGCTGTCGCGTAATGGGCCGGTCTGCAAGGTTCTCCCGGACATCATCGCAGTTGTACTTGCAGAGACGTATCTATTATGTAGTATGCCCATGCCGACGTCCGCACAACAATATGTTGTGTTCGACTCCGAGGAAGATGGATCTCTGACTACATAAGTATATAATACCATCATTTAGGTGTTCGCACACCGAGGGCCGAGGCAGGTCATCGTGAGCAGTATCACGAACTTGGATGTTCTTACTCGACTCTGACTAGACATCGACTCCTCACCACAATGAGCCAAGATCACTCACAAAATAAATATTGAGACCCGTAGGTCTACCACTCCGGGAAAGCGTGTCATCCTTGTGCAGGGGCCATGCTAATCTTCTCTGTATCGTTCCAATTTTTTCGTATGTCACCCCGAAGGGGACATTTGTCTGTTGTGTCCGACCCGCGGGTCCGCGCGCGTCTTGACTTGAGCTCGTTCTGCGGGTGGCTCGCTTGGCCGCGTAAGTACAGCGAGCGCGCGGGTCAGTCGCTGCGAGGCACGGGAGCGTTGTCTTCCGACTCGAAGATGGACGAGAACTCACCGAGTCTCCGAGACCTTGGGTGCGCTGGCCTGGCTATACTTATGTAGGACCCACGCGCGAGCCCCAGAAGCGGAATAGTAATGGGATAATCTAGAAGTAGTACAGTACACCTCCCGATTAGTGCAGACCTATCCGATACAGTATGGTATACCTCCCCAGTAAGTGCCTTCTCGTACAACGCCTGCAGATACTACTCGATACAACAGTGAAGAAAGCCGTGTGAACGAACGATAGCGCAGTCAACAAATATGCGCGTGAGAGATTAGAGATACAATGAGCACCTGAAGTCTAAAGGGAACCCTGTCCATGAACGAAGCAGAAACCAAGTCCAACTGAAACCGTTCGTCTTGAGGTCGTAGCCGATCACGAGGCCCATGTCCACAAACCTATTGACCCACTCACGGGGAATCCGGGTTCGAGTGCGAGCCCGAGCTCGAGGCAGAGTTCGCGGGGTGCCAAGGCCCATCCACATCCCCAACGCACCATCCGTTCTCCAAATGGCGCTTGTACGTGTCCTTGCGCGCAAACACGCCGTTCCTCTTCCCCTTCCGCGCCTCGCTCCAGCACCCGCCCACCATCTCGGTCCCTTGATACACGCACCCGGCCATCGCGCGCTGCTCCGCGTCCGCCAGGGCGCGCGGGATCCCGCAGCAGACGTACTCTGTCTTCTCCGAACGAAGGTGCACGCTCTTGATGTGCCGCTTGAACTCCTGCGGCCGCTTGAAGGATTCGCTGCACTCGGGGCACACTAGTCGACCAGGCTCCGCAGGGGCTGGCGCGCGAGACGGGGGACGTCCCCGCGTGAGTGCTCGGGAGGTGCTCGACCGCGGCTTGGGTCGCGGCCGTGACCGAGAGCTTGAGTCGGACTGATAGAAGGACGCCGAGGAAGAGGTCGCGGTGGACACGGCGGAGGATAGCGACGCGTGCGAGAGCGTTGGGGAAGGAGGGATGACCGTTGACAGGTCGTCGAATCCGAGATAAAACGCGTCCCCCGGAGAGGGCGGACGCGTGACGTCATTGTTCGTAGCCCCGTAGTATTGACCCAGAACGCCAGTGTTGGGCATGCGCATGGGCTCTTGAGCCAGATGCAGATTGTTGGATCCAAAGGGGAAGATGTAAGCTTCGTTTGCGACGGTCTGGTGCACCAACTCCGGCATCCAGAACGCGGCGGGAGGAATTGGTGAACATGGTGGGGGATGATGGGCATAAGGGGGATGGGGGAGTTGGGACGCGGCGCGCGAGAGGTACTGGCCGTAGCCCGGGGTAATATGAGACATACCGAGGTTCGGTAAATCAAAGAAAGGGCTCTGCATGGCGCTGACAATGAAGAGCACGGATATATGTGAGACTGGGAGGAGAAGATAGGGAAGAATACGCACTTGCAGTCCCCCTGCATCTGTCCGCTGTCACTTTCTTCCAAGCGCAAGAAAATGCCTGCAAAGGCCGACTCAATCTGTTGACAAACAAGATCTACATCCACATTCCACGGGGTGTCGGGCGGAGGCATAGCAGGTCCGAAGCCAGTTGGAGGCTGGGAGCATTGCGGGAAGTCCATCGTCACCGGCAGCAGCGGGAGAGTATGGGACGCAACAAGAGAAGAGATGGAGGCGAGGATGAGATGAGATCATTTTGAAAGACTTTATAGCCTGAGCGGCGACAGACGAGAGACATGACGACCTCAGAACGATCGAGGGTAAGTACTTAGCGCCCTTCAGAACTGCCGTCTGGGTTATTGCTTACATAAGCAGTCCTACCTGGGCGTTAACACCTCTGCATGCTTTGTCTTCACACGTACCTCTTCACACCATCGCATCTAGCCGTTCCCTGAAGCAATTGCAACGTCTACCACTGACTATGACCCCAAGGCTTGCACGGCAGCGTACGAGAGACTGGTTTTGGTGAGTATCGCACCTGTGAGCATTAATATTGATTTGCTACGGGGCTAGCTAAAGTCTGACCGTTCCCGATCCGTCAACTCTGCGGACTCGGATGATGAGCAATTCCCAACTTGCCAGGCCCGTATCGACTTACTAGCTTACCGAGTCCCTGGCTCGAAGGGTTTGGAGAGCAGCACTGTGATATACTGGAGGTTGGGACTCCCCTGAGCGGCACGAGCACCGCGCTCGACACACAAAGGAATGACGGATACGTCTCCGCTTAGCCTCGAGGCCAACACCCCGGGAGAATCCGACTCGAGGATTGCAGGACTCCGCCGCCGCCTCGACCTGCCTCTTTCAGCTGCCACTACATAGTTCCTGGACGGCAATGCGATCGATGCGCGATCTTTGGTCAGTGTGCAGTTCAGCGCGGACCACTTCAAGAGCGATCTTGGTATTATGATCATCGTGACAGGACTCGATGCCACCGTGTCGAGAAGCCTGTCTGGCAGCACAACGTAACAAAAACTTCCCTGACCAGTTGGGTAAGGGACCACCTTCCCAATTGACACAACCGCGATATGATTCCGTTCGTGACGTACGACTGAACTCGGAGCACCGGGCGATCGCCTCCGCGCCCTCTCCCCAGTGCGGTGAGCGTGGAGGCTGTGTCGAGGGTTCACAAAGGAGAAGGCCACTCATCCATGTGCAGCTTCCTCGGGCCAATCAGCGCGCATATCCCGGGTGGGCGAGCCTGGTAGGCGAGCCTTGTGTTGCCATCTCAGCGGCACCCGCATACCGCTGTGGCCACTCATCCAGACTTTGCGTAGGGCTGTCCATGACATGCTCCGCCGCTCTGACTAACCGACGCAGGAGCGTAGCCGACACCACGGTATGCGGGTACATACCAAATACCGCAGCGCGCACAGGAAGCATCGCGAGCTGGTGAACGTTCTCTAGAATGCAGCAATTCATGGGACAATCCACGAGCGTGCCGAGCGCGGGTCACCTTGGCTGGGGAGATAACCCAGTACTATGCATTCGCGGATTCGCGTCCATGGCCACTGATAGCGAGCATAGAGAGACAACACGATGGCAACGAGCCCGACGAGAGAACGAGACTTAGCTATCACACGACGAGTGCACAGTGAAATGCGCAAGCAAAGTTCTATGATGAATTAAACAGCGATATACAACTGATACAATAACAGAACAGGGAGTTGCACAACAGCGGGGATGTACAAGCTACAACAGACAACACACTGCGCCTGGAATGCAACGCGAAGCAGAAGGGTCGCAGATTCCCCTGTCAGTAGTGTGTGCGAGTTCAATCGTCATCGCCAATGACGTGGTTCGCAGGCTCGAGGTCGCGCTCGCCCGCGGGCACCGGTGTATACCACTTGTTGCTCGGAGTGAGCTCGATCGCGCCGTCGCGCGGGGCAGCCACTGCATTTCGCCCGCTCGTCCCGTACAGGTGGATCAGGGTGACGATGAGCGTGTACAAGAGGAAGGCAATGCTGCGACCAACAGTCTCAGCGGCCAAGTATGAGAACGCAGAAACGATGTAGTGACGCACCTGAACATGATCAAGACATACGTCACATGGTCCATGCCTTGGTCGTGCACGAAGTGCAGTTCCTCGTCCGTGGCGGACATAAACAGGAGCCCTGAGGCGACGAGTAGCTACAAGAAGTTAGACACGAATGCGAGGTCGAGCAGAGCCCCACGTACGAAGGGCGGCAGATGCCTGAACGCTCTCATAGGGCTATTGGTGCTATTGCTTGAGTCCTCACGGCTGGCATCCAACGTGTGCTCGCTGTGCGCGTCGCTCTCTGAATTGTCTTGGGTGTACTTCGGCGCCACGAAGCATACTTCGATGATGCGAGCGACGCCAGCAGACATCAACGTGTATCCGAACAAGGCGTGGACCTGTCCACCTGGTCAGCACATTGCTACGCATATCACAAGTCTAAGCGAGTCCAACCTTTGTGGATATCATGAGTGCTTGTGCGTGGTCGGACATGGCCCACCCAGTAAGAATGATGCTGGGTGGAGAGGTTAGTGTAAAACGAGCGTGCGCGTACTCAGTATGTACTGACATGATCGCTGGGACTACCGATCGCTGTAACGCCAGATGAGCAAAGCTGATATTAAGGCAAGATGCTGAACGAACCTGGTTGTTACGAGAGAGGAAGATCCCGAGAATTCCCCCCGCCCACCCTGCGAAAACTCAGACGCGCTACGGAATGTGATTTGGGTGCAGAGACCTACAAAGAACCCCCATAATACTATCCCACTGTTAGTGAGTATATACACCTTGCTAACGAAGAACAACACGTACGTATGTTGCATGTCCTTCACGGACCATGAGGATCCATGATGCTCGGTGAAGGTATTGACTGCGAAGGATGACAGATGATATCAGAGGCTGGTGACGACGCGGGCTGTGTGACGCATACCGATTCCCTATAGCAACGCGTTATGCGTGTCATTTACACCGCCAGCGACATAGTGGAAACACACGACGTACCCATAACATGATTACCCAAGAATCCCACCAGTCGGGACTACGACCGCTGCGGCGCACCCAGGCCTCGCCGACCAAGAGGAGGATAGCCATGATAGTACCGTACGCGATGAAACCGCTGCCCTGAATGGCGCGTGAGTGGTCGTGCGTGAACATGGAATGAGCCATAGCAGACGTACCATGATATAATGGGCGAGGCATTGTCCCAGGTTCCCGCCACGGCAGTAACCTCTGAACGCGATCGCACCGAATAGCATCTGTACCCATCCCAAGATGGGATACGCCTTCCCAACAGCTCCATGCAGCTTCACAGCCCATGGTCGGATAGTCTCCTCGTGGATATGCAACTTGAGATAAATGCCGAGGAAGAGTTGCAATGCGATGGGCGCCAGCATGATGTTCGCCATCTTTCCATGCGCTCCGGCGAGGAATGCTCTCCCTCCGTGTGAGTGACCCAGGACGTACCCGCCAGCTGTCAGCAGAAATCCGACACTCTTTTGAGGGATAGGTAAGCGAACGTATAATAACGGAGATCACACACACCTGTAATGGTACGTGCCATCGACTCCTCGATAGTCCCAGTACCATCCCCGTTGGAAACAGGATGCCCCATACCGCCGCTTGCAGGAAGATGTGTAGCCAAAGGATGGTGTCCACTGGTGCCTTCTGCTCCTCCTCCGATATTTCATTGTGATGTTCGTGCGCCAGGACCGAGCCGGCCAGGACAAGTAGGGTCAAGACAGTCGTGTAGTGTCGCGCCATAGCGCTAGAGCAACGCGAATAGTTCCAAGTCTAAGCCAAGTGGTAAAGCACACGGCCTGCGACGAGCCTCTGACGAGCCCAGAGTCGAGCAGAGCGACGCTGCGTGCGCGGAGGACGGTCAAATTCAAGGGTGAAGCGGTGCGCTCGCAAGTTCAAGGATCGCGGGAGCGCCCGTATTACGCACCTGTGCCACGCGGCAGGTCGGCCGATCGGACCGTCTCCCGTCTTTCCGCTGACTCAGTGACTGCCGCTCTCAGTCCTCCCCCAACCCCAACCTTGTCGTCTCGCACTTGGTACGTCAGTAAGCAGTTGCCAGCTACTCAGTATAGTTTGTGAAGTGAGATCCAGCAATTAGCCACTATCTTTCGGGACTGGGGTATGCGGCCAAGTTGGATCCGGCGGGGCCCGTTTGGTCAGACTTGCATTCAAATCAACGAAACGTATTGGTAAGGTGAGTACCCGGCGCCCGCTTCTTGCGGTCTCACTCTCTCTCACTACTTACGAGCCTCCCAGATCGAATTACAATAATAGATGAAAGCCGTGGCATGCTGCCTGCGAGAGTCCGTAGGCAGAGTCTTCCTTGATGTTCTCCATTACACTAATGGCACACCATAGTAGAATCATATACGTGTCATCGGCGCACTTCCGACAGTCTTCTGTCATTCTTTCGAAAGGGTGAGAATATAGCCGTTCTTGACACAGTCGAGACCTCATCTCCCGACTACTACTGCATGTGGCACAGTCTTCTAACGGATGCTTCCAGGTGCCTTTCATGGTTAACTTTAAATGCAGGCTGTCCACGCACATCGTGGTCCTCATTCAGTCCAACACGCACAGTACGCGAGGCTGTCGAGAACACCATGTCATGGGATGACGTGACAGATGCCGACTATCTCGTACTTATCTATCAAGGCATCACTAGTCTCTCCGTTGACAGTTTTTGCTTGTTTGCCTCATCGCACCTCGAGTACCTCTCGTCGAGCGTACCAGGACGGATCACGTCTGGAGATTGGTGCCCTTGAGGTAGGTGAATCGTCTCCCGTTCTATCGATGCGCCGACGCGACTCTGATGGTCTGACCGATCCTTGGAATCATAGTCGAGTTCGGGCAAGAACCTGACGCCATATAATCGTTGACTATCCATCATGTCGACACCATTTGGTACCAACCACATGCTTCAAGATGCGAAGCCAGTTATAAGACGCTGAATAGCACTTTTTGCAGGAAACAACGCTACTAGTAGCGGCGGGGAAGACCGGGAGTCGATCACATCGATACGGGCGGAGGCGTATTTCCCGTCTTCCACTCGTATGGCCGCTGCTCCTTTCAACAAGCCTAGCGCAGACGTGATTTTGCGAAGCTCAGATCGAGTGGACTTTCACGTACACAAGGTCATCCTGGAGGAAGTCTCCCCCTTCTTTGCCGATATGTTCTCCCACGCACACGCCTCCCCTCTCTCCCTAGCACCAAACATCGAGCACTCGAACGACTATGTCGAGTCTGGTGATGCAGGCTACGTAGAATCCCGCGATACTCCCCTCATCGGAGTCATCGAGCATAGCACTGTGCTTGAGCCCCTATTGCGATCTCTCTGGCCCGCTGCAAACTACAAGTTCAAGTCGCTGGACGCATTGAAGCCAGCCATTGCGGCAGCGGACAAATACCAAATGGATGACGTGCTACTCTCCTACCGACAACAGCTCATCAATAGGTTCGCAAGGACAGAACCCCTCCGCGTGTATGCCATCGGTGCCCAGTATGGCATGAACGACGTCATGCGAGCAGCTGCGCGCTCATCCCTATCCCTGTCGACTACCAAAGCGGAGATGTATGTCCATGAGCTCCGCGACATAAGCGGCCGGGACTACTTCATGCTTCTGGACTATCGTAGAAGGTGTGTTTCGGCGGCGAAGAAGATACTGGGAGATCTTTCGTGGCTTGTCGACGAACGGCGCTGGACATTCACCCAATGCAACAAGTGCGCCCGAGATGCGACATTGTACACGCTACGAGGCTCGACTGTTCAAGTCACGGTCAGTTTCTGGATGGCCTCCCACTTGCAGCGCCTCACCAGCGAACTAATCGATCGGCCATGTTGCGAGGCAATCAAGGCTCCGGCGCTGTGCGACGAGACTCTTATTGAGGCTACGAGGTGCGACTACTGCAGAAGGCGAGTCCACGAGCACCTTCGGGTCTTCATGACAAACTTGAATATCACTTTGGACAAAATCATCGATGAGGTGAGGCTTTCTGTTACTCCGCATCACTCGTTGCTCATCGTCTTCTTGACAGATTCCTCTGTCGGCCCCTTGACCGTGCCGTAGGTCTCACACGTGGCCAGACTAGCATATTCACTCAGGCTTAGCTGACCGTCCTTTCAGTTACCGCGTCCAGCTCACCCCGTCATATATGAAGGCTGAGGCGACCTCGGAACCGCCTGTGACGACGCCCACGGACTCGGTGACTACCACCTCTGAGACGACGTCCGCGGCGTCGACGGAGACCTCCGCGGCTACTTCAGACGGCATCACTACCTCAGAGGCGACCACCACCTCAGAGACCGCGACTACGACGTCCAGGGCTACGTCTACGACCAGACCACGCCTGCAAGATGCGTACCAGACCTTCCGGCACGCCGATTACACCGCTCTCTCCTCCAGCCATCGCGTCGTCCTCATCCTTTACCTCGGTCACCTCCTGGACGCATTTTGACCGCCTCATTGCCCTGCCCTTCGCTTTCGCCTTCGGCTTCTTCTCTTCTTCCTCCTTCTCTTCTTCCTCTACCTTCATCGCCAGACGCTCCTCGGTTCCCTTTCTTGTCCTCCGGTACGCGCAACCCAATTGCCCATGTAGCTTCGTTCTCCCGGCCCCTGAAAGACGCGACTAGGTGGGATGGACCTGAAGGAGCGTTCTCAAGCATATTGTCTCCCATAGCGACGTCTGTCACATCCATTCGAGTCTGAGGAAATGGAGTTGAGAGTGCGACAGAGGCCGTCGAATCAGGAGTGGGCGTAGAGGGGAACTCTCCTATGAGCGTAGTTTGCGAGTCGGAAAAATCCTCTGAGTGGGTTGAGCTCGAGGACAGCAGTGAGCGTTGGCGTCGCGTCAACGACGGTCCTCGGAAATACTAACTGGTCAACAAGGCCTGCCATTATGTGCACGCGCATCTTGAGTCACGTACTCACGTGCTGGCTTCCTCCGACATTAGAGGAACACATCAGTACTAGCTCCCCACAATTCTACTATGAACTTATGTGCCAGCTAATTTATGTCCTTAGAAGACCTGGCAGAGCTCTCAACATTGACATATGCCAAGTCCCTCGACTGGCGGCGGGACCCATTACGTAAGACCCTGCATATAGTGTTCACCCCGACTCCTTTCTCCGATTCCACCATCTACCATGTCAGTGGAACGAGCGCATGCCTCCAAGTTGGCTACCCAGCGCGGTGCTAATTTCTTCCTCTGGTGGCAATGCTCACCTGTGCCACGCATGGTCGCTTGTGAGTGAATAATCTCGAGCAGTGCGTTCATGTTGCTTGACGTCTTATCATCATGATCCCCTAGGCCTCAATCTAGACGTTGTTGGCCCATTGACTGTCGCAACCCTTTTGCGCTGGATGAATATGGTCAGAAGGATGGGTGTCCTCGACATTAAGCGAGTTCATCTGGAACGCTTCGGGCCGTTCCAATACGATCCCATGCCTCTCGACACAGTGCCTGAATCTGAGCTGCTTGCTCCGGGCGATTACGGATGTTTCCATAGAGGTGATTGTCTTCGAACGACCCGCTGTGTCTCATTGGCTGACACTTGCGTACCAGAGCGGAGACACTCAGCCGTGTTCGTCGCCTTCTTGACGGTGTACATCGGAAGTACTCTTGCGGACATGAAGTCAACTTGGGAGTGGCGTAAGAACTCGATGCAGTCGGAGGGAGCAGCCCGCCGCCTTGAAATGGTGAGCATATTGTCGATGCTGTGACGTAGTCTAACGTTAATCCGTCGCAGTTCGACATACCGGAGAACCTGTTGAAGGAGGCTGAGGAGCGGTACGGAACGAAGTGTTTCTTCTCGGGTTCGACTCCTGCTCATATGCAGTGGGTATTTCCTCCGGGAGTTGTGGACATGGTAACGTACAACCTTCTCCATCTTGCACCAACGTTCACATTGACGTGTCTATGTCTAGATTCCAACGTTGCACTCCGCCAGAAATATCAAACTCGAGCCGAAAGCGTTCCTGGTGCCCGAAAATCTCCTGTCCATGCGAGATGATCTGTACGAGCTTTGGCAGGAGAACGCGTTCAGCATCGACGTCGACGTAGGTTTCATCGTTTTGCCATTGTTGACTATCTTCGTCGTGGCTGAGCATTGTGATTCACATTTCTAGGACAACTATCGCATCCGCACGTTCACGCAGGCAGCTGTAGATGCAAAATTGCCAACCCATGCCTCGCCACCGAAAGATGCTCTTACAGAAGAATTCTTCAAGGAACACTTCCGATGGTCATTGACTGCGCACTTTGTTGGTGGAGATATCAAGGTGGACTACCCTCTCCGCGACGTCGCGGCCTTTATGGAGGAAATGGGGTTGCGTGGAGACGAAGAGGATGTCCCACCTCTGGAAGATGCGCGTTGGCAGACTGTTATGGGCGAGGAAGTGTTATTGGATGTACTCGAGTACAAGCTTGCGAGGGGGATTGACTCTGATAATTCGGACGGTCATACGTAATAACGGAGGGCCCGTTCGGCGCGTGCTGTAAGAGACCGCTTATGGTCCCGAGGTGGAGGTCGTCGACGTCGCAGTGGGGTCTGAGGTAATGGCTGTCGATTCAGTGGTCGCAGATGTCGTCTTCGACGTCGTGCCGTCCGTGCTAGTGGTGGGACGTTTCTGACGTTGTCTCGGGGATGGTGGTGTCATCTGGTGCGGTAGCAGTCGTCTCAGTAGTCGCTGTAGTAAACTCCGACGTACTAGTCGACTGCTCGGTGGTCGACGTCGATGGTCCGGCGGAGGTTTCTGTATGGCACAATCAGTAAGTGAATGATGGGATGAGACATGTGCTTCAGACATACCAGAGTGGCGACGACACTGGCCGATGTCGTCAGAGGTGGTCATCGGGTCCGAGGTCGTCTCGGTCGTAGCTGATGTCTCGCCGCCGCAGTGGGTCGTGGTCGCCTCCGAGATCGTCGACGTGGGCTCCGAAGTGGACGTCGCGTCAGACAGGTCGCGTCTTGCGAACGCATGTGTCAGCATATTACATTAGACACCAATTAGATATGATCACTCACCAGACGTGGTAGCAGATGTCTCAGAGACGGCGCTGGTCGCTTCCGAGGAAGTGGTCTCCGAAGTGGCGGTCGTCGCAGTTGTCTCAGCCGTGGATGTGGAATCGCTGGACGTCGTTTCCGTCGCCTCCGAGGTCGTCGAAGGCGCCGTGCTGGTGGTCGTCTCCTCCGAAGTTGTCGCAGTGGTGGAATCAGCCGTGGTCGACGTCTCAGTGGCCGAGGTCGTCTCCACAGCGTCCGAGCTAGTAGTGGCTTCCGTGGACCTTGTCGAGGCCGTCGTCTCCGTGTCGGAAGTCGCATGTACGCTGGAGCACTGAGGTTCGTTGTCCGGAACGGGCACACTGAAAGGGGGTAAGTCGATGCGGGCTCGAGCAAACACTCGAGAGCTCTGAAGAGCACGCATCATGTCGTTGCCACGATCGCAATACGGTGAGGGCGAGAGAACAATACCTGGGTAAGACCTTATGTGTATAAGAGCAGTGTAGAGGGCGTAGCGCGCCCATACAGAAGGTCATAGTGCGGACTGTATAAGTCGTAGTCTCCAGTCGTACAGAGCTAATCCTCGACGCGATGGATCTACAGTGCATGCATGGATTAGCGATTAGGAGGACAGCCCACGCGCAAGCTCACTTACCTCAGCCGCAAGCCTCGTCCATTCCTTGAGCGATCGCATGTACTCATCTCGTCCTTCGTCGACAGGATTGTCCGGATGCCAAAGCACGAAGGATGGAAACGTCGAGACCGGCTGCAAGACGCGTACCGGACCTTCTGGCACGCCGATTCCACCACTCTCCCCTCCATCCATCGCGTCGTCCTCATCCTGCACCTCGATCACCTCCTGGACGCGTTTTGACCGCCTCGTCGCCCTGCCCTTCGCTTTCGCCTTCGGCTTCTCTTCCTCTCGTACCTTCGCCGCAGACGCTCCTCCGTTCTCTTTCTTGTGCTCCGGCACGCGCAGCACAATGCCCATGTATCCATCTGGTAGGTCGACTTTCGTCCCGCGCATCTCGCGGCCCCTGAACGACGCGACTAGGTGGGAGGGTCCTGATAAAGCGTCTTCAGGCGTATCGCTGCCCATGGGGACGTCGGTCACATCCATTACGAAGGAGGTGGAGTTGAGAGTGGCTACGGAGGCAGACGAGCCCGGAGTGGATGTAGAGGGCAGTTCTACGAGCGTGGTTTGCGAGTCCGATAACTCCGCTGAGTTGGCTGAGAGGAGAGGTGCAGGTGCAGGTGCAGGTGGTGACTTCGCGTCACGTCCGAAGGTAGGTTCTGGCGCGGATTTGACGCGAAAGTATGTCGAGATGGGCGCAGGACCGGAGTGTGCGATGTGGAAGGGCATGAGATGTGGCACCCAAAGAGGTGCATTGTCATCCTTGAGAGGAGCAATCCTCACAGTTGTAGACGAGTTCGCCATGGCAACGATGGTTGCGGATCGTTAGCAGTAACTAGGAGGTAGTCTTGGTAGTGCTGCCCGGCGAGCGAGTCGTCAACGGCCTCCATACGCGTGTATTTAGGGCAGGTCAATACGCGTCAACAACAGCCGCCGGTGGCGCCGGCGCGAGGCGCGACCTGATTCACATACATAAGTATACTTAACTTCTTTCATGAGCAGACTCTTCTCATAAGCGTGGTAGTCGTAGCAACGACTATGGCGCCCACTCAGTCCGGCCTATTGCGGAACTATCTCGGAGACATCCCGCATGCTCCACAGCGTGACTATTGTGTGAGTGAGGAGTTCAGAATGTGGACCTGTACTATTGGCTCATGTCTGGCATATCCCCATCCATCATGCACGGAACGGTATTCAAAATCTGAGGGTGCTTGCCAGTGGACTGGCCGCCATTGCTTCGTCCCCGTGACGATCTCCGAGGACACTATTTGATCTCCAACACAACCTACCACGCGATATAGATTAGTACACAATCGATCGTGATCGTACACTCATAGGGCATGTACTCACGTTCGCAATCCTCCTATCAACCTCCGCAACCAACAACTTGACGTATCGCCGCCGCTGCTGGCGGTCTTCTCGCGAGCAGCAGTAGACACACTTATACAGCTCCTTGACCTCAATGAGATCCGGATCATCGACGACTTCGCTGCTTGGTGTGATCTTCATGAGGGCTCGCACCTTATTCCAGTAGGCGGTGAACCATGGCGCAATCCCACAACGGCACCCCTGTCGTCGCAAGCAGAACTGGCCATGCGACACGCAGCTGCCGCAACTGTACCAGCACCACGCCTCCTTTTGCGACCTCCACGGCCCGGAATGGAAAAGGGCGTCGACAGCTTCCCAGCAAGCTTTGCGATACGCCATCAGACGTTGGTACGCCCCCGCGGGAATATCCTCAAGTTCCTCCGAGTAAACAGCAGTGTCTAGGACTGCGAGGAAAGCACGCGCCGCGACCCGAACGAGGTCATGCATATTGCAGTGCACTGCGAATGCGTATGCACGGAGCGGGTTTGCACGGATGTGTGGGAGGAGCGCGTTGATAATCTGAGGCATGGCGCCTTCGAGTCGATACTTGTCTGATGCGATGAGTACCGGTTTCGCGGAGTCGAAATTGGCGAAGGTCAAGACGGGGGGCAAGGGGTAGTACATCCTGAGGAGTGTTTCGAGTGTGGCGCTGTCCTCTGAGACCTTGATGATGGCCGGTGCATCATCGTTGGAGGCAGGCAGAAAACCGTCGCCTTGTTGATCCATGCGGCGCGTGTCGGTGGAAGGTGGTGGAGGCAAAGTGAACATGTCGGCAAAGATGGGGAGGCAATCTTTAAGAATCCACCGGAAGACACGGAGGTCTACGCCGTCAGACGTCTGCAGTACAACGTCGGCTTCAGGCTTGTCAAAGGGCGCGTGCGCAGAACGGCTCGGTGTTGAGTCGTCAGCTGTGCAGATCCATGGGTCGTCCGAGTCTGGTGGGTAGATCGACTCAGTGTACAGCAGATCGCAAGAGGCAAATGGGTACCCACCACTAAGCATATTCGCTGTCATCAGAGGAAACCAAGGGGTAAGACGAGAGGAACGAGGTAAGAGGTAAGTAGCAAGAGACGTGGAAGTGGCAAGCAAGAAAGCGTACGAACAAATCACAGACCACATGGCCAGACGCGCGTGCTGCGGTAGTGAACTGACCTTCGTTCACTTCACACCGCTAGCCGGGAATGACTCGGCCTTGAGGCCTTGAGGCCTGAGGCTGAGAAGGGTCATCCACACAGGCGAGCGCCCAGCACCGTGCCTGAGACAAACTGTGACAGTCACACTCACGTGACCGTGTTTGACGTTGGGGGTACGCGAGCGTTGTCGCTTAGACACGGTTCATCTCTTCTCTTTCCTCTTCGCTCTCCTGCCCAACTCCCGCCTTTCTCTCCCCCACGCGTCCGTCCGCGACGGACTGGATACCCCGCCGCCGACCATGGACGCCCTCACATGCGGGATCTGCCTCGACGAGCTCCGTATGCCGGTGTGCACCCCATGCGGTCAGTCTCGCTCTCACCTTTCTCACGGCACACACTAACGCGGCTGCGATCGCAGGCCACCTCTGCTGTGAGGCATGCATCACTTCTTACCTAGAAGCAAGTGAAGACGCCTTGACTGCGTCCTGTCCCACATGCAGAGCCAAATTCCCCATCGGTGAGTCTCTTCTTTTCCCAAGGTTCCCAACCCCATCTGAGCCACTGCCTTCCCTGCCCTATCCCGTCTTTCCTTGGTGCCGGCGCGGTTCTCTGCATGCAGCGATTCCCGACCTCCGCTCCGTCCCAAAAAAGTACCATAGCTTCATCCTACCCAGCATCCGCCGTCTCTATATCCCCACTGCCGACGATGCGCCGCCGGCGGGCCCGGACCCACGTCGGGACTTGCATGCTCAGATTGCGAGCCTGACGGACAGGGTGAATGGCCTGATGCATGACAAGATGCTCCTCATGGACCGCTGCGAGGCTGCCATCCGCGCGCGCGATGCGCATGCTCAGGGCGAGCGCGACGAGCGCCTTGAGAAGGAGCGTCTGGAGAGGGAGATGCGCGAGCTTAGAAAGAAGTACGACTGCGTCAAGGGCAAGTACAAGGCCCTCAAGGCTTCGTGAGTTGTTTTCCTCTGCGACGTTCACCTCCCTCCTCTCCACCCCCTGAATATGCTACATATACTCATACTCATCATGTGGTGGGTATCGTCCCATTTCAGGCAAGAGAACGCGGTCCCGCAGCCCCCGTTCGCTCTAGCCACGAAGCGCAAAATCTTCACCGACTCTGTCGACCTCGACGCGGGTAGCATCGACCTGTCCCAGGTTGCCCCAGTCGACGCAAACGCCGACAACGCCGACACCTCCGGTCGGCCGATGCTTCGCATTCACAAGCGCCCCCGCCTCCTCGGCTCTCCGTTCGACCTCTCGAAGCGGATCGAGACGCGCCAGCGCAAGAGCCGGAGACTCATCGACGAGGACGAAGAAGGCGACAGCGGCCTGCACGAGTCGGACCTGAGCCTCGGCTCGATGTTTGGGGAGGGAGGCTCGGAGGGCCCACGCCGCTCGGGCCTCCCCACCGGCGACATCTTCTCACCGCAGGCGCGCGGCGGGCGCGGCAGCATTACGTTCGGATTCGGCTCTGGCTCGAGCGATGCCCTGGGTGCGGGGACCAGGCGCGCCAGTTTGAGGGGTATTGGTGGCCGTATGCGCCCCGCGTGGCTACTGTCGCCCGAGGAGGATATGCATCTGGAGTGAGGAGCGAGGCGTCAGGCCTCGATACTCCCGCACTCATTGCGTGCCTCCTCGGCTGTTGACTGCAGTGAGGAGCGTCCCCTCATGTCAGGCGGTGGCGGCGGTGTGGGTAGTCCTTGGTCGTGCTACGGTGTTATCCTATTTCTTGGTGCTAATACGTACATATTCACTCTCTAGTTCTTGCTTTCGGTTCGGCGGCGGGCGGTCGACATGCAGGTCGGCGTCCGTCGTTGCGCTACCTACCTGCTGATCACATATACCTACAATCATCCCATCCACATGCTCGTGCTTCACCCACCTCCTGCCCACCTCCCTTCGTTGCATAGTTCCGGCTCAGTCTCCTCCGTCCTTGCACACGCATCCCACGCGTGTGCGCGTTGATACACAGGTATCCAGATATCCGCGGAGCGACTACCACTGTATCGGGTTCTTGGGTTTGGTATGAGCCGTACGTACTTGTGCATACGTCCGATGGTACTATGTGTCATATATGCTACTGTTTCCGTCAACGGGGGCGTTTGGGTGCACGTACCGCATGGAATACTCGGTCCCCCTGCGTCTGGTGCGTTTTTGATCAATCCGAGCTGTGTAGCAATGTCCTCGGTTGACATTTCTCTCGTACATTTGCTAGGCCATTTTGCGAGAACAAGTCGTGCACACCGTGCATGCGTAGACTATTGCCGCTTGCGGCCTGCCTGCATCTCCGTTCGTACGTTCGCAAGTCTGCCCTTGCCGTAATTGATGTCATTCAATGCACCTCAGCGACAGCGCAGGAAACAGCGCAAGCGGACGACCATGTCTCTTTAACTAGTATCAACACACTACCCAATGTCGGTGATCTCAGTTCCTGACTTTTCGGCGGGGTCGCATTCTCCTCGATGATCGGAGAAAAGAAGAGCGGTTCTTCGAAACACGGGGTGCCCTCCCCGCAAGTACTTGCGTTGCGGAACCGCTACAATGTTTCGGTGGCTGTGCACCTAGTGACTCCCACGGCCGTGAGTATAAACCTCCTCGTCGCTCACCATAGACCATCACACTGACCCTCTAATCCCACATATTGACCCTCCTCAATGCATCTCATCGACCTCGACGACGATGTGCTCCGCCATGTCTGTGACCACCTCCTTGGACTCGACGCCCTCCATCTCTCACTTACCGCCAAACGCCTGTATGACCTCGCGATCGATCGCGTAGGGATTGCTTTCGGCACAAGGAAGCGCAGTACCTTGCTATCTTTCCACGCATCTGTCCTTCACGGGCCACGACCGCGCGCCCATTTGCTCCAAACGTTAGTTCTATACTCGTCGACGTTCGAACCCGAGGATCAAGAAGACGAAGTCCATCCGGACGGCGGCGCCAGACCCGTCTCTTGGCAATGCGGGCCCTCCCGTAGTGCTTTGCAGTGTCTTGTTGACCTGCTCCAGAACGCCTGCCACCTCCGCAGCCTGTCGCTCGAGTCCGTTCATGCTCTTATGCGATGTGAGACGAGGCTTGCGCCCGCTTTGACTGCACTCCGCCACCTCAAGCGCATCGAGCTGCACGCGGTCGGGGATACAGTCGTCGAATTTTTGGGAGAGACGAACTGGGATGTCCACTCCCTCACGCTCGACTACTCCGATCGCACCGACTCCATGTTCTTGAAGTTCATACACCTGAAAGAGCAGATCTGCACCTTTCCGGTGCTGCTTCGGACGCTCTCCAGATTTCCCAACTTGCACACGCTCAAGGTCAAGGAGTGCCCATCCAGCCTCTACAACTGGGAGTCACCCTGGTATGACGAGGCCCAGGACCGTCAGACCCTCCTCAAAGCCATGCCCACATTCCCCAGCATCCGCCGTTTGCTCCTCTGGAGCAGCGATATATGCCCTGCGCTCGATCTTGTGGACTGTTGCCCGAATGTGGAACTCGTCCAACCCTGCGTTCATTGGCCGGGTTCTCACAGACTCGTCCTTCGCTCCTCCACGTCCACGATCTGGCCGCACCTCCGTTCCCTTCGCTCGACGTTCCTCACCCTCCAGACGGTGTGCTCGGCAGATCACCCGACCGGCCACGGCCTCAACACGGCGGATCACCTCCGCATCGTGAACACGTTCAAGGTGCCTGAGGATGTCGACGGACTCCTGCGCATTCTGACGAGGACGTCCCCAGTATGGGCTCAGCTGTACATGTCGGTCAGCCCTGATCCCATGATATTCTGGGATCAGGTGTCCGCGTCGGCCCCTCGACTGCGATATCTCGATCTTCAGGTCGCATCGCGGAGTTTGGTAGACGAGTCCACGGGCTGGCTGGTGAGCGCTGTGTTATCTCCCTAGCTAAATACAGCTAACATTCATGTCCGGGAATTACTCTGGTGACAGGAAAAGATACCGGATGCGCTCCGCCTGCTTCCGCTCGTGTACCTACGGCTGCATGTGTGCGGCGTGCCTCACAGGCAGCCCTTGTGGGACGACGATAGCTGGGACTTCCCAGCATGCGTGTACGACGATTTGGGCCGCACCGTCTACAACGTCCCGGAAGATGGGCTCCGGCCGATCTACGGGCGACGCGACGTGGCGTTGAAGGCACTCCCCGAAAGGTGCGCGCGAGCGCTCCCGACCCTCGAGTGGTTTGTCCTCGCGTACGTCGTCGGACCGAACTGGGACGAGGTCATGCTCAACGAGAAGGAGCGACGGCGGGCCGCCGGAGAGGGGTTGGAAGACCTGGACGGCCCGGAGTGGGAGATCTGCTCGTATAATGCCGAGAAGGTATTCCCGCACTTGAAGGCTGAGCAGCTGGCGGGGAGGCGACGTGTGAGGCCAAATGTTCCTCAAGTGGACGATTACGAGTACGAGGACTACCTGGAGTCGTCGGGGCTGGGACCAGATCAGACCGTGAAAGAGCAATCATGGCGGGTCGTGCGCGGCACTGGCGAGGAAGACGGCTGTCGGTTGGAACCGCTCACCGAGGCGGAAGGGGCACTCGTTCGGAGGAAGCTCGAGATGAGTTTTGACGGGAGGAACGAACCACTCGGCGGTAAGTATCACAGTTTGTTACGGAAGTTCACTGAGACATAAGATGCGCAGGACAATTATGATAACTCCTACCGACTTTGCCCCAGTATTGTCGTCTTAGACGTTTCATGACTCCAGGTCACCTGGACTTGAAGGGAGTGATACCTCTCATGGCCATGTCATAACATCGCTTCTACACCGCGCTATCGCCGATTGAACTCCTTGCATACAGGTGTACCGACGTTACGAGATTAGGTTCGCCACGCGGAGATACACGTGTACTTTAGGTTCACAACGCTTGCTGTCCCCATTCCCAGACCTTGGTCTCTACCGCAGCACACCTGCAATCTGAATCTTAGTCCCGCTATCGTTCACTCAACATTCGACGACCCACACGAGCGAACTCGACGGTGAGCGGAACTGGCATCTCGTCTACATGCATCAAGACTGAATGTTAATATGGTCCACAGGACTAGCGACCTTTCATCATCCATCTTCATCGGACAGTCGATCGGCCAAGCAGGAAATGGTCCACAACGTGGAGTGCATGAGCAATGCCTCTTCAGACAGCGGTCAAATCACCCGCGTCGCACCTGCTCCCTTCGACAAATCTGAAGCGGACTCGGTCTTGCGCAGCTCGGACGACGTAGACTTCTACGTCTTCAAGTGGATCCTCGCAGACGTGTCTGTTGTGTTCGCTCGTAAGCTTCGTACCCTCCCTGAGTCGGAACTACCCGCAACCGAACGAAGTCCCGCGGAGGTTTACAATGGCGGTCTGCGTTCGAACGCACGCCTTATCATAAACCTCACGGAATCCAGCGCCACGCTAGAGCCCCTGCTCCGAATCTGCTACCCTGGCTCATATTCCTCCTTTTCCCCAATCACTTTCCCCTCTTTCGACGCCGCCAAGCCCCTACTCCTCGCTGCCCACAAGTACGAGATGGCGGCGCTGTCCAAGGCGTTCGAACAGGCGGTCCTTCCTCTCATCGGCGAATGCCCTATCTCCATCTACGCCTTCGCGGCCCAGCACGACCTTGCCGATCTCATGCGCGCAGCAGCGCGGGCGTCCCTCAATCTCGTGTTCCCGTGGCCCTACGCCTCAGAACTCGACGCGATCAGCACCGCGGCGTACCATCAGCTCATCGTCTACTACTTTCGGTGTAAAACTGCGCTTGCTGGTCTATCCATGTCGGCGAACTCTTTTACGGAGGATCAGTGGACATGGGAAAGCTGCAAGACTTGCGTCTCCTGGTCCTCCTCTAGTAGCGGTAGACCTGGTTCAGCAGAGTGGTTCTCCGACTTGATGGCGCATATCAGGACGAAGCTAGATGAGCGGCCGAGTCCGGATGCGCTACAGGAGCCGGGGTTCACAGACGACGTGCTGAAGAAGACCACGGCGTGCGGGTCGTGCCGTAAGCTGGTGCACAGGCAGATGCGCGAGTTCATGGCCTTTCTCAAGCGTGACATGGATAGAACACTTGAACGTGTACGTCGTTCTTGTCGTCCCTGCTTGAGTGCTGATGTGGTCTAACTATGTTTTCATGCTCTTCGCAGGTCTCGCTCGTGGTCGTCCTATCGAAAAGCGGCACAGCCCCGCCGTCTTCGTGCAGTATGACGGCGGCACCTCAAGGCTCTATCTCCGGAAGTCAGGCTGGGCCGTTGTACTCATCCCGTTGCAATGGGAGAGCAGGCGACTTCATGGACTTCCTCGGCACCGTCGGCAGGGATAGGTGCGAGGGCTTGCAGCCGCAGGATTTGTATGTGGAGGCGCAACAACATCAGGGCGCCGAAGAAGAGACTCGTCATCATATGGTTGTAATCGAGGAGGCAGAGAAGCAAGACCTTGAGGCGCAGGAAGCAGTGCGTCGGGTGAGCAGAGGAAAGAAGCGGGGCAGCAGCAGGAGCCAGTGAGGCAGGAGGAGGAAGTTGAACCCAAGAAGCGGAAACAGATGACAAAACGGGAACAGATATTGGCTCGAAAAAAGGCGGAGCGTAGAGCCAGGGAAGACGCAGAGGCAACCAGAGCCGGACAGCAAGCTCCCGATGCAGTACAACAAGCAGATGCGGTACTGTAGTTGCTGATAGTGTCTCACAACTTCTGGGTTGGACGCCTTCTATGCGAGAGTGATGCATGTAGTGTCACGGGGTGGATGATGTCGTTGAGAAATAATGACACTCACATTGTGGGATGCCTCTCCTACTACTTGACTCATAAGCCGCAGTGTCACAAAGACCGTTCGCATATGCGTAGATGGTCTGGACTCGGATACATTGGTCATTTTGAAGTTAGGTAGGGGGACACAATAATACATGGCGGTAGCAATGGGACTGAATTTTGAAACTGGGAGTCATGAGACGGCGTCCTGAGGCCTGTGCACAAACATCGATGAGGGGTCTGGCACGAATGAGATGCCATCTAGTGTTTAAAATGCCTCCGGACGTACTCTCACTGCGATGGGAGAGGTATCTACGCAGAAGATGTCGTGATGTTATCGTCTACCCTTCTGTTACAAAACTCAATGTTGAACTCACCTCCGCAATCCTGCGATCAATCTCGTCCATGAGATGAGCGGTGAACGCCTGAAGACCGTCATGCACCGACATCCTGCAGTTGCCGCAGCCCGACGCCTCTCTGACTGCGCGGTCGGTCAATCTCGGGTCCTCGATCGCCGCGCGACAGGGCCGCTCTGCCAGAATGGCACCCATACGTTGGTAATGCTGCCATAACCATCTGCGTGGAGTGCGTTGAATATCCGACCCGCGCAGCGTGGTGCTGAAGGACTCTCCCTGGCACGCGGTGCAGCTCAGAACCGGCTGCCATACACTGTCCGGTAGCCACGAGAGCTTGCTCTCAATCATCTCGGAGAGCGCCTGGATGCATTTCTTCCGGTACGCAAGGAGGCGGTGGTAGGATCCCGCGCTGAAGTCCTCGAGCTCCAGGACGTATTCATCTGCGGGGAGATGCGCGAGGAAGTGGCGGGCCGCGACGGCGGAGGCCTCGTGGAGATCGAAGCGCATGGCAACAATGTACACGCGCAAGGGTGCGGCACGCGCATGGGTCAGGAGGCCTGCAGTCAAGTACTGGAGCACGCCGTCCATCTGATACTTATGGGCAGCAGCAAGGACAGGCGTGAGAGAATCGAGGGAGGAGAAAGATGAGTGTGGTGGCGGATAGCAGGTACGCAGGAGGGGATCTAGCACAACACTCGATTCTGGGATAG
The DNA here is from genome assembly GCA_022605405.1 of Earliella scabrosa. Lineage (NCBI taxonomy): Eukaryota > Fungi > Basidiomycota > Agaricomycetes > Polyporales > Polyporaceae > Earliella > Earliella scabrosa. The sequence goes on along the minus strand of JABYQQ010000004.1, from coordinate 1,280,823 downwards.
GGACAATAGGGGGAGTGGTTGGGTCGACGGCGCCATCGGAGACACCACCTTTGTTTTGGGTTGAGCCACGTAGCTCGAACATGTCAGACCATACCGGAGATGCTTCAAGGAGGATTGCTTTCCAGACGTGGAAGTCCACATTGTCGGCTGTGCGTAAGATAACATCCGTAACGCCTCTGTCAAAGGGCGCAGCTGCAGCGGTGGTACGGGAACCGGAGGTGGACGTGTTCCCGTCAGCGAGCTTGGGTTTGGCCATAGGGAACAGGGCTGTTTCGGACGTCAGTAAAGATGATCGACACGATGAGTGTAGTACGCAAATTATACCAACAAGATGCTGGTTGTGTGTACCACGGAGGTTCGCGGGAAATACGGATGTGGAACAGCCTGAAGGAGCAGTGCTGCAGTGTAGGTAAGCTGGACCGGCCCTTAACTTGGAATCCAAGAAAGGCAGCTCTAACGCCCAAAGAAGGGTCCCGTGATGTAAGACGCGTTCCCCGGCGTCTCACAGAGTCCCACCACCCGACCACTCCCTTCAAGTTCCTCCTCGCTCTGCCTCCTCCCTTGACTGCCTCCGAGCGGTAGTTCCGTTAATCTGTGATTTTTGCATGATTTGACGCTGCAATTATGGCAATCACGTTCTTCTGCAATATATGTCAAGATCAGCACACACTTCCCAATATACGTGCTCTTCCCTGTGGTAAGTCATGCAGTCACGCACTAATAGCAATCTTCCGCTGAACTCAGCCTACCACATGACATCACAACAGGGCACACAAACTGCGCAAGCTGTTTATCACAGTATATTGCTAGCACGCGCTCGACGCGTGGGGCATACCCATGTCCGAACTGTCGCGCACCCTTCAGGACCACTCAACCACACCCCATCTTCCTAGAACACGTGAATCCGGCATCTCAAGCATCGATCGGTACCTCCACATGTCATTCCGAGTCGTTCCATCGACAAGTCGCGTCTGCCGTGACGGAGGCGACGCGTCTGGAGACGGACCAGAGGCGCCAGACCGTGCAACGCGCGGCGGAAGAGATAGGGAAGGTGTCGCAGATGATGGACCACGAGGACTGCTTGTTGGTGAGTGCCCCTTTCAACGCTTGTGTGAACATTCCTTCATTACAATCGGACGCTGCGGTAGGGCCTCCTGAATGCCGTTGTCGCGCGTTGGCGGGGCATGATCCCACTGTTCAATACCATCGCGAGTCAGAGCGGGGAGCTGTCAAAGTTGAAGGGGGAGCTGCGAGAAGCGAACGAAGCCACGGAGAGAGCGGAGCGTATCGCAGAAGAGGCCTTCCTGGCGTCCGAGCAGACCTTGCCGACCTTGGAGAAGGCCCGGAGCGACCTTCGGGAGGCGACGACCAGGGTCAGTGAACTCGAGGAGGAGCTGGCCCGCAAAACAAACGAACACAAGGCTGAGCTGAAGCGGAAGGAAGAGCACGTCGGGAGGCTCCATGACCAGCTACAGGCGTTGAAAGCGCAGGTGCGGATGTTGTGCCCCAGCATCATACACTGCATTGCTGAGTGACGTGGATGGTTATGCAGGAGCGGAAACAGAAGGAAACGATCCGGACGTTGCGCGAGAAGAACAAGGAAAAAGATCGCCTGATTGAGTCTTCGACTTCGCAGCGGGTGGTCACGGTCAAGGAGGAGTCTCAGAATGATCTTGAGGTCTTACCACCCGAGCCAGTCATGATGGAGGTGAGGATACATTGTAGAAATTTATCATGCTCTTTGTTCCTCACAGCTTGAACGTTTCTGTAGGATGAACCCGCCCTCCAGAGCATCCTGGAGAATAACTCGCGCTCGGATCGCAAGCGAAAGTACCCCTCTGACGACGGCGAACACCTACAATTCCCCTTTGACGAGAACTCCTTCCCAGATCTCGACCGTTCCTCTTCTCACTCTCCGCCGCCGAGGATAAAACGACCAGGATCTGTGTCAATCAAACCGCCTACATTCTCCTCCGGCTGGCAGCTACCGCTGGACCAGATCAAACCAGGCTCCGCCTCGAGAAAGCTGCAGCGGTCGACGTCTGGAAGTAACCTTTTCCCCGCACTAAAGCTCGACGCGAAAGGGAAGCCGCTGGTGCCTGTCCACACCGCATCCAGGAGAAAGGCGAAGTTTTGAGGACGCTCCGTTCCTTCCGGCAGAACTTGCCATACTTGCCTCCTTCCATGTCGGAACGCGCCACCTCAAAATCCGGGATTGAACATTGTGATGGGTGGTGAGTTGCTCGCGGACGTTGGGGTTCCTCAGAGCTTGTCAACGTCAGGCCGGCCATGCTCAAGCCTCAGGGTACAAGCCTGGTCTGTGTGGCCGCTGCGATCACCCTCTTTGCATCTTCGACGACGTCGCAACCGTTCATCGCACAGCAGACTTCTCGTTGTTGCATCTTATTCATACAATCACCTACCGCACAGATGGCGGTTGGGTGATAGATTGATGGTGGCGGAAGAACCTTGTCATGACCTGCGTCGATATGCCTCTCTCTCGACGTACTGGAGTTTGTATGTACTTACCAGGTGTTCTACCATCAACGCGCATATTCAATATCACCTCGTTGCCGAGATGTTGAGAACGTTGCTGAGGTGCGCGTCGACAACGACGACGCGCCTGCGATCGTGGGAAATGTAGTCCAGGACGCCGAGCACAGCGTTCCCGACGCTAAACATGACTTCCACCTTGTGAATAACGTCGTCGACAACGACGGCATCGACGACCACCCGCTCTCCTTTCCTGACTGCTTGACTCCGCCCCGCCGACCCTGGCACACAGTAAATGTCTAACGGGAGTCACCTCACCTCGCCGCTCTCTCCACCTCGCCCATCGTCTCGCCCATCCTCAAGAGGCTCAGGACGGTCCTCGCCGTCTGTAACACTAGGAGACGACACTGGTACGTGCAGTCCATCAGCTCCATCGGAGATGCGGTCTCTCCGCCATCCGTTCCCGCTGTCATGACGAGAGAGAGATCGGCCGGACTGAACGAGCGCCGACATTCAGTTGCCATCCGGCAGCAGATGTCCACCCTGAAGCACAACATCCGCCACCAGCAAGCCCAGCTCGCCGCCCTCGAGAACACCGTCCTGCGCGGCCCCCGCCCCCTCCCGCCCGGCATCTTCAGCTCACCGCCCATGTCGCCCTCCGAAATTGACGCCGCGACCGCGCCCCCAATGCAGACGTACACACCTCGCATCGCGCGTAGGAGCAGCTACGACGCGCTGCAGGGCCTCGCGGGCCCGGACTCGGGGCTGCCGCTGCCGAGGCGCAACAATCCGTTTGGGGAGGAGAACGGGATCAGGGAGGGCATCCCGACCGGGTCGGGGTCGGGTAACCGGGCGTCGAGCCCGACAAGGACGCTGAGTCGTGAGTGTTGTCTTTCTCAACCCCACCCCCGTGCCGCCGTACTGAGGCCGGGACAGGCATTCCTGTCTCGTCGGTAGGTTAGTGGCCGCTCTCCGCACTGCACTCGAGGACGCGTCGTATGTGGGTGGGACGAGGGCGATGGGATGGTAGAATCGGAGCATTGGGAGGGTGTAGGTGTGGATGGTCAAGGCTGGATGGACGAGGGGGAGGGAAGCGGACGCGCTTGAGAGTGCATGAGGAGCATTTGCGGGAGTGCACGACGACCGAGGCTGGTGCGAGCAGCACTTGCACTCCTCCGGTCGGCGCCCCGAGAGACGGAGCTGGGGTCACTTGTTTCCATCGGGAACCTGGCTTCGGCGGTGCACGTCTTGTCAAGTGTAGCGGCATGACAGATCAGCGCTGGCTGGAGGGGTCGCGCACGGAGAGGCATCTCGCGTTGGATGGATGGACGGGATGGACGAACAGGAGCGGGACGCCGGGAGCAGGTATCGATATCATGCTATCCCCGGCGAAGCGGCTCGCATGGCTTTCATGATTCATCCCTTCGCTGGGTCTGCCGCATCCTAGGCGCCTCTCCACTCTATCTCTTAATCACCTCGTGCCGGCATCGCTGACGATGTCTGCCCCCTCAGGAAACGCGCGCGCACTAGCGGAGGAGGACCTCGGGAACAGCTCACACTCGAGCAATCTGAACGTATCGACATCCTCAGTAGGCGGCGTGTCCCCACGGCGGGCATCGTTTGCGCCCGGGAACACGACGAAGGTCCTTGCGGACCTTCAGGCGGGCGTGCTGAACGCGAAGAATGCGCTGGAGAACACGAAGGCGCAGCTGCGGGTCAGCCAGCGGCAGGTGAGCCAGCTGACGCGGCAGACGGAGGACCTGAAGGAGGTGCGGGAGCGGCTGCGGCTCGAGAACGAGGGGCTGAACAACGTCGTGGCGCGCAAAGAGCGTCTGCTGCAGGAGGTGCGTCATCGTGGTAATTTTCGCGTGTCTCTCTCTCCCGACATGCCAGCTCGGCTCAGGTCCTGGAACGGGCGCGGAAGGCGGAGGCGGAGGTGATCACGCTGAGGGCACAGCTCAAGAACGAGACGTCGACGTCGAAGAAGACGATCCGGGACATGGAGGCGTCGCTGACGGAGTGCACGGCACGGACACAAAAGGCGGAGCGGGAGTACGCCGTCCTACGAGAGTCGATGAAGGGCCTTGTGGACTCGTTCCAGGCGGATGCGTTGACCCTGCGGGAGGAGATGAAGCGGAGGGAGGAGAAGCTGAAGGCGGACGCGGAGGAGATGGGCAAGAAGTACAAGTCGCTGCTGGAGGCGGTGCGGAAGGAGCGGGAGTCGGGTGGGTTGGGCGAGGTGCGGTGGCTGCTACACGAAAACAAGAGGGTAGCGGAGCAAATGGAGGTCGCGCTGAAGGCGGAGATGCAAGAGCTGCGGGGAGAGGTGGACCGGCATGCGCAGGAGAGCGACGAGGCTATCCAGACTGCGAGGTACGTCCTTCACGTTGCTGTCACCGTGATTGCTTGTTCAAGAGGTGTTTGCACGTTGCACAGAACATTGGCTACCGAGCTCCATCGGCTTCGGCGACTCATGCGACAAGCAGGTGCGGCTGCAGCAGCGGAAGCACGGAATTCATGACTGCCTTCTTGACTTTGATCACGACATTGACTTCGACCACGCCTGGGACGTTGACATCCTTCCTGATTTCGTTATTCGACCGCATCACTTACACTCTCCTTCCCTGTCTGCCCCTTCCCCCTCATTCGCTCTCCATCCGCATCCCGTCATCTCTCCTCCACCATCCTCGACTGTCTCCCCTCGTCCTCATCGCTCTCTTGCTGTACCCGCTATATACCTCGGACGGCCATGTCCGCGACGTTCCCGCATCCATTCTGTATTCAGGAATAATCGTATCGCATGGAGTCTGAACAGCACTTCTATCCTAATAATCCCTTTGGCGGGGCCGTTGACCGTCTTCTACGTTGACCATGACACACCAAGCCTTACATATGCAACTCGCCACCGTCCTCTTACTGCGGCGGGGGCCCAGATCTTTCGGTGTTGAATAAGTTCCGAACCCGATTGCCCCAGGGCGCCGTGATGGGGCCACCAGGTGGCACTATAGATTTTGCGCAGGATGCGGGGTACCCCGCAATCGGTCGCCTCCGGACGGTCGACCTTTACTTTTCGTATCACGATAACTGCTCTTACCCTCTCTCAGTGCAGCATCATATTCAAAACCTCAGTAGTCGTCCGCTTGTTCAGATTCCAGGAAGACGTTGGACGTTGACTGATTGTGCGAGAGCGGAAGACGAGCCGTTTGCCTCTGAAGCGCCCGTGATCCGAGACCGCGCAACAGGATTCACATGCCGGCAATTGACGTACCGGCCGCACCGACCTCGACGCGTTCATAAAACCCTGACTCTCCTCATCCGCCTCCTCCTTCATTTCCCCTCATTTCCCCCACATCGTCTCCGTTTCATCCGCTATGGCCACCATCACTACTCCCGTTACCGAGCTCTTCGGCATCAAGCACCCCATCCTCCTCGCAGGTGAGCACGTCGCAACGCACGGAGAGGGTTCGGCGACCTGACCAATCTCTCTTGCGACACCGTCCAGGGATGAACGTCGCAGCCGGCCCCGAGCTCGCTGCCGCGGTGACCAACGCGGGTGGACTGGGTGTGATTGGTGGTATAGGGTACACGCCCAAAATTCTCCGGTCGCAGGTGCGTCCCTTCCTCCGGCCGCATCCCCACTTGCGCTCGTGCTCATTCCAGCAATTCTTTTTCCCGACGCGAAGATCAAGGCACTCAAGGATGACCTTGTCGACAAGAATGCACCCTTTGGCGTCGATCTGCTGCTCCCCCAGGTCGGCGGCGGTGCGCGCGCGACCAACGTGAGCCCTTTCCCATCTCATCCTCCTTGTGCGCGGTGGGTCTTACGACGCGGAATCGCAGTACGATTACACGAAGGGCCAGCTACCCGAGCTGATCGACGTCATCATCGAGGAGAAGACAAAGCTCTTCGTCTGCGCCGTCGGCGTGCCCCCTAAGTGGGTCGTCGAGAAGCTCCACCAAGCGGGCATTGTCGTTATGAACGTGAGTGCCCCCCTCTCCCCTAGCGCCCGAGCGGGAGGTCTGAGCCCCCGGACGCGTCCCGATGCAGATGGTCGGCCACCCGAAGCACGTCACGAAGGCCCTCGACGTCGGCTGCGACCTCATCTGCGCCCAGGCCGGCGAGGGCGGCGGCCACACGGGCGACATCCCCGCGACCCTCCTCATCCCCGCGTGCGTCGACATCTGCAAGACGCGCACGTCGCCCCTCACGGGCAAGCCCGTCTACGTCATCGGTGCCGGCGCGGTCTACGACGGCCGGGGGCTCGCCGCGAACCTCTCGTGGGGCGCGCAGGCCGTCTGGGTCGGCACGCGCTTCGTCGCGAGCAAGGAGGCGGGTGCGCCCAAGGCGCACAAGGAGGCTGTCCTCAGCGCGGGCTACGAGGACGCGGTCACGACGCTCATCTACACCGGCCGCCCTCTGCGCGTGCGCAGGACACCCTATGTCGACGACTGGTGAGCCCTACCCCCAAGGTAGCTTGGAGCGCACGTAGCTTATGCGGAGTACAGGAACAACAACCGCCAGGCGGAGATCAAGGAGCTCACGTCGAAGGGCATCATCCCCGTCGAGCACGACCTGAAGGACCACCCCGAAAAGTCGCTCGAGGCGCGCGCATGGCTCATCGGCCGCGTGGCGGCGCTCATCCACGAAGTGCTCCCGGCGAAGGAGATCGTGGAGAACATGGTGAACGACGCGGCAAAGATCCTGCAGGAGAACGCGGCGAAGGTGTCGGTGGCGGGCAAGGCTAAGCTATGAATGGTATTTATTTAGGGTTTGCGCCATTTGTTGTACCTCCACCCACTACTATTGCATAGCCTCCTCCTACTGTACTTCGCGTAGGTTTACAATGCACTACGTAAGATAGTGTGACTTCTCTCGCACCTTGCTACAGCATTGCACGGGTGATTCCTGTTCAAGTGCTCGAGAGGCAGTTCGATCGTCTAGCGTCTTCAGTTGGCGCCTGTGCAGCTGCAGTGCGACGTCGACGTCGCTGGCAGCCGTGGCGTCGTTGCTACGTACTGTCACTCAACGCAAGTGCTCCAGTCTACAGACGAACTATTCGATCCCTACGATGCCAATGTCTGTTGGACCCTCACTACACATACTGGCCTTACCAGAAGAGCTTCAGACGAAGTTTCTCCAGGAGTTAGACGGAGGCGACTTGCTGACATGTCGGAAGGTATAGTCTCACGAATAGGTGCTTATCGAACTCAGGTATTGGCACTTACTCCACCCTAAGATCTGCCGTACTTGGCGCGGTATCATCAAGACCTCGCTCGTGCTGCAGTACCAGATCAAACTCGCCATTGCAGGCATGGTGAACGGTCCGCCCAGTGCAGCGTCAACCCTCGAACGATCCGAGGCCCTGCACGCCCACCAGTCCGCATGGAATACCAACCGAATTCCATTTCACCTCGTATTGCTGCTGTCTGGACCCTCCCGATACTCGGTGAACTCCAGGTCAGGAGGCGATGTCCTGGTCTACCGCCTCGGAGAAGAGGCCAGGTCCCTCCGTGTGCACAGACCGGCGTCCTTCTTCTCCCGCCTCCCTGAACAGTCCTGGCACGTGCACTATGGGCACTACTTGGATGTCTACGGGGACAACTTGGATGCGGCTCGACACGACCTGTTTGTTGCCGTCGACGACGCCCAGGACTTGATTGCGATGATAGGCTGGGACCAGGATCCAGAAAGGTGAGCTTCATGTCTGGGGTGCGGTTGACTCAACACACTCACTAAGCTGCAATAGAGAGCATGTATGCTATCTAATGTCGCTCTCGGGAAACGGGGCGCCCCATCCCTCGGCTCGGAACGCGAGGCTGCCCTGGGTCCTCCCGCGTTCCCTCACGGGATGGGTAGATGCAGAGCTATGCATTGTTGATGGCCTCATCGCGTGGACCATATTCGAGCACCTGGTCGCCCCCGAAATGCACGTCCACAACTGGAAGACCGGCGAGCTTGTGTGGCGTCACACGACTTGCGTGAGTTCTCGCAGCACCAAGTATCACCCCGATGTTGTTGTCAACCAACGCATACTTACCCCCATCAGGTCGAGGACAGCCCCACCAGGGCACTTCGAACATGTCACGCACAATACCGTCTCATGGACAGCGCCCATATCTTACAGACCATCGGCACCGACGTCTTTTTCTGCACCATCCCAGCGCACACGCAAGTCCAGGCTGTATGTCAGTTCCAACTACCTCCGCTAGCACACGAACGACTCGCCCTGCCGGGCTACTGCGCCATCAGCATCCGCCGACCGCCAACGTACAGCGGTACCAACGGTGCCCCACACTTCCAATCCGACCCCACCCTCACAGTCTTAGCCCTGACCTACCACATACGAGACACGCGCCGCGAGACGCCGGTGTTCGTCCCTGTCATCGTTTTCATCCCTCTCGCAACCATAGCCGAGGTTCTGCGCCGCCGAATCGGCGCCCCTGCCGTCCACCACGCAGAACCTCCCTCCGTTCCGTGGGACGAGTGGATCGCTTGCGGGCCAGGCGCGCGCCTGGTGATCCTCCCGCCAGGCAGCGTGCTGAAGGGTGTCGACTCGAGGGGGTCGCGTGTGGCGATCCGCTCCTTCCCTTCGTTGTCCGACTATCGAGCTGGCGCTGCGGAGACGGTGGTGTTTGATCTGCATCCCCTTGCGGCAGCGAACGACGGAGAAGGCGGTGCTCTGCCCGCCGCCGCCGCCCAAGAGTGGATCTCGGATTGTTATCCGGAGGACGAGGCGTCGGTGTTCCGAGGCGCGGTGCGCTCTACGCTCCCGTACCGAATCGCTCGGCCGGAGGGAGCGTCGCAGTTGCATGGAGATCCTTCCGTTTCCGTGTTTGCGTCGCACGACGGGCTTCTGTTTGTGGACCGGAAGGAGTGACATCGCGTTCGAACTCCACAGGATGGAACTTTTCGATTGCGTGTCAGTCGATCGAGGTATGCAGGATCGTGATGCCGTACGGTCCCATGCGAGAATGGCAATAGACGTCATTATAAGTGGGCCAAGGTAGTTTACAACGACGTATCTCCTACGATCGCTGTCATAACAAATTTTCCATGCAAGTCAGGCGGGAGAACATCATGGGGGAGAGGAAGGAGGCGGCGTGGATGGCGGCGAAGGACCTGAAGGTGGGCGACCCTTGGCTGCGGAAGATACAATCCGGAAACCATCCTTTGCGAATAAGTACGACGCGCCGCTCCATATAGTTGTACCTGCGACAATCCACCTAAGATAAGGTGAGTGAGGGTGACATATTCCATCCATTTCAATTCGGACGACGTACTGCAGGGCTTGAAGGGGAACACCAATGTCCACAGGGAGAATTGGGCTAACGGTCGCAGTACCCATGAGAAGCAGCTGTAGCGCCGTGTTGACCTGCCAGAGCTGTAGTCAGTGGCCGCTGGGAACGGACAGAACGAGTGGTTCACCTTGCTGATCATCGTTGGACGTACTTCGGCGGAAGGGATGGAGAAGTCCCAATACCGAGTGAACGTTTTCTGAGGCCATTGGTCACGTGATGTCGACGACACGCGAACGGGACACTCACTGGAGGAGGCAGAGACGTGTAGCGGATGTAGAACGCGGCAAGACTGAGCAGGACGTCGCGTCCGAGGATGATGACTGCGACAGGGACTGATGAAGGATAATGTGGAGGTATAAACGCCAATGGTAACAAGGATGACACGACGAGACAGAGACGCACCGGGTATGAGCTCCTTCATTGCGAGCGTGACCGTCAGCGTGGTCATGAGTATCTTGTCCGCCGCTGGGTCCAATATCGTCCCCATGACAGACTGCATCTTGAACCTCCGGGCAAGGTATCCGTCAACCTGGGGACGAGCGAGCTCAAGCGGGCGTCACGGACGAGCTAAGGAGACGGCAGACCAGATCCGTGAGCCCAGCATAGACGAGGAGACCGGTCGCGAGATAGAGTTTGTCGTTTACTATGGCGAGACCGAGGACGGGGCAGGCGATGATTCGCGACACGGTGAGAAGGTTTGGAAGCGTGTATATGTTTTCACGGACCAGCAGGGGGGGCTTCTTGTCAGGCGAAGGACGAGGGGTGGGCGAGCCGGGGGACGACCCATAACTAAGTGCACGATGGAAGAGCGGGGAGCGATTCAGAGAGCAAGACACAGAAGAGGGTTTGACGAGTAGTAACGATCTTGACCTAGAGTAGCTTGAGAGCGGGAGTCGCGTGACTGATCTCGACGAACAAGTTGCTAACCTCGACAGCATCGAGTACGAACGTCGAAAGTCATACATAAGTACCGCCAGCCGGGTCTCCGAGAGAGCCAAGTCACTTGCGTAGTCCTCACATGACCCTAGGTATAATCTATAGGCCTGCAACAGATGAGGCCGCCTGGCGTAATGGCAACGCGTCTGACTACGATCGGGTAATCAGGAGATTGCAGGTTCGACCCCTGCGGTGGTCACGACGGGGCTTCAATTCCTTTGTTTTTGTTACAGGGGGAAGTCCGACTCGACCGTCGTTTTGCTCCCGAGTCACCATAACTCCGGTTTCTAGCTGTCAGCCCGCCCAGAGAAAGCCAGAACTGTTATGATTTTCAACGTCTGGCTTTGCTCATGTACATACAGCGGGCTGTCAACATGTCTTGCGTAAAGCTACAAGTAGATTATTAGGCGACAATGGCAAGTATGTAGTGGTGACATGAGACATGATATGGAATCGTTATGATACACATGCTGCAAGGGGGAGAACCGTCCTACAATCGTTGGACCTCTACGTCTTCGTGGCGATGCGGCTAGCGGATTTGCCTGCTGTCGCTGAGGTCGCGATACGGCGTTTGCGTACTTCTTGCAGAGCAGCTTCGATGGCAGGCTTCGCAGCTCTGTGTTGCCGCCATTGCTCACTCGCCCGTCTGCACAGCCATGTCAACTCCAAACCACCAATCTCGGCAACATCCACTCACTTCGTCCGGTGCAGGAACAGAATGGTGTAGGCCACGCTCCGCAGGGTGCGTCGTCTGATTGTCGCAGAAAGAGGCTTAGGTGGGGCTGGGAATCCAATACGAGCTATTGCTGCCAGTATCTTCCCTTCGCTGGCGGTCGGCTAGTTTAGATTCCGCAAAGACGCACGAGGACTATCGCACACACCTGCGTTCGAAACGTGCCATGAGGACAAGAAGATACTGCTTCTGGTACGCAAGGTCGGAGCGAAAGGTCGACTCGCGCGTGAACTTCGCTTTCAAGTACCGGATCTGCACCATCAGACCCTTGCACTCCTGGTTGTGCTGCTGCCTGAGAGCCACTAGCTGGCTATCATCGCTGGGTCAATGATGTCAGTCACCGTGTCCTCCCTGCGTTGCAACAGGTCCACTCACACCACGCAGACGTGCCCCTTCAACGACTCCCTCGCCTCCCTGGTCTTCTCCTTCTGCCCGTCGAGTTCCTCCTTGAGGACGCGCAGTTGAGCCTGAGCTTGCTTTTGAGCACGGTCGGCCTTCGAGCGCTCCTCGCGTCGCTCTTCCTCCATGCGGTCCTTCTGTGCTCGGAGAGCCTTGAGGTCGCGTCCAAACGCCTCCGCATCGCGGCGCACACGACGGAGATCGGCCTCGAGCGCAGCCACCGTACGTGCGACATCGCCCTTCTCGGCTGCCATGCGCGCCTTCTCCGCCTCGACGCGCTCGAGCTCGGACGCCTGATTGGACAGTGCTCGTCGTAGATCCTCAATCTCCAGCACGCGCAAGTCCAGTTCGTGGCGGCGGTGGTCGTGCGACGTCTGAGAAGACACGAACTCGCCCTTGAGCCTGTTCACCTCCTGCAATCTAGAGTCAGCATAGCGCGTCACGAGAACGCAATGGCACGATCGAACCTCCGAAGCCTTCGCATAGCGACGCTGGAGCTCTTTGTGGTCCGCTGCGAGCATGGAGCGTTCTTGGCGCAGCTGCTCGATGTTCTCCAGGTTCTCCGCGACCTTGGCTTCGAGCAGACGGGCCTTCTGCTCGGCGTTTGCGTTGCTCCGCAGCTCCCTCTCGAGATCGTGGTTCTGTTGCTTGAAGTCCTGCAGTTGCTGCCTCACGTCGGCCATATCCTGCGATCACCTCATGTCAGCACTTCATGATGCGACCAATCCGGTCACCTACAGATTCTGTTCGGCGCAGGTCGAGGAGAACGGCTTCCTTCTCGCGTTGAGCCCGGGTCTGCTCCGTCGTGAGCGCACGAAGACGACTGCGTTCAGCCTTGAGTTCGGCCTCAAGCTCTTCCATGGTTTGCTTCGCCCTGGCGAGCTCCTGTGGATGCGATCGGTCAGACATGCCCTTGAGGATGTAGTACGGTGGTGCTCACACTCTCAACACTGGCACGGGCTCGTTCACCAGCCCGCTCAGCGCTGGCGTACTTGCGCAGCTCGTCCTTGGCATCGCGAACTTCTGCATTGAGACGGGTGGCCGCATCTTGTAACACAGCGTTCTCTCCGAGCAGCTTGCGCCGCTCATCTTCCCAGGCCGACTTCATGGAGTCTAACTGAGAATTGACCTCCCTGAGCTCCGCCCGCAGCGCCTCCGTTGTACGGGTGGGTGGTGTGGGTGGCTCAGCTGGCATGCTCATTGTTGACGCCTCGAGGATGGAACTGTGACGTTGTCAGCTACGTCCATCATCAGAGACACCAAGGTGACCCACCTCTCGTCGCCGTCACCGGTGCTCTGGAGCCCACGCATGTCGATCTTGGTCCGACACTTCGTGCACCTCAAGCGCTGCAAGCGGCGAATCCGACGCTCTTCCCGCCGACTCATCTTCGCGATCTCGTCTTCGAGCGTGACAATGTTCGCGCGTGCGTCCTCGAGCTGCTCCGTCAGCTCGACGACACCGAAGCCCGCATCTTCAAGCCGGTCGAGTTTCTCGTCGATGCTGGCGTTGGCGCGGTCGAGCTCCTGGTGCAGCCTCGCCAACTCGGTGACCAGGGGGGCAACAGTGGGGTCGTGCATGCTGTTCTGAAGCCAAGAGAACTGCGAGAACATGAATTAGCTGCAGCAACACAGACACAAGCACTACGACTCACGTCCAACATCGGTCCGCCCGGCGTCTTCGGACTCTTCAAGGACAAGTTGAGGAGCTGTCGATGGAGAGGTGACATGCCGCTGCCGTTGCCCATCTTGACCGGGGTACCGAAGATGCCGCTCTGATTCCTCATCGACTTGAGCCTGTCCATCAGGTCGTCCCTCTCCTTCTCAAGGAGCTCTATCCGTGCATCCTTGGCTCTCTCGATGGCTTTGCGCGCAGGTGACTGGGCAAGGACGGTGCGGAGGCGGGCGATCTCTTTGTTCGCGTCGTCCAGCTCGGACTCAAGGGCCTCGACTTCCGCTTGCAAGTCGTACGCGACAGCGCTCTGAGAAGGTCCGGCTTGAAGCATTGATCGCTCCTGCGTCTTCTCTGCGGCACGCTCCAGGGACGCGATCGTGGACTTGAGGGTAGCCACCTCTTGTTCATCCTCGAGCATCTTCTGCTCGGCTGCTTGAAGTGCGTCTTCCATCTGGCGGGCGAGCTCGGAAGCTTTGTCGCCGTCCTCGACCAGGCGGTCGTTCTCCTGCCTCTCTTCCTCCAGCTCGGCCTCCAGGCTCTCGATGCGCTGTTTGGTGCTGGCAAGTTGTCGTTCCAGGTCTCGGATGCATGCATGGTCAGCAGCGGCGTCGGACTCGTCCTGGGTGATCGCAGCTTCTGCCTGGCGAAGCTGCGCACGGGTCTTGTGCAGCTCCTCCTCGAGCTCCTCGACGGAATGCACTGCATCGGACAACGCCTCCATCTTTGAGCGCAACTCCTCCTCCAACGCAGTTGTACGCCTCTTCTCTTCCGCCAGAGTGCTCTCAGCTTCGTCAAGTCGCTCGTCCGAGGCCATGACCTCGTCCTCGAGCTCCTTGATCTGCCGCCGCGCATTCTGCAGCTCGCCTTCGGTCTTTGCAAGCCGTTCGTTCGCGACATTCAACTCCGCACCGAGGTCCCGGCCGCTCTCGAGCGCGCTCTCCGCCTTCTTGATTCGCTCCGCCAGGACATCCTTCTCGACCATCACAACCGCGAGCCGTCGCTCGGCGTCCTTGATGCCCTCCGCCTTGTCCGCCTCCGCGCGCTTCGCAGCATCTTCGGCCTCGACGATTCGCCTCTCGAGGTCTGTTACAATGCCCTCGACGCCCTTCTCGACCTCGGCCATGCGTTCTCGCCACCGCTCCTTGTCCCGCGCGCGTTCGGCTCGTTCAGCTTCGAGAGCTTCTTCAGCTTTGGCCTGCTCGGCGGAACGCGTCTCTAGTTCGGCAGAGCGCGCCTCCAGCTCCTCCTTCAGCTCCTCAAGCATATCCTCGAGCGCAGCCTTCTCCTCCAGCCACACTTCCGCAACATCCTCCGCGACGTCTCCAAGACCCAATGCAGGCCCAGCACTCACGCGTCGCCCCCCACCACTCGCGCGACGTCCTTGCTGCTGCACCCGGTCGTGGTCCGATGACGTGGACCCAGTTGCCGCCGAGGCAGGCGACCCACTCGCCTCGCTCCCCGCCTTCTCCTCAACCGCGCGCAAACGGGCGACGAGCATCTCGTTCTCCTCCTGCAAGCGCCGGTTCAGCCCATGGAGGTACGCGTTGAGCTTTGTAGCGTTGAAACGACCTACACCGTGCCCGCGCTCCGCGAGACCCATGACGGGGTCAAAGGACGCGTTCGCGCGCGCGTGCGTTGTGAGGTCGTGCGAGGATGCGGTCGACACGAATGACGCGCGGTCCACCGCATGGTCATACGGCGACTCTGACCCGGAGCCCGAGTCGGACGCAGGGATGAAGGGTTGCGGGAGTGGCTGCGATAGCCGCCTGCGCGCTCCCGGTCGTGGGGTGATCCCTGCGAAGGCGTGTCGAAGGTTCGTTCCGGGTGTTGCGGCGGGGGTCATCTCTACTTGCGATTCTGATTCATCCCCTGAATTGCCAGGATGCGGGGTGGGATGTCGCAGCCGCGGTCGAGCGGTCGAGTTGATCACAGATAGCAAGAATGACCGCTTATGTGTGTGAGGGGTTGTGGGATCCTCATCGTTGTGGTCATCTTGCTCTTCATCCGCCTCGAAGCGTGGCCTCGGAGTCTCTTCAACGTCATCTTCAAAGCGAACTGTGTGCTGCTGCGGGGTGGTTGTTGGGAGGGCCGGCGTGGTAGACGGAGAGAACGCGCCGCCAAACCGAGCTCGAGGTCTGGGCTGGAATGCGGGAGTAGGAGTAAACAGAGCTGAGGCAGGCGAAGAGAATGCGACCGAGAGAGGCGTTGGAGATCGCATCCCACGAGAGCCACTTTGACTCCTGCTGTGTTCGCCGGAGGGAGCCTCTTCAGACGAGAATGTCGGTTCTCGCGAACGTTGGGAGGACTGGTCATCGAATTGACTGGCTTGACTACGCTCCATCTCAGCTTGTTCCGCTTCCTTCTCTGCAGCGATGTCTGGCAGCAGCTCGGTGGGATCCGCGGACTCGTCAGACGCAGCGCTTGGAAACTCCGAGCTGAGATTCATCTGAGTCAAGTCGCGCTCCTCTACGCGCGACGTTATGGCAGGTGATGCCGTTGCGGACCGGGGAAGGGGCACAGTCAATGCAGCGAGGGGAGGATCATTCTCGGTACGTTGGTAGCGGACCGAGCGGGAGCTGTGGGGTGTTGAGTTCGACGCCGAAGATGATGGAGATGAGATGGTGCGCGTGAGGGAGGGGGTTCTTGTCCTCGAAAGTGGTCGACGGAAGGAGATATTCCGCATCTTGTCAAACGGAGATGGCTTATGAAAGTTTAGCAGAAATACGCATGGGGGGATGATCGGAACATACCTTGGGCTCAGACCGTAGGCTTACGGAGTAGTCGTAATCAGACTTCTTGCGAGGAGTCTGCCCGTCGTCCAGCGGAGGGGAGTTGGCACGACTGACAGATTGCAGCGCGTCTGACAAATCCAAATCCTCCTCAAGGTTGTCGTCCAGCGGAGGTGGCAGATACACTTCTGGCACAGAACTCTCTGTGTCCTGGTCGCTGCTCCGGATTTCTATCTCTCCGCTGTCGTCCCGGTGGATGGGGATGCTAGGTATCGAGCTCACATCGAAGCTGTACTCGGCGGGATGGCTAGCCGCAAAGCCGCGCGAAGCTGAAAGTGACGATTTGGACGAGCGAGAGGCAAGGGATTGTGCGAAGCGCGCGGTGCTTGACGTGCTAGAGGGCGCACGAACTGTAGAAGCAACATGGGAGAGTACGACGGGGGTGGAATGAATTGGGGATGCAATCTCCATCTCCATGCTATCTTCCTGACTTTCGTCCATGGACTGGGGTACCGCGGAATCCTCGAAAGCAGGTAGGGAAGGAAGAGACGGCATGTCTCTGTCTTGATCTTCTTGGATGCGGCGCCATACTCTGGAGGGAGTCTCTAGATAGGCAGCCATCTTGTGCGTTGTTCACTGAGGGTCGCTCAATTGTAGTATCTAGGGAGCGCAATGAGTCGTGTACAGTAATAGTCAGTCGCGCTGCGGCTCCTACACAAGAGGAGCGTGTGCCATGCTCGGGGTTGTACCGTAGTCGAGTAAGGCATATCACCCCACTCAAATAGCCATAACCAAGTGCAATGTCGCGCATCAAAACCACAACAGTACACATCGGCGAGCTTGTTTTCTCATATTCGCAGTGGATGTAGGGCGTAGGAGCGCATCCTGGCACAAGTATGAGGACTCACCGTATACAACCAACCCCACGCTACCGCCACTCCTGAGTACCACCGGCAATACTCTCCGACGTGTAAGTGTAGTTTCCTGGGTAAATATTGTGGGTTTCGTCGCGTAACGAGACTGTGGAATTTGACGAAGTATTGAGCTCGGAAGAGAGGTCGTGGCTGATGATGGACAAGTCGTGCAAGCGCCCGAGACGCGGCTTCAACTTGTACACGTGATCGTCGCGTTTCTCGGCGCTTGAAACCTATGACTAAGCACTACTCCGTCCTACGTAGTAGGTCCATCTCGTAGACTTCTGACTCGTACAGACTATCAAAGTGTGCTATACTGTGATACCACTGACTGCATCCATTACACGGGCAGATACGAAACCTTTGAACCCCGTCAGTTGTGCAGACACATCCATCCCACTCACCGGTACAGCACCCCTACATCTCCGACAAATTCCATCTCTGGTGCAATTCTGCGATGACGTCCTCCCAATACGCATGACCTCTGCCAGCGGTCGCATGCACAACTCCTCCACCATCGGCAACACCACTCCTCTATACCACCAAGTCGCAGGACGACGCCTGATCCCACCCTCAAGCACCAGCTCGCGCTCGTGTTTGCGACAGGAGGTGCAGGAGAACCATGCCCACCCTGGGTGCCCATGGACCGGGTTGATGCAGAGCCAGCTGAGGTTGAGCAACACCTCAATGGCCGCGCTGGAATACCGCCTGTGGTACCTTTGCAAGCGATGATAGTCTCCCGCGGCGATCATCATCATGGGCACCGAGGGCAGGCTTCGGCGGGGCAGGTGAGTGCGAACTTGAGAGTACGACGAGCCGCCACATTGGCTATGTCCTCGCACTTGCACGACTTGGCAACGGAGATGCGGAGAGGGTCGGCTTCTACGTGTAGAAGGGCGCTGGATACCTTCTTGACGACATCGTCCATCTGATATTTGACTGCGGCTCGAAGGAGGGGCTGAATGATGTCGATGCTACCCAACAGCGGCTCACCACCGGGGTAGATGAAGCGCAAAAGCCGGGACATGACCCAGCAGTCATCTTGCACCGGGATGACCCTAAGGTCGTTCGCGTTGTAACCAGAGGTGGAACGTTCTTCGTCAGCCTCCAGTTCAAGTGCAGCGATGCGCTTCAGAACTGGGGACCACTGCGCAAGGACCACAAGATGGACGAAGAACGACTCCCCGTCAGGGGTTCGAAGGACGGCGTCCGCATCGATCATCGTGGTGAAGCGATGGACGAGACGACCACTGACGGACAGCTGCTCGTCCGCGGCAGGGAATCGTCCTATAGGTGGCGCGGGCCTGCGCTTGCAGACCGCTGTTCTGGGCGACTCCGTCCCTCCCTCGCTGCTGCACATGCGCGGGAGCGCCCTATATGCGACAGCATCCACATACTCCATCTCCGGGATATGCCTCTTCATGTACGCTCCTCCCGAGTATTGTTTGATGTGCAGCCTGGAGCGCCTCGGAGGACATGCCCAAGGAGTAGAATGTGGCCCACATGGGCAGTGGCTCCCGGTCCGCGAACGTGAGCATAACCTCGGGCATCCGCTTCACCGCGTACGGAACCATGTACTTCTCCGCGGCAGCGAAGACACACAGAGCGTCTTTGAGCGTGGGGATGTCGGGATCACGGACAGGGTAGTACAGGCGGAAGAGCTTGTCGAGCGTTCGACTGCTCTGGGTCAGCAGCACGGATCCGTTGTCGACGGCGTGTCCGGATGGGTTTGGGGCGCCGAACATCTCCTCGAAAACCGCTGAGGTCTCGGCAAGGATGCCTTTCCGGAGGTGAAAGTAGACGTGGTCGGAGGAAGAGATAATTTCGGGCAATCGAAAGGAGATGATGCAGTCTGCGGTGCAAGGTTGTCGTCGGCATTTCATGATGAGGGTTGTGATACGTGGGCATGGGTGGACATCGCTAAGAGGGTGGTGGACGGTCGACTAGGCGAGGACAGTACGGACGTCTCAAGCTGCCGCAGCACGTTATCAGACGCCTGTGTATTGAGTATATCGCACGGACCAACAAAGTTCATGCTTACAGGTGCGTAGGATGGTTCTCCGAAATGAATGAATCCCACAACAGAGTGTACACGTGAGACATGCGACCGTCGAGTTCGCCACTGTAGAGATACTGAAGATGAACTTGAAGCGCTGGAATATCGCGAACGTACCCGTTTTGCATGACGATGTCGATATCGGTTGTCCGGGTCCAAACTAAGTGCTATAGCACCGGCGTCGACCTGCAGTGGCGCCCTGCGGAACTAACCCCAGCATCAGTGTGGACACTAAAGAACCACGAGAAACACACTACTTAGTGACGAGTCGTCAGCGTTGGTATCCCGGGCCATATATGACTTGCGCGATGGGATTGTACGAGTTGTGATTGTAGAATGCGACCAGGGTAGGCAGACTGCTTCGGCATCCTTCATCCTTGAAGCTGTCTCAAACTGATGTTGAGTATGATCGGTGTCTATCAAGTTGTCGTAGTCTAGAACGACGCGATACGTACTGGTGCGCGATGTGTCAGTACATATGGACTAAGTCACGGTTGCAATTGGTTGGAGGAGGCAAGGCGATCAAGCGCCCAACTTGAAGATGGTCGTTGACGATGACCAGACCTAGACCAGACCTCCTTGAACTCCACCGTTTTCTCCACCATCATTCCTTTGTACGAGTCTGGATTCTTCCTGGAAGCAGTTTCCTGAATACTACATGAACGACTTCGACAACAGGAACGCACTTGCGGTGAACAACTCTTGAACAACTCATCTCTCTCCGAGTCGGGATCGCCTTCAAGGTTTTGCTGCGCAGTCCGAGTCCGTAACAGCGAGGGTGGTAGAAGGGTCGCTGTTCCGATATCTGTATCACAGGATTGCTCTGTAGGGAACATGCATAGGTGAGTCATACAATGTATGTATTCCAGCATAGCAACCGCACCAGTTCCGCACCCCGCACCTTCACATATTCACAGTCTCTACCCAAGTCTCGTTCTGCTGGCTACGCGGGCGGCGCCCTCGCAAGCTCTGCTATGTTATGGGTTAGCCTCAAGCTGGTGGTCCCACCATGCGTGTCCTATTCGCCCATGAGGATGTCACCATGGTTGAGGATGCGAACCTAAATGCACGTGAGTCCTTCCATCTCTCCATGACAGAACGTACAACGCTTCATCCCCTGACTCTGTGCTTCACAAATGAAACCAAGGCGCCCGGCAATAGTGGCAACACTTGGTGGTTCCGATCGCTGGTTGCGAACTAACCTTCAAGGCAATTGTCAGTGCAGGCCGTGCTCGACCCCGCTCTTCGGGAACGCCCCATCACGAAGGCACGTTTGCGCTTTCTAGATGACCTCACTCATTCTGAGGTATGGGCCTAGATTGGTGGAACGTCCAACCGGTACTGGCGGCATCATGATGTTGGGCGCTTCCACCAATGGATGGAGCACATCTACGGGGTAACGGTAACTGGCCTGGAGACCCCGTAGAGGCGCTCCTCTATGATCTCCCTGTCCAAAGGAATGGCATTGTTGGACCCACCGCACTCGTCTGCCCCCTACAGGCCAACTCACCTTAGAGGCCTGTGTGACGTGACCAGTCACGACGCGATACTTCCCGCAACCTACTCTGCGGTGTGCGTGATTGCGGGAGTGGCTGTTACAGTGTCGAGTCAGGGATGTTCGCCGCCCTTGGCGCGACGGTTCTCCCCCGTCTCCGACAACGTAACTGGGTTTTGGCCCTAGTCACAAGATATCTTTCGTATATCTGCGAAATGAAATCATAGTTGATTTGCTCACCTAGGAACGTGTAGTACTTGTGATACTCGTACCACCGCCTACACCTCCTCCTCCTCGAGTGCAATCCACGTCTTGTGGTGCAACTAGTCCCTCACATGGCCAGAGGAGAGCGCGATCGCACGTTGGGCGGTGCAATATTGAGTGACCGTCGGCGCCGAGCCCCCACACTGGCAACCTGAAGGAGACCGAACTTCAAGTGCACCGCAGAAGAGATTATACGAGATGGAGAGGGTGTACCGCGTTTGTTGTACAGGCAGGATCGAACTTCACTGAGAAGTGGCTGCCGGATGCCCTTGTTGCAGCTCGCCGGGTTGTGTATGGGTGTCCTTGTTCTCATCGCAGCAACTTACCAAAGTGGCTATTCTCTCTCGCACAGCTTTTCGAATAGACGAACAATGTCGCCGAAGGAACAAGACATCGTGTGCAGAGGGCCAAGTAACCTCCTCGAGGAGAAGAGCATGGAAGCGGTCCAAGTGTGGTGGAGCGCGGTGCGCCGGCGCGCGGTTCGAATCCTGCCACCCGGTTCGCTCCCCTGGCCACCGTACGGTCGCCGCCGCAAGCTGTTCTACTCGGATTCCCGTATTTATCCTCAATCGGGCTCTCCGCGATCGTTAAATTTTCCCTTGAACAGCGCGTTATTGCCTCTTTCCCCAACAACCACCAGCTACCCGCAACCTTGTTCGATTCTGCTTCCTCGACAACTGTGTCTGCACCGCCTCACGCGTCCCGCCCATACGCGTGTCTTGTATTCTGGATACCCTGTAGTCGTTCCCAAAAGACTTCTCCACCGTATCACCTCGGTATGCCGCCTCGTCGACGCGTCCAGGAACCCGTCTATCCGTCTTTTTCCTTGGCTGGCGTTGTACTCCGAGTCATGGACAATGACCCGACGCGTCTTCCCTCCTACCGCTCAAGCTACCTTCGACGATACCATCCCTATCCGATTTTCTCCCGCTTCTTGAGGCGTCAGATGACGGTGAGTGGGTCGTGCCACTGGCTCATCATCAACCTGGCTGTTCTTCCGGCGCTGACGCGGTCGCCCCAACGCGCCGGACGCGTCCACAGATGGGCGTCGATGGCTTGAACCACGAAGACGCGCCGAACGCGGCAGAAGGGGCCAGAGCAGGGGCAAGCATTGTATTCCTTGTGACGACGCGCGTGCGCAGCTGACGCACGGTGCTATCTCTTACTCAACCAGGACTCCGTGACCCGTGCACACGACGACCACACGGACGAAGGAGTCGTGGCGAACCTCGAGGAGGCGATGGGCCTAGTAGCTTCCATGGAGAGGCCGCAGCGAAGTCTCGTATCGCTGGTCATTGTACGTACCATTTCATTAACGTGCGACCCCGTCCGCCCGTTTACGCTATCATCAAGGATCTCGCGTTCGTCGTGCGACGCGGTTATGAGCGCATCCGCGTCATTGCTCGGCGTGTCTCCGCGGCAAGGCTGAGGAACACCTGAAGCCGCTCCAACGAGCGAGGCCTACGTACACCTCCGTCCCCATGGCGTCTGGTTCTCAAAGAAGCCTACTTAGGCAAGTTCTTGCTTGTACCTAACCGTTCTCAAGTCGATTTCTTTTACATCTACACGCCCTTCATAACATCAATATCTCAAAAAATCAGAACCACTACTGTACAGAGCATCTATACATTTTGCTGTAGCATAGCCTTTGCTGTCGTCGTCACGCTCTCGAAAGATCGCTGTGTTTCTTGCTGTGCCCATGTATATACCCGTCGTCGCTTGCTTTTGATCTGTCACTCGCTTGGCTTGAAACAATCTCCCTGCAGGGTCAAGCTGGGGATAAACCCTGCAACATATGTAACCTTGTGTGTCCTTTGTGGCGCGTCGAGTGAACGAAATGAAATCATACCGACCCCTGCTCCGGTCGTCGGCTGATCGGAACGCCCAGCCGGCCGGTAAGCAACTTATCGATTTGCACTCCGCGGCACCACAGCGTTTCATGTTACGACCGAGCGATTTGGGTGGCCGTAAGGACGTCCATATAGAAGCTCAATCATGTCTTCATTGACCGAGTCGTGAGTCATCCGAACATATGTATAGATACAGCAAAGCGTACAATGTCCACCGACGACTTCCCCTCCGCTCCACGAGCTACTAACTAGTAGTGCACTCGGCATGCTCACGTCATCCACGCGCTGTCCGCGGATCGCACTGTCTCCATATCGAAGCGGTCTTGCTTTGTCGTCGAGCTGCTGCGGACCTCCACCATCCGCACAGCAATCGGCGACGCTGTCGGTGCGCCGCTACGTTGTGCATTGCGCTCGGTGGTCACCGTGCCGATTCCGAAGCGATTCCCTACGCTCTTTGCGGCCGCGGCCCAGCTGATAGTTGACATCCCCTGCGTGGTGGGCGCAAACCGGTTACGCCGCCTGAGGCCGACGCGGAAGATGACGATGGAGAATATGATCCCGCACATCGGGGTGCCCTGGAGGCAGGACGCCGTCAGCCTTGGTACATCTCAATGTGATCCCAATGTGCTCGCAGCGTCGAACATGCAGCGTCAAGGCGCAGATTCATGTGGGCACGTACCATCTCGGACATGATCTCGAGGCTTGACGAACCGAAGACGAGCGTCATGACGAATGCGAACAGGAAGGCTGCGTTGATCAGGCCACTCTCGAGGATGATGCGCACGATAGGTGTGAGTTTGTGCTCTGGCTCCTCCATCTCCAGCGCGTTGACCGCGGCACGGTCCATTGACCAGATCCGGTACGCAAGCAATGCTACCAGTGCGGATGGAAGTGGCTGAGGTGAGCATCGGGAGAACTTGTCGAGAAGATGAGACTTACAGGTTGCCATGGCGTTTGCGACGAGGCTTCCGGAGAAAAATATGGTGAGTGGCCGCTGTTGCGAGAAGATCGTCTGATCCGGGAAATGCCTGTACGCCCATATTGTGTAGTACCCGCAACCTGTAGGAGATGCAGTTGGTCTCCGAGTCGATACGGAGCTGTTACATGGACTGACCGGCAGCAAGCACTGACAGTACTAGAGGAATGAACACGACCCAGAAATTCTTTCCCCACACTACCCAACATCTATAGTTCTGAAACGGGTCGGTGTTAGGTTAGAGCGAAACATAGCAGACATGGGGTACAACACGACCGAACGCACCACAAACAGGTCGCCGATGAACAGCGACGTGATGAACAGACTATGCTTCGCGGTGAACAAGGGAACAGTGACGTCCTGCAAGAATCCAAGTCGTGCATCACGAGGATCGGTTTGTATGAAGGCAATAAAGATGTAGGTGACGTCGACAATGAAGCGGGCGGTCGCCAGAAGGATTAGTGAGATTCCGGCGAGGGCCATCGGCCAGCTGAGCTGGGTCTCGTGCCGCTTCCTCCGACGGTACAAGTCATATGTGCATATGACGAACAGACAAAGGAAGACTCCTGTGAGGAATTGTTGCACCGAATGAGTATTGACTTCTTGCCGCCCTAGACCTGGAGTAGACGCTGACCGTAGAGAGGACCTTCGATCGCCAGACCAGCCAGCTCTGCCGTGTCAATGAGGATGGGCATAGCGCCGAGAGAGGTCGTTAAGGGGTTCGTGGAAGTGAGAGAAAGGTCGTACCAAGGGGCGACGATGGGCCCGAGCTTTGCTTATAATCACTGCACCGCAGAAGCTTTGATGACTTGCGTATCTTCTCATTCCCACATAGCATCATGTGCGGACACGGACGTCTGGGGCTTGACCGCGTGCATGGAAGAAGATCGGAAGGGGGGACGTGGCTCCTGATGCCCACAGGAAGATCACTAGCGTGATTATGATGTACCTGCAGCCGCCCATGTCATCGGGACCAGTTGCGTTCCTCCCCGCATGTTCGGTACCGCATACCACTCGTACCACATCTTGCACGGCATAGCAGGGCCTTCACCTGGCCGATCCTCGTCAGTCTGAACCACTCCACTCGTTATAGTTGCAATCTTACTCATTGACACCGCAGCCATATTGCGCGCGAATCGCACCTCGAAGCGGCGTAAGAGCGTCGTTAGCACCTGGTTGCAGCCACTTCTTCTCGTCTTGACCATCGGAGATCTGTGGCGTGTGGGAAGCTGTGGGAGTCCGTTGGATGCAATAGCCTTCTTCGGAACTGGCGCCCTGGGGCTACTGCCGACCCATTCGGACGAACTGCTGTCTTCTATGTTCTTCCTGAAACTCGAACGAGCGTCCACACGAACTCAAAGGGTCAGCAGATTGACCAAGAGACTTGGGAGGAGCATCCTATTGGGAGAATGGATATGGCCCACTGCTGCCGCTTAGGTGACACAACCCCAGATGGTAAGAATAGCGTCGAAGTGATGGTCGTCAGCTGTCTGAACGGCGATTGCTGCGTTATCTCGCCTCGACGTCGACGAGAACGGTGAATTCGGCGGTCCAATAAGATAGTGTTGCCGACGACCCTTGGTTCCGCGATTGAGATCTCGGCCACGCAGAGCATCCCATAGGATCGGGGTCTCGTGGTCCGCGGCGGTCCATGCACGAGATCGATGGCATGTGCAGCCGATAGAGAAAATGATATTCGGGACTAAGCGTGCATCCTGGGAGATGATCAGCACAAGCGAGCAAGCTAGCAGCGCCTAGTTAGCAGGCAGTAGGAGATAGTACCTAGCTGTGGACGACAGGAAGTTAGTGTACCTGATTGACAGTCTTGGATGCCGGCCTCGCGGTACATACTCACCGATGCTTCAGTCCGACTTC
Organism: Earliella scabrosa; assembly: GCA_022605405.1. Classification (NCBI taxonomy): domain Eukaryota; kingdom Fungi; phylum Basidiomycota; class Agaricomycetes; order Polyporales; family Polyporaceae; genus Earliella; species Earliella scabrosa. The sequence goes on along the minus strand of JABYQQ010000004.1, from coordinate 1,255,132 downwards.
AGCTTCTGAATGAGGTCAGAACGCAACATTCGCAACGAGGAAGTAGGCCAACCGACGCGTCGCCCACTTCCACGGAGGGACGACCGTGTGTAGCAACTCCCATCTGTGTCTCGACACGCACAGGCCCGAAGTTCAGAGGTATAGCAGACGGGTTTCCACAGAAGCGCAGAACTCACCATATCCTCTCCTAAGGGTGCAATACCGCACCGTACGGCCCATTGCACGAAGTGACACCGTATCGAGGCGGCAGGAGAAGCACTGCGAAGTTCGAAGCAGCTGTGTGAGAGCAGCTGCTGTCCGGTGGACAAACATCACTGATAGCGAACAGCCGACTTTGATGGCCAGCACGGTCCAATGATAGCTCTCATCGCCCTTCTGCTCTTCGATAGATTCGGTGAGGAGAGGCTGGACTCTGGAGAGCAAGTGGTCAGATCCACGTGTGCGGTCGACCAATTGCATGCGTGCGTGTTGCATACATACACTGTTGATTCTCGGGTGTGCCAGTCTGCTAGGTCGTCGAAGAGACCTTCTATGATGTGATTAATGTCCGGATGGCTGGAATGGAAGTGCAGCTCACCAGCATCGCGCAGCCCAGGGCAGCGCACCCGACTGACAGGGTTACGAAACGGGACGATATAAAAAGCTGCAGCGATGACCGCGTTACGAGTCACGACGAGGTCCTTCTCACCCGAGTCCTTCGCGAACCTCGAACCTGTCCACAGCCCGTGTTCCGCCTGGCTGCAATCGGCAATCTCAGGCAAGGACGAAAAGTACCCGCCGTCGAATGCCCTGATTTGCGGTCTAAGATAGACTCTGTTTGGGGAGCATAATCAGTCACCCTCATCCCGAAACGAAACCATATGTAGGAGCACCTACCACCTCAAGCCACCACCAACGTCGGGAGCGCACCCGAGCTCGAGAGACGCGAATAACTCGCGATATATGAGGGCATCATTCACTAGAGTATATACACCAGAAGTACATCTATAAAACAATCAACCGCCGGAACGTCGACTCGCGAGGGGAGGAGACAGGAGAGTTGGAGAGGGAGAGGGTGAGAGAGAGAAGCCCAAAGCCAGAAGGGATACACGTAAGTACGCGGGGGGCACACATGCACGTCAGAAACGGGCGGGGAACGAGCTCGAGAGCGGGAACGGGCCAGGTCACTACACTAACTGCGGCGTATTCAGTGCGGCTATACGATACCGGTGCGAGTGCGGGATGCAGGGGGAGGACACGGGTGATTGCGGATGAGGATGGGGATGAGGACGAGGGGACGGGGAAACACGGACCACGGACACACAGACCTACGCCCAAAAGGAAGCCGACGACAACGACAACGACCGGACCCGAACGAAAACAGAGCAGGGAGGCAAGGGCGGAGAGATGATGGGTGATGAAGGGGGGGGGATGCGGATGTTACACGACACGACACGGAGCACCGTCCGAACCAAACCGGAAGCCCAGAGAGAGCGCAGCGTGCGATGACGGGCATGATGGAGGGAGAGCGAAGTCCAAGAAAACAACACGATGCGATGCTGCGGCTGCACGGGGATACATTGGGGGGTGTATGTATGTAACACTCCTGGCAGGAGTGCATAAACGTGTGGACGAGAAGCAGGGGCTGAGGATCATGACAGGCAGAGTCGATGCGGGAGGGGTGGGGTGGGGTGGGGGGAGGCGGGGGTTGTATGTATGAACAATGTGGCAAATTGACAGCGCGTCGGCCGAGGTGGACGCGACGTGATTATGTGCAAGAAACACGGGCTTTAAGCATACGAAAGTAGAATGGAAGTTGCGTGAGATGTTGATAAACAGCGGCCATATACGCATATTCGAATAATTGACGGATTCGGCTTGGTTGGTTGAGGGATGGAGCGGTTCATGAGGGTTGCGGACGGGACGGTATGGGGGAGGGGGGAAAGGTGGGAAAGCGTCGTCACAGGCATTAATGGGTCGGGTCATAACACGGGCGGATGGGAGAAGGCGGATAACGGCGGGGCGGAGGAACGAGGGATGGGGGATGGGGATTAAGCAGGTGCAGCAGGATTCGAACTCCATATCGAGCCCAAAAACCCACGCGCAGACTGCACAATCTCCGCAGCGCGGTTCACAAGTGTCCCCGCCTGCTCCTGCATACCATCGAGCGACACCCTCTGCGCGCGTGACGGATGGCTCCCGCGCGTCGTCGGGCTCAAAGGAGGCAACCTCGGGGATTCCAAGAAGCTCGACTCGGGCGAGTCCGTCGCCTCCGTCGACCGAGATATCGACGAGGATGACGAGCGTTCGTGCGGCGACGCCAGCACGGGCGACGACACGGGCTCGGCCTTCTGCGCGGGGGGAACCGCCATCCGGAACGCGGCCACAGGCGAGTTCGCGGGGGTCGGATGCCTCGATCTCCGCTGTTCCTCCTCCTCCACTTCTGGGATCGTCGGCTGGACGACAGGTGACTTGGCACTGGGCGCCTGGACAGACAGCTTCGGACGCTCCGCGAGTTCCTGCGCAAGCTGCTGCTGGGCCGCAACCTGTGCCCGCTGCTGCGCGGGGCTCGGGCCAACAACCGTCGACACGCTCGCCGTCTCGGTCGACGAGCCCGACACGGACGACGGCGGCGACGGCACGCGGAGGATGGCCTCCGTGAGGACGGGCGAGTAAGGCTGGTACACACCTTCGTCGCTGCTCCCGCGCGACGGCGAGCTCACCACGCTCGGCGGGCTCAGGCTGTCGCCCAGCCTTCTCCCCGTGCGTTCCCGGCCGCGCTCCTCCTCGCCACCCCGTTTCCTACTCCCCCGGAAGTCCTTATCCCCGTCTCGGCCCCTGTCCCGATCCCGCTCGCGGTCCCGACACCGCGCGCCCGCATGCGCGTTGCTTCCGCCGATGCCGATCGCGCTGCCCGTGGGCGAGATGCTCCCGATGGGCGAGCTCGTCCCTCTGCTCCTGCTGCGACTGCGGCTGCCCGAGCGCTCGCGGTCCGAAAACGACGACGTGCGGGTGGACGAGCGGCCGCGCGAGCTGGACGCGGAGCGCGAGTCGCTGGAATGGTACGATGATGATCCGGTCGTCGTGCTTCCGCTGACGCTCGGCGAGTGCGGCATCCGACCGCGCACAGGCACGACGTCGGATGGGGACAGAAGCGCAGGGTCGGTGCAGAGGCCGGATCCGGGTGCGGAGGAGGGGAGGATAGAGTTCGGTATTGATGAGGCGACGATGTGTGCGTGTGCGGGGTTGGTACGGGGGATGGGCACAGCCGGTGTGGACGGTATTGACGAGGCGGCGGGTTGCTGTTCTGGTATCCGGTACAGCACAGACGAACGAGACGGGCTGCTCTCCCTGGAGCGCTCCTGCCTCTCCTCGACCGCCCCGTTCACCTCGTTCACGACCACAACGGGCATATCCGCGTCCGGTGTGCGAGGTGAGTCTTCTGGGCTGGGACTGGGACTCGCGCGCCAGCTGTTACTCCTCCCGTTCGTGACGCTCGCTGCGCCGCCTTCTGAGTAACGAGTGATCTCGCCCCCGCGCATGTCATCGTCGCGGACGTCTCTCCGTTGACGTCTCCTCGAGACGTGTGTCCGACCGTAGTCCTCGCCAAGGTCCGGACCACCGAAGTAGTCAAAGGCGTCCTCGAGAGGCGCGTCGTCGATCATCATCGGAGAGTCGACTATGGACTGCGCAGGGAAGAAGGATCCCGAACTCGTCCGCCTGATAGGCGGGCCACCAGCATCGTGTTCTGGTGGCATACCGACGCTCGGTATCCTAGGAGAGGACCCGGGAGCAGGTGAACGAGGGAGGGGTGAGCGGGGATATGATGACGCGGTGCCGACGGTGAAGTACGACTCCCTGTGGTGGTACACATCCTCGACATTGGGTGTGTTAGGGAGACTGTAATGGGCTGCTGTCGGAACATAAACGAGGTCGACCTCCTTGGGAGACTCGAGTGCCTTCCCTTCAGGTAATGACGCGAGCTCGTTGCCGACACCGGTACTCTTCAGCAGGGTGGGTGCGATCGGAGCGATGGTGACATGTTCCCTATCTGTGGATAGCCGGCGAACCATGGGTGGCCGCGGACGCGACTGTACCGCAGCATCGGTGGTGAGGGCGGTGGCAAGCGATGGATTGCGCAACGACGACGCGGAGTTTGACCGCGACCGAGACGAGGCGGTCCTCATCTCCAAGACGTCGTCGTCGTCATCGTCCTCGGAATCCGATCCGATCGCGACGTTGTTGTCGATGTAGTACATCGACGGTTCGTCGTACTCGCCATCGTAGCCGAGCTCTGAATCATACCTGATAACGCAGGAACGGTCGGGTGATTGAGCATCGTCGGCCGATCGCTGATGGTGCGAGGATAGTGCCACTCACCCATCATCATATGCATCAAACATCCGTCCACCCCGAGCAGGTCCAGTCGTGGATCGCTTAAGCTTGGGCTTCTCGATCGCGATGCACTGCTCCACAAAGGTATTGAAGGAGATATGCTTCTTCTTGGCCGGGCCTTCGACACCAGTGCTGGACGCTCCACTGAGGTCTTGGTCGCTGCCGGTGGACCCGGAAGCCTCGCTTGAGGTCGTACCTTGGGACACGAGGTGCGACGTGCCGTCATGTGACGAGCCGTCCTCCGCGATGATGCGTGGGGGTGAGTTCTTGCGGAACGGCCTCCCGCGCATGCTGATGTGGGTGTCGCTCTTGGTGTGGACTAGTGGCGGGCGAGTGGGTGGCGCACTTGCGATGCTGTGGGGGTCCACTTCCTCTTCCTCCTCGTCGCTCTCGGGCTGAGTGAAGAAGGGACTTGCAGGAAGGGACAGTAGTTGACTGATGCTGCGTCGCTTCAAGATCGGCTTAGTTGGCGCGGGGGCAGGCGTAGGCGCAGGCTTCGTGTTCGTCGAGTACGGGCCGGGAAGCGCATCGGTGCTCGTCTTGCGTTGGCCGGCGTGCAGCTTGGGGGTCTTGTGTTGCGAGTAATCGGTCCAATCATGGCCGATGTGGAGAGGGCCGTAGAGCCAGGTAACGTCTGAGTCCTTGAGCCTGCGAACGTGTCAGAGAAAGGAAGCGAAGAACATGGGGCAGACATGCGCCCCCATTTGAAGACCATCGACATGGCCATCGACGTGTTTGAGGACGATATGCGCCTGCGGAGCACGTCGAGAGCCATATCTCACAATGGTCGAGGACGTTATGATTGGATATTTACGCCGCAAACGAGACATCGACGCTCGTCAAACATGAGGAGCGTTATCAGGTACGCATCCCGCATGTTTGAGGAGCGCGATACGAGAAATGAAAGGCGCAGGGATACAAAACGAGACGTACCAGTTAAGGGTTTCAGGACTGATGGTCTTGAGCTTGTTCCTCTGCTTCCACCACGTCCGCCAGCTCGCGTTCTCAAGACGCATGCCGTTGGCGATGGCATTCTTCTGGCGGGTCATGCTGCGCCATGAGCGCCATACGTCCTCCTCCTTCCAGTTGTGGGAGAGGTAGTCGACCTGGCCCTCGGGCTGGGTGTCGAACGAGGAGTCGTCGGGGACGGCGTTGTGGGTGACGCTCACGAGCAGGACGGGAAGATAGCTCGTCAGGGTCGCTGGGACGGGCATGCTCATCAGTGCGAGCTGCGAGGAGCAACGAGGGGCTGCTGGAGGGTGTGTGCGAGGGAAAGGGGATGGGAAAGAAAAGTTCCAGAAGACGAGTGTTGGACCGTCAAGGTGAGTCGGGAGCGAGGGCCCGGGTGGAACTTGGGGTGGAAAGAGCCGCGATGAGCTGGACGGCGGGGGAGATGCTGGCGTCGACAAGCACTGGGCCTGCGACGACGCGGGAGACGACGAGGGAGTGGTCGCGGTGGTGCTCAGAGGGCGGGGGTCGCCATGGACGGCGAGAGAGAAAGATGAGGGTTGGGAGAGCGGTGGAGAGTTGGTTGGCGGTGATGCCAGGTCCGCCCGCACTCTTCCGAGCCACGTGCCCTTTTTTGCCATGCGCCCGCCGGGAGCAGCTTTCCGCCCGCCCATGCCGCGTCTCCTCCCGCCAATTTTCCCCTCCGAGTCCTATCGATTCGCCCCCGCGGCCGCGCCCAGGGCTGCCCATCGATGGCCCCGCGAGCTCTGTTTCCCCGCCCTGCTCCCCTGCGCGCACGGCTCAGCTCAGCCCAGCTCAGCTCTCCTCCTCGCACACCCCGAGACCCGCGCGCGACGGCCGTGGGGGGCGTGGACTGCACCGCGGCCCGGACGGACCACAAAATCCTCCGAGGTGCGCCCATGCTGCCCTCCTGCCGTCCTCGAGCACGCTCATATCTCTCGATTCTCCGCACTCGTCCTCTCAGCTCCTCGAGCCTGATCAGTGCCCTCGGCGGATGCACCACTTTAGCCACCTTCGCCTCCCCGCCCCCTCACCGTCGCCCCCGGTTCCCATTTCACGAGGACACTCGGGCGGAGCGCTGCGTCACCGCCCCAGACGTCCCTGCCCCAGACAATGTAGCCTCAGCCCCGCACTGCTCGAGCACCGTGTCCAATCGTGACGTGAACAAGGCCGATGTGCTGTGCATGTTTGCGTTCATCCCGGAACTCAGCGTTCGTAGCCATCGCTGCAACACCCCACGCTCTCGCTAGACAGTGCCCGAGGTCAAGTGACCGCCCGCAGTCGTGTTGGTCGCAGACATGAGAATGCGAAACGGGGCCCAAAGCTGCGACAGGCTTGACAAGGCAAGTACGACTCCGGGACGCGGTCGACGGTGCTCACGGACAGTCATTCCACTGTCATTCCCCGCGTCCGTGAGCATCGCCCTTGATCCCCTTACGACACGGGGTGACAGTAGTGCGGGGACGGATTCTCCCATCCATGCCAACGAGAGCTATGCTCCGGACGCGGACGCTCGCATGGAAAGCTTCCGCCTCGGAGACGACGGCAACCTGCCTCTTCGGCCGTCTTCCGTGCCCGGGCAGGTCCCTGTGATCACCCTATCCGCGAGACTTGGGGCTTCCTCTCCGCTCTTCAATTATAACATGCAGCGCTCCGAAGGTGCGTCGTTCTCAGCGTCGGATCTTGGTTCTCTTCTGCTGCTAGCTAGCTGCGCGATTGACGTTTGGAAATTCTAGTGGACTTGCATCGGGCTACGCACCGTTGTGCCACTGCGGTGAGAGCGTACGTCGGGTGGCTGCTCCGATCTCCCCGCGTGTGTGATCCCCGCGTGCGTGATTGGATGTGGGCGGAGACGTCATCCATCTCGTGCTGACATTGTCTGTGAAGCTCAAGCATGCTCGATGACGGTAAGTCCATTGCCCTGGAAAAGTTTGACATCTTTCTACGGCAAATGACCCCGCGTTCCGGCAATGCTGATGTACTTCCTAGACAGATATCGGCGTCCACAGCCATCTGTCCCAGCGCGCGCTCGTCAGGTGTTGTCCCCCGTTAGCGGACTTCGCCATCGCAGCTCACTCGAACTTCGAAGCATAGCACCTGCACTTTGTACCTGGAACATTGACCACAACCACTGACTTGAACAGGCTTCCAAGTATGTACGTGACTTCGCGCAACGTGCAGCGTACGAATCCCATGACCGCGACCGCCCTTGCGATCTGACGTTGTGAACTGGCTCGAGTCGAAGTCATCCCCGACCGGTGAATACTCGGGTACGGGACGTCCCCTATGTATAATCACATGCGCCACATCCGGATCGTTCGGTCAGATCTCTTGCCCGATCACAGAAGATCACCGAGGTGTTGTGGAGCGATCACTCGACCCGCACTTCGGACCGGTCGTTTTGCGCTCATGGACCATGGTGAGTGATCGAGCGCAGTTGACGGTAGCGTGACCTTGACGGCTCTGAGGTTCGCAGACTTGTGTTGGGAGTTGGGACCCGCGCACTGTGGACTCCGAGACGTCGAAGCGAGGGCTGAAATCAGCAAGTCCAGATAGCAGCGACTGGCTATACTACTTGCGAGGGTGCGAAACTGTATGGCCGCCTGGCGTAATGGCAACGCGTCTGACTACGAAGGGTAATCAGGAGATTGCAGGTTCGACCCCTGCGGTGGTCATTTTGCTATCCCCAGTCATTGGTTTTCGCATCAGTGTTTCCGATCCCCCACTCCGAGAACGAGGAGGGCTCATGGCTAGTTGTCTTCCTGAATGACCGGACGTGCCCTACTACATAGTATTGACTACGTGTCTACTCAACATGTGCAGGATTCATTTCCGACAAGACATCGTACGGCACCCAGTGACCCAGCTGCAGCAAGCTCTGCAGCGCGGCTGAATTCACTCGGAAAATTATCTCGGACGTCTTCAAAACGAAATGGCAGATCTCTGGATGATAGTCAACAACCTTGGCAGTAAGTGGACCACTCAGACTGGGGCAGCCCTCCACTGAGCTCAATAAGTACTAAGTACGTACTAGTCCCTAGTACTGCACCAGTGGAAAACTCAAACTCGACTGTCCTATGGTCCCGCGCGTTGAAAGTACTTCAGTCCGACTGATGCGCGCGTTCAACTTCATACAACATAGTATGGTCAGCTGCAGATTGGATTTCTTCTTCTTTTTTCATTTGCTTCATTTGCGCCATCGGAGCCGCCGCTACGATGCGATGCTGCTGGCTTTCAGTGCTCACTCTGATCATCGGATTCGCCACCTCAGTCCGTCAAGATGCGATGAATACTGAGACAGGTCGGAGCTCGTGTCATCAACAGTTCTCATACGACTGGACAGACGTTAGTTTGTTCTCGATCTTGCGGCGCGGTTTAGGTTTTTGAAACGATCACTTCGGACCTTCTATAGGACAACGTAGAGGTCCGATGGTTGTGACCATAAAGTCGTTGAGCTCGATACTGGTAGCACCCTCTCCGAGTCTGGCCCCAATCTCTCGCGCTCCTTCTCTGACAACATATGGCAGTTACAATTGATTCAGCGGAATTCTTTGGTCTTGCAATCGGAGGACCACTCTACGGTGTGTTGTCTAGTGGCTTCGTGTACCCCCCGAGTGAGGGCTGTTCTCACTCGTTTCTTTGGCGGAGTAGGCATATTTGTGTGTCTTTTCGTTAGCTCCAGCTACGACCTTTATCGTCGAAGAGCGCGCAACGAGACGGAGATCAGCTGTCCTATGGCCGTAGCAGGCCTTCTGCTGTTAGCTTTAGCGACTGCACGCTTCATCCTTGACGTCATCTACGTCTCTATCGCCTTCCTGCAACATGATACCCGCGATGCGAGGGTCGAATACATGGAGGAGTTTCTCGCAAGGCATAGTCTCTTCGCGGCCTCACTCTTGGTTGGGGATCTGTTTGTGGTACGTAATAATGCCGCAGTTCCTCGTGACATCGCCAACAAACTCCATCCGGCTGACATCTCTGGGCCGAATTGTAAGATTTACAGATGCTGGGTCGTTTGGGATCGCAACACTTGGTTGGTGGCTTTCCCACTCATCCTTGCTATCGTGGCGGCAGGTAAGCTGGTATATCAGCAGTCTGTAGGTGTAACGAACCTTGCCAACGCTCCAGGCCCGCAGGATCTGGATATTATCTATTATATGCCTTCATGCACTTCGCCCACCAAAGTATTTTCGCCCAACAACATTCATTGACGCTCTTCTTCTCTGCCAGTCTCGTCGCGAACGCTCTCGCAACATGTTGGTCAAGTCACTCCTTATTCTGCACCCTCATGCGCTAATCAACGCGCCCCTCCATATAGCTCTGCTTGCGTATCGCATATGGTCGACAGACCGTGCGGTTGTCCAAGTCATGAATCTCGACTTGCGGTCGGAACATCATCGCCTCACGCCCATCCTCCGCATCGTCCTAGAGAGTGGGGCGATCAACGCCGCGCTGCTCTCCGCGTTTGTTATAGCAGCTGCTTTTGAATCGCCCAGTTTGGAGATAATGTCTGAAATGGTGCGGCTCATACCAATGGTGGCTTGGTACAGTATTGGATATAACGGTGCTGACCTCGTGCCTAGGGAACTCCCATGTGCGGCATCATATTTTCCATCGTCATCTTCCGTGTGGGCCTCAGACGGCGTGGCCAAGCGTGGTCCACCACTCGGCGTATGTCTACCTTGAAATGGCTACCTGGCGGCGTCGAAAGTCACTTAGACCAGAGGTTCGTGCCAGACAAGGAGCCTATGCGGCCATCCACGTCAGTATGGCTTGCTTACCATTACGGGTCTGAGCAGATTGGAGAGCAGCTCTACATAGGATGAAGTTCAATGGGTTCAGCCATTGGCAAGTGGAAGAAGTACTTACTTACCGTGACTATACTACTTAGTACTAGCCGGGCGTCCGATCGATAGGGACATGGCAGTGGTAGAAAGCCCGGCCGCTGATGGTCTTACTTACGCTCCTGTTCCCGAGTCTACACTCATCATTGGGCGACTGTACACAGGACAAGATGATGGTTCGCGGAGAGTGGTGGACCGTTGGTGGTCTAATTTCCTCATATGTGTGACGTCTTGCTTATGTAAATGTTTCGCAAGCGCCGACTCCAGAAACTCTTTGCTGGCATCCTCAGGCGGCATCCTTGACGATCTTTCGTAGGTGACTGCCAACGTTCAACTATCATGATACCTCTATACCCAGATCCCCAGCCTCGACCAGTGGTCACCATACAGATATCTCCCAGTCGCAGTCAGTCGAACTCCCCTCCAACTTCCGTCGCTTCTCCCCTCCATCAACCAGCGTCGGTTGTCTCCATGCAGTCACCTCCCCAGCAAGAGGAGATACACGAAGTTCCGTTTCCTTTCAATCGGCCCAACGCAGACATTATTCTGCGGACAGCTGACAAACTCTAGTTTCGTCTGCACAGTCAGATTCTGCTCGAGGCATCCCCCGTGTTCGAGACGCTGTTGTCCCTTCCACAACCGCATCCGGGAGGATCTGAACCCAGCGACAACCGCCCACCTGTCATCGACATCTCTGAAAGCGCTACAGTCCTCAACGCGCTCATGCGGATATGTTACCCAATTGTCAAGCCGAAGTCACGGGCGTTCAAGGATATTGAACCCATTCTGCAAGCTGCGCTCAAGTACGAGATGGAACTTCCCGTCGCGACACTGAGCGACGAGCTGCTCTCCTACGCCCCCCAGTTTCCCCTCACAGTATGGGCAGTCGCATGCCGAACGGGGTTGGAAGAGGTGGCGCGTCGCGCCGCTGAGCTCATGTTGCCTTTGGCAACGCTCGATATTCCAAGCCTGGAGGACATGGACGGTATTCACGCAGGGCACGTCTTCCGTCTGCACGAGTTCCATCGCCTCCGAGGCAAAGTCGACTTTGCGTTCAAGCTCCTATCCCCACCTCTTAGCGATGTTCATCCTGCCGAAGACGATGCGCCCGCCCATGGCCCTGTCACGAACGTTCCCAACCCCGACGTCATACTCACCTCATCTGATGAGGTCGAGTTTCCCGTGCATCGCGGTGTCATCTCCGTCGCATCTCCACTGCTTCAAGCGAAGGTCGACGAGGCCGTTCGCGCAACAGTTGATGCCTCGAACGAGCCATCTTCAGGCACGGTGGCCCTGCCCAAGGTGCAGCTCGACGTCACTGCACGGGCACTCGCACCGCTCCTCAAGCTATGCTACCCTGGAGAGGCGGAGATCCCATCCGACCCGGCCCATCTCGTCGATTTGCTTCTAGCTTCCGAGCGTCTCGATATGGGCAGTGTGCGTCGGACGGTCTCCAGCCGCTGGAGCGCTGCGGCAAAACCAGCGCCTCTGCGTGCGTTTTTGCTCGCAGCGGGGGCCGGCCTCAGTGTCTGCGCCAAGCAAGCTGCGACCCATGTGCTCGAGACCGCCTTCGAGGGCGTGTATTTACGGGAGATGGAGCACTCTCCGGGCCTCCCCTACCACCGTCTCCTCATGCACTACCGGTCGTGCCGGGAAATTGCGAAGAGCATCCTCTCGGATGTGACTGGTGACCTGGAAGGCGATGCACGAGGTACCTACTCACGTACTTCGACACCGTCGTACCAGGAGTGGGACGGGTACCAGCGGTCGATGTCTGGCACCCCTGCACCTCCCATTATTATACAGCCTGTGCGGTATCCTCCCTATTATCCGCCGCCTGTGAATCACGGAAATGCCTGGTTCAAGACGTATATGAAAGAGGTCTCAGACAACCTCGAGCAGCAGCCTGGTCGCGTTGCGGCGACGACGGAGGAGTTGATCGAAGCCACCTCCGACGCTAGGAAATGGTGCAGTTCCTGCCAGAGCCTCGCGACGAACGTGTGTCGTGTCGGTAAGGCCCTTCGCGAGATTCCGCTGCGAGTGAAAGAGGTAGGGCGAACGGACTGCTGCAGCTGACCGGAAGCTGTGCTGATCATTGTTGTTCTTGCGCAGGTCGAATTCGAGCTGTGACGCGCCTATCCAGCGCTCTGAGCTGCGAGCACAAGATCGCAGTTGTGTCGAGATTCACGCTCTGGAAGTGAACGTTGCGGCCTACGACGAATGTATGTACGATTATCGCAAAGCAATGCTTACGTGTGTCCGTTCCTCAGACGAATCCAAACGGCGTGATGATGTTGTGTCCATCAATAGGCGCTCAAAGTGAAGCTGTGGCCCTTCTTGCTGCAGTGCCTCACCGCGCCTGTCCCCAGCCTCTTGCTCTCAACCGTCATGTTCTCTCTAGACGATACCCCGTTCTCTGACCCTTCTGCAGATATTTATGTGTGGTCTTCGGACCATGTGCTATTCAAGCTGCACATGGTCATTCTCTCCCTTGCATCCGACTACTTTAGAGAGATGTTGGCCCCAGCAAGGAAATCATTTCTCACCCAAACCGTCTCACAAACCCACGATGACAACGAACCTCCAAACAGAACCGATATAGATGGTTGTCCCAATTACCACCTTCCCGAACGGAGCGACGTCCTCTATCCGCTCTTCCGCTTGTGCTATCCAGTCGACGATCCCCCACTGGAGACCCTTACCGAGGTGCGATCGACATTGGAGGTGGCGAAGAAATATCAGATGCGCGAGGCACTGAAGATCACAAAGCGCAAACTGCTCGCTTTTGCCGCCACCGAGCCCATGCGAGTGTACGCTGTGGCCTGCCACCTTGGTCTGGAAGACATGGCAAGCGAAGCGGCGAAAGAGGTCCTCAAGCAGAAGGTGCAGTACTCGTATGTCGAGGAGCTTCAAGACCTTCCCCTCGGCGCGTATCGCCGGCTCCTCACATTCTGCGATAAGAGCGGCCACAGCTCGAGTCGGTTTGTGGCTCGTCCCAACCGTGCATCACTCCCCACTCCCCCTCCCAGCGACTTCCCTGCTAGTTCCCTCGCCCGAGCAAAGTCGCTCTCCGTGTACGCTTCGCGGCCGGCGATGTCCACCTTCGCGTTCACACCGCGGACAGCCCCGTACCCGTTCAACGCTCGAGACGCCGAGGTGGTCCTATCAACATCGGACAACATGCAGTTCCGCGTCTACAAGAGCATCATCGAGCTCGCGTCTCCCGTGCTCGCGTCCAAGCTTGCAGGTGTGCCCGCATCGTCCGAACGGCGGTTCTCCCTGCCCAATCCCGTGCGCCGCCTCTCGCTCCCGGAGTCCAGCCAGGTCGTCTCCGCCCTGCTCAAGGGGTGCTACCCCACGGACGAAGCTCTTCCGAGCGATCTTCACACGCTGCATCTCGCGCTTCTTGCGGCGAAGGACTACCAGATGCCGAAGGCCATGCGCGTCCTCGATGACGCCCTGACGTCTCGCAAGGACGACACCTCCGCTGCACCCGAGCTGCTCTACGCTCTCGCGTGTCGGTGCGACCTGCGTGCGCTCGGTGCGACCGCGGCAAAGCGGACGCTTCGCACCTCTCTCCTCACTGGGAGCACGTTTGCGACTTTCGACAAGTACGGGCTGACCGCCTTGGACGTCCAGCGACTGCTCGCGTACCATCAGCGCTGCCGCGACGCCGCGCGCTACGTCGCTGGTCCCAAGTGGCGCACGCACCTGGAGAGCTCGTGCAGGCTTGGAAAGTGGGCGACTGACGGGCAGGTGCCGTGCTGGTACGAGCGGTACATGAGCGGGATCGCGGAGGACCCGTGGCCGACGGCGGCGACGGCGACAAATCCGGAGCTATTGCGGAACGCGGTCGCAGCGTGCGAGGACGCGCAGCCGAAGGGGAAGGGGTGCCAGTATTGCTCGGACCGCGCGCATTTGTTGGTTTACTATGAGTTTGCGAGGTATGTGGGGGAGACAATCGAGGCGTTGGTGGACAAGGTGAGTCCTCCATCACTGCTGAGGTCCGTCCATTATGCGGGGAAACTGATTCGTTCCTGTGACAGGTCATGTTAGATTGGCCCAACGATGTTTCAGCTGTGTAGATGCGTGTCCTTCATAAGGTAGTCTAATTCTGTATTTATAGGCCCGTGCCCATGTCTCGCCTTCTGCCGCTCTGTACTAATACGGCTTTCACTATTTATGCATTATTTATTCGCGTTCCGCCAAGCATCCAGTGCCGTATCGGAGCCCCATCTACTGGATTCGGTGTGTGGTTATCACTGGCAGGCTACATTACATGACTGTTGCTGTTTCAGTCCGATCGTCCAACACACGAGGAGTCGGGTAACATAAGACTGAGTGACAGACTTGATCAGCTGAGGGAGCGCAGTTCCTTTAGATGCGTTATCGACCACACGTCCATCACACTTCGTCTATCTCCAGCTCAACCTACGCATTGATATATGAAGTCAAAAGCATTCCGTCTACAAACAATGAACATACTCACCTTGGACACCGCGTCATCCACTGCAGCAGCGAACTGCTGGACGATGCTGAAGGCCCAGCGAGTATTTGTCTCGGGCGTACACCGTAGGATGGGCGGGCTCTGACTCCAGAGGGTCTTAGGCTTCTCGCCCTCCGGCGCGCAAGGCAGTTTATCGGCAGCGACAGCGGTCAGGAACGACTGGACACACGGCAGCTGAGGGGTAAAGATCTTGCCGGATGGATAGGACACGGCGTAGAGCTTCACTGCGTCGAAACGCATCCACGCAGGTAGGTTGCGGGTGTAGAGCGATACCGATCGCGGCAAGGGCTCGACAAGGGCGTGCAGAGGCGGTCGCCGAGGCCGGAGAGCTCGAAGTCGGAGTACATCGCATCGCGGCAAGCCTTGTCGAAGTCGAGGAAGCGGCGGTACAAGCGGCTGCACACGGCCTCCATCTCTGGTATGTAGAGGTCGACGATCTGCTCGCGAGTGTGCGTCTGAGTTAGCCGCAGAGCACATGTCTTCGCCTCCTCCTTCCAGCCCATCCGGACTGCGGCGAAGTAGAACTTCAGCGGCGCGCTAGCCGAAAACGTCGACCAGGCGGACGATGCCCGAATAAGCTGCTCTGCTCTGTGCAACCCGTACTTCTTTGCGGAAAATGCCACCTCAAGGAGTAGGTTCGCGTTCGTGAGTTGGGGGACCTCGAGCGGATAGCAGAATCGAAGGAGCGCGTCGACGACGGCACCGTCCTCCCGCATTGTGTATAGAGGAAGATCGTCCTCGCCCTCGGGTTTCGCGCATTGCTCCTTTGCGAGTGTCTCAATGAACATGGGCGACGCGAGGGAGAGGATTGCCCGATGAACCCGGAAATCAAGCGAATCGGACGTCCTGAGGATCATGTCGGCATCGGCGGCTATGAACGGGTGGGTGACAGCGTCCAGCTTTGGACGCAATTTGGATGACGCTAGGGAGGTAGCGGGCCTGCAAAAGGGCGCGATTCCAACGTGATTGAAGGAACACTGAGGGCTTGTGTGGACGCCCTTCCTGCTCTTGGACGGCACGGGCTTGATGTGGCGCGGTCCCACGCGACGAAGCTTGAGAATCCGGTAGTATGCGCCAGCACTGATCTCGTCGAGCAACTGATAGGTGGATACCTGCGTCTGGTTTGTGGCAGCTACTTCAGCCGCGATCTTCGCTTCTTCTTCGAGATCAAAGAGGCATGCGACCGCATAGGCGTTCATAGGCTCCTTCTGGAGAAACGGCGGCGATACCAATGTCTTCTTCATGGCGTGGACGACAATTTGCGCGTCGTACTTGATTGCTGCGGCGAGCACCTTGCGCAGTTCGGGCAGGGTCTTGATCTCCGGGTCAAAGAGGGGGTAGCAGACGCGAAGGAAGACGTCGATTGTCTGGCTGTCCTCCTCAAGATCGACGGTGGGAATTGGTGATGAGCCCTCGGGCTGTGGAAGAGGCAGCATATCGCTGAAGACGGACGACGCCAGCGATAGGATGATACGGTGAACGTGGAAGTCGACATTGTCGCTACTACGAATGATGAAGTCTGCGTCGTGCCTGTCAAATGGGGCTGAAGCGGGCTTCCCGGGTGGGCGGTGCATTTGAGCTGTACCACCACTACGCATAGTCTCCCTGTAGTGCTCGGTGATTGGGTAGCTCAGCGCGGTGTCAAGATAAGGCGTACCTCCGAGTCTGGGTAGTCCGACGTTGGTGTCCAACCTGGAACCTGCCACGGTAGAACTCTCTTAGTATTTCCACATATGAGTCAAAGCTTGTAGGTAAAGAGCAGGTTGCATACTTACACAAAACAACCGCCGATGAGGAAAGATGACAGTTCAAGGTTGTGAAACGGCGTGCCTTGTGGCATCTGCACCGCCACATGCCACGTGTCCCCGGTGTCCTTTGTTCTGGCACTATTACAATCATCGCTTCTTGCGCAAGCCATACATAAGCACGAATGACCACGATATCTGGTAATGGCATACATTTCACGACAGCAAGGGCTGAGAGCTAGAGCTATGATGACAGCCAAGGTCAGAGTCAAGGGGGACACCTTTGACCATACAGCCTGTCAATCCTGTGGAAAACTGCCATACAACGTAATGATGGAGAACGCGATGAGCTTTCGTGCACTCGACGAGTCTTCCGAGTCAATCCTTCCAATCCAGCGTTGTCTGTAATTGGGATTAGCATGGGAACGTACAACGACATTCAGTGACCGCCCCACCTGCTCTTCGACTGTCGAGATCTTGTCTGCAAGATATCGACTGAACTTCAGCAACGCAGCAACGCCACTGGCCTTGGTACAGGATGAACACTGCGAGCTATACATCCCGGTCTGCCGAGCGATCTCAAGTGAACGCTCAATGAGGCTGATGTCGGTGACCGACTCTACGCCGCTCCTGGCCGTGCAAGCTAGGACGCCATCCAGGTAAGGCTTGAACCAGCACGAGTAATATCCTTCCCCAGAGTAGGGTCGGGAACCGCTGCATCCCGTAGCTACTACCTTGCGCATATCAGCGTCGATCCACCCACGGCCTGTCAGAAGATTCAGTCTGGCAGAGGCAATCCGGCGCTGATAGTCCAACAACCGGTACAGATGCCCGCCCGACAAATCTCCGGAGTCCATCTTTGGGTAAGTGAGCTTGGAGAGGTCCTCAAGGATAGCACGCCTGGCCGCGGTCACTGCGAGCTTCTGTAGACCGTGACTACATGCGATGAAGTACAACTTGACAGGATCGTCGCATAGGGCGGGAAGAGCGGAGGTGAGGAAACGCATCGCCCGTGGCACCTTGTACTTGATTGCAGCGACTAACGCGGCGTAGACATCGTCAAAGCTGGACAGGATAGGCTCGTCCAGTGGGTAACAGAGCGTGAGCAGGATGGTGAGCGTGCTGCTCGACTCCGGTACTGGAAGGGTAGGACGACTGTGAGGGGTAGATGTCGAGGAGGATGCCATTTGGACTGCGTTGGTGATCATGGAGCTCAGAGCGGGAGAGGAGAGCTTTATGAGGAGGGTCGACACTCTGAACTCCACATTGTCCGACGATACTATTGAGAAGTCGGCGTCCTCCTCGCAAAAGGGATAAGGAGCAAGGGTTGTGGGGGTATTCAACGTATCTGATGTGAACGTCGCAGCCTGCGGTGAATGAGAGGAGGACAGGTCGCGAGGGAGGAAATGTAATAATCGGAAGGGCCCGGGTTGGCAGTAGTCAAGGAGTCGTTGGTACGCACCCGCGGTCAGATCCTCCAATTCCGCAACATATGTATCCTTCACACCCTGCTCAAATACCGCCCTCGCAGCCTGCCGAGCCTCCTGCTCAAGGTCCAGGCAACATGCGATGGCATAAACACACAGCGGGGACGCCGGGATGTGCGAGACGAGCTCCCTTCGCATGAGGTAGATGGCCTCCGGCATGTCATATTTCAGAGCGGCCTCTAGTGCTGCGCGTACATCCTGGATCGTGGAGAAGGTAGGGTCACGGATTGGGTAGCAGAGGCGGAAGAGGTTGTCCAGTGCGACTCCGGTCTCCGTGCACTCGACGATTGGAAGAGTGTCGGAGGTGTCGTCAGGATCTGGATGATTGACGGTGAATGCAGCGTTTGTGTTGTAGTGTGCGGGCTGCGGTAGGCGGAACATGTCCTGGAAGAATGGCGATGCGAGGGAGAGGACGAGCTTGTGCACCTTGAACTGCACGCTGTCGGAGGACATGAAGATCACATCTGCATCCGCGTAGACGAATGGGTGTTCATGTGCTTCAAGTGTCATTTGATCTCGATTGCGCGTTATGCAATTGAGAGAATTAGATGGAGGACGATGGGAGGGATGATACAGATACTTGAAATGATGGACGTGAGAGACGAAGAGAGAGAGAGAGAGGGTTGGGCGCTTCATCTGCAAGGGCTGTTGTACCACTCTCCGACAAGTCCTAGCAAGTCCTGTGGCACTGGCAGTACATATCCTCGGCGACGTGCACGATCGACTGTCCGAACTTCAGCTCCTGTTGATCTTGATGTGGCTGGGGACGTCAAATATCCCTTCAAAATGGGGACGCGGCGATGAGGATCTGAGTGGAAGTCGACCTGGTCGGAGGTGCGTAGAAGGATGTCTGGAGTCAAAGGGAGAAGATGCCGCTCCGAGGGCAATACATCGCGAGTGATGACCCCGTGTCTCACATGGCTGGGGATGAGGTTCAAGTTCTCGAGACTCCCAGCATGGACGATAGCATGTCTCATGGTATTCGCATCGGTTATGTAAATGCCTGGTGTGTGTACGACTACGCGAGGCAGTCTCATCCGACATGGTTTTAGTCGATAGCCTTCTCTGAAGTTCTCTACTACTGTCGTGCACGATGAGGTACGATAGGTAGTACAACAACCAGCATTTTCCGAAGCGCAGAAGATATAGCGTGACCTCAAACTGTCGTGAACCAAATGATGCGTTACAACGTCAGCACTACCTACATACGTAGTAATTGTGAGCATGAGTTCTCATACGGCGATTAGCTCGGGGAGACTCACCTGGTCCAAAGATACCTCAAGGTTCCGTAGACGATCGTGGACCTCTAGAATGTTTACCGCCAAAGGCTGGCACCGCTCACACCACACATTCTCCTCTGCCCCTCTCGTCGCGGCAACTAGGATCTCCTTTGCTGTCGCTGTGATAGGTACAGCAGGACCATGAAGGGCAAGAGCAGACGACAACCCTTCCACATATTTTCTGGCCCAGGATTTACTGGTGCGCGCCGTCTTTTTCTTCGTTTTCTGCGGTGTTGCGTTCTTCGGCTCGGACTCCTGAGGCAGCGCGAGAGGTTCGGGGGCAGCCGTCGCAGACGAAGCCTTTGGCATGCGATCGGCTGTTGGACTCGTATCTACGCTCTTCGCGAGCTCCTTCAGCTTCCCCTCTGCGATTTGGACGCATTCCTGGTGATAGCATAGGAGCCGGTGGTAGGGGAGAGCAGGGATAGTCTCCAATTCTGGAATGTAGACGTCGTTGACTGGATGCCGTAGAAGGATTTTGGCGGCTTCATGAGCGCAATCGGTGCGGGAGCTGTGAATGGCAGCGCAAAACGCGGCGAGGGGCTTTGACTTCGCAACGGTTGACCATTCGGCGCGTATCAGGCGTTGCGCTGCATCCATTTGGTACTTGTCCGCTGCGTCAAGTAGCGCCATGAACGTGGATGGATTATCGGGATAAAGGATATGGGATGGGGGAGCTCGATAGCAGATCATGAGTAGTGTGTGTAGTGTGGTGCTGTGCGCGTCGAATTCGACAACGGGAAGCTGTCGCGACTGCGAGGACGGCAAGTCTGACGGTGTCGATAGCTGGTCGTTGGAATTAATGAGCTGCCTAACATACAGTGAGGCCAAGGACAGAGGAAGCTGATGAGCGTGAAGCTCTCTACCGTCTCGCGCGCGACAAATCAGATCAGGAGCAGGATTTCCGGGGAGCTCGGGGAGAGACTGAGATGGGATGGTTATCTCTGAGGTTTGGAAAGGCCGAGGGGTGGGGGCTTGTGACTCGGAGTCAGGTGGGGTTAGAAACCGAAACCCGGGGGATGGAGCTCTCCAGTGGTAGTATTGGCGTATGCGGAAGTAGTCTCCGGCGTTGATGTCAGGCATCTCACCCAACACGGAGAAGTCCAGCTCGTGCTTGAAACGAACGAGGTGGTAGGCGGCATGCTCCGCAAGGGATTCAAGGCGAAGTTGAGCAGCCGCTGCCCATACTTCCAGCGGGAAGTCGACAGCGTTGTCCTCGAGCTCTTTGGTGAGTACCGTGATTGGCATCTCCATCTCGTACTTCATCGATGCACGAAGCGCGGCGACGGTGACATTGAGGGGACGGCACTTCGGTTTGTTGATAGGATAGCACAGTCGCAAGAGAGCCTCCAGGGCAAGGCTATCTTCGCTGACCTCTACGATCGGCTTTCCGTACTTCAGCTGCTGCTGGTCGGGGGGAGGCTGTGGTACTTCGAAGAGTCCTTCGAAGAACGGAGAGGCAGCGATGAGGATCTGGCTGAAAACATGGAAGTCGACGTGATCGGAGGTGCGTAATATGATGTCTGTGTTCGGTTTGTTGAATGGAAATGGACCATCTGAGCGAAGAGGGCTTGGTACGGACGGATCCATCTGTATGTGATATGGACAAGGATGAGTGTGCTGGACGGAGCTGCGGTGCAGAACGAATGAGATGAACCTGCCACATGTAATCCATGCGGCAGAGTGGAGGCGCCAATTATGATGATGTGCTTACGGTAGGCCGGATACATGCGCCTACCATTACAACTTATTATGTCAGTCAAAGCACGACGTTTGATACCTCATGCAATCCGGAGGACGTCAATACAACCGAACAAACGAGCATGGCGCAGGATCATTGTCCTTCAATGCTCCTCACAGACGCTGCACCTCGAGGACGACCTGGGCAGATGGCGATCGACAAGATTTAACTCCACATCCTCGGTTTTATGGGGACGACGACTCACCTCATCGAGAGCTCTTCTGTAATTTTGCATCCCCTCGTGGACTAAGATGAGGTTGGTGGCGATGGTCTGGCAACGAGAGCACCACACGCCTTCTTCCGCGTTGGTCGCCTTCATGAAGAGCTCGCCAATCGCTGGTCCCATCCACCCCGGTCGAGATTGCACCTTGTCCGACAGCTCCTCGACGTAGAGCCTAACCCAACCCCTCTCATCGTTTGTAGAAGCGACTTCTTCTAGTACCGGTTCGTTCGAAGTGAGTATAGTCCCGGCTACGGTAGGGCGTCGAGTGGCGGAATCGAGGGCCCGAGGTTTGGATGTCCCTGCGAGTGCACTGGACGACTCGACTGTCAGAGATTTGACAACATCCGCCAAGCTTTCCCGCGCAACACGACGACACGCGTCGTAATACGTCAGGAGACGGTGGTATGCGAGCGCAGGAATGTCCTCCATCTCCGGAACATATACCCCTTCGAGCTCCTGATCCAGCGCACAACGCGCGGCCTGTTTCGCGCAGTCCTCTTTGCCGGCGCAGACAGCGACGCAATAGGCTCGCAGAGCATCCGTGGCGGCGACAGCCTGCCATGCAGAGCACATAGAGGTGAGCGGACACTGCATGCGATACTTCTCGAGGGAGGCGAGAAGCGACATGAACGCGGGTGGATCGGCCGGGTAGACGACGTCGCACGACAAGCTGGGATAGCAAAGACGGAGTAGATTAGACAGCGTTGCGCTCGACTCTTCCATGCGAAGCACAGGCATATCGAGCTCTCCCGTCGCCGTCGCCTTGAGGTGTCCGACTATCTCCCGTAGAATGGGCGACGCAAGCGTCAGAGCGGATTTGTGTACCCGGAACGCAACGCCATCGGAGGACTGGCAAATCATGTCCGGGTGGGGTGCCTCCAGAAGGGATTCGGTGGTAGGCGACGAAATAGCTGGCGCGTGCGCTCGAGCGGGACAAGACGAGTCGAGGAAAGTGTACCCTGGGGGAACCTTGCGCTGTAGGCGGAGGTACTCGCGGAGGCGGTAGTAATCTCCTGCATTGACGCCATGCAATGTTTCGCCCTCCTTGAACTCCCATTTCATCCGGCCCAGTCTCTCAGCCGCACGGCCAGCGACAGACTCCAAACGAAGGCGACATGCGGCGGCCCACACCTCGACGGGGGACTTGCTCACCAGCTTCTCCAGCCTCTTGGTGAGTATCGTGATAGGGAGTTCCATTTCAAACTTCATCGCCGCGCGCAGTGCGGGCTCGACCTCCTCCAGCGTCCGCACTTCGGCTTGATTGATGGGATAGCATATGCGGAGCAGAATCTCGATTGTCTTGCTGTCTTCCGTGACACGTACAGTCGGTGTGCTGAGACGTTGAGAAGCGTCGAGTATCTTTTGGAAGAACGAGGACGCGGTCATGAGGATCTGGCTGAAAACGCGGAAGGCCACACCGTCGGCGGTATGTAGGATGACGTCTGCGTTAGCCTTGTCGAAAGGGGCGGGCGCCGTACGGAACAGAGGTTGGACGCTGGTCGGAGAGGTGGACATCTTCGATATGAGGCGGGGTACACTGGTGATGCTAGGACGGTGAAGGGAGAGACAAGGGGTCATGGACAGCATCTTAGGTGTCTGGCTGCCTACCGCAGCGCGCCTGAGCGAAACAACGAGGTCGAAGCACCTTGCATGCATACTGCGTTAAGGGGCATTGCGCTGAGTCTGCGAGTCTGCGCAGATCACCACCTGCACTCTTGGCCAAAATGAGATTCCTCGACGGTCATGAGCGAACGAGATAACTTACAAGTCTGCAATCCGACCTGTGTCGGACTTGGACGACGTGCCACACGGTCAGGGTGACTCATTCATTACAGAACGGATCCAGTCGAGCTATATACATGCTGCACAGCGCACAACCAGTGACACGATCGGTTTTTCCGTCTCAACCATCCTGAAACGATATTTCAGCTTCCGAATCAGAATTGAAGCTCTACCTTTATGCCATAAGGGTCAGCATCCGAAGATGTAGGGCAAGCTGAGGGCGAGCGGGGGACTCACTGCATCGACCGCTGCCACTAGATGTCTATAACCGGCATCGGCCTTGATGAGGTCTTTCGCAATCACCTGGCACTGTTCGCACCAGACGGGAGTATCGTCGGACTGCTCGGTGGCTTGAGTAAAAAGGTCGCCAAGAGTATGGAACGCGACGAGTGGCTGGCAGTCGATGGCCTCGATAGACCGTGCAACGTAACGTCGGATCCACGTTGGCTCCGAAGGAGGGGAAGGTTTTGCAACTGTACTCGATACTCCGGCCCCCCAAGCGTGCGCTCTGGGTGGCGCAGGGTCCACCTTGACGGTTTGCTCGACTGGCATGCTGAGCGATTTCAGAGTTTCATCAAAGCGCTTCTTCGCGATCTTCTGACACGACTCCCAATATGTCAACAGGCGGTAGTACGACAGACCAGGTGTGCTCTCCATCTCGGGTACGTAGACGTCATCAAGACGTTGGCCTGCCTCGAGAATATATCGTGCGGCTTCCCTCGCACAGATGATATGCCCGGCTTGGACAGCGAGGTAGTAGGCCCGCAAGGGGGCATCCTTCGCAAGTGCACGCCAGTACAGCATGAGTTGATCTCGTAGCATTGTCAGACCATGCGGTTCGATAGCCATGAGGATGGTAGCGATGTCGGCGAATTCTAGGGTGAATGGAGTCTTCAGCGGGTCTTGGTAGCAGAACCGGAGAAAAGAAGTCAATGTAGCGCCGTCCATGTTCAAAGGGAGGACCGGCAGGGAACCCGCCCGTGGCTCACCACGACGGTCAGAGTGGTGTTCTACCGTCACAGACTGGTCCAATAAAGATGACGATGCACTGCACAACACCGTGCGATGGACATCGAATTGGACATTGTCAAAAGAGCGGAGGGCGATATCTGCGTGGGGTATGGTGTGCAGTGAATCCCGGAAAGCGGTGATTGCTTCCAACCGTTCGTGTGCATGGACGGCATGAGATGGGGTGGTTGGAGGTGGGGGAGTAAGAAATAGAAAATCGGGGTCGACTTTTCCTTCGAGGAGGTAATACCGACGGAGCCGGTAACACTGCCCGGCAGTGAGACCCTCCATTTCTCCAAGTACCTCGAACTCCGGCGCCCTCCACTGGTGTTTTTTTTTTTTTGGGTTCCTCGTTTATTGCCCTCGAGTAGGCGGACGCGTAACTAAGTACACCGGCTGATAGACGTATCGCGGGGGGTCGCTGGTCAGAGAGACCTCCACTGGTTGAACCGGAACCACCCACCCCTTTTGCAGAGACCTTGCGCAGCCGCACGAGCTATGTCCTCCAAGCCGAGGCGACATGCAGCAGCCCACACGAGCGTGGGGGATTCGGGAGCCGCCACCTGCAAGTCCGCCTTGAGTACGGCCGTCGGAAACTCCATCTCGTACTTCATGGCCGCACGTAAAGCAGGCTCGATCTGCTCAACCGTACGCTTCTTCGGCTTGTTGATTGGATAACAGATCCGGAGTAGGGTCTCCAGCGTCGAGCTGTCCTCGCTGACATGGATGATTGGGCGACCGTCTTTGAGCTCTTGTTGCTCGGAGGCGGGTTGAGGGACCTCGAACATCCCTTCGAAGAACGGCGAGGCGGCGATGAGGATCTGGCTGAAGACATGGAAGTCTACGAGATCGGAGGTTCGGAGAACGATGTCTGCGATCGACTTGTCGAAAGGAGGAGGAGCAATACGAGGCTGTGGATTGGCAGTCGGATCCACAGGCGGGCTGGACATGGCTATCGACGGGAGTGCGATGGGAAAGAAGGCAGGGGCGGGGCGTGAACGTTATGTACCTGGTGAGGAGTGTTTACCGCAGCACACGCGTAAAGAGGGCGCAGAAATCGGGCTTGATCAGGCCAACGCATCTCTCACGAGATGACTTCCCCGCGCTCACTGAGTTATCTCCACCCTATCGTAGTCAGTAAATGATCGTGACTTGCGATGGTGATCTGGAACGCTTACCTCTGCACAAGTCAACTTCCGCAATATACTGGAATTCAACTGCAGTCACCTCTACATCGGCGTGATCGAAACGAGAGAGCAAGTACCATCCAACAAAAAGACCGGCACACCCCCCTGCAACGCGCTACGTCCCACTACTCATCTCCAACAGCGCCTCGATGCTCTTGCCCAAATCCCCATCGTTCGCCTCCAGCACCCACTCAACGACCTCCACGTCCGTCGTCGGGAAGATCTGCCTCAACGTCTCCCGCGCCGCAACAGCCGCCTTCTCGTGCGCCCGGTCGATCTCGTCCTGCAGCCCCGCCAAGTCCAGATGCGGCGTCGGCGTCCGCGACACATGCGGCGTCCCCTCCACCCCGAGCCCGCCCAGCGCCTGCACGCGCGGGTGCGGCGACTGCAGCATACCACTCCCGCCGCCGAGGTGCGGCTGCGACGGGCCCATCGCGAGCGGCTGGTTCGTGTATGGCCCGAGGCTCTGCGCGCGGTATCGCGTCGGTGTGTCCTCTATGCCCACGGGCGGAAGGTTCGAGAACTGCGCAGACGACGCGGAGCGGATGGACGGCTGCGGCGAGCCTCTTCGGACGCGTGGCTTGTACGGAGTCTGTAGTGGAGGCTGGTACGCGCCCTGCTCCGAGGGACCGCCGGGCGTATGTGGGTAGCCTTGGGGATATGAGGACACGCTGTGCCCGTCCTGCTCGTATAGCTGTTGCTGCTGCTGCTCGCGACCCAGCTCTAGAGGCGCGAATGGTCCCGGGAGGTAGGATAGCGTGTCTTCGGCACCGTCCAGAACTTCGTTGAATATTCGGCTGATGGCACTCAACGGCTTCGAGATGGTATCGCCAGTCTTCTGCAAAAGCCGTCGCGCGTCCTCTCCAAGAGTAGATGCCGGTGCCGGTAACGAGAGTGGTTGTGCGGATTCTTCGCCGACGTGAGATATTGACGTATTAGACGGGAGAGAAGGTGTGGCCGCGCGGTCGGGTCCGGGTGTTGAACCTCGTTCTGGTGTTTGAGTTCCAGTGCTCGGGAGTGATTGGATCGCGTCCTCGACATTCCTTGGGGGGCCGTGAGCGTCACTCAAGAAATTCCCCAATCAATCACCATACTCACTTCTCGAACTCCTCTTGTGTGATGTTGGATAGTGATGTATGATCCATGGTCTCAATGAACGATACTGCACCCATCTTCAAGCGACATTGATTAGCATATAGGCGCGTAAATCAGCGAAACGGGGACATACAAGACTTGAGAGGTAATAACCCGCTTCGCTCTGGAGCTTGGTCGGATTCCTGAACCGATTGATGAATCTGAGGGTCGGAGGAAGACGGTCAATTCAATCCACGTATCGGGATAGAAATGGCGACTTACTCGACGTTCGATAGTAGATGTGGTGGGTTTGCCTTGATGACGATGTAGATCAAGATAGGGACAAAGGTATCTGCGCTCTCGTCTTTATGCAGATGTCGAATCAGCCCTATCGATGGTTCGTCAGCATATGCTCCAGAGTAAGGCAAGGCAAGGCGGACCGAAGATGACCTTGCAGCAGTTCAGGATGCAGATGAGCTTGTCGCGGGGCGCCTTGTAATGGTTGATCTTGAGTAGCTCTGGGGATCACGCGATGATTAGTCTTGAAACCAAGGGGACTGGATGCGGATATGGACGAACCTTGCTGAGCGAACATCAAGAATCCTTCACTGCCTTCGCCTTCAGGTACGTCTAAATGCTTGGGTTCTATCCAGCCAAACAATGCTATACGTTGCTCTAGGACGCGATCTCGTTCGAGGTCATCTGTCGTCACCGGTCGTGGAGGGACGGCACGAGCGACTTGAGGCGTGAAGGTGCTTCGGGCCTATCAGGGCTGGGTAGTTGGAGGATGCGATGACCACTCACAAGTCGTATAGCCTGTTCATGACCAGCTTCTCCATGCCCTCCATCGCGTTGTCAAACTCGGCTTCAGAGGCGTTGGCCCAAACCTCGCTCTCGCGCATCCGTACTGCGATGAACTACTATCAAGATGAGTTGTATGTGACGAGGGACGAAATGAACGCGTACATTCAGAAAGTCGTTGATCAGCTTCACTTGATCGTTGACGGTGAAAGTTCGCTTCGCGAAGTTGCTCAAGAAGCTGAAGGAACCTCAGCACTAGCCTAAGCATTCAAGACATGAGGACATACGACCGGAGGTACTTGGCTACGGGTTCTGCTCCCTTCAATTTCATCTGGTCTAGGAACCTCTGGAAGTCGAACTGGGGCGGTTCCTGCTCCTTTCCCTTCCCTGACGGTGTACTGCGCCCACTACCACTCGCTGGATGCTGTGTGCTCGTACTTGGAGCGTCATCTGGAGGACGCGATGGAGGCGCAGACTGCTGCTGCGCAAACAAGGATAGCGTGGCAGGAGAAGGCACCGCAGCAGCCGAGTCGAGTGAGCGTGGTCTCTGTCCCCGGGTCAGAGGAAGAGCAAAGGTGCGTGCGAGGGCAGCGAGGGAGGGAAAGGCAGGTATGGGAGATGACGGGCGATTGGGGGTGGAGGGAGCTTGTGATGGTGGGGTAACCGGGTCCTTCTCCGGTGGTGGTGGGGGAGGTGGTGGTGGAGGATGACCTTCAGAGCTCGCCCATGCTTGTTGTGCCTCCTTCTCCTCCGCACTCGCCAATGGATCGAACTCCAGGAGCACCTCCGGCTTCACTCCCGGCCTCTCCGCACTCACCGCCGTGGGTGCTGCCGCTAGACCCTGCGTCGCTTCGACATCTAGTTGCGATAAGTCCGGATCCTCGTGTTCGCGCTTTGACGGACTTGCAGGAGGCGCGTCTCGCCAAGGATTGGATTCTGGCTCGGGTGTAGGTGTATCTTGGATTTTTACCTTGCGGAGAGAGTCACTCAGATCAGTGTCTCCCGATGCCATTAGAATCTAAGACAGATGTAGTGTAGAGACAGTCCTAGCTTGTGGAAGAGAAAGGCCAGGACCGCCAGGCGTAGTCTCAGGTGATGGTTCGAGGAGGAGGATGGCGCACCGCGCAGTCGGCGTCATCATCAGGAAATAGGCGCGCGTCGTGTCAGGTCCGTTGAAACTGGAAACTGACCTGGAACGTTGAACCTGACCACGACCGTCACGTACCATTCAGTCTATTCAGCCTTTTCTCAACACCCGCATCCATTATCTGAGCTTCAAGACAGATGGGCCTCCCCTGAGTCTCCCGACAGCAATTGCGCAATCGCACTGTTCCGGTGTCCTCGAAGAAAACGTCGAATGGAGTATGACTGCCTCCATTGACAGTGTAGCATAATGAAAGTCATAAAGGTGTGCGACACTAGTGCGTGCTATATTCCAAACTGCTTTGACTCGTGTGTAGATATGTATCTGGACTGTAAACCCACATTGCGTCCTAACCCCCGCACGATTCCTCGAGCCAAGGTCACGTCATACTGCATGTGCGGCTCGCCACTAACATATGTAGAGCCCTGAACACGTTCTCAGGTCGGGCCGGGTCTACTGCGGTAGATCGACCATAAGTACACGCTTCATCCCTCCTTCAGAACCACGACCATCACGCACTCGCGCCTCTCCTCATGGCTCAACGCTCGACAGACAGCACATTCAACGATCATCGTGCGGATGTAGCTCTATGCTCGTCCGACAATATCGTTTTTAAACTACACACAATCATCCTCAGCCTCGCGTCCGACTTCTTCAACGATATGTTTGCACTACCGCAGCCCACTGGAGCGGCGGCGGCGGACCACCCAACTGCCCCCGGAGACGCAGAGCAGTTCGACGGATTACCCGTCATCTCAGTTTCGGAGCCCGGTGTCGTCTTGCTCAAACTTTTTCGCCTCTGTTATCCCCTCGATCATCCATCGCTCGATTCACTCGAGGAGGTCCGTGCGGTACTTGCCGCCGCTCTCAAGTACGATTGTCGTAAAGCGGTTCAAATCGCCAGCCAGAAGCTGCGAGAGTTCGTCTCCGCTGCCCCCATGCGGGTGTATGCCATCGCATGCCTGCTGTCGCTGGAGGAGGAGGCCCGCATCGCGGCCCAGGCAGTTCGAGAGCAGAAGGCCGAAGGCACGTACGCAGACGAGCTAGAGGACCTTCCAATCGGACCCTATCAGCGTCTCCTGCACTACTGTGCCATTGCCCAAGCAAGCGTACCTGAAGGCGGCTTCTGTTGCCCTGCTCGAGGTCATCCCGGTGTCCTAGTCGAACCGGGCGTGTCATCCGATGCCTCCGTCACCCTGTCATCCTCGATCGCTTCTATACGCATCATCTATCCAGCCGGTGCCGACGACACAGATGTGTTCGTGGATACAAGCGATGGTCATCAAGTCTGCGTTCACAGAACGCTACTGCGGTACTCCTCCCCAGTCCTCTACGCTATGCTCACCCAGTCCCCCTCTACCACGTCCACTTCCATCTCAGTTCCGGAAACAAGTCGAATCATGCTCATCCTGTTTCACATATGCGGACCCCTGGATACCCCATATTGTACCGATTTGCTCGAGATGCACGCAGCACTCGTCGCCGCCAGAAAGTACCACGTGGTAAAGGCAATCCACTTCCTCCAACATGCTATCAGGAGTCGACAAGACAGATTAGTCCAGGAGGATGCAGTCCTTCTCTACGCGGTGGCGAGTCACCTGGGCCTAGACGACGTTGCCCGATTTGCTGCAAAACAATCCATCTGGGTGAACATATCGCTCACGACCCCGTGCGCGAGCATTGATGCCATCCCCTTATCTGCTCGACATTTCTATCGCCTGCTCGACTACCAGAAGCGATGTAGAACCGCGATTTGCTCCATCGCCGAAGGCCGGGAATGGATTGCGCCCTCGTGGGTTCAGCAGTTCAATCAGCTATGCCGAAAAGCCTACGCTCCTTGTTGGTACGAGTCGTACATTGAAACGATTTTCGCGTCAAACTCTCGACCAACTCCCACGCACCTTTGGATCATTGAGAAGATGCTGGCGTATTCGGGCAGTAGCTGCGGGGAATGCGCAGACAAGAGTAAAGGCGCCGTGCTCCTCTTCAAGTTCAGCTTTTACGTGGCAGAGGTTGTGGACAAGTTGGAGAATGAGGTGAGCCCCGATTCTGGTCCTATATTCATCTGTGTTGCCAAAACGCCTACGGTTGCAGGTTGCGTTCTGACGATCTCCCACATTGTATCACGTATGTTCCCAATTGATACTATTAATGCACTTGTTTCCTGGACTGCCAGTTCAGAGGGAATGTCCTTGAAAGTTGAAGCTTTGAAGTCCAACAGTTCCGAGCGACGACCTCTCGTGCTTCCTCCCCATGCGGCTAACCGGGCCGATTGCGGAACGGCCTCGGCCCTCGTGGCTTCCACACCCTGTCCGCGATGCGCGTCTCCTCAATCTCCTCTCTCTCCTGTTTCTTGGAGACATAGCCAGGTCTTCTGCTACTCGGGATAGATGTTGTCACACTCCACTGACGAGGCATTCAACGATCCCTCGGCTGACATCGTTGTGTGCTCGTCCGACAACGTAGTCTTGAAACTGCACAAGGTCATCCTCGCTCTCGCATCCGATTTTTTCAAAGACATGTTTGGACTACCACAGCCATCTTCTATCTCTTTGAAGGTGGACGACGATGGATTTGGAAGAGCGGACACAGTGGATGGGCCCCCTGTGATTCGCGCCTCCGAGCCCAGTGTTGTCTTGAACAAACTCTTCCGCCTCTGTTACCCCCTTGATGACCCTTCTCTGGAAACGATCGAGGAAGTACGCGCGGTCCTCACTGCTGCGCTGAAGTACGACCTACGAAAAGCCATCCAAATAGCACGGCGAAGGCTCAGAGAACTTATCCCCTCGGCATCGCTCCGCGTGTACGCGATCGCGTGCAAGTTATCGCTGGCCGAGGAAGCGCAGGCTGCAGCGACGGCAGTCAGGGAGCAGATGGTGCAGAACACGTACGTGGAGGAGCTGGAGGAGATACCCATAGGTGCATACCATCGTCTGCTCTACTACTGCTCGTCCCCCAACTTCGTCCCCGATCCCGGTTTCTTCTGTCACGGTCATGGGAATCGATCCGAGTCCACCAAGGTGAACCACCCTGCCGCCACAATCACTTCTTTCGCACCTTCCCTCTCGATGAAGTCAGCCACGGCATCCCTGTCCGTCGTCACCACCTATCCAACTGACGCAGACGACACTGACGTGGTCGTGTATTCATGCGACGGGGCAGAGTTTCACTTGTACCGAGTCATCCTCAGGCACTCTTCCCCAGTGCTCTGGTCCCAGCTGTTGGAGAGTCCCGACGCGGCCTGCGTCGTTGTCACCGAGCCGGGATGTATCATCTCCATCATCCTCTCTATCATTAACCCCTTCGCTGCTCGCGACGCGCCCTTGACAGACCTGGTGGAGATACACTCTGCCCTGGTCGCGGCGAAGAAGTACAAGATGAAGAAGGCAATCCACTATCTCGAAGACGTCCTCGTTAGGGAGCGTGACAAGTTCTCTCATGACGATGCCTTGATCCTCTATGCCATCGCATGCTATCACGATATGCGAGAGCTCGCGCTTACTGCGGCCCGCTACACCCTACGGAAGGACTTAACGAGCACCTTGCAACCGAGACTCAATAACGTGGACATAACTGCCGGATACCTTTTCCGTCTGCTCGATTATCGTCGACGCTGCGTTACAGTGGTCCGCAGGATCTTCGACAACACGGAGTGGCTCAATGCCGAATGGGCGGACAAGCTATCCCACTCCTGTCGACGTGGTTACTTCACTACTAAGCCGTGCTGGTACAATTCATACATGAACAGCCTATCAAAAATCGAACTTCCGGACTCGGCGGCGGCTTTGCAAGACGATCTGCTCACGAACGCCTTGGTTTCCATGAGCGGGTGCCATAGCTGCACGACGTCACGAGGAGGCACGAACACACTGTTGGCATTTGCTCGGTATGCGGCAGATAGCATTACCCATATGGAACATCAGGTAAAACCGGGCTCATTTGAACCTATCTCCTTCGTTTATTACTATGCTGATTTAGATGGCCTCAGGTCGCAATGGTCTGGCCGGTGAATGGCGCATGTTCGAGCTCAGATTCCAGTGTAGCGGAGCTGGTGGTGAATGCATAAGTTGGGCCAATGAATCTCGGTGCAATCGGCACGTCTGAGCGTGTGTATCGTCAATCATTAATGTTCGATTCGTGTACAACGAATACTACATACTTACGTGCTCTCCCCAGGGCTTCTGCCGCGCTACTTGGTTCACGAATATACTGTATGTGGAAAAGCGGCAATAGCCGAGCGCGCGTTCACAGAGGCTGAGCTGTGCGCTGGACTTGCAACGTATCCTCTCTGTACCCCATTGATGTCCTCGATAGCTTCCCCTCCATTCAATGACTCCACAGCGGACATCACTATTTGCTCTTCCGATGGCGTTGTCTTTAGACTGCACAGAGTTATCCTCTCGCTAGCCTCGGATTTTTTCAAAGATATGCTCAGTCTTCCCCAGCCGGCAGCGACATCTTATCATCAAGGGCCGCATACCACGCAGCCCGGTGGAACTCCAATAATTGAAGTGTCGGAGTCTAGTGACGTGTTGGAGAGGCTGTTTCGCCTCTGTTATCCTGTGGACGACCCAGTCTTGGACACGATCGGAGAGGTGCGTTCAACATTGGAGGCTGCGATGAAATACCAGATGTCCGAGGCCATCAAGATCACCAAACGCAAGCTCCTTGCGCTCGCAGCTGCAGACCCCTTGCGAGTGTACTGCGTCGCATGTCGGTTCAGCCTGGAGGAGGAAGCGAGTGCCGCCGCGAAGGAGGTATTCAAACAGAAGGCGCAGGACCGATATGTGGAGGACTTGGAGGAGACAACCATCGGCGCGTACCATCGACTTCTTTCCTATTGCGAGCGTCGCGGCAGAGTCCGTGAACGCTTCAGATTCACCGTCCATCGAGATGGCAGGGACGACCCGCCCGTCACCTCTACTCCTTCCATTGGTGAGCTCACGCTTGAGCTACCCGAGCTATCGGTCGACCCCAAGATCGCCTCGCATCCTTTCGACATGGCCGAGGCCGAGATTGGCCTCGTGTCCTCTGACGGGGTCGAGTTCCGAGTGTTCAAACACATCCTCCAACTCTCCTCTCCGCCTCTCTATGACAGAGCGAATGATTTGCCTGCGTCTGCACCTGTAACCATCAACGTATCCGAACCCAGTCGCATCCTTTCCATACTCCTGCAACTGTCTTACCCCACCCTAGAACCGCGCCTAGAGGATCTCCACGACATCAGCGCGGCGCTCACGGCGGCAGAAAAGTACGAGATGCACCGCGCCTCCCAAGTTCTGCGCGCGGCCATGAACATGCGCAAGGACGTCGCGTCAGAGGATCCGGTCACCCTCTACGCTCTCGCATGTCATTTCGGCATGCGCGAGCTCGCAGTAGCAGCAGCGAAGCGCACGCTACGCACCGAGCTCATGCGAACCTCCGTCTCAGAGCTCGACGCCGTCGGGGTCTCCGCAGGCTGCTTCTACCGCCTGCTGGAGTATCACCGCCGCTGCCGCGCCGCGGTTCGCTCCATCTTCGAAACAGGGGACTGGATCGAGCCGGACATGCTCACGCAGCTCCGGAGTTGCTGCCGGCGGGCGTACAGCGCGAGCCCGCGCACGCCATGCTGGTACGACATGTACATGACCCGGATCGCGGAGGAGGCGTGGCCGCGGAGCAAGTCCGTCATGAAGGACCAGCTCCTGCAGAATGTGCTGGAGGCGACGCAGGACCCGGGCTACTCATGCGGTTACTGCATGGACGTCCAAGGCATATTCTTGCTGATCCGGTTCAGCAAGTACGTCGCTGAGAAGATCGAATCTTTGGAGAAGAATGTGAGTAGTACTCGTCAGTGGCTCTCTGTTGACAACTGACATATATCCCTAGGTCGCACTGCAGTGGATGTCTCTGGGCGCTCCGCCGTCGCCCGCCCCGTTGTCCTCCTGAAGCTCTTTGTGTTCTGTACCGCGTCTAAGAACATATCGAACTGTGTAGTACGGGTCACTAGTTGATATATATCGTGCTCGGGCATCCATGTAATTCAGTTTCGTCGATGATCATACATCCTCTGATCTCATTGCCTACAGGCTACTACAGGCCGCTTCTTCGCTTCGCCAAGTCACCACGCAGGAGTCGGTGCGAGTAGCTCGCAATCAGTGCAAGTTCCGGCTGATTGACAGCAAGGTGCAGGAAGGTGCTCACCGACAACTGTTCTTGCGAGTCGTCACGACGTCGACAATTGCAGCTCAACCTGTCGACCTGCACCATCAGTACATAGCTGCAGAAGTGGCAAGGGTTGCGTTCAACTGGCATTGAGAAATGCCACGCTGAGGACATGAGGCGGCTGGGAAAGCGCCGAGCATCCAGTACTGCAAGTTGTGCTGCGGTAGCTCCCAGGTTCGACTCTGGGTCCGAGTCAAAGAGCAGCTCCGAGAGTCAATATCTGCGTCTCTTCTACAATCCACCCCCTAGTCGGTGTCACCCTTCCATCATGTCTACGCCTGGCACTGCCTCAATCTCCTCAGCAACGACTGTTGCAGATCATCCGTTCAACCAGCCCTCTGCAGATATATGTCTGCGCACCCCAGATGGTGTTGACTTCTTCGTGCACAGTCACATCCTCTCTCAAGCGTCCCCGATCTTTTCAGACATGTTCACTCTTCCCCAACCTCCCTCTCGAGTCGAAGAAGGGACCCTGGCCGATCCACGTCCTGTCGTAGACATTGCGGAGGACAGTAAGCCGCTCGAGCAACTCTTACGTCTCTGCTACCCAATCAACAAGCACGAACTGGGCGGATTGGATGACATCGTCCCCGTGCTCACCGCAGCGTTGAAGTATGAGATGGAGTGGCCGGTCGCCCTGCTCACTAAGGACCTTTTGGCCATCGTACCACAAGCTCCTCTTAAAGTCTGGGCTGTGGCTGCCCGCGTCGGGCTCGAAGACGTCGCACACAAGGCCGCATCGGAGATACGTAGCCGTGGGACTGATAGCAAGACGCGCTTGGAGCTCCTCAAGACCATGTTAGCGGAGACCGGGTTGCAGACACTGGAGGGTGTACTGGCGGGTGACTATTTCCGTCTCCGGGAATTCATCCGTTCGTTGAGCGACGAACTGTCGATGAAGTTGCTGCATCCCTCACCCTTTCCCCATCTTACCTCGACACTGCTATCAGGATTTATGGAGGCGTTTCAGCCAGAGGATGCCAAACTTCCACACGCCTGGGGATCCTCAGGCTCCAGACCGTCGCTCAGCATTTCCAAACACCCTATCACTTCCTATAAACCGCCTTCTAAACCACATCCCGATGTTGCAGTGAAGTGTCGTGATGGAACATGCATTCAGGCTCATCGCATCGTTCTCGACATGCATTCCTTCCCTCTGAAGCCGATGTCGATCCCGATGTCACCTCCGAGTGACCCGACCACGGAAGTGCGACCAACGGGTCATCACCGCGGGGGACTGCACTCTCAAACACTTCCTGTCATCGATCTCGACCTGAAGCTTGCAACGTTGAGAATGTTGCTCCAAGTGTGCTACGAGGGCGAAGAAGGTCTTCCGTCTGACCTGTCCTCCTTGGCCTCCGTGATGGTGGCCGCTGACAAGCATGGGATGCACAAGGTCCTTCGCGCGGCACGGAGACATTGGGACGAGATGATGGAAAAGCAGCCTCTCGAGGCGTACTTCGTTGCGGTGCGCCATGATCTCACATCAAACGCGCGCAACGCTGCGAAGGCGGTGCTTGAGAAGCCTCTGGACGGTCTTTATGTCTCTTGCATGGAGGCCGCACCTGCCCTCGTGTACCATCGCCTCCTGGTATACTACGCCAACAGCGCGCTCGCTGTCAGCGTTGCATTTGAGAATGCGGCTATTGAATGGAACTCGAAGACGGCCAGCCTTTCAAACCATACACACTCACACTCACACTATCATTCCGGTTATTCCTACAACTCGTCCTACAGCGCTTCACTCCCTGACCAATCGTGGATGACCACTGTTCTCCGGACCATGAAAGATCAGGCGGAGAATCTTGGACCTGCGAGGAGTTGGGAGGTATCAACAGGCGATCTATTCAAAAGGAGCAGTTCGTACAATGTGTGGCCGTCTTGTACGACGTCGCAGTGCAAGTCACTTGTAGACGCCTTTGCGCAGCTAGGATCCACGCTGCCACAAGCTATTTCTGATGCTATAGACAAGGTGAGCCACGAACTACGCCCATTTGTACTTCAGCGAACACTGACCGTCGATATTCTTCCTGTACTAGGTTGATGTCGAGATATGAGAACGACAATGTCATATTGGCAATGGCTGCTAGTACCGTAGCTACCAATACGTACGTATATAGCTATCAGTACTCTTACCCTTCGTATCTGCCGCATCGTGCCTCAGTTTATGCAAGCCGCACAGAATGTACATACACTGTCCGCGAGTCAGTGACAGATCGATCATGATCATAGAAGTATACGCGTCAAGCTTGAGAAGACACTTGAGAACGGTGACCATGCATACTACCAAGGGGCATTTCAGAATTCAGCATCATTCAATATATACATCGTAAGGCGAGTGTGCACCGACCTTGCACATCCTGCAAACCGGCATGAGAATACACCGACGTAACTGTATTCAAGTTCTGTCAGACTTGTGGGCTAACCTGTCATGACGACAGCGTCAGAGCGGGAAGCGGAACTTGGAACAGGCAACAATGAGAGCCCGTACCGCTGTGAGAACCCGATCTAGCCTTTGTGGCAAGGTCTGAGCGAGTTCGATGACCACCTTTCCCTCCTCTTGATAATCAGGAAAATTAGGCTTCCCGGCATTGCGCCATTGAAGGTATTCGTGCAATATGGCATTGGCCTCTTGCACCTGTCCCGCAGGACCATGTGCATTTGACTGGGAGATCCTGGATAGGAAAGTGTGGAGGAACCACCTCGGTTCCGGCGGGGGCGCGGGCCGGCTCGTTTGAGATACGCCAAAGGCGGAGAACGCATGGGGAGTCGCCGGGTTCGCGGGAGCCGGCATACCAAATGCGAGACCAGACGGATAGGTAAGGGGCTCTGGGTGTTCTTCCTTCACCTTCGCAATCTCCTCCCCCACCGCCGTGTTGCACGCCTTATAGTAGGCGAACAACCGCTGAAACGCCACAGCCGGAGCGCTCTCCATCTCTGGAACGTACTCATGGAATATGCTTGATGGTTTACGGAGGAGCACCGGTAGGACCGCCTGCGCATATTCCGAAAGGCCCAGGGATGCTGCAGCGTAGTACGCGCGGATAGGCTCCGTCTGTGCAGCAGCTTCCCATGGAGGACGTAAGAGTTTGGTAGCATGGTCGATGTCGTACTTGTGGGCCGCTGCAATAAGAGCGGCCAACATAGTGGGATTCGAGGGCATCGTATCGAGGCGGAGGTAGCAGCAGATGTCCAAGAACTGTATGAAAACCTCCCTCTTCTCGTCGAAGCAAAGGACTGACAAGGCGGATGTGGCGGGAGAATGGTGGGAAGATACTGGCGGCGCGGTCGCAGCCAATCTATCGCGCAGTACTGATGATGCCATAGCGAGCACAGCTCTGTGAGCGAGGAAATCCCGCCCATCAGATGAACGACAGATCAGGTCGGGGAATGGTACGGTGCTTGAGAAGGAATCAGGGTCGTCGCCGTTGAGGACACAGGGACAAGTGTCGGAGTCACTGGGGGCCATGGTTTGGGACTCAGACACAGGAGGAGGTGAAAGCAGGGGAGTCAACGGGCTAGTGGACCGTCGGTACTGGAGGCAATATTCGCGGAGGCGGAAGAAGTTCGCCGCAGTGACGCCATCCAGCTGGGAAGCGTCGACTGTTTCCAACGAACAGGAGGATGATATGGAGATAGCCGCATGCTGTGCGATGTCTTCCAAGTGTAGGCGGCATGCAGCAACCCATACCTGAAGGTTGCTTGGTCTATTGAAGATCGATATGGTGTTGCGGAGATGGCTCTTCAGGTATTCGATCGGTAGCTCCATCTCATACTTCTGTGCCGCGCGTATGGTTGGCTCGAGTTCTTCGAACGGTCGGGAACTTGGTTTCAGGATCGGATAACAGATAGTGAGTAACGATTGGAGAACGTTGCTCGTTTCCTCGCAGTCGACAATGGGGAGCGTGTTATCGCTACCCTCCGGCTGCGGTAGGGTGAACATAGCGCGGAAGAAGGGGGACGCCTGTGCGAGTATAACGCTGTGGACATAGTAGTCTACAGCGTCGGATGACCGGAGGATCACGTCGGCGGTATCCTGGTCGAAAGGGGGGGCGGCTTTCTGCGACGTGGTCATCGGTCTGTGCCACACGTCGATCAGCGTCGCGGCGCGATGTGAGACGTAGGCGAGAGCATCATGACAACAAAGACAGTTGGTCAAATACACAAGAAGCTGAGTCGTGGATATTGCGCCGTACCTGTACCCTATGAAGACTTGATGTTAGTCGTGAGAGGAGGTGGCAACGACGAGTTGAAGTTCAAGGGACACCCCTGGGACACCCACGCCACAACACCACTTGAGCGCCTTTCGGCAAATTGCGACACAACGCCGAGTCTGGCAGCGCCGCTGAGCAGCGTGGTGACTAGACAGGTTCCTCCCCCTCAGCCTCCTCCTCTCCTGCTCCTTCGCATCCTGCTGTGTAATATAAAGGGCGCACTTACCTTACGCACCAGTACAGCACCGGCTATGCTGTGTTCGAACTCAAATGATGAACCTTAGTAGGCATCATGGTCTTCTCAGATTAAGTAGTAGTAACCGTATCGAGCAACTCAGTGTCGATCTTAGTGGCAGCGACAGCCTCGACAGATATCCCGGAAATTGTTGGGAAATTCCACCAGCTTCATGCAGTGGCCACTAGAAATCATCCTAGACACGTAAGGCGGAGTACCCGTCTACCAATAGAACGACCCGTCCGAAGTGACATCATTCAACGAGCTTAGCAGCAACTTGAACTCAAGAAGAACACCGATTGACATTGACAAAGGCCGTGACGTCGTCCTCGCCTGAGATACTTAATTGAGACTCAGACATGAGCCACTGGCCAGCGACGCGGACATGTGACCTATTGCGCTCATAAACGGCAACGCGATCGCGAGGCGCTCAGGCACCCTCGTTCTCGTCTCCTACCACAACCATTCGTCCAACCACCGCTTCCCTTCCGCTCACCACTTATCCTCATTCGGGATCTATGCTCATGGCTTCTAATAATGAACAAAAGCATACCGACAGGTTGGGTTTGGGATACAACGCGCTCTCCCTAACCACCGGGCGAAACACTGGCAGCAATCCCTTTCGAAACCTTGGCGAATTCAGTGGAGAGAGATCGCGTGCTGGGGCGTCCTGGAACGTCCTCAGTTGGAAAGAGGAGGATAATGCTGATTTCATGGACTGGTTGAACCAGAAGGCAAGACGTCATGTGAGTTGAACTTCTGCTCCTGCACGGTCCATAGTACTGACCCAGATTCAACATCGTCTGGCTAACCACATGAGCAGAGGCCTGTAGAGATCACATTGGAACAATTTCAGGATAAGCAAAGAGAGGTCGAGCGTAGATTCCAGGGCCTGCGAAGGGAGACGACACCCCCGCCTCCTCCCGAGCCACAACCGGGTGGCCAGAGTTACTTCGCGACCTATCATAGCGGCTCTCTGTATGAGACGAGCAGCACGGAACAACCGGTGAGATGTTTACTTTCCAGATATATCAGCGCACAGGGCTTACCTCCTGACAACAGCGAATCGTCCCTCGTTTCCCTCCGGGACTTCCCTTGCCCCCTTCTTGTCTACCGACAACCTCTGGCCTCAACACTCAGCGAGAGCCTTTGGTTCCACTAGCGCTACCCGAGCAGCTCAATCATTCGAAGCCATCAACGAGGAAACCTCTTCCCGCACTGCCTCAGCTGGCTCCGATGGGTCATGACCTTCTTGCGAGTCTCGGTGTCCCTAGAAGGCCAACATGGCCCATATACTCGCATCCTCAGAGCATGTCCGTATCCAGCCGCTCCGATGTTCACCCCAGCAAGGCTCCCGCCTTCTTGAGCGGAGCCCAACCCGCGTTCTGGAACAATGATAAGGAGAATATCAGCGCAGCGACAATTCCGATTCGACTCACGAGGACTGAGCGACGGTCCCTCCCACTTCCTACGGACGCGACACTGGGGAATGCGGCTCCCTCCGCATGGCACGGTTTAGCTGTTGGGAGTCCACCCCACAGCAACGCGTCCTCCAGCTCGAAGGTTAGACGGTTTGAAGACACATACACGATGCCGGGGGCGTTCCCCGGAGGAGCCCCGTTCTCGATGGATTACGCTGCCGTGGAGGTGCCGAAGGTCGAGGGGGATGCAGGAGGCACAGGCGAGGACCAGTGTGCAGATGAAGACGAGGGTCCACCAGAGGATTGCGTACGGTTGATGCTGCCAAACGGCGGGACAATCGACGTCCCGAAGAGCGACCGGACCACACACTCTCTGACCGATAAGCTGTCCGTGGCGGCGATGGCCCTCTACGAGATCGAGCTGTCCGAGGGCATCCGGTCGAACTGCAGGATCGACTCGCCGGAAGAGTTTTACTCGCCCACGGAAGAGCCCCCCGCGGAGACGCCGGAGCCTGTCCTTCCCCTCGCTAGGGAGCCGACGCGGCTGAACTTCGGGGAGGGATCTTCAAGTTCGTCGATTGCCGTGCAGGGACGACTTCATGTGGTTACCTCGACATGGTCCTTCAGCCAGCTTCATCCGGTGATGGGGACTCCCGCGGTTGAGCGGTATGTCATGGGTCCTCGAGCACCTCCGCGATAGCGGCCAACTCAGCAGGCCGGTCTGGTTTTCACTGGGACACGCGCATTCTTGGATCGGTGATACTGTGCCAGTCATGGTAACTCGAGGATGTCCGACCATGATGTTTTCTTGGAACTATTAGTCCCCACTCTCAAGACAGCGTATCTCTTACTCACCACAAAGTTATGCCCTCTCAGAACAGTATCGTTTCCGAGTGGCCTTTTGACTACACTCCTCTTCACTGAACGTTGCCACGTCATGTTCAACATTACGATAGGAGTTGCAAGGATCTGCATGAACTCACAGTAGTAGCCTCAAAGTAGTAGCAGCTTGTCTTCTACATCATGTCAGTTCATGCTGCGTCTAATACCTTGAGTTGGCGTGTCAAGGCGTTCGGAAGTCTCAGGTCTGTCTAGTCTATGGACGTGAGGTGGCAGTGAAGCGCCTGCGTACGGCAATTCCCGTGAATGGTTCGATATGGGATGTTTCGGAACGACTAGAGATTGCGCAAGATGACCCAACCTCCATGCGACAACTACTAGATTGATGGTACATGGCATTTGGGCATTCAGCACTTCAAATCTCTCCTCCACGTCCATGATCACAACCTGCCCGCATCTTTGACGGGCGCGCCCCATCCCTTTTCACCGTCACCGAATATCTCTGCGAACGCGCCGCCGAGTTCGGGGAGCATGTCCTGCGTGACAACGCCTGGAATATAGGTGAGTGATTCGTGACAGAAGTGCCGGAACAAGGTGAGATACCTCGTCCCTGCTTTGCGAATGCGCGTCGAGATGCTGTTCGAGTGATCATCGATCCGGCTACCGCCGCGAGCAGCGGGATACGCGAAGGGGGAATCGATCCATCCCTGTAGACTAAGTTAGCACAAGTCCACCATCACCTATCACACGGCTCTCGCTTACCCAAAGGCACCACTCTCGAAGCACTTGCCCCAAGCCATGACTGTGCCGACAGAGCCACTGAGGATGTCTCCTTGTCCTCCGCACCGTTTAAAACCACCAGGAACGTCGACCACAACGCGCTCTTCTGTGCTTTCACCCTCGGAAATCTGGTTGAGTTCTGCCTGTTCCTTGCTTGCTTCTCCGGTGTTGGTGCAGATGATGTCCTCTGCTCCTTTCTGCAGGACAGTGACACCGCCGAGCGCACGCGAGATCATCATTGCACGCTTTTCAGGTGGTGTCCTCGGATCAATTTTCTGATACGGTGCCGATCAGTGCTCTGAGATATGAAGATACACGGCCAAGAGCTCACGACGTTCTCGCTCAACCGCTTGAACTCCATCACATTCGGTGTGAGGACTGCACGACGATATCCGTTGACGAGAGCGAGGTCCTGACCAATCATCCAAAGGGCGTCGGCGTCCAGCACAAGATACATGCCTTGCTCCTTGGCAATGTTCACCGCGAGC
This sequence comes from Earliella scabrosa, assembly GCA_022605405.1. Taxonomy (NCBI): domain Eukaryota; kingdom Fungi; phylum Basidiomycota; class Agaricomycetes; order Polyporales; family Polyporaceae; genus Earliella; species Earliella scabrosa. The sequence goes on along the minus strand of JABYQQ010000004.1, from coordinate 1,212,784 downwards.
TTGGCGAAGTTGATCATGTAGTCTTCGCGCCCAAGACCCGGACCAACAATGAGGACATGTAGACGCGAAAGGAGCGAGGATAGCGTGGACTTCACGGACTCGGGAGACCTGCCCTACAGTGAGAACAACGTATACGAGTCTGGAGAGAGACCGGCACTCACTGATCTTCCCTGAGGATTGGATGAACGATGAGGTCTGGAGAGTACGACTTGATCGCACCAGCGGCTGTTGGCGAGCAGATGACATGCGATAGATCAGCACCCTACGGGCAAAATGGGGGCATATCAGCTCAGCTCGGTACTACTAGAGCATGTATGAACAGCTCACTATCCGCAACGCCGACATGGACGCAAAGAACGGAGCGCCAGTGTAGCTGGGTACACCTTCCTCAGAACCTGTCTATTGCTAGCCCGCGAGGAATTACTCACTCTAACGCTCCTCCTAGAACACCGACGCGTCCTGATTGACCCTTGTGCAGAGTGCCATTGAGGGGTGGGATTATTGCTTTGATTTGGTTGAAGATATGTTTCGGTACTGGCATCTTTCAGTGAGCACTGACAGAGCCAATATCCTGGGCTTGTACGATCCCTGGTGTGTCGTGATAGTCGTGAGACGGAGCAAAGAGCAGCCTGAACGGCGCTGACCGCGCCTGACGTCACCGTCCGGCGCGTGGGTCACGTCGTGAGATGCGTGACGTAACGCGTCCAAAGTAACGCGAGATGAAGGCGCCTACACCGTTGACCTCCACTGTTGTTTCACTGTCTTCTCTAAAACTCTGCTTTCATGGATGTCGACCAGTCTTGGGCTTTCTCAGGTGATTGAGGCTCGCACTTTGACTAGACCTAGGGCGATTTACGCATCTTTGACTCTAGACGAGGATGCTGAAGGGTCTGAAGACTACGAGTCAACATCCGAGTCAAGCAGCTCCGGGGAGGAAGCGTATGGCAATCTCCTAGGAGGTGATTTGTCTGGCTTCGTCCAGGATTTGGGAGAAGGCTCTAGCACGCGGCAGCAACAGACGGAGGCTGAAGATGAACGCGCAGAAGCCGCCATCGAGGGCGATTTTGACAGGCTGATCCAGAACATCCGGGAGGCCGGCGATGGCTCGAGTGCAGGCATGTTGAGCAGGATGTGGGACATGAACCTCGAAGAGCGCGAGGCGGAGTTTAGAGACGATCTTAGGGCAGCGTCGGGCGTTGGGAAAACGAAGAAGAGAGTGCGTTCATGGTCCTATTCACGCGAACATCCCACAAAGATGTGCTTCCCTATATAGCGTGGTCGAAGACGCGGTCCTGTACTCTCCCAGCAAGTACGCGCACTCATTGGCGAGGGCAATCAAGCCTACGTCGATGCGAACATCCCGGAGACTATTCGCATCATGCAGGAAGTCATCCGCATCGAACCGCGAGCAGCTGCAGCATGGAGCGTCCTCGCACAGTGCCACCAAGACATGAACGAGCATGGGAAGGCGCTCCAGCTCCGTATCATGGCAGCGCATCTCAACCACGACGCGGACGAGTGGGCCGACTTGGCAAAGCAGTCGAAGGAGTTGGGGTACAATCAGCAGGCGTTGTACTGCTATGGCAAGATATATAGCCTCGATCCAACGAACGTGAGCGCGCTCTGGGATAGAGCATCTTTGGCGAAGGAGTTGGGAGATCTACGAGTCGTGCGTATCCCTTCTACTCCGTATCCGTATGCATTCAATCGACCGCGGCTGTCTACATGGTAGGCGCGTTCAACGATGCTGGCCATGCTCAAACGACTCCCGCACAACCTCGCCGTTCTCGACGAATTGCATCCGATTCTCATTGAGCTCTCCGACCTCGCTCTATGCGCCCAGCTCTTTCAAGCGGCGTTCGAACACTACGTCAACGTCTTCCCCTCAGGTCGTGGTGTAGATCCACAATCGAACACGGAGATCTTAGGCGGCGGATACACGCTCATGCACATTCTTATCCTTGCCGACCTTTACAATACCTTGGGTGACTATGCCCGAGCGGTGGACACGATCAGAAGAGGGTGCCGCTGGCTACAAGGGCGTGCAGCGCAGAAGTTCTGGGATGCTTGTGAGGATGACCGGGAATGGGATGTGCCCGACAGTGGTGTGAAGCGTGGCGGGGACGGCGAGATGGAACCGGGGAGATATCCGCTCGATGTGAACGCGCGGCATCGTCTAGCCATCGCAAGGATCAAGGGCGGTGACATCGAAGAAGGAAAGGTATGTGTGTTTAGTGACCTACTGTGCCGGGCGTGATGCTTACTCCCCCTGCTGTAGATGCATGCGAAGATCATCCTCGCTCAGGACGTTGCAGAATACGCGCCGCTCTTCTCTGAGATCGCGGACGCGTACTTCGAGAAGGAGATGTACTCCGAGGCAGGACATATCTACGAGATGCTGGGTGGCGATGCAGGGGTATGGTTCTCTCTTCACCACACGTTCGCCATACCTCACCGACTTGTGCGTTCACAGACGAGTAGCATGTACGTTTTGCTTCAAGCTGCTGCCTGCCGCCGCATGGTCGGAGACCTCAAGGAGGCGGCAGAGGTGTACGAGCATGGTGAGCCACGTCGATCATCCCTCGAATGCATCCTGACACCTTTCAGTCATACACGCGGATCCAACTAACAACGATGCTAAGATGAAGCTAGCCGAAATATTCGAGATCCTCAACGAACCCAGAAAAGCTCTCGAGCTTGTCCTCCAAGGTCCTTTACCCCGTTCTCTCATTTGCCAACGTATCTGAACCCGATTGGAACTACCTGTAGTCATCGACTCTCGCAAGCGGCGAAACGCGCAGCGTGACGGCACGACAGAGTCCGGCGAACCTGGTTCTGCGTCGCTGTTCGAAGAAGGCAAGGTTCGCGGCAAGGGCAAGGGGTCCTCAGCCAAGTCGAATCCGAACAAGCTCACCGCCGCGCAACTTCGCGAGCTCGAGACACAGAAGGAGCGCGAGGCAGCACAAGGCTGGCGGCGTGTGCAGGACCTGTGGTCAAGGATGCTCGCGAATGAGGACGAGGCCGTCCGCGAGTGGCTGGTTGAGGCGGAGAAACTTGTCGAGTCGTTCAGGGAGACGAGGGCGCTGTTCTTGACCAGTCGGGTATGTTCTTTGCTTCAAGGGAACTTCGTCGTCGTCGCTCAAGATCCAGCAGCATCGTGGGTTTCGAGGCATGTTTCCGAGGAGCTCGAGAAAGCAGACGGCTGAGGCGAGCGAGGATAGCATGGCATCACGCCTCCAGCTCGAACTTGGTTAGTTCTCCAGCGTCGCCGTGTCGGTGGATCCACATTGACGCTGCCTCTACCTAGGACGCGATAGTCTTGCACGAAAGGCCGCAAAGTCAGAGAACGTGAACACCTTCCGAGGAATCTCGTTCGATGATTGGATGCGTCTCTTTATGCACGTTGAGTTGGTTCACTCCCGCTCTCCACAATGGTTACTAACCTGGTACTCGAGTGCAGTATTGTTTTCTCCTCACCCGCCGCGGCCAGTACGACCTTGCTAACGAGATCCTGCGCCATCTGCTCTTCTCGAATGCATACCAGTCGCGCTCCTCTCAGGATTCAATCCGGTTGGGCCTCATCAGTACGTACCCGTTATTTGTTGGTGTGTCGCTCGTCCTCACTTCGAGGCAGCCTGTGCGATCCACGTCGATCAGTTCCAGACGGTGGTGGAGCAATGCCGAAAACTCGTCAACGGGCACCAGTTCAACAACGAGCCCCTCCGTGTTCTCGTCTCCTCACTGGCAAGCGGTCTCCGTGCCACGGATGCATTCCTAGTCTCGACGCTCTCCAAGCATCTCCTGCGAGAGGCGCGCCTGGCTGACGCTGCAGTAAAAGATCCAGAGTCGCTCCGGTACAACACTGCCCAGCGCCGCTGGAACTTCCAAGGCTCGTCGAGAGCCGACGACGCTCCCGATGACGACGACGATGTGGAGACTCCCGCCGTCTCAGAGTTGGAAAGGTCGAGGCTGCCCGTCAAGCCCAACGCAGTCAACGTGGCGGTGTATGGGCACATCTTGCTCGCTGCAAGGAGCTACCAAAGTGCCTTATGTGAGCGTCCCCTCTTTCTTGTCAAGCTACCGTGTCCTGACGTTCTTCCAGTCTACCTCCTCCAGGCGTACGATTATGCTCCTGACGATCCACTCGTGTGCCTGTCGCTCGCTATTGCTTCGGTCGGACGTGCGATGCAGCGTCAGTCTGACAATCGGCACCACCTCATCACCCAGGTTCGTTTGTAACGGAACCACTTGTCCGTTCAAGCTGACGGGTGCCCCTGTGACAGGCCATGGCGTTCCTGACACGCTACCGCGAACTGCGTGACATGACCCAAGATGGCCATGATGAAGTTGAGTACAACTTCGGCCGGGTGTTCCAGCAACTAGGTATGCACCTGGCCACGATTCTCGCATCCTCTTTCCTCACCAAATCTCCCGGGGTAGGCCTTCATTCGCTCGCAATTCGTCACTACCAGCGGGTGCTCACCGCAGCGGAAGCGAGGACAGAGCGCGATCCGGAGGTACGTGGGTTACCGCATCTGTTCCCCCCATTCTAGTCTCACCGTCCTGCATCCTCAGGACGTCGGCCTCGCTCGTGAAGCTGCATACAACCTCTCGCTGATTTATGAGACTACGGGCGCCGCACCTCTCGCACAAGCTCTGTATCGCCGGTGGCTGTCCTTATAGGCTGAGGTTGTTGCCTATCAATATGTATGTGCTTCGACTGCCTCGCATTGACGCAAACGTTGATGGGAAGCATGGGAGAATGACCAAAAAGGGCCCAACCGGGAATTGAACCCGGGACCTCGCGCATTTTAGATGCAATGCACCGGGAGAACACCCGAAGCGCGAATCATACTACTAGACCATTGGGCCGGTGGGAGACTGTGAGCATATCATAGTCATGGCTTCATGTACTCGTAGGATGACGCGTCGTGGTGGTTCAAACGATAATCATACGAGTTGTTCACGCCGTAGTTCGAACTCATACTGTAGCGCACGCCCACCAATTCTCGCATTCTTCTGCAGTACTGCAATCCACAAGAATGCACGGCATCTGAAGTGCGCAGATCTGGAAGATGCAACTCGGAGATGGCGACGTACGTGTGTTCCACGTATCTATGCGTCACGACGCTGTGTATCTGTTGTGACAGGGCATGCTGCGAGCCCCAGGAGAGAACGTGAAACAAGGGTTTGGAATGACATTGATATGTCTCAAAGCGTCTTGTCACCGCTCCTCGTAACGCTTTATGGGTGTCGAACTCATCCGTCGCCTGGGTTCTCGTCCTATAACGTGGCAGATCAATCGTCGCATCCACAACACGCACTGGTGGAGCGATCAATATCTCCGCATGGTCTTCCATTTTGTGGACAATGGTGCTGTGTGTTCTAGGCATCCTAACGAGACTTCTTGAAGCCAGGATTCCTTTGTGAGCACTACTCATACCTCCACTGTCGGTTTCGTGTTACCACCAGATCTGGATGTTCGGTGCACCGACTACTGACGCCGACAGGCACGAACTCCGTCCATTCATGGCCAAGGGTTCTTGCTCCCTTTGCGGGTGCCAGCAGAGGCCGGACGCAAATCTTGGTACCGTGAGTCAGTAGGCACTGCTTGACATGATCGAGTATACATTAACCCTCACTTCTAGCTTCGTCCAATGCGACATGTTGCCTCTCAAGTTTCTCATACATGTTCAACTAGCTCGGCGCAAGTCTTGCATGCTAATACGCTCCAAGGGCGTAATGGGTCGGTTGATCGACGAGCGTGATTCGATGCATGGGCCAGGATAACGTTCAATGTCAATGCCCACTTGCTCCTACATCACCGTTGATATGTCAGTCATATCGTACGGGAAGGCTAATCATGTGCTAACCCGAATGTGCAGGGGCTTAGACTCACCTCGCAGCATTGCTGTATTGCCGTGTGACGGTGCCGGCGGGGAGCATCCAGGTGAAGCGCAGTACAGACTTCGGTGAGAGTTCACGATACATACAAATAACAAGTACACTATCCAGGTTCGCTAATCTACAGGGCACGTTGAGATTGCTCCACCTCATAGTCAGAGGAGCTCACATCCGGGGTCGCAACCATTCTCCGAGTCGCCACTCGCGTTCTCAATCATCAAGGTGCCCGACCCACCGGGAACGGGAGCGACACGACCAAAGTGGACTAAATTGACAGCGGTCCTTAAGTACCACGAGCAGCCAACCAGACTTAGAGGTAACGTACTTTCGTTCCGCAGGATCCTGTCGAGCAGTTCCGCTGCCGTCCCGCGGATAACTGGCACCTCGAGGGTGGTGGTGCTCTTCGAGGTAGGCTTGATGCTCGTGACCGCGCTAGTCCTCGGGCCATTTAAGATGTTGAGAAGACTCCGGGCGTGGGGGGTCACATCCGAGTCCGTGGACATGGTCTGCGCCGGATTAGAATGTGGTCCAACTCTCGACGTTCATGCTCACCAGTGGAAGGATATCGTTCTGGACGGGGGTACCGGAGCAGACGACGCGTGGCAAGGGCTGTAAAGTGGTCAGGTTCTGGCCGCTGGCCAAAAGATATGATGCTGACCTCGTCATTCCAGTTGTCCAGGAACCATCTGTTAGTGGTATCAATCGCTGTTTCGACGCGCGGGCTCCGAGACGGGCGGCGTATGGTTGGGTTGAATGGTCTTCTGATAGTTGGATCGAAGGGTCTCCGAATGGTCGGATCGAAGGTCTGCATTGTGATATTATACTGCACAACGCTGATGAGGTCACAGGAGGTTGACGTCCAATGCAACAACGTACACAAAAGCTGGGGACCGGAGGAAACAGGGGAGGTCGTGTGCAGAGACCGGTGGTGAGTGGTGGTTGTGAGCAATGTTCAATTACGCGCTTGAGGGCGGCTTTTGGTGACCGACCGCGTTTGTCCCCCAGTCACACGGAGCGTTACGTCGGACTGTGAATGCCCCCTTGCAAGCGAACTCCATGCTGACAACGGCATTTACTCAGCGGACGGCTATTCGACGCAGTCATGCAGCGGAACATAGCACACCAAAGGTTCCTCCAGCGACTTCTCTCGGAGGGAGATTGTTATGACACAGCGACAGTCACTATACATGCTACATCTGTTCTCTACTTATCCGCTGGTTCTGTCCTCCAACTCGTCGAAAGCTAATTCTACCGATAGACATCAATCCATACAACTGTGTAAAAGCGACCTAAGACGCCACCCGACAACGACTTGACTCGTACATATGACTGAAAGGGATCGGACAAAGCGCTATTGTACACATCTCAACACACAACAGTCAAAGCCAATACAAGAGACGGCCGTCGACGGTCAGATAGGCTTCGCACATGCGCCGACCTTGCCACGGATTCCTCCCTCATCAACGCAACGACGCCGACAAAGTGAAGAGCATACTCACCTGGTATGCGTCGATCCCGCAATACGCACACCTTGGTGCGGCCGTCTACTCCCACCGCGCCTCCTTCATCCTCTTCACTGCGTTCGCCCATTCCTCGAGCAGCTCCCCGTCGTCCTCCTCGCCGTCGTTGAATTGGCTGGAGTTGTCCTCGTCCGACACCAGGGTCTCCGCCGACGATTCATCCGAGGTCATCGCCACCGAGACCGTGTCAACGCTGTCGCACTCCCCACCATCCAACGGTCCCCATCCCGCATGTTCCATGGCCCACACGACGAGATTGAAGGGGTCGACCCATGATAGTGGCTCGGGGTCGTCCTTCGGTGAGGTCAAGCCGGTGAGTGCTTTCTGGCTGAATGCTGGTGACGCCGCGGGATTGTCAACTGAAGGGTAGCAAGATGTGGGCGACGCTACTCGAGCGGAAGAAGCACGGTCAGGCGGAGGTAGAAATGGGGGCCAGGGTGGTGCTATGGTGGTTTCGGGGTCGTTCTCCAGAATGCTTCGGTATTCATCCCACTCGCGGCGCCTCTGGTCGTCCCTGAGGGCGGCATTGACTTGTTGCAACGAGATAACCGTTGAGAGCTGCGGGAGAGGTAGGTATCTGCTCATGGCTCATGCGAGTCGCGACAATATGAAGCACTCACCTTCTCATCCCAGTAGAAATCTTGAGCATATCGGTCCGTCGCCTTCATATTATTCTTAAGACTCGACGTTGCAGCAAGGAGGGGTTGAGGACAAGCCATTGTGATGCAAGTACAGTTGATGTGGATATGTAAGTCTGTCGTGACGGAAGTTGTTGTCGATTGCTTTTACTGACGCGTGTCCCTCGCGGATGACGTCTTGTAGAAGAATGAGTTACTCACCGATTATTGAAGAATGCTAGGAAAGCTGCAGGTACGTAGGAGTGATGAAGGTAGGCGTGGTGCCGGAAGTGTTCAACCCTTGAGCGCTTGACTCGGAGTTCAACGCGACACGCGACTAGACGCGCTCATGTAAGCCAAATATTTACTACTTAGTCGTGCTCACATCGTCAAAGCTTAGTCTTCGATGAGTAGGTACCACTATCATCTTGAATTTATCTGCACTTGTATGCTACTCTCCCCTGGTTGGTCTGCTCACATTCATCGACGGCGGACATTCTCTCCACAAACTGTGCCTCTCAGGAGCCGTGTCGCCTATAGAGTAAATATCTCTGGACAGATCACTGAACGGTTACGCGACCCTACGCACTTCGAGTCATGCCGATGATGGGAGCATACAACTTCTCGGAGATGTTGAGAGCGCGCATCGGTGGACTTGATACTAAACACGAAACGCGTTACGGTAGACAGCTTGGATTCGCAAGATTCAAAAGTCCTAAGGAGAGTGTTTATATGCTGTTCAAAACATAAGACTACGATGACTGCGAGTGGAAGGAGTGACAACGGGAATAGGTGAAATGATACATCAGCTTAAGCGAGAGGAGACTTGCGCGTAAGCTCGTGCAAGTATAGGTTGCTCATCAAGTTTACTATCTCTCTACTCCGCGGATAGTACCTCTCCCACGCCGCCTTGCTGGCCCCCTAGGAGACCACCGAGCAAGGGCCCTAGGACTCCGAGTAATCCATCCAACTGCCGGGCTTGCAACCCACCAAGGACCTCACCAGCGCCTTCGACGCCTCCAGGCAAAGGTCCCGTGTTGGGCAGGCCTGTGAGGGGTTCGGCTTCAAGCCCATCGAGCTGACGACGCTTTCGGTCGTTGCCACCGAGGAGGGATCCAACCACGCCATCGACTGTTCCGGTTACGAGTCCACCAGCATCGACCTGACGACGCGTCAATTTGCCAGTATCCTCAGCATACACGGCAGCTCCAGCCGGCGAGACGCCAGTGCTGCCGTATACCTTGAATAGAAAAGATTAGAAGATGCGGGCTCGGCGACGCTGTGAGTAACTCACGACAAGAGGAGCGACGGGAAGCGCGAGGGCGGAGGAGGCAAAGGAGACGGCGGCGAGCACGAGAGCGAGCTGCATGATCTAAACCACGATTGTTTCAGCAACTCATATCGAAGGGGAAGTTGTGGTCTTCGACTCACCGTGTGGTTTGAAAGAGAGGGATGAGCTCTTGGGGGAAGACAAGAAACACTGTAGGCCTTATATCTAGGATGGCTAAAGGAAGGGTGCGGTCAGAAAGCGGCGATAACCCTGGACACTTCAATCCATTCCTTTCACGCGGCGTTCATGCTGCGGAAGCGAGCAACGCGGGAGCTAGAACACTTCAGGATGCATGTATTAATGCAAATCCTGTTCAGGGTCTCCATAATTCCAAGGACGGTACATGCAAGAAGAGCGATTCAAACTCGTCCAAGTATAACCTGAGTACCGCCGCGTGAGAGTCTGTATATGCGCCAGACTCATGTAGAGATCCGGTATGGTTAACAGTGTCCGTGTGGAAATATCAACTGCCAAGGGCGGAGCCGAACTACTACGCACCATGAACTAGGCATCTCGACCACGGATGAGTGCCAAAGAACATTCATCGGGGTACCATGGACACGGATCTCCGCGACGCGTCGGCGTGGACGTGCTACTTCGTTGTGAATGCTATCGTCTCAATCGGGGACTCACACTTCCTTGAGTCTCTTGTATGACGTGCTCTTCCGCCGCCGCCCGGTGTCGTGTGTGATTCCCAGCGTGTGCAGCTCCTTGCTGGATGTAGATGACGCCGGATGATTGTCATCATCGTCCATAGCTGGTGGAACAGGGTGGAACCAGGAAGCTACTTCCCCGTGGCGCCACATGATTGATTGCAATATCTGCCAACAGGACCAACGTACAGGAGGCTTCATTCTGACACTTCAATAATCCGTCCGCCGAGATGCACAGAAGTATGCGGCTTACCATGGACAACTCGGAGGCAAATATCTGCAAATGATGCCAGTGGCTGCGAACGCGGGAAGCCCCTAAATATTCTCAACCGCTGAGACTCGTATGCATATGCGAGCGATCAACTCACTCACCAGACGACGCTATTTCCTGCAACGCAGTACCGTTGCCCCCCTGGAACAGCATTGTGGATGGAGCATCTGATGAGGAGAGGAACCCTGTCGTGTCCCGGATGGCTCGCTCGGGCCGCGTCGAGCAATCTATACTCTTTGAAAGGACGCGAGCGTGGATGTGATATCATCAGGCAAACGAGCACTTTATGATCGTGAACGGCAGATGCCGTCACGGTATGGCCGGTTATGGTCAGCATTTGTCGGGCTGTCAAAAAAAGATGATAACTCATCAGCTCGGACAAATCATGGTCAGAACCAGTCAGAGATGTCTATGTATGACATAGAATGATAGAACTCGGTCAGAACTGACTTGCCAATACAGTAAGTAATCCAACACGACATATATTGCCAATGTGATTTTGCCGGGTATGGGGCCCGGCACCGTCGTATCTGATATACCAAACTTGAAAGACTTGGACTGATGCGGGCTCGTCAGGTATGCATCACAAGTAAGTATTACTATTACTATGACATTGCACTTTGGCAATCAGACGTCGGACTTATTCCAATCATGAGGACTTCCTCGCCAGTGGGTCCGAGACTTTGGACTTGGACGCAGCTGAATGAAGTCCCAAGCGCCGGTGCCGCCAAACTTGGTCCGACATCGACTCCACGACGGCGACACGCCGTGACGATCGCGTCCCTACACTCGATATGACGTCGACTGAGACACCAGGCTACGTCACGGGAGGGGGAGCTCCACCGCGCCCCATAAGAGGCCCGTAACCCTCGACCTCAGGCGAGTCTCGTCTTCTGACTCCTCTCTCTTCCTTCCTCTACCCCGCTCTACCCATCTGCGATAGGTGCGTCTGTCGCCGTTCACTGGCTACTATCCCAGGTATGTGTCTCTTAGGGACTTTGTGCGCATTCGACATCAGGTAGGTCACGCGTGGTCGGACGTCGTGAGCAGCCAGCTTCGGGCTCAATCCTGGCAGGTAGGTCACTATTGTAAGTGTATGTCTCATGAGTCATGATCAGGACACGCGTCGGACACCGGTACGTCGTGCTTTAATGCTCCCGCCGGTACGTCACGCCCTCTTCTTCCGTTCCCATTGTGGGTTGCCTGTTGGGTCTTTGGTACGTAGTTCCCGAGCCCTGGCCGCGCCACGTGTCGTCGCCAGAAGTAAGTAAGCCCAATTTGCTGGTACACCGGGTTGCTGTGTAACAGAAGTAGCACATTTGTATGTCGTGTAGTTACCCGAATATAATCGTCTTTTTGTCATATTTTCGCGTGAATACCAACAGTAATACGAATAGAAAAGCAATCTAGGGCATTGATCCGCTGCAACTGTCGGGACCTGACAGTGGTGGTCATATATGACCATTGACTAGGCGGTCCTGACCATACTGGGGCGCGCAATGATCATAACTGTTCATATATGACATCACACAACGCGCGATAAGCCCATGCCTGCTCATTGATAGCGCGAGTTACTGCCATAAGCCGTCATTGTTAGTGCAATTAATGGCCGCGTGTGGCCTCTCAATTCGTACTGTCGCCGGACCTGGTTATAGCCAGACCGAGCCCCACAATAATGGCCATGGTAGACTAACGATGGCCGTTTCCTGCCATAAGCCCCCCCGGTTTCCTGATGATCGACTGGCCTGCGAACTGGGAGCGGTGTGCCAGAGCGGAGTAAGCACAGCACCGGGATCGGACGTTCCTCGCGGTGCATTGCAGGCATCGCAATGCATCGCAATGCGCCGTGACGCAAGCCGTGACATGAAACGGGTGCGTTGCAGTCTCTGAATGTTGCACGAAGACCCCGGAGGCAGGAGTCACATGCCGCGCTTCCGCTATCCGAGCCGCAGGCGTATCTAAGACTCGCCCGTGGTGTTCTTCCTACACAATCCCATGAAGAGCGAGCATGAGTTTTAGGACGTGAGCCATCGATACATCGCAGTCATGACTATGGAAACGTGACCTATCTTGATGTTTTCAGCAGATATCTTTCGGGGTGCCTCCCTCGTGGCGAAGGTTGCATCGCATCCCTTCGTTGTGCGCTCACCCTGCACATAGTGCGTGTACCGCACAACGCGTTCTGGAACGCGTAACCATTGCTAAACAATTGCCACACATATGTATGCCTCACATGAGGGACAAAGCAAGCAAAGCGCGTCTCGCGCGTGGCGCGGTTGCACGAGCATGTGACACGACGCGCTGGGTTGAGCGGGCCACAGACGCGTCTGGATAAAGCGCGCGCCGGACCACAGTTCTTCTCCTTCACTGCAACCACATCGAACTACTTGCACCTACTGCATCAACGCTTCATCTGCCCCTCCATTCGATCTACTAACGCTCACCTTGGCCACACTTACTACTCCAAGATGCCGATAATCCACCTCCATGGATCCTATACCCCGATCTTCACCGCCATGCTCGCTCGTTTTGCCAGACCACCTCCCACTCCTTCTACCTCAACCTCGCCTTCGCCTTCGCCTACTCGGCGGACAGACGATCTGCAGTTGTCGCCCTCCTTGGGCTCCGATGGCGATTTTCTGGCGGAACAAGAGCTGCTGGGCCGACGCACGCCGCCGGGCCTACGCCTAGCTGTGGTGTGTGATACACGTTTCGCGCTTGGAGCTTACTCACTCATTCTCCATCAGGCCGACCTAGTACGACAGGTTGAGGAAGATCAGCGTAACCACGCTCAATGGGCCACGTTCAACCAACCCTGTAGCTTCTCAAACACCGAGCGATGGTTCGCAGCTTACCGGGCCCAGGAGGTGAACGATCCCCTTCATAGGTTCGGGTCCTCGCGATTGTGGGAAGGGCCACTCGATCGACACGATGCGGGATACCTGTCAGAAGCATTCAACACGGAGACGATGCAGGTACGTACCTTCAGCTGCAACTTAGGCACCGCAACTTACTGACTGATACCTGCCCAGCCATACGTTCCCGACAGCAGCGGCTTGTCGCATGCTCGCCATGCTGACGAGCGCACAACGTTGGACGACGCCATGGCAGTCAATCCTGTCCATGTCATTGACTTCAGCTTCCTAGAAGAAGACGACGAGATAGAACTCCCGTCGCAGACGCGAATCCGCAGACCCTCAGCGGCATGGAGGAGCACCACCGTGCCTCATCTCGCAGCGACCGACGTCGACTTCTCCGTGAACGAAAACGAGGACATCCCGGATAACCCATACGATCCATCTTTCACTGTCGACTTATCGTTTCTCGACGACGCGCGTGCCGAAACCCGGGTCTATCCCACCGTCGGCTTCCATGAGCCATGCATCAGGTCCTTCACGGAGCCGACGCCGCCGCCGCCGCCAATGTCCAACGGCTCGGAGTCTACGCATCCCTCGTCCGTCCCGACATCCCCATCCTGGTCTGTGGAGGTCAATCCGGACGACGAACCTCGGTACCCTTCGATGTGGCCCCGTTCGGACGTATGGGGCGCACACATGGGTGGCATCACGGGTCGTCTGTGGTGTACCCGTCTCGATCGGGATGAGGACATGTCCGACGGCGACGAAGAGGACGTCGACAATCTCTCCACGTCTGAGAACTTCCGCAATCACCGGGTCTATTACCAGCCAGCTCGCAAATCTTCGGCGACGACGGGGGGATCCGGGGCGACGCGTGACGGAGGACGGTACCATGCCCTGTGGTCAAACCATGCGATCTGGGGTTACGCACCGTCTTACGAGGGCCGAGACCTTTCCCCTCTGGTCGACAGCGACGTGACCGAGACCAAGACAGAGTGCCGACCGTCCGCAGGGATGCCTCCTAGCAGGGGCTGGCTGGACTTCGCAGCCCTAGACGAACTCGTCCACCTCGACGATTGGAATGGAGAGGAAGCCCGTCAACAAGCCCCAGAAGACAGAACAGACATGGATGGAGGTGAGGTATTATCCCAGCCGCCTATGACGACGAACGCACTCGGGCTCGTCATCACGCCGTTCTGAAGGACAGACAGCACACTGGGAGGATTGTATGGATCCTGGGTGGGAATGGGGATAGAACATCTAGTACATACCTGTCGCTCACATGTCCTCGTCACCGTTCGTACCGTGCAGCAGGCACTTCCCTTACGCCTTCCCACCTACTACGTGCTTCAGGTATACTTGGCGCAGTGGCTTCCGGTGTCCAGTTGATTATTGCTTTGGTGTGTTTGTATCGCAGATCGTCCCTCGCGTTGTCGATTTCACCAGTTATAGATATACTGTTCTCTCTTACCAATTGGAGCTGAATCGTGTTGATGTCGTACGCAATAGCTCTGTACAGCGTCGCGAGGTATCTCTGAAGGCTGGTCTTAGGCTGATTGGGAGGAGAGTGGAGCACATACACTGCCAGACAGCGGGAAGGAGAAATCCAAGGAAATGCCGGGATAGCAGATTTCCACCGCGTGGTGCAGTGGAAAACCAAAGAATGGGCACGCCAGCAGACCCCCACATGTAAATCTAGCGGATATCTGCTGGAACGGGCGCCTGATGACATACTTGGATGAGCTGTACACTTGATGGATGATGCGCTGGGCGTTTGGGGCCTTCGAGTCCACCATCGAGTTGAGATTGCGAAGTCTGAAATTCCGTACCTCTCAAGGTGGAAGGGCAATAACTCCTCCCATCCCTACCACGTACTCTGTACATACAAATTAAAGTTCTGTGCCTTAGCTAGTCTGCCGTGGACACAGTCTACTAAATAATGCTGAGTAGGAGGCTTAGAAGGCTTAGAAGCTATAAGTACAATGTATATACTGACACTGCAAGGGACCTCAGCAGGGCATCAGTGGTATAGTGGACAGATGAGATTATGGTTGAGTCGGAGGTCCAGGGTTCGACTCTTGCGGGGGCATTTTTGCAGCTTGCCCCCTGCGGCCCTGCCCCTCCGTGATGCCCATCAACCTGAGGGCGCTGACTGTGTCATCACGCTTACAGTCAGGCTTGCTGGTATCAACTGGCGTGCCCATTCCTTGGATTCCCACTGGTCTCGTCTTTGATTTCCACGAGTGACTCACGACTTGGATTTCCACTGGCGGGGTGTCTGGCAGTGTAGAGCCCAGGTGTTGTCGAACCACTATAGGAGTGTGCGGCGTGTGCAAGGCCATAATAGCGCAAAAGGGGCCGCATGTATGGCCGCCTGGCGTAATGGCAACGCGTCTGACTACGACTCGGTTATCAGGAGATTGCAGGTTCGACCCCTGCGGTGGTCATTTTGTCCTTCTTCATTTCATCATCAATACTTTAGGGCAGGCAGAGGTACGCGGTGAAAATGATCGCATATCCGTCGTGCTACGTTCGCTGGTCCCCTCGTCCAGTTGATATCGTACACCTATTTTGTGCGACTACCACAAAGCCACCTTCCCATCATGAACTCGCTCGTGAGTCGTTGATGATCAAATGACCCCGTAGCTCGATTTCAACGCCATCCTGGGCCTCCGACGCCGCGACTTGCCGCCCCCACCGCAGCTGCGTGCGTTCATCTTCTGAGTCTTCCGGTAGCGGCCACCCCGCTCGCGCTTCATGTTCAGCTGCTTGTCGTGTTTGGCCGAGACATGGAGACCTCGATGGGCCACTGTAGCGGCCACCTCTTCGCATGCCTGACGAGTGCGAGTGAGTATTTCTGTACGCTGGGACACCGCATGGAGATTATTACTCACTCCGGTTTGACCAGCTGGTACACCAAGTTTCAAGCCATCATCGACCTGATGGTTGATGGCCGTCACAGCGCTCTGCCTGGCGTCGCTGTCGGCGCCGACGGAGGGGAGGTACGCAGCGAGTTCCTTGCCACATGTGGCGTACCACCTGTGTCCGAGCTCCGCCAGGGACGGCGTGTGGCTCTGTCGAGCCAGGTTGTTCGTCTCCTCGACAGCAGCACTCCCCGGCGTAGATTCACGGCGACTTGCCTCGAACACGATCCTGCACGGAGGTGAGGATCTGAAACGGTAAGACTCCTCGTCGGTTTCGCTTCCGCTGCTTGTTGCGGAGTCTAGAGACCATGCCTGGTGCAACGCAAGGGTCTCCTCGGTGAGTGGAACCTTGGGGGCCTTGGACAGTTGGGCAACCGTCACTGATGACTCGTTCGACGTAGAGATCGACCGTTCGGACCTGCTGTCGTAGGACGGGATCGGGGATGGCGATGGGGGGAGGAGCGCGGGATCGACCCACCCGTCGGCCGCAATACGAGGAGCGGGAGGCCACATCGGCGGCGCCCGCATGGGTTGAACGCGATGTCCAAGAGTAGTGTCGCTCGACTCCGTCACGAGGTGCCGGCCGTGCGCAATGACACGCTGGGAGTACGCGCCCCCGTGGCGCATGTACTACAGGAGGTCAGATCCCGTCCTCCCATCCTAACCATCGAAAGCGAGGAGCTCACCGAAGTGTTACTCAGGTCAGATCGTACTCTCTCATCCGATCTCCGTGTCTGCCCTCGCTCCATGTTCTCTTTCCATTGCAGGATTCTCGCAAAGCTAGCAGGGTGCCTGCGAGGAGTTGGTGAGGCCACCTGTGGAATGACTTGCCGCGCATTGGCCGTGGATGCCGTGCCCCGAGCCGCTTTCTTCTGTTGTACTCGCAAAGCGAGGAGCTCCGTTACTGCGAGCTCCGCGATGTGGAAAGCGTTAGCTGGAGCCATAGGGCGGAACAAGGCTGTGGTCGGTGGTTGGAGTGCCCCAAGCCAGGTGAGTTGGTATGCACAGATAGGCTTTCCAAAACCCTTGATTACTCACCGAGAACACAGGGCACTTGGATATACGGGATGATAGACGGATACCTGGCTATCCGTGCGGTGTGGTGTGGAAAGAGGAGCAGACCCCGAGACTGAATACGCGCCGCGAGGCATACACACGTGATCGCGAATTTGGACGGCGTCAACTAACGTCAACACACATTTTGCGGTCTGAATTATCCGGTTAACCTGTCTGTACAGATTCCTCTCATCACGGAATATACAGATGTCCAAAGGCTCTCCGTCGTCTCTCGTCCCCGCTCTCAAGCACCACCGATATAAGGAGCAAGTCCATGGGCCAGTTCAACTAGCTACCATTCAACCTCTCCTTCAAGCAAGCTCGACGCCGCCACTCGACGTCCTCAGGTACCTATTCATCATTCACCTCAAAGGCGGGAGTGAAATGTTCCTGCGACGCTCTTGCCAGTCACGTTGTGTTGGGAAGCTACCACGCGACGCCGGAGTAGTTCGAACAATGCTTGACGGGCCACCTCCCTCTCATATGTCTGTCGCCACCCTGGAGCACTTGGCTGCCGCTTGACCGATACGCCCTCGGGATCAGAGCTACGGGAAAGCGCAACTTCTGCCGCCGAACCTGCAAATCTAGCCGCTTGCATCTCCAGTGACGGACTCGACCCAGGAGACCAAGAACCAACTGTGTCCGCCTTCCCAACGATATGAGACGGGTGCGATTCCGGCGTCTCGAGCGTACACGACCAGTCCGAGGAGAACGACAGGTCAAGAGGCTTGGGCGGGGGTGGCACAGGCCAGAGGATTCCATTCCGCCCTTGGATGTACTCGGTAGGCGTATACGCGGCATCCGCGTCGTTCCAAACAACCTTGCAGACGGCATGAGCGCAACGTCCGTGGCAAGGTTTGGAGTCCCGAGGAGTGCAAGGCCGCGAACGTGGGTCTGGCCAGTCTATACCACCGCGGCGGACGAGTCGACAACGGCCGCCAAGTCTGGCATCGCCGGCCATGTTCCGTTCATCTCGTGTGCCATCGTACACCACCCTGTTCGGCGGCGTGGATGCGTTCAGTCGGCGATCTCGGTCATAGTCGGAAGTTTCTTCATCAGAGCTCTCTTCCTCTCCCTGAGAACATCGTCCAGGTCTTGGATATTGCGGCTCGTATGTCCTCGTCCAATCACGTATCTCTCGTGCCTGTCACTCAATTTATATATCCAACTCCCGGAGTCGCCCATGCAACTCACCAGATCGTATGAAGAACCAGTCTCCAGCCCTTGAGATACGAAATACTCGTGGAGCTTCTCAGGCTGCCCTTCCCTCAAGCTCTTGAACGCGATGGGGAGCTTAGTTGGTGTGGGCGCAATCATGACAGTGTGGCGTCGGGTGCATAGACTGCGGTGGAAGACACGCGGGGTGCAAGGGAGCATGCCTCGATATATATGTAGAGTAGAGCGCGCTCGGAATGTTGAGATGAGCGATTGCGACCGCGGGGAAAAAGAAAGAATGATGAGAGACCGTTGTCACCACCTCTAACCGAGATAAAGAATATTTGCGCCTTGTCGAAAGACCATCCCCTCCCAATAGCGCAACGAAAACAAATGTAAGAAGTCGTTCGATAACCAATCACGCGGCGTTTGACCATTGACAACAGATCACCGCCACTCAAGCAGCACCGAGGGAGTTTTCAAGAGGAAGCATGCGGCGAACGCGAACGATTTCCCAAACTGCATAGACGAGTACAACGAAGATAGTAATACATTTACTGTCCATGTTCACGGTGCGGACTCGGAGTACACATCTACGCGGCACCAGGCCACGATCCTTCTGGAGCATCTACGTTCCATATGTCCGACTCCGGCAACAACAGCGGTACATATCGTCGGAGCGCCGCAGAAGGCTGAGACGCGGCGAGCAGCTTCTTCTTCGGAGCTTGCGGGGGAGGATGCGCAGAGTGACCGCACATGTTCTCGATGTAGTCGAGCAGCCACCGCTCTACGCGCGGCTCGAGCTGTGGCGCGGACTCGGGGTGCATCCGCGCGAGCCACGCGTCGCGCAACTTGTGTACACGACTCGCGTCTTCGTCAGCGTTGGGGAGGGGTTCCCAGACAGGTTGGGAACGTGACGTGTAGGAAGAGGGCTGGTGGGCATGTGCAGGTGGCCTCGCGTGCTCGAAGGATCCAGGAACGTTCCGTGCCATGTCTGCTGGTGAGGGCCATGCATTCCCGGCAGCCGGATGAGGATGCCATACCTCGGACACAGACCACAAAGGATAGAACCGCACGTGTTGCGCGCCATATGGTGGGTAGAATGTGGGAGGTAGTGAATACGACACGGCTGACATCCCGGCTCGATTGGGTGTCCGTTCCCAGTGATGCATAGGCGAACTCGGCGCCGTGACGAATGCAGAGGTTTCCAAGACGCTCGCCTGCGACGGTGTTCGTGCACGCGAGGCACAAGGTGTCGCGTATACGGAGCTCGCTGTTGCGAGAGGGAAGGGAGTAGCACCGACGGTGTGCGTGAAGTTGTCCGTGGGCTGGTATGGAGTGGCATCGTCATCGTCATCAAGGAAGGAGAAGTCCATGAATTCAGTTGGATTCCTGGGGACATCGTGGACTACGGTGCGGGAATCAAGACAGCTGTCCAGCCGCCAAGAAGGCTCTGTCGATTCGAACGGTACGGGGACGTGCACGTGCTGTAAACACACAGGAAGAGATGAGCATTGCGCCACCTCCAACGTCAAGCCAGACTTACCGAGTCAGCACCAGATACTTGGCAATGTTGAGGCGGAGGTGTGGCTATACGTGAGTTTGCGTTGGAGTCCGTGTTGAGGAAGGATGAGTTCGAGTCGGTAGGCTCAGGCGAGGAGGCTGTGGGCGACGGAGACAGTGAGATGGAGGGGTCCGCCGATCTACGCAGCTGGATTCTCAATAGCCTTGCTAGCCTGGGACCATGCTGCATGTCGTGAGACGCATTCCATTTCGACTCTCCCAGCGTTGTAACAGAGCGCGCAGATTCGCCCTTCAGCACTTCAGCAAACGTAGCAGGCGCCGTGGTTGGAGGTTGTGCGCGATCCATCGTCTGCGCGTTTCGATTTGTGCTTGGTTGTGAGTGATCAGTACAGGACATCTATGATAAGAAGCACCGGAATTCAGCATCAGGCGGGAAAGGAAGAGGTAAAATAGACGTACTTGCGGGTGGTGGTAGTGGTGGTTGCAGGAAGAAGAAAGACAATGTGGCCAACGCGCCTTGAAATACGCGTCGGTGGCTGCACGCTTTGACGGGCTCGCGTCAGGTCACATGGTCGACAAAGCGACAAAGCGAGTGGCGCAATGGTGGCCGCCCGCGAGCCACTGGCCCGATGCACTTACTGGGGTATATGACGGTAGAGCGGACATACGCGCGATGTGTATCAGAAGCGGAACACATAAGTGCAACATTTCTTTCAAAGATTTCGAACATGATACGAGGGACGCGCCCGTGGAACAAGAGATAACATGAAGAAACGTGCAGTCATAAACGCTGGCGTAAACCAATCTCGATTCTTTGTACGATACGTCGTGCAGCCCATACTGCATTCACCAGTGATAGATGTCGCAATCGCGGGCGCATTACCAGCTAACCATCTCATGAGCACACGCACAACCGCAATAGATCAAAACTGACCTGTAAGCCTCCTGATGGAGATAAATCTCCGAGCAAGCAGACTTGCCGCGAAGGATCGCCATCTCGCACTCAGAGACTGCGCTGCCAACATCACAGTTGAAAGACTCGGGACCGCAAGCTGTACCATCATGCATTAGCTTCTGTGTTAACCAGCCAAAACGGAGCATACGTACCGACGACAGCCACAGCACCTTCTTCGGCACAAAGCTCCTTCACGATGCTCGGGAGATTCGGACGGCCGGTGTGCTTGGTGACCGCGTCCGCCTCACCTGCGCCCTTCTCACTAGCAGTCGAGGCATCATCATTGACGATAGCCGGCACATCCGTGACGTGGTACGAGATCGAGACCGAGAGTCCCTCGGGAAGGGCCTTGATGGTGTTGTCGAGCACATCCTCAAACCAGGACAGAGCATCTGAAGGAGGGCGTAAGATGGATTGGTGCTGACAGCACTCAGAAGGTACGTACCATTGGTCCTGACAGCCCAAACGAGATGAACCGACCTGCAAGCCGTCTTGCCCGGCTCGTATGAACGCACCAGATCGAGCAGGAGAGGAACGACGAAGGTCACGCCTATTCTCAGTGATCAGCAAGGAGCGGCGACACAAGGCAGATGAAAACACACCAGAGCCGCCTGCGAGGAGGAGCACCCGATCGTAGACCTTGAGGTTGGCCTCGACCCCGCCATACGGACCGTCCAACAGGACACGCGAAGAGCCCGCCGCTCCTTTCTTCGCCAAAGCCGCGAGCCGAGCAGTAATCCCGCCGTGAACACGCGCGTAGATCTCCATGACAGCGCCTTCTTTCCCTTCGGACTGGTTGGGGAGCGTCGCGACAGTGAAAGGGTGCGACGACGCCGCGTGGATGCCAAGGTCGAGGAAGCGGACGAAGAAGTGCTGGCCGGGACGCCACTTGAGCTTGGTCGGTATCGTGATCTTCACCATGTTCTCAGGGAGGGCTTCGAGCGTCGCTTGCGAGTTGAGACCATTGTAGAGCGTGCGGCCGACGCGCGCGAGCCAGGAAACACCGTATAGCACCACAGTAACCAGGAAATAGTCCCTTCAAACCGTCCGACTTAGTTACTGCAATATATCGGTCCGATGATGGTGCGTGCTTACCACGAAGTTAAGCGGAAGTTGCAGTGGATGAACAGAGCGACGACGAAGATGACGCTCGCACTACAAAGCGTGTCAGTTGGGGGCGTTGATGCGACTGGACAGTGAATGCGTACACGAAGTGTAGTCTAGGAAGGCACAATCAGCATTTGTATACGGAGACGCACACTGAACACGAGCGTACGTACTTCTTGAACGTTTCATAGTACCGGTTCCGGACGGGTCCCCACGACATGAAGACCAACCAAGTCTACGGACCAGCTCATCAGCACGCTCCTGCCAACGTCGAGTGAACGTGAAAGCATACCTGAGGAATCAAAGCGGCCACGCCAGTCCAGTACCACGGTGTCGTGTTCCAGTTCGTCACCATCTCACCATGGTGAATGCTGCCGACAATGAACGGGAACGTGTGGATGAGCGACGTGATGTCTACCTCATCAATCAGCATCGACCGACAGCAAAAGAGTGAGGTATACATACACATGATCCACGCCGTCCAGCGGTGGTACACCTGCAGCTTCTCGTGCGAGACGCCGGTGACCATCCCGATCAGGTTGACCTTGGTCGCGAGCACCCTACATCGGAAACGTTCGTG
Source organism: Earliella scabrosa (assembly GCA_022605405.1). NCBI lineage: Eukaryota > Fungi > Basidiomycota > Agaricomycetes > Polyporales > Polyporaceae > Earliella > Earliella scabrosa. The sequence continues at coordinate 1,190,330 of JABYQQ010000004.1, read as the reverse complement.
AGCAGGATGGCGACGATGCTGAGAATGCCAAAACACGCACAAAAGGAACGGCAGGATCGCGATAGAGATCCAGCCCGTCCTCGTAGCAATGGGCTGGCTGTGTCCCATCGCCGGGTTAGGCCAATTATAGGGGTGCACCGCGAATGTAAGAGCTTTAACGGCAGATCAGCACGAACGAACAAGCTCGAGACCCAAGGGGGTGGTATATACCTGTGAAGAACACGATGAGACCCAAGACGATGCCGATTGCGCTGAGCGGGGGCGAGTAGTAGTTGACGATGGGGACGTGGATCTGTTTGGCACCCAAGCTCCTCGAAGCAGCGATCGCCTTGTTGTAGCCCGGGAGCTTGTTCTGCACAGCTCGAGCGGTGCTATGAACGATGTTAGTGTCGATGCTGAAGGACTCCGTAGCACATAATCTCACCTCGAGCTCTGGCGAAGCTTGAATATCACGTTGGCCAGACCCCAAACGATAATCCCGGCGCAGAAGAGGTAAACTGTCGTACGCGCATAGTCCAGATCGGCCGTGTACCACTAGACGATGTCAGCGCGTCGTAACCTGGGGAAGCAGAGCAGAAATCGTCTCGAAGACGACATACGTTGCGCCAGCGACCGCGGATGAGCGTGAACTCTTCGAACGTGAGTGCTCCCTCCGGGTCATAAGGAGACCACTCTCTGGACGAATGCCAAAGAACTGGCGTCTTCAACCAAATCAGAGTCATTCCGTGGGTTCTGAGGAGCGTGGAGGCAAGAGAAGGCGTCGCAAGGAGAGCAGCAGCAGGAGAAAAACCGACGACAATCGCCAGGCCAAGACGGGGTGACAGAGTGACGTGACACGTCGTTACGGAGGTATGGTCACGGACGCACTTGGAGCGCCAGACTGGGGAGGTCCTCCGCGACAAACTCGGGTGATGGGATTGGTGATGCCTTCAGAGAGGCTAGGCAGGACTAGACCAGGAGAGTTGAGCGAATCGGTTGTCGAGCAACGGGGGTATGGAGGAGAAACTATGCGCCAAGACAAAGGGGACCAAGCCGACGTAGGCTCGTCGTGCCAGGACCCCTGACAATAGGTGGTGAGGCTGGGACCCTCATCCGGACAAAATTGGTCCACCAAAACCCTCGATGCCGGTGACCAGCCCGGACAAAAGGGCCCGAAAATGGGCACTTGGCTAGGGTTCTTGCCCGGACAAAATGACCCGACGGGGCAGCCCTTGGGACGGAGGCGCCCGAGCGCCCTTAGCCGCCCGTCAGGGCGGCCCGAAATGGGGCTGGATTCTGCCCAAACCGGACAATTTGGGCCTCCAGAAGGGGCCGACGCCGGATCGAATCCGGACATTTTGGGCCCAAAATTCGCGATTTTGTCCGGACAAATTGGACCTCGGCGGGAGGCTCGTTGATCCAGCCTCACCACCTATTGTCAGGGGTCCTGTCGTGCCTCTTCCTCGTACATCTGGCTATGAGCGAAGGACATACTGTCCAGACAAAACGGTAGTTTGCTGAAGGCTTTGGTCCTGTCAACTCTCGTGTGAGCGATGATCCAGTGATGAGTCGAAATGTCGTTTGGACGCGAGCATCGGGGTCTGGGGTCGCGGACAGGCCGCACTGTGCACAATCCGTGGCCAGGAAGAGCTTCGGAACTTCGGGAGTCATGAGCAGGTCATGAGCATGCTATACGCTGATGATTGCCCGACCATGCACAATGCTCACGGCTCGGTCTTTATGATGTTCCGGCGTGAGGCGCCTTCGCGTGAAGAGCAACGACGCATAGACTTGCAGAGATTCATCGGCCATGGACAGATGTCAGAAGACGCGGTCACCCACTTCACAGAACGCCCATAAGCACTACCCGGGGCGGATATGCACAATTGCACACACAGAACCCCGGGCAGTTAAAGCCGTGCCAAGAGCCTCGCGGGTACAGGAAGCCCGACTATCTTGTATGGACGACGTACCTCTGATATCACAATGCCGTTACGCAGTGAAGGTGTGGACCGTACAGGGCCGCCATGTCTCCGCATATCCTAGAAAACAAACCATAGAAAGAATCTCAGTAGGTAACATCCGAAGATAGGCTGAATTGACTACTTACCATCCCGCTCGGCGTTGGCCATGCGGAGTGTTGGCAGGGCTAGAGCGCGCAAGTGGACAAACATCATAATGCCTATGATCACGTCGTAATGCATCGGCGCGAGAGGGCTAGCGCTATGATAAGTTCTGTGGGCAGTTGTCAACGCGTACGGTCTGGGATATGTCGTGGATTTGGGGAACGAACTTACATTTGACGGAGCTGGAACTACCACGCCTAAGCACTCTGAGGCGTTGAGGTAACGTAACCCAGGATACGAGTGCAGTGACCTGGAGCTACGGACTTGCGAGCATGAGGAGAGGAGGCCGAGGCAACGAGTGGGCATGGAGACTGATATGGGGATAAGCATTGGAGCATGTTGAGCTCCAGGAATCATAGACAACGGGCAACCAGTTGGAAGGGAATCCCACGTCGAACGACTCACCACTGTGCAGATGTCCAGCGCGTTCATGTCGTTCTGAACCCGACGTAAGCGCAACACCGTACGTGCGGCAAGACATCCTGAGCTTGCATGCGATCGGATGGACGAGCGACGTGGCCAGAATCGATTTCGCACCGTCCGTAGGGGTTATGAATGCGACCAGTGCGTGCGGCGAAAATCGCGCACAGATCAGGAAAAGTGAGGACGCGACCAAGATCAGAGGTAGCCAGGGTGTGCTAGGTTATCTCCAACAGGTTAGAGGTCAACGAGGGCGGCCTTGGATCGGTCAAGGTGGACACCCATGGCGGAAGTAGGGGTAGGGGTGAGGGAACGGTAGAGCTGGTAGAGGATGGAGTACCTCCCTGGCGATGAGGCATTTTAGCGGCTTTAGGCGCTTGCTCGGGCGTCTTGTAATTGACTCTTGGCGTCGACGGTCAGCCCGGCCATGCTACAGTTGAAGCCATTTGGAAGGCATATAGGACGGAGAAAATAATGAAGCGCTACTGAATGTCAGTAAATCGTTGAACAAGGCGACCTTGGCACTACCGTTAGCAAGCGGTAGCCACAAAAGAGGCAAAAGTTGAGTCGGCCCAGGTTCGAACTGAGGACCTTCTGTGTGTTAGACAGATGCGATAACCAACTACGCCACCGACCCGTTGAGGACTGTTGCATCAGAGCCACTATGATAGCAAACATCTTTCGCATAGGTAAGTGACAAGGCTCATGTCCGCCTCCGCGCAGCGTCAGTTGATCTTCAATCTCTTCCAACGCCCTCACACTTTTTGCGGACAGCATGTTCTTCGTTTACGTTCTTCTCTCCTGGGCCTTGGCTCTCTTGCACGTCATGAACACTCCCTCTATGGGCCCTTACGCGCTTCTCCTCGATACCACCAACATTCTCCGACTAGAACTCCCCGGTCGTCCCTTCTTCTCCACGGTCGCCACGCTTCCCGCGTAAGCGCACATGCTCATTTTCTTGTCGTACATGCGCTGACATCTTGATGATAGCCCCGCGTACACTCCTGCGTGGTTCGATCCCCTCAAGTACCGGAACCTCCATGACGAACTGTCCATGTTGACACCCCCGGCCCCCACTGACTTCAAGTCGTCGTTGGGTGTCGACGTCCCTTGGAGAACCTTCCGAGGCACCCGCGTCTTGGTTTTGCTGGTTCTCATCTCGATGATGGCCGTGCGACGTCTTCGTAACGAAAAGGTATGTGTTCAAAGTGAGTCGTTGTTTATCTCAGCTCACGGTGATTCACAATTTGCGCGGCCGCGATCGGTGAGCCAGTGTCCCCGCATCGCCCGGAGGAGCTCTGGACGCCTCGACACGTCGACACAAGCCACGTACAGAGGTCGCTCGTACTGGAAGGAGACCAGCATGCAGACTCACGATGCGTCTCCTGTCATTCTCGCCACGTTCGTCGATCCTGTGTGGGACTACTCCGCTCGTGGCGAGATCTTCGGCATCCAGTACGTCGCAGTCGACCCAAGCTCCCCTCTCTCCTCTGAGCACCGTGCTGTCGTCGATCTGGGAGTCATCGGTCTCGTACTTGATCATCGCTTCACATGGCCATCCGAAGTGTTGGAAGACATCAACAACATGTTCAACACGCCCGACACGATTTCCGAGCTCGCGAATATGATTGCGCAAGGCTGCCCGCCCGACGAGTGCGTCGTCGTCGCCCTCGTACCGCATCAGCCTGGCTTCGACGACCCTGAGGACGACCACGACGATTCGCTCGCCGATCACCCCTACAAACTATACATCGATTTCCCGCAAGACTACATCTCTGGCTCGACTTGTGACTTTGGATGAATGCATCGGCTCTCTTCTGTTCCTGTTCCTGTTCAGTTCCTCTCCTTGGCGACTTCCTACCAGTCCACCCGGCTCGTTGCTCCTTCAGACGGTCCGAAGCGATACATGGTTGGTTCCAACCACCACCGCCGAGTCGCCGACCTCCAGACCATCTCCCAAGCTGGACGTGGTCATCCTCGGGCGACGTTGATGTTTCGCTCGCAGCGAGTAATCGCGCAGCACCATCGTCATCGCCGTGGCGGATTGTCCTCCTCTCCCAGCACGTCCTAGACCATCGCTTCAACATGACCTTCGCTCAGGACACAACGAGCCAGGTTGTCCCGTGCATCACCGATCGGACGACGTGCCTTTCCTCTCATCTCTACCAAGCTTCTCCGGATCTCAGAGGACTGTATCTCCCGGCTCTCCCCTCGAACATGTCACGCAGGACGCTCCTCTTGGAAGACACTGGGTGGACGCTCTCCGCGACCTTGTACGTCTCGCCGCATGGATCCTTGATCTGTGGCGGAACATCCCGATGCGCTCGCTCTACGAGCCGCGGCGAAGGTTGTGGCTTTGTCATCCAGACTCCGCGACGGTTATCTACTCGATCTATGTATGCCTATTGAATGGACATCAGTCAATACGTTTCGATCGGTCTGCTGCATGTCATCCATATATTTATGTCGGCAGAGGACATTCAGCATGCTCGAGGGGGCCAATGCTATCTAGTATCGAGATTATTCTCAGGTCCGCTTTCTCCGTGAACATGAGACTCCACCCACAATACGGCGTCCTGTATCCACCTTCCATGGGGAGTTAACTTGTTGCTACAAATATTGACGTCAGAGCGTTGAATGGCTCCGACAACTTTGAGATGTTGAAACACTGGACGCCCCGCGTTTTGCTATGCCGAGGCTGTACAGCAGTGAGCGCAAACTAGACAGAAGCGTATGCTTCAAGAGGCAGTGGGACTGGTGAGAGTCCCACTATATCGTAGCGGCGGCGAGTGCTAGTCCCCGGCTCGAGTTAATAGTACAAATGAAGTCAATTGAACAGGTTCTCTCTAGAGCTGACATTATCGGATTGAAGGCGCGCATCAGTCAGATTCAAGTCCTTCAAGTCCAACACGCCGGAAGACAGGAGGGTCAAGCTCAAGATTCCGTGGGATGTATCACTGATTCTTGAATAAGTCCTCGGAGGGGATCCGCCTGGCACACATCGACAGACGACTTCCCTCAAAGAAATATGCGACTTTGGTGGAGGCACTGCCCCGTCGACATGCTAACCTTCTCCTACAGCTTCGCACAGGACATGCCCCGCTCTACAAGCACTTGGCGTGGCTCGGAAAGGTCCCATCTGCAACGTGCCCTGCCTGTGGTGAAGCACCGGAATCAACTGCGCACTTTCTCCTCTCCTGCGATGCCTACGCACTCCACCGGGCTGTCCACTTCTCCTCATTGGGTCGCTCCGGGCGGTCCCTGTCCGTGCTCCTCAACTCCAAGGATGCCTTGTCCCCCCTCTTTCAGTACATCAACGCCACCGGACGTTTTCGTGGAGCCTTCGGAGCCTTCGCGGACTTGAAGCTGGGCGAACTAGATGACCGCTGAGCCCGATCTCTCTCTCTCTCTCATCCTCTTAGCACCAACTAATCACCTCTTCCAGGCATTTCTGTACATATCCCCTAGTCTCTTCGCTTTCTAGTACGATTCCGCCTCGAGACCAGCCTGTGTAGTATCCTGACGGCGACTCGGACGCGGCATGCAGACCTCACGCTCTGGGAGTGGGGGAGTTCCGACGGATGGCGAGGACATCGTCATCCGGACCCCTGACTGCGGCCAAAGGCAAAGACCCGGAGGCGCATCCGCCATCCTTAAGGGCAGCAGGTTTAGAACCCACAAGCCCTACCACCTGATGGTCAGGAGCGGCGAGGTCTGCATGTCGCGCCCGCCCCATCTTCTCTGTATTATACCTCGTGCCTCTTACGACCCACCGCCAATGTACTACTACCGCTAACCCGCTCTCACTCACAGATTCCACTCACGGTGGTGCACACCCTATTCACTACCTACCCATGATCATTGAGACCCCACCCATACTGTACACTACGCTAGTCTACCACGTAGCATATTGCCTACCATAGGGCGTAGCCCTCCAGGGCGATAAACGAGGATCGCAAAAAAAAGTACTCGGAGGGGGTGCCGGGAATCTGCGAGAGATCTGTTCGTACCAATTACTCGGACTGGTAAGCGATGGTTATGTGAAAGTCCACTTGGGGACTTGCAGTGACCGTTGCTTGCCTGGTGTGCGAGTTGACATTAGCCATATAGGCTGGGACCCGACGTGCTTATTAAGCTCAGAATGGGGCCCCGGTGATGACGTTGGGGGTGGATTCGGGCGCGGTGTAGAGGCTCGCTGGGTCAGGTGCTGTACGATGACTTGTCGGAAATGAAGCCTGCATGCTGCACATGCTATGGAGAGGTAGCCAATAGGGAAAGTCCGGTCATTTGGGAACACTAGTAGCCGTGTGTTCGTGGGATATGTTCGAGCAACATCGGCGGGTGCCCCTCACATTTGCGACCCACAAAGCCCTCCTCCTTCTCGGGGGACGCAACCCCAGTCGGACGGCCTACCCCTTGGATCTCACACGTTCCCTCTACCTCTCTCGCTACCCACTCATGAAGCCCTTCACACTCCGCCTACCGATAGAGACATGGGAGATGGTCATCAATTCCTTGCATGACCCGGGAGACACGTGGTTGCCCGCAGACCGCGACCCAACCCTCCTTGCATGCTCGTTGGTATGCAGCGGCTGGCTACGAGAAAGTCGTCGGGTCCTCTATCACAAGGTGGGCTTTACACACCAGCACAACATCGCACTCTTCATCCGAACCATCACGGGAAATCCCCCACTCGCGGATCTGGTGCGAAGACTGGTCGTCGACCCGAAATGCACCAGATATGTTTTCGACCGGCCACAAGAGCGACGATACGCCCTGGGATGGGAGATTTACCAATGGCGTACGGCCCACCAGCCCTGGCAGTGGCTGGACTCGCCAATCCGCTACGGGACCTACATCAACTTTACGCACGGGACCCTCATAGATCGACTGCGACATCTCGAGGACCTAGAGCTACGCTTCCTTGACCTACATAAAGACTACCCTCCCAACCTGACAGCCCTCGTCGGTCGTTTCCCCATTCGCGAGCTCACTCTGTGGAACTGCTCACTTCCTCTCGTCAAGACGTTCGAACTTATTTGGTCCCTGAGGAACCTGCGCCGCCTATCCCTGCATTGCACCATTGACGGGAGTGTTCCTGAGAACATCCATTCGCAATGTCTGAAACTTCATGAGATTCAATTTCTCCGGCCGCGCACGTGTGCACAGCTTCAGGAGCTTGAGCTGGGGGTGAGTCTGTATAACATGTCAACCGCACGGATCTGTCAATTACTTACAGGATTGTGCATGAATATCATAGGGCTTGTACACCAGCCTCGAACATTTTCCACCCCACGGCGCCTTTGGGAACGCCGTTCGGAGTCTATCGCTCATAGCACAGATATGCCCTGTTCAATACAAGAGCTCAACACCATCAGCTGGTGAGTGTGCACACCTCGGTGCCCTATCAGAATGGTTAGCATTGATCTGCGAGATAATACATCAGAGGCGTTCGTAGCACATCTAGTCTGTCCATCGGACTTCATTCATACCTTGACTCAACTACGCTTGCTCAAAGTGACAGTCAACGTGCAGTCTTATGGAGAGCGCCACATTAAACATTGGAATGGAGCCTTGAGGGCGTCCGAGTCTCCCAACGATCCTTCATGGGGCTGTTTCCATATACCCATCAACGATATCCAGGAATACCACCTGTTCCTCCAAACCTTGTTGACATCTTTGCCGACATCGACATCACTGAACACCCTTGCCTTTTCTTGGCGCTTCAATGTTCGACACAAATATCAACTGCGCAGGGATATGTTGAGGACGCTGTTCCCTCCCGACATTTTCCGGACCCCTGCCAAGCTGCTGCGGAACATTGAACTTATGGAGCTTAACTTCGAAGAACCTTATGATGGTCTCCCTCCGAGTTACTGGAAGGCCGTGCTTGAATATGCTTTCCCGGACCTAGGCGGCCGTATTGAAGTGCGCACAAGAGTTTTGCCGGGTAGGCCAGTCTACTGCAACTGTTCTAACTATTCATACCCATATTGCATCACCAGTATCGTCGGATGACTTGCGATGGTGGGATGATGTTATGTTCGGTACTCCAGATTGCCAGTGGCCGCGCTCGGTTGGTCTTCATCTACGCTGGAGGTGTATGACATTTCTAATTATTATGTATCACAGCCACAGGAGTTAGTAGAAGATGTGCTCTGGCCGTCTGCCACGGTCAACATGAATGCAGATTTCCGCAGATATCTGAGGTACGACAAGCGCGGCGACCTCCCAAGCGGATGGGACTCCATCTATTTTCGTGTCCCATCCAGACACCTGACGGGATAGGGCATCTTCCAAGCCCACCTTCCGACCAGTTGTCCATCCAACCACGTCCACTGCCTCGGTGACCCGTGCATCATGCACCCCAGTTACAAGCCCGCTCATTTGCATTCTCTCCCACTGGCCCTCTCCCGACTCTCCCTCTCCTGGCGTCCTCTTGCAATGCCAAACTCTCACCCTGTACACTACCTTCTTAAGTCGTTCTACTCACTCATGCCCCATCGTCCGATATCAATAATCATGACTCGGAGGACCAAGATACTTACAACTTGCCGGAGTAACTAGAGGCTGATGGCATGCCTAGCCCTAACTACCCTTACTACGTACTTACCATATATTTGTCTCACCCATGCTCTCACCTTGACCACTGACATGTATACATATGCATCGTATGACTTCTTTTGTTACTACTGTCACGGATACATTCAACAATACATCTACATCATATGATGGTCTGTTTGCGGATGTTGTCTACATTTCTTTCCCTCTGAGCCACTAATGCATGAGACGGACTCTGACAGAGGTAGATTACTCACCTCGATGTGCATGGTACTTCTTGTCGTAGCACCCACGGTCCACCAGACAACTGAGTAGATTTGAAGGACGAGCGATCTGCAATCGGCAACAAGATGTACATGGGAACTCGTGGGACTCGCTACGCTTGTCATTGTGACACCATCAGAATCGGACGTACTCCCGCTATACAAGAGCGAGCACTGGGACGTATTGTTCCTGGCCACGAGCCATTGTTGAGTCCATCTGGGGTGGAAAAGCTGACTTACTTGACCGGGTGGTTTGATGTTTCAGGTCGCTCAACAGGGGAGCTCTTTATGTACCAGGGGAAGGCTCGCGGGGCCCGGGATTAAACGGGAAATTCACGCATTCATTCATAGCATCAGACTGACATTGTGGAACATATTCATTCAGATGTTACAGCTGGGTCGGAAAGCAATGAGACACGAGGATTCTTGGTGACGCATGTTTGGCCAGGCACGTCAGGCATCTTAGCATCTTCCGACATAGCTTTCGGCCGACCTTCCGACGTTGGGCACCTGCCTCCTTGTAACTCGTAAATGCCATCAATACTTCATGGACACAGTATGAGAACGAAGAGTGTGGTTTGGTGCGGAGTAGGGAGCAAACCGCGCACCATAGGCTGGAGGCCCGTCGGACGCTCCGTGTGGAAGATGGTTCGGACTGACCTGTCGATGGGCATGGAAAAAAGTTGGACGTCTCGTTGCTTTGCGACTCAGCTGTAAATACATATGTCGTACAACTCGAAAACCCCATATTAGCGTCCTTTAAGCGTTCTTATTGATCTCCTGCTGTGCTTCGCCCTTGTCCTGACGAATGTTGCCTACGGATATCATGAGCTATATTCGAGAATGCATATTCAAGGCTCACCAGATGCCTCCTGTTGGCGGTCACCAGTCACAGCGCCGACGACAGCGTCCTTCTTGCCGCCGATGCGGTCCATAGTGCCCTCCGCGTAGCCCTTAGCTTGGGCGGCCTTGTACTCGGTCTCGCCCTGGGCGTGTTCCTGCTTGCCGGACTCTTGCCACGACTGGGCGCCGGTGAGGTTACCGATCGCCTCGACAGCCGTACCCTTCATGGAGTGGTACTGGCCGGTGGTCTTGCTGCGAACATGGAGCGCAAGGTAAGTACGAGCTCTGGACGCGACATTGGGGAGCGAAAGACGGACTTGGGCTCGCCGTTGTTGTTGTAAGACATGATGATTGTCGTGAAGGTGAAGCGCGAGAGATGACTGAGTGGTAGAAGAGTAGAGGGTGTCGTCAGACGTTGCTGAGGACGGAGGAAGGAACTTGGGGGATATATATACTGCGCGACGCGTGTGCGCCCGAATGGCAGCGGTGACAAAGGACGGCAAGCAATGGAGGGGCATGACGTCACTGACTGCAGTGGGACAGTCGTGAGATCCGATCTGAAGCCATACATAGGCGTCATCAGCCCAAGCTGGCTGCGAGCTCCCACAACGCGTCACACTACGTCACCGCTGTCTGCCCGCCCTGTCTCGTGTATTCGCAAACGGTCTCGACCGTATGTATGTAGCCGGGGCCACCAGACGGTGGTGGGGCGGGCGACGTGGCCCACGTCAGACGGGCACAGACACAGCGAAACACATGGCGCGCCCCGAGGGCGACCGATGACGAAGTTCGCGCAGAAACGAACGGTGGAGCGACATATATAAACCCCCCGACGACGACGCTCTCCTCAACAAACAGCGAACGACCACTGCATACCCATCATCAGCTATCTTCTTCGCGACTACACGAACCTCACGAACCTCCAACATGTCGTACAAGGCAAACACCGACCAGCCCAGGTAAGCCTCTGCCCTTGCACGTCACAACCGCGGATACAGTGCCTGACTGCTTCCACAGCAAGGTCACCGGCCAGTTCCACTCCGTCAAGGGCACCGTCGTCGAGACGATGGGTGACCTCACCGGCGCCACCTCCTGGTCCCAGTCCGGCCGTGACGAGCACGCCCAGGGCGAGACCGAGTACAACGCCGCCCAGGCGAAGCAGTACGTCGAGGGCGCCGCCGACCGCGTCGGTGGTAAGGTCGACGCCGTCGTCGGTGCCGTCACTGGCGACCGCCAGCAGGAGATGTCTGGTAAGCTCACCTTCGACATTATTCGGTTGACCGGTCGAGCTGACGAACGACCTCCAGGCAACATTCGCCATGACAAGGGCCAGGCTCAGCAGGAGCTGAACAAGCCTGCCGTTTGAGTACCAGGTGGTTACTAGTGCTTGATGTACGATTATCTGTATACCCAATATCCCTGCCTTGTATACGATCTGCGTAATGATGTGAAACACAATGAGCTATAGCCACGAGTAGAATGATGAACCTCCCAAGAATCATTCGAAGTTGTGCTGAAGATGAGCTCGAGAAACTATCGCATGCCTCCGTATGGGAATAACTTACGCGTGTGAGCATCTTGCGTACTCGAAGGCAAACGATCAGCCCACCTGGTTACTGTGTGTCCGTCGCAAGCTCACGCTCGAGCTCGTAATGAACAGCGACCGTGATGTGCCATCGCGAGGAAGCATCGTGATCAGATGAATAATCTCCTGTCGTGTCTCGCACAATGCGACATCTACACAAGACCTGCAGCTGCGTCAAAAAGTAGAAACCAAATAGCGCAGCAATGAACATACGTACCTAGTACACCATTGTCGCGAGACCGACAGCGCGCGACCGGCCGCGGATCCGGGTTCACTTGCGCCACCCCATCCTCATCGACCACACTCGGGCCTATGAGCCCCTAACTCCTTGCCTAGTACCCACGATCAGGAGCATCCAGAATGAAGCGCAGACGCAAAAGCTCACCCAATACCCAGGCCACCGCCCGAGACAAGACCACACTGCGCTTTGTCTCGGTCTCGCACACCAACCACGGTCCGCCATGCAAGCGCCCGCTATGACCGTCCGGTGGCGCGTCAATGCCTCAGGCAAAGCGTCGGGCAGACAAGGCGCGCCGCTCGGACCTCCGCATCCAAGTCACCTATTGTGAGCGCGTATATAAGGGAGGCAGGACGCGCCAGGAAGGATGCACCCACCTCAACCTCAACCTCCCTCAAGCTCAAGTTCCAAGTTCCAACCCCCACGCTCACCTCGAACCTTCGGACCCCACGCTCGCCCTCGCTTCCCCTCACCTCAAGCAATTCGACCTCGGCCGCAAGACGCAGGACCAGCTGGCAGAGGTGCGTACGCGCCCCGTATCCTCGTGGACCGACGCGCCGGGCTCGCGCGTCCCAACTGAGAAGTTTGTCTGTGAGACGAGAGCTCTCAGAGACAAGCGACTCCGTTGGGGCGCGCCTGCCCGCATCCCACGCACAGACGGGGACGTTGTAGTGTCTGTGTGCGGGGATCCGTTCCAGACGGCGTCGGTGTGCTTCGTATCCTCGAGACGGGTGGCTCCTGGGGGAGAGCGGCAGTTAGCATCGCGCGACAAGGGCGGAGGGCGGGGTGGGGGTGGCATGGCATGGACTCTGAAGGAGACCAAAAAGAAAGAAGAGAGCGGACTCGCGCGCTCGGACTGAGAAGTTTGTCTGTGAGACGGTGCACTCACAGACAAGCGACTCCGTCAGGGCCCGCCTGTCCCCGTATGCCCCCGCCTCATGTGCACGATTGGAGGGCTCAGGGAGGAGTTCTGGGTCTGTCTCGGAATGTGAGGGTGCGACGGAGCCAGGAGCCACGGGGTACGCGCGCTTGGCTCTCACCGAGGGACAGTTTGCCTGTCGGACGAGTGCGTCAGACTGGTACTCTCCTTGGTCAGGTCAAATTCAGCAGATGCGCTTACGAGGGGGAGCATGAAGGCGTGCGGCACCACGCTATGCGCATATATGCCGTGTGCGAAGTAGCTTTGAACGAAGTGAGCGAGTCGTGCTACGCCTGTGTGGCCTATAGTACGTGAGAAGAAGGATGTGGGGGTATGTGTCGAAAGTAGAACGAACCAATTCTTCCTGGGTGTGAATCTCCTTTACAAGCGCTTCGACGGTCTACTACCGCAGCACGCATGAGATGATGCGCGGGGTCTACCGTCTTGAGACCTCTCGCCCAGCTCGCCCAGCGCACCCGTCAGCCCTATAGAACAGAGCATGGCATCAGAGACATCCTCTTCGCAGTCCTCGCCGGCGCCACATACCACTATCCACCCCTTCACAAAGCCCACTGCCGATGTCATCCTCCGCTCCGTCGACAAAATCGAGTTTCGCGTCCACAAGCTCATCCTCTCCGAGGCCTCCCCGGTCTTCGAAGGAATGTGGTCCCTCCCTCAGCCTTCAGGCTCGAGACCCTCCGACGACTCTACAGCACTATCAGTGGTCGACTTACCAGAGACCGGAAGAACTCTCAATCATCTCCTCCGCATATGCTATCCCTTCGCCGATCCCGTCCTTGATTCCATTGACGACATCGCCCGCGTCGTGGAGACGGCCACCAAATACGAGATGAAGGGCGCGATCGCTCGAGGAGCCGCGATGCTGAACGAGCGGTGTTCGTCTCACCAGCAGGCACTGAAGACTTACGTCGCCGCCAGTCGGCTGGGCCTCGTCGGTGTCGCCCAACGAGCGGCGAGAGCCACGCTGAGTCTTCCGCTGGGTTCGACGTTGCCGGATGATCTTCGAGATGCGGCTCCCCAGACGCTCTTCCGATACCTCGAGTATCGGAGGCGCGCTCATATGGCCGCCGTCTCTCAGGCTGTGGACTCCAGCGCTTGGTGGTTTTTCTGGGACATGGAGGTGATGGAGAAACAGTGGGGGTATTATGCAGATCACAGCCAGTACGATGATGGAGACGATGGAGTGCTGCATAGGAGATGAGGATTTGACGCAGTGGTGTTGCCGTTGGCGTGGTTGGAAGGAGATCACCATGATGAAGATCGGCATTGGACGTATTATGGGGATAGGGATTATCAACGCTTGCCAGCCCACATCCAGATTGACAAGCAAGACGTCTTCGGAGACCTCATCAAGCAGCTAGAAGACGCACCTGCCGTGAACCGCATACGCATCCCTGAGGTGCTCCTGGACGAACTCCTCAACCTCACCAATTGTCGTCAATGTCAACTTCGGGGCATCGGCTTCTTCCAGTCGTTCTTCGAGGAGCTTACGGCAGTGGTTCACAATGCGGTGGATGAGGTATGCCTCCCTCATATACGATTGCAGTCGCGCTGAAGAGTTTCTACAGGTCAGAGTCCACGACTGAATGTGCAGCGAAAAACACACCTAACTCGTATACGGGACGACAACCCACTAGTAGGTCTGTGTATCTCGAATACTGTTTTCCACGCACAACTAATTTTGAGGGTGACGCTAGATGCTGGACCAGGACATGCCGTCGAGCAGGATTGTAAAGAGCGAGGATGATTGCATTGACGTGGACGTGTGCAAGTAAAACAGAGTCGCACCGTTAGGCGCTCGTACATCCTTCCACTCGGGTATCCCGGGCCACGCGGGCCGCAACAATCTCCTCCAATCTCACTTGCAGTTCGTGCGCATTCGTCTCTGTGGCGGAGAGGGCTCGATACGTTACCATAGCTTGGGTATCGCTCGAATCAAGTCCCCTTCCTCGTAGGTTAGGGAAGAGCCTGTGCAATGCATGAGCAACCCGGCGGACATCGGTCAACACGAGCGCCTCGCACTCGGCTCTTGATGTCGCAAGATGAATCTCTGTAAGGCTGGCCCGCCGGAGCCTTGGAGTATCAGAGAGGAGTATAGCACCGTTATGAGCAGGGCCGGAAGCCATGCGGACTTCCAAAGTGCGCTGGTCTTCCTCAGAGACACTCGAGCATCCGATAGCGAGACTTGCGAGGCAGCGGCAATGCTCGGCAAGGCTGATGACGGCGAGGATGGATGGCCGTGTCATTTCTTGAAATGCAGAGGAGTACCAGGAGTATTGATCTGTGTTGGTGATGGATAGACGGATGAGGCGAGGCCAAGAGACAGCCATACACTGCACATCGCCGTCCGAGAGCTCGACATATGGGCCCCCGCTGAACTTGAGAGTCACATCCTGCAGTTTTCCCAAACGAAAGATGGGTTGGAGAATACTGCCAAAGCTGATAGAGACGGTGCTCCCGCCATAAAAACCGAGGTTGAGATGGAGGATGTGTAAGGATGTGGTGAATGTATGAGAACTCAATAGAGATATGGAGGGTAAGATGTGGCGCTCGTCTGGGTAATTGAGGTCGAGTTCAGCGACATGGAGAGTTGTTGAGGACAGGAGCTGGAGAAAACGGGAAGCCCAAGAGACTCTCCGATCCATGTCAATGGTGTAAGGAGTTGTAAACTCTCGGAGGGAAGGGAATGTCGACGTCACGGGGGTCCTCGGGGGGTCCAAAAGCGTCCACTCGGTAGCCTTGTTTCTGAACGGGTCCGAGTCGGAGCGGATCGACGCGATTAACTCTTCCAGGCGCGGGAGAGTTGTCAGGCACTCGAAGAAGTCAGGATAGACTCTCCCCAAGTATGCCCTTCGCAGTAGCAGGCATTTCGTCAGTGGGAGGAGTTGCACTGTAGACACTGTGTTGGTCTGGATCTCGACTTCTCGCAGGTACAGGCTGTAAGATGCGATGACCGTTAAATCTTCTTGGATATTTCCAAGATGGCAATACAAGGTCCGCGAGAACGGGATGACGAAGGAGACTAATGAGGGGGACGCAAGCATCCGAAGAAGGAGGAAGTGCGCGGGATTCTCTGCCTCCCACCAAGCAAGGTACCGCAAACGTGGTAACAAAGGTTGATATGACCCTGTCAAGTTATGGAGTGCGTAGAACACGGAGGGCTCTATCATTCGCGATTGATTATGATCAGATCCGGTGGTCATAAACCAGACCGTCTGCACATAGGCCGCGTGCCGGACAAGGACTGTCCATTCACTCGGATCAATTTCCCCAGTCAGGTACTACGCAATCGAATATGCCGCTTGATCAGTGATCTTGGTACACGTAGCGATGAGTACGAAGTACACACATATAGATCCTGTGGCCGCACATGTTGCCCCGAGTTCGAGGCTTCTTTCACAGAGAATACCGACAACAGGCCGAGGATGGTGTATAGGCCTTCAGAGGGGGCGGCCCACAACTCCTTCAATGCGGGCTCCATAAATGTCTTGCAAGTTAGCGCTGCGCTTCGCAACGTTCTTCGCCGCACGACGAGCTCTGGAGAGTGTGATTTGCCGCGATCCAGCTTCATCGACTCGTTGTGCAGTTCCACTGTCGTCAGATTGGCGAAGATCTCGAAAAGAATGTCATATGTGAGTAAGGCATGGTGAAGAGACATAAGGAGGGATGGGAGATGGGATGATGGTAGTGGGACGCAAGGTGGATTAGCCTCGAGGCTCGTGGGACACGCGCACTGCGGCACCGCGTGCGCTACCGTGACCTACTAGTCAATATAGTGACATAACTCAAGCATTCAAGCCAATGCGCACACGACTCGGTTCAAAGTTGCGCCGCGAGCTCGACTCTGATTCAACCGCACCGAACTGCATCACGAAGAGGAAAGCCCGACGACTAATTCCTAGCTTATGTGTCCTTAGCTTCCAGTTGTAGCTCGTCCAGCTCTACTTGCAACTCATAAGCCGTCGTTCCTTCATACCCTGTCCAGGTCGTTTTCCACTCCTGATGATCAGGCGATGATGGCCGATGTAGAAAAGGAGCCCCGCCGCCCTCCATCCTAGGGAGCATGGAATGCAACACTCGCGCGAGCCGCTTGACGTGTCGAGGGCAGAAGCTCTGGAAGTGTGTCCCGTTCGTGAGGTGCAATCGTTGCAGTGGAGGCTCATCATGAGTCGATACTGATCCGTCCTTGGTCCTATAGCCCGCAGCACGGTCTTCCAACGCCCGCAGTTCGTGCTCTGTGATGTCTTCCGCGCAAAGCGCGAGTTCCTCCAGTCGCTCGCACCGCTCCACGAGGTCGACCAAGGAGAGGATGGACGGCCGCTTTTGAGAGTAGGAGAAGGCGGCGTGATGGAAGAACGCGTTTGCCTGCCACCGGATTACTTCGGGCGGGTCGTACTCGATGTGCAGAAATGTGAGATGAGGCCATGCGGCGGCCATCTTTGCGACGTCGGCGTCGGAAATGTCGATCCACCAGCTCACGACTCCCAATCTGAGCTCTTCGATACGTTGGAGAGCCAGGAGAGGGTCGATCGAGTCCTTGAAGCGGATGGCTCGGTGGTGCCGCCCGCCGTCGTCGGCTCTCCAGTCGTCCCCCTTGAAGTGAAGGCGCAAGGTACGCAAAGACTGGGACATGCGCCCTGCGCAGAGGTGGTTCAAGACAGAGAAGGCGCTCGACGTGAGCGTAGCCCATGACGAGACTTTTATCTCTGCCATCGTTATGGGGGATGCTGACAGGAGCGAGAAGAGGGGAGAGAGAACACGCTCGGGTCCGCGATGATATCCCCATTCCGCCTTCACGGCGACGCGGTCCAGAGCGGGAAACGGGCTCGCCCACACGAGTGCCTCTGTTCTCTCGACCTTCGGCTCGATCCTGATGTCGTCCCCATGCTCCATGATGCGTGCAGAGATGGACAGCGAGCGTAGACTTTTGAGGCTTGCAAGATTTGAGAAGAGAGTGGTGTCCATACTGATGTAGGTATCGAGGACTACGCGTTCCAGGTTCTGGCATGCAGGTGTGGCCACGAAATTGTCAAGGGCTTCGCTGGATCCTTGAACGAAGAGCTCTTGGAGTGCGACAGAAGAAGAAGATATGGTCGAGAGAGTTTGATTCAAGGTAGGACTCTGATGCCATAAATACAACCGATAAGTATCTTTCAGCATGACGACAGAAAGGCGCGGTGAGTTGGTCAGGATCTTCAGTGTGTTCTTCGAGCTCTTACTGCCCCAGTGAAGAACTTGCAGGTTGGGAAAGAGAGGACGACCCTGAAGTCGCTCGAGTAATTTCTCGAAGACTGAACGACGAATGGTCTCCTCCAGATGATTGATGTAGCGGATCTTGCGCACGCGTCTGGCATAGCGAAGTAGAACGCGCCACTCTTCGCAGTCAATGTCTCCTCGAATACCCTATCAACCCATTGTTCGACGTTCAGTCGCTTTCAGCTGTCTAACAAACGAGAAACGTACGTATATGCGGTCCATCCTCACAGGGCTCCTCGTAGCCGAGTTCTCCTTTCTCCTCCCCTCCTCTCCATCTTCCGAGAATGCGGTGAGCAACCCCAACACCGTGTGCATCCCGAGTGCCGGATATGCCCACAGCTCGTCGAGGGCCGCCTCCGACAGCGCGCGACATGTCAGTGCGACGTTGAACAGCGTATGCCGACGTCTTGTCAGCTCGTAGGACTCCTCCATCACGTTCGCCACGTTTTCCGCCATGCGGACCGGTCGGTCAACCAGAGCGAAGTAGCTGAGGATCTCCTGGAGTAGGTCGCGATTGGTGAGAATGCGCTGGCTTGGGAGTTGCATGATGGTAGTGGTGGTAGTGGGAGCGTCGAGAGGATAGGGGCCAGTAGCAGACCGCCGCAAGTCCATCGGTATAGGCAAGACAATGAAACACAGGCGTCCAAACGTCCTTTGTTGCCTGTTGCCGATACGCGTGGCGCAGGCCATGACCGTGTAGATTACAAAGAGATCCGATAACGTGGCTAGGAGATACAAGAATACAGCGATAATTCAATCTTAACAGCGAAAGCAAAAGGTCCAGGCCATCGACAGCAGAACAGCGGGTATGTGTATGTATGCGGCGCAGATCACTTGACGTCAAGAGTCCAAGATGCTTGCTCAATACCCCAAGAATAAGTGAAAGCGAGTTTTGGGTGAGATCTTCATGCGATAGCGACGAGCTCCTCGCCGGATGATGTCGCCGAAGGAGATGACGCATCGACATCCTCCTTTACCTCACCGTTTGGGAGAGGCCCCGAAGATACATTTGCGTCGGTAGGCGATGAAGGGGTGGCTGGCGAAGAAGCAGATGCGGGAGTCTCGTCCGCGCCCGAGAGCGGCCCATCCGACCGCGTGCCGACCTTCTTCTCCTCCAGCTTCCGCTCGACCCACGCCGGGAGGTCCTCCACAGCGTCGAACGGGCGCGACTTGTACGTCATCAGGTAGCCCTGCAGCGTCGCCATCGAGAACGCGCGGTTGGGCACGAGCGCGGCGAAGCGATCGCCGAGCTCGGCCGCCTTCCGGGGCGACAGCGTCGGCCCGCGAGACGAGTGCGTGATGCCGGTGTACGGCGTGGCTGAATCAGAGTCCGCAGAGGAGGAAGTTGAGGGTGGAGAGGCGGGAGTGGAGGAAGAGGAGGATGCGTTCGCGCTGCCGGACCGAGATCCGTATCCAGAATCCTTCTCTTCCACGTCCTCCTTCGCGTCGTCCTCGGCTTTGTCATCGTCCGCGCTAGAGGGAAGGTAGAACCGCCGGAAGAGCTCGCGACACTGGTACTTGCTCGCAAGCTTGAACTCGATGTGCAAGTCGAGCCGGCCGGGGCGACACAGCGCGGGGTCCAGCGCCTTGTAGTCGTTCGTGGTCGCGAAGAGGATCCGGCCCTCCTGCGCGCCAATGCCGTCGAGCGCGTTGAGCAGGCCGCTGAGAGTGATGCGCGAGATCGAGTCGTTGCTCTCCTTCTCCGTGTGAGATTGTTCGCGGTCCTCCGGCCGCTGCTTCTCGGGGTCCACGATGTCGCGCTTGATGCCTTGGTGGAACGCCGCGTCGATGTCCTCGACGAGCACGATGCACTTGTCGGGCAGCTCCGAGATGATGGAGCTTAGCGTGGAATCGTCCATGCCTATACGCGTTAGGGAGAGAATATAGACATCCAAGTTGAGTTCTCCGGCAATGCTATGGATGAGGGAGGTCTTCCCAGCACCTGGAGCGCCGTACAGGAGGTAACCGCGACGGTGAGGGATGCCTGTAGAAGGAGGGGTTAGTTATGGTAGGATACGAGATGCACAGCTACGCACCTCTCAAGGCATACCATTCCTTGCTAGCAAGGAAGTCCTTCGCATCATTGAGCACTAGGTCGATAACACCAGGGTCGAGGATGATAGACTTCATGGGTCGCTTGTGTTGCGTGCACATGAGCTTCCAGTAGTCGCTGAGCAACAGTTAAGTACGCGCATCTGAACTACAGCCAAGAGCTACTCACGAAGTTGAGACATAGATCGAGATCATGTTTTGACTCGCGTTGAGATACATCTTCTTCGCCTCAAGCAGGAGTTCACGAAGGAGGTCATGGTTCCGAGTCAGCATCCTATAGTATATCAATCAATAGGAGCAGACAACGTGAACATGGCGCAGACATACCGAATGTGCAGAGTTTGTTTCTGCTGCCATGGACCGTCGTTTACCTGGTTCCGAACGACCGTCACATAGCGATACTTGTACCAGAGGGAGTAGCTGGTGTCAAGAGAGGGCAGGAATGAGATGTTGCGGCCTTTCGTGGTGTCGTCAAGCCCGCTGGAGTCGGATAGAACCGGAGCATCGAGGCCGAACGTCCGGGTGCTCACATCAAGGGTCCGGGCGGTGCCTGAAGCATGGACGATGAGCATATCATTGGAATACAATGGAGATGCGGTGCTCACGGAAGACACGATGCCTGGAAAGCCAATACATGAGCCAAACTATGAGATCGTCAGGGTTTAGGACGATCCGGGGCGCAGTTAGACTCTAATGAGTACTCACGCCCGCAGTCATCGCTCTCATCCAGCGTCACAGTGATCCAGAAGTAGTTCTTCATTGCGAACCACCACGAGGTCAAGAACCGACGACACGACTCGAGCGCGGCACCGATGATAAAGAGCTTGAGCCAGTCCCGCACGGCGGATAGCGAGAGAAGGTGAGCGATAAGACTGGGAAGCTGGAGGATAGAGAGAGGCGTGATGGTGGCTGCAGCGGCAGGGGCGTCCACGGTGGCGTTGGCAGAGAGTAGTTCAGACCCATTCAAGGGTATCGAGCCCGACTGAATGACCGAGAGAACGGTTTGGAGCACCGTGGCCGCGTCCATCTTGCGGTTTGGCACTGGCGGTGAAAGCACTGAGTGTGTGCTGGGAGAGGTATTGGAGGGATGCGGGAGTCCCTGGCGATATTAGGGTTTCGAAGCCTAGGTGGCTTTATAGGCTGATGCCGGCGCAGCGTCGTCAGCGTGAAAATTGTGACTGTCGGAGCCGTTTTGCCATTTAGGCGAGTGCTGTGGGCGCGAGTCAAGACGGAGCATGACTCGTGCCCTCAAACCGGCGCGCAAGAATGCAGAAACAGGGACGGACAAAGCAAGCTCGCCCTGGTCAGAGACCGGGGCTATCACCGCATTCTCCCGCTTCCTCAATGTCCGGTCGAGGACTGGCGGACCTACCCCCTCTGCCTGTCCTTTCCTATGGCGAAGCGGGGAAAAGCACGCGTCACTTCACAGCAGTGTCGGCGTGCCGGCGGGAAGACACTGGTTTGTTCGTCGGGGATGCGTAATGTGGCGGACCGTCACCGAATGCTATGTCGGACTTGGGCATGACCCGTTGACTCGTTCTGCGCAATTGCGAGGACGCAAGAGTCGGGAGGCCGAGAGGCGGTGCGCGCTTGGGTGGTCGTCGCGAGGCCGTTGACAGTGGCACAGTGGCACACTCACCGTTCGAGTCCTCCCCGACACCATCTGTCAGTTGAGTACGTTGAGTACCCATGCTGCTCGTTGCATCAACCGTCGGTTCTTGGCCACGCGTGGGTAGGGATGCAGTGGCCGGCATGTGCGCAATTCTCTGGTATCGCTGCTGGTGCTTGCTGCTGGTTCTTGCCAGATTGACCAAGACAGGCTACGTTGACTAGAGACGTCAATGAGACTTTCATTGGGCTACAATGCATGAAACAGAGGTCAGAGAGTCGGACAAGGCACAAGGATAGTAGACGGAGGGAAGCGGCATAGGGCGGCATGCCGACTAAGACAAAGTACAGACTCCGATAAGACTCCGATAATCTCAGATTTGTCACTGCGCCATTTCCTTCTCCTTGAACTTCAAAATTCCCTTATAATCCTTCACTCGCATCTCTGACCAGCGCACGATGATCATGGAGAAACCTGACTTCCTGGGATTGAACACGATTGATGTTCGTGACCGATGGGCTGGAACAGGATGTAGGTGTCAACGCACATCTCAATGGCAGCTAGCTGCCAGTGCAGGGTTATCCAGCAACGTCCTCGGACCTCGACCACGAGGCAGTTCCAGAACTCCACTACATGCGTAAGATATCTAGGTACAGTCTCAATCTCTATTGTATCTCTCTACGACACGACCTGCGAGAGAGAATGGGGCCATCGCCGAGGGAACCGAGCCTCGAGGCGGACGCTTTCTGCTTTAACGACTCCGCGCAGCGATCCGAAGTGGATCAACCCAATATCTCCCAGCCCTGAACTCACAATGGGGTACGATCTCTGCTCGCCATCGTATCAGCCTCGGCGCTGTGCTAACACGCTATCCACAGAAATGTCGTGTCGGATGTCTTCTGTAAGCCATTCTCCCTCACACAGCTAGCTCGGGCTCACATGTAGCTAGGTCTACCTATGTGGACCGCCAACACCTCCTGCAACGGTATCAAGATCCTCGCTGAGGACGTGCTACCATGTGAGTCCGTCTCATATCCGCCGCCACACGCACTGTTTGGTGTATGTCTTACGAGCTCTGTCCGACAGCACTCGCGCTTCGTGTAATTGCTATCCCCACGCTCATGATAGGAGTACTCGTGCTTGTGCTCGTGGCCGTGGTGCAATTTCCAATCAAGCTGCTGCAGGATCAGTGGGACAAGAGGCAGACTCGCAGGCGAGCCAGACCTCCTCCTCGTCTCAGCTCTCACTCGAGCGACGAATCGCTTGACAGCCGTGCGGCACTTATTTCGCACTCCACGTTTTCTGGTAGCGATGTATTTCTCTGTTCACGCAGTAGTCCAACACTATAGCCATAATTTTTGTTCCGAATCGGAGCATTAGAGTGCGCGTGCAGCTGTCTAAGTCAGCCATAGGTCCTGAAAAGCACAGTCCAGTTGGTAGGTGGTCTCCCTAGGCCTACTACCAGATACCCGGGAAGTGCGCCACAACTGCCTTATGTGTATGATATAACGTTTTTGTCTTCTTCTCTCTCACCCTGTAGTCCATTGTCTACCATAGCGGGGTTACACTACAGTACAAAACGCGAACATTCTAAAGAAATGACCGTCTGGTGAGATGACAGACGCAAACGCCACCCCTATTATGCTCTGGCGGATCACGGCGACCAGTAGCGGTACCGCAACCGTTGCAATTTGGGGCTGAGCGCTGACTCCGCTGAGGCCCGATCGTACGTCGACTATTTAGGTTGGTCTCTCCATCGTCTTGTCAGTCAATACACCCGGACTGGTCCCTTGATAGAAACGACGAAAAATCCGCCTACCCAAGTTGCTTAAGTTCATCATGGGGTGAGAGGCTGAGTCCATTGTCTTCGCGGCCCAGATATATGCTAATCCGAGCCCCATGGCGAAATAGTACTGTCTTGTCAGTTGTGGCACTCTGTCTTTGTAGGCAACACGAAATTCTGATATCGCGCGGCGCCACAGCTCACGCTAACTCGTTCACAGGGCTCCCAGTGGCAGTAGCGTATGAGGCCACAGAGATTGTAGTTGAATCTCTATGTCAGATTGTCGGGGGTCAGTATTCAGTCTTCAAGAAGTTATACTGGGAAACCACGAGTTTAATACTAATACACTTGCTCGCCACAGCCGCATTGGTCGTCGCCGCACTGCCCGTAGCGGGTATCCTATTCATCGCGGCCGTAGTAGCAGTCGCGCTGGTAAGGATTTTAACCAAGGCGGGGCGGAAGATATGGGCGGGGATACAGAGAATCGCGCGCTCGGTTGAGCTCAAGGTGCCTTCCGTGCCTCGCTTCGCCGCGATCAAGAAGGCGTCGGCGTCGGTCCTTCGCTGCCGTTGCAGTGGCACGGCCCAGCGTTGCAGGCTTCGCCACAGCGAGACCCTTGAGGACGAGGATAAGAAGACGCCTCTCCTAGATGAGGCCACGGTCGATGAGAAAGCATCGGACCATGGTAGTACTTGGCTGTGATGGCTATGGCAATACCTCGATACAGTCCGTCAACACTCGCCGATATTCATCTACATATGACTTTTTGTTTGTTCTGGATTCTGTCTAAGCTCGCTTAATGTACAGTACTATCAGCCTGTTGTGCATCGCCTCGTCACCTGTCTTAGGCATCCCTAAGCGTCTGTAGTACTAGTAAAACGCCGACACTCAGCCGAGTCCCGGATACATACATCATCCTGGCTGGTGCTCATACAGGATATAAGGTGCACTAGGAAGCGTCCTAGATTCCTCCCGACTGTGACTTTGACGTGCTGCTACGGTGATCGGGACATTCGCTGAAAGCCCCGGCCGCACTTGGATCTCTGGCTGTTCATTCCAGTGCGGTATTGCAGATCCTCCTGTACTAGGCTCCGATCGGGATACACCTACCATGCCCCGGATCTACCTGACATCACGGCTTTGAGCAGCGTCATACCGCCGCTACATACCAATACTAGCAGTGGAAGTGAGGACAGCATTCAATGTCAAACCACTTACACGACCCGCGGCGCCCCTGAAGATCCGACTCGGAGTTATCATAGCCTCTCACCTAAGTACTCGTCCTATCAGCGAGGCCAGGTTACCATGCATCCGGATGCGAGCGCAGTACTGTTATACGGCTACTAGTGGACCGATGATGAGTCCAGGTCAGCTCAGTTAGACTCTGGTTAGACTCGCGGGAGCCTCGCAAGTGCATTAATGCGCCCGATCAGCTGGCTTACTAAGGACCATTACTAGGCGGTGCCACTGCTGCAGTGCTTGCACCGAACCCCGACCAAGCCGGCCAAAACGAGGCTTTTGTGCTGACTCGTAAAAGTAAGTAGGTACTCAACAATCCCATACGACGCCCACAGTCAACCACGTTGCACTGCCAGAAGATCGAGATCTCGCGGAATATATAAGCGGTACCCGGTTGAATTCCAACACGCTCTCTTCCCATCTCAACGATAACATCTAGTGAACCACTCCTCTGCACCCGACAATCAGGACATGTCAGATGACTTCGAGTACGTAGTATTCTGTGTCAAACGCATCCTTCACCGCCATACTCACATCATCCGTCGACTTCTGCCACTCACAGGAAAAGGTGTCAGGAGATGCTGAACCAATTCAATGCAGCACACCCATATCAACCGTACCAACCCGGAACCTCTCCCATGGGCTACCAAGGAAGCGGGTTTCAGTCCCAGTCTTTCAACGATCCGTTCCCGGGGTTCGCAGGCTCATTCGGTTTCGGTGGAGGCTACTCAGGCCAACCCTACGCCACACAATCCGAGATGGGTCCGGGGTTCGGAAACCAGCCATTCCCCTCTCAATCAACGGGCTTCGGGCATTCGAGTTTTCCTGGTCATAGGCCTGGCTCCGGCTTCGGTTTCTCCTCCTTCAACAATGCGGCTCCTCAACCACAGGGCTTCCCGCAACCCCAAACCAGCCATCCGCCTCCTCCTAGTGGCGGGTCTTTTGGTGCCCCGCCTCCGTCAATGCCGGGTACGTCTGTCTGTATATGGGGCCTCTGTACACCTGCGTGCTTACGATTGTCTGAGAAGACGGGAGTTCTGAGGTCCACCATCATAAGAAAAGCAAGAAGTTCAAGATCAGAATACCCTTCTTCTCCTTCAACATTTCCGAAAGGTACGTGTGGTCCCGGATACTTTCCTTGAGCGACGACATGTGTAGCTGATCACTCCCACCAATCACAGCAATGTGAGCGTACTGACGACTCGAGGCTTCTCTGAGGGCAGCAGCAAGGAGGATGTTAGTACCACCGGTGGGGCGCCGCCACCCTATGTGCCCGATGATGCAAAGTCCGAGTCAGAGTCAGAGTCGGACAAGAAAGAGAAAGGGAAAGGAAAAGAGAAGGAGAAGGAGTGGTAACGTTCTTCATGCGATCTCATTATGTCTACAATGAATACGATACGTGCGGGGTCGTAAACGCCATGTCATGAGGAGGCACTCACGCCACCCTCCTCCTTCGCCACCTTCCCCTCCTCCTTCGCCGCCTTCTCCTGCAGCCTCTTCTCTACCCATGCCGGTGCGTCCGCGACCGCATCATACGGTCGGATTTTATACGCCATGAGGTACCCTTGCAGCGTCGCCATCGAGAATGTCCTCGCGGGGATGATCTCCGCGAACTTCTCCGCAAGCTCCGCCGCCTTCTTCCGCGACAGTTGAGGCGCATGCGTCGGCCGGGTCAAGCCCACGTACACGCTCGACACGCCTTCTGGGACCGCCCCCGCCGGCTTCGCTGTCGAAGCGCTCGACCGCGAAGGCGAAGACGAGCGCGAGTTGTACCCAGAGTCCTTCTCGCGGTCGGCATCATCAGCCTCCTCGTCCTTCTCGTCAGACAGTTTGCCGTCCTCCTCAGCGGAAGACGCAGAGTAGAAGCGCTTGAAGAGCTCTGTCGCCTGGTACTTGCTCGCCAAGTGGAACTCGACGTGCAAATCGAGCCTCCCAGGCCTAAGGAGCGCAGGATCGAGCGCCGAGTAGTCGTTGGTCGTCGCGAACAGTATCCTCCCCTCCTGCGCCGCGATCCCGTCCAGTGCGTTGAGCAAGCCGCTAAGAGTAACCCCGTTGCCAAAGCTCATACCGTCGCGTCCGGCACCGGCGCCCTTGTCCTGCGTATCGCCGCTCTGCGCAGCTGCCTCTGCGGGAAGACCCTGCTTCTCGGGGTCCGCGATGTCGCGCTTCACGCCGCGCGTGAACGCGGCGTCGATGTCCTCGATGAGGAGGATGCAGGTCCGCGGAAGGTGTGCGATGAGCGACTTGAGGCTGTTGTCGTCGAGGCTCAGGACCGTGAGCGAGAGGATGTAAATGTCGAGCCCGAGCTCGCCCGCGAGGCTGTGGATCAGCGACGTCTTGCCCGCGCCTGGCGCGCCGTGCAGCAGGTAGCCGCGGCGGAAGGGAATACCTGTGTTGTCGCGCGTCAGCATCGGGGGCGGCTTCGACAGGGTGTGGATATGTAAGGCAAGGCACGCACCTCTGTCCGCATACCACTGTCGGCTGTTCATAAAATCTTTCGCGTCTTCCAGAACATGGTCCAGGACCCCTGGATCGAGGATGACCGAACTCTTGGGCCGCTTCTCTTGTGCTGCAACACGCTTCCAGTGGTCCGCGCTGACCACATCGATACGCTCAGCGATGTGGGATCCGAGTACGCCAGAAGAGCGCCCTCACCTCTCAGCAACGAAAACATTGATCAGGTGCTCGTTCGCAGACTTGTACAGCTGCCGCGCCTCCGCAATCAGCTCGCGGAGCAGGTGTGTGTTCCGCGTCAGCATGCTGTATGGTTCCAGGCGTCAGTCAGTACTGTTGCATCCGTGGTGAGCGAAGCGATCTCGGCATACCTGATCTTCAGCAACTCTTTCGGGCGCCTGTAAACGCCTCCACCCTCGGCATCCCGTTCTCGGCGGACGAGCATGTAGCGGCGCTTGTACCACATCGAGTACGTGCGTGAGAGCGAGGGGAAGAAAGAGACGAGGTTATCCCCGCTCTCGTTTTCACCTAGGTCGTCGAATGCCGAGGAATCCATCCCGTAGAAGTCCGAGCTGACTTCAATGTTGCGCGCGGATTCTGTTGTTTAGTGTGTTAGAATTGTATGACGGAGATGCAGCATGCGGTATTGGAGGGACCAGACTCACGAAAGACTTTCTTGTACGACAGCCAGTACATTAGCCAGTCTGACGGGAGTTGAAGTCAACAATAGGGCCATCGCGCGCCATGGGTAAAGAGACATACCAGCAGCAGGTTCCTGCCACTCAAAGCTCGCGGTGACCCAGAAGAAGTCGACGATGTACGACCGCACCTCTCCGAGATAGCGTCGACATGTCTCGAAAATTGCGCCAATGAGCAAGAGCTTGATCCAGTCTTGTACGGCGGTCATTCCGAGGAGCGCCATGATTAGTTGCGGAAGGGGAGGAGGGGTGGTATTAGACGATGGCACCCATGAAGGTTGCGTAGTGCAGGCGTCCGCGGTGGTGTTCTCGCTCGCATCCCCAGCGCTGGATTGTATGACCGAGAGGACGGTCTGCAGGACTTGGGTGGCGTCCATGCTTGTTGGATGGTAACGCGACTAGACCCGCGACAGCGCGTTAGGTAGGTACTGGAGGTGGGTGCGTTGAAGACCCAAAGGTCTGAAGGTGAACGGGACGAGAGACGAGCTACTTATATATCATCTCGGTACAAGCTCGCCGTCGCATAGCACTAGTCATACTAGTCGCGTCTTCACCGCATCCTCGGAACCGGTATTTCGATTCGATCCTGGGCACAGCATCCTGAACGAAATTCACATCAGCGAAACATCGGAGGAACAAGATTGACGGTAACTTCGGTAAGTACGCAAAGTGTGCGCCACGAGGCGCGCTCGCATATGCGGGTCACCGCACGGCGCGCAAGCGCAGCACCGGTTCCTCTCGGGCATATGTGGCTTGGTGAGAATGAGTCAATTTGGCGGCCACTGTGGAGGGGAGGGCGAGAAGCCAGGAGAAACCGCATCATGCCTAGTGCCGTGATCGATTTCGTATTGATATACGGCACAGTTCTTCAAAATTCAAGGTAGTGTTCGTTATGCGTTGAGGATGCGTCGCCTGCGGCGTTGATGCAAGCATCAGCGCAGTCGCTGCCTGGCAGGGGGGTGGAAGGCGAACCGTGTTATGATGAGCATGCTGGCTCATGATCGCATCGGACGAGGACCTTGGGAGATTTTGTTATTCGCTCCTTGAGGTCGGGTGAGAAACAGAGAACGTGTTGAACACGCACCGTCGATAACGACGCATGTCTTAAACCCAGCCTTCATCGACTCATCATCGACCGTGGCCCTCGCAAATTTCGCAAGCACATCCTCTTTCCTCCCACTTCCATCTCTACGTTGAGAGCACTCACTGGGCAATCGCCTGCGTACCGCCTCAACGACCGGCTTGGCGGATACTCAGTCTGCCCGATGAAAACCGGCACTCGTCACGGGTTTGGGAACTAGATCTGGGACCCTTTGCAGGGCCTGCACGCTTCTACGACTCTGCGTGTGTAGTCAAGTGGGACCACTCCAGTACTCACCGGTAAGTTCTCCCGCTCCCTACCCTAGTACTATCGCGCCAACTCGGACGACGGACATCCCCATCCATCTATCCACCGCCATCCGGATCGCATACACCGACCCCGCCAAGCACATAGAGCAGCAGTCGTCCAGCTGGATCATACCGTACAGCAAGCCCAGATGGAGAGTCACGCAATGACATATGGATAATGGTGGTGGACGGACAAGGACGACGCCGCCCGAGTCCGATCCTCGGTGAGTGACACCCAATCTCGATCCCTCAACGCCATCCTCGGGCCACTCCACGCTTGAGGCTGGTACGTATACAAAGACGCAGAAATCGAAGGGCGGATACTGGGCGGATATCTGGATATCGGAGTTACGGTGCGCATCCAGTTTCGAACACTCCGAGTTCCGAGTGCGACTGCATCACGAACATCCACCTACATTGTCCCTCCACCCCCTTCTCCAGAGCCGGATATCCACCGCTCTATACAACTTCGCCCGTCCCTGCCCTGCGTACGATTCCGAAGACGAAGTGCCGCACGTAAGTGGCTCGCGTTCCGACTCGGACTTTCAGTTCGGCGCGGAATTCCGAACGCCCACATGCGAGCAAGCAACGAACGTGTGATTGACAACGACACCACAGAGAGAGGGAGGGAGAGCAAGCATCTAAATGACACATAAACAGACGCGAGGCGGGAGCAGTAGTGAGAGATGCTATGGTAGAACTACACTGCATGCAAAACGACGGTGTGCGGGAGGGGGGAGCGGCAGCGGACGACAGCTAGTGGACGGTAGTACTGTGGATCTACCCTTTTGCAACCAATGGGAGGAAGGGAAGCGGAGACATGCGGACGAACAAACCCAAGACGCGGAACACCTTCGAGATGGGACGCGAACGTGCGGACGTGTTAAAGAGTGGGTAATGATACAGTACACGCCAATGATCGTGACGCTGGGAAGCAGATGGGGAACGAGCGAACCTGGGATGAGAGACGAGCAGAGACAAGCAAGAGGTCTGACATGGGGCACTGCGGGCATAGAGTGTTCGTGCAAAGGTGGGGTGTCGCGGTCGGTGGCCATGCCGACGGCGTTAGAGTGGTGACCCCGGCCGATACCGCAATTAAGCGACACGGTGAGCAGGAATGAGTGCGGGGACGGGGTGGGGAATGTGGGGAACCGAGACGCGCGCGCCGCGGTTCGTGAGCGGGCTGGAGGGAACAGTCGACAGGTGGTTCCACGCGTAAATCGTGGGCGTCCTGGTCGGCGGAGGAGAGGGAGTGACGAGAAGGGGCGTGTTCTGCGCGGGCGGCGTGGAGGGACGCGCTGGAGTGGAAGGCACAGAGACTCGGCTCCAAACCGGCTCTGGGGAAGGAGTGCGCACCTCCTCCTCTGGGGGCAAGTCGAGGTAGGTCGGAATGCGCTCGCGCACCACCGGCCGCACCTCCACGGTGGCACGCCGCTCGCGCTGCATGTTCTGCATGCTGTCGATGAGCGACATGTAGTATGGATCGTTGGGGAGATCGCGAGCAGCCTCGATCCGCTCGTTGCGGGGGAGAGAGTCGTCGAGAACGCGCATGATATCGGCTCTGAACATCTCGCGTTGGCGCACCCTCTCCCGGTCGAGGTTGTCCACGTCGACGACTTCCATGGGGGTGCCACGGCCGCTGGAGGACGCCTCGCTGGAGCTGCTGACATCCACGTCAACGACAGCGCGGGGCTCCGCGCGATCGGCGGGGAGTTGGATGCGGTCCTCGGGGTCAATGAAGGCCTCGTAGACCGCGTCGTCGTTCTCGAAGAACTCGTCGGAATCCGGGTCAAACGCGTTCCAGTGCGTCCACTTCTCGTAGGTGGGGTGCTGGGGTTCGGGCTCTACGCGAACGGCGGGCTGGCGGGAAGAGGAGAAAAGAGGGCGGCCCATGTCTGAGATATGGAGAAGCGGTGGTGGTACAAGAAAGATTAGGGTGCTGAGGACAGCTTTTGTGGGTATGCGAGGAAAGGGGGTATGCAGAGCGCGATGGTGGACGCGGAGGAAGAGGCTGAAGACGGTTTGATTCGCTCGATCGCGACGCGGCTCCCGCTTGTTCAGGGCAGGTCCGTGCGCATGCACCGCCACTGCGCTTTTCCGCCCGCACCGGGTCCCGTGCCCCGGAACAAGGGAGCCTCAGAGGAGTTAGATCGGCTCCGGCCGTCCGCAAAAACCATCTCTTCATGGCACCCCCACGCTCTCAGAAAGAAACAGATACATATAACATCTTGCGAACTTCCGAAGAGTTCTCACTAGTTAACCCCTTGGCCACAAGTACTTAGTGTCGAAGGTGGGCGTCAAAGGGCGCTTATTCTCTTCTGGGCTTGTTGACGCGTGACGTAGCGTCTCCTTCAACTGCAACTTGCACTTCCAAGTCTACTCTGTCCGACCTTCTCACTCATCGCCTGACTCCTCTCTCGTCGGTCACGTTCATAGCCTCTCTGAATTGTCAATTAGCTGGCTTTGCACAAGTATCTACCTCTATTCGTCTGATCTACTCTATGTGCAATGGCAGAGCCAGCGGTCGTGTCTCGGGCTGCTCTTGACCTCACCTACGTACTATGTGAGTACCCCTCCCGATCCCGTCTACACTGCGACATCCAACCATTGCGTTAACAGCGAGCATGGCATAGACGATGAATCATCATTTCTCGCCCAGGTTTTGGCCCTGCTCACATTAACACCCATATTGCTGAACGTGAGTTCGATTGGGCTCCCTCGTGCGATTCCTCACTAATACAGCATGGTAGCCAGCCTATGCTGCGTTGTCTGTGTGGACGCGAGAGTTGGTGTTCTTGGAGATGTGGGCGGGGCAGATGTTGTGTGAGGCATTCAACTATGTGCTCAAGCACATAATTCAGGAGGAGCGTCCCAACCGTGAGTTCCTCGCTTTCTTCCCCATGACCCAATGGCCCGACCTACTTGCGCGTTTCCGTAGTGGATATGGGAGACGGCTATGGGTTCCCCTCATCGCACAGCCAGTGGATGGGCTACTTTGCAAGCTTCCTCGTCTGCCACTTCTCCTTCCGCCATCGCTTCGTCTCCACCGGCTTCGCTCTCCTCGACTTCGCTCGCGGCGTCCTCCTCTTTGCAGGCATCCTCGGTGTATCCGCCGCCGTCGCCTTCTCTCGGTACGTCGCCGTCCTTCATCCTGTCCCCTTGAACGTCTACATCCCATTCACACTCTACGGCCGTGCAGCTACTACCTGTCATACCACAGCATCCCGCAAGTGCTCTGGGGCTTCGGCATTGGCGTCCTCTTCGGATCAACATACTACACTCTCGTCGAACTCATCCCCACACGCCGCCCGACATCCCTGTTAGGCCGCTTCCGGACGGCACTGCTCACGAACCCAATCAGCTCATGGTTCCGCTTGCGTGACGGCTGGGCGGTATGGGCGGATGCGGGCACGGAGGCGCAGTATTGGAGGTGGCGGGAGGAGTGGGACGCTAGGCGAGGTGCCACGAAGAAGGCGCAGTGAGTCGGATTCGTGACTTCATCCACATCCGCAAATCCCCTCCGTGTCTATATTTCATCCGGTTGCGATAGGCCGAAGATATAGGTCTCATTACCGTTTTGCCAGCGACGATGTATGGGTCCTGGCAGGAGCTCATCTCGTCTTGTCCGGGAAGTATGTTGAACTGTTCTGGCTTCCCGAATCCTGGACAATTTTCCACGTGAGGTCATGTTCTTGCAGGTCCCCCACGCGGTGGGGCTGATGAAGGTCATGTTCCCATCAGGCGCGTCCGAAATCGTGTTCGAACTTCGTGGTCCCTTCCTTGTTCAAGAATGTCTTGACGTCGGTCTTGGTCACCCCATGTGCACGGCTGCAGTCGCTCCCTACGGAGCTAGATCTCCAGATCGTTCGCCAACTCCTCGGTTGGCCCCCAATGGCGGACCAGGTGAGTTTGCCGGCGCCTTCTTGGTAATTCGTATCTTTGCCATGAGTGGGTCGTTCCTGTGGCCAACCCAGGGTAAACCTCTTGCAGCTGCGGTGGCCCCTCTGCCAGGTCGTCTCGGAGCGTTGTCCGAGTCTCCGAGAGACAGGGCCGTGTGTTGCTCCTACCGAACACCCAGATTCTGATATCTGAATGGTCAGTCGGCTTGGTACGCAGCACCTGCATCAAGGCATGTTCTTTCGCACCCGTTCGAAATCCGAATGCAAAGGATTTGCATGAGAACATGCAATGGAAGTGGCACGGATCTCGAGAAACCGACCGGGAATGATGGCGATATTGCCCAGTCCAATCTCGTGGACGTTCTGTGTCATTCTCTCAAGACTCGTTGCGGACGCGCGCGCCACCAGATAGGCAGTTCGACAAACCGCTCGTGGTAAAATGCTTAACCGCGATACCCCGCGCCGTTATCGTGATGGGCAGTGCCTCCCCCGCCTTGCCTCGAGTCTCGACATTGACCCCGCCCACCCCGCATTCATTTTCTCTCGCGAGACTCGAGACTCGAGTCTCGCGCCGAGTGTCGAACAACCTCGACAATCCAGGTCCATGAACGGCGCAGCAAACTGTCAGTCAACGTAAGCCCGTAACGTTGAACGTTCAGAAGGCGCAGGAGCGTGAGCTTCTTGTTCCTGAGGCAGAACGCGCGCACTTCACTGGGCGAACCCATGACCTGGGTTTGGTAATGCAGTCGGATGGTGGGCCGTCGGCTATCCAATTATCCGGGGCAAGCGGGGCCGTCATAAAATACACAACCAGCGGTGGGGCGCGTAAGAGTCTATGATCTGTGGTGATGCCACATAAGCCATGATAGCCAGCCGTGGGTCGCTATAAATCTGCGTGTGCGCGTTCCCAGCACCCACGGCCCCGTTCTCGCTGTCCACACTTCTCCATTCAGTCGCCCGCCCCGTCCGTCGCCCCCATGTCCGCACCGACAGACCCCGAAAAGGCGCAAGTGCAGGCGAGCACCGCGTCCACCTACTCGGACGAGAAGGCGCACGCATCCCAGGTCGAGCGCGCGTCCAACGCCCCCGACGCCAAGCTCGAGCCCCCGCTCTACAACGCGCACGTCGATGTCAGCGGTGTCGACGAGCGCAAGCTCATCCGCAAACTCGACCTCTACCTCGTTCCGTGGCTCTCGTTCTTGTACTTGCTCAGTTTCCTCGATCGGACGAGCATCGGGAACGCCAAGGTGCGTCGGGCATCGCGATCGGGCACGGTGAACGTGCTGACCATGTGCGGGCTCGGCACAGCTATATAGCCTTGAAGCGGACTTGGGCCTCTCCGACACCCAGTACTTGATCGCACTCACGATATTCTTCTTCTCTTATGCGATATTCGAGGTGAGTACTCCCCTGTTGGCTCGCAAGTCGCGCCTCATGGCGTGTAGGTGCCGTCAAATGTGTTCCTCAAACGTCTACGCCCCTCGATATGGCTTTCCCTGCTCATGCTCCTCTGGGGTGTCATGATGGTGTGTTTCGCGATCTGTGCCCTTCCTCTCACCTCCTCACTCCGTTCATCTCGACTGTAGACGGTACAAGGCCTTGTGCACAACTACGGGGGTCTCCTTAGTAAGTGCACCCGTCCCATCCAAACCCTCCTGCTCGGATCTGTTCGGCCTACAGAAGTGCAGTCCATAATTAACTGACGTCCGTTCCCCCTTTTCATCTCAGCCATGCGCTGGTTCCTCGGCATGTTCGAGGCCGGTCTCTTCCCGGGCGTGAACTACTACCTCTCCTGGTGCGTCCTCTGACTCCGCGAACCTCGCGCGGCCTTCTCTCGCAGGAACTGACGAGTCGCTGCCCGATGTTGCAGCTGGTACAAACGTTCGGAGTTCGGCATCCGCGCCGCGCTATTCTTCTCCGCGGCCACCGTGTCCGGCGCGTTCGGCGGATTGCTCGCTGTACGTGCCTTCCTGTATCCGCTGGGAGCCGTGGCTGAACGAGCGCGGACCGGTTTCTCTTTGCACACACCGGCGATCCTTGCCCTGGCGCGCACCCGTCTCCGTAACACCGCGCGCCTGCTTGTGTTGTCGACATTGACACGCGTTTCAACGACCAGGCGGCCATCTCGAAAATGGAGGGCATTGGGGGCAAGCCCGCGTGGGCTTGGATCTTCATCCTCGAGGGCCTCCTCACTGTCGTCGCCGGCGTCATGTCGTTCTGGATCATCCAGGACTTCCCGGACACCGCCAAGTTCCTTACCGAGGCGGAGCGCACGGTCGTCATCCGGCGCCTCCAGTCCGACGATCAGTACAGCGCGGCGGGCGAGGAGCTCAGGTGGCACTACATCTGGCGCAGTCTGCTCGACTGGAAGACCTGGGTCGGAAGTGAGTCGATGTATCACGATGTGCTGCTATCACTAGACTGATTGAGGGGATCTGCAGTGCTGTTGTACATGGGAGCTGACGGTCCGCTCTACGCGTTCTCGCTGTTTTTGCCTAGCATCATCAACCAGCTCGGTAAGCCGAAGGTTTTTTCATACGAGTACGCCCCTGGCCTGACCATATCATCTAGGATACACCGCGACACCGGCGAACCTCCTGAGTGTACCCGTCTACGTGGTGGCCTGTATAGTCACCTGTATCGTCGGCTTCGTAGCAGACCGCCACGGCAACCGAGGCTACCTCTGCATGTACGTCCACGTCCTCAGCCTCTGTCTCACTCTCTCGTTCTGACTGGCTCGAATGAATGTAGGGGCTGCTTCGTTGTCGGCCTTGCCGGCTACATCATCCTCATCGCCTCGCGCAACGCCGCGCTCTCCTACTTCGCGGTCTACCTCGCGGCGTGCGGCATCTACCCGAGCATCCCGAACATCATCGCCTGGGTCTCGAACAACGTCGAGGGCTCGTACAAGCGCAGCGTCTCGCTCGGCATGGTCATCAGCTTCGGCAACATCAACGGCGCCGTCTCGTCCAACGTCGTGCGTACCTATTCGCATTCCCTGTATCCGTTGTGCCTAATCGTCCGCTCCCTCCCTCTAGTACCGCTCGCGCGACAAGCCGTGGTACACGCTCGGGCACGGCATCGTGCTCATGTACATCGCCATCGGGCTCGTCATGGCGATCATCTACCACATCTCCCTCCGGCGCGAGAACGCGCGGCGGGAGCGGGGCGAGCGCGACGAGATCATCGTCGGCGTCAACGACGGCCGCACGGAGCTCGCGAAGAACGGGACGTACGCGAGCGTCGCGGAGGCGAAGCAGGACAAGGGCGACGAGTGGAGCGGGTACCGCTACACGCTGTAGACTATAGTCCGCTCGGGGAGAGGACTCCCGGGGGTTGGTCCTGCGGTTCAGATTACGATTTCGACGACGACAGAGCTCGGAGATGAGGCGAGCTGTCACGACCGCGTGTATTATACGGAGTGACGAAAATTCCTGTATACATAGGATCCCGAACCAGCTCTGCACGTCGCGAACTGCCACGCCAGTGGGACGCTTTCGGGCTGGTGACTTTGAAGTTTCTGAGAATACTCTTCAGAAACCGGGTATGAGTCCCTCCCAGCGTGGATTTCACGTACAGTAGCATTGGGGCAGCCAGACCTCAGACGTTCAGTCGACTTTCCGAGGTTCGCGCGGCATCGCGATCCACGTTCCCCGCCACTTGAAGAGCGTCCTCGTGCTCCTCACCTCGAATGTCAATGACGGAACCGATCGAGCCGACGAGCCTGTTCACAAAGGCGGGCATGCTGCGACTGAGCTCGTCGCCAAGGTGGAGCGTGTGGTTCGAGTCGACTTTGAGAGTCCGTCCGCTGGTGGGCTGCTTGGAGGTCGAAGAGGATGCGCGAGACGAGCATGGACGTCAATCTGGCAGGGTGTATGTACACATTAGTGAGAGAGCTGGGCCGGAATACGGATATTTGGACGTACGGGCCCGTAAAGGAGCTCACAAAGCTTGCGTTCTTCAGACCAAAGATCTGGTCATTTCAGTGAATCGTGAGCAGGAACGCATGTCCAACTTGCAAATGGCATGTTCTCAACCTACCGCCCGCATGGACAGCGCTAGCTGTATAACGTTCATGATGAGGAGCAGTCTTGAGAGATTGGGTTAATCGAGGTCAATCGCGTATGTTACGAAGAAGCCAGTGGTATAGATCCTCACACGAAGTATATCGTACCTGAGATGTCCACACGGCGCATCCTCGGTCAGTATCACAGTCGCGCGTCCAAATGAAGGAACACTATCAGCGACGTACCGTTTCGCAGAAGGATAGCGCTCAGTGACCACGACCGGGCGCGGCGAATGTCAAGAAGCACATCATCACGGGTGTACGGACTCCACCAAGTGACGACAACCAAGACCGTGTCCGCGATAATGAGGGAGATCCTCGTGGTCAGGACGACTGGCGGCAGTGCGTTGCGTCAGACACGGCGTAGCTCGCCCAACTTCAAGAGCTAGCACCTACATCTACATATAGGACATCAGCTGTCGGTCTCAGACGTATCGTGAATTCTATGACGGACCTCAATAACTCTGGTGCCGGTATGTCCTCTGCTGTCAGGCAGCCGTATATTGGATCAGCCACTCCGTACAGACCATATGCGAAAGGCGCCTGTCAACACGAGATGAGTGAAACCTCGAAGGATAAGGATGTTGAGTGGGAGAAGTACCAGATTAATCGCGAGGGGTACAAGGGAGAGAACGAGCACCAGGAGCGCCACCGTTCGACTCTTGCATAATACGAAGGCGCGCAGTGCCGAGAACGCTAGTGGCCCAGATATGAGCAGCTGGCCGGGTAAGCTGTAGCCGCCATCCACTCACCAGCCCAAGGAGCGAACATCAATGATTGCAAGACAATGGATGCTTTCGCGACGTATGTACAGCTATGGCAATGTTCTAAGCCGCCGATCTCGCGTAATCACACGCCTTCATGGGGCGCACCTCTGAGGCAGATTGAGAATCTGATTGACGTGGTAGACGACTCGAGTCACTCACTTGATCCGTGAGGGGTAGATAAGACATCAACAAAACGGCATTCGCGAGCGTCGGGAGGTACCGGTTTGCGAAGAACAACACTCTCGCGCCCGTCAATGGGCCCGACCAGAAGTATAGCACTTCACGGTCAAACGTTATGACGTTCTCGTACATCAGAAATGCTAGCGGAGGAATATGACGTGTTGGATTCCTATCATCGAAGCGTTAGTTAAAGACGAACCTATCGCCGCTAGTTCACAGCATGTATTGATGTACCTGCATCATGGCTCGCACTGGTCAACGAGAGTGACCCAGGGGCCACAAGACAGAGTACACTCACAGTGAGTCGTTAAGGTCGACAAGGTCGACAATGGAGTCATCGGAAGACATGGTGGGATTGGTGCTCCGGCTTGCAGTGACTACTTTTGTAAAAGGGGGTGTCAGGTATACTTCCGATAGCTATCCCATTAGCATTATATAGGAGATCGAGAATGCTTTCGGATGCTGTGAGGAAGCCATCCTCAACTGCCGGACGCTGTAGGTAGCCCATCAGTCGCGCAAATACAAGGGTTGCGTCTATGTAGCCATTGGGACATTTGAGCTGTTCGTAGAGTAATACATAGGGCCACATGGAAGGAGGCGAGGTGTGCGATGCGCAATGAACCCTGCAGGTATAACGCCGCATGGAGCCGAACAATGCAGCTACCGTAGCACCAAAACGCCCTCATGGTGAGCTGAGCCATACGAACAGACAACCGGGGAGAAGCGGGGAGATCGCAAGATCGCCAGCGGTGGCTGTGATATCACTTTGCGTGGCTCGGTGGCAATGGTCTGTTCGGGTGGAAGCCGAGCTCTGGCCGCCATCGCATCCCTGCACAGTGCGCGCTGCAGTGCAAACGAAGTCCGGTCACGCTCAGGTAGGGCTCGATGTCAACGCTGACAGCGTCCACGAGCGCTTACAATCAATCATTAAGATGCAGGATCTACTAGATGCGATGGCTTGTCAGCTCGTTCGTGCAATGTGAGTGAACACACCTACAGATACATACTCAGAAAACCACCCAAACGCCGTTCTCAGCCAACAATACCCAACACATTCCGCGCCCCAAGGACAATATTATCGATCAGCCTCGTCTTCCCGACCCACATGGCCGCACTCAGAATGACCGGCCTCCCCTCCGCTTCTGCCTCCCACGTCGACCGCGCCGCATCGTCCGGAAGGACGTCAAACGTCTCCGGGTCGTTCATCTCGATGTAGTCGACTCGCACGTCCGCACCCGCCCTCTCGAACTCGGGTTGTCTGGACGCGATGATTTCCAAGGCCTGTGCGACGCATTCCGACTTGGGAACATTCGCGTCCCAGGCGCGCTGAGCAGTTTGGAGGGCGGCGTAGAGCACGGGCGCGACGTCCATGCGCTCGGCTTCCGTGAGGTAGGCGTTCCGGGAAGAGAGCGCGAGGCCTGTGGTCCGATCGCTGTGGAAACACAGAGATGAGCACACGCCGCTCCATACAGGCGGCGAAGGGAGTGGGTAGTAAATCCGGGCAGTGAGGGCAGGTGTTGAGATGGGGACGAAGATGAGATACACACCGCGCGGTAGGAACGATGAACAAGTTCTGCGTCTCGGGGTGCGATAGAAGCAGATCGCGGGTCATGCGCCGCAGCAGGAGCGCCTGCTGGATGTCCTTCTGGCCGAAGTACGTTCTTGTGGGCTGCGTCCCAACCACATCGTCAGTCCTTCCGTCCGACGCCGCAACACGAGGAGCTCCTGAGGGAAAACGGATGCGACGCACCTCGATAACGTTGAACAGCTTCGTGACGACGGTGGCGACTCCGCGGAAGAACGTCGGCCGCGTCCGGCCCTCCATCTGGTGCCCGTATCCCTTCACCTCAACGAACGTGCCCTTCTGCTCGTCGACGCTCTGGGTGATCCCCGACGGATACATCTCATCTACCGTTGGAACGAATACCGCGGCGGCGGTCCGACCCGCGACCTCGACATCGGCGAGGAGCTCGATGTCCCGCGGGAGCGTGCGCGGGTACGTCGCTAGATCTTCATGTGGCGCGAACTGTGCGGGGTTCACGAAGATCGACAGGACGGTGAGGTCGTTTTCGGCGAGCGAACGGCGCACTATGGAGCAAGGCGTCAGCTCACAGGATACATCTTTCGCGATGCGTGCAAGAAGTTTGGAGGGGTGGATGACCGCTTTCATCTCAGAGTGCCATAATACTGCACATAAGATGAGTGATCGCCACAAGCTGAGGTTTGCTCCTGGCGAGCACTCAGAGATCTCTGTAAGGTTCATTATGCAGAGGTGAGAAGTGCGAGCAGCCAGATTACCACGGCTCGCGTCGGTTACAAAGAAAAGGATCTGACCGGGCTTCTGAACTTCTCGAGCACTTACCGAGTGAAAGATGGCCTTCATGGAGCGCGCCCATGGTCGCCACGAACCCGACCGACTTCTTCTCCTCATACGCCCTCCTCCTCCACTCCCGATACGACGCGACGGTCGGGAAAAGCGGGATCTTGGACGGCGGTAGCTCCGTGGTCATATTCCGGCCTAAAACGTGTCGGAAGGGTTGTAGGTGAGTGCCAGTAGCCCGAGAGATGGATCCAAGCAGTCGAACACTAGGACGCGGTCGTGCAACAGAGAGCATGGGCTGAGACGTGTCGAAAGACGAGTCGAGTCGAGTCAGGACAGCTCGGGAGGGGCATGTTGGGCAAAGTTGTCGGACGAGGTGAAACCGCGCCAGATCCCCAACAGATTCCGGTCCGGCGCTCGAGTGCCCGATTCGCAGGAATGACGTTCGAAGCACGTGGTATCGGAGTCGTTGACCTCCAACTTGAGCTTGAACGTTAACTTCCACCACCTCCTCGCTCAGTGTTCGTCCACGATGCGTGCATCTATCGCAGCAAATCGTCAATCCCAGCTTCCGCGATCTGTAACAAGTGCGGCTGCTGCGGCAAAACTGCTCGAGAAGAAGAAAGAGTACGAAGCCGTCGCTGCCCTCGAGCGGGCCAGCGCGCAGTTCCTCGCACGGATAGAGGATCTGGGAGATGACTTTGACGTGACGGCGGACGCCGGCGTAGGTATGTGCCACAGTTTTCATGGTACGAGGAGATTATGGCGCAAATATCAAATGTCGGTCGTAGTGCACGGGCAAGTCCTGCAGCAGTGGCCCAACATGTTCAGGATTCTCGGCTTGTTCTGTACGCGTTTTCTTTGCGTTTCTTGGCACGGCGATACTCAACGGTACGTGTAGTATCACAACGACAACAGCAAATGGAAGACGAAAACGCGTCCACTCCCGCGACGAGCGAGCGGTTGGTGCGAGTGCCCATCGAGATCCCTTCATGCAGGCCGGAGGAATGATAGAACATACCGACGGGGTATGTGTGCCACTTAGCAATGCAAGCCGGTAAGTAACTCGTCGTCTATCCCCCCTAGCCTTGCTCTGAGTTCGTTATCATGCTCGACCTGACCCATCCTCCCTGCAAAAAACTCACCCCCCTCAGGACACACAACCGCACCCCGCGGAGCCAGCACCACCCTCACATCCCTCGCCCTCTCTCTCGCCCTCATCCCCGTCCAACTCTTCTCCTGACCAGCGCGCCCAACCGGACCCAAATACTCTACCAGCGGCCGCTCCAGCACCACCCTCTCCCCGACACAATACACCTCCACATACAGCTCGCGCACCTCCCCCAGCGCCGCGCACGCGCAGAGACGGCACAGCGTCGCCCCGATCTGCGCGGTCTCGCACTCGAAGCCGTCGAGGCGCACGGACGCGAGGCGCGATGCGTGCGCGAGCAAGTTTACCGCGGCGGAGAGCGGCGCGCCGGGCGTACCGACGAGGTGCAGCGTGCGCAGCGCGGCGAACGGGTGCGACTCCGCCAGGTCGCTGTTGAGCTTGGGGTGCAGATCCACGCCAGCCGGAAGGTGCGCCCGCAGCGTCCGGAGGCGGGGCAGCTTCGCCACGCTCCTCAGCAGAACCTCCGCCGAAGAGTCAGACAGCCCAGCAGCAGCCCCGCACGACCAAACATCATGCACTGGCTCGAGCACGTCGAGCGTCTCGAGCCCCCTCCATTGTGCCGCGGCAGGCAGGAGCCAGATCTCGGGGACGCGGGTCGTGCGGGTGCAGCGCAAGTACACTAGATTTGGCGCTCGAGCGGACGCGGCGCAGAGGAGCGCCTCGACGCTCGCCCGGTAGTCGTACGTGCCCGGCTCCAAGTCGTCCGAGTCGCTGGGGTGGGGGTGGCGGAGGATGAGGTGCAGCGCGCGGAGGGCGGGCGAGAGGAGGGCGAGGAGGTCCGTGGTGGGACCTGGGATCTGCTGAACCCAGCGCAGCTTCTCGAGGCGTGGAAGGGGACAGGCTGGCGCTCCTTTAAGCTCGTCAGCTCCAGCTCCAACTTCGTGGGGGCCTGCTGCGAGGATGGAGGGCGGGCATGTTGGGTACGGTAGGATCGTGGACGGTCTGTGGATCGCCCGAACCCGAGAGAAGTACACCGCGCGCCTCCGAGCATGAGCTTGAGCTTGAGATTGCGCCCCGGCGGAGTCACTCTGAAGGCGAACAAGGGCCAGCATTCAACGTTCAGCGTTCCAAATCAACCACGGGAGAAAAGGTAGCATCTGCAACGCATAAGGACTCACCTCGCTCGGGCCCAGCGCGGCCAGCGGCCGCAGGTCGTCGAGGTCGCGCCAGAGGACGGACGCGGCGGGGAGGAAGAACGCTCGGGACACGCGCGCGCACCGCGCGAGCGTCCTGCGGTTCTCCATAATGGTCGTAGCAACCCACTCCTCTTTCACCGGAGCTGAACCACGGAGATGCGCTGTCGGTGTCGGGGTGGGGTGCGCGTACCACGCGTCGGGCGGGACGGCGAGGTGCTCGAGGATGAGGTAGACGATGTCTGTGTGGAACTCGAGCCTGCGCGGTGGCGGCTCGGATGGGTTTGTTGTGGTCACGGTCGTAGTGCTGGGACTCGTGCCCGTTGTGGTTGTAGTTGCAGTTGTCATGATGAATCCGAACGTCGTGACAGCGTAGAAGGCCAAGTCCTGGTCGGAGCTTCCCCGCCGAGCTGCCCTTCAAGCTCTTGTATACCCCGCACCATCCCGCACCGCGCACTGCGCATCGTCAGCCACAGAACGCCAGGCCCTTCCAGTCGGTGATAGTGGCACCTCAAGGCCTCATGCACGATCATGGGACGCGCACGGCGGCTAGCTCTCCAGCGTTGGTCAAGCTGTATCCATATGC
This sequence comes from Earliella scabrosa, assembly GCA_022605405.1. Lineage (NCBI taxonomy): Eukaryota > Fungi > Basidiomycota > Agaricomycetes > Polyporales > Polyporaceae > Earliella > Earliella scabrosa. The sequence goes on along the minus strand of JABYQQ010000004.1, from coordinate 1,146,773 downwards.
ATCTGCGTGGTCACCAGTACAAGACTACAAGCATGGCCGCCCGAGGATGGTATGAATGATTGGATAGAGGTTCTAGCCACGTCGTCCGGATATAGAGACTCGGACTCGGACGGGGACAGTGGACTCACGCGGGAAGGACGGCATCGCGCTGTGATGTTGATCTTCCAAGCTTGGAGGGTTGAGTGTTGAACGCTGCAGTTGAGAGTTGATGTTGACGTTGACGTGAGTGACGAACGGGGACGGGGTAAGGGAACACTGGCTGATGCGACATTATGAGGGAGGGGGCTAGGGTACCTACAGCAATACTGTTATACAATACGATCTGTGTCGACATAAGTAAACGACCAGGAAGAGCGGTCCTCAGAAATCAACTCGAACTCGGACTCGTTTCGAGCGTCCTGCATATATTGTGTCAGCACCTCCAAAAGCAGCCCCGCACATCTCAAGGCACTCACCCCACGCATACATATATGCATCACCACTCGCGACCCACCATCCGCCTCACCCGCAGCTGCACGACCTCCTGTACCGTCTCCCGCCACCCCTGCGACGGGAGCGGCGGGCACCTCCACTCGACCTCGGGGAAAAGCCCGTCCAGAAACGCAGCGAGGCGCGCTGGGTCCGGGATGCGTGACTGACAGCCGCGGTCCGCGAGACTCAACGAACGCAGCCCCCTCGTCGGCGTCATTGTTGCTGGTGCTGAGTAGTGCGGAGATGCCTCCCCCTCCTTTTTCTCCCTAACCGGGATCGACGCGTCGATCCCGGGTAGTACTAGATCCTGCAGCTCGGTGCACCGGTGAGCAAGGGCCGCGACATCCTCCAGCGAGGGCGGAGCGTTGCCAGGGTTGTACGACAGATGTAGGGTCCTCACGCCCGGCCAAGCCTCAGCCATCCTGTCCAGGTCGCGCGCAGATGCGGGGAGGACGACGACCTCGGGCGCGAGCGTGATGCGGACGTCCGCGAGGTCGCGCAATTCCAGCAGTGGCTCGATCGCGGACAGAAGCGGGCGGGCGTCGGACGCGACGGGGGGTGCGCCGCGGAGGGACAGCTCGAGGGTGCGGAGGGACGCGCCGACACGCGTGCGGATCGCGGTGCAGACGGCGTGGAGGGCCGCACCGACGCCGACGGCCGTGCACGGGCAGTTCTGGAGCGCGAGGGCGTGCATGTGCGGCGAGGAGAGCGCCGCGATGAGAGAGGCGGCGGAGCGGAGGGGCGCGTGCGTTGCGTCGAGCGTGAGGGTTCGGAGGGCGGGGAACGCGCCGGGGGCGAGGTCGGGGACGTCTGCGGGCAGGCGGATCTTGAGGTGGTGCAAGGCGGGCATGGCGGCGAGGGGGCGGAGGAGCGGGGACGTGGAGACGTCCTGGTAGATGCGCTCGAGGAGGTCGACGGTGTCGAGCTCGCGGAAGCCGGCGACGGGCTCGAGCCAGGCCTCGCGGATGCCGGCCGTCGTGCTGATCCGGAGGTACCGGAGGCGCGGGGCGCGTGCGGCGAGGCCGTCGAGGAGCTCGCGGACGAACCGGGCGCACTCGGCCGGGGACGGCGGCGGGCGGCGGGGCGCGGGGCGGAGGACGAGGTGGAGGCTGCTGAGGGCGGGGGCGATCACGTCGAGAAGGTCTGTCCGCCCGGGCACGCGCTGCTCCCACCGAACGCGCCTCGCCCGCGGAAGGAGCGCGGACCCGCGAATAGCGAGCGAGGCCAAGGCCTTCTCCTCGTCTGCACTGGGGCTCTTGCCGGATCCGTGCACGACGCGTACGTAACGCGCGTACTCGCACGCGCGCGCGCGCGATCGGTCGCAGTCAGAGTTTGTCTTCTGCGGGGGAGCCATCGTCAGATTCGATTTCAGAAGCCTCGCGAAGAAGGATGCACCCGAGTCGTGTCCGTGTCCGTGTCGTCGTTGTCGTTGTCGCTGGCCTCGGCGGCGGCGACGCGGGCGACGGGCGCGAGACTGTCGAGGTCCCGCCAGAGCACTGCGACGGCGGGCGTGAAGAACGCCCGGCAGACCCGCGCGCAGCGTGCCAGCGTCCGTCGCTGCTCGCAGTCCGCCCGCCGCTCGTACCAGCTGCTCGCGTCGCCCGTCGACACGTCATAGTCGTACCACAGCTCCTCCGATGCCGCCAGTTGCTCGAAGATCGTGCAGAGGACGTCGTAGCACAGCAGCGCACGATGCGGGGCTGGGGGTGGGTGCTGCGCACAGTTCATGGTCAAAGGTAAAGCGTCTGTGGGAAGAAGGAAGCTGCGAGGTGTGTTGAATACATTTAGCGGTGCATGGGTACAGTAACACAGCGCACTCTCTCACCTATGAATGGATCGCGCGAGCTGCAGGAGCGTCGTTCAGGAAGGGCTTCCCCGGAGACGTGCACCAGGTCTTATATCACTAGCGTCTCGCCCTCGAGGCTGAATGAAGCTTGGCTGGATTGATCACGACCGCGGCAAAGCCTGACCCTGATACGGAGCCTGGAGGCGGGAATGCAGCCTCGTTGACTCGGCCAATGACGTCCGAACAGTGCCCACTGCCAGGGTCCAGCAGCGTAGCGCACCTGGCGCTCCGTATGTAAAGCCACGCACCACTTCCAGCCCACCTCGTCGCAGGTACAGAGAGCATCAGCCCACCTATCACCACCACCTGTCCTACTACTAGTGCCACCGTGCGGTGACATGCGGGTGTGGTGGCGCAGAGGCAGAGACGATCATGTTCGCCAGTATACTGTATCGCCAGTGTGGACAGCTGATGAGGCCAGACGACCCGAGTCCGAGTACCTGCTGATCCGCACCGAAAACACGACCAGTGTCCGTGATCCAGCTAGTGCGCACCTGTTGTCCACACCGCCCGTTCTCGCCACCCCGCCATGTCTCCAGCCCCAAACGCCTGACCGCGGGTGGAACGGACCTCGGGTCACCTCGCCAGTTCTTGAGTCTGACGCGACGACGGTTCTTCCGCGCATGCGCGACCTCGGACGGCACCGCGTACGGTGGCTGACAGATGCGACCGCGCGACCCCTCGAAGCGGACGTGGGCTCCCTTCAGCCTGTTCAAGCTTCACGTACAATGTTGAATGCATGGCGCCGTGACCGACAGACGGCGCGGGCGTATGCATACCGAGCAGCGGCGGATGCAATTGAATACTGAATATTGAGACTCGGAGCGCGATGCGTTGATGGGCCCGACGTCGGACGGAAATAATCGACCCTGAGGTCGCTGTGCATAGTCCTGGCGAGACAGCAGGTTTTCGAGACAAGGCAAGACCTGCGCATGTTCAGTCGTCGGTGATTGTCCGGCCGCGCGTCGACGCGATGACATTGACACCCTGTTGACACCACGGTAGAAAGTAGAGAGGCGAGCGCTGGGCCGCGGCGTCGTCGGAGGGTCGGGCCGACACGTGGCAGGCAGCATTTAGCGCTCATAAACATATCCGGCCTCCCGGCACTGTCCACGGACATGTCCGGTGAACAGTCCGCCACATAAGCGCCCCGTATCTCGTGGCCCCCGGGCGTCTACACCGTCACTCCCTTCATCACGCTCTTGCCACTCGCCGTCACGTCGCGCCCCCGCCCCCGCCCCCCGCCCTCTTGCCCGCCTTGTGCGCCACTCTCGGCCCCATCACCTATGCTATAATATTGCTCATTCAGCTTGAGATTTGGGCCTCACACTCATGTCCAGTGGACGTCATGGTCCCGGGAGGTGCCAGTGATCTAATCTAAGTAGCAGGGTGGTTACACAGTGGGTACAGGAGCATACTCCTGCAAAACCAGTGTATTGCAGGGTCAATGCATGGGAGAGGCGCGTCGGGATGGCCAAACTAGTGGCAGGGCGCGCTTGGGGCGCGGGCCACCACCGCGGACGCGTCCGACGCGTGGATGGTCCAGCGCTTCTTGACTCCGTACCACCACCATCTCGCGGGCGCTTAGCCCTGGGCAACGACCCGCGAGTCGTTGTCCGGGCCATCGTCCTCGATCGTTCGGCTTCTACACTACCAAACTCCTCATAATTCCACCCGACCTCATCCCCCTCCCTCCGTCAAGAAACGATCCTATTTATCGGCACATCGTGCAGCAATATTCCCGCCATTCGACCATCTCCCGTCACTACCTCAGCCGCCGCGTCATACTCAGGGAGGAGGCTACGGGCCCCGGACGGTCTCAGGATCTCTGCTTCGCGCAGATCGCAGCTGTACAGCTGGGAGCGGTCGGACGGGCTACGCGGGGCCTCGAGTAAGGGAGGACGTCGGGATGTGTCGCGCGCTTCTCTCGTGGCCGGGCTATGCTGTAATGGCGATGGTTCCGTGTGCCGTGCGCTGCCCGGCGTTCATCATGCGAAACCTTCTCGAGGATGGCGAGGGCAGGAAGGACTTCGTCCGTCCATTGACACAACACCTCTCTCGCCGCCCCCCAATGCCCCCGCCGGTTAGGGCAGGTGTAGAACGGTATGACGAACATGTGGAAGGGAGGCTGTGGGAGACTAAAGAGGCACGAGGGTATGGATTGTCGACGACGGTGGATCCCAAGTCGACTGGCGCGGAAGCAACTTCGTCTAAGCTGCAAGTGCGCGGCTATCACTGGTTTTGGGATGCTTGGGTAGACCGTCCGGTCAGCCAGCTGCAGCTGAGTCTCCACAGACTCGCTCTACGCGCACACCCACATCCACCACAGGCTGAGTGTCCGGGAGTCCGCTCTCGCACTCTTGCCGTTTCTACGGTCGCGGCCGTCAAAAAGCACGGTCCCACCCAGGAAGGGAGACCTGCACGGCGCAGGTCGAATCGCGCAACTACCTTTCACCGAGGCGTTGGGGAGGACATTTGTGGGCAGTCCGTTCATGGGAGTCATAGCTTGCGCTTAGTGGTTCGGTGCGACCTGGGTACCAGTGGTGTTATTATCTCCTACATGCTTGTTGAGCCGGGAGTATAAATAAATGTGATCCAAAAAAAAAAAAAAGACGCGTGGATGGTCACGTATGGTCACTCGTGACCATGTGTGACTGGGCGCCTCCTTTTGTCCGGCGGACTGTCCGGCGAACTGTCCGCCGGACAAATGTCCCAGTCGTTCGGACGTCCTCCCACTTTGTGCTCGTTCATGGTCAACCCAAAAGCCACTTAGCCAGTACTTCAAGCGAGCTGGATGGCCGCCCCAGAGAGCAAGCGCACAATAATCACCACCAGCCCATGGATTGGGTCTTCCGCTGCCGCCGATGATTCCGAGTCAAAACTGCGTGCGCTCGCGCCGTCGCGCCCCTTCACGCAACAGGCATGTCGCCCGAACTCGCGACTCGCGATCGCGGGTCGCATCCATGATCTTACCTGCAGCTGATACTCACCGTTGGCTGCTGCAGATTGACGTGGTGTTTCCGACCGAGTCGGGAGGCTCCGCTTCGCTCCGGGATGCGCTTCAGGCACTGAAAAGTTCCGGTACCACTACTCAGGCTAATACTGGCAGCAGTGGCAGCTCGGTGCCAGAAGACAGATACGCATACCGGACGTGCGAGTACACGCTGTCCGAGTTTGTGCAGTTTGCGAAGGCAAACGCGAATTCGGAGCGGTGCGTGCGTCTCGACTCCCTCCATCATTTTGGACCTCTTCGTTGGCTGACTTTCCGATCCATCGTGCGTACGCGCCCTTGCTGGACAACTCTTTTGTCGCTCTGATGACGATCCATCCGTGATGGACCCTGAAGCAAGCTCGTCGCACTCGGCATGCCTACCCCCTCAGCGGACGGCCAGGACTTGGAGGACGTCTGGAGCCTCGACCCGCGCGGCGTCCTGACGCTCGCGGTGGGCAAGCAGACGTACGAGACGCTAGGCCTAGTTGGCGAGCGGCTGCCGTGGAAGGAGTGCCAGGAGACGCATGGTATGTACTGAGTCCTTGGTGCCCAGACCCTTCAAGCGTTACACTGTTAACGTTAACTCCGAAATCCTTGCAGTGATTCGTATTGGACTTTGGAGCGCCCGCCCAGAGCCCGAAGGCGATTGGATGAAGGGGTGTGCGACGTATGGCACCAAGGAAGACGCTGCTGTGCGTGCATGGGATGCACGGAGGGGCCCGTGGAAGGTCTTCTTTCATCTGGAGGCTGCTGATGGGTCAGGTGCGTCTCTCAGCTTGAAAGGCGACATATAAACGCTGCGGATGCGGCAGAGACCCGCTGCTTCAGCATAAGTCCCCGAATTCGAGGAGAACATCTGAGACTGGCGAGGCGACGTCTTTCAGATGCTCCCCAATACTCATTGCTACACCCGTAGATACTAACCTCCCGCCAAATTGCGTCTCGCACCCCCTCGAGGCCACCGTGCACACGTGGCCGCACGCGCACATCCCAGTCCTCAAGAGAGAAGACCTGCGCACCCCAAATGACGACGCCTCGTCCGACATCGACATCGAAGACTGGCACGACCGTGTCTCGTCCCTCTTCGAGTGGGTCGGCATGGCCGCCCTCGGCTCCCAACGGTATGAATATGCACTTCCCTCGCCCCACGACACCCCTCAACTCACCTCACCCACAGCCTCTCAGCAGCAGACCGCTGCGATCCGTATATCGCTGTCTACACCCCGCCCGAGCCCTCGCGCGTCGGCGAGCTCACGACCATGCGCTGGCGCGGGCTCATCCCGCCCTCGTTCGTGCAGGCGCTCCTTGATGTCGTCCTGTAAGTCCCCTCCCTATCCCCCATCCCCCTCACCCGTTCCCTCCTCGTGCATGGGACAGCTGACAGAGGACTATCGATGTGCAGATCGCCGAACCTCCCGTTGCCCGCACCCGCGTTCGTGTCCGTGACGGCGCAGAGCGTCCCGACGTCTCCCGTGACGTACGTCCCTACCTCGCGGCCTGCGCCGCTGCGCGCGCCGAGGGCGGACGCGGAGGACACGTGGTCTTTCGTGTATGTGAGGGCGGACGAGGATGCAGCGATACCGGAGGGAGGAGGAGGAGGACGCTGGTGGGTATTGGCAGAGAGCGTCGGGAAGTGGGACCGCAGGTGGGGGTGACGGGAAGCGCGTCTGGTTCGGTCTCGTCCGTCCGCCTGTGGAGCTCAATTGAACTATGAAGACCACTGCGACCTGCACATCTGATGAGACTCGACTGCTCCGGTCCTCGACCAGTCGAGATCCGAAATGAGCGAGGCAAGAAGGAATACAAGATTGAGTATGGCTACAAGAGTGAACACAAAAGACAGAAGACGAAACCCATAGACGATATGACAACTACGTCTAGGCCGTCATCGACGCTCCCTCTCTCCCGTCTGCCTGGTCTGCACCTCCAGGACGCATCCCATTCGGATCCACACCCTGTGCGGACGCAGCGTGATTCTCCCCTTCCCCCGCGTTGATGACAGACCCGAACTGCTCCGGTCCTCGATCAGCCGAGGTCCGAGGATGAGGGAGGCAAGAACGTATACAAGATCGAGTACGGCTACAAGATTGACGACCCAAAACAGAAGACGAACCCCGAAGACAGCATGGCAACTATGTCTACTACTAGACCGTCATCAACGCGCCCTCTCCACTCTCTCCCTCTCCTTGGTCCCCACCTCCACGACGCATCGCATCCGAGTCCACAGCCTGGGGGGACGCAGCGTGATTCTCCCCTTCCCCCGCGTTGATGACAGACCCGAGCGACCCCACGAGCCTCAGCGCGAACGCCGGCCTGCTCGTGTTCAAGTCGTCGCCGAGGTGGAGCACATGGTGGGAGTCGACCTTGATCGTCCGCTGGTGCGCCGCCTGCAGCTGGAAGAGGAAGCGCGAGGCGAGCATGGACGTCAACCTGGGACGCATACAGTCCGACGCGCGGGACGATGTGAGTTGCGAGCTTGTGGCTATTCCACGGGCTGGGTGGAGAAGATGGACGTACGGATTCGTAAAGGTGATGAGGAAGCTGTCGTTGCCGGAGCCGAAAATCTGAGGGTTGTCCATGACGCGTGAGTTCGGAATGGCCTGAGTGTGTGGTATGGTGTGTGTGTGTACGCACGGCTTCGACGGAAAACACCAAGTGGACGACGTTCAACACGAGCATGAGTCTTGTAGTGCCGTTCGGGGTCAGGCGATCACAGGTCGATGGATGAATCCTAGCGGGTAGAATGCTCACATGAAGTAAATCGCTCCTGGGTGACGACGGACCTATCAGACTTCGCGGGCAAGTGTCATGGATGTGACATAGATGCGCACCATTTCGCAGCAGGATCGTGCTTAAGGACCAGTACTTGGCGCGACGCAGGTTCAGGAGCACGTCGCGACAGTGCGGGCTCCAGCCAGTAATCAAGACCAAGGCGGTGTCAGCCACGATGAGAGAGATCCTTGATATCAGGACGACTAGAATGCCATTTGAGTGATGTGAGCTACTCGGCTGTGAATAACGAACCTACATCTGCATATGGGTCAGAGACTGGGAATGGCCAGGAAGAGGTGAACATACTGCAATGACATGCCCGATGTGATATTCGGTAAGAGCAAACAGCCATACATCGTATCAGTTGCCCCGAAGATGCCAAAGCCCAAAGGCGCCTTGCCCAATGGCGTCATACAGTCAGTCCACAGCATGAGAATTTGCATGGAGACTGATACCAAATTGACCCCGGCGGGTACGAGTGCGAGGACCAGGATGACGGCCGCTACGACTTTGCTCTTGCATAGCACATATGCACGTATAGCAGAGAACGCTAGAAACGTAGATGCGAGCTGAAGGTGATGCATGGGAGTGGCGGATCACTGCTCACCAGCCCACGGAATGTATAACAGGGATTGAGTAACACCCTGCGCCTGCTCGATAGATGTGCAGCTAGAGATTGTTCGGAATCAGCTATGAAAGGGGGCACGATTATGATGTACATCTGGAATTCATACCCCTACAACAAGATCAGCATCTCGATGATGAGAGAATCCTTTTTCGTCGACTCACTTGTTCCGGGAAATGCGCGTAGGTGATCATGTAAATGGTATTGAAGAGGAGAGATAGGTACCTGTTAGTGAAGAACAGAACTCTTGCCCCTGTAATTGGGCCGGACCAGAAGTATTCCACCTCCAGGTCATATGTGATGAAGACTTCATAGAGGAGAAACACTATCAGCAACGTGAGCATCATATGTACCGTTAGCTTCTCAGCCATATGATAATTCCCAGGAGTTAACCTGTGGTCGCTACTCCACAGAAAGCCTCGAGACGACTGATTGCAAGTGGACTTCTGATAAGCAGCATTGAGAGGCCAATAGAGAAGGAATGGACGCACACAGACTCATAGTGCTCGACATATTCGGCGATCACGTCTACGTCCAAGCCAGACGACATAGTAGGTCGCAAGGAGGTCGGGAAGTTGGCAGACGTTTTGTTTTGGGAGGACGGGTGAGGCAGAACATGTCCGACCCACAGTAACTTATATCCCCGGCTCAATGGTGTGGGAATAGTACTCAACGAGTCTGTGCTCGAAGGGACGAGGGATCCCCTCAAACCCCAACCCGGAGAATCGGCGGTCTGCTTCTAGGTCAATGTTGATCCAAAACGGGACTTATACTCTGATCTTCGGGAGACTTGGAGTGGACAGGCGGCGCACCAGCATCCAATACCAAGCCTCCGGGTCTCGCTCTGTGGGATACGAGACATTCAGGCTGTTCGTCGACGGATCGCAGTACAACGACCATGTGTTCCTGGAGGGTACGGCAGTACACATACCGACATAACTAGGACTATGTTCGTGCCTGCATCGTAGTTATGTGGGAAGAGCTAAAGTTAGGTGAACTTGGCGCTGCAAGAACCTCACGGGTTGGCTGTGATCATGGTATGTTATGTGGAACGCACAGTTGCAGTAGCTCGCGGGTTCCTTGCTTCAGTAGGTTCTGTTGAGTGTCCGCAGGACGTATATATGCGTACTTGACGGACAACGACGATAACGCAGAGCCGCTTTAACTCGACAGGCAAAAAATGAGTCGGCCCAGGTTCGAACTGAGGACCTTCTGTGTGTTAGACAGATGCGATAACCAACTACGCCACCGACCCGCGATTGCCTATCGTGTTTGCAGTATGTTCATGGGCGCTATCAATCACCCATAACAGGCGCCGCGCGGGGAAACGCACATCACTTGAACTTGAACCCATACCACATCCTGCACTCTCAGCTCAGCTCAGCTCCCAGCGAACGCCATGTTCTTCATCCATCTCTTCCTCTCCACCGTCCTCGCTCTCTTGGGCACCATTACCTCCGTCTCTCTCGACTCGCACGTGATCCTCGTCGCGCTTCAGGCACTCACCCTCCCGGCTCCTCTCCAGTTCAACGCCCCCACTCTCCCCGCGTAAGCCGCCAAGTCGCATTTACATCTAAACATGTTTCTGACATCGTGTATAGCCCGGTGTACGTTATCTCAAGCAGGACTGTCCCTCTACAGCACGCGTCCTCGGCCACAGACTCATCCATACCCCCACCGCCTCTTCAAGACGAGCACTTCCTCAGGGCGTTCTGCATGGGCATGATCCTGTCCCTGGTCGTCTTCGGGTGTTTGGTGATGCTAGTCGACCGTCTCAGCGACCGCCGGCTTGGGGTGCGGCGCATTGCCATTGTCATGTCTCCCATGGCTGATGATTCTTCACAGGATGAAGGTCTGGTATATACCCTGCACTCAGACTACTCTGGCGTCAATTACTTTTGGACTGTCACTTGTCAGCCCTTCGCAACACACCCTACTCCGTTTCACAATCCCACAGCCTACGACTACCCCGCCGCTTTCCCCCCGGAGTCTCCCCTCGCGGCATTGGACGATCCTTCACTCTATGTCAAAGCCCATCGTCTCGACGACGTCCAGGCGTTTGCGCACTACCGTCAAACCATCCGCTGTCACTACACTCCAGTCGACCCCAAGAGGCCCCTCCCTCCTGTCTACCGCACTCTTGTCAGTATGGGAATTGTCACGTTCGAGCTGGACCGCCGCCTGTTCTGGACGGCCGAGTACTTCGACGAATTCGCGACGCACCCACAGATCATCACCAACGTCACTCGCGATTACACTGCGTGGAACCAGCAACCTGGCGAGCACGTCGTCGTCTGCCAACTCCCTGACTAGTATGTCGGTACCTCGGACGTGTCTGACTGGGAAGACGACAACGACGGACCTCAAACATCCTACATGTATTCCTTCGATCTCGTGGTCTTTGGCGACTGCCCTGGATACGACCGCTCTAGGCTTCAATCGTCCTCGGTCGCGGATGATCGTGTACGACTCCGATGTCTTCGCCTTCTCCCCGGTTCAAGCTCGGTCGATCTCGTCCTTGGCAAGCTTCTCGTTCGGCTGCGTTGCTGACGATTGCGCTCCGGTCTCCTTACCTATCGCCGTTGTCACGATCGACCTCCTCGCTGTCACTCACCCGGATCTCAAGAGTCTCCGCGGATCACAACAGCCTGGCTTACCGCCCCTTCAGCCTATTTCTATCGCTCAGCCTATCTGTTGCGCTCATGGCCTTGGAGGCATTCTGTCTCGCCTGGACGTTCCTGGACCTGAGTACTCGACAACCCGTCGAGACTTGGCTGTGCCGAACTCCATGCGCTGTCGCGCGCTGTTCCTGTTCCGCCTCTGTGACTTCTTGTACTTGTATACATCACTACTCAATCCATGTCCTTCTTTTGTACTGAGCAGACGATTATCACGAATGATATATCGGCAGCCATACCTGAACCATTGTAAATTGTCATGAAGACGCCGTGTAAGCCACCCTGTCCGTGCTGGTTGTCGGTGAGCTGGTTTGATAGTAGCAGCTGAAGACATTCGTGCAACACTTAATCAGATTCATAGGCTCGAACATAACATGAGTGACCAGGACCCCAGGAGGAACAGATATCATCAAGAAACATAAAGTCGTACACGCCATGCAAACCAATTCAAACAACCCTGAACATCTGCGGATATACTTTGTTCCACGGTCACCGTGTCGCGGTAACCATTCGCAGATGTCACCAGGGTGCGCGAGATTCCAGTTACCAGCTGCACGCCATATGAGCATACAAGCACAGTCGCATAGAGCGAGAACTCACCTGTACGCCTCCTGGTGGAGGTATATCTCTGAGCAAGCCGACTTGCCGCGAAGGATCGCCAGCTCGCACGCAGCGACCGCGCTGCCGACGTCGCAGTTGAAGGACTCCGGACCGCAAGCTGCACCATTTTGCATAAGCTCCTTCGCCGAACGGTCCACACTCCAGACCAAATCGACGTACCAGCGATAGCGACCGTACCCTCGTCGTTACAGAACGCCTTCACGATGTTGGGGAGGTTCGGACGACCGGAGTGCTTGGTAACCGCGCCCGCCTCGTCCGCGTCTTTGTCGCTGGAAGCCGAGGCGCCGTCATCGATGACGACCGGCGTGTCCGTGACGTAGTACGAGACTGAGACGGAGAGTCCTTCGGGAGCAGCCTTGATGGCGGTCGCGAGCGCGTCCTCGAACCACGACAAAGCATCTAAAGAAAGGCGTGAGCTACATCAATGCTGAGTACTGAGCAGGTACATACCATTAGTCCTGACCGCCCAAACGAGATGAACCGACCGGCACGTCGTCTTGCCCTGCTCGTATGAACGCACGAGGTCGAGCAAGAGAGGAACGACGAAGGTCACACCTGTTCTCAATAGTCAGCCAATGGCGGCACCACCATTGGAGTGGACACGCACCAGAGCCGCCCGCGAGGAGAAGCACGCGATCGTAGACCTTGAGGTTGCCCTCAACTCCGCCATACGGACCATCCAACAGGACACGTGAGCCTAACGATCCTTGCTTCGCCAGAGTCGCGAGCCGAGCAGTGATCCCGCCGTGGACACGCGCGTAGATCTCCATGACAGCGCCTTCCTTCCCTTCGGACTGGTCTGAGAGCGTCGCGACAGTGAAGGGATGCGACGACGCAGCGTGGATGCCAAGGCCGAGGAAGCGGACGAAGAAGTGCTGGCCAGGACGCCACTTGAGCTTGGTCGGCATCGTGATCTTCACCATGTTCTCGGGGAGGGCTTCGAGCGTCGCACGCGAGTTGAGACCGTTGTAGAGCGTGCGGCCGACACGCGCAAACCAGGAGACAAAGTAGAGCACCACGGAAGCCAGCATGTAGTCCCTGGAAATTGTCCCACTGTGTGACTTAGACATGTTGAACAGGACGAAATGTGCTTACGCTGACGTTAAGATGAAGTCGCAGTGGATGAACAACGCTACGACGAAGATGCCGCTCGCACTACGGACAGCGTCAGTGAGACGCTATCACAGGAGTGAACAGTCGATACATACACGAAGTGTAGTCTGCGAAGGCGCGATCAGCATCGTATACGGAAACGTACGCCGTAAATGGGCATACGTACTTCTTAAACGTCTCATAGTATCGGTTCCGGATGGGTCCCCATGACATGAAGAACAACCAAGTCTATGAACCACTTCATCAACACACCGCTGCGCGGGACGTTTCCAAGCGTGTATGAGTACCTGAGGAACCAACGCGGCCACGCCCGTCCAGTAATATGACGACGTGTTCCACTCTGACTCCATCTGGCCATGGTGGATGCTTCCGATAATGAACGGGAACGTATGTATGAGCGCCGTGATGTCTAGCTTGTCAATGAGCAACGATAGACAGCAAGGAGTTGGAAGAGGGCACATACACATGATACACGCCGTCCAGCGATGGTAGACCTGCAGCTTCTCATGCGAGACGCCCGTCACCATCCCGATCAGGTTGACCTTTGTCGCGAACACCCTATATTGGATGCGTTCATGAGCAGATATACGACGGCACTGAGAATGCACATAATACGCACAAAAGGAACGGGAGGATCCCGATCGAAATCCACCCGGCTCTCGTAGCGATGGGCTGGCTGTGTCCCATCGCTGATGTGGGCCAATAATAGGGGTGCACCGCGAATGTCAGAACTGCAACGGCTGATCAGCACGAACAAACTAACTCAAGGACGGAGGGGGGTGGTAACTACCTGTGAAGAACACGATAAGACCCAAGACGATGCCGATCGCGCTGAGCGGGGGCGAGTAGTAGTTGAAGATGGGGACGTAGATCTGTTTGGCACCCAAGCTCCTCGAAGCGGCGATCGCCTTCTTGTAGCCCGGGAGCTTGTTCTGCACGACTCGAGCGGTGCTGTCCACGAACAAGGTGAGCGCCAGTGCTACCAACTCGACCATTCACATACTCACCTCGAGCTCTGGCGAAACTTGAACATCAAGTTGGCAAGACCCCAAACGATAATCCCGGCGCAGAAGAGGTAAACCGTCGTGCGCCCGTAGTCTAGATCGGCACTATACCACTGCACGACGTCAGCTTTCGCTATATGGGGGATGAGAGCAGAGATCGCCTCAAGGACGACGTACGTTGCGCCAGCGACTGGTGATGAACATGAATTCCTCAAACGTAAGTCCCCCATCTGGGTCATAAGGGGCCCGTTCTCTAGACGAGTGCCACACGACTGGTGTCGTCAGCCATACCGTCATGTCGTGCGTTCTTGAGAGCGTCTGGAGTGTGAAGACAAGGAGCAAGAGTTGCAGGAAGAGCAGCGCAAGAGATAAACCGACAAAGTTGTCTCGCCAATATGCGTGATAGGGTGACGTGACGTAGCGTGACGTAGCGTGACGTAGCGTGACGTAGCGTGACGAGGGCATGGTCACGGACGCACTTGGCGACTTGGCGAGACTGGGAAGGTCCTCCGCCACAAACTCGGATGATGGGATTGGTGTGATGCTCGACAGGGCCAGATCAGAACAGATGCGCACGGGGAGAACTTTGCGCCCAGACAAGACACTGGCCAGGGGGGTCCGACGTCCGGCGTCCACTACGTAGACTCGTCGTGCTTCTTTGGATATCCCGTGTGAGCGATGGACGAGGTCCCCGAGGAGAGTAAGGTCACTGTAAACATGGCACTGTAAACTGCATGTGAGCGATGAGCCAGATATGTGTCATGGCATCGTTGCGGCAGGGGCGTTACGTATGAGGCTTGCAGACATCTCAGGCCATGAGCACGCTATCAACGCTGATGATTGCCTGTACATGCACAGGCACAGGGAGAGAGGCGCACGTGTGCTCGCGGCTGAGACGGCTTTGCATAAAGAGCAACAGTCCACACCAGGCCCACACAGTCTACAGAGGCATCGGTGATGAACACATACGAAGACTCGGTCGCCCACGTTCGTAAAACGCTCATAAGTACTACCCGCGGGGAATGTATATGGCTGCATATACATAGCCCCGGGTAGTAGTAGAACTGTTCCGATAACCTTCCTGGAGCAGGAAGCTTGCCTGTCGTGTGATTGGAGAACGTACCTCTATCACGATGTCCTTACGCACTGTATGGACTGTAAAGCGCCTCCATGAGAACTCGTAGAGCGCTAGATCCTAGAAGACATGACGTTAGCAGCGGGCGGCAGAGGATAGGCAAGGCTCACAAGTACTGAGCCTTCCGCTCGGCACCCAGCGGACAGAGTGAACAGGTATGGCCAATCAGCTTCCTGTGAGACCTCGTTGAGGGTGCTCGCGAAGAACACCGCTGTGAAGGCGGGCGAGTGAGCGGACAGACAGCATAGTGCTTGATAAGACGTCGCGATGCGTGGGCGTGAGCGGGCTATGATACAGTGATTCTCACCCTGGTTGGTGGGGTTTGTCAACTCGTCGGGTCTGGCATACATCAGCTATAGGTAACAGACTTACACCTGCCGGTACTATTACGCCTCAGTTATCTGCTGCGTCGATTTAGCGAGATCTGCGGGCGGGCAAGCAGGAGGGGGAACGAGGTGACAAATGGGCGTCGTATAGTGGATACTAATAGGGTTGAGCATCGTGTGCTCACAGGCATCGATAGCGGGCAGGGGAAAACTACATGCGTATTGATGGGCTCACCTTTGCGCAGATGTTCAGTGCGTTGACGTCGTCCTGAGCCCGTAACGCAACAAGCGTAGGGGGTGCATGCCGTCGGTTGCAACGGATGTTCCAGCACATTGAGTCTCACGCCGTCAGTAGGAGATGAACCTGGGTGTTGTGGATCCGGATAGTGGTGCGGCAATAATCGCGCATAGATCGAGGAAGAAGGGTCTGGAGGTGTCAGAGATCGCTGCTAGCCAGCGTGTGCCAGGCCGTCGAAGTAAGATGAGGTCGGTCAACATAGAAAGACATAGTGGGGGTATGGGCAGGCCTGGTGAGATGGTGGTCAGTAGATAGGTTCCCCTTGGGGCCCTGGCAGTGGGTACCCTCTGGTGTCATGATGAGGCATTTTCGCGATGTTAAGCGCCTGTTCGGGGAATGTCGGGCGCCTGGGCGCCCTGACCCAGAACCAGGGTCAATTCCGATTTCCTGTCAACTATAGCTATCTTGCGGCAAAAGAGAGGAGATACTGATGAAGAGGTAGAACCAGGCATTCTAACCGTTCCCCTCTTGCAAAAGAAGTAAAATGAGTCGGCCCAGGTTCGAACTGAGGACCTTCTGTGTGTTAGACAGATGCGATAACCAACTACGCCACCGACCCCTTATATAGCGTGTTTGCCGCGCTTTGTTGGGCGTCTACACGATGCATAACAGGCGCCGCGCACGGTGAGTCGAACCTCACCTGAACTTGAACCCATACCACATCCTGCACTCTCAGCTCAGCTCCCAGCGAACGCCATGTTCTTCATCCATCTCTTCCTCTCCACCGTCCTCACCCTCTTGGGCACCATCACCTCCGTCTCTCTCGACTCTCGCGTGATCCTCGTCGCGCTTCAGACCCTCACCCTCCGGGCTCCCCTCCAGTTCAACGCCCCCACTCTCCCCGCGTAAGCCGCCAAGTTGGATCTCTCATGAAACATGCTCCTGACGTCGTATACAGCCCGGCGTACATCATCTCGAGCAGGACTGTTCCTCTACAGCACGCGTACTCGCCTACACAATCCATACCCTTGCCGCCTCTTCCGGATGGGCACTTCCTCAAGCCATTCTGTACAGGCTTGATACTGGCCCTGGTCATCTTCGGGTCTTTGGCGATGTTGGTTCGTTATCTCAGGCACCGCGAGCTTCAGGTATGGTATCTCCGCATTGTCACGTCTTCCATGGCTGATCATTCTTTCCAGAATACCGGCGGTCCTGTATATATCCTGCACACAACCTACTCCAACCTCGATGACTTCTGGATTGTCCCCTCTCAGCCTATGGAAACAACACACCCTACTCCGTCTTGCAGCCCCACAGTCTACGGCCGCGCCGCGTCTGTCCTGGACCCTCTCCCCGCCGCACTGGAAGATCCGTCAATCTATGTCAAAGCCCACCGTCTCGACGACGTCCAGCCGTTTGCGCACTACGGTCAGACCATCCGCTGCTACTACACTCCAGTCGACTCCGAGAGTCCCCTGCCGCCTGTCTACCGCACGCTTGTCAGCATGGGAGTCGTCCGGTTCGATATGGACCGCCGGCTTGTCTGGACGGCCGAGTACTTCGACGAGTTCGTGATGCACCCGGGCGTGATCGACAACGTCACTAGTGATTACACTGCATGGGACCAGGAGCCTAACGAGCACGTCGTCGTCTGCCAACTCCCTGACTCGTACATCGGTACCTTGGACGCGTCCGACTGGGAAGACGACGACTCAGAACCTGCAACACCGCGTCGCAAATATTCCTTTGACCCCGCGGTGTTTGGCGAATACCTTGTCGCCCTCTCTAGACCTGGCTCGCCAATCGCCCTCGACCGCGGATGATCATGTACAACTTCGACGTCTTCCCCTTGTCCCTGGCTCTCGCTCAGTCGATCTCGTCCTTGACAAGCATCCCTCGGCTGCGACGCTGACGACTGCGCTCCGGTCTCCTTCCCTATGGCGGCGGCACGATCGACCTCGCTGTCACTCACCCGGATATCAAGAGTCTCTACGGATCGCGACCGCCAATTAGTAGCCTACCGCTACTGCAGCCTACTGCCATCTTTCAGCCTACCTCTATCTCAGCCTATCTGTTGCGCTCTTCATGGCCTTGGAGGCATTCTGTCTCGCCTGGACGTTCCTGGACCTGAGTACTCGACAACCCGTCGAGACTCGGCTGTGCCGAACTCCGTGTGCTGCCGCACGCTCCTGACCACATTACTAGTGACTACATACATGTATCTTCCTTCGTACTGAGCGAATGACTATTATAAATTATTCTCCATGTCCATTGATGACGCGTGACGGGTGATTGGCACGAGATGAAAGCGGAGCAAATCAATGCGAAAGGGCAAACTTCACAATCACAGCCTTGCGAGCTGAGTGAAGCAAAACATGAGTCGGCCCAGGTTCGAACTGAGGACCTTCTGTGTGTTAGACAGATGCGATAACCAACTACGCCACCGACCCGTGTTAGGCCGTCCCTTGATGTTATCAGCCACAGAACGTATCCTGCACGACTCATCCTGCACGACTCGTCCTGGCCAGCTCGCATGTCTTGACTGGATGACTTCCCATAACGGTTTACGGCTCTACGGACGTCCGTAAATCTCTAAACTGGCCTGTTGGCCGAGATGCCGACGCCGATACAAGGTCCGCTGATGGGACAGAGCTCCGTAGACACTGCAAGCGCCCAAAATCTAGGAAGGGGGGTCGACCCCCTTTTCTAGATTTTGGGACGTCCGCAGATGCCTCGCTTACCTTCGCTTACCCTCGCATAACCTAGCGAACCTCAGGAAAGGAAGTCCCCATCATTACCAAGCACAGTCCCATCAAACCGCTGCCCTTTTGGGAGCTGACATAACGTCTGTCCGAGAATCAACCGACGCCCGAAGGTCCGGGGCTGTCGACGAATCGGTCAGGATCTCGGAAGGTGTTCAGGCTCCGCTAGGAATCTACGGCGTCCGTAGAGCCGCAGAACGTTATGGGAAGTCATCCACTCTTGACTTGACCCTTTGACTGATCACGCCCGATTGTCGATGATTCTTGGTAGAGATTGACTACCCATGCTCCCTCTATAACACTATCGCTGTTGCAGGTTTGCACACCGTGATTGTGCCGTCCAAGCTTCGACTTATGGAGACCTACAGGTAGTCGTAATCCCCATGGGCCCTGTTCATTTCAGGGAACGCACCAGGAGAGGATAGCCGTTGAAGGTTGATCTACAGTGAGGTAGCTGCCGCTGCCAGAGACTGCCTGAGGCTGACATTTTACTAGTAACATGTGAGCGGCTGACACAACGGTGAATGAGACCCGGTACATGACCGCTCCTCGCTCGGCTCGCCCTCCCAATGTGCACCATGGCATCGCACCGCGCCCTCGTCTCCCTCTTTGCCTCCTCCATCCCGATCGTTTTTGCCGGCGTGTCTATCGGCCAGTCATGTTCGACCGACAACGACCGCCTCGACGCATCGACAGGCAAGTTCTCCAGCGACTGCGACGATACCGGTTTCTGCTCCGGCGCGGTCAACGGGACGTGTCAGCCTCGGCGGTGTCGACGCGACGAGTTCCCGTTCGGGTTCGAGAGCGTGAACGCGACAGGGATACCGCCCCTCTGCAAGGGCGGGACGTTCTGCCCTGACGAGGGCTCCGGGTGCACGCCCTTGGTGGACGTCGGGCAGCCGTGCCAGATCGATCGGGACGAGCAGTGTGCGCCGCCGCCGGATGCGGACGAGCTGGCGAGCGAGTGGAACAATGGCGGGGCGGTGTGTTTGAAGGGCGTGTGCGCGTACGTGTCTGCTCCTGAAACAGATGGGCAGCGAGCAATGGATGCTGATGCACCTAGCAGATATGCGAACATGACGCTTGGCCAGCCGTGCATCCTTGACGTTGCTACATACGACGACGGGCCGTACACGAACACCATCATAAGGCATAACTGCCGGACGTCGCAGTACTACTGTCACACAGAGTTTCAGGCGTGCATTCCGATGAAGGCGATGGGCACGTCCTGCGATACCAACCAGGAGTGCGTATCGGTGAGTGACGATCTCGTTTGGTCTGAGCTCACCTTGATCGAGTGACCTTCAAGTACAACTGTATGCGGGGTATATGCGTCGCACCTGCTGGAACTCCGGCACATGTCAAGGCATGGCAATTTGCTCTCACCGGGATAAGCGTAGTCGCTGGTAAGTTCCCCTCATTGTGGACGGCCGTATTGCTCGCTCATCTTCCGTGTCAAGCGTTGGCCGCTGTCGTCGTCATGTTGACACTCTTCCACAAGCGTCAGCGACTCAAAGGACACCAAGCGATTAGAGAGTATTACGAGGAGCAGATCGGGTGCGTGCATCTCGCCATGGGGCGTGCTCGAGCGGTGCTGAAGTGGGGCATCCAATCAGGCTGCGGAGGTCTCTTGCTGCATTACACGCGGCGGCTGCCGATCGGTACTCGAAGGAGAAGGCATATGACTGATGTTCGAGCCGTATACTGCGTCGTTTGTACCTAGGGGACCAGAAGGCAACAGCTTCAACGCTGTCTTTCTCTGGGCAATTCTACTCTCATTCCAGTCCTTTCTTGCTTCTGCGTGACGACGGCCCACGCAATCGCGGCTCAATTCAACTCAATGTCACTTCATCCCGAGCCGCCCTCGTTCCAACAATATCTGCAGGTATGTCATCCGCGGAACACATCCTACCGTGCTCACTCTGCTCTGATAAATGTTCGGATATGCGTCGGTCGAGCTATTCCTGGCCAAGCTGCGTCCAACGCTACGCATTTGCACGGGTCACAGCATGTGCCTCGAGCATCGACAATGCCGAAGCTCGCGCTATAAATAGCATCCCTATAACTCCAGCCATTCAAAGTCACCTAGCTTCCTGATAAGTCGTCGTCGAGGAGGCCTTCCCTACTTTATCCGCACCCCGGCATCGCCATTTGTCCGTTATAGAGCAGTCGGGTGGGGCTCCGCATCCACATTCCTCTACTTGCTCAGATGAGCAGCTTCGGTACACATTCGGCATGAACGGTGCTACGTCGGACAGAGCGCAGTTCAGTATGCGTTGCACCTTACAGCATCCGCCTCCTTCTCTCCTGTCATCTGCAGCGTGCTGATAGGCCAGCAAGACTATAGGTGGTCGCCTCACCTAAGCAAGCTGCCTGCGGTGGATTCGGAATGGATGACGTTCTCCGGCCTGCTCGACTCGCTCGGAGAAAGCTGGCGACGCGTCCTTCGAAGGCTCGGATGAACAGGGCTTCGACGGCAGCGCGTTGCGGGTCGTCGGGTCGAGCACACAGAATACGTTCCGCCGACTCCACAGCTCGGTGGGCGTCGCATGTATGTCAGAAAACGACAACATGCGCATCGGAGCAGTATAAAGGGTAGAGCTAAGCGAGTCTGGAAGGCCCAGCACCGCTCTCCACGTCCTCAAGACTCGCAGGCTCAACGATGTTCAAGGCCATCCTCGCCCTCTCCGCCTTCGCCGCCTCCGCGGCCGCGCACTGTGAGCTCCTCTGCACGCAATTGCGTCTGACTCTCTTGACAGCGTGACCCGCCCGTAGACACCTTCCCCTCGCTCGTCGTCAACGGCACGACGACGCCCGCGTGGGTGAACGTCCGGCGGACGAACAACTTCAACACGCAGGCACCCGTCACGGACGTGACCTCGGCCGACTTCCGCTGCTACGACTCGCAGACGAACCCCTCCGCGCAGACCATAACCGTCCCCGCGGGCGGGCAGCTCGGGATCATGTCCGACGACACGATCTACCACCCGGGCGTCGTGAACGTGTACATGGCGCGCGCCCCCGGGGACGTGTCGAGCTTCGCGGGCGACGGCCAGGACTGGTTCAAGGTGTACGAGATCACGGCTCAGACGGACGGCGGGAAGTCGATCAAGTTCCCCGCGGAGGGCGTGCCGGGCGTGACGTTCACGCTCCCGAGGAACTTGCCGAGCGGGCAGTACCTCGTCCGCATGGAGGCGATCGCGCTCCATGTCGCGCAGAGCTTCGGCGGCGCGCAGTTCTACGTGAGTGGTTGAGTGTTCTGGGGTGGGAGACGACGGAAGGCTCACCGAGCGCTGTGTAGATTTCGTGTGGCCAGGTCAACGTCGTCAACGGCGGCAGCGGCACGCCTGGTCCCCTCGTCGCCATCCCCGGCGTGTACACCGGTAACGTGCGTTTGCTCTCGTTCTCTCCCTCGCCCCGCGCGCGCGGGAGTGGTGTCTATCAGCGATGGCTGACTGAGATTGCTGCAATGCACAGGAGCCCGGCATCCTCATCAACATCAACGTGAGCGCACCTGCCTGTTCGTATCCCCCCGGTGCCGCTCTGCTGACATTTGTCTCCGTACTGGACAGTACCCCATCCCGAAGACCTACGTCCAGCCCGGCCCCGTGAGTATTCCTTCCACGCTTTGTGTTTATGCTGCGACGCTGACGAGACCGTCCCCTTGCACAGGCTGTCTGGTCCGGGTGAAAAGTCGCGTGCGCGTAGGAGTGGTCGTCCGAGTATCTGCACATCTAGTCTCGCATTCAATATCAGCCCATTTCCGTCTCTCGCCCATGACGTGTGTTGAACTCGTCTCATCCTACCGTCGCCTGGCTGGTCGTCTCAAGCGACTGTTCGATGTGATTGTGGACGCCTTGGCAGAGAGGGAGTGACGGCCAGGTGCGAGGCCACCCAACCCGCCCGAATCGTCCGACGTGAAGATCTTGCGTGGAAGGCGCGAGAGGTAGCTACCTCAAGGCTCTCCCCGGGGGCTCCGACTCCAGGTCCAACCGGTGGAGCCACTGCACAGATTCACGATTGCGCTCTCGGTGAAGGAACGATGCCGGAAATGCACAGATATAGCGCTATGTCGCGACAAGGCTGCGGCTGGAGATTTACGAATGTCGGACTGCGCCCGCAGTCGGTTTACTGTGGTGGCTTCTAAGTTCTCCACACAGTGCCGGCGGGAGACGAACCCCAGCGCTGTCAGCACGAAATGGAGCTGGATCGATAAACTGCCAACTGGCCATATGCATGGGATCTCCGCAATATCCGCGCCGCGCCAGCATCCAAGGCGTGTCGCGCATGCGGCCTGCGTCTGGGGCGTTAAGAGCTCGGAGACTGGAGTGGATGCCGGCGCGGACGGTTTGTGATGCGGCGCGAGTGATGACTGGTTGTGGTTGCGAGGATGAGGGGATGCAGGGACGACGGGGAATGCGAGCGGCGTAGAATGTGCCTGGGATGCGCCGCTGCGCCCGACCGATGTGTTCGTCCATGTTTCTGTTTCAGCACGTTCGTCGTTGCGCCGCCATGGCCAGGATGCCACGAACCCAGTGCTCGTGTTCTCATCCGTCGCACAAGACACGGAAGGAGTTGTGCGTTGCGGCGTCTGTGGCGTCTGTGGGAGCGCACGGCGCAAGGATGTGCCTGCCCTCGCTGGATACGGCGCGGAGATGCGCGGCGCACGGGAGGGGCGTGTTCGCTGCCTCTTTCATCACCTTCTGTCAGAGGACGCGGGCCGATGGTGCCCTGGAAGGTGGACATAAAAGTCAGTGCATGGAAGAAGGGCACACACGGGGAGACATGCCGAGGCCGAGCGGCACCTAGTTCGAAGGGAGCTTCGTTCGACCGTCCAAGGACGAGTCGACGAAGCCCGAAGATGGTCGACGCCAGTGCCCTCTCCGTACGCGCCACCTGCGGGAGGCGGGGCGAACGTCTATTGAACAAGCAAGCACACGTCAGAGACGGGCTGTGGCCCGTCAAGAGAACGTGTTCGGAGTGCTTGCTCGTGGCATGGAGAGAATGTCTTCGGGTCTTCGGTGACGCTGTGCCGTGCTGTGAACAGAGTATGTTGGCATGGGGCACTCTCACAGGGCTCGACGTACTCACCTACTCTGCAAATGATGGTCGTGCATCATGTCATGGAAATCAGGAAGGGAGAAGTCACCATCGTTGGCTTGAAGGATGGGGGAAGGGACTCCTTTAGTACTCGCTGTAGATCGTGATCATCTCCTCGTTGATAGTTGGGGTGTTATAAGTATGCTCGAACGCATCTTTCTTCTCCACAACAGGGCATGTTGTACATGCGATATCGTTGGATGCGAACAAATGTCGGAATGTCGGATTCGGAGAGCAACGAACATGGGCGTCTGCGCGTACAAAATTAGCATTCGACAATGAGCGTCTGACATACTAGCATGAAGTGACACAGGAAACCCCCATCTTCTGATCCCTGTCCCTCCTGACATCCGATAGGCCTACAACTTCACAGTCGTATTCGAATTGCACACATTCATGTTCGGTCAAAATTTGGAGGGGATTCGTTGAGAAATAGGCTCGCGATCTGGGATTCGGTGGTTTGACCCCAGAAGTGACACACATCCCAAGTCAGGCCTTGCGAGCTCACTACTCATGTCCCCGTGCATATTTTTCCCTCGGAGAAAATTTCCTTGTGTTCGCTACCTGTATAAAAATACTCAGTGAACATTTGAAGAGACAGAGATGAGGCATCCGTGTGGTAGAATGCAAACATTCGGTGATCAACGGATTTAAGGCATCCTCGCTCCATTCTTACTTAAGTATCTCTTGCAAATCGCAACCCCTCTTCTCCAAACCTTACAGAGGTGTATTCGGGACATAGAAGCATTGCCTCGCAGACTTTGATAGGTCAGAGTTGCCTACAGAGCAGCCCATGAACGTTTGTGTCGCATCTGGGGTCACCCGGCGCTTGTGTCGCATCCCGGGTCATGCTAGTAAGGGTTCTGTGGAAAAGACGTGCCGTGAGGCGGCCGTCGAAATGGGTCACCGCAGACGCCATTGGACGGGCGCAAGAAATGCGCCCAGATGGAGTTGGCAGCGCAGGCTGCTGCAGGCTACGAGAGCGAGCTCAAGCGGAGGCTCGCGCGACGCGATCCCGTAAGGAAGTGCCGCGTCCGGAGCCGGCTGGGTTGGCAGGCGACGGGTAAGGTACGGAGTGGCTGTGCTGGTCGATAGGCGGGCCTGGCCGTCCTCGCGCCACCACGCGCGTCTGGCCTTGTTCATCTCCGTCTCGCTACCTCCGGTTCAAGTCAGACATTAATATTCCCAGCAAGCTCAAAGCGACATCCCGACGTTGTCTTTCCAGCCCGACGACGAAGACAAGCAGATGGAGACAAAGGCCCTCGACGCGTGGCTATTGTGCGCGCGTTGCCTGGGGCGGGCGCGGACAAAAGGTGTTGCGGAAGACGCGTGAGAAGAGGGAGGAGACGGGAGAATGAATGGCATTGACCGCGGATTGCATGTGGCCGTGATGTGCAGGCGCAGGCACGCTCCCCACCGCTCCCTTTGCGCGTTTTTATAAGCCTCGCTTTGCGTCTGCTTTGCTCCCTCTACTTCTCCTCGCGCCCCCTCGTCCTCTGTCGACCCGTCTCTCGTTCACCCCCCACTGTCCTTGCAACATGCTCGGCCCCCTCGCCGCCCTCGTCCTCTCTCTCGCAGCCTCCGCCAACGCGGTCTCCATGCACCCTGCCCACACTCGCCGCCACGGTTCCATCGCCCACAACGTCACCTATGTTCCCCGTGGCGAGTCCTACAAACTCGTCAAGGAGTATGCTGGCAAGACCTTCTTCGAGTGAGTCTCCCTCCACTGCTCCATCCTCCCATGTATATGCACATCCTCCCGCACGGCGAACCAATCAGTCGCGTCTACGCGTCTGGCTGTAGTCTCAGTCTTGCCACACTTCTGCGCCAGGTGCTTTCGTCGTGGCACCCCATCCGACCCCACTGGGGCGTTCATAAGCTCTTAGCTGACATCGTCATACAGTGGTTGGAACTTCTTCACCGGCGACGACCCCACCCACGGCTTGGTCGACTACGTCAGCCGTAAGGAATCCTCCAAGATTGCCTACGTCCAGGACGACAACACAGTCGTCATGGCCATCGACCGCTCCGCCGACGTCCAGCCCGGGGGCAAGCGCAAGTCCGTGCGCATCAGCACCAAGGACACTTTCGAGCGCGGCCTCTTCATCGCCGACATCTACTCCATGCCCCACGGGTGCAGTGTCTGGCCCGCCTACTGGTCCCTCGGCGTTGGCAAGTCCTGGCCGCTTGCAGGCGAGATCGACATCATTGGTGAGTGCTCAGCCCTGCCGGCCAAAGTGGACGCGACGCTCAACCAAACATCCAGAGGGCATCAACCTGAACAAGCAGAACCAGATCACCCTCCACAGCGGCCCCGGCTGCCTCCTCGACAAGTCCGCGCAAGCGCTCGGGCGCATGCTCGGCACAAAGTGCGAGTCCTCGAACGGCGACAACGCGGGGTGCTCGTTCGTGCAGGACAGCGACAACACGTTCGGGCACCTCTTCAACATGCAGGCCGGCGGCGTGTTCGCGCACACGCTCGAGGACGACGCCGTCTCGGTCTGGTTCTTCGACCGACACGCGATCCCCCAGGACATCAAGGACAAGAGGCCCGACCCGTCCTCGTGGGGGACGCCGACGGCGTTCTTCCCGAACACGCAGTGCGATATCATGAGCCACTTTTTGCCGCAGAGCCTCATCTTCGATATCACCATCTGCGGCGACTGGGCGGGCCCGGCGTATGAGAGCTCCGGGTGCCCGGGGACGTGCAGCCAGGCGGTCGCAGACTCGAAGAACTATGACTGTGCGTGTCTTTTCCCATTTTCGTCGCGGCTCGTGTTCCCGTCCTTCTCTCTTAACCCATCTGCGATGTGTCTGCGTTGCCGCCTTCTCCCCGTTCTCTGTTCCGTGTTTGCGTGTCAGACGCTGACAGATCTGATTCTTCCTCCTTGCAGTCGCCCAGTGGAAGATCGCCTCCGTCCGCATATATCAGTGAGCGACGGGCGATCCACCTTCGATCGCCATAGCCATCGCCACCGGCCGCCGTAACAGCGGCCAGTGAACGTCGAACGTTGACCGTTGAACTGTAGAGCGCCGCATACCCGTCCGCACGCATACCACCGCCACCGCCCCGCAGAACCGCTGCTGAATATCGTACGCTTCCTCCCCTGCTTTTTGCTACGTTATACCGTCCCTACTCGCCCTCTCCCCCCGGTTGTGCTAGTGCTATCTGTGTCCGTCCTTCTTTTGGGGTTCGTCGGGGACAGGGTGCTATGTATAGGTACAGGATACAGGCGCGCGCGTTTTCCTTCTGCGTTGGCATGCCATCGGGCCCTAGTGCTCGCTTGCTCGATGTTTTCTCTCACTTCTTCGGGGGTTTCTTGCCGTTGGGATTGAATCCCGACGCTCGCGCACGCGGGGCCGCGCCCCGCTGACGACCTGTGGTGCAGTCACTGGGTGCCGAGCGGCGTCGTTCTCGTGCTTGCTTTTTACGCTCGCCACGACCTCTCTCCCCCTCTTCCTCTCTCGAGTTTCCTCTCGTACACGCATTTGTTCATATACGCATCGCACACGCACTCGCCCATAGATCGTTTACTGTACACGTAGCCACCGCATAACGCATTCATTCACTTGTACGCAATACATCGCATCGTTCTGCTCCACTTGTCGCTGTGTGACTGTGCTTACTCCCGCTCGATCTCTGTTGCCAGTACTAGTGAGTGCGCTTGCGGGTCCACGTCGCGTCTTGGCGGGCGGGACCGGCCTCGAAGTCGCGCTCGGATGGAAGCGCGAGGGCGGGAGGCAAGGGGAGGGGCGAGGGCAGGCGGGGACGACCTGGAGGGAGGGGAGAATTCCAGGAAGGATCGAGGTGAGTCCTCCGATTTAACCGTTATATACATACGGTGGCTATCGTTCGCGCAGCTGTGGCGGGGCTGCGGCACCAAAAATAAGGATCCGTATACGTAGGTACCTACTCACGCTGAGAATGTTGATAGATCCAGGGCAGGGCTCTGACGGTACCGGGTAGACGGCCATCGAGACCGCAGCGCGGTTCGCGTGCGCCGTGGTGTGGGCCGATGAATTCGCGACGGGCAGGATTGGGGGCTGCCACCTGGATGTTAACAGTTACGGTGGTTCAGCCTGAACGGGCGGCACAGGATCCAGATCTATCTATCAGCTCACGTACCACTCCAGTCTTCCACAGCGCAGTTCTATGGAGGATGCACTTCCCTGTCAGTGTCTGAGCAGTGAAAAAGTGACCGTCGCGATGCGATCTGTCGCAATGAGACTTCTCTGGGCGAGCACTCGGGGAAGGCCTGATGTAAGGCTTTGATCAAGGGGTGGGACTGGCGGTGACGATCGTACCGGTGGAGGCTGTTTGTTCTCTCTCCCGGATCCCCTCATACTTCCTGCATTGGCGGTGGTGGTCTACTGACGGGGGCCTCCAGGAGAGTGGGCGACTGGTGGGTGAACAGTACTGCAGAGTGAGGCTTGAGCACGCACCGACTCGACGCCAATGCGTCCCCGAAGGCCGAGACATAGGCAAATGTGGTCCCAGGTCACCGCCGACCAGTCAGCTCGAACACGCGAAAAGTCACGATATCGCGTATGCGTATGTAGTATGTATATACCTCGTCCCGGCCGTCTATGTAACTGGCCATACATACGATGCCGGTTTCTTGGTGTACGTTGTCCCGGGCCCTGACCCGCAGTGAGACATCTTGGAGTTGAATCGGGATTACGCACCGAGCGGCAAGCAAGCGCGACGACGTCTGACTCTCAAGCCTAGCGAATGGGCCGATTCGCCGACGGGTGCACTCGCATCGAATCGGGGGAGCGCAGCGCCGTAGTCCAGTGGCCGCCGTGCGCTGTATGCGAGTCCGACGAGTGCGAACGCGCTGGGGTCGGCGTGCTGAGATGATCGGGCATCTGTGTCCTACTGTGAGCGTGACGACCGGCGAGACTACCATATGCTGAGCCTGTGCTGAGCCAAGGCCACAACGGCGATGGGTAAGTGGCATACTTCGGAGTTGTGGGCAGCGCATCAGAGGAAATGCTCGGAGAGCACAGAATGGGAACAGTGTCAGAATGGCCCGCCACACCGGATTCGAGGAGACAGACACGAACGGCGTCGATATGAGCTACGATGCTTGCATTCCCCTCGTACCTGAACGGGACCATTGAAGGTTGAATGATGATTGATGAGTAGAATCGCGAGCGTGCTCCGCGCTGATGTACCATGGCGCGCCAGGTGCATTCCTTCTATCATGAGCAGGCAAGGTTCAGCGATGTTAGGTTGCAGAGAATGAGCATACTACACATGAAACACGTTCAGCCTACAATCCCAGCTACAGCTCGCCAGCACACCCTCATCGTACAACGACCAGCCGCATCCCACCACAAACTCCGTGTGCCCATCGTATATGGACAGCGGTTCCGACCGGCTTGCCCCTGGCATCGCCCATCTACAACTTAGGTCAGCGAACCTCCTCTGCTGCAAACACGCAGACGGAAGCGCGCACGTACACTCTGCATGTCATGTCGTAGCTCGCGCTCGCGAGCACGTCCGCGCGGTGCGGGCTCCACTGCACCTTCCTGACAGCGTACTCGTGCCCTTCGAAGAGCATCTCGCACACGCCGCCGACCGCTGGGGCTTGGGCGGCCTCTGGCCCGAGTTTCACCATGCGACAGTCCCAGACCTTGATCGCCTTGTCCACGCCTGCGCTGGCGAGCACGAAGGGGCGGTACTTGTTCCAGTCCAACGTGAGCACTTCGCCGCCGGATGCGGGTATGGTGAGCGCGGCGGCTGATAGAGGGGCGGTGAAGTTGTTCTGTCCTGGGGCAGAGGGCATGTATGCGGGCGAACGCAGGTCGAAGATCTTGACCGTTCCGTCCGTGGAACATGTCGCGACTACATCTGGCTGGTGCGGGGAGAAGAGGGCTTGGTACACGCAGGATGGGTGGGCTTGAAGGGTGGAGAGTGATCTTGGCCGGTCAGGCGTCCACTGAACTGGGATTAACGGGTGACTGTAGGGATATGAGAGAGGTGACGCACGAGCTTCACTGTGCCATCCCACGAGGACGATATGAACTGGTCTTTATTTATGTTGGACCAGTCGACGGAGAAGACTTCGCGCGTGTGCTCGTGCCAGGCACGAATCGGAAGGTCCTATACACGCTTGCAATACTTGGGATCTGGAGGACAGTGAAAAACGAAGACAATGGGGACCTACGTTGATCATGACATCCCATAGCTTGATGGACCCGTCTCCGGAGGCCGTTACAAGCTGGTTCTCGTGGATCTCGGACCAGGCTACATCGTACAGACCGTCCTGCGTCTCATAGCTGGATCGCTCAAGGTGGGCTCGCACTCCGCTCCTGCAGCACTCACAATTTATCGATTCCGAGCGATGGGAGTCCTCCGGGCCCTGGTCCGAGCGAGACAATGTGCAGCCTTCCGTTCCCGACGAGCCCGTAGTTGGCTGAAGACGCGAGCGCAAGCCTGGTGTTGTGGAAGGGCGACCATGCGAGCGAGTAGTGCGCGAAGCCAGGCGTGTGCAGCACAGACGGGGGTGGCCTGTTCATCGTCGTGGACGTCGAGGAGAGAGCGAGTGGCGTTGTGGCGCGGGGAGAAAGACGCGAGCCGGGACGCGAGCGGGCGCTGTATCACATGCGTGTTTCTGTCCCCACCATCCCGGACGCGGTCCTCCGCTCTGCGAACGCACAGAAGAGACGCATCTCCCCCGCCCTCGCCGTCGACCGCATCGCCGCCTTCCTCGCCCACGGCAATGCAGCAGTCATCACCGGCGCAGGGGTCAGTGTCGACTCGGGCATCCGCGCGTATCGAGGCACCAACGGTACCTACCTGAACCCAAATTACAAGTGCGTACTTCGAGCTTGCGAGGCTTCATACCCCTCTTCTGAACTGGTTGGGCAGACCCATATTTGTGCGTAGCTCTAAGTGCATGAGGGAGAGCCGTGGAGACTTAGATCATCACAGTACCATGAGTTAATGGAACCGACAGCGAAGGGGGTGGCATACAGGTGAGTGGTCGCACGGTGTTCTCATGTCCTCTGGAGTTCATTGAAGCTCCCAGACAACGATACTGGCAAGCGTAAACGCTCAATACGCGTCAACACAGCTAATGTATGCGCTCTCAAGGCTACGCTCCTTCCTCGGATATCCTCCCGTTCGGGACGCTCAACCCAACCCGACACATTACGCACTCGCCGCCCTACAATACGCTCACGTCACCCCGCATATAATCACTCAGAACGTGGACGGCTTGCATCGCAAAGCAATACAACATATATGGGATGAGCAACGAATGCAAGAAGGCATCTTGGAGCTGCATGGAACCCTGCATGTACGTGCTCCCTCGCCGATTAGCGACCTGTGGTCTGAACCGCATGAAAGAGAGTCAGATGCTCTCATGACCATGTCGTAGACAGACAGGTCTTCCAGGACATGCTTGGTAATGCAAACCCCCAGTGGAAGGCGTTTTCAGAAGAGCTAGAGCGGACAGGCACTCGCCCTCGGACGAATCCCGATGGAGACGTATGTTGCGCAGCAATATTTCTCGTGAATGCCTGGCTTAATACGATGCACCATCTTCGTCGTCAGGTTGTGCTTCCAGAGGGAACGAGATATGATCAATTCGTTGTACCAGAATGTGTCAGCTGCCTGGCTGATAATCGCCACAACACGACGCTGAAGCCGGAGGTCATCTTTTTCGGTGAATCAATACCTCGAGTAGTCAAGGACAGGTCGTACGTTGCCTCTTATCATTCTAATGCGAGCGACCTGATTCATTCCCCGTTGAAGATTCGAGATCGTCGATAGTCATGAGAGGTTATTCGTGGTCGGCACAACGCTTGCCACATTCTCGGCATTTCGGTACGTTTCACGATTGCGGATCCTTGACTGTGATACAATAGCTCACAACGAGGAACCGCACTCTGGGCTATCCGCGCTGTCTGTGCAACGTGCAGTCTGGTCAAACATGCCGTCGAGCAGCGCAAGCCCGTCCTGCTACTCAACGTTGGGCCGACACGCGCGGACCAACTCCCCGGCATAGAAACTATCGAGATACCGGCAGGAACCGTCATCCGCGACGTTGTGAGGGCTGTATTGTACGTGCTTCCCCCGCGTTGTCCATGTTTTTGTGGTGCTCACCGGCGGCGTCTAATGTCGTGCAGAGGGAGCGAAGCGCAGAACAACGCTGTAGTCGCGAAGATGCTCGAGAGCGGCATCGTCCAGCCACCTCCCGACGACTACGACGATGCGCTTCCGCCTCGGCCGACTGGGCTCTAGCTCGGCACGAGAAGCAAGTATACAGCGATCATGACCTGTGGTACGAGATAATAGTGAATCTAACGCATGGCTGTTCTAGCTACAGGATCGTGTTTGACAGCGGGTATCATCGAAACCAAAGCCAAGAAGAGTTCGACGACACATCATGGTGACCAGCATTATCATTGGGAGTAAGATGAGACCGGACTCTCCGACCGAGTCTCTTGGATTTTCGGCTCATCCCGAGGTCTCTCTTCGTCGGTCTGCGGTTGCGGCTCGTCTTGCTGGTTGAGAGTCTCGTCTTTGTCCCTGTCTCCATCTGCGTCGGAGCCGACGTTGATCATGGAATCAATCGAGCCAACGATTCTTGGAAAGCTGGACGCCCCGCCTCCTGTGCTTTGGGACATGTGTAACGTGTTGTCACTGTCCACCTTCAGCGATCTATGGTTGGCTTCTTGGAGCTGAAGTAGGAAGTGGGACACGAGAATGGTTGTCATCCTGCATGCAACAGTGGCGCCGTCAGAACACTCTAGTACTCAATACGACTGCACGGACAGGTGTTATACGTACGGGTACGTGAAGATGATGATGCTGCTTGTTTCCTCATCACCAGCAATCTTGATCGCGAAACAGTGAGTAATTGGGTCACAACCGATATTTCATCGCACTGACTGCCAAGAGTGATAGGGCTAGATGCAAGACGTTCATGACCAACAGCACCCTTTCGAGCAGGTAAAAGATCCGACCACAATTGATGTCGTACAGCCGACTCACAGGAAGTAGATGGTTCCTGCAGATGCGTGGAAGGCCAGCGAGGAAGGTTGAGTATAGTCTCTTCATACAGTGCGCACGTTGCTCACCATCACGAAGGATGATCGCAGACAGCGACCACCTGTTTCCTCGGCAGACGTCCAGAAGAGCTTCCCGACTGGAAAGCTTCGCCCAAGTCATGATTACAAGGAGAGCGTCGGCAACGATGACTGGTATCCTTGCTATGAACAGAACTGGTGGGCGTTTTCAATATTCATCCTCACATCCGTGATGCGAGACGAGCCGCGGTACACTTACGGCTATAGCAGGATTAGCATGTTCCTTGAAAGCGAAGTAGAGTAGAAGACACAAACATCGGGGCAATCTCCAAAGGTGTGGCGTCTTCATATATGCAACCCAACTCTGGGTCTTCGGCAGCAGAAAAGCCGTACACCCATGGTACCTGCACTCCCAGCATCAGCTCTGCGATCAAGACATGCCCTGAATCTGTACCATGTTCGCTGCGAGAGGTGTCGAGGAGAGCATGAAGACGACAGCCGCCAGTAAGCGGCTTTTGCTCAGCGCATATGCTCGCAGCGCCGAGAACGCTGTAGTGGGGTTGTTCAATCACGACCGACACGCGGGCGGAACTCGAAGCTCACCAGACCAAGGGATGAATTGAGCCCAACCAAGACCCGCAATGATGTCGACGTAGGCTGCACATCTGGTGAGTTTCGATCATGATCGTCATTTTTCGTCGCCTTGACATGCTGCTAGAATTACGGTGCGCACCCCTGTGGTGAACCACTATTAATAGCAACGCGAGATAAGTCAGTGAGTACAGACGAACCTGATACGAGTAGGCAAAGCCGTATGGTGGCGTGATATTGGACAAGAGGTACAGAAGCAGTGGAATATATCTGTTCGTGAAGAATAGGACGGTTGCGCCCGTCACTTTTCGCCTCCAGTAATGTTCGACTTCAGTGCCGAAGGTGACCACGTAGTCGAAGACGACGAGTACTTGCAGCAGAATTTAGCCAAATCCTCGTTGTACGGATAGAAGGATAGTTACCAGCAGCTGCAACAGTGCAGTACGACTCTACCGTGCTTTGTGTTGTACCGCCTTAATTGCAGCGTGATACCATGGAATTGTCGAGATACTACTCACAGTTGGTGATATTCTTGTACCACTGCAGGATCAAAGCCCTGGTTGGAAGAGGTCATTGTGAGAGTAAAGGGGGAGGGATGCGAGATAGAGGAGAAATGACTAGCTGTGTCGCGACGTCCCAGAGAGCAAGCAGCGCAGGGGGTGATAGGAGAGACCCGTGAAGCTAAATAGGCCATAGGCGTTGAGCTTCGCTTCTATCTGTTGAGGGTTCATCTCCGCTTCACGTTGCGAGTCGCAGGCACATAGTAGTCGCAGAGGGACTGATATGACTCTGGAAAATACATGTTAGAACGATCCGGGTAAAACTCAGCACTACATTGTTTGTCATAATGACTCCCCTCACCTGCGTTCACGTCTGGAGTTGAGATGAGCAATGTCCTCGTGCGGGTCTAAAGCACCGCCAGTGTCATACGCCGTGTGGTACTTGCCGGAAATCTTGATATCTCCAGGGAAATGGGTAACGCCAGACAGAAGCTAGCAACCGGTATCTTGCTGCCAGATTAGCAAATCAACACACTCACATTCTGCGTTTTGAGCTGGACGACGTCTCGGACACCCTGGCGTGTAAGCTCGCACCATTAACAAAGCCCGTCATACCTCCCATGAATAAGTCTCTTGAACAACGTACGGGTTCCAGCCACATTGACGACCGCACAAGAAGGATCGGTGAAACGCATGATACAACCACTTGATGCGCTCACTATAACTCAATCAATAGCACCTCATGGTGATAGGCACACTTAGCGTCCGTGATTCATCGCATTGGAGATATTTGACGAGAGTACACAAGGGCATCGACTGCGTCTCTTTCTTGAGGTGACAACAGCGAATAAGGATTAGAGACCGCGTCTGTAGTCAGTAATAGGGTGTACTCCTCCTGATCTGCATGGCCGTCCGCAACCTCATCGTCTTCTTCGCCACCCTGTAACGGCCATGCACATGGAACTAGTCTGGGGCAAGGAGTAAGCGACCTGCAGGTTGCCTCCGGACTTCGCAGGGCATTCCAGTTCCATAGAGATGACTCGTCAGAGTCAGGGTACACCGTGGGGGCGTCGACGGCGGGTAACAGCGAGAGAGGAACTTCCGCTCCAGTAACAGAGTGAGACCTGTGCGGGCTCGTGTCACCGGTGTGAGGGTTGTGCTGGAGTCTGGGGCTCGGTGGGGTATGCATGAGCACCACGGTGGCGTCCGTAGGCATATCAGATGCATATCCCTGCGGCGCCATGACTGTGATCTCGCAGTCATCTTGAGCGGTCTTCGGAGTGACTGGCTCAGATTGAGACCGCGAGGACTCAACCGCTACAACACTCCTATCTCCCCCATGATCCACATACTGTGCCGTATCCTCTGGGGGATACGGTAGCGATGCGGACGACGAGGGCTTGGAAGTCTGCTTAAACAGGTAAGATAGTGCTGGAAGAACATGATGCGTATGCCATACTTCGACATTGTCTCTTTGAGGGGGTTCTGCGGCTCGCGCTCGGCGAATCCCCTTTCTTCGTGCATTGAGAGCGGTGAGTGATCGATTCTGGAGGCATTTCCTCCGATGTCGACCCCACTTGTACCAGTCATAGAGGCTGTTCTCGGACAGCTTGATCGTCTGGTCACAGGTTTTGCACTCGACGTGGAGCTCATTCACAACTCTCCTAACAAGAGGATCGTCATTGAGTCTTCTCCATCGTTTCAGTTGTTCCTGACTGAGGGTTGGTGAGGGTACGTGGCTTTGAGTAGAGTGAGATCAGGGTCCTGAATACCCGAAGATTCATCGTAACTGACCTTTCCCCCTCCGCAGGAGGAGGCTGACAGCGCACTTTCTTGTTGCGGCGACGAGGATGGTCCGATTCCGAGTCATCCTCCGCTGCGCGTTTGCGGCGTTTCGTGCACTTCGGAGGGGATTTGGAGGGTCTTGATCCAAATGGCGTTCAGAGATCTGATAGGAGCGATAATCTGATGACTCTCACATATACACAGGCTTGGCAGAACGTCGGGTTACAGGGGGCATGATCGCGAAGTATCTGAAAGGCTTGCGAGTGCGTGAGGTGAAGTGAGTCGATGAGGTGAGGTAGATCGACAGGTCGCCATGGCATACTATATGCCGTCTGAACAAATGGCCCAAACTTGGAGGGCTCAAAGCGTTGTGGTGACCTCCATAATACATGCCCGAAGCGGTCTATTGTCCAGATGGGCAACAGTGGCGCGCTTCACGACGGACTCTTCGCAGGTCTTCTCGAGTAACAAGGAGCATGGCCCTTGGAGTGACGTGCTAGGACCTCCTAGCAGCGAGAAGACAAAAATCAGTTGTTCGCCACTGGAGTCGATGTGAGGGAGGAGAAGAGAGTTCGGCGAAGTTGCCGAGCCCCCGGAATCGCGCGCTGCAACCATGTACTATCAACAAGGCTTGCGGTTGGAGTGTCCGCAACCTCCATCAGCGGTTCGCATGTCCGATGGGTACTAGCTCTGAAATAAAATTCGCAATAAGATGATAACGATACAGCTATTAGGATGTACAACATGGGCCTAGGATAAGTAACATGAGCGGCGCCAAGTTGACGAGATTGATGAAGAGTCGGACAAGCAATAATACTAAAGTCATCGGATCATCGAATCACAACGCATACGCCTCCGTAGCGGTCCAGAGGTAGTTGGGAAGGCGGGTGCGGGAGAAGCAGATGCTGGGTAATAGACTATGCTTTCATCATGCAGCATGCTGCCGTGGCGAGAACGGCGAGGCGATCATTCATATCGGGTCCCATGGCTCGTACCGCAGTGCAAATCGCTACCCGCTGGGAGTGCAACGGCACATCTGCGGTGAGCTGGCTCGATGGGGGGTGGGACGTGGACGGCCCAGGTGCGATATTCTCTTTAGCGTCTTCGAACAGCTCGTCACCAACAGAAGCACCGTTAGTACATGGTAAGCGTGTTTTCGTGTTTCGTGAGGTGCGCTTGGATCGCGTGGCCATACGGTGAGTGGAGGGCCGGGGCTCCGCCGAAGGGCCATCATGAGGATAGAGGAATGTGAGATCTGCGACGCTGTCCATGTCCATGTCCATGTCGACGTCATCGTCCTACTCATGTAAAGCGGTCAGTGTGCGGTCGAGACTCATCGTGATTGATACATACCTCGCGCTTGCGTTTCGTGATCGACTTCTTCACGCTATGCGTCCTACGTTTCTTGACCTTGGAAGGCTTGTGAGTGTGGCGGGTCTGAGGAGCGAGTTCGGTAGGGGGTTTGACGTCAATATCCTGACTCCCCTCGTGCACAGGTTGATCGCGGGATGCGAACGTTGCACGTTCGGAGTCCTGGATCGACACGGTGAGTGTTCAATTGAAGAAATATGTACAATATGAGGTGAGACGTACTCTGGATGCCTCCTCGTGTTCCCGCTCCATCGCCTCCACCTTCTTTTTGAACGCTTTCTTCACCTCAATCGTCCTTGGGGTAGCTGTGATGGGTTTGCTACCAGACGTTCCTGTCAAGCACCATCCCAAGTGCTTCTCCCAATGCCGCCAGTCGTAATCGCTGTTGTGGCTCAGCACCACATCCATCTTGCAGCGAGCGCAGCGGACGACGAGATGGTCGAAGAGGAGAACGCGGCTGTCGTTGTCGAACTTCCGCCACCGTTCTAGCTGTTCCGTCGTTCGTAGCGGCCGGTCTGGGCTAGTGAGGCTAATACGACGATCAGAGCTATTTGCAGAAGCGGCGCTCTAGGTAACGTACCATTTAGCTGTTCTGGGATTTCGGGGGTGAGTGAGACGTGGATTCTTCCCCTTCTTCCTGGTGGATGATAGCGTCGAGGATGTCTTGCGGCGATGTTGATGGAGAATGGAGATAGGGCTGAAGATGATGGGTAAGCTATATCCGGATGTAGAGGAAAGAGTCGTCTCACAGATGGGAGTTCTTCGCGGTAGATCGAGTGACAACCATAGTGAGAAGAGAGTATGGGGACTCGAAGCGCAGTTGATGAGGGGGTTTGGGACGCTAGGAAGGGGAATGAGTGAAGCTTCGCATCTCCTAGGTCCCTTTTATATATTGCAGCCAATTGTAGACAGATATCCAAGGCTGGAAAGCCATGGCGTTGTAGTGGTCGGAGATGAGTTCGTAAACGCCTGCCTGCCTGAAACGGACCATTGTCTTCAGACTCAACTGTGGCGCGCCACTGGACATCGGTAGCACTCGACCTCGTCGACGTCTCATCGAGCTCAAGCATGAGCAGGAAATGGTACGGTCCTGTTAGCGGAACGTCGAGACTAGGGAGGGAGGGAACGTCTCCTCGCCACCATCGAATGAGGAGGATCGACCGAAAGGGCAAGAAGGGTCCAACGCAACTGGTCTGGCCTTGAGGCTTCATGCACGGTAGTGGATCGGAGTCAGCTCGCAAGCACTCGCGGGGCAAGCTGGTAAGCAGTTTGGTAGGTGCGCCCCAAAGGCGTGAGAGTGCCTATGATACAACAAGCGCGTGGGTGCGGTATGTCGCAGCACACAACGCGATTAGGAAAGTGGAGGCTGTACTCTACGAAGCCGCGGATGGAAACGTGTGTGAGAGAGAACCAAGAGGAAAGAAGGGTTAGAAGGTCGAACCAGATACACCAGGTGGGAGGGGATGAGGCGTCCGTCAACGCTAGTTGGACGGTAGCTCTGATGACCCGGGCGGGGACGAGGCCGAAGCAGGTACGATACCTGGCTGGATAGCCACGTCTTCTTCTTCGTCATCGGAGTCGGGGTCGGGATCGTCCCAGTCGACGAGAGACAGGGTACAACGCTGACGATCCACTTCGGCTTGGCATGCGTCGACGTATACGGGAAGCTTGAGCGACTCGAACGACCATGTCGGCACCACGTCCAAAGGCGCGTTCAGATCGAACAACTGCGCCTCAGGGTGAGAAGACGCGAGATAGTCCGCGCATTTGATGTGCGAAGTGAGTGGGCCCAGCGTGAGGTTCTCTTGGCGGCTCTCCGGGGTGGGAGAGGGCGACTCCGAATGCGCGCTGCTCAACTCTGTCAGCTCCGAATCGTCGTCCGGTGTCAACGACGGAGTCGAGAGCCGAGTAGATCCCTACAGCAATAGCCCGTCAGCATGCATCGGTGACGCATGCGGAAAAGCACCAACCATCGCGTGCTTCTCCAGTCTAGCGGCCACATACTCGTCGCTCCACTTGTCGCACCGCTCCCGATGCTGCCACCAGTGCTGCGGGTCATATAGGGTCGACTGGGAGAGCTTGATGCGCCCCCCGCATCTCTTGCACTGGACATGTAACAGGTCCAGCACGACGGCGTGAGGTTGGCTACTGAGTGCTTCGCGCCTCTCTCGTTCAGCCTCAGTCAGATTCCCTGTAACCAACCTGTATCCCAGGTACCTGAATCAGCGCAGCACGAGGCATACATTCAGCTACGACGCACGCTGAGCTCGGGCGAGCACGTTTGGTGTTCTTTCGTGGTTGATCCTCGATATTGTCTTGCGCACGCCTCTTAGACGAGCGTGTCACTCGACCCACAGAGTTCACAGATCCTTCGCTGTGTGTAGATATAGTGATGTTCCTAGACGGATGTTTTCAGAAGCACGCTGTAAGAATATATGCAGGAAAACGTACTCGAGCGAGTCAAAAGCCTGAGGTGGGGTATCCATGAGTGGTTATGAGAAGGTAGGAGGGTAAGATGGTTGTCGCGGTTGAGGGTTTGTTCACAGAGAAGTGGACGGGGTTGATAGGTTTTGCTGCGTTCTTATATCCTGCTGCTTGGTCAGGGCGTGCTTCGTTCGGCGGGGCTGGAAACGCACCTGAATGGATGGCACTCCTTTGTCTCGGTTGGAACGCGAGTGGCCACAGCGACACGCGTCAAGAGCTAGTTCCTGGGTGCCACTGAGCTGAACAAGAGGAGTGGGTGGAGATAGGACGCGAAACGCGCGTTCAGGTAGGGGGAGGAGGTGGTTGTAGACAAAGAGTGGGAGTGGCCCGCCGGAGGGAAGGCTGAGGCCGGCAAGTCCCGTGCTGGACGCGTCGTGGACGCGCCCAAGACGCGCTGCACGCTCACGCGTTCATTACGCGTTCACGATGAACTGCGGTCGACTCGTGGGGTTGAAGCACCGGGGAGGCACGGAGGCCTCCGGTTACAGGGGTATCTGTGATCATATTGTCACTTCAGCCACGGACGGGGGAGTACAGACCTAATACGACATTGCGGACCGGGGAAACACGACGACTGCGGTGTATATAGTGAAGTTGAATTCGAGGCGGACTGGTACACGAAGTAAGCAAAGGGCAGTAGATTTACCGGTGTCGCGAAGTGAGGAAGGGGAAATAACGAGAGTGGTGTACAGGTATCCGGAGAACACGATACATAGGAGACGACAGGGCGGGATAAAGATTAAGTGCGAGCCGAGCAGACCGTTCTATCGAGGGCAGCTCAGCCAGACAACCCCTCACGGAAACCGCGAATGAAGTTCTTGATGGGAGCAGTGATCCAGTCCAAAAAGCCTGGAGAGTCACCAGCTGGAGGCTCATAAGACGCGCCGCGTTGACGTACGGCGCGCTCTGGGACGACCTCGTCATCTTCCCGAGCGCGCTTCGTGTTCTTCCTCGGCGTCGCTGCTTCAGTACCCACAACCGTGTCCTCGGTGTCAGCGACTGAGGGCGTGGGTCGAAGACCATTTGAGCCTCCGGGAACGGGCACCTTGGCGGGCGATTTCGGCACACTAATTGGGAACGTCAGTTTGTCATTCTGAGTACGTCTTCATCTGGACTTACCAAGTAGTCTTGTGCTCCTCCCACTTCGCCAGGTCATAATCAACCTTGCCTTGAAGGTCTACCTGTACGTCACACAGCTTGCACTCGACGCTCTGAGGGGTGTACGATTTGACCTGAGGATCGTTTACTAGCTGCATCTTCCTCTGCGCCGTCGCGACACGGGTGCCAGGCCTACGACCTCATTGTTAACGATTACACACGACTCAAAGAGGAAGATGCGTACACTTCGCCGGTGCACTTTTGCACATGCAGACGCCAGGGGTGAAGCGAGTACCGCGTTTGGGTCGAGAGACGAACCCAGCTCTGACAGCCCTTGCAATAGGCAATGTCGGGTTTGACTTCACCCGAGAGAGGGTCGTTCTCAATGATAGCCCGGCGGTCATCCTCCTTCTTGATGCGCTTGGTAGCGGTGGAGAAGATGTCACCGGGATTTCCGCCAGCCGCGTCCGCGGGGACTTCCTCCTCCGGCTCCTCGACGACTGCCTTCTCCTTCGTCGGACTATGATCCCTCCCTCAGAGCGGGAACAAACGACACCAAACGTGAAGGCACACCTCTCCGAGCGTTCGCTGCCGCCTTTGCAATGCCTGCGGTGCTCCACCCAGTTCTTCATGATGAACTTGCGCGACGGGTTCAGGTCGATCCACTCGTTGCACGCCTTGCAGAACGCGCGATGAGGCTCCACATCACCCGAGTTCGGGTCCTCCTCGAGAAACTGGCGCCGCTCAGCCTCGTTCTTGCGTGAGGCATAACGACCCTGTTTCTCTCCCGCAGCGGACGCGTCGTCAGTGGCATCCTCAGTCTCGGTCCGTCTGCGTATGTCACGAGCGGTTCGTGTGTGGTTGACTGAGTATGAGCAACAAAAACACGCACTGAATCTGCGAGCGAGGCTTGGCACTCGACGACGGCTTGGTGGGAGAGATCTCGCTCGCGTCGAGGGTATCTTCGCGCGCAAGAGACGCGACAGATCCGGCGCGAGAGTGGGTTGCCCTCTTTCCCCTGGTGCTCACAGGCTTCTTCACAGAGGCTGATTGAGCTGGCGTCTCGTTCTGACCGCGTTTAGGGGAAGGTCCAGGGAGACTGATGCGCATTTGAGGGCGGGGGTTCGCGAGTGATGTAGAGGTACTCACTGGACGTCGACTTTCTTCGGGGTACGGGTGGCCATCTGAGGAGGTCGTCAGAGCTCTAGTCTGGCGCGTAGGAGATGAGGTGCGGGGAGTGAGCGACGTGGAGGGAGGGATCAAAAACCAGCGTGAGAGGAGCCTCGGGGCTTCTGACTCTGAGAATGGTATCCGTCATAGATCGGGCCGCTCACTCGCCGCCGACGGAGTTTGCACTTTAGCCCGTTGCTCGCCGCGTCTTTTGCTGCGCCATCCCACGTCCTCCTCAACCGGCGATATCGTGCAGACTGCACGCACCTTTTTCACGACACTGCTCTGAGGAGGCTCGTCTTCCCCTGATTCTCCGTCCGACTCTCCGCTGCAAGTGGGACGCATGAGAGCGGCAGGCGCGTCCAGGACGCGAGAGACATACCCTGAGTCTTTATACGACCTGTCGACGTTTGACCTTCTCCTCTACGCGCACACCCTCATCAACGCCTATCCAAGAGTCTTTCGGTTGAGAAACGAACCTTGGCACGGCCGGCGTATGTGACCTTGTTAGGGGGACCTCTATGCAACCCGTTGGGTCGGGGGACGTGGGCATGCGAGAGAGCTGCTCACCTGTTGGGAGAGGACACGACGTCGGACATGAAGTCTCGGGGGAAGATGTGAGCTGTGAGTGACCTCGTCTCACCCTGGATTATCGTGATGTGGAAAGTGATAGCTCCATTTTTGGTGCCTTGCACCAAATACGGCTAAACTTGCGTGATGGTCAAAATCTTACACAAACAAAACAATGTCGCTCGTCCTCAGATGGCGTTTATCCTGTCTGAGACTGAGTCGTTCATCTCGGTTTTCACGCCTCTTTTCATTCCTTCATATCCGCTCTTGTTGGCTGCTGAGCCGTCTCCTCATGGCTGACCCTGAAGATCTCCTGGCGGATTCCCTCGAAAGCCTATACGATCATGTCCCAGTCTCACACTCTTCAGCAGGCTCAGTGTTCACATACCACGCAGATGGTGTGTCTCCTTCGATCTCCCTCGTAACCCCAGACACACAAGCTGCAAACTGGGCTCTTCACGCTACATCAATCTGGTCGTCCGCTCTGTACGTCGCAGACCATATCCGCGACCTCCATTTAGACGGGTACTTCGACTATGTGAGGCAGGAAGGCCGACCGCTCAGGATCCTTGAGTTGGGCGCAGGCGCAGGCTTACCTAGCATCCTCCTCTCAAAATTATACCCGGACGTGCTGGTGACCTGTAGTGACTACCCGGACGAGAGTCTCATACAGACTTTAGCTGAGAACGCGAGGAGGAACGATGTGAGCGATCGCTGTCGTATCGTACCGTACGCATGGGGCTCCGATCCGTCTCCCCTCCTGCTGTCCCAAAATGCGCATGAAGACCCCACCCCTGGTTTCGATGTTGTCCTTGCCGCAGACACTCTCTGGAATTCCGACACCCACCACATCTTCATCCAGACGCTTCGGCTCACGCTCAAACGGTCGCCTCATGCTCGCGTGCAGCTTGTTGCGGGCTTGCATACCGGCAGATACGTCATACAGTCCTTCCTGAAATTGGTTCTGGACGCGGGCTTCGTTGCTGAGGATATCAAGGAGAGGCGTGTCAGCGCGTCTGATGAACG
Source organism: Earliella scabrosa (assembly GCA_022605405.1). Classification (NCBI taxonomy): domain Eukaryota; kingdom Fungi; phylum Basidiomycota; class Agaricomycetes; order Polyporales; family Polyporaceae; genus Earliella; species Earliella scabrosa. Next base: position 1,103,453 of record JABYQQ010000004.1, on the reverse strand, counting down.
ACCGTGGAGTGTCGACCGCGCTGAGGGCGAGGATGAGCAGGAGAGGAGACGCTGGATCATCTGGATGGTCTTTCGGTGGCGAGAGTGCTAGTCCATGTCTGATGCAGTGAGGTCGGTAGGTCTTATGCCCTCAGATCCGTCATTGCGATCCCTGATATGGCACATCATATCTATCCACGAAACGCAGAAGAACCTACAACAGTATGCCCATATGACACGCGCAGACCCTACGAAAGCGACATCCTCCTCTTCCACCATCCCTTCATCTTCTGCACCACGTTTGGTCGTTTGGAACGCTTCCCCGACGACACCGGTTCCAAGCTGTCATCATACGTGAAATCCGTATAGCAGGTGGACGCCATGGACCATTCGTTCGTTGTGTCGAAAGAATCTTCTACTCCGCCCAGGATTGGTGAAGTCCACTCGAACCATTCGTGCGGCGACTTGTCAAACACGTTATACGGCCTCCCGTATGGGATATGGACGTCCTGGTGAGAGAGATCAGGTCAGCCTTGTGTCGGACAAACGACGATGGCGCAACACACCTCCTCTGCCTCCATTACATCGCGTACAGGCAAGGAAACCTCATGCGGCTTTCTCCGCTGGATGGTGTCCCAGTTCCTGTAGGCGATGGGTTAGCCTCCACGTGGACTCGACTCACGGTTAACACTCACACGCCACGGAACCATCGATGCTGTTTCAGTTCGCCTATCGACGGTCTCCTCGCAGGGTCTTTCTCCAACATCTGGCGGGGGTGAACAGCGACGTCAGGATCCATCCTCGGTGTGGACATCACGCAGACGCCTACCTGTATCAACACATCTCGCGCCTCCCTGTCCACATTGCCGTGCAGGTCGTAATCGGCCGGTAAGGTGTCCGTGCGCATGATCAGCTCCTCCAGTCGCTGTTCGTGTGGGTTGAGCCCGAAGGGTAGCTGCAATGCATCACATCCCATCAGAATCACGGTCCCGCCAATGTTCATGCGACGCTCACTCTTCCGGTCAACATGGTGTGCAGGACGACTCCGGCTCCCCACACGTCCGCCCCGTAAGTGTACCTCCCGGAGTAAACCTCTGGAGCCGTGTACCCAGGGGTGCCGACCAAGGAGCACGTTTCGTCCGCATCCGTCGGGAAGCTGGCGTCGTCGTCGTCGCACTGCGGGAGCTGCGAAGTGTTCCACGGGTTCAGGTGCCGCCATGGCCGTTCCGTGTCCGGGGTCCCGAACGCACGCGCAATGCCAAAGTCCGTCAGCGCGATGTGGTCGTTCTCGTCGATCAAGATGTTCTCAGGCTTGACGTCCCGGTGGATGATGCGCTGGTCGTGGAGGTGCTCAAGGGCGACGAGCTGCCATCGCCGTAAGCGCGTAACCCTCATTGTGGTCGGAGCCAGGTGGGGGACCTACCAGCTCCGCGCACCATCGCCGTGCTCGATGCACAGGGACGACGCCTTGTCGCTTGATGACCTTCATCAGGTCTCCGCCCGGATAATACTCCTGGGCTCCTGATCAGCATCCTCGCCGCTCTCTCACGAACTCGCGCGCCGACGCACCGTCAGGAAGTAGAAGTTGTCGCTGTCCTCGAAGCTTCCCAGGAGGGGAGCGAGCCACGGGCTCCCGCCCGAGCCTAATCGGGCCTCGTCGCCGTTCGCCACGAGCGCGTGCGAGACCGCCTGCTCCTCGAAGACGGTCGGGTACTCGCGCATCCGGAGCCCGTTCTTCTCGATCACCTTCATCGCGAGGTACCGCTCGGACACGACGTCCTGCACGAGGTACACCTTGCCGTGTCCCCCTTTGCCGAGTGTGCGTACGGGCCGGAAGTCGGTCGGGAAGAGGGTCCGCGTGCGAGGGCTGCGGGGGTGGGTCCGCGGAAGGGAGGACGTGTGCGAGGACGGAGCGGAGAGGAAGGAGTACGGAGACGAGGAGCAGGGGGACGAAGCGCAGGGCGAGCTGACCGACGAGAGCGGCTGGAAGGCGTCGTGGACGTGGAGAAGGATCGGGGCGTCGGAGATGTCGCTGAACTGTGGGTACTCGAACTCGATGTCCTTTGTGGGCTCGATCACCTCGAACTCCGAGCATAGCGTCTGTGCGTCCGGTTAGGGTCTGTAGGGATGTCGGCCGAGGGAAGCATGATGATAAAACGCACGTATTCCCCTAGATCCTGGAACATGGTGCGCACGCTACTTCCCGGGGGTGGTCGATTGGTCGAGGGAGGGAGGTGGCTAGGAGTGTGGCGGGCTCCTAGAGGGAGACATGGACGATGATGCCGCTCATATAGGTGTGCTTGAGTGAGGCTGACTCTGCAACGCTCTCTGCGGTCAGCCACCCTCGAGTACGAACGACGGTCTCCGGCGGACCCGAGTAGTATTGTTTGGATCGGGCCCAAGGAGTAGCGGCGGGGAGCACAGATTATATATTAGAATACATAACGTACAATTGCATCAGAGTACACCTCTATGAGTCCATGCCATCCACCACGGTAACGGAAGAGAGCTTGGGCAGCCGCACTACTTGGATGACATGACGTAGCCGGTCGTGTCCAGTACCTGCTTCCCGCATATTGCACACACGCCGCGCTTGTATGCACAACCTATACGCGGGAAACCATGAGCAGGTGGACGGGAGGAGCGAGAATGGGGAGAACATACCGTGGCAGTACTTGGCCTTGTTCTGCGTGACAGTGGACTTACAGTCCTTACATTTACCTTGGTATGGCTAGCAACGACGGCGTGAGCTTCCAGATCGTCCAGCACAATGAGTATCATACGCACTTGGAACCTGTTCTTAGAGCTGCCCGGCCTGCTCAACAGCTTGTTCTCCCCCACTTTGCGCGAGCCCTCCTTGATGGCTTGCGACGTCGACTTAAACGGATCGGGTGCCGCAAGCTTGGAGGTTTTCTGAGCACAGCCAGCAGTCAGCATGGGTAAGTTATCAAGCAATCATATAACCTACGCTCTCGCACTTCTTGCAGACCATGGTGGGATGGGGGGGAGAAACGAAGAGGAGGATGTCTAAGACTGAGCTTGACATGCTAGGGCGCTTACGTAATCACTTCCGAATACAGCGCTGCCCTCGATGACGCGCCGACAACGTGGATGCCCTGCTCAACCTGCTGCAGTGCTGCACCTCCTCCTTCGCGAGTCGGAGTCTTTCACCTCGCAGCCTCCCACTGTACATGTTCTCTTGACGACCGCGACCGGCTCTGGATGCTATGGCTTTCCCCATTCCCACCCACCTCCCTCGCAAGAAGGATGCACGCGACGTTTCTACCCAAGTCCTCACCAAGATTTCCGAGACTACATCCAAGGCTCTGGACGCAAAGCTCGCGTCCTCATGGATTGCAGAGCTGGACGACACTATCAGGGTAACCAAGGTATGCGCGCTATCCTGTGTTGTTCCACATGCAGACATCGAGACCAATTCGGCATGAAAGACTCGAATACATGACCGCATCTCCAGCGACCTTCCCAACTTCGAACGTCAACTCGCCACCTCTATATCTGTCCAAGAGCGTCTTCGGTCGCTCTCTCAGAATGTCGACGCACTCAGCGAGAGTATCTCTAGTCCACAGGTGAGAAGTTCCGCGTGCACGCACGTTTCCGAAAGCTGAACGGTGTGAAGTCAGGTCTGATCCCCCACTTGGTCAGTGCCCTCACAGACCATGCGGCTCTCGCTCGGGAGACTGCGGACGCGCGAGCACGACATGCTGCACTCGACCACCTACTCCAATGTAGGGAGGAACTTCGACGTCTCACGCGTTTAGTGGAGAAGGCCGAACTGGCGGATGCGACGAAGGCCTGCTCGTCATTAGAGGGCATGATGGCTAGTGCGCCGAAACCGGTACTGGAAAGTGAGGTTTTGGCTGATATGAAGGTGCGTGGTGCGCGCGTGAGTGTCTCCATTAAGATCCTAATTGTCTGTAGCGCAAGTGCACTACTCTGCGCAACCGTACCGAAGAGCAGCTTCTGGACGCGTACTCGCGAAGTATTGTCGTCTCCGCATCTGAGCTCTCCGTCAAGCCGTCGGTACAGGCCGTACTACCGCGAAGACTAGTGAACGGTACTTGGGTACGCAGTTTGGTCGCTGGCGACAACATCGACACTGTCATTGGTCTCTCCGCTCTACTTGCGTCCATGTCTCCCGCGGCACTCTCCCTGCACCTGTCTACCCTACGGCGTGACATCACGACACATTGCATTGAGTATGTGTTGAAGCAGTCTGTACAGATCTATGAAACCGAATCTAGCGACTTGACGGGCACTGCGGAGCACAAGCTATCCCTACAGCGCGCCCCTCCAGGCTCCGAGGACCTCGAATCCCGCCTTTCTCATCTGACGACCGTCATGACCTTCCTCAATGCCAATTTGTTCCCCCATTTACCACCACCAGAGCGCAACTCGTTCCCCCTCTCGCTATGCAACCCCATCCGCACTGCATTGCTCAACCATCTACTGCTGCCCAACCTGCCGTCATCGTTGGCGAAGTTGCCGGACTTTCTCCGGATAGCGAAACGCGCGGTTCAGGTCGAGGAAGACGTCATTATGAAGATGCTCGGCGACAATGGCGCAGATCGAAGCATAAAGTCGTGGGTCGACGGCGTAGGCCTGCACTACGAGCGCAAACGACGCGCAGATATCCTTGAACAGGCACGCATCATTGTGGTAAGCCCGCAAGACGACAGTAGTGCTTTTCGAGCGGACATTCCTCTGGTCATCGAAGACAGGTCCGTTCCAGTACAGATCGAGGAGAAGCCCGGTACCAACGGCGCGGTGCATGAGCCGTCTGTCCCTCAAGAGGACGAGACGGCGTGGGGATTCGAGGACGAAACGCCAAGTCAGAGCGAAGACTCGTCTGCGGATGGATGGTCGTTCGAGGATGAGGTCGAGCCTGAACCCCAACCCGGGCCCGAACCGGAGCCCCCTCAAATTGCCGAACCACCTGTCGAGGAACCTGTCGAAGACGACCCGTGGGCTTTGGATAACGACCTAGGGGCTACGGAGGCGGAGGACGAATCTGCATGGGACGACGCTTGGGACGAAAAGCCCATCGCACCCGTACCTGTCCCCGCAAGTCCCGCTCCCAAAGTGGCGAAAGGTCTTGAGAAGAAGTTTGGAGGCAAGAGCGTGCCAAGTTCTCCCGCGCCACCGCTCAGTCCTGCCTTCTCTCAGCCACGGCCGACACCACCTCCCCCACCTCCGCCAATAACCCACAAAGACCCGCCTCCGCCTCCGCCTCCGCCGCCTCTGAAGCCCTTGCAGGTCACCGAATCCTACCTCGTATCGGGCCGCACGAAGGAGCTGCTGCGGCTGGTTGAGGATGTCCTCCGCGAGGGTGCAGACCTCGTGTCGTCCGGCATCCTTAGCGGCTCCCCAGGGAACGTCATCATGCAGGCGGCACCCATGGCCCTGGAGTTGTACCGGGCTCTCGTACCGGTTGTGAACGCGCCGTTGCTGAAGCAGTCGCCGAAAGAACCCATGAGGTTCTCGAACGACTGCTTGTACGTCGAGAAAGAGTTGAGGCGGATTGTCACGGGCTTGAGTGGTCCGAAAGCGGGGCCCAAGGACAAGCTCGAGGAGTGCCTCGATAGGCTGAAGGTGCTCTCGGATAGTTGGTTCGAGGATGCTATCGTACGTATAGTCCATAGGGTTATGGGACCGTGGATCTTACTAAACGCATATCTAGGCAAGAGAAGAGAAGCTCGTTGATGAGATGCTCGACAACGCACTGGGCTTCATCGACACCAACCAGCAGGACCGATATGATGAGTGCGAGAGCGCCGTGAATGACGTTCTGCAGCGCATCCGCAGAGTTGCTCCGCAATGGAAGGTACGTCGCGTCGCTCAAATCTCCTGACGCGAGGGCTCATGGGCTCGACTGCAGGCCGTTTTAACCAAAAGTCGCTACTATGAGGCTCTCGGGTCGATCGTCGAGGCTGCTCTGTCTCGCATACTCGGAGACATCCTCGCGCTGGAGGACATCACCGAAGTCGAGTCGCATCGCCTGTGCGAGCTCTGTCACATCCTGAACGCGCTCGAGGGCCAGTTCGTGGAAGACCCCGAGCAGCCCTCGTTCGTCGTCTCGTATGTCCCATCATGGCTCAAGTTCTCGTATCTCTCGGAGCTTTTGGTGCGTCGTCTTGTGCTCGCTTCCTTTTCCTTGCTCCTCACCCATTGCGCATTTATAGGAGGCGTCCATTGCGGACATCTCGTACCTCTTTGAGGAGGGCGCCTTGGTGGATTTTGAGATTGAGGAGCTCGTGAAGTTGGTGAAGGCGCTGTTCGCGGACACGCCGTTGCGGGCGAACACGATCAACCGGATACAGCAGGGACATCCCGTTCGCTAGTCATAGACTCATAGTCTCTGTAGCCTGCCCATGAGTACATCAGTACCCAGATATGATAATCCTATGCTCCACCCGCATTCCATGTTCCCACATAGTATGAAAGATCTAGACTTATGTTCCAACTCTTCGCGGTGGGCGCCTTTTGGGCGCCTCGGTGAGCTCGATCTGGAAGGTAGCGCACGGACCAGGCAACGGCGCGAGCATTCCCGCCGCCGGACCTTGTCCTTTCTCTTCTCTTCCGTTCATCGACTCCCCGCCCACTCTTCCTTCCGACGCGACAGGCGACATACATGACGCGATGGCCAACGTCAAGGTGCGCACACTCACCCTGCCCAGTACGACGGGATGCTGAAGTCGTACCGTCATTTTGCAGGCATTTGAGACCGCGCTCAACGATGTGGTCAAGGCGAAGCGGCTGTCCCAGTCCAAGATGAGTACGTTGACGGAGGTTGCGCTGAAGTGCATGGAGGTGCGTGCTTGCTCTGGTGCAGCGTCGACGAATCCAGTGTGCGTTGTACTGCGATGAACGTGTGGCTCACTATGTCCGTTATATATGCATGCAGCATGACACGCAGATGGTGTCAGTGATGTACAGGACGCACAAGGGTCTCTCATCGAACTCGAAGGTATGCAGCTTGTATGCGTTCGATGCGCTCGCACGAGCCGCGCGGCATCAGGTCAACAAGCACAATATGGTCGCGGATGTGAACTCCGAGAAAGGCAACTGCGCGACGTTCCTGCTCAAGATCCAAGGCGTCCTTGATGGATTGTTCGAGGACCTCATCGCATCCGGGAACGCTGAACTCAAGGTTAGTACATTGCGATTGACACTGACGATCATATCCCCTCGTTTCACTACCAACGGTGCCACGATTCCTATATCGGCACTATTGTAGTTCTATCCCGCATATCAACGTAAAATCCCTATGATCATCCTGGACACGGCCTGCCCCACGACGAGATAGAACTGTTGACAACTAGGTGCTGTGGCCAACTCACCAAGACGAGACGCGACGCGACGCGTTGAGGTCGCCGTCACATGATGGGATTTGCGATCTTCCATTCGACTCGTGGTGGTAGAGAAGCAGCCTCCTGACGATAACTTTGCGCCGAATTGCAGGAAAAAGCGAAGAAGATCCTGGACATCTGGACAAAATCGGATACGTTCCCTTCCGCTGTACTGTCGCCTCTGTTCGCGTTATTACAGCAGGCAGAGAAAGAGAAAGGTGCTTATGCTTTGTCTTATTGGGTCGCTAAGTACATCTTCCTATGCAATCCATTTGTTTGCCACACATCGGACCCTGAAGTCGTGAGATTGCGAACTGAAATATGGTTTTGTCCGTGTCAGAACCCGACGGAGCAGACCAATCAGTGAAGCCACCGCCTAACCCGCCCAGCGCGCCTTATCCTCCCTCCAATCAGCTACCCGTGCTCGCCCCTCCCGTAGGCAATGTTGACTTACAGTCAGCGCTGCTGGCCATACTCAGCAAAGCCACAAGCGCGGTCGGCGCAAATGGTGCAGCGACAAGGTGAGCTCCTTTGTCTCCTGAACCGAATGCAGCGACTCAATAGCTCGTAGCCAAATACCACCAAATACCACCACCGTACCGCTTGCTCCGACAGCTGCGCTGGACGCCAATCAGCTCGCGCTCCTGCAGCACCTGGCACAGACAGCGAAGGGGATTGTTCCTTCGCAGCCTGCCGTACCTGTACCCGCATCCGTAGTGCCACCATTGACTGCGAATGCCGTCCCTGTAGTACCCCCTGTGGGCGGGCCCCCGCAGCCTCTGCCTCTGCCGTATCGAGATGATCATTACGGTCCTGCCAGTGCACACGCGCCGCATAGAGAGTCTGAGCAGCAGCACCCGTTGCAGCATGGTGGCCCGTCCGAAACCGGCGGCCCACCAGACCACGGCTATCCCCGTGATGACTACTACTATGACCAGAGCCAGAATCCCGCCGAATATGCCAATCGGGACCCACGTCGCGGTGGTCCCTCTTCCAATCAAAGAGGCGGCTACTACCGCGACCGCGGCGGCCCTGGGAGGGGGCGCGGCAGGGGCAGGTGGGACAACCGTGGTGGCGACCGCGACTCTGGCACCAACCACAACTACAGAGACAGGCATCTCGCACAGCACAACGACTCCCGTTCGTACGACGATCCCCGTGGCAGACGCGGTAGCCGGTCGCGCAGTCCGCCCGGCCGTTTCCGTAATGGTGGAATGGGGATGAACAGTCGGGATGCGCGCCTGCAAAGTCCGCCCCGCCGTCCGGCGTACCTCGACGGCCGGTCCCCATACCAGGAGGAGCATCGGACACACACATATGGACCTGGCGCCGAGGCGAATATTGCGGCCGGCTTCGACGAGTTCGGGCGCGAGCTGCGCGCGGGGTCTCCGAGTGTTGCGGGCTCCGACTCGGCGTCTGCGTCTGCGTCGTTGCAGCAGATGGCTGGGAACGGGAACGTTCATCGCGGCGACTCGCCGTTCCCTCCTAGGTCTACATCCGTCACCACATCCGATCGCGGGTCGGTCGCACCGGAGTCCGCCAGCGGTGGTCCATCGCATCCGTATTCATCCCAGTATCCCCCGAATCAGCCATCGCACTCATCGACGTCATCAGCCACACTGTCACCCTCGAGCTCGACCGTCCCACTGGGAGGAGGACCCGAACATCAAACTACAACGGGAGGACTGGATAAGTTCGACCGCGCGTCGTTCGACCCCTCGCAGCCTGCGTCGTGGGAGGCGCTCGGGAAGGCGTGGATGGCCACGCACGGGAGCATGCCGTCACAGGAAGAGCTCATGCGGTTTGTGCTTGGGGACATCGCCCTCCCGCCGTCCACATCTGGCTCGAGCGCCGCGCCAAACCGGGATCAGCACGACGACGATCCCGGGACATCGCAGGAGCAACGGTGGCAGCAGTATGGCGAGGGCGAGCAGGGACGCGAGCAGTGGAACTCACAGCGCGGGTCCGGACAGCGAGGAGGTTGGCGAGGACGAGGAGGTGGAGATGGGGACGGGGCCGGCTATCGCGGGCAGGGTAGGGGCTACGGGCGTGGGAGGGGAGGAGGCGACTTCGGGCGAGGTGGATATGGAGGACGAGGACGAGGGGACTATGGACGTGGCGGGTACCACCAGGCTTCCCGCGGCGAGTACGGATCTGGACCTGGACCAAGACGAGGACGCGGAGATTATCATCGACGTGATGACTACGGACACGGATATGGACGTGGGGAAGATGGTTCGGGATATGGCGACGGGAACAGCCGGGGCGCATACGCCGGCGGGAGAGGATATAACGACTACCAGGACACGGATGCGGTCACGCTCACGGGCGATGGCGGGGACTATTCATGGCAGGACCAGACGTCTGACCAGACTTCGCAACCGCAGTGGCAGGCAGCGCCATCTAACGAAGAATCAACGGAACGCGGATCCGGTGGAGACGGGGGAGGAAGCTCAGGGAGGATGCAGAAAGTTGGGGACAAGTGGGTGTTCGTCCGCGGGGCGGTATGATGTTCGTCTTCCCTGTCGAACGGACGTTGTTATTCTCTCGATTCTCCGGTATCGTGTCGCACTGCCCGTATCAGTCTCGCTCTACACTCCACAGCATAGGTTCAGATCATCCACATACATGTAGCCACGTCATGACTCGGACAGCTCGCTCGACAGTTATACACTCTGCTCCGCTCGCTCATGATTCATACCAGTCAGCTCGTACCCGTGTCGCTCGGGTACCATTGGTCTACGGTTTGGGCCGTCGAAGCCGGAGCCCCCATACACTGTGCGAGCGGCGAACGGTTCGTAGGAGAAGGGGTTCGGCCAGTAAATGAGGTAGCATATCATCGCGGAAGCCATGCCGATAAGGCTACCGACGATGACATCTTCTTTGTGGTGCCGCTATGTAGACCATCATATATCATGATGAACGACGTCTTGCCAATCAAAGCAAGACACTTACGTAGTCCTCCACTCGCGATACGGCAACCCAGGTTGCGAAGGCAAGCGGCGAAAGTGAAAGCGTCAGCCGCGCGAGCTTGCTCTGGAGGAACGATCTGCCAGGTACTGGTTGCGTGAGACACCATGCACCGGTCATGCCGGCCAGCCATAGGGAGAGGAAGGTCATTCCCGCAAAGGCAGTGGAGGAGTGACCGGAGGGAAATGAACGACGCCCGTCCATCACCTTTGCTGCATTCCTGAGTGAACAAGATAAGCTCAGGGCTACCAGGAAGAATGTTGATTACGAACCCTGTGCATGCTTTTAATGCTTTATCCCAGTCGCATCTGTCAAGGAAATCAGGTCGGAGGCGGCCTGGATCATGTTAGTCGGATTGAAGATGGAGTGAAAGGTATGCGCTTGGGTGCCTACCGACTCTGTTCTTCAATGCTTCGGTTATCACCGCGCACAGACCTCTAGTCACGAGGATATGAATATGTTGCATGGTCAGACAGAAACTGAATGGCCGACCTGCCCGAGTAGAGCGCAAGAACGCTGTGGTGCACTTCCATGGCTGAGCGACGAATCAAACCAATCACCAGGGTCACACCGATTGGGATGATGAATGCAAGAGTCCAGTTGAGGTCCCCGCTGATCCTGTACCATACGTCAGCACAAAGAGAAGTCATTGGAAGTGGATCCAAGGTAGCGTACTGATTGGGCCTATGCTTATGGTCTATCAGGGGATCTTTCCTGTCGAAGTCACGCTCATATGGCGGAAGACCCTTGATGATCCACGCTGCAAACCACATCAGACTAGCGATTGCCCTAGTTGAGTAGCATGATTGAGCGACTCCTTCGTGTCAGTGGCAATCTTGAGGTCTCACCAGTCCACCAGATACCCCCGGTCGAGAAAGTCAAATCCGTCGTTCCCGAATTGCCTGACCAAGCTATTTTGGAGTTCAACGAGGAATTGCCGGGACATTTTGATAGTTCTGGGAACATGTTAAGCAATTGTTATGCGTCAGACCATCTGTTCCGTGACTCACCTATAGCCTATGTGATGAGCACGTCCATGTACACATACACACTCAGACGAACCTTGGATTCGAAACAAGTTGTGAGAACAGCGCAGTGGGTGACAAACAACCACAAACATAAAGGTGTGACAATGCGTCAAACACGATGAGTCACAATGATGACATATCGTGACCTAACGTGAGCGTGACGTCGCGTGGCACGCTGGGCCTCGCGTCGCGTCGCCTGCCATTGTTCGCACCGTTCTCCCACCCGCTCTCAACTCTCCTCTCTCACTCTCCCCTCCGCAACCTTCACTTCTCTGCCTCGGATATGCCTCCTTCCTCGAAGGCTTCGAGCAAGAAAGGCCAAAAATCGATCACGTCCTTCTTCGCGAAACCCAAGAAGTCAGGCGCGTCGAACAAGCCAACAGACGACGAGCAAGTCGACGATGGCAATGCTGAGGACGAGCCATTGCCTGCTGACGATGGAGGTGACGACAACGTAGACTCAGGGGCTGCTGAGGGCGATGGCGATCAAGTGAAAGGCAGTAGCATAGAGAATTCTGACCTTCCTCCCATCCATGCCATTCCCGCCATCTTTTCGGACCTCGTATCGCGCATACCCTCAATAAAGGACGTCGCGGAGCGGTTGAAGGGGCGCAAGCTGCGCGTTGCCACCATGTGCTCCGGAACCGAATCCCCACTCCTCGCACTCGACCTTATACGGCGAAACATCCTCGAACACTTCAACGTGTCGCTTGAATATGAACACGTCTTCTCTTGCGAGATAGAGCCTTTCAAGCAGGCTTATATCGAGAGGAATTTTCAACCTCCTCTGCTGTTCCGTGACGTCTGTGAGCTCGGAGACGAGGAAGCGTGAGTTATCGTGGCCTTAAGGATACACTCTGATGCTAATGCAATCAATAGGACGACTGCATACGGCGCGCTAGCCCCTGTGCCCGGAGATGTGGACTTACTGGTCGCTGGTACTTCTTGTGTCGACTATTCAAATCTGAACAACGAGAAGCAGGACATCGATGCCAATGGTGAATCGGGTCGGACGTTCCGGGGTATGATGTCGTGGGTCAAGAACCACCGACCACCACTTGTGATCCTGGAGAACGTATGCGGTGCTCCTTGGGAGAAAGTCGTCGACTATTTCGAGCGATGTGGTTACAGCGCCAGTTACCTCCGCGTGGATACGAAGACCTTCTACATCCCACATACCCGTACCCGCGTATATCTTCTCGCCGTAGATCAAAAGCGCTCTAGCCTACCTCCTGAGTGGAAGACCCTCATAGGGGAGCTGAAACGGCCCGCTTCCTCCACCTTGGACGCCTTTCTCCTCCCTTCCGATGATCCGCGCATCCATCAGGCCAGGCAAAAGCTAGCTCGCGAAGCTCAGACTATCGGCGGCACTAGAGGGCGAACTGACTGGAATCGGTGTGAGAGCCGTCATCAACGTGCTCGGTTAGACGAACAGTTAGGCACGAAGCGTCCACTCACGAGTTGGGAAGAAGGTAAGTGCTCCCTGCAGATGTGCGTGACTCTTGTCTCATACAGCGACCGCAGGTGGCTTTTGCAAGCTGCCGGACTTCGCTTGGAACGACTGGGGCATTGGGCAAGTAGAGCGAGTATGGGATCTCATGGATATTAGTCTTCTTCGCTCAGCCAAGAAGGGCATCGATCCCTCCTACAAGACGTGAGTACGACCCTCTTGATTGCTGCTCGTTGCTGACATGTTCCTCCTAAATTACAGGCAAGTCTGGAACCTCTCCCAGAACGTTGACCGTTCCACTGGCTCGAGCAAACCAGGCATCTGCCCTTGCTTGACCCCAACCATGATTCCGTACATTACTAACCGTGGCGGACCGATGGTGGGGATCGAAGCTCTGTCCATGCAAGGTCTCCCGGTGGACACGCTGCTCCTGACTCGCGAGACGGAGGACCAACTTTCGGACCTTGCCGGGAACGCCATGTCTACGACCGTCGTGGGGGCGTGCATCCTCTCAGCGCTGGTGGTCGGGAAGAAACTGTTGAAGGACGGCTCTGACGAGAGGACCTACGAGCACCGTGACGAGGACCACATGGACGAGGATCACCCGCGCGCCAAAGACGAAGACGTCGTCATGGGGGACGACCAACCAACGGACGACATCGAGGCGCATATCACTGGAGAAGAGCAGCTCGAGCAGAAGCCGCTTAACTTGGCCGCGTCTGTGTCGGAGCTAGCTATGCAGGACATCCTTGACCTGGCGCACCGCAGTAGGCGTCTATGCACCTGTGAAGGTCGGAAAGATATGACGGATCGTATCCTGTACCATTGCATGGACTGCGACTCAACGTCGTGTGTCAAGTGCGGTGGGCGGCCGGAGCACAACTATCAACCGATCGACTTGAAGGCACACCCACGTCTCTCCCCTTCTACGTTCGAGCAAGACTTGAAGGCGATCCTGCCGATGTCCCTCACGCTCTCCAACGTCTCGCAAACGCTTCTCAACGCGCTCGCTGAGACGAACAAGGTCGAGGCGTCTAGCTCACGCTGGACTGCGTGGTGCGCCGCGGTTCTGAGAACTACGGAGAAGGAGCTTAGGTTCGTCGAGGCGAAACGTCAGGAGACATGGTCAGTCGTGTACCAGTCGCCTGCTGGAAAGCTCGAACTTTCCCTGCACCCCAAGCAACCCGAGTGGCGCCTGTTTGCCTATCCGGAGGCACGAGAACCGGCGAATGCGGAGATTCGGAGGGTGCTCGAGCTTCCTGTCGGGAGATTCGTCTGCTCTGACGGACTCTTCTCCGGACATTGGGAGTTCGCGCTTCCGTCCGTTGCCAAGGTCGACATCACCATCGAGGGCGGTAGCGAGCTCGTACCCGCATGGGAGCAGAAACTCGGCCTGCAGGGTGAAGACTTCAAGGACAAGGTGGTTCACGCCCAGCTCGAGATCACGGTACCTGACGAGCAACGCGCGCTCTTCGACCGCGACATCTCAGGCGTATACACACTTATCGACAAATGTGGCACAGCAAATTCGGCGCTGCACAAACGTGCTTCGACTGACAACGACGCGCATCTTCCCCCTATCTACCTACTGCTCGACCCGACCCGTTGCGGCGAGGCCAGCGGAGACTCGTTCGTGTTCTCGACAAGTACGCGGAGGTACGAGTATGGGGAGAGCAGGCCGATCATCGCAGTTCTGGACCCCAAGTGGAGGCAGTCCGATGTCGAGGGTACACAGAACGTGAAGTGCATCCTCCCTTGTCGTTGGGTGGCGGCATCAGACGTGAGATTGACGGTGAGCAATGGCAATGTCTCTGATTCGTGTATCGGTCTCATGGATATTGTCCATAGCCCGCCACCGGCAAGGATGCTGTCTTCGCGACTCCCGCTGAAGGCGTGTCTATCAACGTATCGCAGGACGCGTGCAAGAGTGCAACTGCGCTTCTCGTCTGTCGTGTTCCTCTCGGCGAGCATGCGGGCCCAGAGTGGCCACGCGATGCCTGGGCAGAAGTGGACAAGGTCCATGAGCGATCGACGTTCAAGTCCTTAGCCTGGCTAGTCGAGCGCATCCGCAACATCGATGGTCAGTTCCAATCCTGGCAGACTGTCGACTGCGACGACCAACATGTGGATTGCAAGCGCTGTGCCCCTGTTTCCCCCGACATTCGCTGGACTAGGATAAACAAGCGGATCGCTGCATTTGAGGACCCCATTCAAGCTGGCGAGTACGAACGTAGTCTCAAGCGTCGCCCGGCGCCCTTCGTGACCCAGCTCAAGCTCGACGAGCACAGGTTTGGCATCGTTCGTATCGGTGTCAACGTCACCTCGCTCATGCATCGCGCACTGTCACGTCTTCCCACGACGGCTCGCACAGAGCCTGCAACGCTGTCATGGCGGCTCAACACCGACTTCACCCCTGCTGTCAAGATGGAGTACCCGAAGTTTACTCTTGCCAGCAACCGCCAAGATCCTGAACATTCCCAGCCTCCGAGCTTCAAAGTCCCCCTCCGTCCGGAACAACTTCGCTCTCTCACCTGGATGCTCACACAAGAGGCGAAGGACGCTCCTCCTTTCATCGAAGAAGAGATCTCGGAAGCGATCCTCGAGCCCCTCGGTTGGCGCGCTGAAGGTCGCGCACAGCGTCCCCACCATGTCCGTGGCGGTGTTCTCGCCGACGAGGTCGGGTACGGCAAGACTGCGATTTCACTTGGACTCATTGATTGCGCTGCCGCCGATGTCAAGAAGGAGTTCAAGGACTACAAGGATATGAAGGGTCATATCGCGACCAAGGCCACTCTCATCATCGTCCCGCCCCATTTGACGCGTCAGTGGGAGTCCGAAGTGCGTAAGTTCACTAAGAAGCGCTTCACAGTCGTCACCTTGCACACGGCGTCGAACCTGAACTCGCTCAAGATCGAGGATGTGATGGAGGCGGATATTGTCATCGTTGCGTCGAATCTGTTCAAGAGTCAGGTGTACCTGGACAATCTGGAAGCAATCGCGGGTGCGGGCGAGCTGCCAATCCAAGACGGTCGGTTCTTCGACGCGCGGCTTGATATCACGTTGAAGGGCCTGCAAGAGCAAGTCGATCGTCTGAGGGACGAAGACCAGGGCGCCTCCGCGGTGCTGGAGCAGATCAAGAAGGGGCGCGCAATCGGTGAGTGGGATAGCCATTGATGCACCGCCATAGGAGGCTCATCCCGTCACTCCCAGACGAGGCTGCGCAGCTTTTCGTCCCGACAAAGCGGCTCAAGGGCAAGTCCTATCGTGAGGCGGCGCAGCAACCGAAGCCCAAGGAGGAGTCCGAAGAGGAGTCTGTGAAGCCCAAGGCAAGCAAGAAGGTCACAGCCAAAGCAGGGCCTTCGCAGCCGAAGAAATCCGCTTCCAGTCCTCGTACAGGTATGACCGTCGAAGTCGTCATAGAGGTTCCTCCGAAGCGTCGTGCTTCTCCGGCATCGAGTGTCGCTACTGCTCCACCTACGTCCGAGGCTGAGCCTGATGAAGACTCCGATGAACCTCGTGCCCGTCGTGCCGTCAAGCGCAAGGCGATCGTCATCTCGGACGACGAGAGCGAGGACGAGGCTCCGAAGAAGAAAGGGAAGGGGAAGGCCGCTGCTAAGAAACGTCCCGCGAAGCGCTCTAAGGCGTCTGACGACTCGGACTACGAAGGCTCAGCCAACGAGACCGACGAGTCTGACGAGGAAGTGGATGATGATGCCTTCGAGGAATCCGAATCTGAGGACGAGAAGCCGAAGAAGGGCAAGGCGAAGGCAGTTCCGAAGCGCGCTCCCGCGAAGAAGGCTCGTTCTGCTCCCGCAACATCCGAGTCGGAGGATGCCATGGACGTAGACGAAGAGGAAGACGAGGAGGAGAAGCCCAAAGGGAAAGGCAAGAAGCAGCCCGCGAAGAAGCGCAAGACAGCAGAGAAGCCGCCAAAGGAGAAGAAGCGTCGCGAGGACTCAGACCCATGGAAGCTCAAGTCGGCCGCAGTCAGGCGCGACTGGACTCAAATGCAAGCGCCACCGCTCGAGATGTTCCACTTCGCGCGCAAGATCGTGGATGAGTACACATACCTCGAGGGCAAGGTGTTGTCGATGGTGACGAAGGTGGAGGCTGAGAGGTTGTGGGTACTTTCGGGTACTCCGCCAATCCATGACTTCGGCGCATTGAAGACGATCTCTGCGTTCCTCAACATCCACCTCGGTATCGATGACGACAACGAGGGTCAGTCTGTGCTGATCAAGAAGCGGAAGCGCGAGCAGACAGGTGTGTGCATTCTCTGCATTGATATGTTCAACGTGCCTGTGCTGATGGCTTTCCAGCTGTCGAGAAGTTCCATTCGTTCCGCGAAGTGCACAGTCTGGAATGGCACGCTCATCGGGTTCAGCTGGGACAGACGTTCCTTGACCAATTCGTGAGACAGGTCAGTGCAACGACAATTTCTGATGCCACTTCGCTAACTCTGCCACAGAATGTCGCCGAGATCGACGAGATTTCCTGGAGCCAGGAGATCAAGAAGGTCATCCTTCCTGCTGCTGAACGCGCTATCTATCTCGAGTTGGAGCACTACCTCCGTGCTATCGACATGACGGTCAAGCGGAACAGGAAGAGCGAGAGCGACCGCGAGAAACGGCTCGCGAAAGCACTTGGTGACAGCAGGTACGTGTTGATTGAGACATTATGGAATGAGGGAATGCGAACTGAGCGCGCTGTAGCACCGCGGAGGAGGCTCTGCTGAAGCGTTGTTCGCACTTCGAGCTCGAGACCTCCGACAAGGAGAATGCGATGAAGGCGTGCGAGATCATCGTCCGGGAGCGCAAGACGCAGCTCGAAGACTGCAAGAAGGAGCTGCTGAAGAAGCTGCACGAGGCGGTCAAGATGGAGAAGAAGATTGGCAAAACGCCGGATGAGTCGCTCTTCCGCGAGTATGTCCGTGTGACCCGCACTGAGGGAGTCGGCGACAAAGATGCCACGGAGGCTGTCCAGGCTCTTCTCGACGAGGCAGGCATCTCGGGGCCCCTGAACCCCGCGACGAACAAGATCAGCGACGGGCTGAAGAAGGGCACGCGCAAGGACGACGCCGACCTTCCCAAGGCGCTCAAAGACCTCATATGGGAGCATCGCGAACACTCGCACGAGATTCGTCGTATTACGAAGGAGCTCGTCGGTCGTGTTCGTTCTCTCAGGTACTTCACCGTCGTGCGCGACCTCCAGAAGCAAGCGGACGTTCCACCCGTCGTTCACTGCCCTAGTTGCGGCAACGAGCAGGTTCCCATCGAGGACATCGCCGTTCTTTCATCATGTGGTCACATGGGCTGCTACAAGTGTGTCAAGGAGTGCGCCGACCGGGAGGAATGCGTTTACGCAACTTCGGGAGCTTGCAGAGCCGCGGCGCGTGCGCTCAACGTCGTGAAGGGCGACACGCTCGGTGTCGACGACGAAGCGCGGGATGGCCGTGGAAAGCACTTCGGCTTGAAGCTGGAGAAGATCATGCAACTCATCAAGTACGTCTCTCTCATTCTTATGCGCACAATGATTCATCTAATGGCCACTTGATAGGGACACGATTCCGAAGGAGGAGCGTGTGCTCATCTTCGTCCAGTTCCCCGACCTCACAGCGAAGGTCGGGGAGGCACTCAAGGCGAACAAGATCCCCTTCCTCGAGATCAAGGGCTCCGCGTCGATGAAGAGCAAAAACCTCGAGAAGTTCCAGAACGACAGCACGGAGCGCGTGCTCCTCCTGAACGTCATGGACGAGAGCGCGAGCGGCGCGAACCTCACGTCTGCGAACCACGCCATCTTCATCTCCCCGCTCCTCGCGCCGACGCAGGAGATCTACGACGCGTGCGAGACGCAGGCGATCGGCCGTCTCAGGCGGTACGGCCAGCTCAAGCACGTCAATATCTGGCGGTTCCTCAGCACGAATACGATCGATGTCGAGATCTTCGAGCAGCGCACGAAGCAGAAGGTGACATGATCTGTCTGTAGGGAGGGATTGTGGTATTTCCTTACCATCTAATGGGACGGGCGTGATCTTCAGTATGTCTAGGCTTCATACTATCATCTATTCAGCATCATGTGTTCGTCGTCACGCATGCTCATGTACAATAAGTATCTACTGTTAGAGTTCTTGTCAAATTCAGATGATTCGACGCTACCAACGCTTGACTGGGAGGAGTAGAGTACATGTCCAACTAAACTAATACGAACACTGGCAGCTGAAACGCATCCGAGTCGCACAATGTGTCGAATGCCGCTGCCAGGAGACTATTCATAGTCTACACCACATAAAACCCTGCTGTCGCACAGCTGATATGGGTCGGTGGCGTAGTTGGTTATCGCATCTGTCTAACACACAGAAGGTCCTCAGTTCGAACCTGGGCCGACTCATGTTTTACCTCACTCAGCTCGCCCTTTTGCATTGATTTGCTCTTGATTTGCTCTGCTTTCATCTCGTGCCAATCACACGTCACACACGCGTCGCCATTGGACATGGAAAATAATGTATGATAGTCATTCGCTCAGTACAATGAAAGATACATGGATGTAGTCACTAGTGATGTGATCAGGAGCGCGCGGCAGCACACGGAGTTCGGCACAGCCAAGTCTCGACGGGTTGTCGAGTACTCAGGTCCAGGAACGTCCAGGCGAGACAGAATGCCTCCAAGGCCATGAAGAGCGCAACAGATAGGCTGAGATAGAGGTAGGCTGAGAGATAGCGGTAGGCTGCAGTAGCGGTAGGCTACTAATTGGCGGTCGCGATCCGTAGAGACTCTTGAGATCCGGGTGAGTGACAGCGAGGTCGGTCGTACCAACGCGATACGGAAGGACACGGGAGCGCAGTCGTCAGCGTCGCAGCCGAGGGGGGCTTGTCAAGGACGAGATCGACCGAGCGAGAGCCGGGGACAAGGGGAAGACGTCGAAGTTGTACATGATCATCCGCGGCCGGGGGCGATTGGAGAGCCAGGTCTAGAGAGGGCGACAAGGTATTCCCCAAACACCGCGGGGTCAAAGGAATACTTGCGACGCGGTGTTGCAGGTTCCGAGTCGTCGTCTTCCCAGTCGGACGCGTCCAAGGTACCGATGTACGAGTCAGGCAGTTGGCAGACGACGACGTGCTCGTGAGGCTCCTGGTCCCACGCAGTGTAATCGCTAGTGACGTTGTCGATCACGTCCGGATGCATCACGAATTCGTCGAAGTACTCGGCCGTCCAGACAAGCCGGCGATCCATATCGAACCGGACGACTCCCATGCTGACAAGCGTGCTGTAGACAGGCGGGAGGGGGGCCTTGGAGTCGACTGGAGTGTAGTAGCAGCGGACGGTCTGACCATAGTGGGCAAGCGGCTGGACGTCGTCGAGACGGTGGGCTTTGACATAGATTGACGGATCTTCCAGTGCGGCGGGGAGAGGGTCCAGGACAGACGCGGCGCGGCCGTAGACTGTGGGGCTGCAAGACGGGGTAGGGTGTGTTGCCATAGGCTGAGAAGGGACAATCCAAAAGTCGTCGAGGTTGGAGTAGTTTGTGTGCAGGATATATACAGGACCGCCGGCATTCTGGAAAGAATGATCAGCCATGGAAGACGTGACAATGCGGAGATACCATACCTGAAGCTCGCGGTGCCTGAGATAACGGACCAACATCGCCAAAGACCCAAAGATGACCAGGGACAGTATCAAGCCTGTACAAAATAGCTTGAGGAAGTGCCCGTCCGGAAGAGGCGGTAAGGGTATAAATTGTGTAGGCGAGTACGCGTGGTGCAGAGGGACAGTCCTGCTCGAGATAATGTACGCCGGGCTGTATACGACGTCAGGAGCATGTTTCATGGGAAATGCAACTTGGCAGCTTACGCGGGGAGAGTGGGGGCGTTGAACTGGAGGGGAGCCGGGAGGGTGAGTGTCTGAAGCGCGACGAGGATCACGCGAGAGTCGAGAGTGACGGAGGTGATGGTGCCCAAGAGGGTGAGGACGGTAGAGAGGAAGAGGTGGATGAAGAACATGGCGTTCGCTGAGGGCTGAGCTGAGAGTGCAGGATGTGGTATGGGTTCATGTGTATTTGTAGCTATTGTAATACATATCCACAGTCGAGCTACGGGGCTGTTACGCGCGCCTAAGGCTTCTTACGTCAGCGGGGTGGGTGAGTTTTGCTTCCGTTCAAGTTCAAGTGAGGTTCGACTCACCGTGCGCGGCGCCTGTTATGGGATGTCGCAAGCGCCCAACAAAGCACGGCAAACAGCTTATATAACGGGTCGGTGGCGTAGTTGGTTATCGCATCTGTCTAACACACAGAAGGTCCTCAGTTCGAACCTGGGCCGACTCATATTTTGCCAAGTAGTACTATTGCTCTCGCGACGTTAGGGCATACGTGTTGTCCTCACTATGGCTCTGCCAGAGTCATAGTGCGAGGCCCAGTTGCGTTTTGTCCTTAAGAAACCTCCGGCTCTGGTTTGTTTCCGTAAGACGGATCGTCTGCAACGGTGCCCATGCCAGCCCGCACAAAACTTGGTGTACTGGTGACCGCAAGATGAAGGGGGTCGTCCGTATTCACTCTGAGTGTGCGAGTTCCAGCCTCTTGTAGATGTATAAGGAAGCGGCCTACAAGCACTGTGGTACATCTAGCCGTAGGTCAGTACGGTATCGAGGCATGCCAAACCGTGTTGAATGGGTACATACGGTTCGGTGAACAGAGTGATGTTGCTGCCCGCGCCATTTATGGAGATCTACTCCGACTGTTAAGCGATGACTCAAGCAGTCTCATCAGGCCTTTCTCACCGAAGACAATGTGAAAGACAGGTGCAGAATATTCAGGATGAGAAGTACTCTGGACGCAACAAATGTTGTCAATGTGAAGTTCAATGCCGCTACTACCCCGGTCAGACAAAATCTCACGTACAGGAAGTACAGAGCTCCTGCAGAACATGAGGCTCAGCCAAGGCGCAAGAACCGAGCATACAAATGAGCGACACACCATCGCGAAGCATGATGCTGTGCAACGAACGAGCATCCGCTAGCTGCGAGAACACGCTCCTTCGGACGGTGCTGTGCAGCGTGATGGCTATGAGCAGAACGTCGGCCACAATGAGGCAGCCTCTCGAAATGCTGACGACTGACGAGTGCACGTTAGTCGTATACGGACAGCCCTTCCACCACACCCTCTCACACGATATGCATGCGCCATAAAGGCGGATTGCGATATGTTCGTGATATTCCGGGCTGCGAAAACCTTTCCCGCTCCCGCGCCCTAAACGGCCGCTAATCCAGTGAAAGGTTTTCGCATCCCGGAAAATCACGTCCATATCACAATCCTCCTTTTCGGGGCATGCATGTCGTGTCAAGCAGCGCCCGGACGATCACTCACATCTACATAAATGAGACCTAGTCAGCAACTGACAATCCCGACGGCAGCGGGATCGCGTGCGTACACACCTCGTGTACTCTTCAACTGTCAGCCCACTGCTGACGCTGACGCACCCGGCGACAGGATCAACGAAGCCGATGGTGCCTATAACAAAGTATCCGTACTGATAGGATAATTTGGTGAATAAACCTAGGAAGGATCCGCAGCACGGCGGGGACGCACGACGTTCAACCCAAAAGGCACGACCGAAAGAACTAAGATGAGTATAGACAAACACCAGCTCTTGCTGAGCGCAAAAGCCCGGAGGGCAGAGAATGCTTCCCAGTCCCAAGTACAGTCGTCATCAGTATCACCCGGTGCCGCTCGCCGTCGACTACGATGCTGAGTGCTCACCTGCCCATGGAATGAATTTCGCTAGATCGAGGGCGAGAAGCGCCTTCTGGGAAAGCGAGCAGCTGCGGTAAACAACTCATCAAATGACTGAGCAAGCCGCTGGAATTGACACTCCGACAGACCTCTAGCAAGTGAGTACGGATGGATCAGAGCTGGCACTAACGGCAGCACATGAACGACACATACCAGGTCGGAATACACGGGAAGCCTCACAGCTAAAGTCAGCGCGTATTGCGCGACGGCGACATACTTGTTCAAGAAGTATAAAACGGCAGGGGAGCTGATCCTTGACTTCCAGAAGTAGCGCACCTCAGCGCCGCTGGTGATCGCCGCTTCATATAAGAAGAATACTAGAGAAAGTGGATTTAGCCCGGACTGGTACACCCTAGGGACCTGTTACTCATCTGCTCGACTGACCGGCTGTAGCAACAGTGCAATACCCCTGAATGGATCTTGTCAATCACGATCTATTAGCAGTGCAAACGACCAGACCTAGCTCAAACAACGTACAGTGTATGGTATGCGGCTCTGAACTCGGCCACCTCGGAATCCTGCCAGTCGGACATACTTGATCGACTGAGAACGTGCTATGGGACAAGAGAGACGGCCCTAGACTCGGAAAGCAGGGCTCTTATAGTTCACATATACGCGTGTCTCCCGTGCTGCGAGGAGCGATCTCTCCCACCTTGGGAGACAGCACAGATTGCCAGTGACTCATAGCGCACAAGCTTGACGTGCCATCTGCCTATCGGCCACCGCATAAGTGATACATACCGCCACGACAGCGTCTCTCTCCCCAGCGGGTCAAGGATAGGCCTGCACAGTGGCGGTGGCCTGGAACCATTTGGTAGTACCAGGTCCGATTTCAAGGGTGAGTGTGTGAGACGGACGCGAGTATTTGCCTCTGTCCGCCCGCATGAGACCGGGCAGGCATGCTCCTGTCAGAACCAGCGACGTTCACTGCGCTGGAACATACGAACGTGGCAAGACGTTGGGCTACCTGACTCGTTTAAGGCGTCTAGTAGGCTAGGCACACGCAGTACAGAATCTCGAGGACGCACTGGTTACATAGACGAGCAGTTCCGGTGAATCAGAGAACGACGTGTTGTCAACGTTTACTCCCCTTCGCAGGATCTAGCGTTGCATCAGCATGGGTCAGAACGGAACCTAAGGATCGTAGTAGTGAGAAGACTCCGAACGCCAGCACGAGGCACCCGATGGAGCCGGCGTCATCGAGAGGCGATGAAGACCCTAAATTCCGGGATGCAGCATGCAGCAGGGAAGATGTGCCAGACAGGTTTGAGCGAGGACCGCACGATCAGTGAGGGATTCATGTGAGCCAAGGGTTACAGCATGTGAGCGCAGAGATGACAGGCAAGGCAGGATCGTGACTCACCGCATCAACCTGCGAAGCTTCCCTCCCAATGGAGGCTATATCGTCCACGGCGCAACGCCGAAACAAACAGTGTCGTCGAACACCATAACTATGGTCCATGCAGGTACTAGGTACGGTATGAGAGATGCACCGATGAATAGGGAGCTGTAACGAGAACTGCCTATATCTAACGCGGTCGCAAGTCAAGGGTATAGGTCAATATCTAGTCTAGATGTCTAACGATACCATCTATCGTCTAGCTCTATTGATGTCTAGGTCTTCAGTCTTCTAAGGTCTATGTCAAGTACGCGAGGTCAGCGACGTCTATCCAAGTCTACTGTCTAGTACCGGTCACTACCGTATCAAATCGGTCGGTAATTGCTATAGTAGGGCAGTCTAGGGTGTTCAAAGAAGGAAAAATCGTGAAAAGGGCATCGACCATCGAGCTACCCTCAGTCGACGCGTTCGGCACGTCCCCGACCGTCAAACAACGCAGCGCCCGCTGCTGCGACTGCTCGGGGTCGACGCTAGTCGGCGGGATGGATGGGAGCGCCAAACTTGTCAAGCGAGCGAAGAACTTCGCCGCGACACCGTACGCAGCGGGCGTCATCTGAGCCTTCCACTTCGGCACGGAATGGTCGGGGTCAAACGTCCCGAGGTCGAGATGTTCGAGGACGGGCCACCACTTCGCGAGCTGCTCGAGCGTCGCGTCGTCGAAGTCCGGGTCACGCAGGACGAACCGCCGGAGGTGCTTCAGCGGCGCGAGGGGACTGAGCACGTCCAAGGTGTACCAGTGCGGGAAGTCCTGCGATGGCGGGTAGACTTCGAGGTCCTCGAAGTCCGTCCGGTCTTCGACCAGGAGCTCCCGAAGGCTTGTTGATGCCTTCTGCGCCAGGAGCGAGAAGATTGGCTTCATGTATGCAGGTCCGCGGAGACATTTGTCCATGTCGAGATGGAGCTTTGTCAGAGAGTCTACCGGGAGGCGGGTTAGGATGGCTGCGAGGAGCGGCCCTCCGGTACGGATTGTAAGCTCCTGCAGTGCAGGGAAGCAGACAGACTCTGGGGCCAGCATATCCTCGAACTCGTCCGCTTGGATGTGATCCGCATGCACCTCCAGCACTCGGAGATGAGGGAAAGTCGCGATGGTTGCGAATGTGGAAGGAGAGAGGTAGCAGCTCGACTGGATCGTCAAGCTTTGGAGACGGGTGAGCGCCGCGACGGACTGGTTCAAGGCGGCAGACATGCGCCCGCGGAGCTGAACCGAGTGGAGGTCGGGGGCACAGAGGCCAGCTTGGTGCAGGAAGCTCGCCGCAGCGTTACTCCGGTCGACTACGGCTTGGGCTGCGCGAGAGAAACCGACGGTAAGGTTGATTGTCTTCAACCTGGTAGATGTCGTCCAAGTCTTGTGTACCATGCAGCCGTGGAAGGAGAGAGCTACGTGCTCGAGCCTAGGCAAGATGGGCGAGAGGTCATGGAACGTGTTTGCGCTCAAGGTTTCCCGGGTATGCGTGATACGCCGGACGCGACGCGCGTTGGCAAGGAAAGACGCAGGGAGAGCGTGTGTAGGTAGCTGCTGTTGCGTAGAGGTCAAACTTCGAGCACAAACACCTTTTCTGGCATCTTGGTTCAGAAAACACTCACTCGCTCAGAATTCTTCGGCAGCAATGCAAGAAGAGGCTCCATCCCATCCAACCGCGCCCATAGCCTATCCAACGCCGGGTCCTTCCACGCCTTACAGCAGCGCGCGAGCTGAGCGAACGTCCATCCTGGCTTAGTTTTCGGCAGGTCAGCGCAGAAGTCGAAGACAAGCTGCAGAATCTCGTCTATGAGCAGAGCTGCGTGCATAGTCGGTCGAGGACGGGAGGGGTCGACCGAGACGCAGGAAGAGGGACGACGGGGCTCAACCCGGCGACAGTGAGGACAGGAGGAACGTTGGTGGCGGGAGGCATGGTTCGCTACGGTTTTGTTGGCACTGACCGTGGCGGTCCTCGAGCGCAGAAATCACGCTCGCTTGCGACCAAAATTTCGGATCGCAGCATGCCGATTGGCTGCGACATCTCCGGGTCGGGCGGAGCGCGGGCAAGACGGTAGACCACCTCGCGACGATGGCCACGGAACAGGAGCAAGTTCGGGGCAGCAGGCATATAGCATTGCGCGTCTGGGATGATACAAGCTCGTCATATGCATACAGCGGGATACATGGCTCGGAAGCACACTACGACATAGACCTAGGTTCGCACAAGAGCTTAGACGACAGGAGGCTTCGTGCCGGGCTGGAACTGGTACGTCAGTCCGCACTTGCCGCAGTACTGGCGGTCCTTGTGGAAGGCCATCTGTGAGATTGGATGTGAGGGGGGATGTGCCTTGCATGGTATCGGGGGGACGTACGAAGATACCAGCACCGCACTCAGCAGAGGGGCACTCACGGCGGAGACGCTTGATCTTGCCGTCGGACTCCACCTTGTAGTACTTCAAGATGGACATCTTGACCTTCTTGCGCTTGTGCTTAATCTTCTTGGGAGTCTATTGAACGAGCACAGTGAGCAAACGAGACAGGTGTGAGCGGGGCACGAGAGCGTACGTTGTAGGTCTTCTTTTTGCGCTTCTTCGCACCGCCACGGAGGCGGAGCACAAGGTGAAGGGTAGACTCCTTCTGGATGTTGTAGTCGCTGAGCGTGCGGCCATCCTCGAGCTGCTTGCCCGCGAAAATCAGACGCTGCTGGTCGGGGGGGATGCTTCATAACGACGAGGTCAGCACCGGCTACTGATGACGCGAGCGAAGGTAAACGCACCCCTCCTTGTCTTGGATCTTGGCCTTGACATTGTCGATGGTGTCCGAGGACTCGACCTCAAGGGTGATGGTCTTGCCCGTGAGGGTCTTGACGAAAATCTGCATTTCTACACGCGCGCAAAGTCAGCAATCCGCCGCATACATCGCGAGGTGAATGGGACTCACTTTGACCGCCTCTGTCTGTCCAACACGAGCTGAGCGGTGGAGTCGTCGACAAAAGCGAGTTCCTGGTCTGAAGCAAAGCAAGTGCGCGCCTCCGAAATCTATATAGGCGATGCTTTGTCAGCGGTCTGTTTCTGTTGATGGTCCGTGCATTAAAGTTTGCTTTCCGCTCACTCCGACCAGCGGAGCTGTATTCAGTTGATTACCGAGACGCGTCGCGTCTCGCGTAAGCGCTCATACGCGTCACTGATCGTTCGCGACGCGACTGACTGCTTGCTCCCTGACTGTACTGCTCTCCTCGACGCGTCTTTCCCTCCCAAACTTGAACAGAACATGGATAGCGACGATGAGATGCGTGTGGACGACAATGAGCCCATCAACTGGCCCACAGCGGCGAAGGGGAAGGGAAAAGGGAAAGCCACACATGACGAGCCATACGATAACGAGAACCTCCCATGGTGAGTGCGCTGAGTAACATCTACTTCCATCCGCCATAACAAAGGGACAGGGTGGAGAAGTACCGACCGGTGACTCTTGACGACGTCGTGTCGCACCATGACATTACGAGCACAAGTGAGTACTAGCAAGACCCGGGTAGTACCGACTGGTTTAACCAACGCGTCGTAGTCGAGAAGTTCATCGAGAAAAACAGGTTGCCACACTTGCTCTTCTATGGACCTCCTGGGACAGGCAAGACGTCGACCATCCTAGCGGTGGCGCGTCGAATATACGGCGCGGACTTTCGGAAACAAATCCTCGAGGTGAGCCACCTGATACCCGTCCTTTTGGAACAAAATGTTCATTCTCTTGTAGTTGAACGCCTCCGACGACCGTGGTATCGACGTCGTGCGCGAACAAATCAAGAACTTTGCCGAAACGCGCACGCTATTCTCCAAGGGCTACAAGCTCATCATCCTCGACGAGGCGGACATGATGACCACCGCGGCACAGTCCGCGCTGCGCCGCGTCATCGAGCAGTACACGAAGAACGTCCGGTTCTGCATAATCTGCAACTACGTCAACAAGATCATTCCTGCTATTCAAAGTCGTTGTACCCGCTTCCGGTTCTCGCCCCTGCCCATCGCGGAGGTGGAGAAGCGCGTAGACACCGTGATTCAGGCAGAGGGGTGAGTTTTAGACTGTTACAGTGGCGGTGGTGTGCTCATGTCGCTGTAGCGTCAAGTTGACTGCGGAGGGGAAGCAGGCGCTGCTCAAGCTCTCGAAGGGAGACATGCGTCGGGCACTCAACGTGCTGCAGGCGTGTCATGCAGCGTACGAGCTCACCGGCGAGGCAGAGATCTACAACTGCACCGGCAATCCCCAACCGGCAGACATTGAGACGATTGTGAACTCGATGCTGCAGGACGACTTTACCACGTCGTACAACAGTGAGTTATCACCGTTGTCCCCGGGAGCCTCCGCATTTCATCACCTGTCCCGTCCTCCAGTGATTTCTGCGCTGAAGACAGACCGTGGACTCGCGCTGCCTGACTTGATCAATGGCGCGTACGAGTACATCGAGACGATCAACTTCAAGCCCCATGCACGTATATATCTGCTGGACTTCCTCGCTACTACCGAGTATGTCGGACGTTTCACCTCCCATGCTTCTGATTGCTGACCGCGAATTATACAGGCATCGTCTATCAACTGGTGGGAGCGAGAAGATCCAGTTTACTGCCCTTCTCGGTGCGTTCAAGCACGCTGTCGAGCTATCCGCGAAGTCAGCCTAAGTTCGTCATGTTGCTGTTTCTCTTTATACTGTATTGCATACTGTCGTATCTTAGTTTGTCTAGTTCGTGCCCTTGGGGCTCTGTGTGTTTTCCGCCAAGCAGATGTCAAAGTGGCAACGTGGCAAAGGATAGACGCGGACGAAGGCATGATGCATTGAGTACATACAGCCGAACCATCGTTTGATGAGAAGTTGAACAACACCGTTTCACCGTTTTTCGCATTCATCTGAGCCTACTGACGATGGCCTCTATTTTCACGCCTCGGCCCCGCCGGGACGGTGATACTACGCGACAACCTCTTCGTCGTCTCGACCTCTCTCGTTGCAGATATATCCGTCCTCGTCGGTGCGGTCCTGGTCTTGTCCGGCATTGATCACAGAACCGATGGATCCGACGACTCTCGCAGCGAAGCTGAGCTCGCCTTCGACCTCTCCGTTGCTGAGATAAAGGGCGTCGTTGGAGTCTACCCTGACGGTCCTTTGGTGCGCGACTTGAAGTTGGATGAGGAAACGAGATATGAGCATAGCCGTCATTCTAGTTGGGTCAGATCGGATAAGCGATCATTACATGAATTGAGCGAAGCACGCACGGGGTCGTGAACGTGGTCATAACGCTGATGGTGCCATTGTTGAGGGTCTGAAGATACCTGAGCGCATGTCTCG
Source organism: Earliella scabrosa (assembly GCA_022605405.1). NCBI lineage: Eukaryota > Fungi > Basidiomycota > Agaricomycetes > Polyporales > Polyporaceae > Earliella > Earliella scabrosa. Next base: position 1,074,189 of record JABYQQ010000004.1, on the reverse strand, counting down.
AATGAAGTTGTGCCAATTCAACATACTCTGTTCACCGTGAAGACGAGGTGTACGATGTTCAAGCAAAACAGAACCCTGTACAGAACACTTAGTGGAGAACTTTGCTGATCATGAGACTCAGCAGAACGCACACGAAGTACGCTGTACCTATGTCGCAATCATGAGTACCGCCCTTGAAAGCCAGCATACTGACGTACCGTTGTGTAGCATGATCGTGTCATGTTACCATCGTCTCTTGCGGTGAATGTCTCGAATGGCATCACGGCTAGCAGGACTCAACCAGGTGATGATAATCAGTATCGTATCAGCTGCGATGAGCGGTATCCTAGAGATCAGGGTCACTGTGGGTAGACATAAACCATCATCAGCTGTCACACTGCCAATGAGGATTGATCATGAAGGAAGTCAACCCTACAGCTACGAAGAGTCAACAACTGAATCGCCGATCAGTGGTGTGAGTGAGGGGTGAGACATACTTTTTAGCTGTCTGTACGGTGAATAAGTCCACCTGCAAACATCCAAAGACGTGAAAAGTATCAATAACCCCCTCCGCGCCCAGCACCAACGGGGCCTCCGAATCGGAGGGTGATTAGGGTCAGGTAGGAATTAGTTAGGGAGATGAATGCTCACCAGATTTGCTCCAACCGGGACAAGTGAGATGACGAATATTGCAATCGAGAGCAATTTACTCCTACTAAGAACGAATGCGCGAAGAGAAGAAAAGGCTATAGGGAGTGTATTTCGTGAACTTATCTTGTAACCGGCGCGAAGGCCGCCACTCACCAGCCCAGGGAATGAACTGGAGAACTCCTATCACAGGAGTCGTCTTTGCGAACTGGACGCAACTACACTGTTGCTGAGATTCCGTGTCTTCAAGTTCACAAACCCGAGCACGCTCACCTCTAACACGCTGGTGAGTATATATTCGGATGGAGGGAAGTCGAGAGCCTCTACTTACCCGCTCGGATGTTGGCACGAGAGCAAATGAAGCAAGCACAGCGTATAACAAGGCAATGTATCTGTTGCCAAAGAACATGACTTTTGCTCCGGTCATTTTGCCCGACCAGAAGTATTTGGATTCGACGTCCAGAGTGATCAAGCTCTCGTAGACGAGGAAAGCTGAGAGGTTAAAGGTTAGCGCATAACAGACAAGTCAATAATGGACAGATGACCGACCAGTTGCAGCAATATTGCAGTAGCCGGCCACGACCCTACATTGAAGCGACTCGTCATTGACATGGTTGACATGAAGAGGGAGAAGGAATCATGGACAGCCCTGGACAGACGGTGTGCACTTACAGTGCGTTATAATAAGCAATGATCGGGGCGAGATCATCGGCGGTGACATCGGAAGACATTGGGCAACGGCTCAAGAAGTTCAATCGGATAGAGAACTGCCAGAGGGAGGTTGAAGGTCTGTATATATACCTCCACCCGCGTGGTTTCCTTGAATGCGACCCCGTTGATAACCAGCATCAAACATCGTACTGCACTGATAGGAGTAGTCAGGTACGGCGGCGCATCACAAAGAACTGCATGCTTTCCGGTGACAGGACTCTCTGCCAGAGCAGAACCTACATGGTGGTTGAAATCTTCTGAGTAGCGCGATTCCAAACGCTGGCTGCGTGCACTTGGACGAACGGGGCACTGCGTCAGACTCCGAGGGCAGATGGAATGACTCAAGCATCAGCTTCTGTGAAGGTACGAGCGACATTTAGTAACGGCACGAGAAGGTCCACATAACCTTAAGTTGTCAGGCCGGACCTGAACTAAATCATGAGCGTCCGTATGATGGGTACTTCTCTGATGAGGCGGAGTTCTTTTTTGCAGTACCGCTATCTGAAGAGGACTGGGTAGATTCTCAAACCTTTGTGGGCTGTAATTGCGCGATACGCCGAGAGTAGGTAGAGATGCCAGTGTCTACTTAGTACATCGGCCCCGGGCCGATCGCGACAGCCATGGTCAGCTTCAACTGATGTATTGTATCACCGCAAACTCACCAGTGGTACGCTCGTTACAGACCTCAGCAGTAGATATGATATAACGTGTGCAAGTCTGGTACCGAGCAGCACGATGACCCGGATCCGAGTCATCTGTGACAAAACGCCGCGCAGGCAATAGGCATCTGTCCGAAACAGGGCCGCCACGTTCGGGCGACTACTTGTGAGTTCAGCCAGTGTCATAGCCTACAGAAGGTGCTGAGCAATCACCTCATCTTCTCCTACTCTCAGCCGACCTGTGCGGGAGTCTGTAAAATCTGCGCGGTCGTCCGTGACGCTATGCAGTGTCTGATCATCCCTGAACGTCCGAGGCCTTCGAGGGTGAGATGAGTAGTAATGTATCGCACGCCCACGCAGAAGGTAGGAAGCTAAGAGCGTGCGATACCAACGTACTTTACGTGTGTTTGGGACCTGACATGGGCGAAGCTTGCGTTTTGCCGTCTAGACCCGTCCGCAGCCTGAAAAATGGAACTCATGAGACTCACTGGCAAGTCAAAGGCGAGACACATCCAGCTTGAACACGCAGAGGATCATCTGAAAGGCATTGGAAACAGTGAGTGGCAGTATAAGGCACATCACGATATGGTACTGATCCGTCGTACCTGCAGAATTTCCGAGACTACCAGTGGTTGGGATCACCACGATTGCGGAGGAAGTGTCAGTGGCGTGACACGGCAGTGGAGAGGATGAGTGAGTACTTAGCTTTCGGAGTCCCATACTATGGTAGAGCTATAAGGGCAGTGGTGCGCATAACACGCGTTTCGGGTCTGCTTAGAAGGGGCCAGCAGCGGTACTTAGAGAGTGGTTACTGGTAGCCTGGAATTACCCGAGTTGGACGCTGGCAGCAAGTACGCCGCGGTACTTGATCTGTAAACGGCATACGCGCGCTAGCCTAATTGGGCGTTGTCAAGTAACTTGCGCTCGAGCCACCACCGTCCCCGACTCCCGACCCTCTCCCTCACCACCCCACGATGCCCTCCATCGACACCGACGACGACGTGTTTGGCTCGCGCTATCTCTCCCCCAACTCCGGCTCGTCTCCCCGCAAGTCTCCTTCACGACAAAGCCTCAGTCTGAATGGCCGCAAGTCATCCGCGTCCCTCCGTGGCCCCTCTTCTCTCGCCGACTCTCTAGGAGACGACGCCGCGAACGGTCGGCACTCTCTTGCACACGAGCTCGCCGCGGCTCTCCTCCCAGAACCAAGCGCAGGATCGAAGCTCCTAGCAGAGGAGTTCGGCATCGAGTACGATGAAGGAGCGGAGGGCATAGATGGGACCCCCCAAGGCACGTACGACGAGTCCGCACCACAGTTCCAAGAAGGAGATATGGAGATGGGAGGCTCGGACTCGCTCGCAGCGCAGCTCAACGGTGCCTCTGCGCACTCACACCCACATTCTCCTGTCCACCCAACAGAGGACGCCCCGCCCGACTTTGACCCGGACTTCCGCAGCCCGACCGTCTCCCCTGCGAAGCCCCGGCGACAACCAGAACAAGATCCGATGGTGATCCTCGCCGCCGACCTCGAGTACACGGAGAAGTTCCTCTCGCAGCTCCGCCGGCTCGACTCGGTCGAGCCCTCACACACGACCCCTACCCTCGAGCGGCTCGCGTCGGACATGATTAGGCGGATCAACGACGCGGCGCGGGACCGGGAAACACAGTTGCGGGAACTGCTCGAGTACGAGCGCGAGTTCCGTAAGATCGCAGGCGAGGTCGGGGGCACCGACGCCCTCGGCGTCCTCCCGGAGCTCGAGGACATGATCAAAGACGACGTGCACGCCGCCGGGCCCTCGTCGGCGCGTCCTGGGGCGGACGTGGCGGAGCTTGAGGCGATTGCGGAGGACACGACGCTGAACTCAAACGACTGGGAGGTGGATCCGGATCGGGCGCGCCTAGGTGACGAGGAGGAAGAGGAGTTCGAGGACGCGTACTTGCCCACACCGGTCAAGACGGAGTTCCCGCCGCTACCGGCGCTGACGGGTCCACCCACACCGGCTGCTACGATTCCTTTGCTCACTCATATTCGCACCTTCACCGCGTCGACCGCCACATCGCTCGCCACAATATCGGAACATACCCAGGTCAACGCAGCTGCCACGACCGAGGCCGGCCGGAAGATCCGTGCGCTCAAGAACAAGCTCGGTGGGTGGAGGACGGAGTGGGATAGCGCAGAGCGGAGCAGGCTGCGGATAGAAAGGTGGGAGGCGGGGATCGTGGAGGGGGACTCGACACCTCCGTCGGGCGCGATGTCCCCGCCTCGGGCACAAAGACGGGTCGACGGCCGGAAGATCGTCCAGGAGCACCTACAGGCCTTTGAGCAGGCCCTGATGGAGGCTCATACGAAGACACAGGCGATCATCGCTGCGGTCTCATGAACGGGCTCCTTGTGTAGCTCCATGCATCCCCCCCGTGTTCCTCGTTCAGACCCTTATCGTTATCCTGCTTGGTTTGTCGAGCCGATGTTGGCTGTTGGGGTTCCGGAGAGTAGAGTAGTCGTTGGAGAATGCTGTCCTTACGATCCACGCACGCACATACAAGCATCCTAGTACATCTTTCGCTACACATTGTCGACCTGCTGCTGCTACCATATATCATCAACACATAGCGCCTCTGTAGGAATTGTTCTACGTAGATGACAATCGCTACAATCATCACACACACATACCCGTCCAGCTGGTATTGTAGTAGACGTTTGCCAAACGTCACTAGTACTGCTCCTGTAGGCTCGCTTGCCAGCCTCTAGTTCCTCGTCCCTCGGAATAGAGGCTGGTACTACGTGAGAGAGGGGGTGCAGGACCCCCCCGTGAGAACGTCGGAGTTCCAACCGCTCCTTGAGTGCGATCCCTCGCCGATGGGTACCGTCGTCGGATTAAATTCAAAAAATAAAACTGACTGTCCTTGCGTGTAGCACGAGTACCCGTGCAAATTTTTAGGTCTGAACAGATGGTGTACGAACGAATGGGAGTGTTGCGCGAGACAGTGGTTTCGGGCCTGTGGGAACCTGCTCGGTGACGCCCAAGAGCCTCCTGCCACGATTCGGACTCCGACGTTCTCACGGGGGGGTCCTGCACCCCCTCTCTCATGTATTAGTACAAGCCTACTGCTCCTGATGCGACGGTCACCAACCGGCGTCAAGCCCTTTGTTCGCGACCACCATGAAACGCCGACAGCCCAGTCCGCCTCCAAACCCGCCTCCCGCCAAACAGAACAAAACCAGAGTAGACTCAACAGAGATAGAGAGCATGAACAAGATGCCAGATGCGACGGAGATGGTCAGCAAGACCGATTTGCCAGGTGCAACAAGTCTCGCCCACCTCAACGCCATGGCCCATCAAGAAGTTCTAAGGATTTCCCCTCAAGGGTACAACGTCTCGATGGGAATAGGCCCGGTGGTGCCCCTCCTATTTGCTGTGCACGAAGTCTATGGTGTCAGGGTCAAAGTTGCAGACTTCGAGTGGTCCTGGATCTCCACTCATGCGGACAAGCTCAGCGAGATGTTCGAGGAGGCGTTCAAGACTCAAGACTACAGCACTATTATGCGGCTCAGTGCGTACTCGCTCACATCCATTGTTCACTAGGCTCAGTCATGCTGGTATGTCAGAGGCACTGAGAAGAGCAAGTGCGAAGTTGCCTTCAAGCTCTCAGGGGCCCGAGCCTGAGACCGTCGTCGCCCCAAAGTACGACCCGATGACTTCCGCGATCGACCTCTGTAAGCATGAAATAATGATGGCCGCCGATTCATGGCTAACGACTTCGCTTCTCAACAGCAGGTTTGCTTACCTCGGCGACGGGGAATACGAGAGCTAACGAGTTCACCAGTCCTTAGGGCTGGTTGGCGGGCTCCATTCCTTGGCGAATCCTGCAAGGCGCTGGCCCGAAATCTCCGGGAGATGTACATCAAATCCTTGGAACCACCGGGGGACAGTACTAGTCAATATGTGGGCCATGCAGCCATCATACAGAGTTCGGGTTCAGGGAAGTCGCGTCTCGTAGACGAAGTCGCCAAGGACATTTTCACCGTCCCGTTCAACATACGGGATGTCGATGGTGAGCTTCGCGTCTCCTTTTGCCACACGCGCTCTCATAGTAAGACTTTAGATAGCGCTTATCCTCCCGCCGATGATGCTGTACATGACTTGCTCGTCAGTTGGGCGAACCAGGCGAAGGGGTCAGCTCTCCTTCGGCGACTTCATGGCTTCCTTCTGGCGGTATTCACGGAGACGGCGGTGGAGTTGAACACTTCATCCCTTGAAGCCTCCCCACAAGACAGTTTCGCGGGTCGTTGGCGGCAGTATCTGGACCACAATGGCCGTGCAAATCGAGCGAAGCTATACAAGAGGATCATACAGCGCGCGGTCAGTCCTCTCCTGTACAAGGCATTATTAAATGACAACCCACACGGTGCACAGATGGCCAAGGCTACAGAGATACATGGTCGCGAAATCGAGATAGAGAGAGCAGTAAGGTATTACTTTGACTTGTAGAGCGCACTTTGCAATAACCCGCACAGGTAGCGGAAGACAAGATGCGCCTCATGAAAGCCGCGGACGAAGACTCCAAGCGCACCCTCGCGCAGGCGAGAAACGCTCTAGAACGTCTGGTCTCGCTTGTCTGCCTACGATCCGGGTGTTCAGTCGATGGCCAGCCCTCCCTGATCGGGAAATCCACCAATCTCTCTGACACTTGCGAACCCTTACGCCGAAGCGAAGATACAGAATCCTCGACTTCACGTGTCAAGTTACTTCATATCCTGATGTATTTTGATGAGGCGCACGTGCTCACAAACCCCCTGCTGGAGCAGACAAGGCCGACCGGGAAGCGGGCAACGCCCACTACATCAAAGTCGACACTGGCGGAGAACTCTTCGTCATCAGAGGGGAAAACAGCGCTCGGCGTCCTATTCAGCGCGTTGGACGACTGTCGTGACCTGGGGCTTTTCACTCTCTTCCTGTCGACTCAGCCGACACTTCAAGACTTCGCAACCCCGTCTACCCGTCACCGCAAGTCTGCCGGTAGCATGCATGCACCTATCACGGAGACCCCTTTCGACTGCTTCGGGCCCAGGCAGCTCGATCCCTCGAAGCTGTGCGCCCGCGACGTAGGGGATGTGACCCTGATGGCGTGCTTCGGAAGGCCCATGTGAGCACAGTGACTACAACAAAACTTGTCTGTCGATGCAAGCAACTAACCACATGTCCAGGTGGCAGTCGCTGCTACTGCCATGCAGGGCGGTTGACAAATTCGCTGTCACGGTGGATGGCTCTGCTGCGGTCGCACATCCATCACGCGCGGCGGCGCAATCCGTGGCCCTCTCTGATCGATGCGATGCCCTGGTTGCCCTCGCGCGCTCAAAGCTGCTCTGTGCCCATGCTATGGAGAAGGCCCTCGGTGACTACACCCATGCTGCTAAAACAGCCGTTCTAGACGTTCGCGTGATGCTACCGTTCAATCTCGGTCGGGACTCGGCTCGGGACTTGGTCGAGGAACTCGTCGCAGGCCACATGCGCGACCCGTGGCATTATGTTTAACAGAGTTAGTGTTCACCCGACGGTGACTAAACGCCAGAGTTACTGTCCGGCCGATGTCGACCGATGACCTATGAATGCAGGATCATGTCGAGGTATATTAGTGGTCAGTGCGTATTGTGCCAAACATTGTGAGTGTCGGCTGTTGCTCGTGAAATAAAAATCGGGAGCCCCAGCGTCCGACCACCGCACTGCATGAGCCATCGGTCGATGGTGGGCCACAGGCGCTCGGGATCGGTCGACGCTCGCTGGCGCTCGGGATCGGTCGACGCTCGCTGGTGGGCGTGTCGACCGACGCTCTGAGCCCGAGCCTTGGTCCTCGGGCTCCACCGGCATCCTGAGCGCGAACCTAGTGGTCAGTGCATATTGTGTAAAACATTGTGAGTGTCGCCTGTTGCTCGTGAAATCGATGGTGGGCCACAGGCGCTCGGGATCGGTCGACGCTCGCTGGTGGGCGTGTCGACCGACGCTCTGAGCCCGAGCCTTGGTCCTCGGCCTCAACCGGCATCCTGAGCGCGAACCTAATATGGAAATCTAGTGTTGACTGTCAACGGTAGGAGACCTTGGCGGGAGGGGGTCAAGTCGGAGAGCACGGTAATTTTGAGGAGCATCGACCGACGGCTAGATGCGGGGGCCCTTGGGAGGTCGACCGATCCTCTAAGTCGGGTCCATGCTCCTACGCTAGACCAGCATCATCAGGGCAAGAGTCTCGTTTGCTTTTTTTTGCACTATGAACGTCGGAGACGTTTGACCGAGGGGGTGTGGCGAGGTCTGCAGGAACTTGTGAGCGGGGGGCATCGACCGAGCAGTCGAATCGCAGGAGACGGTGCGTCGACCGATGGTCTCAGAGAAGTGGTCGGTCCTTGTGTCACCACGACTTTATACCCGCGAGCTTCCCATCAGTACTTATTCTGCGTTTGGAACTTCGCGGACCAGTGACCGAGGCGGTCTGGTGCGCTCTGGCGGTACTTCAATTTGGGAGCGGAGCATCGACCGACGGGTCGATTCGGAGCCCTCGGGTTGTCGCGACCGGTACGATCAATTCGTCATCGGGTGACATAAGCGCAAAGTTGTCGTGCAGATTTGGGTTGGATCTCCGTCGTCGCAAACCTTCGACCGAGGCGGTCTGGTTGGGTCCGGTGGTCCGGGTGAGTGGAAGGGTCGACCGACCGGTTGATGCGTAGAACATGCTCCGTCGACCGACACGACCAGTTGGTCCTCGTCTGAGACCCGCTTCATAGGCGCAACGCGTTCTTCAAGACTTGGTTTGGATTGTCACTATCAGAGCTCTTTGAACAAGGCGGTCTGGTAGGATCAATGTGAGCGGCATCATCGACCGATGCGTACATTGGGAGCTCTTGGGGCGTCGACGAACACGATCAGTTCGTCATTGGGTGAGACCCGCATGATGAGCGCAAAGTTGTTGTAAGGACGTGTTTTGGTTTGCCGACGTTGGAGCCGTTTGACCAGCACCCTCGCATGGGCTCCAGTGAGACGCAGCATCGACTGAGCTGTTGATGCGCAGCACACACAGCATCGCCCGACGCGCTGAGCGGGGTGGTTGGTCATTGCGTGAGAAGTGCGGCATCTCCGAATACTCACCATGCATAGTTATGTTGCTGTTGCAGGTGTGAGACCGTCGGCCGAGGCAGTCTGGTGGTGTCTGTGGGGCTTTATGCGCAGGAGCATCGACCGACCGCTTCATGTGCAGAACACGGAGCGCCGACCGACGCGCTGAGCGAGGTGGTCCATTCTTGTGGTAAACAGCTGCAACTCTCGCAGCTTACCATCCATCATGGTGTTGGGTTGCAAACGTCGTAGACGTTGAACCGAGGCCGCCTGATGTGGTCTGGGACGGGCCTTGGGGGCGGTAGCATCGACCGAAGCGTCATTTCGGACCCCTCCGGGCGTCGACCAACACGCTGAGTTGGGCCTCGGCTGTTACCCTCATTAAAAGGGCGAAGTTGTCGTTACATTTGTTGGGCATTTTTACGGCATTGACAGTTGTTCGAGGCGGTCTGGTGGGGTCTCAGAGTGCTTGGAGAGAGGAGCGTCGACCGACCGGTTGATGCGCCCAAAGCAGAGCGTCGACCGACGCGCTGAGCCAGGTGGTTGGCCATTGCGTTACGAGGCCGGCATATTTGCAAGCTTACTGGGCATACTTCCGTGTCCTTTTAAAGGTGTGAGACCCTTGACCGAGGCGATCTGGCGGGTCTCCGGGTGCGTGGGAGGATGAGCGTCGACCGACCGGTTATCGCGCGCGACACCCAGCGTCGACCGACGCTCTGAGCCAGGTGGTTGGCCATTGCGTTACGACGGCGGCATATTTGCAAGCGTACTGGGCATACTTCTGTGTCTTTTTGGAGATGTGAGACCCTGGACCGAGGCGATCTGGCGGGTCTCCGGACGCTTGGGAGGAGGAGCGTCGACCGACCGGTTGATGCGCCCAAAGCAGAGCGTCGACCGACGCGCTGAGCCAGGTGGTTGGCCATTGCGTTACGAGGCCGGCATATTTGCAAGCTTACTGGGCATACTTCCGCGTCCTTTTGAAGGTGTGAGACCCTTGACCGAGGCGATCTGGCGGGTCTCCGGGTGCGTGGGAGGATGAGCGTCGACCGACCGGTTATCGCGCAGCACACAGAGCGTCGACCGACGCGCTGACCCAGGTGGTTGGCCATTGCATTACAACAGCTGCATATCCGCGAACTTGCCATGCATACCTATGCTGCTTTGGGAGCTGTGAGATCCTCGACCGAGGCGGTCTGGCAGGTCTCCGGATGCTTGGGTGGAGGAGCGTCGACCGACCGGTTATTGCGCGCCACACAGAGCGTCGACCGACGCGCTGACCCAGGCGGCGACTGGTCATTGCATTACAACAGCTGCATATTTGCGAACTTGCCATGCATACCTATGCTGCTTTGGGAGCTGTGAGATCCTCGACCGAGGCGGTCTGGCTGGTCCTCGGGTGCTGCGTCGACCGACGTGTAGCTTCGCTGCCCTCTGGCTGTCGACCGACAGGCTGACGTGGGCCTCGGGTGCCACCCGCTTCAGAAGCACGAAGTGGATTTGTTTTGGCTTTTAAATGTTACACACCATTGACTGAGTCGGTCTGGTGGGGTCTCCTGGTGCTTGTGAGCAAGAGCATCGACGGACTGCTTCATGCGCAGAACACGCAGCGCCGACCTCTGCGCTGCGGGAGGTGGTTGATCATTGTGCCACATCGTTTCCTCGCGACCTTACCCCGAGTATCATCTGCGAACGTCGTAAACTGTTGACCGGCGCGGTCGGGGGGGCCTTGTACCGGTGTTTGCGAGCGGAAGCATCGGCCGACGCGTAGATTCGGAGCCCTCTGGCCGTCGACCGACACTGTGACCTGCGCCTCGGCAGAGACCTGCATCCCACGCGCGAAGTTGTCGTGCACATTTGTTTTGAATTCCAAAGTCGTCTTTCACGATGCTACTCGGCGAGGGGGGGGGCATATCAGCTGACTCCGGGAGGCCCTAGGACCTATCGATCGACCAGTACCAGCGCATACCTGCATGTATCGACCGACAGTTCCTCGCACCTGGTATTGGGATGACCCCCAAGTCAAGATCTCGTGGTTCGTGTGTCATGTATGTACAATGGAGAAGTGGTGACAACTCAAGCGTGCGTGACTAATTCATATCAGCAAGTCTGCTCTCTAGCAAGGTGATCGTCGCCCGCAGTTCCGCCTCCTCTATCTCCAGGTCGTTCAGCACCGCTTGTATCCGAGTGAACACTCCTGCCAAGTGCCTATTGATGTCTATTAGGTCTGTGCAATGCAGTGGATATGGGCGTTGCTTCCATATGCCTGTCAGCCTGATGCATCCGCGAGCAGGTTAAAACTACCACCTACCACAGACGGTGAAGGTTCAGACCACCAACCCGGCGCAGCCGAGTCGGATGGGCCCTCCTTCCCCCACAGCCACCACCGCGCCGATCCAAAGGCCTCATCGAACTGATTACAAAGGTCGCCCGGTAGGTCACACCCTGCTTCAAACGTCCCAACGGCGAATGTCGAGACGTTGAATTGGATCGCGCGGTCTACCCACCGCGCGTGGCGCAGCAGTGTTAGGAGAGCCGTGTTCCTTTGCGGGCCGGGGGGAACATATTCTTGGTTGTGTCCCACGTAGTTCGCGGCCTCAGCGACGCCCATGGCATCAATGGCTCGCCACTGTGCCCGAGCGAGATGAATCATCGTTAGCACTAACGTCCACCCGAAAAATCATCGGCTCACCAGTTCCCTACCAACACCGTGGTTCCATCGCGTCACTGTTGCCTGATCTTCACGGCGACTCCATGCCTTAAGGGCTTCGCAGATCCGCCATACCACCACAATGATCTCCATGCGAGCAGCCCACAGCATACGGTCGGAAGGCATGGTGGTGAGAGTGGGGGTGATAAGCGCCGATGTATGGCCGAGATCTCGGCCGAGCCATATCGGCCGAGGGGAGTACAACTTCTCGCCCGAACCCGACACAACCCTCTCTCGTAGCGGAAGGGCGCACATTGCAGACCCGTGCTTCTCACCAATTCCATTGTCGTCATCAAGCGTGTATTACGATCCCTTCTTTCGCAAAACTGGCAACCGCATGTTCGCGCAGACTCGCCCACATCGCGCCCTGTCGCGCAGCGTACGCCTTGTGCCCTCGCCCTTCGCAGCACTCACCCCATGCCCCCCATTCTTTCGTCTTCCTAGCAAAGCTACGAATGGTGCACTCCATCTCCAATATGAGCAGGATGATCTCCTCGTCCCAACGATTTTTGCGCGCGTAGGCACGTAGCCACAGCATCTTACGGACTGTTGTGGGTTATCAATGCAATGCCGTAGATTCAGTGTCGCTGGACTTACAATCTTTCATCCAATGGCTACTCTGCGCAGCGTCGGTGTCTTCCAAGGTCCAGAACCACGCTGAGCCTTTGTTTCGTAGTCCAGACGTGAATGCTTCTAACACTGTCGTCTCGGCCGAGAGGTCTGATTTCGCAATTGGCTTGTACTTGTTCAGGAAAGCCTCCTTGGCGGTCTTTTCATCATCGTCGTCCGTGTCATACAAGGTTGCCATCTTGTCGCGAGCCTGCATGTAGATCCGCACGTGTTTTCGCACTGATTGGTCGGCCACGTGTATGTCGTCGTAGCTCCGCAGCTTCGCTCTTTGCGACGACGCGTTTCGGATCTTCGTGCGGTACAGAAGAGACTTGTATCCAATCGATGTGCGAATGGCCTGCAGGCAGTCGTTCATCTGGCCCTCTCGCAGCTGTCGTTCCTTATGTGCGAGCGTCAGACGTCCATGTCGTTTGAGAAATGGTATGCCCAGCGTCGATGGCATTGCAATGGGCTGGGACTCGGGCGAACCTCCATCCAGATCAGAAGGCTCCTCCATGCTCTCGCTACGGTCCCTCACATTCTCGGCATCGGTCCGCGCCGTTCCAGTGACCTCGGCCTCGGTGTCGACGTCCTCGTCCCACTCAGCTCCAAGGTATGTCGGGTCCTCTGGAGTCGCCAGCGACCCTAGGAACACTGCGCTGGGGAGATATCTTCGGGCCTCGGTCTGGAATGTCCCGATCGCGGTCGCAAGCTTGTGTCGCTGCTGCGCCAGAGTCAGTCGGCCTTTGGCCCCTTCGGCTCCCAGACGACGGAGGGTGTAGGCGACAGCCAGTCTATCAAGCCACTGAGTCAGCTTCATCCTACAGTTGGCCCACCAGTTGCTTACTTTTGTTCCTCGATCTGCAGGCCTTCGGCAATCCAAGCCGCTTCACTTCCTTCCACGCGCCCTCGCGTCGTTCGCAGTTCCGACTCCATGATCGACGCCTGAATGTCTTTGCGGGAAGGCACTTTTGGGCCTTCGGTACGATATTACAGGACGCAAAAATACGACACTCACATGGTTTGCTGTGGATATCGTAAATGTCCATGGCCTCAACTCTATGTTCTCGGTCTCGGTCAGCGGCCTCGGCCTCGGCCCGCCAGCGCGCACAGTTGTCGGCTCCTGCAGCTCGAGATAGCTCCTCGAAAGCCTCGGTCGCCGGTCCCACTTCTTTCGATGCCCTTCGCCACAGTCTAACAAGCGTTGCGGCTGTATGCGGTCCGTCAGCGTGGCACACCCGCGAAACCGCATGGAAGGTATGTCACCTGTGCGAATCAGCTTCAACCAGTTCGAGTCGTTCATGTGATCGTCGGTCACTTCCCGACGATGTGCAGACGACATTCCGCGCGTGCTTCCTGCGATTTCGTTGAGTCGCACCCAAAGGCTCTCTAGAATCTCTCCATATTGGGAACCGGCTCCACGGATGAAATTTGACGAGTACCGCGCGAAGCATTTGGTGACATGACCGTGCACGTGGAACTGTCCGATGCCTCTCAGGAAGGTCAGACCGGGGGGCATCGTCAGATGGGGACTCTTCTCGAACCGTTCGTACAAATGTACGAAGTATTGGCACATGATGTCGTACAGGACGAGGATGTTCGTCAAGCCATTCAGGAAGGCCAGAACCCAGTGAAGCACGTAGTCCATGTTTCGTTGGCTGCGCAAGAGCGGGTCAGTCTTCGAAATTCTCAGCTGTGGCATTCCATCGCGCACCGTTCGCCTTGCTGGAAATCTACACATGCATGAGGACAAAAGAATCCATGACGCGAACATGCCGCTGCGCCGATCCCGGTGGCTTCCAGTTTTGCACGTTCGACCTTGGCTGTGAGCACCGCGCGATGGTCGTTACACGTATTCTCCTAGAGCGCCGTGGTGTCATTGCCATAGGACCAATATTCCGTATAGAGTACGAGAGGACGTGACCTACGTGTTTCGTCTCAGCCGCGGTGCGGAGATGTTCTTTATAAGGCGCATCTGTAACCATGAAGCAATGTCCGTCGGCCAGCGCGACATCATCTTCTGGATTCTTCATGCATCGATGTTGCGCAGTGAAATTGCCGTCTAGCACGACTGAGCGCATATACTTCCATCTGATAGGATATCAGCAGACAGATCGCGGTCGGTGCTCTCGCACAGCTCACTGCTCGGGATCATCACGCCAATTCTCCGGCAGATTGACTCCAGGTTGAGGGCATGTAGGACATCTCACTGCCAGGTCTCCAGGGCCGATCGCGTCTGAGCGATGGCCAAAACCGGCCCACTTGCGCATCTTCTGGTTGCGCCATTGACGCGACACACGAAGGAGCTCCTTGTACCGATCCTTCTCGTGTCTAAGTTAGCTGCCGCGCTCATATCAGGTGAATGACTCACGGGAACCAGATGTGGGAAAGCCGCATTCGTCGTGCGACGCAGTTTGTTGTAGTAATGCCGCGCGGACGCGCGACACTCACGATTCGTCAGGAGGAAGTCGTCCAGCACTTGGCGCGTGAAAACTGTGCTCGGCCGCTGCGAAGACGCCGGGTACAGCCCGAGGTTAAGCAGTTGGATATCTTCTGGGGGCGCGTTCTCGCAGATACAAAATGTCACGGGGACATCATGCACGCCACTGATGTCCACAACGACTAGCATACGTGATTGATCGTAGTAGATTCGAGGGCCATCGTTGGGGGGAGTTCGCTCCGCAAAGCTCGGCAGCTCGCGGATCTCTGGTAGAAGGCCTTCGCTTTGAGAAAGTTGCTCACGATATCTGTCACCCCCGTCTTCGTCCACTAGCTCCTCATTGTCCTCTTCGACAAAGAACAGTACCTCCCTCTCCTCTTCTGTGAGATCCGGCAGTTGCACAGCATACTTTCCGTCCGAGGTCTCGCCCACCGCGAAGTTGGGCCACGGAGGTCCTGGGGCCGAGGCCCAGGCCGAAGGCGCGGAGGCTGAGGCCGAACCCGAGACCGAACCTGAAACCGAGGCCGAAACCGACTCGGAACTCGAACGAGGCGGAGTGTGGGGATCAGACGAGGACGCAGAGTCAGAAGTACACGCCAACCGCGCGCAAGGGGCCCCGCCATGGCCACAGTGTATGTATAGGCCCACTTCACGCAACCAGCTGGCCTGGTAGAAGGAGCCCTCCCAGTACTCCACTCGGTGGAATGGTAGGTGCCGATGTGTCGCCAGTAGACATTGAGCGCAATATGCCGGGGATGTGTGGCAGGTTAGGCATCGCCAGGGCGCAGCGTGACCGCAAACTCCAGTCGAGTTTGGCGGGGGGGACTCCCACTCAATGATTTGGCTGAGATACTGATCTCGAACTGTGAGATACTCCCGTTGGAAGTCGTTCTGCGACTGACAACCGCACAACTTCATTACCAGATCTCGGGGGCTCCGTTGAAAAACTACTCACCTTGGCTTGCCGTCGCTCTAAAGGGGCATGATCTATCTCGTCGTATTGTCCATCGTGGAGCGCGGCTGCGAAGTTGCGCTCGGGAAGCAGCGGCGCGGCGGTGCTGGGTGCGGGTGCAACCGTCGGGACTGTAGTCGTCGGGGCTTCGGCACGTGTAGGTTTCGGGCTTGGTGCGACCTCGCGCGTCGGTCCGGCGACGACCTGCTCCCCACGGCGTGTCTTTCGGACATATGCGGTTATCTCATCGTATGGCTGGCTTTGGTAAAAGGTACGCTTTGGAGCAGGCATCCGTGGTCAGGTCTTCGCTCGGTAGATGCAGAGTGGGTACGTGCAGGTAGCGCGACGAGAGGGGTAAGTACAACACTATCACGGGCTCATGCATCTGGGACAAAGGTCCAGTCAGCAAAGTACACGTGGCTGTTCTGCAGGACATGCTGATTCATAAGAAACGCGTAGCAGATACGGTCCCCGGGGGTCGGGGGCACTCCATGAACAACCAGACAATCGTCGATCATGACGACTGTACCAGCATCATATGTGACGCTGACTCCGAGATTGCGGAGAGCCAAGAGTGCACGTTCGCCATATGTGCCTAACGTCACCAGCATGTCGAGCCAACCTGCGCGACCGTTCACATCACGGTGGTATAGCGTCTCTCGGTTGACAATGAGCTGGACTGCTTGGTAGACGCTTGGCCACTTGGATTCGATGCTGCCGTGCAGGGACGCCGCCACAACGCGTCCCAGCATCTCACGGGCCGCCTGAAATTGGGCAGGGTGAACTATGGCGAGAATTCCATCCAAGAGCGAGCTGGTCTCTGCCATGGCTTCCATCCATTCGTGGGCCTCGTCCGTCAATGCATCCGGTGTGGGGCCCGGCTCGACCCTGCGTCCCGGCGACTGTTGAGCCGAATTGTTAGTTCTCGTTTTGGGGTATGGGTTCTAGTCTCACCGGATGATCTGGAGCCACCCATGCGTAACTCAGCAACGCCTGCCCGGCCAAGAAATCGTGCCCCATACGCATGAGCCGAGAGGAATCGCGCCACTCGCGAGTGATTGGCATGTTCGGGTCAGCCGGCTGGCGTGCGGAGAGTCGGAACTCCATGAGATGTGCAGCATGAATCATAAGATCCTGCACAGTGGATCAGACAGACTCGCAAGCTGATGCGCCACTGAACCGTACCTGGCGGCGAGGGGATAGCACCCGAGGCAGGTGGATCGTCAGGATTCGACCATCCCGGTCGGTGAAAACGGCTGGGCCTACGACGACTGGCAGAGGAGTTCGCCGGCCAATCACGTCCCTCGGTGGTATCAAGGGCGGATATTCATACAGCAGGTTGTTTTCTACCGTTCGCGACGCCATACTGATTCGCGGGGCGCTCATAGCATACTCCCGCGCATCCCAGTTGAGAGTGTCTAGGGGCCTTGGTGAGCTATCTTCGCGCACGACACGAAAATGGGACTGACAAGGGTTCCGAAATGCCTCAACTATTGTCGCGGCGATCGTGTGTGCCTCTTCCAACAGCTCTCGATTGATGTCGAACTTGGGCTCGGGGACCGGCCGTGTCTGAACTGCAGACGCTTCCTTGGCCTGGGACTGATAGAAGTGGAATATTTCCACCATGTAATCGGCCAGGGGAGTCGGATACAGCGTGCGGTTCGAGGGCATGGTAGTAGATGCGGGTGCGATGAAGCAAAACGGGTCTTTGATCGATCGGGCCACTGCGCACGATATGACGTGGCGTCTATGCGGCCCGCATGGGGGCTTCGGCGCTCACCACACTTATGGACACTCTCCGTCGATGCGTTACATATGTCCAGTAATCTGCAGCCATGTTCAGTGCGACTTGGTCTATCAATTTGGGCCCGGTGTATGCTCAGGCGTTGCCAGATTTCACCGCAGTACCCTTGGGCTTGCATGAGCCTCAGGCCGAGGTGGGTTGGCGCGGCCACGTGCGTTGCTCAGGTTGGACCGATATTCTTCCGAGTTGTGGCTACCTCGAGGCGCCCGCAATTGCCTTCGTTCGGGGCTGCTGAGGTTACTTCGATACTTCAAGAACCGGCTCGGTTGCCGTGGAAAGAACATTATAAAATTGAAAGAAAGGAATATGTGCCCTGACCGAAGAGGTTTGTCCTGCGGGCAGGTATGCAAACCACACTTCGCCTGTATGTCAGTCACAATGAGTGCATGCACTGGCAAAGGATGGTGTTACCGAGGCCTCCCATGCTGCTCTGCCATTCAACTCAGTGAGGCATCTCGGTTTGTTGGCAAACCACACTATCCCAATCCCTCGTGTGCCCCAATGTGCTGACCGAAGGTGTGCTCTCAGCCACCGCACTCTGGCATATGTCCTGCCTCATGCCGCAGTGGTCGTGTGCGCCTCAGGTGAAACACGCAAGGTGTCTCGATATTGCCTCGCCCTCTGCGAGCGACGTCTCGGTCTATACTACCAGTGGGAGATGACCACACCTTAGTTTTCATCTATGGGAAACAGAGAACATAACCCATCGCCACAATGCAGAGGTGCGCCGTGTAGGAATGAGGACAGGATAAACCGGTCCGCTCGGAGGCGCTCAAGGGTGAACTCGAACCCAGCATACCGGTCGAGGGTGCGCCCAGGGGCAGTCCAATCTGATGGACTCTTATAGCGCGTGCCTATAAGAGTCGTCGCCCCGGTTCGTCGCGCCCGTCCTATCTACCAGCCCTTCCCCTCATCGTACTTGTCTCGCTTGCCCGGCCTCACCTTTTACATCATGTCCCACAACACCGAGCGCAACCTCACGCCCGCAGACATCCAATATCTCACGGGTCGCCAAGGAGAATATCGACTCCGCCCCTCCCGCGAGAAGGCTTCCTTTCGAGAGGATTGCGCCAAGCACTTGCTTTCAGTGCGCAACATCCCGGAGTCCAACACGTATGCCCTGGAATGGTTCAAAAAAGTAAGCACTCGACCTCGCGCCGGCTCAACAACATCGCTCATATTCATGCTCTCTAGAAAGTACTCAACTGGTTCAACAATCACATTCAGGTCAAGAAGAGCCGACTCCCTTTCAAGCTTCGGCGTGCGTACACAGGCAAACGTGTGTATGGCCTTCGCCACCAGGCCGACGTGCGCGCCGCGATGGCCAAGGACCTCGGCTCCGACGCGTTCAACATCACCGCATACAACTTGGCGCTGACTAAGCTGTGGAAGGGCCTCGACGAGGAGACGCAGAAGGAGTTCATCGAGCTAGCGAAGGAGTTCAATGTGTCAGGGCCGGATGAAGAGCTGAAACCCGAGTACGTCGTTGTCATTTCTACTGCAATCCTCAATGATCGTCAAGCAAGACCGATGTTCTCAGGATTGCGGAACGGCGGGCGGTCGCTTGGATGCGTGCGGTGTGTCTGCTCTACTGGACTCAATGCCGAATGGCCGTGGTCATCTATGGGGTGTTTCGAGACAAGAATGGGAAATATCGGGGCGCCGTGTAAGCTCCCTCTCCCGCCTACCACCAAAGCCCCAACTTTATCGTCTCTCGCATGGTTGCTCACGCGTAAGGTGTCTCTCTCTAGCTACGACACGTCTCAGATGCTCCATGAGAGTGATGCGAAGATCCCTCTTTTTCGCTCAATCCCTGGCTGGGACAAGGACGTCCGCGCGAACGCTTTCAAGTTCTTTCCGGGAATCTTGCATCCCGAGGAGGCATCTGCCGAGTCCGTCGAGTTCATCCAGGGCTTGCAGCAAGATGCCCGAGCTCCCACCGAGTTCGCTAGGTACGACGATGGCACCCCTATCTTGTTCAACACCGACAAGGAGGGCCGCCCGCTGTCTCGAAGAGCCATGGTGAACATAGTCCGCGACTACTTTCGGCTTCACTATGGTGCGTGACTTTGCCCAGCAGCCAGCCATTGAGCGTACTGAACCGTCGCAGAGTTTGCCAGCGGTGAAGAAGGGTCGTCTCCGTCGTGGGTCACGCTTGCGGCACACAAGGACGAGATGTTTGAGCCGGGCATGCTACCGACAGACTTCAAGTTCGGGGAGCCTGACCACATCCCTCGTGCCGCCCTCGCCAACCTGTTGACCCACATCGTTCGCCTCGAGAACCCTGCCCAATTTGGCCTCGACGTGCCTCCCCGCCGCTTCCGCCTTCTGAAGTACAGCAAGAAGACTCAGGTTGGGCAGGAGCTCATCAACGCCGAGTACCGTACCCCCGTCCCCCAAGCCGAACCCTCGGCCGCGCCGGCGATTCAACTGCCGCCGTTCGAGTTCGGGCCGAAGGATGGCGGCCTGGACACTCCTACGGGCGACGCAGGCTCAAGCAAGACCAAGAAGCGAGGGAAGGATCGGAAGGCTCATCTTCGCAAGGTCGAGAAGGCCACCGCCCAGTACGTGAAAGACATGAAGCGAGTCAGGGCGAAGCAGGCCGCCGCCGAGGCCAAGCGGGGGGCGAAGAAGAGCAAAACGACTACGAAAAGCAAGGGCAAGGGACGCGCGGAGCCTGAGGCCGACGAAACATCGGAAGAGGAGTCATGGCACGGCGATGGAATGACGGACGAAGAGCTGAGTACGCCCGAAGAAGATGAGGACGACGACGGAGAGGAAGGTGACGGCGGTGATTCTTCGTCGACTTCCTCTGAAGACGAAGACGATGAGGACGAAGAAGAACCCGACACTCTCCTCGATCCCGAAGGGCCCTTGAAGGAAACCGCCACGCGCTCACGCGAGCGGCGAGCTCAGCCTGATGACCACGCGCCCCCGGCCAAGGGCAAGGGGAGGGCAAGGCAATCGGACATCGACCCCATCCCGGATCCCGAGCCGGACCCGGAGTCCGAAGAGGGGGTAGAGAGCCTTGGCGAGGGAGGTGTGCGACGCAGCAGTCGGTCTAGTCGGTCCGAATCTCAGCCGCATGCTGACGGCGAAGATCCCGCCCCGAGCGGCGCCACTTCCGCCGATGGCCAACGCGCGCCTGCCGTTGACGGTGCGAAGAAGGCCCCTGAGCGGGCTGCAGGCCTGATTGGGGGACGCAAAGCAAAGGCAGGAGTCCCGCCGTCCGTAGGTGGAAAGAAGCCGGCCGACAGGTATGCATATCTGCGCTCTCTCGCCCCCGACGGAGCCTACCAAGAGATGCTCCGACGTGTCGAGAACAAGGTACTTCCAGTGCACCTCTCCCTCTGCCTCTCTACTGACCGCCGTTCAGCTCACAGAAAACGTAACTGTCTGGCCAGTCCAGCCTCACATGTGGGCAGCATGGCGGCATGACGAACCGCACTTGCCCCGGAGTGTGCATCTGCAGCGCACGCAAGCTGAGGCGGTCCTGCAGTGGCTCGAAAGCCCTCCGCTCCGTACGGCTGACGCCGTTGCCATTCAGCGACACTGCCTTGCCATGGGGCTGACGTTGCGGGATTACTGGTTGTCACACGAGGTTGAACCGGATGAGCCTGTCCCTGCGCATGTGCCTGTGCATGTGGCGCAGTCGGTGTTCACCTTCGACGACCACGACCGTTTGGTTCAGGCTTGTGCCGCGGCCTTCCCACCGACGCCCAAACCACGCGCCCGTGGTAACCGTGGTGCCAAAGGTCCCGCACCGTCCTCTGATGCCCCGTCCTCCCCCCTCAGCGACTTATCCGATGCGCTTCCAAAGGACGACCGCGTTTCCGAGGTCGCAGCCGAGGGCGCGCAAGCCGAGGGCGCGCAAGCCGAGGGCGCGCAAGCCGAGGGCGCGCAAGCCGAGGGCGCGCAAGCCGAGGGTCCGCAAGCCGAGACGGCGACAACCGAAGCTTCGGCGACCGAAACTGGCCCATCGACAGCACACGACTCGAGCGCCACCTACCCTGCGATGGACGAAGACGACGCGGAGGCGCAGCATGTAGAAGAGTCTCTAGGACAGGTGGGCGAACCCGAGCCATCCACAGTAGCCGGCCGGAAGCGTGGTCGCAGTGTCGCAGAGTCGGCCACCATCCCCCCTCCCATCCAGCCGGTTGCAGGGCGCAAATTGAAGAAGGTCGTGCCTGCTGGCGAGCCGCGGGTGACACGCGCGAAGCTGCGTGCACAGGCTGGGAGCGCCACTACTGGCGAGGCGGTACCAGCAGTGCCAACGGAAGGCGAGGGCGGGACGAATAGGTCTCCAAGTCCGAAGCGCGCGCGCGCGGGCTTGGGAGGTAAACGGAAGTAGTCTCGGGGTCCCTGGATAGTAGGATTGTCAACAGACAATAGGGCAGCGCATGTAAGGGCGTCGGGAGTGATATGATCTGCCGCCGGCGGTGTGACAACATAGTATATCTGAACGGGTGCAGTATAGTTTCGTGCATAGTCGAACAAAGACCCAACAAATGTCAGGAGCGAAGAGACTCGTGCAACGAATGCAATACTAGTATTTATTACCCCGGGTGTATCAACCGTACACGACGTAAAGAACCCTAACCCTCAGCCAATTGGCCGCTGTACTCGTTCAACTCTGCTCGCCAGAGCTCGCCAACGCGCGAAGCCGATCATCAGTGAGGCCAAGGCCCGCAAGATATGCCTTGACCCCAGCCTCGATGTCCGTGGCTCCGATGCTCGGTCGACCGATCTCCAAGCGCTCAACGCGGGCTCGTAGATCCCTGAGCGCGATCACAACGTCGACCGAGGTCGCAGACGCGGTGGCCAGCTCCTCAGAGCCTGACGACACCTCTAAGACGGTGTCCGAGGTACCCTCGAGAGCAGCGATGCGAGTGCGTAGATTGATGACGTCGTGTGCCAGGAGTGCGTTCTCGCGTTCTAGACCGCACTCGGTGTGCCTCCTGGCGCATGTCGCGATCTCGGCCAGTGCGTTAGTAGCCCCACGCACCATCTGGGCAAATCCGGAGGCAACATCGTCGGGCAGCGGGCCGGGTTCTCGGACGATCGTCGCCATCATCTGCAGGGGCTCCTTGATCACTAGCGCGAGCTGCCGTATGTCCTCGCTGACTCGAACCAGAGCGGTATCTGCGACGTACTGGACCGCGGCGGAGCATTCATGAGGGAAAGCATCGAGGCGCGCGTTGATGGTCTGTGCGTCCAGAACGGCCCGTGCCAGTTGATCGCGATACCATATGATAGCTGTTTGAAGCTCGTAGATGGCGTCCCAGGTGCTGTGGTAAAGCTCGCGGAGCCTGTCCAGAGTAGAGACCATCTCGCGTAGGTGGTCCTCATTGACAGGCAGGGTGGGAAATGCACGGAGGGCGTCCGCGATGGCGCTGATACCTTCATCAGTGCGCGCGATGAGGGTCGACACCTTCGCCATGTCGTGAGTCAGCGCGTCCACCTCGGTCTCGACCAGATCCACCCGACCGGATGTGCTCGCTGGCCGGACGTCGGAAACTCTTGCGCGTAGAGTGGCTGCGAGAGAGGACGCTACGTCGGCGTCACGAGCGAGTTCCGCGGACACCTCCAGCGCATGACTGAGACGCTCAGACGCCTCGCTCGCAAGGGTGGATAACCTTGGGCCAGCCAGGAAGGCGCCCGGAGGAGGGGTGGCGTAGCGTGCGGTGGGGACTGATGGAGCTTCGGAGCTCAAGCCGGCTGCTGGTGTTGGAGGGGCCCCAGAGGCGATGAGCTCTGTCGACGCGCGTCGCCACGGGACCGCAAGGGGATCGGGTGGGGTGAGTTGTGGTAGAGAGCGCCACGAGCCTGTCCCAAAGTCAGTGCCCCAGTAAAAGAACGTAGCCACATGCACTAACCTGACAGTACTGGGACTTGATAATCTGGGTGGCAGACGTCGTTGTCTAAACTGGACGAATGCGCGGCTGGTGGGGCGTAAGGACTGTCGATGGAACCGGGCTGAAGATCGAGCAGATTGCCGCGAGCCCGATAGTGCCTGACCGCGCCCTCGTGTGGAGGTACAACGGAAGGCAATTGGGGTAGTGAGGCTTGGTCGATGTCCATGGGTTCCACATCCGTGACTGGTGTGAACCTGCGACCAGCCGAGCTAGTGGCCGCTTCACCCTCCTGTCTTGGGCGCTTGCGCGAGATCTCAAGAGCTTGTTGGATCTCGGGGGTGGACTGCGTGAGATGGATGGCGTCGGTTTCGCCGTCGCTTGGTTCTTCCTTGTTGCTGACGTCGATTTGGGCCGCCGTCGCCTTACCTTTCCCCTTATCCCGTCGTTTCCGAGACTGGCCGTCGCGCCGAATGGACTTGTGGCGCGCGTTCGGACGCTGAGATGCCCCTGCGTGCGAGGGCGGTTCAGGTGTAGTACGCGCCTCGGTGACGTGTGTAGAGGAGAGGGTGGGGTCGGGCGTAGCTCCCTGATCGACGTGAGCTGCTTCGTGCGCCGGAGAGTTGCTTTCGGCTTCGGGCGGCGGCTCCTGTGGAGAGAAGCGGAAGTCGTTCCTCGCAGCTACCCGTCCTTGATACTCGGCTTTCTGCGCCGCAATCGCATCAGCAGAAGGCGGAGGGGGATGGATTTTGCGGCCTTCGGGGGTGTGGTGAGGCTCGTAAAACTGCAGGAACCAAGTGGGCACGAGGTCGGGATCCTCGGAGCGGAAATGCGGGGGGACCAAGTCGAGATCGTCCTCGTCAAAACGATGAGGTTGCATCGATATCTTCCAGAACCGCCAGCTGAGATACCCCGACAGGGCGCTTCGCTTCTTCAACGTGGCGCTGCATCCGACCTTGCGTGTGTAACAGTCGTAACAAGCGGTGTTGAAGGTGGGCGCGTAAAGGCACTCTTTGTTCCTGCGCTCGCACTGGTCACACCGTACAGGCTAGAGAAGTCGGGCGGTGAGTGCATGAAAGTGAGACGAGACATGTGAGGGGCACGTACGGACCACATCCATTCATAGGGCACATGTTCTGGTGGAAAGTCAGGCTCGTGGAGCACAAAGCCGGGCGCGTCTGGGTCAGGGAGCACTAGGTCGGCGGGAGAGCGGTTATCCGTCTCATCCTCGCCATCTGAATGCTCTACAACAGGCGGGGGGGCATCCTGTGGCAACTCGGGAGTGAGAGCCAAGGGCTGAAGAGGCTGAGCGGTCGAGGAGCCGGAGGGGCCGTGGCGCGCTGCGTTCAGGCCGACGGTTTCGTCGTGCTCGGGTGGGGACATTTGGTTGGGGGAGAGCAGGTGCTGGGGTGACAACGACGGAGGGGACTGATGGGTCAACGACGGAAGTTCGCACCGTGGGTCCTGGGGTGAGGGGAACCCATGCTGTGCTTCCTCCACGTTTTCTCGGCCTGGGATGTTGCACGAGAGGGCCGGTGTAGAGTCGGGCGCTGGAGGGAGAGGGGTGGGGAATGACAACGCGAGTTTTTGACTGCAGAACGCTGCTACGCACCTGGGGAGACCCACCACACATCGCCAACCTGGTCCTCTGGAAGATATTGCAGCTCGCAGTCTTCTCGAGCGACATACTTCAGCCGCTTGGCCCCGGAGAGTGTGATAGCCTCAGCATCGAAGGGAGTGGAGGTGCGTACTGAGATATTGTACTGGTGAACAGCGGCGATGATGAAAGCGGGGAGCTCGCGAACTTGGAACGTGGCCAAGAACCGCGCGATCTTCGTGATAACTTTGAAAAAGTGCTGGTTCCAATCGGCGCGATGGGGTTCATTGACCGAGGGGCGAGCGCGATAGGCATAGAAAGCCTGGCTGCAGAGTTGCCGGACCTTAGCGATCTGTTCGGCCGGCGGGGTGCGCAGATCTGCCGATGACATTGAGATGGTATGAAACTGTGGGTAAAGAAAGAAAGAAGGGGTTCGTGGAGGATCAGGATGCTGCAAGCCAACGTTGTACCTCCGATGGCCAAACCGAGCTCGAAGTCCGAAGCGCCCATGGTATCAAGATGGCATCTAACAGGCCGAATCGGGACGATGAGCATGATCGCGGCAGTGAGGGGCCAGGAAGCGACTTGGTCGTCTTCGAACGTGCATACCGCCGCTTGCCCATCGGCGAACCAACAATCTTCCATGCCAGCACGAAGGCCCAAACCATTCAAGTCCCAAGCCGAGCCGGGTGAAGCCGTATTCAGTGGGCGCGCTGCAAAGACTGACGACGGGCGATGTAGGCGCCAGCACACGAGGGAGCGGGCTGACGATACGCATACCAGGGGGCGCGAGATCCCAGCCAAGTCCCCGTGCGTGTCCCAACCCCGCCAAGCGGTGGAGGATGGTGCGATTTACTAACTAAGTTCGATCGCTAGAGGTCTCGAAGCGTGTGAAACAGGTGCGCCTGCAGCCTGGGAAGACGGCTGCGTCTGCGGCGAGGTTGCTGGAGGGGGAGAATGGTGGGGTTCCTAAGACCGAGGTTCAGAGCCCGCCCGATATTGCTGGGGTGAGCCCCAGATCTGCCCCAACCGAACGCAAACGAATACTGATAGTGCTCAAGGGGAGTGACCATTGTCATGCGACATGGGCGAACGTTTCCGAAGAGGTGCTGGTTGAGCTCGGTCTCAGAAGCCCAGGCCGACGCGGTCGTGCGGCGACGCCGGACGGCAATCTGCCAGATCTCCCAGCAAGTTGGAGGATCACTCCACCGAGATCGTCAGGCGACCAAATTGACGCAGGAAGAGGTTCGTTCACATGCTCATCTGCCTCACAGGAGGTGAATTTGGGTGGTGGCGGTGAGCACCCTGAGATAGAACCTGCCGTGGTGCACGAACAACAACAAGCGGCGTCTGGGGGAGGGGAGGCACTTGGGCATGAAGACATGGATGAAGAAAGCTGGAACGACGACAACCGGCTTGTTTCAGAGCCGGAAGAGGAGTGGTGGAACGACAGCGACGCTCCGCTACCGCCACCAGTCGGTGAACTCTCAGAAAACAGCGAGGGTTGGAGCGATAGCGACGCTCCGCCGCCACCGCCCGTCGGCGAACTCTCAGACGGCAGCGACGATGGGGAGGGGCAACGGGCCGGCAGGCCCAGGGAGCTGAGAGAGTCATGGAGCGATAGCGACGCGCCACCCCCGCCTCCGGTGGGCGAACTGTCCGATGGCGACGACTACTGGGAGGACCCATCGCCACCCAATGACCCAAGCACATGCCCACCAGCATGCCGGCCGTCGTTCCGAGCCCTGGACGCATCCCCTTCACCCCCGCAGATGTCTAATCCACCTCTAACGCCTCCAGGGACCCCAGGCCGAGTAATAGCCCAGATAGATGGGATGCGCGACCGACTAGGCCGAGTGCGTTCTCATGCGGCGACACTGGGAGGGGCGCAAATCATGCTGATTGGGAGTGTGGAATCGCGTCTGGAGACGTCACCACAGAGCTGGGAGTCATATAACCGAATCCTCAGCATACGTGGTCGACAAGTGCAGGAGGCATGGGAGGCGCATGGCGAGGAGTAGGACATCGAGAAGGCAGACACACGAACCAGGTAGTAGCATGTGAGGCCATACGAGCTGAATGAAGCCAGGTTTGCGTATGTACCTGCTGCTTAGTAGAACGAGGTCCTGATTGAAAGGGGTGGTGATAGTCTCGTGTATGGCACATGGATGTGTCCGTCGATGCTCGTCATGAACACACCCCACCGCCTCGGTCGAAGTTTTGAGACGTTTAATAAGCAGCATTAATACTGGTAATAAGATCGCGGGTATGAAACGGTTGCGACACAAGCCCCAACGACCTCGCTCACAACGTCGGTCGATGAGTCGATGGGTCCGAATGTAGGCGTCGGTCGACGCTCCCGCACACAAGCACTTCCAGAACGCACCATACGTTGTCGGTTGAAGGTATCCGACGTTCGCAAAGCAGCATAAGTATATATGGTAGGCTCGCGGATGTGCAGCCGTTGTGACACAAGGATGAACACCCTGGGTGAGGGCGTCGGTCGGCGCTGCGTGTTGTGCGCATCAACCGGTCGGTCGATGCTGCCCCTCACTAGGACTGGCAGCCCCCGACCGAGTGACTGGGTCGAGAACCTCTGGTCCTGTTTATCCAAAGTAGATTTCCGCGACAACCTCGCGCTTACAATGCGGGTCTCAGCCGAAGCCAAGTCTCGGTCGAGGCTTCGAGGTGTCCGAATCTACTCGTCGGTCGGTGCTCCCGCTGACAATCACCCGCAGATCCCACCCGATCGCCTCGGTCAAAGGTCTCACATTTTTGCAGGGCAACATGAAGGCTCGTGGTAAGATTGCGAAAACGGAGCCGTGGTGACACGAGGACCAACGACCTCGCTCAGCGCGTCGGTCGACGCTTCGACGTGTCCGAATCTACACGTCGGTCGATGCTCCCGCAATCACCCGCAAGCAACGTCAGTTTGAGACGTTTGCGGCTGCGAAGCGGCTGTGATCCGAGCTGCGCGATTGTGGTGCAAACAGAGCACCTCGATCTTCAGTGTACCGGCGGTAAACGCGAGCAAGGATGTCTCGTCTAGCAGCCGAATCGCCCAGGCCTGCGCACCGACCGACACTCGCCCCGACACGCACCGAGCACCGACCGGCACTTCGCCCAACACACTCGCACGGTGACCGAGCACCGACCGACACTGCCCCCAACACACTCGCACATGGACCAACCACCGACCGACACTCGCCCCGACACGGACCGAGCACCGACCGACACTTCGCCCAACACACTTGCACGGTGACCGAGCACCGACCGACACTGCCCCCAACACACTCGCACATGGACCAACCACCGACCGACACTCGCCCCGACACGGACCGAGCACCGACCGACACTTCGCCCAACACACTTGCACGGTGACCGAGCACCGACCGATGCTCATCCCGAGACGCGCCCAGACAGCCGGACCACCGACCGATGCTCATCCCGAGACGCGCCCAGACAGCCGGACCACCGACCGACACTCACCCCGAGACGCGCCCAGACAGCCAGAACACCGACCGACATTCACCCCGACACGCGCCCAGACAGCCAGAACACCGACCGATGCTCACCCCGACACGCACCCAGACAGCCAGAACACCGACCGACATTCACCCCGACACGCACCCAGACAGCCAGACCACCGACCGACACTCACCCCGAGACGCGCCCAGACAGCCAGAACACCGACCGACACTCACCCCGAGACGCGCCCAGACAGCCGGACCACCGACCGACACTCACCCCGAGACGCGCCCAGACAGCCAGAACACCGACCGACACTCACCCCGAGACGCGCCCAGACAGCCGGACCACCGACCGATGCTCACCCCGACACGCGCCCAGACAGCCAGAACACCGACCGACATTCACCCCGACACGCGCCCAGACAGCCAGAACACCGACCGACACTCACCCCGAGACGCGCCCAGACAGCCGGACCACCGACCGATGCTCACCCCGACACGCACCCAGACAGCCAGAACACCGACCGACATTCACCCCGACACGCACCCAGACAGCCAGACCACCGACCGATGCTCACCCCGAGACGCGCCCAGACAGCCAGAACACCGACCGACACTCACTCCGAGACGCACACCCTAACCACCGACCGACAGCGCGGACAGGGACCACCACCGACGTGGGTGACACAGCATGATCATATTAGGATAGTGTCGACCGAGGCATTGAGCCACACCAGACGCCAGACGTCGGTCGGTGTCGGTTGTACAGTAAGTTAGACACTTAGTACACGTCGGCTGGCTAGTAAGTCCACTATATTCCAAAGACAGTTTGCGACATGCGTACGGTCTACTCCGTCCCGGTAGATCGCCAATATCTGCGCTCGGGGTACCCGTCGGAGCCGATCCTTGCTGAAGCAGCCGCTCGTCAGCTACATGATTGGCGGCGCCTCAGCGTCGGACTCGACAGGGACGAACCAGCGATACAAACCATTCACGAGCTCCGTGAGACGGCGACGATCGAACCAGCGCTGGAGATCTTGAGAATGAACCTGGACCGCGACTTGCTATCACGAGGCGACATTGGTGAAGTGGTCGCGCGACTGCTACTCATCCTCGCTCGGGACCACGCCACTTGCGCGACTTACGCGGCGGATTCTCTGCCCAACTTCAGCAGCCCTGTCCCGGTGAATACCTTCATCTCGCACCTTCTCTCCGAGGGATTCGCCAACGACGTTCTCAGCAGCCAGCCAGCCAACCTGCGGGCCGTTGCTAAGGACGGCCAGAAGACGTTCCAGGAGGCGTTCGCGAACGCCGTTGTCAACTTTACTCATTTCGCGAACTGGGTCGACGACTCTGCGCTGGACGACAAGGCTGCCCTCGGATGCTTCATGCGCGGGATGGCGGTGATGTGCCGACACAACTCTTCGACGGTGGACGCCTACATCCCCGTGGTGATGGACAAGAGCGCGCGGCTCGACCCTAGTGTCATGTCCGTGTTGCTTGTACAGTTCAAGCCGCGCGCACAAGCTGGCACCATGGCCATCAACGGGTTCTTCTCCAAGCCAACCGGCGCTGGCGAGACACAACCCCGTCCATATGTCACATTGATCATGGACCTCGACGTCACCGAGAAAGATCCTCTGCTTGAGAAGACGCCCACCCGAACGACTCAACACGTCGAAGCATCAGCACGCCAGCGAGCGACGGAGAACGTCCATCCTCGCTACAGCGTCTACGTACATGGTTGCTCGCCGACGGCGTACCGGGTCATCGGCGCTGGTGAACGTTCGATCTACCAGAACATCCTTCGTAGAGGGCAGCTGATAGGAGAACATCCCAGACAAGATGCCACGTCGCTGAGGCAGGTGCGGATGCAGAAGCCTTTCTTTGCCGCCGGACCCATGAGCTGGCACTGGCTGCATAACGCGTGGTTGAACAGAGGAGAAAACGACGCACACAAGAAGGGTCCGGATCCGGAGGGCGGTGTGGTCTTTGAAGATGGTCATAGTCTCAGTAATCACTCGAATGA
The DNA here is from genome assembly GCA_022605405.1 of Earliella scabrosa. Taxonomy (NCBI): domain Eukaryota; kingdom Fungi; phylum Basidiomycota; class Agaricomycetes; order Polyporales; family Polyporaceae; genus Earliella; species Earliella scabrosa. The sequence continues at coordinate 1,043,635 of JABYQQ010000004.1, read as the reverse complement.
GTAAACCGTCGGACGTGGGGGTGGGGACTGGCAAGTCAACAGGGGAGGTTACGGCGAGGACATGTCTATCGTTATGCATAGTGTATCATCTGAACTGCAGGGCTTGTGGACGGCGACGAGATTGTATTCAGACAACAGATGACAATCACTGCATTTGTTACACGTATACTCGCCTCTAGTGTGTCGACGCCTAGCCCGTGAATTTGAACCAGTTCGTCCTGCGAAGCAGTCAATAGCCTGCACGCAGGGAGCAAGCGTCACGCATACCTTGCTTCTACCGCTTCGCTTCTCACAGCCCGCTTCGGGTCGTCCAACGCCTTCCCCAGCTCGCGGATCACGGTCGCCTTCTGCGGGTGCAATACATCGTATCTCACCGTGCTCGGAAGAGTCCCGAGGTATCGCAGCGCTGCTATGCGCACTCTCTGTCGCACGAGCGCGCAGGCCATCAGCACACGAGATCTAGAGTGTAATGGAGAAGGAACTGACCACTGAAGGCATGTACGACACGAGACTGTTCTTCAGCATCGTCGATACGAGACTCGGCGCATGCTCGGCAACGATCGAGTTGTCCTTCTCGCCCGACGTTGTCGCTGCGGCCTGGAGAGTGTCGATCACGCTCGCTCGAATCTCGTTGTCCGGAAGATCGAGCCCGCGCAGGAGGAGAGGCATGAGCTGCATTCGGGCGTGTCTCAGCGAACGCTGTCAGGTAGAGGACGGAAGGGGCGCACCGAAGGCATCTCGTGCGCGTACGTCGACTTTGGGACGGACTTGATGAGGGCAGCGAGCGCGACGAGGTACGCGTTCGGTCGGGACGACTCTGCACGGTGCCACCATAAGCATGAACAATGGCGATGAGCTGTTTGGTGTGCAAGTACATACGTGTCGACTCTTTCGCGCCCTGGATGATGCGCGGCAGGACAGAATTGCAATACTTCTGCGCATAGAGGATCTGCGCCAAGCCATCAGACATCACGTACCCACAAACCCCAACAGTGAGACGTACGCGCAGTATCGCATGGTTCCGCTTGGTCAAGACCTTGTCCGTCCCGGGAATCTTGCCGACCGCCCTCGCAGCGTCCCAGCTAACAGTTTCGTCATCGAACAACTCGAGCAGGCGGTCCACGTTCTGCATCGCCTTCGCACGTCCGCGGACCAGGAGGGCTTTCGTGACCTGTATCAAGGTGGCGGATCAGCTCACCAGGTTCTGCATATAGGTCAAGACCGCGCGTGCATACCCATGTAAATGTGGATATCGCATTCCGCCGCGCCTCAATGGCAGCAGACGCATGAGCGATCTGCGACGTCCAGAACGCATCCACGCTCGATGACAGGAACCCGTCGAGTTCTGCAATTGGTGGGGTCAGGTCCATTCGCAGTGACAGACATTCATCGAGCCTCACTGTCTGCGTGTCTGTTGACGACAGCGGCGACCAAGTGCATGAGTGCCTCCTTCTGGAGTGCGTTTTCCGCGTGCACGACTATCCATTGCAGCAGACTCTCGAGGAACGCGGCTTCGTCAGGCACAGGAAGCGCGACCTGTTGTATGTTAGCATCTTGGTCCTGCAAGAAGCCTCGCGGACGCACCTCCTTGTGCAGTGCCACCACGACGGCCGAGAACAGTACGAGCAGATTCTTCTGAGCGGTGGATGCACCAGACTGCGGGGTTTGCATCATCAGCCTATGCGACTCCCAGCAGGCATGGGAAGAGACTCGCCTCCAAGGGACAGAACCTCTTGTCCGCGGGAATCTTCTGGATGCCCTGGGCCAGCTGCGCGACATCTCCCTGCAAGAACGCCGCAAAGACCGCCTTCACAAACGTCTCCTGCCGCCTACAACGCACCCATCAGCCCCTCGCGGACAAAACGCACAGCGGGGAAAGGCGCAATCACTCACGCCGCACTCAGAGTCTGCGTAACCAGCGTGACGATCTGCGCGGCCACCGCAAGCAGCCGCGGGTCCGTCGCGACCACCTCCCTCGTCTCCGCCTCCAGCGCAGAGTACACGAACAGGTTGTACAGCCTGGGCACGAGCCGGTCGACGTACTTGACGACGTCCGTGTGGCCGAGCTCGATCTTTGCCGCGAGCACGTCCGCGAGCGTCTTGAGAATCGAGTGCGCATAGGCCGCCGCGGGCTCCAGATCCTCTGTCGCGCTCGTCTCAGATCCAGACGGGACGCAGAGCAGGTCGAGTTTGGTCGACAGCCGGACGACGAGGGTCTCGAACAGGTCTGGCTGCGTACAGAGCTTCTTGAGGGAGGCGAGTGTCCGCCAGTACTTGATGCGGTCCGCCTCTGCGTCGCGTGGAGGCGCGCGGTCGGGCAGGGATGCGAAGAGGAGCGGAAGAGTGTTGTCCGAGACATGGGACGGTGCCACAGCGGAGATCGTGCACAGAAGCTCCAGACAAGCGTCGCTGGTACGGGAATCGATCAGCGATGAATCGGCAGGGGTGTCAGGGCAATGTACCTGAGATCGCTCTCGTCTTCGTCCTTCTGCAGGAGTTCGTTCACGTTGTGGACAACGAAGCCGAGCTCATCGTCGGCTAGAAGACCGGCCGTGCGAACCATGCTCTTCAGAGCGTCGATCGCGGGAGAGGCAGAAGCGGGTGTCTTCAGTCCGACAGTCAAGACACCAAGTACCTCGTCTTTGTAAGGCGATAGCGGAACATTGCCTTCTTCTGGAAGAATTTCGGGGTCTTGAGATGTCGATACACGTGCGGCCTCGATGAGGTCCGCCAGCAGGCGCAGAGTCGGCGCACGGTTGGGCAGCTCGTCTGGGTCGAGGAAGAGCTTGACAAAGTGCGGGACGGCTCGTGCCAGAGTGAACCGCGCAACAGATGCTGCAGATCACTTGTCAGCGCGGAGATCGTCCACGGCGATTGACACGAACTCACGAGTGGTCGACATGAACGCGCAGAGAACCTTGATCGCGTGCTTCGCCTGGCTCTTCTCGGGTTCGCGCAGTATCTGCATGCATTCTTCGCAGGCTTCCTTCGCCAGACCCTCGATCTCTGCTTTGTCTCCCTGATCGAGCGTGCTCGCAGAATAGATGGTCTGGATCAGGACCTGGGTGGTCCTCAGGGCTTTCTCCTCGGTGATGTTGTCGGTCGGTTGGAAGATCTACCAAACAATTGAGTCCAGCGGAGCATGTTGGCAGGACGAAATCATGACGTTACCTCTAGTTTCAGCGTGTTCCAGAGCTTCCGCGCAAACTCTCTTGCCACAGCTGGTCCATACACAGGAAGGCAAAAATCGAGCGTGTCAAGGGTATCTTTCTATTGCGGCGGTCAGTACACCAGTGCTCATATCGACTAGGAGATCCACCTTCGTGACCGGGGATCCTGCAGTGATCTTCTCCAAGAACAGAGGGATCGCCAACTTGCCAAAGGCAGGCGTCGCGTGCAAGCATAGCCTTCGATATGTCTCAGAATTTGACAAGATCCAACGCGTACAACGACACATACCGCAGAGCATTCTTCAGGTCCTCAGACGTGATGCCATATGGGTCGTTGGGTGGTGGCCTGAACGTGATCGGGAAGTAGCAGAACGTGATGTTGAAGAGTTCCTGATAGCATGTCACTTGAGCCAAACCCGACGCACCTATCCCTGAGAGCTTACCTCGATGTGTTTGGAAACATCGAACTCAATGAGCAGCACCCGATCGATGGCAAAGGCAAGGAGCAAATTCCGAGGATCCTTCTCGCCCTCTGCCAGGCCGATGTATCCTCGGATGAACTCCTCCCCCAAGCTCTTCAGTGCTGTTGGGTCGTCAACGACACGACGCTGCCTGCACGAGCTCGTGCTTACCTTCTCTTTGTCGAGCCACCAGATTATCGATGATACTGAACACGGTGAAGCGCTGGGACTGCACCAGAACGTTCATCTTGACGTGTGTGAACAGCCTGGCGTATGTTTGAGCGCGTATCCAAGCACACGAGACACGAGACCTACGCCCTCACAACCTCAACGGCATCGTTGGATGCAAGCACAGACAGCTTCGTGAGTGTTGCAAGACCTTTTAGAGCGGGGATGATAGTTTCTGTGTCCTCGAGCTTGCCCGAGTAGAAGGCGACCAACGTTCGGACTTCTCATACGGCAATCAGAAAGGGGAGAGTACGGGAGTAACGCAAGAGATGCGAACCCGACTGGCGGTTGAGCTTTTCTGGAGGACATCGGGCGAGGACGAGGGAGAGGAACTCGACACCTGACGATGCGATTTGTGAAAGATGGTTGAAGTGGGATCGAGATAGCCGGGCGAACCCTTGGTGCGCAAATCGTCCTCCTCCGATGTTAAACATTCTCCAAGGGCTTTCACAACATGTAGTAGCGTCGCGTTACCCTGTTCAATCTCTACGAGCTATCAGGAGTCCACCATGAACAGGCCGCTTGCTTGAACGCACCATGCGCGGTGTCCTCTATCTCCCGCTCCTGTTCAGAGGCGATCCATGTCCGCACGAGGCGATCTACTCGTTCCATATTGTGCACGAAGTCGTTGCTCAGATTTGGCGGGCGAGAATGTGGCAGGCAAGAGAGAGCGATTTTTTACTCACTGTATATGGAGTCCAGTATTGGTGGGTCCGGAGGTCCGGATCGATGAATATTATTTTCCTGAGTAGATAAGTACCGGTTATTACAAGGATTACAAGTTCATTATGTAAGATTCAGTGCGGAGAGTTGCGGCCCGGAAGAGCGTAGCGTGGCTTATTTGTACCTGCTGGTACCAGCGCTTATCAACGCGCAATAGAAGTCCAACGTCATTCCAAGTTCCAACTGGCACGGCTGCTGCTACATAAAACACGACGATTCCACTCTCTTGCGTTCTACCCTACCCTCCTGTTCACCTACTCATTACTTCCGTAATGGCTCCCCCTCGCCCTATCAAAGTGGCTCCACATGCACTCTTCGCTCCGGCCGATGGTTGCGCGTATACGAATGAGGTGCGCCCACCAATCTCGAGCTACCTCCGTCGACATCTTCTGCGTTTGCTCATGGTGCGATACAGGATAGAAAACGTATCTTTGCACAGCAGCCGTTTAGTGGTCCAGAACTCCCCATTTCCTACCTCATCCCCACTCGCACTTCTACCCTCAGGCCACCTATCCTGAGGTACGGCTGGCGCCTCGGACACGAAAAGCTCATGAATGTCATCCGCGACCACTTCCCCTCTGCTATCAAACGCCGCCCCGGGCCTCCGACGCTAGGTTTGGACGACGAGGACTTGTTGGACCTCACGGAGGAGTCTTTTAGTGTGGTCAGCGACAACATTGCAGATACCCTCTACGGGCTTGACATCTTTGTGGCCCTGACCACGTATGTCGGGTTGAACTGGAAGAAGCACCCTTTCATCGATATCAAGCCACTTCCTGACAAAGACGGCGAGCTCGAACCTGGTTTGACGGTTGGGTCAAATTATGTGGGCATGCTCACGGCGGAGCAGATCGCGAAGCTGCAAGCGCTCTTTGCCCCGAACGAGGAGCCGATGTGGTACTTGGACGGTGTCTACTGGCAGTGGTACCGTTCGGCACCGAAGCGTAAGCTCCTTTGCGTCCCTCACAACAATCGCATACTGACTCTATTGAATAGCTAAGAAGACGAACGTGGCAAAGAAGACGCAGGGCTAGAGGCAAAGACATGGTGCGAAGCACACACAGGGCGTAAAGAAGACACAGGGCGCGAAGAGTGGGGGCGGGCGCGTTGTCTCCATGGTTCTGAATCCGACGAACCTGGTGTCCCTCCTTACTTGTGACCCGAAACGGGCTGATCGCGTTCTAGATACGCCCCGCTGAGAATCATCGGCACGGCTCCCTCCTCCGAGTCCACTGAGGCTAGCGCTCGTACGTGTACTTAGTAGTATGTGACGCCGCGTTTAGGACCTTCACGTACTACTTAGGTGTCGTCTGAAGGCATCTGAACATGCTCTCCGAGTCATTGAACTTCAGCCTGCTCAGGTCAGAATCGAACGGAAGGACCATTTTACATGTCATTCTATCATCACGATTGTAAGTGCGATGCAACGGAACATCTCAGGCCTTACTGGCACCCAATTTGCATTTCGCATCGCGAATGATAACGATGCAAGCGCAGACGGAAAGGCTAACCTGCAGACGACCTGGCATCTGCCAACTGGATGTGATGAGTGTGACCAGAGTGTGACTCCGAAGTGAGCGTGAAGATGCCAGTGTTTGTCCTTGTTATATTGGCGCTTATCAAAACGAACATGAATACTTGGCAATCGACGCGAGTCCTGGTTCCATACTCTTGCATAGTTAACGTCACTTGCATCTCGACATCAACGTCGCTCGCTGCTGGGCGTCGATATTCACCTACATATGTACTGTGACTCATGACGCTCAACCATCCCCTGCCGATTAAGGTAGCCACGCGCGCACTCTTTGCCCCTGCCGATGGTTGCGCGTATACATGGGAGGTGCGCACCCCATCTTACCTTTATCTCATCCTCGATGGCTCATTCATGGCATTATCATAATGCTACAGGATAAAATAAGAGTTTTTGCACAGCAGCCCCTCGTCGGTCCAGCACTACCATCTGGATACCTCATTCCCAAGCCTACCTCCTCCCTCAGGCCGCCCATTCTCAAGTATGGTTGGAGACTTGGTCATGAAAAGCTCATGAGCGTCATCCGCGATCAATTCCCTTCCGCCATCCAGCGCCGTCATGGTCCACCGGAACTAGGTTTCGGTAACGACGAGCTCATAGACTTCTCAAACGAGGAGCTGTTCCAACAAATGAACGAAAACATCGCGGAGACTCTCTATGGGCCCTACATCATCACTGCCCTCGAGCTGTACCTCGGTCTCGACCCGGAGAGGGAGGACCGCATCGACATTTCTCCGCTCCCGGATCGCGACGGCGCGCTCGCCCCTGGCTTGACGGTTGGGACGAACTACGTGGGCTTGCTGTGGCCCGAGCAGATCGCGAAGTTGCAAGCCCTCTTCGCGCCGAACATGGAGCCGATGTGGTATCTGGACCACTTCTACTGGACGTGGTACCGAGTGCCCAAGGGTGAGCGAGTTTGAGCTCTACGAGGATCACGCACTGATCCCATGTAACAGAAAGGATGCCGAAGGTTCCAAAGAAGGCCTCGACAGGATCTAAGACTTCGACAGGTTCAAAGCGCTCGACCGGCTCCAAGGCTTCGACAGGATCCAAGACCTCGACAGGATCAAAGGACGCGCACTGTGCAGCATGATCATAATGCTCCGCCTTCACAACTGCTCGCTCATCCTGATTTGCTGCTCACCGAGTCGTCGCGTTGTGTATTCCTTGAATGTTCTGTACAAGCATATTGTCAAAGCATTGTTCCTCTGCCAGCTCGTCCGATGGGAGAGAATCCCCCTAAAACCTTGTCATTTTGGCGACTGCGGCAGAGTGTGTATGGCGTCACTTGCAATATATTTTTCACCGGGCAACCAGTGAAAGTTTCTTCACACACCGTGACGTGGTCTTTAGTAGTCATTCCAGTACGACTAGAGCGACAGCTAGTGGGTGGTACTATAGACAATACCAGAACGAGTATCAATCAGAGCTAACGGAAGAACGCGAAATACTCTCTGACATCCAGTACATCGTCCTCCGCGAAATTTACATAGTCCTCGCCGCACCCATGCCCTGCCAGCTTGAGGACGAGAACCAGTCCCGGCCACTTCCGTGGTTCCGGTTCTATGTCCGCGGTCAGGGATGCCACGGCCCGGTTGAGATGCTCGTTAGCAAGGAATGAGTTGAGGCAAAAGAATATGTGGAACGGGTTGCCCAGGAACCTCATGTCCTCCCCGAACTGTACGAAAGTTCGGGCGATGCGGTGCGGAAAGTAGTCCTCCAAAGCAGGTACCGGATGCGTTTTCGTCCTGACCATGCGGATTTCAACATATGTAGGAACGTCTGTAGGCCAACCGTTAGCGTAGGTAGCTCGTGGATCCTTTCCCTTCCGCTGCTTACCCATCTGTGGATGAGCTAGTAGTCCTACTACGGTGTACACTGTCTCTTCCGCCTGCTTCGACGTGGATTGGGTGACACCGTCGCTTATCTCGGCCTTCAATTTTGCCAGCTCCAACAACATCTCCGCCTCTTGTATTGCTTCATTCCAGGTACGCTGTGCCGCTCTGGGACAAAGCTCTCGATGTCGCGGCCAGTCCTGAGGAGGTGCCACATGCATGTGATGTGAACGATAAATTCGAACGGTTCAAGTCGGTCCAGGAACTCACAGCTATGAAATGCTGCGGCTTGCAGTATGAAGGTCCATCCGCACATCGAGAGCACGTGAAGATGGTAGGGGAGCCGCAGACAATGCATCGCGGAAGCACGATGGACCGTAGGGCAGTAATAGGATTAGGGAGGTCTGGGAACTGTTTATACGCCTCCAGTACTCCGTGCGGTGAGGTCAGATTCAGATTCAGCGGGACTGAGTCTGCTGTCCCATCGACCGCGGCGGTGGGGGTGGTGGTCATTCTTGTCCGAGTCCTGCGTGCTTGTAGGAATGATACTTGGGACGATATATAGGAGCCAGATACGACTGCGCGAATATTTATACCCTTTCGTGTTTTAGGTTCCGAGGAACATGCCACGGCTGGCACTCTGATCGGGCGCTCCGCCGTGCCCTGATGATTGAACGCGTGTATACCATGAGGCCTGAGGGAGATAGTACATGCGTATAAGCTCGCCAGAAGCATACGATATTGACGTTCTAGACTTCGTGTGTTGGTGCGTAACTCGGGTGAGCTCTGGAGGATCTGATAGGGAAGTTGTCAATGGGCAGCAGGAAGACTTGCGCACTAGGTGCCGAAGGCGAACTCACAAAAGAAGGCAACGGTGCAACCAGGCGGGGTGTCGAGGGTGTCGCAGTCACGGCCGGCGCCGAAAGCTCACTGACGTCGAAGATGGCAGGGGCGTTGACGCCAGGACCGGACGGCGGGCTAATGGGTACAGAGGGCGCACCACTAGGGCGAGCCGGCGCGCGTACAGTGGGCGCTGTAGTGTCAGACGTCAAAGGAGTGCTGGTAGTCGGGACTTGAGTGACGGCCGACGGGATCGCTAATACGAATGATTCCCGCTGAGGGAATAGCGGCGTTAGCGGGATATGGCAATGTCAGAGCAGCATATCGAATACTCATGTTCTGCAATTACGACGGAGTGCTGAAGACCGACCCCGGCAGGGGTATAGCACCGACGACACTGGGTGGTGCCAAAGTCACAGCTGAGATCATGTCCAGGTCACTGGCAGGTTGAGTTCGTAGTGGAGCAGGCAAGCATAGTAGGGTACTCACTGAGCTCCTGTAAAAGAGGGCGAGTCGCGACGCCAGCGCATGCAGGGAAGACAAAGATGACGAAGGTGGAGACGACAGTGGCAGGGCTCGGACTGGCCCGGTTTGAGTTCAGGGAATCTACTGACCAAAGTTCTCGGCGTTCGGAACCTAGAAGCACTGGGAAGAATTATGAGATAGACACCCATTATGCAGTCTTGATTGTAGTCCGCGGACGACGAGTGCCATCAGCACTTGATCAACAAGCCGCGCCGAGTGAGCCAACTCAAGCGTCCGGTTGAACGTTGGAGTTGGTATGACATAGCGTTGTTTGTGCTTGTTAGGATCAGAAGCCAATAGCCTTGACGCTCACCCTTTTTAGTCTCCGGCCACGATAGGAAAGGTGCCTGCATATGACGAACTTGATTCCAACCACATCCCCTGATCACGACCACTCCGCCTGTCTGCGTTCTACTGTCCCTGCTCGCTCGGTCCGACAATCATAACTGGCACTCCCGTCATGGCAAACCAACATCGCCCGATCAAAGTGGCCCCACGCGCGCTCTTCGCCCCGGCAGATGGTTGCGTGTATACAGAAGAGGTGTGTACATCATGAACACCCACTTCATTCCCCGTCAACTTCATCAGCGTTCGCTCATTTCTGCATTACAGGACAGAAAACGTGTCTTCTCACAGCAGCCATTCAATGGGCCGGAGCTCCCCATTTCCTATCTTATTCCCACCTCGACCTCGACCCTCAGACCACCTATCCTGAGGTACGGCTGGAGACTTGGTCATGAAAGGCTCATGAGCGTTATTCGCGATTGCTTCCCTTCCGCTATCAAGCGCCGCCACGGCCCTCCAACTCTAGGGTTGGATGATGACGATCTGTTGGATCTCACAGAGGAGTCCTTTGAACACGTCAACGACAACATCGCGGATACCCTCTATGGGCTCGACATCATCATAGCTATAACTGCGTATCTGGGTTTGGACTGGAAGACGGAGAAGTGTATCGATATCAAGCCACTTCCCGACAAAGACGGCGAGCTCGAACCTGGCTTGACGATTGGCTCAAACTATGTGGGTCTACTTGCGGAGGAGCACATCGCGAAGCTACAAGCGCTCTTTGCCCCGAACGAGGACCCAATGTGGTACTTGGACGGTGTTTACTGGCAGTGGTACCGTGCGCCGCCAAAGGGTAAGCGCCTTTGAGCCCATCACAATGAACACGTACTGACACAATCGAACAGCCAAGAAGACGCAGGGCACGAAGAAGACCCCAGCAGGATGCATCCGCAAGACGGCTCCGGTGGCATGATGATCGTTTGGTCATCTTGACTGTTCACTCATCTAGTTCGTTTGGTCTCGCACACTTGCTCATGCCCTATGCGTCGCTACTGGGTAGGAGGATGCCAGCTACAGATTGTATCATTTCCCAGTCGTTTATCAATTCTGCGCTTTGTCCTCGTTATGCATGTTGTTCTTGAAACTTGCATCAATCGCCGTGTCTTTACAATCCAGCATATATTCTACAACAACATGGTGCACAGAGGCGACGATGTGACCGTCGGGCGTGGCGTTCATGGGGTTGAGAGCCTTCCTGAATCTAGTGATGACGAGAAGAATGACGCGGAGAAGGTCTTGTGGCACTTTCTTTTCGTTCGGGAAACGGCGTCTATTTGGCGATCTCATGCGGCGTGAGTCACGTACTACACGATGTCCGAAACTATCGCTCGGTCCATCTTCAACAACTCCAGTCTTGCCTGAGTAGGTTGCTTGCTCACCTTTGGTACTCTTTGTACCCCGGCCACCAAGCGTTCACTACGGCACCATGATCATGATAACAGCCCGGCGAACCCTTGAACTCGCGGCCTGTGGCAGACCTCTGCCGATAAAAGTGGCGCCACGCGCACTCTTCGCCCCCGCAAATGGGTGCGCGTACACACAGGATGTGCGTTGCTACATCGCGGTCTACAGTAGTCAACTAGCCAGTGGGCGACATAGACGATACCAGAACTCGGAGTGCAAATTCGAACTAACGGAACAACGCGAAATACTCTCTGACATCCCGTACATCCATCAGGGAATTGGCGTCCTCCTGTTCATTCGTGAACGGACGGAACGGACGGTGGACATACCTCGGCAGGTATGTCCGGTCGCGCGGCAGGATGAACAGCCGTGTACACCATTCATCCGCGCGGATGAATGGTGTACGTTGTACGTCTGCGCAGATGGACGGTGGTCAGCAGTGTCCATCTCACGTCCGAGCAGACAAGAGTAATCATAGGTGATCAGGTGTGGGCACATGCCATTTACAAAGGTGACCTCACGGGTGTCATGGCAGCGCGGGGAAACTGTATTAGATAGACTAGCAGTTAGCATATATATCATCAATGTTATCCTCGTCCTCGTCCATGGTCCCCATCCTCGTCCCCGTCCCAGTCCTCGTCGTCACTACCATCGTCCTCGCCCAAGTCTCAAGAGCCATCTGCTTCATTGCCGTCCTCGTCAGCATCATGGTCTGGTCACTCGTAATCCACGTCGTCCGGGTCATACTCCTGTGAGTTCTCATCCGCGGCTCCTTCATTCCACGCCCCTGCGTCGGGGTCGTCGTCAGCCTCCCTCTCGCTGTCTTCTTCTAGGCGCCGATCGCCCCAGCCTCGGGTCGGCCACAACCATCCGAGGCTTGTCGCCAGCAGGAGGGACCGGGTGGGGCGCGAGAGCCGCGTCGCCGTCGCGAAGACCGTGCTTGCGTGACGCGTTGACGTTGACTCCTTGTTCACGATGGCCAATACCCCCGCCGTGGTATCGCATGAGCATATCGCGATCCGCGAACCTGTGGAGAGTGTTAGCGGACATCACACACGAGAGGTAGCCGAGATATGAGTCATAGACCCAGACGAGGTCTGAGACGCCACGTGCTTCGTCCGGAGAGTAGGGAGTCTTCATATCCGCTTCGAAAGCAGATCTAGCACCCCGAGCAAGTCGAGGAAGCGGAGACTCTGTCGGTGGTGGAGGTGAGGGAGGAGGAGGTGATAGAAACCAGGGAGGTGACATTGCACGGGTCGTTGCGCCAGAACACTGCATATATGCGGTGAGTTCGAATGCCGAGAGCACCAACAGCAATAATAATACCTTTATCTAGCCCCCTCCATGCGTGCCCGTTTGTGTGATGCACATTCAAGGTTGTATTGCTTGCGCCCACGCTTCCGGCCCGCACTGGTGACGAATCGCGATGGCCCACTTGCTTGCTGCCGCCATCGTGTTCTTCAACATCGCGCCTTCCGTCTGACACTTGAGTGAGTAGTTTTCAACAATAGGGAGGGGGAAAGGCGAAGGGATGAAGCGAAGGGGGCGACTCGAGCAAGGCAGCAAAGCGGGGACGATGGCGGGAGTGCTGCTGAGTCCTGTGGGTGGTGCCATCGGGCCTCGGTCGCGTTGCACAACAATCACGTGATCGTCGCATCGCGCCGTTTTGTCGAGGCGCCTGCGCGCACTCAGTCTCAGTACTCGTCTCGCTGACTGCCCAGATCTCTCCCCTCCTCTCGACTTCAAGGTTTCGGGACGCCGGGCCCGCCCGCCTTATAAGGGCCCTACCTTCGTCGTCCCGCTCTCCTCCATCTCTCCCTCTACCCACCACCATACCCCCTCATTACTCACCACCTTCCCCGGCAGTCGACGCCTCTCGCTTCTCCCTCCCTCCGCTATATTCTAGAGCTATATTGTAGACGAAGACTAAGAATAAGCTCGTACGTCGTTTTTAACAACCAGCAGCGAGACAGCCCCTGCTGCCCTGCTACTCCCGCCGCCTCCGCCGCCGCCACCTCCACCCGCACCGTAGCAGCCGCTTGAGGAAGACAGTCGTCGACGATTGAAGAGCTGGACGTGAAGGATAGGTAAGTCAGCATCTGCCGCATATAGTGGTGACTATATGCTACGCCTAGTGCTGTCATTAGGGTCAAGAAGGGTGGCCCAAGGTTCTGTGGAGCTGCTCGCAACTTAGGAGCAGGACGAGGAACGTCAATATCGGTGCGCATACATGCACCCATCTGCATATATGCGCTATTTACTGACCTTTCATGCACCAGGAGGGCGACGATGTACGACAAGGATATCGAAGCTACGACTCTTTTCCCATTTTCCTCGAGCACGCTCCTCTCCTCTCGGAGCACGTCGACTACCTTGCCGACAGAGCGGATCTCATCGACCACCTCGTCATGTTTGTGAGTACCTCCGCCTCCCTCTGTGAACGACGTGCTCATCACACTAGTGGTTCACGATCGTGTCAAAGCGTACTCGCACCGACGACCTTGACCATATCAAGCCCCGCGTGCTCGTGAAGTTCACGGACCCGAATGTCGCTGACAGGACGAACCAGGGACGGCGCAGCATCGGTCAGCATGTCACGCCGATGCGGCTTCTCAACAAGTTTCAACCTCTCAGGAGTACGGCACCGATTGAGGCGTAGACCTCGTGAGTGGACCGCGACTTGCTTTTACGCCGCCCTGACGAACTTCCATCTTTGCAACCAGATCCTCGGGTCCGCCGTCATTTCCCTGACACCCCCGCCCCAACGACGAGGAGCAAGATGAGGAACCGGCCGGGCCAGAGGATGAGGAGGAGGAGGAGGGCGAGGAGTCCGGCGACGAGTGAAGCGCCTCGGGTATGCTCGACGAGCCATCACGCACTCGCCCGCGCTCTCTTCTTGTCGTACTGTGCGTTCTTTCGCCTCGCTCGTCTCTGCTCTCGCGCTCACTCATCTCTGTCTCGCCTACCGTCGCTCTGTCTCGTTGGCTCTCTTGCTGCCCCGCGCCTGCTCGCTCAGCCTCGCTGCTCTCCCGTTCGCCTGCTGTGTCTGGTACTCGGCCGTGCTTCGCATCCGCACTGACTTTCGCCGCCCGCGCGCCTCGCGCGTGTGCACACTAGTCCTCGCACGCTTTGTAGCTATATGTGTACCACTACATAGTATACGAATAAAACTAATGTATTTTGTGCTACGCGCAACTAGCCGAGTGCCCCAGCCACCCACCAATATCCCAAAGTGCCCATTACGCCCTGGCCGACGAGCACTTATGCTCATCTCCCCCGCAAACGCTGCTCACCGCTGTTCGGTTGCACCCGCCGCCATGAATACCAATGCGCATACATGGTCATGCCAGGGCGGTGTCAAGACCACGTATGGACTGCACGCCCGTGCACCCCGTTCACTCATGCACATGCCCGATCATCTCGCACGCAGGACCTGTTCTGACCTGGTCATATGCTCGCGTGCGCCAGATCACTACTGTACATCCGCGCGCCGGGAGCCGAACACTGGTGAGCGGGCCAGAGGGTCCTCGATCGTCTGCCTTTACCTGGTGTTGAATACTGATGGACTTGATGCAATGCAGATGTTGATGTACACTTATGTTCATCTCCTGGCCAGTTCCCTGATGTCGTCCTCCGCGAAATTCACGTAGTCCCAGCATCCATGGACCGCCAACTTGAGGATGAGAACCAATCCCGGCCACTTCCGTGGTTCCGGTTCTATGTCCGCGGTCAGTGACGCTACGGCTCGGTTAAGATGCTTGTTAGCGATGAAAGATTCGGGGCAAAAGAATATGTGGAAAGGGTGGTTGCTGAGGAACCTCATGTCCTCCCCAAATTGTATGAAAGTGCGGGCGACGGGGCCCGGGAAGTATTCATTTAACGCAGGTGCCAGAGACGTCGTTGTCGTCCTAACCATGCGAACTTCAACAAATGTAGGAACGTCTGTTGGCCAACGGCTTAGGTTAGCGTAGCTCGTGGACAGGCTTGCGCTTCTCCACTACTTACCCATCTCTGGATGAGCTAGTAGACCGATCACGGTGTACGCCGTCTCTTCCGTCTGCTCCGACGTGGACCGGACGCCGTCGCTCATCCCAGCCTGTAATCCTTCCAGTTCCGACAGTCTCTCCGCCTCATGAGTAGCTTCCGCCCACGTGCGTTCTCCCGCCCCGGTACAATGCTTTCGATGTCGTGGCCAGTCCTGAGCAAGCAAATTCATGAGCGATAAACGGGTCGACTCGGACCCGGCGCAGAGGAACTCACAGCTATGAAATGCTGCGGCCGGCAGTATGAAGGTCCATCCGCACATCGAGAGCACGTGAAGATGGTAGGGCAGCCGCAGACAATGCATCGCGGAAGCATGATGGACCGAAGGGCAGTGATAGGATTAGGGAGGTCCGGGAACTGCTCATACACCTTGAGTACTCCGTGCGGTGAGGTCACGTTCAGATTCAGCGGCGGCACTGTTGCAGAGTTGGCCATGCCGTCTCGACGAAACGATACTTGGGAGGCCAGGAGAATGAACCTGAGCCAGAAGTCGCGAGCGAGCCATTGGGCGGGTATTAATACCCCTCGGGATGCGTGCTGTGTCGTTTAGGTTCCGAGGAAGCTGCCACGGCTACCACTCCGATCGGGCGCGCTGTCACGGTGCTCTGATGATTGAACGCGTGGATACCACGAGGGAGCTATGTAGGACAACCATATAAGCTCATCAAAAAGATCCGTAGAATCTGATAGGGAGGACGTGAATAGCACAAGGGACGCAGAGGCAAGGGAGGCAGAAGACCGTCACATTGCATGCTTCACGGCGTGACCAAGTGGGAGGGGTTAAGGAGGGTACCTGAACCGCTGAGTGTATTGACGCGAAAAGTATCAAAAGAGGACAAAGTTACAACGGATCGCCAGGATCGAGTATGTAGTCGAAATCCAAAATCGAGCGCACTAGACCAGAGACTGCTCAAGCCGCTGGAGCTGACGGCATTGAGGGACCATCAGGCGTCGAATCCCCAGAGGGAATTGACGGCACCGAGGGAGCCGTCGGCAATTCCGGGGCCTCGGGGGTCGACGGCGCACCGGGGGTGGGAGCGGATGGTGTGCTCGGGAGCGCGTCCGGAGTCGACGGTGCGCTGACGTCGGGAGCGGCAGGCGCAGAGGGGAGGCTCGCATCCGGAGCTGGCGGCGAGCTGGCCTCGGGAGTGGTGGGTGCACCGACGTCGGGGGCCGCGGGTACGGTGATGTTGGGAGCTGCCGAGTTCGAGGGGACGGCGAGGAGCACCGGGAGACTCGACGGCGTGTTTGGGGTGATGGGCACGTCGGGAGTCGGAGGTGGGCTCACGCTGGGCGCAGCGGGAGCATCGACCGGCGCAGAAGGAGGGTTGGCGCTGGGTGCCGAGGGTACACTCACGCTGGGAGCGGAGGGCGCGATGGAGTTAGGAGTGGTGGGTGCGCTGACACTCGGGAGTGCAGAGTCGGAGGGCACGGGCAGACTCGCGGGGATGTTTGCATTGGGAGTGGTAGGTGCACCGACACCGGGAGTAGTAGGTGCGCTAACCTCCGGAACTGCAGGAGCACCAATGGGTGCAGCAGGAAGACCCGCGTCGGGTGCCGAAGGCAAGCTGACTGCAGGAGCCGACGGTGTACCCAGGGTGGGCGTCGTGGTCACGGCCGGCATCGAAGGTCCATTGAGTAGAGCAGGTGCGCTGACGCTAGGCAGAGCCGGCGGGCTCAGGCTGGGGGCAGCGGGAGTAGTGGTGTTGGGCGTCGCCGAAGTGCTGGCAGTCGGGACATGGAGGATGGCCGACGGGATTGCCAGTACGGAGGAAATATCCGCTGAAGGAAGCGCAGGGATGTTCGCCGACGGGACGGCGGGGATGCTCGCAGACGGTATGGTCGGCACAGCAGAAGGAATGCTGATGTTCGGTAGTTGGGACGGAATGCTGATGACCGGCCCAGGCGTGGGCACAGCACCGACGACATTGGATGGAGGCAAAGTCACGGCTGATGTCATGCAAGTCAGGTTACGCTCGTGGTGAAGTTGGTAGAAGATACGTACTGAGCTCCTGCGGAAGAGGGCGAGCTGCGACGCCAGCGCACGCAGCGAGGACAAAGACAGCAAGGGTAGAGAACTTGGTGCTGATCATGGTGATTGGTTGGTGAAGGGCGTGACTGAGTTGGGGTTGTTCAGACAGCTTGGTGGAGATGAGCAGATGAGTTAAGTGAGGAATTGCAGCGACACGCCAGGGGTTTATATACCTTTTGGCCGTCGGCTGTGGCATGTTGAGCGGATGCGAGACTCTGCGCAAGCAAGTCGGAGTTGGCGTAGGCAGAAGCGTAGAGTACAGTCGGCTCCCACTGCGGGAGCTCCGGAACTTCTAAGTGGGTCGATGCAGTTCGCACTCGATCACAGTCAAGCCGGAGAACCGACAGTGTAGGATATCGGATCATCTACCTTTCAGGCAGTCCCGGGTGATGATGAAGTCTGGGACCTTCGACACATCCGACAATTGAACTCGGATGGCCATTTGGATTCAGTCCGTCCCGTTCAGAAGCTAGAAGCGCTGAAATTATTGGTCGGATGTAGCTGCACCAGCCTTGATCACAATCCGGATGGAAGGAGGAGCGCAGCATTCGGAAGCGACCTAACAAGCTAAGCCGAGTCAGTTTCAAAATATCCGACGGTCCAACTCGGATGGCGATTTGAGTCCAGTCAAGTTCCGAATCTGGTAGGACGACTTGCGAAGGCGAGCGGAGTGCAGGAGCCGACGATGTTATCGAGCGTTGCGCAGATCCCAATTGGAAGGGAGCCGGAGGTGGTATCACCAACAGAGCAGTTCCGACCTTGGGGACCTGCGGATATGTGGAGTGGAAGAATGGTATGTATTGGATCATCAGACAAAGCACATGTGGAGAGGCAATGACAGCACTACGTGGACAAACGTTAGATGTCCAAGATGCGGTCGCGATGGCAATAGCTAACGTACCGACAGGAAAGCAGGTCGATAGGTAGACCCGGAAGAGCATCCAGATCATCCAATGCGATCTGTAAATTCCTGCGCGAAAAGCGATCGGGAAGGATCTTGCTTGACGCGTTCATCCTTCAGCATGCTGCACAGTGTCAGACGAGTAGACGGGCTCAGAAACGTTGCGGGTAACTGCAGTGAAGGCGCGTATACGCACCGAGCGTCGACCCTGGGATCCTCTCCCTCCACGCCAAGGACTGCTTGCGGCGTCTTCGCATCGATGACCTGCAAGTCCGCGAGACAACGAAGATTCGAGATTGCCCACGATAAGAGAGGCGAGCACTCACGAAGTGGTTATCGCAATGCGGACAGTACTCGTCGCTCTCGTCGAACTCGGACATGTCCTTCCGGAACGCCTTCTTGCACTTTTTGCAGAGGAACGCCATTTCCGTCGTCCTTGCTAGCCTGTGCGACTGGCTTTCGGCGTGGCATTCGGCGCAGTCAAACCACTGTCTGCAGCATGGTGCGCGGATGGCAACCTGGGCGTTGAGGATGTGTTTGCTGACAGAGCGATGTTGAGTACCCGGTGAACGTTGTGGTGGGAGTGTCGGTGCGTGTCATGTCGTCCGATGGCTCGCATGCCACTCACCACATAGCTGACTCTGTCCGTGCCAGTGAGGAGGATGTCGAGGTCGAGGGTGGTGGTGGCGAGAACGCCGGCGCTGAGCGTGTGGTCTCCGTCGATCAGCCCGACTTGACCTGACTCGTTCGATAGACTGCAGCAGGCGACGCCCCCAAGTTCAACGGACCTGTTTCATGCATGCACACCGCATTATGCATTAGCTCCCAGCAGCAATACATTCGCTCGCAGGTGACCGACACGCGGAGCGCAGCTCATAGCCTCGCGGCGGAATGGGATTCTGGCGGTGAGAGGCAAAGACGCGCGGGGGCACTGGGCGGTGGCAGGACATGGACCTTTCCCTCGGCGAGGAATGCCCGCCCACGGCTTTTCTCCCTCGTCCACCATCCTGATCGCCCTCTCCCCGCGGACGGCCCTCGCCATTGCCAATCCGCTTGCGCTTGCGGCGATACTTTGCCCTAGCTCGCGTTGATGGCATGCACTCCGACACCGACCCAGACTCTCTATGAGGTCCTCACGACAACAACCGAGTCGACCACCTTCACCGAGATCGTCTCGACAATCCCTCCGGACCTCACGACCCTCCTCACGACGGTATGCTTGAGCTCGACTATCGACCCTGATGGGAATACTACGTGCTTGGCGAGCAGCACGCGGGAGGTGATTTCAACTATCCAGGGTGAGTTTTGACTCTTTGGATCGGGGTGGGTGTATGAACGCCATCGCGGACGAGGCATCGAGACGGAGAAGCACATACATCGGCATTTGCATTCGAGGTCGAGGAACTTGGAGGAACAAGACGTGCACGAAGCTTGCCGGACATCTCCCCGCGGCTGCGTCTGCAGATCATGTCTGTCGATCTGCGGTAGAGCTTGTCACGAGCTTCCCAGTGCATGTCGGTGATTGCGCGCGCAGAGCTTGAAGGGCATCCGTGGCGCGTTGAGATCATCTGTGTGTCCCGACTGCGTCTCGATGCACGTTGTGAGATTGTCGAGTTGAGAATCAAGACCACTTGTTCATTCAGACGCGTGCTCGTGTTGACTTGTCTTCTTTCAGACGAGGAGGTGACTACCATCCCTTCCCAGGTGGTGTTTGAGGTCACAGTCACCGAATCCGAACCCACTTCCACACTCTTCTCTCTATGCCCAACCGACAACCCCTCCGGCATCAGTTCGCCCCCGATAATCACCTCTTCCGGCTCCGTCGTTCTCTCGGCCTCTCAAGCATCCTCCACGTTCCCAAATGGGTCCGTCGCTGTGTCCTGGGTGACCTACACGTCGACGCTACCGCCTACCTGGGTAACTGCGCCTCCTCCCACCAACGGACCGGATGGTAATGGTAGCAGCAACGCCCCGGACGACCTCGGACCCATTATCGGAGGTGCGCTCGGTGGATTTGTGGGCTTCACCGTGCTCGCGGTGCTCGCATGGTTCATATGGTGCGTTCTCTGTGGCCCTCCGTTGTCTTCGCGTGTAACATTGCTCCCATCGCAGGCGGAAGCGGGACATGTTCCACAACACATATCCCAAAGATCACGTTCCAAACTTCGAGCCATCGGTCTACCCCTCATGGTCTCGACGTGACAAGACGAACTCCCTGCAACCAGGCCCCGAGCCCAAGCCGTACCAGTACGGCCTCGTCGGGAGGAAAGCTGGGACGCCATCTCGCGAGTCCTCGCCCACACCCTCTCCCGCTCCCACGCGACCGCAGTCACTCGCGTTCACGGGTCTATCTCCGACTCCTTATTCAGCTGGATTTCCCCTCGGCCCTCCAACACCGAACAGCGGCTTAGGCCACAGCCCATACTCGGCCACCTTCCCCCAGCAATCTCCGCCGCCGAACACGAACGGCGCTCCGACTCCCAGTCCATACTCTGCCACCTTCCCCCAGCAGCCGTCTCCGTCGAACGCGAACACTCTGTACGCCCCTCCCTCTCCGTTCGCACCTGCGTTCGCACCTGCGCCGCCTGCCGCTCCTGCGTCCCCTCCGCCGCAACCTCCTCCGCAGCCCCCAGCGCCGACCCAACAGCAAGCACCGCCGTGGCAGTCGACGACTTCTGTAGCGTCGGTCGGGACGGCGGTGAGCTACCCGTATCCGGTGCTGTCGCCGCACGCGGAGGAGGACGTGTCGAGCGTGTCCGACCGGCGACCGATGCGCCTGTCGTTGACGCTGGCGAACTGGAATCCGGAGACGGACGGGGAGCTGTTCCCGCGCCGGAGCGAGGACGACGGGGACAAGGGGTCGGAGACGCAGAGCGTGCGGCAGCGGCGCGCGCCTCCATGAGGGAGGCTGTTGCATGGATCCCTTGATGCTTGTTCAGCTGCGTTCCTTTCGTTCTCCCTCGCGCTCTCTCTCTCTGTCTCTCCTTGAAGTAAGTCAGGGCCTTGTGAGTCGTGACACTGCCGTTATCGGACGTCGGGACCGTGTTGCTCCTCGCACTGTCGTACGTTTTCCTGTTCACATATTGCACGCTTTGTCACTCCGCCGCATTCGTGGTGGTGCCGATCGCCCAATGTAGTCGACGAATAATGGTGATGATACTACGCTCGGCAGCTTTCTAGCTACTGGCTAATTCTATGTATGTACGTTTACTTTGGTATGGGTCTCGCGAACTCGAGGCAATTGTGCAAGACGAACTCGGATTCGCGGGGTCATTTGATCGGGCTCGGGGGTAACTATCTCCATAATCCGCGCTTTCTATCACATCCTCGTTTGAGCCGTTCCACGTTTCAATCGTCGCTCAGTGGTCGGACATGTCTGACAGGCATCTGCTATACGAAGCCATTATTACCGCCTGTATACTTACTTTCTCTTTCCGCCGTTACCTCCTCGTGCCGCACTCCAGATTGGTTTCACGTGCGCCTCGCTTCATACGTCCAGTCGGACGATGCGGTCAATCACACCATAGGTTTGCATGTTTGAAACAACGATCCCGATGCATGCATTGCGCTACTACGTAGAGAGCATGGTTACATACAGCTGATCGCCAGGATCAGGTACATTCGGGAACACATCCGAGCCTCGTCTCGCTCAAGCCATCCGGTCGGACGGGATTGAGGGAACCGCCGAAGGGACCAGTGCTGATGAAGTGGATCATGGAACAGAGGGCACTGCGGGGATGGACGGTGAAGGCGCAGACGGTACGCTCAACTCGGGTGCGAGGGGCGCACTGATCACCGGTGCGTCGACACCAGCAGCGGAAGTCGCACTGGTGCTGGGAACGGAGGGCGCGCTGACGTCCGGAGTCGACGGCGGGCTGACGGTGGGAGCGGCAGGCGCGCTCACGGGGGCAGGAGCACCAATGGGGGCAGCAGGAAGACCCGGGTTGGGTGCCGAAGGCGAGCTGACTGCAGGAGCCGACGGTGTACTCAGGGTGGGCGTCGTGGTCACGGCCGGTATCGAAGGTCCGTCGACGTCGAGTATGGCAGGTGCACTGACGCTAGGAGTGGATGGCGCGTCAACGCCGGGTGCAGAAGGCGTCCCGATGGTAGGAAGAGTCGGCACGCTCAGGCTGGGGGCACCGAGTGCAGTGGTGTCAGGCGTCGCCGGAGTGCTGACGGTCGGGATCTGCAGAATGGCCGATGGGGTTGCTAGTACGGAGGAGATGACCGCTGAAGGAAGCGCAGGGAGGCTCACTGATGGGACGGTGGGGGCAGCGAGAGCAGTGGTGTCAGGCGTCGCCGGAGTGCTGATGGTCGGGACCTGCAGGATGGCCGACGGGATCGCCAGTACGGAGGAGATGACCGCTGAAGGAAGTGCAGGGAGGCTCGCCGATGGAACAGCGGGGACGCTCGCAGATGGCATTGCGGGCACAGTAGAAGGAATGCTGATGCTCGGTAGTTGGGATGGAGTGCTGATGACCGGCACGAGAGAGGACACAACACCGACAACATTGGATGGAGCCAAAGTCACGGCTGAGAAACACAGGTCAGGTCAAGTTCGTGGTGAAGTGGGTAGAAGATACTTACTACTGAGTTCCTGCGGAAGAGGGCGAGCTGCGACGCCAGCGCAGGCAGCGAGGACAAAGATAGCAAGGGTGGAGAACTTGGTGCTAATCATGATGATGGATCGGCCCGGGTGAAGGGCGTGACTGAGTAGTTCAGACAGCTTGGCGGAAGAGATGAGGAGACTCGGATGAGTTGAGTGATATATGAATAGTAGCAGCGACACACCGGGGGTTTATATACCTTTTGGCCGTCGGCTGTGGCGTGTGAGGATATGCGAGACTTTGTGAAAGCAAACCGAAGTCGGCGTAGGGTCGGAGAAGCATATGTACAGTACGGTCAGCTCCTACTGCGGGTAAGTGGGTCGATGCAGTTTGCACTCGGATCGCAATGAAGCCCGATAACCGAGAGTATAGAATTTCGGATATTCTATCTCTCAGGTAGTCCCGATGTGTTGATGAAGCCTGGGACCTTCGACACATCCGACGATCGAATTCGGATGACCATTGCCATCCGTCCCGTTCAGCGCTGGAATGATTAGTCGGATGTAGCTGCACCAGCCTTGATCACAATCCGGATAGAAGGAGGAGCGCAGCATCCGCCAGCGAGCTAACCATCTAAGCTGAGTTGGTCTCGACGCAAACGCCGTCGAGGTGACTCATGCATTGGAAACACAAGCGTTGTTTGCGTTTGTTAGGATCAGAAGCCAATGGCCTTGACGCTCACCCTTTTGGGAAACCGGCGGCTTGGGCCTGGTCCTCCTCCGCTTCCCTCACCAGCCCGTGCACACTTCATCTCCCGACTACGGTTTCGGAGCTACATGCTCTCTTGCGCCGCTCGCATAACAGCGCGACGATGTTCACCCCGCACCAGACTCTCACTCGTCACTGCGTCGTTCTCCACCACCCTTGCGCGCGGTAAGAACGCGAACAAGACCGAAGACAGGATCAACTACAACGACAGATTCTCATTCTCTGACACCCCCGACTCCGACCATGTCAACTATAGACGCGTCACGGCCAACGACCTCGAGAACGAGCGTGAACCGCCGCGTCGCGTGAAGATGCTAGTGCGCGACTTCATCGAGGACTCGCTCTACAACCCCAACTACGGCTACTTCTCCAAGCAAGCGACCATCTTCTCTGCCCTCGAGCCCATCGACTTTGCTTCGGTGAAAAATAGCACGGCGTTCGATGCGGAGGTGGCGAAGCGTTACGCGTCTTATGGAGAGGATGGGGAGGGTCCAGGGAAGCAGCTGTGGCATACGCCTACTGAGCTTTTCAAGGTCAGTTTCTTCTGTGTTCTTTTGTGGAGTGTCGGGGTGTTGATGGTTTAGGTCGGAAGCCATGGTACGGCCGAGCGATTGCTCAGTGCTTAGTGTCTGAGTACCTGCTGAAGTACTTCCCGTACGAGGACTTCGTCATCTACGAGATTGGTGCGGGGAATGGCACGCTCGCTCTCGATATTCTCGACTACCTACGAGAAGACTATCCCGACGTGTATGAGCGGACGCGGTACAACATCATCGAGATTAGCGGAAACCTTGCCAGGCTGCAGAGGGAGAAGCTTACCACAGCACATCCTTGTGTAACCGTCCACAACCAGAGCATATTCAGATGGAACACTTCCGAACCTGCTCCGTGCTACTTTCTGGCGATGGAGGTCATTGTGAGTCGTCATGTCGTTCCCTCTTGTCTTGCGTCGATGCGACCGTCTTCCAGGACAACTTCGCCCACGACCTGATACGTTACGACCTGCGTACACTGGAGCCATACCAGGGCATTGTCACAGTTGACAAGAGCGGCGACTTCAGCTCATATTACACCAAGATCACAGACCCACTAATCAGCTCCTTCCTCGCTCTCCGACGCTATCTCAACCATCCACCGCCAATATCCCGCCTACTCAAGCTCTCATCGACATTCCGCACCTTCTACACCAACCTTCCGTTCGCGCCCAACTTGTCTCCCCCCGAGTACATCCCAACTCGCCTCCTCACCCTCCTCCGCACCCTACGGAGACACTTCCCCCGCCATCGTCTCCTCCTGTCCGACTTCTCCTCGCTACCGAACGCCATCCAGGGCATCAACGCGCCGGTCGTGCAGACGCGCTTCCAAAACACCATGGTGCCCTGCGAGACGCTCTTCGTGCGCCAGGGCTACTTCGACATCTTCTTCCCGACCAACTTCGAGAACCTGCGGGACATGTACGAGCACATCCTCGCGCAGCCGCTGCCCGTGACAGACGCGATGCGGGAGGCCCCGCGGTTCAGCCCGCTGAACATGACTGCGTCGCCGCTCGCGGAGGGGAACAGCTTCTTCTCGTCCTACCACCCGAAGACGCGGCGGCCGCCGGTGGACGGCGTGACGTCGAGCAGCGGGCTGCCGGTGGGCGAGCGCAAGTCGCAGGTGTACACGCATGCGGAGTTTATGGAGACGTACGCGGACGTGCAGCGGACGCGGCTGCGGAGCGGGGAGAACCCGTTGTTGGATACGTACAAGAATGTGAAGTTTCTGTTCTGAGCTGGGAGGGGTGTATCCCCCGGCTCGGGGCTCGGTTTCGTGCCGTTGCGTTGGGCGTTGCCCGCTTGGAGTTGGATGCGACGGAGCTTGTGCACATTCGGTGAGTCTTTTTCCTCCCTGCATCATCAGTGCTGTCCCTTGTCGTATGCGCCGGTTCAAGCGTCCTCCGTGTCCCCAGTGCCTGTAGCCAACCACATAGGCTCTCGCGAGTAGCGACCTGCCAGTGCTAACGAGATTCAAAGCCCTCGCACGCTGCACGCGCGGGTCACATTTGTGATGATTTGTATTCAACCTCTACCGTGTGCAGCCGAATGTGCCGGATATGTGATGTGGGACATGAAGGTTACTCCCGTAACGACCGTCATTTTGAACCTCCGTCACCCGTGCGATCCATGCATCATACGATCTGCACGGTGCGTCTTCGTAGTCGAACGTCGCAGATCGAGCTCACGAAACTCAGGTGGCTATGTATGTGGATATGTCGTACATATACATCTGCCCTCGAATTGCGAACTTCAAGTCATGAACTCATGGTGCACTACGAAACTGCATGCCAAGCTTTTCGTCAGCGTTTATTACATATGTGGGATCAGACTTGCTGAAAATCCGTTCCGGCGCGGGTGACCGCCCGCCGGCCACAAGGCGCGATTGCCTTGGCGACTCTGATCAGGTACGCTACACTTCTCGAATTCCTCGAGGCGTCGGGGCCGGAATACACGCATAAAAAGGGCGCGGTGGTCGTGCGCGCACCTCACACACACACTCTCTCTTCCCCTCGTTCCTCTGGCCGGTTCAGCCTTCGCTCAAGCAGCACCGTTTTTCTTCCTCTTTCTTCTTGATTGAGTTGCTGCTTCAGCCGTCTGCGACGGTCTTTGGAATCCTCTCCCTGCCCATCGTTCCCAGCTCTTTCACCCATCGCCCGCTTGACCCCCGTCGTTCCTGCAAGTTAATTCAAGATGCAGTTCGCTACCGTCTTCTACGCACTCGCCATGCTCTTCGTCTGCGCGTTCGCCGCGCCGATCGAAGTCCGCCAGGAGAAGGTCTTTGATGTCCAGTGCACGGGCACGAAGTACGTCCCACTCAGTCTCCAATCTGTGATCACACTGACACTCTCGCGCGCGTCCGCAGGACTCTGGACTTCCACAACTCCAACGTCGCGCTTCTCCAGATCTGCGGCGGCATCCAAGGCGAGATCCAGAAGTGCCAGGGCGCCCCGACGTTCACGACCGGCGAGTTCGAGGGCATCCGCTTCACGATCACGCCCGTCGTGCCGGGCGACGTCATCAACATCTCCAAGGGTCGCTGGGAGCGTGCGTATCCGTGCTCTCAGACTCGTCCTTCCGTTCGTGATGCTGACAGCATCGTTTCTCGTACGTGCAGAGGGCATCAAGGCCGCGTTCGCGGTCTGCGGCCAGAACATCCCCTTCACCGCGCGCTTCGCCGGGGGTGGACGCCAGGGAGACACTTTTGTCACTTACGGGGAGGCCAGCTCTACCTCGACTTGCTCGTGAGCAGTCGTTCGCTGTCGTACGAGAAGGTTGTAGATAGCGTTGTCTCCTGGGTGTTGTCAATTCCAATCATTTGGTTTCACTCTCTACCTGTGCGTGCCACTGCTGCGAGTACGTGCTACAGGGGAGTGCTTGTTTCGTCCCTCAAGCAACACGGAGCCAGAGGGAGCTCCTTCAATTTCATGGAGCCTCCATGGATCGTCATTCCGTGGTAGTGAAAGACACTAGGCGAGTCGGCGTCGACGACGGTGAATAATGGGCCGCTGAGCGAGGTATGACTGTACTATGTGGCTCGACGACGGAAGGTGGTTAGCAGAATGATCCTGGCTTGGCGAGCGCGGCGGTATCGTGCCCAGATCCTGCCAGAGCGTGCAGCAAGTATAGTATGCCCAATATGGTGAGCGTCAAGGCCATTGGCTTCTGATCCTAACAAGCGCAAACAACGCTTCCGTCATCACTGCCAGCACTAGCGAGTCGTTTGCGAGCTTGTCAACACTGACTGGGCTTAGCTTGTTAGGTCGCTGACGAATCCCTCTATCCGGATTGTGATCGAGGCTGGTTCAGCTCCATCCGACTCTTCTCCCCAGCGCTTCTAGCTTCTCAACGGGACGGACGT
Source organism: Earliella scabrosa (assembly GCA_022605405.1). Classification (NCBI taxonomy): domain Eukaryota; kingdom Fungi; phylum Basidiomycota; class Agaricomycetes; order Polyporales; family Polyporaceae; genus Earliella; species Earliella scabrosa. Next base: position 1,016,384 of record JABYQQ010000004.1, on the reverse strand, counting down.
CGGACTGAACCCAAATGGCCATCCGAATCCAACCGTCGGATGGGTCGAAGGCCCCAGGCTTCATCAACACATCGGGACAACCTGAATGGTAGACGATCCGATACTGTACACTGTCGGTTCTCCGGCTCCGTTTGCGAGCATGTGCAAGTCGCATCGGTTCACTTGTAAATTGCGGAGTTCCCGCATTAGAAGCCGTCGGAACGTACCATGCGCTACCGCCTACGACAACTCCGTTTTGCTTGCGCAGAGTCTCGCATCCGCTGACCTGCTACAGCCGACGGCCGAAAGGTATATAAACCCCCGGCGCGTGGCTGCTATTTCTCACTTAACTCATCTGCCGCATCTTTTGCACCAGGCTATCTGAACTACTCCCACTCAGTCACGCCCTTCCACCCCACCGATCCATCATCATGATCAGCACCAAGTTCGCTACCCTTGCTGTCTTTGTCCTCGCTGCGTGCGCTGGCGTCGCAGCTCGCCCTCTTCCGCAGGAACTCAGTAGTACGTATCTTCTACCAACTTCACCAGGAACTTAACCCGACCTATGTTTCTCAGCCGTGACTTTGTCTCCATCCAATGTCGTCGGTGCTGTGCCCACACCTGGTTCGGTCATCAGCATTCCGTCCCAACTACCAAACATCAGCATTCCTTCTGCTGTGCCGACCATGCCATCTGCGAGCATCCCCGCTATCCCATCAGCGAGCCTCCCTGCGATCCCTTCAGCGGACATTTCCTCCGTATTGGCGATCCCGTCGGCCGTCCTGCAGGTCCCGAACGCCAGCACTTCTGCCACGCCTGACACCACCGCACCCGCTGCTTCCAGCGTGAGCGCCCCGGCTCTGCCTAGCGTTGGTGCGCCCTCTGCACCCAGCGTTAGCACACCATCCGCTCCTAGCGTCAGCGCACCTGCCATACCCGACGTGAATGGAGCATCGACGCCTGGTGTGACCGCGACACTCGCAATACCCAGCCTAGTCGCGCCTTCGGTACCCAACGCGGATCTTCTTGCTACACCCATCGGTTCCCCTGCAGTTCCCGAGGCTAGCGCACCTGCAGCTCCCGGGATCAGCGAACCTACCACTCCCAATGCAAGCACCCCCGCGAGTCTGCCCGTCCCCTCCAGCTTCGCACTCACAAGTATCAGCGCCCCCGCTGTACCCTCGGCACCTACCGTCAACCCTCCTTCTGCGCCGGTCGATGCGCCTGCTGCTCCGAACATGAGCGCACCTCCGACTCCCGACGCGACCATCACCCCTAACGCGCCGTCGAGTCTCCCGGTGCTGCTTGCCATCCCTTCGAACTCGGCAGCTCCCAATGTCGGTGCACCCGCTGCTCCCCGAGGGTAGTGCGCCGCCAGCTCCGGATGGGAGCCTGCCCTCTGCGCCCATCAGCGCTCCTGCCACCCCCAACGTCAGCGCACCTTCGACTCCGGGCGTCGACGCGCCCTCAGCTCTCGTCCCGAGCACCCCATCCGCCACCGAGGTCAGCGCGCCCTCCGTTCCCAGCACCAGTGCGACCTCCACTCCCGGTGTCAACGCACCGCTCCTCGGTGCTCCGTCAGCACCCGATGTGAGCGAGCCGTCGACTCCTTCCACGCCTTCGACCCCGTCAGTCCCTGCTGCCCCATCCGCACCTCTGGCATGAGCGATTGAGGACTTGGTTGGTTATATACCCGATCCCGGTGATCTATTGTAACCTAGTACATCAAGGCTGTGCCCTGCACAATCTATTGACCCCATACTAGCTCAACCTGAATGTGTGCCCGATCATTGAAAACGCTTGCAAGACTCGGGCAAGATAAGCTATGGCAGATCACATACTACGTAAGGCATGGGTGCTAGCTGTCTGATAGTCACGTCAATCCAGAATCGAGCTCGGAACGAACGAATTCACGATCGCGAACTGCTATGCGGAGCCGATATGAGACCGGTGCTCGAGATCCGCATTGTTCGCAGTGGCATAGGAGGAAGCGGTTTCGTCCATGCGCCCCGATTCGATCTCGGGACGAGGCTCTCCTTCTTGGGATGCCCGGTAGCCAATTGAGCCCACAAATCTCACGAAGCTAGGAACCCCGCGCGCGGAGTCCATCGAGAGATGCAAGGGATGGTCGGAGCCGACGCGCAGCGTCCGGGTGGCCGATTCCTGCAGGTGCAGGAGGAATCTGCTGACGAGAACTGCTGTGCATCTGCGGATGGAGATGAGCACGACTCGGCAACGAGGAGTGGGTGGGTACGTACGGTTCGGTGAATACGACGACGGTACTCCCGACTCCGTCGAGGAAGGTCTGTGAAGGAGGATGAGGTTTTTACTGTTGGCATACAACGAAGGGGCACCCACGGATTGCAGCGACAAGATGAGATGCACCGCGTTCAGAATCAAGAGGACACTGCCGGGAGTGGATATCATCCAAGAGTAGTCTGTAGACTGACTGAAATACGCACATGAAGTAAATCGCTCCTGGGTTACAACTGTATATCAGTGCTTGTACCAGCTTGTGATGAAAACACGAACCGTCGCGTAGCAGTACGCATTGGAGAGACTGGGGTTTCAGTATTTGGCTGAGGATGTTCTTCCTCGAGACGCTCGATATTGTGATGCTGATCAGGATGACGTCGGCTACGATGAGACATGTTCTAGAGATCGTGACATCTGATAGAGCGCGACCGTCAGCGAGAGGTGATTGTTGATAGGTATTGCAGTAGTACTTCTATGGGTATCTCAGTCAATCAGGTGAGCCTTCGTCGAGTCGGAATCCCCACCTACCTTACGATCTCGGCGGGGCCGATAATGCCAGTCTCTACACACCCATACAGCGGATCAATAAACCCAGATAGTCTGTTCACCCAGAATTGCGTCTGCAACGTCGACTCGCATCAGTACACACTCAAAGTAGGCACGAGGAACGCACCAGGTTGATCGCCAGGGGTACAATTGAAAGCGCAAAGACGAGGATTGGCCAGAGCCACTTCCTTCCGCTCAGCGCATATACACGAAGCGCGGAGAAGGCTAGCGGAGCCAATCACTTATAAACTCATAACTCGTAAGGAATGATCAGTTCTGGCGAGCACTCACCAGCCCATGGGAGATACTGCAAAATTTCTACAGCGAACAACGATCTTTGGATATTTTTGCAACTGCACAGTGTGAGTCTGAGTACCGATATCTACACTTCAACCTCCAGATGAACGGACCTCTGTCGCGTGGTGAGGGAAATTGAATATGAGAGGTATGGTGATGACGTACCGTATCCGTAAGCATGGGCAGGGATATCGCGAGGGTCGTCACTTGAACCATCAGGGATAGATATTTGTTCAAGATATACAAGATTGAAGGTCCCGTCAGCCTGAACTTCCAGAAGTGCTCCACCTCCACGTCGAAGGTGACAACAGATTCGTAGATGAAGAACGCTGAGGTTGGTATAGTCAGCATCGTTGACAGTATTATGCTGCTCAACCAACCTGCTGCGGCTATCGTACAACATGTGTTGATGAACCTGCACCAGGCTCAAGCTCAAGTCAGACTTTTTGGGAAATACGGCAAGACTGTCACATACAAGCTGTCATACACTGCGGTCAGCTCGTTGACGACGACGGGATCGAGCGGAAGAGACATGGCTTCGAAATGACAGTCACTTGCAAGTTGCGAATCGCTGTGCGTTAGTGCCTTTGACGTTCGCTCTATCCAAATCATCCGTCTGGGCTATATAGCTCAGAGGAGGAGACTCCGGTTGTTCCAGCGACAAACTGTCTTCGCGCTTCCCGTGCACATCCACGTTGAGAGTACCGGTACTACCGGTGTTGACTTACTCGGCTGCTGGACACTAGACGGTGGAACCCTTTGGATCAAGACTTGCCAGAAGCGCTCTCACTAGATGGTCGCAGGAGGAGAGCAGAATGCGAGGGAAGATCCGGGCGCTGGTTACAATGTGACTCTGGTGATGGTTTCTGCGGAGTAGTTTCTAGCGGCTGTGTACAGGCGGTGGTTAGCTTCGCGATATGACAGCCCATGAGACGATCCCCCTCTTGTGAGTCACGGAAGCGACCAGCCCGGCTTCTATGCTTTGTCCGCAGTTCACCTTGCGCATTGCCTCACATCCCCGGGACTCATGCGCCGGTGTCTTGCTGGTTCTCTGACAGGGGAGAACGGTCGTCGTTGACAGCCTTGCCTTGCCGGTGCCTCGTGTTGACGGACCCGGGCATCCTTGATGATCCGATCCTCCATCACTGGCAGGCGTCTACTAAGGCGCGCGAGACTCGGCCGCCTTGCCAAAGTTATCGTCATAGACGTACAGTACATCCAACGGCATCAATAGTCCTCCTCAATTCTACTAGCTTATTCACCAGCTTATTTCCCAAGGTTCGCCTGTGACTGAGCGAGTGACGTCAGTGCGAGTAAGCGAGAGTCTCGGCGAGAGTGGCAAGACCAGAGCTCAACGTCGAGGACGCTGAGAAAGCCGCTGTGTCTCCTTGCACTGTCGAGTGTATGAGCGTCGAAGCACGCAGGCGAAGAGTAGGGCGATTGTGAGCCTGTCACTAGGAGGAACCTGGGAGGAACGCCCAAGCACATTGCGAGGCACGCACAAATTTGGCAAGCAGTCCATCACGCATCAGTCACGCACGGCACTTGGAAAATAAGCTGGCAAATAAGCTAGTAGAATTGAGGAGGGCTAATGCTTGTTCTGCGAAGCAGCCGCTGAATAAATGCCAACCCTCTTGACTCTTGCTTTGGACTCTACATCTCTCCTTCCAGCTCGCTCCCACCGTTGGTCTGCAACAACATCAGGAGGGCGCTTCTGAATCGAACCTCGAGCATCACACTGTCGGATTTATCGACTTCCTGAAGCCTTCTGTTCTGCTACATGGGACACTCAACCTGCGTGTCTATTATTCTACTACAAGCTTGCCTTGCTGTTGTATCCTGTGCCCTACGGGAAGCACCGTTGGTGAAGTCCAATACCCGTTCTATGGAGCTGCGCACTGAAGTGAGGACCGCTTCCCCCATCGTGATGTCCGATGGCCAATTCGGCGTTCGGATATCCCATAGTGCCCCCATTTTCGCAATCAGAAAGTCCAGCGGGCTACGCCTCCCATTCCCTCAGGCTGTCAGAGTCAGCCTTGCGCCGGCTGGACGGTGGAACGACAGTTCGCACGAAACTGGGCGTGCTATAAGCTGAACCTTCGGAGATGTGTAGGGGATGCTCGAGGTCGACTCGGAGCGTCCGCCGTCCTGTCTCTTGAAGGTGTGAGAGGAAACGCGAAACAAGGATTGCCGTTCCTCTGTGCAGTGACGAAGGGTCAGTATGTCTCTCGTGACATAGTGGATAATCTTCAGTGCTTACGGGCCTGTGAATATGCTAACATAGCTTCCTGTTCCGTTTCCGAAGACCTGCGAGCGTGATGAGACTTGTTCATGGCATTCCACGCCTGCTGAGTACCCACTGAGATCAAGGAGAAGGTGAGATGCAGAGCATTGAGCACCACTAACACCCTATTCATCGATAGTCAGCATAGGCGCGTCTGGACGGATGGTAGTCCACCACAATGGAGACATACACAAAGTATATGGTACCTAATAGCCAAGAATGTGAGTCACCATCCACATGGGAATGCAGACCACCCGAGTGCTCACGGACCATCTCGGAGCAGTATGCTGTGCAGGGATGAAGGCCTGTGGATTTGCGATAGTATGTTTCTCTTGGGAGTGTTCCATAGCGTGATGAACACGAGCATGACGTCTGCCGTAATAAGAGAAGCTCTTGAAATGATGACAACTGATTCGTGTCATTTGTTAATCGCACACGAAGAGAATGTGGGCTAAAGGAACATACACCTGAAGTTGTGTGACATGGTCAGCGATGACCAACAAAGAGAAAGGGAATGCTACTAACCTAGCGAACATATCAACCGGTATGGGGACGTCCTCCACGCATCCAAAGATCGGATCGTTTCCTCCGTTAATCCCAGGAACGACATATTGCGCCTAGTGGTCGAAAGTTTATGGACAGAGACCTTGCTGCTCAAACACCGAACGTACCAGATTGATACTCAGCGGGACAATGGACAGCATGAAGACAAGTATGGACATCGTTCGGTGCTTGGTGAGCGCATACGTGCGAAGCATCGAGAATACTGTGAATGGACTGAGCTCCTATCGGGCCTCATGGGAAAGCTCAGACGAAGCAGTAACGTACTGGCCCATGGGAGAAACTGTAAGCTCTGGAACGAGAGAATCGCGTTCTGAGTGTTTGCACAGCTGCGCAGCGTGCGCTTCGTCGTCAAGCACGAGGATACACGGGCAGAATCTCAAAGAACCGACCTCTGAGTGATCGTCAGCGAAGGTGAAGAGATGAGCTCGGCCAGGAGTACAACGAACCTTGTCCGTAAACACCGGGAAGTAAGTTGCAAGGGACAGGCCGGAGACGACCAGGGCGAGGTATTTGTTGAAAATATACAAGGCTGAGGCTCCGGGGAACGTGCGCTTCCAGAAGTACTCGACCTCGTGGTCGAATGTTATCATGCATTCGTACATGAGCAGTACTAGTGAGGACATGAGTCATGGGTCGGTGCATATTACAACTTCAGACTACGCCAACGCACCTGTCGCTGCGAGCGTGCAGCAAGAATTAACGAACCTGTCGCCCGTTAGTGAGGTCAATAGTGCGGTGAGTGACAATCCTTGGGCCACTACTCACATGCTGTCATACGCCAAAATGAGGTCGTCGATGCTCGAATCCGACGAGTAAGCCATGGATCGTGTGGAATGGAATCAGGTCTTGGGACGAGGCGTTCAGGAATCAGGGCTCAAACGAATCTTAGCCAGCCCTCCCTCAATAAAAGGGTCAGTCGCGGCGATAGTCCTTTGCGAGTGCAACCAACATCTTCTCCTATCTATCTATCACTCACCAGATCGCCAGCAGCCTTGAAGCAACGCAGGGCTTCTACGCAGTCGAACAGAGGGATGCCACGCACGGTTCATGCTAATAAATGACCTGGAACAGCAAAGATCAGCAAGCTACTGACGGAGCCACGAGTGCACAGACAGATCGTCATGCGATTTGAGGAAACGAACATCTAGTCAAGGTATTGTGCACATGGTAAACTGCACAGCAGCGTCATTTTCACTGGCCAGCCACCGCGCTATTCATCGCATCGGTGCATAGCATGAGCTTCCATCATCACAATTGATAGGTTCGGTCACTTACTACGCATCCGGCAAAGTGCGAAGATACAGTCCGCCTCCTCCGTGAAGTTCCCTTGCCACTAATTCCCGCGTAGTGACTTGCTTCACCCAACGGAATGCTTTTCCTCGTCATGCTTCCAAGAAAAGGTACAATAATAAATACATCGATGTCTTCCTTGTGCTGGACACGTCATCCGAACATCAGACAGACGCGGTTCGCAAGACTGCATACTCCGACGGTGAAGTTGACGACTCGGCGGCTGAGCCTGAAGTTGAATCTTCGCCAGGTGCTTCCGCCCTGAGGGGGTCCACATCGCCATTGGCCACAGGAGGATGACCATTCTCGGCTGAATCGCGGTAGGCAATAGAGCCTATGACCCTCACGAAGCTGGGTACTCCACGACTGGACTCTAACGAGAGATGAAGGGGATTGTCCGAGGAAACGCATAGCGTCCTGGTGCCTGCTTCTTGCAGATGCAGGAGGAACCTGTTGATGAGCATCGTTGTGCATCTGCGGTAAGATCTCCGAGTCAGTAGCCGCATGCACGAGCGCAAGAGTACCCAATGCGCAGCGGCATATGAACGTACACTTCGGTAAAACTCCAGATATAACTCCCTCCACCGCCGGCAGCGTCAGCGCTGAAGAGCTGTGTAGTCGATGAGTTGCCGATCAGTCTAGATATCCATGATGTGATTGAACCCACCGATTGTAACGAAAATATGAGATGAAGGAGGTTCAAGATCAATAGGACTCTGGAAGGGGAGGCAGGGTTCAGATGAGAAACATTCCAGAACGTCGATGTACATACACGAAGTAGATTGTTCCTAACGAAGACAATATATCAGTGGTTATACAGATCAGCAACAATGCATACGGTGTCACATACCATCGCGCACAAGTATGTTCTGTAGTGTCCGAAATTTCGTAGATTGAGTGAAGATGTTCCTTCTCCAAGGCACACTGGACAGTGTGAGGCCAATCAGCAAGATGTCCGTAACAATGAGACTAGTCCTGGAGATGATAACCCCTGCCAGAGAATGTCACTCAGAAAGAGGTGCTCGCTTAGCAGTGTGGCAAAGGTACCTCTACGGATTAAGTCAACACCGAGAACGGTGGCCACAAGACGTCACCATCATACCTCATGACCTCGCCAGCAGTAATATTGCTAGAGAACGAACATCCGATGATCGGATCAATATAGCCAATGAATGTATTGACAAAGAGTGGAGACTGCGCGCACGATATGTCAGCTTAGCTAGCATATGACACCAGGACACATGGCGAATAACATACCAAGTTGATCGCCGGCGAGGCTAATGAAAGCACGAAGACGACCGTAGACCAGGCGCGGCTGCGGTTACTCAAGACGTATGCACGAAGCGCCGCAAATACTACAATCAACATCGAAGGACGATATAGTGCAAGAACGATATCGAGTATCCATGACCACGTACCGCCCCAAAGGACATATTGTGAACAGTCTACGATCACTTGCGCCTTTTGAATCTTCTCACAGCTGGGTGCTAAGAACTTAAGTAATTCTTCGTTCGCTCACAGAGATTTTCTGACAGACCTCTGGGGACAGGTTAACCATCAATTCACGGCGAGATCGGAGGTAACGTACCGTAGGGGTGAAAACGGGTAGCTGCGTCGCTATATCTATTGCTTGGAGCGCGAGGGCTAGGTATTTGCTTGAGAGATACAATATCGAAGGACCCGTCAACTTGCGTTTCCAGAAGTATTCGACTTCACTGCCGAAAGTGATGGCAGACTCGTAGATAATGAATGCTGAGAATAACAAAGTCAGCGTGACTGAATGATTGACCTACTCGCCTGACCTGTTGCGGCGAATTCACAGCGACATTGCACAAAGCTGGCAGAAAAACGTGTCAGCCGTTGGGGCACCCTCTCGACAAGCAACGGAAGTGTCAAGACCTACATGCTTTGATATGCTGCTATGAGCTCAGCGGCCACTTCAGGGTTCGGCGGCGGTGACATTGTGTGGAGGATTGTACGTGCCGTTGCTTGACCCCTATATGGAGAGACACCTTTCTAATATACCTTGGGGATCAAGGGTGGTCCTGGCAGTTCCTAGAAGAACGCTCCTGATGTCCTAGTGCTTGCGAAGAAGAACACTGGCCCAGGCAGCCATCGTTGGCTGTTCTGACCCTTCCAAAGTGCGATCCGATGTATGGGGAGACACGTGTATCGTCTGGAACCAATTCATTGGTGACATGTTGATGTGTGCACTAGAGCGGACAATCACTTGACGAAACGTCAACGTCCGGGCGCCTGAAAGTTCGCCATATGGCAAGATCTTTCAACTGGGCATGAGGGTGAGGAGCAGAATGTAGCTGTTAGCGGTGGAGATCACGTACTACTGTTGATGAGTAGATATGCCATGCGTCCGTGTGAGATCCTGTTGTATGTGACGGTGACTTAGCGAGTCAGACGCAATCCTTCCCAATTTGGGAGGTCAGTCGAGGACGTGTCGATCCACAGACTCTCTGTGCCTGAGCGTATATGTGCGGTTCGGTGTGTTGATGGAGTACGGCCTAGGTTGAGACGAGTGGCTGCAAACTCAGGCGGTGAAACCCACAATGAGGTACATTGGGGATGGATCACAGCAACTCGCTCATGCACATTCAGCTTCTTCAATTCGGCGCTGTGCGTTAGTAGAGAATATCACGATGGAAGACGCACCTAGGCATATGAGCCCATCTCTCGACCTCAGACGCACTACCCATACATGGTAGCGCAGTTACCACATGCTGATAGATCCAAGCACAGCAATACAGTGAGAATACAACTACCTAGACTCTCGTCATCACGTCGAGCCCTCAAGAGGACCGCACAGCGAGGACAGTCTTGCCATAGTAAAGCGCGGACGCGGCGGAGGTGACGGAGAGGACGGCCGGCACGGGGCCCTTGGCGGCGCGAGGGAGGGACGAGAGCAGGAGGAGTGCAGACGCGCCTGATTACGAGAAACATTCGCGTTCGGTACGCATTTCAAAAGCTGAGAGACAGAACGAGACTTACCGAGAGCCAGCTCGAGACCGTTCGCGGTGCCCTTCCGGATGCTGTCCGCGCTGTAGAGGTAGAGCGCGCCGACGCTGCAGGGGGGCGAGGAGGCGTTCTCCTGTGAGCTCTCTGTCCACCTTGAGGGTTCCACGTACGCCTGGGACTCACCCTACGCCCGCGACCAGAGAAGGAATACTGCGCGTGCGCGCGAAACCGGTGATACCCCCGACGATGCACAGGGTGCCCATAACGTATGCAGGGTAGGCAGACTGTCCACACCATCAGCAACAGCCCTCTCATCACGGCGACGAGGTGCGCTCACCATGATAGATGTTGTGTGGACGTGGAGGGAGCAGATGGGAGTCGGTGGGAGAGGGGCGGGAGGGACGCGTGCCGAGCGTGTGCGCAACCTTCGCCTATTTACCCCGCAATGCCGTAGGCGCCCACGTCGATCGGAGATTCGGATTCGGAGATCGCGTGAGTCGGATTTCACTCTTTTCGCGTGATTTCTCCTCAGCAACGCTCAGCCACCGTCTCAAGATACAGTCTGAAGAGCCATGGCGGACGTCCTGCCCAAGAAGAACGAGGAGTACGGTACGAAAGAGTACTGGTGAGAAACCCACCAGGATGTGCCGCGATTGTATCCGACGTCGCAGCCAACTCGTTCAATGTTAGGGATCAACGATACACGCAGTAAGTCTCGCAGACCGCAGAAGCCTACCCTACTAACATCTCGCTGTAGGGAGTCTGAAGACACGTCCTTTGACTGGTTCAAGTCGTATAGCGACATAGCGGACATCATCCGCGAGATCATCCCGGACAAGTCGTCCAGGATCCTCATGCTGGGATGCGGCAACTCGACCCTCTCGCGAGACGTACGTCCCATCGCCCGGACGTTTGCGCACCCCACTTAATCAACCTGGGTAGATGTATGATGATGGATACAAGAACATCATTAACACAGATGTGAGCGATACTGCTCAACTACAGAGCCAATCCGCTTACCTCGGGCTTACTATGCTTGGACTACCAGTACTCGGGCATCCTCATCGAGAAGATGCGTCGCAAGCACGAGCACTCTGCGCCTGAGATGGGATGTAAGACCTCGCCTTCACGCGCACCAGCGGCCTCATGTCAACTCAGCAAATGCGATCGCTAGGGCACGAGATGGACATCCGCGATCTGAAGTTTGACAGCGACTCCTTCGATGTCGCAATAGACAAAGGTGCTCTATCCTCATCGTCACTATGGAGGCCGAACGCCACTGACACGCAGTGCAGGAACCATGGACGCGATGATGACCGCAAAAGCCGACGTCTGGGCAAGTACCCATCCTCACCTCGTCTGCCATTCACAGTACTGACGTCTATCCCGCCAGGACCCCCCAGAAGAAGTCGTCCAGAACTGCAATCGCGAAGTAGGCGAGGTCCTACGGTAGGTCCCTGCACACACCTCCCCGTGTCTCAACACCGACTCTGGCCCACCCAGCGTCCTCCGCAAAGGCGGGACCTTCATCTACCTCACCTTCGGACAGCCGCACTTCCGCCGGCGCTATCTCGACCGCCCCGGCACGACGCTCGAGATCCGCAAGCTCGGCGACGCTTTCCACTACTTCCTCTACATCGTCCGCACCTGACACCCACCATCAATGATCACGGAGAGAGCATTGAGGCCGAGAGTCAACTGGCATTAGCAGCAAAACCAATTGTACTGATACTGTACCTAGATTAAAGATCTTCGAGACGGGCGAATAGAATGAGGAACACGGCACATGAACTGGGCCTCAAATAAAAAAATAATTTCTGTCTGTCTGTCTGTCACGCATGCTTCAACCCTCAGCGAGCGGCAAGCGCACCAGCGTGCGCCGACTGCGCAGTGAGCAGCCACACGATGTCCGTCTTAGTGACCATGCCCACCAACTTCCCCTCATGCGAGAACAATATATGCCGTAGGTTCTAACCCCATCGTCAGCCCCATCCGCGCAAGGTCCAATTGAAGGCGCACGCACCAGCTGCTGGAACATGTTCACGACCTGCTCGAGCGGCACGTCTTTCTTGAGCTGCAGCACCGCCTCCTCGAGCAGCTGCGACAAGTTCACCATTCCACTATCGCTCTGGTCCACCCGACTCGGTGGGCGGAACGTGCACCGCCGGTCCATCGAGCCGTCCTCCGCCAGTAGCCCCTCTGTCGCCCGTCCCATCAGCACCACATCCGCGTCAAGTTGCCAAACCCACTCACCGACACACGCCTGCAGCTTATCCCGCATCACGAACCCAAGCAGCACCTCCCCCCTTACGACCGGGAACCCCCTGAACGTATGCGTCCTGACGAGCTCGCTCAGCGCCTTCAGCGCGATCCCCCGTCCCCCTCCGTCCCCATTCCCGTCCGCGTCTTCGGCGACGACGACGAGGTTCGCGGCGGACTTCATCACCTGCGCCGCCGTCTGGCCCTGGTCCCGGAACTCGCGCGTGGGCAGCCACGGGTACTGGCGCATCGCGATCCACGCCGAGTAGATTCCGTCTTTGCCGAACGCGTCTGCGACCCACTTTGAGACCATGACGGAGATCATGATCGGCAGGACGTGCGAGAGCGCGCCTGTGAGCTACAAAGCCAGAGCGAGGGAGGGGAGCGCGTGAGCTCAGGTTCAGAACTTTGGGCTGGGAACAATCGAACTCACCTCAAAGAGGATGACGACGATGGAGACTGGCACGAAACATCAGTATATGCATATGCACGATGATAGCAGCGAGGCGAAGAGTGCTCACTCGTCATGCGGGTCACTCCTCCGAGCATAGCGGACGCGCCAACGACGGCGTAGAAGCCGGGCGCGATGCACGGCACCATCGGGTCGGGAGGACACGACGAGAAGATCCACGCTGTCGGGTACCTCCGGTACAAGCCTTGCCTAAACCCACAATGGTTATCATCGCGCGCAGGCACCGAAGTGAAATAGAACAAACGTGATGAGTCCCACAGCACGTCCCATCGAGGCGCCTATGGCGATGGTAGGCAGGAATATCCCAGCAGGAACCTATGCAGGGCATACGTTCAGTCTAGGTGGGACCGACGAGTGGAGACGGCGTACCATCATCCCAAATGTCCAAGCGGTGAATCCGATCTTGACCATCGCAGTTAAGAGGAGCAGGAACACGTTCGCTGCAAGAGCTGTCGGGCTGCGTCGCATGCTCAGTGCAACAACGCGATCTACAGAATGATGGCTACGGACTTGCAGAGACCGTGATAGTCCGGCTTAGCGGGGTCGCATTCCTGGAATAGGTTCGCTACGAGCTCTGAAGCAGGAACGCGCAGGAACACGACCTAGGACAGAGATCAGTGATCAAGCAAGCCGTTGTAAACCATGCATTGCTCGTCTTACCAGATAGCTGACGGCAGCAGTGATCGCAGTGAAGCCCACCACTTCGACGATGGGCCATTCGTGGAGGATGCTATGCCGTCTATACACTGCAGCGGCGGCGTTCAGCTTGATGAGGAGCGAGCCAAGAAGACCCTGTCAACAGCCAACATTTAACAGTCAACAGCAAAAATCTCCAACCCCTCATCTCATAGACGTTGAATGAAACCCAACGCACCCCGACAACGGACAAGAACACCCAAGGGATCTGCGATGGTCCTCCCCGTTAGCGGTATCTACGACCGGGGGGAGAGAAGTCCCGCACGCACCAGCTCGAACGCGCGCCAGATCGACTGTGTCTCGTTCACCTGGAAGAGCACGAGCTTCGACGTCCCGAACGGGTCCACGTACTGCAGCGACACCGCCGCAATCACCGACGTCACGAACGCGCGCCACATCACGTCGCTGTCGTTCGAGAACGCGTCGAGCTCCTCGAGGCCGAACAGCACACCACCCAGCGGGCTCCCGAACGCGACCGACACGCCCGCGGCCGCGGCCGCGGCGAGGAGCTTGCGCTTGCGTGCTGCAGCAGAGCTCACAGTCAGCACGTGAAGGAGGGTGAGGAGGTACAGATGTACTTACCTTCATTCTGCCGGTATTGCTTGAGGACGCGGGAGAGGAGGTACGCCCAGCAGCATGAGACATGCACGAGCGGACCTTCTTTCCCGAGAGACAGGCCGGACGCGACCGCGAGGGCAACGCCGACTGCCTTGATGAGGAGAACCCAGGCGCCGAGGAATTCGTCCAGGACATATCCACTGAGTATCTGCGACAGATGAGTTTGCGGAAGGAGGGAATGTGTAGATGGCTACTGACAGCCTTGATTTCGGGTACTATGGGCGCGGTTCAGAAAATAGAATACGAGAGAGAGGAAAGCGTGTACTTACTTCCTGTGTGAAACGCACTGCGGGTCCAACCCAGGCGTCAGTACCTCTCCCTGTGTATCGTTGCGAGGGCGGCTCACTAGGGAGCGTATGTCATGACCAGGACGGCGGAGCTTGCGGCAAACCCGATCTGTGCGTACGCATTCAGGGTGTGTGCGTCTTGGCGTAGGTATATGCGCGTGAGCTCACCGAGAGCGCGATGTAGATAGCAGCGTGCAGCAAGGATTGGCCGAATATCGAGTTGACGTGCAGGTACTCGCTCCACGTCTGCCATTCGTTGCACACCTCGCCGGCTGCATGCCAGTTGAACGTGCGATAGCATATAGCCCAGCATGAGAGTACTCACGGTCAAGCCCACTACAACACGCAACCTGGTTGTAGAAGAAGCCATACGTACACCGCCCTTCTCGCAAGTCGCCCAGCCTGTCTTGAGGGATACGTACGGAACACCCCCGAACACAAGAGCGCACACGACGTACCATTTGACCAACACGTCTAGCCACGCACCCAGCACCCCCGTCCCCGCACCAGTCAAGACAATCACCAGCCACATCCCCGCCGAGTCCAGGACCATCCCGACCAGCCCATGCAAGCCCCGCTGCGAGCGCATGACGCGCTTGCGCTCGCGTTCAGCAGCCTCCTCCCGGAGCCAGTCGATCGTGCTCCCCTCTTCATAGGCGACCTGTTTGCCCAGCGAGCGTGAGGAGAGGAGCGGGCCGGTCTCGGTTTCAACGAATTCGTACGCTTCTGCGTCACGGATGTCGCTCTCGTCGTCGCGCGGGGTCCCCTTCTGCCATGGGGCATGCGAGTCTGCACTGTTCCACATGCGCCAGGCTTGGATGGCGGTTTTACTTGCGCTTGTGCCGGCTCAGGGTCGTGAGGTGGTAGAGTCGGTGCACTGTTCAGGGTATTGTGACGGAGCCCGTACTGGTCGCGTCAAGCAGAAAGCAGGGGTAGTTGTAGTGCTTGATGGAAGGACATGTCCGCGGAAGTCGGGGTCGACATATAGCTAAGCGTCAAATGGACTGAGAGCAATACCGGCTTGCAACTTCGACTTCAAGTGACGAATACAGCATCATATATATGCTTCTTACATTGATAGTACAGTCATTACAGTGTTACACGGTGAGCGTTTGCCAGAGTCTATGAGAAAGAATGAAGGTATCACTATGTTACTCGACTCCTATCAAAGCTCAGAACATCGGATGACACTAGGGTTAGGGTTAGTACCATAGACAGGCAAAAATAAATGGCCTGCCCAGCCCGAGGGCCGAAGCAGGACAGGGAAATATTGGGACGGTGCATGAGCCGAAGCCCATACAAACCGCAGGATCCCCCTGAGGACATGGTCGCCGTGCTATGAGAGGCTCCCACGGCCCACAGACCCAGGTACATGAAGGGGCCTGTGCCATCAAGGTAAGTATGAGTTGCTACCGTCTCGGGGAAGGGATTATATAGCCTATGGAAGTGCGCACGGACCATCTCACTTCAGGGCGGGCTTGTCATCATCATCCGAGTGATGGGAGCGCGCTCATAACGTACTTACGCCGTTCGAGCACCTACGATCAAACCGTTCGTCACCATAACCGAAACTCGCACAATATCCACCCACTGCTACAGCGTTACATCATCTGAGTCAGTCCAGAATAGCACGCCGTCTCGAGAGCATACAGCACCCTCAAGTACGTACATCCATGAAGGTCACACCAGAGCTTGGCTCTCAAGTGACACCCATCGAGACTCGACAGCTATCCCTACAGGCGGCATTACATAAATCCGGCGAATGGTGCGTAGTTCTATCGGACAGATTCGGACTAACATTGTCTGATATCATACTACTGCTCAACTCGTTTTCCAATTCTTAATGTGGTCCACAACGATGACGCAGATACGCAATATCTGTATACAGATATCTGCCTCAATCCCTGAACGTGGAACCCCTTGCGCAGGGTATAGAGGCTAAATGCCTCGGACTTGCGCGTGCGAGGCTGGGTGAGTCCGCTGCTTCGCCAGTCACATGTGCGCCTGCTGTCTTCAATACAGCCTCGACACAGCCTACGCGCCGGCGAGTGTGAGATACGTTCTCTTTTCGCGACTAGTGCGCAGCAGCTGGCACCTGAGCGATCTCCGTCTGTCCACAACAGTCACATTGACAACGCCGTGCTGCCTATATCATCAACATCTCCTGACGATCCTCCAGCTCGTCTCCCTCTTCCTGATTCACCCCACAGGACTAACATGTTATTCTTCTCCTCTCCCCTCGGCAACGGCTCCCTCACGCGCACCGCCTACGCTCGCCCCAAGATTCCCCACCCACGCAGGGCAGCCATCCTGCTGAACACGCCCTCCGAGATCGTCCCTCGCCTCTGGCTCTCGGGCCTCGCCACTGCTATAGACGACGAACAGCTCATCGCGCTCGGCGTAACGCACATTGTCTCCGCCATCGAGCAGCGCCCGCCCTATCCGAGGACGCTTCCCAAGCTCAAAACGCTGCACGTCCCCGTGCAGGACGTCAACGGCGCGGACATCCTCCAATACCTCGACACGACGACCGCGTTCATCAAGAGCGCGCTCGAGGACCCGCGCAACACCGTCCTCGTAAGTCCCTTCCCTTCAATCGTAAACTTAATGCCCCGTTTCTGCCCCGTGGCGGCGGTGCGCGTCCCCTATCACTCTGCCTCAAGCTCCGGGACGCGCTGCGCCTGCGCTCTTCTGCATAGTCAGTGTCACTCACGCCGCCCTTCACACACCCAGGTACACTGCGCGATGGGCATCTCGCGCTCTGCCACCGTCGTCTGCGCCTACCTCATCGCGACACACGCGCTCCGTCCCGCCGACGCGCTCGCGCGTGTCGTCTCCAAGCGCGAGGTCGTCTGTCCCAACCTCGGCTTCCGCCACCAGCTCGAGATCTACGCCGCCCGCCTCCGTGGCCACCGCAAGCTCCGCAGGGGCGGCACGCCCCGCCCTCGCGCGATGTCGTACTCGTACTCGACATCGGCTTCGACCTCGACGCGGACGCTCGTCGCGGAGCGCATCCGCCGGCTGTGGCCCGCCTTCGAGGCACAGACCCCACCGCCCCAGACGCGCTCGCTTCCACCGCCTTTGCCTGTCTCGCGGAGAGGATCGATGGGTTGAGCGGCGGAGGAGAGAGGAGAGGAGGGTCGCCAGACTGCGGTGTCGTTGCCGTGCAGGGATTCATGGACGATCCGCGGGCGGCGTGCGTCTCGCCCACCTTCGACTTCCATTGCGACGCAAACCTAGACTTTGTCCCTCCCCGTCTCCCTGCCAGTGTCTCCCTGAACGGTGAGACGCTGTTGCCTTACAGGTACTAGGAGACAGCGCGAGGCGCGCTGTGACCAGACAGGAGGCTTCATTTCGGACGCTGTGCGCGGCCACATGCCGTGCTTCGGACTTCGTGCGATGGCGTAGGAGGACGATTCGTGAGGGAAGGGACCCTCGTGCTGCCGCGGTTGCGGTATCGACGTTCGTGCGTTCTTGGTACCGTGTGCGCAACGTGTACTGTATTGAAGTTGTGGCGACGTCATGGGTAGTGCTCGTGGCTTGAAGCCTTGCTCATAGTTCCATCTACAAATAGCGCTTCAACGTCCGCGAACTGCTGTCTTCCACTAGGAGAATTCGCGGGGCAGGTCATTGCCCGTATGCATCGTGAACCCAACTACTTGTATGCTCATTCAACACGACATGCAATGCAGGCCCGAGGCAACAGTTAGTCCGCATCTTCGCAATTGCCTCTAGTTGCCTCTTCTTGCCCATTGGCGCTCCGGCAGATCCCGACTAGTTTAAGACGCCCGCGTGTCCGCTCCCGCCGTTTCCTCACTCCCGCCGTCCCGTCCTCGCCCCCGAACATGTGCGGTCACCGCGGCAGTGCCGCCAACACCAACCCTACTGAAACAACGCAGCCTATTCCACTGGCACCGCAATCGGCCAATCCTGGACTCTCTGGTGTCACCTTCCTACCAAACGCGCACGCCACATGTCACGGAAAGTCGGCAAAATTCCTCTGACCTCTGGTACGGAAGACTAATATGATGTATGGCTGTTCCGGGCCTGAACCTGTTGAAACGACCGTCCGCGACGGGAGACCATAAGTATTCACACCCAATCTAATGCCTTCCCGGCGGGTAACTTTCAGCTATGCCCGTCGTGCAAGCAGTCGGTGCCGCCAACTTCGATATCCGCTTCGAATGCTCGCAGCCGGGATCCTGTGCGCGCACCATCTCTCGAAGTATCCAGGTGTTGCGGATGCATGATCAACGCGCCGCGCGTCCCGCAGCACTAGTAGTAGTATTGCTGTCCGCTGCGCACGCTTCGCCTTGTTGACGTTGCCAGTGCCACACGTACATGCACAGCGATCTCCTGTTCTGGAAGTCTACTCGAAAGCTCCGCAGTAGTGAGTCGTACGGTAGTACGGCATTGGAGTGATCATCGTGACCGCGACGACTAGTGCTCATGGTGAGTGACCTCGATGCTAAAAGCCGGACTATTTGTTTCTGACAACGTGCAAGTTACAAGCATCATTATGCGAGCGGTCACCCATCCGAGCAGTATTGCAAGGGCGACACGTCTTGCGTTCGACGTATCCTGCCAGAGCTCTCGCAGTCCCCGCGCCCGAACCGATGTTGACCTGCGAAGATTTTCGACGCCAACGACCATCTGTTCGAGCGCTGAACACGATTTGCTTCTTGCTTCTGAACTGACAGGGGAGTTAAGCCGTGCTATGGAAGGGCTTCTACCGTGACTGTCATCTTCGATGGGCCTGTTGGTCAATCGACAATGCGGTGCTTGGGAATCGGGTTCGAAGTCGGCTGTAGACCATATATGAAGAAGGTCGTTTTCAACGCTGAAGCTCACCATTATCCAAAGTCTCCCAGACAACATGTCGGACAACTCGCTAGACTCCTACACCGCCGAGGTTGTCGCGGAATATGATAGCACGTAAGTGTCAGTGTATCCAATGGGTTCAACGCCCGACACGATCCTCGGAAGACTGACACGCAGTACCTCAGGTTCGTGAACACATGCTGCACGCTAGCGGCTGCAGGTGAGCACCCCTGAGCTACTATATTGCCACGATCTTGCGAATACTGACCTCGTACCGTCACGTGCAGTGTTCTTCATCTACGAGTCCATCATCACCTTGGACGGCGAAGTGAACTTCTTCTGGAAGCGCCGCTTCACGGCCCCCTCCATCCTGTATCTCACGAGTAAGTACATATCCCTGACATACTACGTCATGGTCCTGGCGATATATCTGCCCATCTTCACGGATGAAGTACGTGTCTCTTAAAGCCACTTCATACAAGTTCCATTGTCGCTGATCGCCCAGCAGAGGTCGGTTTATCGCCAGTGTCATGAGGAAGTCAGGACTGAGCAACGTGACAACAGCTGTAGGACCACTCAGAGGACCCTCACTGCCGTCGAGATGCTGCAGTCCCTCCCGTGGGGCGGTTCGTGTCACTTGTCGTCGCTCTGCTGGTCATCGCCGTGCTGATCTCCTTCGATCCAGTGTTTGCTGCGCGTAGGGCATACGCACTCAGTGCTGGAAGCCGACTCTGGTTCCTACTCGTCCTGGGGCTCTCGCTAGTCCCGCTAGGCGTGAATTTGGTTAGTGTCTATGAGGTCAATGCGGCCGCCTCCAGACTGCGAAGCTGACACCTCCGGATGCAGACAAGGTTCTTTGTCGATCACCTCTCTGGCTACAACGACCCAGTCTACGGATGCATGAATACTATTGACGTTACTGTGGACGAGGTTGTGAGGTCCGTTCATCACACTGTACTTAGATCCCGCCCGTCCATGTGACTGACTTGTGCTTGTAGAGGTATGTATCACTATGGTCTCCGTGAACGACCCATCCCACCGCTCTCTCGTTGACGTCCGCTCGCAGACGTCGTCATCTCGCGAGGGTGTCTGATCGCTGCAGATATCATCTTGATTGGCATCACGCTCTCTGTCATCCCGAGAAAGACCATCCTCAGCGAGATATCCCAAGCTCGATCCCTACAAAGCATCCTAGTTCGTGATGGTACGTGGCGTCTGATCTTATTGCTAGTGGTTTTAGTTCCTCACGCGTTGACCCATGCATCAGGCGCAACCTACTTCATGTGCGCATCCCAGCTAGTCGAGCCATCAACCTCTAACCCTCGCCGACTCTAGCGTCCTGTTGGTCTTGAACGTGCTTCATCTAGTTTTCACCTTGCGATCGGTGAGTCGGACCACTCCCACGGCCGTAATGTCAGAACACCCATTGGAAACAACCCACGCCAGATATTCAACACCGGCTTTGAGAGTAACATCGTCCTGTTCACCGACCCGTATGTCTCCCCTGTGCTACTTGCAGTCTCCCTCCGGCTCTGAAGTTGCACCGTTCTCACTCTAATATTCTTGGCTGCAGATGCACCGCAGTGCTCATAAACCGCTTTCTCCTGCATCTTCAAGAAGCGGGCACCCGCACGCTGCGTGGCGTCGACCGGGACGATCCCCTGCACCTCTCCTTGGATTCGTCGCGCGCCGACGTTCCCAGTTTTGTCCGACAGGTTAACTCCACCGTGTGGCCGAGTGCCAACCAAGCGTTACACTCGGAACAGTGCTCTAACTCCGGCCACCGGGGGGCTTCTGGGTCAACAGAGTTAGCCATCGGCTTGCGAGATGCTGTGTAGCGCTGACATATTAACGCTTTGCCGAAAGAAAGGTATGGCCGCCTGGCGTAATGGCAACGCGTCTGACTACGACGGGTGATCAGGAGATTGCAGGTTCGACCCCTGCGGTGGTCATTTTGCTGCACTCTAGCTATGTAGACGTACCGTCTTCCCGACTATCGCACACGTTCAGTCACTTGGGTGTTTCTCGCGCATTTGGGTATCGACATTCTTTCCACCTTCTGAAGTGACATCAGCACGTGTATATCTCGTCTTTAGTCGTCAGTCATTGTCAACGCGGATAACCGGTCGCGGGCCCACGATCTACTGAACTATGGACTGTGTCAGTACATGCCGGTGGGCCACGCAACGCACGGCGAGCTCGATAAGTAGGACCCGTGTCTGCGAACTGATCGAGATGATGTGAGAGAGGCACACGAGCGCATGATTGATCAGCGTCGACTGCGCTCTAGATCTTCTATAGTACTAGTACTACAGCGACCGCCGCTGGCAGAGACGATTCGCTGTCGCGGCTGTGCACCTGCATTTTCAGATGTACATTGCACTTGCCTGATCGGAGTCTGTACGCCGACCAGCGGTAAGGGACCATGTCGTCGCGACGTGTGTTAGGGAGAACGTTATAAAGCTGCCTGAGAGCGAGCGACGGATGCCACCCGCATAACCTCGCGCGCGCGATTCTCTCGTCTGCCACCGCCGTCGTCCACCATGTCGTCCTTCCTCGCAGAGCAGTGGTTCCAGATGAAAGGCGAGGCGACGATCCTCGTCCATTCCCTCCGCCCCCCAAAGTCGAAATTCACCCCGGACCAGATTCCTGACCTGTCCGGGCGGGTCATGCTCGTCACTGGTGCGCCTTCGAAGTTCTGTATGCTGCTCGTTCGTGCCTGCGACGTCGATGGACGCTGCCCGCAGGCGGCAACACGGGCATTGGCAAGGAGATTATCAGAGAGCTCCTCAAGCACAACGCGAAGGTCTACATGGCGGCGCGGAGCCGCGAGAAGGCACTGGCGACGATCGAGGAGCTGAAGAAGGAGACGGGCAAGGAGACGCACTATATCCACCTCGACCTGACCAGCCTGGCGTCCGTACGGAAGGCGGCGGAGGAGTTCCTGTCCAAGGAGGACGCTCTTCACACGCTCTTCAACAACGCGTGCGTATCTCTCCCCTCTCCATGTGCGTGTGGATATGAAGAGTGACAGTAAAGTACGTGTGCAGGGGCGTGATGTGGTGTCCGGTCGCGGACGTGACCGCGGACGGGTACGACATGCAGTTCGGGACGAACGTCGTCGGCCACTTCCTCCTCACGCAGCTCCTCCTCCCCGCGCTCCTCAAGGGCAAGGAGACCTCTCCAGACCACCACGCGCGCGTCGTCACGACCTCGTCCGGCTACTCGTACGCCGGGCACATCAACTTTGAGACGCTCAAGGACGGCCCCGCGCGCAGGAAGCAGAGCACGGAGGTGCTCTACAGCCAGAGCAAGCTCGCCGACGTGCTCGTCGCGTTCGAGCTCGCGCGGCGCTATGGCGACAAGGGCATCGTGAGCGTCGCGCTGCATCCGGGCATCTTGAGGACGGAGTTGACGCGGCATTTGAACGTCGTGAAGCGTACACTGCTGGTGCGTCCTGCCGTCATCTTGTCCTTGGTTTCCAGACAGCGAGGATTGACGGCGTGGAATCGCCAGGATGCTGTAATGTGGCCGGCACCGCTGGGTGCACTGACGCCGCTATATGCCGGCGCATCATCGGAGGGCGTCGAGTTGAACGGCAAGGTACGTGCTGTCTGAGAGTAGTAGTACGCAATAACGACTGAACATGCAACAGTTCCTCATCCCGTGGGCCCGCGTCCAGGACTGTCCAAATCCGGAGGCGTACGACCAAGGCCTGGCACGCCGCCTATGGGAGTGGCTTGAGGAGGAGGTTAAGAAGCACTAGGCTGTTGGCGCTTTGGAATTTGTTACTGCACAGATAACCCTTAGATTTGATATGCCACGATCTGTGTTGCTTTTGGGTAACGTTAGAAGGAGTGGAACTCAATCGCAAACAAGCGGTTCTGGTCCCGGATCGGTCTTGAGGGAGCTCGAGAGTCAGGACGTGGCGGATGGTAGGAAAACAGGGTCAACCTAGGAGGCGCTCGTTGAAGCCCGAAGTTCCCGGGTTTAGGTCAAGTGATGTCATCGCGTGCAGTCGCGTATGTTCATGCACTGGCAACACTGATGGTCGTCCACCTCTTTCCCGACCACCACGCACTAGTAAGAAAGAGCAAGCTGCCATGTCTTCTGCAAGTTCACATACAACAACCTCAACACTGGCGTCTCAATCCGAGTCTCTCCTCGACAGACTCCAGCATGAAGCGCAAGAAGCTGCAGATCACGGCTTGCAAGCGTTCGTCTCCTTTGCATGGCTCTGGCCCTTCCGCGGAGTCGCATTCGCCATAACGCGTAGGTCATGTTCTCTTGAATGAGCTCGATGGTTGCACGCAACTCGCTCTGACCAGCCATACAACCCCCAACGCAGATCCCGAGGTCATGCTCTCCGTTCGCGACGCCCTCTTCAAATCCCTCGTGACCTCAACAGTCATTTCCACCATCCTCCTCGTCTTCACCTTCGTCCCCCAAATGGCCCTCCTCGCCACCGTCACGGGCCCGCTCGCACCGCTGATCGCCCTCCTCCTCGTCGGGATCGAGTCCGTCCTCCTCATCTCGCTGTTCGCCCGCGCCCTCTTCCTCGAGCCCGCGCTCACGCACGTCTTCGACGCGACGCTCCTCGCGTGCGGCCAGGACCAGCTCGTGCGCGAGGGCAAGACGCGCACCGAGGCGTCCGCAGCGCGCAGTGTGGGCAGCACGCTCCAGGCATTCTCAAAGGACGGCATCGTCCGCTACGTGCTCACGTTCCCGCTCAACTTCGTCCCCGCGGTCGGCACGGTGCTCTTCCTGCTGTACAACGGGTACAACGGCGGTCCGGGGTGGCACTCGCGCTACTTCCAGCTCAAGGGGTATTCCAAGGGCCAGCGCGCAGCGTTTGTTGAGCGCCGGAGAGCGGAGTACACGGCGTATGTCTAGATCTGTTTCGTGATATCGACAGGCACAGGATCACTGACAAAACACGGGAATGCACAGGTTCGGGATGGGGACGCTGCCCTTCACCTTCATCCCGCTGTTCAGCTTCACGAATACGGTCGGGGCTGCGCTCTGGGCCGCGCAGCTCGAGGCGGAGACCAACATCATCGACACCCAGGTGGCTCCATCGGACAAGAAGGCGGATTGAGGGATGTCTCTGTCATCCTGTCAAGGGCGCCTGACGACCATCATACACGTACATATCTGGGACTGGGCGTGAACGAACGATATTCGACAATCATCTTACGAAGGCCGCAATTCTGAAGAATCCGGGACGTCACGTTGAGTAACCAAGCCCGGATGCCTGCTGGGTAGTCGGCGGCCCGTAAAGCTTGAAGCTTATGCTTAGGTTGCATGTTGTCCGCTGTTCGGGAGGACGTGAGGTGGGAAAGTCGACTTCGACTCTATCCAGCCTTTTCCATGCCGTGCCGCACCCTCGAGCGAGCGACGCTGTCAGAGATGCAAGTCAGGATGGGCCGTGCTCGGGTCTACGAATTCCGATGTGCGCGTCCTCGGAGTTACGCCCGGGAACCATCAATCCCGAGCTCGCTGCGGTTGAATGTTCCCAGAGTGGCCGGAAGTGAGTGTGAGTTGACGGAAGCTAAAGCTACCTAGGTTCCGTCGTCGTATAAAGAGAGGACACCTACTTAGAGCGCTAGCAGACCTCCATATTCCGTCCCCCGGCCTAGCTCTCCTCTGACTCTCGCTCGTCCGCTGCTGCCTTGCTGTCCCCAGCCCTCTGTGTAAGAGCAGTTGACGAGCACTCCGAACCGACTGGACTGGCCACACACCGAACATACTGACTTTCCTGTCTTCGACTCGAATACTCGGTGCGACTTGCACACAGCCTCGAGCTCGGCGTACTTGGAGTACGACGACGTGGCCGTCAGGTGACGTACATGGGACTCTCCTGCCAAGCCACCGGCGTCTGCCCCTGTCCGCAGCGGCGCAGCGGCCGCAGCCTATGTTTTGCTGGAGCACGTGGTTGCCGACTTGGATCTGAAGAATCGAGGCCGCCCAAGCCACTTGTCAAGCAAAACAGTTGGCAGAATATGTCGTTTCCAAGTCCGTCCAGACCATCGTGGACGGTATGTACCTGTATGTACCCGCCAAGCCCGGAGAACGCCGTGGTGGGAGGCTGGTCGCGGAGTCTGGTGAACGCTCTCTCTCAGTCTGTCGGAGAGCGCAAGATCCTCTGGTCATACCTGGCGAAAGTTCGTGGTGAAGGCGAGGACGCGTTACGACAAATGCGATCGGACTTCTTCGGGATCCCCATTCTTCTGTTTATAGTAACGTAGACGCCCTAGGACGAATCCCGACCGGACGGTGACGACTCGCGAGCACGTCCGACTGGACTTTGGAGAGCGCGAACGCTGCGTACGGTCGGCGTCGCAAGCACTCTGGGAGCGCGAAATGTTGAGGGGCGTCGGAATATAAGGCGCGGTCGAGTCGCTGCGATGTCTTCAATTCACCGAGTATCCAGTCTTCAGCCACTGCTCACCAGGACGACCGCACTACACATACCTTCAGATATGGCGCATCTCCAGGCGTACTGCTACCCCGGTTTCGGCGAGATCAAGCGCGAGGAGCTCTGGTACAGCCAGGCGATCCGCATCGGCGACCGTATCGAGTGCTCTGGCCAAGGTGAGTCTTGCACCCACATTCTCCGGCGACAGCGTATACTGACACGCCTCATTCCACCACAGGCGGCTGGGTACCCGAGACGAGCAAGATCCACGAGGACCTGGACGAGGAGATCGACCAGGCGTTCGCGAACGTCGAGCACTGCCTGAAGCACGCAGGCGGCAAGGGCTGGTCGCAGGTCTACCGCGTCAACCTATACTTGACGGACATCGACGAGCGCGCGGTCGTCGCGTGCGTGCGGAACTTGAAGAAGTGGTGCCCGAACCATCGCCCGCTGCTGACGTGCATCGGGGTGAAACAGCTTGGGCTTCCGGGGATGAGGGTGGAGATCGAGGTCGCGGCGCACGACGAGGAGGGCGCGAAGGCTGCGGCTGCGGCGTCCGACGCCGCCGCGGATGCTGCGAAGGCTTGAGCAACGAAGAAGTTCGTGCTCGTATATGGAGGTTGTTTGGCCGCATGGGAAGCGTGCAGTAATGCGAAGCTTCAAGCTTCAAAGTTGGGGTGTGGTTCGTGTGAGTAGTGCGGGAGAAGAGGCCTGGAAACGGAAGTGATTGAGTTAGTCTGGAGTCGAATACAAGAAGCCAACGCGCAGGTGTTCTCTCACTCGTCTCTCACCCACTCCCACAGCTGGCTCTCCTGACCGTCTTTCCTGGCGTACTGTAGAATGCAGTTCAGCGCGCGCCGCGACATGGGCGCGACGACTGGGATGGCCGTCTGAGAGCGCCAAGGGAGCCTGCGATCAGTCTCCGCTCCTCGGCAGCCGGAAAGGGACAGCGCCTATGGCTAGGCGAGGCGGTCGCTAACAGGCTTGTTTTCTTCGCCCACCTCAGTTGCCATCTGGCACCTTCCCTACTCTCTGTCCCATACTATCAGTCCGCATTGCGAGTTGCGCCCTCTGCGGCCACACACATCTCTACCTCCTGCAACCATGTCGCCCATCTCTGCGCTGTCCGCTCTTTTAGCACTCACCCTCTCCGCCGACCTCGCCGCTGCTCACGGTCCCAACGGCCACAACCACTTCCACAAACGCCAATCGACCGCGCCCGCTGATGCAGGCGCGACGCCCGCCCCGACTGGAGCTGCAGCGCCCCCTGCAGGCGACATCCCCCGTACAGGACCGTACTCGGTGCCGCCCCTCTCGCTCCTGAACTCGGCGCTGCCGGAAGGGCCTACCCCTGCGTTTACGAACACCTATGCCCCTGGCGCGAAGCCCACCTTCGCCAGCGCGCCTGCTCTTCCTGAAAAATGTACGTGTTCTGGCTGTCTGTTGTCCGTTTGAGCTTGATTGATCGGCTCACGCCGGATCTGGACAGTCGTGTTCACCCCTGGCGCATGGCCGGAGCTGGACAAGATTCCCCCCACCAGTACGTTTACTTCCTCTCACTTAAAGTCCGTCTATGAAGTTAATGTGACGGGTACAGATTCGCCCGAGGTCCAGGAGTGGCTGAAGGAGCTTGAGGGCCACGACATCCCGGACATCAAGCCGACTGTCGACGGCTCGTGCGGTGGTGACCCGGTTGCGGCTGCAGAGGCCGAACAGCGCGCATGGTGGACGTGCGGCGGGTGGACCGCTGGTAACGACATTGTTGTGTGCCCCGACAAGAACACCTGGGGTGTCAGCTTCGACGACGGTCCCACTCCCCATAGTGAGTGTTTTCGTATTCTGCGCAGCGAGTCCCGCGTGTCTGACTGGCCGTTACAGCGCCGTGAGTGATGCGAGGTGGAGTCGCGTGCCTTCCCGACGCTCATGTTATTTCTGCCACAGGCGGTTGCTGCAGTACTTGGACGACAAGGACCTCACGGCGACGTTCTTCGTCGTTGGGTCCCGTGTCATCTCGTACCCCGATATCCTCGTTGCGGAGCACATGGCCGGTCACGAAATCTCCATTCACACTTGGTCTCACCATGTACGCCTCCTTTG
The DNA here is from genome assembly GCA_022605405.1 of Earliella scabrosa. Lineage (NCBI taxonomy): Eukaryota > Fungi > Basidiomycota > Agaricomycetes > Polyporales > Polyporaceae > Earliella > Earliella scabrosa. The sequence goes on along the minus strand of JABYQQ010000004.1, from coordinate 988,530 downwards.
TACGGATCTTGTGCACGCCAACCGCTCACCTATCCACCCCCCTATCTAGGCCCTCACTACTCTGACCAACGAGGAGATCGTCGCGGAGCTGGGCTGGACCCGTAAGGCTATCCAGACGGTCCTTGGTGTCACTCCTAAGACCATGCGTGCACCTTACGGCGATATCGGTAAGGATGGTCAACCCCTACTCAGCAATGACAGTCACTCACCGTATGTCCAGACAACCGTGTGCGTGCCATCGCTAACGCGATGGGTCTTCGTCCGATCATCTGGACCACTGGCCCTAACGGTCCGTTTGACACCAACGGTTCGTGCTCAAGACCTTGTCGACCATGAAATATCACTGATCGTGTATGAACGTAGATTGGCACATTCCTGGCGGTACTTCCACTGGCGAGGACACAGTCAAGGTCTTCGAGGGCATCCTTGGTCAAGCCGCAAACATGGACACTGGGTAAGCATCAATATCTCTCGACATACGTTTCCGTTCGTCAATCTGACTTGTTGATATTAGTTTCATCGTCCTTGCGCACGATCTGTACGAGGTCACTGTCGACCTTGCTGTTGGCTACATGCTTGATACTGCCCTCGCGCACCAGCCGCCGTTCAAGGTTAGTGATAGGACAGCCTATCATTCTGTGTAGGGTGATGCTGACATGGCAAACGTCTGACAGCTTGAGTCGATCGGCCGTTGCTTGAACATCGATCTGAACAACCTGTACGCCGAGTCTGCCACCATCGATATCACCCAGGATGGCTCGAACTCCGGCTCGAACTCGTCGACTGGCAACGGTTCGAGCAACCCTGGCTCTGACACTGGCTCGAGCGGCTCGAACTCGACTGGTGCCGCAGATCAGGGCGGCAACGGCGCAGCCAGCCTCTCGATGTCTGCGTTCGCCGGTGTCGTCGCTGCTGCGGTCGCCGCTGCGTTCGCGGGTACGCTCTAACCGCGGGTCGAGGAGCTCTGTGGCCCGCCTCTTTTTGACACTTATTGCTAGCCTACTCACAGTAACGGGACAGTTGCCTAGACACGATTGATTACAAGCTACAATATACCAGTGACGTCCCATGGACTGCTACATCTACCGCTAACGCTCTTTTGCGCGTCGCTGCTAATCCATGCACATATTTCGATGACGACGCTTCTGCTGCGTGAATCGCGAGAGCTTAAGTTCAACACGGAGCTTGTAGTGTGAGACAAGTTGTGGGACAAGTTGAGGTTCTCGGACCGGAGAAGGTTGCCGTGACGAGCGCGCAGATCGCCGGATGCGATGTACCGCCACTTGCATAGACTCTGCGTGCATCACGTCCCACTTGTCCTCTCCTCCTCCATCCTCCCTCTTCAAGTTCTCGAGCTGGCCTTGGACCTGCGCATCATCTCTCGTCGTCGTCTGATACCACCTCGTTCGCCTCGGTTTCCTGTCTGTAGCGCACGAAGATGTCGCTGATCAACACCGTCAAGTCCAGTGCGTCGAGCTCGCCCGTGCCCAGGCAGCCCGCGCATACAGCTCATGCACGATCCTGATCCGCAGAGTTCCTCGAGGCGATCCGCTCGGTGAGCCCGCCGGGGCGATGGAAGATCCTCGTCGTCGACGAACACTCGCAACGTCTCCTCTACGCGGTCCTCAAGCAGTTCGACATCCTCGAGGAGAACGTCACGCGTATGTCTTCTGTGCTGGCTGTTCGACCTGCGTCTGTTAGGGCTGACCGTGGTTGTGCTTGTATGCTCCGTGTCTCTGTTTGTGGCCCGTGGATACCCCCCTCACGCCGTCGTCAATGCGTTGCGCGCTGGTGTGCCCTGGATGTCACCCGTCACTTCTCTGGTAACGGACAACCGACCGCAACGCTTGTTTGGCATGCGTCTCCCCTCCCGGATCACTGTCGCGACTACTCGCCATGCCTCACTCGCATTCACGCAGTCATCGAGTCAATCACGAGCCACCGGGAGCCCCAGCCGCAATTCGAGGCGATGTACCTGCTCATGTCGACATCGCAGAACGTGGAGCGCATCATCCGGGACTTTGCCAATGGGCATCAGCAGTATGCGGCGGCGCATCTGTTCTTCGTTGACGGTGTGTACTTCCTCTGTGATTGGCTCTGTGGGCTCTGGGGACATGGAGCGTGTAATGGGGTTCACGAGGGCTGCTGTGACTGGAGGAATGGCATACCCGATGTGGAGGCCTCTGCCAACTGTATCGAGGTCAGATGCACACGGTCTGCTATCACGGCGGGTACCGCCGATCCTTTGCCTACCAGGTACACGCCCAGGTGTGCACCGGACGCCCTAGGTATCTGGGTCGGAAGTCATCCGTCGGGGCGGCGCTGGGTTTTACCGGAACATATCTGGACTATGAACGCATATAGGTTTCCTAACCGGAACATATCTTGCCGCTTTGGAGAACGCGGCCTTTTGGGCACACAGTAAGTGGCCCTGTATCTCCGCGTAATGGTCACTTCTTTGACGGTCAGAATGGGCTAGAGAGTTATGTGCCAGGTTAACTGGCACGTAACTTTCCGTGTCATACCTTGTACCCGGAAAATTGATCATGCCCGTCGTGTATTGGCTTCGATCTGTTACATGAGGTGTCTCTCTCATGTCCCCGGTGCCCCGAGTTCCATGACGTTGGGCATGACAGAAGGTCTGACATACCGGGCAAGCTCTGGCCGAACATCTGTTTGAACGCCTGACATCCTCACCTGCCGAACCATACTTGAAGGCGCTGCAAGAGCTCTACATCAATTTCTGGCGTATGTAACCGCGCTCGTGTCCGTTTCACGCACATACCTGACCTGCCTCCGTGTGACTTCTGCAGCCATCGAGTCGCAAGCATTCACCGTGCGCAATCCTGGCGCGTTCTTCAATATGTATAGCCCTCCCCGAAGCGATACTTCCTTCAAGCCGCTGCGCGATCGACTTCATGAAGAGCTCCGATTTATGAGCAGGATGGTATGATGTACAATTCACTCTCGACGACAGACTCGTGACCATGCTCCGTAGATCTCGAACGTCTGCATCACGCTAGGCGAGTTCCCTTACATCCGATACTACGTTCCCACCCATCATCAGCCTCTTGGTCCCCTCAAACCTCACGCAAGCACGCGACCACCTCCACCACCAGAAGGAAGCGGTCGATGGCGGACGAACCTGGCGCGCGGACAGGACGCGCGGGCGTATGAGAGCGTGGAAGGGGACTATGTTTCGAAGGTACTAGCGTTCATGGTCCAGCAAAACCTTGACGAGTACAAGAAGGCGAACCCAGATTTCCCCAAACCGACGGACCCGCCCCGGCCGCGTGCCACGCTCATCATCACGGACAGGGCGATAGACACGGTCGCGCCGCTCCTGCACGAATTCACTTATCAGGCGATGGCGAATGACCTGCTGCCCATAGAGGACGGGACGTCATACAGGTGAGCTATTAAACGCGTCAACATCCGTTTGGGAGGAGTAGCTCAAGGTTGGGTATGCGCGGTCAGGTACAAGTTCCAGACGCAGGTCGGGTACGAGGACAAGGTGGCGACGTTGTCCGATTCGGATAGCGTGTGGACGGAGCTCCGCCACATGCACATGCGCGAGGCGATCGACAAGCTCATGGCGGACTTCAACCAGTTCCTGCAGGACAACGCCGGGTTCAAGGGGTGCGTCATGGTGTGCGCGCGATATGATGCATGCCGTAACGTCTGGTGTGCAGGGAAGGCGCAGCGAACTTGAACGACATGAAGGACATGCTCGCGAACTTGCCGCAGTATCAGGAGCAGCGAGACAAGGTGGGAGAGTCGGTCTCCATTCGTGCCCGCGTTGCCCTCATGCGCTTCTGTGTTCGCAGTTCTCGCTGCATTTGAACATGGCGCAGGAGTGCATGGCCATCTTCGAGCGCGACAAGCTGCCGGCGGTCGCCAACGTTGAGCAGGTACGCGCGGGTGTATCTCGCGAGGCCGGTCCAGTCCTGACTAGAGCAGAACTGCGCCACGGGGGTTACGGCAGAGGGCAAGACACCCAAAACGCTGGTGGAGGAGATGGTGCCGCTGCTGGACAGCCGGGAAGTTGTGTACGTTGCGCCATGACGTCTCGTCTCGCGTTTCGCTGACGTAGCGACGTCGTACCCCCGCTCGGACACCTCGGTCCTCGTGACGGCAATGTCGCAGCAACCTGAACAAGGTCCGGATTATCGCGCTCTACATCCAGCACCGGGACGGCGTCTCGGACGAGGATAGGAGGCGGCTGTACCAGCACGCGCGGTTGACGATGCATGAGCAAGACGCCGTGAATTCGCTCCTGCATCTCGGTGTGCGCATCACCCGGGTGAGTGCGATGGTCTTGTGATGCGAGAAGGGCAGGGCGTGGTCTCAGTGCGCTTGGAGCTGCGTGCTCTAAGGGGACCGGAGGGCGACTGTTCCGAGGTGGTGGTTGGTTCGGTGACGTCTATGCGGATCGCGTCGTGTCTCTTTCTTCGCAGCTCGTGCTCATGATAGGAACAGCAACCAGGTGATAAAGACACAAAGAAGAAGATCAAACAGAAGCCTAGCAACGAAGAGGAATACGAGCTCTCACGGTACAAGCCGGTGCTCCGAACCATGCTGGAGGTATGACGACATGCCAGACGGCCGTGAGGTTCACGCTGACGATGGTGCAGGAACACGTTGCGAATAAGCTGGACCCCACACTGTTCCCATATGTCAAGGATTCCCCCGCGGCGGGGCCCGCGACGAGCAGTCTGCGCGCATCACCGGCACCGATACAGCCCGCAGTGTCCCTCCGAAGCCAGAAGCCCAGCTGGCACAAGGCGACGAGAGGAGCAGGCACGCAGAACGACAATCGCCAGCGGCTTATGGTGTTTGTCGCCGGCGGTATGACGTATTCGGAGATGCGTGAGGCCTATCTTCTATCGAAATCTTTGAACAAGGAGATTATCATCGGTACGTGACCACGATTTCCATCGTCCAGCTTAGATCAGGCGATCTTGACGCACGCGCATGGCGTGCCTGCCCTCCCTCAGGCTCGACGCACCCGCTCACGCCGACAGAGTTCATGCGAGACCTGATGGTTCTCGAACTGGGCGGAATAGGATCGAAGGCGCTGCCGAACGGCGTTGCGGAGCACAACGAGCCAGCGCGGTCGCCGCAGGAGATCTATGACCAGCGGTTCTTCACGAAGGACGCGCCCCCTCGGCAGCAGCGCCCCGCGCCGGCGGCTTCGCCACAACCTGGAGGCCGTCTCGGACGCCCGTCGCCTGCGCCGTCGAACGCAGGATCGTCGGCGTCGGTGAACAGCGCGAACTACAGCAGCGGAGGAGGGTCCGGAGAAACGGAGAAGAAGAAGAAACGCGGGTTCCTCCGGTTTTGAACACGGACGGACGGAGCTGGCATAGAGTTGGAAGTTCGGACGGTGTATGAGTATCTTACTTGTTCGTATATCCTCGAGATGTAATAGCGGAATATACCACGGCGATTGGATGGATGGAGCTGCCTCCGACGTCAGAATTTTGCGCCATCAGCGTGTGTTGTGTTTCGGAATCGGGAGCTCGAGCAGGAGCAGTGTGACTTGCGGCGCGAGGTTCGCGCCGGCGTCTACCGGAGTGTACCACTTGCTCGTCGCCCTCGACGTCGTCCTCGCTGCTTTCCCCGTCGACCGCCACACTGGCCGCCATGGACCGGCCCATGGGACCCCGCAGGCCCGACAAGCGCAATGCCGCATACGAATCGATCTTTGGCCGGCCCAGCGCAACCCACCATCAGCTCCATCCTCAGGCTCCAGGGCAGTTTGTGCCCTCACCGGCAACATACCCGCAACAACCTCCACAGCAGCCCGCCGGCCAGCCCTATCCTTATTATCCGCAGCAGCAGTATGCCCCCCAGCTCGACCGCAGGACATCCCAGTCCTCGTACAGACCCCCCTCCGTCTACCAGCAGCAGCAGGTCTCCCCGAACACGCTCAGACAATCCTACTACCCCTCCAACGCCCCCACGCCCCAGCCCGCCCACCCCGTACCCCCAGCGGGCTTCCCGCCTCATCAGTACCAGAAGCCATACGGCTACGCGGGCTCGCTCGCCCCGCCGTCCGTGGTAAGCCGTGCACGTTCCATCGGCAGCTCTCCTGGCGTGATTGCACCACTCCCGGAGGAGCCCCCAGACCCCGGTCTCGAGGCATACACCCAAGCCGGCCTCACCCCCGCGCAGGCGTATCAGGCGCAGGCGCAGGTCTATCTCAACAACGGCAGCATGGGCCAGCAGCAGAGCTGGCCACAGCAGCCCAGCTACCCCGAGTCCGCCCCCTCCCCCGCCCCCTCGGCGCCTGTAGCCGCCTCCCCGCCCGCCCACGGCCTGCGAGGCCCTCGGCCACAGTCCGCGCAGACGATGCCCGCAGGGCTGGACAGGATCCCGGAGGCGCTCCCGCGAATAAGCATGCACTTTGAAGGGGATGATGGCAGGCTCGGGCTCGACTTCGAGAGCAGTAATGGTGCGGGGAGTGGCGGGAGCGCCGAGGCTACCCCGCCGAGTGACCCCGGGACGGAGGAGGACGCGAGTGAGCTTCCCTACAGCAGGCCGCAACGCATGTCGACGCCCAACAGCGTGCGATCTCGTGGGTCTGTCTCGTCCGGGCCCGCAGGGAGCCTGGAGTTCGGCCTCAACAACAATCAACCCATCCCCTCTTCCTCATCGCGTCCGTATCCCCTCCAGCTCGACACAGCCGTGGCCACCGCAAAGGCCGCGGGTGTGAGTGTGTCCCCTGCCTCATCGACCTTGGTCGACGAGCCGCACCACCCCATGGCCCCTGCCCACATCGGCCCTTCTGGCCGCCGGTCATCTGAATCTGCGAAGACGCTCCCCGGCCAGTTCCAGCGAAAGCGCAGCGTGAACGATCGTTCCCAGTCCATGTCCGCCGCGATGTCGCCCCACGTCCGTGCCATGGTCGAGTCGGGCCGCACAGGCCGACCGCCAATGCCCTCCGCGTCTCCGGCACGCGATCCACCAGCGCCGCGCCCGCGTCGGACGCCCATCGTGTACCCTGCGCTGCTCTCCCGTGTCGCAGAGGCGTTCAAGACGCGAATATCGCTCGGAGACCACGTCAAGGACGGCCTGACCTACAAGGACTCGTTCGACGGGCGGGAAGCGGTCGACACCATCGCGTACATCATCAAGACTACGGACCGGAACCTCGCGCTGCTGCTCGGACGTGCCCTGGACGCGCAGAAATTCTTTCACGCCGTCACGTATGATCACCGGCTGCGGGACAGCTCGCATGACCTGTACCAGTTTCGGACGAAGCTGCCCAGTCCGTTCGTCAGCGGGGAGCTCGCGAACGTCCCTGACGAGCATGAAGAGCTCCTCAAGGCACTCCAGCAACCACAGCCGCTTATTGGCGGCGCAGAGAGTGGCGAGTCCACCAACAAGGACAGTCCGTCCCCATCTGCCGAGGACGACGCGGAGAAGAAAGACGGCTCGCGTCCAGACTCTCCTACGCCTTCGGTTGCGCCTGCTACCCGACCGCGAGCCGGCTCGATCTCGTCGGACGACGTGCCGCTGCCGACGGGTGTGTTTACGTTGCTGACGGACTGCTACTCGCCGACATGCACGCGCGACCAGCTCTGCTACTCCATTGCGTGTCCGCGACGGCTGGAGCAGCAGGCGCGGCTGAACATGAAGCCCCAGCGCGAGCTCAAGAAGCAGATCAGCCGCGAGAGCTTGGGCGATCTTGTGGTACGCCCACGTGTTGCTTTTGCGGAGAGCTCATGCCGATGTAGACGTGTCTGTCGTGACAGGAACCGGGCACGCTCTGGATTCACTCTGTGCCCGCGGAGGTCGTTGCGAGCGTCTCTGATACGGAGAAGAAGCGTCAAGAGGCGATCAATGAAGTCATCTACACCGAGCGTGACTTTGTGCGCGACATGGAGTACCTCCGAGACGTACGTCCACAGACGGTTGGCTCTGCCAGGTCATATGCTGATTGTGCTGCAGCTGTGGATGAAACCGTTGAGGGAGTCGGACATCATCCCCGAACCGCGGCGACAAGACTTCATCCAGCAGGTGTTCTGGAATATCCTCGACATCATCGCCGTCAACACTCGCCTGCGAGATGCGCTCAACAAGCGACAGAAGGCGTACGCTGTCGTGGAACAGATCGGGGACATCCTGCTCGAAGCCGTCCCTCACTTCCACCCTTTCATCTCGTACGGCGCGCACCAGCTGTACGGCAAGTACGAGTTTGAGAAGGAGAAGAGCTCCAATCCAGCGTTTGCGCGCTTCGTAGAGGTCCGTAGATGCACCTCGTGGTCAGCCTGATTGCGTGCGGTGCAGTGGTGCTGATGATGTCGAGTAGGAGACGGAACGACGGCCTGAGTCGAGGAAGCTGGAGCTCAATGGCTACCTGACGAAGCCGACAACGCGATTAGCGCGATATCCGCTGCTGCTCGAGGCCGTGCTCAAGCACACGCCGGACGACAATCCGGACAAGACGACGCTACCGAAAGCGATCGAGATTGTTCGCGAGTTCTTGAAGGCTGTCAACACCGAGACCGGCAAGGCGGAGAACAGGTTCAACCTCCTGCAGCTGGACCAGCAGCTCGTCTTCAGGCCCGGTGAACAAGTGGTAAGAGTGTCGGCTCATGTGCATGATACATGTCAGGGTGTTCACTTGCGCGTATTCAGGACCTTCGCCTGAAGGAAGAGGGACGCGAGCTCATCTACAAGGGCCCTTTGAAGAAGCGTGGTAACGCTCAAGGTGACAGCGGGGAGCTCATGGTGTTCTTGTTCGACCATGCCCTTCTGATGGTCAAGCCCAAGGGTAAAGTCGAACAGTACAAGGTTTACCGAAGGGTACGTTATTCCTCATACCTCGAACTATCTCGGATGCTGATGGTTGTGCAGCCAATACCACTGGAGCTGCTCCTCGTATCTGCGCCCGACGACTATGCCGTTCAGAAGCCGATGAATGCGCGACAAAAACAGCTCATCAAGAACGCGCCGCATGCCCCCGTCATTCCGATGAAAGAGTCGAAAGGCGGGTTCTCGCTCACGTTTGTCCATCTCGGCCGCAAGTACTACCAGATCACGCTGTGGGCCAGCACGTACGTGAGTCAGCGGAAGTGGGTGGAGAGCATTCAGAAACAGCAAGACATCATGCGGGAGCGCAGCAACGTCTTCGAGACTCTCACCCTCAGCGAGAACTTCTTCGTTGGCGTCAATAGGGTCAACTGCGCGGCTCCATTCAGTGAGTTTACCTCCCGGTCTTCTCGCGATGCACGTATCTCAACGATGTCGTAGGTCAAGGGAGGAAAGTCGTCTATGGCACTGATGACGGCGTCTACCTTTCCAACCTCCTGGAGCGCAACCGTGAACCGGTCAAAGTCCTTGCATTAAAGGATGTTGCGCAAGTTGACATCCTCGAGGAGTACCAGCTCCTGATCGTCATGTCCGGTGCGTCCCGCCTACCTTCCGACAAGATCAGTATCTGACACGTCACCGACAGACCGCCAAGTCCTCACTTTCCCGCTGGACGCCCTCGACCCAATGGACCCCTTGTCTGGTCTCAAGCGTGCGAAGAGGATAGCGTCACATATATCTTTCTTCAAGTGTGGTGTTTGCTTGGGGAAGACCCTCGTGTGTCTTGTCAAGTCGAGCCCATTGTCAAGTACCATCAAGGCGTTGGAGCCGATCGAGCAGCATATTCGGGGCAGGGCGAAGCCGACGTTCCGGAAATTGCTGCAGGGCGGCAACGATACCTTGCGCGTCTTCAAGGCGAGTGATCATCATCCGCAGGGCCGTATGGATAAAATGACTAATGTGCGAATACAGGAGTTCTACATTCCGCTACAGTCTAGTTCGATCCACTTCTTGAAGACAAGACTCTGTGTTGGGTGCACGAATGGCTTCGAGATTGTCGACCTCGAGACGTTGGATACCCAGGGCCTCCTCGATCCTGCGGACACTTCCCTGGAGTTCGTGCATAAGCGGGAGAACCTCAAGCCACTCGCTATCTACCGCATCGACAACGAGTTCCTCTTGTGTTATGACGGTTGGTCTGCCCCCTATGCTTGCCAGGACTCTGTTGATCTCTTCCGGCTCAGAATTCGCTTTCTACGTCAACAAGACTGGCTGGCGTTCTCGCAAGGAATTCATGGTCTACTGGGAAGGCTCACCAACAGGTTTTGGTACGTGCGATGACATCGTCGATAGAAACCATTACTGAGATCCCTATAGCGCTACATTATCCCTATGTACTCGCATTCGAGCCGACCTTCGTCGAGATCCGACACGTCGAGACCGGGTCGATGTCGCAGATCATCCAGGGCAACAACCTCCGTTGTCTCTTCGCCGACACACCACCATCCACCACGAACTCTGCGAACCACTACTACAACCACCCGTATCAGCAGGGCTACAACTACAATCCGTATGGCGCACCAGACTCGCGGACGTCGCTCAGTTCGAACGGATATGGTGGTGTGCCACCCATGCCGGGCGCGCCGCCGCCGATGGGGTACCCCAACCCTTACATGCCTCGACCACCACTGGGCGCTGGGCGCGACGAGATCCTCATGGTATCGGACGACCGCGTCATGCGACTGCAGATGACTCAAGCGGCGCGCTCGAGTGTGCAGGGGTAGTGGTGATGCGACGCAGACGGCCTTTCATGACGCGACGACACCTGTTGTATATTGCTCTCATCCTCCCCATCTATCCTCGTTCGTACTGATGACCGCACGTCTGCCTGCTCTCGCCGCGCTCCTGTCTTCGTTCCACCCTGGTAATTCCGCGCTTCCACCCTCCACCCGCCTTCCGTCCCCCGGGTACTCTCCTGCTCCGTGCGCCGCATCCCCCTCACGATAATCATTCTGTAGTGTTGCCCGCCAGATGTCTGTGTTGTTGTTCGCCCGTCCATCTCCAGTTTCTACGTACAGAGCATATATATTCTAACCTGCATTTGTATCTTTCAGTCCCCTCATTGTCATGATACGCGTAGCTAACACTTATTCAAGCATAGAAGCCGTTCGTGGTGTCGGCTCGGCCAGTACGGAAGTCAGGCAAATGGTAAGGCGGTTGGAATCTTCGAACTGACGCGTACGGCGAGGTTCTGAACTTTAGCTAGTACATTCACTAACTTGACACAGCCTTAGCAAAGCGATGAACGAACTCTCCGCATTCGGAAAAATCCATATGGAAGTCAACCCTGTATCTTCGAGACTTCAAACAGATGCGGTTCCTAAGACTGGAACCGCCCTTCGCATGGACGACACGGACTCGGCAGCATCTAAGAGTCCGTCCTCGGTTGGTAACGCCTCCCCCTTGAAGCTGGGCTCTCGCTCCGCTGTAGCTAGGTAGGCGATGGAGCCTACAAATTTCACGAAACTAGGTACTCCATGCGCGGAGTCTACCGAGAACTTTAGTGGATCGTCGGAGGCGACTCGAAGCGTCCGGGTGCCTGCTTCTTGAAGGTGAAGGAGGAACCTATTGTTGAGCACCGCGGTGAAACTGCGATGGAAATCATTTACAGTGTTTGAGCAAGAGCAAGAGCAATGAGGGAACGACTTGAGAAACGTACGGTTCGGTGAATATCGTGATGTTGCTACCATCGTTTCCGCCCCCGAAAATCTAGGTGGATGCAAGGTAAAGGCCTGGCCGACGGACCAATGAGGGAACTTGGACTGACCGATAGTAACGTGAAGATGAGGTGGAGCGTGTTCAATGCGAGTAGCAATCTTCGTGGGGTGCAAAAATTCAATGCGTGACGGTTCACGGGAGATTCGTAAGACGTACACGAAGTAGATCGCGCCTGTATGCGAATGAGAGTGTTGATATCATGTAAACTCTAGCAAGGCATATATCCTTACCATCATATAGCAGGACGCTCTGGAGCGTTTCGCGTTTGGTAAGCTGCCTGAGTCGGATATCATTCCACGGAACACTCGACAGTGTGAGACCAATGAGGATGACGTCTGCAACAATGAGACTGGTCCTAGAGAGAATGACGTCTGTCCGACAACTTTGTCAGTCGGAGAGAATGGCTCGCTGATATATCAACGGAAAGATACCTCTGTGAACATATGTGAGTTATTATGGTGTTTGTGACGAGACATACCCGACCCACCTAGCCACCTCATCACCAGTGACATCAATAATCGTTATGCAACCAAGAACAACGTCGTTGTATCCGGATAGATGAGCGACGAAGAATTTGGTCTAGGTCGCATAAATGGTCAGCTTGCCTTGGTTATACCCAGAGGAAGGCGTACTAGGTTGATCCCTGACGGGACTAACGAAAGCAAAATCATGACGACTGCCCAGACCGAACTTCTGTCACTTAGGGAGTATGCACGAAGCGCCGCGAATGCTATCGAAAAGCCCGAACGACACTAATCAGCACCCGGACGAAATCAAGACCTTCACGACGTACCGCCCCAAGGGAAGTACTGCATGATCTGAAAAATAAGGAGTGTCTTCTGAGTGCTGGCACAACTGTGAAGCGCACTGAGACGTCATCGCCTTGCACTGACGGCCTAGAGAAACAGACCTCTAGCAGATTATCAGCTTTGAAGATATTGCGCATGACGGAGACAACGCACCATGTCGGTAAAGCTGAACGCCAATATCGCAAAACTCATCAGTTGGACCGCCAGTGATAGATATCTGCTTGAGAGGTATAGAATTGAAGGGCCCGTTGGACGAAGTTTCCAGAAGTACTCCACTTCGCTGCTGAAGGTAATAGTGTACTCGTAGAAGAAAAATACTAGCAAAAGCGGATTAAATGTTGCTGATAGAACCATTGTGATGCTGCTCGACGAACCTGCTGACGCGAAGCCAAAGTATCGCTGTATGACGCTACGTACAAGCGAGTTCAGCCTTGTGATATCCCACTATGAGTGTTCCAGACTTACTAGTTGTCAATTATTGCTATCACTTCGGCGGCGAGGTCAGGGTCTAGTGGAGATGACATTGCAACAACGGACGTGCAAAGTAGTGAGTGCCGCCAGCTTGTACTCACCAGCAAAGGACCCGACCCGGTTTTATATCTCGGAGAGCGGATCGCAGTCTCGGCAACGGAAGGCATCTGGTTCCCTGCATGGACATGCTTCTCCTTGCGCTTCCAGCCTGGCGTCAGATGCGATGGCACTGAAACAAATATTGTGATTTTCTGCACGGTCGAACAGACGGTCGCTTGATGAGAGGGATAGGAACTGTTCGAACACTAGAGGCGAGACAGAAGGAAGCATTCCTGAGTATTCTTTGCGCAGGCGTAAGCTTCATGATGCAGATACGACCTGTCTATCTTACGCACCCCACCCTTCGCGACGTGAGGTCCAGGGCTCGTGCGCCGCCATTGTGACGAAGTATATCGGCGACTGAGACGTATCCGTAGTCCGAAGGCGTGGGTGGCCTCAGCGGCCTTGACGTTCGTACCACGGATCGACATCCATCTCAGCCTGGCGGTGACCTGCGGTTCTGTGTTCCCACAGATCGCTTTCGACTTCACAGCAATGTAGATCATGATGGTCACGAACCGTGGAAGGCCGCTTAGTAAACCGAAGCAAGTGTTGGTGTGAGGCCTTGCAAGCTGGCGACGAGCCCAAGGCCTCGACTATTCAGCTGCAGCAAACCTGCATGCACGAACCCAACACCAACCTATAGTAGCGTAGCTACGACCAAGATCAACCTTTTCATTAGTTGGGCGACCGGCGGAGCAGACGCAGATCTGTGACTTACTACCTGCTATTCAATACCACTCATGTTCAGCTCGGCTCCAGGTCTAGCAATGCGCAGACATTAATGTCCACATGTAGTATTTACATATGTCGAAAGGCTGCCAGTGGAAGTGATCTTGAGCAATTCTTACCGGACGGCGGAGGGCCACGGTGATGACATCAGCAGCCGTCGCCGAGTTGCGTCATGGTCTAGTTACAGCTGATTGCATATTTGGTGGCCGCCCAACTCCGACTGACGCGCGCGCACTTTCGACGCAAGAAAATCAAGAAAATCAGAAAATTCAGCCCCTCCCTCGTTACTCATACAGAGGCTTTGAAACTGCACATGTAGATACCTTTTAGCCTGCCCGATGTACCTCCGTTTTCCGAATTGTCGTATCTAGTCACATGGCGGAGTTACAGAAGCCAGGTCATCCACCAATGCTGAGAGCCTTTGACAGAGTGTTAAGCCACAGTTGCCTACTTCCAATCCCTCAAAAGGACTTGAATACATCCTGAAGCGTTCTCGATGTCCCCTCAATGCGATACCGTTGATATTCAGGGAGCCATTGCTTTGCAACGGTCTGCTTTGCGTGGGGGTCTTTAGGCGCCCATCGACGACTACATGAAAGACTGATGGATTTATTGTCTTTCCACCCAGAAATGCCTATATGCCTTCGTTCGAGTCCCTGACATTGCCTGAGAGATGAATCTGAACAGCGAAACCGAGTTGCGCTACATGGATTTTCTATTTTTTCATGCGCGAAGTGCGCTGTGCAATTCGGCGCTTGGCCACCAAATATGCAACCAGCTGTAGATAGATAGATAGATATGATCATTGATTATAGTGGCACGGAGGCCGGCTACGGCCGAAGTTGCCACTGTCGCGATCCTACTCTAAGACTACTAATGTACAGTGCGATGGTGTATGGTGCTAACGCTACACTGGAGGGGGAAGCGAGAAGGGGAGGGGGTGGCATGTGAGAGTCCTGATGACGAGAAGGGTACGACACTGAGTGGGAAACAGCGGGGAAGGCGTGAGGGCTAGGAATATGTGATCGGCGAGGGGGGTTGGCGTGCCCGAATTGGTGCTACGAGGGATGTCATGGTCTAGTGGTAATATGCGTTCGCGTTGAATGGTCCCGGGTTCGACTCAACGCCACGGCTCTTTTGCATCCCTTCCCAGGTCTGTTTTGCTCCCATCCGACCTCTATACCTTTCTGCCCACCAACCAACTGTTGTAATCTGCTTCCAGCGCAACAACTCAAGATGAACGTCGATTGAACAACCGCGAAATCATGGGGGGTGAGGCGATTACAACCAGGTTTTCACGTGGGTCGACCGGTCAGTCGGGACGTCGACGGAACCGCATATATGCGCTTTATTCCACCCCAAACGCTACCCCACATTCTCCATGTTCTCTTCCAAGCTCTCTAGGTTACCCCGCATCTCCTGGACAGCATCGCGCACGATGTCGAGCTCTGCATTCAGCACGACGCGCCCGGCGAACTGGAAGACTCTCGCGCCGCCTCCGCTCTCCGGCCCGACGTTTGCGGGGCAATCAACTCTGCCTCGGCTGCCAGTGCCCGCGCTGGCAGAGACGGTGAGCAAGCTGAAAGAGAGCCTGAAGCCTATCGCGTGGTCGGAGCAAGAGTATGCGGACGCCGTCAAGGCCGTGGACCAGTTCGCGTCGAGCGAGTACGCACGCGAGCTCCAGGACCGCCTGCAGAAGCGCAGCGACGAGCCGGGACGCTTGCATTGGCTGGAGGAGTGGTGGGACGATGGCGCGTACATGGGCTACCGGGACTCGGTGAGTGTCAGTACTTCGTGTAGCCCACGCAAGGTGCTCATGTTGTGTACAGGTCGTGGTGAATGTCTCCTACTATTGTACGTCGTCTGTGCAACCTTCGTTCTGAGCATCACGCCTGAGATGGACGCAGACGGATTCAAGGAGCACCCTGCACACTTGCCTCAAACCCCCCTACATCGAGCTGCATCCCTCGTCCGCGCCGTCATGACGTTCCGCGAACAGTACAAGCTTGGACAGGTACCCCCCGAGGCGACGAAGGAGGGCCCTATATGCATGGACACCTGGAGGTATGTCAGTTGGTTCAACGCACGAGGACCCTAATTGAGCATCGTCGCATGTGCATGTAGGTGGATGTTTGATTGCTGTCGCATCCCTGGCCCTGGACTCGACTGGTCTGTCTCTCACGCAAAAGCAGGCGACAACGGGCGATCCGGTCATGTCGTTGTGCTCCACCGCGGACGCGTCTGGAAGCTTGAGCCATGGCAGGACGGCAAGCTGCTCTCCCTCGACGAGCTCCAGAGGTAGCGTTGCCCAAGAATCATGGCTATCCCCGAGCTCATCTGCGGGACTTCCAGGCAAATCCAGCACATCTACGACAATACGACCCACGAGTACCCTGGGGTCGGCGTGTTGACCGCGTCCAACCGCGATGTCTGGGCCAAGGTGCGTGTTCTGGTCTAGCAGGCAAGTCCTGTGTCCTGACGTGCGTCTAGGATTTCCAACATCTCGCTTCCGACCCGCACAACGCCCACATCCTGAACACCATTCACTCGTCCGCCTTCGTCCTCTGTCTCGACACCGAGTCTGCGAACGGGCTAGTGGAGCACTCCCGCGTTCTATGGCACGGCGCCGTCGTCCCACCACCCCAGCCGGGCGCCCCCAACGCCCAACCGCAGCTCGGTTTGCGCAACCGGTGGATGGACAAGCCCTGCCAGTTCGTCGTTCTCGCCAACGGCAAGGCGGGCTTCGTCGGCGAGCATTCTGTCATGGACGGCACGCCAACGGCGACGATGTGCGACCGGGTTCTGGACCTGATCGCCGCGAAGGACTTTGCGACCTCGGGCAACTCTCCTCTACACTCGACGACGAGCGGCGCGCTCCCCGAGCCGCTCGACTGGAACATCTCGACCGAGACGGAGCGGGCGATGAATGTCGCGACCGAGGCCGCAGTGGCGCTCATCAACTCGCAGACCCTGAATGTCGTGCGCACACCGTACGGCAAGGCGGCGGTGAAGGCGTTCGGGGTCTCGCCCGATGGCTGGACGCAGATGATCATCCAGCTGGCGTACGCGCGCCTGCTGCGCGCGAAGGGCTGGAAGCGACAGGGCGGGACGTACGAGGCGGCGTCGACGCGCAAGTTCCTCAAGGGCCGGACGGAGGCGATCCGCGTCGTGAGCGCAGAGTCGGACGCGTGGGTCGCGAGCATGGACGACGAGAGCGCGGGTGCGGAGCGGCGGATGGAGCTGTTCCGGAACGCGATCAAGAAGCATGGCTCGGACGCGCGTGCGGCTGGTAACGCGCGCGGTATCGACCGCCATCTACTCGGTGAGTAGTTCTCCTCGCGGTCTTCAAGCCGACGAAGCTAATCTCCTCCACTCGCAGGCCTGAAGATGTCGGTGAAGGAGGGCGAGCAAATGCCCGAGGTGTTCTCGCACCCGGTGGTGAAGCGCTCGAGCTACTGGGTGCTGAGCACGTCCGCGATCTACACGAAGAACTTTGGGCCGTACGGCTGGGGCGAGGTTGTGCCGGACGGGTTCGGCGTGGCATACACGTCCGGGTTCGACGACTTCTTGCAGTTCACCGTCACGTCGCGCACGGAGATGCCGAACAACGAGTTCTGCGAGGAGCTGCAGCGCGCGGCGAAGGACATGCACGACTTGTTTGCGAACCGGGGCGCGAGCAAGTCGAAGCTCTAGAGTACGAGTGTGTAGATTGACGAAGAGAACAGGTGTGACAAGGACGTTGAGACCTTGCCCTGTTGTGAACGGAACCTGTATCTGAACACGTTGTGTCCCGGACCCTGACCCTCGATTGGTCTAATCCAAGATTGTTGGCGAGTTCTCCTTGATGCACTCATCACTGTGTCTGGTCCTCTCTCCACCTGCGGTCCGTATGGTAGATTGAATGGTCTGATCCCTGGGACGGTCTCACGACCGGGACGTTGTACTGGTCAATGGTTAGTCCCATTCGACGTACCGGTAGATCTTCAATCAGACTCCTGACTCCTCAGGCGCGTACATAGAGGCCGTGAATGCACCCACAGTCTGAGAGTCACTCCCTACTACTGAACGCTCGTATCAATGAGTGGATGTATTCACGCCGTGATGTCGCCCCTGTACACTCTAGCGCATTGAATATCAGGAGAAGCTAGAACAATCAAAGCGCTGCGACCTTGTAACATACAGTAGACTTTGTTTCAGGTCGAGCGGGGACGAGTGGATGCGCGTCCGGGGGATTGTGCCAGTGTGCACCCGAGTGTTGTCTGACTCGTACCGCGCACCGGTACTGATCCAACCCGCCTGCGCGTGGATCCTCGGCGTTGGGTGACAGTTCCAGATCGGTTATGTTGACGTGCACCTGAAAAAATGGGCGCCGGTCCGAGGCCTGGAGGATATATTTGCAGCCGCGGTTGAGGCAATCGGGAAACTCGAGAGCACTCACGGACACCTCGATCGAGACCGGTACATGAACTTGAATGAGTGTTTCTGGCCATGAGTCACCTTATAGCTTGTGAAATGTGATAGTTCGGCCGAGATACTCTATGGCGACTTAGCATACACCATCCCATTACGACAATTAAGGGAGTACAACGTACAACTTGTAACTGCGCGTGTCACTGCTAGTCGACGAAAAGATACAAATACACAGAAGACGGCGACCCACCCGGTCAAGCATTTTGCGCCGGGGCACCGACAGCTTGATCGGGCATTCTGACCACCGCTGATGCACTTTCGATCTACACATCAGTGGAGG
Source organism: Earliella scabrosa (assembly GCA_022605405.1). NCBI lineage: Eukaryota > Fungi > Basidiomycota > Agaricomycetes > Polyporales > Polyporaceae > Earliella > Earliella scabrosa. The sequence goes on along the minus strand of JABYQQ010000004.1, from coordinate 970,071 downwards.
GAGGGCACGCTATGAGCCGAACACGATTGACACATCTGCATCATGGACACGCACCATATCCTTCAAGATACCAGTGAGTACGGCTCTCGAGTTCAAACTCCACGAGGCGTCCACCGGTACGGATCGTAGGTAGGTACCTCCAACGCCGTTAGGCTTGGGCGTGAACGTGAAGAATTGCCACATGATCCCGTTCGTCACGGCGCCGTGCATGATCGGCAGCCTGCATAGCGTTCAAGGTTCAGCACCAACGCAGACCGCGAACCCCAGCGACGCACCTGTGCTGCTTTGCGAGGGCGGCCACCGCCAGGAGTCCTTCACGCCATGCATCCGTCAGATACCAGGGCCCGCTCGGAGGCGGCTTGGCCTGTACGATTGCAAACCCGTTCGCGCGTCGAAGTGCGACGTCCGCGCCTTCTTGCAGGACGATGTCTGACGCGACATGGATAGCATGATGCGGTCACCGGCATGATCACGGTGACAGGACGCGCCGAGGGACTTACGAGCATCGGCCCTCTGGGTTTTGGGGAGCAGCACAAGGAGGTAATCAAGTGTTAATTGCACGGTGCGTGCCTCGTCCGGTCCACGGAGCTGGGTGCTGGGTATTGTGTAGTTGGGGAAGATGAGCAAGTGCCCGCTGGCTTCTAGCATTGCGGCCACACGGAGGAGGAACGGGTAGACGTGCATCCGGCGTCCACCTTCCTCCTGGGTCAAGCGCCTTAGTACAGTTAGTACGACAGAAGAAGCGGGAGACGCACGAGGACGGAAACATAGCGCTGTGCAGAGCGGTACATATTCTCGAATTCGTCAGACGAGATGGAGGCACCGTTTGGCATCATGGCGCGGTATGGTGCTGCGTAGTCAGCGAGCTCATCACTGTAAGGACGAGCCCGTTCGATGCCGTAGGAAAGCAGTGGCAATATTTCAGAGGCATCGGGGACGATCCCGACCAGTTTCAGCGTTCTATCGGTACATGAGGTGACGAGGCAGTGCTTTCGATTCCATAAACTGTTAACGCATGTTTCTGAAACGGACTATTGGCATCTACCTTGATCTTCGTGAGTGTGTCTGTGAGTTCGTTGACGATCTCAATTGTTTGCTTGTCTTGATCCACAAGCTCTATTCCGGGCGATGCAGTGTCTTCGGTTTCAGCATCAGAAGAGGTGGACGGTTTGCGTTTCTTGCTTGGAATCTCGACCATGATGATGAGAGAGAACGGCAAGGAGAGGTAAGTATATAGGGGTACGCGGTGGCGCGGCGCAGTTATGGGGCCCCGCGGCAATGCACCACATCATACCGTAGCGCCGGCAGCCGGCGTCTGAGCCACACAATTTATCTGCGTTTCCGGGCATCATCCGCCGGATTTGGCGGATGTCCGGCGGATCCGGCGGATTTGGCGGATTTCCCCGAGACACTGTTGATCCGATCTCCCCATCAATCACCGTCAGCCATTGCACCCCGCATAATAATCAGTCAACGGCACCTTCTGTTGACCTCTGTAATCGTTTTGTAGTCAACATCTCTTGCCACCTACTTACTCTATGCCATTTGCATTGATATGCCGTAATCTATCCACGCGTCGTAGGCCTTCCAGTCCAGTAAGTACTTATTACCCTTCTAACTATTCCCCAATACGCACCCTCCTATGCAGCGCCGCTCATTCCTAGTACTGGGTCCACCTCACCCGACGTGCGGCGCGGGGTTCTTGTACTGTCACGTCATGCACCGCACTCGTCAGTATCGCATTGTTCTGGTACTACCTTCAACGACATGCGGGGCGAGACTTCCCAGGTGGGACCTATAGACCATTGACTGTCGCACCGCTGTCCGACCATCACAACCTCCACTACTGGTACAACCCCGTGCAGCGCCGCTTGTCCCTAGTACTGCATCACCCTCACTCGCTGTGCGGTGCGGGGTTCCTGCACTGTCACGTCCCGCACCGCCCTCGTCCCTCCTGCATGGCCCTGGTACTACCTCAAACGACATGCGGTGAGGGGCTGCTCGACGACTGCTTGACTGTTCCGTCGCGCACCGGGCTCGTCCATACCGCATGGCCCTTGTACTACCTCAGAGGACATGCGGCGCGCCATACCTGGACTGTTCCGTCCCGCACCGCGGTCGTCTGTACCGCATGGCCCTTGTACTACCTCAGACGACATGCGGCGCCGCACTCCTGGACTGTCCCGTCCCGCACCACCCTCCTCAGGCCTGCGCGCCGCGGGACTGCTCGACTGTTCCCTCCCGCACCGCCCTCGTCCTCCTGGACCCGCGCCGCGGGACTGCTCGACTGGTCCGTCCCGCACCGCCCTCATCCGTACCGCATGGCACAGTTGAGCAGTCGACAAGCGGTGCGGGACTGCTGCACTGTCCCGTCCCGCACCGCGCTCGTCCGTAGCTTTTCACGGTGTGGGACTGCTTGACTGTTCCGTCCCGCACCGTCCTCGTCCGTACCGCATCACCCTTGCACTACCTCAGATGTCATGCGGTGCGGCACGGTTCAACTCTCCCGTTCCGGCACCACCCTCCTCAGGCCTGCGCGCCGCGGGACTGCTCGACTGTTCCGTCCCGCACCGCGCTCGGTGAGTACCGCATGGCCCTTGTACTACCGCAGACCACATGCGGGGCGGGACTGCTTGACTGTTCCCTCCCGCACCGCCCTCGTCCTCCTGGACCCGCGCCGCGGGACTGCTCGACTGGTCCGTCGCGCACCGCCCTCATCCGTACCGCATGGCACAGTTGAGCAGTCGACAAGCGGTGCGGGACTGCTGCACTGTCCCGTCCCGCACCGCGCTCGTCTGTAGCTTTTCACGGTGTGGGACTGCTTGACTGTTCCGTCCCGCACCGTCCTCGTCCGTACCGCATCACCCTTGCACTACCTCAGATGTCATGCGGTGCGGCACGGTTCAACTCTCCCGTTCCGGCACCACCCTCCTCAGGCCTGCGCGCCGCGGGACTGCTCGACTGTTCCGTCCCGCACCGCGCTCGGTGAGTACCGCATGGCCCTTGTACTACCGCAGACCACATGCGGGGCGGGACTGCTTGACTGTTCCCTCCCGCACCGCCCTCGTCCTCCTGGACCCGCGCCGCGGGACTGCTCGACTGGTCCGTCGCGCACCGCCCTCATCCGTACCGCATGGCACAGTTGAGCAGTCGACAAGCGGTGCGGGACTGCTGCACTGTCCCGTCCCGCACCGCGCTCGTCCGTAGCTTTTCACGGTGTGGGACTGCTTGACTGTTCCGTCCCGCACCGTCCTCGTCCGTACCGCACCACCCTTGTACTACCTCAGATATCATGCAGTGCGGCACGGTTCAACTCTCCCGTCCCGCACCACCCTCATCAGTCCTGTGCGGCGCGGGACAGCTCGACTGGTCCGTCGCGCACCGCGCTCGGCCGTGCCGCATGGACCTGTCCCGTCCCGCACCACCCTGGTCAGCCTTTCACGGTGCGGGACTGCTCGACTGTCCAGGGCCGCCCCAGCTTCCTTACGTTTCCGCTGCTCAACTCAGCTTCCCCATTCATGCCGCAGTGGCACATGTTACCTCATGCCGGGCGCACGGCGGGACCGCTGCAGAGTCCAGTCCCACTCCGCGTTTGCGCGGCGGCTTCTGTGTTGCGTGTTGATCCAGCAGCGCATATACCTCAGTCTCCTCAGTTTGACGTGGCGGGATCTTGAGTCTTTGTTCTATTAGTAGCATGTCTATCCCTTCGATGCAAGTTACCACAATATTTTGAGGTGCAGCACTGGTGTTGTGCTGCCACCTTGCACAGTCGATCCTCTTTCTGCACTATGTTGCACCGTAAAGCGGCTCCATCACCAGGCTTACACAAGCTGTTGCAATCTGTGCCGCCGCGCCGAAACCGTTGGTACCTAGGTTGTGGTGTTAGATACTTTCTCCGGAAAATCTGGTCCCCAGTATTCGATCACGCGCAGTGTTCGATCACCTACGCTGGACACTAGCGGGGTGCCCATTTATCTAGGTCAGTCTGCGACCAGCAGGCTTGCCTTCCCTTCCCCTCCTCTTCCCATTTGCATCCTGTGCCGTTCACACCATATATTCCTCTTTTACTTCTCTGACACCCTTAATCAACTTCACACATGGATCCTGTCGCGCCACTCCCTGCAGACATATCTACTCTTCTCCCACATCTTACTCCCTGTCCTCGCTGTGATAGCGGCTTCGTCACCGTTCCCATCCTCTGCAATGGCCTAGGAGATCCCGACAATCTCCACCGATGGTATGAGCACGTAAGTTGACTTGTTAAATGCATCATTTGTCACGCTATTTATCATCTGCCTTGTGACGCTGTAGTGCATACGAAACGTCCCACAAAAGGATCGTCCGCAACGTTGCACGTACTACCGATGGCTGGATGACAGGGAGCGAGGGAAGCCTCCGAAGGGTGCTCCGCGAGCGACGTGCAAGGGGTGGCTGTGTGTCAATGCCGGACGCAGTCAGGCGGTCAACATGGGGTGTATGTTTGGCCTGTGTAAATCCTGTTGCGGCTATACCCACCACAAGACCGCTGGTTTGCGCCGCTGTGCGGTTGGCGAGCATCAGAAAGCTGCGGGACAGTGTACGCACGTTTTCGAGTGTCCCTCTGCCTTGATGCTAACTATTTGGCATCTCAGCCTACGCTGATGTTCAGTCACCTCCGCGCTCGCCGCAGTCTCCCTCTCATCAACATTCACACAGCTCTGGCGATGGTATGTTGGGTTAGATAATGATTCTCTTTCAAGTGGTCTGACGATCTGGTTCGCATGACAGAGCCCCAGAGGGATGCAGAGGACGAACCTCCACGGCGCGTGACTCGAAAATCAACGGCGCAATCTCGGGAGAAAGTGGACAACAAGGTCAAAGCAGCTGGGTCGCGCTCGCAGAGGCGGCAGGAGGGTAGCAGCAAAGGCACTCGGGCGAAAGGCAAACGTAAGCAGAGCCAAGATCAGTCTCACGATCAGCAGCGTCCCGTGGAGAAGGAGTACGCGTTATCTGTGACGCCGAGCTACGACCATCGTCTCGTCCAGTCTGATCTCGAGTCTGTGCGCAAGGCCGAGCAAGCCCTTCAGCTGGAGAGCATTGCGGCAGAGCAAAAGAAATCTGTTAGCTTGACATGGTGGACTCAGGTATGTTCACCGTCATCTCTCGGCATCCGCTCGCTCATTTTTGGCCTGCTCAGAACGACGAGATGCCTATCTATGCTGATGTCGTCGCCCCCTTCCATCCTTGGTTCCATCCCAAGGATTCTCCTCATTGTGTGCAACGTTTCAATGCAGACACTGCTTTCTTCCAATTTTTCGACAAACGGCGTTATCGATGGATTGAGCAGTCAAGCTCCAGTCCTCGTCTCAATGTACTTCTGGTTGGAGACCTGCTGTTCCGCTCTGAGGGCGTGACCCATGGGCCCGGTATGCCCTTGTCGTTGCGGGAAGGTACCAAGCGCGCTGCATCGTCCCCTCCTTCCCTCTCCCCACCCGCCACCAGACTTGACAGTCCACCTCTCGTCCTCTCGGCCTCAGGCACCCCTTCACGCATGGCTCGTACCCCACAGACCTCGCGCGCGCGACTTCCAACTCCCAAGACCCGTCGCACATTGTCCCCCGAGGGTTTCCCTCCACCGACTTCTCATTCCGGACGTTCCACTCCCGGCTCTTTTGCAAGTGGCTCAGATTGGGGCAACATGACATTTCCCTCGACTTCTGTTCCTCCTTCGCCGACGCACTCCCGATCTTCCTCTTTCTCCGAGCGCAATCTGGCATACTCCCGCAAGAAGCATTCCTCCCCTTCTCTCTCATGGGATTTCGAAGGCCCTGTGTCCGATCCCGTTCCCGAGATTGCTCGCCTGCCATCTCTGTTAGCATCCCATGCCGCGCCGCCCCCTGCCCACACTGCACGCGAGTCGTCCGATGGCCCTTCCACCTCGCACACATCTTCTTCGTCCCGACCATTGGACTTATCCGCTGCGCCTCGTGGATCCTCTAAATCCGGTTGGCCCTGGCGGTATGTGTGCGACATGCATGCCGGCTTCATGGCGTACGAGAAACTTCTGCACGAAGGTGTGGATACCAGCATTGCATTTTCGACCGCGTTTCCTGGGCACACTCCGAAACGCGCAACTCTGAATGAAAACTGGAATATTTGGTTGGCTGGTCGCGACGACAGTCAGGCGATGGCGCGGTGGGTTGCTCATGGTCGAACTCCGTCAGGTCTATGGAAAGCATTCCGAAAGGTTTACGAGAGACGGTCGCGTCGGTAACCTCAGTAGTTGGAAGTTGTTCATGTACTGGTTAGGTTTAGCTTCGGAAAGGGACATGTGTGTGCGTGCTCTTGGGAATGGGTTCTCTGGCACCTTGGTGTTGGCTGTTGGTCATGTATCATGGAGCTCGCACACTCTAAAATTGTCCCTGCAACAGACAATACTACATGCGCATCATAAGGCAGGATGTTGGCACATTGATTAGATTATCTTGATGTGTACGATTCGATCTGGGCCCATCGCGGAGTGAACAGGCTTTGCGATCACTCTCATCTTCAAGTTCTGTTCTTATTGCACCTGTCATGACCTCGCCCAACATCCAGACTGGTTTGGGACGCAAGCCACTGACGGACGAAGATGTGTGAGTGTTTCGTTCCACCGCCATTACGGTTTTCAATCTCATTGCTGGGTCTCTTGCCATCCTCAGCCAGCGGCTTGAGAAAGGTGTCCTTCTGGTATGTTGCGAGAGCCTGCACAAGACGTTCTGCATTAATCTTGCGCGATTACACTAGCAACTGTTGAGAAAAAACGCCACAGCTCCGTGGCGGGGCAGCAACTCGCTCAATGTGCTGGAGGGACAGGAGCTTCGACGACGCATTCTTCTCTCGGGTGTCGCCCTCAATGTCCCTTATCTCCGTGGCCTCATGAACATGGATGAGAGTCTGCCTCCACGTCCAACACGGTGGGGATGGGAGCGTCGAGACTGGGAGCTGGACAACTATGTGTTGGGTCTAATGCGCGATGGAGAATGGCCTGAGCAAGTAGGACAGGTATGAAGTCCATCCTCTACCCGGTGCCTGCACTTTCACTCATCCCAGGTTGTGCGCTACTTCAAGAGTCATGGGAAAGTTGCAGAGTCCGAACGACGATCAGCAGAGATGGAACCACGAGGGCTACAGGCACCGCAAGTGGTGGTCGGCCTCCCACCACATCCGGCTCTCGAGCTTCTCACCGAGTACTTGTCCGATTCTTCGCCCTCTTCATCTGCCAATGCCCCCGACGCTGCAGCTTCTCACCCCGCGATATCCCGTGCTGCAACACCGGATAGTGGCATGCCGTCGGGTGGGCATGCTGCCATCAACACAGTTGAGTCATACTGGTCTCCAAATATCTTTGCCAATGAAGATGAGGCCCGTGTGCCAGCCCAAACGAGTCTCACATTGCATTCAAGGTCGGTACCATGGACCCACGAGTCTGAATAAGGGTGATTCACACCCTTTATAGAAACCTGGACGAGGCCGTGGGGAATTCAGAGTCAAGTTCACCCTTGAGCTCACCAATTTCTTCCCCGACACCTTCATATCCCAAATACATGAGCGCAGTCACCACGCAACAGTCTGCCTCTTCCTTGCACTCCGTCCGAGCCCCTTCGAGCCTCCGTCAGCGGTCAACATTCAGTGGACGTGCCAGCTCCGCCCTCCGCTCGTCACATAGCTCGGATGCCGATGCTGAGGGCGAGACAGATGATGAGGAGGTTGCCAGTCTGCCGGCGCCGATGTCCGCCCCAGAGCAGTTCCCTCCTCCAGGTATTCCGTCCACCTCGTCTCCCTCGAACATAGTGCCACGCCCACTCCGTCGCCCTCGCCAAACATTCTTCATCACTCTCATTCCCTCCAGTCCGAACAACATCACCACATCACAGCCTGGCGATACCGAACCCATCGACACGCACAGCGCGGCTGCTGGTCGAGAAACTCATCATTCTACGGAACACGAAGTAGATCATGGCAGTTCATACCAGGAGCTGGAATGGTCAGCTGTAGAGGATGGTCTCTTCGTGAGTAGAGGTTGTGAACTAGTTTGCTTGACCGCAATCTGATAGACTATGCGCCCTTTAGAGTGGACAAGAGGCTGAAGAGCTCGACGCAGAGGCCGATGCACCCACCTCGAACGGCGATGTCCCTATGGGTGACACATCTCAGCAAGTGTGGACTGACGAGGGAAGCAACTTTGTGGACCACAAGCCGACGTCAAATGCACGGGAGAGCAGTGATGGAAGCGGGTTTGAAGCACCCACGGACGTAGTGCTCAAAGTTGACGTCGTGGCTCTGGGTCTGGATCTCCGTTCACCTGGCATTCCCATTGAGGCCGCACACACCCTCGTCGAGCTGCCAGGAGCACAGGCAACACACTTTGCACGGTGGGGCTACTCTGCCATTATGGCAGATCATTTCTGTGCGCTACTCTGTCGGGAGTTGAGGCCATATATTCGAGGTGCGTATCCTACAGGTGACTGACGTGTTCAGCTGGTTGGGCATTCTCTGATCTCCCCCCACAGCGAATACACGAATCAGCTGCGGGCGGATGGTGAACGGACGCATTCACTACTCGCAAGTGGCCGTCACCGACGATGCTGGGACTCTCAGGGTGGAGAGGCCTGACTACGAGCTCGAACTTATGCGCCTCCAGCACGACCACCAGTCTCGTTCACTGCAAGGTATCACGCGGTGGGTAGCATTTCGGGTTGACATGGTAAGAGTCCCTTTTTCAGGCAGCACAGGGCCACACCTTGATGATTGGCACATTGATTAGGATGAGTCAGCGACGCAAGCAGTCACCCACCCCGCACCCATCTTGCGCAATGCCGCCCAGCCATCGTCTAAGATGAAAGGCAAAGGTCGGGCCGCACGCCGTCGCAAGCGCCCTACCACGACATACACCGCTGAAGAGCGGCATGCTGCGCTTCTCGAATGGCTTATGCACACTCATGGTGAAGATCCGGTCGTTTTGGACATGCGCAGTTGCCCAGGCGACAACTCCAAAAAGGAACCGGGCCGATTGCTGGATTGGGTGGAGACTACGGGGTCTCTATATGCTCAAGGGCCTCTGCCTAACGATGCGCCTCCAGCCGCAGCCGGACAACACGTCACCAAGGCCGTCCTTGAAGAATTCTTGGGGCGGGGCCATGATTGGATTAAGGACGCAACCCGATGCCATGCCCTTATGGACACTGACAATCAGGACATCCGGGACATGACATCGACACTGCTCAGGGATGGCGTGCACCTAGGTGCCGGAGGGCTTGTCAAGCGTCTGCGGACGATTGTCGGTGATACAGTCTTCTGGGCGAAGGTTGAGGCGATGAAGAAGCGAGAGCGCTCGCAGAATATCGCGCGGGAGGCAGCATCCTCCCCTAGTTCGACGTCTTCTGAACGGTCACCAAGACACCGTCCCAAGAAGAGCCGGGCACATGGCGAAGTCGAACTGGGTGAGTTTTGCTTGGTTGGCTTCTCTGGAAATCGCTCATCCACATATCTCTGTTGTCGAGATCATCCTCGGGCACCCAATCGCAATGCGAGCTCCGACGGCCCACCGGCCCGTAAACACATTCAGGGCCCACATGAACCCCAATCAAGCAGGTCTCGGCCACCTGCCGGCCCTGTCACCGCCCGAGTTCATGGCTGGACCGACGATGACTCGTCCCCTCCTCGAATGCCTGTGCCGAGAAAGCGCGTTGAACCAATGGTTTTTTCTTCGTCGAGCTCTGAGGAAGCTAACATCAACAGCTCCTCGGCCCCCTTGGGACCGAGCATACCTTCTTCGCGCCATCCCTCAGAACCTCGGATGAGATGGGTCACACGCAACGTCGGAGCCATGGTCATAGAAGTACAAGAACCTGTGTCGTCTTAGAAATTCCGCGGTACTACGCAACCACGTACATGTCGTAGTCAGATGTTGCGGCGCACAGTGGCTCGGGTGATACATTCATCAGAGCTATCATTTTGGGCAGGACAGCTGGTTCAGTTACAGACATACAGATAATCATCAGGGCGCAGGCAGAATGCATGCGCAACCATCGGGATGTACTCGCGTCGAGGCTATATGGCCTGACGGGCAACGGGGAGATCCTCCGCGAATCCACTTCGTCCCCAACCCAGGGACGGTCGTACCGTCGAACGCCACGGTCAGACATCCGCGATCTCCGAAATGCCGCACGGCGCAGGGGGACAGCCACGAGGATGCGCACGGTCGGGCCTGGCGAGGTGGGCCGGGCACACTGTCCCAGAGCCCCGGATGGGTTCGGAACCGCACGCCTTGCTCTGCATACCGAGTAAGGACGAACGGGTCACCTTGGGCGTGAGTGTGGTATGGATTGTGGAGGTGATGAAGTTGGATGAGAGCTCGATGACGGAGGGTGGTGTTGGGGTAGGCACATACAAAACCATTTGCCGCAACATAGTTGAAGAAGAGAGTCGAACTCGCAAATGCGATGGGAACGGAGGGAGAGGATGGGTACGTGGGATTGTCGGTACCAGTCACCTCGATGATCAGGTGCTTCGTGCTGCATGCGCTCATCATGGTGATCATGCGGGAGAGGCCGGGGTGAGGGTGCATCGGACTGGCTATGCAGTAGTTTGGATGGTTTCTAATCGTCCTCTCTCCTAGGTTCAGGAAGCCCCTCTGCACCCTAAAGAACGCGACGAGAGGCCGGTAGTGTGCATGTGAGACGCACATCGTGTATGGCTGGTCGACTTGCATCCCGGTGATGAAAGCGAACGCGGCGGACCCGGAGAAGACAGCCTCCGTCGTCGCCATTACAGCGATTAGATCAGCTGGGGAATCAATGAGACTGTGGCGAAGACAATCTGGGATGAGCCTTTGCTAGCTCCTCACCGGGGCTCCAAATGTGGCACTCACTCATTGAGGAACACTAGAAGCCGGTGCTGCATCTCCGTGATGAGCATGCGGGAGAGGAGAGGATGGATGCCACCAAAGAGGAGCAGGATAGATGAAGTGTCGAGGTGCGAGAGAATGGTTTGGAGCGCTAGCGCGGTACTCCAGCCGGTTGCAGTGACTAGGGGCAAACGGCTGAGGCGTTGTGAAGTCATTTCTGAGAGTTGGTGAAGGCTGGGAGGGGGAGAACTTAGAAGCAATGCTCAACGCTCTCAGGGCGGACTGTTCGTACATCTGCGACATAGCCGGTACAAACTCGGAGACGGCCCAATAGCCGCGTGCACTCTTTTGGTTGTTAGATTGGATGCCGCACCTTTCGCTTGGCTCTTGGGTGATGATATTCCAAGTTGAGTTGAGTCTAGACCGAGCCACGTTTGCGAGTCATCAAAGATATCTGATCCAACACATGGGTGCTTGCTCCTTTGGGTAAGCCGACTGTGCCAGGCGCTCGCCCGTTTGACTTTCTTCTCACACCCACAGTACACTTTCGCATCTTTGTACGTCACCTGTTCCGAAATGTGGCTAAGGTCTGAGGTTATCACGATGAGAGACTCTCAAATATTGCGTCATCGGGCAACACGCGCACCGGGCACAACGCAATAATTGAGAGTGCATGTCCCATGGTGCCTGAAATAGATCGAGAGACCAGCAAATCGGCTAGCTGGAACATCATTTAATCTGATCGAGAACCAAGCGCAAATACTTTCTTCAAATTCTCATGAACGGGAGCATGCGCGCCAGTCACCTTGCCTCTGACACCCTCTTGGGTCTGTCTGCGCCATGTCACGTCGGGCTCTGCGGCGTCGCGAAGACCAGTTCCGACCACGAATCTCTGGTGAGGGCGCACTGACCATTCGTTGTCCAGGACCCTTGTACCGTTGAACTTACGTGCCAAACTTACATCCCCAAATATAGCCAGTACCCTGGCTACGCTACGCGAAACTGGAAGTAAGTCCTCCACATATGATGGGCTCTGCAATTGACTAATCATTGCGCTGAAGGTCGACCCCACCATGCGTTCTTCGGTGTGGTAGTTGAAGACGTGCGAACGATGCGGTCCCGTCAGCACACTCAGGCTTTCAGCCGCGATAATAGCCATCAGATGGCTGGATTGGGTGTTGACGATACTGCCCCGGTCACGTCACCGAAACATGATGATGTTTCGAGGCCCGAAAGTAAGCAGCTCATAACCTTTGATATGTCTTCATGCGTAGGTTCTCACAAGGTGATGGGACAGTCAAAATGATGGAGGTGGTTGAGAGCTCGACCGAGCCCAGACGCGAGCCCACACATATCGTCAAAACAGAGGCGGCTAGCGCGCCATCCATTAAAGTTGAGGAACCAAGTGGCGACCCGTGCGTTGGCTCTGCTGGGGGACCACCAGCGCCGCAGGAAGAGATCAGCGGCACTTCATCAACCATGGGCGCTCCCTCTCTGCAAGTATCGGGCAATGCGGACGCTTCTGCCCCGGCTCCAGAGGAAGAGGCGCGACCACGCGCGACCCTTAACATGCCACCAGCGGAGGTGAGTTATCGAGACGCAGATCTTCCAGACGACGTTAGAGATAAGGCTGAATGGGGATTTACTTTGGAGGTCGCCGTGGACGATGACAAGGAGGTGAGTTTGACGTCGTACATGACACACACTCGTACTGATCGGCGGAAATCATGGCTGAACTCAGCAAATCTTGGTCAGTCACCGTGTTTGAGCGTTACATCTGTCGCTGACGTTCAGTTAAGGCGATGATTGTGCAGGCGGGTGCAGAAACCGCTCTAGATGCCATGATTGAGGACCCGAACAAGGCACCCAAACTCGCGATCATTGAAAGCTGCGGTCTGGACTCTCAGGGCCCAGATACCCGTGCCGACTCACTACCCTCGGAGCCGCAGCCCCAATCTGACGGGGACGTCGGTGCGTGGCGCTCATGGGTCAAGGGCTACCCAATCGAGATCTCAGGCCAACGCTGTCGGTGGTCCGCACAAGCCCGACGGATTGAGCATTGGGCTCCGTGCAGTGACCCACGCTGCTTTTTCCAAACGCATGAGCGTCATTACTTGCATGGCAGCTGGATCCGGTTCACGTACCCTGCAGAGACGTGAAAGCTAGTGTAATCCCAACGTCCAACGCTGTATGCGTCATTTGGCTAGATAGAACGAGTTATCAGGCGACTCAGGAATAAGCGTGACACTCCCTTCGGCATCATCTCGTCGGTCACAACCGCCCATGATATAACGCGGTCACATGATCGCGTTATACGGAGGTTTCGCAGCAAAGTTCAACCGACCAGCTCTACGTGCCCTCACGTCGTCTTCGCTCTGCGCCGGCCTGCAGAACTCTTCGTGCGACATGAGTTCTCCAAAGCTGCCCCGCCGAACTTGGAACTCAGACTTGGGAGCTCAACTGGGGTGAGCGCCATGTGGCGTTGGTCTGGTCATGATTATCGAATGCGTGCCCCGCCCTCATCGCTCTGTTCGTAATGTGCATTTGACGAATGATGTGATAAGCCTTGCGGCCACACAACCGTGGCGTTCCTCGTGACCGCTTATGCCTGACGCTCTCCATCTCGGTGCCCTCCCTCCACTCGACAACCATGACGTTCATGTTGTCGAGCCTTCGGCCAGGACTTCGAGTGCGAGGCCTCAGAGTCTCATGCCGTCGCGCTGCTTGCCTGAGGTATGCTCCAAGGACACCCAAATGAGGCCTGATTGAATACTGCCCCATCTACGACGCGTCTTCAGATAGGCTTGATCAGCCAGTAGACCACCTGCAAGACGATTACGCGCGCCAGCGCGCACCCTGCTCGTACCTGATTGGGGACGGCGCCGCCACTGAGCAACCATGAACACGTATCAGGCACCCGTCGCGGCGACCTGCGCCGAGCGCGGTGAAAACCTTTTGGAGAGTCGCAGCGCATCGCGACTACTCTTACACCGCATGGCGCCAATCGTAGTTACCATAACAGGTAAGATAGATGACGCAAGCGGCGTTCGACCGCCCGCTCACTTCGACCTAGCCACACGGGCTCCCCCTTGCGACCCAACCCAAAGACTTTTTTCAGGCGTGCTTGGCATCACCCACCAACCTCTGGTAACCCGATGGACAAATCTTACGACGCCCCGACAAAGTCTCGCAAGATGCGGAGGGCCCAAGACTGCGCCCCGCCTCGCTCCTCTCTCCTCCTCGACACCAATGCCCGCCAATCATCGTAAGCTCGTTCGCCTAGGCTGGGAGCCCTCCGCACTGACACCGTTGCGAACTGTAGGAGGGGCCGAACTGCCCGCGCAGCGGCGCCTGCGCCTGCTCACTCAAGTGACCTCAGGTGAGCGCGTCTCGAGTCAGGCCGCTCGATGAATGAATCTCACCATCTCTGCCGCTGAAGGGCTTCGACGACTTCTCCCCGGACATCCGCTCGCAGGTGACAAGGGTAATGGAAGCAGGGAGCGCGAACTGTTGGGAGTGGTACCTAACCCAGGTGAGTGTCTTGGTACGCCCTTCATTCCATCCCCCCCGTCCGTACCTCCCGCTGCTTGCAAGTACAGCCTCCCCTCGTCCCTCCGTTTCTCGCACCTCGGCTTCTCGCACCTCGGTATCTCGCACCTCCCAACCACCTCGCGCCTCTCATCGCCCCTCGTGCTCGTCCCACGCTCGAGACGTTCGGGAGCTCACCTCAGGCACCCGCGTCCGTCCCACAACCCTCGCGACGTTCGGGAGCCCACCGCTGGCACCCGCGTCCGTCCCCCATCCCGCGCACCTCGCGCGCCCTCCTCGTCCTACGCTTTAGACGTTCGGGAGCACACCGCTCGCACCCGCGTCCGTCCCCCATCCCGCGCACCTCGCCCGCACTCCTCGCAGCACTCTCGAGACGTCCGGGAGCACACTGCTCGCACCCGCGTCCGTCCCCCATCCCGCGCACCTCGCGCGCCCTCCTCGTCCTACGCTTTAGACGTTCGGGAGCACACCGCTCGCACCCGCGTCCGTCCCCCATCCCGCGCACCTCGCCCGCACTCCTCGCAGCACTCGCGAGACGTCCGGGAGCACACTGCTCGCACCCGCGCCCGTCCCCCGTCCCGCGCGCCTCGCCCGCACTCCTCGCAGCACCCTCGAGACGTCCGGGAGCACACTGCTCGCACCCGCGTCCGTCCCCCGTCCCGCCCACCTCGCCCGCACTCCTCGCAGCACCCTCGAGACGTCCGGGAGCACACCGCTCGCACCCGCGTCCGTCCCCCATCACGCCCACCTCGCACGCACTCCTTGCAGCACCCTCGATACCTCCGGGAGCGCACCGCTCGCACCGCGTGCCTTCCACATCCCGCCCTGCTCGCGCGTCCTCCTTGTCCCACCCTCGAGTCGTGCCGGAGCCCGCGTTTCGCCCCCGCCTCCGTCCCCTCACACCCGCATATCCCGCGTACTCCTCGCGCCATCCTCCAGATGTCCGGGAGCCCACATGTGGCACCCGTGTCGCTGCCACACTCCGCGCTGCCCGCGCTCCCTCCTTGTCCCACCCTCGAGACGTCCGGGAGCCCACCAGTCGCACCCACGTGCGTCCCACATCCCGCGCTCCTCACCCGGCCACCTCGTTCCACCCTCGACGCATCCGCGGGCACACCTGTCGCGCCCGCGTTCCTCCCACAATCCGCCCGCCTGGCGTGTTCACATCGCGCCACCGTCGAGACGTCCGGCAGCCCACGCACCCTTCTCGTCCCACCCTCGAAACGTCGCGGAGCACACCGCTTGCCCGGGCGTCCGTCCCCTATCGCGGGCATTGTGACACCCTCACATCTCAACTGTCGCGGCTCCACTGTGCTCCCTCCCCATCGCCTCCTCATCTCCCTCTTGTCGCCGCCTCGTCTTAATACCCAGCCGCGTGTTTTACTGACGCCTGACCCCTAGGAAACCCCACCGCGCCTCCCACCGTCAAGCCACCGGGCAGCTGGCGCCGGATCTTTGGTGAGCATCACCCCTTGCTGAATCGTGAAGAGGGGCTGACTTCACAAGCAGCTACGCGAGGATCGCTGCAGCCTGAAGCGCGCCGCACCGTGCAGACCCCGCTACAGGTCAAATGTGACATCCTCGCCCTGGCCATGCGCGTGGAGTCCAACGGCAAGCACACCGACCCCGAAGACATCCCCTCCGACGATGCGGTCGACGACCCGCCTGTCGACGCTGGGCAGTTCTCGGCTGCCCAGCCCCATCCTTCGTCCCGCATGGAGCCATACGTCCTGGTCCCGCCCCCGCCTGCTTCCTTGCTGGCCTTTCGCCCATATCAGGTCGACCACGCTGCCCTCCCGCCCGTGCCGTCGCTGCTCCCTCCGCCGCACCCCAGTCTGCCGGTGCGACCGGACATCTGCTACATGCAGACGAAGACCCCAGCCGGCGGCACTAAGAAGCAACAGCGCGACAAAGCGCGCAGTGCGTTCAGACGACACATTCAAGAGGCCACAGACTCAGCAACTAGCCCTGCTACCGGCGGGCGCGAACGTCGCAAGCTCAAGGGCTCGTCCTTCCGAATCATAGGACGATCTACGCCCATTAAGCTCGATGTCGACTTCGCGATTGAACTCAGTCGCAAGAACGCCAACCCCCTCCTCTTCCCTGTCGCCAGCACTGGCTTCATGGGCGCCCGTGTCACCTCGACGTCCGAAGAGCGGGAGAACCACGACTTACAGTACTTCGCCGACCTCGGTTTCACTTATGTACAATGGGACGGCAGGTACGACTTCATCGTACCTTCACCAAGCCTCTGACAGACGTTTGATTACATAGGAATCCTCGCCCGCTGCTCGATGCGGCGGGGCGCATTGTTGTCCTTCTACTTGGAATGCCACAGGACGTCCCCGCTTGGATGGCGAACCAAGACGAAGCGGTACGCCTGATGCGACAGCTCCACGCCGAATACAAGTTCTCCTCCTCCGATGCCCATCGCCGTGGCAACTATTCGGTCGTGAACTGTGGAGTCTCGTTTGGCGGAGGGCAGACGGTGCGTTGGCAGCTACTCACGAGCCTGACGTATCGACGACGAACTCATTCCCTGTGATGGTCAGAAACCCTCGAACATCAGCCAAGGGCCCAATGCGGCTCGCACGGAGAAGTTCTTGAACGAGCACGCAATAAAGCGGCTAGGCGGTTTCATGGACAGTACGTCGCTGCGCGAAATCTCACGACCCGTCTCTAACACATGGCTTAGATGGCTTCAAGCTCTTCGCGCCGGAGATGTACGCGCACTATGAAGAAACCAAGTTTGAGCTCCAAGATCATGACCCAAGACTCAAGTACAATTTCCCAAAGTCAGTCTTTGCCGCCGCCAGCTTCAATCTGGGCCCGCAGACCGTCACGCGCGTACACACGGACCACATGAACTACGCGGCTGGCTGGTGTGGTATCATGGCGCTTGGCAACTACGACTACCACACCGGCGGACATCTGGTCCTTTGGGATCTCAAACTTGTCATTGAGTTCCCTCCAGGCGCCGTCGTCTTCATCCCCTCCGCCATCCTTCGCCACTCGAACACGGTGATTGGGGACGATGAGACTCGCATGTCTTTCACGCAGTTCTCTGCCGGCGGTCTCTTCCGTTGGGTCGAGTGTGGACATCAGACGCAGAAGTCCTTCTTCGCCAACGGTGGCAAGTATCCCATCACCGGCACCCAGCGGTGGTTGAGGGGTATACAGCGCTTCTCACGTTGGTCAGAACTCCAGAGGGCCGTGTCGACGCGTAGATAGAGCCATGTATGGAGCAATGTATCTAGGAATTCCAATGTCGAGTGCATAAGTATAGCGCAAAGTCTACTATATACATTTTGTGAGACCTCTAGAATGCCCTACGAAGCTCGCCCTCTGGAAGATGTCTAGGCTGTGCTCCTCTCGCGCGAAGGACAGAGACACGCCATTCGTTGTGGATCATGATCATCTCATCCAAGAAGAAGTTGTACCTGACCTCGCCCATCTCTCGCACGACAGTCTTGAACTTTCCAAACCACACATTGCCCTGCTCTGCAGCGGATGAATTGAATAACCACCGATTGAGCTTGTCAAACAGCTCCTTGAAGGCGGCCGGATTGCAGTTGAGTTGACAGTATGCGTCGCTATCCTTGTGCTTGTTCACCGCATGAAAGACGTCGACTGGGAACCCAACGTCTTGAAAGCGTGTGTCGTTATTGGCTCGGAGATGGCGCAACAACTTGCAGTTGTTGTCGAAGAATATGAATGACGGCATAGCTCCCTTGAGAACCTCTGGAAAGGTCCCTTGCAGGAACCGCTAATCCAGCACCCCACGAAGTCAATGAGGTTCGCGCGCAAAGATAGCGTAGACTCTCACATAAGCATTAGAAGGGGATTCTGCTTCGAAGAATGTTGCCCTAGATGTGATGACCCCACAGCAGCGAAAGAGGAGTTGTTCATTGTGAGTCCAGCGCCGCGTGAGCCGCGTCTTGTAGCCTGATTTGGTCGATGACTTCCCCTGGCAGGCCGCATCCTCGATCTCTTTTTGCAACTCGGACGCGACATCAGGATCGTCGATGACATCAATATCACCGTCTGGGGAAGAGGTCGAGGCAACTCCTGCTGCCGAAGCGGTTGTTTGAAGACGTTTCTTGAGCCTGAATATCGCCTGACCGCGGGTGCGACCAACGTCCTCGACCGACCGATGAGAGGAGTTTGAACACGTCCGTGCGCCTGGTCGCACGGCGTTCAAGCACTCAGGGATGGCACATCTGGCCTCGAGGGCGTGGTGAGCAGGACAGAAGCGGTCCCGAGGCGACTTGAGCCGATTACAGCAGTGATCGACATTGCATCTAGTGTGGCCCACACTGATACCATCCATGACCGAAGCCGACAGCCGTTCTAAAGACATGTGTCAGCTCCTAGGATACACAGCATGTAAACAAAGGCACAGGAACTGACTTCGAGGGCCACCAGGCTCGTCCGGCTCAAGGAGCTTCTCGCATTCGTTGCATGCGTGCGCCCACTCTGGCTGGCCTTTTCCGACGATCGACAGATTTCGAGCTTCAAGCGCTGCGGTGTACCGATCTGCCTGACGTCCTGCATGCTGCACCTGGAGAGCCTCCCGGTCACGCTGACGAGATAGAAGCAACGCATGCAAGAAGAACGCGTGCCAAACGACCTCTCCAGTGAGGTCGCGGTCGCCTTCCCCGCTCTTGCCCACCGAGAGATTGTACAGGCGAGCAACCGTGTCGCCTGAAGCACTACGAAGGTTCCAACGCCAGTCAGACGGCATGTGGCCATAGTACATCTGACCAACATGAACTTACTGCGCAAATGCCATCTGTGTCCGCACAAATTGCATCAGGTCAGCGTCCAAATAGGAGCCTTCCGTCGCCTCGATGACGTTGGGGACGCCGCTGTAGTACTGGCGCAAGGCCGATGGAGATTTGCCGTTCGTGACAAAATAGTTGGGTCGGTAAGTAGTATGACAAGCTTGAGACATATTTCAACAACATGACCAGGTCACGAAGGCACGGAATGCACTAAGCACCTTTGCAATACAACGACACGACGCGCGCAGGTAGCGTACCGCGCCGCAGCGTGTACAGAAAGACACCATGGTCATACTGCTGCCCCCCAAGGCTACGGCCTCTTTGGGAACAGGACGGATTGACACAGATCGACACGGGAGGGAGCAATGTCTCCACCCCTGCATCGTCCCGGCGATAATCTCAGCAACTGCACACGGTGAACGGCTCGGGACAACTGGGCTCACCAACGGCGAGATGACTTCCGATGACAAATGCGGACATCTTCTCGTCTATCGCACTTTGCGAGAGCGCGACCTCTTGTTCATCGCACTCAAGAATGTACGCCCCCAACGCCTCCCACAGCGTGTCCACCTGCCCAAGAGTGAGATCCGCGACATGCGCTGTCATAGCTTGGATCGACGGCAGGAGGGCACGGAAAGATTCGGCTTGGTTGAGGCGAGGGGACTTGAGCTTGATTAGGGGGGCGAATCGCTTCGTGACCTTCAAAAACGCAAGGAGTTTGTGAAATTCTAGGTATGAGAATAGCTCTGCGCGGGCGGAGAGGACGGTGAAGAGATCAGCGAGGAGGACCATGGTGGGTGGGCGGTCGAGCGTTGGCAGAGCTTCAATCAGCGCGCGCACGACGTCAATGTGGTCGTGGAAGTAGTTATCTCCGTAATCAATTATCAGGTCAAACTAGTAAGACACGCGGTGCGTCTACGTAGTCCTGCAGTGCATTGGAACCCTGAGACGGACTCGGCACCAACGCGTGCGGTGACGACGAGCGTGACTTATTATGCGGAGCTCAAAGGCCCATGGCCAGAGGCCCCACTACCGTGCGGTGCGGCAGAAGATGTGTGAGTATAACGAGGGGCGAGCGCGAAACATCCGTCAGAGGCTAGTCGGAGGGGTGAGCTGTTTTGAACACATTGTGGAGGAGAGCGACGCTGAGGTGTGAGTCGCGCAGCGCAAGTGTGTAGGATTTCGTAGTGGTACGTTGGGCGTGCGCCGCAGGCCCCGCGACGCAACATGCATCGTAATGCGGCGTCGTGCGGTGCGATGCCGACCTGAGGAGCCGCACCGCAGCTGTTCATCTGTGTCGGTCCCGCGCCACATGTGTGTCGAGGTTCCGAGTGGTGCGGTGCGACACTGGGATGTCGATCCCGCGCCGCAGGTGTGTCGAGGTCCCGAGTGGTGCGGTGCGACGCTGGGATGTCGCTCCCGCGCCGCAGGTGTGTCGCGGTACCAAGTTGTGCGGCACGACGCTGGGATGTCGCTCCCGCGCCGCAGGTGTGTCGCGGTACCAAGTTGTGCGGCACGACGCTGGGATGTCGCTCCCGCGCCGCAGGTGTGTCGCGGTACCAAGTTGTGCGGCGCGACGCTGGGTCGTCGACCCCGCGCCGCAGGTGTGTCGAGGTCCCGAGTGGTGCGGTGCGACGCTGGGTTGTCGATCCCGCGCCGCAGGTGTGTCGAGGTTCCGAGTGGTGCGGCGCGGTACCAAGTTGGTGCGTCGCGGTACCAAGTTGTGCTGCGCGACGCTGGGATGTTGATCGCGCAGCGCAGGTGTGTCGCCCAGTGGTGCGTTCCGCGGACGCGACGGCCCCTCACCTGCCTATGTGAGGTGCGGTGCGACGTTGAGGCGTCGGTGCCGCGCCGTGGGTGTGTCGGGGTGCAGAGTTGTGCGGTGCGACGCTCAGGTGTCGATCCCGCAGCGCAGCTCTCTGTGCCGCGTGCTGCCCTGATGGGGTGTTGTGCGGAGCCAGAGCAAGGTAAAGATCTCACAAAACAGAACCGTCATGAGCCAGCATGACGGTTCGCAGCGCCGTGCAGGGCGCAAGCGAGTGGAACATTGCGCCACGACAAGCGTCTAAGTGCTCCCGTCAGGACTTTAACGTCCGTTGAAGTTCTTAAGCCTCTGTCCTACACCACACGCGTATCCTAGATGCCCGGGGAATCCCCCGGCGATACCTCGGTGTACATCATCCGCCAAATCCGCCAAATCCGCCGGATCCGCCAGATCCGCCAAATCCGGCGGACATTGCACGAGAATGCAGCTGTTCTCGAGCCACAGCAGCGGTGGTTGTGGACAGCCTTGGCGAAGTGGTGACTTGCCGATTGTAACCATCATAACCTGCAGGCTGGTCTTTTTTTTTTTTTGAATCAGACATTTATATCCTGCGTACTAAGTACAGGTGCGGCGTGTTTGTATGTGCGTCTGCTGAGTGGCTGGTCAGCAAAACCTGCAGGCTGGTCATCAGCAGAGTCTTTCTTTTCTTTGTCTCCTTGTTTATTGTCCGGGAGGGCTATGCCCTATGATAGACAATACATGCGCTGATCTACTATGTGTGCGCTGAGGGCGGCTGGTCCGTATTGTGTGGCGAGAACATCCTGCGTCGGGCGGTGCTAGCCCGCCCGGGCTGAGTGGGTCGGAGAATGTTGGGAAGCGTCAGTAAGTAGTAGACCTAGGACGGATATAGTGTACAGTATAAGTATACATAGCAGTTGGGACAGGGAGATGTGCGCTGCGGGTCCCGGGTCAACCTCTGGTGCATCAGGCATCTTCCGGTCCCATGGCATGGTATTGTGATGCGCGCTGAGCGGTGATGGCGGGATCATTACGAGAAATACCGTAGGCGTCCAAGTCCAGGTATTCTTGTGCATCACGAACGATACCCACACTTCGCAGCGTGTCTTCGTCCGCGGACGAGAACGGAACCCGCTTAGAAAGACTATTAATCCACGTTGTAGGGTACATCTGGTTTTCGGAGGGGTTGTGATAATACATTGTATTGTCGAGATATGTCCTGACATGTCAGTGTAACACGTAAAATAGATATCTTTGGCATCATTATGATACATGGAATGGTAAGTACATACATAGGTAGCTAGACATTTCATATTTGGTCATACAGCATCAATACGATAGGTATGGCGGGGATGGTAGAAAAGGTAGAAAAGATGGGCACGCAAAAAGGATACGCAGAGACTCGAACCCCCAACCATGCGTGCCATCCCTTAAGCGACGCACGGGCTCCACAGAACACCAGCTACACCATTAGACCTTACAAACAAAGAGGTTTTGTGAACCTAACCGGTGCAACTTGGGTGGTGGAATTAGGGCACTCAGGCTCTGAAAGTCAACTGATAGTATGAAAGCCCCATCTTTGTATCAATTTCTGTGTAAGTTGGATGGCTTTTGTAGGAAAATCATAGGGTGCTTGTGTTTTTTCGTCAAGTCAGCATTCTGGCAGAAAAGGTAGCCTTATGTAATAGCTATCTATTCGGCACCATCTTGTCTATTCACCCTGGGCATACCTGGCACCCGAAGGATCTGCGATGTAGTCCTAGTCACTGAGGATTCACCTTGATCTTTCCCAACATGGTCATACACTTCTCGAACTCCTTGGCGAACTTCCGCTTTTCGCTGGTTTCAAGGGTACCAGTGAGGCTGCCTGCCAGATCCTGAAACCCTTCCAGGAGCCCGTGAAGTTCAGCAACTATGGCTTGAGCAGGCGGGGAAGACATCGTGCAAGGAGATGGAGGATGAGTCCAAGTCCCCGAGTGTAGCTCGTCAGTCGATGACGTCGCAAACCCGAACATGATCGGGCTCGCACATGTTCCCGCCCCGTTATGGTGGACCGTTTGTACATTTATTATCCCACGCACTAATCGCCCGCACCGCCACACTTATCGGTCTGCCGCACTTCGCGCGCACCGTCGCACCTTGACTCGGCTAAGTTTCGTGGCCTCCAAACTGGATGTACGAGTACATACTGCGAGCAAAAAACACATAGACGTATTTCCCAGTAAGTACTACCCCAGAATCTGACTTCTCGACGGGATGAGAGGAGGACACGTGACTCTCCCGGATCATGTGATCGTCTTTTCCGATTCGGATTTCTCTTGCACATTGATTCTGGTCATTAGATGAGTTGGTAGAAAAGTCTCCAAAGCATGCATGCTATCGCATACAGAGCCTACAATGCTGGGCTTGAGCTACTCATGTCGCAACTTTCGGCAAGGGTCCTCTAGTTCTTTCCCCTATTTAGTAACCCCTTACATAATCTATTTGGTCTTGCTTACACTTTGATGGGTTAATGGGCATCTAGAGCCTGATCGGCCCTCGAGATGGTGTCTTTGTCATCTGGATGTCTAAACATAGCATTGTGAGAGCGTCTTTGTCATCTAGATCTCAGCTGCGGCGCCGTGGCGACGTGCGTCGCAAGCTCTACGTTCGACTTCCAACTTTTCCCCTGCACCAGCCCCCCATCTGTACAATTGAGCCCATCGGTGCGTGGCGAGGTGGGGCGAAGTTCGTTTGTGAGGCTGACATATGAATGCCATAGGTTCCGATCGCTTGCGCCATGCGTGGAGGGGACGACATCGATATCTGTCCCATCTGCGGCAAGAACGAGGATGCCCACGCTGCGAACTGCAGTCGTCGTCTACCCCGCTCAGGTAAGTAGTGGTCACTCTTGTCCTCCTGTGCTCACTCACTCTCTGTCTCTGTTCTAGGTGCCGCTATACGTCCTACAGCTGGTACCAGCAGGGGTGGTACGACTGCACCACGGAGCGGTAAGTGTCGACTCTCAACCTGACACCCCTATGTTTTGCTGATGTTGGTTGCCCCACCTACGCAGGTGGTACATCAACATCCACCAATCCCTTGGGTTCTACTGGTGGTCATGATCGTCGCGGTGAGTAGGCAGCGATACGTCTAGATAGGAATACATATTCATACATATGCCGTGTTTGCGCTGTTGTTAGTATCTGGTAGTACACCCTCTATTCAGCCTTCGTTTTTGCCACCGCGGACCATGCGTCCACGAACTACCTATCCTGTATCCGATGTACCTCCTGCCGGGTCTCGCCCTCCGATGCAGCCTTCGTCAGCTTCCCGTCAACCCGACTTGCAAACATCTCTCCGACCACGGCCTATGCCTTCGTCACATCAAGCCCCTACCTCCCAGCCAATGCATTCCTCCCGGCCAACGCCTCCCTCCCAGCCAACGCCTCCCTTCCAGCCAATGCCTCCCTCCCAGCCAACACCTCCTTCCCAGCCAACGTCTTCGACCCAGCCGGTGCGTCAAACTCCGGCGCCACGTCCTTCCCAGCAAGCACCCGAGACACGCGCGCAGCGCGCTGAGACACTGCCTCAGGAGTTTGACATCCGTACCGAGTTCCATCCCCATGCCCACGGTGGCTCACGCGTCGTATACCAACGTTATGAGGAGTTTCTGAAGGAGTGCACGGCGACGAACTTCGTCAGAGTGAATGAGCCATGGAGGCCGTTCAACACGCGCCACGACTTTGAGCTTGCTGAGTTTGCCCACAAGGCGAACTTGAGCGAGTCGCAGACCGTCGCTCTTCTTGACCTCATTCATCGCATCAAGGGTAGTCCCTCTACATTGACGCTAGAGTCCTATGGACAACTACAGAAGACATGGGATGCAGCCACCGCAATGCGGCACCCTCCCGTTTGTATAGTTTTCTTGTGATATCATGATGTAGCTCATGTATCATATGCCTTTGTTGTAGTTCGAGCAGCATACCATCACCGAGAAGTACAAAGGTGTTGAACAATCATATGAGGTGCACTGTAGATCACTGTGGGACTGGGCAGTCAGTCTGGTCCAGGATCCTCTTTTGGCCCCACACTTCAAGTGGCACGCAGTCAAGCAGTATCGCTTTGCCAACGGCAAGTGGTCCCGTTTTGTGGACGAGCCGCATACTGCAGATGGATGGTGGAAGATGGAAGTGAGTATTTAGCTACAGTTTTGTGTAGACAGATACATTGCTTAGATAATGACAGGATGCATTGCCTCCAAATGGTGTTCCGCTCAACTTCATCATCTATGTAGACAAGACCAAACTATCATCGTTTGGTTCTCAGATGGGCTATCCGGTTGTAGCTTGTCTCGCAAACCTTCCTATCGAGATACGCAACAGCACAGGCTTTGGTGGTGCACAAATTGTTGGTTTTTTACCTATTGTAAGTAAGAGATAAAGGTTGACTAGAACTGTATTAACACATCAAGTATATGCTTATGCATCTAGGTTGATGATCCCTTGGAGAACAAGAATATGGAATACAAGACACTCAAACGTATCATCTGGCACGACTCATTGTGGATTCTGCTACATAAGGTTGCTGAGCATGCTAAGCTTGGCTTCAACACACCTTGTGGAGACGACACCATTCGAGTTCTCTTTCCTCGTGCTCACATTCTCTCAGCTGACTATGGGGAACAGTAAGTAGAGAAGTTGTGCTTATATGATTTGTTTGATTGACAAAAAATGTAGATGCATTATGACACTCAATCGTGGTCAGAATGGGTTGTTCCCCTGTCCTGTCTGTCTTGTGCCAGCTGCTGAGCTCAGCAATCTATGGAAAACATTGCAGCTTCGTTCAAACTCAGACGTCCAGTTGCAGATTGCCAATCGTGCATCTATGACAAAGGGAGCCTTAGAAGCACATCTCAAAGCTCATGGACTTAGACCAGTGGAGGTATGTTCCATCTCTTCTTACACTATTTGGCTGTGATCTTTATGCATACTTTATATTTTAGAATGTGTTCTGGAGAATTCAGGGCTGCAATCCTTACAGTGCAGTCTTGTTTGATCGTCTACACAACTATGCCCTTGGACTCTTCAAGCATCTCTTTACTGAGTTCCAATCAATTGTTGATAGGATGGGTCCAAGAACTGGATTATATGTCAATCAATTGTAAGTGTCTGTGACAACAGCGCTATTAATATATTTTACTGATGTATATCCATAGGGTCAATGCAGTACCACGCTGGAGCAAACTCAGCCACTTCTCTGCCATCATTGCTGTCAAGTTTGCTGATGGCACAAAATTTGAGGACATCTCAGTTGTATGTGCATTTGCTACAGTGCTCCTCCAGTTTGTATACTGAGAATCATGGTTGCAGATTATTCTCCCATCATGCTACAGCATTATGCTTGACAATCAGCAAGGTTACATTCTTCTCAAGTGCATTCGCCGATACAACATTCTGGACCTTTATGCAAGTCTCCAAACTCACACTGAAGAGACTCTGCATGCGTATAGAGCAGGGCTAGGTAGATTCTCAGATGCAATCAAGGTTATATTCCACCACTATTATATTATGATAGTCAACTTGAAGTACTAATGTGATCTTCAACATCACGGAATTATGGCGGCAAAGACTGGAATTTCCCCAAGATTCATGTTCATCAGCATGCACCAGACAACATTCTTGCGAAAGGTGCCACGCGCAATTAAAACACCAAGCCATGTGAAGAGATGCACGGTGATATCAAGGAGGTGTATGCAAAGAAGACTAACAAGAAGAATATTGACCCACAGGTAAGCTAGACTTGCTGCTCAGTCTACTTAAGAATGATCTCATGATGGGCTGGCAGCTTGCTAGAGTAAGGCAGAGCGCGGCTCCAGCTCACTTTGCAGATCGAGCTGCAATTATCCGGAGCTGGATCCGAGATGATCCGGATCCGCGGCTCCAGCTCATTGCAGATCCAGCTCACTGCAGATCTGGATCAAGCGTCTGAAAACCCCATGATCCGCAGATGAGCTGCAGAGGGGTCAAAAATGATTCAAATGTTACATTTCTGAATGCATTCTGTAGTGTATTTGATGTAGTATTTATGTTTCAAAGACAACACACTTATATAGAACCATGGCTGAGATATTGCACATACAACTGAGCCCAAAAATGGCTTAACCACATACAATATAGTCTAGTAAATCATCGATAACTCGTGAAATATGCGGGTTTCTGTTCTGATTTTGGATACACAGATGGACACAGCATAGACGATACTCTGTAGCCAATATGGCATTGATCCATCAACATTCAATGAAGATATTGATTGTTTACTTTCTTCTTATTCTCCACTGCAGATCATCCGCAGATCGATCCGAAATGATCCGGATCCGTGCAGATCTGATCCGTGCGGATCTGGATCAAGGAAAAAAAGTGCTCCTGATCTGCGGGTTCAGATCCGGATCATCCGCAGATCAATCCGTGCTCGGCCTTATGCTAGAGCGGATGAACAGGGTCTATCATGCAAGACAATCTGCGCTTACATCACAGCATATGACGAGGAACAGGACGAGCTGGACAAGGCCGAGGCCGAGGCTGTAGGTGAACACGTAGAGGTTGTCAAGAAGCGTGCTTCCAAAACCTTTGAATTCGGTCATGTCCATCTTGGTTCGGCAGATAAGAAGATTGCACTTGCCAGCGTGGAGAAAGATCACGGAGATGAGGTCGCATTTTCGCATTTTCGCCAGCGCCTCCTAGATTTCCTCGGTACCACCCTTGGCATCAATGTAGGACAGGTTCGCGCAGAGGTGAGTTTTACTCTCTGTGATACAGTCACTAGGCACTATTCAGAGGCTCATGGTTTGCTAAGGTCATTCCTATCAAATATATTAAGGTCGACTATCGTGCCGAGGATACATGGAAGACCCAAACTGATCGCCTGCGCTGCAACCCCGATTTCTACAAGGCGGCACGCTACGACTGTCTTCTCTTCAAAGATCGGGGCACTTCGAATGTTGGGTTTGGGCAACTCCGGATGGTTTTCGTTTGTCAAGTCGGAGAGCGGAGGTACCTGATTGCACTCCTCAGGGCCTTTGGTGTGGTGGACCGTGATCCCAGCAGCGAAGAAGGCCAAGTGGACGCAGATCTCGGCCTCTGCCGATTACGAATTGACCCTGCCAGAGCGTACAATTCTACTATGTTCGTCCATCTCGAAGAGCAGCTCATTCGAGGAGCGTTGATCGTGAAGAACACTGGCATTGCTAGATCTGTTCATGAGGATTATCTTGTCGTGGATACGATAGACGGGGACATGTTCCTACGCTGTCGCAAGCACTTTTCGATGTGGGATACGTAGCTATATACCTCCTCATAGCCATACTGAATTCCTGACGGTCCGACTCGGAGTTGTTGGGGCGAGATCGAGATCGAGTTGCCAGTGCGCGCTTATTAGGATGTTGCACGTGCCTCGCCTTGGCCTTCCCGTCTTGACCATTTCGACTCTCCTTCTTGAGAATAAGCGTTTCTTTGGGACGACTCCCCATCTGTCTCTTCAAGACTCCGCAAGCTGCTGGCGTCGGTTACAAGATGGTAATACATGGCTTTGGCTAGGACTGGAGACAAAGGTGGAGTGGACTTGGTGAAGGTGAGTGATCACAAAGTCTGCTTCCCAGTCTACATCCCTCGTGCTAGTAGCCTCCTCTGGGCACAACTCCAGAAGTCCATTGGTGAGTAGACTCTTCTCCTGTACTACACGGTCATGCCATTTTTGACTCAAAGTGAGTTGTCAATCCTGCTGCACGCGTAGGATCGACGCGTCGTCCCATCGTTCAATCCGTTCCGAGGGGTCTATATGCAGGAATGCCGATGCACTGTCAAGCATGGCCCGCTCCTGGCCACTACACCATTGGCAAGGAGCAGATTGATGTCGTCATGGACAAGATTCGTCGTCTGGCGGACAACTGCAATGGTCTCCAAGGCTTCTTCGTGTTCCACTCGTTCGGCGGTGGAACTGGTTCCGGCTTCGGTGCCCTCGTTCTCGAACGCCTCTCTACTGACTACGGCAAGAAGTCGAAATTGGAGTTCAGCGTGTACCCCGCCCTCACGATGGCTAACTCTGTCGTCGAGCCTTACAACTCTGTCCTCACTACCCACACCACCCTAGAGCATTCCGACTGCTCGTCGACAACGAGGCTATCTACGACATCTGCAAGAAGCGCCTTAACATCACATCCCCGAGCTTCACCAACCTCAACCGTCTCACCGCTCAGGTTGTCTCCTCGATCACCGCTTCCCTGCGTTTCGATGGTTCCCTCAATGTCGACCTGAACGAGCCAGACCAACTTGGTTCCGTGCGTGTCTAGTCTGAGGAATCTCCGCTCTATTCAAGTTGTTGACGTTGCATCACAGCTTCCCTCGCATCCATTTCCCTCTTGCCACCTTTGCTCCGATTATCTCCGCTGAGAAGGCGCATCAACAACATCCACCCGCTTCCACCGTATGGCAATCCAGGCGCGCCCGCAGACAAGATCGTCTTCTACGAGATCTACAACGCCAAAGCGCAGCTGCAAGCACGCACGCACCCCACGCTGCTCACCACGCACAAGTACCTTCTCTCGCTCTGGCATGCCTCGGACCCCACCACGCCCATCATCCTGCGCACGCCCATCTCGTACTTTGACCGCTTCCGCATCCGCGCCCCCGGGCCCAGCGCATTCACGCTCGGGCCGCACACGGACGGAGGGAGCATCGAGCAGTGGGAGGATCCTCCCAATCGGAACGTGTGGGCGCGCATCCTTGAGGGCGGTGAGGGCTGGAGGCGGTACGACCCGTCTGACGTCTCTTCGCGGTTGGACGCGAGCCACAATCTCCACAATGCCGCGTGAGTATTTCGCATAGCGAGGATAATCACCGCCGCCACTCGTAACTCACTATCGCCACAGAAACGAGTGCTCGGTCTTCCGCCCGTGGCAGGGCTGGACCGCGCCCTTGCACACGGGCCCGGGCACGGGCCCGGGCGAGGGCACGCTCTGCGTCCTGCCCTCGCTCTCGCTTGCGACCGCATACATCATCCTCCGCCTGTTCTTCCGCCTCGCCTCCTCCTCCTCATCCTATGCGCAAAGGCCAGGGGAGAATGAGAAGGACATCCCGCTCGACGCGGACGTGTGGGAGCTCGACCTCGATGACCCGACGTTCCCGGGGAGCACCCTGGGCAAGACGCAGGCGATCAACCTGGCGACGCACCCGCACCTCCGGCTGGACAAGACGGTCATGCCGATCCCGCGCGTTGAGCCCGGGGACCAGGTGCATTGTGAGTGCTTTATTCGTCCGTGAATCCCTCGCCGCTCCGTACACCCCTCCACGGTCGTTCGCAGAGCATTGTGACGTCGTCCATGCAGTCGAGGCCGAGCATAACGGGAAGGAGGACTCCTCGGTGATGTACATCGAGGCGGTTCCTCTGACGGGAGCGAAAGTGCGTGGCTAGTTGCACTCTTCCCGACCCGCAGTGGAGACGTTGCTAACCCCGATTACCGCCCTTTCGATCCCGTCCTCCAGCACCGCGCTTCTACGCGACCAGCGCGAGACCTTCGTGAACTGCCTGCCTCCTCCGTACGTGTCCATCTCGGTGTCCACGCTCCGACTGTCCCCAGTGCTGATACGTATGGGCTTCACAGCGACTTTCCTCGGGGCGAAGGCGAGTTATTCGCGATCTATCACAACCGCTATGTAGCATTGAAGTTGCATCCAGTGGCCTGCGCTCTGCTCTATCGTGGTGATGTTGTGCCTGAGGACACCAACGCTGCGGTCGCCGCTATCAAGACCAAGCGCACGATCCAATTTGTTGACTGGTGCCCAACTGGTTTCAAGCTTGGCATCTGCAATGAGCCTTCGGCGCACATCCTTGGTGGTGACCTTGCCAAGGTCACATGCAGTCTTTGCATGCTCTCGAACACGACTGCCATCTCGAGCGTGTGGAGCCGTCTCGACCACAAGTTCGACCTCCTGTACTCGAAGCGTGCCTTCGTGCACTGGTACGTCGGGGAGGGTATGGAGGAGGGAGAGTTCTCCGAGGCACGTGAGGACCTCGCGGTGCTCGAGAAGGACTACGAGGAGGTTGGTATCGGCTCGGCCGAGGCTGAGAAGGTCGGCGAGTACTAAGCGAGTTGACGTGTTTGCTCTCCCATTGCTCTCGGTGGTCATTTGGTAGCAGGTTCTCTCCTTCACACCTTCCGTCACGAATTTACGCATAGCACGCATATCGATATTCCTGGCTTGCTTTCTGGGCGGGACAAGCATTCGCAATCATACCATCCTTATAATCGGCAATGCATGCTGTACGTCGCTTCCCTCCCTTATCTCCAGCTTTTCGCTCATATGTGACGCGCACAGGGGAGCTACACACACTCGAGCACGGGTTGAACATATGTGTCCTCTCTCCCCTCGCCCTCTGACATTTTCGCGTCTCCGGCTGCTAGTCTGACGGTCGTCCCGCTGAGGGCTCACCGTCTCACAGCGACAGCGGCTGTTCGACGTTCTTCTCCGAGACGGGTTCGGACAAGTACGTCCCCCGCTCGCTTTACGTCGATCTTGAGCCTGGCGCCATCGACGACGTCAAGACGGGTCCCTACCGGTCCCTGTTCCACCCTGAGACGATGATTGCTGGAAAGGAGGATGCGGCCAACAACTGTGAGTCCATGTTGGTGATCATGTTGGGCATTCAACATTGACCAGACGCATCGCGGGGCAGATGCTCGCGGTCACTACACCGTCGGCAAGAAGTTGATTGACCCCGTCATGGACAAGATCCGTCGTCTGGCGGACAACTGCACGGGTCTCCAAGGCTTCTTCGTGTTCCACTCGTTCGGTGGTGGAACCGGCTCGGGTTTCGGTGCTCTGCTTACGGAGCGTCTCGCCAACGACTACGGCAAGAAGTCGAAGCTTGAGTTCTGTGTCTACCCCGCTCCCCAGCTCTCGAGCTCGATTGTCGAGCCCTACAACTCTGTTTTGACGACCCACACGACCCTCGAGCACTCCGACTGCTCGTTCATGGTGCGCTATCTCTCGCTGACATCGTTTGCAAAACCGGTCTCATAGTAGGCCTGCGCATGTTTTATAGGTTGACAAGATCTTCGATATCTGCAAGCACAAGCTCAACATTGCGCAGCCCAGCTTCGTCAACTTGAACTGCTTGATTGCCCAGGTCGTATCGTCGATCACCGCCTCGCTTCGTTTCGACGGCTCCCTGAACGTCGACCTGAACGAGTTCCAGACGAACCTGGTTCCTTTCCCTCGTATCCACTTCCCCGTCGCCAGCTTGGCGCCGCTCATCTCCGCCGATAAGGCCCACCACGAGCAGAACACGGTCTCTGAGATGACCTTCTCTTGCTTCGAGCCTGGCAACCAGACGGTCAAGTGCGACCCCCGCGAGGGCAAGTACATGGCGTACTGCTTGCTCTACCGTGATGTCGTCCCCAAGGACACCTCTGCTGCCGTTGCTAGCATTAAGACCAATAAGACGATCCAGTTCGTCGACTGGTGCTTGACCGGTTTCAAGGTTAGATTCATTTCTCAGTTGTCATCTTGTTCGATGCTAACGAGTTCTGTATGTTAGCTCGGTATTTGCAACGAGCCCGCGGCTTGCGTACCTGGCGGCGACCTTGCTAAAACGACTCGTAGCTTGTGCATCACCTGTGGCTTCCACTCTTGTTGTACAAATACCCACTGGTGTGTTAGAATCATGTCTAATGGATGGCCACTTGTCACACTGCCTGTCCTACCCCCCTTTCTAACACATGTGGTAGCATTGTAACAAGCATGGCATGATTGTAACAGCTTGTCAGATTCCGTTCTAAGAGATTCTGTCAGATTGTGGCTGCTTGTGGTAGCTCTTGTCAGATACTGTCCATTTGTGAAACAGTTGGTAAGTACACTAGTTAATAAATGGATAGTGTCTGTTAGAAATTTGCCACTTGTCAGATTGTGTTCTAGAGATTGTTACTATGCATTTGTGAGCTTTGTGAGATTTCTGCCAGTTGTTAGATTCACGGCGGGCATAGCCCCAGAACCGGCGACCTAAAATGCCATGTAAATCCTACTCGGAGGCCACCTCCTCCTAACATTACCTGAGCATTTTCGCCTTCCTGATGTGTGACATCCGAGTAGACTTAGGATATCTTTCCCAACGGTCGCTAAGTATACCTTTGCCAGATCCAAATCCAATGGCTAGAAATGTTCGCCGTAGGCGATCTTCACGTTCTCTTTCGGGGTACAGACAATGGACGGGTAAGGTTTCCTTCAAGTGCGTTTTTCCGCTCATTTGTTTGTCATTTGTAGGACATTCTCTGGCACTAAACGCGACGCGGAAAGCTCACCTTTCTCGGCGTTCTTTACCGCAGCCGAGAAAGCACCGGACATATCAACTAACCCGAGCGAGGAAAGGTCCGCAAAGGAAGGTCGCCTATCGCGCAACGGGAAATGTCACGAAAAGGCTGCGGAAAGGTCAGATATCCGGCCTCCCAGAATTCCGATCTCTACGCCACGCCACACCACGATGCACCGCGTCCCGACGCACCGCACCCCGACATGCCGCGTCCCGACGCACCTCCCTCTGACGCACCGGACAAGGACACTGCCACGACGACCACGCCACACCTCTCCGCGTTGGTGACGCCCCGCTCCAGGCCGCTCGATCGCGACAAAGCAGCGTTGCTCCGCTCCGTGCATCAAAGAGCTCAGCACCACACTGCACGGCGACCGACTGGCAATGCACGCTCATAGCGACCCATTCCGCGACACCCAGCAATCCCCATGCTATTACTCCCGCCGCGCCGCTCTCCTCCGCTTTTAGCGACGCGCGCCCTCCCCGCCGCACACCTCTCCTCTCCCTTTCGCTTAGCCTCGCCCGACGCGCGCCTCCCTGCTCCCTTTCGTCGCACCCGTTGTCTCCTCCTTGCCCTTTTCGCTCAGCCTCGCACGTCGCCCGCTCCTCCCCGCCGCGCCTTTGCCCTTTGCCCCCCCCTGTGCCCTTCCTGCCTCCCGTTCCCTCCACGCCGCTCCACTCTGCTCCGAATACCTCCCTGATGCGCTTGCTCCTCCACAGCGCCTCTCCGCAATCCTCTCCCTCACATCTCTCCCCGCCACGCCCCTCCCTACGCCGTCCCGCCTTCTCCGGCGTTGGCGAAGACAACCGCGCTAGCCGTCGCCTCTTCCGTGCTCGCTGGAACACAAGGCTCCGCACCACTCTACTTATTTGCGCCGCGCCCAACTACAATGCCGGTTGCGCACTCGTATGAGTTCGAACCAACATAGATAGCAAGTCAGACGTAGATACATCGTAATGCACGCGATTGCCATTGCGCCGTACATGGTTGGGTGCGTCAAAAACCTCGCCAGAGGGAAAAAGCTACCAACCCCATGTCGATGCTCCATTCGGGCTCAGACCTGCTTGTGAGCGTTATCAAGAACGAAGTTGTGCTTGCGCAACCGTTCAGTCAGGCGAGAGCAAAACTGCCACATGCATTCAGCTTGAGCGCATTCATGCAGAACGGAGAGACGTACCTCAGTGACCTGGGCTGCCTGGTACGATATGAGCTCGTACTGCTTGAAACACTCGCGGATGTCGCCAAGGGAAATGTTCAGGTCGCCTGGCGGCAAGGTGGTCGTGTACAGCTCCGTGACCTGTAACACGGACTGCTCAACGGTCAACAACCGGACGTTCCCCGATAAGTACTGACGCATACATACCTTGAGGTCTGCGAGGAGCGACTGCTGTTTCTCCCTTTGCATTCCAAGGGTGGTGAGGATCTCCATGTATCGAGTGACGACGTCGGCGAAATCCTGCGCAGGCAGCCTAGTCCCTGGACGATTGAACCAAGCAGTCGAGTTTCCTTCCCAAAGCGCGGTGCCCTCGTCGAGAAGACGCTTGCGATCGCGGGCACACTGTTGAATACCTGTGACGATGGTGTTGATCCGCTGAGGGAGCGTCTCCTCGAACCACTCGCGTCGCTGTCCGAGCACCGTGGTATATTCGTCATAGCCCGCCTGACGTCTATTGAGTATAGGTTGCCCGGAACAGGAGAACGTACACATACTTGAGTGAGCACCACCTTGAAGCAGGTTTTCCACTGCACAACAAGAGTGGAAATGGCTGCGACGCAACGGGAAGCGTCATCGTGAGCTTGTTCCAACTTGTCGAGGAGTGGGCCATGTCTGGCAAGGTACGATTGATGAGAGGAATTTTTATGAGAGTTTGATGATTTATTGTACACCGATGTATTCAGTACATAGTACAACAGTATTTGATTTGATTGGAATATGAATAACCACAACACAGACTCTACAGTTTGGTGTATATCAGCATCCGCATTTCATAGTCTTTGTTCACAACCTGAAGTTTCTGATAGGGAAAATTGATTATGTTACCATAGTACAGAACATGTTCCCCGTAGACTGCCCCATCATGGAACCATACACCACCGGACTTGTCTACAAAACGACATATGAAATGCTTCTGCTTCATGTCTGGGGGATAATACACAATTCCACATAGGCGGTACATCTGATCTATCTCTGGGAATACAATCTGGTTGTCTACACGCACTTTTACATCATGTGTAATAAATGCTACAAAGGGTGGTGCACTGACGAACTTGGTGTATTTGACTAGTGGCCGTTCACACTTGGGACAGCTACGTTGTGATTTCTGCATTCTCAGTGCAGTTATCCACTTGGAGGTAGTCTTTCCACGGTGATTGCCTAGCTTCTCTGGATTATTTTTCCAAAGACTCTCCAGACAAGTCCACATGACCTCGGACTTGTGTGAGGATGGAGATGTATACTCACAAGCTCGACATATATAAGATACAGTCAAAACATCATCATCTGGGGCTAATAGATGTCTAGCCAACTCGTACAAATCAGTGTACTTTGATCCTTGAGGACCCAGTTCAGGATTGACACACGCTAGCATGTTTCTTATAGTGTCACGTGCATCTGCCAATGACAGTGATGATGTCTTAGAAGTGGCTTGGCCAAACACCTGAGCCATTTTGGCAAGCACATCACTCTGTGGAGATGCTAAGCAGAGCCACTTGGCTTGACACTGTATATATACAGACAGCATGATTGTCATAAGACTATCATATGCACAGCTCCAGTTAAGATCATCCCATGGAATGCCCTTGAACATGGTTCCAGGTGGTGCAGCAGTCGGTTTAATAGGTTTGGCTCTCTTCTTTGTTTGCTGTTCCTCTACCTCATCCATGTCACTCTCATCATCTACATCTCGCTTTCTTTTCTCTCTCTTGTCTATTACACTGTTGTCAATATTTTTCAGTGCCTGAGTTCCCTTTGCTGGAACAAAGTTGGATACATCTCGCTTTCTAGAGGTCTCTTCAGTTCCAGAGTTATCATCTTTGCCAGGTGGCTTGATAACGGTCCATGGACTATCTTCTGTGGCAGGGTCTATTGGGAATGGTCTCTTGGCTGACCATTTAATAGCCTGGTGCATGTCTTTGGGCATGAAGTTCTCTCCTTTCCATTGTCGGAAAGAATGAATAAGTTCATTGCGTGTTATACCCACCACATTTGGTGGAACTTGGCCCAAGTAACGCATTTTGGTGATCTCATCCAGCAGTTCCAACTCTCTAAACTCTTGCCTTAGACTTCCTGCAATTCCTCCAGTTAACTTGGAGGAGTCAAAAGATTGAACAATAATTGTTCCCTGTAAAGTGGAGCCCCGGGACAGGCATGTATATACTGACTGGTGAGTTCTGCAGTTCTGCAAATCTACTACATTGTCAGGCCTTGTGCGTCCTTGAGAAGAAAAGTCCGTCATTGCAAAATTTGGTACAACTGGCACTTGGTCTCTTTCAATCTCCAACACTTTGCCATTAGGGAGTTTGCACTTTACTTGGCGCTTTGAGTGAGTTAGAGGTACAACATTTTCTGGCAGACCATCAAGTTGAACCTTGGTAGGAGCCGCAGTTAGCTTAATAAACAATGTGTCAAGAGCCAACTTATCCTCATGGTTAGGTATAGTTCTCGACGTCCACCCAACTACCACACCTTCTGCTCCATTGGTGACACAACACTCTGTAGCCTCATTCACTTTAATCATCACAGGCATGCCAACACAGATATCTAGTTTACCTGGATGATTATCACTGAGATTATGTGTCAAGTCCCAGAGAGTGTTCTGTAGATCGATATTGACGATGTTGTTCTTGCGACGAGGATTTACCTTTTTGCGTCGTACTCGCTTGGGAAGTTCTGAAGGATCTCCATCACATGTTAACTTGTCTATTGAATAGAATGACTTCAGAATCTGACGGTTTTCCTGAGCAAATCGTGTACATCCCATCTCATTAATCTTGTCTCTATAAGAATTCCAAGATGTGATTACAGAGACATTGCGGAACCTTGGCTGATTGAGTTTAGGCTGATCTGGGCCCCTTCCAGCAACTCTTGACTGTATCAGTCTGATGTCCTCTTCAGTGCAGGCACGATAGCGCAAATTTTCTAACGCTGTGCGAAGTTTGGCATCCTCTGGTTTCTGAGATCTCTGTCGCATGTTTTGCCGCAATATCACGACAGTTGTGAACTGGTGCCATAGAGCTTTTCCTATGGATGCCTTCTGCTTCAAATGATCATGGGTACGATGAATCACCCGGCCAACATCATGTGCATATAGGGGTTTCCCGCTCATTGCCGGAGGCAGCTGTGCAAAGTCTCCTGCAAAGATCATATTAATTCCACCAAATGGAGCACCATCATTTTGGAGCGCTGAACACATTTTGGAACATATTTTGTACAGACTGTGACAGTCTACCATGCTAACTTCATCAATAAAGATATATTGAACAAATCGCAGCCGTTCTCTCACTTGATGCATTGCAGCAATAGACTCTGATGAATCCTTAGAGCGGAATCCTAACATGGAGTGGTATGTAGAGCCACCAATAAGTGCTGCAGCTGACCCTGTAGGGGCCAAGCACATGAAGCGATAACTCTCTTGTCTTTCTCCAAAGAAGTAAGACAATGCTTTGATCACTTGAGACTTTCCAGTGCCGGCCATTCCACCAAGATACATTTTGAGATGCTCACCGCATGACTCTACTGCATGGTGTGCGACAATGCGGAATGCTCTCTCCTGTTCTTCATTCAGACAGAACTTTTCAATAGTGTTCTCTATGAGTATCCGGGCTTGAGGATCTCTCACTTCAAAGTCTTTGCACAGAAAGTATTGCTTGTCTACTAGCTTTACTTGATTAACTTCATCGTCTGGAGGAAGCTGAGTATTATTGGGATGTGTTTTTTTCCCTGCCTCTGCCGCTCTTCCTTCCAAGATGTCCTGTCTCAGCTTATCTAGTAATGACTTCCAATTAAGCCCCCCCTTTGGTGCCTGTGGTTTCAGTCTCTTGGGTATCTTAGGCAAGACATGTTCATTCTGCATCTGCATACGGTCCATCCATCCGGATGTTCTCATGATATTCTCCACTGTTGTAACCCGTGACTTTCTCAGAATTTCAGCATCACTGTCCTGGTTCCAGTCATTGGCATTCACAAATTCACGTTCTTTGTCTGCACTAACTGCCTCTCCATCAAACATATATCCCTGGGTTTCTATCTCATCCATGTCCTCATCACTCATGTTTATAGGATTGCGTCCTCCCCTCTCTGCCTGTTTGCGTTGAGCTGAGAAGTCATCCCGGGCATCGTTGCACTCATAGCGGATATGAAAGAACTTCATAATGTCCAGCTGTCTTTCAGAGAAAGAGTACTGTTCAAACACATCATTCCACTGTGTTCCTTCATGGTTTCTTAGATCCTTTCCAGTTCTCCAAGGTTTGAATAATGTAAGCATAGTCATACAGTATTCTTCACGACTGCCTGAATCTTTGCGTGGAATGGGACCCCCTATGAAATTGGGAACAAATGACAGCTCCTCATCAACCAATGTGACTTCATGTGTCTCTGCTTGAGGATGCTTTACATGAAAGTGGAAATATGACGGTGCTCTGGACTTGGCTTTTGACTGGGCCTTGCTCTCATGCATCAGTTTGGCATTGGATTTGGAAGTCAACAACAGCTCATCTTCTGACTCTTCCTCCTCTTGAGGCAAACTAGGGGCTCCGCCTGTACAAGTTACATCATTTTCCAAGTTGCCCTCATCTCCATCCATTTCATCATCAGACTGTAAAGCACTGGTTTCATCTATGTCGTACGCGTCAAGCTGTTGCTGTGGATGAGGCTCATCTGAATGGAGCTCTCTAGAGGATAATCCTTCATCAACTTTGTAGTCATTTTCAAAGTCATCAGAATCATCAACATTGCTCTGAGGAGTTGGCATTGGATGGATAGACTTGGTGTTTCTGTTCCGCTTTGGAATGGGTCTTTTGTGATACCGCCGAATCCAATCATATACGTTTACAGATTCATATTCTGCGGGTCTATACATATAGTCTATGACTGGAGACAAAGCAACAATTTTCCTAGATCCGTCATCTGAAGTATCTTCACAATCCACGACTACTGTAGACTTGCCTTCCTTGGCAATGTCCTTGGAGTCTCCCCATGCCCGCATTACCTCCAAAACATAACCTCGCCAGTAACATGGTCGGAACTGATGACTTGTATAGTGGTCAGGATGTTTTAACAGATACATAGATGCCATTGGGCCTCCAATTTCCGAAGCAGCAGTGAGCGCATTAACCATCTTGGTTATCAAACTTCTCGCCTTATCCTTGGCTGAACGGTCTCCTCCCAGTAACTCTGCATTACGCTCAAATATCTTCTCTATGGACTGGAACATGACATGGGTTTTGAGAGGAGTCTTGGTGATATAATCAGCAACATAAGCAATGACTGACTTGATGGCAGTTCCTGACAGCAAACTGGTCACATCATGATTACAGCGAAGCAAGTATGACACCGCTGGAGTAAATGTATTGAGCCATGCCTCACCTTTCTTCATAATTAAAGCACCTGTCTCTGGATCTACAGCTGTTTCTGTGTAAACTTCTCTGGGGAATCTTGCCTTGCAAACTTTGGTAACTGGATCGGTGCAGCCTCTATTGTCAACCTCTTGCATGCCACCTTGAGAACCCTTGGGCACTCTGCCTTTCTTGTTACGAGTTGTGCATTTATGGACATTGGATGTATACAAAATTTCATCCACTTCCTTTACATATTTTCCCCACCATGTAAGATATTCCATGCATTTTTGACAATCCGGATCGTTCTCATGGTTGCATTTGGGTGGTGGTACCTTAGGCAGTTGTTCTGTTGGGCTTACTCTGAAGGGATTTTTCAACTTACAGTCCTCTATCTCTTCTTTTACTGATTCCATGTCTCCATTCAGAAATTCTCCTTTGTGCACACTTTCAAGATACTCCACCATCTCCTTCTGAAACAATGAGTCTGGATCCATAATGCGGTCCCGAATCTCTTGGGGCGTTAAAGAGTTTCTAATCCATACCAGCATATGGAGATGCAATGTCAGGCGGCCTTGTTGTTCTACTGTGCCATAATAACCAGCAGTGTCGCCATATAGGCCCCTCCGGTCCAGACCCTCCCCAAGCACATGCTTTAGAAACAACTTCACCACCATATTGAAAAATCTAGCTCCTGCCACAGGATTGTTAGCAATGAGACGTAGTCGTTCATCTGCATCTCTAAAGCTGGGAACAAATGTCTCCTTGGTGTCTGCCATATACAATGCCACTGGGTGCTTTACGTCTGCTGGAGCAAACGTAATAAACCAGGATGGTGCCCCCAGATATGACACCAAGGACCAGATCTCCTGGCGCATGTATTTCTTGCTTGTAATAGATCCCTGCACCCTATGATTCACATGGTCTAAATCATTAAGGACCTTAAAGCACTCCTTCTCTTCAGGAGTTTCAGGTTTGACAGGTCCAGTTTTGAGTCGTTCAATGATGTCCCGCAAGGTGGCCAAGTCAATATTAATAATCCGTTGAGCGATGTCTTTAAATTTGTTACGGTCAGCCAGAATATATCCTCCGGTTGTTGCTTTTTTCATTTGTTCATGATTGAGTGCCACCAGGGGAAACAAGGGCTCTAACTGGAATCTCTTGTCATGGTACATCAACAATTGCTGTTTGCGACGTTCCTCGGAAACTGGCTTGCGCCCATGACTACACATATTATTAAGTCCTCCCAGACCATATGGGAACAGCCAGGGAAACATCTGAGGATATAATTGTGGATTGTCATAAATGCTTTCCGGTTGCTTGGCTTGTCCTATTCCCAAAGCTTTACCATTTGACTTGAAGTGCTCCACAGCACGAGCTGTAATCTCATATGGTCTCATGTCTGCCAGCTGTGAAAGTTTGGTTCCTGTAAGACCATGAACAACAAAAGGGCAGTCTCCATGTTCTACACCATCATCCACATCTGTGTCATTAACAGCTGCTGCCTCAGGGTCCTTATTTGACGCCATACTTTGAGTATAGTTCACTACAACAGGAGGCTCATCTTCAGGATACGCTTCCAAGTTTTCATAAGAAATATCAAGATCAGCGTAGTCAGAGTGATTAAGCTTCAGCCACTCCAGGGCCTCTTTAACTTTGTTTCTTCTAACCAACATTGGTGTGCGCTTGTACTCACGGTATGTGGGGATAGTCGGTCCAATGTACATAAATGCCAGCACCTCATCCAACTCTGCACAAGCTGGAGGTAATGCTTTATGCACTTTGGGCATTGGTAATGAATGACTTACTACATTGGCTTTCATCTTCGACATCCCAGATACATGCACCTTAACAATGCATATATTGTGTTTGACTCTTGATATCAAAAGTTTCTCAGTCCAGCTTAGTCCTTGCAACTGTGGTGGAACTTCACCAATCCACAGACCATTTGCAAGACTATCACTTGGCATTTTGCCACATCTGAGATCCTTCAGACACGACAAACACACTTTGTTACACCCTTGCAGGACTACTGGGCCAGTAATGTCCTCAATTGCGTCATCAGATGAAACACGTTCTTTGCGTGTTACAGGTCCGTCTGGAACAAGCAAATTCATGTCAAGTTCACATTGATCCATTTGTTGAAGCTCAGCATTTTTGGTGAGTAATCCACATACCGCACATGCAGATTCCAGGAAGTTCTCCA
Source organism: Earliella scabrosa (assembly GCA_022605405.1). NCBI lineage: Eukaryota > Fungi > Basidiomycota > Agaricomycetes > Polyporales > Polyporaceae > Earliella > Earliella scabrosa. Next base: position 927,987 of record JABYQQ010000004.1, on the reverse strand, counting down.
CTTGTATATCATTTGCAAACCCACTAATAATTTGTTGTTCTAGATCTCGTGTTAATGGAGTAGGTGGGAAGTTGGCAGGTTTGGGATCTACTTTCTGGTTCAATTGACGTTTACGACAAGTTTGGGTCCGTTCTCTGCCTGACTTAATCGGCCCAGTGCACACAAAGACACATACGTATTTTGGACATACGGAACAGCGATGGGATAGTAACTGCTTAGCAATAGAATCTTTAGAGTGATGTTTGGTCACATCTGAAAGTCCATGTTTTAAAGCCACATCACGCAAATTTGGCTTGGTCAGCTTGGCTGCCAAAATCTCTAATGGCACTTCAACTCCTACTGCCCGCATATTGGGGATAAAGGTCTCTACGGGATTGTAGGACAAGTAGCGATATTGCTCTCCACTGCTTAGATTGCCCATTGTACTATACTGCTGCAAGTCTTCTGCAAGCCAAGATCTGGCGGTGCCTCGTCCTCCATTATTATTGGCATGCATAGGACGCTCCCCTCCGGAACAGCTCAGAGATATATTCTCTCTATAATGAAGACAATGGTGCACGTTCTGCAATCTGCCTCCCTCTGATATCATAATATGACCCATACTTCTGAGACGTGCAAGATTATCATGTCGGAGAAAAAGCATTCGAGATAGTCTGATTCTAATAACAGTCAACATACTTGCCACTTCGAACACTTGACCGGTGTAACTATGGGTTAGATCACATTTGCAGCCCAGGTATTCACTAACTCTGGGGTGCATATTTGTCCATGGAATATATTCTGAAGCATGTATATATGTGGGAGTGCTTGCTATAAGGGTGCCTCCCATAACCCTGCCCTCAAGGGGCGCAGAACTTGCCAAGGGGGTGTCTGCTAAACCCAGTACATAAGGCACTGCCTCGCTAACAGTATTCCCCAAGCACGTAATGAGTCCATCTGCACAAACACATTAGACACTGATGCACAAAGATGCGCATAGAAACATACCGTCATTACCAATTATCATGGTTCCTTCAAGAGACGACAACTCAGCAGTCTTTGTTACAGCCATAATGGCTGAACTAAAAGTTAGGCTATACAGCAGTCCATACAGTAATGGAAAGGCTGTTAGAAGCATGAGGGGTAGATAGGAGTGTTGCATGCTGACAGAGAGATAGTGGGAGTTGGAAGAACAGGGATGAGGCGTCTATTGCGTTGTTCAACTTTGCCACGTGGCGAATTATCTTCCATACGCTCAAGAACTTGAAATATCATCCTTGCGGTTCTTGTTTGCAAGAACCATGTGGATAAGTGGCACAACTGTTGAACTGGCAACTTAATAACTGAATTGCAGTATTCTAACCATCCAGACGTGTTACATTAAGAACTGGCAAACACATACGCATAGCATAGCAACGAAGAGAGGAGAGACACCAATTGAGACGTCAACAATACCAAGTCTACCAACTGCATCTGTTGAAGATGCCCGCAAAAGAAACCCGTCATACAAAACTGGATCTAATCTCTCTAGACCGCACGGCTGTTCCACTTCGCAATCAGTGCCACACCGTACAGATTCATCGACAACGCCATCTTGGCCTCGTTGAATGCCGACATCTTGTCCTGCCTGGAGGGTGGAATGGGGTAGGTGTTGACGCTGTGGTAGACGATGGCCAGGTCGCCATACTCCAAGTCGAAAGGCAAGCGAGGGAGCGAGGTCAGCATTTCATGATGGTAGCGCTTGTCGTGCTCCTTGTTGGTATGGAAGTACTCGCGCGCATCCCAAATACCAACTGACACAGAGTCAGCCCCAGGTAACCCTAAGCAAGATAGAATGACGTACTTTCATCAGCAGTTGTCCAGCTGGTCTTGTCTCGCATCTCCAGAAGGGAGCGAGAAGGGTTGGCATCGGAACGAGCGCGAACAGGCCCCTTCTTCTGCTGCAGACGAGAAGGGGTAGCACCCATACCCCGGAGGGAGGGCACTGCAAAGACATCATCAATGGTGATACATAGGAACTGGCAATTACAACTTACCAGTACGGGCATTTGCTGAAGTATCCGAGGGAAACGTGCGGAAGACCAGGGCTACCTGCTTTTCTTCGGCTCCACCAGCGGTAAAGTTCTGAAGGCCTAGGACCCGCTCACCAAACACAGTGCCATAGAACGCAGTTGCCCGCTCTATCTCACCACGCAGTGGAACACCAAGCACCTCCTTGATCATCTTGTGTTGCTCTTTCTGCATCTGCGTGGGCCAGACGATGTGGCAGCCCACTGCGACAACCACAGTCGCACAGATGAGGCGTGGAGGAGGCGTACCGGTGGGCAGCTTGGCAGCGAGAACCTTGTTCTTGGCCCCTGTGTAGAGGTAGGGGATGGCAAACAGAGGGTTAGCTCTAGCAGGGTTGATGACGAGAGGGTCATCCCGAACACCATTGCTGCTGAACAACACCAGCTCCATAAGCGATCTATATGGAGATATAAGCAATCACCAACAGGAAATCAATTCGTAAGATCACATACGCAGCATCCACATCATATGGCCCCTCAAGAATATGTTCTCCCAGCAAGGCTGAACTGAGAGAGTGGGAGCCAGTGTCGATAACACATGGCCTGGGAGATAAAGTATAAGTCTTTGCTGACAGAAACAAAAGGTTTACGGACCTGCAGGTGGGCAGGGACCCATACGTGGAACGCAAGAGGTCACATAACGCTCCAGGTGTCTCATAGTCCAGGATGCCATCATTGATGCGGTCCAGGTGGCGAAGTCCCACTTCGTTCTGCAGTTCTCTCTCCGCAGCCTTGGCTTTAGCCGTAGCAACAGCGAGCGCAATCACATCGTCTCTGAGATACAAACACCGAAATGTCAGAGTCAGCAAACATTGCAATGAGATAACAACGTACTCAATGAAGTGAACTGAGCGACCTTTACCCTTGGTCTGCACCTGCGATTCACCACTTTGGAACCATCAGTAAGATCGTAAGTCTATGAAAGATAATTTGAGGTGGCAACTTACTTCTCCATTTCTTCTTCCACTGGCGCAACATTATCTGACTCTTCTTCTGGCTCCTCTGACTGGTCAAGATTGACACCTTGCATCCTGAAGCACGCATTTCAGATTGGGAAAGAACACGTATTATTAAAACGACGACATACTGATCCGTAACCTGCTCCACATCGCTAACCATGCCTGTGTCCGTGGTGTTCATAAAGAGCCTCGTCTGCTGGCGATATCTAGGAATCATAACATAGATAAGAAAAGGGAAGATGATGTACCATAACGAAATGATTACTTTTGGGAAGAGGGATCAACATTGGGAGGGTTAAAGAAGTTATCCGCAGAGCTATGCCGCATAAGAGAGTAGATAGATGACAACAGTAAGGAGCCTTACTTCGGGGCCTTGGTGCCCTTGACAGTCTTGGCTTGCGTCGCCTGAACTTCCTTGGCCACAGTCTGGCGACGGGGAAGAGGCCGAGTGACCCGGGAGGACGATCCAGCCTCCTTGTTGATCACAGCCTTCTTTCCGCGAGGAGTAGGAGCAGGCGTTCTACGTAAGTAGTGTCAGTCAAAGACAATCGCAGAAGGAAAAGAGATGTACATACTTCTTCTTAGCAGTGCGAGGAGGAGTATCTTCGACCATCTCGATGTCGGAGTCATTGTCCACAGGAGTCCTAGACACAGAGATTAAATCACAGTAAAAGAATTGAGAAGAAGGACGTACGAAGGACGCTTCTTCTTGGACGGAGAGGCCCTGCAACACATCTGATCAGCAAAGAGAGTATGTCAAGTGCGAATGAACATACTCTGCCTCAGACTCCTCATCAGAGTAAGACCTATCTCTCTTCATGAGCAGCATGCAATGTGAAAGAAACAAAAACACGAACGTCTTAGCCCTCTTGTTGCCAGAGGCAGTAACACCTTTCGGAGCGACCCCAAACTTGGGCTTGTTGACAGTCTTGTCCTTGCTGTAAAGACGTAAGAGCATGTTTTGTCCAGCGCATAAAAGCCACATACTGGGGAGATGGGCTGCCCTGGCTCTCAGGCATCTCACCTGCTGCCCGCGAGCGACTGAGACAGCATCAGCAAAGCGGATCAAAGACTAACATACCATAGAAGACGCACCGGGCCTTGGGGCTGGGAGGAGTGACGGGCCGGCCACGTCTCTTAGCCAGACGGGTGTCGACTGCCACATAGTCGCCATCGTCCTCTTCATCGTCCTCATCATGGTTTTCGATGGCAGCCTTCTTGGTACGAGGGACCTCCTCATCGCTACATATGGTCAGTCAGAGCCAAAGACCGTGTTGGTATCAAGCACTCACGATATATCCTCTGCAGTAACCTCCTCAAACGACTCTTCATCGTCACGTACCTCCCCTTCCTTTTCAGCATCGTCTTCGTCAACTTCTTCGGCCTCCTCATCGACAGGAGCCATGATCTCAGGACTGTACAAGCAAAGATTAGATAGTTCAAAGAACCATCCAGCAGAGAACTACAAACCTTTCATCACGTGTCGCCGTGGCGCGGCCGCGACGACCTTTGACCCTGGAGGACCATCAGAAAGACAAAGAGAAGTCCAAGTAAGAGACGCACGGGGGAGCTTTGACGACTTCAACCTCAGCCTCCTCTTGATCAATGTCGGAAGGCACCTCCTCGGGACTGCTCAAGTCAGACATGCGTCCGTTATGAGAGGGGAGAGACACGTACGTCAAAGGTTTTTTGGCAGTCGAACGTCCACGACCGCCTTTGGCACTGGAGAGAGAGGATCAGCGGCAGAGAGTCACAAGAATAAGAAGGTGACATACGCCGGAGTGGCCTTGGGCGTGCTAGCCGTGGAAGCCTTCTTCGCCGCTGTAGCTGCGGTCTTGGACTTGGCCGGAGTAGCCTGCGATGCCTTGGCCTTCGCTGAGGGGGTGCGGGTACGGGTAGCACGGGCAGACATCGTAAAAGTAGAGAAAGCAAGAGAGGTGAGGAGAGACAGTGAAAGAGGTAAAGTCAACGGAGTGGTGGAGGTAGAGCGCGATGAAGTGAGACTCTGGGGATGAGGCGGCAAAAGAGGCTCTTTATATAATGAAAAAACAGGACCCAGAACACCGCGGTCCCCAAGCACCGTCCGGCATGTGCGGCTCCTGAAAGTCTGGGCAATGGGGCGCGGCTGCCTGAGATTACCCGACAAGTGGCAATGTTTACCGATATCAATATCGCAAATGAAGCGGGAGGTACAGGTAACCTTGAGGGAGCCACAGTTCTGCTCCTGCAACAAAAAGTCAGACACATAGTGTTGTCATTCAGATCAAGGTAGTAGACAACCACCATGAGCCACACAGTGTTTGGAATGTGTTACTGGAGAGCTGTCTCTCACATGGAAGTCAAGGGGGAGGCGGGGGAGGCGGGAGCGCGCTAGAATAGGCGACCCGCTTGCCGTAGCTAAGTAGCTGCCTGCCCGACGCTCGGTTTGGCGGCAAGTCATTCTGGGCTGTCCGCCTGACTGCGCCAGCTGTTACGGCGCGAATATGAAACGTTAACACTCCAACTCTTGTGCCTTTGACACACGTAGGTGAGGTCAGCCTTCGCCGTAACTTTCGTGCGATATACCAGGCTTGGAAGTGCGTCGCACTCACCACCCCCCAAGTTCCAACTTTCTCATTGCTGCACCGTCCTTGTCTGCATCTGTTCTTCCCTTAACATCGGTCACCCTTCTTGCTACTACAAGACATGTCGTATCTCAACCAACTTCGCGCCAATGCTGAGAGATACCGTAAGAAGACTTACCACCAACTCTCCTCTCGTGTCTGAATATTGTCTTAGGCAATCTCCTGGATCAGGAGATGAAGAAATCTGTTGATGCAGACCAGAGAACCCCATGTCGTGAGCTGTACACCATTGGAAATGTATGTACTCTCACTGTCTCATGCGCTTGTTTACATGGATTGAACTTCCTTCTCAGAATCTTGACTTCAATGAATTCGCCTCGGTGTTGGAACGTCAACATGGACGTTGCTTGATGCTCGTCTACAAGTCTCCGCCGACCGCTGGAGAGGTGGAGGAGGTAGTGTTGAACCTGCAGGGTTTTCTGTTGGAGGCAATACTTCCCCCTGTGCGTCAGTGCCAGTAAGTTCTCCTCATGACTGTGATGACGTACCAACATCGACATGTCTCCTTGCCCCGCCCTGCTTGCAGGCTTCCCCGAAACCACAACCGGCTGATCGACATGAAGCAAGCCGTGACGTTGACCGGCCTGGGCTCCCAGCATTTCCATACGGCCGTCCGTGGAGTCAGCGCCATTTACCAGGCTTTCAAAATGCATCTGTCAGCACGCGGGTGTCAGCTTCGAACATGGGCCCCTGGTTGCGACGCAGGCCAGAGTCTGACGCTGACTTTCAGCAATCGCATTCTCATGTCTGCCAGGGATGCAGAGGGGGAGACAAAGCAGGATCTTGGTCGTTTCGTTGACCCATTCAACATCCTCCGCCCTCTTCTCCGCACCGAAGTGCATACCATGGAGAACCACGTCGACTACTGGAAACGCACCTCAGATAAGACTGCCCAGGAAACCATGTGAGTCCTCATCTCCAACAACCTCATTTCTCCCTTTTCACCCTGTCTCCTCATCAGCGTCCGCTTTGAACCATTCAAACCTGAGATGTTTAACCTGAGCAACATGGTGGAGGTCCAAGTGAGCTTCCAAGTGGTCCGCGTAGGGCGACATGACTACGTCTTCGTTCCCAAATTGCGTGCTATGTGTCTGCTCAACCGAGAGGCTGAACTCGTGAGTGGATATGATTGTATTCTCTTGCCGCATGGTATTGAATGTCATTTTGCCAGAGCTACAATGTAGCAGCCATTGAGGCTATAGCAAAGGCCCCAGTAGTTCCTAGGAAGACAATCAAGCGCAAGGTCGGATACGGGAACGGCGTGGAGGACGGGCAGGAGGAAGGTCAGGTGCCGGAGAGAGCCATGAAGCGCCTATGCCTGGTGGACGCTGATGGCGATGCTTCCCACGCCGACGACTCCAGGGGGAACTGAGGGTTGCATTCCCATGGTCCTTGCATACCTATCACCATGTGATGTAATGTATCGTATGCTCTGCATAATCAACAGTATCTCAATCAGGTTAACATGAGCATGGGTCCAGGAAGCAAATTCGGAAAGACGAAACACACGGATATATTGGGAACCGTGCTACAATACACTGCGATCGTGGTCCTTTGTACGCTCGAACTTACACAGTAGATGCTCAACCATGATCTCGTCAAAGACAATATGAGCGTGATACTGAGAAGGAATGCTCTGGCGAAGATGTGTGTAGACGCGTGAAAATGCCTCTTCAACTTCGACGTAAGAACACTTCACCTCGGAGACTTGGCTGGTGGTGACAAGAGCGCGTAGGGACCCGATCGCGTTCCAACGAATGATCATTGCAACTTCCTGGGGCGTCGGCCTCTGCACTTTCCCGGTGTACACGAGATCGGCGGCCAAAAGATACCCGGTGAGCTTGCCGACGAGATTGAACTTGATATTGGGAAGCTTTTGCAGACGAGGTTTCCCATGCTCGTCCCTGTTCTTCATGCGTTGGCCGAGGGTCCAGAAGAAGAAGGTAAGGAAGGGAATGGGCTTTCCGTCATGCTCGCGAAGTAGCTGGGTCCACAGCGGCTCGGCCTCGAAATACTCCTGCGCGTACTGGGTGCCGCATTGCTGCCTGGGGTTCTGGGGGGTGCCGTAGCAGGTGACGTTGAAGAAATGATTGAGAGAGGTCTTGTCGTTCGCGTTGTACCCCTCCGCTGCGAGGAACGCTTTCCAGGCATCATGGTCCTGGAAGTAGCCACGCGTTCTCTCCTTCATGACCGGCGAGTCGAACAGTAGAGCACGAAAAATAAGCCAGCTTGGAAACGCTCCAGGAGAGTCACGAAGATCGGGGTGATATGGGCCGCCGGGGCCGGAAGCACGTTGACGGCAGATAGCGATTTCTCGGAACGGCAGATAATGATCCGGCCGTTGTAGAACGGTTTGTTGCAGGGCGGTAGGATGCGCGATGGAGTCGCCCATAGCGACAGGGATCAGATGGAGTGCAAACTCCGTGAGAGCATGAAGGCCGGCCTGCTGAGGTGTGCGAGAGGGAGTGGGTGGCGGACCAGAGAGATGGGAGGGCCGGAGGACCTGTAGAGGGGTGTCCCGTCCACTCGGGGTGGATTGGTCGTCTGACGTGTTGATGCGGGAGACGAGGGCGCTCGTCCATCGTTTGACACCCGGAATACAACGCTCGACTACTTCGGATATCTCCTCCAGGGTCCTAGCCTCAGCGGAGGTAGCCGCGGCAAGCGGAAGTGAGGTGAGGGCGGTGACGAAAGGAAGCAAATGGGCCACACGGAGGTGAGGAGCCTTGAGCGTTGAATGCTCCCCTAATATGGACGCCTTGACATAACGATATCCTCGCCAGATCCCGTCAAGCAGCAGGACGTCGATGTTTTTGAAGGCAGCGACAACGTACATGACGTAGTAGCCGGAGAGCATCTCGGTGTTGTTTGGGAACTCCAGCCAATCACGCAGGAGCGTAATGACATGCTCGGAGACCACGGACGCAACGTCACCATCCTTCTGTAACGACGGACTGGGTAAGATTGAAGGTGGTCTGGTTGGCGGCATGTTTGGAAGATAACGATGGGGATGATACGTGCCCTCTTGTTCCGCGGTGACGTCGGCATGAACATCGCGGCACAAGAGCTGGATCCAGTCAGGACAGTCTGAACAAGGGGCAGATCCGCTCGACAGCTGAGCCGCGAACTGACGGCACTGGGTGGAACAGCGCTGAGTGAGCCAGTACCACGCCGCTGCGTTCGACAGCATGATTTCCCGCCGATGAGCAGCCAGATGCAAGTCCGCGATGTCGCTGGCAACCTTGAGTGCCTTGTATCTTCTCCACATTTTAGTGACCGCGTCAGCGAAGACCGTGGAAGACTGATCGCCATGCATTGCTTCAGCGAAGTCGGTCATGGCGGTCTCTGGGGCACAGACAGCGGAGCCTTTGTCGGCTGAGAGGCGGCGCTCGAGCTTCTTGAACCGACGAAGTTCCTGTTGCAAGGCCGCCAAAGAGAAGATATCTAGGATCTTCTGAAATGCTAACGCTTACAGTGAGATGATGACACAACGTTGACTGAACTGACGACCATGGACTTACGAGCATCTCCAGAAGCTGGCCGCGCGACGACGGACACAGACGATGCGGAAACTGGGGAGCCCGTACGATCCTGGTGCTCCAAGGCGGGAATAGCAACGATCTTGCCGCTCGGAAAATCTTCTTTGGGGTCTGCGGTGCCTGGCATTTGGTCCATTGGCAGTATCTCTTCCATGTCGTCTAGCTCGACCTGGGACTGCATCCCTGAGTTGCGCTCTCGTGCTGGATGCGTTTGCGCTTCAGATGTTGACGGGACGGGATTGGCCTGGGTAGCGTCCGGAACGCATGAGTAGGACTCCTCGGGGTGGGCAGGCTCAGTGTCGAACTCGTCATCTGCGCGCTGGCTGGTGCGAATGTAGCCGAGGGCTTGATGGCATGTCCGGACGGGTTGTTGGCCTAAAGGAATCTCCTCAGCGGCGGCGTCAGCCTCTTGAGAATCTGAGAACAGGCAAATATATGTGAGCAACTAGTTCTAGGCAGATTTCGGGATCAGGGACTTGCCGTCGCACTCGCTGGAGTCATCATCCGCAAAGTATCCATCTAGGAAGCTGGACGCGCATGAATCCAGAATATGGAAGCCGTAGTCTCTGTCGTGAGAGGTGTCCGACACTGTCGCATTGCACCCAATCAGACACACAACAGTACTATAACCGGAGATCGGGAACTAACATGTACGAGTACGCAGATGGTATCGACTGGTAAGGGATGAATCATGGGCAGGTAAAGGTCCGAAATCCAAGGGGAGAGTGCCGCTGTAGCTGCCGATGGGTCGATGGGATGTGGCCTGAGACTGCGATGTTGGGTGCGTAGTGCTCTTATGTTTCTTCGACGCGTGCGCTGTGAAAGACATTGACTGTGAACATGCTGACACTGACATGAGTTGAGTCGCGTACCCTGAGACGGTCCTCCTTCGTCGTCGGCGCTGTAGTCGTCGAGCTCCGCGAAGGAGACTGTCCGCTTGCGTGTGGACGGGCCAACAGGGCCTGCAGCGTTCGTGATATGCGAGATCTTCTTGACTAAGTCTAAGTCAGAGGACGTTCTCCAAAATGCAGTAGGCAAGTCATGTACCAGCGGCTGATGTAGCACTTGGGGGAGGGACTTGGACATCGCTGGCGTCGGCCTTGTTCATCTTCTTCTTCTTCCTCCCTGGATTGAACGGGGTCAGTATCAGCCTTCATGATCGAGGATCGCCGCTCACCTTTGCCTCTACCGCTGTCGTCAGCGGCACGTTTAGGCTTTGGTACTGCTGAGCTTGATGACGCAGATTTAGTTTTTTGAGACGCAGCTGTACTAGGGTCAGTACCGCAAGATGGTGAACAACTCGCTACTCACATTGCTTTTGAGTAGACGAGTGAACTTCGTAGGGAATGAGGCCGCCATACAGAGCAGTGTGGTCCTGCCATAGGCGTATTGACTCCTCACGTGTGCATCGCAGCTCGTCTGACCGTTCGGTGGATCCCGGATGGAGTTGCCAGTACTCTGGGCGATGCTGTGTGCCGTCCTTTTCCACGAGCGTGAAGCATTCGGCCAGCTTCTCGTAGTCGACGTCGATGCGACAAGAATTGCCGACCTGACGCCCAAAATGGTAGGCCATTTGACAGAAAGTGCGATAGTAGAAGCGAAGGAAGGAGGCTGGGGATGTGAGGTACAATCCCGAGGTGACCCAATTTGCAACATTCGTTGTGACGTCTTCTTTGTCAAAACTAGAGGTTCGCCGTGAGATGGGGCAGACGCATACATCGACGATCGACGTACCGAGGGTCAAGAAACTCTGGAGGCATTGCAAACATCTTGTTCCCCGGGAGAACGGCAAAACTGAGAAGTGCCCTTGCGTCAAGCATCGCTCGCGGAGGGTAACAGACGATGGTGAATCTGTACGACCACCGCTTGGGACGCTTCCCAGGCGCTGCGGTCGGAGGGTAGCCACCGTGGTACCGTAGACCGCAGAAGTTGATCACGATGAGACCACCTAGCGCTACGCAGTGTCAACAAAAAGATAGAGCTCACCCCAACACAGACTTACGTATCGCAACGCCGAGATCACCAACAATAAACACCCCAGGATCCTCATCGGGCGCGATGTCGCCATACGTGATCATTGACGTGAATCCTCCAGGGCTGTCGTTGTGGTCGACGTGTTTCCCACCAAACGTTCCAAAGTCAGCCTTCATACGATGGACTACAGAGCATTAGCGGATAAGGGAGCCATCAGGCTGAACATAACTTACGCGCTAGTGCATCCGCTCGCTGTGTGGCCGCAAAGTTGGCCTGCATAGTAGGATATGCATAATTGCCATCGTAGCCCACACGCGGTAGGTTGGTGACCTCGGCTTGGCGTTTGAGGGCCAGACTGATTTCCTCGGGCGCTGCCTCCAACGCAGCAATGGCCACCGGGGCTGCAGCCTTATGAGAGTCGATCAGCACGACGAGAGAAGGCGTCGAAGGCGTATAGCAGCACACCTTGATGATCTTCTCTCTTGAAAGGAGATGCGGACTGGCTGACTGACCCATGGAGACTTTTGCTGACGCTGTCGGCCCCGCCAGGTTTCGTTGAACTTGGTATGACTGCGCCAATGTATAACAGCGCGGCGCATTGGACACGTGCAGTGCGTGGTCATCCCGCTCGTACTTCGCGCCCCCTTCATATGAACCATCGGGCTTCTTGACCGGCTTGTCCGGGGTGCGATCCTCACGAGGTCCGAGGCCTTCGCGTCTAGCATCTTCCATGAGCGATCTGAGCTCGGGCGTGAAGATACCGCTAGACAGCACGATGAGATCAGACGAGTGTTTGGACGCGACCAGAGAAGACTTCGAGGGGGACGTACTCAGATGGGACCCAGAGTTGCAGAACGTCGTCTGCTTCCTGGAGCGAGCCGTGTATATCTCTACACAACACGTAGTCGCCGCGTTCAAGGTATATGAAGCCTGTCGAGGACGTATAAGAACAGTGGTGCCAATGAATGCAACTGCAATACGAGAGACGCACCGGCCTGACGGATGCCACGCTTGGTTCCCTCAGGAAAGGGCATACTAGCGACGTACTTGTAGTACTGTTCCATCGCCGCAGGAGACGTGTCTTGAAGATATATGAATATGCGCTTGGGATACCACTCAGGCTTGACCTTGACGTGACTGTCGACACGGTACAGCCGTGGAAGCCGAGGGTGTCGATGAGGAACCTCAAGGAGAACACCGCCCTTCGGTCGAGGAACATCTGGCTTGGAGTGTGCATACGACGGGTATTGGGCATAATATCAATACACACTCACCTGGAAACTGCTCGTCCATCAGCTCCGACGACTCCTCCGATGATGTGACATTCGAGCTCTGAAGCCCCGATGGTCGACGTTCGGCGGTCTTCCGCGACGATGAACGAGTGGGAAGGGAGCGGAGAGTAGCAGAGGCTGCGGTTCGCTTGCCCCGAGCAGCGAGCTTATGTCTAGGCAACATCTTTGCAGGGTAACACGGGGAGGCGAGCTTTAGCACGAAGGAATGTGGATGGAAGGAGGCGGGGAGACGGTGACCGGATAAAGTTTGGGAGAGAGCATGATTGGTACTCACTTTTGAGAGCGGGAGGGGTACCAATCGCTGCTTATGGTCGGTCTGATACTGGCGGGTCGGGTTAAACGAAGGATATGCAAGCACGAACCTTCAGACCATAAACGACTCACCTGGAGAGCGGGAAGGCTGTGGTCAAGCGTTTGGAGAGTGTCGAGGGGGATATGGTACACCTACGCAGACTTCTTAGGCAAAGCCAGTTGTGAGAAGTATGTCGTGTCAGGGAGAGCGGATGGGTGCTGCGTAGAGGTTGACGAGGCAGGCGCTGGCTCAGGCAGATGGAGACTGCGAGGTCTGTGTCGGTTCGGCCGAGGGACCGATTTCTGCCAGCCTCGGTTTCAGCGAGGCTGGCCAAAATCGGGATATCGGCCGAACGAACGGTCCATCCTTTGATTGCACCAGGGACGGTGATGCCAAGACCATGTCCTCAACATTGCTCATCCCTGCGATGTCGCCTGAGGGAAAGGATGGTCGAAGGCGGGTGGACACTCATGCTATGAATCCGATGTTCTGCGCATGAGTCCTTTCTACACATTGAGTACATATACAACATGGCGAGAGAGCCTGTGACCCCCGTCTGCGTCTCTGATCACCCGGATAGCAGGCGGGGGCAGCCGGAGTGCAGCACGTTCCGACATTGACTGCATCGGAAGGTAGACATGGGTTGACAATAGTCTCGCCGACAGCTATGGTACCAAGGAATGAGGTACGTCCCAAACAGGAAAGTCGGGGAGGACGTACGCTTATTGTGACCCAAGAATCAGTTGAGGGGGTGACTTGAGTCTTGATCGCGCACGAACAGGTTCGCGTCGTATTCTCTCGACGGAATCCAGCCACAAGATTGGGGCGAAAGCTCTATACGTAGATAGGGCACTTGTATTCGAGATGTGTGCTAGTAATAGCCTATTGCGGTCGTAGACTCGTAGTAATGGTGGACATCGGAAAGGTATGCGGTGCCCGCTAATATCTGGGGCTGCTGAGGACCATATTCTATATCGCACAAGCAGAAGAACGCTCCACGTCGTGTAACGACATGGAGGTCGTGGGTTGTGGACAAGGACGGGATGGAGAGGCAAGAAAGGCGCAATCGGACCATTTAGGCAGGTAGCACAGCATTCGGCTTCTTCCGAGTTGCGCGCTCCTGGCCAGGCTTACCTCCGCCTTGACGCGGACTCGGACTCTTTCACCGTTTCCACCAGCACTGTACCGGGCGTTCAACGCCTTGTAGAGGGCTTCGTGAGATAGAGAAGACGAAATATAGTAGCTCTCTCATTCGCCATTCATCGGGAACCCAAGAGCACACCGCCCTCGTCAACGGAGGTCTAGAAAGGTGAGTAGAACAGGACTCTAGGACTGGTCATACGGTCCTGTTCCTCAACAGGACCATTGCGCTTCGCACAGTCTGCGAGTGGAGTGTAAAAATCTCTCTCGTTCCGCTAGTGCACTCCAATGACTGTGCTGACAGTGCCCTGCAGACATCAACGGTATCTGCACTCAAACTCTCGAACTCATACCCCAGTACGAGGTGAGAGACTTCCATTTCGGGACCAGAGAGTCCGTCGAGAGGTGCGATCGATGCTGACTTATGTACTTCACAAGGTCGGCGTGGTCGGGCAGCTACTCTCATGGCATCGAGGGCTGCACAGAACCCAGACTGGTAAGCCTTTGTGACTCATGAGGGTTGCACCTAGAAGCTGAACTCGCCGTAGGAGGGAGGGAGTCCACACGTTTGTCGACAGACACCGGAATCTTTTCACTGTGACCAATGTACCCGAAGAGATAAAGATTCCCGCAGGTATCGACCTAAATCCCCACCTCAATAAGACTGCGGATCACCTCCGGTTGCATCCTCAGTACGCCGTAGGGATCGCCCCAGAGCTTGGGTATCTTCTGCGCGGGGAGCATCCCAGCGACTTTCTGATAGGGAGGTTGTATGTGGAGTCTGCGATGCTGCGGCCGGTTCGCTATTCCGACGGGTGGTCCCTACACACAGATCTACGTAACTCCTGGGTCCAGCTGGAACGAGGGCTACTACACGTATCCAACCTGCTACTGTCTTTGGCAAACACGCCGGAGGCGGTATCGATACGGTCGTATGACAATTGGCCGGAGCCGCAAGAATGTGGGTACGCACGGGTCCATCAGTCCGAGTACGGAGCCCGAACCTGCATCCGAAAGGCTCGCGACGCTTTCCTGCTGCTTGTGGCCCGTACATCTCAGGCTGTGGCAGTGTGGGTGGCCGAGGCCGCTACGCAGGACTCAGTGCCGTCGTGGATGGTTTTCCTCACAAACCAGGGCGTTCCGTCGTCGTGGATCGATGCGCTAAATGCGTCGGTGATCACGCAGTTCGCCCATGGCCTGCGGGTTGGTATATTCATCGATGCAAAGAGTTGCCCCTGGCTCCCGCATCTTCCAGTATATCAGCGGGCGAAAGTGCCCTTGTTCGTGCGCTGGTCGACCTCCACTACCCCGCAAGCGTTGCTTGACGGACGCCGAGAGTTAGTACCTCTCTTGCCTGCTGGAGAAGATGCAAGCCTAGCCCTATGCGCCCCTCCTCGCGCCTCTGCACCCCATGTGTTTAGACTCTACCAAAATGGGATTGGGAGGACGCACCCATTCAACGCGGACCTTGAACGGCGTCTCGCTCCACTGCCCGCGGGCCCCTTCCAACGACCGGGCGAGTGTCGGCGTGACTTCCTCTCCCGCATGTACGCACACCGGGTCAGGATGCTGCTGCATGAATCCATCCCCCAAAAATCGCGCCGACTGGATCGCAAGGCATACGCCATGTCAGGGCAGCCACCGAAGCCGTACAGCAGGGTTTACTTATGGATCAGGCGCCGCGCCGAGCGTGCGGCTGTGCGAAGTGAACGGTCGACTGAGGAGACAGAGGTCCGTGCGACGGTGGTACCGAGTGCAATCCGGGTGTTGTGGGCGATGACGGGCCGTCATAACCGTCACTACAACTCAGTCTTCGACGAATGGGATCTTTGGCTGCCCTCGGAAGAAGACGGCGAGCTGTCAGTGGCGTCACCAGCGGTCCCGGCTCCTCAGTATGATGATCCGTCCACCCTCTTTGCGGCAGAGGATGATCTTCTCTACCAACGGGGGCCGGAGACACCGGAGGTTGGCATCACATTCCCTACCAAATATATCGGCACCGAGTACTTCCTTGAGCGCTACGGCCTCTACCCCAGCTGCGGCGTACTCCCTGGGATAGACTACGAAAAGTACAAGGACGAAGACTTTGGCCCGCTTTTCGGTCTACCACGAACGGCGATCGACGCGGTATCGCCGCCAGTTCGACAGGTGTACCGCGGCTGGGCATCAGCAATGACGGCTCCGAACCCGAAGGTGGTCACTGGGATGAGCTGTTGGGATTTGTGCAACCGATCTCCGCGCTACTTGTTCCATCCTGCTCGACAACTGAGTGGACAAATGCTCATTGAGAAACGTCAAAATCCTCAGGGATCACCGACATATCTCGTGAGATATGCTAGTGACAGACAGGATCTAGACTGGACGCTCGCTGTATCGATTGTAGGGGTTCTCTATCTTCTTCGCCGCTATCCTACGATTTCCAGTAGCACCACCGCTATCCTCGACCTCGCCTCGATTGGAGTGGCTTGTCACACAATCAGCGGTATTCATCAGCAACCGTCAGCACTTCCGAGTCCCCGTCTTGTGGAGCCGTCAAGGTCGTATGCTTACCGCAGGGAGGATCACCGACATACTGTCATCGACTATCGTCAATACGAGCGTCGGGTAATTGACATGTTGAGCTCAGGCCCGCACCTTCGCGCAGCGCTCCTGCGCGGAGGCATCATATGGCGACTGGTCACAGAGTTCGCAAAGCATCACCCCGGCACCCTGGAGCTCCTGCGTTCATATGTCGACCTAGGACCTTCGGAGGAATCAACCCACCATCTCGAGATTCTCAAAGACGATGAAGGTCGCATGTTCGTCGATGATGCGTTGGCTGACTGGGAGATGGACGTCATTTGCGGGGTGAATAAGGTATACAGTATGTAGTCAATTTCACTGCACGTCAGAGACATGCGTACTAGTGCTAATAAACATTACAGCTCAGGCAAATCAATCAGAGGATAGATCGTGGTGGCCGAAACAGAACATATGGAGACTATCGGGAATGTATACTGGGATATGGACGCCAGGAAATGAGGAATGGTTCAAGAAGAGGCTGGCAGACATTCGAAGCGGCACAGCCTATCCCATGAACGTGCGGCGGTGGAAGTCAGCCTTGGGACAATACCGGCCTTGCGCGAAGGTGGCCGAGGCGGCAAATGTGCAGGCAGCCGATGCTTTGGACGACTATTTAGCACAGGTGTAGAGGAGAGAATACGTACTGAGCAAACTTGCTCGTTGAAGGGACTATCAGTCGTGACGGACTCTGTGACACTAGTAGGGACGACATTTGTGCAACGCGGCTCCCTGAATGACATACGTGAAGCAATTGCATGGACGATACAGCGATGTAACTATGCATGTGGCTCTGACCCAGCTGCCTCATCCGCGGGAGGACTGTGCTCTGAGTCAGTTTGCTGGTCTGACAGACCGTCCAGCAGTGCACGCGGTAAGGCGCGGTAATGATCAATCGGTAAGACGGACTGTTCTGGGAGAGGGATAGGGAAGGGGTACAGGACGACAGTGAAACGATGGCCTTGCTCGACCGGAGGAATCCTACTTGGCAGCTGAGAACCATGGCACAAAAGGTTGGAGCTATGGGGGAGTGCTATAAGCATCAATGGTGGAATACCGTCTGTCTGACGTACTTCAACGCATGATAGTAAAGCCTGGGAAGGGCTGCGGGCTGATCGAGGATATCGCCGATGGAGCGGGGTGAAGCAGCGCTAGATTCGCCAACGGCAGTGCTTAAGGCCTCCTCGACGTGCGCAGCATCCATGCTCCCCGGATGACGAACGAAAACATAGTCAAGGGCAGGTAGATCGACATGGCCTTGTGCGTAGCTGAAGTCAGGGCGGGTAACGAAACTGTCGATGAAATCGCTCACGGGTGATCGTAATGGTCTGCTCGGCCATGGAGGTACGTTGACTTGGCGAATCAGGAGCATTGACGGGCGTGGATGAGGCGCATGGTTCGCTGGTGTCTGCTAGGTGAGATGCAACAGCGCGTACAGCTGCTGCTCCTCAGAGTTTGAGGGAGGGAAAGTATATGATATCCATATTGACGCACCCTGACTAGCAGACGGCTCCAGCGTTGGTAGCGAGGACGCTACCGCACTTGGACTGTCGTGCGGGAAGGGCGAAGCCATGACGATGAGCGGCACCTCGTGCGTAACGTGAGAGGGGGTGACTGCATGCTATCGATCGAACTGGTTTGCTACTTATATGATGCCAAGACTGGAAAGACGAACTTTGGGCGCTTACTCGATGTAGGGCATTCACAACAGCACTAGGGCGAATCGCGATAAGGTGTGATGCGCGGACAGACGGTCTGATAGGGAATCACCCCTTCGAAGGCGGGCGACGATGGGCAGGTACAGTACCGAGGGAGCAGTGTATACGGTGAGCATAGAGGTTGGCGGACGAAAAGGGACTGAACATGAACAATAAGAAGGGTAGATCAATGTGAGAGCGCCTACGATGGAAAGTAGAAAGCGAAAAGTAAAGGGGAATACGGCAGACGATACATGCTACAAAGCGCGTTCCTTACCCTTGCTGCTTGTGCCCTCAGATTCGTGACTACTGAGAAGACGGTGCTCGAGAAGCTCGGCCTTGAGTTGATCGAGGGAGCGTATCATCGCAGCCATACGATCGTTCGCCTCCTGGTGGTTCTGCTCGACAGTTCTCGCGAGATCTTGGAGGGGGGACATCCAATCGGAACCCATCGAGGATACGCCTGCGCTGTCCACGGAGCTCGAGGAAGGTCCGACGGAAGAGGACGATGGGCGCGGTACGGCGGTGGCAGGGGCAGAGGAATGAGCGTGGGATGATGCATGGCGAGTTGACGACGCTGAGGAAGAGGTTGACACCACACGGGCCGGCAGCCCATCGGATTGGGGGAGTGAGCCACGCTTCCGGTTGATGGGCGGGGTAGATCCAAGCCCAAACTGCAGACACTCTATGCTATGATTAGCTAGACAGACGGGGTCAAGGTGAGCTGCAACGTACTGCGCATCCAATCACAACCGCTGTAGTGCTTGTTGTAGCATCGATTGCACTTCCAGGTTCCATGACCGAGAGGTTCCTGAGCACAGAGAGAAGGCTCGTGCGGGTCCCGATCGTGCTGGCATCGTTCACACTCGACCGACCGAATCTTCTTCAAGACTTCGATAAAGTCGGGGCGGAGAGAGTTTGTACGCAGATTGTTAGGGAGCTTGAGGTCGATGCTCTGCCAATCGGCAGAGAACTGATCAGGCATGGGCTGAAAAGTGTCAGCGGGAGCATTGTTTTGCCGGCACCAAACTTGAGAGAACATACCGGCAACCATGTTGGAGATGATGAAGATCGTTCGGTCGACATAACGGGAGGGGAGTCGTTGCTTTCGACCTTGCTGAGATGTCTCTGAGGTCGAAGGGAGTCGTCCCAGGAAAGTGGAAGGGGTTCGAGCGGCTCGTGCTTCATGGCCTGCCCGTGTTTATGGTGGCCGTTAGCAAATGGCAGTACGGCGTGCGGAGCAATCGTGAGTCGCCAAGCCATCTTTCGGGCGTCCTGATCTGGTAGCTCACTGTCGCACACGTGGGTGGCACAACGTAGTCTTCACACAGAGCTATCGAGTCGTACAGTACAAAGAGGGGTGGTATCTAATCCCGTACAGACATAGAGATGGAGAAAATTGTCTAGGCGATTCGGCCCAGACCTACCTGAATGTTGCGTTTGTGGGCTGAGCACGCGGCTGAGAGTTGAGGGAAGTCGAACTCTACACCGCGTTCAACGCGATGTACAGCGACACCAAGACCGGTGGGATGACCTAGTGATGGAGAAGAGAGAGAGACGAGGCGAGAGAAGATCCAGCGGGACAGGGGCAAGGTGGCTGTGCAGGGCGCCTATAAGATTCCCGCGCGAGTCAGCTAACCCTAGATCGGGGTTGCCTCAGTAAGTAGCGGTGTTAATGGAAGTTATGTAATACAAATGCGGCGCTTATGGTGGTATTACCCCAGATAATCGGACTTCCAATTCTTGTTCCCACGGGGTCAGGTTCGCGTTACACATTTTTGCGGAGAACGTCGCCCATAAAGGACGATTTCTTCGATTCTCTCATCAATCGTAACTCGGGCAAAGCTTTCTCTATCACTTCAGAGTCGGTCTTCTGGAGACGCAGAACCCATCCATCGTAGAGCATGCGGAACTGCACATGAATTAGTCAGGTAAATTGTTCGAGGACAAGGTCAGGCACAACGCACCTTCTGCCAGACGTCGTCACTAGCCTCAAAGGCACCGACCATCGCTGACACGGCTCCCTCGAGACGGTCCAGGAGGTCACCCTGGCCCATGGTTACTTCGAACAGCATGACGACATGACGGTCAATGTCATGAGTGGCGACCGCGCGGAATGCTTCAAACTTGCAGCTTGCGCGAGCCCGGATGACCGGAGCCCACCTAGCTAGATTCACGGGTAGTATGAATTGTTCGCAGGCACTGGGACAGCGCAGTCAGTGGTCAGAGCAATGTTTCGTAACGAGGACGAGGACGTCATTACGCACCTCTCGAGATCGCCATCCAGAGAGCTCACCATGCTTTTGATAGTCGACAGGAAGTCTTGAACAGCGGTGAACGCCAGAGCTATTGGGAGCCCGGGAGCCATGGGTGTTGAGTGAGGGAAGAGACGGGCTGGCTGGTAGAGGTGCGAAGGAGAGAGAGATGTGCCACTCGATAGACGAAGGTCACGCCTGGGCGTAGTCGACATGCTCCAGGTGCAAGACAAAGGAGGCATCGTTGGGCGCCATCTGACTTCTCACATGGCAGACAGATGCTTCTCAGATTACGATTCACTACATACATCCTATGCAACGACAACGACAATCTGTATGGGACACCTGTGGCTTCCACTCTTGTTGTACAAATACCCACTGGTGTGTTAGAATCATGTCTAATGGGTGGCCACTTGTCACACTGCCTGTCCTACCCCCCTTTCTAACACATGTGGTAGCATTGTAACAAGCATGGCATGATTGTAACAGCTTGTCAGATTCTGTTCTAAGAGATTCTGTCAGATTGTGGCTGCTTGTGGTAGCTCTTGTCAGATACTGCCCATTTGTGAGACAGTTGGCAAGTACACTAGTTAATAAATGAATAGTGTCTGTTAGAAACTTGCCACTTGTCAGATTGTGTTCTAGAGATTGTTACTATGCATTTGTGAGCTGTGTGAGATTTCTGCCAGTTGTTAGATTGTGTCAGAGAGGTCTTGTCAGATGTATCCCACTTGTCAGATTACACATAGAGAAGTTGTTAGATGGAATCCACTTGTTAGAATCCATATTAGGGTGATATTGATGGCTTTCCAGAAAGAGCAGGAGTGCTTATCTAATGTTGTGGCGCTGTTTGGGCGCTTTTTTGACGCCCATAAGCGATAGGTGACCTTATTAGAGGGGCTACCTGCCTCCCCTCTAGCTCCCTCAAATCTGCACCAATTGGGGTGTATGTGGGTGCATTAGGTTCGCATTGTTAGCCTCTATTGAATGGTGTAATGTACAGATGATAGTGTTCAGAATTGTGGGGTGTGTAGCTGTATGTAGCTACTACTATTTGTCACCTGCTGTACATTGGGGGAACCACTGATCCATATTTCACGTACAGGGTACCATTGGATTGGGAAAAATCACAGCTTTCCAACGCACCCTGTATCATGGTATGGGATGCAGTAGCAGCTGAGATATGGCCCAATACATTTTCGCAAAAAGTTGCACTATTGTTTGCCTGATATCTTTGGATCTGTTGGGCGGTATGCTATGCCCTATACACCATTGGACTGGCATTGAGCAGGGCTTTCCAACGGTACCCTGATCACCCCAATCCGTGAAGGTTATCTGACCCTCTCCTCCTGACCCCATTCCCATCAATCCTCTAATAGCTCCTTGGCATCTCGTCCTTTTGGCCTACAACTTTGGGACAGACATTATCCAGTATTCATCCTCTGATGTGGAAAATATCATGGTCTGGTACTGCCTGTGGAATCTGTTCTGGATCTAACATATTTAACATGCCTCTAGCAGTGCATCACTTATTGTGGACTCAGAACCTGATGGATTGCCATGCTGTCTGCTGTATCTTATCAAGGCTTCATAGAGGTATGTTCACATAGCTCCAGCCATCCAGATCCTCTTTTGATCCCACTAGATTCTCTTATCAGCTTTCCACCCTGCTGACCACCTACCAATAGATCTAGAGCATACTTGGGTCTCATACTTTCAGATACAACACTGTCAAACAGCCACTACATGATGCAAAAAGAATGATGTAAATTGGTAAAGAACTGGTGGAGATATAGCAGAACATGTGTTCTTAGGCTTATCTGACAGAGCATTGTAATGCACTGCATGTAGTTACAGTGCACATTCAGTGCATCCTGGAACATTCTGACCATATCTTTGCCAGTACATAAGCAAATGTCATGATTCTTTTTGCATGTTGTGTAGGGCATCTGTCTCTACTCTATCTGAGTTTGTGAGAGCAGATCATGCCCTGGATCTATTGCTAAGTGGTCAGCAGGGTGGAAAGCTGATAAGAGAATCTAGTGGGATCAAAAGAGGATCTGGATGGCTGGAGCTATGTGAACATACCTCTATGAAGCCTTGATAAGATACAGCAGACAGCATGGCAATCCATCAGGTTCTGAGTCCACAATAAGTGATGCACTGCTAGAGGCATGTTAAATATGTTAGATCCAGAACAGATTCCACAGGCAGTACCAGACCATGATATTTTCCACATCAGAGGATGAATACTGGATAATGTCTGTCCCAAAGTTGTAGGCCAAAAGGACGAGATGCCAAGGAGCTATTAGAGGATTGATGGGAATGGGGTCAGGAGGAGAGGGTCAGATAACCTTCACGGATTGGGGTGATCAGGGTACCGTTGGAAAGCCCTGCTCAATGCCAGTCCAATGGTGTATAGGGCATAGCATACCGCCCAACAGATCCAAAGATATCAGGCAAACAATAGTGCAACTTTTTGCGAAAATGTATTGGGCCATATCTCAGCTGCTACTGCATCCCATACCATGATACAGGGTGCGTTGGAAAGCTGTGATTTTTCCCAATCCAATGGTACCCTGTAGAGCCCACTCAGTAGAAATCCTCACGTTAGTGTTCGAGCCGGGCTGACAATTGCCCACTCCAGTGGACCAGCCGGGCCCGACCGGGCATAATATATGCCCACATGTATGTACCGGCCGGGACGTAAACGCATTGACACAGACACATCCCGGCCGGGAACTGCTGCCTGCCCACTGCCATATCCCGGCCGGGAGAGTGTGTTATGGTAGTGCTGTAGTGTAGCAACATGAATGCAGCCTGGCTGCTGTGTAATTTCAGCCAGAGGACCAATTTACCCAGACAGGGTGGCAAGGTGCTCAGCCGGGTGCACCGGGTCGCTTGCATTAGCAGCATCCTGGATACAATCAGGGTGCACACACACCCTGAGCTGACTACCCAGACACTTTAATGCCCACCTCAGCTGGTCGCACAACCAGCCAAGAGCACACTCCATTCAGATAGAGCGGAAGATGTGTTCCTACCTCAAGCCGGGTGCACCGGGTCACCTCCAGCCGGGTGCACCGGGTCACCTCGAGCCGGGTGCGCCGGGTCGCTCGCACCAGCAGCACCTGGGATACAATCTGGGTGTGCACCTATCTTGAGCTAACTATCTGAATACCATAATGCCCTCCTGAGCCGGTTGCGCGACCAACCAAGAGCACACTTCGCCTATATAAAGAGAGAAATGTGCTTCTACCTCGAGCCGGGTGCACCGGCTCGGTCACACAAGCGGCACCTGGGATATAATCTGGGGGTTCCCACCCTGAGCTGACTACTTTGACACTTTCATGGCCTCCTAATCTGGTTGCACAACCAACCAAGAGCACACACCACCCAGATGGAGCAGGAGATGTGCTTCTACCTTGAGCCGGGTGCACCGGCTGCACAATCACTGCATATCTGCATATTTTTCCATATCACCATTATGTGAAGTTGCATCATATATCGTCAAAAAGATAAATACATACACTGGTTGTTCTACATCTGCTTTCTCTGGCTGGACTACATTTCTGGTAGTGCAGACAGTCCGGCCGGGATCTATACGTTGCAATGCAGACAGCCCGGCCGGGATACATACGTTGCAATGCAGACAGTCCGGCCGGGATACATAAATTGCAACGCAGACACTCCGGCCGGGGTACATACGTTGCAATGCAGACAGCCCGGCCGGGGTACATACATTGCAACGCAGACACTCCGGCCGGGGTACATACGTTGCAATGCAGACAGCCCGGCCGGGGTACATACATTGCAATGCAGACACTCCGGTCGGGGTACATATGTTGCAACGCAGACACTCCGGCCGGGATAGCTACATTGCGATGCAGACAGCCCGGCCGGGTGTCCAGTGGTGCCATCTGTGTTTCCCGGCCGGGCCGAAGACATCATGACCCGGGTAGCCCGGCCGGGTGCACAGTGTCTGTACAGTAGTAGCCCAGCCGGGTATGCAGCATCCCCACAGTAACACCCCGACCGGGAAGACTGCATCTGTACTGAGGCATCCCGGCCAGGTGTACTCCATCTATACAGGAGTATTCCGGCCCAATAAACTATGTGTCTACAAGACTGGATAAGCAGAATCTATATATACATACTCTGCACAGACACTCCATTCAGTTATGGCTGTTGTTTGACCAACACCACTAACATCGTGTAGTTCAACATTATTTTACTTCCTTCCCAGCCCTCCGGCTGCATTTTGTTTACCCACAGCCTTGTGAATATGTCACAGTGTCACAGACTTGATTCATTTGCAGCTCATCAGGGCAAACCAATTTTTTCTGACTCCGCTTTTCACTACAATACGGAACCTTGTCCCAGCCTAACCAGGGCTGTTTGGCCCGACCATTCCACCCAGCCCGATTGACCCGCCCAGCCCGACTGACCCGCCCAGCCCAATTGGCCCGCCCAACCCGACCAACCCGCCCAGCCCAATTGATCCGCCCAGCCCAAATGACCCGCCCAGCCCGATTGCCCCGCCCCGCCCAGTCCACCTGCAGTTGCTGCATTCTCCTCTCTTAGTGAGTACAATCATATTTCCTCTTTGAGCTCTCAGTCACAAAGATCAATGTGTTGATCAACTCTGCTGCCTGCATCAAGCCTGTGACAGCATCAAGCCAGTTCTGTGCAAGATCCTTGGTGGTGCCTGCAAGCTGGAGGGTCTCAGAGATATTGACATGATAGCTGGTCACAGGGTGGTACTGCAAAGGGTTGGATTATGGAAAAGATTGCCTACAAACTTGCACTCACCACCCATGGATCAATGCTGCACCGCCAACTGGGCCATCCACTGCCCGGTCCGGCCTGTCCGGCCTGCCCGGCTTCATCAATGCATATTCACCATCAGTTCTGGTGAAGCAGGTAAAGACTACCACCTGTAGTTTCCAGTTTTGTATTACAAAACACCACAGATGTAGTGAAACTGTTGTATATTTTGGGGAGGTGTTTTGTTTAACTCTTCACCTTTGTAATAGCAGTGTTATTAGACACTGTAGCACAATACTGTTCTATAATCCCCTGTAAATCAGAGGCAGTTTTTGTATATCTATTGTATAACTGACTTATGTCAGCCTGATCAGATCTTTGTAAATCTGCTGTAGAACTGACCCATGTTAGGCTGATTAGATGGAAGAGATATCTCTTGCTCTACTTTGAGTTAACCAGGGCACCTATGCTCATGAGCAGAATGCCATCATGTAGAGATACATTAGGGCTAATGAACACATTTTTGTTCAGTGTGATACATGGGGTATTGGTGGAGATATAATGTATTTTGTCTTTGCAAAAAGTGGCCACTTTGTCTGGTCTATTGCTTAGGTGCCCCTGGGTACCATCCAATGCCTCTACAACCATTGTGTAGGGATTAAGTAGGGCTTTCGAAAAATATATCATACACCCCAAACTGTCCACATTCACCCACCCTCTCCTCCTGACCCCCTTCCCATCAATCCCCTAATATATCCCTTTAGAGGCATTGGATCAGCTTGCAAATTTGAGAGTCTATATTAGGATCATAGTACAGCCCACTGTTAAAATATTACATGCCACTGCTGCCTACAACCTCCCAGTCATAGCAAACAATTTTGTGCATGGACATTAAATATCCTCTCTATATCTCAGCAACCAAATTACCAATTAGCAAGCAGTCTTTTGCAGTCTGTCAGTATGTAATGGAACTATATTCTCACCAACTTCCATTTCTCAGAGATGTCTGGATCTATCTGCATAATGCTATCAGTTGTGAACAGAGATAACCACTTGGTACCAGATCTAGTGTGCTGTACTTCTCCATATGTTCAGATAGGGGTCTGCTAAATGCTCTGTACTGAATGCAAAAAAAATCACGGAAAACGGTTGAGTACTTGTGGTGCTATGGCAAAAGATGTGCCCGGAGGCTGTTATGTGAATAGTACAGCTGCATGTGCTGTGCAGAATTCATCAAACACCATCCAGCACATCTTTTGCCATATCACCACAACTACTCAACCGTTTTTCATGATTTCTTTTGCATTCAATACAGAGCATTCAGGAGACTCCTATCTGAACATATGGTGGTGTACAGCACACTAGATCTAGTACTAAATGGTTATCTCTGTTCACCGCTGATAGCATTATGGAGATAGATCCACACATCTCTGGGAGCTATAAATTGGTAAATAGCCAGTGCTGTAGTATAGCAGCAGAGTGAAAAAAATTGCATATCAATTGGTGGTCAGACTGCAAAGATATAGGGGAAATATTCAACGTGCATGCACAAAATTGTTTGCTATAACTGGGAGGTTGTAGACAGCAGTGGCATGTAATATTTTAATAGTGGGCTGTACTATGATCCTAATATAGACTCTCAAATTTGCAAGCTGATCCAATGCCTCTAAAGGGATATATTAGGGGATTGATGGGAAGGGGGTCAGGAGGAGAGGGTGGGTGAATGTGGACAGTTTGGGGTGTATGATATATTTTTCGAAAGCCCTACTTAATCCCTACACAATGGTTGTAGAGGCATTGGATGGTACCCAGGGGCACCTAAGCAATAGACCAGACAAAGTGGCCACTTTTTGCAAAAACAAAATACATTATATCTCCACCAATATCCCATGTATCACACTGAACAAAAATGTGTTCATTAGCCCTAATGTATCTCTACATGATGGCATTCTGCTCATGAGCATAGGTGCCCTGGTTATCTCAAAGTAGAGCAAGAGATACCAATTGTCCGGTTCCGGCTCAACCGGTGGCACCGGCTTATTTGGATGCACTATCGCAGATGGTCAATTTGGGGGGTTTAACTGGATTCCTGCAGATAGATAATTACTCTAGGGATTGCTCTGGTTAGAATGCTTCCACTCCTCACTTCAGCCGCTGCTCTCCGGGCTGGCTGGTCCGTCCGGCACAAAACAGAGACTATCCAGGCCGCTCAACCCGGAGATCATTACCCATCATCTGTGGCTACCAGTGGGGGGTCAGGTGTGCCAGTTAATGTCTCATCAACAGATTTTACATCTATTGAGATTAAGAAACCCTTCATTACAACTGCTTTCCCAGATGATAGGTCACCTGTCTCGCAGACCGGCTCATGCGGGTCATCCGGTATTGCCACTGAATACAGCCCTGGAGGAATCTTAGATGTCACCATGGACCCTTTCCACTTTCTACACAACAGAAAGCAGGCGTGAAAGCAAGTACTCCAGACACATGGCCACCAGCACACCTTGTCTTCACATGTCTCTATTTGTCAATGACAGAATTACAATAATGTGCTTGTAGAGACAATCACATAAGATGTGTGAACAGTGATGATGTCGGAGTATGTGTGATGTGTAAGAGATGATGTTGTGATTTTTGTGCAGCAAGACCGGTGAGTGCTGTCATTTTAACACCAACCAAGAAACAACCTGTATCTGACCTGGGTGGTTGCACCGGTGCACCCGGCTCAAGTTAGGAGCACATCTCAAACTCCATCTGGATAGAGTATGCTCTTGGTTGGTCACGCAACTAACTTCAAAGGGCATTTTGGTTTTTTGATAATGAGTCCTGAGTGGGTGCACACCCCAATCATATCTCATGTGCCGCTGGTGCAAGCAAGCCGGTGCACCCGGCTTGAGGTAGGTGCACATCCTGTACTCCATCTAGGTGGAGCAAACCGGCTTGGGAGGCCCGTGCAGTGTTTGGGTAATTAGTATATAATGAGTGCACACCCAGATCATACCCTGGACACCCCAAGTGTGAGCGAGCCGGTGCACCCGGTTTGAGATAGAAGCACACCTTTTGCTCCATCTGGATAGAGCCTGCTCCTGGTCAGTCACAAAAGAAGCTTGGGTGGGCATTTTGGTGTCTGGACAACCAGTCCTGGCTGGATGCACATCAAGATTGTATCTCAGGAGCCGCTGATACGTGTAAGCCGGTGCACCCAGCTCGAGGTAGGTGCACATCTCCTGCTTCATCTCAGCAGATTCTGATCTAGATATGCTGTGCCACCCACTCTCTACACCCTCCATGATATTTGGTAATTTTGCCAGACCCCATGGAGAACTAGGGCAAACTCCATGCCCTGGGTTAGATTTGGAAGCCGACTGGTGCAACCCACCCAATTGTGCGAAACATGAAGTACATTACTAACAGCGGCAACAATGTAGAGTCAACCATATTATGGCACCATTGCGTATGATGGAGTGAGAGATCATTAGACTACAGAGCTCCAACCGCAGCTACCGGGCGGTCTGCATTGCAATGTATATATCCCGGCCGGGCTGCCCGCATTGCAACATATGTACCCCGGCCGGGCTGCCCGCATTGCAACGTATGTACCCCGGCCGGGCTGTCTGGACTGCCCGGAATGTAGTCCAGCCAGAGCAAGCAACTGTGGGACAACCAATATATGTGTTTACCTCCTCAACAACATCTGATGCAACTTGACATAATGTTCAGATGGAAAAATGTGTAGATATGCAGTGACTGACCAAGCCAGCGGAGCCGGCTTGAGGTAGGAGCACATCTCTTGCTCCATCTGGCCAAATCCCGCCCTGGTGTCTTGTGAACATAGCTGTATATAGCATTACAGTGTATGGGTAGTCAGCTCAAGACTGGTGTACACCCAGATCGTATGCCAGGTGCTGCTGGCGGGAGCAAGCCGGTCAACCCGGCTCAAGGTAGAAGCACATCTTGTGCTCCATCCGGGCAGAGTTTGCCGTTGGTTCACTGTGCAACCAGCTTGGGGAGGCATTATGGTGTCTGGGTGGTCAGCTCAGGGTGGGCGCAGGCCCAGATCGTATCACGGGTGCCACTGGTCTGGCCAAGCCGGTGGACCCGGCTTGACGTAGGAGCACATCTCTCGCCCCATCCGGGCAGAGTGTGCTGTCGGTTTGCTCCGCAACCAATTAAGGAAGGCATCACGGTGTCTGGGTGGTCAGCTCAGGGTGGGCGCAGGCCCAGATCATATCCCGAATGCCACTGGTGTGAGCAAGCCGGTCGACCCGGCTCAAGGTAAGAGTACATCTCGTGCTCCATCCAGGCAGAGTTTGCCGTCGGTTTGCTGTGCAACCGGCTTGGGGAGGCATTACGGTGTCTGGGTGGTCAGCTCAGGGTGGGCGCAGGCCCAGATCGTATCACGGGTGCCACTGGTCTGGCCAAGCCGGTGGACCCGGCTTGACGTAGGAGCACATCTCTCGCCCCATCCGGGCAGAGTTTGTTGTCGGTTTGCTATGCAGCCAGCTTGAGGAGGCATTATGGTGTCTGGGTAGTCACCTCAGGGTTGGCGCACTCTCAGATCGTAGTCTGGGTGCCGCTGGTGTGAGCAAGCCGGTCGACCCGGCTCGAGGTCGGTGCACATCTCCTGCTTCATCTCAGCAGATTCTGATCTAGATATGCTGTGCCACCCACTCTCTACACCCTCCATGATATTTGGTAATTTTGCCAGACCCCATGGAGAACTAGGGCAAACTCCATGCCCTGGGTTAGATTTGGAAGCCGGCTGGTGCAACCCACCCAATTGTGCGAAACATGAAGTACATTACTAACAGCGGCAACAATGTAGAGTCAACCATATCATGGCACCATTGCGTATAATGGAGTGAGAGATCATTAGACTACAGAGCTCCAACCGCAGCTACTAGGCAGCTGAACATGTCGCCTTGAGACAGTACAGATACAAGTCGTCATTAAGTACACGGTGTGCTGTCCCTCTGTATGCCTGCTGCTATGCTGCTGTATGCCCATAACTATACTATGCATGCTTAAGATACTGTCCCAGACTCTCATCGTATCCAGTCAATGTGTGCCAAAGTTGAGTGCTCTGACCCGGACCAACCGGTTTTGACCGCATTCCTGGTGACCCCGCACCGGCCGGTTCATTTGACTGCAATATGGCAAAACACCCCGGCCGCATCACTCCAGTGCCATAGAAATGGTCCCGGCCGGGCCCGGCTGGTCCACTGGAGTGGGCAATTGTCAGCCCGGCTCATACACTACAGTGAGGTATTTCTACTGAAGTATGTGCCCTGTACGTGAAATATGGATCAGTGGTTCCCCCAATGTACAGCAGGTGACAAATAGTAGTAGCTACATACAGCTACACACCCCACAATTCTGAACACTATCATCTGTACATTACACCATTCAATAGAGGCTAACAATGCGAACCTAATGCACCCACATACACCCCAATTGGTGCAGATTTGAGGGAGCTAGAGGGGAGGCAGGTAGCCCCTCTAATAAGGTCACCTATCGCTTATGGGCGTCAAAAAAGCGCCCAAACAGCGCCACAACATTAGATAAGCACTCCTGCTCTTTCTGGAAAGCCATCAATATCACCCTAATATGGATTCTAACAAGTGGATTCCATCTAACAACTTCTCTATGTGTAATCTGACAAGTGGGATACATCTGACAAGACCTCTCTGACACAATCTAACAACTGGCAGAAATCTCACACAGCTCACAAATGCATAGTAACAATCTCTAGAACACAATCTGACAAGTGGCAAGTTTCTAACAGACACTATTCATTTATTAACTAGTGTACTTGCCAACTGTCTCACAAATGGGCAGTATCTGACAAGAGCTACCACAAGCAGCCACAATCTGACAGAATCTCTTAGAACAGAATCTGACAAGCTGTTACAATCATGCCATGCTTGTTACAATGCTACCACATGTGTTAGAAAGGGGGGTAGGACAGGCAGTGTGACAAGTGGCCACCCATTAGACATGATTCTAACACACCAGTGGGTATTTGTACAACAAGAGTGGAAGCCACAGGTGTATGGGAGTAAATGAATACATGTGATGACGTCGAGCTGGCAGCCTGCAGAAGGAACTGACCATTATACAGTACATTCGACGCAGTCGGAACCGTGTACACGAACACGATAGAGCCGTGTCGACGTCGCACCCCAATTGCTCCGGATCTCAACGACAACCGCGCCAGTAATGTCACGAACGGTCCCTCAGCGCCTAGGGAAGCGCCCAACTAAACACCGTTCACGAACCGTTCACTGTTTCTATTGTCCACAATCCCCATTGTACTTTCTTCTCCAAGACACCCTTTTGTTTCTTCTCCTTTGTTCCGGACACAATTGTCGTCGCACCACTGTACTTCCTCCATTGTTCCGTCACGCTATTGTTCTATTGTTCTCCCAGCGCTATTGTTCTAACTGTAGATATAAGCCCTAGCACTTGCTACCTGGAGACCTCAGTTTCGACCTCTTGTCTCCAGGTAAGCCTCCTCTGTATTTCGCTGTAGATACTTCGCTCAATACAACTTGTCTCCAGCCCTGCGTGTCGAGCCTTGCTCCACTCTCGCTGCACAAGCGCTCGTCGGACGCCCTCGCTCGCCTCGTCGTTCCCTCCTTGTCTCGCTTGACCCCAGGTCGCGACATTAGGTCGAAACTCCTTGCGAGCGCCGGCGTGTAAACTCACACTCTCCTTGAGGTAACGCGCGCCCTACGATACATACCACGGTCTCTAGTAACTAGCATTGTGAACCTTTTGTGCTCGAGAGGCACCCGGGTTTTCAAGTATCCCTCAGCCAGGCCACGCACTTGCGCCCGCCAGCTGTTGTATCCGGGGTGCTTAACACCTTAGGAACGGAGGACAACCGTGTGGACCCTCCTTACCTACCCCTTTTTGTTTACCTTGCTAGTTTCTCGTACGATACTCGGGCGCGCGCATCTCTCTTCCCTTCCCTCTCTTCATCGTGGCTTGCCGGGGACTCTTCCACGCATACCACCCAGGGGAGCAGCGCGACGTTCATTGGTCTAGCGCAGAAAAGACCTTTAAAGTCTGTGGCAACCAACCGTGCCCGAACCGCGGCCGGGCAGCACCCCAGCAGACTCTCATAGAGCACGACCTCGAGAAGTGCACTGAACATAACGCCAACGTTATCCGGGCGATCTTCGGTCTCCCTATAACACAACCAGTCACCCGCACTACCTCTCGTCCCCCTAGTCGTGTTCCTAGTCGCGCCAACACTCCTCCTACCCCTACCACTGCCCTCCCCGGTGTTGCACTCGTTGCTCAACGCTTGCAGGAACGACGCGCATCCTCTCCAGGCCCAGCTGTTGCAGGACCAAGTCAGCCTGCCCAAGAACCCGCAACCACTATCATCCTCAACTCCCCGCCTGCCAAACCCGTTCCATCCGCGCGCCCTCCTTCCCCCACCACAGCACAGCCTCCGCCACAGGTTGCTCAACCCACGCCGCAGGTCGCACAACCTGTAACAACCACCGCACCGGTAGTCGTACAGACCTCCCAATCCGCCACCATGTCTGGCTCCACCACCATCCCCGACTCCCTGGTCAAGCTGCTCGCCCCTGAGCCATACCATGGCAAGGACCCCATCGCCGCTCTCGCCTTCCTCTCGCGGGCCAAGGCGTTCTTTGACAACCTTCCCACCGCGGTCACGAATGACCTGAAGTTCCAGATGATTCTGGGTTTTCTCAAGGACGACGCGGCGATCTGGGCGCTGCCCTACTACGCGCAGTTGAGGGGCTCGCAGCCCTGCTGGGCCGATTTCGCGGCCTTCGAGGTGGACTTCAAAGCCCACTTCTGCGCCGTCGACGACAAGGCCTCGGCGTACGAGGAGCTCCGACAGCTCAATCGAGGGGCACAGCGTCCCAAGATGGCTACCGTCAAAGAATGGACGGCCAAGTTCAACGCGGTCGCCGCTCGGACGGGTCTCGGAGAAGAGGACAAGCGCATGCGCTACCGAGATGGCCTCCCTGAGCAGTTGCGCACCGCCCTCATCACCAGCAGACGCGACATCTCGACCTTTGCCAAGATGCAGAAGGAGGCCCTCGAGATCAGCCAGGGCCTCGCTTCCATCGAGGCCAGCAAGTTCCGTCCCTTCAAAGGGAAGGCCAAGGAACAGATCGCTGGTACGAGCACCGACCAGCAATCGGCGGAGACCCGCACGTGCTTCAAGTGGGGCAAGCCAGGGCACATTGCACGCAACTGCAAGGCCAAGAAAATCTCCGCCGCCCAATTCGAGCAAATGGAGGCCAAGCTGAAGCAGCTGCAGGAACAGCTGGCTGCGGCGAAGGCGACGGAGAAAATGGAGGATTTTTGATCCGGACCTCACTAGCAGCTGCGGGTGTAGGTCCTTGTACGAATAGTCGGTTTGCTGTACTTGGGTCCGGGATTATCTATGAACTAGATCGTGATGGCCAACACTTTCACGTCCCAGTACAGCTAATCGGCAAGCAGCACCGGAAGGAGGTCGTGGCCATGGTGGACAGTGGCGCCACTACAACCTTCCTGAGTAGACGGTTCGTCAAGGAGAACCGTGTGGTTACGCGGAAGTTGACTACGCCAATACCGCTATACAACATCGATGGAACTCTGAATCGTGATGGCACGATCACAGATGTTGCCATCCTGGAATTGGAGATAGGAACACACCGAGAGAAGGTGGTGTTCACGGTCACGGACATTGGCATGGAGGACATCATTATCGGACTGGATTGGTTACGCAAACACAACCCTGAGGTCGATTGGGACCAAGGGACGTTGAAGCTGTCCAGATGTCCTGCATCGTGTCGACCCTGCTTGGAAGGCCAACTGCCTGCTCAGACGGACACGCGTGATACGGGGGTTAGGCCTACGGCGCGTCAACGTACTCGGCGAGTGCGGAAGGTTAAAGGAGTAGGGAAGATACGGGCTACAGTGATGGTCGAGGAGGACCTCGAACCAGCCACCCCGTCGAGTATACCGGTTGAATGGGATAACTCCGAGGATGCCCTTCTGTACTCCTGGGAGCAAGGACATGCCTTGTCCAACGCTCCACAACTGTTTGCAATGGCTGGCTACACATACTCGCAGCAGCTTGCAGAGCAGGAGTACCAGAAGAAGGAAGTGCGTCCGGTGGAACAGATTGTGCCTGAATGGTATCACCAGTATCTACGCGTGTTCTCCAAAGACGCATCGGAACGGCTCCCTGAGCATGGACCGTACGATCACGCGATTGAACTGGTACCAGAGGCCAAGATGTTCCATTCACGAGTGTACCCCCTCTCCCCCAACGAGCAGGTAGAACTAGATAAGTTCCTGCAGGAGAACCTGGCTAAAGGCTACATTAGCGAGTCGAAATCACCCATTTCGTCGCCCTTCTTCTTCATCAAAAAGAAGGACGGTAGTCTGCGACCCGTACAGGACTACCGTCGGCTCAACGAGATTACGGTGAAGAATCGGTACCCGATTCCTCTCGTCTCAGAGCTGGTGGATCGACTCAAACAAGCCAAGGTCTTCACTAAGTTGGACATCCGTTGGGGATACAACAACATCCGGATTAAGACGGGAGATGAGTGGAAAGCTGCGTTCGTCACGAACCGGGGGCTCTTCGAACCGAACGTAATGTTCTTTGGATTGACCAACTCGCCTAGCACCTTCTCGGCTTTCATGAACGACATCTTTAAGGACCTCATTGTGGAAGGAAAGATCACGATCTACTTAGATGACATCCTGATCTTCTCCAACGACCTTGAGACACATCGCGCCGTTACCCGCGAAGTCCTGAAAAGATTGGCAGAGCATGATTTGTTCTGCAAGCCCGAGAAATGCGAGTTCGAAGTCCCCAAGGTCGAGTACCTCGGTGTCCTTGTGTCCCACAACCGTGTCGAGATGGATCCTGTAAAAGTAAAGGGTATTCAGGAGTGGCCTACTCCGCGCAATGCGTCTGATGTCCGGAAGTTCCGAGGATTTGCGAATTTCTATCGCAGATTCATCCAGGACTTCAGTCGCATTTGCAAACCCTTGGATCGTCTCACAGGCAACGTGCCCTGGCAGTGGGGACAGGAGGAACAGGACGCCTTTGATGAGCTGAAGCGTCGCTTTGTCCAGAACCCAGTACTATGCATGTACGATCCGACCAAAGACACACGCATTGAGGTGGACGCCTCGGGATATGCAACGGGTGGGGTACTTGCACAGTTACAGGACGATGGCAAATGGCACCCGGTCGCCTTTCACTCTGAGTCCATGAGTGAGGCGGAGCGCAACTACGAGATCTACGATAAAGAGATGCTTGCGATCATACGGGCCTTAGAGGCCTGGCGCCACTACCTGGAAGGGTTACCACGGCGTTTCGAGATTCAGTCAGACCACAAGAATCTCGAATATTGGCGTACTGCACAACATCTCACTCGTAGACAGGCGCGATGGGCACTGTATCTGTCTAGGTTTGACTTCGAGATCACGCACAAACCCGGCACATCCAACACACCTGTGGCTTCCACTCTTGTTGTACAAATACCCACTGGTGTGTTAGAATCATGTCTAATGGGTGGCCACTTGTCACACTGCCTGTCCTACCCCCCTTTCTAACACATGTGGTAGCATTGTAACAAGCATGGCATGATTGTAACAGCTTGTCAGATTCTGTTCTAAGAGATTCTGTCAGATTGTGGCTGCTTGTGGTAGCTCTTGTCAGATACTGCCCATTTGTGAGACAGTTGGCAAGTACACTAGTTAATAAATGAATAGTGTCTGTTAGAAACTTGCCACTTGTCAGATTGTGTTCTAGAGATTGTTACTATGCATTTGTGAGCTTTGTGAGATTTCTGCCAGTTGTTAGATTGTGTCAGAGAGGTCTTGTCAGATG
Source organism: Earliella scabrosa (assembly GCA_022605405.1). Taxonomy (NCBI): domain Eukaryota; kingdom Fungi; phylum Basidiomycota; class Agaricomycetes; order Polyporales; family Polyporaceae; genus Earliella; species Earliella scabrosa. The sequence continues at coordinate 891,956 of JABYQQ010000004.1, read as the reverse complement.
TATCCCACTTGTCAGATTACACATAGAGAAGTTGTTAGATGGAATCCACTTGTTAGAATCCATATTAGGGTGATATTGATGGCTTTCCAGAAAGAGCAGGAGTGCTTATCTAATGTTGTGGCGCTGTTTGGGCGCTTTTTTGACGCCCATAAGCGATAGGTGACCTTATTAGAGGGGCTACCTGCCTCCCCTCTAGCTCCCTCAAATCTGCACCAATTGGGGTGTATGTGGGTGCATTAGGTTCGCATTGTTAGCCTCTATTGAATGGTGTAATGTACAGATGATAGTGTTCAGAATTGTGGGGTGTGTAGCTGTATGTAGCTACTACTATTTGTCACCTGCTGTACATTGGGGGAACCACTGATCCATATTTCACGTACAGGGTACCATTGGATTGGGAAAAATCACAGCTTTCCAACGCACCCTGTATCATGGTATGGGATGCAGTAGCAGCTGAGATATGGCCCAATACATTTTCGCAAAAAGTTGCACTATTGTTTGCCTGATATCTTTGGATCTGTTGGGCGGTATGCTATGCCCTATACACCATTGGACTGGCATTGAGCAGGGCTTTCCAACGGTACCCTGATCACCCCAATCCGTGAAGGTTATCTGACCCTCTCCTCCTGACCCCATTCCCATCAATCCTCTAATAGCTCCTTGGCATCTCGTCCTTTTGGCCTACAACTTTGGGACAGACATTATCCAGTATTCATCCTCTGATGTGGAAAATATCATGGTCTGGTACTGCCTGTGGAATCTGTTCTGGATCTAACATATTTAACATGCCTCTAGCAGTGCATCACTTATTGTGGACTCAGAACCTGATGGATTGCCATGCTGTCTGCTGTATCTTATCAAGGCTTCATAGAGGTATGTTCACATAGCTCCAGCCATCCAGATCCTCTTTTGATCCCACTAGATTCTCTTATCAGCTTTCCACCCTGCTGACCACTTAGCAATAGATCCAGGGCATGATCTGCTCTCACAAACTCAGATAGAGTAGAGACAGATGCCCTACACAACATGCAAAAAGAATCATGACATTTGCTTATGTACTGGCAAAGATATGGTCAGAATGTTCCAGGATGCACTGAATGTGCACTGTAACTACATGCAGTGCATTACAATGCTCTGTCAGATAAGCCTAAGAACACATGTTCTGCTATATCTCCACCAGTTCTTTACCAATTTACATCATTCTTTTTGCATCATGTAGTGGCTGTTTGACAGTGTTGTATCTGAAAGTATGAGACCCAAGTATGCTCTAGATCTATTGGTAGGTGGTCAGCAGGGTGGAAAGCTGATAAGAGAATCTAGTGGGATCAAAAGAGGATCTGGATGGCTGGAGCTATGTGAACATACCTCTATGAAGCCTTGATAAGATACAGCAGACAGCATGGCAATCCATCAGGTTCTGAGTCCACAATAAGTGATGCACTGCTAGAGGCATGTTAAATATGTTAGATCCAGAACAGATTCCACAGGCAGTACCAGACCATGATATTTTCCACATCAGAGGATGAATACTGGATAATGTCTGTCCCAAAGTTGTAGGCCAAAAGGACGAGATGCCAAGGAGCTATTAGAGGATTGATGGGAATGGGGTCAGGAGGAGAGGGTCAGATAACCTTCACGGATTGGGGTGATCAGGGTACCGTTGGAAAGCCCTGCTCAATGCCAGTCCAATGGTGTATAGGGCATAGCATACCGCCCAACAGATCCAAAGATATCAGGCAAACAATAGTGCAACTTTTTGCGAAAATGTATTGGGCCATATCTCAGCTGCTACTGCATCCCATACCATGATACAGGGTGCGTTGGAAAGCTGTGATTTTTCCCAATCCAATGGTACCCTGTACGTGAAATATGGATCAGTGGTTCCCCCAATGTACAGCAGGTGACAAATAGTAGTAGCTACATACAGCTACACACCCCACAATTCTGAACACTATCATCTGTACATTACACCATTCAATAGAGGCTAACAATGCGAACCTAATGCACCCACATACACCCCAATTGGTGCAGATTTGAGGGAGCTAGAGGGGAGGCAGGTAGCCCCTCTAATAAGGTCACCTATCGCTTATGGGCGTCAAAAAAGCGCCCAAACAGCGCCACAACATTAGATAAGCACTCCTGCTCTTTCTGGAAAGCCATCAATATCACCCTAATATGGATTCTAACAAGTGGATTCCATCTAACAACTTCTCTATGTGTAATCTGACAAGTGGGATACATCTGACAAGACCTCTCTGACACAATCTAACAACTGGCAGAAATCTCACACAGCTCACAAATGCATAGTAACAATCTCTAGAACACAATCTGACAAGTGGCAAGTTTCTAACAGACACTATTCATTTATTAACTAGTGTACTTGCCAACTGTCTCACAAATGGGCAGTATCTGACAAGAGCTACCACAAGCAGCCACAATCTGACAGAATCTCTTAGAACAGAATCTGACAAGCTGTTACAATCATGCCATGCTTGTTACAATGCTACCACATGTGTTAGAAAGGGGGGTAGGACAGGCAGTGTGACAAGTGGTCACCCATTAGACATGATTCTAACACACCAGTGGGTATTTGTACAACAAGAGTGGAAGCCACAGGTGTCCAACAGACGTGCAGACGCGCTCTCCAGACGTCCTGATCACCAGAAGGACGATGCCGATGACAACCTAGACCAGATCGTGCTACGACCGGAGCAGTTCAGACTGCTGGCAGCTCGTAGAGGACACAACGCAGTAGTGGCCGACAAAGCCCTGCTAAAGCGTATTCGCACTTGCTCCCAACGGGAACAGGAGGTAGCAGAAGCTCTACAGAAAGTGGAGAAGCTGGGACCAGCGCGACTCCAGAGTAACCTCGTCGATTGGAATGTCGAGCAAGGCCTCATCCTCTACCGAGGAAAGGTCTATGTACCGAAAGATGAGGCACTCCGCACTGAGATCGTCCGACTTCACCACGATCTACCTCCTGCGGGACACCCAGGGCAGTGGAAAACGCTCGAGTTGGTATCGCGCAACTACTGGTGGCCAGGGATGGGCAACTTCGTCAAAGAGTACGTGGAGACGTGCGACACTTGTCGACGCACTAAACCCGTACGGAGTCGACCTCAAGGTCTTCTCAAGCCCAACGAAATCCCTGAGAGGCCCGGACAAATCGTCACTTGTGACTACATTGTCGGCCTTCCTGAGATCGATGGCCACAATGCGATCCAACTCATGGCAGACAGACACGGAAAACTAGTGCACTTGGTACCCTGCAGCGACGAGATCGATGCCGGAGGAGCAGCAGACGTCTTCATTCGAGAATACTTCCGTCTGCATGGGCTGCCCCGGAAGATCATCTCGGACCGAGGTCCCCAGTTCGCTGCAGACCTGTTCCGTGCCATTCTGAAGGGCTTAGGCATCGAGAGTGCCCTGTCCACTGCATACCATCCCCAGACCGACGGACAGTCGGAGCGGTTCAATCAGGAAGTGGAGGCGTACCTGCGAGCGTTCTGCAGTCAACGACGAGATGACTGGGTCAGGTGGCTCCCCATCGCGGAGTACGCACTCAATGCCAGAGTTCACTCATCGACTGGGTACTCCCCCTTTTTCCTGATGTACGGATATGAACCGCAGTTCCTGGTACCTGCCAACCCGGACACACAAGTACCTGCAGCCAACGAACGGCTCGCAGAACTTGCCAAGGCACGCGAGGACGCCACCGCTGCATTGACACTGGCAGCCGAGCGTATGAAGGAGTACTTCGACCGCCATGCGCAGGACACTCCGGCGTTCACACCTGGACAGAAAGTGTGGCTGGACACGCGCAACTTGAGGTTCTCAGACATCCCTAAGAAGCTCGCCGACAAGTTCGCAGGCCCGTATCCAGTTGTACGGCGTGTTGGTGAACTTGCATACGAGCTCAAGTTGCCCCACACAATGAAGATCCATCCGGTGTTCCATGTCTCCCTCCTTCACGCACACAAGCAGAGTACGCTGCCAGGACGGGTCCCTCCTGAACCAGCCCCAATCGAAGTTGAGGGCGAGGAAGAATACGAGGTGAAGGAAATCCGTAACTCGCGCCGGTGGGGCAGATGGCACAAGCTGCAGTACTTGGTCCGATGGAAAGGATGGGGTCCGGAGAATGACTCTTGGGAGGATGCAGCGGATGTCGAGCATGCTGCTGAGCTGGTAGAGGCGTTCCACACCAGACATCCCGACGCTGATGGACCTCACAAACCCTACATCCCCAAGAAGCGTCGCTCATGAGGACACGAGCCTTAGCAGGGGGGTACTGTCACGAACGGTCCCTCAGCGCCTAGGGAAGCGCCCAACTAAACACTGTTCACGAACCGTTCACTGTTTCTATTGTCCACAATCCCCATTGTACTTTCTTCTCCAAGACACCCTTTTGTTTCTTCTCCTTTGTTCCGGACACAATTGTCGTCGCACCACTGTACTTCCTCCATTGTTCCGTCACGCTATTGTTCTATTGTTCTCCCAGCGCTATTGTTCTAACTGTAGATATAAGCCCTAGCACTTGCTACCTGGAGACCTCAGTTTCGACCTCTTGTCTCCAGGTAAGCCTCCTCTGTATTTCGCTGTAGATACTTCGCTCAATACAACTTGTCTCCAGCCCTGCGTGTCGAGCCTTGCTCCACTCTCGCTGCACAAGCGCTCGTCGGACGCCCTCGCTCGCCTCGTCGTTCCCTCCTTGTCTCGCTTGACCCCAGGTCGCGACAAGTAACGACGCAGGACGTCGTGATCGCGGGGTCAACGGGAAACATTTGTACGTGAGTGTCGGCCTCGATTGCGTACTCGAAGGCTGCCAGAGGAAGGAAGATGCCTCGAGTCCTGATGGGAGGACTGTCGCCGGTGGTGTTCAGCTTTGATTGACACAGCATCGCATTTGCGTCATCAACACGCTCCGCGTTCATCGTGGGGTCCAGTAGAGCCCATACAACAATCTCACGAGGAGCTTGTCTGATGTCAGCGGTGATCTCGCGGGGTACATGCTCGATCGTGATGTGCGTAGGATGGATGTACCTCGCCCTGAGTTTTATTCCAACTTGCGCCTGGCTTCCTGGAAATGACCAGCACGACGTGCTCCAGAGATCCTCGTCGAGGATGTTGGTGGGAGGGTGTGAGAGGGCGATATCCGAGGAGTCAAAGGATGAGGTCAACGTGGGCGCAATCTTGGCACCATCAGCCGCAAGAGCATAATCCGGTCGACCGACAGGATCCTTTAAAGCGGCCATGACTACCCAGTTGACGTATGAGGCGATCTGCGGGTGTATGGGATTGGTGGGACGGCGGGATTTCTGCCGCAAGAGACGACGGAGCGACGCCAGCGAGGGGCGTAGAGTAGGGGAATCGGAAAAGGCACGGGTGATGATACCGTTGTCGTCCAGGAGGGTGGAGCCTAGTATTGCGGCGGCCGCAATAAGAACGAGGATCACGATGTAGTATAGTGTTGCAGGGTCCGGTCCGGTCCGGTCTTTTGACCTCTCCGAGGCAGGACCGAGGACCAGGACCGGACAGGACCGCACCCAGTAGCTGAGGACCGGACTGACAGTCCAGTCCTAGTGGTCCTGCACAGGACCGCGGTCCGGTCCCAGTCCGGGACCAGTCCTGGACCGATGCCAGTCCGGACTGGTCCTGAACCGGTCCTGGACCGGTCCAACCGGGGTGGCCCACTAGAAACAAGTCGGCACCAGCGGGAATTGAACTCGGGGCCTCACAAAAAGGCCATAGTCACACGAGTGCTCTACCAGCTGAGCCAACAGGACTTTATTAAGCTGTCAGTCAGAGGCAGCTTGATAGGGCGGCTCTCAGATAAGATTAGATCAGATCAGATGTAGAGATAAACTCGTTATCTAAGCTTGATATGAGCTTCATTATGGGCTCTATTGATGGACACTACAAAAATGGCCCATATAAATTCGGAAAAAATCTTATAAATCACCAAAAAATTACTGTATATAGCACTATATCAGAGCAGTCCAGGACCGGTCCGGACCAGTCCTGACCGGTCCTACATGGCCCGGGACTTCTGCCAGGACCGGGACCGGGACCGGGACTGGACTGATGATCAGTCCGGTCCTGACCAGTCCTAAATCAGTCCGGTCCCGGTCTTTTTCCGGTCCTTGATCAGTCCTAGGACCGGACCCTGCAACACTAATGTAGTATTGACTACGGGTGGTCGAGGTAGTCGTATGAGAAGTGGTGGGGAGTGGATGGCGGTCTTTGGGCACGGTCTCGGGGACGATTTCCTCCTCCGACTCACTGTCCGAGGTCGAGCGAGACCGTACTCGCTTTCCCTTCTTCTTCTTCGACTTGAATCGTACGCCCCGATTTTCCGCTAGCCAGAACCAATGTTAGTGATGAGACAGACGGGCGCGGCAGCCGACACGTACCCTGTGCTAAGAACCTGTTGGGGTTGAAAGGCTCGGACATGAATGGGAAAGACAGATAGCTCCGTGAAAACGAGAGATTCGGCGCAGGACGTGAGCTCGGACAGAGTTGGGCGAAAGGGTTGAAGCTGAGTTGCGAGAGTTGTGTCGTGGCGTGGCGTGTTGCGGCGTGGAGTATGTAAGCGCTGGGAATGCTCGATCAGGCAAACTGACGCGCGATTCACCTTCGACTTTGAACGTTAACCGTCACGGTGTATCCGCAAGACTCTAGAGTCGATGGCGCGCTGAATCACCTCTCAAACATCCGACCTTCTCCGGCTGACGTTGCTGAACAGCAACTCCAGGCGTACCACCTCAGAACCTCCACCCGGCCCGACCATCCAACACGATGCTATCGCGTGCAATACTCCTTTGTCCAAGCTACGCTGGATCCCGAGTGGCACAAGAGCGAGCAATATATCGACACTTTGCTTCTCTCCTCTCCTCCCGGACTCTTCATTAAGACTCTTCATACTCCTCGTCAGCTCACACCTCTTCTCTCATCTCAACCCACAAGGATGTCGACTGTACTTGGCCATGCACTCGCGCTCACCAACTATGTTGCCCCCGACCCTCCTGCCGAAAACCCTGGAAACGACAACGAAGGGCCGGTAAGCTCATTTGTATCGACCTGCACTCCGCATATAAGTTGACAGGTTCGCAGTCCGGAGTCGTCATCGGGCCCATGAATCAGGCGATGCTTGAACAAGCATACGGGCGTGAGCTCGCGGATATCATCGCCCGTATGCGCGACTTGGCGCGGCGGGACAACCGCCCACGCCGGGCCGCTCGCATTCCTCTCCTCAACAAACCTCGTGGCGAGCGTCGGGCCATTACCGGAGGACCAGCGTCCGCTAGCTCGCGGGACGTAGTTCACCCGACTGGACTTATCGCACCAGACACACGCCGACAGGCTAGAGGGCGCGCTGGCGAAAGTAACCGTGAAGATGACCCACAACCCCCAGTTGGACGGGCAGCGGTCTCGGTAGCGCGTCCCCTCAACACAGTCGCCGTCTTATACGGCATCTTCGTCGCGCTTGTCGGGATATATGCACTGTCTTCCGTGAAGAATGACGTGTCTGGATCCTACGTTGCGCAACACTGCATCTTCCTCTCCCGTGTCTCGTTGTGTCTTCTAGACTCAACTCCCATCGACTCACTCCAACTTCAAGACACCACGTCCCCTACCGTCAACTCCGTTCCCGTTTCCTGCACGGACGTCAACGATATCGGGGTCTCGTCCTGGAAGGGTTTCAACTACGCTGGGTTAACGCGACTCCAAGATCGCCTCCACGAGCGCATGCTCCCCCGTTCGACGTCAGGCCAGCTTGCAGTTGACATGAACTTCGCTGGACTGACAGCAAAGGAGTTGGTCGTTGCGATTGAGGCCAGCGACTTCGTGACGAAGGGAATCCTACGCGACACCCTGGAGGAGTTCTCTCGCGAGACGAGAGCGATCGGTCGGGACTCGCAGCGCTTGTCTGCCAAGGTTTACAGTGTCATTGACACGTAAGTGATGTCCGCACGATGAGCATTTCGCCCAATTCACACAGAATCACAGTATCATCGCCTTCAATGACTATTCCCTGCATGCCATGGCCTCAGCTTCGTCCTCCACCACGCACAGTGCTGCAGAGTACGCGCAAACTTCGTCGGTGATGCACACCCTATCGGCCGAGCTCGACAGTATTTTGTCCGACGCTGATTCTATCGCCACCTCCCTTAACTTGCTGGACGAGCATCTCCTTACCATCGCTACCATCTGGGATCAAGAGTCTCGGATGATCAATGTCGCCGCACAGCGGCTCCGTTCTGAGCTATGGACAATGGTCGGAGGCAACCAAGCCGATCGTCTGCGCATCGCCTACCACGAGGACCTTCTACGCAACCTGGACGAGTACCGAAGCGCATCCGCTGCTTACATGGCAGCGACAAGCGAGGCGCTTCTCGTGCTCACCGCGGATCTCTTCGAGCTGTGCAGGAAGCTCACGGTCTCACCGCTCGCAGATGGTGCGGTTCTGTTTGAGGTCATCCTTCGCAGCATCGAACGAAGTGCCCGCCGCATGGCTGAGGACAGGTTGAAGACACCGATTGGGGAGGTGGACGCGGAGATGGGCGCGAGCGGTGCTCACGGGAGACGAGTACGTGCTAGTCCCGACGATCTGTGATTGCTCGCGCGTCAGCTCCTGTATAGATGTACGATTGCCTTCTGTGAACGTAAATGCCATGCCCTTGCTTCCTGGGGGTGCATCGTGAACTCTCGGAGAGATCGTGCGCTCTCGCGTTCTGGGTGGATGTCCATGTTGAATATGCATGGTGACAAGTGACAGGCGCACCGCCGCAATGACGGGACATTGGTGAATCTGGTTCAGTCGTATACGGGTACAGAGCTAGCGAACAACACAACTTCTACATGTCACGTCCATCCGGATTCCTAAGCTGCTTGAGTCCCCATAGGGCGGAAACCCACCCAGGCTCCTGCTCCTTCGGCGTGATAGTCAATTGTCGACCATCCTCTCGCACGTCGCCCTCGCGAGCGCGTTCCCAGTCGCCCTTGCCGTCAAGGCCCTTGGTCCAGACCCAGAGTTGCGCGGACTGCGGGGAGGCCTTCACGACGTTACAGTAGATGTCACCGAAGGACAGTTTGGGATAGGATGTGAGATCTGGGGGTTGGTGGAGCGGGGTGAGGGTGAAGGACTGCCAGTACCAAGTAATGATGTCTGGCTCAGTAGTCGATGTCTTCCTGTGTTCCCGTACAAAGATGGGATTACCATCCTAGTACGTCGTGTTAAAAGCAGGTGGTGACAATATCCAGGAAGCACTCACCCGTTCCCCGAACCGTGTAACAATCCCTCCGTGCCGCGCCAAACGCGCCTCGATATCAGCCATACACTTCTTCTTCTTGTTGGTAGTACCAATGGCAGAGCTTGGTACATCCGGTATAGATGCTCGCAAGGCCGACCGCGTGAGGGGTCGTCCGAGAGATTGAGAGGACAGACCAGGCTGTGCGTTGCGAAGGATAGGAGAGGGCGCTGCCTGACTTGTCCCTGGCTTTGCCCTTAAGAAAGTAGGAGGCGGCGAGGAGGAGCTGAGGCTGCTGAGGGAGGACTCGGAGGAGGCGTCTTGGTCGTCATCGTCGATGATCATCTTCTCGGTCTTGAAATGGGACGAGGGGGGGCCTTGCCGCTTGTCGACGCCCGGTTGCGAGGAGACGACACGGGAAGTACCCGCACGCTTCGAAGAGGACGGGGAGCCTGAGGCAGTCGCATCCGGAGGACGGAGCGAGAGGTATGTCTCCCGTCGTCTCAGTAAAGCCTTGTTTTGACTGGCAGTGGAAAGCGGTACGCTCAGTTAGGGCATCTGACAACATGACAGTGAGGACGTACCTGAGGGTTTGCGGGTTGAAGAGCCGCGTAACAGTGAGCTGACCACCCATCAGGCTGTGGGGAGGTGGAGGGGCAGAAAGCTCCACAACGGTGGGGCGCGTTCTCTCCCGGTCACGCCGACGCACAGCTGAGAAGATGTATGGCGACGGGTTCGGAGAGCATAATTTGGAGTGAACAGGAGCCATTGGGAGGCGTCGAGGAGCGATAGCGGTGGAGGTGTTGTCTGTTGCATTGCAGCGAGCTAGACGAACGGCTTAAGTAGCGCTTGCCTTGAAGTGACGGCCATCAATGTAGGCAATGGGATGAGAAAGGCGGCGGGCGATGTATGAAGGCGTCCACAGTACGGCAAAGGGTGCAAAGGCAACGAACGAGCCTGCGTCTGTTTCATCGGCTATTGCCAATCTCGACTCCCGGCGCTTTCATCCGAGTCGGAACCCGGTCTACACTGACCGACTCCTTCACAACAAAGCAACAGGACGAAAATGTGAAGGGCGAGCCCACCCCAAGGCCGCTCTCCCTTCGCCTTGCGCACTCATTAACTCACGCCTCTCAAGCGTCGCCGACCACTTGCACGACATTACTCCAGACGACGAACTTGCCCGACATGTCAACCCCGCTCAAGCTGTACTATACAGTGCCCTGCGAACTTGTCTTCTCTTGGAGCCCTGAGACCCACGACACTACTGATCAGGCTGTTTATAAGAACGTACAACTGTACCTGATCGAGTCGCAATTTACGCCCCAACGTTGTGAGTATGTTGTTTTCACCCCCGTAGTGCGATTCCTGAGCGAGTCCCTACCGCAGTGCAGTTCTGTGTACTGCATGAGGAGAAGGATAAACTCACCATATTCTCCGTGGAGATGGACCTCCGCGCAGTACCGTCTATGCACGAATTGGTGAGTAGGTCGAAGATGTGCTTGGGTCTCACCGTTCTGACAATCAACAGGGCGACGCAATGCTATGCATGCGTTTTGGGGGTTCGGGTCTCCTACTATCATTCGCCTTCAAGGAGATACGTGAGGAGTTTGTTGGGTTCGTCGAGGCTTGGGTCGCATCACCCGTTGCGGCTCAACCGGAGTTGTTGCCAGCCGCCGCCGATGGACCCAAGCTGGCAGGCACGGACGCCATGACATTCCTCCATTTTCTCCGACGTTGCGCGCTGGCTTTCGAGAAGACCAGGCAGGAGCTAGGCGCAGAGCTTGTGTCTGGAATGTCAGAGGATATCAGGATGAATCAAAACCACAATGGCGACGGCAACGTGGGGGCTGACGGCGACGGCGACGGCGACATGGAGGCTGAGGCTGAGGGCGATGGCGACGGCAACGGCGACATGGAGGCGGAGGGAGATGGCGACGGCGACACGGAGGCTAAGGGCGATGGCAACTCGGAGGGCCACGGAGATAGCGCCTGAGCGAGGGAGATAGCATCGACAGAAGCGACGAGGATGAGGGGATGGGAGGTAACGATCGCGAGTACCGTCCGTGATTGTCAAGATCGAGTCTGTCGTAACTTCGCAGGTAGCGCACTCACAGTACATCAGTAGTGTGACTGGCTAGCAAATTAAGAGTGTTTCGACGACGATACCGCAGCCCAGAGTATACTCGCGGCCGGCAACGGAGAGAGAGGGAGAGAGGCTGAGAGGACTCTCAATCGGACGCAACAGTGCCTCAGATCAGATCGCTCCAGATTACCTATACGATCGATCTAGGTGTGGCGCCAGGCGATGACGATACATAGACAGGACCGTGGACATGTTCTACTCGTAAGCAACCAGGACCTCTAGATCGTCAAAGATGTCGCTCGCATCATCCTCAGCCATGCCGAGGTACATGTACCCAATAGCCAGGATGAACACGAGGACAGTCGTGTAGTAACTTAGCGTTCGTGCATACTAACTGAGTAAGGTCAACAATGACGGTCGACCACTACACTGGAGGGGCAATGACTCACCGGCCACTCGTACGCGGAAACCGTTGCGCTGGCGCGGTCTACCGTAGCATCAGGAGCACTAGCTGGAGCCGAGGACGGTGTGTCCGAGTGTTTCGGGGAGGGACCGGAGGTGGGAACTGCGGTCCAAATGAGCGTGGAGGAAGCCGCTTCCTCGTTCATAGTGGCAGTAGCAATCATGAAACGGTCCTCGAGAGGATTGTAGTGAGCCTGAATACCGCATGCCGCAGAATTCAGCTAGCCACACTATCACGCAAGAGAGACGTTACATACTGCCAACGCGAGAACCTTCTCCTCATCTACACAACACATTTAAGATCGCGCACTGACGATGACAGTGGGAAGTGGCAACGTACTCGGGATTTGAAGAGCAGGGAGCTTGCGGCCAGAGTCTACGAACCAAATGTTTACCTCCCCACAAGCGCTGCCACATACAATGGCGTGCCCTCCGTGTATTAATAAAATCGGGAGCGCGCGATTCTCTTCAGCAGCATCGACCTTGAACTTTCTGATCGCCTTCCCGGTGGCTAGGTCAAGAACTTGAAACCCGGCGGAGAGGGATGTCATGGCCAAGAATCTGCCCTTAGGAGAAAGACTCCCCGCAACGCTGAGATGTAATGCGTAAACGTGTGAGCTTAGCGAGTTACTTGCGAGACTCACATTGCATGGGTCACTTCGAGGGTCCTTACATGCTTCCAAGTCTCTACGTCGAAGAATCTGTGGCATTGCTGTTCAGAGAGAGGCCAATGCGGGATGGACGTAAGAACGCACTGAATGCCATGATTCAGGTACGTGACGATGAGGACCGACGGTGCCCAGAAGACTCCGGTAATGAGGACCTCGTCCTGTAAGCGCAGATCCTGCTCTTCTCTCCCATTCCCCTTGCGAGTCGCCGTGGTAGTATCATCCCCGCCGTCGCTTGCGTGAGGCTGGATACACTTCACCAGACAGGTCAGGGCAGCTGAAAGGCGCTGGATTGAGCAGCAAGTCCGTGACGCTTGCATAGGGAAGCTTACGAGTCATGTTCCAGTGCCAGACTTTGAGTTGGTGCTGCGCTCCTGATGCAAGCATATCTCCGGAGAAACTGAGATGCTCGACGGGGGCGCGATGAGCCCAAAAGCCGGAGACTCGAGTGAGGTTCTACAATTGATGAGTGGGATAGTCGCTTTTTGCCTGAATGTGCCACTCACCTCGCCGTCCTTGACCATGGAGGAGATTATACCGTTATCCAACCCGCATGCTAGGGACTCATTGGAGAACCACGCCAAGGCTGTCACACGGGTTTTGGAACTGTACACATCTAGCATGTTCCACGTCTTCGTGTCCCAGATGCAAACGTTGCCATCAAGGCCGGCAGTCGCGAGAAGGGATCCCTCGGAATTGAAAGCAACTTTTGTGATACCTTTAGAGTGACCCTTGGTAAGCACCGCGGTCTGAGCGTATTGAATTTCTGCCATCTAGTGTTGAATAGAGAGTACCAAATAGAGAGGACTGGAAGTAGGTCGTTTGAAAGTGGTTGGTGCCACTGGTGCGGTATGTAGCGCTTCCCACGTGTACGATCGTGCTCGGAATCTGTGGTCAATTAAGCACTGTCGTCGGTTCCTGGTCGGTCCATCCATTGACGATCGTCCTGGGACGCATAGCGAGCGAGAGTGAGTCTTTAGATACATACTCTGCAGCCTGCAGTTTGCAGAACAGAGTACAACTAGTAGGCGGCGAGCGATCTGTTTGGGGCGTGTAGTACTTACACTAGAGTGCCGACGTTTTACTTGCCTGCCACCTCTGCTCGAATGCGGCCCACGTGCATCAATCCTGACATGTATACAGGCGGGTGTCGCACGGAGTGCTCGAGGGTGTATGAAGGAACTGTGGGGACAGATTGCCACGCCTACTCAACAGTAACTGAATGAGTGTAGTAGGAGGGACGCACTGAGGCGACGTCCGCCCGGTCTAGGCTCTCGACACAGCATATCACGTGTACCGGTACTCATCGGAGTGCTGGCCTCTATACTCCCCGCTTCCTCGCTTTGCGACTCGACCTTCAACCGCTTGTCAAGGTTTCGCTGAGAGCGCGGCTACTGATTGGACCCACCTCATGCTCCGCCATGTCCCACCCATGGTCACCATCTCGCAAATCGGCACTACACAGTACGGACCTGCGCTACTACCTGGTACCAGCTCGTTGTCTCGCGACCGCTAAACTATGCTCTCGGGCCGCGTTCGGACATGCTTGCCTGTAGCGTAGGAGTAGGATGGTGGAGGAGAAGCAAGAAAAGGTGCGCTGTCGTCCTAGGCCGGTGTCCACTTGTAGTTCGATCCTTATTGACCGCATCTCTTCGTCTCCCATCGGGGTGAAGATCTGACTGACTTTTTGATTCGGCCCAGCACAACAGTACGCGACGAATCCCTAAACTTTGCGCGAATCTCGGTCGGTGTTATGACGTCACTGGTAACGGGTTACGCGTGACGAGCACAGCAAGGGTTCGAGGTCGATCGTCGAGGCTCGTGACGAGTCGAGGCAGTCGTGCCAAGAGGTCAAGGTTACAGTGTTGGATAACCAGGTCGAGCTGAGGGTTGGGGCCCTGCTCGTGTGTCTATATATACATGTGGGGGACCGGTGTCCGGGGTCTGAGTCAGAGTCCAGAATAGCTAGGGCTAGAGGGGGCTAGCCGGCGAGGGGATCCAGACTGGGTCTGGGTGGGGGAGGCTAGCCAGGGCTGGAAGTACACGGAGCGATGGGGATCGGGACTAAACCGTAACGGGGAAGGGTCTGGACTGGGGCTGGACTGGGGATGGAGCTAACTGTAAAGGGAAGGGGTCGAGACTGGGGCTGGACCGGGGGAACGGAGCTAACCGTAAAGGGAAGGGGTCGAGACTGGGGCGAGACCGTCGAGCCGAAAAAGGAAAGATGAAAAAGAACGGGCTGGGCGTGACCGTGACCGTGACCGTAACCGTCGTAACATAACCCCCTTCGTATGGGAGTTCTCCACCGGAGAACTAATTAACCCTCGAGGTCGAAGTCCTCCGTGCGCGTCACGTGTCGTGCCGCCTGGCTGTCGGGCCACTGAAGGATACTAAGGGCGTTGCCAGTCGGGGGAGGGGTTGGTCCCAGGTCGTCGTGCTGGTAAAGAGCGGCCCAAGCGTCCCAGGTGCGTGGACGTCTAGGGTCCGGGCACGAATCAGGAGTGTGACCGGGGGCGTGGAGACCACAACCTGGGCAGATCCAGTGGGGGCATGTGACGTAATCATGTCCATTGCCCAGGCAGAACCCGCATTGTACGGTCGCAGAGGACGAAGCGCGGTTTGACTGCGCTGCAGGTACCGGAACATGGATTCGACCTGTGAGTGGGGAGCGATAGGGACCCGGATACGCGCTTGGCGGCGGAACTGGTAGTGGCGGTGGGGAGTCACCCATGTGAGTCTCTTCCTCGCTGGTGTGGTCAGGAGCGGGAAGTGGTGACGCAATGCCGCGAGCATGGGGGTTTTGTCCGGTCGGGCTACCAGCCATTGGGGGAGTTGGCGGTATGTTCTCCAGGTTCGAATTGCGCCGTGGACGGATTCGTCGTTCAAACGGAGTCGGGGAACGAGAGTGTGTGGTCCCTGCGAGCGGTCGTGGTTGACCCGGACGTGACTGCTGGAAAGCAACGGGGCTTGTCGCAACGGGTTGTGGGCTAGGCGGCGGGTCTTCGGTGAAGATCCCAGGGAAGAGTCCTCGAAAGGTGGGAACGAGCCCTGCATCTTCGAGGGCGAATTCGAGGATTTCGAGAGTACTGTCGAGGTGTCTTCGTCCACGTTGGAGGTCCGCGAGCATGCACCGGGCTAGGGCTTCGATCTGTCCGTCCGCCGACTCGAGTACCTTGGCGAAGGTCTCGGCTTGGAGTATGAGCCGGTCGTAGGTGATACAGTCCCGGATGAGATCGAGATGGACCGACAGGAGTTCGTCGACGAGGTCGTGGGGGGCGAGGATGTCTTCGAACGTTTCCGAGTTGTAGTGGTCGTAGAAGTACGTGATCGCGGTCCACAGCGGTGTGTCTTCGGTGCGCTCTTCCAGGATGCTCCGGATCTCTTCACGGCGTACGGGGGGTACTGGAGATCGTTCCGGTTCGACCAGGGTCGGGGTTGGCGATATGCCGGTCATGCGGGAGGAGTATAGCGGAGGGCCCATTCAAATGTCGTCCTTTTCGGGGTTGAGGGGATCACGGAAGTCGAGAAGGAAGTGAAGAGTGGTGAAGAGACGGGAGAAGGATGCAACGACGAAGAAGAGGATGAGGAAGTAGATGGCGAGAATGGTGATAAGGATGAGGGCGAGGGTGATCATGGGCTTTACCAGCCCGACGAGTCGTGCTTGTGAGGGTGGTCGCGAGTGTGGAGGGTGTGTTCGAGGAGCTGGATGGTGAACTCACGCAGGAGGTAGACGATGGTGGCGAGGGTGATGGCGAGGAGGAGGATGATGTACAGGCACAGGAGGGCGATGATGGCGAGCATGGGTGCTGGGGCGCTCAGGTGAGTCGCTTCGCCTTCTTATAGGCGAGGAGGTCTTCTTCGGCGCCGGGCAGGAGGTTCTCCTCGGGTTCCCAGGAGTTTTCGGCTGAGGAGTACCCCTTCCACTTGATCAGGTATCGGTACTTCCCTCGGTACTTCTTGTGGCCTAGAATGGCCTCGACCTCGTATTCTTCTTCGCCCTCGATCATGTCTGGAGCGGGTCTAGGGTGATTGGGGCCATGTGTGTCGTTCTCGTGATAGGGCACGAGGAGGGAGGCATGGAAAACGGGGTGGATCTTCCAGTGGCTGGGCAGTTCGAGGCGGTAATTCAGGGGGTTGATGACGTCAGTGATGACAAAGGGGGCTTCTCGTTTCGGGGCAAGTTTCCGGTTGGCGTATCGGAGCTTCAGGTTCCGGCCGTCGAGATAGACCTTCTGACCCTTCTTGAATGGGACGAAGTGCTTGGTGATCCGCTCGGCCATGACTTGCCGGGCTAGTTCGTGGGCGGCCAAGGCCTCGTCTCGAGCCTTCTGGAGCGCGATAAGGTGTTGCTGGATCGAGACTTTGCCTGTCTTGGGGTAAGTCGTCGGGATCAGGGTTGGTTCGTACCCCATCATGAGGTAGAAGGGGGAGACTCCTCTGGCGGAGTGTGTTCGGTTGTTGTGCGCTATCTCAGCGTCGATGAGCCGGTTGGCCCAGTCTCCTGGTTGGTCCTCGATGAAGATGCGGAGGTAGAG
This sequence comes from Earliella scabrosa, assembly GCA_022605405.1. Classification (NCBI taxonomy): domain Eukaryota; kingdom Fungi; phylum Basidiomycota; class Agaricomycetes; order Polyporales; family Polyporaceae; genus Earliella; species Earliella scabrosa. Next base: position 874,957 of record JABYQQ010000004.1, on the reverse strand, counting down.
TTCGAGTTCCTGGTTGACTCGTTGTCGAACCATCGGTCTGGGGGTGGTAGGCGGTTGAGATGTTGAGTGTGATGCCCAGGAGTCGTCCTAGTTCGGCAGTGAAGGCGGACTTGAATTGCGGTCCTCGGTCGGATATGATCTTGGTTGGGAGTCCAAAGCGTCGGTATACGTGTTCGTAGTAGAGTTGCGCGGTTCCGGGTGCGTCGATCGTCTTGTTGCAAGGGATGAAAATCACCCCCTTCGTAAGGCCATGGTCTACCACGACCATGATTGAATCATAGCCGTTCGATTCGGGGAGATCGGTGATGAAGTCGATGGAGACTTGCTGGAAGGGATAGTGGACGTCGGTGGCGGGAATCGGGTTCAGCGGGGGTGTCGTCGGATGGCGGTTCGGTTTGTTCGCTTGACAGATTCCGCAGCCCACGACGAAACGGGGTACCATGGTGTACATGCCTGGCCACCAGTAGTCGCGCCGTAGGAGTTCTAGTGTTCCAAACTTGCCTGGGTGGCCGGCCGGTTTCGAGTAGTGGTATTGGTGGACGAGGTTCCGTCGGAGTTGTTCGTCGGCAGGGACGTAGCAACGGCCTTTGTAGAAGACGAGGCCGTCGCGCATTTCCCAGTCGGAGAGTTTCGTCTTCATCGGGGGAAGTGTTCCATCGGTGATCGCGGCTTGCGCTGCATTGAAGAAGGCGTCCTTCGCTGCGAAGACCTTGAAGCGCGTGGTGAGTTCGGTGTCGATCAGGTTCACGAATACGTTGTCTGGGAGGAGAATCCGGTCTTCGTTGTCGTGGTCGGTGTCGGGGCAGAGGTCTGGTCGTCGGGAGAGTGCGTCAGATTGTACCATGTTGCGTCCAGGGGTGTGTACGAGTTGCATGTCAAACTGGGAAAGGAAGAGGGCCCAACGGGCTTGTCGTCGGTTCAGTTTCTGTGGTTGCTTGAAGTATGACAGGTTCTTGTGGTCGGTCAGGATCGTCACGGGGTGTCCCGAGCCTTCGAGATAGTGTCTCCATTCCTCTAGGGCTCGGACGATGCCTAGGAGTTCGCGGTCGTAGATCTCGTAGTTTCGTTCGGTTTCGGAGAACGACTTCGAAAGGTAGGCGCAGGGGTGGAGGTCGCCATTGGCGTCGCGCTGTCGTAGAACTGCACCTGAGGCCCATTTGGATGCATCGGATTCGATGACGAATGGTCGGGTCCAGTCGGGCATGGTGAGCACAGGGGCTGATCCGAAGCACTGTTTTAGCGTGTCGAAGGCCTTCTGGCATTCCGCTGTCCATTCCCATTGTCGGTTCTTCTGAGTGAGTTCGTTCAGTGGTTTTGCGATGTCAGAGAAGTGGTCGATGAAACGGCGGTAGAAGTTGCCAAATCCGAGGAAGGATCTGACTCCTTTGACGTTCGTCGGTTCCGGCCATTCGAGGACCCCCTTGACCTTGACAGGGTCCATGGCGATCTGGTTCTCCCTGACGATCATCCCGAGGTATTCGACCTCAGGGACATCAAAGAGACACTTCTCGGGCTTGAGGAAGAGGTCGTTCTCTTGCAATCGTTGCAGTACGCGTAGCGTTCGTCGTTGGTGTTCATCTAAGTCGTTCGAAAAGATCAGTATGTCGTCCATGTAGATTACCATCCATCCTTCGTCGATCATGTCCTTGAAGATCGCGTTCATCATGGTTTGGAATGTCGCAGGCGAGTTGCAGAGTCCGAAGAACATGACGGTTGGTTCAAAGAGTCCTCGGTGTGTCTTGACTGCTGCTTTCCACTGGTCGCCGTCCTTGATGCGTACATTGTTGTATCCGGATCGGAGGTCGAACTTCGAGAAAATCTTGGCTCCCTTGAGCTTGTCCACAAGTTCCGAGACGAGGGGTAGAGGGTACTTGTTCTTCACTGTCCATTCGTTGAGGTATCGGTAGTCTTGGCAGGGTCGTAGCGATCCATCCTTCTTTCCTACGAAGAAGAAGGGCGAAGCCATCGGGGATTTGGATTCACGAATGTACCCTTTGCGGAGGTTTTCGTCGAGGAAGGCGTTCTCAGCCTCGAGCTCCCTCGGAGACAGGGGGTAGAGTTTGAAGTCCTTCGGGACAAATCCGGGTTTCAGATCGATGGCGTGGTCCCATGGTCGAGGTCCGGGGAATCGTTCAGTGGCAGCCTTCTCGAAGACTTTGGCGTACTGCCGATAGGCTTTGGGGACCATTTCTTCAAGTGTCTTGGGCCTCTCTTGTGCGTGCTGATGTTGAGCCAGTGCCATAGCGGGGTTGATCTTCGCTCGTATCCATACGTTCTGTGTCGTCGAGTAGATGGCGCGATGGGAGATGTATCGGATGCGTCCAATGGTGGGTCCTCGTCCGAATCGGGTGTCGTAGTCGTGTCGGTGTTCAGGGGTGAGTGCAGGTCCGATCTTGAGCATGTCGCCATGTGCTTCAATAGCTCCATCTGTCAGTACTTGCTCGGGTGGTTCGTCTTGAAGGTACGCCAGGAGGAGGTCTTGGTCTTCTTCTCCAGCTTCGGGTTCCGCAATGGAGATTCCTACGGGTTCATAGCTGATCGGCTCGGGTTCGTGGTTGGTCGGTGCGGGTTCGGCACTAGTCAGGATGTGGTGTTCTTCTGGGATGTCTTCGTTCTTCCTTGGCAGTCGGTCTTCGTCTTGGGCGTCTTCGCATGTGGTCTTCTTGAGCTTGCGTCCGGTGAACTTGTCTCGGTCTGGGAACCATTTGGCGCGAAGCATTTCGCTCGGTAAGAGGTTGACCCGGGAGGGGTCGATCTTGATGGTTCCTGCAGCGAAGTCGATGGAGGCGTTGATTCTCTTCAGCCAGGGGAGGCCAAGGATGACTGTTTTCTTGCCAAGCCCGGTTACGAGGAGGCGTACGAGATGTCGGTGTCCTCCGGCTTCCATCTCGGTCAGGACGAAGTGTCGTATGGTGCCTTGTTCGTTGGTGGTTCCATCCGCGTTGAAGACTCGGATCGGTTGCGGTAGTTTCTTCATCGGCATGTTCTCCTTCTTCGCGTATCGGTAGTCCACAAAGAGTTCTCCTGCCCCTGTGTCGATGAGGCCATCGGTTTCGACGATTCGGTCCAAAATGAACTTGAGAGGAATTCGCATAGACTGTTTCGAGTTCTTCGTCAGTATTACAGTTCGGATCTGCTTACGCGGAGTCGACGTCGACGCGATCCGCCGCTTCAAAAACCCTCGTCGCACACTTCCTTCAACACCTCCTCTCTATCCACATCACTGTCGAGGTCCTTGAGGGCCAGGCGGACACGAGCCGCAACAAGCCGGCGAGAGGCGGTGGTGGAGGTGGTGGAATGGGAAGTGGTGGATCTCTTGTCTTCTTCGTCGTCGATGTTCGCAACGCGAGCGTTGGTACGGTTCTGGGTCTTCTGGTTGCGCTTGTCGGGGCAGTTGCGGGAGAGGTGTCCAATCTTGTGGCAGGTAAAGCATCTTCCTTCCTTGAAGTGCTTCTCGCGTTCTTCGGCTGTCATGCGGTCGATGTCCATGGCATCGGGGTCGCGTTCCTTCGGGGCGATGTAGGGTCGTTTCCCTCCAAACGTGTTTGCGGTCTTGTTCGTCTTCTGTCCTCCATAGGCCTTGCCCATGCGCCACTGGTTTTCAAGCTGGGCAGCCCTCGAGTAGAGCTTCTCTGCAGTGTCGGGCATGGTTTCGCAGCTGTGGATGCGGTCACGAAGCGAGCTGTTGAGCCCGGTGAAGAAGAAGTCCTTGATGATGTCGAAGTCGGTGATCCCGCATCGGGTGATGACGTTCTTGAACTCCACGATGTATTCATCGACTGGTCGTTTCCCTTGGACAAGGGATCGGAGGGCAAGTCTGGCCGACCCTTTCTCGTCGACATCGGAGAACGAAGCCTTGATCTGCGTCACGAAGTTGTCCCAGGTGCCATAGTTTCCAGGGTGTTGCGCCTCCTGTTGGACTATGAAGTCCGAGGCCCACGGGCCAGCGGTTCCACCCTTCATGAGCATGAGGGCAAAGACGACCTTGTGGGTATCGGTGGAGAAGGTAGCGGGGTTGAACGCAAAGTACAGGGAGCACTTCTGAAGCCATTCCTTTGCCTCGCTCCTCTTGCCAGAGAAGTCGGAGGGCATCTTGATCTTGATGTCAGTGGGGTTCTGCGTGCCTGACATGGTGGTCGTCTGCGGGGGTACGGTGTTCGGTGGGGGGTTCGTTGGTGTCGTGTTCGTGGTAATCGTCAGTGTCTGGATCTGCGTTGCCAACTGTGCAGTTGGTTCGGTGTGTTCTGGTGCTTCCGGTCCGGGTTCTTCTGGTTCAGGTTCGTCTGGTTCCGGTACTTCCGGTTCGGGTTCGTCGACTCGCTCTTCTTCGTCAGAGTCTTCTCGGTTCGGTGGTTCGCGTGGGGTGGCTCCTGCTGCAATGAGTTCGATGGGACTGGGGCGTGGGGTGACGGCCTGTCGCAAGGGGAACGGTTGGCCGGTGACTCGTTCAAAGAACTGCGGGTAATCCGGATAGGCTGTGCAGATGTCTTCGAGGGTTTCGATGCCTTCGGGGGCGTAGTTCCAGCCACTACGGTCTTCGTTGGGGACGACAAGCTTGTTCTCGTAGTAAGCGAGGCCGCCTTGGAGGGTGAACTGGGGATCCGTGGTGACTACGTGTGGGGTTCAGCAGCGAGGGGTTCGGCTAGCGTCCTTCCAGCTAGCGGTTCGAGAGCGAGTGTGGAGTCAAGCAGAGGGCCTGAATCTGGATAGATTGGCCAGTCGGTAGAGCTCGACCTTATGTTATGACGTCACTGGTAACGGGTTACGCGTGACGAGCACAGCAAGGGTTCGAGGTCGATCGTCGAGGCTCGTGACGAGTCGAGGCAGTCGTGCCAAGAGGTCAAGGTTACAGTGTTGGATAACCAGGTCGAGCTGAGGGTTGGGGCCCTGCTCGTGTGTCTATATATACATGTGGGGGACCGGTGTCCGGGGTCTGAGTCAGAGTCCAGAATAGCTAGGGTTAGAGGGGGCTAGCCGGTGAGGGGATCCAGACTGGGTCTGGGTGGGGGAGGCTAGCCAGGGCTGGAAGTACACGGAGCGATGGGGATCGGGACTAAACCGTAACGGGGAAGGGTCTGGACTGGGGCTGGACTGGGGATGGAGCTAACTGTAAAGGGAAGGGGTCGAGACTGGGGCTGGACCGGGGGAACGGAGCTAACCGTAAAGGGAAGGGGTCGAGACTGGGGCGAGACCGTCGAGCCGAAAAAGGAAAGATGAAAAAGAACGGGCTGGGCGTGACCGTGACCGTGACCGTAACCGTCGTAACAGTCGGCGGCGGGACTTACGCCTCATGACGCCGGTCGTCAATGGCCTTTGTACGCTCAAACACGCCCCTTCCCTCAGACAACTCTACCTCTTACTCCAATCGACTCCTCTCTCGCATCCCAATCTCATCCGCACATCGACCGTTTGCGATGGTTGTCACCCGTTCTCAGCAGCGCAGTGTTATCGAGGCAGTACGTCTTTACTCCTCCAGTCGGAGGTCGGAGTTACTGACACCAATTCGCAGGCCGCCGCCGTCATGCCACTTCAGGCGAGTATATTCAACGGACGTCCTATCTATTGCACGTATCGTTGACACTGTCCCCACAGGATATGCGGGCGTTCTCCTCTCTGAAGGACTTGATTGCCTTCGTTGAAGTGGCGCTTATAAAACCGGAGTATGGCGCCGCCGTTACTCATCTCCGACTCACGCTGTCGATCGCAGCAATGGAGCGGCATATCGTGGAGAACTCCATCTCGGCAGTTCTCTCGCTGATGCCAAACATTTCCATCCTGGAACTGTTCTTAACGCCCCCCCTCCCCCTTACATCGCTCCTCAACGCCCGCCTGCCCTTCGTCACGGTACTCAAGACCAACATGCCTCACCGAGTCTTGGTGCCATTCGTAGCTGCTCATTACGGGCTGCGTGCTTTATCCATAGACTCGTGTGGGAGGTCAGTCAAGTGCGCCCTTGCGTCGATCGATGTCGACCATGTTACCGACATTCGCTGCCCGGTCGAATGCGCGCCCCATCTCGTTCACGAAGCTATCACCCGGCTTCGCTTGGACAGCGGCCGCCCTGGTACTGTTTCTTCTGCGGTCATCACGAAGATACCCGTGGCACCCCCTGCGATCTATGTCCTCACTGCAGAGTTCAAGCCTGAAGACGGTGCTATCTTGCGCAAGGTTGCGGCGAAATTCCGCTACCTCCGCAACCTCAAATTGATTGAGAAGTGCAAGGCGCCGGTGTGTACAGTCCTTCCGGCAACGTCCAATTCATGCTCACGTACCTTCAGGGTCAAAAGCACAAGGCGCGTCCTTGGAGTGATCGGACCCAATGGATCTCTGCGTTGAAGCAGCTGCCGCACCTCGAACGACTGGTCATCCGAACTGCTGGCGCGTTGACCAGTGCGCCCAATAGCCGGAACGCCGAGCGCAAGATGTTCCAACAGTGGGTTGACGTAAACGACCCCCATCCGACTCTCCGCCACATCACCGTCTGGCAGCGCGTATACGATCGCGGTGGGATACTTAGCGAGTGGAAACTGGAGGACGGGGTGTGGACAGGAACTTGGACGTCGGAGCCGGACCCCTACCATGTCATGACTTTTGATGACGATTGACGAACTCTGTACTTGTATATAACCCCGAAGCCTTCCGTGTATTCTCCCTACTGTGCGGGCTGAGACCGTGTGTGTTCAGTGTTGAACGTCGAGACTCGAGGAGGGTAACATAGACACCAAAAACGCTGTCGCTCGCCAAATGCTGCCGTTCGCCGCTGGTCCGGCCAGCCGCCAAATCCCTTTGTTCAACTCGGGCTAGCCACTCGTCTGCTCCCATCTGCCCGCCATGCCTCCAAATCTCGACGCTTCTGTCTCGTTGCTCGACTCTCGCTGGCATCCCTATCTCGAACTGCTGTCGTTGCGCGCAGCTATCCATCGTTTCATATATGCCAGCCTACATCCAGCGCACCCTAGCGCAGCTCCCGGAAGGACAAGGCGAACCCATGAAGCACCCTTCCCCTCCCAAATCCGTCATCTCAATGTCCTCGCCTCAGCTCTCTGCCTCCGCGAATCGTTCTGTACTCGTCAACTCCTCACCAGTGGTCACCACTTTTGTATTACAAAATACCACAAACCTGGCACATATGTTGTGTATTTCATGGTGCCCTGTTGTACAACCCCTGGGCTTCTGTATTACAGGCTGACCGTTGTACAACAGCCTGCCAGCCTCCTGTTGTGAAACTCTTTGTGATATACAGCTGTTGTAGAAACATTGTAAAACCGATGGATGAGATCCTTGTAAATCAATTGTGATACTGTGGACGCCGATTATATCAGCCAGCAGATTAGATCCTTGTGAATCAATTGTGATACTGTGGACGCCGATTATATCAGCCCGCAGATTAGATCCTTGTGAATCAATTGTGATACTGTGGACGCCGATTATATCAGCCGGCAGATTAGATCCTTGTGAATCAATTGTGATACTGTGGACGCCGATTATATCAGCCAGCAGATTAGATCCTTGTGAATCAATTGTGATACTGTGGACGCCGATTATATCAGCCCGCAGATTAGATCCTTGTAAATCAATTGTGATACTGTGGACGCCGATTATATCAGCCCGCAGATTAGATCCTTGTGAATCGATTGTGATACTGTGGACGCCGATTATATCAGCCCGCAGATTAGATTCTTGTGAATCAATTGTGATACTGTGGACGCCGATTATATCAGCTGGCAGATTAGATTCTTGTGAATTGTTTGTGATATACAGTGAATATATTGTCCAGCCCGGATAATTGTATAGTAATCTGCCACCGGCTCCTAAATATATTCACTGCAAATCTATATTTGATTTAGTGCTTCTGGGATACACCATGTTTTGGGTATAGTGTGCAGAGCATACTGTGGAAGATATCACATCAGAGTGGATAGCAAGCCCTGATTGTGACCCCATTGGTGTGCTTATGCCACCTATTCCACTTATTTGCCATTTCCGAGGTATACAGTTTCATACATAGCTAGCCCATCATCTGATGAATTCAAATCAAATCTCAGCAGCACATTACCCATACATTTGGCAACTATCACGCAAAGTTTCATGTTGAACGGTGGTGAATAGAGGACACTATAGACTGCGCGCGAGAGGGTCACAAATGACTCACAATGCGGTGCAGAAGCGCCGACGCCCTGCCCCGCTTTAGATGTCTTATTGCCCAGTAATAAGCGTCAGTGTATCGATGGAACACATACAAATTGCATTGTTACTATCTTTCAGACATTCTCGGCTCACATACTGTCTACATCGCTATCGTCACCGCCCGCAGATGAATCCGACGATGAACCGTCTGCCTCAGCCCCGCCATCCGCAGCACTGTCCATCACGCCCCCGCGGCGCGGGGGACGGACCTTCCGAGCATACTTCTCGTATGGCTTGATCCACTCCGGTAGCGGACCAATCTCCTTCAGCTCATTCACCCAGAACGAAGCTGTCCGAGCTGCCAGGTTCTCGAAGACGTTTGCCTGTTCTTCTGCATAGATAGTCAGTCCTCGCCGAAGGCGCTCAGAGACATCCGAGCGGCGCGCGCTCTGATCGCGCCACCACCCGGCCTTCCACTCGAAATAGGCGAGGATTCGCCGCATTTCCTCCAAGAGGAGCCTCTTCTCCTCAGTCCACCGGTCTGCGCGTGCTTTAGAACGAGCCCATTCTGAGCGCATTGTCTCAATGAACTCCTCGTCGGTTGCCGGTCGCGCCTGGTCGCTCGGGGCGCGGTCCGATTGCGGTGTTAGCCAGATCCAGCTGATCTCGTACCGCCCCTCGCTGGTAATGACATCATCTTCATCGCGCCGCGGTCCGCGAAGATCGGAGTCGAGAAGAGGCTTGTAGGTCGACAGCCAGTTCCCGTGAGGCTCCAGAGCTTGCATCGCCACTCGCGCGTCACGATACCGCTGCACTGAGCGTTTCTGCTTAGTGAGAAAGCGGTCGTAGAGGCCGAGGTTGCGGGTAACGGCACGCTGACCAGTGCCATGTACGTTGAGCTTCTGAAACTCGGAGATGGCAGCTAGAACACGGCGGATGCGTCGGATGTCAGCGAGTGCGTCCGCCATCTGCGCAAGCCGTAACCGGGCCTCCTTCTGGCGCAAGCCTGAGAGAGTTTCCGTCGACGCCATGTGCTCGGGCAAAGCCGACGGGAGCCACAGCTTGACGTTCTCGGCTTTCGTCGGTGCGCGCGGAGAGTCGAGATCGGAGGCGGAAGGATCTGATGCGGATGCTCGGAGGGCGGCCACCATGGGCATGTGAATATCCTGGATCCCTTGCCAGAGCTCGATACACCGCATGAGGACGTTTCGCTTCTGTTGTTGCTCGGCGAGATCCGAGACACTGCGCCCGGTGACAGAGCGCAGTCGTAGGGCTCGCCTATCAGGAGAGAGCAGTCGTCAGCCTTAACTCCATAGTTGGAGGCATATGTGTAGCACGCCCACTTACTGTCGATCTTCCAACTCCAAACCGACCTGCAGCAACACTCCCGGTGTGACGTCGTGATTGGGGAGCTTCCCCGCTGCCGCCTCAATAGCTTCCTCCTCGTTCAGCGCCAGTTTGACGCTCGCTACAGAGATCGCTATGAGACGGAATGATCAGATCAATAGCCGTGTTCCGAGAGCCTAGAACGCACCGGTCGTTGGCTCCTCATGGGGATCGGGCTGACTCGGGTCAGCGTGCCATGCATCAAGCATAGCTTCCCACGACGCACGAGTCTTGTCCGAAAATTTCGCCGAGTACTCCTCATGGATCTTGCATTGTTTGTCCATAAACTCGCACGCCTCCTGGAGGGCCCGAAGCATGACGAGGCCTGAATTACGGCTGGGGCATGAGCTCATCAGACCCGCGGGAAGACGTCACAGGCACTCACCAAAGCTGATCGTCTTCTGCCAGTTCCAGGCACCCCAATGGTCGTTGTAGACTTCGTGGCGCATTCCGGGGCCCATTTCCCGAGTGCTCGTCGCCAACGGATTCATGTGCGACCAGTGCGCCTCAATCCACTCGCCGTACGTTCGCCCGACCCACCGTAAGAGGTTGAGAGACCAGCGCGAGTGCGGCTCACCACCATGCACCCGGAAATGCTTCTTCGGGATCGCGAATCGGATGTCTTTGACCTTCGAGCGATCAATATGCATGTGCGGGGGGAAGTGCTGCTCCATGCGCGCGAAAAGGTTTTTGCACCATTGGCACGCGATGTCGTATGAGATGAGGAGCGCCAATATGAGGCCTATGAGGGTCGAGAAGACAAGGTAGTCCATGTTGGCGTACCTGATGATCGGGTGTCAGTGTGATCGCCGAAGATGAGCATCTAGGACATACTTTTCGCCGTACTGAATATCTCCGACCCCGTTCTTCCTCACTAGAGCGTGACGCGCACACAATACCGCGCCGATTCCGGACGCGATGTAGCCTTCTTTACGAAGGTTCGCCTTCAGTATGGCCTTGTGCTCCGCGGAGCATGTGTTGTCCTGTTGAGATACGGTAGGACGCGGTCAGCATATTTCGGCGCTCCGATGACATCAACGTTACCGACCTCGGCCTTCTGATCCGCACATCCGGAGAGATGTGCCTGATATGCTTTCTCCTCGACGTAATATGCCCATCCGGGGGCGAGCTCCGTGTCGTCGAAGCCGCGATCCTTCAGACGCGCACGGAAGTTCGCGTCGATCATGAGAAATAGAGTATACAGCCATCTGGATGACATGATATGTTAGTCGGTACACCCAGTAACGTAGATGATAATCGCACTTCTGTTCCGGCGGCGCACTTTCCCAGTCGTCGGGAAGGTTCTTCCCAGGATGCGGACACGCGGGACACTCAACCACTAGTTCTCCGGGTCCAGTCGCAGCTGCACCTGCCGGATTGTGACCGCGCCCTGCACGCTTGAGCATGAGAAGGTGCCGCCATATTCGGACCGCATGCGAGAGCTGCTTGTACCGGTTCTACGTATCATCGAGACAAGACGTAAGTAAGTCCAGAGACGAGAGGAATGACGTCATGGAACCTCACGAAGACATCCGCGCCTCCTGAATTGTCGGTGATCCTCTCGATGCTCTTCCAGTAGTCGTACAAATTGGTCTTGCCTTGAAAGTTCAGTTCTTGGAATGTTTTGAGGAGGCGGAAGGTGAACACGGTGGCAGGGCGGTCCAGAGTTGCTGGGAACCATCCGAGGCGGATGAGCTGACGCCATTCGGTGGTATGCTGGTTCGTCTCGTCAAGACACTTGCAGAATCGAACACGATGGACGTGTATCCCTGTGGAGTCGCAGACGACAACACGACGGGCGATTGGGGTGGGATGAGGACAAGAACCGACGTCGTGTCCGACTTGCACCTTGAGCCCGAGTGTCTCCAAAGACGTACGAACAAACTTGACACCATCCCAGGCCTGGAGTAAACTGTGAGCGACGCAAATCCACTCAGTGAGATGACGAGGGAGCTCACCTCAAGTCGGTGGAGAAGATCTTGACCGTGGCACTCGAGGACGCATGTCGTGCACCGGATGGGTCGCCGGAAGCAGTCTTCACAGCGGATGGTCGCGATGCGCTCCTGGCACATCGAGCATACTACTTGACCGTTCTCGAGAGGCTCCTCACAGCCATTGAAGGCTATGAGCTCATCGAGGAAGTCCTGGCGCGCAGGGAGCCAAGCTCGTAGTTTGTTCTGTAGTCGGAAGTGTGCGCATGCCAAAGGAGTGTGAGTTTCATCGAGACCTTTATATACCAAGGTCACTATCGTACCGCAGCTCGCTGTTCCGTGCGTTTGCGACGCTTGGCCGCAGACTTCTCTACTTGCTCTGTTGCGGCTCCTTCTAACCCCTCGGCCTGCGCCGTTGGGAACCCGTTCATAATGGCTTCTTCGAGTTCTCGCATCGAGGTATCGTCGGTCCCAGCTGCATCTCCGTTGATGATATCGCTGTTGAACAGCTGCTCTAGTGGATTCAGAGGGACTTGCTGGACGTCCGAACGTGCGCCTGTCCGTCCGGATGCCGTCTTATGGTATGTGATATTCTCGACCGTAACGGCGTCGGGCAGGTGAGAGGACGAAGCAGCGGGGTTGGGCATATCAAACATCTGGAATTTGGCCTTCTTCGATTTATGAGCCCCCGTTGGGCCCTTGCGCTTACTACCACTCATGGCTCCTGGTTCCGATGACGGCCGATCCTCACGATACAGGCGTCGAGATGAGCGGAGCGGAGAGAGGCGCAACAAGCGCTGAACCGAACGAGGCTGCTTTCAAGACGCGCTTAAGACGCACACAAGATGCTTGACGAGGGACGACCATTGCGTCTTCGCCTACCATACATACACCCGGCGAAGTATGCATAAATTTCACTGCTTCTATTCGTACTAGACACTCCAGATAATATATCTTGCTGTTTCAAAAATGTCTGACTGGGAAATCGCGGTGCCACTGCCAGGTATACTATGCATGCCTCCAGTCAGTGGAAATCGTGTCCGACATGTGTGACACCGTGAAGCGAACGCAGCGCTGCGAAGCCCTTGCCTCGGAATAAACGTGAGGCTCGTGTGCATGGACTCCAGGCTGTTGCGTATGATTGTCCTGCTATATCCAACTCGTGGGCATCATCGTAGGAAGCCTGCATTCGCGTTTGGAGAGTATAGTGAACTTTGTGACGCCTTCATTCTCGCCGCGTTGCATGCACACATAGACTTCGATAGAGTACTATTACCGTAACAAACTTCAAAGTGCTAATCGGTCCCGAACTACACTACTTCGTCAGCAGGCGAACCCGTCCTTCGCGTCGAGCAAGCTTGTAATGATGATCGGCGAGCGCGAATGTCGGGAAGAACTGGTACCGAGAGCCCTTGACATCGACGAAACCCTCCATGTCCAGCCACGACCTCCAGATTCCGACGCGAAGACCTGCGATGACCACGTACCACTTTCCCGTATGGGCGGGATCATCGCGTTCGAGATGCTCCACTAAATTCAAACAGTAAGTCGGGGGTCAATGAATAGGCGGGGCAACAGCGAAACTCACGGCGGCTGTCCCACGGAATCACCTTGCCTCCGCCTCGCATAATGAACGGGGGCGGGGCGGATGGTGTTGGTTGCTGCGGTGACGTAGTACGAGCCGGGCCGGGAGACCCTTCGTCCATAGGAGGGGCCACCCACCGATTGGTGTTGCCTGGTGCGGCGTTGATGACGACGGTGCTGTCGTGACGAGGGCGAGAACCGGCGGATGACTGAGACGATCGCGCGCGATCGTCCGGCTGAGCAGCGGGCATATTGATCGTGACTGGGACCGTCCCGGCGTGCACATTGATATTAATGGTCAACCCGCTAGCTACTGCAGCAGCAGCAGCAGCAGGGGCTCGACGCATGTACGGCGGGGGCGGGTGGGCGTCCGGGTGTGAAGTGCGAGGAGAGATCATGGGCGATTGCAAGCCCACCAGAGGATCGCCCAGCGTGCCTGAGGCGTCCAGGGACAGATCGGCCGCAAGTTGAGCCAGATCGTCCTCCTCGCTCGTCGTGTCGACGTTCTGTTGACGCATTTGAGCCTGCACTAGGGCAAGAAATGTGAGTTACAGAGAACGGGAGGGACAAGAGTGGGCGGGGCGTACCAGACGATGATAGAGAGAATCGGATGATCAAGTCGATGATCGGACACCGCCCCTATATACCAGACGAGCTGTTATTGACACATGTTAGTTGGACACGAGTCACGAGACGGAACAGCAGATGGGCCACCAGTTTTACAAGGTGGGCAACCACAAGGCTAGCGGGACGTGGCGCACAACCGCCCAGACGACGTTCCTTCCCTCCCCGTCCTTGCCTCCTCAGACCATTTCCCCGAACGAAACATCACGCACTCAGCGCATTACGGGTCATGCCTCGACCGTCCTGGGCAAACGCGGAGGAGCAGAAGTTCCTCGAAGCACGCGTGGGCGCGTGGAACTGCGCGCGCGCACAGGGGACCACGACGACGTTCATACAGATCGCCCAGCAAGAGTACTTCGACGCGTTCTTCCCTGGAGTCGTCATCCCGGCGGACAAGGCGGCTGCAAAGCTTGTGATCTTGAAGACTGAGCACGACGAGAACGGTCAAGTGACGAGTCTGTCGGCGTTCGAGAGGAAGAAAGTGAGTGCTTGTCGCAGTCGGACGCGACAAATTGCACAGGACTCACGTGTACGTCCCACAACAGCAAGTGTACTGGTGGTTTTACAATAAGAGGGGCGGAGGGGCGACAACGGAGAAGGAGTCCGACGGTGGACTCGACCTCAACGCGGCGCCTAAGAAGACGGTACGACTCCAGGCCTACCAAGCGTACATCACGCTATACCAGGACCGTGTTCTCCCAATCATCAAAGAACGCTTCCAAGAGTACAAGAACGACTTACCTGCGGACGCTAAGCCGCGCTCGTGGCTCTCGTTCATGAGCGAGACGGCTAAAAAGATGCTCGAGGAGGAGCCGCTGGACGTCCGTAACGCGGTTGAGGCCGCTCGTCTCAAAAATCCTGAGGAGGATGGGCTGGAAATGTTCATTGATCAGGCGTCGGAGGTTAGTCCGAGCGAGCGTCGCAAGCGAGCTCGGACGCTGCAAGACACCTGTAGGCTCCATACTTGTATCACAAACCCCCAGACCTGTGGTGCTCCATTGTGACTTTTGGTGGGCCCGAGGTAACACACCTCATCTCACTTGTAACAAGGGCTTGTCAGAATGGGCTGCACTTGTTAAAAACAGCTCTAGGGCAGTTTGTCACATTTGTGTGTACTTGTAGCTAGTCTTGTAGCTTTATGCCCACTTGTCAGAATCCGCTCTAGGGCAGTTTGTCACATTTGTGTGTACTTGTAGCTAGTCTTGTAGCTTTATGCCCACTTGTCAGAATCCGCTCTAGGGCAGTTTGTCACATTTGTGTGTACTTGTAGCTAGTCTTGTAGCTTTCTGCCCACTTGTCAGAATCCGCTCTAGGGCAGTTTGTCACATTTGTGTGTACTTGTAGCTAGTCTTGTAGCTTTCTGCCCACTTGTTAGAATCCATATTGGGGTGATCTTGATGGCTTTCCTGGTATAGTAGGGGTGCTTACCTAATGTTGTGGCGCTGTTTGGGCGCTTTTTTGACGCCCATAAGCGGTAGGTGACCCTATAGAGGGGCTACCTGCTTCCCCTCTAGCTCCTTCAAATCTACACCAATAGGGGTGTATGTGGGTGCGTTGGGTTCGCATTTTCAGCCTCTATTTGATGGTCGAATGTACAGAAGATAGTGTTCAGAATTGTGGGATTTGCAGCTGTATGTAGCTACTACTATTTGCTACCTACTGTACATTGGGGGAACCACTGATCCATATTTCACGTACAGGGTACCATTAGATGGGGAAAAATCACAGCTTTCCAACGCACCCTGTATCATGGTATAAAATGGAGTAGCAGCGGAGCTATGGCCCAATACATTTTCGCAAAAAGTTGTACCATTGTTTGCCTGATATCTTGGAATATGTTGAATGGTGTGCCATGCCCTATACACCATTGGAATGGCATCGAGCAGGGCTTTCCAACGGTACCCTGATCACCCCAATCCGTAAAGGTTATCTGACCCTCTCCTCCTGACCCCATTCCCATCAATCCTCTAATAGCTCTGTGGCATCTCACCCTTTTGGCCTACAACTTTGGGACACACACCATCCAGTATTTATCCTCTGATGTGGGAAGTATCATGATCTGGTACTGCCTGTGTCATCTGTTCTGGATCTAACATACTTAGCATGCCTCTAGCAGTGCATCACTTATTGTGGACTCAGAATCTTATGGACTGTCATGCTGTTTGCTGTATCTTATCAAGGCTTCATAGAAGTATGTCCATCTAGCTCCAGCCATTCAGATGTGCTTTTGATCACACTAGATTCTCTTATCAGCTCCCTACCTTGCTCACCACCTACCAATAGATCTGGAGCATACTTGGATCTCATACTTTCAGATACAATACTGTCAAACAGCCACTACACAATGCAAAAAGAATGATGTGAATTGGTGGAGAAGTGGTGGAGATATAGCAGAACATGTGTTCTCAGGCTTATCTGACAGAGCATTGCAGTGCACTGCATGTAGTTACAGTGCACATTCAGTGCATCCTGAAACATTCTGACCATATTTTTGCCAGTACATAAGCAAATGGCATGATTCTTTTTGCACATTGTGTAGAGCATCAGTCTCTACTCTATCTGAGGTTGTGAGAGCAAATCATGCTCTGGATCTTTTGCTAAGTGGTGAGCAAGGTAGGGAGCTGATAAGAGAATCTAGTGTGATCAAAAGCACATCTAAATGGCTGGAGCTAGATGGACATACTTCTATGAAGCCTTGATAAGATACAGCAAACAGCATGACAATCCATAAGGTTCTGAGTCCACAATAAGTGATGCACTGCTAGAGGCATGCTAAGTATGTTAGATCCAGAACAGATGACACAGGCAGTACCAGATCATGATACTTCCCACATCAGAGGATAAATACTGGATGGTGTGTGTCCCAAAGTTGTAGGCCAAAAGGGTGAGATGCCACAGAGCTATTAGAGGATTGATGGGAATGGGGTCAGGAGGAGAGGGTCAGATAACCTTTACGGATTGGGGTGATCAGGGTACCGTTGGAAAGCCCTGCTCGATGCCATTCCAATGGTGTATAGGGCATGGCACACCATTCAACATATTCCAAGATATCAGGCAAACAATGGTACAACTTTTTGCGAAAATGTATTGGGCCATAGCTCCGCTGCTACTCCATTTTATACCATGATACAGGGTGCGTTGGAAAGCTGTGATTTTTCCCCATCTAATGGTACCCTGTACGTGAAATATGGATCAGTGGTTCCCCCAATGTACAGTAGGTAGCAAATAGTAGTAGCTACATACAGCTGCAAATCCCACAATTCTGAACACTATCTTCTGTACATTCGACCATCAAATAGAGGCTGAAAATGCGAACCCAACGCACCCACATACACCCCTATTGGTGTAGATTTGAAGGAGCTAGAGGGGAAGCAGGTAGCCCCTCTATAGGGTCACCTACCGCTTATGGGCGTCAAAAAAGCGCCCAAACAGCGCCACAACATTAGGTAAGCACCCCTACTATACCAGGAAAGCCATCAAGATCACCCCAATATGGATTCTAACAAGTGGGCAGAAAGCTACAAGACTAGCTACAAGTACACACAAATGTGACAAACTGCCCTAGAGCGGATTCTGACAAGTGGGCAGAAAGCTACAAGACTAGCTACAAGTACACACAAATGTGACAAACTGCCCTAGAGCGGATTCTGACAAGTGGGCAGAAAGCTACAAGACTAGCTACAAGTACACACAAATGTGACAAACTGCCCTAGAGCGGATTCTGACAAGTGGGCATAAAGCTACAAGACTAGCTACAAATACACACAAATGTGACAAACTGCCCTAGAGCGGATTCTGACAAGTGGGCATAAAGCTACAAGACTAGCTACAAGTACACACAAATGTGACAAACTGCCCTAGAGCTGTTTTTAACAAGTGCAGCCCATTCTGACAAGCCCTTGTTACAAGTGAGATGAGGTGTGTTACCTCGGGCCCACCAAAAGTCACAATGGAGCACCACAGGTCTGGGGGTTTGTGATACAAGTATGGAGCCTACAGGTGCCACTCTGCTCCGAATACCTCCCTGATGCGCTTGCTCCTCCACAGCGCCTCTCCGCAATCCTCTCCCTCACATCTCTCCCCGCCACGCCCCTCCCTACGCCGTCCCGCCTTCTCCGGCGTTGGCGAAGACAACCGCGCTAGCCGTCGCCTCTTCCGTGCTCGCTGGAACACAAGGCTCCGCACCACTCTACTTATTTGCGCCGCGCCCAACTACAATGCCGGTTGCGCACTCGTACGAGTTCGAACCAACATAGATAGCAAGTCAGACGTAGATACATCGTAATGCACGCGATTGCCATTGCGCTGTACATGGTTGGGTGCATCAAAAACCTCGCCAGAGGGAAAAAGCTACCAACCCCATGTCGCGCTTCTATCCCCTGCTACTTCCTTGCACGAATTCCGGCCCTTCATACTCCTCCTCTTCCTCCTCCTCTTCCTCCTCCTCTTCCTCCTCCTCTTCCTCCTCCTCTTCGTCGCTGTACTCCACGATCGTGAAGTCGTACCCCTCGTCGATGATTTGTAGGTCGCGGATCTCGTGACGCTTGAGCGTAGCCAGCCAAGCGGGGTTATAGCAATTTCGCCATAAACCTTTCACGGCAACGCCGACGATAGACTTGCGGGGATCACGGGGCTTGCGCTCTCGGGGACCGCTACCGCCTTGCGACTGCTTCTCGGGAAGATTCAACGAGTCGTCGTAGTGTGCCTCGTCGAGTTTGCGGAGGAATTTCCTCAGCTCCTCGCTCATCCAGTCACATTCCGTGATCCAGTACGTTCTTGATAGCTTCTTTCCATCCGGACCACGGTCGCTCTCGTCTGCGCTGTGGTTCTTTCCTTCGAATCTCAAGATGAGATCAAGGTGTTCGTCGTAACCTCGGTTAACTATGACCCCAACACGCTGATGATGAAGCTGTAGACCATGACATCAGCGCATGCTGCACACTGCGAGTGGCATCAATGAGTCTCACCGTAGTCCTGCGTGCTCTCGCTCGCGCTGTTCTCGCGTCCTCGTCCGGATCATCGCTCGAGTGAGGGTCTTGGATCTTGCGAATTTCAGCGCGGATGGTGTCGACGTGCGAGTCCAGGGCGGCGCCGACATGGTACATGGTATGGTAGCGATCGGGGATGAACGTGGATTCGTGATCGTATTGTCCGCCCTTGAGCGCGTGGAGTAAATGGCGGCAGTAATAGTCCCGTGCGTCGAGATTGAAGGGCGACTTGGTCCAAGACTGCGAGACGTCGAAGCGGAACTTGGCCGGCGTGAAGTAGTCCTTGTTCTTAGGAGTGTTGTTATACGCGGCGAGTTCAGCTTCCGTGAGAGGTTTGCACTTCTCAGCGATTTCGGCGTATGTCCGCGCGTTCAGAAGCTTCCTGACGTGCCTCCGGGTAATAACCTGCCAGCCGATGAACATGGTAAATGCAATAGGAGCTAGCATGAAGACATACCGCGAGCCGGTTCAAGTACACTCTCTCTACGGCTTCCAGTTGCGAGATCTCTTCTGGGCTGTACGACTTCCCAGGCTCTGGCTCCGGAATGATGATGCGCGAGGCCTTCGAGCGAGCAGCCTTGGGCGCGCGAGACTTCTGCGGCGGTGTCCATTTCGGAGGAGCGGTGCTCGCCCGCTCAGCCTCCATACGTTCGAGGCGCTGCTCGATCTTGCCCATGCGACTCATCACCGCGTTGCTGAGTATGTGTGAGCTAGATGAATGTGCATTCAATTCAGGTGGACCCACTTATGGGAGCGCGACTCCGTGACCCAGGTGTTGAATTGATCCAGCATGTGGAAGAACAGCTGCCCCGACCCACCGAGCTCCTGCACGTCTCGTGAATCATTCACTCAAGTACAACTGAGCGGAGGGCGTACCTTGTGGTCCCACGTCGGTGGTACCTCTGTTTCCATACCTTCGTCCGCGTCCAGCTGATTCCCATCCTGCTGGTCACCATTCGCTGAGAGCTAGAGGGAACACAGGTCAGATGACATCTGCGTATGCAGATGCAACACTCACTAGCTCCTCCATGTATCGGTCCAAGTGGTCGTCGTAAGCAGCCCCAGCTTCGTCCTCTGTCTCCTCGTCGTCGGCATCGTCGGCATCGTACGGTGGCGCTTCGTATTCTGGGCCCCAGCCGTCTTCGGTGCTGTCAGACTTGTCCGCGCGCTCTATGTCCAGATGCTCGTCGTCTTCATCCATCGGGCTGAGGTCCGCTATGTCACCTTCAGTCGCTTGAGGTTGACTCTGCGACGTCATAACGCGCTTCTTCTCTGTTCTTGTCTTCGCAAGCGTCTGTAAGAGACGAGTAAGTATGCTAGCATAGCAGCCCTTAGTACGGAGTCACCTTTGCCAGTTTGACGGTATGCGCGGAGTTGCGTGGTGCGCTGTGCTTTCCGGCGTAAGGATGAGCGCGCTCTCGAACGTGACGGCTCGGAGGTGCGCCATGAGTCCGATTCCTTGGGTGCTCTGGATGTTCATTGCCAGTTGCCTTACGAGCTCGCTGAGATGTGGGCGGTGCATGTCGAGGGGGAGCTTCTTGAAGCGGATATGGCTGGACGTATGGTATTTCTCCATAATTCTCGTAATCTTGACGAACGCGCTAGGCAGTCGCAATATTAGACAGTGATTATGGTCGACTCCCACACACGGCTCACGTTATCCATGTCTCCTTGCTCGTAAGCGTGGGCGACAGCAGCTTGCGGGTACTGCATCTGTGGCGGTGGTTGGAATTGAACGTCTCTTTGCAGTTGCATGGCGGCTTGTTCCGGAAGTTGTCCGTGCTGAACGTACGGCGCTCCAGGCTGTGGATACTGCGGCGGCGGATATCCTGCCTGGTCGACATGCCGGAACTGTGGGACTGGTGCTATTGGATGGGCATCAGCAAAAGTGCAAAATGAGTGGGATGCCGTACATGGCATCCCGAGAAATGCGGACCGTAGCGATGGATCGCGAAGGACCGTGGGGTCTTGAGGAGCGTCACGGCGCATCGCGATGCATTGCGATGCCTGCAATGCATCGCGAACATCCGCAGTACCCAGCGATGCACTGCCACGATATGCGTGAGTGATTGGATGTTAATGGGATGCATAACAAAGCTCTGATAACGTATGAGTAAGATAGCAGTACATTTGGATACTCAGTGTAACATGATAGTAGCACAGACTCGAGAGCGTAACAAGTGGATGCGGTGATCAAATCAAATGTATATGCACAATTCGCGAGCTCGCTCGACGGGTCACAGCGGATCGAGGGCCAGTATCACTTAAGTATGGTGGCGCACACTGGCCCTTGAGGGAGTACTCGTCCAGTCCTGGGCCCCGCTGCCTGTGATGGCTCTGCAGCCATACTCGTTGTCCTTGTTCTTAGGTACGTCTTCGCGTTCACCATCGCCGTCTGCTTCAGGCAGGTGCGCCGTGCCGTGCCGTACGCTCTTGCACGATCGCCTCATGCACCCACCCTCTGCGATCTCCGGGAGTAGCACTGGTGCCACTGGAACATCCTCCGACTGCTGAGCCGGTGGTGCAATAGCGGCAGCGTTGCGACTTGTGTCCGCCTACTTACTCGAGGTTGAGCTTCTTCTCAGCCGGCACAATGGTTGTGTCGTGTTCGCGCTGCACGAGTCACGACGCGCGAGCTGAGGCCCAGCAGCACGGAGAGCTCGCCGCACAAGTGCTCCCTGCACCCATGAACAAGAACGCCGCAGGCCCGTCGAACCTGAACTGCATGCAGCCCGACCCCGCCACGAGTCCCTTACAAGCATCGGCTCCAGTGACTGTCACTGTCAAGGGAGATCCGTGATCGTGCACCCCGCGAGCGTGATCGCACTCCTCCGCGACAGATACTCCGACCCTGCTCTCCTCTTCCCGGTCTTCTACGCCCTCAGCTGGACGATGGGGGATGCAGGAGGTGCAGACGAGCAAAAAGGAGCCGTTTGGGACCCAATCGCAAGGTTGGGAGGCAGAGGTGGGGTCTGGGAAAAGCTCACCTCGGGCTCTACGGTCATCACATTCTACGATAGCAACAGTGATGGTCAGTATGGTGGAACGCAGAGTGAGAATAGAACGACGCACTATTTGGGCCTCCTCGGCACGTCGTGCAGCCCTCTCCTCCCATCATGTGTCCTTCTCTTGTGTTGCATTCGATGAGCTGGGCCTGCTGTGTGCAAAAACCCTCGCCGGCACGGACGGCAGATTTGAGCTGAAGCGCTGAAGCCTGAAACTCTGATAAGACTGGGCGACCGTCCCACCGCGATCACGTGACTACGGCACTTAAACGCGTCACCGCTGCGCCGTGCTCTTGCAAACCTCTTGGCTTCGTTCCACTACCATCTCCCTCCTCCCGCCCATAATCTTTTCCTCACGGCCCCATGGCACGCCCTAGGCTTGAACTAATAAGGATCAGGACGAGGGAAAATAGGCAAGTCATCGCACCCGTCACTAGTATCCCACATACGTCATGGTTGAAACTTGACAACGTCGCCCATGTCGGCGCACCTACCTCCCCTTCTCCCGGCCATGGATACCTCAAGAAAACAGCAGACTCTCTACAAACACAAAACTCTACCCACTTCTCATAGCCCCTGCCGGCCAGACATCGTCCGATTCAGTCGACATCTCTCATGGACGACGACGCGAAGACTTGAAGGTGAGTGTATGCGCATATAGCTCGCTGACTGCTAACGTCTGGTTCTGTCAGCGCTTCAGACAACATTACCAACATGCACGACAGGTTCTGGCTCCAACCTCGCAGCATACACCGTGTCGCGAACGGCTCAACCCCGGATGAGCTCAACACGCCAGCGTTGCGGATGGTGAGAAGGTAGCTAGGTGAGTCCCATTTCATGAGTTATACGTGCATACATACACTGGCACTGACCGTCATACCTCTTTCTATCCAAACATGCCTTCATACGTGTTGTGCGGCCTCTCGCGTGCACATCTCACCATGTCGGGTCCTCAAATTGCGCAGGACGAGACCCATTTCAGTGAACCGGTCCGTCTGTCGCAAAGAGAAGACGCCCTGCAAGCTGCCTTCAGCGCAGACGTACAATATTGTGCGTGTGACCTCACGAACGATCACTTACGCCGAGGTACGCCTTTTTAAGTTCCGCACGAGCACCTACACACTGACGCTCTACAGGGAACACTTTGGTGACCGCGTCCAGGCGAAGACAACACTCGCGCATCGGACGATTGCGGAACTTGCACACGGGTGCGACAACTTGATGGGCCGCACGCGGCGCCAATAGAACCCGTACGTCGTGCACCTTGCTCAACCTGCTCGACAACGCTGACGATCGTTCTAAGCGAGCGCGAGCTGACTGCTACTCCCTCTGCTGCCGACAAGTCTACGGACTCGGAGGCTCTCTCCGCCTCGTCGTCGTCAAGATGGCGATGCCGGGTTGTCATCGATCACTCTGGGCTCGCAGCCGGCCTCGCCATCCCGCTCGTCTCCTCTGCCGCAGTCCTTGCCTCCATCGGACGACGCTTGAGCTCTCGGCAACCTGTTCTGCTGGTCCTCTCGGTTTCTCGCTTCGACGGTGTTGCGCTCTCACGGCTTTCACTTCTGTCTGACTCGTTGGTGCTTGGCCAGGCGGCTCGTGTATGGATATGTGCTCGTTAAATTTGTATTCTACTGTACTAATGAAAACCCGTACTGTTTGCTCTCTTTATAAGCGTGTGTTCAGAACGTGGCTCAAGATGATTGTAATGTATTATAATTACAGAAGCTCCGTCCATACTCCGGCGGTGCATCTAGAACGCTGACAATGCATCGCCATGCATCGCGGAGCGCGGCGGCGCTCCGCCATGCATTGCGAAAGCGTGGCGGTGCACCGTCATGTCTTGCGAACTCAACGCGATCCACCGCCGTAGTTCAGGATAGACGACGATGCGCCGCCGAGCTCTGTGTGGCATCGCGACCGTTGCCAACAAGGGCTAACCTTTCCAGTGCTCGGCGGCGCATTGCCGCGACTTGGGCGGCGTCGGCTGACGGCGGTGAGTACGGGTGGCATTCCGAATACCTAGTACCTTTTGCTGATGGGGGTTCTGAGCGTAATCGGTCGGCTGTTGGTGTACTGGCGGCCTCGGAGCCAGCTGCGTAGGAGGTTGTACGGCTTGGTTGTACGCCTGTTGATCTCCGCCCAGGGGACGATGCGCCTGCTGATACCAACGATGCGCCTCTGGCTGCTGGAGCGGAAGACGCGGTTGCTGATACATTGGATGCCCCTGCTGCAGCTGAGAATACGACTGCTGCGGAGGATGTCCCTGCTGGAGTGGAGGATGCATCTGCGGTTGCTGAGGATGCGCACGCTGTGGCTGAGTAGGTCCACGCTGTGGCTGGAGACGCTGTGGCTGAAGATGTGCGCGCTGCGGCGGCGGATGCGCCTGCTGCGGCGGTGGATACTGGGGTTGAGGCGGAGGGCGCGTCCGTTGGCCTTGCGGGCGTGCCAAGGGCTTGATCTGCTTCTGAGGACGTTCCGGCTCTGAAGTTGTTGTCTCCGGTTCCACTGCCGCCGCCTCACGACGCTCCTTCTCCGAGGCTTGGGCCGCAGCGCGTCTGAGTCTCGCCCCGGTCTGGGGCGGCGGTTCTACCGGTGTGAGGGCAGGAGCCCACTGCTACAATGTTGATGAGTACACGAAGACAGACCGAGTCCGGAGCAGGCAGGTCACGCACCCGAGTGGTCGTTCTGGTCGACTTCGCGTTCTCGAAGGTGACGTCGTCAATCGGGCGACGTTTCTTCTTCTTGCCCTGCTTCGGCGCAGAGTCGTTATCAATAGTTGCTAGTCCGTTACTGGCGGGGATGGGCGCTGGCGTAGGAGATCCGCCGGGCATGTTTGACGACGCAGGGTGCAGCGAGCTCGTCAACGTCTCTGTGTTTGGCTGCCTCTGGTTAGGAGGGTTCCCACTCAGTGTGGTTGACGCTTCAGAAGCCAATTGCTGGGAACGAACGCGAGGAGTGATAGGCTGGGCTGATGGGCCGGGCTCTGTGGATGCGGACGAGGCTACCGTACCCATTTCGGGAGTAGGGCTGTGCAATGTCGCTGGTGGCGGTGGCGAAGTCACGTCGGGAGGATTTACCGTTGACGGCGGAGTGGCTCGCAAGCGCTCACTTGCTGCTGTAGCCGCGGAACGATCACGATGTTCCCCTCCCCCACCGGGAGATCGGTCGTCAAGAGAGGACATTTTGGAGGAAAGTGTCGCGACGTGGAAGAATACGAGAGGTTTGTATACTGTGAAAACTGTAAAGAGTGATTGTTCGCTATCAGTGGCATTTCGGATCATGGACAGTACAAAGCAACACCCTCCACAAAATGCGACGATACTCGCCTGCGCAACTTGGCGTAAATCGGCGCACAAGAGTGGTGCAATGCGACGAACGATAAGGATTGAGATCTCAAGCCATAAATACATGAGTTACGTGATGAGCTGGTCAACTCTGTAGAGCAACGATGAGTATAATACAGAGACCAGAGTTGAGCGGAGACGAACCCTGTCCAAAGAACGGACTACAACGCACTCGCGCTCGATGTCCGGTGGGGTGTAGATGAGGGCGGCGAAGTGCGAGACAAGGTCGTGCGGCCGTACGAGATGCGCCTGTGGGTCGAGCTCGTTGTAGCACAACCACGTGGGAACGTCTGGAAAGTTCGTATATGGATCGAACGCCCCGTGACGATCGGATAGCGTCTTGAATGCCTTGACAAGAAGGAAGGGCTCCGTGACCGTAGAGTGGTCGTCGGCCGCACGAGTATGGTAGTAGATGGACGTGATCTGACCTGCCACAACCTCCTGGTTGCTCCCCGCACGCCGCGTAAACAACACGAACGAGTTGCGTTTGCCTCCGCTTGACGTCGCATATGTGACCCCGCCATGCTCGATACTTTGAACCGTTTCTGCCATGTCAGGGAGGTAGTCGTTTTCCCCGATCGCACCCTCGTGGATTGAGGAGTAAGGTTTGTCGGACGTGTTATTGATGAGAGTAAGAAGCGTGTCGTAGACGTCGAGGGATAAAGGGTGCTGAGGGCGAGCGCGGCGTTGCTGGGAGTCTTCGTCAGGCACGTTGAGCGAGGAGAGTATGTCCGTCGATTGTGTTCCCTTCCGATAGCTGTGGAAGGCGCCGCGGAATGCTTCAACCATGTCGCGAAACTCGGGGAAGCAAGGCCATACGAAAACCTCCATCAACCACCGTAGTGCGGCACCAAGGTAGAAGTATCGCATGAATGTCGTCACCATGTCCGCTGCAATGTAGTCAGCACAATCCAGAATAAGGATGCAGAGAAAAGTGTTCATACATGGCTTGTTATTGGTGTTCAAGCGTTGCAGAAGTCCGTTGTATCGTTCAAATGGAAACGCCCACCAGCCATGCGTAGGACCGAACAAGAGCAAGCAATCTTTGAGATGCAGTGACAGATGATGATTGGGGACGAGATCGGCGTCGTAAAGGGTCCGCAGGCCGCGAACGTAGGCCTCCATGTGGACGTCGAACAAGTTGGCGCGATCAGGGCTCATGGAACGCCGGGTACAGAGGTCGACGGCGGCGACGAGATGCATGAAGTTGATCAGTGCTTGAGACTCGGCCAGAGGTGCGTAGCGCGTGCCCCAGAGGCGTCCAAGGGTCATCACCATGGATACGGTGCAGAGTGTGCGCCAGTGATCCGCTTTCAATTTCCCATGACCAGCTTCGCCGATGTTGGATGGCGGCTTCTCCAGCCAAGACGGGATGAACGACTCACGAATGTCCTTGCGAAGCTCCTCCAGGACAGGGCTCGTGAAGACATCATTGGGAGAGTCCGGTTCGTCGGTGGCAAGACGGAACTCCTTCGTGGCGTATATTTGAGCAGGAGGGAATCCGACCGCAGCTATACCCCCAGGCAGATCCTTGAGCTGCACGCAGAAATTCAGCACGCTGCGGGCGAGCTGATGAAGGGACTACATACCCAGGCAATCATAGCTGCGGCGAAGTTGGCCTTTGTCGCCTTATTGGGTGAAGGGACGACGATCCCGTTGAGCCTTGCTACAGCTGTGATGTAGTCCCGCCTCGCCCGACAAATCCCACTGACCGACAAGTTCTCCCAGCCCCGTCGGATACGCCGGAGGTGATCTTCTTGCTGCGCCGTGGAATGCTCTCCAGACCTGCCTGTTCTTCCGCGCTTGCTTGCGGTCTTCAGACCCCATATCTTGACACAGTGATGCCGGAGTTCGCCCAAGAACAGGTTGTGCATCGCGTCGACGAGCACATATCTTGTTGGATCCCAGTATGGCAGGCGGAGTAGTTCGGACCAACGGATCCCGTGTGCCTTGAACAAAGCTGTCCGCCTCTCTGCCGTCTGAGTGTCACGCCATGCTCTCGCGTGGTTGAGATGCTCCGTCCACGAACTTCCCGGCGGCCAAGTTGCGCGATCGACATTGTTGAGATCGTCGTCGAGAAGCGGGCAGAAGTTGCAGAGGTGCTTCGAAGTGTACGAGGCAAAGCCCGCGGTCTTGCGGAGAGCGGGTAGGTCGCAAACGAGGGGGATGACAGCGACACGAATCAACCGCCCAGAAGACCTCTCGAACGTCCGTTGTATGAAGATCCCGGGCTGCCACAATTCCAATAACTCGTCGACCAAAGGACGAAGAAGGTGATTGAGCTGAATGATGGAGGGTTCGCGAGGCCCGGGGATAACCGCAGCGAGATAGATGTTTTCGGGACGGTATCGCAGGTGGGGAGGGAGGTTCATACAAGCCAGATAGACGGCGCCTATCGATCGACTTTTCCCCGCCGCCCTGTTACCACCGGGATTGAACCAGTCCACGTTCATGCTAAAGACGAGATGGAGCGCGCCGTCGCGCTGTACCGAGAACATAGTCTTCCCATCTGGCCCAACGAAGCTGCGTACGCCAGGTGCCTGCATGAAGTCCGACCATTTGTCCGGGTACTCGGGAGCCTCCCAAGACTGCACGATGAAGTTCTCGATCCCAGCGCGCATTAGGAGGTCTGCAAGCCAGCGCTTGAGACTGCGGAACGGATACGTGCGATACGGCAGCCATTGGAAACGTCTCGGACCGCCACGACGAACGGGTCCGATGGCTCGCTCGAAGACCAGGGGTTCGTTGCAAGGGTCCCGGTCGGGGTGCGCTTTGTGCGTACAGTGACGTGGGTAGGGATCGTCCGGATGGGAAGGATCGGCCTTGTAGATGGCGAAGCATGTCTTACAGCATGCATACGTCACGATGTCCGGGGCAAGGTCGAGGAGCTTCATCGCTGTACGTACATCGCCCGGGAGACTCTTCATCAAGGCAGCTTGTATGGGGGTGCTTCTGGGCTTCTCGAAATACAGGGCTCCCATAAGAACTACCTGCAGAGTCCGGAGGATATACGCTGCCACGGGACGAGAGACCGCGGCCATCGCGTGAACGACCGTGACCATGACAAGTGCGGCGAGTATGAAAGGTTCTAGGGACTGCCGCTTGTCGATGTTCGGCGCTACCAGGACGATATAAGTGCGCAGGATGGAAGATCGGATGTAAGAGGGCTCACGAGGTGCAATAAGAACGGGCTGCTTCACGTCCGGCAGGACATAGTAGCCAGGAACCTTCGCGAGGATCTTCGCATGGTCCCAGGATACGTCGAGTATATGACCGAGGCGAGTGAGCTGGTACAGGAGCCTCCCGAGATTTGCTCGTCGCCTTCCGTCGACGTCCGCGTTGCCGAGGGGCAATACCATAGTTTCCAGTTCCCGCTGTCTTGCCTCCAACCACAAGCGAAACTCCAAGTAAGCCTTGTTCTGAGGGACAGAGGCAGGAACGCCGACGGGGTCGGCGTGAGAAGTGGGAGGTGCTTCGAAGACGAGTCGAGTCGAAAGTGGGACGTGCAGAGCACGGCGGTATATCTGTTCTTCCAGCTTCCCCATCTCGACAATGCGGGCCCTGGTGGTATCCTGCCACGCCAGAGCTTAGGATGAGATCGACCGAAGGATGATGGGCGTACCTCGAGAGTAAGATCCTGCATTGATGCAACTACTTCGTCTGTTGCTCCTCGCTGTGTAGCGTGATCCACCTGTTATCGAACAATGGCGCAGCATTATCTGTAAAATGCACTCGCCTGTTGCGGATCAGGCCCTGCAACGTTGACGGGTTGATGCACCCCGACGTCCCCCTCGTTTGTAGTATCGCGGTGGCGTACAGGGAGAGACGGCTCTGCGCGTTCTGACAGCGTGGCGAGTACGATGTTGGCACCAACGCGCTCATTCTCCACCTTCATGTTGGCAACGCGCTTCCCGCGTTTCTTCTGGCTCACAATGTGCTTCGCGTAGTCCGTCAGAGAGAACTGCGCACCGGGCTGTAGATCGCCAAAGTCGTCCTTGTACGTGGACGTCGCCACACAGGTTGGGCAGGTGCAGATAGGCATGCTCGCCCCATGAACTGACAAGGATAGCACTGTGAGTAAGGCAGCGATGACGAGTGTGAAAGTTCTCGGACGAGCAATCACGCAGAAGGACTTATATACAGAATCGAAACGATTTGATTGAGATGTCCGCCGGCCATAGAGTGGAAACGTAGTGATTGATTGATGAGCAAGCTCCTCGTCAGCTTCTCATAGATCGTCCCATATGGAGCTGGCGCTGTGCAGTGGAGATGACGACAAGGTACGGGACGAGAACAGCCATACCGAGGAGAACATGAATACGACGAGACTTGTAGCCACGGAGACGTACACCGGCCCGTACCAGAGATAGGCAGCTGTGACGAAATGCTACAGAGTGAAGCATGAATCAGCCGTGTCATCTGTCCTGAGCCATGGCGACTGACCGCGACACTGCCCGCATGGGCTGTGAGACGTTCCGCGTGTTCGTAGACCTTCGCAATGCCGTGCTCAAAGCCGAGGTCCACGGCGACTCGGATCGAAGTCAGCAGGGGCTGAACTTGACTCTGTGGGATGGCAAGTTCATCGGCGAGTGTAGGGTTGATCGTAGGAAGAGCAACGGGCTTGTCGTCAATCTTCAGCTCGGCGATGAGCTCCCTGGTTTGCCCCGTCTCTAGGCGAATGGCACTC
The DNA here is from genome assembly GCA_022605405.1 of Earliella scabrosa. Lineage (NCBI taxonomy): Eukaryota > Fungi > Basidiomycota > Agaricomycetes > Polyporales > Polyporaceae > Earliella > Earliella scabrosa. Next base: position 845,281 of record JABYQQ010000004.1, on the reverse strand, counting down.
TCCGACTCTTCAAGCCGCTTGAGTCGGCCCCCCATCTCCTCTTGTATGGACAAGACTTCGGCTATGTCGTTAGCCAGGGACTCCATCAACGACGCGTCAGCGGTGTGTTTCGCCTGCAGAGTGGCAACAGCACGCTGGGTTTTGGCGAGAGTCCGACCGAACGTCTCCATAGTCGTTGCGGACCCTACCTGCGTTCTCTCCATGCTACGACGCTCGCTAGTGATAGTTTCTATCATGAGAGTGAGTACACGTGCACGTCTCGGGGCAACGAGCTACTGACTCTGTGTCTTGAGCAGGAGGGACTTGGAACTCTCAAGGGAGGTGGCGAATGCAGCCCGCATTGAGGCCAGCTGCGTCTCCAGCTCCTGCATCCGTTTATCAAGTCGAACCTGCAGTTGCTCCGTTAAGCGCAAGCTATGCGAGGATTGCAATAGGGCTTACTTGAGCGCGTTGAATCTGGCGAATGGCGGCGCCCAAGGCCGGAGGAGCAGTGAAGGTCAAGGGGTTGGTGGGGTCTTCAAGTTCATCGGTGACCTCTGACGCGCTATCAAGAGCAGTGAATAATCTTCCAGAGGAGGAACAGTAATGCTGAAGACGAACATGGACGGGGGTCTGACAAGGTGCGTACGGGGCAGTGTGCCAGGAGGACATGGTGTGGAAGGGCGAGATTGCAATTGCATAGCAACCAGTGAGCTCACTAACGGTGTAATGAATGCGTCTTCTGGGGATGCGCCGAGCGGGGCCGTAGATTCTTGAGAATTGGATTCGTCCGACCGCTCGCTCGCAGATACGCTCGAACGGGGAGATGCTGAACTTGACCGGCGGCTCGAACGAGGTTTAGCGTTAGAGCTGCTGGTTGATAGATCGAAGACAGAGAGGTTCGAGGGAGAGGAGTTCACCAGTGGTCACCACTTTTGTATTACAAAATACCACAAACCTGGCACATATGTTGTGTATTTCATGGTGCCCTGTTGTACAACCCCTGGGCTTCTGTATTACAGGCTGACCGTTGTACAACAGCCTGCCAGCCTCCTGTTGTGAAACTCTTTGTGATATACAGCTGTTGTAGAAACATTGTAAAACCGATGGATGAGATCCTTGTAAATCAATTGTGATACTGTGGACGCCGATTATATCAGCTGGCAGATTAGATCCTTGTGAATCGATTGTGATACTGTGGACGCCGATTATATCAGCCGGCAGATCAGATCCTTGTGAATCAATTGTGATACTGTGGACGCCGATTATATCAGCCAGCAGATTAGATCCTTGTGAATCAATTGTGATACTGTGGACGCCGATTATATCAGCCCGCAGATTAGATCCTTGTGAATCAATTGTGATACTGTGGACGCCGATTATATCAGCCAGCAGATTAGATCCTTGTGAATCAATTGTGATACTGTGGACGCCGATTATATCAGCCCGCAGATTAGATTCTTGTGAATCAATTGTGATACTGTGGACGCCGATTATATCAGCTGGCAGATTAGATCCTTGTGAATCGTTTGTGGTATACAGTGAATATATTGATAATTGTCCAGCCCAGATAGTACTCTGCCACCGGCTACTCATTATATTTACTGGCAATTTATATCTGAATCAGTTCTGCTTTGATACATCATGTTTGAAATGTCCTCTACAGGGCATAGTGTAGATCACAAAATGTCTGGAGCAGTCTGTATGGAATTTGCAAGCTCATCTCAATTTCCATTGCATCAGTATGCTGGGTTGGGGGCAGTAGAGACTCATAAGCGCCATTCAGTGTATTAGATGCACAGCCTACACGTTGTTAGAATTACTTATCAGACATTGTCGCACTTATGAATTCAGAAAGCAACACTATTGCATTGATTGACGCGTAAGGAATGATAAGATGCAGTGCTACTTGACATGGACTCGCTTAGCAGGCATAGAGTCAACGCCGTCCTCCGCAGCACGCTTGAGGTTGTGTGCCTCGCCGGCGGCGTCAAGAACCCAGCTTACGTCGGCAATTGCCGAGAACACGTCCTCAAGAGACTCGCCGGCCTCTATAACAGCACCCAGCCACCACGCAAGAGCCATGACAGCAAGGAACAAGCCGCACTGGCCTCCGCGCCAGAGCATCGTCCACTCATTGCGGCTTTGAGGGACAACACGTGAAAGCGGCCAGGCAGACACGTCAGTAATGCGGCAGGCGGGCTGCAGGGAGCTCCACCACGCCTTCCAGCGCGGCGGAAACTCGTCCGGGTTGATCTCCGGAAGCTTCTCGTAGCTGCGCCCGTCTTTCATCCACGCGCCCACCTCCTGAGGCCGATGAGCGGGAGGAAGACGATTTTGCTCTTTCTGCCAGAAGAGAGCTTCAGCCATAAGTTAGAAGACAGTTGCTTCGGGACTTACTCGACCGTCCGGGTATCCCATGTGCATTTCGAATGCTTGCCACTTGTTGACAAGATCGAACCACGCTCGGCCTCCTGCGTCAAACAGCTCGAAATAGTCGAGGGCGTCCCGGAGCCAGTCGGGCGCGTTCGGGTCCACAACGGTGAACCGGAGAGAGTCGCCAGGAATGGGCGGCTCTTCGACGGCGGCGAAGACAGTAGGGCTCGGGCCGGCCAAAGTCGTTGCGGTCCCAGCCTGGCCCGGGATACCTGGGAGAAGCTGAAGTGCTTCGGAGTTGGCGGGGATATCGATCGACTCAGTCGCGCTCCCAGTCGTGTCCGCTTTCTCGATGTCTCCAGGCGCGCTTTCAGGGCCAGATGTACCCACATCGCCAGAGCTTGTGGGTTGTGCTGACTCCGAGCCGGACTCTACGCTTGCAGCGTGAGAGTGGCCGTCCTGGGGACTCGCCGTGACTGTCGTCGGGGATGAGCTGGCGGCGGTAGGTCCTGTAGTCGGGCTCGTGGCGGGAGCTGACACGTTCGCTACCGCAGCACTCGCGGCGGCCGCGGTGGTAGAGCGGGTGGTGCGGGTGACAGACGTGGGAGGGTCACCCTGCTTCTTCACCGCGCGTGCTGCTGGGCGCTTCTTCGGCTTCTCCAACGACGCTGCAGCTGCGGTCGCCTCTCCGAACTGCTGCTTCAAAGCCTCCTGCACCTTGCGTATGTTCGCCTGCCGCTCAAGCTCGTATGTCAAGGCTGAACTCACGCCGTCGTCCGGTGACGTCCCGCGGCTCGAGTCCTCAACAGGCGCACTCGACGGTTTGGCGACGGTGGCGGTGCTGCTGCTCGCAGAACGGTTGGACGGCTGCGAGGGAGGAACGGGGTCGGGAGGGCTCTGAACGTTTGAGGCCGTGTCAGAACTCTTGGGTGCCTCTGAACTTGGGGGCTCGCTGCCAGACTTGTCCATGTACGCAGCGCGCAACTTCTCACCCGCGTCTCGCGCTGATTTGAATACGGCTCGTTAGCCCTTGGACTCGGATCCGGAGACGGGAGCAAAGACTCGGAGCACTCACGATAGCAGCTGACAAGGAACGAGTTGTAGCTATCCAAGAACGGCTGCCATTGGGAGGACGCCTCCGGCAACGTGTTCCCAAGGTTGAGGGTACGCCCTTGGTGGAAGCTGGCGAGGCGGCATGAGCTCAGGTACGTGTACTAGCGACTGTGCGTTGCCACATGATAGTCTGGAGATTGTACTCACCACAGCGTTCGCATAGTGCCAGTCTCGGGTACGATCCCTCCCATAACGACGCTCACTTTCCAACCCGTCTGCAACTCGAACGACGTGACAAGATCCTGGAATTTCTTCGGCAAGGCATCGATTCGCCTGCCCCAGTCGGTAAGAACGGCGCACATTTGGGTGAGAGAGTACTGAAACTTACTCTTGCACACCTGTAGGCTCCATACTTGTATCACAAACCCCCAGACCTGTGGTGCTCCATTGTGACTTTTGGTGGGCCCGAGGTAACACACCTCATCTCACTTGTAACAAGGGCTTGTCAGAATGGGCTGCACTTGTTAAAAACAGCTCTAGGGCAGTTTGTCACATTTGTGTGTACTTGTAGCTAGTCTTGTAGCTTTATGCCCACTTGTCAGAATCCGCTCTAGGGCAGTTTGTCACATTTGTGTGTACTTGTAGCTAGTCTTGTAGCTTTATGCCCACTTGTCAGAATCCGCTCTAGGGCAGTTTGTCACATTTGTGTGTACTTGTAGCTAGTCTTGTAGCTTTCTGCCCACTTGTCAGAATCCGCTCTAGGGCAGTTTGTCACATTTGTGTGTACTTGTAGCTAGTCTTGTAGCTTTCTGCCCACTTGTTAGAATCCATATTGGGGTGATCTTGATGGCTTTCCTGGTATAGTAGGGGTGCTTACCTAATGTTGTGGCGCTGTTTGGGCGCTTTTTTGACGCCCATAAGCGGTAGGTGACCCTATAGAGGGGCTACCTGCTTCCCCTCTAGCTCCTTCAAATCTACACCAATAGGGGTGTATGTGGGTGCGTTGGGTTCGCATTTTCAGCCTCTATTTGATGGTCGAATGTACAGAAGATAGTGTTCAGAATTGTGGGATTTGCAGCTGTATGTAGCTACTACTATTTGCTACCTACTGTACATTGGGGGAACCACTGATCCATATTTCACGTACAGGGTACCATTAGATGGGGAAAAATCACAGCTTTCCAACGCACCCTGTATCATGGTATAAAATGGAGTAGCAGCGGAGCTATGGCCCAATACATTTTCGCAAAAAGTTGTACCATTGTTTGCCTGATATCTTGGAATATGTTGAATGGTGTGCCATGCCCTATACACCATTGGAATGGCATCGAGCAGGGCTTTCCAACGGTACCCTGATCACCCCAATCCGTAAAGGTTATCTGACCCTCTCCTCCTGACCCCATTCCCATCAATCCTCTAATAGCTCTGTGGCATCTCACCCTTTTGGCCTACAACTTTGGGACACACACCATCCAGTATTTATCCTCTGATGTGGGAAGTATCATGATCTGGTACTGCCTGTGTCATCTGTTCTGGATCTAACATACTTAGCATGCCTCTAGCAGTGCATCACTTATTGTGGACTCAGAATCTTATGGACTGTCATGCTGTTTGCTGTATCTTATCAAGGCTTCATAGAAGTATGTCCATCTAGCTCCAGCCATTCAGATGTGCTTTTGATCACACTAGATTCTCTTATCAGCTCCCTACCTTGCTCACCACCTACCAATAGATCTGGAGCATACTTGGATCTCATACTTTCAGATACAATACTGTCAAACAGCCACTACACAATGCAAAAAGAATGATGTGAATTGGTGGAGAAGTGGTGGAGATATAGCAGAACATGTGTTCTCAGGCTTATCTGACAGAGCATTGCAGTGCACTGCATGTAGTTACAGTGCACATTCAGTGCATCCTGAAACATTCTGACCATATTTTTGCCAGTACATAAGCAAATGGCATGATTCTTTTTGCACATTGTGTAGAGCATCAGTCTCTACTCTATCTGAGGTTGTGAGAGCAAATCATGCTCTGGATCTTTTGCTAAGTGGTGAGCAAGGTAGGGAGCTGATAAGAGAATCTAGTGTGATCAAAAGCACATCTAAATGGCTGGAGCTAGATGGACATACTTCTATGAAGCCTTGATAAGATACAGCAAACAGCATGACAATCCATAAGGTTCTGAGTCCACAATAAGTGATGCACTGCTAGAGGCATGCTAAGTATGTTAGATCCAGAACAGATGACACAGGCAGTACCAGATCATGATACTTCCCACATCAGAGGATAAATACTGGATGGTGTGTGTCCCAAAGTTGTAGGCCAAAAGGGTGAGATGCCACAGAGCTATTAGAGGATTGATGGGAATGGGGTCAGGAGGAGAGGGTCAGATAACCTTTACGGATTGGGGTGATCAGGGTACCGTTGGAAAGCCCTGCTCGATGCCATTCCAATGGTGTATAGGGCATGGCACACCATTCAACATATTCCAAGATATCAGGCAAACAATGGTACAACTTTTTGCGAAAATGTATTGGGCCATAGCTCCGCTGCTACTCCATTTTATACCATGATACAGGGTGCGTTGGAAAGCTGTGATTTTTCCCCATCTAATGGTACCCTGTACGTGAAATATGGATCAGTGGTTCCCCCAATGTACAGTAGGTAGCAAATAGTAGTAGCTACATACAGCTGCAAATCCCACAATTCTGAACACTATCTTCTGTACATTCGACCATCAAATAGAGGCTGAAAATGCGAACCCAACGCACCCACATACACCCCTATTGGTGTAGATTTGAAGGAGCTAGAGGGGAAGCAGGTAGCCCCTCTATAGGGTCACCTACCGCTTATGGGCGTCAAAAAAGCGCCCAAACAGCGCCACAACATTAGGTAAGCACCCCTACTATACCAGGAAAGCCATCAAGATCACCCCAATATGGATTCTAACAAGTGGGCAGAAAGCTACAAGACTAGCTACAAGTACACACAAATGTGACAAACTGCCCTAGAGCGGATTCTGACAAGTGGGCAGAAAGCTACAAGACTAGCTACAAGTACACACAAATGTGACAAACTGCCCTAGAGCGGATTCTGACAAGTGGGCATAAAGCTACAAGACTAGCTACAAGTACACACAAATGTGACAAACTGCCCTAGAGCGGATTCTGACAAGTGGGCATAAAGCTACAAGACTAGCTACAAGTACACACAAATGTGACAAACTGCCCTAGAGCTGTTTTTAACAAGTGCAGCCCATTCTGACAAGCCCTTGTTACAAGTGAGATGAGGTGTGTTACCTCGGGCCCACCAAAAGTCACAATGGAGCACCACAGGTCTGGGGGTTTGTGATACAAGTATGGAGCCTACAGGTGAGAGTGGAGCGGCGTGGAGGGAACGGGAGGCAGGAAGGGCACAGGGGGGGGCAAAGGGCAAAGGCGCGGCGGGGAGGAGCGGGCGACGTGCGAGGCTGAGCGAAAAGGGCAAGGAGGAGACAACGGGTGCGACGAAAGGGAGCGGGGAGGCGCGCGTCGGGCGAGGCTAAGCGAAAGGGAGAGGAAAGGCGTGCGGCGGGGAGGGCGCGCGTCGCTAAAAGCGGAGGAGAGCGGCGCGGCGGGAGTAATAGCATGGGGATTGCTGGGTGTCGCGGAATGGGTCGCTATGAGCGTGCATTGCCAGTCGGTCGCCGTGCAGTGTGGTGCTGAGCTCTTTGATGCACGGAGCGGAGCAACGCTGCTTTGTCGCGATCGAGCGGCCTGGAGCGGGGCGTCACCAACGCGGAGAGGTGTGGCGTGGTCGTCGTGGCAGTGTCCTTGTTCGGTGCGTCAGAGGGAGGTGCGTCGGGACGCGGCATGTCGGGGTGCGGTGCGTCGGGACACGGTGCGTCGTGGTGTGGCGTGTGATGAACTTCAGACCTGGAAGGCTGGGAGCCGACTGTAAGTCGAACAGAGAGAGATCTTCAGTCAGTGAGCGAACGACTATATTGCATAGATAAGTACCTGTAAGTCGAACAGAGAGAGACTACAAGTACTTAGTCAGTAAGTAAGTAGAAGGCATATGTATGTAGGAGACTTACTCTTCAGTCAGTGAGCGAACGACTGAAGAGCAGAGGCAAAATGTGAGCTGCTTATATAGAGAGAGGGAAGGTAGCTGAGTAAGCGTAGAAAGCAGTCACATGTTAGCCACAAGACGATGAGTAAGAGGCATACGAGGCTATGGTGCGAGGATGAGTCAGTATGACGCGAGGATGAGCACCAAGTCTGAGTCAGACATAAGGTCTGGAACTATCCGGAATATCGTAGAACGCACTGGTACGTAGAGGTAAAGTCCGGAAAGAAAGAACTATCGTACAGATGCAGAGTTATCTATATATAGTAACGAAGAAGCATAGCCCATGCTGTGCGTCATGTGAACGCATAGCCACAAGTCCATATGGGGACATATCGGTCCGGACAGTGCCGGATAACCCTAAGTTCAACACTCCCACTCGTTCAAGATGTGACATAAGCAAGACCAATCTCTTGGACGAACTTCAACTGAATTGCCAAAGGCACATTCTTAGTCAGAGCATCGGCGAGTTGATCCGCAGTTGCTACATAGAAGATCTCGGTCGATCCCAACTCCACCTGTTCTCGGATGAAGTGGTATCTAACCTCGATGTGCTTGGTCCGGCGGTCGATCACGGGATTGACGGACAGGAAGATAGACCCCTGATTGTCAAGACACATGGGAGTTGGTCGAGACATGTCATCACTGAGTTCTTCACCGAACGTCCTCAGCCACACCAATTGACGACAAGTGTCAGAGGCCGCTTTATACTCCGCTTCGGTCGAGGAAAGCGAAATGGTAGGCTGACGCCTCGATGCCCACGATATAGCAGCACCTGCCATCAGAAAGATGAAGCCAGAGGTAGAATGCCGATCATCACGGTCTTCGGCCCAGTCCGAATCGGAGTACGAAATCAGACCGTCATTAGACGCTCCCTGGTAGCGCAGCCGGTACGCCTTAGTACCCTGAAGATACCGAAGGACATACTTGGCATAGTGGAGATGCGCGTCTGAGGGATTGGCATTGAACTTCGAAAGCCACGTGACAGCAAAGGCTATGTCGGGCCGCGTACCGAGCATGGCGTACAGAAGACTGCCAATCAAGCTCTGATAGCGCTGACGCGACGCATCGGTGGCGGTGTGCTCAGATGACTCTAGAACAGCACCAGCAGGGAGAGGGGTACGCGACGGCTTGCAGTCGGCCATGTGAAAGCGCTCGAGAACGGACTGGATGTACTCTTCCTGGTCGATCTCGATGATCCGAGAAGCACGGTCACGAGTGATGCGAAGACCAAGGAAACGCTGAACTGGTCCCAAGTCCGTCATCTTGTACTGCTTAGAAAGCGAACGCTTCACGTGCTGTATGTGGCCAGGCTGATCGCCGAGGAGAAGTAGATCGTCGACATAAAGAACGACAATAGTGACGTGATCCCCCCCTTGTCGCCGATATACATAGATCCCGGCATCGGAATAGGTCCGTTTGAATCCCAGGCTAATAAGCGACTGGTGGATTTTCACGTTCCACTGACGGGATGCCTGCTTAAGACCATAGATTGCCTTTTTCAGCAGACACACGTGATCCTCCTTGCCAGGAACGATCCAACCTTCCGGCTGTTCCATGTAGATCTCCTCATCCAGATCGCCGTTAAGGAACGCAGTCTTGACATCCATTGACTCGATGTCCCAGTCCTCAAGCGCTGCATGCGCGAGAAGGTACCGGATAGACTCGAACCGCGCCACGGGGGAGAAGGTCTCGTGATAGTCCTCGCCCCACACCTGAGTGAAACCCTTAGCAACTAGACGAGCTTTGTACCGCCCATCGTGCTTGATGTCATAGACCCAGCGGTTAGAGACCACGTGCCGATCTTTCGGACGAGGGACAAGGACCCAAGTCTTATTCTCGAGCAACGAGTCATACTCCGCTTTCTCCGCATCGCGCCATTTCTCAGCTTCAGGCGACTTCATGGCTTCCTTGTGGGAGTTCGGAATGCCAGTTTTGTACTGAGACGCCATGAGAAACATGAGAAGCGCTTGGTCCTCTCGCTGCGTGCCATCCGGATCAGTCCGGGCATCGACTTTAGCCGGTGGCTCGTTGCCGTATACGTTATCACGAGTCTTCGACTCGGACCGTTTACCCGCGTTCTCACGCCGTGGTCTGTCACGTGCAAGGCTGGGAGGTTGTTCTCCCACTGGAGGGTGACGTCCTCGCTTGTGAGCAGGCTTAGGCGGTGGTACAGCAGGCGGTTGAGGCGGTTGCGGCGGCGGAGGAGCAGGGGCGTCGGCTGGAGGAGGCGCTTCAGCAGGAGGTGGCTGAGCATCCGCTGGAGGGTCAGGTGGTAGATCTGGGAGTTCAGGAACAATCTCGGGATGGAGGTCGTCCTCATGACCGTCGACATCGGCTTCGGAAGCCTTATCAGACTGATCATCTGGGAACGGATGGTCATCCGGGGTAACAGGATGGTTGCCGGGGAGTTTACGAGCAGGGAAAGACTCTTCATCGAATGTCACATTGCGAGACACTACGATAGAGCGGTTGGCTGGATTCCAAAACTTATACCCCTTGGAACCAGACTCATACCCCACGAAGATCATCTCGACAGCCTTCTTGTCGAGTTTCCCTTCGCGCTTTGCCTTCTGCACGTGTACAAAGGCTTTGCACCCGAACACTCGGAAGTAGGAGACGTCCGGAACGGTTCCGTCCCACTTGGTGATGGGGCATTGCCATTTGTGTCGACGCATCGGTTGACGATTGTAGATATGAACGGCTGCATCAACGGCGAGTTGCCAGAAACCGTGACTAAGACCTGCCTGATGGAGCATGGCCATGGCCTTTTCGACGATAGTACGGTTCCAGCGCTCAGCGCGTCCATTCTGCTGCGGAGAGCCAGGCATAGTCTTCTGGTGCTCGATCCCGTGCGAACGAAGAAGCTCAGAGAACTCGGTAGAAGTGTATTCTCCCCCTCGGTCCGAGCGGACCTTCTTGATCTTTCGACCGGTCTGGGTCTCAGCCCACGCCTTGTAGTCGAGGAACGCTTGGAACGCATCCGACTTCGACTTAAGGTAGTAAGCACGGGCGAGTCCGGAGTAGTCATCAATGAAACCGGCGAAATACTTGTAACCTCCGATAGCTTGTGTGCGCATCGGGCCATCAAGATCGGTGTGAACGAGCTCGAGTGGTTCCGTAGCACGCTTATCAGAAGGCGGGAAGGGGAGACGAGTGGATTTGCCCCAGGCACATCCCTCACACGGTTCATCTTCGTCTTCAGGGGAATCAACTGAATCAACCCCCCAGACGTTCTTCGGGAGATGGCGCAGCGCGTCCTTGCCGAGATGACCAAAGTGGCAATGCAAGGTACGAAAACGGCTGACGTTAAGATGAACACGCTGGCCATTGTGAAGTTCGAGCTTAGCCCAGTAGATATTGCTCAGGACGTTGTACTCCGCTTCAAGGATCTTGCGACCCTTGATCCGAATCGTCGAACCAAATTTGACAGCGCCTTCCGGCAGCTTGTCAAAGATGCACATCTTCCCATCTCCTTGAACAAGGGAGTACCCGTTGCGTTCAATGGTGCCTGTCGAGAAGATACGACCTCTCAACTTCGGGATGTAGTACACATGGGTGAGCGCGATCGGAACTTTGTCACCATCAACCCAAGTGTTACCACGGACTGTGCCCTTCCCGAGAGCAAGGATCATGTTGCTCGCATCAGCAGTATTGAAGCTGATGGGCGTATCAAACGGTTGATACTCGGAGAAGTCACTCAGGTCGCCCGTGATATGCTGAGAAGCACCTGAGTCCATCAGCCATGCAGTCCAGTTCTCACTAGAGGCGACGAGGGCCTCGGGGTAGAAAGAACCAACAATGTTAGACGACGCGACTACATTTACAGACTGAGACTCGACGACGGTATGCGCATGGGGCTGATTGTCCTTGTTATTCCCTTTGTCCTTGTCCTTATCCTTGTCCTTCGCCTTTCCCTTTCCCTTGCCTTTGCCCTTGGGCTTCTTCTCGGGATGCTTGTCCCAGCAGTTAGACTCATGATGATTAGAGCCACCGCAGTGAGAGCAAGGACCCTTAGGCTTAAGCTTGGTCTGCGAGACCCGGTTCGCGGATTGTCCGGCCTTGCGCAGCGACTCCTCGGCCAAGGTCTTGGACATGATGTCCTCGACGGTGACCTTGTCGACGTCGATGGTCGCCATGAGCGCAGAGATCATAGACCGATAGGACTCCGGAATCTTCGACAAAAGGAGGAGGGCCTTCATCTGGGCAGAGAGCGTCACCTTGTTCTTGGTGATGTCATCCATGCGGTTGACGATACGCATCATCTGATCCTGGAGGGACTTCTGCTCGTTCATCCGAGGTTCAGCCACAAGGGTCTCGAACTGTCCCCAGACGTGAGCGCTGTTTGGCGTGCCAAACTTGTCCTTCAGGGACTTCCACATGTCCGCTGCGGTCTGTTCCCGAGATGTAGTGGTAGAGGACCCACTGGTTGTAACGGTGTTGAGAATTTCCGCATCGAGGATGTAATGGAAGCTCTGAGCGACCCGCATGTACATCATGCCGCGAGCCTGCCCGTCGAGCTTGTCCCAGGACTCCTGCTTGTCGGCAGCAGTTGGACGTTTGGTCTTGCCGTTGACGACGTCCCAACAGCCCATGAAGATGAAGTAGTCCTTCATCTTGGCAGACCAGTCGGTGTACTGGTTTGCCGACGAAAGGGAAGGGATAGAGTCGAGCTTGACGTCTCCCATGATTGATAAGAGAAAGTGCGATGAGTCGAGATAGTCCTCCGAGAAGTCTACGGATGTTGTTACCGGTGCGACCGGTGGAAGCGGTGTTGCAATAGGAGGAGGTAACTCGATGAGAGGAGGAGGGAGAGTCTCGATTGGCTCAGGGATAACCTCCGGAGTAGGAGGGATTAGGACGATGAAAGGAAGAGGAGTGGTATAGGGTGTGTCTGATGCGACTGGAAGGGCAGTGTTGACTCCAGCAAGGAAATCCTCTTGGTCAGGAGAGGGGAAAGCCCACTTGAATGTGTCAGGATAATCTTCGGGTTGAACGGGAACCCCGTTGTACCGATGAGGACAAGGACTCCGGTGACAGTTGTACCAGAAGCCGTCCTCCGGATGGAGATGAGAATCGGCAGGGTATTCCTCGTCGAGAACGTGTGGAAGTTCCTGACAAGAGTCGACGGTGGGTTTGTAGTCAGAGGAGTCAGACGACGACTGGGAGTCAATCAGATCCTCGACTTCCGCCTCAGAGGGAGGAGATGCTGGTGTCGGCTCCAAAACTGTGGTCTAGAAGGGTGCGATGATTGACGATGCCACGTGCGAAACGGTAGATGGGGAACACCTATTGAGGCGAGCCAAGAGAGTCAGGAAGCTGGAGATCCCGACAATCTGGATAGAAGTTGCCAACTGTGCCCAGAAAGACTATAGTAGCTATACGAGAGCAAAGGGTACGGTAAGGAGGGTCCACACGGTTGTCCTCTGTCTCCAAAGGTGATAAGCACCCCAGATACAACTGCTGGCGGGCGCAAGTGCGTGGCCTGGCAGAGGGATACCTGAAAGCCCAAATGCCTCGAGAGCACAACAGGCTGTACAACAGTACTTAGCTACGCGACAACTAAACAAAAGCGCTCAGGGCTGCGTCACGAGCGCAGGAATGTCCCCCTGGCAGCAGTGTCGGCGGGCACAGTCAAGAGGTGAGGAAAGATGGAGGGAGCACGGGCAGAGAGTCAACGAAGAGAGAGGTGTGCGCACGAAGATGTCGACGAAGTAGCAACCGGTCAGAGCGCAGGGCTCATAACCTGATGAACTTCAGACCTGGAAGGCTGGGAGCCGACTGTAAGTCGAACAGAGAGAGATCTTCAGTCAGTGAGCGAACGACTATATTGCATAGATAAGTACCTGTAAGTCGAACAGAGAGAGACTACAAGTACTTAGTCAGTAAGTAAGTAGAAGGCATATGTATGTAGGAGACTTACTCTTCAGTCAGTGAGCGAACGACTGAAGAGCAGAGGCGAAATGTGAGCTGCTTATATAGAGAGAGGGAAGGTAGCTGAGTAAGCGTAGAAAGCAGTCACATGTTAGCCACAAGACGATGAGTAAGAGGCATACGAGGCTATGGTGCGAGGATGAGTCAGTATGACGCGAGGATGAGCACCAAGTCTGAGTCAGACATAAGGTCTGGAACTATCCGGAATATCGTAGAACGCACTGGTACGTAGAGGTAAAGTCCGGAAAGAAAGAACTATCGTACAGATGCAGAGTTATCTATATATAGTAACGAAGAAGCATAGCCCATGCTGTGCGTCATGTGAACGCATAGCCACAAGTCCATATGGGGACATATCGGTCCGGACAGTGCCGGATAACCCTAAGTTCAACAGCGTGGCGTAGAGATCGGAATTCTGGGAGGCCGGATATCTGACCTTTCCGCAGCCTTTTCGTGACATTTCCCGTCGCGCGATAGGCGACCTTCCTTTGCGGACCTTTCCTCGCTCGGGTTAGTTGATATGTCCGGTGCTTTCTCGGCTGCGGTAAAGAACGCCGAGAAAGGTGAGCTTTCCGCGTCGCGTTTAGTGCCAGAGAATGTCCTACAAATGACAAACAAATGAGCGGAAAAACGCACTTGAAGGAAACCTTACCCGTCCATTGTCTGTACCCCGAAAGAGAACGTGAAGATCGCCTACGGCGAACATTTCTAGCCATTGGATTTGGGTCTGGCAAAGGTATACTTAGCGACCGTTGGGAAAGATATCCTAAGTCTACTCGGATGTCACACATCAGGAAGGCGAAAATGCTCAGGTAATGTTAGGAGGAGGTGGCCTCCGAGTAGGATTTACATGGCATTTTAGGTCGCCGGTTCTGGGGCTATGCCCGCCGTGAATCTAACAACTGGCAGAAATCTCACAAAGCTCACAAATGCATAGTAACAATCTCTAGAACACAATCTGACAAGTGGCAAATTTCTAACAGACACTATCCATTTATTAACTAGTGTACTTACCAACTCTCTCACAAATGGACAGTATCTGACAAGAGCTATCACAAGCAGCCACAATCTGACAGAATCTCTTAGAACGGAATCTGACAAGCTGTTACAATCATGCCATGCTTGTTACAATGCTACCACATGTGTTAGAAAGGGGGGTAGGACAGGCAGTGTGACAAGTGGCCATCCATTAGACATGATTCTAACACACCAGTGGATATTTGTACAACAAGAGTGGAAGCCACAGGTGTGCCGGCGGGGGTACAAAGAGTACCAAAGGTGAGCAAGCAACCTACTCAGGCATGACTGGAGTTGTTGAAGATGGACCGAGTGATAGTTTCGGACATCATGTAGTACGTGAACGCCGCATGAGATCGCCAAATAGACGTCGTTTCCCGAACGAAAAGAAAGTGCCAGAGCAGTCTCAGTATACTGTAGAGTTTCGACCTATCCGGCGCCGGGTGTGACCTGTGACCACCCTGAGTCATGAAGCGGCGGCGGCGGACACCCAAACTTGGTAAGACCACGCCGTAGGCGCGCGCAAAATTGCCATTTCGGGAAGCTTTGACGCCGATTTGAACCTCCACAACGCCCTGTGACCTGTGACCGATGTCTCGGACCGGTGAGGATGACCCCCGTGTGACCTGTGACGCGCCGGATAGGTCGAAACTCTACAGTAGCGGATGTATCTGTGAGACTAGCGATCGTCTTGCGGATACATCTGCAATACACGGATGCATCCGTCATAACAGGCGTCTGACGCGTATAAAAACACAATCGGGAATCGAACACACGCCTCTGTGAGATCCCACCAGCACATTAACCAGTCGACTATGGGGCAGCTAGATGCACATCTTCAGCCACAGATAATAGGATGCAGACTTCGGCCGTAGCCGCGGATTCAAGCACCACTCGTTGCGCCGAGCAATCCGCCTCGCCTCGTACCTCCCGTCCTACTGGGCTACTTCGCGATCATGCTCCATGCCGGGCTGTTCAAGTCGAGTCCGCTCTCTGACCCGCTCCGGACGGGCAGATTCTGGCCGTGGTCCTCCTCGGAACGAAGCACAATCTGCTCGGCATGCTCATCGGTTTTGGATACGAGCGGATGTGCGCTCCAGCGTATTCGGCTCCCGGAGTGCATGTCTCGTACTGACAGTCGCGCGTTGTGCAGCTCAACTACTTCCACCGGTTTGCTGGCCATGTCTTTGTTCTCGCGGCGAACATTCATGTGATCGTGTTCTGTGAGTACCTCCCCACTTTCTCGTTCTATTCATCTTCATTTGCGGATGAGGTCCTGCTGCGTTCCGATTTGGGTAGCCAGCAAAACCAATTGACTCCAGTGGCGCTGAGGGATGGAACGATGCCAAACGGGGCGTGCCCTGGAGATATCCACAGCCTGTGCCTCCCAGGGTGTGGATATCTGTTGGGAACGGCTTTGTTCATCTACGAGCGCCGCGCCACGGTCGTTCTCATTTGCTGCATAATGCGGATCGTGCGTGGGAGACGATGTGACCGGTCCTCGAGTAGGCAGCAGCGGCTGTATGTTCGTCTTGACACAGCTGCTGATTGCGAGGCACGGAGTCTGTACAAAACCTCAAAACTCGTGATCAGTGACTGTCCACCCGTATCGCAATCCCTACTAACGCGTCATCCACTCTTAGTCTATTCATGGACCATTGCCGTCACTTTCACGAAACGCATCGCTTCGCCGTCCATACAGTGGGCAACTGTTGCATTATCTGTGCTGACTGCTCCTGTCCACGGACTTGAGGCAGAAGTTCTACGACACTATCTTCATCTCCTTGCACATCGTCTGTGCCGTCCTCCTGCTTGTCACAGTCTGCTTCCACGTCAGCCAGGCGGTCTTTTACGTCCTCGTCGCCACCAGTATCTACGACCGACTGCATGATGCACTTTATGAAGTCCATTGCTCGCCTGCTGCCCCTCGTTGATCTTGACATGACTCGTGGTCGAGATCCGCGATATAGACGCTGGCTGGCGCACTCGCCAGCATGCGCGCCTCCGTGTCCTCTCTTGGGGCATCTCCGGAAGCGCATCTGTTCACCATCGTGAGCGTCAGCCGTTGTCCATGGGGCGAAGGCCTAATTCTCATGGTTAAGAAGGCTGGTGACTGGACAAACAAGCTTTATGAGCTTGCTCAAAATTCGGACTACACCGAAGCTAACGGCCTTGGTGGCGAGGTTCGAGTGCCCATTGAAGGTCCGTACAGTGACCCCGGACATGCCATCTCCGCAAGCATCTCCAGCGCCATGGTTGTCACCAGTGGCAGTGGGCACATTTGCGCTCACTGCGGTGCAGGATCCATGAAGAAGGACCTCGAGGAACGCTCCCGCCGCATCCGAGTCCATGCGCTCGTGTGATACATCCAGGACCCCAACTGCACTCATGCCGCTCGTCCCGCTCTTCTCTGCGCTCGTCGCGCAGTCGTAGGAGTTGTACTGTGACACGTCGCTCAAGATCTCGGTGTTCTACACACACGCGCCGCCGAACCCCGAGGTGCTCAAGATGTTCCGCCACCTGCCTCCCGGCCTAGCTCTCTCCCGTGCGCCCCAAGCTCGCGCAGATCCTCAGCCTGAGGTGCGTTGTCAATCGCTCGGCCACCCTGTTCTCGGGCGGCTGGGAGTTTACGCGCCCCACAAGTTAATTCAACTGAATTGTGGCCAGGCATTCCTCTCGCCGTGATGTCGAACGCTGCATGTCGTGCACCGAGCAGCACTCTCTTTATGTCCTGACGCCGATAGATGTCTGTGATCTCTATGTAGAGCACCTCCATTCGTGCCACGTTTCCATCCCTCCCACCTCCCACAAGTGGGGATGGGGGACCGGGGTCACACCATTCATTTGTTATACAGCTCCGCTTGCGCTACTCGTCGGCGGAGGCTCCCTGCCTGCCTGCCTACATACATGCTGCGCTCTCGTCGCCACTTCACTGTGTCATAGGCACACATGAGCCTGGACATAGGGCCATCAGCAGAGTTGCTATGGTCTAGTGGGATGATTATCGACAATACTTTGTTTTGCTCGGGCGCTGAGTCCAGGGTTCAATGTTCGAATCTCGCACGTAGCACCCCATATAATTATGCGGATACATCCGCGAGACGATCGACCACCCTTGCGGATGTATCCGCTATACTGAGAACCTACAGTGCCACAAGACCTTCTCCGTGTTATTCTTCTCATCACCACTAGATTCAGGAAGGCTCTCAAATCCATGAACGCCACACCCGACGGTCACATCGTCGCCTCTGTGCACCACGTTGTTGTAGAATATATGCTGGATTGTAAAGACACGGCGATCGATGCAAGTTTTAAAAACAACATGCGTAACGAGGACAAAGCGCAGAATTGATAGACGACTGGGAAATGATACAATCTGTAGCTGGCATCCTCCTACCCAGTAGCGACGCATAGGGCATGAGCAAGTGTGCGAGACCAAACGAACTAGATGAGTGAACAGTCAAGATGACCCAAACGATCATCATGCCACCGGATTCGTCTTGCGAATGCATCCTGCTGGGCTCTTCTTCGTGCCCTGCGTCTTCTTGGCTGTTCGATTGTGTCAGTACGTGTTCATTGTGATGGGCTCAAAGGCGCTTACCCTTTGGCGGCGCACGGTACCACTGCCAGTAAACACCGTCCAAGTACCACATTGGGTCCTCGTTCGGGGCGAAGAGCGCTTGTAGCTTCGCAATGTGCTCCTCCGCAAGTAGACCCACATAGTTTGAGCCAATCGTCAAGCCAGGTTCGAGCTCGCCGTCTTTGTCGGGAAGTGGCTTGATATCGATACACTTCTCCGTCTTCCAGTCCAAACCCAGATACGCAGTTATAGCTATGATGATGTCGAGCCCGTAGAGGGTGTCCGCGATGTTGTCGTTGACGTGGTTGAAAGACTCCTCCGTGAGATTCAACACCTCGTCGTCGTCCAACCCTAGAGTTGGAGGGCCGGGGCGGCGCTTGATAGCGGAAGGAAAGTGATCACGAATGACGTCCATGAGCCTTTCGTGACCAAGTCTCCAGCCGTACCTTAGGATAGGTGGTCTGAGGGTCGAGGTAGAGGTGGGAATAAGATAGGAAATGGGGAGCTCCGGCCCATTGAATGGCTGCTGTGAGAAGACACATTTTCGGTCCTGTATTGCAGAAATGAGCGAACACTGATGACGTCGACGGGTTTGCAGTTGATGTTCATGATGTACACACCTCTTCTGTGTACGTGCAACCATCTGCTGGGGCGAAGAGTGCGCGTGGGGCGACTTTGATCGGACGAGGTTCGTTTGCCATGACAAGAGCAATGAGTAGTGGGCCGAGCAAACAGAGACGGTAGAACGCAGACCTGTCGTGGTATATGTAGGAGACGTGGTTGGAATCGAGTTGAAATCTCATTGTTCGCTCATCATAGACGCTAGCACTAACAAGGACAAACAGGCCACAATGGGCGCTCCGTGGGGTTGTAACCGGGTTGCTCGATGGTATACCGCTACGCCATCGCGCCCCCAGGTGCACTATACTTATGAGCACTGGCAAAGACGCATCGCAAGTCTCTGGCAGATTCATCACACTGTCACCTTTGCGATCAACGCAATGATTCATACAGTACACTGACTAGGCATCAATTGTAACCATCGCCGTGCGTAAGCACGGGAAGCTGCTAGTCGACACCAACCGACACGAACATGCAACCAGTGGAAAGAACGTAGCTCAAGCTGAGTGACACAAGGACTTGAACTGCTCAAGCATGTACAGATCGTGCTCCTTGCGCATGATCGCACCTCGGTCCGCGCCTGGTGGCCAGATATCCAAGCCGTCGTTGAGGACGGCCGGGTAGCGTTTCTCGTCCGCCTTGCCAGCCCAGTCAAAATCCACCAACATGGCACCCATCCTAGGCGGATCGCCGGAAGTTCGATCGAGAACCATGACGTTGGGAGTGCGGAGGTCGCCAAACACAACGCCATTGTGATGGAGAAGGTCTATCGCCGCCTTGACATCTTCGTAGACAGTGTGCGGGAGGAGCTCGGAGCTCTGCTCAGCGACCCAAGCCATCTTCCCATGAACGCGATCCATCACAACCATCAGCATGCCGCCGCAGACAGGGACGCAAGCGTGTAGTGTAGGTGCGAGACCAGCGCGGGCAAGGATGTGATGGGCGTCGGCGTTGTACTCCGCGGTGAATTTGACAACGACTTCGGCTTCATCACCGGAGGACAAGGACATGGTACCGACATAGATGTTCGAACGCCGTTCATCCTCGGTTGTCGCCGTGATGAACAGCTCGCCACTGCGCGACATCCGGTGGGTGAAGGTGACACGCGGCATGCGACCGGTCCAGGAAGGCTCCGCAAGCGGCGAGGGAAAGAGGTGCTTCACTCCGGGAGGGGTGCTTTCCAAGCGCTCGTAGAAGCGGCGGAGATCAGAGAGAGCCAGCTTCACAGCTTTGAAAGCACGAGCGATGCGGAGTACGTTGGCGTTTTGATGATGATCGAGGCGCATACGACCAGACGAGAAGACGTAATCGCTGTATGAACCGTCGGTGTAGACAGCGATACCGATCTCGACGAGGTCGCCCATTCCGCCCCACATCACCGACGGGCAGTTGGTCTTCCTCCGCCACATCTTGATCTGCGAATGCTCCGTCAGCGGAAAGAACAGGAACGACCGGTGGGCACTGTACAGACCTCGTTGTTACTTCCCGTCACAATCTTCGTGTATGCTAGACGAGCATGGGTCGACGCGTCCCCACCAAGACCAAACTCGTTCTTCAGCTCCTTGATCCCCAGAGGCACACCTGTCTTGCCGCCGAATACCGCGTCAGGAGTGATCCCGCCCATGGTCGGCTTCCACCCGACGTTGGGATCCAGTGACTCTATAGACGACTGTATGGCGACGCGACGCTCTTCTTCCTTCCCGTAGCAAGCCAGCGACCGACATATAAACTCGTGCGCCCATTTGAGCTCGTCTCTGTTCGGACGGATCTCAGGAAGGTCGTCATCGAGATGGGAAAGGCGGAACGCGAGCAAGCCTAGGATAGGATCGTACAGAGCGACTGGGGGACCGTAGTTGCCGTGGGGCCTTCCTGCGTGAAAGACGTCCGCGTGTTTTGTGAAAACACTTTGCAAGTCGGAGAACGATGAGATGCCGACCGACGGTGAGGGTAGAGTGTTGTGGGCGGCACGGGCCCCAGCCTCACGGTCTGACAACACCAACAATATTGCAGTCATAGTGACGGATGATCAAACATAGAGACATACCCCTCAAAGCCTTGCCCTCATCGGGTGGGAGTGCGCTCACGGTATCCAGGGCTTCTATGACTGTGGACGGTGAGTGATATATCTGGCACCGTCAGCGCAATCGCTTACTATCGGGCGTAACGAGGACGACGTCAAGCGCACGCTGGTTACGATCCAAAGGGAAGGCTTCGCTGATGAGCTCATATGGTTCCAACTGGACGCTGGGGTCCTCGAGGTGTTCGGTGAGCCACTTGCGGGTGCGCTCAAACAGTGTTTGTTTGGGCGCAAGTGGAACTTGCAGCCCCGGCTACCCAATGGCTCGTTCAAGCACGCAAGATGCACGAGGAGGAGCGACGCACCTTATAAAACAAGATCTCACTTATTGGAAGATCAGGAACCTTGAGTTCAGGGCATTGCTTTCCCGCTTCTAGGGCGAGCGAGGACAAGTGTCGATTGATATTCTCCACAGCTATTATGCGGAAGACAGGATTGTCGGGGTGAGGATACAACACTGTGTACGTGGACATGATGGGCACTGGCTGGGGGTGGTGGTGGGTGAGGAGGCACTGATAGATCGCCTATCCCTCCCTTTTGTTTGTATCTGCTTGTTCCCTCGCTTGTCTCTATTTGCACTTCTTGGGCGCTACTAGCGGTTACTCACTTTAAGTATTACTAAAGTGGTTACTAATGGTAAGTATTCTCAGTCTGTATGTAAAACAGCGTCTAGTCGGGCGCTGTGACTAGTACTATGAACTATGTATATGAACCCCGGCTGCGCGCGTCCTCGGTGTCTGAGAGATGAGAGACGGACCGTCGACTCGAACGAGCTCAGTGCCGAGCGGCGAGAGCGTACGCGAGAGCTCGACTTCTCTTCCCTGTCCGGACTCCGCGCATGCACGCCTCGCGCGTCGAGACGTCCAGGTCGCGTCCCACCATCCAATCGGCGTGCACGCGCGCACTGCGTGGTTTGGTACGAGTGCGACGAACGCGAAGCCGACCTCTGAGCTGTTTCACATCGGGAACTTGCATCAGTGTGTAGCTAGCCAAAACGAGACATACCGAAACTGTTCGTGCGCCTGCACGGGACCGCTTGGCTCGAGCTTGGAGCGGTTACGAGAGGCCCGCAAACTCATTGCGCCTTGATGGACGGAGGGAACCGATATTGGAGGGCGCGATATCCCTGCCATTAATGTGCTCAAATCGTGCTCGACCGACATTTGGCGGAGTGCAGCTCAGAAAGTCGTCCCTGCAGCCCGTCAGAAACAAACGACGATGATATCATCCAAACGAGCGTACCAGGCCGCAACTAAGCCTGCCTTGCACATTCATCGTACGACGTGTGGTACCGGTACAACTCGAATGTCACAGCAGTATCGACTCGGAGGAACGCGTATCGCAAGTCGAGCGAGCTGGTCCAGACGTCAGGGATTGGACAGGACCAGCCTGGCAGCACGTACGCTAGCCGAAAGGAGACGTACCGGCGAGGGACGGACGTGTTTGAACGTTGCGCGAATGCAAGCGGCCGCGATGGGGGGGCTGGGCTCGGAGTCTCGGACCATCGCGTCGCGCGACAGGGCCGCAAAATCGCTCTGTAATGTATTGAAAATGGGCCCTGAAGTGAGAAGAGACGAGACACGACACGGCGGGGATCGTGCTCGACAGACAACTGTATCGTACATGGATGCTGCAACGCCACGCCTGTCCCATCGCAGCCTAGGAATCTGAGTCATTCGCGGCTCAAACAGAGGAGGTCACAGAGGGACGCACCGCTCCGCACCTGACGTCGCCTTCGTTTGGTACTGTCGTACCAATTTGAATGACCATGGCCACCGCGGTCGTGCGATAGCGTCGAGGGACGCGCCGTGAGACTGTAGACATGCTTCTGAAACAGGACGACGCCGATCGCGTACCGTAGGGCAATGACAAGCGATGCGTCGCAGGTTGCTGCGAGGCTGGCTCGCAGACAGTAACTACTGTACGCGATGCTCGGCGCAATTGATCGCGAGCGCGCTGCCGAGTGTCGAACGTTTATCACGTCGTCCCAAGATGTCGTGCAGGCTGAGATGGGCGACGGAGAGCATACGAGTCAGCTCAGAGCTGCGTGCATGAGCAGCAAGCAAGCACACACCGTTTGCGCTCAGCTGGGAGCTCGTGTCCGTAGCGTGCAGGAAGTGCTGCAGCAGCGCGGAGACGTCCGCCCGTTCGCTCTCCTGGTCCGATCTTCTACGTTCGGGGCAGTTGGCGAATGGTCCGACGATCGCCTGTCTGACCTGTACGTCCGCCGCGGTGTTGCGCGTGCGCTCGCAACTGAGCGCTGAGCAGTTGCCTTGCCTGGTCACGTCGGGTTCGGGTGTTCCGCTCAGGGGGTGCGCACGAAGTATGTACTGAGAGGCGTCCTCAGTTTAGGTAGGAGCTCGTAGGAGCTCGGAGGACGGCGGTCATCCAGGGTCGTGCATGGCAGACGACTCACGAGTCGCGCGTAGCGGTCGCGAGGGGCCAACGCGAGCCAAATGTCCGACCGTCGACTGCTGAAGCGCTGACGACGGGTCTCCTCCGCCCAGAGGGCGTATGGTACCCGGTACCGGATGTTCGGCGTAGACTCGATCCCGCGGCCCGCGTGTCAGCTCTAGACGAGTATATAAGCAGGTGAGCGAGGAGGAGGAGAGACATCGTCCCCACCTCCGCTCGCGGCTCAGTCGCCGGTACCTCCCTCCGACTCCTTGTTCGTCTCGCCGTCCTCGTCCTCGTCCTCGTCGCCATCGTCGGGTCATCGAGGCCACCGTCGGACCGTTGTCGGTGTACTTCGTGCTACAAGATGGCGGCGTCCGTCCAGCTCATAGCGGTGAGATGGAAGGTTACTGGAGTCTGGCAGGCTGACGGTGACACTGACGGGATGACTGCTACAGATTCGAGGGCATCCCGGGCGCCGAGGCGTCGTGTCAGCCGGGGCCATCAGTACTTCCGGAAATTGCTTAGGGGCCTTACGAAACTTAGCAGTATTAGACGCCCACGGGCACGGCTTTACCCCGAGTCGTTTTCGCGTTGGTACTCCACCAAATATGCGTAAGTACAAAGGAACAGGTGCCAGGATGACGCAAAAATTGCCGTCATAGGTCATTTCAACTGTCCGAAGTTTTGACCTTAGCAACTTACCACCTTAACGTGTCTTAACGGGCTTAAGGCGCCCGTTAAGACACGTTAAGGAATTTCCGCAAGTACTGATGGCTTGAGCTGCGCGGTCGACGAGGAGGCGGGCAATGCTCGTACGTTGGCTCTCCACAGACGCGGTGCGCCATCGTCTGAAGCTCGAGCAGGTGACAGACGGGCTCGTGGGGGTCCACAGCGCTTGGCATCGCACTGACCCGTTCGAGGAGGACGGCAGGCTGCATCAGCGCGACTCGGGCGATATGCGCGCGGCACCGCGGCAGAAACGATTGGCACGTCGATGGCGCGACTATGCTGCTGTCCGCCGCTGACACCCTCGGATACACGCAGCCATTGGCCGGAGCGCAGGGATTGTGCTTGTGAGAGTGCTCCAAGTGGGTGCTGGAGCCAGGCTGGAGCTCGAGTCCGAGTCCGTCGTGCACCTGCCATATATGGACTCATCACAGATACTGCTGGATCATGGCAGTGATACTCTACTTACTCAGTAGTATCCTGATCTGTGGCCTGGAGGGTCGGCCAGAAGCTCGAGTAATCTGTCACTGGCAGACGCACAAGCCCAGCCTGGTCTCGTACCCAGTCTTCGAGGCGATAGTTGAGTGAAAACGGGGCGTGCCCTTCAGTCCGGTGGCTGTGGTAATGGAGCTTGTCGAAGAGGGTAAGTACACATATCCGCACCCCACCACCGCGAGTACTGAGACCAGCCGAGTAGTGCCGGGGCGTCGAGCGCGAGATGAGAAAGCCCCATCGTTGCCAGGGCGCCAGTGGTTGATAGGCCAATGTCGGACGTGGCGTGTTTGGTCCTGGTTTGGTCCGTCGTGTGCGCGGTTGGCGTTGATGCAATGCCGGCACATGGCGAGGAGAGGGGTAACGAGAGGTGCGTGGGTTGGACGCGAGAGAGACCGGGGGCTGGCGCACAGGGTATTGGTACAAGGTCGAGCTCTATGGTACCATAGAGCGAGGATGTGTTAGTAGAGGACGTCAGCCACGAGCTAGCCAACTCACGTACGAGCCGAGGAGGATTGAGGCTGGAGCGCGAGAGTGAGAGAGAATGCAGCCGGGTGCAGACGGGAGACGGGAGAATGGAGATGTGGGGAGACTCGGGCGGGGAGCTCGAGCGCGAACCGCAGCTTGCGCGCTCCGTCGCGCCGTGCGGAACCGCCATGCCCGCGGGTAGCCACAGTACACAGGCGGCGGTTGAGACTGGGAGGCAGAGCAGTGCGGGAGGGCGAAAGCAGCGCCAGCAGGCGGAGGAGCTGAGGACGAGGGATGGCGCATACAGCAGGATGGCGGCGGTGTAGGAGGGGATCTCGGGGCTGCAAGCTCGTATGCACGGGAAGAGAGAGAGCGAGAGTGGGCTGAGCGTGAGCAAACGAGAGAGGAGAGCGAAAGAGGGCGCCGCCCGCAGTGTCGACAGAGAACCAGGGAGGGAGAGCAGCTTTACTCGGGCGACGTCGCGATCGATGAGCCTGGTCGCAGGGACGGCGTCGCGCCCCACCGGCCTGTCACTCGTTGTCGGCGATGGTGGATGGCAATCGAGAGAGTCGACGCGCACACAAGCGAAGCATAGGAACTTCGGGCCGTACGGCTGGGGCGAGGGCGTCGTGCCGGACGGGTCCGGCGTCGCGTACACGTCCGGGTTCGACGACTTCTTGCAGTTCACCGTCACGTCGCGCACGGAGATGCCGAACGTCGAGTTCTGCGAGGGATTTTGTTTGCGAACCAGGGCGCGAGCAAGTCGAAGCTATAACGTGTGGTATGTAGATTGACGAGGAGGGTGAGGGTTCCAATGACGTTTAGACCATATATTGCTATGCACGGAACCTGCATTTGAACACGTCATGTCCCTGACCCTCGATTGGTCTAATCCAAGATTGTTGGCAGGTTTTCCTTGATGTACTCTACCACCGCGTCTGGTCCTTTCTCCGCCTGCAGTCCGAATGGTAGACTGAACGTTCTGATTCCGGAGACGGTCTCTTTGGCGACCTGGACGATGTGCTGCCAGGGGAAGTAGGGAGTTGAGGGTACTCAGCGATAGGGATAAGATAGCTAAGTTGTAGTTACCTGGGACTCCTCGGGCGTCCACATGGACGCTGTGAACTGTGAGACGTCTTCAGTACGCACGCACATGCACCAAGTGCAGTGGGAAGCTCACTAAGATATCGGGTCTCTCCTTCTCCAGAGCGGCGCGCACATCCTCTAGTTCTGCGCAAATGAAGTGACTCGTCGAGATGCATTGCCTGAGAACAGTACTCACTGTCAACGTTAGCGACATGCTTGACCGTGTATCGCTCCTTGACATCTTCGACGACGCGGCCGATGAGTCTCCGCGCTCTTTCCGGAGCTGTGTTCACGGTGACGAGCTTGTAGACCTTGGGCTCGGTCATTGTGGCTGGTGGTCAAGAAAGTCGACGAACGTCGAAAAGCGGGTCCCACACAGTGACAGTACTGACACACACTCGAGACTCGGCCGTGAGGACACGATCACGTGCCCAAGAAGGAACGCGTCACTACCCGATATTTACTGCCTCGCGCGAGGTTACCGATTATTGTCGGTCATGACGCGTCTGGGACGATAGAGTTCACAAATCTGTCCGTATATAAACCGCGAAGCGATGAGTCTGTCTCTCTTGTTTCTAACCACCACCATCTCTCCTGACGTGCATCCCCGGGCCCCCAATCACCCATAGATGCCCCATCGCGACACAATTCACGAGCTATGACCGCATACAAGCACCATCGACCGCATACAGGCACCACCGACCGCATACAGGCATCACCGCGCGGCGGTTGTTCACCTACACCCCTCGACGCCCTGGGGCCTGATCAGCTATGTAGCCGCTGTGAGACGTGGACATGGCTGCGCACGCACAGTACAAATGTAAGTAGCAGCCTTCACAATCCCACATGTACTCCCAGACATAAGCATCCGGTCCAGGATGAACTTGAAGTCGCGATGACGGTCACGGCCCTCGAGCAGGCGCTCAAGCGCCGTTCAAGCGTTACGTAACACCCGGAGGCAGATCCGAGGTCGATCGGAGAGCGCAGTCCCATGCGCAGCCACTCGCGTTTGGACTCACCGCTCACCTAGCCTCACTGGCCCCTCTGAATGTCGGTCGTAGGCTCTGACTATGGCGGATCAAGCTACGGACGGTCTGAGCCGCGTCCCGACAAGGCCCTCGTCGTGAAATGCACCTACGAGGACCGCGCGAGCAAGAAGATCTCTTACCAATCCTCCCGGACATGCACGTATGACAACCTTCGGAGACAGGTCCGTCGTTGTGCAGGTTGAGTGATTCATCTAACATTGCGCCAGGTCGAGAAGTGCTTCAGCCTCTCTTCCACCCCCTTCAACATCGTCTACGTCGACGACGACTCCGAACCGACCTACATCTCGAATGAGGCAGATCTCACCGAGGCCATCAACTACTTCAACCCGACGTCAAGTGATGACCCTCCCCTCTCCTCTGCCGCGTCGATACTCTCCAGGAGCAGTCTGGGCAAGTCCAAGATCGTGCTCAGAGTCCGTATCGAGGTAGACTACGAGGGCATCAGTCTATCCGACACGGGCTCGCTCGTCAGTCTGGAGGAGTACCGAAATCGC
The DNA here is from genome assembly GCA_022605405.1 of Earliella scabrosa. Classification (NCBI taxonomy): domain Eukaryota; kingdom Fungi; phylum Basidiomycota; class Agaricomycetes; order Polyporales; family Polyporaceae; genus Earliella; species Earliella scabrosa. The sequence continues at coordinate 817,822 of JABYQQ010000004.1, read as the reverse complement.
AACGGGAGCGGTCACTCTCTTTCGTATGCCGCAGAGTCTGTGAGGGAGCTTGATGACGATAACATCACGGTGAGTTCCAAGGACGTCGGCTCCAAGTACGATGCGTACCGCACAAAGGGACCCAAGACCGTCGTCCCAGGGCCCAGCCGGGAACCCCTTATCCAGCCGACGGACAGGTGGGAGGCCTACACCGCGTCCAGTGCCCCTCGGACGTCCAGCTCGAAGCAACAGGGGGATCCGTTCTCGTCCGAGAGCGCCCTCACACGCTATCCTGAGGATCCATCGCAGGTGTTCGCACGGCTGAAGATGGAGGAGGAGCAACTCGGGCTGTCTCCCGGAAACCTCAATGGTGCATCTACCTTCCAGACCGAGCGGGGAGCGAACTGGTTGCGGGAGCAGAGCGCGCATCTGACGATGCTGAACGGTGACGGCGCCTCGGTCAGCGAGTTCTCGCTGGAGGACAATGTGTCGCTGGAGTTGGAGAAGAACCAGCACGGGAACTACAGGTACACGCTCACCGGCAGCAGTGGCTCCGCTGCGTCGCAGAGCGTGCGCGATTGGGTGTATGACGACGGGGCGAGCGCGGGTGTCAACGAGGCTGCTGCCGAAATGCAGAGCCTCGCGGACTCGTTCGAGAAGGGCATGGTCAGCCGGCATACATCCCTGCAGGCGACGCAGTATTCACATCCGCACCGCTCGTCCAATCCGTTCATCAGCCCGGAAGAGCAGCAACAGCAGCAGCAGCAGCACTTCGCGGACGGATACATCCATCCAGATATCCCGCCCGAAGTCCTGTCGTTCCTGCGTCCAGAATCCCCGCTCGGACCGCCCCCGGATCCCACGAGCTGCTCGAACTGCGGCGTGCTACTCGACATGATCAAGTATGTGTGCTCGACCTGCGGCGAGAAGAAGCCACCTACACCCGTACCCGCAGAAGACGAGTACTCGAACGATCCGAAGGGGAAGACGCGCGCCATCGACATCCACCGGGAGCATTCCTATCCGCCGTGGCACAAGTCGCCATCGGCGTCGGCGTCCTCGCTCACGATCGTTGGCAGCCAGCACTCGGGGAGCGGGAGCGGGAGCTCCGGGTCGTCGGACCACCACCCTACGCGCTCGAACTCGGAGAGCACCCTCCACCTCCATCTCACTCCATCGTACAAACCCCTGCCTGCGATTCCACCGTTTCCACCGAGCCAATCGAGCCCCATCGCGTCGTCACTCGGGAGCGTGCTCGGCGCGGCGGCGGAGCAGAGACGGCTTCCGGGCTACGAGTTGTGCTCGAACTGCGTACAAGCGTACGGTGTCCAACATTCCCTCGAGCTTAGCGCCACCCCTGGTACTTCGCCCGGACCCGGGACGTCGCCGGAAGACGCTGAGCGTGCGCTGTCGCGCTGGCGGCGTACCGCCCCGAGCCAGAAGGGCGTGCTGCGGCATGCCTACATTGAGATGAGCTGGACGCACACCGGTTGGGAGGCGGTCGGTGAGTGTCTGCGTCTTCTTCAGCACGCCTTTCGCGGCTGCGGCTGCGGGGTGAACTGCGCTGCGCTGCGTTATTCACCGGAGCGGACGCTGACCCGGAATTGGACGTGCAGAGCAGGGCGGACAAGGGACGTGCCACTGTTCGACGTGCAATACCGTGATCACGAGTCATCGGTACAAGTGCGCGTCCTGCGACGACTTCAACTTGTGCCGGGCGTGCTACAGGTATGTGGTCGCGAGCGTCCTTGCGCAGCCGCTTCCGATGTTTATATTTCCGTGCTAGGCAAGTATACGAAGTGCATCCTGCACACGCCTTCCTCGCCGTGCCGGACAAGCCGAGCAGTTCGAATTCATCGAGCACAGCCAAGGACATGTCCCAGCAGAGCGCCTCCCTCGAAGAACCCTGTAAGTGCCGTCTCTCCATCCTCGTGTACTCGGAAGATGCAGAACCGTGGTCTCATTTCCATTACCTTCCTCCGACCCAGCGATGACGCACGTCGGCGTCAAATGCGCACAGTACGTCGCTTTCCCGAGGTTGCTGATACCGCCCGCCTGCTCATCTCCGTCCATAGCTGCATGCAAGACATCGTCGGCGCCCGGTTCCACTGCGCCATCTGCGAGAACGTCGACATCTGCTCGAATTGCGATGCCGCCGGGCTTCCTGGGAACCTGGACTCGGAAGACGGCGGCCACGTCTCCTCACACATCATGATCAAGGTCGGTTCTCCCTCCACTAATTCTCGCCTACCCACGGCGAAGGGCTGATTCGGTGGACTATTGCAAAGATTCCACACCCGATGTCGACGGCGGACCTGCACTCGACGAGCCAGATGGCGATCCGGCTGTGGACCGGACGCGACGCGCGGTACGCGCAGGCGGACGGCCCATCAAATGGCCGCCCACGGCGCAACTCGTTCGGGTCGTCGTATTCGCACACCGTGCTCGGGACCGCCGTCCGCGCGGACTCCGCCGCGATCGTGAGCGACCACAAGATGGCGTGCGACGCATGCGCACAGGTACGTGGTGCCCGCGACATCGTTCTCGGCCCCCTTGCTCCCTTGTTCCCTTGCTCCCTCGTTCTATCCTTCCCGAGCCTCCCATCGACTGACTCGCCGCGCCACGCAGCCTATCATCGGCGTGCGGTACCAGTGCGCCAACTGCCCCTCGTATCCGAAGTCTGTCAGTCTGGTGCGTCACATCCACCCCCAGACGCTAGAGCTTCAGATGCTGACACCAGCGCGGGCGCAGTGCGAACGGTGCGAGGCGCGTTCGTACGCATTGCACGACCCGTGGCACGTCTTCTTCAAGCTGCCGAAACCGGTCGACCAGCCGCTCATCCTCCAGCCGCCCCTCCCGAAGCTGTGAGTCACCCCTGGGCTCGGAAATGTAGCGGAGACAACTGACGATGTCGGCGACGATGACACCACAGGTACAAGAAGCCGGCCGGGCCCCCGACGGGCGCGGTCAACCTTTCGGACCCGAAAGGCGAGTGTCTCGTTGCGCGAGCGTAGGATAGGACGCGTGCTAACGTCGGGCGATGCGACCGCAGGGTACCTGCGCGTGCTCACGCACGCATTCGCGGTGTGCGATCGGTGCATGCAGCACATCGCCGGGGAGTGGTTCCACTGCGCGTACTGCCCGAAGGACCTGTGCGACAGCTGCGCCGAGGTCGACACGCACGACAACATGCATCTCTTTGTCGTCTTCAAGGCCGAGGTCAACATGGGTATCTTCCGGTGCGTCCTTCTCTCCCTCCCTCCCTCCCTCCCTCCCCGCAACCCTTTGTGTGCGCGCGGGCGAAGCTTGGAGAAACTGACGGCGAGGATATGTATGTGCGCAGACGGTTCATGAACGAGGAAGACCCGTCGCGGAGCCCGCCCCTGATCCCGTTCCCGGTGTACACTTCATGATTCGTGCAGGATGGCACCTATGACCTCAACATCGTCCGACGACCTCTCCTGGTTCCCCGGTACTAATGCCAATGCTTCCCCCACTCCCCCGCGTCTTCCCTCTAGTCATGATGTATCGCTGTCGTCGCCCGCGCTCTGTCTTTCTATCGCCCACGTTCACCATCGCCGATGTATCACGTTAGTCATCCTACATATATCTATACAGCACATGTCCATTTCTCCGCGCACCGTCGCGGCAAGAGAGACGGGCCGTGGGCTCCATCTAGAGTCCAAGTTGCGGCGTACTGGTGCGGCAAATGTGACGCTAACTGGGACTGCTCCATGTCCGGGAAAGCTGGCGAGGCAATGTCGGTCACAGATCCGGATTGAGGTCGAGGTCGAGGTCGAAGATTGATTGCTGTTGGGGCGGCGGGCGGAAGTCTGGGCGGTACGGGTTCGCACCCAGGTGGCCTGGAAGCTCGACCGTTGGGGATACAGTTGGCGCTGCAAAAACAAAGGAGACATGCAGCGGATCGCGCGTTAGTACCGCCGTGGAACGGGCAGACGGAGAGCAAGCAAGGGTCGGGGTGGGGTGGGGCTGCGTGCCAATTTGGGAACATAGCTGGGGCGAGGGACGCGGACACGAAAGAGGGAAGAAGCCACGAAGAAGGAGGATAGAAGGGGAAGAGGGGAGAGGAGGAATGACACGCACGCTTTCCGACCGAGTGCGTCTCGCCCAGGATGCCGAGCGGCGCCTCGTCGTTCATGTGCCCGCGCCGCATCTTTTCTTCGTTCGGGAATGGGGGGAAGAAGAGCGGCGGGGGCGGCTGGCCCGGGGCGAGGTCGGGCATGTTGGGCGGCGCGGAGGTGAACGCGGACAGGCTTTGTGCGTACGCGAGGAGCTCGGGGTACGGGATCGCGGCTGCAGGGACACAAACGGAGAAGGACACGGGGCGTCAGCGTGTGCGTGTGCGGTTCGAGCCCGACTTGGAGAGAGAAGCGGAGAAGAGCTGTTTGCCTCGACCAAGCGACATGAACCGCGCGCTTCTCTTCTCCGTCCTGCCTATGACCGCGCAGTTTCTCGAGTCTAGAGAACAGCGCGAGGCGAGGCTGGAGAAGGAAACAGTACGGGATCCACGTACTCCAAGTACAACGAGCAACAAATATGGACCCGAGCAGAGCGGGCGTAATGTCAACAGAGGGAGCTTCCTCCGGTGCATGGAACTCGGTGAGTCGGAATCCGAATACTCATCGTGGGTAAGCCATGCGGTCTCCGACCAGGGATCATCACTCTGGCCACAGTCCTCCTGTCAGGAGTGAAAGTTGGCTATGTATTCGCGGCACATCGTGGAGTTATCGAAGGCTCGGCGTCTCACCATTCCCCGAGATGCAAACTGCGGACGCTGTCAGACGTATGGCTGAAGCTTGGGTGGCTTACGATATACTCAAGAGCCTGAATGAAAGCCTCTCTGATGTTCATTTAAGAGCAGGAACAAGCGCTTGCCACACAACGCTTTCCTTCTTAGTCTCACAAGCCACAAGGATGACATACTCGTGACTAGGAGGATCAACTTTCAACTCAGGATGACATGGATCACTGTCCACAATTAACCTCTATAGAGCCCTCGCATTCCGAGCCGTTAGCATCCGGAAGGCAAGGGAGGAGGCATATTGAGGAACGGACGTAGTCTCTGGCACGATGATCCTATTACGATAGGTTATGTGCTTGAAGTGGAAGGTACCATCCGAGCGTCGCCTACGCGCGAGAATTCACGCGGACAATGCATGTGTTGAATAGACATGCGGTAACACACTTCACGGTCCACTTCCACTTCAGGCGCATGTCCCATGTATGCTGGGTTCATATTTAGTTATGAACGTAACGCACCAGCCTTCGCCTCTTCGATAGCCTTGATGCGCTCTTCCCCCTCCCGCACAATGGCGTCGAGTTCTCGTCTCCCCTCGTCCAAAGTCCGCACTATTTCGCGCCATCGACGGTCGGACTCCAAGACTTCCTCCTTCAGTCGCTCAATGCGGCGCTGCTTGACCTGGTGTGCGCTCGCGAGTTGTACGGCGGCCGCAAGCCGCGCATCTGTGGTCAGGAGCTCCGACACTGACGGCGGAGGTGGCGGGCGCGATTGCGGAGGCCCGAGGGATTGGAAGAGGGTGTGTGAGAGTGCCTGCATCTGCGCAAGGGGTTCGAGCAGGATCTCAGACATGGATACCGACGGGTGGACCATGTGCATGTCGCTTGTCAGATACTGGGAAGCATACTGGCTCGACTGGGTCAATTGTGAGGGATATGTTGATTGTGTCAGGGATGATGGACCCGCAATATTCGCGTAAGACATGGCTCTGGGGTGTCGTGTGCGAGAGCTAGAGGTGATGGTAGGAAGACAAGCCAGAAATCGCTCAAACTGGTGTTGAACTTGATGGGCGTGTAATCTAATCTTTCCCGCGAACCTTATCTAATCTTGCCAACACATAACCAAGTTCGAGTTACATCAGCAAAATTCCGGAACACTTTCGTGTACATGCAAGCACAAGTAATGCAGAGGATTCACGCAATCCTGGCGGTTGGGATTCGGTGTGCTTCAGCAGCCTAGACCGGCTTTGTATGCCCTTACAATTTGACCCCGCGGGATTGCAAGCGCTTGCAATCCAGCCAAGTGCTTGCAATCCGCCGTGCCACTTGGCTGAAAGTACTGGGTAATTGGGAAAATATTTAACTTATCCTTTCTATTTCTGGCTTATCCTTCCCTCCCCCGCTGCACCGTCCTTTCATCGCCCATGTCACCATTGCATTTATATTGTCTTTCCACAGGATTGAACCAGCGACCTGAGCCGAACGAGGTGTGACTGAGCAGTCCATTCAACCACTGCACTAAACTGGCTTAAGATTACATAGCTAGACTCTCCTCATACTCGTCCAAATTGAATCAGACTTCTACAACCTGAAGTTTACTCTCCCCTTCCACCGGTCCCGATGGTTGTGTCTGCACGTTTTCGGTTAATATGCATGAGCTCTCATCACTAGAATGTACCTGAGGCTCACGGTGGATTAAAAGGGGTTGTAAGGCTATAGAATCCCAGCTGGAAATTATATGTGATTATGATCTCGTCTTGGGATTGCAAGGGATTGGCTGGATTGCTGGCGCTTGCAATTCGACCAGCTGCTTTCAATGCTGCCAATACGTTCTGATGCTTCCACAATTTTGCTGATGTAGCCGAAGCCCAAATCCCTTCGAGCTATTGCCACCTTTCCTCGGTGTTGGTCCATGCTGCTTATGCGTCCCACGGCGAGCACGGTGCGCCGAGCTTCTGTACCAGCGACGTCTCGGGAATCGGCAATGATGCAGCGCCGGATACTCGAAGTTGTCACTTGTATCCTCGGTTTGACTGGGATGGGTTATTCTGGACTTGCATCGTGGGTCCCATCTCAGGCTCTCCGAAAGGCCGGGTGTACTTGATACTCACCGTGCTTCTTTGCGCCGATGCTCAACAGCCAAGGACATCCATCCTTTTGAGCCCTACTTGGATGTCTCACGTACCGAAGCCTGGAGCGCATGTCGTTGATCAGCGCTCACCCCGCCGGCTCGTCTTCACCGGATTGACAACAATAACAGGTGGTGTGTGCCGCCAGTTTGACTCGACCAGGTTCGGAGTCATCCATGTCTAAGCGGGCCTGCATACAATCCCGGGATGTGAGTGAGTACCCGAAGTTCCATTCAGAAACATAGGCGTCGTTCGGCGAGTGTCCCAGTCCTTGAAAGTGCATTACCAGTACATTTACTCATCTTTGTCTCCAGCTTCCATGACGTGTGCGTTTGTCCTCATTGCTCTCAATTACTCACTACGGATATCGCAGATCGGGCGCCTGGGACTATTCACATCACCATGTCAGCCTAGCGCCGCCCACCTCCCGACCAGCCTGCCGCATTGCGTCGGGTAAGCATGAATTTATGTCACTCATCACCCTCACCTCATGGACCACGCCCAACCAGGCTGGTTTACATTCTGTTTGAATGTATTGCACTGTCGCCGCATAGCAACGTTCTGAGGATGCGCCTGCACGTTTGACAATTGCATGTGAACTTCAGCCCAAGGTATACCATCCGCCTTCCTTGGCTGGTTGTCAAGCGTCGCTATTGTGGAGAATGCCATCCACATTCCAGGCGTTTATCACTCCCACCCCATGCGATCAAACTCTCTTCTAAGCCGGCGGATACGGAGGCTGGCAGGAATCCAATGCCGTGTCACGCCAGCCCGATCTGGAGGCTGACTCCAGTATATATATGTGACTTTGGGGTTGCCTTCCGACCAGGTGTCTCGAGCCTCTACTCCCCAATCATCCCCTTACAACATGCTGGGACCCTCCTCTTTGGCGCTGCTTGCGCTCATCCCTTCACTTGCGTCAGCAAGGCTCCCTCCAACCCCGAGCACCTTCCCGCACGACTATCCTGGCAAGCCCACCGGTGACTTCAGTCCGGAATGGCAACAATGTAAGCCTCTCAACGTCTCCGTCTCTCCGCGTCCGGTTTCGCTAATATCCCCCGCTATGCCCAGATTTCGAAGTGACCGATCCGCTACCCAACGTCACTTGGTCGCTCTCCCGCAACTTCGCTGGGAACATCCCTGTGAACCGTCCGGGCCATCCCAACAATACGCTCTTCTTCTGGGGGTGGGAACAGGAGCGCGGCTCCCTCACTGCGGATGCGAACGAGCGCACCGACGTGCCCTGGGCGATCTGGCTCAATGGAGGGTAAGCTCACCGGTTCCAAGACGCCCTCACGCCCGCACTCCGGACCCTAACGGTTTCCGCACTGTTGTTATTTATAGCCCTGGCTCGTCCAGCATGCTCGGATTCGTGTACGAGGTGGGTCCTGTCTGGCTCATCATCGCCCCGCAAACGGCGCTGACACCCTGTGGCGCAGAATGGCCCGATTCGGCTCGACGCGCAAGGCTTGCCTTTTGAGAACACCTTTAGCTTCGACCATCTCGCGGACTACATCTGGGTCGACCAACCTGTGTGAGTGCTGAGGGACACTGGCGGCTGCATGAACCTGACCTGCCTCCACAGTGGAACCGGGTTCTCCACCGCTGACTCGACGGGATACGGTGAGCGTCCTCAGATCTTCGACATTTCCGCTGTCGAGCTGACGAGTATAATTGCTGCAGTCCATGATGAAGACGAAGTTGGCCGAGACTTCGTAAGCGGTCCCGACAGTGCCCATCAGTTGAGGGTCTGGCTGACAGAACGTTATCGTGGTCCAGATGGGCTTCCTCGAGAACCTCGTCAAGGTCTTCCCGAGCCTGGCGCAGCGTCCCTTGTACTTGACTGGAGAAAGTTACGCCGGGACCTATATTGTGAGGATCAAAATTTTCACTTATTGGGTCCGAGTACTGCTCGCTGACCAATGGGCGCAGCCGTACATCATGAAGACTTACTTCGGGATGACCAACCCTCCGGTGAAGCTCGCGAAGGTTGCCATCGGAGACGGTACCCTCGGCTCCTTCGTCGAGTTCGAGTACCTTCCTACGGTAGGTCTAGGCCCGGCTGAATTCCAGCGTTGCGCGAAGACTGATTGAGTGCGTTCGCGGTAGCTATCGGTCATCGAAACGTACCCTCAGCTCATCGGCTACGACCCCGACGTGTACGAGTTCTTCAGGGAACAGTGAGTGGCCTCTCTCAAGCTGCGATTAGCATCCCTCCGACTGTATCGACTGCTGACGGTGAATGCTCGAACGTTTGCAGGGAACACCTCTGCGGCTACGACCTGAACCTCACCTACCCGCAACGCGGGGGCCACTTCCCGACGCTGCGCACGGTGGACCCGTCGGATCCGCTTCGGGACGAGTTTGAGGCGTTCAAGTCGTCGAAGCGCGAATTCTTCCGCAAGACGCTTTCGAGCTTCGCGTTCGCGGCGCCGGCCAACACGAAACGTGCCGAGGAAGGTGCGCTCGCGCGCGGCGGCGTCCTGAGCATGCGCGCGAACGGGACCCTCGATCCCTGGTATGGATGCTTCATCTACGACGAGATGATCGACTTCGCGGTCAACTTCTCGGCCCCTTGGAGTGAGTCGTCTTTCAGCCTTCAGTGCGGGTGCCAGCTCGCGAGTTGATGGGGCGCTGACCGCAACTTGTACATGTGCAGACACTGTCGGGTTCGACGGCTTTGATGTGAGTGAACGGTGATGCAGCCGCATCGCCGGACGGACCTCTGACGTCGTGGATTCCCACAGGTTTATCAAGTCCCCGATGCACTGAGCCCGGAGTTCCCCATTGATGGAACGAGCTTCTTCACTGGTGGGTGCTGAGTTCTCCGGAGATTCTCTCCGCATCAGGTGCGCTTACCGTCCTCAAACTCAACCTAGATGCCCGCGTTGTCGCTGCGCTGCACGCACCGACGAGCAAGACATGGTCCGGCTTCTTCGTGTATCCCTTCCTCGGCGACCCGGTCAATGGCGAGGACCCCAGTGCGTGTTGCATCGTGCTCCGTGATCGCTCCGCTCTGTTTCCGAGACTGACTTCGGTTTCGGTGCATTGCATTGATTGCAGGTGTTGAGTGAGTTGAATCCGTATCCGAATGAGGCCTGCTATGTGTTGGAAGATGCTAATTGGCGGCGTGTGTCTGTGATAGGCCGATGGCATTCTTGGACGAGCTCGCGACGAATATGTCCACGCATGGTGTCCCCATCGTTCTGTATTCCGGCAACGACGATTCGCTCGTTGCGCACCGAGGCACAGAAGGTGAGTTTTTGTCCGGCCCGGTGCTCTCTGTGTTGATCCGACTCACTGACTACGACATCGTGTGCTGCTCCAGTCGTAATCCAGGTATGTCCGGCGCAGTCTGAGCCTATACCCGAGGAACGCTATTTTTGATGCATGACGACCTTCCAGAACACTACCTTCGGCGGGATCCAGGGCTTCACACGCCGCCCATCGACGCCCTGGACGGACGACGAGGGCCTGCACGCGGGCGTGGTACACCAGGAGCGCAACTGGACATACGTTCTCGTCCAAGGTGCAGGCCACCTCATTCCCTACAACCAGCCAGCCCGAGTACGTCCGCTGTTTCATCCTCCCGCCATAACTCCCTAATCTCATTGACCGCAGGGCCTTACCCTCTTCCGCGAGTTCATCTTCGGATCCAACCCGACCGGGCTCGTTCGTACAGGACCCAACGGCGCCGTTGTTGAGGGCGGCGAAGACGCGTCGCTCGCGGTCGACGCGATCCGCGGCCAGGAAGGCATCTTCGTCGGCTCGATCTCGACGACAGGGACGGTCGCGTACCCCACGGCGACCATCGCGGCGTGGGACGAATTCATCGCAACCGCGACTGCGACCGTCCTATCGTCCCGATCGAACCACGCGCACGTTGAGAAGCGCAGCGGGGCTCTCAGCGCGAGCGTGGGCGCAAGCTTTGGCCTGGCGCTGGGCGCGGCGGCATTCGTGATGTCGCTGGCTCTGGCGTGAGCCACCAGCTAGTCCGTATTCGGGGTTTTTCTTGATCAGAGGTAGAGTGGGGGGAGGGGCCTGCTTCCCTTCCCTTCTCTGCGAACTCGTGTTTGCGGCGCTTTCGCCGCCTCGCGATTCCTCCGTCCATGCACGCATATCTTCCATCTTCTCCTCTTTGCGTTCGAGTTCGGGTTCTACGTTCTCGGTCCAGTCCTCGATCTCGGTATCTATGGTTGATTTCTATTGGCTCTGACCCCATGGTTCGCCCTCGGGCGTATCATGTATGTATTATCATGCCTCACGCGTTCATGAAGTGAGTACGCACGCCGTATGCTTTACTGTAGAGATGGCCTCCACCCCGCACGAGTCATGTAGCTGTAGCATGTAGCGCTCCTAGTCTCGGAATAACACAAGGTGAAAGAAACATTCTTGAGCACCCGTACCGGGTGAATCGTCAACGGTTGGATCGTTCAAATTGCTGGCAACTTCCACGATATAGGCAGGCCATCGAACTCAGCTCGCGAGCTGAATGTGAAGTGGCGATGCATATCGGACACCGCCAGTCCGACTCAATGTAGCATACAGGTAGTGCTTCGTCATGGTACATCAGTCATCGCTTTGTGCGGAGGCTTGTCCTGGTCGTGCACCGGGTAGTTAGTAGGGCTTGACATATCAGGGTACCGTCTGCTCACAAAGACGATTCGTCCGATGAAGTAGCACAGGCACGATGCGAACAAGCGGATATACGTTGCCCGTGGCTACAGAGCTGATCAGCAACCCATTGACCCAATATATGAGTAGACGTACTGGCGCACATAAGCTGCTTCCCCTGGGCGCAGTGAGGCTTCGTCATGCTCGCGCACGCGAATACCACCAGTTCATATGACATCCCAACGAATCTGAGGCACCGCCTCATCTCCTCCTTCAGGAGTTCCGTCTCTTCCCGCCGACAATTCCGAACAGTGCACGAGCGGAACCAGTGGACCCGACGTACAGTGGACAGGCGCGAACAGGCGACATACATACTACAGTGGAAAGAACGTAGTTCAACCTGGGCGGCACAAGGACTTAAACTGTTCAAGGAAGTACAAATCGTGCTCCTTGCGCATGATCGCGCCTCGGTCGACCCCTGGTGGCCAGATGCCCAAGTCGTCATTAAGGACTGCCGGGTAGCGTTTCTCGTCCGCCTTGCCAGCCCAGTCAAAATCCACCAACATGGCACCCATCCTAGACGGATCGCCGGAAGTCCCACCGGAGACGCACATGACGTTGGGAGAACGGAGGTCGCCAAAGACGACGCCATTGTGATGGAGCAGGTCCGTCGCCGCCTTGACATCTTCGTAGACCGTGTGCGGAAGGAGCTCGGAGCTCTGCTCAGCGAACCAGGCCATCTTGCCTTGAACGCGGTCCATCACAACCATCAGCATGCCGCCGCAGACAGGGACGCAAGCGTGGAGCGTAGGAGCGAGACCAGCGCGGGAAAGGATGTGATGGGCGTCGGCGTTGTACTCCGCGGTGAATTTGACAACGACTTCGGCTTCATCACCGGAGGACAAGGACATGGTACCGACATAGATGTTCGAACGCCGTTCATCCTCGGTTGTCGCCGTGATGAACAGCTCGCCACTGCGCGACATCCGGTGGGTGAAGGTGACACGCGGCATGCGACCGGTCCAGGAAGGCTCCGCAAGCGGCGAGGGAAAAAGGTGCTTCACTCCGGGAGGGGTGCTTTCCAAGCGCTCGTAGAAGCGGCGGAGATCAGAGAGAGCCAGCTTCACAGCTTTGAAAGCACGAGCGATGCGGAGTACGTTGGCGTTTTGATGATGATCGAGGCGCATACGACCAGACGAGAAGACGTAATCGCTGTATGAACCGTCGGTGTAGACAGCGATACCGATCTCGACGACGTCGCCCATTCCGCCCCACATCACCGACGGGCAGTTGGTCTTCCTCCGCCACATCTTGATCTGCAAATGCTCCGTCAGCGGAAAGAGCAGGAACGACCGGCGGGCACTGTACAGACCTCGTTGTTACTTCCCGTCACAATCTTCGTGTATGCTAGACGAGCTTGGGTCGACGCGTCCCCACCAAGACCAAACTCGTTCTTCAGCTCCTTGATCCCCAGAGGCACACCTGTCTTGCCGCCGAATACCGCGTCAGGAGTGATCCCGCCCACGGTCGGCTTCCACCCGACGTTGGGATCCAGTGACTCTATAGACGACTGTATGGCGACGCGACGCTCTTCTTCCTTCCCGTAGCAAGCCACCGACCGACATATAAACTCGTGCGCCCATTTGAGCTCGTCTCTGTTCGGACGGATCTCAGGAAGGTCGTCATCGAGATGGGAAAGGCGGAACGCGAGCAAGCCTAGGATAGGATCGTACAGAGCGACTGGGGGACCGTAGTTGCCGTGGGGCCTTCCTGCGTGAAAGACGTCCGCGTGTTTTGTGAAAACACTTTGCAAGTCGGAGAACGATGAGATGCCGACCGACGGTGAGGGTAGAGTGTTGTGGGCGGCACGGGCCCCAGCCTCACGGTCTGATAACACCAACAATATTACATTCATAGTGACGGATGATCAAACATAGAGACATACCCCTCAGAGCCTTGCCCTCGTCGGGTGGGAGTGCGCTCACGGTATCCAGGGCTTCTATGACTGTGGACGGTTGAGTGGTTTATCTGGCACCGTCAGCGCAAATGCTTACTGTCTGGCGTAACGAGGACAACGTCCGGCGTATGCAGGTCGCGATCCGAAGGGAGTTGTTCTCTGATGACTGCAAATTGTTCCAATTGGGCACTCTTGTCCTCGATGTGTTCGGTGAGCCACTTCCGGGTGCGCTCAAACAATGTTTTCATGGGCAGAATCTCCACCTCCGCCTAATGCTCGATAGCTCGTTCAAGCATTCAAGATGCACAAGGAAGAACGACGCACCTTGTAGAGCAAGATCTGACCTACTGTCAGATCAGGAAAGTTGAGTTCAGGCCATTGCTTTCCCGCTTCTAGGGCGAGTGTGGACAAGTGTTGATTGACATTGTCCACAGCTACTATGCGGAAGACAGGATTGTCGGGGTGAGGATACAACACTGTGTACGTGGGCATGGGCACCGGGTGGTAGGAGTCAAGTAGGCTCGCACGCCGTACCTCATTCCTGGACTACGAAGTAGAACAGGTCTTGGGGTCAGAAATCACGTACAAAGTGACCGTCACGTCACTCCCACGTGTAGTAACGCGCGTTATCCATCACGTCTGCTCCAATCACCTGACTCTATTTGGCCATGCTTGTTGATGCGTTAAACTATCCCACGGGTATCTCACAAAACCCCTGGTCCGGCGTTTGGCGACCGACTCTCTCCCTCCCCCATGTCTGCATTATACATGTCACTCCAAACCGTTCCGCCTGCTGTAGTCCCTGGTCAGTCGACGCCCGGCAGCCTCGGTATGTTGTTCCCCAAACTGTTGCTGGGTGGTATTGACGTAACATTCCACAGGTCAGCCTCCGCTTCCTCCCGTCACTACGTTCCTGGGCGATGTGATGGCAGCGAGTATCAACGCAGAGGGTATACATTATATGCATTCTACTCCATTGATTCGCACTTGCTCAACCTCATTTTGTAGGGCCGTTGATTGCTTCGCCACCCGTCGACCAGGGTTCAGGCCGCTGTGGAGCAGGTTACGGTGGTGGTATGTACGTCATCTGATCAAGTTGCCTCATTGCTCATCGATTGCTAGGGCCCAACTCTGCTGCTGACCCTGGAAGAACCCCCATGGACGTGGACCGAGGTACGTCTCACCCACTCGTGGCTCAGTTTGTTGGTGCTGACGCTGTGAAGGACCCGTGGCTGGTGCAACCGAGGTTCTAGGTGTATCAGACTCCAAGGGTGCAGAGAGCGGTGCGTCTTGCTCCTCTTTCGTTAGTGTCGTGCTCTGACCTCGATTCAACCTTTATCCGGTCGTCATCGCACGATCTCGCTCGTTATCGCTCGTTATCGCTCGTTATTGCTCGATGCCATGTTGTCGCTCGTCCTCGCACGTTGATCGCTCGTCATCGCATGTTCATCGCTCGTCCTCGCATGTTCATTGCTCGTCCTCGCACGTTCATCGTCTATCGCACGTTGTCATGCACGTCACCTCTCGCTGTATCCTCTCGGCTGCTTTATGTCGACGTCGCTCCATCTCTCAAATATATGTCGCTGTTCCTTGACGTTGTTGGATGTAACAGGTATTGGCGTGACGTACATGCAGCTTCAAGGAGGACGATTGAGTCCTATCCAGCGCATGGTCACTCATGCGCATCTCGACGTGTTGTTTAAGTTTAAAGCTGTGAGCACCACAAGTAGTGTACTGTATGCCTCGTCGCCCCAAGCTCAACTTGGCGATCTCATTGTACGTTGTTCCCTGGGTGCTGTTCTGCCGATGTACAGTCACTGGCGTCCTGCAGATCTCAGAACGATCGCAAGGGTTTATGGTGTCACGATTCCTGGTCGTCGATCGTGCCCTCAAATTCTGCAAATACTGGAGCAGCATGCGTCCGTAGACCTCCCGATCTTTGAGTATGTCTTCGCGCAGCTTGCGTCACCGCGCGTTGTTGCTCCCAATGTCAGAGGTGCGCAAGCTATGGAGTCGTCTGCAGCTCATCCTACTGTAACTCCGAGCGCAGTCTCTCATCAGCCCGCTGCTGCAGAACATCCGGACTACCTGCACATTGCAGACACTGCCTTGAAGGAGGCAATCATCACAGAATGGGAACAGACTATGTCTTGTATATCTCTCGCGGACTGGGTTTGCGCGTCGTGCGCCCGTTGCACCCGTCAAGAACATATGCTGGTTGTGAAGCCTAGCAAGATCAACTTCCAGTTGTTACGCAATGATTATCTCCCAGAACACGTACTACCAGTGACATACAATCGCGAATTGTACGGTGGCGCCATCCTACATCCCAAAGGTCTGGAAAAGCCGCAGGAGAGGGGCAATTTGCGTATATGTAAGGAATGTTTGAATTACCTGTCCTCAGGCAAGGTGCCAAGGTATGCACTAGCTAACTGGCTGTATTACGGACATGAGCGAGTACCTGACGAAGTGAAGAAAGCATTCAATAAGGCTACGCAAGTGGAACGTATGCTGATCTCTCGTGCTCGCGCTAGCAAGATCTCTTACCGCTTTAGTGACATTCCAGATCATCCTTTGGAAGGAACAGACCCCCGCACATCTCAGAGATGCATCAAGGGCAACGTGGCCATCCATCCACAAGACGCAACTCATCTCAACGAAGTCTTGCCTCCCGCCGGAGATGTGATAAGTGTTACGGTTCAGGACAGATTGCGTCCGATTCGCGCGGACTTCCGATCATGTAAGATAACCTCAGAGATAGTTATGCACAGATAAGTACGCAGATTAGTCTGTACACTAGTATCGATAACTACGGAGATTCAAGTCTTGTATTCACTCCGTGCTTATGCCATACTTACTTTGGTTTTATGGTGTACGTAGCTACGTGAATATAAGCCACTCGAACTGGGGTCTAAGTCCTCAGTTTCGAGCTGGTACTTTCTCCCCGCCCTTCCTTCCCGCGTGCTCTCGCGGTAGCCGTATCATTAGCTCGAAACTCCCCCATCTTCCCTTCCTCTCGCGTCCGTGGCATCTAGCGGGCACGAGGGCGTCTACACTTCCTCTTTCGTCCACCCTAGCCGACACGCCTGAGCCTTAGGCGCCGTCCTTCCTCTTCCGTTCTCCGTCATCCGACCTCTTCATTCCTACCTCTCCTCTTCGTCCTCCGACGTCGCGCACTGGGACGACTTCCCTCGGACACGCGACCACCTCCTCCTCACTCATCTCTCGCTTGGCGACACCATCCGCAACGCGTTGGGACGACTCCCTTCCTCGACGCGCAACTCCTCCGGCTTGTCACCCCGGTGGATCCCTCCTCCCTCGTCAAGACCCTCTTACTCTACGGTATCGTGTTCGTTACGCGTCATTAGCTAACTACGTTAGGTTCTCGTTAGGTACCTTCTGTATTCAAGTACCCTCAAGCTCCCCCTCGCGTCAGTCAGCCTTTTGAGGCAGGCGCGTTACAGCCGCTGGAGAGTCCGAGCCCCCGAGTGCTGTCTCGGCGGACCCTCTACGCTACACACCTGACTTCCTGTCCGGGTCGGGGACTAAATCCCTCGATCGCCGGCGCACCGTGCACTAGACGGTGGGTTGGGTTCGTCACATGGACTCTGACTACGATACATTACTACAGCAAATATTTCCGCCCACGCCCGCTCCCCCTCTCTTGACGAGCGCGACTCGCGCTTCGTCCCCGGACACCTCTCCCCCGAACGCGCCTCTCCCTCCCCACCTCCAAGCCTGTCCTGCGCGAGTGCTTTCCACGCGCACGACTACCACCTCGACCACGACTTCTACTTCGACCTTGACACGGACGACTTCAACTCGTGCGAGCACACCCCCTGCATCCATCGCTACGACGACAACACCTCTCAGCTTGGGCGACTCGACGACCACTCACACCTCACACCCATCACTCGTGCGACCTCCTCTCCACTCCTCACTACCACCCAAGCCGTCAACCCGCCCCCCTCATCCCAAACTTCTCGAACAGCAGGAACGATGGCGGCACCTCTCGATCCGACTGCGCAAGCCTACGTCGACAAGGCGATCGAGACCCTCTTCAAGCGTCTCCTCCCGACCACCACGAAGGCCCAGCCCCCCGACGCCTTCGATGGGACTAACAAGGCCCGATACCAGCCCTGGAAGCAGCAGCTCCAGCTCCACGTGGGAAGCATGGAAAAGGATCGAGCCATTACTACAGTTGTCTCGTTCATCCGAGGCGAACGCATCGAACACTGGAGGGAGGCGTTCTCCAAGAAGCACCACCAGGCGGGCCAATGGTCATTCAAGGACCTCGCGGAGTTCTGGGAGGCTCTAGACAAGGTCTTCGTCGACCCGAACCTGGCCAAGACCGCGCAAGTTCGACTCGAGCGGTGCTTCATGGGGAACCGCGAGGCGAACGAGTTCTTCCTCGACTTCGAGGAGCTCGTCGAGCAGGCCGGCTTCAAGACAACCGACTCTCACGTCCTCGACCTTCTCCAGCGCAACACCAAGCGCGACATCATCCAGACTATCTACGCCAGCGGTAGCGAGCCTTCCAACTACGACGAGTGGAAGAAGCGCATCACCAGCATCGACACCCTCTGGCGCAAGGGTCAGATCATCATGCGCGGCAACATGCCCGCGTCCCATCCCTCTTCCTCTTCGCAACGCGCGTCGACGAACCCCTCCTCATCGACGACGCGTCCTCCTCCGCCTCCTCCCCCGGCTCCGACGACGCCTGCTTCAGCTCCCCAGTATCCGACTACTCGACGCGACGGCACCGGCATCCTCTACGGCGGTCGTGGTCAGCCCATGGACCTCGATCGCGCCTGCATCAAGTGCGGCAAGAAAAGGTCCGAAGCCGGACCGTGTCAGTCCCCTTGGCATATCCCCAACCGGACGCCAGAGCAGCAGCGCATCCGGCGTGCATGGGAAGAAGAAGGATCGCGCGAGGACTTCCTCGAGGCGATTCGGCACTATGCCGCTGAAGACCCAGAGGACTTCGCGGCGCAGGGTTTCGACACCGGGAGCGTGTAACCGCACCTACGAGCTCCCATTCCATTTCGCTTCCTTCTTCAACATCTCTCTCTCTCGACTCGGGATCTCACTGTACGATAGCAACGCCGAACCGGTTCTCAGTTCTTGAACACTACGTTCCTTCCGACATCGACGACTCTCCCATGCCTTCGACTTCGACCTCGACTCCGACTCGCACTTCGTCACCTCCTCCTTCTCTTTCCCCCTTGTCTCATACCGAAGAGGCGTCTCGTCACGAGCGCGGCCGGCGGTTCGTACCGGTGCTTAATTCCTCTTTCGTTTCTCCCCCTTCCCCTTCTACTCCTACTTGTACTATTAGCACTAGCAATAAAAACCCAGAAAAAATCGAGAAAACTCGTCCGAGTGCGGCGGACACCAAGACAAATGCATTCAGTATCACACGAGAGGGGCCTCGGTATTTCAAGGTGGTACGCGGGTCCGGCGCGAGGCGCCAATTGGACATTCCGCTGACCATCGAGAATCCCGAGACGGGCGAGCAGACGGACTTAGTGGGCTTAGTGGACACTGGCTGCACAGGTTCTTGCGTACATAGAGATTTGGTCCGACGAGCAAAGCTTACAATGCACCCGTTCGAGCAACCGATTGCGGTGTATAACGCAGACGGTACTCCGAACGTGGGAGGCTGTATCACCCACTACGTAATTCTATGGCTGCGCATTGGCGATCATCGCGAACGTGTGCAATTCCTAGTGACTGACTTGGGAAAGGCTGACCTATTCTTGGGCCATGAGTGGATTTAACATCATAATCCCTCAATTGACTGGCAAAAGAAGACGGTTGAATTTAATCGTTGCCCTTCCACTTGTCAGCGTGTCATAGATGAGGGTGAACATGTCTTTATGCTGAATACTTCGTCGTACTTAAAGTCTCGTCGGGAATATCTTAACGCGGTACACATACGGGCTAAGACTTCGGTTGCGATGGAAATTGCAATTGAACAGAATCAAGCTAAGGGGAAACGCACATTTGAAGAGCTCGTTCCGGAACAATATCGGGACTTCGAGGACGTGTTCGCGGAAGACACGTTTGACGTGTTGCCGGAACATCGTCCCTATGATCACGTCATAGAGCTCCTCCCCGATGCTAAGCCCTACTGCGGAAAGATTTATCCCATGACGCTGGAGGAACAGGATGCATTAGACAATTTCTTAGAGGAGAATCTTCGCACTGGACGGATACGACCATCCAAGTCCCCATGGGGCACACCTTTCTTCTTCGTCAAGAAAAAAGACGGGAAGCTCCGACCTGTACAGGATTATCGGAAGCTGAACGACATGACGAAAAAGAATAAGTATCCATTACCCCTTATGAGCGATCTATTGAATAAGCTCAAGGGCGCGAAGTACTTCACTAAGTTGGATATTCGGTGGGGTTACAATAATATTCGAATGAAAGAAGGTGACGAAGAGAAGGCTGCGTTCATCACCAACCGTGGCCTATACGAACCTCGCGTCATGTTCTTTGGTCTATCGAATAGCCCTTCTACCTTTCAGATGATGATGAATGACATATTTCATGATCTCATCTTAAGGGGAAAGGTTATTGTATACCTCGATGACATCCTGATTTTCTCTAAGGACCTAGCAGAGCATCGATCAATCGTTCGACAAGTGCTGCAGATTTTGCGTGAAAATAAGTTGACGGTTAAGCCAGAAAAGTGCGAATTCGAAGTACAGGAGACCGAGTATCTCGGACATATCATTGCTCCTGGAGTAGTCAAGATGGACCCCGCTAAGGTCGCCGGAGTTACGGGCTGGCCTGTCCCGAAGTGCAAACGGGACGTACAGGGTTTTCTTGGCTTCGCAAATTTCTACCGTCGATTTATCAAAGACTTCTCAAAAATTGCAGCACCGTTGAATAGATTGACTGGGCTTGTAGAATGGAAGTGGACCGAGGCTGAGCAAGACGCCTTTGATCGGATCAAAATCGCGATTACCTCAGCACCTGTACTCGCGATCCCAAATGATACTGATCCGTTCAGGGTAGAATGCGATGCCTCGAAGTTTGCGCTTGGAGCTGAGCTCGCGCAAAAACAGAATGGACAGTGGCGAACCATCGCGTTTCTCTCCAAATCCCTCTCACCTGCAGAGCGCAATTATGAAATCTATGACCGTGAGATGTTAGCCCTTATGACAGCGCTAGACGAGTGGCGGCATTTCCTGAAAGGAGCGAAGCAGAAATTCGAGATCCACACAGATCACAAAAATCTCGAATATTTCAGGAAGCCCCAACGACTTAATCCTCGTCAGGCGCGATGGGTTCTCACCTTGCAGGACTATGATTTCACGCTCGTACACCGACCAGGCAGAACCATGGGCAGATCTGATGCATTGTCTCGCCGACCCGATCACGACATTGGCGATGATGCAAACAATGACATCACACTACTCAAGCCTGAATGGTTCCGCCCTGTAACAACTATCGATGGTGCAGATAATATTCAGAAGGATTGTCATACTCTGATTCACCTTCTGGATGAGTCTGTAACTAGCAAAGTCGGTGTTAATGGTGATTTTGAGAAGACCGAGGACGGTCTTATCTACAGGAAGGGGAAATTAGTTATCCCCAATGATCAGGGTTTGCGCGGTCGTATCATTGCTGCGCATCATGACTCGGTTAGCGTGGGACATCCAGGTCGCGAGAAAACACAGGAATTGATTTTCCGCTCTTACTGGTGGCCATCCATGCGGAAAGACATCCGCGCATATGTCAAGGGATGTGCTATCTGTCAGAAGTCGAAAATTGATCACAGACCTCGCGCGGCACCGCTTAACCCAAACCCTATCCCGGAATACAACTGGGAATACATCTCTGTGGATATGATCACTCACCTACCGGACTCTCA
Organism: Earliella scabrosa; assembly: GCA_022605405.1. Classification (NCBI taxonomy): domain Eukaryota; kingdom Fungi; phylum Basidiomycota; class Agaricomycetes; order Polyporales; family Polyporaceae; genus Earliella; species Earliella scabrosa. The sequence continues at coordinate 796,500 of JABYQQ010000004.1, read as the reverse complement.
TGGAAACAATGCAATTCTTGTCATTGTGGATATGAAGTCCAAGGACTTCATCGCTATCCCTTGTACAGACGAGCTCAGTGCAGAGGGATGGGCGAACCTGTTCATTAAACATGTGTATGCGAACCACGGATTACCACGACGTGTTTGGTCAGATCGTGGATCTATTTTCGTCTCCTCGTTCATCCGAGATCTGTATCGGAAGCTGGGCATCCAGGGGAACCCCAGCACAGCCTATCACCCGCAAACAGATGGGCAAACTGAGCGGATCAACCAGGAGATTGAAAACTATCTTCGCATTTTTGTTAATCATCGTCAGGACGACTGGCCTGACTGGTTACCACTTGCGATGTTTGCATACCGGAACAGGAAGCATTCCGCCACCGGATTCTCCCCATTCTACATGACCCATGGTCGTCACGCGTTTACAGGCCCAGAGACGAAACAGAAGGTTGTGGCGGAGGAAGCCGAGCAGTTTGCAGCGCGCATGCGAGACATTTCACGCCAAGCCACCACGGCGTTAAAGGTCGCGCAGAAGGCTATGAAGCGGAAGTACGATAAGCATCGTAGGGAATCAGTGCAATACAACGTCGGAGACTGGGTTCTACTCGACTCTTTCCACATATCGAGTGAACGACCTAATAAGAAGTTAGAAGATAAACGTTACGGACCTTTTCAAGTCCAAGCGAAGGTTGGGTCCGGAGCGTACCGTCTGAAACTTCCTCCGCAGTGGAAAGCCATCCACCTGGTCTTCAACGAGGCACTGCTGTCACCAGCGCATCAGCCGACCTTTCCTAATCAACCCAAGCTCGTCGCGGACGTACCTGCCGTGACAGATTCTCTTCCCCAACCCGAAGAGATCTTGGACTCAAAGGTTGTGCGGGGTGCTCTGCGGTATCTAGTCAAATGGAAGGATAAGCCGCGGTCCGAGAACACTTGGGAAAAGCGCTCTGACCTTCTCAAGACCTGTCGACCGCTGATTGACGCCTTCCATGCGAAGAATCCTACCGCTCCACGTATGCCGACTATTACCATAGCGCCACGGTCTCGGCTAGTAGAAGTGATGGATCCAGACCAACGGCATTGGAATTATTGGACTAGGAAATGGGATAAATGGCAGTTGAGAAGAACAAAGACTTACTGGACTCTCGGAGTAGTAGTGGACACGGAATCGTGAGGACACGATTCTTGAGAAGGGGGTATTTGTTACGGTTCAGGACAGATTGCGTCCGATTCGCGCGGACTTCCGATCATGTAAGATAACCTCAGAGATAGTTATGCACAGATAAGTACGCAGATTAGTCTGTACACTAGTATCGATAACTACGGAGATTCAAGTCTTGTATTCACTCCGTGCTTATGCCATACTTACTTTGGTTTTATGGTGTACGTAGCTACGTGAATATAAGCCACTCGAACTGGGGTCTAAGTCCTCAGTTTTGAGCTGGTACTTTCTCCCCGCCCTTCCTTCCCGCGTGCTCTCGCGGTAGCCGTATCAATAAGGGATACTGTGTGCGCGGTGTTTGTGGGAAAAACTAAACCGACCGCGAAGAACATCGAGAGTTTGAATCCGGTTCTAGTGTCGAAATCCCGGGTGAAGCTCATGATTAATTTCCTCACTGACAGTAACGATAGCTATAGGGTAACAGATCGATTCCGAGGCTTCAGTCAGGAGAATTTGGATTCGTTGTTGGGGCCAGGTAACGAGCATCGCGATGAAGGTGTTCCCTGCTCCATGGAGATAGGACATATCCAGTTAAACGATGCCATGACCGGTGCCACCGAAAGCTACGTACCAGGGCTGGAGTCGCAGGATCGCCGACCGACTGATGATGACATGCTGCTTGAAAGTGTGGGCTATACTGATAGCGATGACACTCCACAGAATATAAAGTTGATGTCGATGCGGGCTGTCTCACACTGTTTGAACGGAGGTGGTTTTATCAAATCTCAGGCTGGAAGTACCTTTATCCCTGACTTCGAGAATCCCTCTCTGCTCTCGTGGCTGTTTCCGCATCTGGACCCCTGGGGGATTGGTGGCTTTCATGAACCTCGCCGATTAACCTCACTATCACTTGACCAGCAGTTGAAATATCTCCTTGCAGTAGAAGGATCGCCGTTCAGAAAAGATCCGGACTTTGCATTTGTTTACTATAACATACGGCAGAAGAAGGCCGTGTTTGATTCTGTTACATTTCACGTGCGAGCTTCACAGAGAGATCAGATCGTGGAAGAGTTGCTCAAGGTCAATGTTGAGACACTTGATCGTATGATTGCTCAGTTAAAGCTCAGCCCTCAATATAAGGCTCGTAATCAAGAGGAAGCAAATATTCTTCGGCTACTGCTTAAAGTCAACACATCTTCGCATGACATTCCTGGCTCGAACGGCTATAAAATTGGCCTCAGGAATCAGATACGCGCACTCATAAATTTTGAAGGGCCACCTACGCTGTTCATAACCCTCAATCCTTCTGATAGAGACCATCCTCTTGTTCGTTTGTATGCAGGCCATGAGATTGATGTTGAGGATCGCATGCGGGGGGAGGAACTGTCAAGATGGCAGAGGAGTGTCATTGCTGCAAAGAATCCAGATGCATGTGCTCGCTTCTTTCATACAATGATCAGCAACTTTATAAATATTGTTCTGAGATTCGGTCGACCAGGGAAGGGTCTATTCGGCAAGTGTAAGGCATACTATGGAACAGTAGAAGCACAAGGGCGAGGAACCTTGCACTGCCACATGCTCATTTGGCTTGATGGTCATCTCTCTCCGCAGAAGCTCCGGGACGAGATGGGAAACTCAGAGACTTACCGTGACCATATGTTCAAGTGGTTGGAGTCAGTGATCAAATGTGAGCTGCCGAACACGGAGGAGGTTGTCGAGGAGAGACCAGGCTGTCCCCTCCGCCGTCCGAATCGAGCGCAGGAGTCTGGAAACAATCATCCGGGAGCTGTCCCTGGCCCATCAATCCGTGCTTTTGAGCGGAGAGTTGACTTTGACGAAGCATTTGATGCTTTCGTCGCAGAACTAGTCAAAGAATTTAATTGGCATGAACATAACTCTACTTGCTTCAAATACATAGCGAAGGGCACCATACCCGAAAGCCCTGAGCAACAAGATCTTCTCTGTAGAATGCGAATTGATGGCACCACTCGTGCATTGAGCATGCTTGATAGTGAGACTGGAGCCCTCCTCTTGCGGAGATTGCATCCTCGAATTGCAAGCTATAATGATCTGATAATATTCTTAATGAAGTGCAATATGGACATCAAATTCATCGGTTCAGGCGAGGCCGCGAAAGCCTTGTTGTACTATATTACTGACTACATCACTAAACCATCACTCACGGCCCACGTGGGACTCGGTGCATTATCGTATGCCATTCAAAGAACAAATGAGAAATTTCCTCACATGACAGAGGAGAACAATCGCGGGGTGCACTGACCTTGACCGTGAACCGCATGCTGTCGCGCCAAGAAATATCACATCAGCAAGTCATGAGCTATCTAGTTGGAGGAGGAGATGTGTATACCAGTCATAGCTTCCGCCTACTCCATTGGGGTTCATTCGACAGATTGTTTCGACAGCACTTCAAGGAGCATCCTACACAGCTGAGCGCATCTGAGTCCACAGTTCCCAACATCTCCTCAACAGCACCAGACACACATGGCGACGCCGAGGATTTGCATGAAGCGGAGGACCATGAGACGTCTGAGCGGCATGATGAGTGCTCTGATGACGATGACGACGAATTGGAGGAATGTGGTGAGGAGGAGACATTCGTATTGAGATTACAACCTGGGTCAATCTCTGCAACGAATCAGCAACAGGACTATGTGTATCGTAACACTGAACCTGAATTTGACCGCCTTCCGCTGTATGAGTTCGTCGGAATGGTAGAAAAGATCAGTAGAAAGTATGCAGCGTCCGGACAGTCCGCAATGGGGGATCGAATGCAGGGGAACCTACCGGATTCGTCTGTAGGTCATGGCCATACTAGGAGAGGCCGTAAGCCACTAGTGAGGGGTCTTTTCTCCTCGACACTGCATACACAATACGAAACTCATTGTCTGCGCAAGCGTGGTGTCTGGATTGTGCCTGTTGTCTTGGGGGATAGAGTACCCCGTTCGGATAGGGATGCGCCGGAGAAGGAAGCTTGGGCGAGAATGATGCTGATTCTATTTGTACCATGGCGATCTCCGTCAGACCTTCGCGATCGTGACGAGACATGGCTGCAGGTGTTTGAGAGACAGAGCTCGTCAATATCAGAGCGACACATGGAGATTATTAAAAATATGAATGTGTTGTCCGAGTGTCGTGATGTAAGAGATGCTCACCGTGAGATGAGACGTGCCGAAGCGTTGGCCTTTATGAGAGATGGTCTTTCAGGCGAGGGTGGAGCATCTCGACGTGGACATGATGACCCGCTAGGGGATGATTATGAGCTCTTTGACAAAGCTGACACCGAGAACATATTTGATAATGTTGACAACGGAGATGCTCTTCGGGTGTCACTTGATAATATGGTAGGATCCCGTGCACGACACGTACTTGATGTCTGCTATGGTCAAAGTGAAGCGCGATCTACTGAGGAACAGCCGCGAGACTTGGGTACTTCACCTATTAGAACAGAAGATGATGACCCTACATTAGTCAAGCAGCAGGCAATCATGCGTGCGCTCAGAGGAAAACGACGTCCGGCGGTGGATATGCCTCCCGACGAACGGCGAGCCAAGCGAAGAAGATTCAACCGACATGTAGAGGAGGAAATTAGTAGAGACGTCCTCAACGACATACCAGCTTCAGCAACTCAAGACTTACCCGAATTGCATGATGAGGTCTCCGCGATCATAGAGCGGATAGTTGAGGAGATGGGTCTCAAAGAGAACAGAGAGCAAGAGCGTGCATTCCGTCTTGTTGCAAATCATGTTAAGAATCCTCATAATAGTCAACAGCTTCTTATGTATATTGCCGGGGTTGGAGGAACTGGAAAAACGCATGTTGTGAAGTCTATACTTCGTTTGTTTGAATTGATAAATCGGTCTAAGGAGGTTCTGGTTGGCGCTCCGACTGGGGCAGCTGCACTAAATATCGGCGGCTACACCGTCCACTCTTTGGTGATGTTACCTGGCAAGAAGACAAAAAAGATGCTCAAGGAGCTACGTGGTATATGGTCTCCTGTTAGATATTTCATCATTGATGAGGTCTCGATGATCGGCGCGAAATTCCTTGCCGAGGTATCCCGAAGGTTACAGTTGGCGAAAGGCGACAGTGGAGCTGCTGCTGTTGACCCGTTTGGCGGAATCAATATTATCTTCACAGGTGACTTTGGTCAACTGAAGCCGGTACAAGCGACCACATTGTTCAATCATGAGTGCGTAAATCATCCAGGTCTACAAGCAGTACGTGAACATACGAGTGTTGATAAACTACTTGGAATATATTTGTGGCGTCAAGTGAGCACTGTGGTGAAGCTTGTGAAAAATCAGCGGCAGTCAGAAGATCCACAGTATGCTGACCTTCTCAGTCGGGTTCGCGTCGGTGAGGGACGCGCATCGGGGAATGCGATCACCGGAGAAAAGAGTGATATTGACCTCCTTTATAGACGAATAACGCACCAAGTACATCACGATCATCCAGAGACTCTGAAGAATTTCGAGGACGCCCCGATCATTGTTGGAAGAAAAGTATTGAGAGATGCACTTAACGCCAGAATAATCGCTCATAAGGCTCGGCGATTAGGGGTCCCCGTAGCGACGTACTATGCCCGTGACAAGATCGGCGGAAAGCCTGTGTCTGGAGATCTACAGAGAGGCTTATGGAAACTGCCAAGCTCAGCGACGAATGACTCTCTTGGAGGAATACCGTTGTTCCCAGGAATGAAGGTAATGATTTGTGAGAATATTGCATTCAGTAAGCGTTTGGTAAACGGAGCGGAAGGAGTCGTGAAGTCAGTGCTTCACGATGTCATAGACGGCGTGTGTTATGCCAGGGTGGCATACATCCATGTACCTGGTGCTGGAAGAGTTTCTGACGATCTCGAGGAAGATGTGGTTCCAATATTTCCCGAGACAACACGCTTCAAATGTATAATGTCAGTCGGTGGCACAAAGGTCGTGAAGTGGGTGTCGAGACAGCAGTTACCCTTACTACCTGCGTACGCCTATACTGATTACAAGAGCCAAGGGAAATCGTTGAGTCATGCTATCGTTGACCTGGAAAGTGCGCTGAGTTTGCAAGGCGCATATGTTATGCTGTCTCGGGTTCGCTCACTTGAAGGGCTCATTATCCTGCGTCCATTTTCCACCTCCAAGCTCTGTGGTCGTTTATCGCAAGAACTCCGAGACGAGCTGAAACGAATAGATCATTTATCAGAGCTCACGCGACGTAAATTCGAAGCAGCTGCTGTAGCAGAGACGGGTGAGTTCTGACGGGTTGTCAGTATCAGGTTCAGCTCTCCCTAGAATACCCTCTCAATCCAGGCCGCATTTTCCTGAGGCCACTACAGACACGCTCCAGGCTGGACTTGTCTTGAGTGGGTCACGCTAGCAGTTGGTCTAGCTGTCTCACTCGGCTATGTATCCAATGTACGTGCTACACCTTTGGCACCGACGCTGCCGTGCCCCACGGGGTCTAGGCGGAGCCACAGTCGTGATTGTACCTAGTACTTGTGCATAACAGTCTGCATAGTGTAACACGGTTAGTCCGCACTCGTGCTGGTGCACCAGAGCCGCGATGGCATTGGCTTCAAGTTACTGCACTAACTTGTCAGGCAGGCAACCCGTGTGCAGCGAATCCATGGTGAACTTGGGAGGGTATCTGGCTCGGTGACAGGATTCACATGGCGGGGTCAACTCACCGATGTACCATGTCGTCAAAGCATCCGCAGTAGGAATCATGAGGCCGAACTGTGAGGGCTTGTGTGCTGCTTCGGTGGATGTATCATGAGAAACAGGTGCTGCTTGGCCTCCGTCATGTCCCTGGGTACGTGATGACGGCATACTGACGTCATCAGTCGGCAGAGACGCGGGAGACGTCACCAATGTAACTTGCTAGTGAACAACCATGTGAGATTGTCCAGTTGTCGGTACTTCTGTCCATGCTTGGTTCAACACATGGTTCTGCATCTCATTTGTTGTGGTCAACTGCACCTCCGTCACTATGTCGACTATATAAGCTTGCGCGGGCCTACGCACTCGTCAGCGACTATATCTTCGTCAGCCAAGCCACGGCAGTTATAGAAGGCGGACTGGTGAGCATGACTTGATTACACCTGCACCACGCTCCTTCTGAGTCCCTCTCATCATTCGTATAGCACCCGCTGCCGAACTGCACGTTCTGGGCATACGGACGCTGCTCGGTCGTCACCCTCGTCAAGTTCCAGTCCCAGACACCATCATGGTGGAATCCAGCTCGGAGTGCCGCTCATCTTCCGCGTCTGGGTACGTAGAGTCATGTCGGAGATTACTCGAATTCACCCAGCAATCCATGCCCAGATTCTATAACGTGACATCAAAGGATGTTATCATGAGCCGCTGTGGGTCCTCTGTGCCTGAACGCGCATCTCGCCCTCGCTCAGTACTTTCTGTCAGATCGGGTAATCAACGGGCTTGGATATGGCTCCTCTGGGACTGTGGTATCTGCGGAAGATGCCATCACAGGTACCCTTGTGGCGATTAAAGTCCTCCATCAAGACCAGAATAGAAACCCCGACGCGGAGAAGGAAGTCCGCGTCTATCGGACGCTCCTAGCAGGCTGCAATGCGCATACAGAGTACGCCGTCACTCGTGCATTGTAGTGCTCATGTTTGTATGCTTAAAACGTCCAGTCTTTTTGCAGCAGTGCTGGCGAGCGGCATGCACTCCGGCTTCAAGTGTATTGTGTTCGACCTATGCCACAACACGCTCTTCGATCTCATCCGGGGTTATTGCGGTCTTACTCCGCTCCCGGGCCGACAACTTGGCGAGATTGCATACCAGCTCGTCAAAGCAATTGAATGTGAGAACTCTTCTCTGCATCAACTGTTGATGGTTGCTGATGGACGACAATTTGCAATAGATCTGCATAGCTTGGGCATTATCCACACAGACCTCAAGCCCGACAACATTGCGTTGCGTTGTCCGGATACTGTCAGCGTACACTGGCTGGACCCACTCACAGGCTTTCATCCGAAGGTATTGCCTTCTGTCTCTCCTATATGACCGATCACTAAAAGCCACGCGATGTCCGCAGAAGATTCTCGCGTCAACTCAGATTTGTGTTCTGGATCTCGGCGGCGCTGTTGAGACCGCGCGGTCGTCTCCGCTGCGCATGGGTCGTGTTGGCATTGCAGCATATCGTGCGCCCGAGGTTAGTCTAGGTAAGTTGTCATCCCTTTCTTGGCCGTCCACTTGCTGATCGCCATTGCAACCCGAAGGGCTCCCATGGTCGTTCGGCGTTGACACTTTCGCAGTTGGGTGCATCATGGCTGAGCTTTATATCGGGGGCACTTTGTACCCTGCGAGTGTGGACACTGACCGAGAGCACCTGGCGATCATCGACAAGGTTGTCGGGCCCTTCCCTGAGGGATATGCGCGCAGAATCGAAGAGAAGCTCCCCGGTACCTTCTCATTCGACGGAGTGGCTCAGATCCGCTACCCCCCGCCCACGACGACCACCTCCGCCGCTGAACACGGTGATCCAATGAGGCGACTCGAGGATCTTCGTCCTCTAGGGGTATGTCCTGTTGCAATGTGATCTTGTATGTACTGACATCTTCTGTAGCGTGTCGTCCATGAATGTGACCTGCACGACCTACTTCGAGAGCTCATGCACCCCGACCCAGATGCGCGCATCACGATGTCCGCTGCAGCGAAACACGATTACTTCGATCAGCTCACGCGTCTCCAATGGCAGTAGACCAGCGTAGCTGCGTACTCAGCCCATTCTGTCTTACTCCTTGTTCATGTACTACTGTACCATTTCGATCTATTCGACCAGTCACGGTCACACTCGATTTTCGGAAACACCGCTAGGAATTTTCTTTCGATTTTTGGGGATTTTGGAGATTTGTCGGAAAAATAAAAAAGTCACGTGCTGGTCGAATAGATCGAAATGGTACAGTATTACCCCCGAAATCCCATGGCCACGTGGGCCGCATTACGCCGCGCACACCTTATGTTTTCCTCCTGTGCTCTCCGTAAGCCTTCGACTGCGCTGCGAGTACTGCGCGGAATCCGGATATCTTGAACCTCGGTCAGCCATGCAGTGAGCGTAGACGCTTCTGCTGCATGCTGTCAGCAGGCGCACTGACTTGGATATGGTACGCGGTGGGCACAAACGCTGTAGTTCCGACAGGCGCTCTCACTCCGAGTCGCCACAACGATACTGTACATGCGCCGTGGCCCGAATGATGATTGTTTGTGTATAACTAGCTTCAACATACATATCTCAAACATGAGGTGAGCAAATGCGGTACACAGCCTCCATTTCAAACCAGACATTGATAGCGGGTGGGATGTTCGGAATGTGCGAGACCTTGCACACGCGCCGAAAGTTTGCGCGGATGACAACCAAGTCCTCGACCATCAAATCGCTGAGCGGCAGCGCAGATTTTTGGCCCTGTTCCGCGATCGCAAAGACGTTCTGGAACAGCTTCAATTGCTGATTGTGAGTCCTCGCGCGATGAACACCGAAGAGTGCTAACTACGCACCTTCCCTGACTGGTCTCCGTGCGCAGTCCTATAGACGTCGACGAATGGAGTATATGGAGCTATGGTATGATCAGCCACATACGGCTCTCTCGCGATTATCGACTTACCGGCTATGCCACTGCAGCTCATACACTGCTGCAGAACTGTCATATCCGTATCTCGGAGTAGCTGGAGGGTCGCATGAACGTGCTGTACATTGTCGTGCGTGGTGGCCACCGTGACGATACGGGCCAGATAGCCCGTCAGCCATATTGTAACGGGCGACATTTGCCAGCACATAACGTAGGTGTTATCTACACCGGGCGATCTGTAGATCCCCCATGTTATGTTTGTTGGAAGTTGCGCGAGTGCGAACACTACCCATGTAGTGTCTGCATGGTCAAGGTAGTTGTTCTTGACTCGTCTGTCAACAGATCAGTCGCACACGAGTGCCTGCGTACGTGTTCACATACTCCATTATGTGCTCGGGAGCCCAGTCGCATACCAAGCGCAGAGTTGGCTGAGCTACTAGGATCGCGGAGACAGGGAACTCCTGTTGGGTGCGTCGACCGTGCACTAGCGAGACCACATGCGAATCTTCTGCTGTATCAGCACCGCTAATGACATAGTCGTTACTCTGATAGCATGATGAGGAAATACATGATTCTCCTCACTGAATCGACGTCTGCCCTTGACGACCAATGAACTGCATACTGTGATCCTTGGATTGTGCTACGGGAGAACGAGGGGGTTCTCGGACACCTGGGCGCGACACGGTGTGTGCTGGTATGGCTTCTGTAGACATGCTCTTATATACGCTCAGGCGCTGGACACGCTCCAATCCCACACTGATTGCGTCTCCTGCATTGACTATTCTTGTATGGGACGTGGAGTGCGCAGCTTATAAAAGATATTGAGGTCAATTTTATGATAATACTCAGGGCGATGTAATGAGTATGTGGACCTGCTTACCGACACGCCTACCTCAACAATAGTCGTTCAGAATATCTCGGGAGGATCTTGCTTGAAACTGAGGGTGTCCTGTCCTGTCGCAATGCAAGCGCAGCGGGCAAATCTACTAGTGCCATATACTCCGATGCAAGTTCTTTTTGCAGACTGTTCTTCATTTGGACAGTGTTCTGCAAGAGATTATCGTTTGATAATCTCTGTTGCTGGATTGCGAGAGCCCTTGGACCCATCGATGGCACTTGCTATCGGGTCGAGATCACGCCTATCAAGGTTGGACTTGCGTTCTGAATTTGGACGTGGTTAGCGACGCAGATTTCAGGCTCGTTCAGCCGGAGCCATGCTCCGAGGGCTCTCACCAGAACACCCATCTCCGGTTTTGTGAGTAACGTAACGTGGTTTGCTTGGTATACGGATGCGCGATGCGCGCCTGACTTCGTCTCGAGCCGCCGTGATGTCGGGGTGCTGCCGAAAGAAGCTGGGCCAGCCTGTCAGTCAAGTGTCCTCCGCGCGGTGCAGCTGCAGCAATAAATGGTAGTCAGTCACACACCAAGCGATCGAGCCCACTCCGATGACCGATCTTGCTGCCGGCCTCGGTGCGTTGCTCTGGCGAACCGCTCAGTGAGCGCGTGCCCAGGTACTTCCAGCGGAGCTGCCATCGGAATCTTCTCAAGAACACTCCTATTGAAACTTACGATTAACATCACGCAACTCATATCATAGGAGGGAGAGTGCATGCGGCGAGAGATGGCCTGGTGACTCGGAGCCTAGTGCAGACAAGTTAGTATCGATATGGAGCGCATGTTGGGTGTTTCCCCCTTGTACATTACCCCCGTGTTGTGATGTCTCGGACATGTTCCATCCGGGGTGATACACCGTCAGATATAGAGCCAAGCACGGTGGTGGCAAGCCTTTGCGAGGGCGGTGACGGTCGGTCGTGTTCTCGGCATGTGCCGAATATTAGTCAGCACTTTTCGGTCACATTCCGGCATCTCGTCAACTCTGCCACTACACTAAACCACAGAATGGATGACGACTGTGGCCATCCGTAGACGACTTGTGCCATGTATTACATCCGCTGATGTAGGTATCTGGTCATGACGATGCACCATTTCAATTGCCATGGAGGGTGAGAAGCCTGCTGGTGCAAGTGGCTGCAGACAGCGCAGGCACATGTCTCCTCCTGGCGAAGCAGTGTGTTCATCTCATCAGCTATCATTTGGTACTGAGGCTTCCTTACAGACGCAGACAGACTATTACTCCTGGCAGAAATTCTGTGACCATTCAGGCGCCAGATCTCCCTATTCCTGCAAATGCTCGACGAGAGGAAGACAACCGCATCAGGAACGAGCTTTGGGGAAAATCGTGACTGCAATCTTCCGTTCGCATGGACCGGTATCGGCACGGCCCGTGTATATAAACCTCACCCCCAAGACGCCGCTCGCCCCTCCTCCAGTTCCGCCTCTTCTCCATTCCAACCCCTCTCCCTCAATTATCCCATGTCGCACTCGCCTGCTCCCTCGACCAGCCCCGTCATGTACACCAGCGCCAATGGGGACGCGAACATGCCGTCTGCGCTCCCTATCTCCGTGCGCATCAAGCGCTTCGCCACGGACGATCAAGGCGGCCAGTACGAGTTGGTCGAGCGTCCGCACAGGATGCTCGAACTCGGCATGGACGTCTTCCTGGAGATGCGCTTTCCTGGCTCCCCTCAGTTCGATCGATCATTTTGTCTGTCTGTCCCTACTGGAGTCGAGGGCACAATCGTGTCCTTCCGGAGCCTCAAATACGACGCCGTCGAGCTTATCATCCGCAACGACGAGGATAGTGGTCGTTTCCACTATCTCCTTGTCCCCTTCAAGGAGGGCTATCTCTCGCTCCCGGACGCCGTCCTCTCTGGCTTCTCCCTCCTCAGGCCGTACCTCATCACTCAGAGGATGGACGACGCTGGCGGCGATCGGAACGACGACGAGGAGAGAAGGGATATTCAGGCATATCTCGCGGCGCTGGCCGTGTGGTACGTGATTGTCTTGCTCTTTGCCTAGCCGCTATTCGAACCTTCCACTCTCCAGTACAGCTACTCCGCAACGTTGCCAACAGTGTGATCGGGTTCTGCACAGTCCGGGTCTGAGGTGCGCTCAAGATGTGCTCCAGAAGTAGTGCGTTCTGACATGCGGTCTGCACAGCAATGACTCGGACGGCTCCGAGTATGCCCGTTCCCCCAGTTCTGTGCTCGATGACGAGACGTCTGAGAACGGCTCGGAGCATAACGACACTGCGTGAGTGCTGCGATACTTCATCTTTGAGAGACGTGTCTAACTGCAGCGTGTCCCAGCCATGGCTCAGCTATGTCCGGTCGGTACGTCTTGCCTTTCCTTGAGGTCGACGATTCCGATGGCGAAGGCAATGTCTATCAGGAGTAGGCTGCCTACAGGCAGCGGTACGTGGGGAGGACGCTCGCAAGAAGCCAGGGATTAGTGTCTTACGTGTTTGATCTCTTGTTGCGTTGTTCTCGTCTGTGTTGTTGTGGCGTTTGTCGGCATCTTATGTCAACCTCAGTACAAGTTGTGTATGATCGTGGAGAGGAGGTGGTTTTGAGTGGTTCTACCTTCACGAACGGTGATGTCCCTTTCGACATCGATGGTCGGCGACAGGTGATCATCACACCTGAGCCCTCGTCCATGCGTGGTAGAAGTTGCTGCGCAAAGTTGTCCAAACAAAGCGGTCTAATTAGGAATTTTTCGCGCGGAGGAAACGGCGTGTTTCTGTTTACCGAAAAGCCCCCGACGCCTTATAACAGCTCTTGAGGGGAAAAGCCAGCCCATCACCCCACACCGGACTTTTCTCTCCCCACCAACCTCAGGTCCTCTTAACGATGTCGCACGCCGCACACAGCTCCTCCCGCACGTCTAGGGCTGATGCCGCCTTAGACATTCATCCGCTCGTCGTCCGCAATGTTCGCCCGCCCTATCTCTCCCGCGGTGGTCGCTACGAGGTTGTCGAGCGTCCTGTCTGGCCCATCACCCTCGGTTTCCGTGTTACCCTGCAGATGCGCATGGACACACCGGAGCGGCCAGACATACCCTCCATTCTATTCCCAGTTGGGATCCAGGGCACCATCATCGGTGTCGAGGCCCTCCGCAACGACGGGATCGAGTTCGTCATCCGGAACACCGGCTACCGCAACAGCTTCGAGTACCTTTTCGTCAACCACATGAGCCCGGGTTTTGTGGCCTTTCCGTCGCTGTTTGTACTGGGGTACTCCCTCATTCGTCCCTATCTCGTCCCTGTGGGACTGAGCGAAGCGCGAGACGATATGGATGCGGGAGGACAGGGTGCTCGTATGGAAGAGCATTGGCGGACATGGCTTACGTACGTTCTTGTTGACCTGCTCCTCTGACGTGTTGCTGACCATGTTCGCTGTTAGCAAAGCTCACCAGTCTCCCGACTGGTTGGCTCAGGTACCGGAGCCACAGCCAGGTGAGGTGTTGAGCCTGTAAGTACCCCTATCTGAGCATGAACTTGACCTCCGCTCATTGCGTTGTTCACTAGGCACCTGCCGCGCCGATACGCACAGTATAGCTCTGAGGGGTTTCTGCAAGAGAGTCAGCATGCCACAAACCTTGTTAACCAAGTTCCGTCGGGTCTCACAGGCGTTGCGGAGGCGTCGCTGAACGGTCTCGAAGCCGACGTCCTGAACTTGAGCCCGATGTAGAGTCCAAGGGGCTAGGCTACTGCAGTAGTAGTCCTGGCGGGTCGTCACGACGAGTCTAGTCACCGGTCTCACGAGTTCGCATTGTACGTCTTCTGCTATGTCGCTCATGCTGTGCTTCGTATGTGATATGCTATGGTCTTGTTTGCGTACGCGTGTTGTAGTGCAGAGAAGAATGAAAAATTGCTGTCTGGTGGTTACTCCAACGCCATCGGCGTCTGTATACTACTTAATTCGGTATATGGTTGCCACCGGCCATTTCCGGCGCTCTGCACGGGCTCGCGGTCCGCAGCCACGTGGTGGTCCCAGACTTCCAGTCGCTGGACAACCTTGAAGTTGTAAGCAGTCATTGTTTATCGTGTCTTCAATTGCTCACAACTCATCGCAGCTTCTGGTATGCATCAATCGTGACACAGGACATGGTCTCATCATTGACACGACAGGGTTACAAACTAGGAGTCTAGCTGATGGCGGTCTGAGTACCATCGGTGCCTCCTTGATACACAGGAGGTGCGATTGCAAAGCCAGTCTCTCCCCAGGGCGTCATATACGCCTGGACTCTGCTCGACGCAAAGTGTGCCACGAAGCTCCAATACTCCTGTCGACTGGAGAAACGGAGCTTCTGGATGAGGACCATGTGACCGCCATTGCCCAACGGCCGTTGCATGTTCATGGTCATGGAGCGCTGCGACATGAAGGTAGGTTATACTGCTTCCGCGCGACAAGTATGACATGCTCACCTCGTCGCACGCAATGAACCAACCTTCCTGGATGATTCGCCAGACAACTGGAGCATCTTCATCCTCTATGCTGACCATGAGCCATCCTATCCAAGGGTCATATCGGTAAGCACTTGTGTTCGGTCAGGTATGACGATCTCAGTACATACGGGTGTCGTCTGTCAATGCGCTGACGAAAACTGTTGCTGGAAGCCACTGTTCTTCAACCGGCACCAGATCGTTCTTGTCCAGGACTGAAGCGTAGTGAACGCTCGTACTTTTGAAGTACGTTCTGCAGGACATGGGGGACGTCCTGGACGCAGTCTGGGGTGAGAGAGGAGGGTGGGCGAGTGGTTGTGAGAGAGCTTCAGCGACGAAGGAGGGCCGTGTGCAATATGCACTACGTAGCCACCTTCATCGGTGTCTTGGCACGGGGAATCAGAAAGCGAAGAAGCATGTGCACCTTGCGGTGCAAAGCTCCTGTGCTGATGACGCTGATTACCTATCTCCGCCGACATTTAGTACTCTCACTTCCCCGAAATTGAACAATCAAGCATGTCTGGATCTCGCTTATGTGCGTCATCTAGGCACTCGTGTTGGATGACATCGACTGACATGACGTGCATTACATCACAGGTCGTGGCATAGCAGGCACCTGGCAACTTTGCAATCCTGAGCGAGATGAGATGCACTCAACTGCAAGGCTGCTTGAGTACATAAGGAGATCCTGTGCCCTTCGGACTGTAGTGACTTTGTTGGAAGCTTACCATCATATCGGTGAGTAACAAGAGCACACTTCTCGCGTGCTCGACCTCTTATGCTAGTCTTAGATTATGCCGTCCAATAGCGAAGGACGTGTCTCCCGTCGCCACGTGCAGTATCGTAATGAACTTGTGAAGTTCTACTTGAAGAAGGTTTGTCGCTCCCCGTTTCATATGATCTTTCGGTGCTGACTTGTCTATCAGCGGGTAGTGCCTCTCGCTCGACGAGCGTTGTTATACGAGGTTGGGGACACTAAGCCCCGTCTGATTCTTCTCCCCACCCGTGATGAATGGGATCCTGCTTGTGGTAGCCCGGCACATACCGAGGATCTCGACACTCTGCATTGGTTCTCGCGGAAACAGCAGCACTCGCCCATCGACACCTTACCGGTCGGCGGTGCTCGTCTCTCGAATGGGTACGACATCATATCGTTACCATCACGGTATCGGCGGTCGTCCGGAAGAACCCCGGAACGTATCAACAAGACGCTACTCCGGATGTTCTCCATCGAGTGGCCTGGTAATCTCATCATCGCGGGCGTGTTGTTCATATCACGCCCCCCGAGATCTCTCTCATTAACTCAGTCGTTAGCAGGTGAGTAGCAGCGTGGCTCGCCTCTGCTCGCTTGATCATTGACTTGTGGCGCTTGCGTGTAGTTGGCTGCAGAGTCAGACGACCGTTCATGGGTAACTGACTGGTAGTAGCTTTGTACACGACCTGTACACGTCAATGTTGATGTACAGCTACGGCTGATGGCTGTATCTCCTATGCGTTATCCGCCTTTCGCGTCGAGGGCGTGATGGAAGGTCGTTAATTTGTAATCTGCGCGTGACTTGAGAATGGGCACTGAGTACGAAGTCTCAGTGGCTCGGGGTGCGCACACCGGCGCTGTGTGCGTGTCACACAGTCTGAGATTCAGAACGAAGTGTGATAGTACATCTTGATGCTGGAGCAAAGGCTGAACAGCTGCATGAACTCTACCTTGTTCACAACGCGAACATAATGAGTTACAGATGTTTCCGGCGTGTCACCTTTGCGGAATATCAACATTGCGATTCGCTGTAGCACTGAGAGTGAGTTCCAGAGTCGCACAAGTGCAAAGTTATTGAATCACCTCTTCGGCATTGAACGTCCAGTCATCCGAACACATATTCATCATCTGCGCGAGCTCAGGATTGGCAGGATAGAGACCGACGCCCCCTAAATGTGCATCCCCAGACAGACAGAGTTCGGACAATAGTAGACAGCAGAGGTGACAGCGATCCACATACAGTGAGTTCGTGCAGGGAGCACTGTGTTATCTTGGACCTCAAACACTTTGACGGTGCCGCGACCCCATGTCGACTCGTGTCCCTCCCCCCGTATGGTAGTGTATGGTATATCATACAGCGTCAGATGTGTGCGCATGCTCTACATAAGTGACGTAGTCAGTTTGGGAGCACGAGAGGTGGAGGCACTTCGCGAACCTAAGACACCTTCAAGACTTCGGTGAACGTCGAGGATGTGGTACAGATCTGTATGTTCTCTGTATCGCAGCAGTCACTTATAAATTGCGCAAGCTTGACGCATATACCCCTTGGCTTAGGACACATCAAAAGAACTTGAGAAATCAGACAATGTCCTACATTCTGAGGCTTACCAAGAAGCGGTGACAATCCACGCTGTGTTCGAAGTGGTTCGTGTTGTTGATTCCCGGGCGTTGTTGACTATCTCATGCATCTCAGTGCTCGGCATTTGCTCTGAAAAATCATACGGAGGCCACTATGTACCAATCGTGCTGCAACCAGGTCGACGCAGGGTCATGGCGGGACGAAGATGAGCAAGTCATGTAAGCGACTACGTCCTATTTTAGATATTGCTTCCCTTCGTGTTTGCGCGCTTCTATGGTTGCTCCGAGGCCGCCACGTCTCCTGCCTCACTCTTCCACTTCTCTGCAACAACGCCCACATGGGTGTGTGCCTTGTAAGCATCGGGTTCTTGATTGCCTGATCCTCGCTGATGACTTGAAGGCAACCTGGTTCGCGTCCTGAGGCGGTCTCATGCGCCGGTGAGGGAATCGATGGAATTTCACCAGCTCAAGCTTTCACACCTTCCCATGCGTCTTCGACGGCTACTCGCTAGCTCTCTCTTGGCCTATCTATTGGTCGGCGTGGCTTCGAAGGAGTATATCTGGGTGCACCATGGAGTTCGGAAGCCTCCGAGCACCACCCCCGCAACAGACAGTGCTAGGCACAGGCATAGGTATGTTGCGTCCTTTCGTGTTCGCTCTGTTCTGACACGAAGCGGAAGATGGCTTCGCAATTTTGCCGGGTGGATAACTCCACGCCTCTTCCCCCTGATACCCTCTACACCATCGCGCGTATGCTGGGACAGAGAGAGAGGCATGCTCTTTTGTGCTCTTCTCGTCAGCTGCACCATGTCATCGCGCCGATCCTCTACCATTCCCTCGATGTCTTCTTTTACCCCCCAGAGTGGCAAGACGCAGCGCGGATTGCCCGTCGCCCATTCTCTCTGCTCAATGGTCTCGTTGAATCCATGCGTCCTCGACCCTCCCTTTCCGGTCGCTGCAACCCACGCTTCCTTATCACGTTCGCCTACTGTTCTCATAGTCATGCCGCCGATTTCCGTGCGCTGCCACTCCTTGGCGAAGTCCTGCGTGCGGCAGTGCGCCTTCGTCATCTCCGACTCGACGTCGGTGCAGCGGCCGTGCCCCTCGTCTTGGATTCCCTTCGTCGCGCAGACATCATCATCGTCCCCACCAGCACCATCATCACCGTCCCTACTAGAACAGGTCATTGTCGTAGGCCCCTTCCCTCCCTCCAGAGCGTGCGATCGTCAAGGGCGGCGGTCGTCGAGGCGTTGATGCGCCACCGCTCGCTCGTCTCCGTGGTGGTCGACATGCCGGTGTCTGACGCGAACGCGTCCGTGCTCTTCCGCGCGTACCCACCTTGGGACGGTCGCGCACTCCGCCGGCTTGGGTTGTCTTATTGCGGGTACACAAACTACCGACGGGTTCTCGAAGGTATATTCATGGCCTTTCCGTGCCTTGAACATCTCGAGCTGCGGAACTCAAGCGGTTCATCTGCTCTGCTACTCCAAGTCAGCTAGTCAACTGTACATGTGTCATTGTACGCTAACGTGATGTAAAGGCTGGACTTTGCGCTCTCGCCAAGATACCCAACCTAGCGCCGCAATTGCGGGTCTTCGGAGTGAACCACGCTGCGTTGTATGGCGGGTACCATCACGTTATGGAGGGGTTCGCACGAGAAATGAATGCGCTGCGAACGGCTGCTGGCGCGCTGCGGATGGTCGTACTGGGTGCGACAATGTGGTCGAGGGACACTGCAGAGGCTGAGTGGGCTTTGAAGGAGGCTCAGCCGATCTATGCGTCGCCGTGGATTGCAAACAGGAACGAAGGAGAGTGGATGTTGCGTTAGCGGATGCTTGTGTAGCGTAGCCGGAGTATACAAACACCGTGAGCATCGCAATTGCGTGTGAAGAGACTGATGACGTTCTGCTTGTTGGGCGCGTGGTACAGGGCCAAAGAACCTCTTCCCCGGTTATTCTGACGACCACATGTGGTCGCGTCACCAGCGGGTACATTGTCGATCTCACTTTGCCATGTGATTTCTCCGGCGACTCTGGCACCGAAGAACCAACGCTCACACCATCATCCGAATTGCAACGACTGGATGTTTACAAGTTGCTGGCTATACGTCACCGAGGTACGTACGTCATGGCTGCGTTGTTAGAATGATGTCACAACATGACGCACGTACAGGACGACAACAAGTCCATTGACCGGGAAGAATCTTACACTGTTCCTTTTCTGCAGCGAGACTCAAGAAGACTCAAGCCTGCGTTACAAATACTAGGGCGTGGCGACCCTCCTTACTCCATCCGACATGGACGCCGTCTTGATAGCAGTAAGCCCTCTCACTTGTGTACATCCATCCTGTGCTGACTACCGTTGTACTTCCTCACAGGACGTAGCTCTCGGGCGTCCCCATGAAGAGCTACTTGGACTGAACGGGTATGGGAACGACATTGTCCCAGTCCTATCGCCCTTCGAGCAGTTCGCGTTGGGTGCACGAGAGGACTACATTGACGCAGTGTTCGCGCGATGGAGCCCTAACGTCATCATGCGACTGCGCAGGCTCAGTTCATCTATGCTCTACGCTGTCGAAGCGTACATCTCTCGCCAGTGGAACATCCGGACGACCATGCACAGATGGTTTTGGCACGTCAAGCCTTTCTTGAGGGTCCTCGACAGGTGCGACGGGGTCATATCTGGCTCGGAGGCGCTGCAGTTCTTCGCGAGACGCGCGTACCCTTGCACGGATCTGAAAATCTATTTGCCGCTTCATGGTTTGCTTCCGATGGGGCGGTACCTCCAGCGCCAGGACTTCTTCTTCACCCCTTCCGACGACAAGCACCCATTCTTCGATGCCGCCGCACTTGCGTACACCTCCTCCATGTCCTCTCCGAGCTCTCCCTTACACCGTCGCTCGACCCGTCCTGGCCCCCACGCGTACACCACGTTCAACTTCGCACGGCCGCAGAATTTCTCGAGCGCGCTCCCCGGACGACGTGTTCAGATCATCGTTGTTCATGGCAGTCCCGTGGAGTACATCGTCAACAATTTCCATTCCAGTACGTCCTCGATGTTACCGCGTGGCATGTTTTCTCATAGGCTTCTCCAACAGCGGGCGTGATGAACTACCTAACTGGCACTTACGCCGTGTCACTATTCCCGGTCACGACATTCGTTTGCCGTATCACGCTTACTTGTCAAGACATGACGACAGCGGTCCAGGACCAGGCTGCATGGAAAGAGAGGTATCGACGGTATGGGTTCGCCATTTACGGCTCAGCGGACCGCTTCCCGAACATGCGCGATGTGCGCACCTGGAGCCGACGTGTCGGTGATCGTTTGACCTGGATCATTCCATATAATCGGAAGAGTACGTCTCTCTATCATTATCACACGCTTTCTTACAGAACATTACTTCCAGCAATTGGCGTAACACGCACTTTATCAGTGGATCGATACGCATTCGAGGTACTGTCGGGCTCTGATGGGACTGTACCAGCCGGCGCTGCATTGCGTGTCGGACCTCGCTTCTACTACAGGTATGTGTATTCCACCCAACAATCTGTCAGAAATCATGCTGATCTGTGCTACCTGTAGCTCGATGGCCCATGTCCGTCGTCCTTTGACCAGGTTCCACGAATACTACTCTGTTGAGAGCGCAGCGGCATTTACGGCTGACTTCTGGGTGCACGCGCCCGTGGTAGACGATGTCGACGGCCCTGATGACGCCGCAAGCGACGATGCCACAATCGGAGACACTGACAATCATGATGGTGACACCGAGCCCGCAAGTGAGAGCGAAAGCACTTAACAACTTATCCCCTTGTACGCAATAGGATACCAGCCTCTTATGTTTACCAATCTACTCGCGTTCTTCCGCGACGCGATCCCTGCATCAGACCCGCATGAGCCACGTCGCCCCGATTATCACCCTCCGAAGATTCTGACCGCTATATCGGTCTGCTTGCAGAGGACCGCACGCGCAACTTCACTTCCAAGCAGCGCGACCTCATGTTCAGTCACCATCATTGGCGTGCGAGCAGAGTCTCAGCAATCCCTCAATCAGTCGGGCTGCCAAAGGGCACAATCACGATGACTGGACCAGCGTGGGCAACCTTATGGAGACCTTCTGTGTGTTCCGATGCGGCCGTTGCACATCCAGTCTCACTCGGGTGAGGAGTGCCGGCTGCTCGGCTGTCAGGCGATCACGCACAACCACAAGACCAGCTGCGTTGAGGGCGGGGCCATCCTCAGACAAGACGGCTTACGCTGAGCTCAAGACTGGGAGGGGGAGCCGCGAAGTCTAGCTATGTCGCTACCCAGTGTGCCAGTTGCATCCATGCGTGCACTGTAGAGCCCAACAGCACTCGCGACTTTGTCCTGCTACGAGCGGTACTACGCTGACCGAGGGGCCACCGGCTTCGCTCCATCCTCCTTACGCTCTATACAGCTCATGCCATGTGGATGGACGTGCATTGCCGAGCACCCGCAGTGCCTTATGCTCACATGTGGCTTCCAGACCTTCAGAAGCCTCTCTCTCGCTTTACGCGAGAATTCACCATACGGTCAACAAAGTAGCGAGGGCTTGCACATGGCTATATCGCGAGAACCGATGCAACGCTCTCTAGAAGTCTTGTTGGTCACCTAGCCGGCCGCATCACTCCCACGAACTATCATGCGAAGTGATTATTGGGTGATCACCTCGCGTTTCTTGCATACATGAATGTTTCCCCTCATACTCTACTCCTGATCGTCATCTACCGGTCCCGCAATCTCCGTGTCGATTGGAGGGACGGGGTACCGTCCCACAGGTACACGGATACCGGACTGTATGTGAACGGCTAAGTATGAGCAGGGCTGCATAGTAGTGGATTGAGATTAGTGACATACCGCCGCCTTGGTCTCGATGTTAGTGGTGAGAACATAATAAATGTTCTCCAGTCCGCGCCATATCGGTAAAGAAGACACGCGGATGACCACGTAGTGCCCTTGAAGCTTGTGCGCTGCCAGTGATGTTCTATCAGCAAGGAGATATCTCGGATATTGAAAACACACCATGTGAGTAGCGCACATGGTTTGGGATTGTGTGTGGGCGCATACACATAATGTTACATGTGATACAGTCTTGCAGGACACTCCGGATGATGTTAGAGTGGGCGGCGGAGGTCTCCGTCTCGAACGGAGTGTAGTAAGTAGCCATGTCGGTCAACGCTGGACTGAGATCACTGTCAAGACTCGGGCTTTTGAACCTGCGCTGCCGATGGAGAAGCATGTACCTTGACTCTTGCGTGCATTTGATCTCACCAAAACCCGATAGATTCATCTAGACAGAGACGTTTCCAACAGTGGGTACAGGAACAACGCTGGGATGTGGAGATGCGCTGATCATGTTCAATGACGAGAAAGAGGGATAATGACATCATCAATCGGGAATACAGTGACGTCACTGACGTCAGTCCGCTGACATCAATCCGAAATTGGTGCTCCGCCTCGCCTCCGCCTCTGCCTGCTTCTCTGCAAACCACAATCTCTTAGAGAGGTCTCCATAGGAGCGGCCTGCTGCAATGTATTCACCATGGCAAGTCAAAATATTATGTGTCACCGCTGTATAAGTACCTACACTTGGTGAGTACAACGGCCTTGGACACTTGCACAAGACACACCGATCCCCGCGCTCACTTAGTACTATGTCCTTTGGCTTCTACATCGAGAACGACGAACAGCTCCAGAATGCACTACAACATTGGAAAAACTTTTCATTCAATACTGGCTACCTCCCACTGCATGAGGCCATCAAGACCTTGAACACCGAGCAGCGCCTGGTCGATAAGCGGCATCAATATGCGCCCCGGTGGCATGTTCGTCCTGCTCTTTCACATTAGACTGACGTTGGCGACTACTTACACACACACAGCTTGTCCACCGCGGCACAAAACGGGAGGCTGTGTTTCACACCGTTGGTCTATGGCGGTGGAACTCAAACCTCGAAACTGGGAATTACGTCCCTCCAGGACAAACTGCCCCGGCGAGACTTGCCGAGCAGCGCATGTACGTTTGTATCTCGCTCACTTGTGACCGTACTTATTGTTTCGCGCTCGTAGCCAAAATACTCCGAACAATCTCTGCCAGTTCTCATACTGCGTGGACACATCCCGGGATAAGTCCCTCTGGGTCGCGCTCAAGGTTAGTAAATCGCAGGTATACGTCTGCATGCTCACTACATACTCCTCAGGCCTTCGAGGACTTCGTCAAACAGGATAGCGACTTCAATGACCACGGGAAGGACCGACGGGACTGGCAGAGCGGGAAGGAGGGTGACGACTCGTCTTTCATCCTCTCCTCCCAGATCTTTTGCAAACGTACTCCCTACACTCGTGCAAAGGAAGCATCGCTTTCGTATCCCCTTCATCAGTGGATCGCTCAAGCCA
This sequence comes from Earliella scabrosa, assembly GCA_022605405.1. Lineage (NCBI taxonomy): Eukaryota > Fungi > Basidiomycota > Agaricomycetes > Polyporales > Polyporaceae > Earliella > Earliella scabrosa. The sequence continues at coordinate 772,650 of JABYQQ010000004.1, read as the reverse complement.
CTCGTAAAGGAATGGAGTACTACGCAAATCCGGATCGACCTTCCATCTTCGAGCCCGCAAATGGGGAGCTGCGCAACATCAGCGAAAGCGAGCCGCCGTATCTCAAGGTGGGAGATATGGTATGGCTTAGTTTCACAGTGGAGTTCTTCATCGGGTCGAAGTATTGGAGCACAAACTTCATCCCGTATGAGATCGTGCGTATTGGGAAAGTCTCCACCGACCTACTCGCAGACCTCAGAAACTTCGCCGTCGACGAGGAGGACGAGCAACCTCGCGCACGCTTGGAAGCTGGGTTAAAAATCCCCAGTACGTGCCTGTCTTGAAATTTGGCCGTTTAACCTGCTGACGCGTCACACTGGCAGTCGGAGATACGGACTTCCCGATGTTCGACGCTATGACCGTGACACCTGCTGCCGCCGCTGCACCGCCCGCGGACAGCGGTGATGACATCGCCCCCAACGAGGTCCGTTTTGGACCGAATGATGCAGAACTACACCGTAGGCTGCGCCTCAACGATAGAGATTGGTCTTCCACCACCCCCGAGCACTGGTCTGCCAGTGACGATGAGAACGAGGTCAGAGTGATGCTTAGACTCTGCGAGATTCAGAGCTAACGGATGCGCGCAGGGTGATGACACTACACCCAAGCCCCTCCCGTCGCTGCTATCTGTCATATTGGCTCAGACGGACGACACACCGATGGGACAGTCTCCCGGTGGAGCTCTTATCTCACCTGCGCAGCCAGTCCCCGTTACTGTGGTGCCCTCTGAGATCATGGAGCCGCCTTCTACCTCCCCTATTCCTTCTCGATCGCCGACACCACCCACAATCATGGCACTCACACATCCGACTGTCAGCTCCCAACCCACACTCGGCGCGCTGGAGGTTCAACCCGTACTTCCCCGGACAGTTCAATCTGCAATCTCGTCCTCTGTCACCACGTTACAGGGGAATGCCACCTCTTCTGGCACGGAAACGGTCCCAGTTCCTTCCTCAGCTCCCTCGCAGCCTGAGGTTGACGGAGGAGTTTCGACTCCCTCCCTTATCAAACCGTCTGGCCCCTCTTGCCTCCCATCTACATTCGCGACCACCTCAATCCGTGCCGAACTCGTTCCACTTCCACCTACTCCGCTTTCTACGGAATCTCAAGCTACTTCCGCTGTCGAGCATCCAGCGGCGCCGCTCCCGGCGTCCACTCCTGGCATCGAGCATTCAGCGCTGCCGCTCCTGGCCTCTGCTCCCGGCGTCGGACTCGTGAACAGTCGTCGTGCTGGTCTACGCTCGTCTACCCAGACCCCGAAGCGCCTGCCCTCTGCCAACCAGGATCTGGAGGAGCCCCCTACTAAGAAGACGGTCAACGGGAAGGGTGCAGGGCGGGGCCGGGGGGCGGGGAGAAAGGTGGGACGCAAGGTAAAGAAGTAACGTGCTGGTGACGCAAACAACAACATGAGGGCGCAGGGTTCCGGCTTACAGTCTCGCAATGTAGATAACATACCAGATTTGACTTGCGCTGCACACATCTACGTAGTTGCGTATATACCATGCAGTCGAGAAAAGTCTCAAGCCGGGTGCTCAGCGCCTCCTCGGTGTGACCTTGACGCGTTCAGTCACATTGTATTGCGTCCATGACGTCACGCGAAGTGGCAGCAGTCACTGAACACATGGTATTTGCTAGATATCGCAGTCATACATTCTAACCCAACATTTCTCTACGCGCATTCACACACTTCAGATACTCAAGTACTCACGATCAACCTCAAGACACGAAACAGCCCACACGCTAAATTAATGCAGACCTCACTACGCACGGATACCGCAACGACTCAACGCTGCGCTTCGTTGTCAGCCCGGGCGGGGCAAGTGTTGCCCGTCGAGACGCCTGTCGTGGCGATGTGCTCGAGTATGGCGTGCGTGTCGTTGTGCGGCGAGGGGCGAGGGTCAGACTTCAAACGCGAGTACGCGTCGACGTAGACACCTGAGACGGTGTCAACGGGTGAGATGGTTGGGACTGCGAGCGCGGAGAGAGTGTGTGGGTGTATCGGGTGCGTGGACGGAGGAGCAGGCATGGACGCGGAGTGGTACGCAGAGGAGCGGGCGTGGATGGAAGACATACCTGCCATCTTCAATACGAGCCCGCCTGCGCTCACCGCCTCCTGCACCTCACGAATGCCGTCCATACGGTCGCTTCCGAGGGGTGTGTTCAAGTTGAGAGGGCCGGAGTCGTCCGTGACGAGACCGCGCTGGATGAGAGTTAGACAGTCGCAACAAGAGCAGAAGGGAGGCACGGACCTTGGCTCCCAAGGTGGCAGTGCTGCCAAGCAACGGAGGGGGAAGATGAAGGTCGTCAATATCGGCGATCGAGGGCCCTTCTTTCGTGGGGCCGAGGACGGGCGTTGGAGGGATGGCTATCAGACCATGAGCTCTAAGCTGAGGGTGGCGTGGCTGTGGGAGACGTACGTGGCGCAGCCGGCGGATCCTCAGGGGACGCGGCAGGCGCAGCATCGGTCAGGAGGACAGTGACAGGGGGAACGGCCGCGCCGAGCAAACGGTGGGTGCTTTTGAGCAGCCGCGCGATGTTGCAACCGGAGCGCGCAACGTAGCGAGGGCGCCAGTACCTCGGGTCGGTGTTCAGCAGAGCCATGGGAACAGCAGACAGCAGGAGAGCGAGAGAGGCGGAGATTGAGCAGTAGCAGGAGGAGGAGGAGAAAAAACACGAGTAGAGAGACACAGTCTGAAGCCCATATGGGCCTATTTGCCCGCGGGATGAGCCGTACGTCCCAGGCCCGTGCGCTGCTACTCGTTAGTCACTAATGACACATTCTGTGTCGCAGGGTCGTCCTCATGCAGGGGGCAGAGGCATGGCTAGTGCGCTTCTCTGACTTTCCATACAGAGAAAGAAGGTCGGCGTCTGGTATTATGGGCGTCTGCCCCCCCACATAGGGTGGACAGCCTTCCAAAAGCAGCCCGCATAGGCGGGCTCGGGACACCGCAGTCCCGCCCTCCGTCGTCATCTGTCCCATTTGGGAAAGAAGGTCGAAAAATTCTCGTTATCGATGAGCGTCGCATTCTGGCACTCTCGCGGTACGTGCTTCTTTCTTGGTTGCGTTGCTCTCTTTGAAAATTTCTAGGCCCAACGTCGGACACCCACGTTCGCGATTTCAGCCACTCCCATGCTGCGCTCAACCCATGCACGCGCGTCGTCGCTGTCTGCGCCGGGCAGTCTCGCTGTTGGGGGTGATGTAATACATTTTGCCACTCGCGCGTCGGGCAAGATTCGGGTCCGCGGTGCGCGCGGATGCGCCTCCTACACGCGCGAACGTGCCTCCCGCATCGCGCGCGAGCGCGCCTCCCGCATCGCGCGCGAACGCGCCTCCCGCATCGCGCACGAGCGCGCCCCGCCATATCCCATCTTGGGTGAAAAGGCTCCTGCCACCTCCACCGCCTGCTCCCGCCCAATCCCTCTCCATGCTTCATTGCGGCTGCATGTCCTTCTTCACGCGAAAGATCTCCACCCCTCCGCCACCGGCCGTAATCATCGGTCGGACTGTGCAATCCCGCACTTTGCAACCCCATCTGGGAGGAGGCAAGAGGATCCGCACTCCCGTCAACAGGTCGCCTTCCCGCGCCTCGCGAGGGCTCCCTTCTCCTCCCACGCCTTCCCATGCCTCCGCCATAAGACCGGGGACGTAGGGCACCTCTAGCCAGACGACGCGCACCGTGTTCGCCCCGCACTCGTTGACCACCTCCATGACCACCCTCCGCTCCAAGATCGCAACTCGCGCTACGATCCTTCCTACTACATGCGCATCGTACGCCGCAAAGTCGTCGTCGTCCGCCTTCGGTGCGTAGAATTGGGCTGGGGATATTGCGAAAATCCTGACGTGCATCCCCACAGCAAGAGGTAGCGGTGGAGGGACTTCGACCGCGTAAACGTGAATCTTTGGTGTAAAGTCGGCAATATGTGTGGGGTTTCTGTCGACGCAGTGGGACCACCGAGCGAAGATGTCGATGGTTTCAGAGGTCATGGATGTGGGGGAAGAAGTGTGTGTAGAGTGGGATGAGACGTTTAATGTGCTCTGCCTGGGTGGTGTCCAGTCAGTAGCCTGTCTTTAATGTGTTTAGAGCAACATAAAAGCTCTCAAGTTTTAAATGGAGAAATACGACCGATCAAAAGAAGGTGCGGTAATGAAGATGAGAGGCAATTTTTTTGCAGAGCTTCATAAACCAGAAGCTGGCTATATGGTACAAGGAGGTTGAATCAATCCTAGAAGCTTCTCAGAAAAGGTAAGGAACTCTACATATCGTCATATCAGCAATCGATGCTCCCACGGCAAAATCCCAGCTAGATACAGCGTGCGTGCATACTGCACCACTCAGAGAGAGGCAGGAAGGGCTTACCGTGCAAGTTCAGCCCATGGAAGCTCGGAAATAACCAGGCGTTCAGTATGCTACGGTCTTCTTCTATTAAAGTATTGGTGAAGAAGCACTCGGCGTTCGGGTGGATTTAGGCCGGTGATTACCGCGCACGTGGCTTGACTCTGGGGATTTCTATACACTCACACCAAACAACTTGATTCTGGACCATGTCTCGAGATCTAACAAGTATGCGTAGTCCAGGTCTGCCCGGAGGGCCCTGTTATAATAGAGGCGTGCGCGGGTCCCCCGTGGGAACGTCAGCAGCAGCTGTTGATGCCCTGCCAGAATTGAGACTCCGACGTGTCCAATAATGTAGACTCCGACGTTCCCAGAGGGGGACTCGTGCACCCCTCCCCCAAGTATACTTAACAAGCCTAAGAAGTGCCAACATATAACTTCCGAGCTACACGGCCAGATGTGCACCGGGCGCCCTGGGTATTTGGTCGGAAGTTATCTCACAGGGCGGCTCTGGGTATCGAACAGATACGGCGCTTAGACCTCGCTCCAGTATCAGTTTGCCCAAGCAAGGCCGTATGTTGTCAAGTGGCATCCGTCACACGTCAACGCCGATCAGATATGCGACCGCCTGGTTATAGATGTGCTGTCCCACGGCCCTCCCGATTTGGTCGCGCGAGCATGGCATAAGAGTCTCGTTCATTTGTGACGGCCATCCCAAGGCAATTGCTTCGTCAGCGCCCTCGCATTAGGCAGCGGGCCGTCGCGCATGCGCCTAAGGTATCCTGCCGAAGTCATTATAGGCCCCACGATAATGCCTTCCTGTGCCTCTGTCCCAGGCCTCCCTGCCCCTGGGGGAAACCCTCACATGTCTTTGTGCTCGCCGCATACGGTCCCTGTGCCAAGAAGCAAGCGCCTCTTGGGCTAACCCACGCGGCCCGCGCGCGCTTGCATACTGGTCCTCCCGCCAGCGCTCACCAGTCTGCGCCGTTTTGCGAACCTGTCCCACCCGTTTTACCGCACCTCCCCCCCGCCCCGCCTTGCCCTCCAAGTGGTACCAATCGAAAGCCAGAGCTCACAGCTACCCAGGAAAATTGCCCAAGTGAGTTGATTCCGCCTGCACTTCACACATTCCCGTGAATACGCTGTTAGCGGCGGCGCTTAAGTCTCACGCGCCATCGGCCCATGCCGAACAGGCACTTACACCTCAACTGTCGTCATCTCCCGCACACCACCCACTCCCCATACCCCCTTATTGCCTCCTCTCGACGCTGCTATACAACGCCTATTAGGGTCAGCCGCCCAAGCTTCCTTCGTTCATCCGTCTCGCCACAACGCAAGTCCAATACGCGCGAGCTTCGTCCCCAATACCATCATCCGCTTCCCCTCCCTTTGCTCCTCGTTCCTCTCTCTCCCCCGACAACCCCAGTCCTCCTCGCGTCTGCTTCCTTGCAGGGCGCAGCAACGTCCCTCCCTTATGGGCCGCAATCCCCACAATCCAGGTGAGTATCTAACTTCCTTCGCCCTCTCACCTACCTGCCCTCCGCGTCTCCATGTTCAAGGTGGATCCTCTGCCTCCGTGTCGTTACTGTGTACTTCGCATGGTGTTTATGCATATAACCTGGCCTGTTCACGCCACTGTATTAAAGTCCCGTCTGGCCCAAACTCCACTCTCGCAACAATCGCCTCGCAATTGGCCCCCTTATCTGTCTAACCTGCCACCAGCACCAACATCAACTCCCCATCCATGATATCGCCCTCAACGCCGAATTCGGACCGTACTTCACGCCGCCCGCATCATTGGGTTGATTATACCCGCTTTCTGCCTCGCGTGCTCCGGTGTCCTCGTGGTATGTCACGCCGTCTCTTGCTCAAATACCCCCCTTCCCCGAAGTCGTTGCGCCAGGCCTGCAAAGAACCCTGCGCCTCCCAAGTCTGCCTCCTCGCGGCTTCAATGTCCGACCTCAATGCAGTCCCGCTCTGGGACCTGCCTCCTCCCCCTCAATATAGTCTCCCAGCAATCCCCTCATCCTTGTCCGTGCAAGATCTCATGCTCCTTCCCCACCTTCCCCACCCCGGCCTTCCACCCCGCACTCGCCCCCTCGCGTTCGCGATTTCTCGTCAAGTCGCCCAAGTCGACCCCCAAGAGCTCCGGGAGCGCGAGTTACCCTCCAGAATTGACGTTCTCGCCACCATCGACGCTCTTACCCTCCGCAGCGATCGCCAGTCTCAGTCCTTCATCGACGTCCGCATGGGCGCGGAGATCCTCACTCCTCTGTGGGTTCTAGGTTGGTGGATGACATTCCATCGCGCAATAGAGGCCCGTGACCGTTGGCGGGGTGCCCGTAGCTGGCTGGCGGAGCTCCGCTACGACTCCGAAGGGCCAGAGGCCCCTATCTACGTCGCGGTCACCACCGCCCTAGCCACGTTGGAACGGATCCCTTGGGACGAACCTCTCACCGCCGCGTACGGGCTTCGTCCTGAGGACCTAGCCGACTTTCTCGGCATGGACCCTGTCTACGGGCCCATACTCGATGCTATGCTCGACGCCGTCAATGAGCGCATCCGTCAGGACGCCGCCCTTGATGCGCGGGTACTCGTGCTCACCCTGTACACCTACTACATCTTTCAGGCTTCGCCCGACCAGTGGACCAGGTACGACACCCATCCGCGTTTTTCATTTCTCCGCCACCTCTCCGCTCGCATCCGCGACCCCGGCGATCCCCTTCAGACCATCTATATGCCATGGCATGATCATAACGCATGGGTCTTGTTCGCGTTGAACGTCCCGGACAGGACCATTCGGTACGCCGACTCTTCCGGTATCCCTCCCTCCGACGCCCACCTCCGCCTCTTCCAAACGTGGTTCACCGCGGCTCAGCTAGGCACGTGGACCGTCGGCCCTCCGCTCCGATGCGGCAGTCCTGACGACGGCATCTCGTGTGGCATCGTCGTCGTCAACGCCATCCAGCACGCCCTCTTCGGAGATCGTCTGTGGGATATCCGCGAACGGCCCCTTTGGCGCGTCCTTCAATACTTGAACATTGTCCGCGCGTATGTTCCCAACACCCGTTAGTCTCCCTTTCGTCTCCCATTCATGCTGTGCTTCCTAATGTCCCGCCGCTTCCGCGTTTCCTGCAGGGTGATAACACCACCCCCTTCCCTGTACTCCCTCTCCCCTCAAGCAGCCTTCGCAACAGGCCCTGCCCCCTCCCCCCTCCCCTCCCAACATTCTCCCGTGCAGCCGTTCGTGTGCGGGAAGGTCATGTCATCCGGGCGCCGCCCCACCGCCGGCTTCATGTATCATATCGTTGTTATTCGAGTTATGTACACATCGTCTGTCCTCCCCCCTGCTACTCCTTGCTGCGCAGTCGTGGAGTACGGATGGCTCGCCCCCGTCGACCCTTCGGCACATAAGTCAGCACTCCCAAGTAGTAGTGTCGCGTGTGACTCACAGCCGTCCAAGTATGCACTCGAATCTGCATACAACCCTCTCCACAGGGCCGCACGGCCAGCCGCCACGATGCCTTCGGCCCCAGAGGACGTTCCATCAAAGGCTGAAAGCGCGCGCACATCGCACCTGGATCTGTCAAGCTGCGCGGATGGGCCGCGCACATCCATTTGTTCGCCCCGCATCCCTCGACCTGCACGTCTGGCCATTGCCTGACCTCCAACCGCACCTCAATCCCCTGCTCCGCCGCCTCCCTCAGCCTCCTCCGTTCGTCCCACGCCTGCCGTCCCAGCAAAGCTCGGCCCGCCACTAAGAGGGTGGGGAATGCACTGCCGAAATGCGCACCGTTCACGTAGTTGACGAGATGAGAGCTCCAGCTTCGGGTGATGGGTAACGTCGCGTCGACTTCGGTGCTAGTGTAGACGTGCACCATGCCCTTCGGGGTTTGCAGGCGTGTGATGCTGAGCGTGTCCCTCGGCCTGTGTGTGGCCCATTCGAAGCGTTCGGCGGGGGTCGGCGGTCGGTGGACTGCGTGGTGGTGGCTTTCTAGATGTTCCACCACGAGAAATGCATGGTATCGCGGGGCATAGATTTGCAGGGGTTGGGTCGACGACGTTGTTGTTCTCCTGATAAAGGCCTGCGCGAGGTCGCCCCCGAAGTATGCTCGCCAGGCAGTGACCTCGGTCACAAGCACCTCCGGTGTCTCCACGAAGTCGAGGAGGAGCTTCAACAGCGTCCGACGTAGCTCTTGTTCCACCAGCCCTAGGGTCGTTCGGCAGCACGTCCGAAATGTCATGAGGTCCCGGAGGTCCAAGTGCTGACCTATGCCCGCCGAAATGCGCTCGGGAAACTGTTGCCACAGTAGTAGCGGGTGCGGCAGGATTCCAGGCATGACCCAGGGTGAAGCGTTCGGGATAGATTGGCGGTTGGGAGCAGAGATTAACGTCAACGTCCAACGTTGTTCGACATCGTCGCACGCGCATACAAATTTTTCGCCGGCACTCCGGCCCACACTTCCGCTCTTGGGCGGGGTACGACTAAGTACGCGGCCGCGCGCTAATCAATGGCGGGTGGTATCGCGCCTCTACGCTCCGTCTCGTGCTCTCTCTCGTGCCATCTGCATTAACCCCCTCCTCGTACGGCTTTTCTGGCGCTCTCGCCAACAGCATGATTCTCTCAATGTTGAAGCGCGTCCCCAAGTCCGTGCTTTCAACACGAGTCTCGACCACCACTAGGTCCCACGGTGCGACACCCAAAAACTCCATCGCAGTGGCCGCCTCGAACGTGTCACACCCCGCGGTGCCGTCAAAGGCTGGCGGAGCAGTCTGGCACAGCTTGGTAAGCGTTCCTTCCCTCTCGCTTTGGCACGCACTCACCGGCATGTGCGTGGAGGGTAGCTCTTTCACGGCAGTGAACCATCGTGGGATCGGGGCTGTCGGGCGATGAGTTTTCAGCACGAGTTCATCCTTCTCTTATCACGTACGATGTTCGTGCATGGCGTTCAGCAGGTTGACGAAAGCCCCTCGGTCTCCTGATCGCACGAACTCCAGCTCCAGCTTGAAGACCGGTTCGTCCCAGCAGTCCGCATGATACCCCACAGAGATCACGTTTCCCACGATGAGCACCGTCGCGTCCGAACTGTTGATCAGGAGCGCGTCCGTAAACCACTCCCACGCACAGTCCTCGATCTTGACCTGCGACAACGCGAACCTCCCATCGACCACGCTGACATATTCGGCCCACGTTTTAGCCCGTCTGCGTCGAGGTTAGTACGTCTCCGCATGAAGACGAGCATGCTCACGAACCTCGCAGCATCCTCAGGGACCCAAGTCGGCAGGATTAGTGTCAAGGGAGTCACTAGTGTCGAGGGAGTCACGGACATTTTGTCGCGCAGGGTCTGGTAATGGGTGTCAATTGGTGCGTAGCTCCCCATGCCCTGCATGTCCTAAGTACTTTCCCGCCAAATCAACCCTGGTTTCCTCATGTCTGCCGCCCCCTTCCCGCGTGCGCGCGGTTTGCAAGCACGCCTAACATCCATGTGTCTTCATGGTCCGTCCACGCGTCATCCTGCGCGGCTAACCCGAATACACATGTGCCGTATCATTCGTCGCTCTGTGGGTACTACGTTCAACACGTCTACATGCCGTTGAGCGCCGCCCAAGCCGTCACTCTCCAACCCCCACCCACTTTCTTCTCACTTCCCTCGCATGAGGTCGAGCACGTCTGCCCGCCTCGCCACCACATCAGCGTGTAGTCGCGGGCAAGATCCACCCGCAAAGGGACAGGTGCGTTCCACGATGTCCGAGGGACGAGAGGTCCCATGGCGCAATGCTGGTCTCCATAGTATCTCTTGGCACCCGCGCAGTACGGAGACTTAGTGACTCCGCATGCCCAATTTGCTCCCCATGTCGCCGGCTCCTCCCCGAATGTCCAGCCCCTCGCCGTCAGATCGTCCATCTGTTCCTCGACCTTCAGTGCGTCCCGAGTTCCAAGGCGCCTCGTGACAGGAGTCACAATGGCGCGCCGTTGCGAGATCAGCTCGGCGTAGGGCACGCAGAACGTCGTCGCGGTCATATAGGCCATCAACGACGTGCACCAAAGCGAGGGTACGACGTCGAGGGGGCAATCCGTGGCGCTTTGGATGATCTCGACTTCCACATTGTTCTTCGTCAGGTTAGCGAACGCAGCCCAACGGCCGATGGGCCGCTCAGCCGTCCCTCCGCGCATCGAGGCAGAGAACCCTTCGCAATGGACGAGATAGGCGACCAGGTGGAACCAGGAGTAGTGCGGGGAGGCAATATGTAGCTTCCCTGGCGTACACGCGCTGGGGTAGAGCAGTCCCAACGCCGTTGTGTCTGTGAGCACCGAGCCCGTGCAGTATATCTCCATGGCGAACTTGTCGATGTCGGAGATGCGGTCGCGCAAGAAGTTGCGAGTGCGTTTGGATAAACAGGCGGCGACAAATGCCGCTCCCTGCGCACTTGCCGCGGCCAAAGCAGCGAGGGCGTCCCCTTCCGCATGCTGAACAACGAGGATGCATACATCCGCTGGCCACGCGTCGACAAAGGACTCCGCAGGCCATGCAATGTCAAACATGCGCGACTGGGCAGGTAGGAATCAACCGACCGCGACCTCAGTGAAACTGTGGTCTCCGACTTACTTTCGAGCGACAGGGATGTGGACTACGGTGGGCGGCCAGGCACTGGAGGATGTATCCGCCTCCCATTCTCCGGTTCTCCCTTTGGCCAAGGGCTCGGCCACACACGAGCCGTGGGATCTCGCTCTTCGCGGCGTTTTGGTATCCCCGACCTTCATCAATGCCGCCGATTGCGCCTCCCGTCCCATGCCTCGCACGTGTATTGTCCGTCTTCGGAATTCGTGGGCAATGTGGCTCATGCAGACTATTAACGATGAGCCCGTGGTGTGTAACTTCTGGCCTTGCTTAGTGCCATCGATATTGGATGAATGGCCCCCGTGGACGCCGCCCGAGGGTCGATATTATCGCAGTCCTTGGTTCGCCCCTGATCGAGGGCGGGCGGCCGGGGCGATCGTTGGTATCATCGGTAAGATCAGTTGCGCCCTGGTTCAAGCCATCAAGCCGTGCACAACCAATGTTGCGCACGACAGCAAATGGTGCCCCGTCCTCCTTGTCTGATAAGAGGCCGTACAGTCGAAACTGCCCCCTCAGGGAGGGCGGCGCTGTCTGCGTGGACGCATACATGGTGGCAAGTGACCTCGTGGTCGCTTGTCACTGAGTGGTTCGGCAGAAGCTACTCGCGATCGTCAACTGGGCGCCCGCTTGCTTCATATGTCCAGATTCACTCGCCCGATGCGGCATGCGATCCCGATGCTGTGTTTTGTATCCAGTTGGAACCTGCTTGGCATGTGTGCGCGCGTGATCCCCCGAGTGCCGAGTTATTCCCGGCCGAGTTCATTCGCAACCCCTCCGGCCCCTGCCGTCGTCCGTTGCGACACCAAGCTACTGTGACACGTGTATATTCCAAGAATGAACCTGCTAGCTACCAACGCGTCATCAGGCTGTTGTGCCATACATACAACTCGCGGCCCGCAGAGGACATGGGCAGGGAGCAGGTTAAGGGATCCAGTCGCCGCCAATGGTCGTGCTAGTGGGGGCTGAGTTAGTAGCGTATCACGATGACCAGTTTGGTCAGCCGACGCACCACGAGCATGTCCCGCCGACCCTCCAACATATACTCCCCGACGAAGCGAGGCTCCAGATTCAACGTGACATGCCGCAGGTTCGTAAGGTGGATGGCATTGCCGGTATTGAACCCATCGAGGTCCTGTGAGTACTGCCAGGCGCCAATGCACCGTACAGGCCAGCCGGGGAAACGCCATGTCACTAGCACCGTCCCGTTCGTGTAATACAACTCCTCCCCATATCCCTGCACATCCATCTGTTGCGCGCTTGCCGGGAGTAACAACAGATACTCCAGCCCGGATGAATGCAAGTCGAGGACGACGACGAAGCTCCCGGGGTCGCCGAAGTAGCGATCGCGGCACGCGCATAGGTATAGGTGTCCTAGGCACCATCTTTGGTCTGGAATACCTGGCCTCTGGGGTGGCGGATCGAGTCGCGGGAAAAGGAGGGTGCTGGGATCATCGTGCAGGCGAAAATGACCGCGCACCACCAGTCCAAGGTTCCGCCGTCGATCACATCGGCGAGACCACCATTGACCGAACCCATTGTCGCTGCGAATGAGGGCGCATCGACGCATGGTCAACGAAGGATAGGCGCATCCTACAATTGTCGGCGAAAAGAACGTCATGTACGCGGTGTTGTTGACGGCTGTGAGCGGTGTGAGGGGACTGGGAGTGTGCGAGGAGACGACACAGATGTACCGTCGTCGACGGGGGGCGATAATGCAGTAGTACGTTGTGATGCGATCCGGGGGGCCGTGGTACCCTAGCGTGCCTTCGTCCTGGCCACACACCTTGGTCAACACGAAATTGTTCTTCAAGAACGCGTGCAATGCCTCGGCCTCTGGCTCCCCGACGCACAGCTCCAGATCCATCCCCAGCAAGTCCCTGTCACGGAGGAGGAAAGCGATCGCCGCCTCCCCCGTAATGATTGCGCGAAATCGATGAAGGGCGTCCAGTAGCAGACTTGCCTGGCCCGGGACGTAGACGTTGACAATCTTCTCCATCTCCTTGCGAAGTTGTCTGTCGACTTGGAACAGATATCGCCCACGAACTGCCCGCCAATTCAACAAGCTCAACATGTCATAGCCTTCCAAGAGCATCCGCTCGAGTTCGACGGGCAGTCTGGGGGATGGGCTCTTTCAGTCATTCATACCGCGAGGCCGAACTGAGCAACTCACTCGCCGATCACTTCGGCCATGTTCTTGGGATTGGGGGTGATGCGCGCGAGAGGAGGTGGACTATATGGGATGTGGATACGGTCGTCCAAGGTAGGAGTTGCCAGTTGGGGCCTCAGAGAGTCCGCGCGCGAGCTCTAGGGCGCCTCACCCCTCCGCATGCGCTCCTGCAGATGCGGCCTTCGACCAGCAACAGACATGCACCGACAGCGGATACAACCTCTATGTCTGAGCAGCATGGCTACACCTCCACCTCCCGCCGGTCGGACGCATGCGCTCTGCACACGTCACCAGTAACGCGGGCCTTGAGGTCAGTTGCTGGGTAGAGTAACGAGGCACTGTCATTAGAGGCGGCCATAACGTAGAGCATGCGTACCATGCGAGATCGAGTTATACTACTAGGCAAGGAGGCGGTTGTAGAAGGGCTGGGAATTAAGTGTGGGAGTGCTACAAGGGGGAGACGATAGTGAACGAAAGGGTACGTGAACGCAACCACCAAAGCCATTTCCGGCTGCCGTAACCGTCCTCCAACAATAACCGATAGTCGTTTGGAATGAGGGAGACGTGAATAGGAGGGAGGTGGGCTCGTATACGCACGGATATCAGGTCCTGGATCTCCAAAGGAGAAAGCCCCGCGACAGTGGCGTGCAACAAACAGGGCAGGGCGCCGGTGGCGGACGCGTCGAGTAACCACTCCCAGTACTCTATCTGGAGGGTGCGAAAATCGAGAAATACGTCCGTGAGGCCGACTAAGCGATCGAAGAATGAACGGTATATCGGCGACGAGATCGGGAGGGAGATCCCAAGCTTGGCGAGCGTGAGGCTTTCTACGTTCGCCCAGCAGAACGACGAGGTCTGAGGAAGAGACAGTATGTGTGTGTAGTCCGCGCCGCCGATGGGATACGTGTAGTACGGCAGGTCGAAACTAGCTGCGATGACATTGGGCAAGACTAGGTATCGCAGTAGCTCGACGGTCTGCTCTGGTCCCACGTCCGCGAGGTGCAGGCGCGCCATCTGCGCGAACACCGTCGGCTCCGTGTCGACGGCCATGTCCCACTCGGGGGTCACGCGCAGAAATCCCCCAGCGATGCGCAGGTCTCGCAGTGCCTGGCACGGTCGAAGCAGCAGCAGCAGCCGACAAAGAGCTATAGAGTCGTAGGGGTGATCGAGACAGAGTGTAGTCAAGTTGGGGGACACGACTCGCGCCAGGCCGGCCCAATCCACCCGACACGCTCGAAGCACCAGGTTCGACACCGATGACATTCCTGTGGGAATGCGGGTCGCGAGGCGCGAGCTGAATGCCGGGGGAGGAAAAAGAGCCAAATATTGCATTGCGCTTTGTCTAGGCACGAGGCGGTCGCCGGTGTGCACGAATGCGATCGCGCCGATATCCTGCGGGCGCACCTTGGCGGTGAGAGCTTCAAACGCCGTATGGAGCACATCGGGCTCCTGCGCGAAAAGCGTGAAGGAAGCCCAGCGGGATGCGGCGGTGCGCAAGCGGGCGAACTGCTCGTCGAAGGCGGTGCACTGGACGGTGAGAGACTCCTCCATGGGAATGTAACCGACGGTCGCTGGGCCGACAGAGTTGAAGTAGAAAGTGACGTGGACCGGGAATGACCGTGACCGTTCCAAGAACGTCGTGATGCTGTCGGGGGAAGACGAAGGGCGTAGTTCGAGGTGGGTCCAGAGCCGTGCACTCTGCGCGATGACGCCTGCCCAGTGACTACACACGAGCATTAAGGCTGTCCGGGCGCGACCGATGTCTGTAGGGACAGGCCATGGCTGGAGAGGATGTCCATAGCGCCCGAGGGCTGTAGATTGGAGAGGTGGAGTGGGCGTTGGAAGGGAGGTATGAAAAATCTCTTCTAGCAACTCAACGGGCAGTATGGCCTCCGGCGGGAACATCGTTGAGCGTGCCAGGCTAGACGAATGTACCTCCGCCACCGATCCCCCCAGGCGTCATCTTTTGGGGCGAATGGGTTGTGTCACATCCTTGCCCGAGGAAGCAGTTGGCCGCGTCTTCCTGGAGGGGGCGCCACCCGCTTGGTTCGTCGACCCTTCGGTGGGACCTGTGCCGGCGGCCCGCAGTCTGGTGGACCTGCGCCTCTCGGGATCCTTTCCACGAGTTGACGAGAGGCTTGCGTCGCCCCGACCACGCAACCCAGCATGCCCACGCCGCCCTTTGGCCGCTCCGCGCACCATCTGAGGCCCCCATGAGCTCGGGTTTCGGAGGTGAATGGAGCTAGATGACCGACATACCTTCCTGCACGGTCGGTACCGATATGACACCCACGGACTAGCGATTTGACAGTCAGGCGAAGGGAGCAGGAGGGGCAAGCTGACTACTCACTGACGTGGTCCGCCTCCTTATTTACGGGCGCAGGCCGCGGCCGACGACGCGAGCCACGCCGCCGCGAGACCCTGGCTCGATTATCCATTGGCGTAGCCGGTCGGCTCGTGCGAGCACGACCGTTGGGGTTTGGCATCGTTTGAGGGCATGGGAGAGCCTGACTGGAGATGCGAGCAGAGTGCGACACGGTTGAGGAGTGGATGGGACAACTAGCTGAGCAAAGAGAAATGCACGCACGGAAGCTCTGCATCATCGCTGACTGGCCGCAGGGCTCCAGTGTTCACCTTGACGTTGGATGTGAACGACCGATGCAAATCTCGCATGCCCGCATAACTTGTAAGAACGGTTGCCAACGGCGACGCAACGGGATTGGGTTCGGTAACTTGAATTCCACAAGGCGCAATGGACGTAGGACTGAGATTGGCGGTGTCTGGTCGACGCGGGAGCAGAGAACTGGCGATGAGTAGATGACTGCAACCCAAGGTTGGAGTTGGAGGATGGCAGGTGGAGGCTATTGAGCATGTTGCGGCCCGCCAGGCACACGTCGCCTACCATAATAGGAAGTCGGCGCCTCTTGGCTCTCTAGGAAGCTCGTGCGAAATATCGGGTGTCCGTTCCTTGTCCGTTGCGACCCGGGAACGCTCCTGTGTCCATGGGCCTATACCTCTGGTCGGACTTCTAACCCAAGAAGAATACAGCATTTGGGCCAAATGCATGCGCCAACCCAGTCACCTCTTGCATACCAGGCTCATGAACGAGGGCTCGCAGGCCCCGAGCCATTACGAGGAGAGGTAGCAATCCCACCTGCGCGCCGACTCCATGTTTGTGTTTGACCGTGCGGCCCCGTGCGCGTGGAATGCAAAGCTATAGTGCAACGAGCAGATCTCACCTGAGTAATGCGCGAGGTGAGTACTTGCGATCACGCCTGCGTGCGGCCCACGTGGAGGCACGCGTGCAGCCGGTCATTGTGGGCCATCTGGGCGAGACATCGATGAAGAGCAAACATGCCGAAGGCGACACCAACTGCCCGGGTGTGCGCCTTGTCTGTACTACCACACCACTTGTCCCGTACCACCATGGCGCCGGTCACCGCGCTCCCTAAATCCTCCCTTACTCGCGGCCGACCAGGTCGCAAGAAGAAGGTGTACAAAGGTCGCGCTGCCGTCAAACGCAAGAGAGAAGCCGCCGAGGCTGTTGCACGCGCGACTCGGCGATCAGCAACCCCAGGCGCAGAGGCCATAAGCCACGGCGAGGGCGACGAGCGACCGCAGGATATGAACGCCCCGCGCGCCCTGGACGAGGACGCTGCGATTCGCATACAGCTACTAACAGCTCCTCGTCTGGCAGATTTTGAGCAGGAACCTGATCGCCGCCGCATCTCCGATTTTTTGGGCGCACCGAAGCCTGACCCCAGTTGGAGACATCACGTTGATGTGCCTACGCACGAGATGTATCGCTGGTTCGACGCGCAGGTGCGAAAATCTGCTGCATACATGACCTCGGGGCTAATGCACGTCGCCCAGATGAATGACTATCTCTGCCATACCTTCAAACGTAGTCGGGCGGTCAAGATCACTTGGATAGGACATCCTGGCGACTCACCATTCGATGCTCGCGGGCGCACCTTCGTGGTGCGCCAAGACCCGGTCTCTGGAATCGCGATATCGGAGTGGGACAAAGCCCGCCTTTTACGCCGGCCGGTGTTGAGATGGATATACCTGTGTGGTGGGGTTCACGACCTGGAGGTGGACGACGAGACAGTTGTGGCCGCAGTAGCGGAGGAATCCCTCCTCAACAGCGGGCCTGAAGAAGGAGAGGAAGAGGAAGGCCAGAGCGACGACGAATCCGACACTGAAAATGAGCCTTTGGGTGAGGGGGCGGACGACGCGCAAGATCGCAATGAGGATGAAGGAGAGCTATCGGAGGTTATACGCGAGCACAGGAAACGTTGGCAGGCATGCGCCCACGGAGTCAAGCTTAGGGTGAGACATGCACAGACCCGGAACCGAACACGTCGTACTCAATATGGCTTCGTTGCAGCTGGAGATATGGGCGGATGATTTATCAACGGTGCACATCTACATCCGCCATGACCACCCGGACGCCAACCACTCGCAGATGCCTTACCTGATGCACTCTCGTCACCTAAGACTTCAAGTATTGGAGCGCATGCGCGTGGTGGGGGCCAAAGTCTCCGTAGTGAAGAAAGGTGTGTGCACAATCTCGCTTGATACGCGCCATAACAGCGTGCGTGACATTATCACCACAGGTCTTCAGGCGATGTTTGACGCCGCTCGCCCTGATCCGACGGCTCGGAAGGCCCTTTACTCCGAGATCCCGAACGTCTATGTGCCCCCGTCCCACCGTCGTCCGCGAGGCAAACAGATTGGGAACATGCTCAAGATGGTGCGACAGAGAGAACGCCTGGCTCGCAACCCTTTGTACGCGGTGCATCTGATACAAGCTCGCGATCAGCATCGCACGTACTGGTGAGCACGCAGGTCCCGTGCAACGGCAATGGATGATGCGCTCAACAGACACGACAGCTACACGAAGCACGACCCCAAACTGCCCGACGCGCTGTCTCCCTTCACCATTGCTCTCACTGACGACTTCTCCATGGACTCCCTCATATTGCATGGATCGTCGAGGGGATGGGCGTTAGACTCTTCATGGCGGAACAAAAACGAAAACCGTGCCGCGGTGACCTTTCTGATCGCGGTGAACGGCGAAGGGCATGCGGTCCCAGGTGAGTGCGCAGGGACATGCCTTTCTGGGGCGCGTGTGCTGAACTACTTGCAACAGGCGCAGTGTTCCTGTCTGCGAACACGCGTTCGGACACCCTTCAGAAATTCCTGCTCGCGACGAAGCAAAAGCTACTCACTCGGGCGATAGCCATCACGACATGTGAGTTGCGTGCGGGTCACCTGCTGACGACCGTGACTGACCGGGAGCAGGCACCGGCGTGGTCGCGAACCGCGCGCCGTCGGAAGTGGCGCTGCTGGGACATCACGCCCAACTCATGGTGGCTGACGAGTACCGGACGTCCCACTTCATGATTGACAAATGCCAGGCTGAGCTGGATGCGATCAAGAAAGGTGCGTGCCTGGCCAGACTGCACCGACTGCCATCTCAATGCCACTGCGCTAGTCTATCCAGGTCGTCGAGTGCGGCTCTGCCAATTCCATGCAGTCCAGGCGATTACCCGTTTTGACTGCAACAACGGCGACCGCGGGGCGCCCATGCGTATTGGGGTGGAAGTGAAGGCGAAGATTGTCTACCATTTCCGCATCCTCCAACGCTGCCGGAGCGAGCTGGATTGGGAGGGCGCGCTCAATACTTTCTTTAGCCAGGTCGAACGGGCGATCATGACGCAGCGCACGGCAGCCCAGAATCCCGAACGCGCCACCATAGCCGCGGCCGATGAAGTCGCAAGATACCAAGCTCAATACGAGTTTGTACGCACATACTTCACGACGAATTGGTTCACAGCCGAATGGATAGGTGAGCTCACGTACTATGCACCGCGCGGATTCAGAATGCTCAACCACCCTCGCTTGAAGAGACATTCACGGATATGGGCCTGCCGTGGGATGGCACTCGAGACGGCACGTGGAACACGAACAATTTCATCGAGCGGTCTTTCCAGACTTTCGATCAAATATTCTTGGAGAGTCGGAAGAACAAGAGGTGCGCAGTAGGGGGACCACGAGCGCGCGACCCCCATGCTAACTCCTGATATAGACTTGATCGCCTCGCCATTATAATCTTACACGACTTCTTTCCATACTTCCAATACTGGGGACCTGACGAGAGGTCTATGCCTGCGGAGGTGCGCAAGATCAATGCTTTGGCGCATCAGCTGTGGGAAAACGATCTCGTGGAACCGCAACGTGACGAGTCATTTGCGATACATTGCCCGCCGTAAGTGATGACATCTGGACTAGCACGGCCGCGCTGACATGCGTAAGCAGGACTGACCACGAGGCGGGTGTAACCCTGCCACGGGTGACACTCGTTCCGC
The DNA here is from genome assembly GCA_022605405.1 of Earliella scabrosa. NCBI lineage: Eukaryota > Fungi > Basidiomycota > Agaricomycetes > Polyporales > Polyporaceae > Earliella > Earliella scabrosa. The sequence goes on along the minus strand of JABYQQ010000004.1, from coordinate 753,116 downwards.
CAATGTGCCCGTGCGCAGGTTTCCAGCAGACCGGCAAAGCGTGCGCACACCTGAAGGCGGCCTCGCTTTACACAACCAATGGACCTATCTCTGAGTGGCACGGTAAGAGGGATGGCGTATGGGATCGAAGCAGAGGGAGACTGACGTATTGGCCAGCCGCCGAGACCACGTCGGAACGGCGACGACTGCGTCCTAGTAGGCTGCGTAAGAAAGACCTGGGTCTGGCGCGCGAACGTAAGATGTGCGCCGACCATTTCTACGACAAGCAGGTGAACGACATCTACGAGCACTTGGAGGAGGAGGAAGCGCGGGCGGCAAAACGAGCGGAAGAAAGAGCGTACCATCGAGACTGGATTGGTGAAGGTGAGCTAGGGGGAGGCGAAGCGGACCATGTGCTGACTATGATCGCAGGAGCAGACTTCGCCGTGTCCCCGGGTCGACCATCCAACGTGCGACCAATGCAACCGTCACGCACGCCAAGGAAAACGCGCATGGGCCCCGCAACTGAGAAGAAGACGCCGACAAAGTCGCGAGCGTTGTATCAGCCAGTGGTGTTTTCACGCAAAAGGGGTAGGAAGGCGGGTGAACGTCTCGCCGCGAACAGTCTGCTGCCCAGGTCTCTAGGAGTGCGCGAGGCTCTGCGAGAGGCGCGCCAAGAGGCACTCCTGGCGGTGCCCACTGAGGAATCAGACGAGGCAATGTGGCAGCGTGAGGACGCGCTCATCAGCGGCATGGACTTCTCCCGTTGGCAGTCCGACAGCTATACCCTTCGAAAGGAAGAATACCTCCTCTATCTCGACGCGATCAACAACTCCACACTGGCACGGGAACGAGGCCTGATTGTATGGTTCACGCCCGATGAATATCTTGCCCAAGCGATGGATGCACCGGACATTAACTGGGAGGCATTCACCATGACCGTACATCCATGTTTAGGCGGCATTCGTGAACACCATTTAACGAATCGCCAGCTCCGGAACAAGGACCAGACCAAGTTCGCAGAACTGGTGGACTCACGGCCGGGAGGCGTGGCTAGAATCGTGTTTCCTCACCTCGATGTCGACAAGGCTCATTGGACATTGCACGAGCACGACTTGCGCGGGGGAAGACATGTTGTCACGTCGTGGGACTCCTTGTCTAGCACAACGTCCTTCGAGATGGATGATCAAATGACTATTGCGCGCGGAATCCTACGGTCAGGACGGACACGGGGGCTAGACGTCGGCGAACTGCCCGCGGACGAAACCGTAAGTCGCTAACACTGCCCGACGGGAGGTACACAGGGAAACTGACTGTCCTATAAGCTCATTGACCCTCAGCTTCGCACCGGCACCACGGAATTCATCACGAAGGGGACAGGACTCCAAACGGACAATGCTTTCTGCGGGTTCTGGTCTGTGATGTTCGCATGGGCGATCTTGCTAGATATCGACATCGCCCGACCGGCCTTTCAAAATCTGACCGTCGAGGAGATCAAGGAGATCCTGGAGGACTTATGGAGGCACTGGATTGAGGACGCGGGAGGCTTGGCCACCGCGCTCGTGGCGGACCTGTTCGATATCTTCGATCCGAGCGTACAGTGGGAGAGCGTGCCCCCGGTGGTGAGTGAGCAAATGCTCGCGCGCGCGAAACCTCTATAGTAAGACTGACCCTTGCGAGCAGTTCTCCGCGCCAGACTCCACCATGCCAGAGCGACGTGAGGGACCGCGGGACGACCAGTTGAACCCATTGCCCTTGCTAGGGCGCGAAGGCGACCGCGAGGAGAGCGGGGGTGAGGTAATGCTACCACGAGGGGATCTGCGATCTATCCAGCTTCGCTCGCCTTCCATTTTGGAGCGTCCAGAGCTGAGAACGCGCCTGAAAGAAGTCCTGGAGGGGCGAGACCCGACGACGTGGAACGTGGCCGGGGAAGACTTTGAACAAGTAACGGTGGAGCACTTGGTGGGGGGACGTGCCGTGAGTAACTACCTGCTCGACGCCGTCATCCGATTGGTGTTGGAGGACCTGCGGGCGGGCTGGTGGGACGTGGCTTTTGGGGCCCCTCCAGGGGCCGATGCGCCGGATGCCCATCGGGTGTACGTCAATACCTGGCTCGACTCGTTCTACTTAGCGAAAGCGGACGGCGTGAACGCGGACGGTGGCATTGCGCCTCCGAAGAAAAGCAACGCGTGGTGGTATTCCAAGGTGAGTGCCATATGCAGTGATCGGGGAAGATGGGATGCTGACATGCACGGTGATAGATGGACATCTTCTCCTTGGACATGCTGGTGATCCCATACTTCTGGAAGGAAGCGAAGCATTGGGTCTGCGCGGTGGTGGACATGAGGGATCAGACAATCGCGGTCTATGACAGCCTGAAGGACGCACGTCGACGCAAGGCACTATACCGGGTGAGTTGTTCCTATCGGTGCCTGCGTGGCGTCAATCTAATGACCTCCACGCTCTAGCGGGTGTACAAAATGCTCCAGTATGAGTGGGCCGCTGTGCGTGAGGGCGAACTTGGGAATCATGGATGGATGAACGACGCCGGTCCCTATGTAAGGCTGAACTTCACGCTTGCGAAGAGCTACGGGACTGACTACGTTCGTTCATTTGTAGCGCCAACTGCCGTTACAGGGTGACACTCTACACTGTGCCATATACGCGCTCACCTTCGCGCTCGAACGCATATGCGGGCGACACCCCGACAACGGCGTGTTCACGTTCAGCGGAGCCGACGCGAACATCCGCAGGCAAGCAATGGCCCTGAGACTGGTAGCTGCCTTGTCCGAGATGCCAGGCCCCAACGTATCGCCGACGGCGGCCGGGAGCGGAGGAGGGGAGTCGTTGGGTCATCATCCCGCCGACGAGAGGATCGAGGGGGATGAAGTTGTGGCTCATGATCCAGCGGACGAGAGGATCCAGGGGGATGAAGTGTCCACTATGCGCGTGAACGATGGACCGCGGGAGCATGGAGACGCGTCCGTGAGATTGGGACGGGAGGGAGTACGGGAGAGCAAAACATCCAGCGGTGCGACAGGAGCAGACATGGGGTTGACATCGGCCGGCGTGGACAACGTAATGGACCGCCAAGTCAACCCATCTGCAGCAACTGCGGGTGCCGCGTCGGCGTCGTCACTAGGTGCCACTGCAGACAGCGACCTCGCCAGCCACAAGCAAGGTATGGATAAAACCGAGGTACGAGGCGATCTTTTAGCCAAGTCAAGCGAGACTCACACTGAGGGTGCGCAGGGGTACACTGGGAACATCGGATCGTCTGGTACGGACGAACATCGGTGTAGTGTCAGCCCGCGCGGCGCCGGCGCACACCCAGCGACAGCGACAGCGAACTCGTGTAATCGGGAGACTGAGCAAATGCAGGGTGAGGAGAGTGGGAAGATGGCATTGACTGCTGGGAGCGTAGATGGGCGGGCTGACGGTGTCCACGCCCCACGAACACACTGGCCACCTAGTGCCGACGGAGACCTCAACCCGCCTAAGGAAGGCGAAGGTGATACGGAACCGACAGATGCCGGTGTGCGTGCGTGCGTGACCCCTCCCGCCGTAGAGCCGGAGGCATCTGGGCCGCATCTCTCGGGGTCGGGAAGGAGTCCTACGGAGCCTAGTGGAGGGCTGGAAGGGTTGAAGACCGGGGCGCAGGCGGAGAGCTTCGTGAGTGGTAGCGACATCGATGAGGAGAGGCAAGCTGTGGGTGTGCGAGCATGAGAGGCTAAGGTGAGCGTGCTTTTGCGCATCGGATCGGCTGGCACTGAATAGAACTATGTGCAGGCCGACGAAGCGCTGCAGGACGAGCGAACGACGGGTATGGAGCGCAGGGGTGGTAACCAGGGAGCTCGAGCCAGGAGCCTATCGCCATCGGATACACCACCCGCATCGTCCGTCACAGCAGCCGTAGTGAGGGCGAAAGGGCCTCGCAAAAGCGCTCCTCTGGAGGCACTGGAGCGAGCGATGGAGCAGATGCAGCGCCTCGAACCAGTGACGCGCGAACTCTGTTCGCGAGCGAAGGAATCCGAGGCCAAAGGACCGCAAGTGGATGCCTGCCGGTAAGTTGAGCAGCGTCCATGGGGGTAAAGCGCCAGCCCATCTAACGGGTTGAACGTTATTAGCCTGCCCGCAGTGGGCGAATGGGAGATGCTGGTCTGGAAGAAGGCTGTTGTCGCTCGGTGTCCATACCGCGCCTTCCCGGCAGAAGTACGGGCGGTGGAACACGACAGTGGGTGGGTGACGCTGCAGGTGGACAGTACTCTGCTGGTGCTGGACGAACCGGAGGCGAGTTACGACGGGCAAAGACTGGGACAGGTACTCGGCAAGGCACGAAGAGTCAAGTGGAGCCAGTACCACAAGGAAATACGCAGCGTCGGACGAGACGAGGTACGTTGAAGAGAGTTGTAGTCCACGGTGGCTGACCATCCCCTAGGTGGCCCCAATGATCTGGCCCGCGGCCCTGGAGCGGCGCGTCAACGTGAGGGCTTATGCGGCCGCGAGGACGAACGAGAGGCAAATGATACGCGACCACCTCCTAGACATGCTGCCAGCGATGGCACAGATCCTGACGGAAGGCGACAACGCCTCGGGCTTGTTCGCGGAGCTCATCACCGAGGGTCTCCTATCGCAGAACGAGGGCGGGTCTGGGGGAGGCCCGAGGACCGGTTCTGCGACCGTGGGGATGTGGGAGTTCTTCATGCGCCGAACCAGTCATCCCGCCAAGGTGGATGATGAATACGAGCCGATTTTGGACGCGTTAGACGAAGCGGTGGTGGTGGAGATGGCGGATAGGTTGTGGAGACAGCTCGATTCGCTGGCAGGGCCAGATGACCTCCACGTGAAGACCGCGACAGCTGGACGCGTTTACCTGGCATACGGGGCTCTCAGCATGCACACCGCGCTACCTCTGGAGCAGGTTGGACCAGCTTTGGCGGCGGGCCAGATCAGACGTCCCGAAACGCGTTGGGAACGGGCGTGGAAGGCATACGCGAAGGTCAGCGGGCATAATCTGAGGGACACACATCGCATCGTATTTCCTGGGTTGGAGGTGCCACGGCCGGAGCTGGTTCCTGATGTCGTACACTGACTGATGCAGAATTAGGGTTGAATTACTAGAGATTACAATGGAGACAAAGATGAACGCGATAAGGGGGAGATGGGGAGTGAAAGCCACAACCGCACGAGGAAGGACGGGCACAGATGCGCCGATGTGGCTAGCCTGCCAAGGGATGTAAGCATGCGAGCAGAAAGTGTATGGTAGCGGGACGAAGGTTCTGATGTGGCCGCAAATCATGTGAGATATCGATGGGGAGGAGGGGGATGGAATAGATATACATAGCTGGGTGCCGAGGGGGTGTGCGTTAGTACTCCAACAGCGCAAGGGAGCCGAGCAACCTGCTGCCACTCCGCCTCCGATCCTCGCACACCCCACGAAGAGCAACATATGGACCGGGTGAGTTCGCGTGAAAGAGTTCGTGTGGAAAGGGTAGGCTGATGGGCTGACAGAAGATGGCGGGGAAGGATGACGGCGAGGGCGATTGCGCCAACCGCGCAGTAGCGAAAACCCCTGGCGACCACGACCACAACGACGGTGGAGGGGAGGAGGAAGGCAAGATGACGCTTGAGGTGCGTGCTGGACTGCGACGCGAGGCCGAGTATGTGGTGGCGAGACGGTTGCAGGTCGTGCATGGGAGGGCCATCATCGGCGGGACGGATGACACTACATGGGCGACGGTGACAGGGAGGATGGATGCGATACAGAGAAATGTGGCCGCCGGAAGGCGGCTGATGGAGGAGGCGCACCTGCGAAACGTCTGGATAGAAGACGCGATGAGGATGGAGGAGCGTGAAGGCCATGGGCGTGCGGTAGTGCTCCGGTGGTTGAGCAACGAAGAGGTGAGTGATAGTACCTGCATGCGATGAGATGATGGTGGTCAACGAACAGCAGGAGACCAACGGGGTGCAAGACACAGTGGATACCGAGGGGGCGGAGGATGCAGACACAGTGGATACCGAGGGGGCGGAGGATGCGTGGACGGAGGATGACGCTACCCATGGGGAGAGCGATGACTCGGGATACGATACAGAGGACAGCATGCCGTCCTTGGTGAGCTTGAGTGATGAAGAAGATTGAAATTATGTGCACAGAGGACCGGAGTCGGTAGCGGACAAACGGGACGAGAAGAGGAGGACGAGCGGTAGGGCCCGTAGGGACCAGTGCGTCATAGCGTAGCATTGGGAAGGCTGACTAAGTGACTGGCAATGGCTGAAGAGGCGCCGAAACGTGAAAGGGAAAGGCGCGCATGCGGAGTAAGCAGTAGCGCCGGGTAGGTGCGGACGTGGGGCATGATTTTAACACCAACATAGGGGAGGGTACGAGGACGGAACGAACAATTTATATGGAATGCCGGCCCATCGAAGGTGGGGATAAAAAAGATTTGGTGGCAGGCGGAGGCACAGGGGACGAGCTGTAAAACGGTGCGGACGGGGGAGCCATCGCGAGGGAAGGAGCAGCAAAGTCGTTGACGAGTGATTGACGCCACCTGACATTAACCAGTTTTGCTTTGCCCAATATCTGTTCGAGGTCTGGGGCACAACAGGGCACAACGCTCCAGTATGGAAGCGCTGGTCGGAAATTATCTGACGACCGAAAATTCCCAGATATTGGAACCAGGGCTCACCTGAGCGTGTAGGCGTGTAATGGTGATTTCGTTAGACAATATTATGAAGTCAGGTTTTTCCTGATGTTGAAGGTGGGCACCGTCATTATATCAGTAACCAAGGCTCAAGCGGACCGGCACAAAGCGAGGAGAGCGCGGGGCGCAAGGGTGCATCACTGCATGTATACTAGCATGTACTACCAGACAGTCTATCAGAAGCCGCCAAAACGATCATTCCGCAACCAAACAGCGCGAGACGCACCGAGAGACGGTAACTCGGAAGAGGGAGAGGGAGCTATCGAGGGTGTAGATGTGTAGATGTATAGATGCGAAGCCATTAAATTAATTGTGCGCGTACGATACCTCGGACCACATATGTCATACGAGTGTTCCACACACCGCGTTCAATCGGACCTTAGGTCGCGGACGCCGGGGGAGCTTGAGCCTTCTCCGCGTGCGCCTTGTCTCCGTTAGCGAGGGGCGCTTCCTTAGAGTGGGCTGCTGAACTATGTGCAGCAGATGCTGCTGCTGCCGCCGCCGCCTCCCGTTGCTTGGCCCGCTGAGCAGCACGCAGTTGATGGTGCTTAGACTTGCCGGCTGCAGCCTCTGCGACCATTCTGGGGGTGCGTATCGTTGTTAGCGAATCATACAGTCGCCGTTCCGTAGTCACATACCGCTCAAGCTCACGACGCTCCTCATCGGTCTCGTCGGGAACAGTCGACTTGAACACCGCACCGATTAGGAGAAGACCCTATGATCGAGCTTTAGGTTCCGATGATACCTATGGCAAAACGACAGTGAAGCTCCATACCTTCGCCCTGTTGTAGAGCACCTGGTCTGATACATCGTGATCCTTCAGGACACGGTCGACAACCTTCACGAATGGGATCTGTCAGAGCCTGGCCGAGAGTACGCTGACAGGATACGCTCACCTCACGGAGAACCTGGGAGACTTCGAACCGAGTTCCTCGCCAGGACGCAAGCATGATCTTGCCGGTGACGTCCTCCTCCAGTGCGCGCAGCTCCTCTTCGCCGAGTTCTCCCTTGGCCTGCAGTTTCTCCATTTCCTGCGGGTGGCGCGTAAGCGTGTCATATTTGCACAACGATCTCAAACACCATTTACCGCTATTGTCTGCTGGACGCCGAGACTAAGCCCATCACAGTGAGCACACACCTCCGCACTTGTATTGCGCAAGGAACCACTCACGCGCTGCCAATGACTCCCCACGCGTCCTTCGCCATCGCGCCCTTCTCCTTTAGCCTCGAGAAGAATCCAGGACTGGCCGATCGCATAAGCATTCAGAACACAAGCACCGCACAACAACGCACATGCCCAAGAACTTGCGTGACTTGAGGAACGACGTCGCCTTCATGATGTATATGTTCCCGATCGTGTGCAGCAGCTCGACGCCAAAGCTCTCGAGCTTCATGTCGTCCGCCTCGCGCCGCATCTTGCGCTCGAACGCGACCGTCTCCGGGTCGTCCTTCTCGCCCGGGTGCTTCGCCTCCACGAACGGCCGCAGGCGGTCGACGAGCTTCTTCACGAGCGTATCGACCCGCTCCTCCATGTTCTTCCGCCGCTCCTCCTCGAGCTCCTGCAGCTTCTTCTTCTGCTCCGGCGTCAGCTTCGACCGCTTCTTCCCGTGCGTCTCCTTGCTGTCCTTCTCCCGATGGTGGTGAGGCGCATTCACGTCCTTGTCCTTCAGGTTCGTCGTCGATGACGACGCGGGGCTCTTGGAGGACGTTGCGATTGAGTCTCGATCCGGGCCGGGCGTGCCGGGTGCGGGCGAGGCGAGCGACGATGGCGAAGGCGAGCGTGCGGGCGAGGGAACGAGCGTTGCGCCCGCAGAGGGGAGAGCGCTGTCCGCGGGGAAGGGGCGGGGTGACGCGGGGGCGGGACTGGGAGAGGGAGACACGGGAGGCGGCGAGGCGGGCGTACCTGCGGCCTCGTTCATTTCGCGCTCGACCTCGGCCTTTTCCTCCTCGGACATCATCGTTGTCGCAACGGAGGTCATCTCCTTCATCAGCGATATCTCACCGATCTGCAAATATCAACGTAAGCGGCGAGCGGTTTATCACGAGTGCGAAAGGGTTCTGTGGTGTCACTGTGCTCGGCACTGTGCATGGCGGCGAGCAACCCCAACAAACGGTTGGCGGTGTCAACCGGTTCGGCCGCACGATCGTTGCCAGACCTTCTCTCCGCCCGGCCTACACAGGAGGAGCAGAGAACGAAGCAGAGCAGCTAGATTTAGCCTATCTCGTGCCCGGTTCTCTGTCCCGAGCCGTCTGGTGGCCGGACTCTTGGTATGAATCGGTGCCCAAATCTCCGCGAGACATCCGCAGAGGGCAGTGCGTCGAATTTGCCAGGGGAGGTGGCGAGAGATAAGAAGAAAACAAGATGCTCACATAGTCTCGGAACCGCTCTCCGCCAAAGACGTTCGCGAAGAAGCCCGCCGCGTCCTCCATGCCGACTCCGCCTTCCTTGTCCACCTGCGAACGCGCACCCGTCAGCACACGCCCGTTGACACGACCATGATATCATAGTGCGCACCATCTTGGCGCCATTCTTGTCGTACACCGCGCGGAGGTTCTAGAGAGTCGCACACAGTTGAAGGACCGAGCGCAGGTGTGGCGGGCTGCACGACTCACCGGATCCGAGAGAATCTGGTACGCTTTGCTGCACGGGGCCGTCAGAGAGGCAGTGTATGCGTCCAGAAAGGAGAGCACGGACCTGATATCCTTGAACTTCTCCTCGGCGTCGGGGGAAGAGTTCTTGTCCGGGTGGTACTGCGCCAACAAACGTCAGCATGAACACGCCGTCGAGGCGGCGGAGGCGGCGGGGATATTCGGGGATGGAGTAGGAGAACGGACGAGGACGTACCTTGATCGCCTGCTTCCGGTACGCCTTCTTCAGGTCGGTGTCGTTCACATCTGTGGGCACTCCCAGCTGTCCGCAATTAACACCAGCCAGAAATCAGAATGAAGGGACGACGGACCAGGTCATAGTACTCCGTCTCTACCGGCGCCATGCTCGATCTTGATTAGCAAGCTCTCCCGTTCGACGACCTCGAGGGGGTAGCGGAGAGAACGTCGAGGTCGTAGCAGAAAACGAGAGGTGGGGAAGGTCGTCAGAGAGAAGAGAAAAGAACGAGCGTCGGAAGATGATGGCAGGACACAAAGAGTTGGACAAGGACCCGCCCGGAAGCAGTCCAGGCGCTCGACATCGTCCACGCGCGCGCAGTGCAGAACGTATGTAGGCGCGAAGTGACGTAGGTCAACGGCTTGAGGACAAAGTTCAACCGCACTGTGTTTGATGCAAATAGGGCTGACATTCTGTCTACTTTTACAGACAGCAATACTGTAATAACTCCAGGCATTCCGTGCGGATGACGTGCTACTCTAACTACAATGTGGGATGCGGGATGTGACGGACTGGATACGGGATGGCGGTAGTACTTGATGGAAACAATGCGATAGGACTGTGCGCAGAACACTCAACAACGTGCAAGTTAGGCAATAGATAGCCGACTCTCGGACCACACCGTCCCAGGCGGTCGCGAAATGAAACACCATAAACAGCAGCAACCAGATGAGCCGGATCGAGGGGCAAATGAACCAACCGAATGAAGAGGACAGCGGGGATTACGACACCTCTGCTCGCGGCTCGGCGACCCCTGGGGAGAACCGAACCGACTTCCGCGGCGTGAGCCCTCCGGAGAGCGAGTCCGCGTCCGACGAGGGCGTCATGACGCCAGGACTGTCGGAGCGCGTGCTCCCCGCCGAGAAGGAGCCCTTCCTGCTGGGGAGCAGTCTGAGCATTTCGAGCCTCAGCTTCCCAGGGAATGACGTTGCGGGTGCGCTGTGGGCGGACCTCGGCGTCGCCGGCCCGCTGGACGTTTGGGTCGTCAACGTGGACAGCGAGGCATCCGACGCAGAGGGTGCGAGCGTCGCGCTCTCCGCGGTCGGCGGACGCGTCGTTTTCTTCAGCGACGAGCGGGGTGGGGGTGGGGGCAGGATGACGGCCGAGGTGGACGCTCGGCGCGTGTGGTGGGTCGGGCGGGTGAGAAGCTGGCTGTGCGAGCGTGGCGAGTCGACGCTACGCCGGTTATGAGAGTGATGGGGGTGATTGTGTAGGTGAGGTGAGGAGGACGAGCGAGGAGGGAGGAGATGTGGCGTGCGGGAGATGTGTAAGCCCATAGCTATTTGCTCGATCGTCGGCCGTGTATCGGGCCTATCGTGGAAGCTGTAGGCCGATGGCGTTGGAGGGTTGCTCTCCGCTGCTGTCGAGTACATGCCGCCCTCCTGCACGGGGCTCAGGATGAGTGAACGCGAGAAAGAGGGAATGGGCCACGCACGACAACTCCCCGCTCGCGTTTCTTGGGTGTACCACTGTACGACAGCTTCCGCATCGTGTTCATGATCCTGCCTGCGGCCGTGCGTGAGCCCGACGCGCTCGCTTCTGCAACATCGCTGGCCGCATCATCGCGCATGCCCCATGGATCTGTACATTGACGTGGGCGGTGACGTGAGGGAGGGTCATCTCCAAGATTGGCAGCATCCATACCGTGGTCGTTTCCCGTCGGAACCGGTCTCTGCTGCCTGCGACGGCCCTGGAATATCGAGGACATTGGTTAAGAGCGAGGGCCGTGCGACGTGGTGGAGGACGAGGAGGAGAAGGTGGAGGTGACGATTAAGTATGGAATGGGATGGGGGCAAGGGTCACGCGAGGAAGTTGAGGCATCGCAGTTTCACCTGAATTCTCAGCCGACACGTGGCCGGTGCATGTCCCGTTTTGGCAGGTGTTCAAGTTCGCTAGGCACATCAAAAGCGATACTTTCAGGAACGCACTCAACCAACACCACAAAAACTCGCAGACCCCTCGAGCATGTTATTGCCACCAATTATGTTCTACTAAAACTTGCTGCTATACACCCATTGGTATCCCCCAGACCGCAGCTACCAGCTGAAGCTCGATATGATGACATCACCGAAATGACTGACTAGGAACGGGCGCCTATGACACCATCATCACGCCGGGCCGCCGGATTACGCATGCGACCGGTGGTGATCGCCTCTCACTTGGCTGCTAACTTAGCCACTACTACGACGTTCCGTACTGTCTACACTCGCCTGAACTCTTACCACAATCTATTCTTGTTGCTGCAGCTACCCAACTCAATGGCAACTGAACTGAACATCACCATCAACTACAGAGGCACTGCGCACCCTCTCTCCGTCCTCCCCGACGCAACTCTCACATACCTCCAGGCTCGTCTCGAGGAGCTCACATCCGTGCCTCCTGAGAATCAGAAACTACTCTTCAAGGGAAAGAAGTCCGTATCAGGCGACGCCACTGTCACGCAGGCCGGTTTCAAGGATGGAATGAAGGTACAACTGATCGGCCCAACGGCGGACGAGCTCGGTGGACTCAAGGCTACTGAAAGCGAGCATCAGCGCAAGGAACGCATACTGCAGGAGCGGGCTCAGAGGGGGCCGGTCAAGGTGCGTCTGTCGTCCAAGGCCTCTCTTTCCCCATGATCTCACACAAAGACGATCAGGTACGGTCCACCGGTCCCTCCACACCCTCCGCCGACTCCCAGTACACCTTCCACCGGATAGAGCCTCTGCCCCATCTCCCGAATCCGTCCTCTGCCCGCGATTTGCTCACCAAGCTCGCGAACGACCCTGCGATCCGCCATGTCATGCGCAAGCACCAGTTCGCCGTCGGTGTCTTGACCGAGCTCGCGCCGCACGAGCAGCCCCACCTGCTCGGGCTGAACGTGAATGCCGGACAGGCGATCAAGCTGCGTCTGCGCACGGACAGGTACGACGGCTTCAGGACGTACAAGGAGGTGCGGCGGGTCTTGTGCCACGAGCTCACCCACAACGTATGGGGCGACCATGACAACAACGTGGGTGTCACACTGTACTCGGAGCTAGGGACGCTCGCTTACGGTGCTTTTTGCTCCAGTTCAAGGAACTCAACTCGACACTCAACAAGGAGGTCGCGGAGTTTGAGCGCGCACAAGCGGCAGGCACTCACCACTTGACAAGTCCCGGCTTCGACTCCCCGCATTCCGCACTCGAAGCAGAGGCACAGGAGTACGCCGTGCGGGGAACGTACACGCTAGGTGGCACCACCTCGACCAGTGCGAGCGATTCTCCGGAGGAGAGGCGGAGGAAGGTCCTTGAGGCGACGATGAACAGGTTACGCAAGGAGGAGCAAGAGCTGGAGGATCGGTGTGGGACCACCGGACACCCATGAGCAGGGGTATGTTGTATGGTGAGTCTCTCGATGGCTTCTTCGAGCGAATGAGAAGCTGAACCATTCGATTAGGCAGTGTGATATATAAACAACATCTAGATGTACGGAAGGACGACTATGCTACACGAGTGGGATAAGTTAGTGCCAAGGATACAGTGAGTGCGCAGAGCTCTAGTGCGCGATCAGGAACGAAAGGAGATACAGAAATGACCATGGATAAATAGAACAACGATCACCTCGCACCAGTGAACCAAGGACGGCCGCGTGTCAGCCTGATACGGCCTACGCATTCGACGACCGCGTCTTCTCGTCGCCATCCCCCTGCTTGCCTCCCTGCGCCGCGTCCTCGAACGCGCCATCAAGCTCGGCCGTCGACGGCTCCCCGTGCTCAGACGTTGGGGGCAGGACGAGGTGCTGCGCGCCGCCCACAGGCGAATGCTCGCCGTCCCGTTCCGGCGTGACCTCCCCCTCCATGGCATCCTCATGGCTTGTAAACAAGCTGCTCCGCCGCGCCATGCGTGCAGACGGGCGCGGGTGCGTCGGCGTAAGTGTGTCCGGGTGGTGCGGGACAGCGAAGAGCCCGTGTCCGCGGGTCACCGAGTCGTGGTCGCCGCTCGCCTGCGCCTGGGGCTGGACGAAGAGTCCGTGGTTGTGCGTCACCGACCAGTGGCTCGGGTCAGCGCCAAGGGCGCGGAACGGGTCGTGGAGGGAGCAGGTGAGCGAGGATAAGAGCGCTTGGGCGTGGCCGACGCCCGGGGTGTCGAGCGGGGTGGCCGCGGAGGCGGGGTGAGACGCGTTTGCCTTGGTGGAGGGGACGCGGGGCTCAGAAGAGGGGATGAGGACGCGCAAGCCGTGGCCGCGGATCGCAGAGTTGGAGGACGTCGACGTCGACATGATGAGAGGGCGGAGGTTGTGAAGATGACGAGATGGTTTGCGGGTGCAGGTGAGCGTTGACTGTCGCTTTGCTCTTTTGAGCGGGGAGCTGGTGGACAGATGCTGCTCGCGTGTCGACTTTATACAAGCACGGCTGGCCCCTCTCTACACGCGAGATGCACATTCGTCGCGGTGCACCTGTGGGCCATCGCGCAACGTCTCGCGCGTCCGTGGCGCCATGCACCGCGTCCCTGTTGTCGCTGAAACGCGAGATGCGCCGATGTGGTGGGGGGCAACGATTCTTCAGCGAGCAAGCTTCGGACAGCATCAGGATCAGCCCTCCCCTCCGAGCCTCGTTCGTGTCCCCAGTCGCGCTGAGCTCCCACAGTGCATCCTGGCCGAGTGCACACATCAGCGCGACAATCGCGCGAGAGCACTCGAGCGCATTGTACCCGTGATCTGGTGGCATGGCGGAGTGCGCACTGCCCAAGTGAGCTTTTGTAAACCCTATCAACTCGCATCCGAGGAAGCCGCGTGTGGGCGGTGCAGTGGTGAATGTACTCGGCTGGCGGTCCGCCCGGGGGGCCAGTGCGAGTCCAGAGGTCGTGCTCAGGTAGAGTCTGGACTTTCACTCTTGCTACGGAGACATGGAATCGCTGATTCCAGCTCAGACTCGACTCGGAAGGAACGCGCGTGCCATGACGTGCGCATATGGAACCTGAGGCCTGAACGGTCTTCTGGTTGCAGGTGAACGGATGGCGCGGAGCGCGTGTCACTCCGTTCATTTGTCCAGAGATCGTCAGTGTGAGCGTACCTTGGAGTCGTCGATTGGCGAACAACAGCAATTATGCGAGTCCCATTGCGCTGTCAAATACCCTGATCCGTCCTGGACTCGCATCTATTCCAGTTTCTAGGTTGAGTTGCTTGACAGCCTACAGGAGCCCTCGTCGCTGTGAACACCAACTGGTACGCCCCTGTTCATGTGTATCGGATGGCCATTCCTAGGAGATTTCGGGCGGCGTTCCCTCATGATGCTCGCACTGGCGCACGTTGTGGTTTACATCATGCGCCCATGGCGAGATGATCACAAAGCTATGGTGAGGATCACTCCATTTGCCATAGCATTGCTAGGCTAGTGACGACGCTCTTGTTCACTGAGATGCTCAAGCTCGGGCTGTGCAAGGTCGGTGGTCGTCCTACATACAACAACCTGCACGCATGGGGACGAACATACAGTACCCGACTCGCCCCATAAGATGGAAAGGTCCCTTCCTTCCTTGTCTCCTTGTTCTCCCCGTCGTCATGACACAGTGGTTGACACTGAGTGCTCTCGAAGTATTGCTCTCAATGCATGCACACGATGGCAACGAATTGACACGACGACGCATACATCCTGCGTCAATTCGTCTCCAAAGTTAACCGTGATAGCCGCCTTGGTCAGTTCAAAAGTTCGCGCCAAGTTTGTTCAGACAGTCCAGTATCTTGCAATTGTAGCCAAGTGCTCACCACTGTCAGGTCTAGGTTAGGTTGAGTACATTTAGCATATTGGCTAACGACTGTGCTCTCCCAGCGTGCCCGCCGGAGTGCTGGGGTCCGGGAAAGTAATGACAAGCTGACCGAAGACTTTTCATACTACGGTATGTCGTAACCATGATTCCGCAGCAATGAATGGTCGACTGAGTGTCCGGTCAGTTTGTTCACACGTTAGCCTGACATGCCTCAAGTGCACACTGGTATTCACTGATCTTCCGCAGCGGACGTCGGCGATCCGAGTATATGAGTTGTATACACATCCCGGTGACAATCGGCTTTCGACTGACGGGCTCAGAGGACCAGCGCAGTAAGGACACAGCATTCAACAGCGAGATAAATAGACGATGAGCTGATGAGCTCGCCGTCGACATCGTCACCTATCGTTCCGTGGACGGCATTCAAAACAACAGTCACGCGCTGACCGGACGCCATGTGGGCCATCCTGTTGTCTTCTCTCTCTTTGCTCGGTATCACTGCCTGCAATTCCCTGGCGACCCCATTCAACAGAGCCGCGAGTGATGCTCCCGAATTGGCCGGACCCTCCATGCCTTTCAGTCCCGAGTGGCAATCTTGTAAGTCGCGCTCGCTTGCTTTAATTGCAATCGCTGATCTGAGCCCGAGACAGACTTCGAAGTGGCAGACGCCCTCCCGAACGTGACTTGGAGCTTGCCTCGCAGCTTCGCTGGAAACATTCCGGTGGGAAGGGCTGAGCATCCCAACAACACCCTGTTCTTCTGGGCGTTCGAGAAGGAGAACGGCTCGCTGACCGTCAGCGCGGGAGAACGCTCGGACAAGCCATGGGGTATATGGTTGAATGGAGGGTGAAGCAGTCCATTCGTCGCTTGTTTCACGACCGAGAATCGCTGAGACGCATGGTCTAGGCCCGGTTCATCTAGTTTTCTCGGGTTCGGGTTTGAGGTACGTTTCGTCTTGAAATATCGATAATGCACTCATGAACGATGACGGCGCAGAACGGCCCCATCAGGGTATCCCCTCTAGGCGGTTTTGTGTCGCCCAGTAACCACAGCTGGTCGAATCTCGCCGACTACTTCTGGGTAGACCAGCCAGTGTGAGTCTTCTGCTCTGATCGCTTGTCATTTAGTGACATTGATATAAATCCAGCGGCGTTGGCTATTCCACAGCCGAGGAAGGTGGCAACGGTACAGTGTGCTTCCACATGTCTCGTTCTCGGTACTGGCTAACACTAATTTGCAGTACACGACGAAGATGAAGTAGGACGTGACTTTGTGCGTTCGTCAGGACAGATAATCTGTACAACAGCCATTGACACCATCCCAGATGGGGTTCCTCGCGAACCTAGTAGAGGTCTTTCCGAGCCTCAAGACCCGGCCGCTCTATCTGACGGGCGAGAGCTACGCTGGGACCTACATTGTTAGTCCCTCCTGCATCACCATTCCCAATGGCGTCATACTCACGTGTACCTGCAGCCGTACATCATGAAGGCATACTTTAACCTGGAGAACCCTCCTGTCAACGTAGCGGGTCTCGCGATTGGCAACGGTGTGCTCGGGTCCCTAGCTGCATATTTTGCCCTTCCCACCGTGAGCACATCCAAGCATCAGTCCACTTTTGAGTCACGCTGACTTGGCCCGGCAGGTTTCGATCCTTGAGACGTATCCGCAGCTGATCGGGTACGATCCCGCTGTCTTCGAGTTCTTCCGCGAGCAGTACGTCTAGCTTACCATCCGACCCGCGTGCCCTCTCCGCATCCTCGCTGACCACCGTTCTCCGCAGGGAGCATCTCTGTGGTTATGATCTCAATTTCACGTATCCTCAGGCCGGCAAGTTCCCCAGTCTGGAGATCGAGCCCGGACCCGCGCTCTTCAGGTCTGCCCGCGACGACCACACCATGCGCCGCTCGATGGTGTCGGGCCTGGCTCATCTCATCGCTCGCACGCCAAGCACCGTAGGGCGGACCGCTGACTATACCGGAGGCACCCTTAAGCCGCGCTTTGTCCCGCCGACGTCGAACGGGACCATTAACCCTGAGTACGGCTGCGATATACTCGACGAGGCGCTGCACTATGCATTGGACAACGTCCCACCATGGAGTACGTTCCATCGCATGGTGCCTGTGGTGGTAACGATAGACCACGCTGACGATAATGTCATCTGCAGGCACGGGTAAAGCGCTATTCACGGTAAGGGGGATGACATAGTAGTCTGCCATATCAAGACTCACTGGTTACCTACGATGGGCGTTACGGCGGGCAGTTCTACGATGTATCCGATGGCCTTGCGTCCGCCACCCAGCTGAATGGCGTCGACTTCTTCAACGGTATGCGTGCACGCCTCTGTCTCTTCGTCGCGAACTTGTCGGCTGACGCTCGTGCTTGCAACAAGATCCTCGTGTCAAGAATGCAATACACGCGCCGAAGGACAAGGACTGGGCGGAAAGCAACGGATACGTGTTCCTTGGGTCCGAAGACGGTATAGATCCTAGTCAGTGTTGCTGAACTCGATGATGGTCATGGTATGTGCTGATCTTGGAGTCGTGCCCGGTTGCGGCAGGTCCCAAGTGCGTCCGTTTCTAACGTGCTGAGCATTTGAGTTGCAATCTGACGGGGAATGGCCAGGCCGATGGTGTTCATGGACGAACTGGCCGCGAACGCGACAGCGCGGGGTGTGCGCATAGTCCTGTATTCGGGAAATGACGACGCACTCGTGGCTCACCGTGGTACAGAAGGTGAGAGTGAAGCTTTACCGTCTGTGCGCATCTTGGGCTGACTTGAAAATGTAGTCGTCATCCAAGTGCGCACGAACCTTGCTCGATCGAATTCTCTATGAAGATAATGCTCACACCCGTGCAGAACACGACCTTTGGTGGCATCCAAGGCTTCACGAGGAAGCCGGCGACGCCGTGGTACGATGATGATGGCGAGTTCGCTGGGATCGTACACCAGGAGCGCAACTGGACATACGTCCTCGTCAAAGACGCGGGCCACCTCGTGCCATACAACAAGCCTGCTCGTGTGCGTCCTCTCCTTCTCCTCTCAGGCATTCTCGGGCATGTTCTCATGGTACATGGTATCCGCAGGGCTACGTGCTTCTTCGGGAGTTCATTCTTGGGAACAACCAGACCGGGCTAGTCACCACTGCAGCAGATGGGTCTGTCATGGTCGTCGGCGGCGAAGACCCCGCGCTCGCGAGTGATGCGCTCAAGGGGCAGCCTGGGATTTATATCGGGACTGGCTTTGGAGACGAGATCACGACGACGGGAGTGTTCACGTTTCCAGCAGAGACCGTCGCAGGTTTTGAGAGTTACCTTGCGACTGCGACTGCCACGGCGTCGAATACGTAACCCACCGTGGTACTTTCCAAATCACAAAGAGGTATGTTTAATCATCTGCTGACCACATGTTGAGGCCGCCTGGCGTAATGGCAACGCGTCTGACTACGATGTTGTAATCAGGAGATTGCAGGTTCGACCCCTGCGGTGGTCACTGTCCGGACTGAACAGAGGTTGTTTTGTACATGATTTTGTGGAAGTTTTTAGGGTATCACCAGTAATCTCCTTGACTTCATCGTAAGCTGTTCGAGACGGTGTTCCTCTCCCGGGATTCATCTGAGAAAACGTATGCTCTGATAAACATGTAGCGTACTTTCGCGTAGTACAACGTGCAATTGCTCTCTGATATGTAGACCAACGTGAGTGATTAATACTAATATCTTCTAGATCTCCACGAGCCCCAGACATGAGGGCGAAGAGGTTCCACATCTTGGTACCGGCATTGCGATCAACACCGCCACGCGCATATGCGAGACGTTGTCTGTGGCCGACGTAGTCGAGTGCTTCTCTAGCGACGATCTAGGGAAGCTCCCGCGGCTGTCCCTGCTCGAGCAACGACTCGACGAGACACGCGTTGCGGACGACGCGCGACTAGACGCGCGTGAGCTTGGAGCGTCGTCCTCAAGAACGTATTCGACGGTGACGGGCTACGAGGAAGGACAGTAGGGTTAGCTTGCAACATTGATTGATGAGGGGATTAACAGACGAACCATCAAGTCGCCCCACTTGGCCGGAGACGTCGACTCGTGCCCGTCGCCCGCGAGGCTGACCTCCCACAAGCACGGCTTCTCGGGTACGTGGCGAACGGGTCGTGGAGGGTAGTATGGCCGGACACGATTGCGGTACGAGTTGTAGGTCTTCATGATGACGAGCGTGCAGACGACGAACAGCGCGACGGCGACGAGCGCGGGGACGACCACCTTGTTGCCGTCGAAGGATCTGGAGGAGGAGCTGCTGCTGCTCTCGGAGCGTGTGTTGGGCGTGGGGTCGGGCGTGGCGTTCATGCCGTTGCCGTAGTCGTCTACTTTGCGCGGCGCGAGCGTAATGCGCGAGGGCGGGTATGCGCGCGGCTGTGGCAGGAGACAGGAGTCAGTCAGTGCGGACATACAGGATGGGGATGAGGGACGTACCTCGAGGTTATGGAGGTAGTCCGACATGTAGAGCTCCGTATCGTAGATGAATGGCATTGGTTCTGGCATGAATATCTTTGGAGAGAGGATTCCATTGTTTTTCGTAGGTGTTTCGGATGCGGGGGCGAACGTGGACAGCGTGGCGGGCGTGACTGCAAGGGTTAAGAGGGAGGAGGATGTTGGCATGCACTAGTTCTGGAGTTGAAGGTGGTAGGGGGGAAGGGTGGGGCTTATATCACGGATGGGCGACGAGATTCATATACCTGCGCATACGACGCGTCGCAGGAACGTGCTATTGGGCTGCTACTCCGGACCGCAGCTATGACTCCTACCTGTCGACCTTCTCGATCACAACCTTCGACATCGAAGTCCAGAGTCGGTTAATGCGAGCTTATTCAGCACATCGCCACAGCAGAGGATGGGCGGGATGCATTGGAACGAGGTCCGAGTGTCACGGTTTAGCGGCTTACCGAGCGCTCGCTGACACAAGTTATTATGGTGATGTGCGGATTCTGACTCGAGTCGATCGTGGCGTCATCACGGGCGCGCATATGGGTGCGGAAGCATTTGGTGGCGAGTGTGTTAGTGCTAGGGGTATTGCCCGTTGAGGTCAGGGGCCCACAGTACAAGAGCGTCGATGACTTACTAGCGTCGTTAGCGGCAGCACTATTCCGTAGGGCGGACGTTGTACGGGATTATGCGACGGTGAATGTCGGAGAGAAGCTAGAAGTCATCGTTCAAAGTTCCGGTCAACTAAGTTGGCGCTTCTGTAAATCCGACACCGGCGGGACAGTCTAGCAGTAGATGTCGCTCATGCCGCCCGCCGGACTCCGTCATCATCGCGGGAAGGTGACTGAATGTGTTCAATACAGTGCTACTATGCGCGTCGATTGAAGCCGCGTCGTCTTGCCATAATGGAAAGTTACAGGTCGTTGTGGTCAGAGGCGTTTTGGTACAATGAAGTTAGTACTTAGACGTTGCAGTGGAAGAGGAAGAACGTTGGAAGTCGAAACAGGCGCTCGGAAGTGAGTCACTGTTGATAAGCGCTCCTTGGCTTCTGCAACGTAAAACGTTCCCTGAGGCTCCAGGTTCCCTCCTCCGCGCGCATCCTCAGCACAGAACCCAAGGCAAAGCTGACGACAATCAATCACACCTCAAAAGTATCCATGTACGTTCAAACGGCTTCATGTCTCATTTCAATAAAGCCATTATGCGCATTTCTACAACTTATTAAGGGGTATCGTACTTGCCGCGGCGCGCGGGGGAGGCTTGGGATGGGATAGTCCTTCAGTACCAGCACGACCTGTGGCCCAGTGGCTGTCCCTTGTGAGTATCCTCTAGTCGACAGGGTCTGCTCACCTGGGTTCCAGGCTAATGGACCGCCCGTCGAGCGTGAATCGCCGCTGTGGTGAGGAGATCATCGCCTCCCGAGTTGACGGCGGCGCCAGCCCACTGCTATGTCGTTGTCGGTGACGTGCAACTTGGTATGGTTTGATAGTATTTCGTGGCCCAGTGAGGATCTCAAGGGCGAGTGCGAGTGCGACACGCATGTTTCAACCGCCCAACGGGCCTTCACTGCTGAGGCTGTAATTGTGAGGTCCGAGGCACTGCTGTAACATTCATCGGCTGGAAGTTTCGAGGCCTGGTGTACGGGGAGGACGTCGGTGATTGCAGGGGTTAGTACTGCTGGAAGGAGATATGGGTACACGCGGCACATCAGTGCTGTCACTGTGGTCAGCATAGGCGGCCATCTAGGATCCCGGAAGATGAAAGGTGGATAGAGTTACTGATACGGCGTCCTGTCCAGCCTGACGAACACATGTATTCCAACCTGGTGCGTGGCGGTGTCTTCTTAATCAGCTCACGAATTCATGCACTTGCAATATATGCTAGGGCACGATTCTTGTGGTACGACAACAATACCTGCTCGTCTCAGTAAGTAATTGTTATCTCCTAGGGCAATTAGGCTCCAGTCCCGAAGATGATGGGGAAACGACGAATTTGACGTTACCACCTGGACGCGCCGCTTCGGAGTCGGACTGTTGGTGCGGAAACTTGCAGGGAGCGTGACAGATTTACAGCTTTCAACTGCATATGTGTGAGAATCTGTATGTGAATGTGATACGCTCGGACACCATGTCACTCACTGGCAGATGCAGATTTCGTGTTCGCGCGCTAGGAGACACCGAACATCAGTACTGATATATACGGACGCGGGAAGGTGTGAGACAAGTTGCAGGAACCGTGGCGTCATTTGAAGAGCCCCAGGATAGAGCATTCAACCACCTGAATTGAGCCTCGCTTTTTATTCTCGACACTGCCCTTCGAGTGCTCGGAGCTAGGACCTGACGTCGGGAAGAGAAGGTGGTCTGTCGAATGTACGTGGGAACGCAACCACGATATAGTGGGGGCCCGGTGTCTCCCAGTGTTCATCCCACCTGACCGAGGCTACGTCTTCTGTGGCCGAGCCTCCATATCAGAAGCTTGAGTATGGCACTTCGGCCGTCCATGCAATGTCGCAAGACCTGTGCAATTCCGAAGGCAGATACTCAGACAGCTGCTGGACTCGCGTCTCAGTATGACCCGTAGCTGACCATATACGTACGTGTATCGCATTCGTATCGGAGGATCACTGTGTGCGGTTCACTCGGAGTGATATCGCCGTGAGCCTGGGGCGTTCCATCGGCCTTCTGTGGTACAGCCTTCTGTGGTACAATTTGTAGCAAGTATAACAGATGCTTCCGTTCGTCCCGTCAACCAACTCGTATATTGACAATTTATAGTAGATGAGAGTGGTCGTAACTAGTGCGCACCATGCCCGCTCTTGTAATCCCTCCCGTGGAACCCTCGCTAGGCGCCGCCCTCGTCGGTCAATGGCTCTCATTCTTGTGGGTAGCCCTACACTAGAGCTTTTACTCGCGAACTTGAATTCTTACCATGCACACGGTGCGCACGTCAGGTCGTATGGGATTATGCTATGCCAGGCCTATGACTATTATCGTCGGTACTGGACGCGCGATCCCTTGGATTTGAAGGGTGCGGTACGTCTTCAAGTCACTTCATTGGAGGCCCGGGTGGACGCCTCTCATATCGATTATAGGTCGTAGCTATTATGCGAGTTGTCCATATTTGTTGCAACAACGAAAGCATGACTGAGTAGTATCAACCCCATCAGTATCGTCGAGACTGTGCATAGCGGCCTTACCGCACATTTTGGGTGAGCCTATTCCATCAATTCCATTATTACTCATTGCGCGACTGAGCGCTGCTCACAGAATTATGATTTGAAGGTACTACTATCTGGTGACCTCATTTGGGCACGCGGAGGCACTGGGCGAAATTATCATGTGAGGGCTCGACTTGTCTCAGAGCCATGCATGTCTGATTGATTGGTGCATTACCATACAGCTCGTTGACTGTGCGTTTCGATGCACTTGCCCTTCAAGAACGGAGACTTACTGACTACTGTGATCTTGACAGTTGGTCATTCCGACTGTGGTCAGTCTTGTAGAGTGCGATGGTCGATCGCTATGCTCACATCCATTTCCATTTCGGTCCAGGCGGGATGCATCCTTTGCTGTCAATTGTACGTGATGTCAATCACCTCTCCTGCGTGTCTGCAGCTCTCACGTGGTTGTGGCAGCATATATGTCCGCAGGGTATACATCATCCTCCCGGATAGGTTCAAACTCCCGTTCGTCTTATCTGTTGTGAGCACACAACAACTCTTTCGTATCGCTATGACGCCGGTTGTTCACAACCCATGTAGATATTCTTCGTCATTGATGGACAAGGTGAGGACAGGGACGAGGTCTTGCTCCATGACCTTACTGAACTCTCAACACGGTCACCTAAAGGAGCTGCATTAGGTGAGAAGTCTGGGACCGGATCCGATATCTATCGGCTACTAACCTCAGTCCCATTGCGATATTACAGTATTTGCTATCAAGCTGTGGGCAACAGATACCTATATCGGCCGGAAGGATTTCTCTTACTGATCGTGCCTAGGTTCATTAACAACACGTTCGAGGAGTTCCTCAAATGCCGGGTAAGTAGTGTCTTGACCTCTGGGGCCTTCCGTGGGTTCTAGCTACTGACCACACTGCACGATGCTGCAGTGGCTCCTCTCGGTAGCATTCGGTCCTTCTGCAGCCTTAGATGTCTTTGTTGCTGGAGTCCTGAGCATCGCACTACACAAGCAGCGCAATGGCCTTCGCAGGTGAGAATGTAGCGAGCTTGGCGCATATTCATTTCGCGCTAAGACATCCTCCAGGACTAACGCACTGGTCGACACCCTGATCCTATATGGGTTTACGACAGGTCCGTGGACTACTTACTTACTTGTGATGGACCCGCTCGACTCACCGTTGTACTTTATCATGCAGGAATTGTCACCAGGTGATGTAGGCTCTCAGAACGGCGTTCCCTTACTCATCCTGAATGAAAATACAGCATCATGAGCGTCGGATGCTTGATGGTGGTGTGTCAAAAATGTCAAACACATTGGTCTATTGCTGACTGCTTGACCAGGACCTATTCGAAGGCGATCATCTGTCCATTATACCAATGGCTCTCGTCACCGCCAAGGGTGAGTGAGCAACCACATGCCTACACGGTCGCGGCAGCTCATAGATCGTCTCACAGTCTACGCCAATTCGGTGCTACTCACGTGGGGAGATTTCTGTTCTGTTGGCTTGAGAGTACTCACATGCGTGTAGGCTCAACCTGCGCAACTCTTTCCAAGAAATGCTGAACGAGACTTACCATTCGGACGGGCCTGCCGAATGGATTGGCATGAGCGGCATTCAGACCACTAGCCGAAGACAGGAACAGACTACTAGGGATCATCCCAACCCGGTGAACACCACTTATGTGAGTCTGTCCTCTTACGAATCCCGGAAATCCTCCTCATCCGATGTTTAGAGCAACCTTACTCTCAAGTTCAGGATGCCTGGAACCTCGGATGAGACTGATATCACTCGGAAGCATCATTTAGCGACTGTTTGATAGTGAAAGGGCCGTCTCTCTAGTTGCGAACCCCGGCACGTTTGGGAGATTTGTATTCATATTTTATTCCAGAGGAACGTACTATACTGATGTGCACAGTCGGACCGGCTCGCCCGCGGAATCGTCTATACCGATAGTGGCCTTGCTTGTCCCGAGTCCCCTTGCGAATTTTAGCGTGTCAACCGGATGCCCTTTCGGCGCCGCGCTGGGTCGTTGGGACTGCACGACGCTCATATGAAACGTGTCGAACTGCGGCTGAGCGTTCATCATCACCAACAGGCTCTGTCGCGAGTTCAGGCTAGTTTGCGTTGAGCGGTAAGTTCAATCCAATGGCTCAGCAGGGTGGGTGCGACTCACACCGCAAGTACGGACGTAACGTACGCTGTGGGGTGATGATAAATGATCTTAGTAGTCTAGCCGGTGTTGTAATGAGAGGGGAACCACTCACACTGGGCCATGGACATGTTGATGGCGATGAATATCATGTCATCACTGCGGATGATTGCCTGTCGAAGAGTCAGTGAGTTCGAGCGCATACCAAACCCACGACATAGCATGGACAAACCAGAAGGAAGGATGCGGAGGCCAACGTGCTACCAGGAAAGGTTTTGTTGTAAGATGAAGTATGAGAATGATGGATCGTCACCGTTCTATACCTAGTGAATAGTCCTGATCGGCGAAGATGGAGCGCATTAGCACTGGCTGAGCAGCGCGAACACGGGCGTACTCACCGGTATTAATAGTATACATCACGAGAACGTTCAGCAACGTCTCCGTACTGCCATATCACGTGGGACTCCGTCTAAGGTGTATAGCACCAGAAAGGCAAGAAAGTGCTCACTTTTTGAACGCAGGGCACCGTCTCTTCAGTATGATTACCGTCATGGAGGTCAGCATAATATCGGTTGCTGCGGCGAATGCGAATCCGGCGGAAGAGAGCCACTAGTACGATCGTCCACGTACACGCAATTCAGAAGAATAGGTAAAGAGCAAGCTCGCGAGAGACTCACGGTGCGAGGTTTCCAATCTGCGAAGTGCGGATACTTGATCCTAGATCGCCGGGACTCAACATCGTACAGTGGAAGATCCTCGTCGCGAGAGGAACTCACACTGAGTAGGATACAGCTGCAGCGACCATGAGCTTCAAAATCAATATGATGCTGCATCGGTGACAGTTTATCGGTCGTCCCACGTACCAATGCCGAACCCTGCGATATATCGGGTTTAATTCTTGTTCCGTGCCAGGAAACGAGAAATGGCTGGTGCACTCACCTACAGCCCCTAGAGAGCACAACGCCTGCGATGATAACGGTAAGCAAGAGAGATGGGACTCGAAGGACTGGCACTCACCACGGGGATGAGAAGTTTGCGCATGAAGTTCGAGCCCACTACTGGACATCAGCCAAGGGCGTACCAGTAGTACGCGAGACGTTCGTACTAATATACACCCGTCTGGCATAGAAGCTGTGAGGACGTAGTCAGCATCGTTCGACACCATAACCGCATTAGTGGAATACGAACCATTGCGCCATAAAGATTGTGAGAGTCTAGGGGATACAGTTGGTGGTCAGCCACGTGGAATTGCAGTTAGTTCCGTTCGTCCGAAACTCGACACATACAATCGGAGGCGTCATGGCCTACAGTGTGAGCCAAAATGATCAGTGGCTGAGTGTAAGGGTGCTGATAGTAGCACACACATCAAGGGACCTATGGGATCGTGAGTGCTCGACGTTCGCTCGCGCTGAACGTGGAACAGACGCACCAGGTCGTGCTGAGGAGACCGAGCGGATTGGCATAGTTCATAACCAAATAATGGTAGCTGCCAGGTAAACGTTTCATTAGAGCTGCATACCTGGCCGATGGCTACCCAAGACGCACCTCATATGGATGTACAATATAGAGCAGACGGTAGCAGCAGAACTGGACAGGTCCATGTGTGAGCGGCTGTCCAGGATTCCCCCCTCCGTCCACGCACAAGATGACCAACACCTACACACAGCCCATCAGAGGAGACGACAGGAGTTATCAGACGAGTGATACTTACGGTTGCCTTCAGATACACCATATCGGAGGGGAACATTCGGACATAATCACAGACCTGATGCAAGTTAACACCGTAGAGCCTACATCGCACATACGGTCAGACAAGCTCGTGAGCATGATCCAACAGAAGTTGTAGAGACAGCAAGTGGTGCGGGCTCACATGAGACTGAAGAACGTGCCTAGGACAAGGGCGCCAAAGGTATCGTCCAGGGAGACGTCTGCCATAGCTGCACACGTCGAGGAAGGAGAGGGAGACACCCCTGACAGTCGGAGGGCTGCCGGGTATATACGTCTGCAGACGCCAACCATCCGACAGATTCCGTTGTTGCAGAAGCGCAGCAGACATGAGCGAAGCGACCCAGGAGGACGAAAGAAGAAACGCCTTGAAGGCATCACGCTCACGAGCCAGAGGGTGTGCATTCTTGATCAGACTTGGCCAGGAGGGCTGCCCCTATCAGGTGGCACTAGACCTCCGGTACGACGCTCAGAGAGCTCGACAAGGCGAGGGCTCAGGTAGTATGGCTGAGTTGTGGCGCACCAACAGAGACGCGTGAAGTGGCTCGAGAGGCGCACCTCCTCACCGTCGGAGCATCAGGTTCCAGACACGTTGATTGGTGAACGGCCTTCGAACTGACTGGACGTTGAGAACTCTGCGATTGACGCCTGACCATCAAAGATAACAATGGAACAGACCTTGACGCAAGATGAACAATCAGTAAGTGAACACAGAGAAGTCATGAGCGACAACATACGGACAGTAGACGACGAACAAGGCAGCTCCTTCAGACCCTCCCGCCTTTGCTCGCATCGCCATCCTGATGACCGCTACTCGAGTACGGTCACACGTCCACAAGCCGCGCTTCCACTCTACCACCTCCTCCCAACGCTGTGGCGCCTCGATTCGACCGCTTCCGGTCACCCGTCTCATCCCCATCCCCGTCCCCGTCCCAGTCACAGTCCCCATCCACTCCCACCTTCACCGTACCTGAGACAACGGTGGCGGGGTCGCGGGTACCACGAACTGCATCTCCCCATCCCCCTCAGGCTGGTCCGCGCCACTCCCAGACACACTCCCGCTCGAACTCTCCTCGCCCTGATGCCCCTCCAGCGCCCGCATCTCCACGTCCACATCCGAGTCCTTCCCCTCCCCTCTCTCCCCGCTGCCACCTCCCTGACCGTCCTCGTCCTCGTCCTCATAATAACCCCCCGGCTCGATGCTCGACGCGATCGAGCCCACGACGCGCTCAAAGACGATCGAGCCCCCACCGCCACGACCGCGGTCCGAGTCCGCGTACGAGTCCGCGCCCGAGTCGAGATGGAGCGTCTTGCGGTTCGCGTGCTGCAGGTCGAGCAGGAAGCGCGAGACGAGCACGGCTGTGATCCTGCGCGCGCAGGGCCAGATTCGAGTCAGTCGCAAGCCGCGCGGAGAGGGCGGTGATTAAGGGGCGGAAGGGAGTTGGAGAGGCGAGGCACTCACGGGAGCGTGAAGATCGTGACGTTGCTCACGGGGTTGAGCGGGTCGACGATCTGTGCGCGCGCCGCGTCAGCGTCTGCGGGCACTATGTAGCTTTTGAGGGGACTCGCCGAAACCATGGTAAAGATGAGGTGGAGCGCGTTGAGGACGAACAGCACCCTGCGTCCCAATACGCCCGCGCGTCAGCCGCGTACCATTGGACGCGCATAGAGGGCACAGAACAGAAGCAAATGCTTACAGGAAGTAAACCATCCCTGCGACGCGCATCAGCCGAGCGAACGCGACAACAGTGTACAAGGAAGGACACGGAGCGGCACGCACCATTCCTGAACAAAACCCCAGCAAACGACGAAGTGAGGCGCATCGCGTCCTTGCGCCGCGGCACGCTCCGCCACGTCACGCCGATGAGGATGAGGTCCGCGGCGATGAGCGTCGTCCGCGCCGCAATCGTAACTGCATCGTCGAGTGTCGTCAGCTGAGCGTGCATGCATTCGGGGCTGCGCGCGATGCGCCAGGCGAGCTTACATCTATCAAATCGGCGCGCGAGTGCAAGGTTGGGGCGGTATGTCAGCCTTGGACATAGCAGGGGAGTATGACGCACTTCTTTGCCATCGCAGGGTCGACGGGGAGGACCTCCGTGCAGCCGAAGATCGGGTCGAGCGTGCCCGTCAGGCCCGAGCCGAACTGGCTCTGTCGCACATACCGTGATCAGTGAGACACTGAAGGAAGGAGAGAGGGCGCGCACCATGTTCAGCCCAAAGGGAACGAGCGTGAGCAGACCAACGAGAACCGCAACCGGGAGGTTCTGCTGCGAGAGGGCATACGCACGGAGCGCGCCGAACGCTGGCGGTGTGGTGGTGACGAGTGAGGCGACGAGGGTGCCGGGGGGGAGGGGGGGACGACAGTTGAGTGTCAGGGAACCCGCTCGAGGTGCATATATGCGGTGGGAGTGTGGTGCGCACCTGCCCAGGGGACGTACTGCAGGTTGTACGTCGCGTTCTCGACCTTGACCAGCACCGCGCACCTGCAGACACCCGTACCGTACCATATCGTACCATAGGGCGCGTGAGCAAGACGACGACGGAGGTGACTCGGAGCCGCAAGGCACGTACGCCTGTCAAGCACATATGTATCAGCAAACCGCATCCCGGCACGCAGACCTCAGTGCCAATAGTTGGTTGGTAGCCACTCACAATCTCAGACGAGCGCTCGATAGTGGCGATGTTGAAGATGTAGTCGAGCACGAGCAGGTACCGGTTCAGGACGAAGAGCGCGGTCGCGCCCGTCGGCTTGCGCGTCCAGAAGAGGTCGATCTCCGCTCCGAGCGTGATCGCGTAGTCGTAGATCACGAGCGCTGCGCCGCGCGGTCAGTGGTCAGCCTTCGATGTTCGTGATTCGTGAATGCGGTGGGAGTGGGAGTAGGAGAGGGAGACATGAGGGAGGAGACGGGGTGCACGTACCGAGGACTGCGAACGCGCATGCGTTGTCTACGAAGCTGCAGCCAAAAAGCGAAGAGCGGTCAGTCTCGAGAGCATCGAGCAAAGGCAGAGGGCAAGGGGCTCCACGGAACGTATACGTACAGGATCTGGTATGTCGAGATGAGCTCTGCGACCTCGTCCGAGCCTGCATCGGAGGACATCGTAAGAAAGAACTGGACCTGGTGAGTGCTGCTTGAGCCTGCCCGCAGCCGAGGCAGATTATATTCCAGCCCTGCTGGAGGAGTAGAGCGAGCATCGCTGAGAGTTAGTCAACCCCGAGCACAACGGTGAAGGCTGGCCAGGATCACTGTTAGCCAGCACACATCGATCGCGCACCAGGATAACGCATGTCAGATAGAACAACCTCTCAAAAGAGCCATCAGCTTCTTCAACGCTCCGTGAATTGAAAAGTCATCCTCGAACCGCTCGTTGACTGGATATCTTCGCAAGACAACGACATCGTGAGTGCGCACGCACAGGAACGTACCAAAAATGTCGGTGCTTCGGTGTTCGTGCGAGGCACACAGACCCACCGCGCAAGCACTACATGCCCCTTAACGGTCATCGAGCAGACTCGTCCTGACGGCTGAGCGACTATATCAGTCCCATCTTGAGCAGAGAAGGCAAGGGAGGACGGACGGCGCGATAGAAAGCGTGCGGTGCACTCCCATGACCAGATCATAGATGTCGAATAGCGCACCGGGAGCAAACGCACAGTTGCACTGATACACGCAGATCGTGATCGCTGGCGAGAACAAGGAGCCCCATCCGCACGGAACCAGTATCTTGTGTTCCGTCGGGGGAGAAAGGCGGCCCCAGCGAGCGCGGATCACAGACTACGGTATTATTGGACCATGGGAGGCGGACGTACATGCGATATTGTGTCTCAATCAGCCCTGGCCCCTCCGAGCACTCCGTCGAGCACTCGTCCTAAACTCCTCCAAGTCGCCAGTGCATCCTCCCGGCCACCGACGGGGACGCATTCCGAAGGCCTGCGGGTGTAGATCATCGATCATGGCCATTTGTGATTGAGTGGTCACCACGCTCCGACGGATGCTTGGGACTAACGGCATTCAGGTATGCGACATATGGTCGAGTCCCGGGGCCGGACGAGTGTCGCTGCACCGATGCGTGCGTCGGGAAGCCAGTCCGCTAGCGCAGACAGGAAGAGGAAGAGCATAACGCACTTCACCGACGGATCGGCGGTGGTTGATCAGGGTTGCGCTGAGCAGACAGACAGGGTGGACATACCTCGTCACGCTCGATGAAAGACTCGGACATGTTGAATGTTATCAGTCTGATACTCACTTCACCGCGCCCTCCGGCGCGCCTCCACGCCGAAGGAGCCGTCAGAGGAGCCGTCCGGGGAGCCGTATCACCGTAGCCTGCGTCTGTCTATCGGCGGTGGCATCTGTTCTCACTACTGTCGAACCCTGGGACCCTGAGTGCTTCAAGTTGATGACTGGATCGAAATCGATTGTGACGTTCGTTCATCAAAGCGCGCATAGCTCGTACAGTCAGAGTAGCTCAGAAGAGGTGGCTGGAGATTCCGCTAGGCAGGATGGGAGTGGATTGCGTGTAGAGAGCATCGTGGAACGCAAAATGGTATAATGTCATTTGCAATAAGGATACGGTCCTCACCTAATCTGCTCCTCCCCGCCGGGATAAGGCAACGGTCCTTCACAACTGCATTTCTCGTTTCTCACTGTACTTGAGAGCTTCTACTTTGGAGAATCATACATTCTGGTGCTTCTCTCTTCAGCAGTAATGTCATTTAATGCATATCCTCCATGCTGGACGAGAAAACGACCTTTCTTTGGCCCCTGTCCGAGTGGGCGCCTACGGACGGGAGGGGTCGGCGTTTACGGCCGGCTGCTGTATATGGCAAGTGTACCGGCTCTAGGCCTGAAGAGCCCTTACTCCCAACTTACTCCGTTCATCCTCTCCTGCCCTCCGAAGCTATCTGGAGTCAATTTCTGCGGATACAGTAGTTTATTAAAGCTTAGTAGTGGTGGAGTCAGGGGAAGATCCTCCATACAAAACGAGAACGACTGTTGAGAGGGACCGAATATTCAGAAACTGCGGGCGTTATCCCCTCCGCACCGGGACCGAATTCGGTTAATTTTGGGACAGTTATCCGATGTTTGGGGGGCTTGTTACTGAGCGCCAGCGGACACAATCCAATTTCAGGGGGAGGGTATCTTCTTTGCAAATGACATTATACCCTCTTGCTCGTGGAACGGTGGAAAGACGAAAGAGAGCCCGTGGGAGACGGCTCGCGGCGCGCGCTGCCGATCGCGAGTAACCGAGCACGCGGTCACGTGTAACACGTCACGTCACACTCCGTCACAAGCACGGTGGCGCCTGCCGACGTCTCTTCCGAGTTTGTGCAAGACTCGGGACGACGAAACCTACGGATGACAGCCTGCAAAGGCCGTCCGCGAGCTTCCCTGCATATGTTGCGCCCTCCGGATGGACAGATGCATATAATGCCCCCATGGCCGGGCGCGAGGGTCCACGTTTCGGATCCGACCCTCCCCTCCCCCCGGCTCTCTCTCTCCTCATCCTCACTGACTTGACCCGCGCGTGCTAGTGCTCGACGCTCAACGTCCAGCACCCAGCTGCATGTGGTTCTCGATTTTTATGTATATGCAACGTCGTCTTGAACCCTTCCAGTCTTAACCGCCGCTGCTCGAACTGCAAGACCAAGTTCAGGCCGCCGTTCCCCTCCCTCAGCTGCCCGCCCTAGGACTTGGATATCAATCGCTCACTCAAGCTCACAACCATGGCGACCCTCCTCTCCATCTCCTGCCTCAACCTGTCCGTCTTTGCTCTCGTCCTCGCTCCCCAGCACCAACCGCCCTCCGCTCGCTTCCCCACCAGCACAAACAAGTCAACCCTGAAGTACAACCTGAACAGTTCCACTCCAAGTCGGCCGTCCCCCTCCCTCTCCCGCACGCCGTCCGCATCCGCGCTCGCCACCGCGTTCCGCCTCGGGGAGCGCCGTGCGTTCCGGACTCTGTACTGCCTCCACACCCTCTTCTACATCAACCTCTGTTTCTGCCTCGCACGATGCAGCCTCTGCAGCGCCCGCCCCGCAAGCAGCGAGCTGAGGCGGTCGAAGAGCTGGCTCGGGTTCAGCTTGAGTTATGGGATAGTGGAGTGGGACGCTGTGCTCGCGTGCCGGGCGCGCCCGTTTTGCTCTGTGCATTGGCCGTTTGCGGCTTGTCCGCATCGGGGTCGGGGTATGTCAAGCTTCTTTGCGTAGCGAGTGTGAGAGCGGGGCTAACGCGAAGAGTACAGAGCGTAAGCAGACCACGCGATCACCAGTCCGAGTCCGTACCCGGAGCCGTCCCGACGGTGAGTAGTTTGACCTCCTCTCGAGTATGTTTCGCCGCACACCGACGCTGACACCGTGTCCTTGCGCAGGGTCATCTCCCGTCGCCGACTTTGAGAGCGTTGTGCAACAACACTCAGAACCGGCCGTGGAACCCACCCCCTCCGCTCAATGCGTCTCCGTTGCGAACCGCAGCTTCCGCACCGTCGATCTTCTCTCCGCTTACTCGCACCTCTACTACTCCATACGACCACACCCGAGCATATTCGTCGTCCACCTCTCCGACCGCTGCGTCTCGGTCTGCACTCCACAGCTCTCGCGCGACCCCGAAGAGCCCATCTTCGTCGTCTCAGTGCTCGTCTCGCATCCTGCTCCGTCCGTTCCGCCCCTCGATAGCTCGGACGGGATCGGGATCGGTAGCGAGCAGACCACGGACAACGGCGTCAAGGCCTGTTCCTCGGTTCCGGCCATCGAGGCCGCTCCCCCCGCATACGGACCCATGGCGCTCGAGGACGGGATCGAAGGCACCATGGGGCTGGAGCAGATCCCAGCCTCCGCATCGGACGTCGGCCGAGAGATTGCCCAAACTAATCTCCCTGCTGTCGAGCGGTCACGTCAAGACGCCCTCGGGGAGCCGCCCGAGGCCGCCTCACACGCAGAGGAGGACGGGAAGGAGGGCGCGGACGCGGACGTAACGTTAACCATAGACGACGGCGTGACACCCGCTGACTTCGAGGACGTCGTCGGTCCGGACGCAGACTCGGACTGGGCGGACGTCGTTCTTCCCGTCATCCGCGTCGAGGAATGCGACGTCCCGGACATCGACGTCGCGTTGGCCGCAAACGGCGAGGAGCCGGCCGTTTCGGGGGTCTTGTCGGACGAGGCGCACCCGTTCTCGGTCCGAGACTTGAAGGCTGTCGGCGAGGATGCGGATCCCGTTGAGACGTCCGCGTGCGCTGTCCCGATACCCGCCGACGATGTGCCCAAGCAGGCTGACCGCGTTGCATACGCCGGCGGCCTGGATCCGGAGGAGGACGTGCCAGAGTCGGTCGAGCGTTCCTTGCTCAAGGGCCTCGAGATCGAGCGAGCACGTGTCGAGGTCGTTGTCGGGAGCGAACACGTCGATGGGCCGACGTCGGCGACCGACGATAACCCGCGCCCCACGCTCGCCGGGACCTCCCGGCCGGGAACGGGCACGCACTCCTCCACCCTCGAGCATACCCTGGAAGACGTGACCACCAACGTGAATGCTGTGGTAGCGCCAATCCGAGAACGCGTCGATAGCGACCTCCAGCTCGCAGACGCCTCTGACTCTGCACACGTCGCGTCGACTCGCCATGCATTCGACCGTGACCAAACCCGACCCGAGCAGTCTGTTGACTGGCGCCCCGACTCGCCCGTCCTGCCCGCAGCATCCTACGCGCTGTCGACGGACACTCTGGCTGCCTCGTCTAACTCGACTGTTAACCTCATAACCCCCTCCGTCACTCTGGATTCAGTTCTATCGCAGAGTGACACTTCTATCTCGTTCCCACCCGACCTCGTTCGGACTCGTAAACCAAGCACCGACTCGGACTCGGACACCGTGTCGGAAATCGGTACCGTGCACGATGGGGATACGGAGGAGCCTCCGCGCCCATGCTCGCCTGTTCCCCTCTACTACCTCGACCTCGACCTGCCCATGCCAGACATCGACGGCGTCCTCACCCCTCTCTCACCTTGGCATTGCGGCCCGTCGCCGCTCGAGCCAGTCTCTCCCACTGCGGATGTTCCGGAGGCTCTCGGAGTAGGACTGGTAGCACCTTCGCGCCCCGACGGCGCCGGAGTCCACACCGACACCGAACACAGTGATAGCGTGGCAACCACAGCCCGCAAGCGTCCGTCAGAATGCGAGGCTCGCGGTACCGATATGTCTCGCTCCCACCTGGACCTGGACCGCCCGCAAGACGCCCCTCGCTCTCGCCAATCCACCCGCTCGTCCTCCACAACGTCCTCGTCGTCCTCTGCAGCGCCCTCTCACCTTTCCTCTCCCCTTTTCTCACCTCCCTCACCTCCCTCCCCAGCGGCCTCTGCCTCACCTGCCTCGCCTGCCTCATCCGCGTCCTCTGCGTCCTCTAGCTCGGACGACGCGGACGATGCGGACGAAGAGACGCACGGACGCACGCGTACGAAGCACAAGCACAAGCTCCGGTGGTGGCAGAAGATCCACCCGAAGCGGCGCGCGAAACAGATCCTCGCCGCCGTGCGTAGCCCGCCCAAGCCCTCCGCGTCGGGCCGGCGCAGCGTCTCCTACTCTGACTCTAACTCAAGAGTTGCGCGCGAGCGAACCCATCTACAGGCTGACGATTCCGCTGAGATGGCGCAGATGGGCTTGCAGTCAAGGTCGGCGAAGTCCCAGTCCTTGGGTTCGAGAGCGTCGACGTCCCTGGGATTGAAGGCGTCAAAGTCCCTGGGCTCGAAGGGGTCGGAGTCCCTGGGCTCGAGGGCATCTAAGGGGTCGATGGCGTCGGTCGGGTCGAGCGGGTCGATGGGGGAGGACTGGCCCCCGCCGACGCTGCGCGGCCTCGACGCGCGCATGCTCCCGCGGTATATATGATCTGTCTACGCCGTCAGCATTGTTGCTGGTTTGTGAAGACCTCTGCGTTCTTTCTGTGTTCCACTCGCTTGTTTCAGTCGCGCTTACCATGTGCGCACGGTCTGTCTCCCGAGCTTCGCAAATTCGCTTCGTTTCGATTACTATACTGTACTTTTACCATACGACGGCATCCGAAGGCCTTTCCCTCCCTCTTGTTTTCGTCCTCGATCTTCGACCGGAGCGCAAGTTAGCAGTAGCCAGACCCACTGTCCATGTACATTACCGCGGTACCCCTCGAGTCCGCTCTGTTGTCCTCTCCCTACACTCCCTCCCCGTCCTCGCGTATATGAGATACGTTATCGATCCCGCTTTCCTTATTGCTATCTGACTCGGAGCCCCGCGTCCCTCCACCTGTACGAATACGCATACTGTACACGTGCGCATACACATAATGATACAGATCAGTCCGGTTGACCGCGCTGCGGCCATAACATCCAGCCCCATCAAGTTCCTCTTGAACGGAGACCCCACCGCGTCCTACAGCGCCGTCTTCCTCGAGCTCTCCTCAATCACACTCTCGCCCTTACCCGCATCGTATCTATCCTCCCCAGTTGCGGCGTTTCCCTGCTCGACCTCCTCTTCTTCCTCCTTGCCACCCCCTACCTCCTCCTGCTCCGCGTCAGGTCCCAGCGACACGACGGACCACACCGCAGACTCCGGTGCGCGGATGTGCAGGAAGCGCAGCGTGTCCGCGCCCGCGTCTCCAAACGTTCGTCCCCCATTCCCATCCCCACAGAGGGCAGAGCGGGAGCGGGAGGCGAGGTCGAGCGCGTGTCGGTTGGCGTCTTGGAGGTCGAGGAGGAAGCGCGAGACGAGGACGCCGGTGATCCTGCGCGCGAGTGAGAGGTGACGTGAGAGTGTCAGAGCCGAGATTGCGAGGACGAAGCGGAGAGAGGAGGGAGGGGAGAGACGCACGGGTGGATGAGTTGAATGACGTAGCTTGCAGCCTGGAAGGGCGCACCGTGGATCTACGTGCGGGGATGCATCAGGAGGGTCTCGACCGGAAGAAGCGGCGAGCGAGACGTACGGCGCGCACGGTGAACGCTAGGTGAAGCGCGTTCAGGACGAGAAGAATGCTGTGGCAATCGGGTGAGCGTAGATCCATGAATACATGGTAGGGGGACGGCGCGGTGGACTTACCCAAAGTATAAGGTACCTGTAGCCCATCGCGCATGTCGTACGAATTCCACAGTCAGACACGAGGTGTGGGTCAAGACGAGGCGAGCCTACCGTCGCGCAGCAACACAGTTGAGAACGACCGACGATGACCCCGCGATGCGCCCCGCATGGCGTTGGGGATCGCGATCCACGTGGCGAGCAGGAGCAGCGCGTCCGCCGCGACGAGCGATACTCGGGACGCGATGGTCACTGGGCGCGCAAAACGTCAATACAGGGCTGGTAGCACCAGGGTAACCAGGGTTCGCGTACGTCTGTAGAGCCTTGCGTCAGTCCACATCGTTTCAGATGCTCGCGCTCCCACTCACTTGTGTCCCAGAGCTGGCTTGACGTGGTCCACAATTACACACCCATTCAGCACGGGGTCGATCACTCCAGCGATGCCGAAGACGAAATGGGTCTGTGTGTGCCGAGCGATGAGCTCAGCGAGTGTCTGGCGCAGACAGGAACAGGAGGAAGAGACTCGCCAAGTCGGCACCAACAGGCACCAGCGAGAGCAGAGATATCAGCGCCGTGAACATGATATTTCCCCTGCTCAGTGCGTACGCCCGCATTCCCGAGAACGCTGCGAATCACATTTAGTTAGCTACCTCCGGACCCTCGGACCTGCACGCTCGCCGTGGGAGGTCCTCACCTGCCCATGGGATGTACTGCAAGATCGCCAAGGCGTTGGTCACGATCGCAACCGTAGAGCAGCTCTGAATGCGCCATCCGTCAGCACCCAAACTCTGGTACGCGCACGGGACCGGGGAAAGTATGACGCACATCGCGAGGAAACGAAACCATGACGCCCGACACGGCGAACGTCAGCGTGGCGAGGACGATGTATCTGTTTGCGAGAAAGAGGAGGACCGCGCCTGTCATCCTCCGGTTCCAGAACAGCTCTACCTCCCAGTGGAAGGTGATCAGGTATTCGTGAACGAGGAGCGCTGCACCAGCAGCATCAACCATCAGCTGTTGGGTACCTATCGCTATAGTGCAAGAGAAGCTCACCGAATCCAGCGACGCCACATTGATTGAGAGTGATGCTGGCGAGTCGACGTTCGTCAAAGACCCGTCGCAAGCCCAAGAGAGAGAGGCCGCGACGTACATTTGACCGAATGCGGCGACGAGCGCATCATTGTCGTAGCCCGCAGATGCCATAGCGCGGACGGAGGTGAGCCCTACTCTCTCTTCCAGAGAGAATGGAGGGTATACTTGTGCTCAGACACGAACACACGCACCACTTATACCCACCAACCCAGGAGACATGGACAACGGACCATGCCGCCTTCTCCACCACACAGAGCCCAAAGAAGGACCGCCTCGATGATCATCAAGACGAGTAGCAGAGCTGCGTGCGGACGCCACCCTGGCCTCGGAGAAGAGGTTCGGTGCTACCCATTCGAGAGGTGACATATTGAGATCGAGCTGGCGCTTCACATGCAATAACTGCGTTTCCGCTGAGCGTGGAGGGGATCGCTATGGTAGCATTCGGATTACAGGGAGCGGGACCGTCGAACGTGTGCGTCTTCGGAACTTCGAACTTCGAGCGCACCGCCTCGCTCTCATCACTGGACTAGCCACCCCCTCCATTCCATTCTCGTGGAGTCGAGTATCAGCGAAGTAAGACGCCGCTCACAATTGTTCATGCTCAGGTTCTATCAAGCCCCCAATACCGAAGGAGCTGACCGCGAAACATTCAACTTGATGTTCACGTTAGCAGCGTAGGACAGCTACAGATACGTGGCATGAGAGTTTCAGAGGCTGGCCTGCATGTACCCGACCTGCTTCGCATCTTCTGCAGCGCACGCTGTTGATTGCGGTCGCTGTAGCGACAAGAGGGATACGAGTATTGGATGTAAGTAGGCTGCCATGCATCATGGTGAAGATCAAGAGCGTTCTATGGCTTAGACGCGCATGTAGGCAATTGAAGCGCGCATCCCGGAACTCGGGCCGAGCCCTTCACGCAAGAGGAGCACATTCTGTATCATTACATTGAGGATACGTACTGTAGGTAAGGTGAAGCTACAAGTAATACAAAGTTCGTACAGAGGCCTAATGCCTACTACATAGAGCTTGACTATTATACACACATCGTCTAAACGATCCCAAGACGAGTCACAGGGGCCTCAGGCGGCTGCTCCTCGTCGTTTTTTACCTTAACGACAGCGTCGCCGTCAAGAACGTCCAGCTCTGTGCCAGAATCGGAATTTTCGGAGAAGCCAAACATGATTGTAGAGTCAAGCGAGCCCATGAAGGTCGTGGTGCCATCTGACCGCGTGGAGGAGCCCTCAGGACCCGTGGACAGAGCCGGGTGCTGTCGCTGGCTAGCTTCCTGCAAGTCGAGGAGGAACCGGGCGACGAGGACAGAAGTCACTCTATAGTCGATGTGAGCGCTACATTTTTGATATGCAACAGTACCCGACGTACGGTTCTGTGAAGGCGGACATGCCGCTGGCCCCACCTGTCCCGAAAATCTGTGTGGATCGATGAGACAGGGCGCGAGTACATATCACGAGATACACTCACAGAGAGAAACGTGAAGGTGATCTGGAGGACGTTCATTATGAATAGCAGGCTGTCGCCGTGAGTTGTGAGCCCTCGGTTCGTAAATCTAGTAGCACTGCTCACATAAAGTATATTGTACCTGTATGCCGACTCGGTTAGTGACTGGGAAGCACGTCTAAGAGTGAGAGGAGGACCGCACCATCGAGTAGTAGGATACGAGAGAGCTGGGAACGAGCACCCGGATGTGATAGATGTCGACGCGAGAGGGTAAACCAAGTAATCAGGATGAGCAGAAGGTCGGCGAGTATGAAGCTCGATCGCGAGATTGAGGTCACTGTAGAGCGTAGAGCACATAAGCGGAGCCGCACCCTAGTCAGTCAGTTGGTCGCGTGTATCATATCGTGACAGGTCGTACATCTGCGGAAGACTGGTCAGGATCTGAAACCTGATGAGCGAGATGATACAGAGGAAACGTACTGAAAGAAGACAGGGCGCGGCACCGGGATCCTTTGATGCATCTGACATCCCAAGTAAGGAACAACCTTGCCATCCAGCCCGTACCGGAACAGGTACTAATGAGCCCATAATTGATTGGTTCAGTGAGCGCGAAGAGAGCGAAGAGACGCATACGAAGTTCACTCCCATCGGAATGACAGACAAGGCGAGGACCAGAAGCGCGAGTATACGGCTCCTGCTCAGGGCGAGCGCACGCAAGGCGGAGAATACTGATTCCCCTCGTGAGCCACCAACTCATCTTCAATGGATTGTAGCGAAGACGCACCGCCCCAGGGGATTAACTGTAGAAGCTCAACCACGAACGTGGTATTTGATAGTAGCGTGCAGCTAGGCATAGGGTCAGTCCACGTCCTTCCGCACCGGCCACTCATCCAGGCATACCTCTATAGACGAAAACCGTCACCCCAATGCTGTCTTTCGTGAGAAGATGGCTAACTGACCTTGTCAGACGTCCCGAGCGGTATCAGCCAGTCGAGGATGTGTTTGGTGACGGTGATGTACTTGTTCGAGAAGAACAATATCGACGCCGCCTTGATCGGTCGTCTCCAGAACGATCGCAACTCCCGTCCGGTGCATATGGTGTAATCATACAACATGAAGACTGGGAAGTCATTACTGTTAGAATTCATTGAAGCTCTACCCTTAACTCCTGGAAGACGTACCGGCGGCGGCGGTTGCACAATAGTTGAAGAACAGACTTAAAAGAGGACGTCATCATCAAGTACCTTGTCATATAGAGCACAAACAAGAACGTACGTGTCATACCACGCGTCGGCGACCTCTGAAGGAGATGACATCGCATATATGTTCAAGCGCAGCGTCGGTCAGTCAACCTCGAGAAGGACGGTCGTCACACTCACCCACTCAGCCCAACTACTATATGGCTTGCCAACATATCCTTGTGACGACGCCGGTACATTGCATATTAGCTCGCCACACACACGCGAGCCCGGCGTTGAGGCCACGCCCAGGGTATTGTCGATGCGTCCGGTCTTCTCAATATCGCGCACATCGCCAGCTAAGCACATCTAGCCGCGATCCTCCCCACCCTCCAGCCACCGGAAGGCCAGTAGAGCCCGGCGATACGTAGCGGCGCGAGCTTGTCCACGCGGATGACTACAAAGCGCAGTCTCTCCGGACTGTTCTGTGGGAGGCTGTTCCTGAACTAACGTATAGGGCCTCCGCTCATCTTCTACTCACGCGAGCTGGGATTCGTCGGGTGGCCGCCCGAAAGATTTGCGCCTACTTATGCGGCATCGGAGCGCCAGACAGTGTGCCAGCTGGCGTATGTGCGGAGCTTGCTACACAGTTATTGGCGCATCAAGAAAGCCGAGCCTTCCGTTCATCTGTTACAGATTGAGTTCGAGAAGCCACGAGCCAGTAAGCGAGACTGGAAGACAACATACCTATTATTACCGCTAAACATATGCATATGGCGGTGAGGGGGCGGTGTCCGGGGCGCAACCAAGTCCGTTGCACACGGGAACGCTCGGAGAGGAATATTTGAACCTCGGCCCGTGGCTCTGTAGAGATGCATTTATCCATGTTAGTGTCTAGCTCCGGCTAGGACTCCCAGGGCCTGAGCATAGTCTCCACTGCGGGTGGTTCAGACGCGAGTAACTTCGGGGAGAAGTTCCCAAGCTCGGCGAACCCTGTGGAGAAGGCTGGACAATATGAGGTCATGCAGACGTGATTGTGAGTCGTGACTGACCATCCGGGCGTTGCTACAGAGCATCGTATGACTTGATTCGCATGAAAGCAGGTAGCGTGGCACTGTTCTGGTCACTGTTGTCAGCCAACAAGATATCTGCAGCTGTAACGTTGGCTTCGATTCCCGGTCTTCAAAAATCAAAACGCAGTATCTTCCGCAATTTCAGTGTCATATAGGAGAACAGACTCCAGTAGCGTAGGTATCGGCGAGCGTACTGAGGAGTGATGGTCGTGAGGAGTGGAACGAGACACGGAGAGGCGCCGATCACTATGCTCACGTATGCAAGACCATCATTCAACTCCGCACTCAAGTATGTAAGCATGTATAGTATACTGAAGTTGGACTCGGATAGGCGGCTCAATAACAACTTCTTTATTCCGCTATGTTCGCAGAGTTCAACTCAGAACTGGTCGTCAAGATTTTCTGGGCGTCTCAGAGCCGCGCGGACACCGGGCCGATACCCGGCCAGTGGACTCTCGAGTCTCGCGAGATCCAAACAACGGCTCTACATAGCCAAAACGATAGTAGCAGTACTATGGGGTCTAGCAGTACATTTGCAGATCCGATAAGTAAGGACATTCATAGGTGAGTCAACACCAAGCTTCGCATGACCAGGCGCCGAATGTGTCAGTTAATCACTAATTCTCTTCAGACCGCCCTCACGGGGGTCCGCTGTCGGTGGGACTGGTATTGCCACTCTCAGGCTCATCCGAGTCGTCTCCCTTCATAACGTCTTTTCCTTTGAGAGCGCCCATCTCTACGCCGTCGCGCTCTGTGTCAAAATCCGGGTCTTTAGACAGTCCAAACATGATCGTCGCGTCAAGCGACGCCATGAACCCTTCCGCGAAGACCATCGTCTCTTCATCCTGTGTCGTTGTCGTGTACGAAGAGAAGCAAGGCTTGGCGTGCCCCGCTGCGCTCGTAGTCGCGTAGACTTGCTGGCGGTTGGCTTCCTGAAGGTCAAGGAGGAGGCGCGCGACAAGGACCGA
The DNA here is from genome assembly GCA_022605405.1 of Earliella scabrosa. Classification (NCBI taxonomy): domain Eukaryota; kingdom Fungi; phylum Basidiomycota; class Agaricomycetes; order Polyporales; family Polyporaceae; genus Earliella; species Earliella scabrosa. The sequence goes on along the minus strand of JABYQQ010000004.1, from coordinate 710,505 downwards.
AGTAACACTACGGTCGAGGTGAGGAATGTCGTCGATGCTGTCGCGAAACGCTTCGAGACGTACGGTTCTGTAAACGCGGATAGCGCGCTAGCCCCGCCAATACCCGGCCCGAAGATCTACACCATAGCGAAGTCAGTGAATACATAGATGGACGTTTCGTCGGGGGTTGACTTACGGCTAGAAACGTGAAAATGATTTGAAGGGAGTTGAAAATCAGTAAAATCCTGTGAGAGGAAGCGTAAGTTCCGGGGATCCTCCTCACAACGGCGGTCTTGCTCACACAAAGTAGATTGTACCTGCCCGCGAGATCGTTAGTTTGGTCAGCCAAGGACATGCCAGACGCCGAGTGTCCCGGCTACGTACCATCGAGTAGGAGGACTCGCGCGAGGGGTGAACGAGGCCGGATGGGATGACGCCTCGAGAGCGTGAACCAGGTGATCAGGATGATCATCAGGTCGGCGAGTATGAAGCTTGCTCGGGAGATGCAAGTTACTGGGCCCGGAGGTAGGTTAGAGAAGTATCAGGCTACTTTCAAATGGGTGGAACCTTACGTCTGCAAGGAATGATGAGCACATTCATCGCCAGTGCAAACAAAATAATAACACCTACAAGTGGGAGACTCGGGGTGGAACGGGTACTCTCTGGGTCTGCTGACATCCAAACAGCGGGTCGACCTGACCCTCCAGCCCATATCGAAACAGGTACTGGCATAGGAATGGTGAGTGCTTCATCCACAGACCGAGATATGTCCGCGAACAACATACAAGGTTAGCCCCTAGAGGTATGAAAGATAGTAGGAGGACGAGAAGCGCGAGTAAGCGGCTCCTGCTTAGCGCCATCGTGCGCAACGCGCCGAACACTGATGATCCTGTCAACTCAGAGATCCGATGGGAGAAGCGTCAAGCACGCACCTGCCCATGGTATGAGCTGCAAGAGTGCAAATACGAAGTTGCTCAGGAAAAGGCGTGTACAGCTATTCCATGCATGAATATTTGACCGATATCAATGATATATGAGGGGCAAACCTCTGTATATACGACACAAGTCAGCCGAATCCTACGTGGAATGATTACTGTAAGTTAGAAGACCGACCTTGTCCGTCGTTCCAAGGGGTAGCGTCCAATCGAGTATATGCTTGGTGGTGGTGATGTACTTGTTGGTGAAGAACAATATCGACACTGCCTTCAAAGGCCGTCCCCAGAACGATTCCACCTCTCGCCCAGTAAGTTGGACATAATCGTACAGCATGAATACTGATGGAGGGCGAAGGTAACGTGATTCTGTTGATCAGAGGATGAGGAGAGGACGCTCACCTGCAGCAGCAGTATTACAATAGTTGAGAAACGTGCTGCACGAGCCGCATGATCGTTTGTCAGTCACATCTTGGTGCATAGACCACCCGCGAATGACGTACGTCTCTGACCATGCATCGGCGACCTCTGAGGCGGAGGACATCTCGCTCAGGGTTTTGGAGATGTGGCGGGGACTCGAGGTCTAGACTGATGGACGAGGTACTGACCAGTGACCCAGATCTATATACCGTCCCTAAGGCCCTACCTAACGCAGCCGAAACATTGCATATGGGCTATTCTCACACGCATATGGCAGGTCCGCCCTGCACGACGTCGATGTGTCCGTTCTTCGATTTCGAGAACGTGGCAGAGAGGCACCATGAACCGCAATTCCATGCACTATTCAGTCATCGCAAAGCACCTACGTAACCGGACGGACTCACCCCGGTAGTGGACCACAGAGGCTGCGCTTCTAGTCGAATTGAGGACAGCCTGTGCCTGTCGATGCAGAGCTCGCGCTAGTCGACGCAAAATCAGATTCGCCGATGCGTCGCGCCCGCAGAAACGCCTGGCGAGAGCTTGTGAAAGTGAGGTGAGACCTTCGTGGCGATAAGAGGCTAAGAATGGCGCGGTCTTCCATTCATCTGTGGAGGATTGAGTTTACAAGACCGCGATAGAGCAATCGAGGCGGCGCGGCGACATACCACGAGGTATGTAGCGGTGTGCGGGCGGTGTCCACGGGAAGGTCACAAGCTCGAAACAGCAGCCGGGGATTCATGATCCTGAGTAAAGGTACCTTCGGACGTGTTATGTAGTCACCGCAGTTGTGTCTGGTCAGTTAGCGCAATGCGCATCGGGCATTCAGAATGTGGTCCCAGGGCACAGTCTGTGGTCAAAGAAATCTTTCAGAGAGGCAGAGCAATAGTACGTCATGTACAAAGTTTTCTGATTCACCTCCATGGACCTGCACGGGAATATGATGAAATCGAGTTCATACCATCAGGCCAGTTTAATCTGGCAGAATAGCGCGCTGAATCGTATCCACGTTCGGAATAGAACAGTGTTCCAACTTGATGCATTCAGAGCCGCGAGTACGCCGCGGAGGATCTGGAGGAAACGGTACGAGAGCAAAAGAATACATCGGCATTACCGAGGTTCGAACCAAGCAGGCGTCTCATTGCTTACGTACACAGCCAAAATGGGAAAGACCCCCGCTCAACGGCCTGCTGGCACTGCAGGACTTCCAACTCTTTCCAACTCCTCCAGCCCCACATCATGGTACAGGAACCAACTCTACTTGGTCCCTTTCAGCCAGAGTAGACTCCGATCCCAACGCGAAGCTTGATCCGGATTCCTCTCGGGCCGAGGTTCGCCAAGTGCTAGTGTAGGCATCCAGAGGAATTGTCGTCCCGAGAGAGCCGACGACGCGGGCGAAGGTCATTGACTTCAGGTCGCCAGCACCACTCTCTCCGAAGGTCGGGTCATGGTCTTGAGACGCTCCGTTGTCCAGCTTGATTGACCTCTGGTTCATCTCTTGTAGATGGAGGAGGAAGCGCGATACTAGCACTGCAGTCACTCTATCATGGCCGTTCAAGGTCGCGGTAAGCACAAGAGTGATCCACGTGTAAGATTCAGATCGCACTCACGGCTCGGTGAAATAGGTCATTTCGCTTGTCTGTGAACCAACTATTTGAACCCACACTCCTCACGGGGACTGACGAATGACTTACAGAGGTGAAGGAGAAGACAATGTGCAGTGTGTTCATGATAAGAAGGATCCTACAGCCGTTCACGCCGCAAGGTCAGTCGATGATGACGTCTCAGAGCCGCCGTGACCCGCGAATATGTGAACATGACCCACAGGAAATAGATGGTGCCTGTACGTTGTAAGAGATGTCAGAACTGGTCACCGAGTCGTTGACATCAAGCGATGAACTCACCGTCACGAAGGACTATGTTCCCAAACGACAGCGCTCCTTGGCCCAGTATCTTCGTGATATCTCGACGGGGAAGGTAGTACCAAGTAATGAGGATGAGAAGAATGTCGGCAGCTATAAGGCAGGTGCGTGCGATCAGAACGACTGGAGACACGGAATGGGGCAATTAGCTCGGTGTCTCGTTGTTTCAAAGCATCTGAAGTGCGTACGACTAGAAGCGGTGAGCGAGAGCTACTTCACAGCAATTTGTGTCAGTACTTACTGAAGAGACTCTACAGGATCGATTGTCTCTCCCATGCCGCATCCCGCATCCGGGTCGTTCACTCCGTATATCTTCACGCTCTATGACGTACGCAATGTTAGCTCGTAGGTGAGTTCTCTCGGATGGAAGCAGAGTGAAAACGTACGAAATTGACACCAAGTGGAACCAGGGAGAGCAAGGTCACAATCGAGGATAGCCACCATTGTCGGGACAGTGCGTATGCGCGCAATCCAGAGAAAGCTACGGCGTGATGACGATCAGCACAAAGCAATCACCTCACAGGATACGACATACCCGCCCATGGAACATACTGCAGATAGTCGAGGGACGAGAACGCCTTCGCATGCAGGTCACACCTGAACAATACTCAGCGCCTCAATGGCTATGAAAGATAGGTTACGATACTAACGTCTACAATGCGAGTGTGTTGAGAAGTGGGCTGAATGGGACGTAGACTCAACATACCTTATCTGAAACATGGAACGGTATGTACAAGGAGATGTCGAAGAGGTGATTGAGCAGGGTGAGGTACTTGTTCGCGATGAAGAGGATAGTTGCCCCTGAGAAGCGGCGTGTCCAGAAGAGATCGACCTCTTGCCCAATGGTGATGGTGTACTCGTACAATAGAAACACTGCAAAAAGATTCAATCGAAGTTGTTCGTCGCGAAAGCTGGTTGGACATACCTATTCCTGCCATACCACAGTAGTTCCTAATCATTCTGGGACGAACAATTACTATCAGTAGATGTGAATTTAGGTACTAGAACGAGCCTACTCACGACTCAGCAGCCATAGCGATAGCAACGTCGGTGGATCCAGAGTCGGCAGACATTTCGCTCAGTTCGGATTGGTTGCAAGTCCTGGTCAGGGAATAGTGAGGTTTCGCTCCTTGGAGGAGTACTAATATCCCACCTCGCCCATTCATGTCAACGCGATCAGCCGTTCATCGCGACTGAACCTTATCCTCTCTCTAGGACATCGTGGACGTTTTTCCAAGCTTCGTACGCCGAGGTCGAGCATCGAAGGTCTACTCCGTGTGACAATATCAGACAATGCCCACTGCGGGCAGTGTGGATGAGCATAGGCATTGTCAGAGGGAATGGATACTCACTTCGGGTGGAAGAGCGAAGCGCATCTTGTCATATGCACATAGCCAAATCCGGGCCCCTCAGGACACTGACGGACAAGGGTGTCCGCGGGGTTACGGAGACACGGCGATAAGCGGAAGTGGCACAACTAGTCACTCCCACAGAAGTCAAATTTGTCTGGGAAGTCCTTCAGGCTGAGACTCGGTGCCACCATGTGCACATGCGGATCGTGTCTTCTCCGGTGAAAGACCCATGATGGAGCGGAAGTCCGTGATTAGCACTTGATGATTGATTATTCGTTAGAACCCCTCGATGTCAGTGTGCGGGGGAGACGGTGGTCCAGGGTGCGTATATTAGCGCCAACATCCTAAAAGAATGGTCGTGTGAGCCTGATCCCGCGATACCACGCTGGTGAGGCCATGCCTCAAGGTTGGAGCAACACGTAGGGTAGCATGAATGGAAGACGCGTCAGATTCGATAACGCGAGCAAGATATCACCTCAAGCTCCAGTGAGCGCAATCCTCGGCCGTGCACAGCATGCCCTCTTCCGATCATTGGAAAATGTGATATTGCTACGTACACCGTACTAGGCCGGATCCTTGACATCTTAGTTCGGAAAAGCTCAATCGCCTCGAGAGTCCAGCTCTATCGACTCTGAATGTTGCCAGGATGTGTCGCGGGACGCCTTCTCGGCCAGTATCCCATAGTCGATGGTCGACCCAAGAGAGCCGACAACGCGAGCAGCGAAGGTTATGCTGTTGCCCTCCGCGAGGGTCGAGAAATCGCCATGAGTATCCAGCCCCACGGCGGATCTGTTAGCCTCCTGCAGATCGAGCAGGAATCTGGAGACCAGCACCGCGGTGACTCTGTGGAATGAATGTCCCGTTAAGCCAGAGTATCTGTATCACAAGTGTCAAAGAGCCTACGGTTCTGTGAACGCTGTCAGGTTGCTTGCTCCATTGTCGTTAAAGCCAAACGTCTAAACATGGTCAATTGCACGAGCTCCAGTCAGCATTGTGGTCGCAGGTTACTAAGTCGGAATACCGTACCGATCGCAATGAGAACGTGAGATGCAGCACGTTCAGAATCATCATAGTACTACACCATGCTCAGTACATCAAGCGGTCGATCCACGGTAACGACTCACCCGAAGTACACAATACCTACATGAGTAGACTAGTATCAGCCATCGTTCAGGCTTGCAGAAGCGATCAGACTCTTACCGTCGCGAAAAAGAACGCCTGTGAGGGACAGCCGAGCCCTATGGAACGAGTCGAACCGAAATACATGCCTGGGGAGCTTCCACACGGTGATGACGATGAGAAGCAAGTCGGCGGCGATGAGGGAAGTTCTGGAGATGATGACAACTGGAGGAAGTGAGTGTGCCAGCGTGAACAGTGCGCAGCTCGGGTCAACGCACATCTGCGAAGCTTCGTGAGTGTCGCGCGCGCTATCTGAGGGCGATGACCTCACTTTAGCTGCAGAGCTTTTGGGACAGAATCGCCTCCAAAACAGCCGAAGACAGGATCATTGGTTCCCGTGAGGTCGAAACTGAATCGAGCCTATAGTATACCATGAGAGAATGCCATCCAATGGGGGTAGCTACGCACCACGTTGATTCCGAACGGAGCAAGGGATAGTGCACAGATGAAGCCCGACAGGAGCATATGCTTGCTTAGAGCATAGGCTCGTAGGCCAGAGAACACTCGACTTCTGCCTCAGCCATGCGACCTCGCAGAGTGAGCGAGGGGAACAAAGTACTCACCGGCCCACGGAAGATAGAAGATAATGTGTAATATCGCCAGTGCTCGTGCGTAGGTCGCACAACTGTGATAGGGAGCGTGAACGTCAGCTGCTGCGATGCAGCTGATCCTCCAACCTCTGGTGTACACACCGGTCAGCAAAGACCACAGGTACTGTGATAGACCATACGCACTTCGTCTGAGAACTGCCCGAACTCGATCAAACCCATGATTTTGACGACGACGTTGAGGTATCGGTTCGTGAAGAAGAGCACCGTGGCTCCGCTGGTCATGCCGTGCCAAAAAGACGCAATCTCGCGGTCGACCGTGATAGCGTAGTCGTACAACAAGAAGGCTGAGCCGACCAGGGGTGAAGTTCAGTCAGGTGTGCGCGCGAAACGGCTCGGCTGAGGCTCACCGCCCGCAGCGATGATACAGTAGTTATTGAGGATACTGAGACAGACAAATGTAGGCGCCATCAGTACACTACCCGCACACCTCTAGGACAGGAGACATACTCACATGCTCGCAACGTCTTCAATCTGCTCCAAATCAGTGGCGGAGGACATGGTCGGATGGAAAGGGTAGGAAATAGAACATACATGGAGCAACTCGCTGCGTGTTATATCAGCTACAGCATCCTTACGTTAGCCAGTTGCGAGCGTTCTTCCTCCTCCTCCAAAGGTAACGTCCTACATACCTGTATATGTCAGGCTGAACCTTGGGTACAAACGCTCTGGATGCAATGACGCGCGAATAATCATGAGCGTAACCACCGTCTTTCATCCGCTCCTCGGCCCATCATGGAGAATTGGTATCATGCGATCGTCGGGGCGCGGGGAGCCAGAAGCTCCCAAGCCGTGCACCCACCAGTATAGCCGCAAGGTTTCCGCAGATTTCAGGCGCATCCAATGCGCCATCAAAAATAGGGTTGAACTGGATTGCGCCGGCAGGCGACACGCGGATGCGCAGATCCTAGGAAGAAGGAAACGCGGATACGGATAGAAGAAGGCTGTGAGAGATATGGGCGGGTGGGAGCGATAAGCGTGAGTACGCGCGTGAACAAATAGTGCAGTACTGCCGCTCACCTAGTAGTACATGGTACCCTCGGGACTCGATGTGTGTGTGTGTGTGCGGTATACCCGATCATAACTATGACCAACTGAACTCACGCCGGATAGCCCAAGGCATGCTTGGCTCTATGTAAGTGCCCCGCAGGCGTAGGTCTATCAACAAGCTGATCAAGCTCAACGCTGTTCACCTCCCGTTCCGCCAGCGAGTATCGTCGAGTACTGGTACGGGAGACATCCGTCGCCGATTGGGAAGTGGCACTGGGCTCGAACACCATTGTTTCAAGCCCAGACGAATACGGATCGTCGGTCCCATCTATGGTGCTCATGTGAACCGCCTGATGGTTCGCGCTCTGCAGGTGGAGAAGGAATCGCGAGACTATTACGGCGGTGATGCTGTGGAGGCAGTACCCTGATCGTCAGCGCATACCGGGTAGCCATCCGCGGACACCCTGCGGGGACGTACGGATTTGTAAAGAGTGTGACGTAGCTCGAGGTTTGGAATACTATTGCGATCTAGGGTGGCTGTGAGTAGCCATCCCACGATGGAAGAAAGGAACTTGCCGAGAGCATGGTGCAAACGAGGTGGAGAATGTTCGAAGCTAACAGCACGCTATTTGACAAGAGCGTGAGTTGCCAACATGTTGGCAGCATGGAGGCTACTTGCTCACCAAAAGTACACAGTACCTGGTAATCATATCAGCCAAGACCTCCGAGACACTTAAAGGCAGTAAGGCTCACCGTCAACAAGGAGGACATGAGAGAACGACTTCTTTGAGACTCTGCTATCACATTTGACTGCCACCGTTCGGCGCAATGCATACCACGTTGTGATGATTAAGAGCGCGTCCGCAACAATAAGACTTGATCGTGAGGCGACAGTCACTTGACGAGATAGAGGTTTCAGTAGGGTCCCCTCATAGATGCCCGCATCTATCACGTACAACTTTGGGTGAACTCAGATTAGTGCACGACAATAGAAGATGATGTAACACACTTACATGAGAGACAGGCGGGGACTGACCGGGTTAATGGGGGTACATCCAAACACAGGATCGTTGACAGCGGACAGCCCGAGCCCATATGGCACCTTCGGGCGTACTCAGATACCGACAAATACGACTAATCAAGCACTTCTCACGCACAAGATTGATAGCGAAAGGGACAAGCGACAGTAGGAGAATGGCACTTGAGAGTATCCGACTTCGGGTCAACGCGAATGCTCGCATCCCCGAGAAGACTGCAGCCGGAGCGTTAGCGAATCGTGATGTTGTAACTTCACTGCTCGCGCACCTGCCCAGGGAAGATACTGTACAACTCCGAGTCCGTACGTTGCCCTGGCAAGCACCGGACACCTGCGATGGTCTCAGTACAAGCGAGATATAAGGGAAACTCGTCGGAACGCACGTCTAGAAGATCAAAGATTAGCACAATCATTTGGCAAGTACATGCATACATGGACGTACCTCGTCCGTGAAGGAAATGAACTCAGCGGACACGTTTAACGCGTACAGCACCAGAACTATGTATCGATTCAGCATGAATAGCACGGCAGCGCCGGTGACATGGCGCCTCCAGAAATATCGTATTTCCTGATCGAGGGTGATCAAGTGCTCCCAGACAATAAATGCTGTAAGATAGCGTAAGATTCGTGCGCACATAGCCAGGAGTGACACGTGCAAACCTAATGCTGCAACTTCGCAGTCACTCGCGATGGTCCTGGGTGAGGGTGTGGCGATGTGAGCATGCTCGTTCTAGTCTCGTACTAAGAACGGACTTACAGGGAATGGATGACTTCAACGATCATAGACGCATCAGGACCTACGGAAGCCATGGTGAGCCTGAGCCTGGTAGGAAGCAGGCAAGATCCAAGGGACTCCGCACAGCCTGAGTGGGGCATTCGCTATATAGATACCCTCACCGATGGCAGTGCACCTGTCGCTCCGAACAATCCAGGAACGGAACGGGGTCTTGCTCTCGCACCGCAGCCCACTGCGCGCACTAGACGAGGAGCACAATTTGCGCCTCGTTGAGTCTAGCGAGGTGCACTGCATGCTCATATGCGCTGAAAATATCAAATACTGGGCGCGGCGGGCAGTCGATCCCAGGTTGATCCGCGAAACACGTACATATATGCCGAAACGTGAGTACAGCCAGCAAGATGTGGTCATCTTCCGATGGTCAGATGCACTCACGATGAGGTAGGCATTATTCGCTCGTGCATCAGCACCTACTAATGACACCACAGACACGCCGTGAGTTACTAAACAGGCTGAAGGCCACTCGACCGTCAGGATGGGAAGACCAAGGATGTCAGATCACGTACAGGCAACAATGAACAATTGTGTGCACGCTTGTGTATGGCTCTGTTGGCGGCTGGTGTACATGGTTGAAGTTGGGTTGGCAAGAGCAAGCGTCCGAACTCGTTGGAGGCCGATGAGGGCCGATGCGACCAAAAAGGTAGTACAGACGCCCGTCGGTGACGGTCATGTACTAAAGAGTTCTGCTGCCAACTTCTGCCACATATCTTAAGCATTCTCACCTCTAGACAGTCGGGTGATTGGCCATGTGCAACCACCTATTACTGCCCTTTGACATCGTGAGTATCTTGTCTCAGGGCCTGGAAACCCGTGAGGACTGCGGCGTCGCAGCTTCCCCCAAGCTGTGATTGGAGTCACATTCAGCGATCATCCCATGCCCAGAAAGGTCCCTCTTCCACGTCTTCGTGAGCTCGCGGCTGTAGCGTTCGCAGTCTCAGGACACGGTACCACAACTCGCCACGTCATTGAACTACGACCTCTATTGCCACTCTACGAACGATAAGTTACTTCGAATTTCCGGGAGCCGACTCCGACGTCGACGTGTGGAGGGTATTGGACCACAAGGTGCCTAAACCCACACCCCCCTACGAGCCTTCAGCTCACCAGGGCACAATCTCGTGCCGGTAATTGATAAGTCGTCCATTGTCCTCTGACTTCAGCGATGTGAGGACCTTCGCCACGGCGGGCACGCTTTCCTGCAACGTGAGCGGTGCCTCATCTCCACCCATATCTACGCAGTGCATACCATCGATAGTGAGGGATCCCAACCTTCTCTAACGAGGGCTGGAACTCACCGGTCTTAACCCATCCAGGGCATAGAGATATGATCATCAAGTCCGGCCGCTCCTTGTTCTGCTTGTACGTCTACATGCATGGGAAAGCACGGGGTCCGTTAGTATGGCATGGGGGAGATCAACGGGAAAGGAGGGACGTACAAGCATGTTCAGCGCGGTCTTCGTGATCGCGTACGAGGCCCACGTCTCGCCGTACCCGTAGCCGAATGCGCCGAGCGAGCTCGAGACGTTGACAATGGTCTTCTTCTCGCTCATCTCGACGAGAGGGAGGTAGACCTGCGCCATCAGCGCGGGCGCAGCGACGTTCGTCTTGAACACCTTGCCCCATCCGTCGATGTTCATCGTGAACGCCGTGTCCACTTCTTGGTTCTATCGAGGAGTTGTGCAGCGAACGCAAGACGCGAGTTAGCTCACGCGAGTGGGGAGATGAGGGGAACACGCACGATCGCCGCGTTGTTGACGAGGTAGTCGAGACCCTTGTCGCCGACGATGGACGCGACCTCCTCGTAAGAGCTCTGGATCCCGTCATTGTCGTCGACGTCGAGCTTGATGACCCGCAGCGTGCCCTTAGCAGTCTCCTTCAGCCCGTGCAGCGCCGTCGCCCTCGCGGGGTCTCGCGCGGTCGCGATGATGAAGTTCTCCGGAGACTGGAGGAGGGTCTTCGTGAGCTCCAGCCCGATGCCGCGAGAGCAGCTGCCAGGGAAGATAAGTCCATGTCAGGCTCGGAGCATGGCTAGGACGAGGACGGGGATGACGCACCCAGTGATGAGCCAGGTGTACTGTTGGGAGGTCGCCATGGTCAGCAGCAGCGAAGATACAGACCGTACTCAGCACAACACCCCTTTTATGCCCTCGGGGCGTGAGATGGGTCGCGCGGTCGTGCCCATCCGCATGGACATGCCCATGGACATGGTTTGCAGGAGTTTGGTGTGGGTCACACAGTGAATGCGTCAGACAAACTGGTACCGAAGCCTTCGCACGTTAGCCTCACGATCGCGCCGCTGTACTACCATTTTTGCGCGACGTAGATGGTAGTGCTTGCAGGACGCCCAGTCCTCCGATCGGACACAAACATGTGCTATCTCCGCCAGACGATGCTGAGATGACTCGGAGGTAGCACCTGCGAAGAATACGTTCAGTTGTATTGAGCGCGAACCAGATTGCGAATAGATGGTGCATAGATAGGGTTGCAGAACGTACTGTGGTATGTGAGAAAGATGGGACGTGGATGAGAAGTTCACGCTCCTGCGCCAGAAACGTGGACCCGGGTTCTCCATGAATAGCAATGAGTAATAACCTTTCATGATGAACATCAACAAATCGGTGGGTTTGTGCCTTCTCCCTGCGCGGCGATAGGCTAAGATAGAGGCACCGATAGACCATGGCTCCAAACTCTTGACTCGAGGTACCAGGGAGTTAGGGGCTACGGTATCCACCTCATACACAAGCAATCGCAGAGACAACAGTAGTAGCACTAATTCAAAGAGGATCACCCTGATGGTCTCATTCGACAGAGAGTGCGACCTTGGCTTACCGACCTTGGCTTACCGATTCGGCTGCACCTGGCAACTTGGGACGGAGGCAGGGCAAACCGCCGTCAAGATACCCGGCCCTCTTCGTCGCTGTATGCCGCCGAAATTCGTTCTTGACACAAGTCAAGGCTTCGTCAGTCCGCAACGAACCTCTCATGTGTCCACCTGCAAGAGTCCGAAGTTGCAGAACGCGACGGATGATATAATACATGAGCCAACAATGTCCGGTATCTCTATGCTGAATACTCCAATTTTGCTGTAGGATACCCGTCAGCGAAAATCGACAATGTGGTAGATCTGTGACTCACTCTCATGCTTCTTCGCCTCACCCACTTTCCGTGCTGCTTTCGTGAGATCTTCCTGGATTATGTATTCTCTGCGATGATATGTCAACGGACACACCAGAACCCTGGAGAAGCTAGGGCACGTACCGGTCATCACGAATAGCGAACATGCCCGCCTCCGTCACGACGTTACGCAGATCAGCACCGTTGAAGCCGTCCGAGAGCTACACGAGGTAGATATGAGACGCCAGTGTAACATCGCAGCGTATCATAATCCTTACTTTGACAATTGCCTCGTAATCAATCTCGCCGCTCTTGTTGACCGGCTGTGAGTGAATCTTGAGGATCTCTAGTCGTGCCTGCTCGTTGGGGAGTGGAATCTCAATCTTCCTGTCCAGACGACCAGGCCGAAGGAGTGCAGGATCCAGCGTGTCAGGTCGGTTCGTAGCCATGATGAGCTTGGTGCGCCCTAGAGAGTCAAAACCGTCCATCTGGTTCAGGAGCTGTAACGGACACGACGTGAGTATTATGAGTAGTCACGACAGAATGAGACGAACCTCCATAAGTGTCCGCTGAATCTCTCGATCCGCACTTGTACCCTCCGAGAACCGTCGTCCACCGATGGCATCAATCTCATCCATGAAGATGACGCAAGGTTCGTGTTCGCGCGCATACCCGAACATCTCACGCACCACACGCGCCGACTCGCCAATGTACTTGTCGACGATCGCACTGGACACGACCTTGAGGAAGTTGGTGTTGAGGGTGGCTGCGACTGCACGCGCGAGCAAGGTCTTGCCCGTTCCTGGCGGACCGTAGAGGAGCACGCCCTTTGGAGGCTTGATACCCACTCGGAGGAAGAGCTCGGGGTTCAGTAGTGGGAGCTCGATAACCTGTACCGAAGGCGATGTTCGACATGTACGTAGCAAGAACAGCGCAACAAAATACGTACCTCACGCAGTTCTCGGACCTGCTCCCCCAGCCCACCAATGCCGGCAAAGCTCGCTCCTCCGGGATCCTCCAAGCTCATCTTGTAGACTAGTGGATCGACCTCGCGTGGCAGGATGCGCATGATTGTCAGAGTCGTCATGTCAAGGCTGACGCGCGTCCCCATCTTGAGCTTTGCGACAGGTAGGGTTGGGCGGTAGGAGACAACATAGCGAGGCCCGGAGGATGCCTTCACGATAACTGAAGGGGGTTTCGAATCAATGGGCTTGAAATTAAATAAGGAAGGTTGTGCGCACATCGTTCGTCATCCAACTGCTTCATAACCTCGCCAATGATCTGACCGACGGATTGTACGGCCTTGATGTCGTCCTCCGTCTTCTCAAAATCCTTCTCCAGGTCCTTCAAAGAGAATCGTACTGACCATAGCTAAGTCAAACTAGAGCCATGTGTGCGCATAATGGACGTACGGTTCTTCAGGTGCTGGCTGCTGTTCTCATGTTGCCGCATTTTCTGGTGATGTATAAGTCTCGCGTTCGTCTGGGGCGGACGGATGTGCATACCTCTCTGTACCCCTTCAGGGCATCCTTCCTTCGTTGATCCATCGTGTTCGCAGATGTTGAAGCTTGTGCGGAAGACATTGTGACTGGCGGTGGTACGACACAAGAGGAAGCGGACGAGGATTGTGCTACGCGCGTCGGACGCGTAAGCCCAACGCGCGCGAAGTGACGCGTCCTTTCGCGTCCTGGGCAGCCCATATTGCAAAACGGGTAGCAGCTTCACAAGGCCTGGTGGTCTAGTAGTATGATTCCTTCTTAGGGCTTCACAGCGTTTGGAGGAGGTCCCGGGTTCAATTCCCGGCCAGGCCCTTTGTTTTGATGGGGACACCGCTGGGGGCATGAAGCCATGTAACTCATCGTTACATTTTGGTCACATCGCGATTAGAGTCCAAATGTATCAACCATGTGTTGAAGTGTCACATGTTGGATACATGCTGGATACAAGTGGCATTCAAAATGTATCCAGGATGTAACGCGGAAACCTGGCGCATTTTGAATGTTTCCAGCATGTGACGCCTCAGGAACATAGCAATCATATTTGGACATTAAACACAATGTGACCAGGATGTAACTGGTAGTTACATGGGCTCATGCCCCCTGTGTACCAAGGTCGTCCAATGAGTTCGATTGTAATAGAACACCCTCGTAGCACACGTCCGGCAAGCAAGATTAGTGTCCTGATTATAACGAGCGGAGAAAAATGCGATCTACTGGACATGACGATAATAGCACAGATGATAGACGGCAACGATGATACTACATGGTACTGGAACTAGCAATAGGCATTCTGCGGACTCAGGACAGGTGGAAGCTCCCTACACCCTCTTTCATTGCGATCGACAATTTCTCGCGCATGACCGCCTTGGTCGAATACTCGGGCAGCTTGAGGTAGTTGACGCACGTCATGACGCTGGGCAGGTAGTCGTCTGCGGTCAGCGGCGCTTCGTGTGGCTTTCGAACCACGGTCAGTGGAGGGTTCAGTCCCCGGAAGCCTGCACGAATGAGGTCAGATCATGACTAGACGTCTACACTTGACAGACAAGACGTACCGCCGATGGGCAACTTCGGGCTTCCAGTGATGAACTGCAAGTAGCTGCGACGCGTCGGTGCGTCGTACTCGGACATGATCTCGACGAGATCGCGAATCGCCCGACTCTCGACATGGAAGCCGTGGTCCGCCTTCAACGCTTCACTCAGGGCTGCGGGAGAATCGTGAGCATCAGGGCATAGGCATTTGACAATCATACGTACTCTCAATTGACCAATCTTCATCCGCATTGCCGAACAGCATGACGAGCTCGTCGGAAGTGAACGCTTGCAGGTCGGCGATTGGGAAAACCTTCGAGAACCCTTCACGGAACGCTTGCGCTTGCGCTGCAGCGCCCTTCCCGATGATAGCATCGATGACTTCGCGGATGTACTCGTCGACGTTGTCCTCGGTCACAGCGATGTCGCGGCCTCCGGGCTACGACAACATCATCAGGACGCGGGGAAAACACGTTAGGAAGGGCCATCAACGTTACCTTCAGCTCGATATCGTATCCAGGCACAGTGAAGTCAAGGCCAAGGTCCTCCATGTTGACGTCTGGGACCTCCTCGAGCGCTGCCAACTTGCGACGAAGCTGAAAAGCAATGTCAGATAATGAGCAGGTGAAACGACGAACGAATTGCTGACTACCTTCTCATTTTGAGTCTTCGCGGCAGCAAGATTTTGGATCTTCACAAGTGAAGCTGCCAGCTCAGGATCGACGCGCTGTAAAAGCTTTAAGCGACTCGTAATAATGGAGCACGACCATACAACACTAACCTTGAGAGTGTCGATCGTGAGAGGTACGTCTTCACCCAGGACAAGCTTCAAGAAGATCTTGTTGAATGAAAGATCGATGATGCGGGAGTCCAGCATGGCCTTCGCAACGAACTGTCCTATGACCCTAATGATATGCGTGCGCTTCCTAGGAGCGAGGTGAGCATCGATGCACAATGCATAGATTAGAGAGTGTACTGACTGGACTCCATCCTTCGCAATATCGTCCGGACTGATAGGTGCAGGGAACAAGCCGAGCGGGTGGTGCACGTGCGCTCCAGGCATAGTCGGATCCGCGTCTCGCCAAATCTTCAAGTCTCTTCGCGCGAACTCCTTGGAAACAAGAGAGTAGAACTCGAGCGTTGGCCCGAGACCGGTACCGACCTCCTCGAAGTACTCGACCTCCAGAATCGATGAGGATGACCCGTAGAGCTCGAAGACTTTGACGGCAGACTCGAGGATGTGCTTGCGCGAGATCCGGACCTTCTGCCGCTGCAGGCGACCGAGGAACCCAACACCATCGTCTCGTCGCGAGTTGTCTTGACCACGGTTCTGTTGCTGACTCTGCCACTTGAGGATGAGACGGGCGTAACCGAAGGAGGTCGACTGGAGGAAGTTGTAGCGGGTGGCGAATGGGAAGAGGAACGGGAAGTGTTGCGGGAGGTCGAGGGCCCAGTCAGGTAAACATGAACTGGTCAAACCAGAGATCGTCAGCTCGCAGACCTGTGTGACATCACTTCGACTTACCTGGCGACAATCATGGGCTCTTCTAGTTGTCGCGTGAGCTTGGCAGTAAGCTTGTTGTTCACGAATGCGGAGGGTGCAAGAATTCGCTTGGCCGGGGTCAAGCGTTCACTCTCCTGAGCGTTGAGCTTATGCAATACCCGGAGCACGCGCAAGATCTTCGCATGGGGGGCATCCTCGGGAAGCGACGACAAAGACGGAGTTGGCGAACGACTCCTCGACCCAGTTTCGTCGCCACGGGCTACAGATGCAGCAAAATCATGTTGAGAAGTACGTGCGAGGAGGGCAAGGATGTTCCTACCGTCGCTGGAAGGAAGAGGACCAGGGACCTTCTTGAATTTGATGCTGTAAACGCCTTGCCAGATCATGCTAGGTACGAACGGAGAGCCGGACGCCCGGTGCTTTCGCATTTCATGCTGGTGGATTGCGCCATAGATGGTGAGGTCGAGCGGGAGCTTGTGGTCATCCATGAAGAATTCGAGATGCCAGTCGCTCGGTTTGGCCTTGAGTGCGGCAGCGTAAGACGTCTTGGGCGTAGATGTGCGAGGGGTTGCTGAAGTTGACGGTCCACGGCCTGGTGTTGGGACGTGAGTGCCGTCTGGGGTCTGTGCCTCCACCTTGGACCCATCTACGACGATGATCAATATGTGTAATCATGCTGATGGACTCAACCTTACCTTCACCGACCGAGACATTGATGGTCTTGTCGGCCATGGAGTTGTCAAGATCATCGTCCTCTTCGATCACCTGAGATGACTGCATCAGTATTGCTAGCGACAGTGACTTATCAGACAAACCTCAGCGTCGACATCGACCTCGTCGTCCGTGAAGTCAGCAGCAAACTCGTCGTCGTTGACGACGGTCTCGCTGGGGGCGGGTTCTGGCGCTTCGCTCTCAGCGGGCTCGGACGGCGCTGGGGCAGTGCTTTCTCCTGTCGTGCTTGCTGCGGACTGAGGTGGCTCAGTGCCGGTGTCCCCTGCAGTCGAAGTCTTCTTCGCGCTGAGGCGCAGGCTTCGTCGCCGATTGACGCCAGTCCCACTCGCTGACGAAGACGCAGCGCCGCTACTCTCGGGAGCCGCTGCCCTGGAGGTGATTTCGGGAAGCCCAAACCGAGAGGAAGGAGGTGCAAGACCGGACGCGGCGAGTGCAGCGAGCATTCCAGATAACCTTGATGTACTGGACAACAGCCCTGAGACCCGCGGTCGGAGATAGTCGTGCAACGCTTGGAAAGTAGCGATAGCGTGGATGGAGACGACGATGTTGCTGAGGTTCCGAGGTATATCAGAGTCTTCGGCGGCGACGAGACGAAGACGCAGCTGCCGAGCGAGAAGTGATGGAGAACTGCGCTTTGAATCTGGGAGTTGAATTAGCACACATGGTCGCGACGCGCGGTCCGGGAACTTACCATCCCCACTTTGGGCTACACTGACAACCTCGAAGGACTCCATCCTGGTCAGACTCTCTTGCAGCTTCTTGACGAACACGCCGAACGGCGTCTGTCCACCTGAGCCCTTGGTTTTCCTAGCGGTGAACGCGGAAAAGAACAGCTCCTGACGGCGAGCGAGCGGGACTGGAGCGGAGTAAGCACAAGACGAAGATGAAGAAGACGTTAGGTGCTTACCGACTCGATCTTGGTCCGCGAAGAACTGTAGCAGACCATCGATGACTCCGCTTTGCAAGAGTTCGAAACTCGAGACAGACGTATGTTGATGGCCGAACAAGGTAGCGAGCTCTCCAAGGGCAACGGTCAAGTCCTTCTCAGACGCCGTCGTATCGGTGATGCGCTCCACCAACCGCCGGAGCGTGGTGAACACGTCGTCATTGCCAGAGGCGTCGTCGGTTGCGAGGTACTTGAACTTGATGACACGAGCTCGCAGTGTGATAGCGTCATCAGGCTCGATGGACAAGGAGGATAGCTTCTTGTACCCAGGTATAGCGGCGATAACGGAGATAGGGATTGGAACCGCAGTAGGCACCCCTGTATCACCTGGAGAAGGCGCTTCCGAGACATCGGTGTTCCTGTCCTTGTCCTTCGACTTGGACGTTACGACCGTGCGCGATGCTAACGACTCGATTTCGTGGAACACTCCTTCTCTGCGGAAGACTGGCTTGTATTCAGCCGGCACCTTGACGAGGAGAAGTTCCACGAGCTGAAGAGCGCCGATAACGAGGGTCGGATGGTCCTTTGATGACAGGATGGAAGAAGCAAAGCTGGCGACAGGCACAAACTGACACCAAGCAATTAGGTAAGGAACCTCAATGGCACTCGTAAGATAGATGCGTACCGTAAAGACTTGCTTCAGCTCCTCGCCGTCGAGGAAGCTGACCGCCTTCAGCAGGCCAGTAAGGGTCTTGATGCGGACGGGGGTGATGACACTCGCAGCGTATACATCGACGAGGATGGGGACCATGAGATGCAAGAATCGCCCGACGACCTCGGGTTTAGAACGCAGAAGCTCCGTACGATCTGGGGCAGCCGGCTCCTTCTGAAGTTGTGGTAGCGCCTCTTCTGCCTCCTGGACGGCTTGAGGATCTACCGACATCGGCTCAGACGCTTGGTTCTCGTCATTGGGTGCGGGTGCGGCGTCGGAGCCACTGGCAATAGCCGTAGAACCCGATGGGGCACTTTGAGCGGCAGCGGCAGCAGCTTGACGTGCGGCAGCACGGTCTGCCTTCGCTTTAGTCTTGATCATCTTGTTGAGCGCCTTCTCGGTGTAGCCTTTGTGATCAAAGACTCCGTCTACGACAAGGTCATCAGTGATCCAAGACCAAGCGAAGACGCAGATGCTCACCTTTGGGCATCGGAGGCATCAACTCTGAGACTAAGCTGAGTGCTTCTTCGACCTGATCCTTCGGACGGTGCGCGAGATTCTCCATCACAGTCATGTCGGCAAGACCACCGCCTAGTCCCTGACCGCCGTCTGCATCGCCCTGTTCATTACCGCCATCTGAAGCAGGCGGCAAGACGCCTGTCAAGATTTGGTAGAGCGTATCGACGATGCCAGCCTCCAGCAGAACGAGGGTCACCTTGGGACTCACACGCGCAGACGTTGCCAAAGCTCGAAGGAGGAGAGTGAATGTGCTAGCAGCGATGAGAGGAGAGCCGCCGGCAGGGGACAGAAGCATGTTGATGGCACGGATCAAGTCGATGTCAACTAGCGCCTCGAGACTCTCGGGGGAGGAACGGTAGTATGAGTCGATGATGCGGATGACGCATAGACAGGCGTATTCAACTAGTCGTTGGTCAGAGTATCCGAGACAATTGCGGATGATAGGCCAAACGCCGCGAATCATGGGGAAGTGTTCGGTGGAGACGTTGCGACAACAGTTTGAGGCTGCTTGGAGGGCCGTCCGTTGGACAGCGATAGAGAAGAAGTCGAGGTAGTTCAGCAACGCGGCAAGACCGCCTTCTCGCACGATGGAGCTAGGGAATTCTTCTGAAATCTTCTCTAGTGTCTATCGTACAAGTGAGTACGGAACATCATTTGGAGGAAATGCGATACATACGCTCAAGGTTTGCTCTGCCAGATCAATATAGGAGATCTCGATCAATTTGCTGCAAAGAACGGGGATCGCGCCATGGTACACAACGGTGTGTGCGACCCCAGGGAGAGCTTCCATCAAGTTCGCAAGACATCTGCAGGCCAGCACTTGAGCCTCCAGATTCTCGTCACCTTGGTATGCCCCGCCTCCGCCGGCGCTGAGCGCCAGGGCGGCTGCGAGTGCCGCGTCCTCATCCTGCTCCGCCGCATCGTCGTCGTCACCATCCTCTTCGGTGTTACCAGATCCGCCTAGAATCTTCACGAGCTCGCGAATGAAGGCTTCCACCTGGAACGAGCCGGCGAGGGTGTCCTCAGTGCTGATACTAAGCAACTCACTGAGTTCTTGCAATGTCAACAGTCGGGTTGTGGGGTCTGCGGTGGGCTTGATGTTGTTGAGCATCGTCTTGAGTCTTCCGGATATACCCATCATATAGGACCCGAGTTGACGGTAGTCGCCGAAGATGGACATGGCGGAGGGCTCATTTGCGGCAGCACCGAGGGCGCGGGCGAGATCTCGTTCTGCTTCATCTTCCTCATCGTCCTCATCCCCGCCGCCACCATCATCTCCCATGTCGTCGTTATCATCATCGGAGTGCCTGTCCTCCTGGCGCTCACCATCGTCGCGAGTGCACTCAACGTCGACCATGTCCACGTCCTCGTCACCAACGCGAGATGAACCCGCTGCCGACATCATTGCTTTGTTCTTTGCGGCTACCTTGGTCTTGCCTGATGTGGCTCTGGAGCGGGTGCCCTTAGCACAGGACGGAGACGATGCACTATATGCATCCGTCACTCACCGAGTCTTCCGGGTCATGTCAGATGTTGTCTGATGTTCTCCTCTAGGTCTCAGAGAATAAGCACTGGTGGCGCGGCGCAGCTTCTTCGATGCGGATGTGGTAGGGGTGTCGTCGTCGTCGGAGTTGTCTTCTGGTGCTGCACGTTTCTTGCCCTTGTTGTCCTTCGGCGGTTCGTTGATAGTGAGAGCAGAGGATGCGGGAAGAGTAGAACGGCGGGTGCTGCAGTGCAAAATAAGCTCAGGACTGGAGCCCACACCGACGGTTACGCACCGCTTGTTCACTCGGGCTTCGTCAGCGATTTCCTTCCCCTTCCCCTTGTTGTCGCGGGAGCGTTTGGTCGAGGACGATGCTGCTAGTTGCGGGGTGTCGTTCTGGGTGCGTTGCGTCTGCTTCTCCTTCTGTTTCGCGGCCTTGACTCGTGCGCTCGTGCGCAGAACCTTGGGCTCGGAGGATCCTGGCTGAGATGGCTCTTCGGTGTGCGCGGGATGTGGACTGCTGCTACTAGTCGCTGCTTGGGGCTGGGTAGAGTCCATTTAGTGTATGCAGCGAGCCATCGATCCCCTCTGAGTAGGCTATCGAGTGAAGCGAGTCCAAGAATGTGGTCAACAGCGTAAACGACTTGTTGCCACACGTCCTTTTCCGCACCTTACCCTCTTTGCGGCTCCGCCCCAATTACTCAGCGGCTGTACCCGGCATTACCATTCTGATTAACGATGATCCAAGGCGCCTGTAAGTAGCGACATTACAACGAGTCATAACACAAGCATTACAAAAGGATACTAACGGCTAAACGAGAGTACCTGCTCCGAAAGTCCCTACTTGGTCGCCCTCAGCACCATGTCCTCCAGCGTGATCGCCCGATACTCCCCGTTGGCATCGGGAGCCCATACAGCATCGTCCAGGATATACACAAGCACTCCACCCTTCCCGTCCGTGCTGGGCGACACTCGGTACAACGGCATCCGCGACTTCTCGTGTGCCTTCCCTGTCGGCATGAACAGCAGGTTGTGCGACGACGCGTACTCCTCCACGATCGAACGGAACGTGATCTCTTGCGTACGCGCTGGCCGGGCCTTCTCCTTCGGCTTGGGAGCGGCCACAGGCGTCGCGCCAGCTGAGAGCGGCACGCTGTGGTCGGGGCGGGGCAGTTGCGTCGGAGCGTCGGGTCCCAGCTCCAATGCCTTGTTCATCAGCTGCAGCCCCCTCGTGAACCCCTGGGCGATGCCGGGCATGCTCTGCATGTTCTCCGAGAACGATCCCTTCCAGAAGGAGTACCACCGCGAGACCTCTTCGAAGCTCGGGTTCGGCTGGATGAGCCAAATGTGCAACACGTCCAGCCACTTCGGGAAGAACTCCTTCTCGAGCAACTGCGAGAGAATAGATGGACGCAGAATTTGCTCCCACGACATGACGTCCTGCAGCGGCTGCATGTCCTGCTGACGAGGGTTGACGCGGAAGTCGTCCCGAAGTCGCGAGCCGAGCTTGGGCACGACATACTTGAGTAGCATGGTGTCCCAGTCGCCGACGTCAAATACCTGTGATTTGCGGTCAGCGCACGCTCGCGAGTCATGTAAGAGAGATAAGAAACTTACGTCCTTCCACACTTCGAGATCTTGTGGAATCGCATCTGAAGTCGTCCAAGCCCTGAGCACGCTCTTGACCTTCCGCCTAGCATCGCCGAGTACCTCTTCAAGTCGAAGACCGACATGAGGCAGCCAGGGGAAGACAAGTGTCTGCAGGGCGACTTTGCTCTTCCGTGGATTCCAGTCGCCGACCGCCTTATGCACCTTCGGCAGCACGAGTTGGTCAAAGAAGTTGTCGCGTATGAACGGCGGCAGGAAAGGCGACCAAGCTTCGTAAAGCCGGACGGCTGGCGTCGGGTCTTCGGGAGACCAGTCGTTGTTCAACGAGGAGCGCACACGAGGTAGCCATGTGTTCCACAGGAGACTCTCGTACGGTGTCATGGGCTTCGCCCTGAAAGGCAGACTAGTGAGTATAACCGCAGACCAAAGTAGCTACGACGATGAACGTACTCGACCACTGATGCAGATACAACGGTACTGTTACCATAAACTTGTACCTGATTCTGCGGCTTCTCCTCGGCAGCGGCCATCTTCAATACCCGCCGCCAAGCACGGAAACTAGCGGTGAACGCGGTAGGATCCTCTAAAGGCTGCCATTGAGCGAGCATTCGGCGGATCTGCAAAGCGTAGTCAGCACTGTCGTATATGCAAGAGTGGTTGTACGTACTACTGGGGCGATGGCAGCGACGACAACCTCGTCCAGACGGTATCGGTCAAATTCTTTCGCATACTGCCCGAGCAGCTTGTCGAACCCAACGGAGAAAGGCTCCAACGACGCCTCATACATGGACGCAGCTTCGCGGGCCTGGGTGTTGATCTCATCCACGACGATATTCATCTGCTGCATGCGTGCAATGACTACAGCGTCGTCAGTATGTGTATTGATCGACCATGCACTACGACACTCACGATCTGCCTCCTCGTCGACCTGTTTGCGCAACCGAGCGTCCTCTGCGCGAATCCACTTCTTACGTTCTTCGAGAGCCCGTGCTTCCCGAGCGAGACCGTCTAGGTCTGTACGACAAGACTCCGTGATTAGGCGGAGGTTGTGACGAATCTCCGGTAGACGCATGGGGTCGGTCGAAGGCGTCCAAGACGCCATCGACACATCCGCTAGCGAGGACACTTCCCTCAGCTATCGTGGACCCATCGTCAGAGTCCTAGCATGGTTTTAGTATGTGAGGCTACTCACCGTTGCGCCAGTGGCATCGATGATGGGCCCGACACCAGCTTGAGAAGTCTCCTGACCCGCCTCCGCGATGATCTCCTCATACGTCTTATGCTCGACGCGGGTCTTCGTCTTCTTGGGCTTCTTCCAAGCCTCTGTCCGTGCTTCATGGGCCTTCGCGGCTTTGCGGGCTTTCCGTGCGGTCGCCTTCGACTCTTCCTCGTCGTCACTGACAATTTCGCCCCGCCGGCGCGCCTCGGCCTTGGACTGCTCGGTCTTTTCTTTGAAGCCCTTAAAGGCGAGACCCATACCTTTAGGACGCAGCTTGCTCTCTACGGGCGTCGCGATACCCTCGCCTGCTGCACCCAAACCTCGGCCTGCCTGCCATCCCATCTTCGCAAGCATACGCGCGCCGAACGTCCCGGATATCTTGCTGAAGTGGGCATGCTCGGCCGAGGAGAGGGGAGTCGAGGAACGAGGTGTGCCCGTGCTGCTATCATTCTGGCGCAGGAAGGAACGCTGCGGACGAGCTGCTCCGAATGCCGTAGGAAATGTCGAAGGTAGATCGTCTCCAGAGGCGGGCGCGGGAGATGGGGAGGCGGACGCTGAAGGAGGTGCAGAGGTGGCGGGTTCTGCGGTGACCCGGGAACTTCCAATGCCGCCCTTGGAAAACATTGGTGTCGCGGTAGAGGAACTTCCGATGCCACCCTTGGAAAACATTGGTGTCGCAGAGGAACTCCCGACGCCAGCATTTGACGAGCCTATCCCTCCTCTTCTCGCTCCTAGACCAAGACCTCCGAATCGTGGCCGCGCCTCCTCCTCCTCTTCCTCGCGTACCCTCGGCGAAGCTGGTTTAGATGGTGCGGATTCTGGAGGTTCAGCCTTGCCCATATCTTCGTCCTCATCCTCGTCGCTGCTCGGATCGTCGTTGGAATCGTCGCCGTCTTCCTCGTTCTGGTCCTGCATCGGTACGTCCTCATCCAACGTCACCTTCGCACCCGACGAGACGAAGGCAGGTGCCTTCGCGCGAGTCCTAGCCTTGCGCCTCTCTACCCGCTCGTCCTCCTCATCGTCTTCGCTCCCAAATACGCCATAAATCGCATCCTCCTTCGCGTTTTTGCGCCTTCGCTTCCTCTTGTAAGGGTTCTCAAACAGCTCGCGTTCGGCACGAGCGTCGGGGTCATTGTCGTCGAAATGGGGGCCATCAACGTCAGAAACAGGAGATGAGTCAGAGTCGTCGTCTTCAAGTAGTTGCCGTTTCCTTCGACCCATGTCAGTGGTGCAGAGACCCCGAAGAGCAAGGACTCGAGATAGCAGTCGAATTGAGAAGTGCAATTGCCACCACTGGCGCCTGCACCAGCTTTCCGTGAAGCGCCCATGATGACGCATGGCGACCACGGAGGAAACTCAAGGAGCCTACAAACATCCCACCGTCCCCAACCACAGATGAGTATCGAGAAATCCACGTTTGAACATGGCTCGTATAGCTCGAAGAAGACGCACGGGATATCGAGAAATCCTCAGTCCACGTGCTTACGACCCTCACCGACATTTGCGGGGCATGTACGAATGACGGTTGCAACCTCGAGGGAATCTCAAGACCAGCGGATCATAATACATCGGTCATGCATGCGGATATTTTGGTGGCGTACTAGTGGCATACAAACAGGCGCATGGGCATGCGTGGATAGGTGGTGGGTGTAAACATAGCAGCAACACGATACAGACCCGTCTACTGATCGGCGGCCCGTCTCCTCCTGACATCACGCTCCTCAGCGATAGTGAGCTTGATACCCTTGCCCTTCGGGAGCGATACCCAAGACTTCGTGCCCTCGCCAATGACGAAGATGTTGGAGATCCTGGAGCACAAGTGACAAGTCAGCACAATTCTCGCCTAGCCATTCGCATCCAAGAAACGTACCGCGTCGCGAACGTCCTCTCCAGGGAATCCTTGACGTGAACAATGTCGAAGCCACCGACGTGCTTCTCACGGTGCGTGATCACACCGCAACGACCCCTGTTACGACCACCGGTGATGAAGACGAGGTTGCCAGTGTCGAACTTGACGAAGTCGGTGATCTTGCCCTGGTCAAGGTCGAAACGAACAGTGTCGTTGACCTTGATGAGGGGATCGGGGTAACGGATGGTGCGACCGTCGTGGGTGACGATATGGGGAACACCCTTGCTACCAATAGCGACCTTGCGGACCTTGAGGAGCTTGTAGGTCGCCTCCTCAGGAGTGATGCGGTGGATCGTGAAACGACCCTTGACGTCGTAAAGCAGACGGAAGTGTTCGCCGGACTTCTCAATCGTGATGACGTCTACATATTGACATAAATACGGACATTGCTAGAGATGAAAAAGTGCAGAACTCACCCATGAAACCGGTGGGGTAAGTAGGGTCAGTCCGGACCTTGCCGTCGACCTTAATCAAGCGCTGCATGACAATCGACAGAACCTCCTTGCCGGTCAAGGCATACTTGAGGCGGTTGCGGAGGAAGATGGTGAGGGGAAGAGATTCACGGAGCTTGTGGGGGCCGGGGGATGGACGAGGAGCCTACGCATAGTCCGACGCTTTGAAAAGATGTGGATACTGTAGATTCGAGATATACGCACGTAGGTACCGCTAAGCTTGTCCAGCATCCATGAGGACGGCGCAGCGAGACGCTTCAAATGCTTTTTGGGTCCTCGGGCCTAGGGAGTGTGCAGAAAGTGGGTCAGCATTGGCTCGTAGGGGAAGAGGTCGCCAGAGTCGTCCGAGCAAGTGCGAAGTTCATCCAGAGACCGAGTCCAGCATCCATCCCTCCCAGAGCGCGCTATGCACCCATTCCTTCACAGGTTCTTCACGGACGAGTCTGGCGACGTACAGCAGCATACTGACCATGTTGGAAGTCTTCGGGTCTTGACGTTGACGGCGGCGACGGCCTCGATTGCTGGTGCAGCGGTTCCAAAACTTGGATAGCGTTCACTGGGGCGGGGACTGCCGAGCTGCCATCAGTCGGAGTTGAGCGGAGCCAGACTTTGGGCGCTGACACGCTGTAAGCGCCCCTGACGGTACCGCGATTGACTTGGATTTATGACGCGTTTTGCAGTCTTGTGCCACGTCTAGGCGATCGTTGCCTACTCACCTTACGCCGTCATGCTCTGACTTATGTCCTAATCTATTGCTCGCTCGAACAATTGTCAAGCTGCCTTCCACCCGCATAATGTCGAGGAAACGCAAAGCAACACCGCAGTCCTCGACTCTCCTCGACTTCTTCGGGAAAGGTTCATCTACATCCAGCGTGCGCGATACGAAGAAACCGCGAGTCAAGACTGTGCATCACAAGCCTACAGTCAAGCACGAACCTTCGGAGGAAGTCATAGTGATTGACTCTGACGACGATGTCGTCGAAGTGACCCCCGTCCGACCCGCCCCTAAGCCTGTACCGACCGCGACGGCTACCCATGCGATCCACAGCGCACCTGGAACATCTAGCAAGGCGGAGTCCGGGTCTGAGACTACTGTCTTGGGAGACCTGAGTGCGCCTGTCTGCTCCTCTTCGAAGGGTTGTCGGGCTGATGGAAGGGTCCCAGGCCCGATTGTCAAAAGCGAGCCCAACATCACCCAAGCCCTCTCAATGGGGTCTGTTACTTCAGTACTTCCAGCATGCAACGATAATGGCAGCAGAGAGCCGTCACCTTTTGGGTTTCCTGA
This sequence comes from Earliella scabrosa, assembly GCA_022605405.1. NCBI lineage: Eukaryota > Fungi > Basidiomycota > Agaricomycetes > Polyporales > Polyporaceae > Earliella > Earliella scabrosa. The sequence goes on along the minus strand of JABYQQ010000004.1, from coordinate 683,343 downwards.
CATGCTCGCTTCCCTAGCCCCAGAGCATCCTGTAATGCCGGTACCGCCTGTGAGTGGACCGTCTGGTCTCCCTGATTGCTCGCACGACGGTGCATCCGAAGGTGCCATAACGCACAACCCGAATGGATCCCTTGAAGAAGATATAGCTGGAGACAGCGACTGGGACATGGGCGACGACGAGATGGAGCTTCTAGACGTCGAATCTCAGGTCAAGATTGAAGACACGCAGACGGTTGATATTGACCTCACATTAGACGATGATATACCTTCAACCGCGGAAGAACAGCCCGTGGAGACCTGTCCAATATGCGAGAAGGAGCTTGCTGGGTTCAACGCTGCGGTTCGTCTTCCATGCCCACATCCGTTGGGGTCAGGGGTGCCTGATTTCTGCACAGGAGATTCACGCCCATGTAGACCAATGTCTGAATGCAGCCCCCGACACACCTCAGAACACCACTGTTACCGCTGAACCATCTAGCTCGTCAGCTACTAAACCTCTGCGTCCCTTGTCGTCTCTTCGACCACCTACTCTGCCAAGTCCCGGTGCGGATACTTCGACACCCGTGGTGAAGAAAGAATCGGGCGACGCGAACATATTTTCCACGCTCATGAGTTCATATAAGGAGAATGAAGCGTGGAAAGAGGCGTCAGTGGTCGAAGACAGGAACTTCAGACCGACGAAGGCGAACGGCGGTCGGCGGAAGGCCCCGTTCTATAAAGTCATGCAGGGCATGCCCATTGCCGTGGACGCCTTCCGTTATGGAACGATCCCCAACGTCACTGCATATTTCCTCACGTAAGTCCAATACACTTGTCCTCCGCCGTCGAAGTATCAACCCTCTGACTGATCACTCACAGACATGCACACTCCGATCATTACACCAACCTATCTGCGAAGTGGGACAGTGGTCCTATATACTGCTCACAAGGAACCGCCAATCTCATCATACACATGCTTGGCGTCGACCCGAGGTGGGTGCATCCACTGCCTATGGATCTAGCAACTACGATCCCGAACACGGGCGGAGTTGAAGTCACGCTCATCGAGGCAAACCATTGTACGTGAGAGTCGACACCTGCTGTGGTGGCCAAACTCACACACGCCCCTAGGTCCTGGCTCGTGCCTCTTCCTGTTCGAAGGGAAGCAGACGATCAATGCGGGCGACAGCGCATACAAGTCTCCCCACGTCGGTTCGGCGAAGGTATTCAGGTACCTCCACTGCGGTGACTTCCGTGCGTGTCCCCAACACGTTCTACACCCCGCGGTGAAGGGCAAGCGTATCGACCACGTTTACCTCGATACTACATACCTCGATCCCAAGGTGCGTTCAGTGCTCCTTCCTTATCCTCAACAGCGCGATAGCTCAGCGTATGACAGTACTGTTTCCCACCCCAACCTCTGGTCATCTCCGCCTGCGCTGAGCTGGCGAAGAACCTTGTACAAGGGACCAGCGTTCAAGACACTGCTACCGAAGATACGAAGCCTCGCACCATGACCGGATGGTTCACGCGGGTGGAGAAGAGCGACAAGGGCAAAGAGAAGCCCTCTGCATCGCCCGACAAGGTGCTGGTCGTGGTTGGGTGAGCCTCCTCATTCCCCCGCGCTGACGTCCCACTGACTATCCACCTAGCACTTACTCTATCGGGAAGGAGCGCATCGTCAAAGGTGAGTTTATGGCCCCCTTCCTAATCACCTTCGTTCACACCCTTGTTTAGCTATCGCGAAGGCTCTGGGTACAAAGGTCTATTGTGACTCGCGCAAGGCTGCGATCCTCCGCTGCGAATCCGATCCCGACCTCGACGCCCTCCTGACGGCCGATCCCCTAGCCGCCGGCGTTCATCTCGTTCCTCTGGCAGTCATCGCCTCCGACCGGCTGAAGACGTATATGGAGCGCTGGAAAGGCCACTGGGCCAAAGCGATCGGATTCAGACCCACAGGTTGGACGTAAGTGTCAACATTTCCCTCCAGCTCTCTCCCCCCACCGCACCGATCGCTCATTCGTCGCCGCCCCGCCAGGTTCACGGCGCCCAAAGGCACGGACACGCTCCCCTCAATCCCGAGCGTGATCGCACGCTCGCAGGGCCGCACGTTCACGCACGCGCACCTACAGCCGATGCGCAACTCGACGGCGGCGCTGCAGGTGTACGGGGTGCCGTACTCGGAGCACAGCTCGTTCTTCGAGCTCACGTGTTTCGCGCTCTCGTTCGACTGGGCGCGGATGATCGCGACGGTGAACGTCGGGAGTGAGGCGTCGCGCGGGAAGATGGCCAAGTGGGTGGAGCGGTGGGAGGCGGAGCGGAGGAAGAGGGGGAAGGTCGAGGTCGTGCAGTATCGTGCGCTGGAGTACTGGTAGCGATCAGGTTCGTTTGTCTAGAAGTCATATTTTACTTGATCTGAGCGCTTGCATTACCTGATACACAGTGCGCGGGGCTCGTTTGTACTGTGCGGATCTCAGGCTTAGGGTAGGAATGGCATCAGGCTGGTATCATTAGCATGCCACGGCAAAGTTTCACGATGAAGTGCTACCGATGCTGCTACAGTAAGTCAATGTCCAATCCATGCCTACGCTCTCGACTATCCAAATTGTCCGATACAGTGTCTGTTCGCGAGTCCAGTCCGAGCCATGCTAAGCATTCAGCCACATACCCACGTCCTCCTCCGAGCGAGGCCAATGGGTACAGCAAGGTCAGCGCTCAGCAGTTGTCCTTGCTCTTGACGTAGGAGCTGTACACAAAGTAGTCGGCAAAGTTCTTGAACGGGATCTTGCCGCTGCATCGGGCAGTCCTACACGATCCAATGGCATCAGCGAAAGTGAGGTAGGGCACGGGCACAGTGAGGCGACGAACCAGTCGACGATCTCGCGGTAGTAGCCCTTGACGATGTCGACGTTAGTCGGCCAGGGACCGTTGGACGCGTCCAGGGCGCTATGGGACATCATCAGCGGGGTGCAACGCCGGCGACATAGGAGGTACACACTGGTAGAAGCCGTCGATGAAGTTCTGCTGCGTGATCGTCTTGCCGTCGGTCGAAATCTGCTGAAGGAGCTAGAAGACCGCGGGAATCCACATCAGCGACCTGGGTCCTATCCTCAAACCTCGGGTTCAAAAAGCACATACCGCATTCGAGACGCGGAGCGTGTCGCTGGTCGGCGGCTCGCGTGTGGGCCCCTCCGTGTCGTTGACGACCGCGCGGATGAAGAGCTGCACGTTGCGGCGCTGCGGGAGGGGCCCGTTCTCGGGCCCGAGGAAGTCGGGCGGGCACGACGCGCCAAAGAGGCACGCGTCGTGCTGGAAGAAGTCCTCGTAGTCCTTGTTCGTGATCTGCCCCTTGCACGTCGCGCGGAGCGCGTTGCACCAGCCGAACTCACTGCCCTGCCGCTTCGTAGGGGGCACCGCGGACGCGGACGCGACGGCGGAGAGCGCGATGGCGGTGAAGAGCGACTTGAAAGCGACCATTGTGCGGGAAGGTGGTTAGGAGCGAAGAGGCGGAACTCGAAGGTGAAGTGGATGCTGAGGAGAGTCGGTTGACTGAGGTTGTAGAGCGATGACTAGACGGATTTTATACCGAGCCGCGATGCGTGCGGTCGACGTCACCGACACGGGCGGACGGCGCAGGATGGCCGCTGCCCGAAAGGCAAGCCGCGGATGAAAAGACTGGATGCTCGCCGCCGGGCACAGATCCCCTACCGCAGGCGGAATGATCGTGAATCTCGCTTGAACCCCACTGAACACTGCACAGCAGGTCGATCCGGCCCATCGAGCCTGTGCGACCCGTGTCACGCTGTGCTACACCCGTTTCGGTACCGGTCAGTAGGGTCTCAGAATGGTGTAGCCTGGCCTCTACAGTGTCGGCCGATGCAAAACCGTAGCGTTCTTACTCTTGGAGATGGAATGCCCATTCCACAGACATAGTACTCACCTGTTACTACATAATCCCATCAATTGTAGGCGAACTTGCGCTCCGTCCTCAGAGGATCATGCATTTGACTACGCATGAAAGCCGGATTTGACAGGTGATCCTAAATTGTGATGGGGCACAGTACTCACCACAGCTGCATCTTGCCTAGTAGAGCGAATGAGCTATGACTGTAGGGCGCACTCAGGTTCAACGCGGCTAGCGACTTGTCCCACTGTCGATGCCATCTGTCAGTTTATGCCGGCCTCGGGCAGTAACACGCAGCAGCGGTACCGGTCGCGCTCTCCAGCCTTCGGCTGGTTGATCACGAGGAATACTTTCCTTTGAATCTCTCAGAAACGCCGTCGAGCCCGTCAACAAACATGGGCCAAGCTCCCGCTCGTGTGAATTTGAAGTGAACCCCCATGAACGATTGTCCGATTACTGACATGGTTGGAAAGAGGATGGTGCTTGAATCTGGAACTCAGTGTTATTGTATCAACCGCCAAGCAGAACTTCGGGTGCTTTCGACGTCGAGTCGAGTCATCCAGAGTCGTCCAGCAGACCTGGCCGCGAGGCCCCTGGCAATCGACTGGCTCTCAGAGTAGGTCTACAACGCTGCGCGGCGGGTGAACGAGAGGATCTAAGGTGTATCAAGCTACACAACTGGAACATTAACATAATGAGTATCACGTAGTATGTAGGATCCAAACTGGCATGACTTACACACATGGCAGTCAGGTCTCAATGTCAGTTCACCTTGTCCGAAACAGCAAAACTCGCATCAATGTTGGGTGGGAAACTGTGGGAAAGCTGAATAAACCACATGGCTGGGTCGCCACACATAGGCATAGCCACATGGCATACTTATGCCCTTCCGTCTTCAAGCTTCAACCTGTTGTGATGCATACACAAGCGTACATGTATGTAGCTTTCAGGTCAGCTTCAGGACTCTGAGAGCATCGCATCTTGTACAAGACTCTGATAAAGCGATAAAACTCCCTGCTCTCGGGCAGAGCTTCCACACTTGACGGACGATACTAAGTACGTATCCTATTATGTAGCGGACCTGAGCCGAGCGAGAGCGAGGGGCGGTAGCCCACGAGTCGAGCGGCTCGAGCTCGTGGACAGGTATGCCCGGAGGGTCCGTGTTGTGATAAACACAACTTGAAAGAGGACGTCTGATCGATCTTGTTACACATGTCGCATGCACGACTCCTCACGAGCTGGTCTTCTCCACCGCCTCTGCCATCGCACCCAGCGTCGAGAACACAAACATCGCCTCATCGCCCCTCACGCCCTCCAACCCAGTCACCGCCCCCTCCCTATTAATCCACGCCGTCCCCAAACCCCTCCCCCTCGCAGGAACAATATCATGAAAAACGCTCTGCGCGGTCATCAGCACCTCCTCCTGCGCGATCCCAAACTCATCCTGCAAGTGCGCGAGCGCGTACTCGAGCATCTCGGGCGCGGGCTTGTACGCGCCCGCGTCCTCCGCGGTGTACACCGCGTCGAACGCGACCCCGCCGACCTCCATGAGCCGCCGCGTCTGCGCGATCGTCGCGCGGTCGATGTTCGAGAGGATGATGAGCTTGAAGTGCTTCGAGAGCGTGGCGAGCGCGGGGATCGTGTCTGGGAAGGGCGCCCACGTCCCGACGCTCTGCGCGAACGCCTCCGCGGGGCCTGTCCTCGCGCTCGACGTGTCGTCGTCCGCGCGGCGGGCATCCGGGGGCGTCTCCTTGTTCTGGAGGCGCGCCTCGATGGCCGTGTAGAGCTTTGCGAGGAGGTCGGGGTAGAGCATCGTCGGGTGGCGAGCCTGGAGGTCTTTCTCGACGGAGAGGAAGGCCTCGAGGACGGAGCGTCTGTCGGACGGCTTCCCGCTCTGCTCGAAGAGTGGCTTGAGGCCGGCGTAGATGCCCGTCTCCCAGTCCTGTTTGTGGGGAGGGTGGGGTCGCCGGGTGCATTCGCAGTGCGTAGAATCGATAGTGAGAACAGATGAGTCGTCGTTCAGTCATCGCTCTGCTATGGAGAATACGTACGATGAGGGTCCCATAGCAGTCGAAGACTAGAGCTTTGTACTTGGCGAACGTGCCGGTTTCAAAATCAGGACTGGTCGGAGCGGACATTGTCTGTGGTTGCGCAGCGTCGGGGGGAAATATGGAGGAGGCCTAGGACAACCTGTTGTGGGAGAGAGAAAATTACATGGCTTCTCAAGGTCCCAGGCGGGGCCGAACTTCTATGAATTCTATGACTCGCATTGAGCGTTTCCCGTCGCTGTGACCTTGAAGTGGAGGAAGAGGTCTAGTGCAAAGCCCGGGAGCCTCAGGTGAGTGATCAGTACAAAGTAGCCATGCAGGACTATGTTCGTGGCCCGAGGGGGATACCTTTCGAGGTAGGCCAGCGTTGTGAGGGTTGTCCGGGGTCCTTGTTCCGCAGGTGGTAAGTATAAGTAGCTGGAGCTATCAAGGAATGAACATGACGTGCTCGCGTGTGTTCTACACGAACTTACATTGCTTCCTGATCTGGAGGTGCGACACATGCATGCACCGCACGCCGTTCGTGCTCCTCACCTGCGTGTTTGGTAGCTACCAGTATTGGTGATAACACCGGCGATCGACATCGTGGATGACGAGAGTCTCAGTTGAGCATGCCCAGCCATACTGACTCGTGTTAAGTCTGTTGGAGTCGGCGAAGGGCCCGGTTGAGGCAACTAACCTTCTATTCCAACAGTGCAAACATTGGATTCATGACATGATAGCATGGGAGTCAGAGGCAGCGTTGGGTGTGCGCGCTTCGTGCAGGAGCGTCCCCGATCATCCTCTGTGCCGAGGTCTTCTTCCATCATATATCTCCCCGCACAACCCTCTCAGCCTTTCTATGCAGTCTCAGACTGGTCTCAGACTTTCGGAATTCGACCTCATGTACGATGATGGCCGTCTCGTGAACAGGCTTCCTGTAGATCTGGCTGGACCGAAAACGTAATCCAGCCTCGAGGAGGATTTGTTTCCACAGCTATAAGATGGGCTCGGAGTGAATCTCCCGGTGAGTCATTTCTACAGCTCCTCTTCGTCTTCCTATCGCCCGCCCATCTGCGCAAGACATAAGTCTTCGCATCTGCCTGTGAGTGCACTCATCTTTCCCTGCAAGAGCCTGTGGCGCACCGGCGTCCCGGCGCACGAGCTTGTATCCTGGAATGCCTCCTCTCGTCGACAATGTTGTCGTTCACGCGATCAGCTGCACGCGTTGTACGCCGTGTATCGCATACAATCGCTTTGTTCTCTCCAATTACCCCTCCGCGTCCAGTGCTGAACGGGAGAAAAGCTAACGGAGCTCCGCAGGCATCCGTGAAGCGCTCCCCTGACCGACTGCTCGTCTCATCCTACGCCCCTCTCTCCTCAGGATATCTTCCAGTCGACTCCTGCACCATCACCATGTCGTCCACCACTCCCGCGAATGGCGATGCAAAACCCACCGCGATTTTCCACCGCACCCCTTGGCGGCCCCCTGTCGCGTCGTCCGCGAACGGCATCTACATCACACTCGAGGACGGCAAGACCATCATCGACGCGGTCGGAGGCGCAGCCGTGGCCTGTCTCGGCCATGGACATCCCGTGGTGAAGCAGGCAATGAAGGATCAGATCGACAAGATGTCTTGTGAGTGTCCATGATTTTCACGGAGAGGCAAGCGGATGGGGTTGTGGGGGGAATCCATCGTGTCGTTTGTCTCGGGCGCACTCGCCCTGCCAGACCACATACCTTGAACTCGATCGCGACCCTAGTGGTACACCGTCGACGTGTTCTTCGCTTTGGCGCGAAACGGGAGATCTGACATCCGATGGCGCAGATGTCTACAACATGCAGCTCTCAAACGAGCCCGCGGAGGAACTCGCGCAGAATCTCATCGCGTCGAGCAAAGGCGCGTTCGAGATGGTCGGATTCGTGTCTGGAGGTGCGTACATACGCCCCCACTCCCGTGCTCCCACCCCTCACCAGCGGGGCCCGCAGGCTCCGAGGCCATGGAGGGGGTCATCAAGACCGCGCGACAGTACTTCTACGAGACCGGGCAGCCGCAGCGCCGCAACTTCATCGCGCGACAGCTCTCCTTCCATGGCAACACCGTCGCGACCCTCGGCCTCGCGTACCACCCCACCCGCCGCGCGCCGTACGCGCCGCTGCTCGACACCCAAAACTTCCACCACGTCTCGCCCGCGTACGCCGCGCGCTTCAAGGGCAAGGATGAGAGCGAGGAGGCGTACGTGGAGAGGCTGAGGAAGGAGCTCGAGGACAAGTTCTTGGAGCTCGGCCCGGATACGGTCGTCGGATGTAAGTCCTCGCACCTTCTTCGCCTTCTCTCCCCACATCTGAGCCTGCTCTCTGCCACGCAGTCGTCGCGGAGACCGTCGTCGGCGCGACCACGGGCGTCGTCGCTGCGCCGAAGGGCTACTTCAAGGCCATGAAGTCCGTCTGCGACAAGTACGGCGCGCTGTTCATCCTCGACGAGGTCATGAGCGGCATGGGTCGTGCGTACATCTCTCTCTCCTTGGTGATGTGATCTGCGTTGGGCTAACCCGAGGTTCAGGCTTGGGCACCCTCCACGCATGGGAGAGCTTCGGCGACGGCATCGCGCCGGACTTGCAGGCGATCGCGAAGGGCCTCGGCGGAGGGTGAGTCGCACGTTCCCCTTCAAGCTTCACCCCTCCACCCTTCATTGCCCGCGTCCGCCGTTGACCGTTGACTGACCCACCTCCGTTGACCAGGTACGCATCCATCGGCGCAGTGCTCGTCGGCAAGCGGATCGCAACCGCGTTCCGCGACGCGTCCGTGTTTTGGAAGCACGGGCACACGTACCAAGCACACCCAGTCGCCTGCGCAGCCTCGCTCGCGGTCCAAAAAGCGCTCGTCGACGAGAAGCTGCTCGAGAACGTCAAGGTGCAAGGCGCACACCTCGAGGCGCGCCTCCGGGAGCGCCTCCTCGGCCCGAACGCGCGCGCGCGGCCGTACGTGTTCGACGTGCGCGGGGGCGGGATGTGGTGGGCGGTCGAGTTTGATTTCGCGGAGGGGGAGGGAGGGGCGGAGGCGGCGAAGAAGGGGTACGAGGGCAAGACGTTCGCGATGGATGTCCAGGCGCGCGCGATGGAGAATGGGCTGGTGATTATGGGCTTTACGGGCGGGTCGAGCTTGGACGGGTTGAAGGGCAACCACTGCATGCTCTCGCCGGCGTATAACGTGACGACGGAGGAAGTGGAGAAGATTGTTGATTTGTTTGTGGGGAGCGTTGAGGAGGTTTTGGCGGAGAACGGGCTGTGAGCGATGGATATGTGAGTGCATCTGTAGGACGGGTAGATCTAGGGTCAGAGTTAGAGAAGTCCGTGACTTCCTACATAGTGTTGTATAACTGGGATGTATTCTGATGTATCGAAAATAGAGGTCGTGGATAGGCTTCGCTGTAGTACTGTGTCCGAACGGTGCAGTGCGGGGCCCCTGCGGCTCTTCGTTGGGGTGCGCTGTTAATTGTTGAGCACACGCTGCACTCCGTCCGACAATTCTCCCAGAGACAAATCGCACGCGGTGGATCGCTGAACCCTAATAGACTTTGTATTTCGTAACGAACATAGTCAAAGCCCGACATATATCCTATGGCTCAGGGCGCAGTTCCTATGCAAATGCAGATGGCAGAGTCAGCAGTCAGCACACCGTCTTGAGCGTGACCACCAGAGCGACGGACTGACCTTGGTTGCCGCACCCGACCGCGGGCCACATTCCGGCGGACTCGCCCTTGAGACACGCGCCGTTCCAGAGGGGCCCGCCGTCCGACCCAGACCATTGGCTGCACGAGACCTCGGTGAACGTGCCCGTCAGAGCACCGTGGCCGGAGGGGAAGAACGTCGCTGCGCCGCCCGTGTCCTCGCAAATATCGAAGCTGCCGGGGCGAGTCAGTACCAGCCTCAGTCACTTCGGCGCAAATGGGAATGTGCAGGGATGACCGGGAGGAGAAGGGAGAAGAAGGGCAGGTACGCACTGGACAGGTGCGCCGTGCTGGTTGTTCGCGTTGCTGCGCGACTGGCCGCACCACTCCTGGTTGCCCTGCACGGGGCACAGGTCGGTCACTTTGACGATGATGGTCTTGAACGGGCCGGGGAAGGAGGGCGAGAACGGGTCCTTGTTCGCCGTCACCGCGAAGCAGCGCCCGCACGCGTCGCCGGGCCCGAGTCCGGGTGCGGACCCGAACGAGAGCTGGCTGATTGCGGCGGTATACCCGCTTGCGGCGATGCCGCACGCTGCGTCGACAGGAGAGTGAGGATGATGATGATGGGGGGAAGAGGTGGGAATGTAAGCGGTGTCGGGGAGTACGGATGGAGTGAACGTACCTGGCTGCCCACACCCGGAGTAGTGCGTGAAGGAAGCGGTCCCGGACGTGTTCTGCACGTACCCGCCCGTCGCGCGTTTCTCGGGGACGGAGACGCAGCTCGCGAGGGTCGCGACAGCGACGAGCTGAAGGAAGGAGAGGAGGTTTCTTGCCATGACTTGACTTCAGCGTCGAGTGGATCTCGCTGCCTGGGCGGCGATCCGTAGTTATATACGCATGATGAGTGCGTGAGAGCGCGGTGAGGAGGTTGTCGAGGTGGCTGCGAGGTCGGAGTAACGCTGGCTATTGGTGAAGACGCACCGACGATGGGAGAGGATTTCCGCCGAGCGGAGAGCGGGACGCATCATTGTCGGAGAGGTGAAGAGGTCAAGGGGAGGCTCAGGCTTCGAATTCTTGTCATGTCATAGGACATGTTCCTGGGGCCAAACTAGCCAATGGCTCGCCTTGTATCGGTATGTCTGCAGAGGAGAAGGAGGCGTACTGCTGGCGTCCTCGATGAGGGGGGCGGAGGATGGTTGACAGTTGCTCCACGCCGTGAGGCCCGCTCGTAGCGATTCTGGGACTTGTTTGCATCACCACTCGTGCAATGTGATCCCAATCACCCAGTCCTGTCACAGCAGGATATGTCCATTTGAAGACAGGCGATTGAACGTACCTGCATCCCTATTCACACGTGTCCAACATAGGCCAGCGGGGTGCCCCCTGGCCGCCTTCGCAAGAGTAGACCGATTCTATGAGTTTCAGCGCAGTATGTATACACCTCTCCCGGGCCATCGTCGTCGACTTGAGGAGTGCTCTTGCTGAAGAATGATTGCATTGAACTTCGAACGAAGATACCGGACGCTCGTCGCGAACGTAGAAATGGCAGATTCGGGGAACTGAGAGACCATACTCTGGTGAAGACAATGCGACATAGGCTGCGAGAATATGTCGCGGGTTTCGAAGGATTCAGAATCCACCTCGTTGTTGACCATGGTGGCAAACCGCAAGAACGCCGAAGAGACAAGCGCCCGTGTCGTATCTGCCACCGCGCGTGGTATGCTCGGACCCTCCAGGGATTTGTTGAGTGAACTGAGGACTCGTATTGTACACCTTGTAAAGTAAAGCCGAGGAAGGTTGGGTATGTAGTACGCGTCCCTAGGGGGAGGTCGGAGGTGAATATTTGGTCAAGACGCCAAAACCCAGTCGATCATTGCCTCGTCGGGGCTCGCTGAAGGTCCCGAAGTCCATGTCCATGTGCCAAACGACGGGATTGCCGTACGCGCGGATGAGGAGGCAGTGAGCTTCCAAAGCCACCCATAGTATCTATCCTTTTTGCTTGAGTCTCCGGGCTTGTCTAATGAACGACCAAACACAGTCGTGGGTGAGGAGGGTTTCAGTACCTGAGTATGACCCGGACAGCATCCCACTCACGGTACTCTGCAAATGCGACCTTGACAGAGAGTCTTCCCTCCTTGAACGTGGTTGAATCTGAACGTAGTCGGTCCTCGACCATGTTGAGTATGTCATAGATAGGTGTAGGCTGAGCCTGCCGCGTGCCCTGTGGACTCGGCCATGATCCGGGCCATTCGACGACATACACAATGCTGAGTTCGCTGGGCCTCGCACCGGAAGGCAAGTGATGCTCGAGCTCCGTGCCCAACGATGTCGCGGGGCTGATGATGCCGTCGTAGCCTGAGGCAGCGACATGCATGTCGTAATCGTCTTCCTCGAATTTGAGTGCGACGATCTCGACGCGACTGGCGGCATGGGGAATGTAAAGTCGATCAAGGAGAGCGTATAGGTCAGAAGAGTCGACGATGTCACTAGTTTTGACGCCTATGGTGACCGAGCGGAGGTGTAGGAGGCGTATGAATGTGGGGAGATTTTGTGATGCTGCATGCAACATCTCGTGTTCAGTACTAGTTAGACCACCCCTAACTCCTCAGATCACTCACCTATATCCCAAGATCTCGCTGCAAGTATCCTGGGTGCGAAGAGAAACAATCTTTCTACAACTGGTCCAAGGACGGCTAGCACCAGCCACATGCACCGTACGTAGTGAGTATCCTGCGGAAGTTGACAATATTAATCACCCACAAACACAGGATACTACGTTCAGGCTCACCAACGGGTTCGACGTGGCGAGGGCTATGAAATATAACTGAGAGAGCTTCTCAGGCAGCCGTCTTTGAACCCAGTGTTCCCAGTTAGTAGAGGATTCCGCATGTCTCCAGATGATGTTACGTAGAACCAGCGTCTTCAACTTGGGAACACGATGCAAGACTTGTGTGAGTTCGGTGAATGTCATATTCACGTAGTTGAAGTTGAGGTCCGTCAGAGTTGCGAGCGCCGTCAGCGAAGAAAGGAATGGGCGAGAAAGCAGCAGTGGCGAAGACTCGTCCGACAGGTCGCACAGCACCAGTGACTGCAACTGGGGAATCAAGCCCGCCAAGAGGACAGGCAGGGCTAACACCATGTCTCTTCCGCTCTGGGTGGTCCCGTCTTGAAGCGTGAATAATATCACCTCTTTGACCAGAGCGCGAAGATGTCCTGATGTGCGCAACGCTTCCACAAGCCTGGGTAAGGCAAAGCTGTGGCTTCCATCCGACTGCTCCTCCCGATGGTTCGTAATCCGGACCTTGCGGAACAGGCATCGCTGGCTGGGTTGTAGCCACGCACGACAGGTGAGCGCGCAGTGATGAAGTGTCTGCACCAGCTCCGGATAGTCGTCGTTAGCCCAATGAATGTCCGCCGCCACGGCGACGATTACTTCCTCGCATATCTCCACGGGCAGGATGGCGTTTCGGGTCGCACTCGGATGAGTACTAGTTGGGATGAGTTCGGTAGTGACCATGGATATGATGGTCGGCTGAATTGCCTTCAGTGTTCGAGAGGCAAGGGTGAAATCTTAAGATCTTGACAACCAGTAGTAGTTACTGCCACTGGTGCCAGTTAGCGAAGATCGTGGGAAAGCACTGCCACGGGTAGGCTTGGCAAGAGCGCACACATTCAACGTTTAACGTTCACCGCGATTCAACAGACGCGAACGGTCCTCTCACTAGCTCGCTAGGGCAAGTACATGGCAGTACAAAACCTGAACACATTCCCAATCGCGCCTCAAGCTGTCAACAGAGGCGAAATGTGAATGGTTCGTCGGTCACACTATGGAGTGCCCAGACTCAGAGTGGACACTGACGTAACGCGTTCTGCTCGAACTGATAGAAAACGATGATGATCACCAGGCGGCGCTATTTAGCTATACAAAGGTGCGTAGGGCTGTGAGGTAGTTTTCGACTCGTTCCCTGTTCGGGCGGTGTCCACCGGCTCAAGTGACTCTATGCACAAGGCTCCGAGTCGGCCTCAAGGCTGCAGTCAGTACTGCCACTAGATGTCCGGGAGCGTAGGCTTACACAGGTCAGCGGCTCCACCATGAGGAATGCCCTAGCAAGACGGTGCTCTGACGCGGGATTAGCTAGTGCTCACGGTATGTCTTTCTGGAAGCCCTCTATTCAGCCGCATGTGGTACGAGACGCAGTAGTGGTCACACGTGCATATGTCGGGCCAAGGTGAAACAGATACACCACCCAGCACAGTGGCCTTTAGCAGAAGAAACACAATGAAGGGAGCTCGGCAGTACGACTGTAATCTGTGTAAGTCGTACTGACTATGGACGCCTTACATCTATGCGTTGCTGACGGTGGTTAAGCTCCGTGCAACTGCAGCCGGGCACCATCATGAAGACCGTATCAGCGCGGTACCGTTCCCACACAGAGACGTTCGATGCAGTGCATTGTGGACACTGCGCTGATAGCACCACATGGTCGCAGTACAACAGCCCGGTGAAAGTCTCAGGTAGGGGACCTCGAACAACGGTAAGAGCCGGGCTCCCTGTATGTTGTAAGAGACTCTGTCTGACAGCACTTCGTTTCATCGCACGGTAAGACGCTGCTGATGCATAATGCGTGTCAGTGAGGCTGCGGTAAGCTGCCTTCGGTCCCATTGCATCATTCTTGTCCGCATTCCGGCCGTCTTTCTCATCATGGTCAGATGCCCCCTTCCGCGGACAAGGGAGTCGTCTGCTATATATTGCATGGAATGTGTGAGCGCTACCACCAGTTGAGGCCCTCCGCGTCTCTCTCAAGACATAACAGCCGTCTCTCCCTCCAATATGTTAGATGCAACTGGACTGTCGTCTGAGTTTCAGCTTGCAAAGGGAGGGCAAGTTCAGCTTGCATGCATTTCTTTGTTCAATAGATCCTAACGTCAGCCGAGTAGAGCATTCTCACAAGCCATAGTCATTAGCCTGCTGGGTACGTGGCTCACTGCACGCTTCTGGAAACGTGCATGCATTGACATTCCTACCATAAATCGCCACAGCGCTTGTCTCATACGAATACGCAGTAACATGCGCAGACGAGATCGAGCTGTTCTGGCGAAGCACGACAACGGGCACGACGGTGTTATTCCTCTACAATAGGTACACGATTCTACTTTCGTGCTTCTTCCGCGCCCTCTACCCCCTCTTGCCCTTTCAGCCCCCTGATAATCGGGTGAGTGGTCATCCCGATCGAGCACCACATCTGCTTATATCAATTTCAGGGTAGTGATGGTCTGGCGGAGGCAAGCCCAACTTGCAGCACCCCAACTGCCTGCAATCTCTCGAGGTCGGTCGAGTCTCGTTCAACTACCAGGAACACCACGCCCACATGCTCTCGATTCCCAGCTGTACATCACCTGTAGTCAGGGCCGGGATGGTATTCAGCATTCTCGAGCCGCTCTCTTGGACTGGTGAGTCAATTTCGGTTCTTTGTCTCTCCAACTTGCTGATCGTAGTCTAGCGTTCTCGGCGATGTGCGTGTTCGCGCTTAGAAAAGGGGACCGGCGGGTCCCGGGCCTGATCCTCTTCTTCTCCCTCCCACCTGTCATTATCTATATGGTGAGCACGAGTCTGATAGCGTAGAATGGATTGATATGATTCTGCATTCAGACGGTTTTTATCCTCAACGCAAGTGGTTATTACGACCCTCGGTATGGGTGCTTAGACCGAAACGTCCCATTCCAATTATATCAAACGTGGGGCCTCCCCTTATGTACTCGAATCCATTGCTGATTCATCTGCGTAGGCGTATGTGCTCTACCAAGTTGCAGTTGCGATTCTCCACCATGCTCACCAATGTCGTTGTCTCGTGAACTTCGCAAGTCATCGCGGTCGCTACGGGGTCTCAAATCGTTGCAGACCTCATCTTTCTCGCCGTTATATGGATTTCTCTGCAACGGCGGTTCATCTTCAACAAACAGAAGATACGCTCCTTAACGAATACATTCCTGCAGTCTGGTGAGTTGTACTACTTTGGATGCTCGTCATGTCTCAGTGCTCACTGACGAACTTGGGAATGCCTAGGAACCATCCACTTGCTGTAAGTGGACGCATGGCTCATGTTCACACTGAATGAATTGGGCTGACTGGTGCCCACACCCGGCAGGACATTAATCTTATTGAATGTTCTTCACCTTGTATTCTTTATTGCATACGTACGGCTGTACACCCCAATATCAAGCCTCTCTCACAGACTCATCTCTGTGTCAGGTCAACAGGCCAAGCGACGCCACGGCTTACGAACCGATGTTCACAACTCCGTACGCATCATTTTCTGGTCCTGACAACCAGAAGACTCACACCATGACTGGCGCCGCAGATTGACATCGGTTCTCATATCACGCTTCCTCATTGAGCTCCAGTCGGTGCACAAATACCCTCTGGGAGATGAACCAGGGGGTCTTACGAGATCGTTGGGCTACGCACGAGGAGTTGGCTCACTGCACACGTTAGGTCGGGCATCGCCGATTGTATTCGAGTCTAACTCCGCATAGTGCGCCGCAGTCTTGCGATTGGCAACTAAGGTGGTTAGAGCAAGCTCGCGACGATAGCTGTCCCTCAGCATTGAGGAGAAAGTCGAGGATACTGTCGGTTCTCACAAACAGGACTTTTGTATATATACTTCTCGCCACATATACATACTACTGAGTAACAATGTGTCTCTAGTACCGAAGAGCAGGCTCCTCTTATGGCAGCTGCATCGTCGTCCGGGGAATGATGGTCCGGTATATATCGTGGTACCTGGGAGTCTCGGACTCAACAAGACGGAGAATGGAACATCCGACGATGTGCGGGGTTAAACAGCCGAAGAATCATTCCGGGACACTAGCGATGTCATCGGGACACGATGCAGGGAATGGAAGCTGTAAGATGTGGTAGACCGTTCACAGCGATGGAATTATTGTACCACAACACTTCATCCGTTGGATTAAACTCCCTTCTTCGCATCTAAGGTGCCCATTCATGTGCTCAGAGGACAGCGCTGGCGGACAGTGCGAATCATTTGTCACATTCCAGAGAAAAAGAACAACCAGTCCAGATCAGTACTTAGGCCAGGTTCGGTCGTACCAGAGCATTCTGTCCCCAAAGCCCTGCCACGTCCCGAACCGTAGTCAAGATGAAGTCGTTCTTCGCATCTCTCGTCGCCGCGGCCATCTTCTCTGTGCGGTCGGGTGCTATCCCCGCACCCAGCGCTGCTCTCCTCACTCAGGCGGTGTCCTTCGCGGAAGCACTTCCTGCCACTGCAACGCAGGCCATTGTCCCATTGGAGTCTCACATACTTGACGTATGTGCCTTGCCAATCCCAGCTCTCCCCACCTCTCACCGAGTGAGATTAAACCGCCCTACAGACCCGCGCCATGGAGGCCTCGAACTGTGGAACGGTGATGCCCCTCTACAGCGTTACTGGCCACAATGGTAACACAGACCGCTTACTCACTACGGACGCAAGCGAGCTCGAGCGCGCTCTGCAGAGTGGGAGCTACGGCGGCTCCGCCGTCATCGCCTACGTCTACAGCAATGCGACCGCGCGCAACATCCCAGGCACAGTCCCCCTTTACCGCCTCTACAGTGCAGCGGGCACGGACCATTACCTGACTGCGTCCTGGCCCGAGGTCGAGAGCGCGGCCAGCAAGGGATACGCATACGAGGGCGTCGTTGGTTTCGCACATGGAACCGCGGCTTGCGGGGCGGTGCCACTCTACCGCACCTTCCAGCCCGACGCGCAGGTACACTTGTTCACGACAAGTGTTGGGCAGAGAGACAACGCGGTCAACACCCGTGGATACTTTGATGAGGGTATCACGGCCTATGCATTTGCGCCCTAGGTGAGCTATCCGAGCAAAGCATCCCCTGGTGTTCATATCACTGACCTACGCACGATATTGTAAGAAGGCATCATGATTCAGGAATGGGAGGTTGAGGTGCAATGGGATATTGTAGTCGGATGGTGCTCTATCCGACCGGGTAGTGTTGAGAAGATGTATGAGCAGTGCGCATGCCAGACTCGGATATGTAATCGCACCTTGACTGATATTGCACGACTTGGGGTTACTGCGATTTCGACAGTGGGTAGCCGCTAGTATGTGTCCAAAACGAGCGTTGTGGTGTGGTCAGGGACGTATGTAGTCTTTTGTACTCAGACGCATGAAGGCGAGTACAAGACGTTGACCTCTTGATTCGTTCAGCCTGGGGTTGGGAATGATGTGGTTCGTGGGTAACGTTCAAACTTCGGTTGTTGAAGGCATTAGTATGCCGGGATGTGCCGAAAGCGCCGCGTGACCTGTCCTCTTCCACGAGTTGCCACCCTCCTGCGGGTGATCTGGTAGACTTCTGGTCGACATTCATCTACATCATAGATGCCGCGCCGACGTCGGACTCAGTGCCCTCCAATGCTTGAATTACATGATTCGGTTCTTACTGCCCCCTCTTCTGCAACCGTGCTATGGTATTGACCCGCTTGCTCCGACGCCAGACATGGACAGCAAATAGAAGTGGATTAGAACACTTCCCACTGGCACTGTCCCGTCCGATCAAACCCTTGTATCAGACACCGCGGTTTGCCGTTCTACGGCCGCTGTCACGGTCGACGCAGTGAACGGAGTACTAGCGATAATTCCGAGTCTACTGTTGCAGACAGGATACTACTGATTGGTAAGAGGTGCCGCCCACAGAAGTACTTGCATGTCGTGCATCAGTTCATGTCTTGGTTCCCATATCCCGCTGACCGCGGATCTTCTCGAGGCAATGCTATAGCCGGTCCTAAGCCCATTGAGGTGCGTTTGTGCGACCGTGTATGATGTCAAACGTCATTCACCGTGTATTCGATTCCGACCGGTTGAAGCTACGAAGATATGTCCACCCTGATTGGTCACCGTTGGACGTTCTCAAAACATATTCAACACCTGGTCCGAGTTGTGCATAAAGGTCCACGGACTTGAGTTTCACCGCAGCTCCAACTCAACTGCAATCATGAAATCCATCCTCGCTCTCGTCGTCACCGCCGCTCTCTTCCTCCAGGGACACGCTCTTCCCACGTCCTCTTCTCTTGAGGTGGATCTCAGCCTCATATTTGGCATGCTCGTTCTCGAACACTGACCGTTTTGCACTCTACAGACCCGCGCAGCCCAGGCGTGTGGCTTCCCAACTATCCCGCTCATCCAGGCCGTCAGCGACACACTCTCCGACCGCTTCTACTCCACCAACACAGCCGAAATCGAGCGCACCCTCGCCAATAAGGCCTACGTGCGCTCCGCCGTTCTGGGCTACGTCTTCAGCAATGACACCGGGCCGCACGTCCCCAACGCCGTCCCCTTCTTCCGCCTCTACAGCGCTGCGAAGACGGACCACTACCTCACGACGTCTTGGGACGAGGTCGAGACCGCGGTGGGCACGGGCGGGTACCAGTACGAGGGCATCGTCGGCTACGTCTTCGCAAGCACCAGCGCGGAGAGTGGCTGCCCTGGCACGGTCCCGTTCAACAGGGCGTACAACCCGGCGAACCCGGAACACTTCTTCAGCACCAACTCGGTTGCACAAATTGTGAAGAACCAGGGCTATATCGACGAAGGGATTGCCGCATACTTGTTTCCGCCTCAGTGAGACGGGGTGAGTGTTACTTTGCTTACCAGCAGTCGGAAGGGCCTGATTATGACGTGCCTTGCTGTAGTCACCCCATAGAGCTGCTCGTGCTTTGATGGTCTCGTACATTAGGGCACTAAAGCAAGCATGAGCGCAGATGCGGTGGTCAAGTGGGATCTATCATAGCTTCATGCTGTAGCTACTTGTTCGAACGACGCATCCACTGCTGTCAGTTATATTGTGGGACTGTTATGCAAGACATTCGTACTCCAGTTGCGAAACCAACGGGGAGACAGCATTGACGAACACCCTCTTCGCCGTGGCTACGTCCTGCGCATCCTTCGCATGGCCCTGCCCATCAAATTTGCACGACAACATCTCCAGTCCCGTCGGCGTCTGCAAGTACTCGCACCTCTTCTGCAAGCAGTCAACGACGCTGGCAAAGTAACTTTCCGACGCTAGAAAGCCCTCCAGCCTGACGCGCTCAAGGTGCGGGCAGACGATGCGTCGCTCGTCCGGCGTGCCATCGGGGACGACGTCCGGATTGAGGCCAACGAATATCTCCGCAATGTATGCCGCGAAGTCGTCGCCGGAGATCGAGAGGATGCGCAACTTGGGGAACAGCGCGAAGAGCGCGCGCCAGTCCATGATAGCGGCAGCGGCTTTCTCCAAGACGACATGAAGCTCCTCCAGCGGAGCGTCACGGAAGATCTCCATAAAGTCATCCGGTCCCAGGTATTCGAGTGTGTACGCCCAACCGGTGAACCGCGGAAAGCCGCGATTACCATCGGTGCTGCCGCAGAGGGATCCCGCGATACACTGACATCGGTCATGGAGGTTGACTTCGGCCTTGGTGAGGAGATTCAGCAAGGGCAAAGTCCGTCGATCATCAGGCAGGAGTGCGCGCAACCCCTGGTTGAGCTCTGCCGGTATCCCCGTCCTAACATCCGGACGCAATGTGATGCCCGCATCTGGGGGAATGGTGAGCCTGTCGAGGATGTAACGGATGAGGCGGGAAGGAAGCTCCAATGTGAGAAGGCGCAGCTTGCTCAAAGTGAACCGACAGGGTTGTAGGTTCGTGGTGCTGTTGGGGGGATCGAGGGACATGGCGCAGAGATGAAGGACCTCTACATGAACACAGCCACGCAGGAGCTCCACAAGATGCTCGTGTGTGAGTCCCGGGACCACCTCATGATGGAGAGAGATCGGAGCTGGACGAGAATTGGGGACGATACAGGAAGTTGAATGTTCGCCAGCTTCAACGATGTGAGTCGAGGCTGACGATCCGGAGTGAACGGAATGACTTGATGGGTTGCATCAAAGTCATACGATGAGCAATGGAGCTTCTCGAGTGTAGGCATCTTGCTCTGTAGGAGAGAGGCTAGGTGCAAGGCGTCCTCGGCCGTGAGCTTGATGATGATGATTGCGCCAAGATGGTGGATATGAGGAGAGAGCAAACTCAAGACGTCTCGCACCATTGATGGCTCCTCGACCTCGACCTCAACGGGGCAATGCTTCGAGCGTGCGAGACCGGTGCGTAGAAGATTGAGGCTCTTGCGGACAGGAAGGTCGCACCATAATCGAGGGGTTGTCGCTGCAACGACGAACCAATGGCGGCAGACCGTGAGCAACTCCAGCCATGAGGGCGAGTAGGCATTCGACGCGGCACAACGGAAAACTTCCGCCAGCATCTCCCAAGGTAGACAGTTGATGGGGGCTTGAGCATTCGCAACAGCCATTGCGCTCAGGTCGGGCATCGCTTTCGAGCTACGAGTCATACCAACGGATCGTGTAACTGAAAGACCGTAGTATGGGCCAACCAGATGATCGGCCCTTAAGGCATCCACTTCCCTGAGGAAAGTGCGTGAGTGCTCGATTATAGACCTGTGAGAAAACCCTCCTACCGTCTGTCACTGGCCATGGCGGTAGTTCTGCCAGGAACCTTGACGCAATGGCGTCCAGCAGAACCTACCACCGCATGGTCCCCCGTGAGTAAGCTGTTCACAGCGGGGCTGAATCCCTCAATATTGGAGTCAAAGAATAATATTGCGACTAGTAAGAGAGCTAAAAACACGACAAGAGCAACATGCAGAGTGATGAACCGTGGGGCACCAAGAGCAAACCAGGTGGGAGGAAGGAATGGTCTTGCGTAGGGATCAGAGATGGAAAAATTGCAACCCCAAGGATGTGCTGAATGACGCAACTTCATTGTGACAACTTACCAGCCAAACGAACAGCCAGACTCTCGATCCCTGCTATATTAGACTCAGATCGCTCGTCGCGTATATTTGTTGCTGTGCGGCGCCGTCGACCAGAAGTTATAGCCTTGCCATCCGTCTTGATTGCGATCTTGAAAGGTTTGACTGAGCAATACGAGACTGAGATCCAGTTGAGTTTCTCCAGGTAAGCAGAGCTTTGATCGAGAAGCGAGGTAAGGAATTGTCAAGAGTGCTAGTGAGTAGGCGGGTGAGGGCCTACTTAGGGACGAACGTTCGGAGCAGAAACATTGTTTCGGAGATGAGAATTTGGCTGATTCGTCACGTGGTAATGCGGTCGGAGCGCAAAATTGTACCTTGCTCCGATTCAATGGAATGACAAGAACCCCACGTAAGCATTCTTAGCGAACTACGCCCCCCGCCGTCGAGGGCAAGATCGAATAGGCCGTGCGCCCCGAGCGGACGGCGCGAATATTATCTTGTACCCGTTTGAGCAGCAAGGTGTCAAGCACATCGTCCTGTACAACTTCGGGACAGGGGTAAAATAACGTGGAGACTGGCGAGGATCTGCTCGTAGGAGTCGGGACCGCGACAATGCTCGGACACTCGTTTGAGAACGTTAACATTATCGTGTTCGCCATCTCGGGCAATGACACGTTTCGCACGTTTGAAACTGTCTTCAGGGGCCCACGGAACGGAGGTAGAAGATCTTGAATGTCAGTTGCTCAGCCATGTTCTTCCTCGTAGGACCCGCCGACGCAATCTCGAGGTTTGGGAAACATCTGTGGCTATACCAACATATATAACTTAGGACGATCCACAAGAGGCTTGGAGACACAAACGAGCGACACAGGAAATCCCGATGACTGAGCACACCGGCCAGATCTGTGAGACATCCTTTCCTGCACCCTTTCGCCTAAAGCACCGCCTTCTGCAAGTTGTTCCGGAAGTTCGCGTCCTTGAACGGCACATTCGCGCTCCCAAAGTCGGTCGTCTCCAGCGCGTTCCGCGCGGCACCCGTGAGGCTCTCGTACGCGATCAGCGGCTGCGTGCCGCCGACGGACGACGTGAACCCGAGCTGGTGGTTCACGGGGGCGATGCTGCGGTACTCGATGAGCGGGCTCGTCCCGCTCAAGTTGGGCGACGTCGTGGTGGCGAACCCGCCGTGCGCGGACGCGGCAACGCCCAGGATCCTCGGGTTGGCCTTGTTGGGGTCGTCGATCCAGACGACAATGCCTTCCCAGTCGTGCCGGTGCCCAAGCCCGGGGGAGGGCGAGTCCTGTTGGGTGTCCTACGTGAGTTCACTACGTGCTTAAAGAACGCGAGAAGATGACGACCTTGGGCATGTACCAAGCGTACATAATTGCGAAGGCATTGTTGAAGCTCGCGGAGCGAACGTACACTTGGCCGGTATTCTTCGAGCAGCCTCCGTTCGAGTTCCCTGTCGGACGAAGGCCGCCACTAGAGCCAACGTCAGCATATGATAGCATAGAACATCTCGCATACTAACCTAGTATTACCGCTTGCATCTACAGCAGGGAAGGGCACACAGCCGTTCACCACCTTGAGATGGGGTTTGAACTTGAGGTATAGCTGGCCGAAGTTGTTGTTCGGGACCGTCTCCGGGAAGCCCGCGACTTGGTCATGGGGAATGACCGCGCGAGGCTCGACAGCGGCACCAGCAACATACCCTACAATGGCAAGGAGTGCAAGGCCTTTGGTAAGCAGCATCATGGTATGGAGTGTCACGGCTAGCTGAGTGGTAGCGTTAAGGAGGTAGAGGCACTGTCGAAGACCGCTATGAGGAAGCAGAAAGTACCTTGTCGAAACTGGGGCTCAACCCACAGTGCAACCAGGCTTATGTACTGTCGTAGCCACTGTCTGTCTATATGTAGAGAAAGAATGCAACCGGTCATAGAACATGATGAAACGAGCGAACCCGGTATGAGATGATGAAGCGGCCCAAACAAGGCCGAAAGAGACCGGGCCAAGCGGGGATAGCGGGCTCATGGCACGGCCTCAGACCTCACGGTTGGGATCGAGGTTGAGTGAGCCGTGAACCGAGCCGTCAAGCACTGACAAAGCTTGAAACTTGAAGCCATGGCCCAGGACACAGGCGTCTGCATTGCCTGATCCGGCGTACGGAGATCCGAATAATTTCGGTGTCGATACTGAGCAACGTATCGTATGGAGGTGGCGCTTGGTCGTCGATCCGGTGAATGCGGAGAATGAGGAGGGGATGTTCAAGTATAACATGACCCTCATATCCCAGAATCGTTCCATGAGCCTATGCGCTTAGGCGATGCGATGCGCTGTACGTCCAGTGTACGTCGCGCTGAAGGCAGGGCTCGCGCGCCCTCTCACTAAGCCGAACTCCGGAACATGCTGAAACGAAGTTCGACCCGGAGCGGAAAGTCAAACCTCGTTGTCAGCTCGTTCTAGAGCTCAGCTGAAGCGCGAGGGCGAGGCTGTTCTTCAGTGCAACGTACCAGCGCATTACGTCGCGAAAGAACATCGGCACCTGGAGTCGGCGGCGGGTCAGCGGCCTATCACTGGAAACTACCAGAATTATTGGGGAGTAGAAGTCAAAGACTGATCGTTTTCCGGCTGGTGTGGAAGTGTGCACGCTCGGGCTTGAGTGATGGGTGTGGCAGTATCGTGTAGCTGAGGGTAACCTGAAGCGGGGGCTGTATGACGGACTTGGCGGAAAGCTTGTGCGAGGGAGTTGCGAGGGGGTCGGCGGTGGAAGAGTGCTTAGTGGGAGATAGCTGCGCGTTGAGGCTAGTAACCGACAGTACAGGAGTCGACTGCTACGCCCAACCGACCACATAGTGGACGTACTCTACCTCCGTCCGAGCCCCAGATCCTTCGGGCTCGCACGCGATAGTCTCCTTCTCCATCACGCACAACCTAAGCGGCGTATTCCGGCCAGGGCAAGGACCTCTACCAAGATCGGCAAGGGGGAAGGCCTCCTCGACGGCTCGCGACTCGTACGCGTGTGTCGGTCGAAGGGGAATGACAAGATGGAACCGAGGATCGGAAGCAGAAGACTCGGAGGGCGTGCGGAGCAGCGCGGAGACGCAGTCGTGGACCCATCTTGCGTGAGTGGGCTCGTAGACGACGTCCGCGCCAATGATCAGGTCAAAGGGATCTGGTCTTGTGTTTTCGTCGGGATGTGCCCCTTCAACGGAGGTCGAGTATTCGGACCAGTCGAGTGCCAGTGTGGTGAGGGAGACGTTGGGAGGCGTACCATCCGGAAAATTGGCCTGGATGTTGTGCTCCAGGTTCCTGAGTACCACGGGGTGATAGTCCGACGCGACGATCGTCGTCAGGCTATTATGGCCTGGCATGTCTGGAGTAGCCGAGAGTTGCATAGAGCGCAGTTTCGCGAGAGCAAGACTGACCAGGCCTGTTCCAGCACCAATCTCCAGCACCCTCACCGCCCACCCCTCACCCGACAACCCAAACCGCCCCGGATCCTCCGCCAGCATCTCTGCTAAGAGACACGCACTCCCCCACGTCTGCGTCCCGACAGTAGGCAGCTCTTCGTCCTCAGCGAGGGCGATCGGGACGTCGGTGAGCTGAACCTCGACGTCCTTGTCGAGAACAGGAGAAAATAACAGAAACCGGCGTTTCAGGGTCCTCGCAGCAGCGGTCCCGGCGCAGACGGCGAGCAGAGCGATCGCAGAGCCTACGAGCTTGTTCAGCTTCTCCAGCTCGCCTGGCTCTTCCGCGAGAGAGTCCTCGAGGAACGCAGCTCGTGAGACAAGCCCGGTCAACCAACGGACGGCGTATGCCCGCTCAAACTCGTCCGCACGCAGGTGCTCGTTCGAGTTTGCGCCCTTGCATCCATCGCGTCTTGTTTGGTCCCTGAAAGGCGTGCGATCGACACGACGTGCGCCGTAGACAGGAGGATTGTACAGCCCGGATAGATATTCTACGAGGGTTGTAAGGCCGTCCAAATCGGTTTCGCTGATCCGTCGGATGGGAGGCAATACCGAGGATGGAGGTTTTAGAGACGTATGTACCATCTCGGGGCCATCGAGGGTCATGAAGCATAGACGGTATAAGTATTAGAGGAGACTTGAGAGGCGAGGCAAACTGACGAAGCGCCCGTGGCTTTCTACGTTCGATTTGTACGTGTTTGTACCCTTACCTCATTCGGTGTCGCGTAGTACACGCCGCCCTCTGGTCCTCCGTCATTTCAATATTCTTCCTCCCTACTACCAAGTAGTACGTATGGTCTCACTTCCTCTCCACATAGCCTCTATCTGAACGTCCCCTAATGTTCTTTACGTCGTCCAATTTCTAGTCGGACCAAGCCATCGTGACCCCGCCGACGGACTCGGACCTGCGCATGCACCGAAGGCTTTCGTGTGTTCTCACCGACGTTCCCGCATTGCTTAGTATAGACGTCCTGCCTGCATATAAAGGCTCGAGAGCCCGCCTATTAGGGCCTCAGACCTCCGCCCCGTATTTGTACTCACCAGACTGACCCCGAGAAGACCGCGCGTAACCTCTGCACGAACATCACGCTCCGTGGTACCGGTACGCCGTCGATGTAGCGCTCCATTCCCCTCCTACTTAGTGTGCTGTACTAATGGAGACTGCCACCGACGGGAAGATGCCAGAACGCTCAGCCACCTCCCGACGGGCCGCGCCCTCAACCCCGACGAGCTTCGCAACTCCAACAAGCTCTCTCGTAGGCCAACTGCGTCAGTCGCAGCAACCTGCTGCTGCACCGCCAAGCTCCAGCTACCGCAATCCGAGGATGTCACTGTCAGTGCCTGTCTTCTCCCGAAACGTACCGAAAACGAGATTGTGACTTCCTGCTCCGGGTCGAGACGCTCCGCGACGAGATGCGTGCTCTTGCATACCAAGGCAACCTCAACTGCCATGCCGCATCCCGAGATGGAGACGTGGCATACTCCCGAGTCTGACATGACCGGTGGAGGTCGGCTCGCAAACTCCTCGCTCATCTCCCCGATAAGCACGCCCACGAAATCCGTTGCGAGAAGCCCAACAACGTCAAAGAGATGTATCTCACCGCTTGTGACCTCCACCGTTTTCCAACTCTCCAACAAGCTGTGTGCTCTGGCAACCTCATACACTACAGTGCTGCACCAGACCACTGCACGAGAGGGAGTTGAGAGACCGCGGAGGTCACAAGCCGCGAAGTACATCTCCTCGACGTTCTTCGGATTCTCACTCGATTTTCGCGGGCGTGCTTGGCAGCTGGGAGCTCGAGATGAGCGAAAAGACTGCAAGCCGGTCGCGACCGGTCATATCAGACTTGGGAATCTTCATGTCTCAATTCTGCGGAAGGATGCAGCATAGCGGACGAGGTTGCCTTGGTATGGAAGATCAGTTCATTCAATGCGGAGCGTTTCGACCCGGAGCCGAGGGGAGTTGACGCGTATTCTGAGCTCGTTCCGGAGTTTGGCCGCCCAACTTGCGAGCAAGCAAGCCTTTTCTTCAGCGCAACGTACTAGCACATTGCGTCACCTTAGATTCACCGGGTGTCACTGCACACCAGGCACTATACGTTACGGTACTAAGCAAGCGACTGGAGAATCGCTGTTGTAAATCATTCTAAGTCTGAGGCCCGAACACGACTGTACCGCCTCCGCGCGAGTCACAAGAATTGTGAGAGCTTGGGCTGGTATGATTGTCCGTATCTTCCCTCCAGATCTACAGTTCCGTAACACTTCCCGACTCGATATTCGCAAAAGCGCCATATTGTGGGCAAGGTTTGTAACCCTATAACATTGATCATGATGCGTCCAACTGTCTTTTCCTCCCCCGGACTCAACGGTCTCAGGGTGGTCTCAGGCTGAATTCTATGCGGCGGTGCCAAGAAGGTGTTCGAGCTCCTACTCGGCCGCGCCGCCCTACGCCCGGTTACAGCATGACTGGAGTTTAACGAACTTCACCAGAGTCAATCATCGGAAGCTCCTAGTATCTATAGCTATAGTATGTATATGTAAAGCCCGCTGATCTATCTCGCAGGTTCGTCCTGCTTCCTCACCCCCTAACTCTCCTGGCGTTGCAGCAATGGACTACTCTGCTCTGTGAGTGGCTATTTTGTCTCCCCTTTCGAGAACTAACATGCTTCCTTCCAAAGCGTCGTCCAGGAGCGCTCGGACGCAGCGGTTGCTAGTGAGTCTGCCCCCCAGAGACATCATACTACGTCCCCGCTCATGCCAGACCTCAGCGGTGTCCTTCTACGAATATCTCATCACCCTCGGCCCCGAAGTAGGGCTGTTCTGGATGCAAAAGCCCACGGGCGCATGTGTTCTCTTCATGCTCAACAGGTACATCTTCCTGTTGAACAACGTCCTCGGTGCGCTGTACTGGGCGCCGCAGAGCGAGCGGGTGCGTGCACGCTCACCCGTTAAAATTTGATCTTGGCGCATCGTGCTGACCGGCACTAGATGTATGCACTTCTTCCCTCCAGATCATCCGGGCGCCGAAGCACTAACATGGAGCCGCCGCCGCAGGTGCGCGCTCACTGCGCGAGCCTCCTCCATAGTCTCCGGTCTGCAGCATATTCCTTGGGCAGGTGAGTCGTGCCACTTGACAATGAATGCGCCAAGCCAGGCGGCCGGCCAGCTGACGTGACACATAGCGTTCGCGGGCATGCGTACGTACGCCCTCAGTAGGTCCTCGCTGTTAGGTGCGCTCGCATTCGCGCTGTCCGTCGTCCCACTTGTTTCCAAATACGTGCGTGCGCCACGAAACCTCGGTAGGGGAAATGACGCGCTCATCACGAGTGCTTGGGCTGGCACAGTTCCGCTTCGTCGAGTGGAAGCAGCACGGCGTCGTCGACCCTTACTGGGGTGTGGACAGGTCCAGACGTCCAACGCAACGCAAGGCCACATGTCGGTCCTTTTCTGCTCTTCTCCATTCGAGATGTTTTTGACGGCGGTCACCGTAGATGTGCGTTCTTCCGCTGTCGGAGGACGGGACGAGGTCGTCTAACGACTCTCTTCCAGTGAACGTGGTCACCCGCACGTCGGTCATCTCCGCGGAGGTACTCGTGATCCTCGTGACGTGGTTCACGACGTACCGCCGCGGCATCTTTCGCCAGCGCGGCCTGACTCTCTCCAGCATCGTCCTGTTTGACGGTCAGTGATCCTGCCGAACCTCATGTTGATGGATGCGGGGGCTCACTACACAATTGGGAACAGGAACAATCTACTTCCTGTGAGCGAAGCCCACTTACTGGAGAAACAACGTCGTGCCTGACAGAACAAACTAAATGCAGGGCCATGCTCATTTTGAACGTGATCGACATGTGTTTTTCTCTGCTGACGGTGCGCTAACATCCCCTTGCTGATCTCCGAGCACCGAGCGCTGAAGACCGCCGCGGCGCGCAGATTGGGCCCACCACCGCGATCCGGTTTTCCAGCCTCGTCGCAGACTTCGTCGAGCCGTACGTCGCCGCCCTTCTCACGCCCATCCCCATCGAGGTCTCCCCACCGCCCTGAGCTCATCTATACTCCCTTCCTGCAGCATCAACAGCGTGCTCATCTCGCGCTTCCTCCTGAAGCTGCAGGCAGCGAGCCACGACACGATCCACCTCGACAGCGGCACCCAGGAGAGCTCGCAAGGCGCGTCTGGCGTTGGCGTCGGAACCCTCAACTTCGCAAGGATTATCGGCTCGCTCGGATCCTCGCTCGACCCCGAAGAGGATGGAGGGTCTCGGTCGTCGTCCGGTGTGTTTGAGGACGGGATTATGTGTGCATATGGCGGAAGTGGAAAAGGAACCGGATCTGGAAGCGACTACTCACAAGAGACGAAACCGGCGGAGACAGAGCTGCGAGCATGAAGACGCCCATGCCGCTGCGCTGGAACGATGCAGGGTTGCAGATTGGTGAACCTGACAGAACAAATGATCGTCGACGTTGGTTGTGTTTGCGAGACGACATCAGGATGCCGACGGGGCTGGAATGGCCCAATCTTGAGAGACCTGAACTGTAGTTGGAGGTAGCGCATCTTGAGCAATGAATGGGTTGAGGCCAGAACGTGTAGACGATAGTACACGTGCAATGTGAATAGTGATACAAAGTGATAGTCACTAGCCTTTCTTGAACCCTGCGACAAGAACCTCAGCGCATACGCTCGATGGATGACGACGTGCGACGTACCTAGACGCCGCCTCTCGTAGAACAAGTCTGTCCTGCTCGCTCCCAGGTTCACGATCTTCGGACAGCCATCTCTATCCTTCTCTAACCTCGTGCACTCAGCACAATAGTACGCGTCGGAAATACCTGAGATGATGTTCGCACGTGAGTCACAGCTCAATTCCATCACTAACACCGCCGGACGAATGAGGCAGACAGAACAATGAGACACGCACCAGGAGAGCCACAGATGATGCACCGTCCTCCGTAAGTGCCAAAGTTGCATTCATCACAGATCCGGACGAGGGTCTCAGGACGTACGTAGGAATCACAGACGGGACTAACGAGGGAGGGGGGAAGACCTGCGTCAGTCACAGCGGCGCGGCTCATCAACTAATCAACGCACCATTTTCCGTCGCACTTTTCACAGAGACGACCGATAGCTGGCAGAGGAGAGTAAGCTCGCGATTCAAGTAAAGCACACAAGACGCTGCTTACCAATACCAGGCTGTCGCCTGCACATGATCAGATCTACGGACAACGCAAGTCAGCACAAAGTAGTAGTAGATTGTCGCAATGAACATATGTGGATGATGTTTCGACATACTTGCTGCCGGGGAAAGAGACGCTGGACGACTCCATGTTGATGCACACGCGGGGGTCTTAGTCAGCAGTGCGGGCGTCTGCGATACCATTTCTGTTACCTCCCACTGGTCGCCTCCCTCGGACCTGCCTCGGACACTCCACACTTGGAAGTTTGCAACAATCCTCTCCTGCTCGAACCCAGAAGCAAATTGGTCCTTTGCATGATTGAGCTCGGCTTGTGCTGTGTCTAAGTCTACAATATTTCTACCTTGCGTCCTTTGCCCAAGACAAAGTCTTCGTCACGATAAGGAGCAGGCCCCATCCCTCCCGGCTCAGCGGCCAATGTATAGTGCGATGTGACGGGCGCGATGGCTCGCTGAGGATACAGGTCTGGCTGCTATCTGTTGGTGAGTACTTTTGTGAGAGAGATGATGGCGTAGATGGAGGAACTGATGCTTTGTGAAGTTCTCCATCCCCGTGAATCCACTACTGTGCATGTGCATGTCCTACTTGAATTCGATGCGGCCTTCCTCATCCACAACTGTGGGGTTAATATTGTCAACGTTCTGTCAACGGGGTTAATCGTTGCTATCTGTATCGATGTCAGTTCCCCCGTCTCTGATCTCAACACTTGCTTTATCCCTAAGTTGTACAAAGATCCGCGTGAGTGGTCGTCAACAACTCAGGTTCGACCCATCCCGAAGCCGCCCTCTCCAGTAAGTAAACACAGTGTGTTTGCTCTGACTGCTGCACTTGAACTGCGGACGCTCAAAGGATGTTCGAGACATCCCGCGGCGGTTCCAGCGAACAGTCGGGGAAGAGGGGGGCCATACGGACGCGGGCGGAGCGACTCGGGTGCACTGTCGCGGGGACGTACACAGATACAAAGGAGTATCGCGCCAGAGCCCATGCTCAAAGAATTCTTGCCGTCCTGTGGAGACGTCGCAGACAAACGAAGGAGACCGGGGTGATATTTTGTCAGTATGTAGCGCTACGGAGTGGAGGAGTCGACTGGAGGTGATACTATCGATGATGGGCAAGTCGCCTGGAATGTACTTGGCCAGGAGGTTCCGCGCAGGGAGGGGGGCGTCGGAGTTGAATATTACCATTCAGCGAGCAGCGAGGAGATCGCCCCGCCATTCGCGAGCCTCTTCCTCTACCCTCACCATCGTCTCCCTTCACCACCGCCTCCTCCCTCCAAATAATCTCTCGCGTCCCTCGCCTCTTCAGCAACTGCGGCGACACCCACACAGCGTTTCTCCCATCCTATCTCCCTCGTTTTTGCCCCTTCGAGCTCAGCCAGCCGTTCGGGCGCTAGTGCTCGCCGACTGCCCCCTTACACAAGTTGCCTCTTAGGCTCTTACCTTCACCTTCCCGACGCGTCCCAAAATTCCTCACTTCGTCTTCTCCGCCTCGTTCCCTGCTCAGATCAACCTCTAGGTATTTTCCAGATCCTTCCTGACCATTATCCAGTCTCTCATCCGGCTTTCCCTTCCAGAGCCGGCGTCAGATCCAAGATCCCAAGCGCCAGACCCTGCTCCAAGCGATGTCCGCCCCAGAGCCGTTCAAGATTACGCTCAAGAATGGCGAGGAGGTGAAAGTCAACGGTATGGCCCTCTCGCACTCTCTCGTCGCCCGTGCTGATTTTTGCCGTGCGGTACGAAGACCACGTGTACTGCTCCCCGAGCTGGAGCGTGCGCGACGGCACGCCGTACTCGATCGGGCGCATTATGGAGTTTCTGCCAGCGCAGGGCACGCCAACGTTCGACAAGAATGGGAGACGCAACAAGCCCATCACCCGCGTCCGCCTCGCGTGGTACTACCGCCCGAGCGACGTCTCGGACCGCACAGTGGCGGACTCGCGCCTCCTCCTCGCCGCCATCTACTCGGAGGTGCACGAGCTCAGTCAGCTGCGAGCCAAGTGCTTCGTGCACCACCGCAACAGGATCTCGGACCTCGCAGGGTGGAAGAAGCGACCGGACAGGTTCTACTTCACGCGCCTCTTCGACCCGTGGCTCAGGAAGGACTTTGAGGTCATCCCCGCGACGACGGTGCGCAACTGTGAGTGGCGCACGTAATGGCATTCGTGATAGACAGCGACGGAAATCCTGACGATCTCCATATGATACAAATGATCTTCCCAACCTGCTGCACTTTGCGCGTCGCACAAACACCGACAGTGCCGGCACACATACGGGAAGTGCTCGTCTCGCGATACGAGTACATTGCCGCGGAGCGGGAGGTTGTCCCGGACCTGACGGACGATCTCCGCCTGTGCGAGACGTGCGAGAAGTGGTGCCCACCGTGAGTGTCCGCGCGTGTGTTTGCCTGCCCCTGACACTGTCCCCGCGCCCACCACTCATCACCTCCGCCCATGCGTCCGTCCATTTCTGTGCGGACCGCTAGCACAGTGCGGACGCGCTGCCATGCGACCGGTGCAAGAAGTTTTTCCACATGGAGTGCGTCACACCGCCGATGCTGTCGAAGCCGAGCCGCGGGTACGGCTGGACGTGCGCACCCTGTTCGCGCGCGCACGAGGAGAAGGTCCAGGGCCACGACGTGCGGCACCACACGCCGGTCGCGCCGAAACCGAAGACGAACGCGCCGCCCGCGCGGGGTCGGGGACGGCCGAGGAAGGACCGCGTGCAGGCCGAGAAGGAGGAGAGCGTCGAGATCAAGCACTTCAAGATGTGGCCCTTTCGGTACTTTGGGTGAGCGTCCGCGGGCTGCTGTTGCGCGCGAGGGAACTGGAGCTGAATACGTTGCTCGGGCATCCACAGGCT
Organism: Earliella scabrosa; assembly: GCA_022605405.1. NCBI lineage: Eukaryota > Fungi > Basidiomycota > Agaricomycetes > Polyporales > Polyporaceae > Earliella > Earliella scabrosa. The sequence continues at coordinate 650,433 of JABYQQ010000004.1, read as the reverse complement.
GTACACGTTTGCGGAAGATATTCTCGGTGCGTGTTGCGCTCGTCGTGGACGCGGAACAGCATTTGCTCATCTGGATGTAGACCCTGACGATCTCATCTTTCCACGCGCTGCCACCCGCGTCGGCCCCAAGTACCAGGCCAGCGTGCCCGCTGCGCCTGGGACCGCAGACAGACCCATGGGTGTGTGCTCACGTGCCAACATGTATGTTGCTTCTACTGAGGACAGTGCACAGACAGCGAGGAGCGTGGCGGGGACGCGACAATCGAGGTCCTCAGTATTGTCAACCAAATGTCGCCCGAGGAAGGTGCGTACAAACTTCTCACTGTGGCGATCGCTATTTGACCGTGTTTGCCCCACAGTCGAGTCATGTGAGTTCTCTCATCCGCGTAACTTCGAGCGAGCGTGATCTTAACACTCCTGCAGTCGAGAAACAGAAAACCACACTCACCAGAAATGGGACACTGCGCTGCAGCGTCGATTGGCTCACCGAGGTTACTTTTCGCCTCACAGATGCGTGGGTCAACAAGCGCGACTTCTCCACGGTCAGCATGCGCTCGCCCATGCGCCTCCGGAAGGTCAGCCAGGCCATCCCCGAAGCTATCGGTCCACTGACCCTCCCCCAGTTCCTGAAGCACGAGACGCGCTACACGGATAAGGAGTGGACCCCCAACGAGTGGGCCGCGTTCGAGGATGCCATCCAAATGCATGGTGCCGAGCTACGAGCTGTCCGCGAGGAAGTCGGCTCCCGCACGACGCCCGAGGTCGTCCGCTTCTACGGCCACTGGAAGAAGTGTGTACTAGGTTGTGTAATTTGTCTGCCTTTGGATCGACGCTGATCACACCACACAGCTCGAAGCTGAAGGAGGAGAATGTCAGGATCCGAGCCGCGCGCGCGAACGGGATCGAGGAGAAGTTGGAGAGCTCCCTGCATGACCAGACGGAAGACGACGACAATAGCTCGACTGTGACCGAGGTCAAGAAGAAGGGCCACAACCACTGTGCCGCGTGCCGTACGCGCGAATCGGAGACATGGTGGAAGGCCCCCAGGGGTCTCCCGACGAGCATACTCTGTGATCAATGTAGTGAGAGTTGGCGGAAGTACGCTGATCTCAACGTCCGACTTCCACGCGAAGAGCCCCTTCCAAAGGCGAAGATTGACAAACGCGAGGGCACTCCGCTGAACGGACCATCAACCAAACGCGCCAAAGTGGGTTTTCATCGTCGGACAATTCCCTATCTCGACACTTATCCTTGCTAGTTCCAGACCGCGTCGTCACAGTCAACACCTCCACCGGCTGCTCCGCAGCTATGCTGCGTTGCGTGCCAACGCAACGGACCTGTCGGCAAAGTCCTGCGCTGCAAGCAGTGTCAGTTTCGCGTCCACGCCGGCACGTGCGGGGCCTCCCTCGACGCCGCCACAGCCGACTCGTGGGTGTGCGACCTGTGCCAGAACGAGAAGTCGCTGGAGGCGTCCCTAGTGCGCTCCCCTCCCCGCCCTTGCTTCTTTTCTCTGTTGCATTCTGACTCCCGGCACACGCCGCTTCTGCAGATTCCCGACTGTCTCCTGTGTCCGCGAATGCGGCGCGACCCGAAGAAGAAGCTGATATACCCCCCACCGGACTCGTACCTGCGCGCGTGCAAGCAGACCGAGGGCCATGCGTGGGTCCACGTCCTGTGCTCGGTGTTCATCCCCGAGCTCGCGTACTCAGACGCCACGCGCCTCCGGCTCGTCGAGGGCATCAGCGCGATCCCGCAGCACCGGTGGCAGAATGTGAGTGTCTCTTTCTGTATCCCGTACTGCTGGCCGGCCATCACGCTAACTGTTCTGTGTCACTGAAGAACTGCACGCTATGCGACCGCGAAGACGGCGCCGTTATCCAGTGCACCGAGTGTCCGGCAGAGTACCATGTGTCCTGCGCGTGGAAGCAGGGACACAAGTTCGGCTTCGAGGTGCAGCAGGTGCGTCCGCGTCCCCTGAGAGATGTGCGTCGCCCATTTAGCTGACGTCGGTCTGTCTCCGGTCAAGAAACACCACCGGCGCGAGCCAGTGACGACGGTCGAGTTCAAGGGCCAGACGGGCGTACTCGCCCCGTCTGTGATATGCAAGAGCCACATCGGCCACAAGCGGCAGCTGCACGACATCTGCGAGATGAACGAGGCCGGAGAGGTGCGTCTTCGTCGCTCATTTTCATCTCCCTTGAAAACTCTCTCGTCTGCTCGCCTTGCATTACTATTTTTGCCTCTGTGCTATTCCTGCCGCCCCTGCGGCGAACAGCAGGCAACAGCCACCATGTGCACAGGGTCTCCCTTCTCCGGCATCCATGCAAAACCGCGACAGCACATGCTGACACACCTTCTCCCCACCCTTACACAGACCGCGCTCCAACTGTACTGCAGACATTACAAGCAGGCGTCCGTCGCCCAAACGCACGGCCTCCTGCGCAAGGCGCAGCGGCTCGACAAGATCCTCGATGCGTCGACAGTTGCCGGGGCCCCCAGCGCCGCCAGCGACGCGTTCATCGACGAGCCGATGGCGATCAGCCCGCCCAGCACGAGCATCACGCACTGCTACCGCTGCCGGACCGAGTTCTCGCCATATTTCCACGAGGTGGCGGGCCGCGCCAAGGCGTGGCTCTGCCATAAGTGCTACACAGAGACGCGGAGCAGCTACCACAACCCAGTCATCCTCGGGATTGGGGCTGCATAGTATCTGGAGAGGAACGCATCTCGCTCAGTGCTGGACCTTCTGTCGTGTGCTTGGGCATCATGCATCGTGCTCGGGCAGCGGCTAGGCAGCATATTCACATGTAGCATAGAGAACGGTGTCCGTCGTAATGTGCGAGATACTCTTTTCCACTATTCCTAGTTTGTTGGTGGGGGTCGTAGGATTACAAGTGCTATTGTACCGGTATGAGGGGATGTGGTGGAGAGAGGGAGAGAGAGAGGAGAGGGGCGGATAATGTCTCGCGCGCGACGATATGCAATGGGTGGCGACAGTTGTGAACGACTGGGCAGGCGTGAACAGGTGGTGGTGGATGGACAGGGAGACAGACAAGTGATGACAAGTACAGCTGACAGCAGATCCGATAACTCAAGAGATGCAAGGTTAAATGTGAACATGAACCCGAACGCAAGCGAAGGGAATGCTACGCTTTCGTCCTCTTATAGAACAATATGTACGCTGGTTTGCCCTGCAGAACGACAGGAGCGTGATCAGCAACGGAGGCAAGGACGATAACGAAAAGGGATACGCACTACTACGTCCTTCGCCTCTGCTGGTGATACACGGCTGTCGTCGCAGTACAGCCAACCTCCTCTTGATGCAATAAACGCAGTATCTGGAAAAAACCGCACGTCAGTCGCACGCTACGTCAACGACAGCACCAGCACGCTCACAATGCCCAGTGCTCAACGTCCCGAAGTGATTCGTCACACCATACAAGTCATACCTATACGGCGGGAGCTGGCACCTGGGGTCGTCCGGCGATAATGGCGGCGAGACCCCACTGACACCCGGAGGCAATGGCGGGGGCATGAAGTTGGTCAGATCCAGGCCCTTCAGCGGGAACTCGACAAACGTCTCGATCTTGTCCGTGAATGGGCCCTTAGCAGAGAATCGTTTCAGGTGAATGAGGAGTACGGGTGGGAGTCGTGATAGCGACAGCCGCTTGGTCGCTTTCCGGAGTGCCTTGCAATGCGGACAGCGCCTACGGATCGTTCAGTTAAGTTCAAAGATGCACTGCAGTGCGGGCCAGGAAAGATCAGGACGTACCAAGCGTCAGACTTGTCCATCACCTCCTCCTTGACGAACGCGTCTATGCACTGCTCCAGCGTGACCTTGGAGGAGCGACCAGTGGGTATGGGCAGTGTGAGATACATGAACGTGTTGTACGTCGTCGACGTCTGCACCGCCAGCCAGCATCAGTACGCGAACCAACAGGCGAGTACAGCCACGAAACGCGGACTCACTTTATGACACGTCAGACACTCCATGCGATTCCGGTACTGGCCCTGGAAGAAGTCCACGACGAGGCTGTCGTCGCGCATGCGGTAGATCTGCCACTCCTGCTCGCTCGCAATCTGCGTGGGCATCCTCTCGAGCTCCGCCTCCCGCTCTGGCGTGCGTTCGATCTTGGGCTTCTGCAGGATCCGGTTCAGGTCCTCGTGCAGACCGTCAAGCAGGAAGCTCAGGAACTCCTGCGAGTCATGCTGCTCCGAGCCCGAGAACTGTGGCGCGTGGCTGCAGATGGATCTCTGCGGCATGCTTCTCGTCAGCGTCGGGGACCCACAATATCGTGAGAATGAATCAATCGAAAGAAATACGCACTCGGAAAGTAACAGGCGAGAGCGTCCCGCCTTCGCCCTGCCACAGGTCCCGCAGGATGTTCGCGAACGCGTTCGCCAGGTTGCCCTTCGTGCCCATCGGGTTCACCATGTTCACCGCGCTCTTCCACCGCCCGTCCGTGAAGAACCGCGTGAACGGCACCGTCGCGCTCAAGCACTGGATCGTCGAGTTCATATAGCACGTGTTCCCTAGGTTCTTCAGTCCGCTTGTCCCGATCTGGATGTCCGGCCAGTACGTCACTGGATAGTCGCTCGGGATCGTCGGCGGTCTCGGCCCGGACTGGGCCAGGGCGAAGTAGTTGCTTGGTGGGCGGGGTCGATTGTCGAGCGTCGACGAGGCTGCGATGGGCGGCGGGCGGAGGATGTGCTGCGATGAGAGTTCGGGGTAGTCTATAGGTGTTCGCGCTGCAAGTCCGTTGAGGGCTTCCTGAGACTGGTCGATGTAGTCGCTTCGGCGTCGCGTGAAGGGATTGAGAGATGCTTGTGGTGGGACAGAGGGTCCACTGACACCGGGAGACGGGGAGAACGAGGATCCAGACATCTGTGGGGTGATGTGTCGTACGATCTGGGGGTATTGGATGGGGGAAGTGCCGTTCACGAGAGGGGGTGAGACATGCTGCATCGGCATCTACAACCGGTGTCAATGAGAGGCTTAGCTGCGAGAGTCCGGACTCACGTTCTCAGGTATCGCAGGTGCATATGGGTATGATACAGAATTCGAGCCACTTCGAGACATGGCAGGTCGACGTGACAGGCGCTTCGACGCATCTAACGAGGGGAGCGCGCCGACGCTGTCCATGCCCAACCTGCGCAAAACGTCAGCAGGCTGTGCACTTCGGATGGTCGAAGACTCACTTGGGCGATCCAGGTGCAGACTCAGTCGCATTCCGGATGTTCGCGCCTGCAGGGATCCAAGGACGGTGTGCATGGGGGTCAATAGATGACTCAGTGCCCGACCGCGTGCGCCCGAAAGCAAGCCCGGCAAGGTCCGCAACAGGTGCAGATGGCACAGGAGCTGCCACTGATGCGGACGACGACTCTGCAGGTGCACGGACATGCCCAAGTCCCAGTCCCTTCGGTTCCGCGGGAGGGGTGACGGGCGTGCCATTGATACCCGGAGACCCAATGCCGTTGACGAGGTTCGCCAGAGGGCTCGGTCGCCCGGGAGAGGCCGAGCCGGCACGGACCAGCTCAGAGTCACCATAGTCGCGCTTCCAGGCCTGAAGTCCACCAATGAGGAGCATCGGCATGTGTCGCAGGAACTTGCGGAACGACTTCTCGTATATGGCTTGGAAGAGGAGGGAGACGGGCGCACGAGGGTCGTTCATGTTCTCTGACGCGTCGTCGTAGATGGCGACCAGGTCAAACTTGTCTCGGTTCGCGAACAGCGTCGCCTCGTTTCGTGGGCTGATGCTGAGCGCATCCTCAATCGACTCGCCGGACACGCTGTAACACCTGTCAGTGGCAAATGTGACGCAAAGGTCAAGTGGGACGCACTTCTCTCGGAGTAGAATGGACGGCTCTATGCATACCACAGCGTCCGCCTTGATATGCTCCCGCTCGAAATCCTCCCTTGTGCGCACGTCCAGTAGCAGCACCTTGAAGTTCGGCTTGTACCGCCACTCGTGCAGTGTCTGCGGGAACAACGTCTTGAAGGGCAGCTCGGCCTTCTCCGCGGTCGGCGTCATGGGCGGAATGACCGGCGACTTCTGGTAGCTCGAGCTTGGTGTAGCATTGAGCGATAGGTTGGAGGGTTTGCGAGGAACGGTGGGTGAGAGCGGTGAGCGCATCGGAGAGCTTGGTCGACTTTGGAACGTGTCGATCGTCGGAGGAATGGGCGTACTGGACGGCCGAGGACCCATATCCATCGGAAGGACGGGGAATGGCTTGGGATGAACGAGAGGGGGGAGTCCGTTAGGCTGCACAGAAAGTCCATTGGCTCGAAGGTCCGAGATGGACGGCTTGCTCGAACGAGATCCGTTGCTGCTCGTGCCAGTCACATTCGACGGCAGCTTCAGCACATCCATCTCCTCTATCTCGTCGATCGAGGGGAACGTCTGCGTAAAGTCGTTCAGGCTCAGCACGGACATGCGGGGCGAGGAGGACGTGGAGGAGGATGGAGAAGGCGGTCCGAAGCTTGACGTGGGGACGAGGGCGTGAGGGGAAGGTGCGGCGGCTGTAGGCGAGCCAAGCGACTGCGAAAAGGAAGAGGGCGCGGTGGTGGGAGGAGACATCATCTGGAGGGATAGAAGACTCGGGCGCGTAGCATCGGGAGAGAGCGGCGGGGAGAGCGGTGGTGCACTCGCGGTCGGAATCTCTCGCGAGATGCGCTTCGTGGTCGCCACGGACAAACCGGCACTCTGTAGCGAGCGCATGCGGTCTGCGATGCTTCCGCCACCGGTCTTCACGATGGAATCATCTTCAGGCTTGGGTGATCTACAGATGGGCGGTCAACAGCAGATATGACGGAGAAAGACATGCCGCGTACTGAGCAGCAGACTTTTCGAGCTCCCAAAGCTTTGCCTCCACGCCCTTTGTCCTCTCGATCAGATCTCGCCCATCGGTCTGTGGAGGTGAACACGACGTCGAATTGCGAGTGACAAGGGCGTACCTGCTGAAAGTCCATGAACTCCTTGAACAACGCCCCCTTCTTGCCATGTGTCTCGGACTTGAACTCCGGAGTATCCATGACCATCGCCACGAGCGACGCGGACTTTGTGAGTGCGCTCAGTGCGCCCTTGAGGTCGCCTTCGTTCTCCCTGGCCTGTGCGAGGCGGATTTGACTCCGAGCAGAGGTGAGGAGGCTGTTGGCGGAGGCCCCTCGGAACTGGTGTGCAGTTGCCTGAGCACTGGCCTTGATCTCTGCTATGGTGTCGCGGGTGTAGGACGCCCCATTTTGCATTGCTGGGCTCGGGGGTCGGTGGAAGCGTAGCGGGCGGTTTCGGATGGAAACTCACCGGAAAACTTGGGAAAATTGGATGGCGGGGGACCGGGAGGAGGCAGAACAGCGATGCCGGGCATGAACCGGCTCGATTGGGGAGAGAAAGGGATAGAATAAGGATAAAAGAGACGAGGGAGGAGGAGAAGAGCGTAACGCGACACCGCGCGCAGTGCTCTCATTACGGGGGCTTATTACGTAATCTTACAAAAGCATCGTACACTAGTACATAACCTGGACTTGTCTTTCCTCCGAAAACCATGTTCGTTGTCTTTTCCTCGAGGTCTGCGACCTGGCTGTGCCCTCTCCACGACGCTCGCGTTACGTTCAACGGCTGAAGAAGCACTACTATCGCCGTAGATATGCCTGGACATTCACCAGGCCATATGCATCGCGCCGTGTCCGGTCATTTGCAAGAATGGGCGCATACAACGCGCCTCGAATGCGGCCTGTGATCCGTAGCTTTCGTGACGCTGTTCAGCCACCGCGCAGGGAAAGACGGTGTCTTAGCTGGACAAAGGTGTGTAAACGAAACTGCGCCCTGTTGTTGTTGAGTTGCTGCGTTGCCGGCCTCCATGCACGGTGACATACGCATACGCAGATTGACGGTGGTTCTCTCGACTCCGTCGTGAACGCGTTGGACGAGTTTCCCCAAACGGCATCGAGCACTCAGCAACGGTCGGCGCCGCTGACTTGGAGAGGAGGCGAGACCACCTGACCCGCGCGCCATGCCCATCTTTGTACGTTCTCTTCCCTCGCTGCCTGCTTCTCGTCGCGCGAGACGGCCACGAACGCCTCTGCTTCATCATCCGAACCTGCCTACACTCGTCTGAATCGATATTCGCGCCCGTCTGGGTGCACCGATCCCCAATCAGGCCATGCAAGTGGGCGAACATCCCCTGCGAGCCCGATCCAGCACCGCTGGACACATCCGCTTAAGCGCGATCCCTGCCTGATGTGGAGATTCAGATGACACGTCCGCCCACACAAGTTCCGTGCGTTAGGCATCCGAAGCCCATTTGCTATAAAATGGGCCCTTGCGGCGCTGAGCATGCTGTTGCTGTCTTTCCCCCCGCTCTCCCCCTTGTATACTCCTGAAGATCTGCTGGGATGTCCCACGTACTTGCAAAGGAGAGCGAGGTCGATGTGCTTGTCATCGGTGCAGGCCCTGCGGGGCTCATGTGCGCAAATGCGCTCGCAATGGCAGGCGTAAACGTCCGGATCGTCGACCAAAGGTGCGCAGCTCGTCGATTTCGTATAAGTCATTGGGCGTTTACGCGTGTACAGACCTGCAAAGATCGCCGCTGGACAGGCCGACGGGATTCAACCTCGTACGATCGAAGTATTCCAGGTATCGCAAGCCGGTGTCGTGTGTTCGAGCGTCATGCTGAGGAGGTTGAAACAGAGCTACGGCCTCGGCGAAAGATTGCTTAGGGAAGGCAATCAAATGCACATGGCTGTTAGTGACTCGTAGTTAACCACGAACGAGCAGCTAGCTAAACAATATCGTAGGCATTCTACAATCCCAGCCCCTCGGGTGGCATCGAGGTACGATATATGGGCTTGAACCGTGTCGGCATACTCACACCCCGAACTGCCGGCAGCGAACAAGCCGCGCGCCAGATGTCACCGCACCGAATGCTCGTTATCCGTTCGAGGTCGGTTCCCGCTTGCATCGGAAGGTCTTTCCCGCTGACCAGGATTGGTCTAGATAACACTGCATCAAGGCGCCATTGAGGCTATCTTCTTGGACTCCATGAAAGCGCACGGCGTGACTGTGGTACGTCCAATTGTGCCCACTTCTATTGAACTATCGAAGTCCGAGGAGGAATTGAAGGATCCAAATGCACGGCCGGTGAAAGTGATTGAGCTGGCATCCAGTCTCTAAGTAACGGGATGCGGACCTGACGCTTGCTTTGCCTTGCCTCAGGTAACGCTGAAGTATCTCGATGCGCCAGATCGTGAGGGCGATCCCGAAGTTGTACACGCAAAGTTCGTCTTGGGCGCAGATGGTATGCACCGGCGCAGTTCACTTTGGTTCAGGACACTGACGTCATGGCGCTAGGCGCGCACTCGTGGGTGCGCAAGACATTGGGTATTACACTAGATGGCGAACAGACAGGTCTGTGCTGCCCCCTTCTGTTGCGATACGTGTTGCTCATAATTGGCGATATCTACATAGACTACATCTGGGGAGTAGTGGACATGATCCCTGAAACGGACTTCCCCGACATTCGGTGCAAGACTGCCGTGCACTCCAACAACGGCTCTTGCATGATAATCCCGCGGGAGGGCGACTTGATCCGGTTGTATATCCAGCTCTCAGACAAGGACGTGCTTGATCCAACCACGCGCCGCGTTGACAAGAGCAAGATGGGCCCCGAGAAGCTCTTAGAGGTCGCGAAGAAGTCGTTCCATCCGTTCGAGATCTCGGCGAAGGGCGACTTCGACTGGTGGACATTGTATATCAGTAAGTGGAAGGCTGTGTTGTGGTCGAGACCTGAACGCTCTGGTCTGATCCGCGCTCTCATAGTTGGACAGAGAGTCGCGAACCAGTTCTCCGTGCATGAGCGAGTCTTTATCGCTGGAGACGCGTGCCACACACACTCGCCGAAAGCCGGTCAGGGTATGAACGCGAGCATGAACGATACGCACAACCTCGGTTGGTTGTTCCTGCCGTGCCTCTTACTCTCAGTTTACTGACATGTGTTCTCTGTAGCTTGGAAACTTGCTCACGTCCTCCGTGGCTGGGCCGATATTTCATTGCTAAAGACCGTGCGTTGCTACTCCCTCCCTTTCCCCGCTGTTCCTACTCACGCGCCAGTCCTATCTAGTACGAGTTCGAGCGGCGGAAGTACGCGCAAGACTTGATTAACTTCGACAAGAAGTTCTCTAAGCTTTTCTCCGGCAAGCCCCGCACCGAAGCGAACCAGGACGGTGTCAGCCACGAAGAGTTCATCGAGTGCGTCTCCCACCCTTCCTGGCTCCCACTTCCATATCGTACTGAGAAGCATACCCGCGGCGCTGCAGAGCATTCCAGACATTCGGCCTCTTCACGAGCGGCATCGGCGTCCACTACGAATCGTCCCCGATCACCGCGCACCAGCACCAGTCGTGTGCATCCAAGCTGGTTGTGGGCGAGCGCCTCATCCCGCATGTCTTCATACGCGCCGCCGACGCGCGCCCGTACAACATACAAGACCTACTTCCGTCTGACACGCGCTTCAAGATACTTGTCTTCGCCGGTAATACTGCGAATGCAGCGCAGGCAGCGCGCGTGCAGGCGCTCGAGGAGGAGATGAACAGGCCGGAGGGGTTCTTGAAGCGCTTCGGCCGGGGCGAGCCTACGAAGGTCTTTGATATCCTCTCGATCAGCTCGGCCAAGAAACAGGAGGTGAACTATATAGGTGCGTGGCAGAACACTACTATATATATTGGGTGGGACTCGCAGACTGACATATCTGAATGTCTCTAGACCTTCCACCACTTTTCCGCCCACATTGGTCCAAGTGAGCTCTCCCCAACACTGAGTTAACTTCGTCTCACTGATCGCTACCCATTAGAGTGCTTCTGGACGACACGGACATGTATGCGCGAGTTGGGGGCGATGGGTATGTGACATATGGCATCGATGCCCAGCAGGGCGTCATCGTGGTTGTACGTCCAGATGGGTATGTGGGCATGGTGGCGCCCTTCGAGCACCTGCAAGATGTCGACGCATACTTCGCATCTTTTATGGTCGGGGCATAGAGGCTACGCATGGGGAATGTGCGATGAATGGCATTGTAGCAGGCTCGGCGTGCTGATGTACCTTTCCTTCTCGTTTGGTTTACGTGTGCCAGAAGGTCGAGCGGGATCTCTGCCTCCAACTTGCGAGCCCAAACATCATGGGCGCTTCATACATAAGTTCTCCTCCCTTCGCCCTGTCGAGTCACAATTTGCTCTGACATACCGTCCATGCCTTGATGACCTTCGATGACCCTGCGATGGCGCACCTGTCCCTGCAACCTCCATCCTCGCTACTGCCTCCCATCCGACAGATGGGCGAACCCGCGTTGGACGGCCTCACAAACCTAGTCGAGTATCTATCCGTGGTGTACAACCCTCCCGTCCGCGGAGCGCAGACCTCACAAGAGGCGATGGACACAAGGGCGCGGATGGGAACGAGCTGTTGCGCGCGAATGCGTTTGAGCAGGCATACGCCGTCCGTTGGTTGACCGGGCTTGTCTCTCGAGCTGCGTCCTTGGAGGGGACGAGCCAGGCGAGCTGGAGAAGCTGAACGAGCTAGGCTCTACTTGTGCGCCGGGACAGGACCCTGAAAAGAGAGGAGTCACGCAGATCGTGCCATGAAATAGAGGATAGAGCGCATTGTGGCATGATTGTGCATCGTATTCTGATGAAGACGTCTACTAGGTATACATAGTGTCCCAGCGTCGAACTGTTCCAGACTCCAGAGGACCAGTACGCGTTCCGGCGCCGAGGTTTCATACTAGTAGTTCCCGTCGGCAAAGTATGACAGCTCGCGGGAAGCTTCAAGAGACCATGTACAGCTAGTATGCAAGTAAGAGACCCCAGTCGCCTGACGCTACGAGGAGCCAGCCACCGACAAGTCGAGAGTCTAAGTCTAACTCTAAGTGTCGGAGCCTGCCCCGCTGCGGGCCTTGCTGGGCCTGCCCTGAACCATGCTGACGTAATCATCCGTCATTGGTTCCTGTGCTGCTCTGTGCGGACTACACCTTGGAATTGTTCATATACTATGAATCGCATCATTGGATCGGTACTACTATCACTTATGAATGTGACCCTCCGGAAATGATTTGCTCGACACCCGGATACCGAGGCGTGACACTGCACGGGAAGGGCGGCAGCTGGCTATGGGATCGGATTAGGGTAAGTACTCATCCGCATCTGCAGGTCACATCCCACCGTCGGATACAACTCACATGATAGCCTCCAGCGTGAACTCGGGATGCTCTACGGGGACGCCGTCTGGAGGAGCTATTTTCATCGTCGCCAGCACCGACGCCAACACGAGCCAGAACCAGTCGTCCGCGAGGAACATCCCGGGACACACCCTGCGACTCGCTCAGAATCGTCGTGGAGGTGCCGAGGAGACCAGACAAGATAGGTGGACGTACCTGCGCCCGAACCCAAACACGATGCTTCTGACCTGCTTCTTGGACTCCTCGAGGAACGACGCGTCCCGTCCGTGCGCGGGGTCGTAGAACCGCTCGGGGCGGAACGCGTCGGGGTCTTCGAAGCGTTCTGGGTCGTGCGCCATGCCCCTGTGCCAACATCCGCAATGGAGCTGATTGACGACATGATGTGGACGGGAGGACGCTGCGCACGCACCAGATGCTAGCCACGACGCTCGTGCCCGAGGGTATGGTGTACTCTTGGTAGGGGACATCCTGGGAGACGAGACGAGATGCTGTACAGCAAGCAGGGAGTCAGAACACAAGCGGCACAGTGCAGTATCGGAAGCATCAGTGACACTCACTGAGAGGGATAGCTGGCGCCCATCGCAACACCTCCGTGACAATTGCGTCGATGTACGGAAGCGATCCTCGGTCAGAAAACTGAGGAAGCCGCTTGCGCTTGAGCAAGTTGTCAATCTCTGCCTGAGCCTTGAGCTGGGCGTCTGGACGAAGGAGCATTGCCATGAAGAACGACGTCGTCACAGAGACTATCTGTTGACACGAATCTCAATCGCGGGATCGCGCATCTGTGGGGTTTACCACTGACCGTGTCGGTTGCGCCTCCATAGAGCGAGACGGAGGTGAACTCTGCAATGCGTGTCTCCTCCTCGGATGAGGACACATCAAGTAGTTTCGCGAGGAACGACGACGCAACATTGTAGTCATGCTGCATATCGCCCTTGAGTGAGTACTCAGTGCGCATATCAGAGTATGGTGAAGCCCGCACGAGATTATCCTTGACAAACGCACGAGAGCGCGCCAGGAGTTGATCCAAGGTGTCGCGATACGTGTGGATGGTCCTGGCGAGCGTGCGTCCGGCAGCCCATATAGGAAGATATCTGACTGCAAAATGATCAGTCAGGTTATGCGAATGCAAGAGCTGCGTGCCACGTACGAAAAGGAAAACCTTCGACCCAGAACTTGCTGTTCAGCGAGAGGATCATTCCTGTCGCGTTTTCGCCCACTTCCTTCGAGAGAACAATCATGGGATCCTCTTCCGAGACTGCGTCATAGCCTATGGTTAGCTGCAATAGAGTCCGAACGTACGAGCTGGAACAGATGTCAGTCGTGATGGTCGGACGATGGGGCGGTAGCGAGACATACAAACGAATGACTTGTATCAAATTATCCGCCCCGCCCGACAGCTCCCTGAGAAATCTTGCCGTCGAGTCGACGATCAGCGCATGGTGCTTGTGAACAGCCCGGGCATTGAGTCCTTCGTGCATCTGGCGGCGGGTCCGCTTATAGCGATTCCCTTGAGGCATAAAGATCAGAGCATCAGTGTAGCCGGTGCTTCACCGGCGCGCGAGTCAGCAGGGAGAACTAAGAAACGAAGCTCGGACATGGGAAGGGCAACTCACAGATAGGCCATGACGCGCGGGGGCTTGTCAGAGAACATCGCGCGCCTCTTGTTCAACAAGTCGTCGGCGATGTGGTACCCGTTCACGAACATGACGCGTCTTCCAGCGATCTTGGTCGCAACTAGCTGCCCTGTATGGACGAGAGTCCCTCTTAGCTGTGCTCGACGCTCGTGACAGGTCTAAGCATTGCGTACCGAACTGCTCGCGCCATCGGGCCAAAAGTCGGAAGGGTTCGGCGTTGAAGGTGCCCAGCGTGACGCCGATGAAAGGATACCCGACGGGGCCAGGAGGAGTGCGCGCACGGCGAGAACCAAGGATAGCGTAGGCGAGTACGGTGAGGAGCACGCAGAACGTACTCAGCAGCTCTGCACGACTCGGAGAAGTCATCGTCGTGAGATACTAGGCACAGCGAGAGTAAGTAGGGGGTCAATGACGGCAACAGCCTGAGTGTGTGACGCCAACCTTTAAGGCTAAAGACCCCTATCAAGTCGAGCTACCTGTCCGCACACGGAAACCACAAATTATGCAGAGAAAAATCCATAGTTGGTGAGTCAGGAATAGCAGGCGGCCACAGAGCTCGGGCGAGGAATGCTTCTCTGGTGATTGGGAGTCGGAAGAGAATTCGGGCGAGTTGGGAAAGACGATAGCTCGCAGTCTGAGTCGGACCTTGAGCTATGCTCCGCCTTGGTTGCCTCAGTGTGTCCATTCTTCTCGAGTCCGACGCCTTCCTACAGTGACTAGACTCTAGTGCTGCTCCGGCTGAGAATCAGGTGTCACATGTCACTTCCCAATGCGTCCCAGGGATCGCTTTTGTACAGCGGGCGCACGTCCGGGGGTTCTCCACCGTTAGAACTCCCCCACCCCCTAGGGTGGGATGGATGCCCACCGTGCACAGCGCCGCAGTGCAGCTGGGAGATGATTCAGGGCGAGATGTACATGGCTCGGATGTATGCACATGCTACTAGTATCGAAGCGTTGCGCATGTTCAATGCGGTAGAGCGAACGCGCACATCATCTGTGACAATAGCAGTTGTCAGTGAATCGTCTACAAGCGTTTGAGACGCGAGAATGTTCATAGGACGTATTGGATCCAAGTCGTGCTTGTCAACGGTTCCTCAGCCAGGCTTCCGAAGGTGCCCCGCAGTCGCCCTGTCCGTTGTATGAAATCGAATACTAGCCGGATGCCGTCCACGGAGTTGAGAAGAAAGTTCAGGTTTCGTCGCTGCCGACTTAGCCTTGCAAAGCTCGTCGAGCGGTGTACCGCGAATCGCACCGGGCACCGCAAGAGGAAGTGGTGTACGAATTCTTGTTCCAGAATTGCACGCCAGGCAGATCGGGGTCGGAACTCGTTGAATGCGGTACAGGCGTTTGTAGAGAGGAGCGTGTCCCGTGCGGAGTTACACTAGGGTGCAGAGACGGCGCCGGGACAGGCCCGCCGACATCTTGAAGAAGGTGCGGGTGGATAGAGTCGGGTCGACCTCCTTGAACCGCTGTGCTCGGCGCGTCCCCTTTCCAGTTTCTAGCTGCCTCATCTCGGAGTCGCGCCATGTGCACCCGTCGAGTTGCTGATAGGTTGACCGGGAGGGGCCTTCGAAGTGGGGCGGGAAGCCTACTTCAACGCGCGCTCGAGCCGCCTGCTTCGCAATTTCATCTGCCCGCTCGTTGCCGTCCACATCCATATGGCCCGGAACCCATTGGATATGTACATACAAGCTACAATGTTCGTGATAGGCATCGGTCCTCCGGGCAGACTTGGCCACGAGTCCCAGCCCGCTCTGCCGAGCCTTCGATCATACAACACAACTGAGTAAAGGAACGTGAGTGGTCATCATAGGCTATCCGGAGTCCGGAGTGCTACTCAACATGCCTGTTCCATCCATTCTACGAGTGCTCGGAGTGCGATAACTATATCGAGCGTGTTTCCTGTCCCGTATCG
Source organism: Earliella scabrosa (assembly GCA_022605405.1). Lineage (NCBI taxonomy): Eukaryota > Fungi > Basidiomycota > Agaricomycetes > Polyporales > Polyporaceae > Earliella > Earliella scabrosa. Next base: position 634,656 of record JABYQQ010000004.1, on the reverse strand, counting down.
CCAGTGTAACATCCCATTTTCACCTGACTTGTGCTATGTGTGAGAGTTAGATGTTTTCTGTCTGTCAGGAACGCGAATAAGGTCTCCGGCAAAAGAGGTACCTCTTCTGGAGTCAGACTGGAACTTACAGAATGCGCATGGTCCACGGCGTGTGCACCTCGGGGATACATTGCCAACTGAACATTGGTTGATATGGGCGCTTCGAGGTATCGGGGCACAGCAGGCTCACCCGACCGTGGAGGGGAGAGATGGGCCTGGTGGAGCCTTTGGCGTTTCGGCTGAGCTCGATGCACGAGGACGGCAGGATTTGGTGAGTTCACTTCGAGAGATGTCCTCGATGGTGCCTCGGAATGGCCGCCAGGACCGTTCACCATCGACAGCTCGTCCTGTGGATGCATGGAGCATACGGAGGGCTCGGAAGAGGCCACCTCTACGTACGATGCAGTTCCTAGCCAACGTCACTACTCACCTCCGAATCGGAACACAACACGCGACAAGCTGCCCGCTGCCGACACCGCGATCGGGCCCCGCAATCGGGCCCACCTGCGCAACGGATCGCGCTCCCGGCTTGGAGTCAGCCGTCAGAATGTCCGCCCGCTGTCTTTGGAAAAACGCACACAATGCGTGTGTGAGTATACGTAGGCATTGCGCAATACAGAGAGAAGGCGGCATGCCTTGATCGAGATCTGGCCTTCGCTGGTGTCCGCCCCCAGTCCTTCGAGCCCGGGCCTACGATGGCCCGCCGCTGCGCCACCGCTTGACTCGATGACGAGGGTGTGGGAGAGGAACGAAGAGATCAGGCAGACGTGAGCCGTCTCGAGAAGCCTGTCAGAGCAATGGAGCCCCATTAGTAGTCAGAAGCGCGTGTCACGCCTGTCAGCAGCCCGGAGTTCACGCCCGCGCGCCATACGAAGACGACCTGCGTACGGTCAATCAGACTGAGTACTGGATCCGTCTGAGGGACCTGTTGGTCGAAATTTGGCCGCGTGTCACTGGTCACATTGATGGCGGTCGGATCAGCCCTCCGGGCGCTTACCGCTTCTTCTATCTTGTGAAGCAAAAGCAAAACTGGATAATGTCAGGTGGTATCAATCATCGGTCATTTCTTTTGCTGCTCTTGCCGGCGAGATCGAGCATCGGTCCCCACCGTTTTACAGCTCATCATCCGCCCGCTCGTTTGTTTTCAAACTGCATCCATATACGGACCTTCTTTACCTCAAGCCAGGAAAATTGTCTATACGGCCATTTGGTGCTTCGTTGCCGCAGGATTACACTTCATTTCTACCCTGCTAGTTGCCCGCATCCTGTTGGGCGCTAGACTGTTCGGGCCGCCGCCTTACTGTTTTCGGTATCCCGCCGTTCCCGCTGGTAATGCCGCCTCTCGCAGTTTGCATCAATCGCAGCCATGTGACGGAGAAACGGCAATTTTCATGCAATGTAAGGGTATGATAGACCTCTACCTCAAAGCCTTGAGTGTCGAAATCATGCCTGAGATTGCTCTGTAAAACTTGTGGGACAGGAGTGCGATATTTACGCGGACCGGAGCGCCAAATGACCCGGACAAGAGGGCGGATCAACGGAGACGAAAGCATTATTCAAGTCCTTACTATGGACTTATATTCCTGCGGACGGAATCGCGATATGGGATGACCAGTGATTAATGCCACTTGACAATATTCGGCCTTGCGAAGCAAAATGGTCACATGTCCCACGACTTCGCATTTCTGTCCCTGTGGATTGGACATCTGCCCGCCCTACCTGGGGTTCCCTCTCCGTCGTACCGATCTTCCCCAAATTTTGTATCATAACATGGGAAGGTCTTCTCGTCCTCTGAAAATTGTTTTTTTGCTCTCAACTTGCGTCGTTCTTTCGGTATCGTTGCGAAAAATTGGTGTGGTCCAGGAGCGCTTCATACTGCCCTCCTACCAAATCTAGCGTTGCCCGAACCTTGCCGAACGATGGCGCTTCCCCCTCCTTCCCGAGCCCTAAGCGCCTATAGAATGGTGGTATTTCTACGGGCCTGCTACACCAACATTCTGGACTCTCTCCGTCCTATGAATATTTTTCTGTATCTCTTGGAAGCACATGGGGATCAATCGCTCTTTTTTGAGATGAATCCGTGCAGGGGTCATTGAAATATACGTAGGGCGGACAGAAATGCCATTTACAACGGACAGAAAAGCGCCGGGGCACGGGCAGGAATGTCGAAGTAGGCGGGCTGTATTGTGTTGATGAACGGGTAGTTTTCTTATGATCGGAGGGCATTATTGTTATTCCCAACGGGGCAACAATCTTATTCCAAGCCAGCAGTAATCCCATCCCCGGGGACAGAATTTCGAAGTCGTGGGACAAGTGGACCCCTTGCTCTTGTGAATTATCATGACAATGCACAAACTGAAATTTCTAACCCTGGAAGCTTGGTACACCGCTTCGCACCGAGATGGCAGCCTGCCAAGTCCGACTTATCCTCAGGAGTCAGGCTCTCAGGCTACAGCGGCGGATCCCCGACCGTGCTCGAATCTCTGTCACTGGAAGCAGCGAGCAGAGATCGAAGTCAGAGCAAATGGGGTGGTGTCTCAACATCCCGGTCAAAACGCGCATCGCATGCGCTCTCACATATCGCGGCCCCGTCTCGGCGCCGTGCTGGCCGAGCTAATTTCCATGCTCGCTTTCATGGAACGGTACGAGTCCACAACATGCAGCACAGTGTTTTCCCAGCTCAAAGCCCCGCAGACTATCCAAGTTCTGATGGTCTAGTCTCGATTTGACGACTCACTGGCAGGCTCGCATCGGATGACGTGCCGGCGCCCTCGAAGTCTCCCGCCACGGTGGGGACGTTGCGGGAGATGGAAGTACTAGCGTATGAGGAAGAGCCAAACGCGCGATGACTGCGCCCTGAGTCCAAGCACTTGACTCGTGTAACACCGACGTATAAGACGCGTTGCGCCCTTCCCTGCCCGGCGTCGAGCCCGCCATGACGTTCAGCTACCTCACGCTGCTGCATCCTCCAACTCGCCGCTTCAGCCTCATCTCTTCCAAACTTGCCCACTCCCGCTTGCTGGACTGGGTCAACTCCTATGGTGCGTTTTGAACTCGGTCCACACACCCCGCCCGCTCACATGTTGTTTAGCAAGAGCTCGTGTCTTTGCAGCCCTCGAGCAGGGCGTGGTCACTGGCAGATTGATTGTCGAGGACCAAGATGGGGTATTCGAGTTCGGAACAGCTGACAAGCGCGGTCGTGATGTCACGCTCACAGTCCGCAATCCCGTCTTGTGGACACGACTCATTATGTCCAGCGACATTGGAGGTTCGTATCATATTCCTACTAATATCTCTTCGGTGTGGCTCACTGGTTTATTACCGTGGTCTGACAGTGTCCGAGGCATATATGGAGGGAGACTTCGACGTCTCCAGCCTCAAGGAGTTGTTGAATGTAGGTGTAATTCATCTACTGCTCAACTCCATATGCTGACTCGCTCCCGCAGCTCTGGCTAGACAATAAAAGTACCTTGTCAAAGCTGGAGAGCGGAGTCAGCTCCATATTTGCGCGCTACTCCGCCCTCGCCATCAACGCTCTTGGCCGACAGAACCTGACCAATGCAAAGTGGAACGTGGTGGGTATGTCCACTGCGCGCGCTACAGCCACCGCCGTTGGGACCAGCGTCACTCACAGCCCCTTCGTTTCCATACCACAGGAAGTGGCGTACAATACGTCGAACACATTCTACCAGGTCGCGTCCTTCTGTGTCTGCATTTGGGACATTGTGCACTCATACCGGTTCTGTCCGACAGTGCTTCCTCAGTAAGGAGATGATGTATTCGTGCGCCATCTGGGGAGAGGGGGAGAACGGTGTCCGCGGAGACCTCGCCGTCGGTCCCACGCCCGGCGACCTCGAAGCCGCCCAGCACCGCAAGATCCACACCATTCTTACGAAAGCGCGCCTTCGTCCCGGAGACAGACTGCTCGAGATTGGCTCCGGATGGGGTGCTATGGCGATCGAGGTATCGATTGTTCTCATCCATCGCAGTGTCTGAACGCGTGCTGAAGGGACTGTGCTAGGCCGCGCTTATGGGGTGCACAGTGGACACCGTCACGCTGTCGTACGAGCAGAAGATGATGACCGAGCAGCGGGCGGCCGAGCGGGGGCTGAGCGATCGTGTCCGCGTCCACCTGTGTGACTATCGCGACCTGCCTCCGTCATTCGAGCACGCTTTCGATGCGCTCGTCTCCTGCGAGATGGTGGAGGTAGACCCAGTCCCCGCCCCCTTCAGCATCCGGGTTTCTGATCTCCCTCTCACTGTGCGCATAGGCGGTGGGGCCCAATTACCTGAAGCAGTTCGTCCGCGTTATCGACTGGGCTCTCAAAGAGGATCGGGCGACGATGGTCATCACGGCGACCAGCCAGCCCGAATTTCGGTATACCTACTATCAGTGAGTCTCACTGCTCGTTTGCCTGCTTACCGGGAACCCTGAACGTCCGTCGTTGCCAGGCCAAACGACTTTGCGCGCCACTACCACTGGCCGAATAGCCACCTTCCCAGTGCCACATCGCTCGCGAACGCCGTGCAAGAAGGCGCGCCCGGCAAATTCACGTTCCACAACCTCGAAGACCAAGGGCCCCGTGCGTACCCTTCCCCTGTGTGTGAAACGAGCCCTCAGCTCACGCTGGCATGTCGCTCCGTAAGACTACTGCCGGACTCTGCGCGAATGGGGAAGGTGCGTCTCTTCAGCTGCTCACATCAAGTCGTCTGACTCGGAGGCGGCGCAGGCGACTGGACAAGAACTTCAAGGGCGCCGTGGTGGAAGAGCTCCAAGAGCGGCACCCGGAGCTCCGCGACCCGCGCGCGCTCGAGTCGTTCAAGCGCAAGTGGCACTACATGTTCGTCTACGCGGAAGTCGGGTACGCGCGCGCGTACACCGCGCTCAACTGCTGGACATTCACTCGGCCGGTGCGCGCACCTCTCTTCCTTTGAATTGTTCGCAAGAGCGCGTGTAACTCACATTGTTTCTATCATCTAGGAGAACGTCTCGGAGTGTTGCTCGTGACGGCGATGCATGCGCCATGATGCATGGGGCCCGAGGCTTCGTGTTAGACGGTTGACAGTTAGATCTGCGTTGTAGCATCCGTGATCTGCTCTATATAAACGATATGATCAGGCACGCCATTTACCCAACAAGACCAGAACACTGGCCGCCACCGCACCTGCGACACATCGGACAGCGGTCGGGCCAATGGGAAGCAGGACCATCACACTGTCTCATTCGACAAAGGTGGTAACTGGTAGGAACCGGAGAACCTCAAACATCGGAGGGCACTGCATACAATGCCGGCACGGGCCACGCGGCATCTATGATATAAGTAATGTCGACTGGACGGCCCTTTCGCCCGGCAAGAAGGGAGGCTAATGCCACCAGCAAACCGAGTTACTTACCTGCGAATCACATCATCCCAAACCTGAACGACTCCCACTCACCGTCGCGCAAGAGAACTCCGGCGAAGGACGGCCTCTGGTCTTCACCACCGAGGTGCGACACCTTGATGCTCCTGAAGGTCGCCTGCCAGGTAATGACGATGAGCATGACGTCGGCGGCGGTGAGACAGGTTCGGGAGGTCACGGCGACTGAGACAGTCGCCGTGCACGTTTCCTTAGTGTCAGCGATGTACTATGACCGGGTTTATTGGACAAAAATATTAGAATTCTTGGAGCATGCAGACTCACAAGTGACTGAGATTGCCTGAGCTGCGCCAAAAACCTCAATATTGTCCAGAAAACCGGAGTGTTAGAGAGGAGAGTGATAACTCACATCTGAGGTCAAATGTTATTCAGCAGGAGTTAGAGAGGAAGAGTCGATGTACTTACCTTTTTGCCATGTCGGCCGTCAGAGTGGCAGTCGACGTGCACCCGTCGATGATTTGATTGACTCCCGTCAAGCCGAAGGCGAACGTGATCTGGGACGATGTGTGGGCGTGTCAGAATGAGGGGAATCGTAGATCGTCCGAGGTACGAAGTTGAGCACCAGGGTGACTGATGACAGGAGGAAGAGGACGAGCGCGACGATGAGGCTGCGAGTCAACGCGTAGCCTCGCATCGCAGCGAACACTAGGCGCAGGTGTCAACATGTCGCCTCAAACACCGCATGCGATTGATGCAGGACGCATACCGGCCCACGGTATATACTGCAGATAATTCACGACGTTTGCGAAAGGCGCATAGATGGTACAACTGCCCCGTGGATCAGCGTCTTGCGCTGGAATCCTGCGGACACCAGAGTTTACTTGCCTCTGCTGGCTTATCAGACGACTGCGACTGATTGGGTTCGAGTAGGGCGGGACGAACCTTGTCCGACATGGGAAAGAAACCATATATCTGGATAATCGTGAGCGATATGAGCAGGTACCTGTTCACGAAGAACAGCCCGCTCGCGCCCGTAAACTTTCTTCTCCAGTACAGCTCGACCTCCTGGTGGAAGGTGAAGAGGTACTCGAGGAAGATGAATGCTAGAGCGTAGTGAGTGAATGGGGTAACACAAGACGTTGCAGCCACGGGAAAGCGTACTCAAGGCAGCGAAAGCGCAGTAATTAGCGAGCCGACTGAGTCATTGCCGAAGTCAACGAGGGCTGGAGAACGGCAACGTGTTGGGCACTCACATTGAGTCTATCAAAAAGATGACAGCAGCATCGTCTGAGGTAGGAGGGCCGGACATTGTAGCGAGCGAGTGCTGAGCAAGGTGACGGACTTGCACTGGGGCTGGTGACATATTTAACGTTGCGCGAAATAGAGTCTGATGGATGTGCGGTTAGATCGGTCTCCGCTCGGGGGAGAGGTGTAAATGTCACTACTATGGCCGGATAGAGCCCTGCGGTTGCAATGCGGCTGCCAAATTTGCGCGTCGGAGGTGTTCAGACTTCCAAAGATGCGGAGGATGCACCGGTTCTTAACACGAGTATAGTCATGTTCCTGGGCACGAAGACATCATGCTGGTGGGGCAGATGGATGTGAGCACTAGTTTGAGTGTCACACGAGCGAACATCCACTGCAAAAGGACAACGTGTAAGTATTGGTCTCTCTCGTGCAGTGCGAAACGACTCTGCGCTACATGCCATCGAAGACGACCCGGGGGCTGCCACGCTAACTTGAAGTTCCATGTGTCTATCTGAAGGACAGCGTTGACTATTGTCGACAGCGACAAGCGGAGTGAAAGGTAACAGTATTTCTGCTCGATATCTCTAGCATACTATCAGTGGAAGCAGCGAACGTACTCTCTCCAACTCAAACTCTGACGTTCGCACTTCAAACGCGGTAAGAGTTTTTCAAGGGTTCTGCTGGGCTTGTAGTTCAGCCTGAGGGATCGTGCCGTGGGCTTGCTGCGTAGGAGTTCAGTAAAGCCTGGAGATGTCCTTCCACGACTATGCCGGTCCCCGGACTTGGATCATTGTATCGCTGTAACGCGGAACGCTCGTGCGAGCTCTTGCTGATAAAAAGCGGCAGTCGCAAGCTAGCGAAGTGGACCAAGAGATGCTCTGCGACTTCGTGTAGTTGTACATCGCACTTGACAGACATGTATAACACGACCTATTGTCTGCGAGAAACATCTTAGCGCGCATGAAAATCAAATGGGATTCGATTGCCACACCTGAGAGGTTGCATATAACGAACGTTGCATCCATTGCTTTTGGTGTATCGAGGAGGAACTCAGCACTCGGAGAATATGGTCGCATGGATGATGGCAATCAGATGACGAGAAGACGTGCGGTGGGCGCTCTTTGAACTCAACCTGCTCTCCAACAACGAAAGCTGCGACTCCCCGCTTTCCTCTCCCTCGCATCTCTATCGGTCTCTCTTGGTCCACTTCGCTAGCTTGCGACTGCCGCTTTTTATCAGCAAGAGCTCGCACGAGCGTTCCGCGTTACAGCGATACAATGATCCAAGTCCGGGGACCGGCATAGTCGTGGAAGGACATCTCCAGGCTTTACTGAACTCCTACGCAGCAAGCCCACGGCACGATCCCTCAGGCTGAACTACAAGCCCAGCAAAACCCTTGAAAAACTCTTACCGCGTTTGAAGTGCGAACGTCAGAGTTTGAGTTGGAGAGAGTACGTTCTGGTACGCCGTCGCCACTTTCCCTCTATTCATCCTGCACCGGACTTTGCTTCTTCCACATACTGGATAACGAGCTTCATCCATCCATACCTTGTCTTGACAATCTCCCTTGTCAATTGCTCTTTCTTGCGTCATATACAGAGTGTACCTGCGGGAGGACTCCTCATGACGTGGCAGCCAACTTCCGAGTCGGTGGGAAACAGCGCTCCAGTGTTGGGTCCCTCTCCAAAGCAATGCCAATGGTACTTGCGAAGAGCCAAGCATTTCACTGACTGAAAGCGACATCCCCGAGTACCTGGCCCCGGAAGACCTCCTACTCATCTTCGGCTGCGCGCCTCTAGAGGAGCTGCATTTCAAGCTCGAAGCGACGAAGGCCGTGCATGTCATGGAGTGGCGCCCCCTCTTCGCAACGTTCCCCCTCTCCGCACCTTGTCGGTCTGTGGTGCGGGCTACACGATGGACGTCGCCGAGATCTTCGCCGGACGTTGCCGTGCTCGAGGGCGCACTAAACGACGTGTGGTCGTGTGCCCAGGAGTCGGAAGGACGCGTCGAGGGCTTCGTGGCGTCCGACACCTCCTTCGCGAGCGTTGTCGACTGCTTGCGCCTGTGGTGCAAGCACTTGCAGAGGCCACAGGGTCGGGATATGCTGTCCTGTCGCTTTGACGGACAGCAACCTAATGCGGCGTACGATATGACGGCGGCGAAGACGGTGTGTGTCAACACTGTGTCCCGCTGGAGTGCGAATGATTTGTCATGGTATAGCTTGCGTAAGTCCTTCAGTACCTTCTCCGAACCAGGACATTGTGCTGATAGTTTCCTCTCAAGATGTAACCGTGTATTCAAAGTCATAAATGTCAAAGTATGACACGCCGCCGAACGTGAATGCTGTGTACAGATCCCGGTAGTCCGTCGCAATTCAGGTGGACAAAGTATATCCTTCCTGCCTTGACGTCATGCTCCACCTCACGCCGACCTGCGAGTTGCGCCAGCCTGCGTATGCGGTACTCCCGTCAGCGTTTCGATGACATCACCACTAGAGGGAGCGAAACTCACTCAGGGTGCGAAGACATATCCAGTGATTCCCTCATCGACGTATCCTCGCCTACTCACTGAAGCGTCCCTCTGCGTAGCATTCGTCGTGAACAAGTGCACCAGCACCTCGGGCTGGAAGATCCGGTAGAACGGCACCGCACCGCAAGCCGCAGTCCCATGTGCGAAGCCCACGACACCCTCGTACGCGTACCCCTTCCCGGCCGCGCTTTCAACCTCTGCCCAAGACGCGGTGAGGTAGTGGTCGGTGCCCCTCGCGTTGTAGAGGCGGTAGAGCGGGACCGTGCCGGCGATGTTGCGCGCGGTCGCGTTGTTGTAGACGTAGGCGATGATGGGGGAGTCGCCCGCGACGACATAGCTCCCGTTCTGGAGCACGCGCTCGACCTCGCTCGCGTCGGTCGTGAAGAGGCGATCCGAGGCGGTCGCGCTGGTGAGACTGTAGAGGGGCATCACCGTCCCACAGCTCGAGGCATCCATGGCGCGAGTCTGTTGGATGGGTCCGGTTAGCGCGGTGAGCGGTTACTTGAGGAGCTCGAGTTGCGTCAAGCACGTACCTCGAGAACCTTGGACACCTCGGACTCCAGAGGGGCAATGGCCTGCGTTGCGGTCGCAGGGACAGTCTCAACGAAGGACACTGCTTGAGTGAGGAGTGCGGCGCTAGGAGCGGGGATAGCAGTCGACTGTACAGCGAAGATGGCTGCGGCGACGAGAGAGACGAGGAAAGACTTCATCTTTGGCTGTGGTCCTGAGGCGTCGAGACACGATGCTCTGGTCATACTGAGAGCCAGACTTTGCACTTTATGTACCGTTTGCGAGATAGCTCCCTGATGATTGTTCTCTCGTAGCAACTGGACCCATTGGGACGGAATTAATTCATGCTGTCTACTCGCCGTGCTTCTCAACGCATGCATGGGCACCTCAGAGCTACTTGGAGTGTGTGGAATAGCGTCCGGCGGACACATCCTTCTAGTCTACTGATGGGCCTGCTACGAGAGGTTATGGGATGGCTCGTGGCTTCCCTTCCCTTCATTGTGTCCCGGTGACATCGCCGGTACCCCAGAATCGGTATTTGGTTGCTTAACCCCGGTTCTTGTTGTTCCATTCGTCACGCCTGTGGGTTCGAAACGTGTCCGGTGTGTTCGACCCATCGGGTCCGTGTTCACCGGATGCGGGAATATTGCGGCCATTGTCAGAAAGCGTGTTGGATGAGGCCGAACAAGAAGACGTGTTCAACATGAAGCTCTCATCTATTGGGCGCAGCCGACGATTGAACCAGGGCAATATGTATATTCAAGGAGAAGCTTGAATTGAGCTCTCATTTTGGTTGGGAGGTTGCGTGTCCAGCGGCCTTGTCTATGCTTTTATTGAACAGGTTCATTGGCCCGTTTAGCACGCAGACGCAAGCATGGGCTATTCTTCTCGCCTCGCGTATGCCGTGCGAATATCTCACTCTTGGGCGACACTCCGAGAGTCCGATTCCAAGTGGTAGCATTATATCAAGTCCGTAAACGAGCGCAGGTACATATCAAGTCTACATCCAGGATCGCGAAAGGAACTTTGGGTTCTTCAATCGAAGTAGCTCCGTGGCTCTCGTAGCTAACGGCAAGTGGAATCCATCAGCGTTGGCTCCACAGCGTCCGAGAGTGTACTAGTGTGGGGTACTCACGAATGGAGGGGATCTTCATTGGGGCGGGAAGACGTAGGCGGCAATGCCCTCGTAGAAGTACCCGTTCTGGGTCGAAGGGTCCTGATCAGGTTTGGTGAGAGTATAGAAGTGGTCCTCGATCTTCGGATTGTACTGTCTGTACAGCGGTACCGCACCGCACCCGGCCTGAGGAGCGGGGTAGACGTAGGCAGTTACGCCCTGGTACGAGTACCCGTTGTTGCTGACCAGGGTCTCGACCTCGGCCCACGACGTCGTGATGATGTGGTCCGTCTTGCCGACACTGTGGAGCTTGTACAGCGGGATAGCGTTCGGGACGCTCGGACCCGTCGTGTTGCTGTAGACCGCGGCTATGACGGCCTCGCGCACGTACTGGCCACTCGCGAGCGCAGCCTCAACTTCGCCAGCGTCGGTCGTCCAGATGCGGTCCGTGAGGCTGTCGCTGGCAACGCGGTAGAACGGAACGACTGGGAAGCCGCAGACCTGTGCCGCGCGAGCCTACGCAGGTCGGAAGGGACGTGAGCAAGCATGCGGAAGTGAGGAAATAAGGTATTGCATACCTCATGCACTGCTGTCAGTCCGGGAGCTGGAACAGCACCACCCGAAATGACAAGAGCAGATGCAACGAGGCTGGCAAGGATGAACTGCATGTTTGCGAGCGTGAGGCTACGGGGACAGAGATGCCGTACTGAGCGACCGATGTTTAGAAGATCCTTGTTATATACTCACGGGGCGTTGGTACTGAATTTTAGCCATTGGACGTTGAGCTGTTAGATATTATCAGTTGAGCACAAGAATGGTCGCAGTAAGTGCGAGGCATGTCATCGGAACGTTCGACGCAATGGCTTCCATGAACCATTAACCATGAGCGAGAATATAGGCACGTTCAAGAGTCATCGGCTAGATATCGGTAGTGGACATTGCACCCGCTTGGTTGGCCATGTAGTCTCGCGGGCTACCCCTGGGAGAGATGGAAGGCATGGCCGCGTGAGCTACCACCCGACGTATCTTCCCTAAGAGTCGTCGTACTAGCATCGCAAACACGTCAGATTGTGGATGATTTGGTGATTGATGCCCGGTGGTTCAATTCTAGCAATGCGCCGAGGACTCACGGAGGGCGGTAGCCTATCGGAGACATTGTGAATGCCCCGCGGTCAGCGGAATAGAATGTCAACACGATGTGGTACTGCACACACGTGACAAACCTCTTCCAAGTCCTGACAGGACACTAGGCGTTGCCATACTGTGGGGGCCTGATATCCCAGGGTAGTAATCCTCACTTTGAAGTTGTCGAACACTGCCAGAGCACTAGTACTACTAGGCTCGTGGGTCGAGAGTCTCTGCCGGCGGCGCTGCTGATCCATCCCTCCTACCAACTGGGCACCTTAAACAAACCCACTTTCCAGTACATTATCAGCGAAGAATAGATACGCAGGCTACTACGATACTCACGAGCTGTCCTTTTGCAAGCAATGTCTGCGAGTGAGGCGACGGTTCGACTCGGACTCGGAGTTTGCCAGCAAGGCGGACAATGATCGGCCCGGATGACCGGTCCCAGCGGTCCGACTATCTTGGCCAAGCCGCCGCAGCATCGTGCGTCTCCGTGTTTGTCTTCTGCTCTCACTGCATGAAGTACCTCCTCGAGCAATGAACCAAGCACGGTCCTTCCAAGCACTGCGATCCCTGCAACATGCACTCACGGACGACATCAACACTTTCAGGTATGTCGAGCGGAGCCCGTTTGTTGCTACTAACGTGTCGCTGATACCTGGCACCCCTAGCGACGAAAACGTGAGCAATAAGACGAACACCAATTCAGTCGGGACCATGAACTGAACTCTCTCTTTGCAGCTCCATGTACTTGAAAGATGTCTTCTTGCCACTCTGATCACTGTCCGCAACTTTCAAGCGAATCGAAGACGGTCGTGCAACTTCCAGTCGAGCTACTCACGTCGATCTTTCGATACGCAAAGGACGGCGGCCTTCCCTTCGAGAGACCTGATGGCCATCTTGTGGAGCAGCTATCCAACACGCGGTCGCTTATGTCTGCATCGCAAGTCTGCTCTCGATGGCGCTCCATCGCGCTGTCCGACCCGTCGCTATGGACGGATATCCCCGCAATGCATTGGTCTCACGAATTCATCGCTCTCCTCCTGGAGCGCTCGGGATCCATGCCATTGCGGGTACTCACGCAGCCGTCTGAATCTGCTAGGAAGAGCATTGTCAAATCGTTCGCCCGCCTAAAGGAGGTTAGGATCCGTATCAAGGAGCTTGTACTCACCGTCACAGATGGCGATCGCATCGTGCTCGACGACATCCTGTGCCCGCTCGGTCCTTCCTTGACGTACCTCAACCTCTCCGTTTCTCCCTCCCACGGTACAGGAGATATATGGTCTTACAGCAGGTTGCCAACAGTGAGAAAGCGGCTATTCAGCCGAGGACGAGCGAGCGAAGACGTTCAACCCGAGTTACCTCTCAAAGCCCTGTCAATCTCTCTGGCCGCTTCGACGCTACCGGATCACCGTTTTCAGCATCTCATCCACCTCCGCATCACCGCAAATCATCGAGGGTTGTTCCATCCAGGTCACCTCATCTCGCTGCTCCAAGACACGCCTCGTCTTCGTACACTCTCCGTGTACAACGTCGATTATCCAGTCCACTACCCAGTGCAAGTTCAGCCCCAGCAGTTGCGACCTGCCCGACTAGACCATCTACGCGTCCTATACTTCGACCAGATCGATCTAGGTCAGACAGCATACATCCTCACACACCTTATCCTTCCAACCACCGTCATGGTACAGCTGCACCGAATCGCCATTCCTAACCCTACCGACCTACATCATCTCGAGCTGCCCGGATCGGAGGACTATACAGAGCTGGAGATCGCGGAACAGGGCGAACATCTCCACTTCCGCATACGCGGCGCACAGTCTTCGCTCTGGCTGCACATCAAGGCCCGTGCAGGCGAGGCCCCCCGTCGCGTATCCAAAGCACTTCCGAGCATGGTGCTGTCCAAGCTCGCATTGCGTATCTCCGGAGTGAAGACGCTACGCATTGGTGGGCCCTCAGCGTCTTTCGACTCGGACCTACTCAAGGAGGTTCTGCCGGTCGTGAGCACGCACTGCCCCTCCATCTCGACCCTCGTCGTCGCGAGTGACAACCACCAACGGTCGCTCAGTGGGCGCGTGCTCGAGGGCTTGATTCGGGATGAATCGGAGTCAAGCGTCACTTGTCCGCTACCCGGATTAGAGCACCTTGCCATCCAAGTCTTTCGCCCACTCCTAGATTCAGCGGTGCTCGTAGACCTAGCCAAGCGGCGTTCAGAGGCCAGATGTCCTCTGTCAAGCATCACGTTCAGCGCACCCGCGGGCGCGCTGGCAATGGACGGCGACAACGTACAGACGCAGGCTTCCGCTCTCGAAGCTTTCGAAGCTCTCGTCTCACATGTCAGCCTGTCGTCACGGAGGCTATGGCGGTTGTCGCAGGACGAGGTCTGGAGAGTTGAACACAAATATTGGCCGCTATATCCGAGCAAGGTCAATATCGCGAGCGCGTGGGGACTGCCTAGTCTGGGCGATGGCTGGTGGCAGTAGTAGGTTGAGGGGAGCTACATACAAGGACGGGTGGAGTTCGCCTCCCGGTTCCCGGTCGACGGATATGCGAACGCCTGAATACCAAAGTGCAGGATATATGTCCCTACTCTATCTCGTACGATAAATCAACTGTGATACATCAGGAGCACGGAGTGGGAGATTCCCCATGCTGTCATACTTATAGAGGGTCGAAGTCGGCTCCGGATGAATTGGAATGGGAAGTAGTATCGTTCTGGACAAGGTGACGGACCATCGATCATCATGCAAGTACTCCGAATGCATATATTCTATAGAGCTGAAGGGATATTCTGGATGCGCGCTGTTGTGGGGATTTCATCATGTGTCAGGCCCCATTTCTTCAGGAGGTGCATAGCTCCTCGGGGAGGGGAACGCAGAATCAGCGATGGGTGACGTAACCAATGAAGATGGATCATCAGGTCCACTGGCAGGGAATTCCGATATACTTAACTCGAGTGGCTCGAGTCGAGACGAACGCCGAGTTTGGGGCTGTGATGGCTGACCCAACGGCGCAGGACTCTTCTCTGGGGTCGTCGGCAGCTTGACGTTCATCGCCTCTAGCTCTGTCGCGTCGTGCACGACGTGACCACGGCGGTGCGGTTTCCAACGTGCATGCGGGTGGGATTCGCGGAGGCTCTGAAGAGCGCGCGCCGCGTCCCCCAGAAGATCTCCCTGTACACTAGGGGCTTCGGCTCCTTCGGTGCCAGGCGGTTGGATGCTATCAAGCACGCGTTTGAGGTTTTCGCCGATCAGCCCGGGGTCCAGTACAGCCAGACCTTGCAATGCCAGCACGATGGAAGCAATTTGGCCCGGGCCAACCCCTGAGCCAGATTCCGCGAAGTGTTCTTCGAGGTCGTCGAGGATGCACTTGAGCTTGCTGCGGATGCCGGCAAAGACATCGCGAGGAAGGGTGGGGACAGTCGAGAAGGAGAGCGCCATCTCGCATGCGAGGTGGAATGTATCCATTTCGTTAGCAAGCTTTGCAACGCGCGCCAAGGTTGTCAATTGATGAATGACTGTTGAGTGGATGGATGAGGTCAGTGTGTACGCACATTGCACTAAGAACTCCTTACCCCCTGGGGAGACGTGTGCACGCGACCGAGACCACATGTCGCGCATGAGATCGAACGAACGCTGTCTGACCGGTCCGTCGCGTGCCAGGAACTCAGCGAGCTGCTCGAAAAGTCGCTGGAAGAGCACATCGGTCTCCTTGTGACCACTCTCGAACGGGATGGCGCGACATAACCTGTCCGCAATCTCGAGGGTTTTGGCGGTGCGCTCCCTATCAGCGGGGTCGATCCTAGGCAAGATGTCGGCGACAAGGTGGAGGAGGGTGTTGAGACTGTGGTCGCCAGTCTCGCTATGACGCCAATGGGGGATACCGTCCATAATGCCGTCGGCGCGGTACGCCACTATCTCATGCAAGCAGTCCACGGCAGCACGACTTGCAGTATCTTCAAGGCATTTTCGAACGACGTTGTTGAGAAACTCGTCGTCCATGAGCACCGCGTCGGCGCTGACCAGGACGTGGTGGTCAAGTGTCGCCTCGGACTCTCGGACGATGCTCTTCTCGCGTTCATGCCATGTCCTGACTACCTTGCGGTAGATCAGAGTCAGCAGCCGCCCGGGAAATAATCCGCGCCAGCGGAGGGAGATCCTAGTGTTGATGTAGAACGGCCATTCCCTTCTAAGCCACCCGAGCTTCTGGTACAACTTGAAGACAAGGAGGGACAGGAGACGGACCAAAGCTTGAGTCAAGATTAAGACACCCATCGCCTGAGGAGACTTGTAAGGGCAGTCGCCTCGGAACGTAGGCATGAGTGTGGTGAGCACAAGGAATGAGAGTGCGACGGTCACGAATGACGTGATGACTCCGGCAACAGCAGGATGGAGACTCCAGAGGAGGTCGAGGAGACCGGCAAAAAATAGGGCCATCGCGACTTGAAGGAGGACAGGTAGGAGGGCGATTATGAGTGGGATGTGCCATCGGACAAACCCTTCGTGCCGCAGCTGGCGTATGCGAGCGTTCTCGCGGGGAGAGCTGGCGGTACTTCTTAGATACTCTCGCAACCATTGCTTCGTCAGGATGCCGATCGAAGCAGAGGACAAACTTAGTACCAGACTTGAGAACCATAGGATATTGATCCGAATCGAACGGGAGTCTGGAGTGAAAGAATCTGATGATATGGGAACGGGGCTTGTGATGGACCCAGAAGCCAGTTGTGCTGATATCTGACGGAGCAGAACCGTAGTGGTCTCTTCGGGATCTTCCTGCAGCAGTTGGTAGGACTCGATGTTGAAAGCAGTGACCACTGCAGAGAAGAGACCAGACTGTCATACACGACCCAAGTCACTCACAAACACTAGGAGGTTATCGACATCTTCTTTCCAACCCTTTACCATATGTTCATCATACTGGCGTAAATGTGTGACACATCTCGTCCACGCTTCATTGGATTTGGCATAGCTTCCCTTGAAACAAGATGTCTAATAAATTCGGTGCTCATGAACATCAATGCACTCACCACAGGATGAAGAGTGTGCGTCTCCGTCTGAATACTGACGTTACTACCGTGGTTCTCTAAGAGAGCCGGAGTACCGTGCATGCTACGCATACTGTTGTCCGGGGTACGTTCTCGACTAAGCTCGGAAACACCAGGCTGCTCCTTCCAGGGGTAGTCATCGTCATTGGCAAGACCCTCGAGAGAACGATTGCCCAATTGCGACACGGGCGATGCTTGCACAGGCCCCGAGGACAAGTGCGGTAACTGGAGATTGCATCAGGGGCAGCAGAGGTGCCAGTATCAACAAAGATATCACCTGAGGGTCAAGTTGGGATTCGTCTGAGCTGACTGGATGTGGGCTGGACAAGTTCATGATGCCGAGACGGTATGGATGGGATAGTGTAGGTTGCGAGTAGCAGATTTCAATCCGGGGACAGCACCACGTTAACGTCCCACGACGAACAGCCTGTGCGGTCGACATCATGGAGAAGCTTCCGGGAGCGCTCCCAGAGAGGGCTGTGTTGCTTCGAGTGAGCGCTCAGCCGTCTCGGATGCCTTTCACCCGACTATTTGGACGCAGTACTTATTAATGTAGCTTAGGCGATAGAGAAGGGACCCGGACGGTCGTAAGTATGCCGCGCACTCGTATTGCCTGCACGTCACATAGACGATAGGCAAGTTCATGCCAGCGCCAGCGCAGAAGCATCAGAATGCTCTAAAAATAGGAGGGGGAAATTCGCAAGTAACTGCACAACGAAGGTGAGTACCCCGTTGATCGACTCGGATTCGGAAACATACTGTTCGACTGCCTCAAAAGCTTGGGGACACCGGAAATTGAGTTGGCGTTGGTTGGAATTGGGCGGGCCGAGCAGACTCTGGATGAGAAGTAAAGTTGTGTAGCGCATCAGAGGTAAATGCTTAAACTTCGATACAAGGTCGGCGGGACATCATGATCCCTCTCAATTTCCAAGTCTGAAGTTCGAGTGAAGGCAGCTGCACAGCGGCTGAGCCACCCGAATTCAGGGCAGGCGGACGCACTGCCACCGGGCTCGTCTACAGCAACTTGAAGGACCGTCTGGACTCCTCCTCTCCTCGGTATATCCGCCCAATTCTCTGCCTAATCTTGAAGTGATGTACTTATACACATCTCAACTCCACGTCTGCTCTACCTCCAGGAGCGCCTTGATCGTATCTTCTACCGTTTCCTCCCAGCTCACGAACTCGTGAAGACCCAGAACCTCCCTTGCCCGGGTTGAGTCGCTGTCCGCCATTATGGGGGGGCGATCTGGGATACACTCGAGCGACGGCAGCTTGGACTGCAGTTCCGGGTGCTTCTCTGCAAGGTACCTAGCCGTATTCGCCCATAGCGTCCTGGTTGGACCGGCGACGAGGAACCGCTTGACGCGGATGTCCGTACCTGCCAGTACCTTCGGCAGCGTCAGCGCGAGAACGTGGGCACGAGCGGCGTCGCGCGTGTGACAGTAGAATGGCGCGAGCTGCTGTGGAAGCGGCCGGCCGGGTTTTCCTGCTATAAGCTGATAGAGGAGGATGTTTGAGCCCAGCAAGGCGGGGCTGTTTCCGGGGTGGAGTACGTAGGGACCGTATATGAAGGGTGGGTTTACTGCAAGAGGGATAAGGAATACACTGTGAGCATTATGTATTCGCGATTGCGTTAGACCGGAGCAACGTACTGGTAGCAAGGTCGAGCTCCGGATGCTCCTCTGCGAACTCCCATGCAGCCTTCTCGGAGAGAATCTTCGAGCCACAGTAGACATGAAATGGCGGATGGTCTCCGTTGGCGAGATCATCTCTAGAGGCTTCTCCCCAGTCTGCTCGAGATGGCCGGTAAGACAAACAGCGGTCATCGTACAGCCGAGGAAACGTACCTCGTTCCGAGATTGTCCTGTTCACCCAGGCTCCCTTTTGTGGCACTACCAGGTCCTTTGAGCTCAGCTGGCCTTGTGTGACTGAAGAGAAAACTCACCGTCGAGGAAGGACGAGTAGCTGCTCATCATGATAACCTTGTACACCCCAGCTTTGATGGCTTGACGCAGCACGTTGAGTGTACCATCGATGGCGCACTGGAAACGGAATGTGAACTTCGGACAGCGGATGTCGATGACAAGCTGCGCACTGTGAGCAGTTCAGCTGGAGGAGCTTTGCCTGCGATGGGAGACGCAGCATGGACGATAGCGTCAACACCTGTACGAGCCAGTAGATGCATCATCACGCCGTAGCTATTCACAGCCGTAAGGCGTACTACTTACCTTCCAAGGCTTCCGAGAGGTCGCCTGTCACGATGTCTTCGATCTTGACCGCCTCGAAGTTCGGATTCTGCCTGAAATGTTCCCGTAGGATTTCAAGCTTCGGTCCGCGCGCGGTTCTGGAAAGAGCGTAAGCCGTTTAGGGACAGGAAGACTAGTACCTACGCAACACACCCTCTGACACGATACCCGGCCTCAAGCAGTTGCGTCACGATATGGGCAGCAATGAAGCCAGAGGCTCCGGTCACCTACAAACAATCAGTCTCGACTCACGGTCCGGTTGACTGAACATACCAACACGAGGCCCGGTGGCAGCACTGTCATCGCAGGGTTTGAGAGCGAGGTAGACACAAGGAGGAGTGGACTCTGTTACAGAATGGAATGAGTGCATATCTTTTATACCGCATGGACGAGACGTATCCGAAGAATCCCACAATTCTAGGGGTACCTTGAGCGCATCGAAAGAAGGATCGTTCATCGCTGCATGAGCGTAGCGCGGCGGTCCCATGATATCGTCTTTTCCCTTAGTGCTTGGCGGTTCCATCTACATATCTCGTCCGAACCTTCACAGTGGGTGTCCCGCGTTGTCTCAACTTCCGCTGACTGACATTAACGCTGCTTGATTTGGTTCACAGGATCCTGCTATACGCTGAACATCTCTAAAGATATTAGTCCACATAGGCAAGCATGACAAGAACATGATGATGGAACCCACATGTCGTCATCACGATTTCCGCACACCCATAGTACCTCAACCTTCCTTCATGAATCCCCCGAAATACTTCTCGATGTCCTCCAAGTGCTCCCAAGGGGCGACCATACCAACATACCCATCCGGACGCACGATGACGATCGCACCAGTCTCGGGAGTGATCCCGTACGCAGCGAAACCACCACCGCCCTCGCGCTCGTGCATGTCAGCATCGTCAAGCAATACCCTGTGATTGTGGGCGCGTGAGCATCGTGCGGGCGCGCCGTCACAACATGAGAGAGGCGTACTTGGACCAGTGCGGCCTCAGCACCTTCGGAATGTCTGTTATCACAACATCAGCCGCCGTGAACTTCTCCGATGGTACAGCAATCAGGCAGTGGGAAATGCCTAACGCGCACTAACCGGTGTAGTCCACATCCTCTTTGCTGGCCGCGCACACGCACAGAATATCGAACACCCTGTGATACTCGCCATGCCCGAACCTCCGCAAGAAAGCCCCGGGCGCGTCCAGCTGGTCCGCAAGCGCGTCAAGCTTCGCCTTGATTTCCGTGCGCGCAATGTTTCCCGCGAATACGAGCACCTTGAAGCGGGTGTCGGAGGGGAGGACGTCGTGAATGTTCACGGGGCGGACGTCCGCGGCCTGAACGAACACGTGAGGGATCATGCGCTCGCCGACGATCAGTTTGGACGCGCAGGACTGGTGCTGGGCGTGGACTATCAAGGAGGGCTCGTAACGCACGCCGACGCCGCTCGAGAAGCCGCTGAAAGTCTGGAAGGCGCTGTTGATGAAGAGGAGATCAGTGATCTTTCAAGGCACGCTGAGAAGAGTCTGAAGAGAGCAACTCCATACCCCACAAACTCCTCGTGTGAGATCCCATCCTCGTTCTCCTCGGTGCGCGGTTTGCCGGTAAACAGGCTTGACCATTTGCGATCGAAGTCGATCAAGTCTCTCGCGAACTTCAGACGTTCGGATTCGTACTGGGGAGAGCAGTCAACGACGGCAAGATGGCGGTCACAGGGAACTCACAGTCTTCAAGAGGGATATGTCCGCCCAGCCGCGCAGAACATGTGCGAGCTTCCAAGCTAGCGGGAGAAGGTTCAGCATGATCGATGGGCGTCGACCAGATCGAGTAACCTACCGAGGTTGTGAGTGTCATTCATACTCGCGTTCATGCCTTGTCCTGTACATGGTTACTTTGAGCGCACCATGATATGAGATCAACAGGTATACGTACCCGCCTTGGGCGAGTGGGTGTGACAGGCATCACCCGCGATGAAGATACGCTCGTGGACGGAGTACGTCTGTGCGACCCGCTGTCCGACTGCAGTCGTATCGTGAGCGAATGTTGACTACATATAAGCAGATCGCGGACTCACTTATGTAGATCGTCCACCAATTGACCTCCCCTACCTTCTTCAGCGTGTATGGCTGGAAGATCGTGGCGGCGGTCTCGATGAGCTTCTCGGGGGTAGCGCGATTCTTGTCAACTCGCCCAGTGGTTTTATCTACAAGTTCTGTGTCCTGGGGAAGCTGGATGTAGTAACGCATGAGGTCCCCTTCGCGAGGAATGTTCATGAGCGTGCCGTGGTGCGAGTGCAGGAATGTCCAGCAACGGCCGTCGGGGAAGTCGGTCTCGGAGTACATGTCGACAACGCCCCAAATTGATTCTGCACATACACATGCCGCGTTAGTGAACTTGCATGTAATGCAAGCACGAACAAGATACCTGTCCGGTCGCCCTCCATCTTGATTCCGAGAGTGTTGCGCACCCATGAGTGCGCACCTGTGTACATTCGGAGGTTATTGTGAACGGTAGGGTGAGAGGAAGTGTTGCCCCGCACCGTCGCTCCCAAGTACAAACTTGGCACGGACGACCTCCGTGTACTCTTTCTCCACATTCGTGCACTTCAATGCGACCTAGGCAAGAAATAAGCCAACGACGTCTCCGCGAGGTGCAGATAACACTGACCTTGACAGGGTATGACTGAGGATCACGCAACTCAGTCTCCACTTGCGAGAGCTCAATGGAGGTTGGGATGGTGGAGCGTTGCACATGCAGATTCTTCGATTCTATCGACTTGTGGAACAGGCCTTCTATCCCTCCCTGATGCCGGGTAATCTGGAACAACTGTCAGCTGATAAGCGAAAACAAACGGATGAGAACGCACCAAGAAGGGGTAACGCGCGGTGGGAGAGTAAATTGCAGGTGTTCGTTGAGTTCGCTATTCCAAGATATAGAGAGCTGAGCACAAGACCTAGAGAATGACGCACTGTAACTCCACCACCAGCACCCGGGTTGTAGAATGTCTGAGGTAGGTCATTACCGGACGAAAGTCAACAGGAGGCGGGACGTACAGCTCTGTAAAAGCGCGCGCCATCGCCCAAGAGAGTGTCTGCCAAACCGTAACTCTGGAAATTGGTCAGTAGGAGATGACCCTCGGAGACGGCACACTCGCCTGCAGAACTTCAGTCGTACGTGGTTGGATGCCGTCCGCCTGCCCTGCAGCTACGCCGACGGCTCTATATCAAGAATCATCCTGAGTGCTTGATGTATAACGCTGTGATAGAAACAACGGACCTCTTGTCCACGATCCGCACGTCCAAGCCGGCATGAACGAGTGCATTAGCACACATCAGACCTGCCGGCCCTGCGCCAATGATCAGAACGTCGACTTTACTCTCCGATGGTGAGGTCATGACACTGTAAGAAGCGATATTGCTGAAAGGTGGACGGAGGGGGCATTGGCGTCCCCTACCGAGCTTTATATGATGTCTTGTGCGAGAGCGAGAGGCTTAATTTGTGAGGGATGGCGTCACGCGCAGTATCAGCGTCAGAAAAAATGATATGGAAGCAAAGAACGACTCACCCACACAGCACTCGGGAGGCTCCCAACGAGACGCACGCCTTTGAAGGAGAGGCGCACAGACTGAATGACTGCCTTGGTCGCATACGAGTAACGTGGCCACGACCACGACAAAGTTTCTCCGGACTGTGGAAGTAGAAAGGTTAGATCAACAATGTCCGGACTTCATATCCACAATGGTGGAGTTCAGTGAAGGCGTTCCGATGGTCGGCGGAGACGATCGTCGAACGTGAGAGTTCATTGAGCATAGGGAGATTAGAGCTACCTTCTTCGGCTTTAGAACGGTGGGGTATGGCTTCATTGAAGCGACATACGTCCAGCACAATGTCTCCGCATGACTTGTTATTTACCAATCCTGCCGCCGCCTCCCCCTCCACCGCCGGCGCCGCCTTCGGTATAGGCACCTCCAGAGAGATTACTGAGACGGAGCTGGCGGTCTTCTGCTCTGGGAAATCTACTCGAGTGTACTCCGACCAAAGCAATGAGCACCGGGGATCGCCGGTGACTTGAAGTTGAGTACTGCCCATGTTTGATTCGTAAGCCTTACCATGGTCATTTGCAGGACTGGGCCCTGACAGTAACCCTGTAGCAATCTGAGTCAGCGCTACGCAAGACAAGCAAAAGAACACAAAACCGCCGCCACGTACATAGCCTGTCAGCAAGACATGCACAACGCATCTGCAAGACTTTACCAGACCTGCCGCCGGCCAGGTTGGCAAGTTTCCGCTTCAGGCAGGCGCCACAGAGCTTATGTAATGAGTCTGCCGGACCGGCAGTCCGGTGCTTGACTCCAACTTTCTCGTGACGTTCGAGGAACTTCAACTTCGACGTTCAACGTTCAACGTTCAACTCTATCCAACCATCATCGTCATCTCGTCGAAGTGAAAGCCTTCTGCAATACCAGGCGTAAGTGTGGCCGTCTGAGCCGCTCTCTTGGGACTTTCATTCGCAACCCAAGTGCGTTCAAGTTGAAGCTCAAGTCCAGTATTGACATGAGTCCTACTCATCCCTGGCGACGGCCCTCAATGCTCACTGGCACTAGAACTGAAGCACGACCACCACCACCAAGTATGACACTGGGATGTAGGTTGACCACTCCTATAGTATATACCCCTCAGAATCTCACGTCCCTACAGTCACCATAGTTCAACGAAGTTACTTACTCTCTTAAGTACTTTTACTTACTTGCAAGACGGTCCCGCACGGCGGATACAGTATTGATATGTATCAGCACAGCAACCCGAAGATCGACATCAAATCAAAGCAAATTGATATTCGCGAAACGACGATCACGGCGGCAGATCAATGCACCCCAGGTCGCGGGGGGGCCACCCGCATTGCAAGCTGATCCGCCCTTCTGCATTCCCGCCGGTATGTCGGCCACTAGTCCAAAATTGTCATTGAGACACAACGTTGGGCTCTGTTGGACTTTTCGTCGCTGCGCCATCAGATGTAGTCGACCACCAAAAATTCAAGAGGCTCGCCGTAGGCCACGATTGGCTGGCAGCTGGCTTGCGTGTTTTCGGGTCATTCACAGACGCGTCCCTTTGGCGGTCCACGCCAGGTCCACGCTCTCTGGGCACCGATGCACTGCGCCGCGAGAGCAGAGGCGTATGGTATATATCAAGGAGCGGGGCGGCGTCGTGCTCCCCATCTTCTGTCTTTCTCTTCCACGCTCTTTGTCTCTGTCGTCCCGGCGCGCGGCTGCACTCATTCAGTCCGTCGCGACTTGATTCAACATGCGTTTCTTGCTTGCGGCAGGTGCTCTGGCCGCGTCCTTCCTTGGACGGCGGGCTGCGGCGTACCCTCATGTAGAGAAGATCTACGGTGTCAACATTGGCTCGTGGCTGCTTGTCGAGCCATGGATGCTGCCTAAAGGTGCGTACTGACCTCCCGCGTGCAGGCTGGAACACGAAGTCACGGACCTTGTGGTGGACAGAATGGGAGGAGATGGGCGCACAGCGGAACTGCACGGACTGTTGGGCTGACTGTATTAACTCTGAATTGTGAGTGGTGCTGTGGATAGAGCTATAGTGTCGGTAAGTGCCATTATTGATTCACTACCTATAGCGCAATGGTCGAAGCCTACCCCGACACAGCCGACGCCAAGTTCCAGAAGCACTGGTATGAAACAGTCTTTCTTCTATGTCGACAGCCGCTGAGCTTGCGTCTAGGGAGACGTGGTTTACCCAGACAGACGTCGACCAGCTCGTTGACGCTGGCATCAACGTCGCTCGTATTCCTGTGAGCTTGCCTTCCCCAGACACTAAGGTATGCTAAGTCTTGCTAATGCATCCCTCCAGCTCGGATACTGGATCGTTGAGCGCCTCGTCGACCGCGAGACAGAGTTCTTCCCTCGCGGCGGTATCAAGGAACTGGTCAGTTGGAGCGAGCTACCTTCGTCTATGACCGCGAAGCTGACTTGCTTGTCGCAGCAACGTGGTCTCAAGCAGCTCAAGGACGCCGGTATCGCTGTCATCCTGGACCACCACGCGCTTCCTGGACAGCAGTCCTCGATGCAGATGTTCGCCGGCCGTTGCACTACGGACATCCAGTTCTACGTCAGTTTACTTCTCCTTGTGTCGGTGACTGTCACGCTCACAATTAGACCACAGACTCCCTACAACTACCAGCGGGCTCTCATCTGGACTGCCGTCATGACCGCCCTCTCTCATCTTGACCCCAACTTTGAGTCGGTCTACTCCATTCACGCGGTGAACGAACCCATGATGGATTCCTCGGTCACGCCTGGCTATGGAGAATGTAAGTTAGATTCTCTCGGTCCGAGTTCGTGACTCTGAACGCTGAATGGCAATGTCCGGCCTTAGTCCAGAAGAACTTTGTCAAGACGATCCGTGCCGTCGAGTTGGCCTTTGGCATCGGCGAACCCAGCCTCGACATCGACATCAACGTCGATCTCGATCTTCACCTCTCGGCTTCCAACATCACCGCCGCGCTCACCACGACCGTCTCGAACTTGCTCAACCTTGAGGTCAAGGCTGCCGTCCTCGCCTCGATCCCCATCCTCGTGGAGCTCAGCGAAGAGCTCGGTTTCAACCTCGACCCTCGCTCCATCCCCGAGGCACAGAAGGAGCCTCTCGTTGCCAAGTAAGTTGCCCCCCTTCCTCTCACACCACAATGTCGCATACTGAGGCGTCCTCGATAGCCTCATGGACGCAGGATGGCAGAACTACCCCGCGGACGCCAACCCCGCAGACGCTGCCATTGGCCAGACTTCGTACGACAACCACTTGTACTACAGCTTTGGTGTAGGTCGCGCTCCCGTCCCACATTACTACCTATATTGACACGCCGAGCGTCTAGGGTGTCGCCGACGACAACGAGCTCGCTTACATGATCCACATCTGCAACCTCGACCGCGTCGAGAAGGCCCGCGCAGCCGGCAACACCCCTCTCTTCTTCGGCGAGTGGTCGCTCGCGACGCAGTGGATCAACGCGACGGACGAGTTCCTCAAGCAGTGGGCTGATGCGCAGAAGTACGCCTACGGACAGGATCAAGGCTGGATCGTAAGTTCCTGACAACTCTGACGCGGCTATCCCCTGGCCGAGGAGCCCTCTGACCGGATCTCTCGATACAGTTCTGGAACTTCAAGCTCGAGCTCTCAGAGTTCACGCAGCACTACTTCAACCGCCCCCGCTTCTGGTACGTCTCGCTTCCCGCTCGTCGCACGATCAATGCACCACGCTCATCAACTGTTGCGCCCGCATAGGTCGTACTTCGAGGGTCTCCGCCGCGGCTACCTCACCAAGGATCCCGCCGCGTTCCACAACCCCGACGTCTGCGAGCCCTATATCGGCCAGATCTACACGCCCCCCGCGACCACGAGTACCTCCGCGACCGAGTCCGCGTCTGAATCTGTCTCCGTGACCGTCACCGAGACCACGATCGAGGCAACGCCCACCGAAGCTCCTGCGACCGAGACTGCGTCTTCGTCTGAGGCCGTCTCCACCAGCACTGAGGAGCCCATCACTGAGACCGCCACCGCGACTGAGGCCGACACCGTCGTCCCCGAGCCGACTGAGGAGGGCGTCAACGTCTCCGTGGGTGTCTCCTCCCGAGCACTGCGGCGCTCTCGTAGACACGCGGGCAACCGCCACTGAGTGCCTTCTGAATCTCTCTGGGATGACGCACCGCCACGCGTACGACGACAGACAGAGACTGCACACATTCATAGCACACATACACCCTCCCCGTCTGCCCCTTCAGGCAGACGTACTCTACACGCCCACTCTTTTCAGACGTATCCTACTCCGCGTTCGTTGCTAATACATACATATACATGAGTTCTCTGCTGCATTCTGGTAGCGATCCGACTGGTCTGACGTCCGATGTTGCACAATCGCCCTAGCACAGCGTATGCGTATGCTGACGCGTGCGAGATGGACTCTTCAAGCATGGTCACCTGAGGTTGAGGGATACATCGGTACATACATACAGTGAAGAAATCAGCATACTCATGAGTCATGACTACACGACGACACGCAGAGCGCAGCCCAGCTCGCACTGCAGAGCAAGGCATCTCCGGGCGGCCACGCCCTCACATCACAGCAACGATGAAATCAAACACGGCTCGTCTCCTCATCCCAAGTGTCCAAGCCCTGCGCGAACGCGATCTACACAAGGCAAAGGTTAGGTCGCACCCTGAGTTTGAAACACTTCGATCTCTGAACGACGTACTTTGCTCAGCTCTTGCGAATTACTGCCGTTTCCCCGGGAGGGGGAGACGGTGTTGTCGGACCCGGTGCGCATAACATTCGAGAGTGCGATGCTCGTGTTTGCGCCCGCGCTGATCTTCCCGAGACTTTCGCGAGCGTTGATCCTGGCGCGCGCTCAGATGGGGCAACAGCGTGATGTTGCGATCTGAGAGGGACTCACATTGCAATGAGGGAGTTCGCATATACTGGCGAATAACGAATTAGATTGATATGCGGTGATATGACGCGGGTGGAGGCTGTGGGGACTCACGGTTGTTGACTAGGTTGTACATGGAGAGATAGATGAGGTTGTCTGGCATAGCAACGAACTTCGAGGGAAAGTGTGTCAGTCAGAGTGGAGTCGGGATCTGCCAAGTAGGGACTGCGTACACAGATGAGAATCGCAATGTCAACAACGCTGGACGGTGTATGTCTTGGAGTCAGTAAGGGGCGAAGGCCGCGAGGAAGTCATGTCATGTCACCTCGTCAAAGCTCCGGTGGTGATTGTGAAAGTGAGGATGCGGTTGACCAGTCTTGTGGTGCTGGGACACCTTCAGAATACGACTCGCATCGAATAGAATGTGTGATGTTCACCTCTTGACACCCGTACGACGCGACGTGAGAAGGTACCACATTGAACCGGCGATGATCATGTCACACGCGGCGGCGACGGCCAAAGATCCTGTGTAATATGCCTACATCTTGTCGGGAAACGGAGCAGATGGGGAAGTTGCTTGGTCGCTCACCGTGATCCTGTGGAACTCAGAGAACTGGGGAAACTTGAAGCTAGAAAGGATTGAGTAGGGAGTATGGCGCGAACGGTTGGTATGCCACCCACGTGAGGACCATGACCACTGAATTAGACGAATGTCAGATTGCACAGTTGATGAGTAACAGGAGACACCAACTCACCGGTTTCCAAGGCTATTGTGTGTCATATGCGATCGTTGAGAGAGCATGTGAATGACGGATGGACGGACGGACGGGAGCTGCGTGCGTACCCAAGTGGCACACTGCCAGAGCAGTCTGCCGGAGTCGTCAGCATCAGGAGGTAGCGAGGGGTGATTGCTCTTACCACAACGCCGCAGAGTAGCCAGCGGAAGCTTCCTCCGGTGCCAACTAGAAGACCATTAGACGATGATCTTGCAAGAACGGCCTGCTACCTGGGTTTCAGGCATGAGAGAATACTTACGAATCCAGAGGCGGCGTATGTAGAAGCTTTCCAAAGAGTAAGAAAGCTGCAGATGAGACTAACGGGTACTGATGAAGCTCACAGATGAACGGAGAATATGATCAGGCCCTACAGTAGACTGGAGTTAGTGAGGTGCCAGCGCACTGCGCTTAAGCAGACCGACCGTAATGAGCGTCGTAACCTGTCTCCATGTCATTATCTTTCATGATACGAGGATTGACTGTATCACTCACATCGTCGGATCTGGTTTTTTCGTACCGTCAATGCTGAGAGCGAACGACATGGATCAAACGTGGCACCTACACTTGAGTCACCAGAAGAGCGGCCGGATTCCCGAATTCAATGATAACGGAGCGGAAGAGAAAGGACGAGATGAGAAAGGTGTGTACTGTCTCGAGCAGCCTGCCGACAATTGTCTTCAGTCTGTTGAACAGCGGTGAATGCATCGCACGAACCAGATATAGACGATCTAGGGCACCAAGGGTTAGGACGCGCTATGGACTGAGGAGCACAACGTATACTCACAAATGCCTTCAACTTCCAAGGGTCCTTAGTCCAGCTCCTCTGCAAGTACACATACACCTGGTGTGTCGTTAAACCATACAATCTGACAGTCCACTGGTCAGCAGCTTTCGGACTCGCCGGGAGAGTACGACTGCCAGTGCCACTCACGCGACAGAGACCAGATCGCCGATCATGACAGCGCCAATTGTCGGGACGAGGGACATGGTTGGACTAGGCTGCAATGACAGGGGATGCTCTGGACTCGCGACCAGCGGTGAGGTGCAACTTGAAATAGGCGAGCTCGGACACTCGGACAGTGAATGCCCCCCACGGGAAGATCAGACGTCGTAAGCTCTGGGCGCCGCCCTTCGGGGCTGCGTGTCATCTGAGCGTCCATCTGGTATAGTTGTGAGCTTGTTCAGACGTGCATCATCCCATTTGCGAGATAGGACAAATGTTGACTGCTGACCGGAACGAGCCTGAGATTGTGCGGGCAAGTAGCTGTAACTTGCCAAACGGCCGGAAGCGAGCTGCAACGAAGATTCTGTTACGAATGCGTCGAGACGGTAACGGATTGCTCAATCCGAGAAGCGGGATCCTCGGGGGTGAGTAAGTTCGGATGGTCAAAGAGAGTTGGGAAGAGCCGTTGAGCGCCGGACCGGCGGACATCACTTCCTGAAGCGCTGCCACGGCCGCGTTCACTCCGCCGGCGGCCCAGCGCTCCTTAAACCAGCGCGATAGCTCTCGAAATCTCCGGCCCAAGCTTTCTCATCTTGACATCTTGCGTTACGACATTGCGCAGAGCATCCCCTGTCGGACGACGTGAGGACGACTCGGGCATCCCACGCGGGACGCACGTCTGGCCTCGCCCGCAGTGCCACCAGTCGCCTAGACAAGCCCTCGGCCTGCGACACCCCTCTCACCCCTCTCACCCCTCCCACGTCAATCTGTCCGCGATGGCACAAAGTGTGCCAGTGAGCAGTTCTGTCAGAATCATCACAGCCTGTAGCGATGATCTGGAGAATGCCGATATGGATTACAACTTCTTGAAGGCGCCAGGGCCGAAGTTCACATCAGCTTCTCAAACGCAAAACACGGATGCTCACCCTTGTCAGTGCCCCGCGGCTGCTTCCCTCCCCCGTCGCGTCTGTGTTCGCTATGTTCTCAGATCCCACTCTGTGGATGAGCAATCCCGTCTACCTCACCGCTGGCGCTGTGCTGGTGCTGACCGTCTTCACACTACTCCGTCAACGATCTATTCCCCGTGAACGCTTTCCCCCGGGACCCCAGGGCCAATTCCTAGTCGGAAACCTCGCAGACATTCCTTCGGGAGGCTACGAATGGGACGCGTATGGCGCATTGGGAAAGAGATGCGGCAAGTCTAAGTCCAACAATATTGCGTATCTCATCTCCCTAATATCACGTATACCGCAGGGAGCGACGTCGTCTACATGAAGGCCCTGGGCTCGCACCTGCTCGTGCTGAACAGCTTCGAAGCCGCTCGGGACCTACTTGACAAGAAAGGCGCCCTCTACTCGTCTCGCCCCCGCCTCGTCATGATCAACGAACTGTGAGCGATCGTCCTGCACGCGCTCTCATACGCGCTCACTGGCTCGCTCGCAGGATGGGCTGGGACTGGAACCTCATTCTGATGCCATACGGTCGCAAATTTCAGGCCTACCGCCGTGCGGTGCAGCAAGAATTTCAGGCGCCGGTGGTCGCGCAGTCGTACAGGACGGTCATGAGCCGGGAAACGGTCGCGCTCCTGGACCGACTGTCCAAGAGTCCAGAGAGCGTCGCGAAACACATGAAGCAGTTTGTATTCTCTCGCATGCGAGTCCTCACGAGGCGCTCACATCGATGTCGCATGTCAGGATGGCTGCCGCGACGATTATGATGGTCACTTACGGTCACCAAGTGACCTCAGCGGACGATGAGTTCGTCGCTCTGGCTGAAGCCGTGCGCGAGCACAGTGAGAAGACGCCTGCGAGCAATCTCGTGGACGTCATACCTCTACGTGCGTGCAACCATATGCTTTCTGCCAGCATGAACCGGATCTTGGCTGATTTGGAGCGCACCTGCCACAGTCAAATTCGTGCCAGCTTGGTTTCCCGGAGCTGAATTCAAGCGAAGAGCAAACTTCGCTAGGCAACTCTCTATGGACATGCGCTCTGCCCCATTCAAGGCAGTCAAGAAGCAGATGGTCAGCGGGTGACAGAGTGTATCCGCGAACTTGCCATGTTGACGCATGTTCAGTCCAACGGG
The DNA here is from genome assembly GCA_022605405.1 of Earliella scabrosa. Classification (NCBI taxonomy): domain Eukaryota; kingdom Fungi; phylum Basidiomycota; class Agaricomycetes; order Polyporales; family Polyporaceae; genus Earliella; species Earliella scabrosa. The sequence goes on along the minus strand of JABYQQ010000004.1, from coordinate 603,207 downwards.
ACCGCGAAGCCGTCCATGGTCAGTCGCATCCTCCAAAGTGGCCTTAGTTTGGGCGAAGACTCGGAGACAGAAGACGATTTCGCTCAGAACTGTGGCGGGGTGGTGTACAGCGGTGAGAGTCTTGCTCGTTCTTCCATCCGGTTGTAAATAGTCGCAACTGATTGAGAGCGTCGCGAATTGTCCTTAGCGGGGGCGGATACGGTCAGTGATGTTCTTTTGCAGATGTGTTTCCTCGCCGCTCGCTGACATGTAGGCTCTTAGACGGTCGCCGCGTTGCTCAACTTTGTTCTCGCTATGACGCTCTACCCCGACGTACAAGCCCGCGCGCACGAGGAGCTCGACCGCGTCGTAGGACGCGATCGCCTGCCGAGCTTCGAAGACCGCGCCCGACTGCCGTACATTGCCAACATCGTGCGAGAGAGCTTGCGATGGAAGGCCGTAAGTCCATTGGGTACGTACCTCGGATTCACGTACTTCTTCGGCGTCTGACAATGCCGCCTTACGCCTTAGGCGTTCCACATTCTGCAATGGAAGACGACGAATACAGAGGCTGGCACATCCCCAAGGGGACCACCGTAATTGCGAACATCGCGTACGAGTGTCTCCGTTGTGCCACCGTTCTAGCCCTGCTCATCTTCTCCCATTCTAGGGCAATGCTACACGACGAGTCCGTCTACAAAGACCCGCATACGTTCAAGCCTGAGCGCTACGACCCCACGCCCGAGAACCCCACCGGAGAGCCAGACCCTGTGCGCGCAGCGTTCGGCTTCGGGAGGCGGTAAGTCGCGATTATGGTGACCGTATATGTCGAGCTCCAGTCCGTCGCTGACTCCAAGTGGGGAACAGCATCTGTCCAGGAAGGTTCTTTGCCGAGGATGCCGTGTGGTTCGCCATCGCCGCGATGCTGCACGTGTTTGCGATTCGCGACCCCACGGCGAGGCGCGATGTGTCGCAGGTGCGGTGGTGTTCCGGTCTTGTTAGGTAAGTGGCGTGCCTGCGGGTCGGCTCTTCGTTCTTCGGTTCTTGGTTCTGACGCTGGGTATTCATAGTCTCCCTTCAGACTTTCCGTACGAGATGGTACCAAGGTTCGCGTCTGCGCGCGACCTGGCCATGTTGTCCGAGTAGTTCCGAGGCTGCTGTGTACGAGTATTCGCGCGCGGACCGTATTCTTCAGGTTGATCACTGTACACTACCGTAACACAGAGTGACAACGCTGGGCTCACTGGATGATGTGTAGCCCATATGGCCGTTGCGCCGACTCGATGGGAAACATGGGTGCAATGTCGGGTATGCGCGACGGATGTAGGTATGCATTGTATGTTCTCGCCGAGTCCGGGCGATACGTATTACCCGCTCCACCTCCACCAGCGTGGAATGGAACCTTCAAGGAGGGCGATGGAGGCCCGACCGCCGCGCTGTAGCAACGCTCACGGCCGCAAGTACCCGCAGGCCCGAGACTCCGGGGGTCCCGCGATGCTTCTTCCAGCACACGCATCCCACAGTCGACCGCATGGGAGGGGACCTGACACCTCGTGTGGCGGTCGAACCGGAGATCCGCGCGGCTCCAACGCAGCGGGACCCTCGCCATCGCGGTACTGCATCCGTTCGGCAGGAGGTAGCAGGCAGTAGGCAGTATGGCAGACATGATCTTTCTTGTCGGGAACCTTATTGTTTGCCGGCGCGCAGATGACAGGTCTCTCCCACCGTGACCGCCTCTAGTAGCGCGTTGTGTATGTAGCACTACGCCGTAGGGAACCAGGTCGGGCGGGCGGTGAGTCCATCACTGCTGCGGATGCTTGTGACAAAGTATGTCTTGAGACATGCTTAGACACGAGTCACTTAGGGTCCAGACACGTACACTCGACCTCGCCACGTTCCCCGAGCTTCCCCCGCAACACCGTGTCGTATCCTACATAGCGTCTGAGCTTCTCAGAATGGTGCCTTCCATGACGCTCTTGGCTAGGATTCGGACACTGTCTTGGCACGACGATTTGATGCTCAAAGGACACTGGCAGGGATTCTGACCCGCGGTTCGATCTGGCAATGAAGAAGCCTTCGAAGTCGTCGTGGTTTAGCCGATTCGGAAGGAGCCCTGGCTGTTGACAGATCATCATATCGTTTATATAGAGCAGAACACGGATGCTACAACGCCGATCTAACTATCAACCGTCTAACACGAAGCCTCGGGCCCCATGCATCATGGCGCATGCATCGCCGTCACGAGCAACACTCCGAGACGTTCTCCTAGTTGATAGAAACAATGAGTTCCACACGCTCTTCCGAACAATTCAAAGAAAAAGCTGCGCGTACCGGCCGAGTGAATGTCCAGCAGTTGAGCGCGGTGTACGCGCGCGCGTATCCGACTTCCGCGTAGACGAACATGTAGTGCCACTTGCGCTTGAACGACTCGAGCGCGCGCGGGTCGCGGAGCTCCGGGTACCGTTCTTGGAGCTCTTCCACCACGGTGCCCTTGAAGTTCTTGTCCAGTCGCCTGCGCAGCCTCCGAGTCAGACGCGCCCCTCAACTGGAATGTGAGCAGCTGAAAAACGCACCTTCCCCATTCGCGCAGAGTCCGGCAGTAGTCTTACGGAGCCACATGTCAACGTGAGCTAAGGGCTCGGTTCACACATGGGAAGGGTACGCACGGGGACCGTGGTCTTCGAGGTTGTGGAACGTGAATTTGCCGGGCGCGCCTTCTTGCACGGCGTTCGCGAGCGATGTGGCACTGGGGAGGTGGCAGTTCGGCCAATGGTAGTGGCGCGCAAAGTCGTTTGGCCTAGCGATGACGGATGTTGAGGGTTCTCGGTAAGTAGGCAAACGAGCAGTGGGACTCACTGATAGTCGGTATACCGAAATTCGGGCTGGCTGGTCGCCGTGATGACCATCGTCGCCCGATCCTCTTTGAGAGCCCAGTCGATCACGCGGACGAACTGCTTCAGGTAATTGGGCCCCACCGCCTGTGCGCACAGTGAGAGGGAGATCAGAGGCCCGGATGCTGAAGGGGACGGGGACTGGGCCTACCTCCACCATCTCGCAGGACACGAGCGCATCGAAGGCGTGCTCGAATGACGGAGGCAGGTCGCGATAGTCACACAGGTGGACGCGGACGCGGTCGCTCAGCCCCCGCTCGGCCGCCCGCTGCTCGGTCATCATCTTCTGCTCGTACGACAGCGTGACGGTGTCCACTGTGCACCCCATAAGCGCGGCCTAGCACAGTCCCTTCAGCACGCGTTCAGACACTGCGATGGATGAGAACAATCGATACCTCGATCGCCATAGCACCCCATCCGGAGCCAATCTCGAGCAGTCTGTCTCCGGGACGAAGGCGCGCTTTCGTAAGAATGGTGTGGATCTTGCGGTGCTGGGCGGCTTCGAGGTCGCCGGGCGTGGGACCGACGGCGAGGTCTCCGCGGACACCGTTCTCCCCCTCTCCCCAGATGGCGCACGAATACATCATCTCCTTACTGAGGAAGCACTGTCGGACAGAACCGGTATGAGTGCACAATGTCCCAAATGCAGACACAGAAGGACGCGACCTGGTAGAATGTGTTCGACGTATTGTACGCCACTTCCTGTGGTATGGAAACGAAGGGGCTGTGAGTGACGCTGGTCCCAACGGCGGTGGCTGTAGCGCGCGCAGTGGACATACCCACCACGTTCCACTTTGCATAGGTCAGGTTCTGTCGGCCAAGAGCGTTGATGGCGAGGGCGGAGTAGCGCGCAAATATGGAGCTGACTCCGCTCTCCAGCTTTGACAAGGTACTTTTATTGTCTAGCCAGAGCTGCGGGAGCGAGTCAGCATATGGAGTTGAGCAGTAGATGAATTACACCTACATTCAACAACTCCTTGAGGCTGGAGACGTCGAAGTCTCCCTCCATATATGCCTCGGACACTGTCAGACCACGGTAATAAACCAGTGAGCCACACCGAAGAGATATTAGTAGGAATATGATACGAACCTCCAATGTCGCTGGACATAATGAGTCGTGTCCACAAGACGGGATTGCGGACTGTGAGCGTGACATCACGACCGCGCTTGTCAGCTGTTCCGAACTCGAATACCCCATCTTGGTCCTCGACAATCAATCTGCCAGTGACCACGCCCTGCTCGAGGGCTGCGAAGACACGAGCTCTTGCTAAACAACATGTGAGCGCGCGGGGTGTGTGGACCAAGTCTAGAACGCACCATAGGAGTTGACCCAGTTCAGCAGGCGGGAGTGGGCAAGTTTGGAAGAGATGAGGCTGAAGCGGTGAGTTGGAGGATGCAGCAGCGTGAGGTGGCTGAACGCCATGGCGGGCTCGACGCCGGGCAGGGAGGGGCGCAACGCGTCTTATAGGCCAGTGTTACACGGGTCAAATGCTTGGACTCAGGGCGCAGTCAACGCGCGTTTGGCTCTTCCTCATACGCTAGTACTTCCATCTCCCGCAACGTCCCCACCGTGGCGGGAGACTTCGACGGCGCCGGCACGTCATGCGACGTGAGCCTCATCAAATCGAGACTAGACCATCAGAACTTGAATATCCTGCGGGGATTTGAGCTAAGAAAACACTGCGCTGAATGTTGTGGACCCGTACCGTCCCATAAGCTGAGCGAGCATGGGAATTAGCTCGGCCAGAAGGCGCCACGACGGGGCCCCGATATGTGAGAGCGCGTGCGATGCGCGTTCTGACCGGGATATTGAGACACCACCTCGTTTACTCTGACTTCGATCTGCACTCGCTGCTTCCAGCCACAGTGATTCGAGCATGGTCGGGGGTCCGCGCGCCTGATTGTTGAGGATAAGTCGGACTTGGCAGGCTGCCATCTCGGTTCGAAGCGGGATGTATGTCCAAGCTTTCAGGGTTCGAAGCTTCAGTTAGTGCCAGCCATGATAATTCGACAAGACAGAAGAAGCGCACCGTGGTATGTCCGGATTCATTCTGTTCTACCCAGAAAGAAGAGCGCAAAGTACTAGTCTGACATACCGTTCGGCGTCGTCACGGTGGCGGCTACCAAATAAGTGCAAATAGCCGCCCACATCGCGCTCGGGGGCCGGAGGACGCCGACTAACTCCGGTTCGCCAGCTCAACTCGTGCGAGTCGCTCGAAGCAGAACATGCTCACCCGCAGAGGCTGCCCGTGCTTCTCAGCTTTGAGTTCCTTTAGACGCGCTCATCCCATGGCCATGCCTCTTCGACATTCTTCGGCTTGTTGCCTCTCTGTTACGCAGCTGCGCAGTCTTCCCCAAGCTGCACGGGTCTCGCAACCGCCTTTCCCCTCCTCGGCGTGGAGTATTGCAACTGCAACGTCCACCAGGTATTGCATTACATGAATATGTCGACGAAGACAGAAATCCTCAACGACACGGCTGGCATGAAGGACGCCTCGGCCTCCATTCTTCCCGTTGTCGACACTCCCATGGACGACAAGCCCTTGTCTACTGATGGCGAAGTCAACACCTCACGGAGCACGCGTAAAGGAGGGCGGTTCTGGGTCGTGCTATTCTCCTTATTGCTTAGCACTTTCTTCGCTACGCTGGAAGCTGTGAGTGGCCCTCGTACTCATTCCTCTTGGTCGACCAACTCATCTCCGACTCCAGTACGCAGTATCCACGGCGCTTCCGGTCATTGTCTCCGACCTGCACGCGGACGAGTTCGTTTGGGTTGCAAGTGCCTATGGGATTGCCAGCACGGCCCTTCTTCCTCTCAGTGGCGGGCTCGCTGAAGTGAGTCCTTGAATCCCGTCCAGAGTTATGCAGGTTTCTCCAACCTTGACATCGCGATGTCAGGTATTCGGCCGTCGACCGGTGATGCTTGGCTGTGTGGCCCTTTTCGCACTGGGCGGAGCTCTGGCTGGCGCAGCACAGAGCATGAACATGCTCATTGCAGCTCGAGGTACATGTCATGCAAATGATTCCAGATATCGCGCTTACATCACCCGTAGTCGTTCAAGGAGCGGGTGCAGGAGGGATGCTAACAATATCTCAAATCATTCTTTCCGACCTGGTGACTCTACAAGAGAGAGGGATGTACAACGGACTGTTTGGGCTGTGAGCAATTCCTGTCCCACTGTCGTTGCTGCACGCTTACCAGGCCAATTGCCGAAATTCAGTATGTGGGCGCTTGGAGGATGCGTCGGTCCCCTCATTGGAGGCGCGCTCGCTCGTCCCACGACGTGGCGATGGATCTTCTGTAAGTCGACTCAAACTGGGACTGGACCACGACAACTAATTTGCTTCCAGACATGAACATTCCTGCGAGCGGAATCATTGCGGTGTTCATGATTGCCTTCCTCCGATTGAACAAGCCACCGACGTTGACCCTCGTCCAGGCGTTCAGACGCCTTGACAGCATGTACGTGACAAGTATCCGATTCAAACTGTTCTGTATCGACTCACGGAATGTGCTCCTGCAGTGGCAACACATTGCTTGTTGGCTCGACCTGTGCAGTCGTCATAGGTCTTACATGGGGAGGCGTCGTCTTCTTGTGGAACTCCGCTCAAGTCCTCGTTCCACTCTGCGTCGGAGTCGGCGGTCTGTGCGCTTTTCTGATATACGAGTGGCGATTCTGTGAATACCCGGTCGTAAGTTACAATCCTTAGTCTGTGTTGTCTGACTGTCAAGACACTCACAACACTCACTTATAGGTCCCGCTTCAGCTGCTTTCCAACCGAACTAGTCTGAGCGGGCACGTACCCTTTCATTGACACATACTGGATGCGCGAACTGACTGTGCGATCTAGCTATCTCCAAATCGCCCTCAGCGCTTTCGTCAACATTACCTTCCTGTGTGCGTACCCTCACTGCTCATAGTACCAATCTGACGACTGACCCTCGCCTCTCAGACTACTTGCCTGTATACTATCAAGCCTGCCTGGATGCATCCCCCACCGCATCCGCAGTCGACCTCTTCGGCTTCGTGTTCACCACCGGACCCTTCGCCATGATCACGGGGGCAACCATCGCTGCCACCAAGCGCTACCGTCCACAACTATGGCTCGCCTGGGCGCTCATGCTCATCGGGCTTGGCCTGACCAGCACCATGTCCGAGTCCACAAGCAGGGCGGCGTCCATCGGCTACCAGATTCCCACGGGCATCGCGATCGGGATGACCTACTCTGCGACGTACTTCCCCGTGCTCGCCCCACTGCCACTGGAGTCCAGCGCACCCGCGCTGTCGTTCTTCGTCTTCGTCAGGACGTTTGCGCAGGTACGCCGCGCGTGTTCACACTTTTGTTTACGAACACACCATTTACTCTGACCGATTGCGCGCACTGCAGATCTGGGGCGTGTCGGTCGGCGGCGCGATCCTCCAGAACGGACTGCAGTCCCGTCTCCCTCAGTCCATCCAGCAGTCCATTCCGGGCCTGCGAAACATCGCGTACGCAGTCGTGCCCCTCGTCCCGGGCATGCCGCAGCCGGACAAGGACATCACCCGGCGCGCGTTCGCAGACTCGCTGCAGACGGTGTGGCGCGTCCTCATCGGGATCGCTGGCGCCGGACTCATCTCGAGTGTGTTCATGAAGGGTCTCCCTTTGCACACGCAGAAGGACGAGACCTGGGCGATGAAGGAGAAGGAAGAAGACGCTCCTAGTCGGGAATAGACTGACTTGTCGCTGGCGCTCAGACGTGTATAGTAACGGAGACTGCCGTGACTGCCTACCTTCCTTGACACGCGCTGTATGGTCTGCATGCGGAATCAGACGTCAAGGACGCTTCGGCATCGTGGAAGAGCTCTGCGCTATGATTCGCGCGACTGAGTCGGAGCGCCGTTCAAAGCCTCACCAGAGCCTCTGATGCACCTACTGGTCTGTACCTGATGCTGCTCGCTGTTACTGAGACTCACACTTGATGCTGCAGCCCCCACGCGGTTGTGTGAACACATTGCGAGTAGCCGGACGAGGTTCTCATGAGCGCGACAGAGGGCGGGATAATGCCCCTTCATCCCCGCATTCTTCCCATCATCACACAACCTTCTTAACGCAGCAACGTATACTGCGTGTGCCTTGCACTTCATGCGCCGCGCAAACGCTCACCCGGGCGTATAAGTGGCTTCTTAAGCCGTGGTCGATGCGAACAAGCACAGCAGCAGCAGCAGCCATGTCGTTAGTACCAACGCTCGGTGCGGTGATGATCGGAGACCTCGCATCCGCGGCGTGCGTTTTTCTCGCCCGTCTTCTTCTCCATTACGATCACCGCTCACCATGACCGTTGTGCGGCCGGATCCCGATAGCTTGTATGGCTTGACGACCCTCCAGACGTGCCTCTATTTCCAGAAGAGCTGGAAGAGCGACTCTTGGCGGTTGAAAGCGTTTGTGAGTCGCGCTGCTCTGATGACACGGATGCAGTACTCAGTCTGATTGACCGCAGGTCGTCTTCGTATGGTGCGCGGGCGTGAACTCCGGGCTGCTGACAGGCGTGACACCTGCTTCTGACGACTAATGGGGCTCCATTGTTCTGACAGGCTTCTCGAGACGGCTCACGTCTGCCTGATCTCTTCGTTCCTCTTCCACACCCTCATCATCGAGTATGGAAATCCTGCAGCGCTGCTTGTCACACGGGTGTGAGTCTCTCTAGCACTTGAGCCTTGGCTATCGCACGAGGCCCTGAACGTAATCCCGCTCTCAACCACATAGGTCCGACGACGTGAGTACATAGTATTGTTTCTCAAGGACGTAAACCCCTGTTTCAGTTGGAGCTCATTGATTTCCAACTTTAGGTGACCACTTTGATCACCGTGAGCAAGCGTTTCACGGCTTTCTCGGGCAACACTGACCCGTCATTCAGGGTTTCATCATCTTATCTGTCCATCTGTAAGGATCCTTGTGACTCCTGCGACGTATACTGTATAACGGTCGTAATCTTTCCGCAGGTTCTATGTTCGGCGATTATGGATCTGTACGTCACAATGTTCCTTTCATCATGATCACGGCTCAATAATTTATGCGACTCAGTGAGCGGGAAGACGACTTACCGCCTGCTGATTGTAGGAGTGGTAGTGAGAGTTCTTGAACGTCTTGTGTTACTGGAACTGAATACTGAAGACGTGCGCAGACAACCTTGGCTATAGTCCATTTTGGTAAGCAGCAACATTTTCGGATCTATCATCACTTCTCTGATAGTCTGGGGTGGTTCTGCGCCCAAAGGTCTCACCGTCGGTGCGTCTCTTTGTATTTCGGCTGCAATAGCAGTATATTCACGCAATCCCAACCTAGCCGTCATGGTCCTCACGTCAGTCGACTCTCGTTCGCATACTACGGCATCGCGAGAGTGACACGCCCGTTGCTCGCTCCCTTGTGAATCACATAGTTTCAAATTCCCCGCATTCTCCCAGTTTCACAGGATCACTGTACGTCACGGCCGTGCCTCGTATCGTGCGAGACCCTTCTTTGTTTGCTCATGCCGGTTACCGTTCACAGGGATACTACACGGGTTCGATGGCCGTCGCGGCAGCGGACGACATGCTTATTGCAGGCGCGATGGCCCATCTGCTCAGCATCCACCGCGGCGGCACGCGCAGGTGCGACGCAGCCTCCGTTTTCCCCAATTCTAATCGTTCCCATGAGAATTGACGTCTCCCGTGATACAGCACCAACACGCTCGTCAACCGATTCATTACATTCTCCGTCGCGACCGGCGCGTTGACGAGGTACGTTGTGCTTCTACCCGCGATCCTTCTGTCTTCCATTTCTGACACCGCGGCGGTGGGTGCGCATGCTAGCCTCGTCGACCTCGCCATCTTGATCTGCGTGAGCTTTCTCTTGGATGCCGCACAGTCTCCGGTATGTTCCTGACACACGCGCGCACACACAGTTCGTTGCGATGCCCAACAACCTCGTCTACCTCGCGATGTACAACCTCGTGAATAACCGTGAGATGCCCCGCTCGTTCGCCGATGATGTCACTCACAGTCTCCGCCCTGCCCACTGATCAGTGTACGCGAACTCGCTCCTTGCCGTGTACGTCCACACCCGTCACTCTCCCTATCTCCGCGATGGCTCACCTGTGCGTGCGCTGCTAGTATCAACTCCCGGGACGCGATCAAGGAAATCACGAGGGATCCGAGCACGGGCTTTCCGTTCGCGGATCTGCCTAGCGCGGCCGCGGGCCATAGGCTCGGGGCGAACATCAGCGAGGGCCAGATCTCGATCAAGGCATGCTACCTTACTCTTTGACCTTCCCAATCCCTGCTAACATTGCACGCGTTGCTCGAAGACAACCGACATTGGACCTTCGACGGCTGGATCCGAGGCGTGAGCGCGATCCGTTGCGGAGGGCATGTCGCGGGGCCCGATCGCGGTCGCTGTGCGCATCCGAGGTGGACATCTCTCGGCTGCACCTATCCCGAACGTCGCGGCTTGTATGTACGTATACGTGTAATCCTACATGTATTGCTGAGACTGTTACATCGCCAGTATGCGCGCCCGCCTTGATGCCAGTGATGAATGAGTGGTATACCTCGAAACAAGGGAACATGACCCTCGGCCCCTCAGAGTTTGCTCAAGTTCCCTCTTGGTTGTCCATAGTAGAGAGCATTCCACACCGCCTTTGCAAGACCCTTAGGATCTTCCATCGGAACCTAGCAGACGGTACGCGACAGGCGCGTATCAGCGAACGGCACGCAGAGACGAAGGCTCGAATAGCTGCACTCACAAGATGCCCTGCCCCTGGTACACTTGTGATAGTAGTCATCTTGCGCCCTGCCTTCTCGTCTACGACTGCTTTCTTGATGAAGTCGGGACTGCGTGGCGCGCACATCAGCATGCTAGCGTGCCGGACGGCGGCGAAGTCACGAACACGATGTCAAGCCTGTCACCGAAGATGGTGTGGACAGGAATGACGGGGCAGAGCTCCGAGACCCGGTTGATGCTGTCGATTGCGTCTTGGTGATAAATGTACCCTACGGCCTCTTGCGCGCGCGTACAGGAGAGCGTTACGCCTGTCGTACGGTCGGGGTACGTCGGGGTCGGTAGGTCGCAGAGAGCGTGTTCCTGGCAACGTACGCGTTAGGTGATTAGTCTCGAGCAAGCTGTATGAAGTAGGCACATACAACAAACAAGTCAATCGCTCGTGGCGTCCATGTCTTCCAAGGGAGACGGTTGGCCATCCACTGCCGCGCGGCAGCTCGCGACGCCCAGATGTCGCGCCGCGCTTTGGCCATCTCGATGAGATCGTCCCAGGCCTTCCCGTTTGCTGTCAGACGTGCGAGAATCTCTCGAGTCATCATAGACGGCTCGACAAAGATTAAAGACGAGTAGGGCAGCTGATCGAGAGGGCACCCCCACGTCGAGAGCGTGCTATGGTGAAATGAGCACGAGCGCCAGGGCGAGAGGGCGGAGAACACTCACACAGTCACAGTGCCCGCCGAGTGCCCGATCCCCACTATCTTCGTCCCTTTCATCAATCCGGACTTGAGGAAGACCTGCGCTGCACGAGCCCATTCATGCGCACCTAAGCGAGCGATTGAACACCCTCGGCGTCAAGAACGAGACGAGGTCAGACCAAACGTACTGAGTCCCAACGGGCGAGATAGCAGTCGAGTGGCGTTGAGAACTCCGGCACGTCCATGGTTAGGCGAGTCGAGAACCCAGGCTTCAAGGATGGGGCATGTGCTCTCTTGAACGGTGGACTGTATCTGAAAGAGATACTCGATGGTCGGAAGAAACGACTCTTTATCTGAGGCAGCGAGTGGAGAGTAGGTCAGCGAGCGGTGTGAGGCTACAGAGGACGAATTTAGTACGCACGGAACGACACTCCGTGAATGAACAAGAGGGCGTAAGTGTCTCCTGAAGTCGACGATGTGGGAGAGTTCCGAGGACGGTAGCGAGTTACGGAGATGTCGAGGCCTCCGTCGTCTGCACGACCTGGGAGAACAAAGTCTGTAGCGTCGAGTACGGACATCTCCGCAGGGGCAACGCACTAACTGAGAGAACGGCGGGAGGGTGGCCAAATCTGAATACTAGTAGAGTCGAGGACACGACGGCGACTCGGAGTCCGGGTCGTGGGAAGTATGTAGGTTCAAGGAATTCATCCTGACAGCGTGGGTAAGACCGGACGTGACACCTGATTCTCAAACTGCGCGAGAGCGCTAGTCTAGTATGCAGGAAGGCTTCGGAGCTCGAGAAGAATGGACACAAGGCAACCAAGGCGGAGGACAGCTCGAGTTCCGACTCGGACTGCGAGCTAGGGTTCTCCTCATTGCTCCCAGCGCCCCGCCCGAACCCACTTCCGACTCCCCAATCACCCGAGAAGCTTCCGCGCGTCGTGCTCGCGGCCGCCCACTATTTCTGACTAACAGACTATGCTTCTTCTTTGCAGAACCCGTTGTGTCCGTGGATGGACAGGTAGCTCACAACGAACGGGGTGTTAAAGCTTAAAGGTCGGCTTCACACACTGACAGTGTTTTGGTGTTGCCGATTGGGCGCAGCGCTGTCGTTGACACCTACTCTCCTTGCAGTGCTTTGCCTCCCTCACAACAATGACTCCCCATGCAGAGCTGCTGAGTACGTTCTGCGTACTTCTCTCCGCACTTACCTACGCTCTGCGTCGTCTTTCTCGCCGTGCGCGCACTCCTCCTGGCCCCGTCGGGCATCCTTTCATCGGCGTCACGCTGGGCACCTTCAACGCCGAACCCTTCCGACTCTTGGCGCGATGGCGCGAGCAGTTCGGTACGCAATGCTTAGACCTGCCATGAGCGTCGAGCACGGTTAAGAGGGATTCTCGTCTATACAGGGCAGCTAGTTTCCACCAAGATCGCTGGAAGACGCGTGATGTTCGTGAACGGGTACCACATCGCCGACGACTTGTTGAACAAGAGGCGCGCGATGTTCTCTGACAAGCCCCCGCGCGTCATGGCCTATCTGTGAGTTGCCCTTCCCATATCCGAATCCCGTTTCTCAGTTCTCATTGCTGACTCGCGGCGCTGGTGAAGGACCGGCTACATTGACGCTCTGATCTTTATGCCTCAAGGGAATCGCTATAAGCGGACCCGCCGCCAGATGCACGAAGGACTCAATGCTCGGGCTGTTCATAAACACCACGCGCTGATCGTCGACTCGACGGCAAGATTTCTCAGGGAACTGTCGGGTGGTCCGGATAATTTGATACAGGTCATTCGTTTGTATGTCTTGCTACCACCGCAGCTTCCAACCGTCACGACTGACGTGCTTGGCATTTCCAGCTCGTACATCCGAACCCTACTGCAACTTATCATGGGCTATGACGCAGTCTCGGAGGAGGATCCCATGGTTGTTCTCTCGGAGGAGGTCGGCGACAATGCGACGGCAATGATTCTCTCCCTGAATAGCAAGTTCTGGATCGAAGGCTTTCCGTTCTGTAGGTGTTCGCAGCTCTCTCGTTTGCACGACATGTTGACTTGTCGGCTTTCAGTCAGACACCTTCCTATATGGGCTGCCGGACGCACGATCGCCAGGACTATCCACACGTATCGCGATACCTTGAATCAGCTCTTGGCACGCTCGACTGCGTTTGTCAAGGACAATCTCGTGCGGGCTCCACCCTACTCTGACAATCACTCAGTACTCACCCAAGGGCGACATGCAGCATGACTACAGTGTTGCGTCGTCATTCCTCGCGACACTACTTGATGTGTCCTCATCCGAGGAGGAGACACGCATTGCAGAGTTTACCTGCGTCTCGCTCTACGGAGGTGCAACCGACACGGTCAGTGGTAAACCCCACAGATGCGCGGTCCCGCGATTGAGATTTGTGTCAACAGATCACCTCTGTGACGACGACGTTCTTCATGGCAATGCTTCTTCGTCCAGACGCCCAGCTCAAGGCACAGGCAGAGATCGACGACTTGCTCAAGCGCAAGCGGCTTCCTGGGTTCTCTGACCGAGGATCGCTTCCGTACACCGACGCACTCGTCACGGAGGTGTTGCGATGGGCGCCACCTATCCCTCTCAGTGAGTGGCAACGACGCTCCCGATACTGCGCTATGCCGCTTGTGTTCTGACTCCCTGCCTGCCGTACAGCATCTCGTCTCGTCTTTCAGGATGTCCCCTACCAAGAGTACACCATACCCTCGGGCACGAGTGTCGTAGCTAGCATCTGGTGCGTGCACCGCGTCCTCCCGTCCCCATCGTGTCGTCAATCAGCTCCATTGCGCATATCCACAGGGGCATGGCGCACGACCCAGAACGCTTCGAAGACCCCGACGCGTTCCGCCCCGAGCGGTTCTACGACCCCGCTCACGGACGGGACGCGTCGTTCCTCGAGGAGTCCAAGAAGCAGGTCAGAAGCATCGTGTTTGGGTTCGGGCGCAGGTACTTCCGGGTCTCGTCTTGCCTCATCTTCTTCCGGCTTCTGAGACCGAGCCTGCGTCAACAGGGTGTGTCCCGGAAGGTTCCTCGCGGACGACTGGCTCTGGCTCATGTTGGCGTCGGTGCTGGCGACGATGAAGATCGCCTCTCCGGACAATGCTCCCGTCAAGCAGCCCGAGTTCACCCTGGAGGCTATAATGTGAGTTGTAGCCTGCGGTGGGATGTGTCCTGCAGATGCTACTGAGTACTTACCCTCGTCCGATCCATAGCCAGCTACCGTCCTTCCCGTGCAGCGTCACGTCTCGGTATCCGGGTGTCGAGCAAATCATTGCCGAGCGATCGCATCCATAAGTGATAGTAGTACCGATCCGATTGCAAGTTCATTGTGAAGAGCTGCCTCATGCGATAGTCTTATGCGAACAATTCCAAGGTGTGCGCACTGCCTCCACAGAGAATCAGATACAGGAACCAATGACGGGTGATTACGTCAGTATGGTTCAGGGCAGGCTCCCGACTTGCGAGCGCTTGAGCTCCCGACACTCTCTGACTTAGACTCTCTACTTGTCGGTGGCTGGCTCCTCGTTCTGTCAGGCGACTCGAGTCTCTTACTTGCATTCTAGCTGTACATGGTCTCTCAAAGTCTGCCGCTAGCTTTTATGCTTTGCCTACTAGGGAATAAAACTACGGCGCTGGAACGAGTACTGGTCCTCTGGACTTCTGTGCTTGGCTTCGGAAGATCTCACGAGAAGCTCAACGGTGCGGTATCTCATGACTTCGTATTTCGGATGGCTTGCTACTGATTGTAGGTCTTCAAGCATCGATTGGTAGTCCGATGGTCCACTTGAAGGTCCTCCTCGTTTGGTAGAATCCGTTGGATAATACTTCTGGTATTTTCTTGGGGGGCGGGGGACCGAGAAGTACTTGTGGACACCATAGGGGAGGGAACGACCGCGTGAGGGCGCTGGAATGCAGTGAGTAAGGGTGTCTTCCTTGTCCAGTGATTCTCTCCGCTTCCTCCATATCCAATGGCATCTGCATTCTATGGGGACCTAGAAGACATTTCTGCCTTGAATTATCATCGTGATGCAGGCACTCGATGTGCATAACACGGCCATTCTGATTGATGATGCTCCTCTCGTGTCAAGATGCATACGCCGGATCGCCCAACATTCCATGTTCCTGCACCCCCTCGTCTTCTACGAGAGTAGCCGCCGCATATAGCAGACGTACCACAAACGTTCCCAGAGGAAACACGCGGACGCTGCTGGTACCTGAGGATGTTCGGTCGTTTTTGTAAAGTCCCATCTTTCATCTCGGCTGATTATGTTTCGCTTCGCGAAGCCCTATTGCATCCACCAACGGCCCAGCTGCCTGCTCGTCTCCGTGGACCGTCTGTGCTGGTACAGAGCAATGATGCACTTTGTCCGAGCGCCGCCGCAACCTATGGGGAGCCTGTTCTTCGCTAGCATTTCATCATTCATGCCCTCCGAAGCCGCCTTGTTCATGGCACGATCCGCGTGACTGCCCTTGCCCAGTGCATCTCGAACGAGAGCCACCACCTCAGCAGAGCGGGGGTTGATCGTACAACGGCAGTCCTCCGGGTACCTTCACACCGGAAAGTCAGTGTGCTCCTTCGTGCACCATACCAGTTCCAACCGCTCGCAGCACTCACGATACCAGGCCATCCGACATTCCCGGCTCGATCCTGATCAGCATTCCACCACCATTCAGCGGGGGCGTGATATCGAATACATGCAGGACTGAGACAGTGTTGATGAAGAGTGCGGCTTCAGCGTAGTCACGCCCGGGACACTTCCGTCTCCCATATCCAAAGCCGTACGCGAGCGGCGCTCGGGTCAAGGTGGCCGTCCTTGAGGAAGCGTTCAGGGCGGAAGTCGTCTGGGTGGTCGTACACCTCCGGGTCGTGCATACATGCCCTTCGAGCATTCAGGGCGTGAACGACCAATGAATCCACAACGGAGGGATGCGAACTCACCAGTTGTTCGGCAACAGGATCGTCCCGGCAGGGATGAAGTAACCCCGGAACTAGTCGTCTGCCGTCGTGCAGTGCGGGACTGAGATCAGTGATCTATCTCTCTTAGTAAAACCGTACGTGACGCACCATATTATCCTTGACTTGGGCGAACTCGACTTCCTTTAGACATTGGACGCAGACCTTGGGAGATTCCCTCCTGGGCGATGTCTACCGAAGTCATCCGGTCCTCAACAGCCCTCTCGTCGTCGTCGTTGTCGTACATCACCTTGGTAAATTGGTAATCGCACAAGAGAAGGTGCTGCATCCGCGTGAATGGCGAGTTCGCATACGAGGTAAGCAGAATATCAGGATCAGGAAATCATACGGACTAGCGGATGTGCTTGATGGAGTTTGTGGTATCGACGATTAGCGTGTAGAGGAACTTGTGGGTCGTAGCACGCAAGATGGCGATGTGCTTGTGCTGCGGTGCCGCGGTAGGGTTGAAGTGCTGCCAGAACGCACGACGATGCCGCCGCCACCATTGTCCGTACGGCATAAAGGAGCAGAGTGAGCACCGCAGCGAGCCATGGATCAAGGTGTGTGAGTACGTTCATAGAGAGGGCTGCGAGTCGTGTAGAGTGAGAGGCTGGATGACCCGAGCACGCACTTGAACGTGACACGGTCGGCCATATGAGTATGAGGAAGATGACATCGATATTCGGGAACTTGTCTGCGATGCTTCTAGTTCCCTGCTTCTTTGTCTTCTCCTAGTAGTCAGGTTACTGAATCAATTCGCGCTTGTGTGCAGAAACGCATGGCGCATAGCCAGACTGGATAAGGTGTGATTCCGTACGATTCGCATTCTTTCACATTTGTGCTACTACTGGCCAGATATGAAATCTGGAGTACTTGAAGAGGTCAGCATGCTGTTGTGAATTACAACGAAGAAGGCTTACTGAGTAATCGTCGGCTGGTACTAGGCCTCTGCAACGGCCATGTCCTCCCTCGCCTCCTTTATGAGCTTCTCAGCCTGCTCCGAGCGGGGCTTGATCTTGCAGCGACAGTCCTCAGGGTACCTGGACATCACATGAGGTTGACTACTCTCGGGGAGCCGCCATGCAACAAGAGCTCACGTAACAAGCCCATCCGTCATCCGGGGCTCGATCCTGATTGGCTTCCCGTCCTGATCCAGCGGAGGCAAAATGTCGAAGACATGTAGCACAGATGCAGTGTTGATGAATAGCGCAGCTTCGGCATAATGACGGCCGGGGCAGTTCCGCCTGCCATACCCAAAGACGAACTTGGATGGATCGCGCACCGTCGGGTCTAGCTTCCCGTCCTTGAGGAAACGTTCCGGACGGTACGCGTCGGGTTCGTCGTACGCTTCGGGATCGTGCATGCACGCCCTGTATGGTCCCATCTCAGCGAGCGGGCAGTGCGAGAATAAAGACGAAGGCTTACCATGTGTTGGGCACGAGAACCGTCCCCGCAGGAATGAAGTACCCGTGGACCTCGTCGTCCTCGACTGTACAGTGCGGGACGGAGAGCGGAAGAACGTTTTGCCATCGGAGGGACTCCTTGACTATGGCGGTGATGTAGGGAAGTGCGTCCATGTCCTCCCAATCCGGGAGTCGATTCGGGCCGACGACGGAGTCCAGCTGAGCCTGAGCCTTGCGAAGTATCTCAGGGTTGAGAGACATTGCCAGGAAGGTCGTTTGGAGGGAAGAGAACATCTGTAACATCGATCATCTTGAGCATCAAAAGCCTGGGGAGAGATCGAGGGTCTCGCTCCACGCACCGTGTCAGACCCGCCTGTTATGACGTACGTCAGGAGAGTTCATAACTGTAGCGATATACACAGACGCACCTTCGAGGGCAACGGCCGCGCAATTCTTCACTACGGCCACCTCCTCGTCGTATTGAGCTTCGTTGGAGAGCTCTGCCAACTTTCGAAACAGGTTACCGACCACTGAATCGTGTGCCGCAGTTGAGTTTCGAGCCTGCTACCATTAGTCGGCTGATTGAGCAACTCCGGCAGTTCGCGCACCATGTCCTCTTTGATACGAGCGCATTCGACTTCCTTCAAGAGGTTCGCCGCGTGACGCCAACGAGGCGAGTACTTCCGCAGCTCCGCACCCAAGAAGTACGACGGGAGATGGCGTAGGAAAGGAAGGAACTCAACCAGGAACTTGCCTGGAGGAAGACCTTGAGAGATACCTTCTTGAGAGATGTCTACCCACGTCATTTGGTTCTCGACGGCCTGTTCGGACTCGTTGTTGTATATGACCTTCACAATTGCGGCAGAGAACGTACTGCGTAGGGGGGTTCAGTGCGATCATGAGCCAACCCAATTGCGTCACAAAGGAACAGCGTGTGACCAATTGCGGCGTAGAAGGGGAGGGAACACTCACTATCGGATATGCTTGACGTACTGTGAGGAGTCGCTAAGAAGCCGATATAGAAACTTGTGTGCTGTTTCCCGCTGAATTGGGCGGTACTTCGGCGATATGGTGGGGTTGAAGTATTGCCAGAAGGTGCGTCTGTGGCGCCGCCACCATTGTCCGTATGGGAAGAATGCGAAGTTGATGTTCGCCCCGACCCTAGTCCACCATCAATGAGCTCGAAACAGCGAAGCCATTGCGTAGAACGAACGTACAGGTCTAGCAGAGGCGTCCGGATGCGATCGGAAGTGTTAGCAGAGCGTTTATCGAGGTATTCCATGATGACATCTGCGCTGCCCAACACGACATAGTGTCGACCGAGTATTTCCATGTGCAAGATATCTCCTAAAAGCGCATGTTAACAACAAAACCTAACATCATTGCAGAACATTCTCACCATACGTCGCGCAGAGTTCTCTGTAACCTACCCATGGTTTACTGTGGGGAGCCTGGAAGATGTTGCCAACGATCGGTAAAGATCTTGGCCCGGGCGGCAGAGGGCGTCCACGAGTACGGGACCTCCAGTTGACGACAGAGCGGAGGTATACCAGAGCGACCAGCGCGACTGCAAGTCCTGCTGCAGTGAATGAGAGATGGGTAGGAGATTCCATTGGGGAGAGCGAGAGCGACACGTTCCTGCGGATGACTTTATGTACTCACCAGAGCGCTAGATTGGAGTGGTAGAGAGGTTCTCATAAACTTAAACCGCAGAGAACGCTGAAGATGTGGAGAATGCATCGTATTGAGGGCACAAGACCCGTCTGCATGCACCATAGCCGATTCTAGTGAACGGCAGTCCGTGGTCAGGCAAGTCCAGACAACGCACGGTAACTCACCTTCCTGTACAGCAAGCGTAGCTATAGACCCGCGAGTGTAACTCTCACCGATTGAGCTCGGAAGAACTCCAACGCAACCGACTCGGGGAGACCGACGCAAAATTGAAGTTGGCGGACACTGGCACGCCTCGCCGTACTAATGTCCCCTTCGCGCAGTCATACAGAGAGAGCTAAATAGCGTGGCATCTCAATATCCTGTCCTTTGGAATAGGGTATTGCTGCCAGGTAGCCCTGGGGTGAAGGAGTCGATGATGACGGTTACCGTTGAGTTTATAGACGCCGGTGAACACGAGGCTATTGGACCAATCGGGAAATTTTAGCGACTTCGTCTCCTTGATGACGGCGAGTTTCAGATTGGTGTCTGCTCCGAGAGGCACAGAAGCATAGACAGTGCAAATCCTATAGGAGGGAGAACTAGTCAGGTACGCCGTTACTCTCCGTCAAGCAACGCATACAGGCAAGTGCGCTCTGAAGTTGACCGGGATTTCGTCAAAGTTCATGAGGGTACATTCGAATGTCCAACCTATCAGGTAGTGCATACGCTCATTGAATTATCAGTGTGAATTTGGAACTTTGGGGAGAGCATGTCGCCACCGATGCATACTTTGCTCAACCACTCGCGAGCGCATCATTGTACCAATAGCGTCGTCTGGGTGACTACTCGTGTGCTTATGCGAGGCTGCGAGCCCATCGCCTCTTGGCTCACATGGTTGTCACATTGATCAATGAACGAGCGGACCCGCATGAACGTTGCCGGCGTCGAGCGGAGCAACCGACCTTCGAGCGCGCTTGAGACATCGGCCTCGAGTTCGATGTGTGGCGGTGGCGCCACACCGAGCAGACTTCTTGTCTTCGAAGGGGTCAAGTATTGATTCCGGCGACAGCCCTCGGCCCTTGTGATCAACAACATAAGCACTTGCGCAACAATAGATACAATTGGACTTCCACACCTGACCAAGCCCATCGCGGCGTGCACCAACACACAGTTTTCAACGTAACAAGAGAAGAGAATACCCATCCTACCTCACAGCCCAACAAGCAACGTGGATGCGCCGAGAAGCCCTACTCGGACGTCTCGGACACAGAGAAGCTCGAGAAAGGAACTGACAGGCCCATCACGTTCGGTGGCTCCTCCGGATCCTGCTCCCGTTCCCGCGTTCTGTCATAGAAGCGGCCCCAATTGATCCACCACTCCTCCGCCTCATCTCCGGCGTCATACAGAAATATCTGCGCAATCTCCTCAAACTGTGCCTTCAGGTTGCCCTCGTCCATATCGTCCACTGTCGGGCGCAGATTCGCGTCGCGGGCTTCTGTCTCAGGACCAGGAGGAAGAGCTAGTACCTTCGAGTTCATGTGGTCGGCGAACACAATGGCCTGACAGCGCTGCTTGCGGAGCTCCTCATAGGCATTAATGAAAGCCGGCAGCTGTTCCAGCGTCCGTAGGTGTGAAAGTAGAGACCCTAGGACGACAGCGTCTTCGACCGCGAGACTGGCGGTGTGCGTTCCGCCCGGCTGGCGATAGGTCATCAAGATGTGATACCGGGAGAAGAGTATCCGATACGCACTATCGTTGGATGGGCAGCGTTTCCCAGCAAGATGATCCGACCCGTCGAGTCTATCCAATCATCTATGCCATGGGGCCTTGTCATGAACTTCGTCCGGATGACGCGAGGGGTCAT
This sequence comes from Earliella scabrosa, assembly GCA_022605405.1. NCBI lineage: Eukaryota > Fungi > Basidiomycota > Agaricomycetes > Polyporales > Polyporaceae > Earliella > Earliella scabrosa. The sequence goes on along the minus strand of JABYQQ010000004.1, from coordinate 582,012 downwards.
TTTAACCAATCGCTTCAGTCTACGAGAGAGTTAGGTTGAGTAGCATATCGTGACATGGAAGGTATACGTACAAAGGGCACATGTTCTCCGTGGGTAACTGGGTGGCTGGGCACAGTTCAGACCAGCTCTCGTCTCCAAGCTCCTCGTAATGCTTTGACCCCTCCCACACGTTGAGAGCGAAAAACAGTCCCGTTCTGCCATGCTAAAGATTCAAAATGCATGAACCCACAGTTACTTCGCAAATAGATAAAATACGTACCACCGGATGCACTGAAGAGACCGCCGACGGGGCACGACGATGAGGGTCAACTCCAGTCTCTGACACTAGGGATGCTCACCATGAGAACCCGTACAATTGCCCATCCATATCGGCCACTACACGGGATGCCAAGCTTGCACGAAGCGCCATGGAAAATATATCTATAGCACTCACCTCATCGCCCGCGAGATATGGCCCGAATATAGGGTCATCGCGCAACTCCTCAGCTTTGACCACTCCGGTGTACGCAGTCAGCCCTACGGGCTTGGCAAAATCATCCTCGTCGAGCACTACATCTCGAAGCTTGCTGCCGGAGCCGTCTGCGCCGATGAGGAGGTCTGCAGTGAGAACATCTCCGTTTGCGAGTGTTACGCTTGGATTGGGACTCTCGTCGGACCCTTGGTGCACGGCGACCACTTCGGTGTTGAAATATACTGTAGCCCCGGCGTCGGTCGCGAGCTTATGTAACATCCGGATGAGATCTTCTCGCTGCAGGAGTTTATCAGACACTTCGTGAGAACGAGGGAAGCTAGAAAAATCATTATGGCTTACGAGTATCATGAGAAACTCCCCACCCATCTCCGCCATTACGACAGGCTTCCAGTGGAAGTAGCCTACAAGCTCCCCGGTCTCGACTGAAGGTAGCTGAGCTTTGGAGGCGGTGCGCGAGGTCGAAGTGAAGGACGGAATACTCACGGCGATGGAATGGCGAGCCTATACACCGTGTCGTGACCTTGCGCAGCTCCTCTTCGCCGACCCATTGTCGCAAGATCTTGCTGAGATTCGGAGGTACGCGCATTCCACCACCTGGTGCGTCCAGTGCATAACGTTCGACGACGCGGACGCGATGCCCCACCTTGCTGAGTATGTAGGCCGCAGCCATACCGCCGATACCTGTGACCCCGGAGATGAGCATGTGAGTGTCAGAACGTAGCTCGTAGAATGTTGCTCACCGCCACCAACGACGAGTACATCGAGCGGAAGCGTCGCCGTGCGGGTAACAATGGGCATCGAGATGTAAGGGAAGTGGTGGGACGCAGGGAGGATTGAGCTTCTATACCTAGAGGGCGACGAGGTGACAAGTTAAGATTGCTGAGTCAGCTATTGCGGTGCGGGGGAAGTTTGAGAGAAAGTTTGATTGTTCGCGGCATAGTCAAAGGCGCACAGGCGCGTGTTGTGGCCAGAGCATCACCTCTCGAAGACCTTGTCGGAGCGCCTCCTCCAACCTTGCATTTGGTCTAGCAGACACATCATGGCATTCTCCAAGATTATTCCAAAGATAGCACCTGTATGATCGTGCTCAATCTTGCCACCTTCCCAACCATTTACGTACATATGCGCGCTGGTAGTGGTGAGCAGCCTACGGAGAGCATATGTCAGGATGCTGTTGCAAACACGAACAAGAACTGCCAAATCGTACACACTTTAACTGTGGTGCAACTGCCCTACCAGGGGGGCCAACTCCCTCATCAAGGCCGCTCTCGTCGCCTCGTATGACCCCACATTTCCTCGGCAGAAGATGAGACCCAGGGTTTCCAGCGCAAAGCGGCTGCCCAACAGTGCCTTCCTGCTCTGCAAGATTTCGGCGAGCTGTGCGATGTGGCACGGCTCGGGCTGGGATCCATCCACGTGCATCTCCCTCAGGTTCGGACACAGCAAGCGCTCGTTGTCCGCAGTGCCTTCAGGCGCTTTGGTCGGATCGAGGGCGAAGAACGGGTTGGGGACGAAGATTGACGGCGCGCGGACTGAGATTGAGAACGATTGAAGTCTGGGGAACGCTTTGAAGATCGCGCGCCAGTCATACGTGAGCACAATCTCGTCGCGGATGGCAATACGTAGTGTCTCGAGAGGAGCAGGGCGGAAGATGTCCAGGAAGTCGATGTATCCGACGGACGCGTGGTGGGAGACATCGCGATTTGGACCGTCGAGTCGTTCTTGGATTGAGAGCTCGAGATTCGGGAGCGGGGACCTCTCTCCAATGTCGACGTTGGACGACACAAAGCCCGCCATCCGGTACTCGTGCTCAGTCATCGTCAGTTCGGCCCTTATGATGCGGCGAAGAACCAGAAGAAAGCTTCTGTCTTCGGGAAGGAGGCATCGAGCGCCTAGCAGGGACTCTAGTTCTCGGCCCCAAGGTGAGGGTGGACGGGATACCTGGATTGATGCGGTGTACGGCAATGGATCCAGGAGGTTGAGCACAAAGCTCACGAGTTGCGGAAATGCGTGGATGGAGATGAAACGGAGCTTGGAAAGCGTGACTCGCTGGGCGTCATATTGCGGGGCGTCATCTTGCAAGTCGCCAACAAATAGGTCGGCAAGGAGCAATTCCTCGATATTGACGCAGTTGCGTAGAACACGCGCGAGGTCGTTGAACAAAAATTCGCGGGGAACGCTGTCCCAGTCCCGAAGCTCGAGTCGCTTGAGCTGTGAGAAGATGGCAGACGATGAGGGCGTCTGTATGCCTCGGAGGCCCAATGTGGTGAGCTGGGGGAAGAACTCCGGTGAAAAGACGATATCGTCCACCCCACTCCAGTCCTTGAATACTCGTATAGTGAAGACCTCGAGCTTGGGTATCGGCATCGCGAAGAAGGCAACCAGAGAGGGAATATCAAGGCATGTTGCTCCTTCGACGACCAGTCTCGTGAGTTGATGCGTGTGCGGTGTTAGTAGCGAGAGGACTTGGGGGACCATCAACGTCATTGCAATGACCACTTCGATGGGACAGGCCTTGGCCCGGGCAAGACCGGTGCGCAGCAGGTTGGTACTCATGCGGACTTTGAGAGTAGTCCAGAGCCGAGGGGTGGCCGCCGCAACTGCAAACCACTGGCGACATACCTCGGGGATGACTAGCCAGGCATACGATGCGTCGTCGAACTGCGTGTGGAGAAAGATCTTGCCCATGAGCTCTGGGGGTAGCTGGTTGATGGGTGCCGTGGCGTTCTGGAGAGCATTAGCACTCAGTATTTGACGCTCCATCTCCGACTTGTGTACTGAAATGACTTCATGAGTGCCTTCCGGTGGTCCGAGGTTCATGTTTTCGATAAAAGAGGGTAGACCGAAGTATGGACCCTGCTGATGGTCTGCCCTGACTAGTAAGTCTGGAAGAGGACTTCTCGAGCATAAGCAATAGATACGGTACAAGCCGTACAGACTTACATGCCCGTCTCTTGAGTCATAGGGAGGGGTATATTTGAAGTATATTTGAATGTGTCGCACGACTCGGGGAAGCTTTGCAGCGGGCACTATAGCCTATACTTGCATAAATCAGCGAGTAGCCGGCGAGCTGTGACAGAAGTACCAACCCACTCTTAAGTCAAAACAAACTCTGCTTAGAAATAGAAGACGACTAGAAGAAAGACTTTCGTGCGAGGGCAGCAACTCTGGAACGAGGATGTTGAGATGCTTTGATGTTCAATGTTCAACAACTTCAATCGAGCGCTACGTACGCCACGTGGCTGCCACGAGGCCACCATTACCGGAAGCTTTTCCAAGTGGCAGTCGGCCCAGGGGTCGAGCTCACCGTCGATTGACTCTCTCTACTTACCTCTACATTGCAACCTGACCTCAGTGCGGCGACTTACACGGCAATCCCTAGCTCCGGCATCAGTGTCCTTATGCCGGGGTTGGACCTGTCAGTCAGAAGGTAGTAATGGCGTGCAGGCTGAGGGGCGGACTAGGCTAATATGGGTACGTGTGCGTTCAGCTGTGCTCTTTCATCTTCTTGGGAAGCCTGCACTCTTGTGGGAATGCTTGTTTGGTGGTGGTACGAGATGGATGAGGATGTGTCACTGAGGCTCGAGCCCGAGAAATGGAAAGAGTCCACGGAGCTACGACGTTTCAACTGCGAACCAGGAGCGCATGTGAGCCTTCTGTACACACACTCCTGCTGCTGCTCTGCATGCAGACGATACAATTTTTGTGTCAGCGACGAGCACTCGCGAAGGGTAGGTACTGGGACCACGTACGGGTTTGAAGGTGTCGATGCCTGACATACGTATCACCCCGACCCTCCCTACTGACAAGAGGAAGTGCGATAGCCTGTACAACTGGGCTGCAACTGGGCTCCCAGCTACTGCGACCGGTACAACTGCGTACGGCGCAGTATTCGACAATCTCCGGGGGAACTTCAACGCCGGTCTCGGACATTACAACTGTTTTCAAATCGGTCGGGGAAGGTTCATGCTATAGCGCGCCTGGACGAATACGAATCTCCCACAATGCCCACCGAGCTGAAAGCCAGCACGCGCAAGGTTGATCACCATGCTCAGTGTTCCACGGATCCTTTTTGCTCTACGCTGCAATACCGTTTGTTCTTGCACGGTGAGTCTGTCTTATGATCACTTCTGAGCCTGTGAAATAATTGAGGACGAGTCACTTGAACGTAGCCTCGTAGGTATTTGCTGGTAGTCCGACCCCGGCGGATCATCGATCTAGCTCCATCCGGCGTCACGCTCTCTATACAAATAGCTGACAGTCCCGAGGAGAATATTGTCCACGACCGGGGACGACACCTCAGCTAGATGAACGCGACTCTGTCTGACTCTAACGCACAGTTCGATCGCGATGGTACAATTGGGGTAGGATATCTCGGGGTTGCACTTGCCTCTGTGTGAGTGTCATGCTACAGTGGGACCCGCACGACATGGCACTCACCATCCCCACGAAGGTCGTATGGAGTGACATGTATACAGACAATACTCTACTTTCACTCCGAAAGGAGTCGAAACGATCCCTGGTACATTCGCGCCTTCGTAAGTCATACGCCTTCCGGGTCATCGATAGTGACTGAGTTTCATGCCAGGTAGCTGCCCTGTGGTACGTGGACCTGCTCATTCTCGATATTCCTGCAATACTGATCTACCGATCTATCAATCTAGGATCCTCGATTCATTCCGCGAGGCTGTGGTCATACATTCTCATTACGGGTATCTGATAACTCATTGGGGCGACATGGAAGCTCTTCAATACCTCGTCTGGTCAGAACCTTCATCCTTTGCACCTCCGTCAGACGTTTTACTGACACGTGCTGCAGGAGCATTCCTGTGCGCCTACCATTCGCCCCTACGCTGACTCAGTAGCTATGTATTGACGGAACTTGTCCTCTAGGCTAGCGTGTTCGTCAATGTGAGCAAATCTCTTCTACTCATAACCCGAGTTTCTCATCTGACCGTCCATTGAATGATAGACTACAATATTCATCTTGGTCCGATGGTACGTGCGACAGTGGCGAACAATACAGCTGTGTTGAGGTCATGTATCCGAACAGCTTCTTTCTTCGGCGAATCTGGCTGTGTAAGTCGCCTATTGTAGACTTTACTTGATCGACCGCGAGCCCACTTATTCAACAGTGAGCCGCAATTTACCCCTCACGCTTGCATTGGTACGTTTGTAGTCCTGGAGCAACGCTTCCGTGCGCTGATGTCTTCGGTAGGGATCGTTCGCCGTAACGCGGTGGGGTACGTACGCCTTGTACTTCAGCTTCTCATGGACACAGACACTAATGATTGTGTGTGACTCGCTACTAATAGCTTTGACTGTCGGTGCGTAGTCTACATAAGTCACTCGCAAGTATCGACAGGACCTGACGCTCCTCCCAGTCTACTTCAAACAGATGTGCGTATAAGATATCACGATGGTCAAACTGAACGTCAGCCTAACTTTTCGGCGGGGTAGCGTTGAACATCAAAACATCCACGCCGCGGAGATGGCGTCCACGGTGCGTGCGTTCGAGTACTGCTTCCGGCGACATTACTCACCACGCTGTTCATCGCAGACCATGGCCATCTATCTGCTATCGTTCGAGGTCGCCACCACCGCGTTGTTCACCGCGACCCTACTGTTCTACCTCTATCGCGGACGCTCTGGGATGCAGAGGTGAGTAGCCAAAGTATGACGGTGCCTGTTTACGCTTACATGTTATGCGTGGGCCTACAGGTCGAATAGCATCGTGTCTAGGATCGCACGATTCTTCATCAGTACCAGTATGCTGTCAACGTATGTTCTATTCTTCGTCCGATGAGGGCCATCTTACTCATGGAAACCTGAACAGCATGCTCGCCATCGCGAATCTGGTTTCGGTATGTCCCTATCCCACGACGTGTCCCCGCCGCTCTGCTCACGTGTACTCAGGCGGTTGTTGCGCCGACGAAACAGTACAAGCTCTTCTTCGACTTCCTTCTCGAGACTGTGGATGCTAACGTTGCGATTGCCACGTACGTCTTTCTACCGTCTTTAGTCGCACTCTACTGAACGATGTCGCTCAGTTTGAACCTACGCGAAGTCATGTCGAATGCGGGTGAACCTACAACTGTTCACTTCAACACATTCCCTTTGGGCACATTCCAAAGTTCGACCGATGGAAGGAGGGATGATGGCGGAGACATTCAAGGCACCCGCTCAGGCGTTGAAGTCACCGTGAGTGGTCATGCATCATGGCTCGTCTCGTGTGTGTGCAGCGACTGATTGCGACGTACAAGGTGAAGAAAACCACATACGTGGTATAAACACGGTTATCATCCCTCAATCAGTTCGTGACGACCCTCGTCGCCCTGCACTATCCCCATTCCTGGCGTACGTACGGAATTCAGAGAGATCTCTGCGGGAGCCTCAGCGGTACGATTAACTAGCGCGGCCCCAAACTTCCATCCCCACTCGTATAGTTACAATGTTACTTTGCATCGATGAGCACGTGTATCCTAGCGTCGGACTTGTACTAGTACTGGAAAGGTAATGCCAATGGAAGTAGATCATGATCGAGTCCACGGTACACACGATGTAGACACGACCTTCATTCGTAGAGCAGCGTTCCGACCAACGGTGCGATACACTCCACAAACCTCTTCCTTACCCTCTCATCCTCATCATCGTCCTCCAGTGGACAGAACTCCAGGGCGAGCTCTTCCAAGCTGACCTCCCGTCCCAGCGACGCCTTCCTGCGCTGCAGGCACTCTGCTATTCTCCTCGCGCTATACGGCCGGAACAGCGGACACTCGATGCGCACGCTCCGGAGGTGTGGGCATGGCGCGGCCGGCTTGCGATCTTCTTCCGTCGTCCCCCCTGAGTCAGCTGCGCGCTGGGGGCCGAGTCCGGAAAATATGTCCAGTACGTCGATGCAGTTCGCGTCGGTGCGGATCTTGAAGGACTGCAGAGCGGGGAACGCCCAGAAGGTCGCAGGCCAGTCAAAGGTGCCGACCATGCCACTGTCGACGGTGAGGTCCAGCACCTCGAGCGGCGCGCCGCGGAAGACGTCGAGGAGGTCGAGGTGTCCCAAGCGCAGATATCCAAACGTGGAGATGCTGGATGGGACCTCCATGATGAGTTCCACCCAGGGATGGGGATAAAGGGCGAGGGTCTTGCTGGCGATGGCATCCGTGGAGCCGAACATCGTGTAGAATACTCGGGTCATAGTGAGGTTGACGCCCTTGATATGCGCGAGGAGCGGGAGAGAGCTCCTGTCTGCTGGCATGCTGGCGCGGATGCCGCGCATGATGTCCTCTTCGGGATCATCGAAGAGATCGGCGAGGCGCACATGGACGGCAGCGGCTGGCGGGATGGAGAGGACGCCTAGGATAACGCGCGTGATCTGCGAGTATGTGTTTATCAAGACGAGGCGGAGGTTGGGAAGCAGTGTACGGCCCTGTGCGGGAGACTCGACTGTCGTATGGTCGACACCGGAGACAAGCACGTTTTCGATTATCAGCAAGTGCAGGTTGATGCAGCTGCGGAGTATCCGAGCGAGGTCGTCCAAGGCCAGCTCGGGGACGATGCCGAGCCATCCACGAAGTTCCAGGTGCGTGAGTTGAGAGAAAATCGTTGAAGATGGAGGTGCTTGAATGCCGTGAAGACCGAGACTTTTGAGTCGGGGATGCCGCTCTGGGGTGAACTCGATCACTGGCTCACTTGGAGAGTCATCGATGGATTTCCTTAGTATGCGTGCGCTGAAGAACTGGAGCATCGGCATGTGATTCTCCATCAAAGCAGTGAGCAACGGGACGTCTTCACGAGCGACGACGTGTAGGAGGAGTCGACTGAGATGGTGCATGTGTGGACTGAGCAGGGTCAGGGCATTGTCAACCCGATCTGCCATGTCGACCGCGACGGTGACAGGACAAGATTTGACACGAGCAAGACCAGTACGTAGGAGGTTGACGTTACCGCGGACCAGCAGAGTGCACCAAATGCGAGGAGTCGTGGCCGCTACTACAAACCAGTGTCGGCATACGTGGAGGATGGTCAACCACGCGCCGGGCTCGCCATTTGATTGTGTAAATAGAAAGACTTCGGCCAGCAGCTCTCGTGGAAGCCGATGCAGGGGTATACGGGCGTTCAGCAGAGCGTTGTCACTCAACATCCTGTCTTCAATACTGATTCTGCGGCCAACGCAAGTCACGAAAACAGTCTCGGGTTGGGATAGCGACTTCTCCTTGCTGAAACTTGATGGTAGGCCATAGTATGGAGGTCGGAGGTAGTCGGCCCTTAGGGCGTCTGTGAGCGAGCTCGTAGCCTGATGTCAACAGTCTAGAGCGCAAACTCTACGTGTACGCGTATGCTCACCCTATCTCCTCTGAGGTCATTGAAGGATACCCTTGCGGGCGAGCGTAATTGCGATGAGTAGTGGCGGCTGGAAACTGGGACTACGACTCCTTGAACAAAGGAAGCCTAAAAGTCACATGTTTAATTAGGGCCAATTACGCCAGATTCCGATTCCGGTCATAACGCACTCCTCTATGTTGCGTTCGTGCAGGACCACTACGTAACTTGAACTTGCACTGGGACGGGCTGAACAGAAGAGGAGGAGGAGTGTTGCTCGAAGAAGGCTCTAGGCTGGGTGACAGTGTTGCCACGTGGCAGGCTGAGCGTCTGTGCCCTGTCGCCAGGAGTCCAGCTCCAATTCTAGATCTTGTAGAACCTCTTGAACGTCTACACTCCGATCCTCGCCCGGCTCGCCGCTCGTTGCTCCGAAAGGAATGATCACGCTGTTCGAGAGCCGTAAACACTGCAGCTTGCTCATTCTCCCTTGCACCCATGGAACCAAGATTCAAGGTGTCGGACTTGCTGAGATGCTGAGTGGTCGGAGTCAGAGCTTGCCAGATGGGAAGAGAAGGTATGGTTCATGGTGCGTTATACAACAAGACGGACAAGCAATGAGGGAAGGCAAGTCCCACAACCCGACAAGAGGCATGTCGAGTCCGAGTCGCAACATTGGGAGGCGGATGGCGGTAGTCTTCGTGCCATCGGACGATTGATCCCTGTCAGACTGTTGGAGAGTGAGGTTTAATCCGTGTCAACCCATTGAACATCAGTGGTAAGCCGTTTCTCTATCCCGGATAGCGGCCACGCTGCTCATTCCTGCAGTGCGTTTCATTCAGGTCATTCATTGAACGCGGCAGATTTGTTGTTGGATGAGGATATGAGCACTGCGCCGGCGTGAGCCGCGTGGACTTGTCAGACTCTCGTAGAGGTTCACGGCCCCATGCTCCGAGTCGATGTGTTCTGGTACGTCTTTCCTGCTGACCTTCACATGACGTTGCCAATTACCCCGCGAACGGCGTCCTACCGCATAGGCGGTAAGAACAGACACTGGCCATCCGTCTTGCAGATATCGGAGCGCGACGTGCCTTGAAGTCGAAGAGGTGAGCACATTGCACTTCCATCACCACGAACATGCATGGATCACTCGATGACCTATAGGCCTGTACATGCCGAAAGCGCGGTACTAAGAGGCGATGCCGAGGGCCAGAGCCATGCCGAATCGCCCGTCCGGCCGTGAAAGAATGCCATGTAGCTCTCCTCCCTAGCATTGCGGTTCAATTTTCGACGCCCCATCAATATATCTCCACTCGTCCATCGGCCAATCGTCGTCGATGTTGCCATGCACAACGCATGGGCAGAGGCATCTTGCCAGATTAAGAGACATCTGCCAGTGTCCACACCAGCCGATGAGATATCGATGAGAGCACATCCATGCACCATGCGCTCGAGCAGCGTCTGTCAGAGGGTATCTGGTGGATTGTGGTAGGATCTATGTCTAAGGTCTGTTGATGCGGTCCAGCTGCTGTGCCATGATCACGAAATGTTCAAAGTTCCATTGGTTCGGCGACAGGCGAGAACGAGAGCCTTCTCTCGGAGTGGCAGGAGTTCGGTGCGTCCCTCGTGCATCACTATGACCGAATTGTTGCTCACGGTTGGGCCAGCTTAGGGCCAGCTGATCACCACGAGTCCACAGCATGCCAAGAGCAGACATGAGCGGCATTCTTGGGGATTCTTGCGGTCACATACCGGACACAGCCCGCAGTCCGCGCGCGAGCCGCTCTCGTGCTGACCTGTCCGTGGGCCAAACCGCTCATGCTGACCCTCGTACTCAATACACTGAACATTCCCCATAGACTAGATCCCAATGCGATAATTTAGTAATGTATGTGCGAAGGCGAAAGAATCCACCGCGAGTCGTGCATCCCTCAAGCGCACGATTCCACCGATACGCTCGGAAAGGTGAGGTCCATCATGCTCGAGTGTTCGCGCGCGCTCCCGATGAAGCGCCCCCAGTTGATCCACCATTCCTCCGCCGCATCGCCCGCGTCGTACAGGAAGACCTCGGCGAACTCCTCGAACTGCGCCTTCAGCGCGCTCTCGTCCATGCGCTCCAGCACAAGCGACTGCCGCAGGCTCGCGTCGCGCGCGTCGGCCTCGGGGCCCGGGGGCAATGACATCGTCATCGTCAGGCTGACGTCTGCGTCCACGAGCTTCGCGCATCGTCGGCGGCGGAGCTCTTCGTAGGCGTTGAGGAAGGTCGGGAGCTGCTCGGCGGTACGGAGGTGCGAGAGGAGACACCCTAGGACCACCGCGTCTTCGACGGCCAGGCTCGCGGGGTGCGTTCCGCCGGGCTGAGGAGAGGTGAGCCCCGATGGGAACATTGCGTACAGATCCCGGTGACGTACTATAGTTGGATGTGCAGCGTTTCCAAGCAACACAATCCGACCGGTGGAATCGACCCAGTCCTCGGCTACGTTCGGCCGAGACATGAACGCCGTACGTACAAGATGTGATGCCGACTTGAGGAGCCGCTGCACTCTACAGCAGCGATCGTTACACACAGCGAGTCTCGACGAGTTGAGTGCGCACTCACGCGGGGCATTGACCGTCGTGGATCAGGTCGTCGGCCGAGTACTTCTCGTCCCACCTTTCTTCGCCGCCATCCTTATAGTATGGTGACCCCTTGCGCGAGAAATAGCCGAAGTAGAGTTCTGCTCCGCAACGCTAAAAACATAGTGTGAATTCATAAGACGTCGCGCAGATATGTTCGTTCTCGTTGCAGCACGTACCACGGGATGAGCTAACAACCATCGTCAGTCAGCTACCATGATCAGTCTACGACCTGACGAAGGCAACCAGCTCACCGTGTATACCTGCAAGGTTACCGGCCCATATAGGCCACTAACGAACGTCCTTAGTGTATCATGCACGAAGGCCGATGAACTTGCACTCACATCGACACCAGTCAGGTACGGCGAGAGTTCTGGGTCATTCCGAATGTCTTCGGCCTTGACCATTCCGCTATAGACATTCAATCCTGCTGGCTCTGGCGGTTCGTCGTGCTCAAGTACCACAGCACGGACGATGCTGTTGCACCCGTCTGCGCCGATCAGGATATTTGCGGTCAGGACTTCGCCATTGGCAAGGGTCACGCTGGGATTCGGTGAGCCCTGTTCCACAGAGACGACTTCGGTATTCCAGTGAACTATCGCGCCTGCAGCGGTTGCTAGCCTGTACAGCAATCGAATGAGATCTTCACGCTGAAAAGGTCCGTCAGTGAACTCATTGAGCATCGATAACAAATGAACTTATTCACGTGTATCAGGAGAAAATCTCCGCCCGTCTCTGCCAAGACCGCTGGATCCCAGTGAAATCGACCTAACGCTTCGCCGGTATTCACTGTGCAACACACGAAGTCCGCGATCAGTCAACATCACAGCGATCAGGGCACAGGGCAGACTTACTCTTGTAGAATGGTGTCCCGATACATCGTGAGGTGACTTTCCTCAGTTCGTCCTCGCCTACCCACTGTCGTAGGATCTTGCTGAGGTTCGGAGGAATGCGTTGTCCACCCCCAGTCGCGTCCAGTCCGTACCTTTCGACTACTCGGACACGATGCCCCGTCCTGCTGAGCATGTACGCCGCAGCCAGGCCGCCGATACCTGCGTCATAGGCTTCGGTACCGTGTGAGAACGTGATCGACGCGCACACTTACCACCGCCGACCACGAGTATGTCAAGAGAGAGCGGCGCGGTGCGGTTAACAATCGGCATCGCTGTAGAAGGTGTGTTGTGGGTGGCGGTCGGTTTGCTAGTATGGAAGGGAAGCGGAGGGGTGCTCGGAAAGTGGAGGGTATTACTAGGGGAGAGGCGGTGCCACGGCGATGTCAAGGTTCAATCAAAGATCACGAAGGCGACTTGCGCCGGATGCCACGGCCCACCCGCACATCGCGGAGTGAATGGAGGTACCGTGTGAGCGCAGCCAAGGCGTTCGATGCCAGATGGTCTGGCCACATACAGCCGCCAGGGTGTATTTTCTGCATCAGCAAAATCCCGAAACGCTCGCGCGATTGCGAAGCGGCCCGCCGCTCGCGGGCGCTTGCGAGCGCTTGCAATCGCGGTCCGACCGAATACGATCGGGCGAGCGATTTACAATCGCCCGCATGCGGATGCTATCCCTTGCGGCCTCTCGATTGCGCTCGTCGCCGTTTGCGAGGGGAGGGCTATCCAGGCAGCGTGAGGTGCCCACAGAAGTATGTTGTTGTTGTACTGAGTACCAACATGTATAGTCTAGGGTAGTGCCAGTGGTAGTACTATCGGTCGTCGTTGCATCACCATTAATATTGAGTCCCGCGTATTCCTGGCTCTTCCTGGCCATCATCAAGGTCTCCGTCCGCACCCGGCGTGCTCCGCATGATGACGTCAGACGAGGTGAGAGAGGAGACGTCACCAAGTCGTGCGGACACGATCACATGACCGACACGGGGCCCTCTTCTCTGAGTCTCGTTTGCTGTCAACCGCGACTCGGACATGGGTGAACGGCCGCCTATAAGAGGCCTGCAAAACCGAATGCCCCTCCTGTTCTCAGACCACCACCATTCCCCAAGTCCCCTCTCTCCGGCTTCCTCCGCTCTACCCATGACACGCATCCGCTCTTAGACTCGCAAGCCAGTCAGTACGCGCCGTGTCGGGATGCTGAGCCTAGTCCGCTTTCACTTTGATTACTTGTATCGCTGCTACTAGTACTTGCCTCACGCCGCCTCGCTTCCGTACCTCCGCAATTCAGAAAAACATGCCCGGTCACCGAACACATCCGGTGAGTTACCTCATACAGCTTGCATGCATGATATTTCCGCATATATCACGCATATACTCACCTCTCAAGTCATGCCCACCTCTCCTTCTTCATCTCCCGGACAAGGCTGCCCTCCCCTGGTAGTAGAACCTACATCACGTACTAGCTCACCCATGCTTCGCTCACAACAAATAAGACGGTGATCGCCGTTGTGACGACCGCTACCGCCGCAATGGTACCAGCTTGGTGATGAGGACACTACCATTACGAGGACGATGAAGCCTTTGTCTACCCCAGGCCAACCCGCATTGTGAGTACTTCCCTCACGGTGTCCGCTACGATCGTTCTCGAAGCCCCATGCACCCCCACAGGCTCCTTAGGGATGACCCCGAATATGCATCGGGCCCTAGCAGCTCTGTACCGTCCTCCAGCGACCGTGCTCGGCACTCGCACGAAGTGAGTCCGCACGTCGTCGCCGTGTCAAGTTGTCTTCCGGAGCACTCATACAGGCCCAACCTCTCTCTCCTAGCCGCCTGGAGTCAAGACGGCTGGCCAAGGCTATCCACGCATAACATCGCCCGACGACGAGGACTCTCGCCCTCATCACCGACCACACTGTGAGTGCTCCCATCACCGTGACTGCTCGCAGCCCCATGTGCCCCTGTAGGCTCCCCTGGGACGACCACGAAGAGCGAGGCTGCACCCGCGGCCAGCGTAGCACTGTACCGCGGTCGGACGTCTAGCAGCAACCATATTTGGCACTCACGCAAGCTAACTCTGTACGTCGTCGCAACTTTGTGTCGCCTTCTGTCCTCTGTAGCACTAACAAAGCCTGGTCTTGCTCTCCTGGCCACTCAGAGTCCGGCCCAGGTTATATATCTCGCAACGCTCCGGTTGTCGAGCCAGGCATGAACGCGCAGGTGAGTAATATCCAGAGCTCCCTATACCCGCGAACACACCGAAATACTCATGCAGACTCTGCCCCGACAACGGATTCGTCACGCGCTTTGACGTCAGGAACATAGGCGAACTCATCGCGCGCACCAACGACCCTTCTGCCTTATAGCTGATTCTATCGCACGCTCTGGAAACGGTGGCCCTCCTGCTGCTTCCTCTTAGAGGCTCGTGCACCACGGTTTCTCTGAGCTCTCACGCCTGTCGCTGTCTCTCGCTCGCCTACCACCATCTCTCCCTTGCCTGACGACGCCTCTCGCTAGCCTGCCAGCCGCGTCCTCTCGTTCCTCCGCTACTCCCTCTTCGCATGCTATTTCCTCTCGCACTCGCGCGCCGCATACCCTGGTCGGCCGCTTCCTATCGCTCACTTGTATGCTGCTCCCTCTCGCTCCCGCACTGCTTCCTCTTGTTTGTTCGTGTCTGTCACTCTGTCCTTGCGGCAACTGCCAATGCTGCCCGATACTCGATCTTCGCCCTATCTCTGTATCCAGCCATTTCCTGTACTAGTATATGTAGACTTTCGTCGTGAATATATTTATTGTTCATGATCTTCCCGCATGATATGTGTGCATCTGGGTGCCCTGAGAACCCCAGAAACGCCCAGTCTGCCCGCCCGACCCATCGCTCGACAAGCGTCCTGACGCGAACGGCCCTTGGCAAGGGCGCATTCGAAAACGAGCGGTGCAATCGCCCACGAGAGCCACCTGCGCGCGCAGCGATTGCAAGCGATTGCAATCGGCTCGCGGGCCGATTGCGCGATTATACTCGAGTGGAAAATGATAACACTCGAATGCGCGCGCTCGCCCCCAATTGGGAGCGATTGCGTCGCTCGCCGGCGCTCGGAGCCGAGTATGAGCCATTCGGGCTTTTGCTGATGTGTGAACGGAGTTGAATGAGTGTACTGATGACGATGATCTGTTAGTTGTGTTTGACCACGACAGAGGATTTAGTAGGGGAGTTTGTGCTTTCCAGTAGTAGCCTCCTCTGCCCGTGTTTCGGTCAAGATAAGTCATGCCAGCAGGGTGGGCACCGAAGTTCAATCCGGCCTCCAGGATCAACTGCGGGGCAACGGGCGTCTCTATACCACGTGGTGGCACCGCCATGCGCGCAGCGTTGGTGCCGGTCACCAAACGCCTCGGAGCGGCGACTCGGACTGCAACCTACCTCTGCTCCGTCGTCGCGCTGAACACGGGCCTCGAATCTAGGTTTTGGACTCCAAGGTCCACTGTCGAGGCCTGCAAGTGTTAAATAAGTAATGACAGTGACTGGCATCTCGTAGAATCGACGTAGATCAGATGACGTCGACAGGCAAGGAAAGACTCAGCACCATAGGTAACTTGGCACCCATTCCACACACAGCACGCCTCAGGAAGTTGAACGTTGAGCGGTAGCTCATCCGCGTCATTGCCGGTGGAATACAATCCGAAAGCCCCGGAACAAGCCACATCCACCGCAAGAGCCATCAACCGCAGTGGCACATCCATATAACATCAACCACACGAGGACATTCGGGCCGTGAAGCACAGCGTGCGGTGTATCAAGCACACATTTCCACAGAAACGCTCGAGACGACGAAATCCATCATACCGGAGTGTTCGCGAGCCGCGTTGTCGTGGAAACGACCCCAGTTGATCCACCACTCCTCCGCCGCGTCTCCCGCATCATACAGGAAGACCTCCGCGAACTCCTCAAACTGCGCCTTCAGCGCCCCTTCATCCATGTCTGAGTCGTCCAGCGTCTGGCCCATCTGCGCGTCGCGCGCGTCTGCCTCCGCGCCTGGTGGTAACGACATCATCATCGTGTTCCTGACGTCCGCGTACACGAGCGTCGCACAGCGCTGCCGGCGAAGCTCCTCGTATGCGCTGAGGAAGGTCGGAAGTTGGTCTATGGCGCGAATATGCGAGAGCAAACATCCGAGGACGACGGCGTCTTCGACCGCGAGGCTGGTAGAGTGCGTCCCGCCGGGCTAAAATCAGTGAGCATATCTTCGGAAGAACGCGCGAGCATGCCTGATACTCACTATTGTTGGGTGAGCAGCGTCTCCAACCAATACCATCCTGCCTGACGAATCAACCCAGTCCTCGACTGCGTTTGGTCGAGACATCCACTGGGTTCGGACAAGGTGAGGCGCCATCTTGACCAGCCTGCGAACTCTACACGGACAGATGATATTGGTTCGCCCGTTCATCGATGCCAAGAGTGTGGAAGCAAACTTACATGGGACACTGTTCTTCGGACAGAAGCTCTTCAGCTTGGTGTTTCTCGTCCCAGCCCTCGTTCCCGCCCTCCTTGTAGTCTTTCGAGCCTCTGAATGAGAAGAGCATGAAGGATAGCTCAGCCCCACTGCGCTGCACAAAGTGCGCGTCAGGACTCAGCGTTGCATTTTTTTCCGTCATGCAAACGTACCACTGCAGTAGCTGCACGTCGCGCGGAGTAAGTCATAACATTCTGGAAAGAGAATCGCGACCCCTACCGTATAAGCCTGTACGGTCCCCCATCCAGATCGGCCACTGCTTACGTGCCTGAGCAAGTTGCGACGCGTAGTTTCTCGGTGTGCACTCACCTCCTCATTATGCAGATATCGCCCCAGCTCCGGGTCTGACCGCACATCTTCCGCCGAGGCTGCGCCGGTGTAGAAGGACATTCCGGACGGTTCTGGACGGTCCTCCTCCTCGAGTACCGCATCACGTACTCTGCTTCTGCACCCGTCCGCACCAACTACGAGATCCGCTGTCAGGATCTTCCCATCGCCAAGGGTCACGCTCGGTCCTGGGCGATCACGCAATCCTTGCTGTATAGAGACGACCTCGGTGTCAAGACGGATAGAGGCGCCTGCATCTGTTGCGAGCTTGTGTAATAGTCGAACGAGGTCCTCGCGCTGGGCTCCGTAGGTCAGACAAAAGCATCGCTGGTCATGCTAGAGAGGTACTCACATGCATCATTAGAAACTCGCCTCCCGTCTCCGCCATCACGGCCGGTTTCCAGTGGAACTGGCCGATATACTTCCCTGTCCCAACTTTCCATCGCGTGTCACCTCCCGCCCATAGCGCCACGAACCAATATATGAGGGTACTCACAGTGATGGAATGGTGTTCGAACACACCGCGTCGCAACCCTCCGGAGCTCTTCGTCGCCAACCCATTGCCGTAGGATCTTGCTGAGGTTCGGAGGTATTCGTTGGCTGCCACCTGGTGCATCAGGCCTGTAACGTTCGATGACCCGGACGCGATGCCCGGCTACACTGAGCATGTACGCCACAGCCAGACCTGCCACGCCTGTGTAACGCATGAGACGTCGTATCGGCAAAACGAGTTGTAGTACTTACCGCCACCAACGACGATGACGTCAAGAGAAAGTGCGGCCACGCGAGCTACAACTGGCATCCCGGGGATTGAGAAGAATGGTGAGAGTTTGAGTTGTCGTGGTATGGAAGATGAGGAAGAAGGGGACCTTGATGCTACTATTAGGGGAGGAGAGGGGCGGTGTTGACAAGGTTCAGCCAGCCATCGCGAAGTCTATGACGGATGTCATGTGTGCGTGTTGTGGACACAGTAAATGTGCCGTGGGCGCCCGAAAGACTGACCTACTATGGATGTCTTTGCCGAGTCCCCGGATCTATATCCTGGACAAGATGCGCATATGATTACCCACAGTCATATTGGCAGCTTACCTTGTGCTATAGATGGCTGAGCGCTCAGGTCCAAGTCGAAGAAGTCCTGACTGGCAAACCGCAGGGAGAAGGGGGGAGATGCATCGGATGCCTAGCCGCAGTACGCAGAGAAGCTCCGGCGTAGTTGCGCGCTCCGGTTCGGAGTCTCAGACTGTTCGTGCGGTTGACAGCGGCGCCGCTCTGACGACGGCGTGAGAGGTGTTGACAGGGAGCACTGGCGTTGACAGGAAGCCCATCTTGAGCTTCGACAGTATTCGAGTCTCGGGAACGCAATAGAGCAGCGTCAATGCACCGTGAGCCGCGATGGAGACGTTACCTGAGCGGCTGCGATAGCCTCAGATCCCGCTTTCGCTGAAAGTAACGCACCGTTGTCGCTAGTGTGAGCGCGACGAGGAGCGGAGCTCTATGGTCGGCACAATCACTGGGAGTGGTAGAGTCTAGCAGAATAGAGGCGGGGAACTGAAATTCAGCACGATACTGGGACTGAGAAATAGATGGACACGATACCTCGTCTATGAGACCCACCCATTCCATGCGTATATCGGGGAGCATGAAGCTGCCGCGTCGAAGCCAGCAGAATTTTTGGGCAATAGCCGATGCGCGCCGATGCCGGAATGCGAGCGAATTCGGGTAGGATTGATGGAAATCAAACGGCTGAATACCCATCGATGCCATACCCTATGTTCTCAGAAGCTAGAACCATCCAGAGCGCCGCGATGTAGCCGCACAAGAACCCAGCCTCATGTTCGCGGCTAGCTATAGTCGCTAAGCACACGATACCGAGACCCTCGACTCCGTGTTGAACCCGAGGTCCATCATACCCTGCTGTCCGCGCGCGCTCTCATGGAAGCGTCCCCAGTTGATCCACCACTCCTCAGCGGCATCGCCGGCGTCGTAGCAGAAGATCTCGGCGAATTCTTCAAACTGCGCCTTCAGCGTGCCCTCGTCCATATCGTTCAGCGTCTGTCGCATGCTCGCGTCCCGCGCGTCGGCGTCAGGGCCCGGAGGGAGGGACATGGTCCTCGAGGTCCCGAAGTCCGCGGCGACCATCGCAGTGCAGCGTTGTCGGCGGATCTCCTCGTATGCGTTGAGGAGAGTTGGCACTTGGTCGACGGTGCGGAGGTGTGAGAGGAGCGACCCGAGGACCACTGCGTCTTCGACAGCGAGGCTAGCAGGATGCGTGCCGGCAGGCTACAGAGGCTTGCTCAGTCGATTCACCAGACAGGCAAATAGGGACGTTCGTACCAGTGTTGGGTGAGCAGCATCCCCTATCAACACGATCCGCCCGGTCGAATCCACCCAATCCGAGATGCCCTCTGGTCGTTCCATGAACTGTGTCCGAGTGACGTGACGCGTCATGTCAAACATCGTCTGCAGTCTGGAGTGAGAAGCGAGTTCAGATGGAGCCGGCCGCACAAATTCCGAGTCGACACGCACTCGGGACACTCCGTCTCTCGAGGGAGCTCCGTCGCCGGTAATTGCTCATGCCAGCTTTCCTCACCCCAAGGCTTGTAGCTTTGTGAGCCTTTCCAGGAGTACAGGCTGAAGTAGAAGTCCCTCCCACCATGCTGTACGAGGCGATCACCGCAATTAGTAGTCTTCAAATTTACGTAGCATAGATGGCAGTACGTACCACGGGATGTGCTATCGGACGAGCGGCGCTATATTAACAGTTGAAACGATTCCAGTTGAAGTCCGTACTCACCATGCAGCGCTATCCGGTTCCCCATCCATATGGGCCACTAGAGACTTCGATAAGTGATACAGTCAGTGGGATGGACAAATCGATACGCACCTCCTCCTTCTGCAGACGCGGGCCTAGCTGAGGATGACTCCGAATATCTTCGCCGTTGACCACGCCGCTGTACACAGTCAGCCCCAAGGGCTCAGAACAGTCCTCTTCGTCGAGCACCACGTCTCGCGTCATGCTCTGACTTCCGTCGGCGCCAATGATAAGATCTGCCGTAAGGATGTCTCCATTGCTGAGAGTCACGCTGGGCTGGGCACGACCCGCAGAACCAGGTTGTATCGAGACCACTTCGCTGTTGCAGAGTATCGTAGCCCCTGCACCAGTGGCTAGCTTGTGCAACATCCGAATGAGGTCTGCGCGCTATGGGACTTTATGAGACGGTTTATAGACACAGGTCACACGAAGCCAAGAAGAAGGGATATGACGCACGTGTATTACGAGAAACTCCCCTCCGGTCTCAGCCATTACCAATGGTGCCCATTCCAGAGCACCCACGTATTCACCCGTCACCCCTGAAGAGATTCACGTCATGAATACGCAACAGACAGCGTGAGTACGAAGATGTCTCACAGTGGTAGAATGGTGTTCCTGCACATCGTGTCGTCGTCTTGAGTAGCTCCTCTTGGCCCACCCACTGTCGGAGGATCTTGCTAACATTCGGTGGAAGACGCAGTCCGCCGCTGGGCGCATCTAGCGAGTACTTCTCGAGGACTCTGACGCGGTGTCCACATTTACTCAGCATATAGGCCGCTGCGAGACCGCCGACACCTATACCCGTCGTGTGGGGTTCGAGAAGTAGCACGTGTTATTAGCACCGTGATATGGATCGTATGGTGATTGAATTGGACATACCACCACCGATGACCAAAACATCAAGGGACAGGGGCGCAGTCCGAAAGATGACGGGCATAGCTGGGAGAGAGGTCAACACGTCGAGGAAGAGGGTTCCAAACAGGCATTGCTTACACGCGATTCAACGCGACTCTTATAATACTTCACCGCTTGTCGAGACCCGGGCTCGCGTCGGAGTCGGTTGACAGAAGACATCGTTCCCTCTTCCCGCGTTGGGCGGCGTGAGAAGGATTGATACCGCGTCCACCAGCAATGAGGCAAAATATCATTTGAACGCGGAGCCGTGAGGACGGTTATCATGCGATGGACCGGCCTTTCTTCGTCAACGTATGCGTGGCCGCGTGGCAACATGGCGGTACGTAATGCGTTACAGGGAGCTACAGAGCACCAGTTGACCAGAGGGTGCTGAATCCGAGGCGAGTACTTATGTTTGGAGATAGCCTTCAGATGCTAAGAAGCTGCATAGATTGCTCAGCCTGTGCCCCGTAAAAAGTGTCATGCACCGTGCCTCTCGTAAGACTTGAAGATCTCAAACGTATTGTGATTGAGCGCAGATTGAGCCTGGCGAAGACTCCGAAGGCTGCTACTTATCCGGCGAGCCGAGATGCATCAACCCTGTCGTCGCCTGGGAGACACAGGGAAGGACTGTCAGCAGCATGCTATAGCCGTGCTGGATACCACGTACTTGGCACAATGCAGCACCAACGAGGCAGGTTCCTTGAGTTGGCAAGTGGTGGCAACAGCACGTCCCGGCCCGGGCAGTAGGTAGTACAAACACTGTGACATACACATCAGCATCGCGTACTTCCTTCTCTCGAAGAAAATAAACCTTGGGGTCATATCAGGATGTCGAATTCGAGATGACGGAGAAGAGCAGTCGATGGCATGGTCATTTGTCAACTGGCTTGACTTGAACGAACGCTGCCGGCAAATGCCGTCCTCAGTGCAGCCCCCGGCTATGTGCCACGTGGCAGATCGGCTAATGCCGCACCCCCTTCCCTTCTTGTCCTTTTCTCTTTCCTGCTCTCAGGTCTAAGTACACTGTACAGCTCATGCATTCAGACAACCGGGGTTCCCACTAGGGCGCGTGCCCCGCTCATGCCTACATACCCTCAGGCTGTTGTACCCATGATTTTCGTGGCACATCGCGTCTGATGCTGTGTGAGTGCATTTCATAATCCGCAGGCTCAGATAACTCTCAGTCTACGTACTCGCTCGTGCTCCTCAGTACGCTCTTTCGCTTCGTACGCACGCTCGCGTCGGCACAGGACTTGCTCCCGCGTGACATTTTCCTACTGCTGATCGATGGTATGTCTCCCTCTCGTCAGCTCATTCTCAGCCACCCCTTGAGGCCATACAACTGCGCTGCGCCGAAGATATCTGCGATCTATATCATGATGACGTGCGACATTCACGTTCCGCAGTAACTGTGAGCTGTATGATCCATGGGGTTATTTATAGCCTCATCCCGCATTACTGTGTTATCCTATGTTTCATGCGAAGTGCGCAGGGGTATTCCGGTCGTCACGATGCCGTGATACGGTGATATATCTCGCACGGCGACGGGAGAGTCAAGACTGTCTCGCTGAGTCGGCGCAGACTGGACCCGATTCGTTGCATGTAGTACAATCAATTGTCTTCTGACGTTTGCTAGAGGCGACAATACTTACCTTCCGCTGCGCCATCCTACAGCATTGTCATACAGGTAGACAAGACTAGAATGAGTATCTTCAAAGCCGGCTCATCGTCCGGATCTTCGGCTGAAAGCCTTGGTGGATGCTGCCCCAGATCGCCAGCGCAAGGTTCTGTGGACCTTCTTCTACAACCTGAAGTACAGAGGTCAGTACTAGGCAAACGCGCCACCACGTAGAACTGGAACTGACGCACAAGATGGCCTGCGTTCGCGACAGTAGTAATGGAAGCCATTTTCCGACCTTGGCTCTCATCGACGAAGCCAGATTTCACGAACTCCGGGCTAGCGGAGAAGGTCATGAGTATAGCCCAGATCAACGGTATGTCGTCCACGCACATGACATCCTCTCTCTCACCAAAGACGCAGTGAACTGGAATTGCGGGACACACATCCTTGAGACGGTCGAGGCTATCGAACCCGTCCTCGTTGTAGCTGTAGCCACCAACTTCCTGGTCCCGTGTGCAGCACAGAGTCACCCCATGCGTATGGTCAGGATAGATCGCTGTCGGCAAGTCGCGCAGGGCATGCTCCTGTTGGAGACTTACAGTGAGAGAGTGTTGGACAGAAAGCTATGAAGAGCATACCACGAAGAGGTCGAGGCACCGAGGAGTCCAAGTACTCCATGGGAGCCGCTTCGCCATCCACGCGCGGGCAGCGTCGCGCGAAGGCCAGATGTCCTTGCGGTTCCTGGCCATCTCAATGAGGATCTCCCAGGCCTTGCCCTTCTTTGTGGCTCGTGCGAAGACCTCTCGGGTCATTATTGGGGGCTCAACGAGGACAAGCGAAGAGTAGGGGAGGTTGTCGGTGGCGTAGCCCAAGGTCGAGAGCGATCTGATAGATGGCCATGGGCGTGCAGGACATTTAAAGAAGCGAGGTACTCACATGGCTGACACGGAGGCTGAATGGGCGATGCCCACCATGGACGATCCCGCATATAGACCAGACTTCAGAAACTCTTGGATACCACGAGCAACGGAGTGGGCAGCTATAGGCATTGTATCAGCCAGCGCACACCCCGTATCGATATTGATTCCCACTTAAACCATTCGGGTACGCAAGGAGCTTGGTATCGTTGAGGATAGCAGAGCCTCCATGATTGGGGGAGTCCATCGCCCATGCCTCAATGATCGAAAATGTGTTGCTCGGAACTGTGGCCTGTAGCTCGAACAGATGCTCAATAGTTGGAATCCAAGTCTCCTTGTCTAACACAGGTCATAGTGGGCTTCAGAACCTTGAGAAAGTCCGCTCACGATAGGAGACGCCGTGAATGAACAACAGCGACAAGCGTTCCCCGCCCGGTTTGACCGCGTCGTTGACCAGACAGAACCTAGTAAGCGCGATGGTGAGTCCGCCGTCTTGAGGATGTCCAGAGATAGTGAAGTCGGTCGCTTGGAGGGATGCCATTATCAATGGATGCCGTTCGGAAAATGACGGAGCTGGAACAGGATGCCAGACTGGCAGCTCGGAAAGCGAATGAGGTTTTTGAGCACCATAGGGCTTAGGCAGGCTGTGAACTTGGGTAAGCACTTCCGTGCTTCTGTGCAGGGCGCTGTCTTGGTTTCACGGCTCCATTCTAGCTCCGATGTCGTCCTGATGTCGTACCGTTTACAAGCACCCACACCAGCATACGCGAACAAACAGCGCACGAAGAGACGTACATTTGGTTCTATGCGTGCAGTTCCACAACGACATTCGAGACTACGAAGTCCATCACATCCTCTTTCTTGGAGGCACAGGCACGGTCATGAAAACGGCCCCAATTGATCCACCACTCCTCAGCGGCGTCGCCGGCGTCGTAGCAGAATATCTCGGCGAATTCTTCAAACTGCGCCTTCAGCGTGCCCTCGTCCATATCGTTTAGCGTCTGTCGCATGTTCGCATTGCGCGCGTCCGCTTCGGGACCCGGAGGGAGGGACATGGTCTTCGCTGTCCCAATGTCCGCCGCGACTATCGCAGTACAACGTTGTCGACGGATTTCCTCGTATGCGTTGAGGAGAGACGGGAGTTGGTCGAGGGTACGCAGGTGTGAGAGGAGCGACCCGAGGACCACTGCGTCTTCGACGGCGAGACTAGCAGGGTGCGTCCCCGCCGGCTACGGACATGTCAGCCGGGGTCGATCAGATAGGTGAACAGACGAACGCATACCAATGGTGGGTGAGCAGAATCACCTAGCAATACAATCCGACCGGTGGAATCGACCCATTCAGAGATCCCTTGTGGTCGTGACATGTAATGTGTTCGAGTGACGTGACGCGCAATCTTCAACATCTTCTGAAGTCTGCAAGTAAAATATTTGAGCTAAGAGATAGACTGTCACAGCGGTTAAATCTATACGTACTCTGGACATCCATTCTCTCGCGGAAGCTCGGCGGCGCGGTACTGTTCATCCCAGCTTGCCTCTTCGCCCGGTTGGTAGCTGGGCGAGCCTTTCCAGGAGTACAAACTGAAGGAGAAGTCCTTCCCGCAGCTCTTTATGACGCTGTATCTCAGTTCTCGACTCGCGTGGCCGAGATGGCGTAACACGTACTATGGGATGAGCTATGCGCTCAATGTGTCTCAACAGTGAGGCAAATCGCGAACCAAGTCGACACTCACCATGCAGCGCTATCTGATTTCCCATCCAGATAGGCCACTACTGAAGTGAGCGAGAGACGATACGAAGAACTAGTCAATACTCACCTGTTCATGTTGT
Organism: Earliella scabrosa; assembly: GCA_022605405.1. Lineage (NCBI taxonomy): Eukaryota > Fungi > Basidiomycota > Agaricomycetes > Polyporales > Polyporaceae > Earliella > Earliella scabrosa. The sequence goes on along the minus strand of JABYQQ010000004.1, from coordinate 556,816 downwards.
AGACGCGGGCCTAGCTCGTTGTCGTCCCGAATATCATCGCCGTTGATCACTCCACTGTATACAGTGAGCTCGCAGGGTCCAGAGCAGTCCTCCCCGTCCAGCACCACATGTCGGGTTATGCTCATGCTCCCGTCCGCCCCAACGATAAGATCCGCCGTAAGGATGTTACCACCCCTGAGGGTCACGGTAGGCTCAGGCCGACTAGCAGAACCTGGTTGTATCGAGACGACTTCGCTGTTGCAAAGTATCGTGGCGCCTGCCCCAGCTGCCAACTTGTGCAACATCCGAATGAGATCCTTGCGCTGTAGGTCTGCATAAGACAAGGAAGATGTTCATCAATTGAAGGGAGAACGCACGTGTATGACGAGAAATTCCCCTCCTGTTTCCGCCATTACCAGTGGCTTCCATTCGAGACGACCCACGTATTCACCCGTTTCCCCTGGGGGCAATCGTGTCGGTCGTATAAAGCGCCGGATAGAAGAATGCAGAGCTCTCACAGTGGTAGAATGGCGTGCCGACACATCGTGTTGCTACCTTTGATAGTTCCTCTTCGCCCACCCACTGTCGCAGGATCTTGCTGAGATTCGGTGGAAGACGCTGTCCGCCGCTGGGCGCGTCCAACGTGGACCTCTCGATGACTTTGACGCGGTGCCCAGATTTGCTCAGCATGAACGCGGCAGCAAGACCGCCGACGCCTGTTCATTGGAATGTTCGAGGAGTTAGTGTGGTGGGTGATACTATGCGCATTGTACTCGGACGCACCACCGCCAATAACCAAAATATCGAGTGACACGGGTGCAGTCCGAAAGATGACTGGCATGGCTGCATGGGGAACGAGGATGTCGAGAAAGGACGGCGTTATCTGAACGGGAGCCAGGACTCTTATACCATTTCACCGCTTGTCAAGGCTCGCTTCGAAATTGGTCGAGGACACCGGCCACGTCCTTGTCCTTGCGCGTTGGGCGCGGTGAGAAGAACGTGCACCGCACCCACGAGCGAGCAAAAGAAACAAAATACAGGCGACGAGAAGTGAGTACGAGTATCAGGGTTATACCGACCTGTGGATATGGATGTCTACGCAACGTGGCGGTGCGGCATGTGGCTGCAGAACTCTAGTTAGGCAGAGCAGGTATCTCTGGATCCCACCTTCAGATGAGAAGGGACTGTGTAAAATCTCGTCAGCTCCCAGCCTCGAACGTAAACAGAAGGACGTTACTGCACGAGACCGATGGGGCTTCAAGAGACCGATCAGTTTGAGCCTGGTGAAGAGAAGCCTACTGGTAGCCGGCGAGCCGAGTGTCATCAACCCTATCATTGTGGAGCATAACCAAGGGACAAACCCGCCGCAATATAGCCATACCGGCTGTGGTGCAGCACACACAACACAGGCGTCCAGGTGGTCAGCTCAACCTGCCGGCCCGCCGGGCAACTTGAATGAAGGCTGCAACAGCGACTGCCAATGCTAGGCTCGTGGCTTCATACATGAAGAAGTGTGAAAGTTCAGAACTTCCTCATTGATAAGCCGTAAGCTTCAAAACCATAAACAGAGCGTGTAGCGGAAATGAAGGAGAGTCTAGGAGGAGTCGATGCCAGCAGAACGAAGCCAACTTCAGTTTGTCTAGGCGTGTGCGAACATTCGCGCGTGGCTGGATGGAGACCCGGCCCGGAAGCTTGTCTTCTCCTACTGCCCCTCACACCGGGATGTGGAGCTCAATGAGCGTATTGACGAAGCGGTGGGGCTGGCAGTCAATGACCCCGCTGTCGCTCTACCCAGACCATGTCCCGTCTCTCTCACTTACGGTCGCTTCATCGTGACCGACAATGCGCGCGAGGACTGGAGAGATATGGCGCGAGGTCCCAAGTACTGGGGCCGCCGCTATCCCCAGCACCCCGCTCTCCGCGTTGTTACACACACTGGCAATTTCCCCTTGAAGCGGACCGGCGCGTCCAAGTCGCTGTGTGCGCGCATGGTCCGCTGTCTCACTGATCATTCGCCAATCGGGGCGTATCGCCTACGCTTCTTCCCTGACCAACCCACGCACTGCTCCTGCGACCGACCCGAGCTCCAGACTCGGCGGCACGTCTTCGACCGATGCACCTTCTATCCTCGCGCTCCCTACTCCCTGACGTGGGATGACTACCTCGGGGAGCTCGACCCGTTCCCGCTCATCATGGACTTCCTTGAGCAGCATCCCACGGCGTTCACCTTTGCGGACGCTCCGCCTACCCACGCGTAGACGCTCTGCGTCAACCCCCTTTCCACCTGCTGTCCTGCGACTCGCACATTTTCGTGACACCGTAGTTGTTCTTGTGTAGTTACGCCCGCTCTGGCTTACGCCGCGGGTCCCGTAGGAGTACAGACCGTCATGTATTCGAAGCAGGGATACTTACTGTGAAAGGAAAAAAAAAAAAAAAAAAAAAAAACTTCAGTTTGTCTTTGGGCGGCTATACGCCACGTGGATTGCAAGGGGGCCATTTGTCCGCGGCGATTAGATTTTTGTCCATATCGATTACATTGATGCCCATGTGTAGAAACATACTTGCCCGCCGTTGTATGTGATTTGTGCCCGCACAATTCTCGAATACAGTCCGTATACCTGAGGATAAGCGTCGGCCCATTACGAAGTTTTTGCCCGCCTGCCAGCGCTTTCCTGTCCGCTGATTATTGCATTTCTGTCCGCCCTAGCTAGAACTCCTCTTCCACAGCACCGTTTGCCTGGAATAAGGTGCCAGTCGAAGCATGCTGTCCTGAACAAACCCATAAAATTATTTCAATAAAGATACCGGCTCTGATTCGGTCCTCTGTCCCAACGCAAAGTGCCAGAGCCCATGTGAAGTCCCGGGCGCTAAGTCCCGTCAGCATAACGGCGGGATCTGGGCGAGATGAGCGCAGGAGGCGCCGTTGATCGGGAAAGGAGGGGATACCGTATATGGAGAGAGAAGCGCCGATAGACGTTGGAAACGTTGAACCACACTCCTGTTCAAGAGAAGAACTTTCACGACATAAAAATAATTTTCCCCAGATCAGAGCCGTACATAGTGCTAGTCTGCAAAGTTTGAGGGGAAACGGCCGCAGGGGAGTGCACTGCAGGTGCTCCGGACAGATGGTCAATCGCCAGGGACAGAAATCTAATAGCCGCGGACATATGTCCATTTTGCACGTGGAATCGGCCGTTGCCAGGCCCCCTATCAGGGAACATCCACCTTGAGTCGGGTAAGCCAGTACGAGAGGTTCGCCGTCTCGATAGCGCTTGATAATAGCAATCGATGCATCCTTCGAATGACTGACCGCGAACGGAAATTATGTGAGTGAGATAGTCTGTGCTACTTCATAAACAGTTGACCGGAAATCGCCAACTTGAAAAGGGGAACATTTCCTTCTCTCAGATATCTTAGGTCGTCGTGCCATGTTATGGGAAAGACACCGTTTCGTCACATCACCGCCCAATCGACGCGCCGGATGAGCGTTCATTCTGACCATGATGAACATCATGCGCCGCTCAAGAAGCTGTTTCTGTGAGAAGAAGACTAAGTCTTGTAGGTACTAGGTGCCAGTGCCAGTGTGAAGGTTTGCATGCAAGGACACTTCCCTGGAACCAGGTGCGAGAAGGGGGATCACCAATCTCTGCCCCTCCGATACAGCATATCTGTCCTCTCCATGACACTAATGCCATCTTGTGGTCCAGCCTTCGTACCCCCTCGTGACGAGCAAGCGAGAACTACCATAGCCTTTTGGGCTTCTCGTCCGGTATCACTGGCCTACCGAAGGTGAGTCCTTCGTGAATCCATCCCTCAAGTCTATCTATTTAGAACACGTCTCGGCCGTGATGTCGAGGTACATGTGGTTGGACCCAGCGACTCAAAGATTACGGGGCACGTACTGAAGGGGCGCAGTGAACAGCTGCGACCGACAAAGTTTGTAACATTACACCTGTCAGCTAAGCATCCTTAGTCGTGATGAGATGCGACGATGATCTGAGCAGATCTGGACGAGTACATGTTCTATTCGCAGGTTATAGAGACGCTGATACACTCTCCCGAACCCGTCCCGCCCGACGACCGCTCATGTACTCTGTTCTGCAGTCGACCCCAATTGACCCACCACTCCTCAGCGGCATCGCCTGCATCGTACCCAAATATGGAAGCGATACCTTCGAACTGTGCAACCAATGCCTCAACGTCATCCCATTCCTCTGGTAAATGCCGCATGTTCTCGTCTCGAGCGTCCGCTTCCGGACCTAGAGGTAGCGTGAGCGTTCTCCAATGTCCGATGTCGGCCAGCCGAACCGAGTGGCACCGCGGATGTCGTAGTTCCTCGTAAGCGTTAAGAAGGGAGGGTAGCTGCTCAATGGTCCGTAGATGTGATAAGAGCGAACCTAATACAACGGCATCCTCAACCGTCAGGCTCGCAGTATGGGTGCCGCCGGGCTGATAAGGTGGAAGGTGGTGAGATACGATAGCATGTGGCATAGGTGGGTGCTTACTATCGAGGGGTGCGCTGCATCACCCAACAACACTATTCTTCCGGAGGAGTCCACCCAATCGCACGTACCATCTTCGCACAGTTCCAAGAATCGTTGACGAAGAAGACGAGGCGGTAATTCAATTATCCTCTGCGCTCTACACAAGATGGGGTGAGAGGAGCTTCCTGGTGACATCAACAGGACCAACGCACGATGGACACATTCCGTCAGCAAGGTGATCGGTGTTGGGGAACTCGTCCCACTCCGCCTCACTACCAGTTGGACTATCGGATTCCAAAGTGTATAGGCTCATACAGAATTCCGATGTTCCCTTATCATGAGTGCGACGGGCGTAAGCCAGCTTTCCAATGAGGCAGTGTTACCAACGTACTACAGGATGACCTGCTCTGCGCGTTAGTCACACAGGCAGTACGGAAGTATGTAACTCATGATACTCACCCCACAGAGCCTTGTACTCGCCTATCCACATAGGCCACTACACAAAAAAACCCAAGTCTGCATCGTCACAACCCACTCACTACACAAGCCAATATGTGTACTCACGTCCCATCCATCACCGGTGCCCACCTCTGGAGCGTTGCGTATGTCCTCCATATTCACGATTGCCGAGTAGACGACCATGCCACTGGGTTTCACGTGGCAACGATCTGGTATGCACGTCGTGCGCACGAAGCTACCGGGGCCGTCCGCACCGATGAGTAGATCGGGATTGACAACCTCCCCGCTCCTGAGCACCACTCTAGGAGTCAGGTTCCGGTGGACACCTGCGCTGATCGCAACAACTTCGGTATGGAAGTCGATTGTCGCACCGGAGTCGATTGCGAGCCCGTATAGCATTTGAACCAAATCTTGGCGCTGCCGGTGCGTTCAGCATAATTTGTGGGGGGTGAAGCAACGTGCGTCTTACATGCATTAAGAGGAACTCACCGCCAGTCTCCTTCATGACGGCTTCCTGGTATGGTAGACCCCCGATCCGCTCCCCCGTGTACACTACAATGTTCCCAAGTGTGGACTTGGCGATCCAAGGTGGAAGAAGGCAGGAACACTTACGTTGATAGATTGGCGAACCCTCACACCGCGTAGCGACCCTCCTGAGCGCCTCTTCGCCGACCCACTGTTTGAGGATCTTGCTGAAGTTGGGCGGAATGCGATAGCCTGCACCGGGCGCGTCCAGGCCATGCTTCTCCACAACGCGCACCCGGTGCCCCGAGTTACTGAGCACGTACGCTACCGCGAGTCCGCCGATACCTGTGTCCCGAAATGTGTCTATGAGCGCAACGTTCAATCTCATGGCGGTCAAGAAGTACTCGCCTCCACCCACAACGAGAACATCCAGGGCCAGGGAAGCTTTGCGTGTGACAACAGGCATCGAGGAAGTGCAAGGAAGGGGGAAAGACGTCCGTTAGTATTCCCGATCCAGCTATGTACTTGACCCGGCCCGCTTCTCGAGCAGGTGTAGTTCTCTGATAGAACTCGTAAAGCCGTGCCTACGTTGTAAATGCTCGGCATCCACCAGCTGGAGCGACCAGCCTGGTCGTTCATGCGCTGAGGGTCTCAGTCAATGCTTGAGATATACTTATCCGACTTCTTCAAAATGGCATTTCGTCCTCATGCATCAGCGCTCCGACCGCCTCACACATGAAAATGAGACCGGCGGGAGAGATCGGGCGGATCGTGGGCGCTAGCCGACGTCGGCACGACCTTCGGGAGTCGTAAAGCCTAGCGCACGACGGGACCGATGTTTCACTCGTGAACAAGATAGCTTGCGCCTGCTCGGAGAGAATCAGGAACTCATGTCAATGCGGGCACCGGGCATATAGCACTCACATTACACATCAGCTGCTCTACGACTTAATGAGAGTGCACGTCTATAGCAAAATAGGAGCGTAAGTCCAACAAGTTGGGATGCTTGCGTGCGGTCGCGTACAGTCGTCCCCAGTTTATCCACCACTCCTCAGCGGCGTCTCCGGCATCGTACACGAAGATCTCGGCTATCTCTTCAAATTGTGCCTTCGTCGTGCCTTCATCCCACTCGTCCGGCGAGCGACGCACGTTTTGATCTCGGGAGTCCGCGTCTGGCCCGGGAGGCAGCACCATCTGTCTTGCGTGCGCGACGTCCGCGTGACAGACGAAGTTGCACCGGCGCTGGCGAAGGTCTTCGTACCCGCTGAGGAAGGACGGGATCTGGTCCGCCGTTCGTAAGTGCGAAAAGAGCGATCCGAGCACGACGGCGTCTTCTACCGCGAGGCTTGTCGCATTATTACCTCCAGGCTGCGAGCGGGCAGGAACAGTCAGAAGGACAAGCAGAGCGACTTCGTGGATGGATGGTCACCATGGAAGGGTGCGCGGCGTCTCCTAGCAAGACAATTTGTTTGGAACTATCGACCCAGTTGGGTATGCCATCATTTGGCGGTTCTAGGTACTGTGTCCGGAAGACCTGAGGTGATAAACGCATCATTTTATCCATGCTGAAAGATACGTTGAGCGCCGTCATTCGCGACAGAAAGAAGAGAGCTGGAGCACATACACGGAGCAATGACCATCTACTAGGATTTTCTCATTTGAGCAGGTATCGTGCCAGCCGCCATCTACGCCTTGCTCAAGGGTGTCGCCTGGCCACGAGTAGAGGCCGAAGCAAAAGGCTTGTCTGGTTGGCTGCAAATGGCGTATGCTCAGCGACGCACGCTCGTCGGGGTCAGTGACACCGTCACATACCATTGCTTGCGCTGCACATCAGTACGCATCAGTACCACTGTGGATACGATGACGGAGAGACTCACCGCAAAGTGCTCGATGTTCACCCAACCAAATTGGCCACTGCCTCTCCCATCTCGTCACGCACGGCATGGAACGATTCACAAGTAGTACTCACGGTTTCTTCGCTCAACACTAACGGTCGCAGCTCCTCGTCTTTCAGCATGTCTTCCCTTGAGACAATCCCGGTGTAGATTGTCAACCCACTCGGCTTCACGTGGATTTCATTCGGAAAGGCTGCGTCGCGCACCATACTCTTCGTCCCGTCCGCGCCGATCAGAAGGTCCGCAGACAGCACCTCGCCGTTCGCGAGCGTAACGCTCGGATTGGGTGAGCTGCTCGTCCCCTGTGAAATAGAGACCACCTCTGTGTTCAAGTCTATTCTTGCGCCGGCGCCGACAGCTAGCGTGTGCAGTAGCTGTACGAGGTCCGCGTGCTGCAGAGTGGTGCTTGTCTAGGGTGGGCCGGTATACCGTAAGAGACGGAACACTTACGTGCATTAAGAGAAAGTCCCCGCCCGTTTCGACCATTACTGCAGGCTTCCATGGCAGATAGCCAATTTTCTCCCCGGTCTGTCCTACGCGATGCAAGATAAGTGAGCGCGCCGGGTACCCCATCCGCACGTTCGTCGTGCATGGCACGCGCCCCGATCCAGGGAAGACTGCTGGAGCTACTCACGGCGATAGAACGGGGAGCCGACACACCTCCTCGCAACCTTCATAAGCTCCTCCAGTCCGACCCACTGCCGCAGAATCTTGCTCAGATTCGGAGGCACGCGCACGCCTGCGCCCGGAGCGTTCAAGTCGTGTCTCTCCAGCACCCTCACCCGATGCCCCGCGTTGCTGAGCATGTATGCTACGGCAAGTCCGCCAATCCCTGTCCACGCCCATACCGAAGAATGTGGTTCGATCAGCCTTCTACTCAGACGTCCCACTAAGGACCGCAAACGCGCACTCACCTCCGCCTACAACGAGAATATCGATTGTAAGGGTCGCCTTGCGCGTCACGATAGGCATCGTTCAAGTTCGGTGGGTCCAGGTGGAGGAGGTGAGCGGTGTGTGGTGATGTGTAGTGAGTAACAAGCTTTCCGGCACTTTCTCATGCTGCATAGCTCAAGTACCAGCGTGACCCGGGATGGACATATTACCGTCGCCTGCGACAACTCGACAGCCCGCAGGGACTGGCTGCGCTCGATCCCCGGCCTCTTGCCTCTAAGGGAACCGGGTTCTAGGACCGGGGCGGGGATAAGGGGCATGGGCAACGTAACAACTGCAGAAAGGCTGGTCATCCTGGTCTTGCGCCGAGTGGAGCGTGGGTGCAGCTAGCGCCACGGATGCCGGGGAGATTTTGGCCCAGACGCAAGCGTAGACTGACGATACAGAGCGCTCGTCTGGCGACTCCGGTCCGCACGAGTGTCCAAGGCATCTGGGGAGCAGGGTCACGATTAGCGGACAGATGTTTAACGAAATGAGCGTGCGATGCACCCACTCACCTGGTACACATTCGCCGAGGATGGTGCGCGTTGATTCCTGGGACGAGGTGAAGACCGTTCCGGTATGCAGGGTCATTGAATCATCAGAACAATAGAACGCTCGCGGGCGAGACGCGGGAGGCCGCGAGGCTCGGAGGACTGTCATGATGACCGGTGAGTAGCCCACGCACGTACACACCCAAGCAAGACCGAGATAGAACACCGGCCACGTAGTCAGCAAGGCTCAAAGAGCACCCAAGGAGCATCGAGGATGGGGCCAAGTTGAGGTTGAAGACGAGGGCGAAACAGTGCGTTTACCTGGATGGTATCAAAGCACATCAAGCCTAGAAACATACGTACACGTCCATCATCCCACCACAATCGCATCCTCCCACACAATCCCACACGCAGCCAGTCCCCGCCATCCAGATTCCAACGCCCAAGAGCTCAACCACGCCAAGTCGGTACAGAAGCAGCCTCCGCGCTGCCCATAGGCACCCTCCTCGGCCCGCCCTTCAGCGCCGGCCTAGGCTTGCTCACCTGCGTCTGCGCCTTCGCGTTCGCTCCTCCCCCGCTCTGCGCCTGAGCCCTCGCGCGCGCACCGATCCCCACAGGCTTCTTCCCGTCTCTCGAGCCTGAGCTCGAGCTCGACGACGAGCTTCCGCCCGAGCTCCTTCCCGCGCCCCTCGCACCCCGTGAATGGGCTTGCGGCGGCGCCGACTCGGGCGGTGACAGCTTCGCACGCTTGACGTTCTCCTTCTCGAGCGGCGCGCCAGCCCGCGCCCGCGAGGCCGCGTGCGCAGCGGGAGCAGCCTTATCCTTCCCTTTCCCCGTGTCCTTGCTCTTGCCCTTCTCGGCCGCGCTCGCACCGCCGCGCGTCGACTCTGCTCTCCGCTTCGAGGGGTGACCCTGCGCAGGCGCGAGGGGTGGAGGCGCTTGCGCCTCGCGGAACGGGCTGTCGTCTTCTTCCGAGATGCCCAGCTCCTCCGCGAGGCTGAGGGTCCGGACCGGTTCCTTCGTGTGGACGGGGATGTGTGACGTGTCCATATCCATCGCGTTCTCGTCGACCTCTGCGAGCGCGTCAAGCCGCGCGCCGGGGCTCTCAGGGCTCTCCGGCGAGTCAGCCATCATGAGGATCCGACTGAGCGGTGAAGGCTTCACGGGCGAGTATGCGTGGATCATGCGCTGCGCAAATGGCTTCGCCATCGGGAACGGGCGCACGACGGGCGTGCTAGGTACTGGAACGCCAGGACCGGAGAGCGGGGGCTCACTTGTCGATGATGATGATGAGGCGGACGAGGGCAAGGAGTTGGTGGATGAGGATGATGGGAGAGACTGGGGAGTGGTGTCCATGATGTTGTCATCCGAGGTATCCTCGGATGACGGGGGTATCTCGAGTTTCGGAAGAGGTGGTATAGGCGGAAGCGCGTCACGGGATGGTAGAGACGCTGCGGGTGAGGGGGGAGGAAGCACAAAGGCGTTAGTGAGGAAGCTTGGGGATGGAGGCGGAGGTGCTGCCATGCTCGTCTTGAATTCGGGCATCTGTCGCGAAGGAGAGGGAGGAATGGCGGGAATGGTCGGGGGGATCACTTCCGTCTCATACGCAGGCTGGACCTTCTGCTTCGCTCGGGGTGAGAGCGCAACACCCAGCCCGGAGGAGCGTCGCGAGACGCGCGTTTTCCGAGCACTAGCAACCACGGACTTGCGTTTGCGGGGAGATCTGCGTGGAGAGGCTGGAGGAAGCATCGCAGCAGGCACAGAACTGGGCTTCGGGGAAGATGCGGCTCCTGCAGGAGCGGGAGTTGGAGGTAGCTCCGCGAGCATCATCTCGACTTCCCATGACCGCTTCTCCTCAAGGAACTTCAATCGTTCAGCCTATGCGATCATACGCTTAGAAATGGGGTCAGCCTTGGAAAGAACCACCATACCTCCAATGCAGCTTTCTCTCTCCCAAGTCTTACAGCCGCCTCAGTGAACTTGCGTCGTTCATCCTCGAGCTCTTTGAATCGCTCGTCAAGTCTTCGCTGCTCTTCATCGCGTGCGGGGACTGTCAAAAGTTCGACGCTCATCTCCGCGGGGCCAGTAGAAGATAGTCGTTGCTCCTCTGCAAACCGATCGAACAGCTCTTGCGTCTGCGCGGCGGAAGTTGCTGCTTGCTTCTGTGATTGGTCTTGACGATCTGTCAGTGACACCATGCGATCCGCTGGTTGAAAAGGACGTACCAAGCTCGGCACGTAACTTGTCTATAACGGCCTGGAGACGATCAATCTCCGCGTAATCGTGTGCCTTAGAGGGTTGAGCGGATGCAGAGGTGGACGAAGAAACGTTTCGTGAGCATGAGCACAGGGACGTTGTCGAGGAGTTGGCTTTCTGTGAGATAGTTTCACGCAAGGACGTGAACAATGAGTTCAAGGTCTCGTCCGCTGCCTCGGCAGGAGAGCTGGAGAACAGCGTGCTCGCGGATAGAAGTGGGCGCTATTTGAACCTCAGTTGGTGCTGTGAACAGATGAAGAAAGGCCTCACACACCTCCTCCCGGTACTCGGGGTCTCCTGCGGTCCGTGCAGCATGTAGAACACTCTGCAGCTGATTCGCAGCCGACAGCAACGACCCCCTGAGCTTCCTATTCTGCTCGTACAGCTCCAGTCTCGCACTCTCCGCTTGCTCTAGTGCCACGTCCAAGAAGCCTTGACCCTTGCCTCGTAGCTGCACGTCAGATGCCTCCACCACGTCCAGGTTCGCGCACGTCAGTCCTGCGCGCAAGGAGCCGGCTTTGAGCTGTGCGTCAGAGAGCTTGCTCCATCGCTCGACCATCCGTTCCTTCTCTTTCTCAACCTTTTTGATCTCGGTCTGATGTGTAGCACGTAGGGCATGGAGAGTGGAGCGGGTGCGTTGGAGCTCGGAAGTAGTGTGTTTATGTGCGTTCTCGCACGACTGGAGAGACTTGGTTGCAGCTCTGACGACAACGTTGTAGGCACACCAAAAACAGAAGCACAGCTCGAGAATGCTCACGTCATTCGGGTCTTGTGAAGGTTCATCTCGCGTTCAGCGTTGGCCGCCTTGTCGGCTTCCGACTTGAACATCGAAGTAAGACGTTCGTGGTCGTAGGAGAGTGTGCGGAGCTTGGTGGTGAGATCTTCCGTCCGTGACATATCATCCTGCAGCAAACCGGTTGGAAAAGACGCGTCATGGAACGGCAGCGACTCACGATACGTTGGCTGAGCATCCCCAACATACACTTGACCACCCTATCCGCGTCTGCCTTCGCAAGGCCATCCAGCGACAGTCCAGAGTCATGCACGAAGCCATGAGCTATCAGCTGAGAGTTGATGTATTGCAAACTTGACGTCGAGGAGCAAGATTCTGATGAGCCAGCATCCGAGAATGGAGACCCAAGATCGGAGAGAGAGGCGTTCAAAGCCCAGTGGACGAGTTTCTTAGGTGTTATGGTAGCCATTATGGGCAGGGGTAGAAGATGCGTAAGCCAAATTCAACGTAGTTGCATGGATAGGCGTGTTGGGTGTGGCAGTCGTCGAGGATGGCGAAGGGGGCGGCGAAGACGTTGACCACGACCGCGAAACGGCGCGGTTGAGGACGCGTAGCTCACGTGATCGAACCCCTTCAGGGCCGGCTTCTAGCGCCTCGGCAGGAGTGCGCCGGCGCCCGCGCCGGGGAGTCAAGGCTTGCGTTCATCTCTCTCTCCTCCAATCCTCGATCTGAAAAGGTCCGCAATGGCATTTGGACACTTGAGGAGGCTCACACGTGGTTGCCAATGCCACAGATGCAATGTGCACTTCCTGTGAGTATGATATGGATTGTCACAGCCTCCCAGTGAGCATTCTGCTAACATCATGATAGTGCCTCCAGGAAGATGAGGTCGTATCGGAGAGTTTTAGTCCATCTTCATTGTGCCATTGACTCCCAATGTGCTCTACCAGCCTCAGAATAGGACGTGCAGATATGGCAGAGTGCTCATGCCTCGGAAGAAGTGGCTACCATCACGACATCATACAACAAATGTCGACTTGTCGACCTGCGTAAACGGCCTATTAGAAATGTTTCAGGATGCTCACTAGGAAACAAGTACTCACGGTGACAGATATTCCCATGGAATCATCATAGCTTGCCGTCGAGTGCATGTTCATATGCGGGTTGTGAGTGTTGTTCGACCGCGTTGGTGGGCTATTCAAGACATAAGCAGTAGGCCCATCTGACGGGCACCTGCCTCTCAAGAACTCGCGCGAATTCAAGCTATAGATGACAATACTCAGTACCCTCTCGTTGAACAGTGCAGGCATTGATGGGGTTTACCTTGTAAGAGCGGCGTTGGCGTCCACAGTCTCCAGTATAAACTCGAAGAAAATCAAGTAGAGCTTAGTAGGCGTGCTGATAATGCACTTATGAGACATATTAGTACGGTGAGTTCATGGTAGGCGGGTATATGAGAACGTACAGCAACAAGTTGGCCAATTGAGATGAAGCTGTTGGTGGAATGCCTATGAGTACGTCGAGTCAACTCCCTGATTACAGCAACGTACACAGATAGCATGCTCGTGCTGATCACTAGGGTTATCACTCTGGTCATAATACTATCGGACCTATCACATCCTAAAGTGAGCACGGCTGATGGCGCAAGGTCCTAAGTCTCGTCGACCACACGTACTGGGCTATCCCTGATCTACTCCGCACTAGATAGAACACCAGCGTCGAGGTGTAGAGTACCGTAGTCATCACTTCCAACACCATCGAGCCAATGCCGATAGTCTGTAGATAAAAGATGTTTGGGGTGAACATGTCTAAGTACTTGGCAGGCAGAGTACCTTTGGCGCAGCCTCCGCTTCCGATATGAGACCGTGGCGGGAGCTACCAATCAGCATGGAATGAGGCTAGGATACCATCAGTCAGGATGTTTCAACTAACTCACATAATACCAGAGTACACTAGCATGGGCATCAATATTAATAACCAAATTGTCTCGGACGATGAGGGAGACTTATTACCTAGGCTAGTCACTGAGACGATGGGAAAATGCAGTATATGTAAGTCATTCTCGCCCCTTCTGGGTAGAAAATCTCACCGAGCCTAGAAAATGCGACTAATGCCTAGCGGCGCCATCATGAATGAGAAAGAAAATGAACTAGATCATGGGATGGATAGACGAACCAGCGTAGTCACGATAAAGCGGTTATGGCTCACTGTCATACCATGAGCATTGTCACCAGAGTAAGACCCCGAGTCGGAGGACGTACATATCCATATTCTCCAGAGGAAGAAGCTTCCAGTATACATGAGGCTTAAGCGTGACACACATAAGTATCCGAGCACAGCTAGACTCACCATCGGATCAGCATGAACACGCAGCACTGCAACGCTACCCGTCAGCTGAAAAGACAGAAAGGGGTGCGGAATAATCTCACGGACATTCACAAAGAGACCGGCCTGATGTGTATTGCTGAGGCGTCAATGATTTCCGAAAACCGTATAACTGTACAACTCACCCACAAGCTCCTAGTGTAGGAATTACCCCGATGTCAGCTCTGACTAACAGTAGGCCACTCAGGGCCGATAAACATACCAGACGAGCTTCACGACTCCACCCAGATTCCCCCAATTTGTCACCAAATACCCGTAGTACGCATGAGTCACCATGATCTGATGAACGGTATCGAGTAGCCTGCAGGGATGGAGAACTGTTACAGCACGTCTATCTCGTACATGGCTGTCCTCACATACGTACCATATTGACGCGACCTATGTGAGATTGAAACTCATCAGAATTGTGAACAGAATGGAAAATAGCATGAGACCTACAAAGAGACGCACGAACCAGGCGTCCGAGCGGCTTTTAGGATTGCGGAAGTACTGGAAGGACTGGGTACATGTGATGCCATAAATACTACACAAGGTGAGTGACGAGAGTGATATAAGAAATGTTTATGGACGCGACTCACAGCGTTGACACGATTACGCCGAGGTAGCCCGGTCCAATAGAGCCTCCGCGGTCCAGGTGCTTGAATAGGTCCAGAGTAAGGGCGGGGTCTGAGTAATTCATGAGGAAGGTCAGCGGGAGACGAGCCAGCCAGTGTCGGCGGTGAGCGTGCGGGGATGGGGCTATATACCATCCGTACTGCATCGGGAAGATGATGCGGATGGTCGGGAGTGCATCCAAGAGTATTCGGGCCACGCATTCCCCACCGTGACCGTCCTGTAGTGCCTGACCAGCCGCGCGGACATGAGAGAGATCTTTGACATTTCGATGGTATGGCTGTGGGCAATCTTCCGTCCAGCTCATCTATCCATCTTCTACAATCTCGAAGAGAGCCAGAATGCTTATTTTGGGTACAACGTGGCCTTTCTCTGTCAAACTCAATCTTGAGACCGGCGCCGGCGACAGAAGGTGGAGGTTGCAATGTTACGTGCGGCTGCAGATAGCACGAGGACCAGAGAATCAAGTCATGGCCAGAGCAGAACGCTGGAAGGCGTACTAGAGTAACGCAGGTCAGTGATCAGTATGGACGATCAACGAGGCTCACTAGCATACTCAATAGTGGATCGCAATTTTGACGTTTCTTAGCGCCTCGCCCATGCGAAAGAGTTCAGATGCGAACCAGCCGGGGTGGGAGAGGCATTCTGTTCTTCCTATAACAAACCCCAACAGAAGATATCAGCTACTCAACAGATTCCGCAATTTCGAACAGTACTACAGCACAAGGTTCAGGTCCCATCATGCGACGTTCCGGATGTTCTGAAACAGCAGCCGGTGCAATAGCAGTAGGCTGATTGAAGTGCGAGTGCAGTATGCATCGGTTGAGATCTAGGTGGGTGATTCACTAGACAGCTACCGCGGTGGTGCCACGATGCGCCTTGTCGACGTAGTGGCGGCGAGTTGTGAGCAACTCACCTCTTCATAGTTACATTGATAGTGTTGCACAATCCGTGCACTGTGCGGCGGTCAATGAGTAGCTCCGAAACATTGCGAGTCACAGAAGAAGTCCACGTACATAGGTATGCCCTCCGGCCCCTCCGAGGTCAGAGCCCCATCAAGCATTGGAGAGCGAACGACAACATGATTCGTGTATTGCAGCCGAATGATTAAGAGAACAACATATGCGTGCTGAAAGACGAGAGATGACAGATGAGAGGGGAAGAGAGCTCTATGGATCGTGATCGTCGTGAGTCGTGACGAACGTCAAGCAGCCCCATCGGATAAGCAGCGGATGAACGGGAGGAGGGGGAAGAGGAACACACAACAGCACTTGAGCGCACGTACAGAACCTGGAACGGGAGGCGGGAGGGATCGCGGACGCGTGGATGTGGGAAGGACTAGCAAAGGGTGTATGGACATGAGAAGAGGATTACGCAGCACGAGATACGATGGGCCGTGTCAGGACTCGGGCAACAGAGATTAAATGGAAAGTGGACATCGACGAGGGATATATGGAGATATGCGAGCATGGCGGACATGGCGATCGTATGAAGTGACGTGCGGAGGTGCGAAGATGCGGAGATGTGGACGCTGTGCAAATGTGAGGGAGAGGGTGACGGTGACGGTGACGGTGACGGTGACGGTGAGGACGAGGACGAGGGTGAAGAGGGCGCGTGTGTGATGCGGGGGGACAGAGCAACCGAAGAGCAGAAGACAACGTGAAAGGGAGGCGGGACGGGATCCGAAACATGCTGGGTGGATGAATACGGCGGGAAGAAGGCAGAGAGAAAAATGCGAGGAGAGGGATGCTGCCGATGGTGATGTACCTACTGAATAGATAGCAAATACGCATACAGAGATTGCAAGTGCAGTGGGAGGGAGGTGTGCAAATGAGACAGACCGCAACGGAACCAAGAACACCCAAAAGAAAACATCAACGCGATGCCCGAGAGACAATCAAAGCGGAGATGGGCATGGGGTGCACACCGGCCTCGTGCTATGACGCCGGTGTGTATGGTTGTGAACTCGATTGCGGTTGTGGACTCGACTGCGGTTGCGGTTGCGTTTGTGGGGATAACGATGACGATGGATGTGACTGCGCCTGTGGGTCAGGCGTCGACGACAGCACAGGCCCTCGTTTTCGACGTTCATCCGCAATCGACAACATGCTCTTCAAGCTCTTCTCAAACACCGGTTTTGTCAGCACGCTGCAAGAAAGCCCCCAACCCGTCAGCTCCCCTCTATCACGCGCATGCGCATCACCAAGAACCCGATCATGCACTCACTGGTCCACCCCCGCCTCCAGATACTCCTGCTGGTCGCTCAGCAGCGCGTTCCCCGTCACGCCCACCACAAAGTCCCTCCTCCCCAGACTCCTCAACTTCGCGACAGCCTCGAGCCCCGACAACACAGGCATCTGGTTGTCCAAAAACACAACCGCATACCTGCACTCCTCCGCCCCCGTCCCCATCCCCGCCGCCGCCGCCATCCCGTCGAGCGAGAGCCCGCCCGAGCCCGTATCCTCGCTCGACGGCGTCTCGCGCTGCTGCTGCGACGCCCCATTAAGGATCAGCTCCAGCGCGATCTCCCCGTTCTCCGCCGTCGTCACCCTGCACCCGAGCCGGGTCAACATCCGGCTCATCAGCTTCCGCGTCAGCGGGTCGTCGTCCACCACGAGCACGTTCAGCCGCGTTTCGTACTGCACCTGGCTCGGCGACGGGCTCGCCGTGCCCCCGGACGGCGCGGGCGAGATCAGCGCGCCGTCGATCGTGAACGTGTGCGCTTTCGGGAGGTGCGAGAGGTGCAGGCCGCGCACCGTCTCCGACGAGTTCTCCACGAGCGGATGCGGCCGCTGCGGCGTCGTCGTCTCGTCCGAGTTGTGGTGGTGCAGCTCCGTGCCTGTCGACGGGTCGCCGATCGTCCGCGTCGGCGGGCCCTCGGTCGGTTTTGTCGAGATCTCGACGAGGCCGCCTGTTGTGCTCCTGCTCAGCACCCGACTCCTCTCAATTTAGACACGACACGACGACACGCGTACCTTGCTCCATGATACTGTGCAGCGCCGACGAGGAGTACGACTGGTTAAGCAGCAACGATGAGCGGACGTTCGCCAGCCCGTCCCTCGGTGTCCCCACCTTGGTAGGCATATGCTCCTTCGCACTCGTATACACCGCCCCGCGCGGGCTCAGCCCAGAGAAGTCATCCTCTTCCTCCGTTGGCGACGTAAGGGCAGGAATAGCCTTCGTGCCGACGCCGAGCGCTACCTCCGAGGTTAGCCCACACTAGGTACCGGAGGAAGCGGGCGCGACTCACGCAGCTCAACCCAGAACGTCGACCCTTCCCCAACCTTCGATTGCACGCCGAGCCGTCCGCCACTGAGCTTGACGATCTGTCGAACGAGCGCCAAACCGAGGCCGGTGCCCTTCCCGCCTTGCAGTCGACCCTGCTCTGTCTGGTTGAACGCGGCTAGCGCAGGACAAAACCAGTTCAGCACTTCCTCCCCGCCAAACCGCGAAGCAGCGCAACCAAACGCAGAAAACACTCACAGAACAGCTTGCTCTGCACCATGTCCTTCGGCCGGATCCCGCACCCGGTGTCTGTCACCTCGATCCGCACGACGATCCACTCCAGGGGCGGCGCCGGCTTCGCGTGCAGCACATTGTGCTGCGTCAGGTGTGTCCGCGACAGCCGGTGGTGGAAGTCCGCGCCGGCATTCCCGTTCGAATGGGCCGCCTCGAGCGACGGACGTCGCTCGCCCCTCTCCGCCCGGTCCACGCCGTCCTCGTCTCCGTCTCCATCCACGTCCACATCCACAATCCCGTCCTCATCCTCGTCCTCGTCGCGCGAGTGCCGCTCTGGGATCATGAGCTTCGTCGTGATCGTGAGCTTCCCGCCCGCCTGGGTGAACTTGCACGCGTTGCTGCAGAGTCAAACCTCCGCGTTAGCTGCGATTCGCGACGACGACTATAGACGAGATGTACCTGGCCAGATTCGTAATGACCTGCCTCAGCCGCGTCTCGTCCCCGACGACGATCCCGTCTTCGTCCGGGTGGTCCTTGAGTCGGCGTTTAATCGCGTCTTCGGGCTCGCCCATCGCTTCGTACAATGCACGTCGCGCGACCTGACCAGTCAAGCCCCGCTCAGCGAGCGTCCCGATTCGACGGACGCGTGTCGACGACGGGGATAACGCACCTCGTCGATGCTCTTGTCCAGATCCGTAATGAACTCGAGCCGTCGTGCGTCCGTCGCCAATCGGAGCGGGACGAAGAGCGAGCGCATGACCTGGTGGAACTTGTACGGCTTGAGGACCGACTCGAAGCGGCCGCTGTCCATACGGTTGCTGCGATTGAGCGGCGATAACCGGACATTAAGGCCGAGGGCACGGTACGAACATCATGCACGATCCACTCACAAGTCCAAGACATCGTTCAACACTAGCGCATCCCCGCCGTCAGCGACAAGCAATGCGGCAATGGATTGGCACACGGACCTTTGGACATCATGCTAAGACTGCCTTCGAGTGCCTTGAACTCGATATCCTGCGCGATCGTCCCACTGGCCTGCATGTTCTGCACCGCAAGCACTGCGGTCACGTAACGCAAGCGACATCAGGAATAGCCCTCCGCACATGAAAGCTCAGAGAGCACTCACAAGCGGTGTTCAACGGCACTCGCACCTGTGCATTCCCGCCGGACGCACACCGTCAGCTCCCGCATTCACACAGCAAAACCGATCCGCCACCACAGGGAGAAATGGTACTCATCATGGAAGACGTATCTGTCGGCCCACCGCGCGTTAGCACCTCCCAACCCAAACACGCATTAATCGTACGAGAACGTACGAGGTCAGCCTGCGCTTCGAGTCAGACGCCTTGCGCTCGTTCACCTGCGCCTTCTGCGTCGCCCGGAACTGCACCTTGAGCTGGTCGCGCAGGGTATACAGCCTGCGCTCCGCGTTCTCGCGCATGTAGTGAATGTACAGCAGGAAGCCCTGGAAGATCAAAAAGTTGACGAGAGCTGCGCAGCGAGCAAAGAAAGAAGTTTCAGCGATCGGCGTGACCTGCAGCGGAAGCGGAACCCACTCCGGACGAACGCCGTCCTGTCGGGCACGATGAGGACACATGCGCTGGTTGGTTCAAATCAGCAATACGTATCTCGCGGGAGAGATGGGCACCCCCACCAAATGAAGAAGATCATGGCGCCGACCAAGGCGGGAAATCTGTGCAGCTTCAGCCCGAACAACGCGATCGTCTGCAACGCCGAGGTATAGCTGAGCGTGCATCCTGTCAGCCGCCAATCCAGGTACTGCGGGGAACAGGCAGCTCACTGGAACAGCGTCAGAAAGTCCTTCCCGTTGCAGCTGAACCTGGCCCGTGCTGGGTTGTAATTCCCGCAAAGGTACCTACAGCAATATTACAGCTCAGCTCAGACAAACTGCAGTTCGAAGGAAACAAAGCGATACGCACATGAAGATGACTTGGTAGAAGGACCACATCCATACCGAAACCACGAGGACCGACTGGTATATCCGTGTTCGATCCCGTGGCCAGTCCAGGATGACCAACGGTGGGATGGCGAACGTAAACACCGGTGCGACGCCATAGTAGAAGATGCGGTCTGCAGTCGGTAACGGACGAGGCAGGAACCCTACGCCGAACACCCAGTTGACGATGAGGAATGCGGATGACCAGAGTGCCAGATTCTGCGGGAAAAGGCATCAGCGATCAGAGGCCTGGATTCATGGAACCAGGAACGGCATAAGTATGATACCAGCAGGGTCAGATCGACGCAGCACGGGTACGCGTGACGTCAGACCGCTGCAGCGGCGCAATCGGGGGGCGCCGACGGAAATGACAATAGCATGACTGCCGTGAGCGGGCACGGAGAGGGATCGCTGACAGTCGTGTGCAATCCGAGAGTTTCCATGCAAACGGCCGACGTCCCATCCTCGTTTTTCAGGACAGTCCTGAGAGACGTTGACGCGACCGTCGACCGTCTAGCCTGCGAGATGAAACGTCTGACACGACGCGCCAAAGCTAGAACCGCGCGCGAAGGCAGCGTGGGGAGCTTCCTGCGCATGTCTAACGTCCAGCACGCACCGCACGCGACGGTCGGGGATGGCCCGAGCAATCTCTGGGGAGATGAACAGGAGCGAGAGTATGATCGCGCACCGGCCGACGCATCTTAGACCCTGATTAGATACGCAAGGGCTCTGCGGGAGATACCGTTCATACCCCGTCGCGTGCGACACGCACGCCCTGGCCACTACACTCCGAAGATGGCAGCGATGACCACGACATGACGTCGGCAACAGGTGCAATGGAAGCTCGCTCGTTCCCGAGTGACGGAGGGGAGCCCGCACGCACGCGACAGGGGGCGCATACACCCAGGGTACGAGAGACGGCGCGGGCCAGACTGGAGACTCGGTACTCACCTTGCGCAGGAACCAGTTCTCCTTGGTGTAGTGCATCTCCGACTTCTCATCCATGAAGTGCGTACAGAAAAACGAGTACGCCGCGGGCCACGCCCTCCACCTGATGAAGATGAGCGGTTGGCTGAGGCCCCAGAAGCCCTCGGGGCGTACGGCGAAGCTGTCGCGGTCGGTGTTCGTCCCGCCCAGATGGTTGCTGCCCGACTTCTCGGGCGTGCCCCCGTGTTCCGAGTGCGTCACGGACGAGCTCTTGATCTCGTCCGACCACTCCCTGTCGACGACGACCTCGTCGACCCTGTCGTCCGGCGGCTCCTGATAGAGCTGCACGCCCTGCCTGGAGCGCACGTAGCCGCTGCTCTCGCCGACGCTGTCGTCGAACGCCGAGGACGAGGAGGGGGCGGTGCCCGAGCCGAGCTTGCGGACGAACCTGTCCCAGTGGACGCGGAGGCCGCCCGAGACGCGGGCGTTTTTCTTGGTGCGCGAGCGGCGGCCGGTCGAGTTGGCGTCGTGCTGTACGGGGGTGGGGAGGCCGTGGTCGTGCTCGGGGTCGTGCTCGGGCAGGTGGATCTCGACGGGGTTCTTCTCTGTGGCCATGACGGAGGGCGTCAGGTCATCGCGCTTGGTGGAGGTTGCTGACCAGGAGGCGAAGGAGTTGCCGGAGCGAAAGAGCATGAGGACGGGTAGAGGACGAGGGGGTGGATGAGAGCAGAAACGAGACCGCCCGGAGGCCTCTGGAGGCAGAGGATGGAGGGGCAGGCGTCCAGATGCTCTGAGAGAAAAGAGTACTTAGAGTATTCCCAAATCGTTGAGTTCGCCCTCCCCACACGCCAAGCGCTCGACACGGCGCTTGCATTGCCATGTTGGGACAGGTCTGGAACGTCTTCGACCTCGCGTGCCTATGACGTCAGGCTCTCAGGGGCAGCCGCCGGGAGCCGCCGGGCCACAGTTGTCATGCTGTGTCCGGAACGTCGGCCCTGCCTTTACAGTACGCCTCCTCAGTGGCACCTCTGTACTATGACCATCGTCAACAAGATAAGTAACTGATGTCTGCACATGGTCAGAGACCGTCTCAGGAATTCCTCTTCGCAAGATGGAGTGGGGCTACTTTGTCCAATTGACACAACGTCGCCGACTCGTAATGTTCAAAGCGATCAGTCCGCAGGGCCGATCTTCAGTGTGCGTTGGGGACCAACTTGGGACCGGGTCCACAAAAATAACAGCTAGTATAGCAGCACATCCACGCGTACGTTTCCAAGACGTAGGAGTCAAGACATACCGAGAGCACACTCCCTCCCAATCGCGATTGTGAAGCGGAAGACTCCGAAATGGAATTGAGATTGTGACGCACAGTGGCACTCGTTATCCAACAGGAGTTCCATCCTGGACGTCGGGCCTCTCTGCGCCGGCCGCTCTCGACTCCAGTCACCCGCCAATCGGTTTACTTGAAAGAGCGCCGCATCACATACGCATCCTCGCCATCGGCGTCTGCACGATACCAATCACACATCCATTAGCCACAAGCCATGTAGACATGTAAGTAGGAATACGCCTGACGCACAGTAGCTCTTCTCGGTCTCTTGAATCCGGAACCCGAGCGTGTCCTTGTACAGGCTCAGTGCGGCGCGATTCGACTTTCGGACATGCAGCATCACATATGCTGCTCGGTAGACATTCGCCATCGCCTCCTCTGGCGGCAGTTCAGATGCAGAACAAAGATCATAATCAGTATCTTGAGGCTCGGAAGGCTGAGAGCACAGGAACTTACGGGACTGCACCATCAGTTTCTTCGCAAGCCCCAGGCGTCGGTACGACCGCAGCACCGAGATGGACACGACGTGTCCGTGTGGCTCTTCACCGTCTCCAGCATCATCGTCCCTGTGTAGGTCAATGCCGGATCATGCCGTCAGAACTTCTAGAGGACTGCGAGCAGCAAATATGCCACTCACATCCGTGCGAGGATGTACCCGACGACCCTTCCATCGACCTCTGCGACATACGACAGCTGCGGGCACGACAGCTGGTAGAACAGATCTGCCAGACTGTCAGCGAGCAGGACCACAACCCTGCATGTCCAGAAGGCGTATACGTACAGTACCGCATCGTGTAGTTCTCGGGCAGGTTCTGCAGGTTGCATGCCTGCATGCCCACCAGATCTTCCACCTGGGATGATGAGTCAGATGAATTAGTCAGAATACAAGTTTCGATTCCAGTATGGCTATGGCATACCCGAGCTGGCCGTATGTTCACCATCGTGGTGTATGTGGTGGCCGTTCAAGATTGCCCCAGCGCGTATTCGAACCTCGTCCACGTTGCACCGTGCCGTCGGCCGATTGCCGGATTGGAAACGACGCAGGCGCCCGACGTCCCTCTCCTCCTTGGCAGCAGTGCACCTCTCCGCCATCCTCAACCCAGAAGGCTCACGTTAACGGCGACTCACAGCCAGACTCTTCAGGAAGTCTCTCCGGTGTTATTCAGAAAGTCAACTTCTACCTAAAGCTTTCGGAAAGCGCTTACCAACAAATTACATAGATTGCGGGTGACACGTCCCAGACCAACGTTAACGACGTGGACGTTCGCTCCGAACTTCAACAAGTTGCAGGCAATCATAATTTAGGATATTTCGCGCTCGCATACCTCTGCAACTTCTTTTTGAACAGCTGGGATTTCATGCTTTTTCTGAGCCACAGGGTCTTCAGCATCTCCATCTCCGACAGCTAATCTGTGTGGTCACGATACACGCGTATGGCAGCACTTCCCAATGGTTAGGACCTGAGGACATACGCTCATGGTCCCGCCAGCGCTATGCGCTCACCAAGTCCCATGGTCAGGAAGCTACCGTGAGTGAGCTATACACGCTCGATCGGTCGAATCTGGGAGGTCCCCTTCCCTCATATGGAGCTTTCATGCGTTTCGTTGGCTTCTGGCGAGCCACGACTAGACAGGTTCGCTGTGATCGCCGCTCAGGGTCCGTGATCCAAAAACTGCTGCGACCGCGCTGGCGGATGGTCGACGTCTCTTCCTCATACTTACCTTCGTTTCCCCACCTCTTCGCGGTCTCTGTACTCGTCCTCAGATTCTCGTCGACCATCAGTACTCAGTGTCAAGTCCTCCTCCTGTCCGGTGGTCCGATGCCCCCCGCCTCCTTCCAAGCGTTGGGGTCGCTGAAGAGTGCGCTGGGACACGACGGCGATGTTTTGAAGTGAGTTCCCAGTGCGCCCTCTGTTCGCGAAGTAAACCATATTGATTACACCCATGTAGTGCTTTCCAGGTATGCGATCCTACTCCAGCATGCCATTGACATTATCTAGTAACAGTACTGTCCCAACAGCTCGGCCTCCTGGAAGCGGGCGTCGTCAAGACGCTGACCTGCATCCGCAGCAGGAGGAACCAGTTCTGTACTGCTGCCCAACTGCCGTCAGAGATCCTCACACACATCTTTCGGCTCGCTACCGCCCGACCGGCTGGCACTCTCGAGGCTGTTCCCGACATGCATACTCTTCTCGCCCTCTCACAAGTGTGCGCACGATGGCGCGCCGTCGCCATCTCCGACAAGAGGGCCTGGGCGGACATTGCCATCACGAAGGTCGGCGCACTGGAGGACCTCTTTCTGCAGCGTTCAGGCGATATGCGTGTGCGCGTGGTTGTCCCGGCTGACCTTCCGCCTGCCGTGGTGCACCGTACGTTCTACTCCAATCCCACTCCGGCGATTTGCCCTCGCATCGACCACCT
This sequence comes from Earliella scabrosa, assembly GCA_022605405.1. Lineage (NCBI taxonomy): Eukaryota > Fungi > Basidiomycota > Agaricomycetes > Polyporales > Polyporaceae > Earliella > Earliella scabrosa. The sequence goes on along the minus strand of JABYQQ010000004.1, from coordinate 532,028 downwards.
TGTGTTTCCGATCCAGAAGGTGTTTTACTCGCAGCACCTCCGGGGTTTCTTGACCGCGTTCATCTCGTCTCTGACTCGCCTGAGCATTGTGTCCCCACTGGTCGACGGCCGCAGGTTCGAACAGAACGCACTAACCAACGCCGAGCCCATCGAATGGTTTACTACCACTCCTTCAGACCCCAGCCCGTGTGCACCGAAGTTGAGAGTGCTCTCGATCTCCCTCCTCGCGCTCACGCTCCCCAAACACCCGTTACCGTCCCTCGTACACCTCCGTCTCACCGGGGACCACTCATGCGGCGTCAGCCCAAACCATCTGCTCGCCTTCCTCGAAGGCACCCCCCAGCTCCAGACCCTCTACGCCTTCGACGTCCGTCCCTCCGACCTCTCCTGGCCCGGGCATCCCTCCACGACCGTCGTCCACCTCCATTATCTGCGCGCACTCTACCTCGACACCTTCACGCTCCCCGAGCTCACAACTATCCTCTCGCGCCTCGCGATACCCCAAACCGCGCTGGTGCAGCTGCACCGCGTTGCCCCGCGCTTCGGCAGATCCGGCCTGGACGACCTCACCCGTCTGCTCGCCGCGCTCCCCAACCTAGGAGACTGCACGTCCATCGACGTTGCCGAACACCACACCGACCTCCACGTCCGCGCCTGGAGCCCTCCCGCGTTCGCGTCCAGGGGCGCGCTCTGGCTGCACCTCACTGGGCCAGGGTTCGGCGTGCCCCGCGCGAGCATGGTGCGGTGCGCGGTCGCAATGATCGCGCGCCGCACCGTCCGCACCCTGCGCGTCGCCGCGGACTCGTCCGCATTCCAGCAGAACCTCCTGCAGAATGTCATCCGTGCCGTCTCCCCCGCCGCCCCGGCCATCTCGACACTGGTGCTGGCGAGCTACAACGCGGAGCGGCGGCTCGGGGCGCACGTGCGTGCCGCGCTCGTCCCCTCGGAGGAGGAAGAGGAAGAGGAAACGTTGCCTGCGCTCGAACACCTGACCGTGCAGGTGTCGTTCCCAATCTTGGATTCGGGCGTGCTCATCGATACCGTCGGCTGGCGCGCGCGCACGGGCCTGAAGCGCGTCACGCTGAGCGCGCCGGGCGCGGTGGCGTTAGACTCGGAGGGCGATGAGGGGGAGTTAGTGCTCGCGCTGGAGCGCGTGGGGAAGGCGGTCGCTGTTGAGTTTGTGGCGGAGAGGCTGTGGGCAATCGAGGAGGAGGGGCTGTGGAGGGGCCAGGGGATGAACGAGTATTGGATGATGTATCCGGGCGAGGACGATAGGGAAGCTGCGTGGGGGCTGCCAAGGCTCAGTTGGCCAACTGCTGTGAGTGAGGAGTCGGAGTCGGATGGTGTTGAGGGTGGCGAGCAGAGAACTAGTGAGAATATCAATGAGGCGGAATACTGAGGACGGGATGACCTGGCCGTTCACTGGTCACTTCTCATGATTGCTCGTCGAATTGGGCCAGTTTCGAGATGTGTATGTTGCGATTTGAATGCATGATAGAGTGTGACAAGTCACGAATACAATCGTAGCTAGAATGTCGTTTATCGACCGATGACCACTGGGCGCGACGAAACTACGCCTGCGCCTTCCGTTGCTTCTTCAGCCGTTCCATGCGACCGCGCGAGCCCACCCGTCAGCTCATATTCGTTACTGAGGGTACCATCCATCTCGTCAGCGGATAGAGACGATCCGATGGGTCCTGCCACCCGGTCGAATACAAGTGTCTCGAGGGCCAGAGTGGTGTTCCCAGGGAGACTATGAGTATCGATGTGTAGCGTCCTCTTTCTCGTCGACTGTAGTTGCAGAAGAAAGCGGGAAATGAGGGTTGCGGTGATACTAAGCCATTGCATGATGAGTAGTCAAGATTGAGACCCCAAACGGGCTGTCACTCACGGCTCTGTGAATGCGGAGACGTTGCTGGCTGCTTGGAAAGGAGTATTGATCTGTTTAGCAACTACATTTGGATCTCATTGGGACAAACAAGAACCGAGCAGCTTCACGTACTGCGAGCATGGTCAAGACTAGATGTAGGATGTTCAGGATCAACAGCACGCTGCAACCAAGAAGAGGTGTGAGTACCGTCTGAGTATGTGTAGGACATCGTAGCCATACGCACAAGAAGTAAGTGGCTCCTGGAGCAGAGCACGGATGAGTACCTTCTCACGAGGAGTGTTGAAGGTGATGCTGAGCTCACCACAGTATACGAGGACCTTCACGAACGAGTGCCTCCCGTGACAAAACCCGCGTCGCGCAAGGCTTGACCATGTCTCATAGACGAGGATAATATCTGCAGTTATCAAGCATGATCGCACCCCGATGACGACTTGGGTGTATGAGCGTCAGTCACACTGAATTCACATCAAGTGTGCTTAAGCAACTCACGTCTATCGCCGAGTTAGGCATACAGCATAGCGCGTAGTAGGACAGCGCGACGTACTTGGTGATTACTGAAGCACTCATGGTATCCGTCCCCGCGCACCCGACCACAGGCAAGTTGACACCCTGTACATCATATCGGTAGAAGCTCTGTGTGAAGTTCAGTCTTTACGGGTACTCATTCTTCAACACAATGTACTCACGTAGTCGACTCCCACTGGCACACAAGAGATTACAAACACGAACACCGCCACGGCCCGGTTTCTATTCAGCGCGAAGGATCGCAAACCTGCGAATGCTGGAGGCGTCGCGTTAGTTCAATGGAAGAGTGGCAAAGCTCCATCAGACCCTACTAGCCCAGCCAATATACTGTAGTGGCGACAGCCCAAATGCGGCCCTAGCAAGTAGAGAACAACTATGCCGTGAAATGTATGAGTTAAGCCAGTCCTCGGAGAATAAGTCAAACAAACAGACCTCTACAAGAGCGGGAAATGTGAGACGGAGCTCAGCTGCGCGCTATGCAAGCAATCCAATAGTAGGAGCACACATACCGTATCTGAGAGAGACGTGAATCCAGCCATGTTGAGTATAGCTACGGCGAGGACGAGATACCGGTTGACGAGGAAGAGTACAGTGGCGCCGCTGAAGCCCCGCTTCCAGAACAGCTCGACTTCTGAAGTGAAGGTTATGATGTACTCGTAGAAGACGAACGCTATGTCGTGAAAAACCGAGAGATCTTTATATCAGCAACGCAGTGCCTTCTCTATCATGTGGCTAGAAACTCACATGCTGCTGCGACCACACAGTATGCGTTCACCACTCTAGACCAGAATACACAGTTTAGAGGAGGTTCTTCATGTGAGGAGTCCGCAAAACACTCACAGGTTGTTGTAGCCGTCGATGATATCTGCAACGTCTTGAGACGACATGATGGCGAATACGACTCTACGAGGGGATCAATGAGGATCCCCCGCGGTCGTTCCCATCACGGCTGATATCCTACCCCATGACCAGACAAGGTTACAAGCCCTTCATCATCCCGAAATAGACTCCAATTCCGCAACGACGTCGTCCGGACCGTGCCACATCGGCGAAGCGCACGCCGCACAGGGTTATGCGCTGTGAAAGCGGGCTGCCTCTACAGAACCGGCATAGCGAGTGGAATAAATAGCACGCATTACGACATCGGAGCCATAAGCGCAGACGCTGAATGAGAAACGGGTGTCAGACGGCCTCACCTGTCTGTCTTGACACACGAGCTCTCGGAGAGTGTGATAGGTTGCAGTGTGGTGGTGAGCACAGGGCATAGCCTGAATCAATCGCGCCTCATATCTACCAGTATCGCAAAAAGCATAGCAAATGCTATGAGGGAGATCTATGAGCATCGCCACGGTGATCTTCGACAGGAGTGATGACTTACAAGGTTTGACTATCCCGTGCCGATCAGGCCTCAGGAGTCCCAAGAGCGGCATCCTCGCCTTCAGTACGGTCCTCCACAATCAGGATAGAGTCCATATCTCCGACCCGGTCGCGAGTCTGTGCCGTAGAAGATGCCAGAGAGCCAACTACTCGTTGGAAGACGAGGCTCTCCGTCTGTGCCTCTCGCACCATATCGTCTGTATCTTGCTCGTGTGATGTTAAGTTAGACGCTCTCTGGTTTGCTCTCTGGAGATCCAAGAGGAAGCGAGAGACCAGGATCGCAGTTATACTGATCGAGTTATGTCAGACTTGGAACAGAAGAAACGACTGAGATGAAGATGGAGATACTAACGGCGCCGTGAATACGGAAACGTAGCTTGAGTTACCCTGGACGATGTCAAGCTGTTAAAGCCCAGGTAAGTATGAACCAGACTCGGTAGCTCCGCTAACTTAGAGGTAAATACTAACGTACAGGAACCAATGCGAGCAAGAGGTGAAGGAAGTTTAGTACAAGTAGAATCCTGCTCAGCCGTTTCTCCATCAGCAAATGAGAGACAGCCCCGCAAGCCACATGTACGTTACCCAAAACAGATCGCTCCTGCGAGTTTCCGTGAGCGCGTGTCATGAAACAACATAAACCACTGACCGTCTCGAAGGAGTACACCCACAAATGAGCGTGCTCGCATGCTGGTCGTTCCCCCTTTCCGTGCCAACGTTACCCAGGTGATATAGATGAGAAGCGCGTCAGCGGCAATCAAGCATGACCTGGAGACGATGGCGACTAGGATTCAAGACTGTCAAAGCACAGTAGACCATACGGTGCATACAGACGTACAGCTGACATGAATTGCATGAGTGCTGGATGATGAGAAAGCGTACGAGATGACGCACCGTTCTGACAGCGTGGCATCAAGCGGGTCCTGACCGACGCATCCTAGGATTGGGTGGTTGACACCAGTGACACCGAATCCATATTGACTCTGATTGTAACCACCGTTAGCTGACCGTGAACAAATAGCCAGGAAGAAGTATGTACAAAGTTAAGTCCGACTGTTACTATGGAGAGAATGAAGACCAGAGCGCCGATGGTGATATTCCGGGTGAGGGCGAATGCTCGTAATGCTGAGAAGACTGTATGTAGCTTCAGATTAAACATGGTATTGGGGTAACAAGACCATGAACAGACCTGCCCATGGGATGTACTGGAGAACTGTAATCCCGTAGTATGCCTTCGCGTAGAGAGCACAACTGAGTGGAATCAGTCGGGATCTCCTCCAAAGCGATATAAGGCGTACCTCTACATGATAGACGAGATTGGTGAGCAGAGTACAGAGCTAGGACTCATAGACAGAGACATACCTGGTCGGACATAGTCACAAAGCCGCACAACACATATACTCCCATCAAGAGGACGATGTATCGATTGCTAAGGAAGAGAACCGCCGCTCCGGTAAGATTGGTCGCCCAGAACAACTCCACTTCGTCGTCTAGGGTGAGAATGTGCTCCCAGAATATGAAAGCTAGCCAAACATCTGACCGGGGGAGGTACGCAGGGGAGGTAACACACTCACCTCCGATAGCAATCACGAAGGAATTATCCATGCGCCTGATACTATGAGTGAGATGAGCCTTGAGAGGGAGATGAAAACCGGTACGTACAAGCCACTATACTCCTCTAAGGTCGATGCCATCCCTAATTGCTGGGCTAGATGCTGGAAGGGAGTCAGTCGTTGCTCCTGCAGACTGGCAGTTGAGGCTGGGGGAGGGTCGACGTCGAGTGTGGTAAGGTTAAGGTTTTACAGCACGTCCATGTCAAAACATCTTGTTCGGGATGACAGCATGGCATAGAACTATGGAAATTCTGCCGATGGTGCTCCGAGACGTATTGCTGGCGAACGAGACCCTCCAGTACTGTTCAGCATCGTGAGCAACGCACTGGCGACGCAGAGATGCGCAACAGTGCAGATACACCGCTAAGATGAAGAAGATACAATACCTAGGCTTTGAGCACTCCGTATTATTTCGATCTGTGAGTCAGATAACCCACATACTTTGCTGAGGGTACCTGACGCGTCTCAAGCAGCTTCGTGTGTCAGGAACGTTGATAATGCTATTAGTGGTAACGTGAGAGCGCAAACCCAAAGTTGGTATCGCAACACTCACTGAACGAGTAAAGAGTTTGAGATTGCGTTGTCTGTGTGGAAGTGGGCAATGTCATGCATCGATCTAGGGGACTGCCTCCGTGGACGATAGTAAGGCGGCCGTCAATGTGGGAATGCTGCCTTCAGCCGGAACGTATGGCGCGCCAGACTCTTGGGATGCGTGAGTAAGCTACGCTTTATTGTATGTCATGCTTGCAAACGCACTGCTGTATACGAGATACTCAGCACGACCAGGCTGTATGAACCAGGAGCGTTGGGGAGAGGTACTCAGCATCGCACGCGGCCAGGTTTGTACCGTGACGCAGTGCCAGTGTGAGGCCTTGTACGAGCGAGGCATCTGCGCGTCATGAAAATCAACTGTGCTAGAAGCATACATGGACGCACATATCTCCTGAAGGGTAGTCACTTGTATATAGCAGTTCAAACTTCAAGAGAAGTTGTTGACGTCAGGGTGCAGGCCAACGTCCGTTGGGCCGGAGACTGCCGAATGCAACCGGCCCGGTGTTGGACCGGAGCATTTGCCACGTTGACTCTCGACCACCGCAACGACCTACTATTCTTCTTGATGAGTACCAGCACTTAACTCATACTGAATCTCACTAAGACGCTACCGAATGGCGCACACAGATATAGAGCTACGGCTTTTCGTGCCCCTAGGTGACTTGGTTGCCGAAACACTCAGGCTCAGCTGTCGATGGAAAGTATTAGGTGGATGGGGTCCCTAAGCACATACCAAACGACGCAGCTGTCTCAAGCAGGTGTGTAAATGATATTCATGCGAGGCATGGGGGAAGAGCTACTACGGTGACCTTCTAGAACTATACCTAGCGGTTGATTCAACGATCGGGTCGCATCCGAGAGGTCATCAACGTTCGCACCGGAGTCAGATATTTGGCTGGATTGAGCCCTCCGATCTGCGCACATACCTGTGCGAATCCATGGATTGGATCTTGGTGACCGGAATGGCTTCCTAGAGGCTGCAAGAGGCATGGCGCCATGTGTGACATGACCTTCCACAGCTTCGGCGACCGACTCCCAGTCATCGGGCCCAATAGCTACGTCTGCTCGAATTGACCGGGTCAAGTCCAAAGGCGCCTGCTCCCACATTCTACACATGCTCTATGCAAGTACTCTCATTCATGTGAAGTCAGCCGCTGCGTGCTCACCTGGTCGCGTTCGCAAGGGGTCCGAGGACGGAGTTTAAGTTCGGACGGTCTCAGGAGCTCAGGCCTCCTCCTTGTCTCGAACCACGTCTCAACACGCAGGTCGACCATGCCCGAAACCAACGTGGATGTTCTCATCATCGGCGCGGGTCCAGCAGGACTAATGTGCGCCAATGCGCTGAACAACGCCGGGGTGGAAGTTCGAATTGTAGACAAGAGGTGCGCATTCATGACCCCATCTTCGTCACCCCATACCTTACCGCGAGGCACCGCAGACCCGCAGGCATAGAAGCAGGTCAAGCAGACGGGATTCAACCCCGTACGCACGAGATCCTGCAGGTGTGTCATCTTCATCCGCTCCATCAAGGCATCGCCCGGCTAAGAGCTATCGTATTTGCAGAGCTACGGGCTTTTCGAACGTCTATTACGTGAGGGGAGGGAGATACACAGAAATGTGAGGCTATCCACCCTCGTTCTGAGTTTAGATAACTGATCCTGTCTCTTCAGGCATTCTACAACCCTGGGCGAAGTGGCGGAATCGAGGTGAGTATCTACTATCGCAATCCATGACACACATGAACATTCTGTAGAGGGTGGATCGTATGGCAGCCATTTCGTCTCCAACTGCACGCTACCCCTTCACGGTCAGTGTCTCTGCGAGCCCTAGAGGCTACCTGTCGACTAACATAACGTACAGATGACCCGCCATCAAGGAGGCACTGAAGCACTATTTCGGGATGCGATGAAACCCAAGGGCTTGGAAGTCGAGCAGGCTACGGTTCCGACCGTGTTGGAGCTGTCCAGCTCGGATCCGTTAGACGTGAAGGATACCGAAGCCCATCTTGTCAAGGTATGTCTTCTTGTAGTGTCTCATATGTGCCGACGTAGAGCACTCGTTCCAGGTTGTCCTGCAACATTTCGAGGGCGATGAGAGCGAGCGTGAGGTCGTTCATGCCAAGTTCGTCGTTGGGACAGATGGTCAGTGTCTTGCACTTCGTGACCTCTTAACACGGCACTCATCCGTGTCTAGGTGCGCACTCCTGGGTGCGGAAGGCGATGGGCATCCAACTCGAAGGTGCCCAAACAGGTGATACTCATGCTGTTACTAAGAATAGCGTCCAGCTCTAATCCTCTTGCAGAATTCGTATGGGGAGTGGTCGACTTCGTCCCGGAAACTGATTTCCCCGATATCCGCGCCCGAACGGTGATTCACTCTACCCACGGAAGCATCCTGGTCGTGCCACGCGAAGGCGACCTTGTTCGCCTCTACGTCCAACTATCCGATGTCAGCGTGGTCGACCGGCAGACGAATCGAGTCGATAAGGCGCAGACGAGTCCCGAGAAGCTCATCGAGACCGCCGCGAAGATACTGCAGCCTTATCGCCTGAAAGCCATTGGCGAAGTCCAGTGGTGGACGGTGTACATCAGTACGTCTACCGGTCTCTATGCGCTTCGCTCCCGCACACGCGCTCACACGCTGTCCTTTGCTATAGTCGGTCAGAGAGTGGCAGAGCGATTCTCGGTGGAGGATCGGATTCTCATCGCAGGGGACGCATGCCACACCCATTCCCCGAAAGCGGGTCGGTAACCTTTTTCGTCCCCCGCTATCCCGCGCTTTCTGACGCGTCTCGCCCCCAGGTCAAGGTATGAACGCTTCGATGGGAGACACGCACAACCTCGGTGAGTGGAGCACATGCTCTGGCAACAGCCGCCGGTATCTCACGCCCGCCACCCCCGCTCGCAGCGTGGAAGCTCGCATACGTGTTGAAAGGATGGGCTGACATGTCTCTCCTGCGTACCGTGGGTTCTTCTCGCGCTGTCTGCCGACCGTCTGGATAGTCTATCTAACTCATCCGTATCTGATACAGTACGAGGGCGAGCGGAGGAAGTTCGCACAGGACCTGATCGAGTTCGACCGCAAGTGGGCGACCCTCTTCTCAGGCAAGCCACGTACAGAGAGCAACCAGGATGGTGTGACCCATGAAGCCACGCTCGGGTGCGTCGCTCTGTCTAATTCTTGCTCCATTACGTCCAGATGTTGACCCAACCTCGCGCGTGCAGGGTATTCAAGACATTCGGCGGATTTACGAGTGGGATCGGAATCCGCTACGCGCCCTCGATCATCGTCAACGACGCGCTGCAGGCCGCCGCAGCGAAGCTCATAGTCGGAGAGCGCGTGATCCCACACGTCTTCATTCATGCGGCGGACGCGAAGCCCGTGAACATCCACGACCTCCTCCCGGCGGACACGCGCTTCAAGATCCTTGTGTTCGTGGGAGACGTGAAGACGGAGACGGGCGCCGGGCAGCTGCGCGCGCTCGCGGAGCGTATGCAGGAGCCGTCGAGCTTCCTGCGCCGCTTCTCGCACGGAGACCATTCGCAGATCTTTGATGTCCTTTGCTTCACAGCAGCCGAGAGGGACAGCGTGGACTATACTGGTGAGTGTAGTCTCTGGGTTCGTGGCGCCATACAATGCTGATGTTCGGTAGATGTTCCTGAGGTATTCCGGTCTCACTGGTCCAAGTACGACCCCCGATCACTCCCTACCTACGCGCTGTGCTGACGGATTCTCACAGGGTTCTTGTCGACGACGTGGACGTGCAAGGCCGCATTGGTGGTGGAGGTTTCATGACCTACGGTATCGAGCCCAACCAGGGTGCCATTGTCGTCGTCAGGCCCGATGGCTACATCGGGACTGTCGCTCCGCTTGAGCGAGTGGATTATGTAGATGAGTACTTTGCTGGGTTTATGCTGTAGCGTGCACGCTGTACGATTTCTCCCTGAGTTCTGATGCGTGTATGATTAGATTTAGAGCATTCAGTGTACAGTGGTGTCTAGGATTTCAATGGATTGATGTGGCTGTGGATTATTTCTCTATTATCGACTGATGACTTCGTCGAGGTTCTAGGCTGCGTCCTCGCGTAGTTTACCTACCGTCGCACTCACTTCTCTCTCCCATGAATCTTCTCCAAGAACGCCACAAACACCTCCCGCTTCAACCTCACCACCCCTCCCTCACCATCGTCCCCGACTTCAGGCACCCCCTCAATGAGGCGCACGATCCGCTCATACGCCTCCTCCTCATACTCCCTATAGCGCTCCCTAACCCCAACCTCCTCATACAGCGCCTTCACCCTTTCCTCTGCCTTCACATCCCTCCGCCCATAGTTCACCTCCAAGACCGCGCGCTGCTCCGGCGTGGCATGGGCGAGCGCGACGTTGACGCACCACGAGCACTTGCCATCCACGATGTCCGTCCCGCGCTTTCCGAGGACGGCGGGGCTCGCGGCGAAGTCGAGAAAGTCGTCTTGGACTTGGAAGTACTCCCCGAGCGGGATGAGGATGGTCTGCGCGAGCGCGTATGGGTCTGGGCTGGATTGGTTGGAGGGGGAGGCGTTGAGCGGGATGCCGCACATGTGCATCGCGAGCGCGACGGGGAGGTAGAAGGAGTAGTACGCGGTCTTGTAGGTCACGATCTGCCGGTGCCTGTGGGGTAGGGTGTTAGCGTGCAGACATGAGCGGAATGGGAGGATGGGCGCACCTGGCGAGCGAGAACTTGGTCAGGTCCACCGCGCCCTCTGGGGCAGTGATCAGATCGAGGAGCTGACCGATTTCCGTCTTGAACGTTGTCTGGTCTTTCCGTCTGCATGTATACGTGGATCTGTAGGGAACCACTCACCTCGTGGAAGAGGTCGAGGAGATGCACGTAGTACGACTCGGTGCGGAAATGCTTCTTCAGGAGGAAGTAGATGGAGGCCTCGAGCATGAACGCGTCGTTCGTAGCCGTCAGGCCCACGCCCTCGACGCGGTACCAGCACGGCTGTCCACGGCGCGTCACGCACTGGTCCATCATATCGTCCGAGACGAGGAAGGACGCTTGCAGCTGTTGCGGAAGTGTCATGGGGATGAGTGCGACACACGAGACGCGGATGGAAGACGGCCGACTCACGAGCTCGATGCACCACCCGAGAAGAGCCGCCTTGAAGTACTCGTCCTCGGACAGCTCACGACCCTTGATGATCTCTAGAGAGTCAACGACCGAGAGCCCGCGGTTGAGCTTCCCACCCGGGACGTTGTAGCCTAGGTTCTATACGATCCGCATGTTAGCTGGTTACCAATGAGCAAAGGTGATCAAGGGGATACTCGCTCGTCGGAACCAGGCGATCGCATCGGCGGGCGTGCCCTCTTGCTTCAGGTACGCAAGGAGTTCCTCGCAGAGCACCGGGAAGACAGCCTCAAACTTGGTACGCTTGTCCTGGTTCGCGTCGGCCATTTCTGCGAAAGGTAGAATGCGATGCAAGAAGTCGAATGTTCGCGCGCGAGTGAGCAGGATTCTCTGTTGAGACGAACATCTTGTGCCAGCCAGCAGCCACCTCTTATACCGACTCCTTGCACAGTAGGACGTCCACTGTCCGTCGAGACGACCCCCCCACAACCACAGCGCCGAGCAATAGTGGGTACCCGTCTCGTTCGATGTTTGGGCCAAGCAGGAGCGCCAAGCAACTCCCGTCCAATCGGGTGTTTCGGAGACATGGTACTTTCGGCCGAAGCGCCGACCCTACGAGGACCATGCGCTTATACCCCGGCGGACGTGCCGTCGAGTGCGAGGTGCGTAGGCCTGCTCAGGCCATGTCCATTGCCCCTGGTTCACTCATCGATTTCTCCAAAGGATTGACGGGCGACGCAGCTGAGACGTCCGACTTGCGTTATGTTCCGCATTGCACGCCTGTCCAGCAGATCGGAGGATACTCCAGAGGTAGAGGTAATAAAACAGGGCGAGCGCACGCGGTGTGGTGAGCTTTGCGGCGTGCAGCGGCCGTTCGGTGTTGAGCACTGACGAATCGTCGCCACTGGTAGATGACTGCTTCAACGATGTTCCAACCGCCACACGGAGCTCCTTGAGAGCATGCTCGCAGCCCGAGCGAGAAGCGGTGGCTGGTCAGGAGAGTCGACTATGGCAGGCAGAGGAATAGCTATGAGGGTGCGGTGGGGGTATGTTGCGATAGGCAACACGGTCTATCGGTTGCAGTCTGCAAGGACGAGGGAGGAGCAAGGCTGAGCCGTTGTACTGGAGACATGCGATGGCGACATCACTCGTTCCATGCTTGAGTAGGTGTGTAAGGTCAAGCGTGTGCCAGGGTGGGCGAGGGTAGTCCCGAGGGCGAAACACCAGGGTAGGTGAGCAGAACAGGAGAGAAGGCGGCCTGAGTCGGCTAGGCAGTAACAATAGAGCTGGAGTCACCAGATAGAAGAGCCGTGGTATGTTCAGGATGAGTAGGAGGAGGAGCAGATCTGCAATGGAGCGTAAGAGTCGCTACTACGCGTACTGCGATTAGGCGCCCGAGGTACCCGACGGAACGCTCGCCGAGTCAGTCAGGAGGCTGCGATTTGGGTGCTGTCGCCTCAGGCTCAGGACTTCGAGCGGTAATCGAGGATCAGTCCCATCCATACTCCTTCAGAGCCATGTACCTCCGCGCAGTGCACGCCGAGCACGACCTCCCGACCCTCCGAGCCTTCATCCGCGCCAACCCGCTCGGGATCTTCACGACCGCGATAGACTCGCCAGGCCACCCTTTCCTCCAATCGAGCCACATCCCGTGGGTCCTCGACGTCCCCGAGAGCGCGGGCGACAGCGATCTGGGCACCCTGCGAGGGCACATGGCGAGGGCGAACCCCCAAGTCAAGGCTATGATAGCGGAGCTCACCTCGTCCGGGGATCGTTCACGAACGCTCTCCCGGGACGTCCTCGTCCTCTTCAACGCGCCCATACACCATTACGTCACGCCCAAGTTCTATACGGAGACGAAGCCGTCGACGGGGAAGGTCGTTCCGACGTGGGACTACACCGCGGTGCAGGTGTACGGGCGGGCGACGGTCTTCTTCGACACTGCCGACGAGAGGACTGACGCCTTCCTGTCGCAGTCGCTGCGAGATCTGTCGCAGTTTGCAGAGACGGAAGTCATGGGGTATGAGCGGCCGTGGAAAGTGGAGGACGCGCCAGAGAGCTACGTCGCATTGCTGAGGAAGGCGATCGTCGGCGTGGAGATTGAGATCAAGGACATGGGCGGGAAGTGGAAGATGAGCCAGGAGCTGAGCGAGGGGGATAGGCGAGGCACTATTGCAGGTTTTGAGGCGTTGGGTGGCGAGGCTGGAATGTGCATGGCGCGGACGATCCGAGAGCGTGCTGAGCTGGCAGCGGCGAGAAAGGAGGCAAAGTGAACGGACCTGATATCCTATGCCATGCTTATGCACACAATTCTCTCAGTTCGAAGTCCCTGTCCCCGTAGTTTCTGTATACCTCGGCAACTCGACGTTCCAGGCATGAGAAGATGGGTGTGTTGCAATTTGCAGCTACACGCGTTGGGACCAGCAGGTGCAGCAATGATCCAGTCGTGCTGTAGGACGTTGCGGCGTTGATGAAAGAGATGTCATTGATAGACCGCAACGAAGGACGACGAGACAGAGAGATGATGGTGGTGCAACCAGTGAGGAGTGTGAGGAGAGGCTAGGGAGAGGCAAGGAGAGACTCCAGGTAGGAATTCGATCTCGATCTGGCGCTTATTCGCCTGACTTGGACATGGGGAGGGCACGACAGGGCACGACTCCTGTCGCCCCTCTCCCGCATACTCATGCTCTCATCTCCAGCACCACTCGGCATTTGGTACGTCGCTTTAGCACTCAAATTTTGAGATTGGAACCCCTCTAAGGATTCCAACAAGAAGGGCTGCCAGTGGCGAGGAACGAAGTGACTCCTCCAACGCAGTTTCGTCTGTAAGCTCTCTTTGTCTTTGCGACCCAAATCAACATAAAATATCACAGTGCATGCTTGTAGCCGGAGACAGTGTGGGTACCATTGATAGAGCGAGCCACCGGGCAGAAGGCTGCAACTTGTTCTTTATGTCCCTACTAGTAAGTTCCACAGGCGGCGCGATGACTCTCAAATATCTCCTGGCCATGCCACATCGAACGTGTTAATGGACAGGGCTAGTGGAAGAACACACGCCATAAGGCGGTTAGCGGCGTGCTGCGGGTGCTAGGACTCCTTTGAGAGAAGGGTCCTTGGAACTGTGTGCTGCGCATTCGACCGGATATCCGAGGCAGACCGTGGGCGCTGTGAGTTTGTGGTGACCATTCCCCGCGGGGATCCGTATCGCGAGTCTACGTGAGCTCTAGAGTATGGGCTGAGTAACGCATGATATGAGCGGACGCTTCTCCAGGGGAAGTAATGAGTGGGTAGTCAGCGACTTTGTGAAGTCGAGCGACTCTCAGGAACAACTCAATGGGAGCGAGCACTACCCGGTGGTTCATGATTCATTCAGGGCTGGCTGCATATAATAGAAAAAAGGTCGACGTAGCGGATGTGGACCCGCAAAATGCCTAGCGACAAGGGAATCGGTGTGGAGGTCTGCTTGGTAGTGCTGTGCTGACTGTGCGGTGAATCCTCACCGAAGATGCTGCAAGTGTAATCACTCACACTGGCAGACGACTTCGTGCTACTGCATCACTGTGGCAGCTGGTGCAAGCCCCTGCTGACAGTGCACTGATATTCAGCGACATTATGGAGAGACATAGGCCAACACGTACCCAATACACTACGGTCCCTCCGTCGACCAGAGACAGACGACCCCGATGCATTAGGAACCGTCATCATGCCAGACGAAATGAGACCACTCTCCAGATCACGGCAAGCAGCAGAAGAGCCCTACCTCCTGTTGGACTAGACATGCGCTCCCGTATAGTGACGTCAACACACTCACTGACAACGTCCCAAGTTCAGTGAGTATGTCACACCACCTCGGTATAGGACGGATAAGTGTCGCCCACAGACCGCTCCACGGTTGCATGTCAACCTGCCAGATAACCATAGAAGCGCAGGTGTTGACGTGAGGACAACCTCCTAGAGTATAAAGGTGCAACACGGTCAACGAAGCCTCTCACGCCTCAGAGTCACTGCAACTCACCACCCCGCAATGCGTGTCTTCAGCTCTCTTTTCTCCAGCGTCCTAACCGCGCTCTTGATGCTCGACATCGCGACCGCATTCGCCCCCGCTCCGCCGCCGACTTTCGAAACTCTCTTCGTGGGCACGTGGACCGTCGGAGAGGTCCTCACAATCCCCGACGGCACCTTCGGTACCCGCCTCCACGGAGCTGTCACTGGGTCAGTGCAGCACTGTGTCGAGGAGCATACTACTTACTCACTGACTTCTCTCACAGGGGCAACTTGTCCGATCCCGCGGGGAACATCGTCGGGACGATCCTCCCGACGGCCGATACAGGCATCGTAGCCGCTTCCGGGACGTTCTTCCCTCAGGCCATCTTCCCAATCGTGTGGACGGCAGATAATACGTATGCGCACCTGGAGCTTCAGGGCGTCGGGTGCGTAGCTAATTGCTTGTACAACCTCCGAGCTTCCATTGACCTATGCAAGCCAGGGAGTTCCTAGTCGAAGACATGTTATACATGTGAGCATCATTTTTCAGAGCAGCGGAATAGCACTGACTCGAACCTGTCCGGACTCTGTCACGCCGCCAGCCACGTCGAGACCGACTCCGAGCAGTATCGCGCCTTAAACAGCCGCTTCCTCATTGGCAACTTGACGTTCCAGGACAACATTCCGATGCTGACCGTCTTTGGTTGGAAGTAGGCTAGTGAGGATGTGCAAGTGCTGCGTCGGGCTGGCTAGCGTTCAGAAAGTTAGCGGGTGGGGACGGGGACGGATGTCTTGTTAGATAGAGTACTCCGAAACGCACATTGATCCCACGTTTGTCCAGAACCTTCAAGTTGGTGCCCGCTTCGGTCGCGCTCAGAGTCAAGCCAAGCCCAGATACAAGTTGCCTAGTCTCGAACATAGCCGCAGTTGCCCCGGAGCTCCCATTCTTGGAGCGCGAGAGAATGTCTTGAGTCGGGACTCCTCGATGCCGCACGTATCATATCAATGAGCAGTGGAGGGTGTTGTCCTTGCATGTTGACACAACTTGATGGTGGTCACGGTTGAAGTTGAAGTTGAGGCGGTCGGAAGCCGGGCCAGGCTGTAGGGTCTGACCGGCAGCCGGGCCGACACTTTCCGAGACAGAGTTCAAAGCAGACTCGGTCAAGAAATTCTACGATACATAGTCTCCTCCTCCCAGTCAATCCTTAACAGCGCCCGAATCCACCTCCGCATGCACTCCCTCACTGTCTGCGTCATCCAACGGGCCCTCGTGTCGGCCGACATGGTCCTCCGGCGAATTTGACGAGTCAGCGACTCCGACGCGGTAGTCCTCAAGCTCGATCGTCGACGCGAACGATCGCAACACGCGGTTGAACACGACAGACCCACCGCTGATCTCAGATCCATGTAGCGGTTCTAGGTGATCTACCGCCTTCATGTCCGCGTGCTGCAGATGAATGAGGAACCGCGAGACCAGGATCGCGGTGAGGCTGCACGAGACAGTTCAGTCTCAACTCGCACCGTTTGATGGGAGTACGTACGGTTCGGTAAACGCGGTCACATAGCTGCCATTCTGCAGGGGGGAATGAATCTTAGAGAGCGTGATGTGTCAGCAGAATGATGTAGAGTTCGCCGACGATAAAGAAAGCCTCACGGAGAGAAGCGTCAAGGTGAGGTGTAACGCGTTGAGCAGAAGCATGCAGCTAGAAGCATTGATGTTAGCATCACCGGCTGACGCGGCGCTGGACAAAGGAGGTATACTTACATGAAGTAAATGCTTCCTGGGGGTATCGGAAGTCAGTCGCAAAGATGGGAGCTAGGAGGAGGACATACTGACCATCATACAGGAGCACATGAGCAAGCGTCCTCTTCTCTGACCGGATCTCTCGGAACAGTTTCAGCCACGTTACACAGACGAGCGTAACATCAGCCAGGATCAACGATGTTCTCGAGACAATAGTGACTGGAGACCAGCATGTCAGTCTAGACCATCGCTCAACAACCCATGATATCGAGCGTACATCTGGAGCGATACGCGGGTCAGCCTCCACCCTCGCATGTCAGAGTAACAATACGTACATTTTAACCAACGCAGGGCCGGTGTCGTCGGATGGGTTGCATCCCATCCCAGGAACGCTGATTCCCTGGATATTGAAGTGGAAATGTGCCTATACCGAATGCCCTCAATTAGGATACAATTTCTAGTACGACCCAGAGAGTAGCACTTACAAAGCCCACTCCCATTGGTACTGCGGAGAGAAGAAAGACGAGACCTGCCAGGATAACGCTCCGGCTCAATGCAAACAGTCGGAAGGCGGAGAATGCTGATATCGCACACCGCGGGAAGTATGAGAATGACTCATGAGCCCGAAGACATGTGCGCGAGAATTACGGCAGGCTCGTACCTGCCCATGGTAGGTATTGCAGCATTGAGAGAATTTTTGTGGAGTAGACGACGGAGGTGCAGCTGTTAGACGCAAGGTTTCAGTCCTCCTTTGGCGGCTCGAGCTCTCGGCCAGGCTGAATATACATACCTCTGGAACAAGTGTGTTAGTGATATTAGGGCTGACACGGAGTAACGCTGTAAACGTACCTCATCAGGGAAAGCTACGAAGGTGAGAAAAAGAGAGTACACGTTGTAGCCAAGCACGATGTATCTATTGAGAATGAACAACAGCGCTGCGCCAACACTTCTTCTGCTCCAAAATAGGGACACCTCAGCGCTGCTCGTAATGAGACACTCGTAGAGAAAGAGCACTACCGATTAGTACGCTTCGTCAGCACCACTCGGTACGGCACCGAATATAGGACTCACCTGAGGATGCTACGGAGACGTAGCTTGCAATGGCTCTGAGAAAGGCAGTTGTCAAAGTGTGCATGTTTTGAAGAGAATATGATGCGTACAGGCCGTCGAGCTCAGCGATGACGGAGATATCGGTCTCAGACGCCATGTGAATGCGCGCAAGAGATGGCAAAAAGTTCCTGGTACGATGTCGAGTAGATATTGCCCGCTCACTTGCTGCGGTACGTCCGACCATTTTGAGATCCGCCCGACCTGTCAGATTGTCAGCTTTGGTCTGCGTAGCGGCGCATCTCGAGGATTGGCATACGTCGGATGGGAGAGGTTGAGAAGAGAGTGATTTGTGAAAGGCACTCCCGTTGTTGGACACTGGATAGATGGCGTGGATGCCATGTTGGGGACATATAGAAGATGTGATGCTAAACTTGGAATGCCGGGCGCGGCGGTCATGGAGGGAGAGTGCTTCTGAGACTGCGGTTATTCGTCGGGTACGGACATGAAGTCACAGGCGCCGCCAAGCTTAACGTCACAAGCTCTTCTGGCTTGTTTCGGCCATAAGAGAACCATTCATGAGGCTCTATTCGCCAGGAACACCGCGCATCCATCTCACGCCCTTCTCATGACAGGTTCGAGGTCAATCTTGAGCACCCATGGGAGCACCTATAACGTCTGAATGACTGTTTTGATCAGAGCTGCCTGATTAAACGTCACCGATGGCGCAACCGCAGCTCGACCCAGACAGATAGAAGATCCTATACTGCATGGAGAAGACAATCAATCAGTGGTCACTCGGGTGAACGGACAGCCACAAATTCGGACATACCATCGGACGTAGATTCCAACCGTATCTAGAGTGCAGAGCTAGGTGCTACATCTGAAAGGTCCAGCACGTTCCGATGGCGGTCGTCACAGTGTCAAACACCACGCCTCTCCGAGTCGTCCTCTACAGTTGACTGTTCATCCCGGTTCCCATACCCGCTGGACTCGACTATGTCATCTCCCGATACAACAGCCGCGTAGTCATCCGGATCGATTGTAGACGCGAGTGACCCGAGAACGCGATTGAAGATCACGGATCCCTGGCTCATCTCGGATACGTGAGAATACGAGTGGTGATCGATTGCCTTCAAGTTTGCCTGCTGGAGGTGAATGAGAAAGCGGGAGACCAAGCTGGCAGTGAGCCTATATTGGTCCCCACATAGACTGAGCTTGGTAGCGCATAGGGAGTATCGAGTGAAACCACATACGGTTCAATAAATGCGATCAAGTAGCTCCCGCCTTGGAATGATGTATGGATCTGCAAGGAATAAGCAATAAGGGTTCGCACGAATCACATGTCTCAGGAGTCCGATACGTACTGATAGCATGACCAGAGTCAGATGCAGCGAGTTGAGAGCGAGCATGCATCTAGGAGATGTGTCATTGCCCGCCGTTGGCTTTCAGTGAGTAATGGTACCGACACGAAGTAGACAGTACCTTTGAGACGTCAATACACATGCAATAGAAGATCACCCTTGTATGCACTAACCATCGTATAGCAGCACATATGCGAATGTCTTCTTTCTCAGCCCGCCACCTCTGTATAGCTTGAACCAGGTGGTGCAGACGAGAATAGCGTCAGCGAGAATCAGCGATGTTCTCGAGACGATAGTAACTGCAGCAGAACGAGAGAATATATGTTTCAATACAGCCTCGGATGAACCTTCGTAAATATACGTACATCTGCAAGAATGAGTGTTCAGTATAGTGTCAAATGTTCTAGATCGCGGCGCCGTAACGCAACGCACGTTTTGAACAACTCGAGACCTATATCGTCCGCTGGTGTGCATCCCTGGAATGGAACGACGACTCCTCGCACGTGATACTTGAACCGGGTCTGGAGAGAGCATCATGAGCATGGTACTCAGTGTCATGATCATGGTACTGACCAGATTAAGCACCACCGGTGCTAGCGACAAGGCTAACACCAATAGACTCAGGAAATAGTTACCGCTGAGGGCGTGCATACGGAATCCAGAGAAGACTACCAGTCGAGGGATGCAGGATGGGTGAGACCATGATGAAACGGAAGGGAGATATACTCACCGGCCCACGGTGCATACTGAAAAATGGAGAAAGCCTCCAGAGAGTACACGAAGGCGGAGCAGCTGAAGTAAAGCTTTGGATCAATTTACAAGTGATTCACCTCCCGTGAGGACATACTCCTGTGAAGGCAACGCGTGTCAGAGACCTAGAGATTCATCACAACATATATCTCACTTTGTCGGCAACAGAGCTTGCGATAGTCAAAATGAGAGTGTATACATTGTATATGAGCACGTTGTATCGATTGAGGAGAAATAGTATTGTCGCTCCAGTGATCTTCCCTTGCCAGAACAACAGTATTTCCGCGCTGCTGGTGATCAGACTTTCGTATGCTACAAACACTGTTAGAGAGCACTCAGTAATCACAAGGGCTCAGTCCACGATGCATCACGCACCACACGATGCCACCGTGACATAGTTCGCGATGAGTCTATGTACCACAATAGTGAGAGCATATAGCAAG
The DNA here is from genome assembly GCA_022605405.1 of Earliella scabrosa. Classification (NCBI taxonomy): domain Eukaryota; kingdom Fungi; phylum Basidiomycota; class Agaricomycetes; order Polyporales; family Polyporaceae; genus Earliella; species Earliella scabrosa. Next base: position 511,632 of record JABYQQ010000004.1, on the reverse strand, counting down.
TCAGCGTATAGCATGGACCTACAGTTCATCTATTGCAATGATAATTTGCGTGTAATCGATATCAGAGGACATGGCTAGTCGCTGCGCAGCAAGAAGGTATGAGAGGGATGGGTTGGAGGGCCAGCTTCCGGTAGCCTATATAGTGCTGGCGTGACGTACCATCCGTATCACTATCTACATCACTCCCAGCCCGTCGCTACGTCTATAGCAGTCTGCTGGATATTCTGCTGGATAGCAGATAGAACTGAAGTCTGTGAGTGTCAATGTGAGATATGTATCTGACCCTGAGGTGCTGTTGCAACAAGAGTTCGTCGCTACCTGCTGGCAGTATCCACGGCTAGAGCATGAGATGATAGTCATGACATAGCTTCATCCTGTAGATATCATTTCCTTGAGGCTTCCTATCCCCGAGCAGGTCGGATGTCCTCATAAATCAAGACGAAGATCTGCTTCCTCAACGATGTATGCCAGCTCGTTCGCTACATACTCAGCTGTCCTGTCAGGACAGGGACAAGTTGCCAGAATCTCAGGCTCGGATGTTTCACTCACAGGATCAAATAGTAGAAAGAGCGCCATGAGGTATAGAGCTGCACTGTGGACGGGTAACGAAATTGAGACGGATGGATAGTGGCACAAGCAAAAGAGCAATGAACAAGGGCCCGAGGAAGGTGCAGCGTGCTGACTCATCAATTGAACCCTAACCACTGTGGCACCGGCCCGCTGGGCCGATTCTGTGTCTGACCTTTTGCCGCTCATGATCCTGCGGCTGGCACTCCAGGCTACCATCATTGTCTCAGAAGTAGTACCAGTACCACAAGAGCCGGCAGGCCGAGCATCTTGATGCGTCTTGGGTAATTGTATGTACGCCTCCTCAATATGAAGACGTGCATATTCACCTAAACTATGAACGTTTGAAAGCCTATCTACTAGAAGTGCTGACTGTTCAACGGGCGCGTCATTCGCTCCGTTGGCTCGCCCGTGGTCGATGACGCAGCTTTTGAAGAGAAGAAGATGGGGCTGTATAGCCGGCGCAGGAAATGGGAGAATTCCGCAAAAGAACTCCAGTGGACAGGGCTGACCGGGAGTACTCGGTAGTTCTGTAGTCGAGCCATCTGCTTGTTCAAGCAATATGATGCGATGATGAGACACATATATAGGAATGGAGGCGAGTGATTGGTATATGAAGTTCGTACAATGTACATACATGAGCGGCCGCGCTCCCCAGCCAGTCCCCATCACGATGTGCGCGTACACCGAGGCTTGAGTAGTCATCAGTAAGACAGGGATATCCTCTCCGTCATGCCGCCATGATCAATCGTCCAGTGGTTCGCGCGATCTACAAGGCAAACACAGCAACGGCGGCACCCACAGCTCCCACAATTGCTACAGCAGACATCACGGTTGCGCTTGCGCCCGAGGAGAGCGTGATCGGGTTGAGGTTCACTCCTGCCCCTTGGCACGTGGACTCGTAGGCTGCACTCCCGGCCAATAGCACAAATGAAGACTAGATGAGCGACAGAAGGGGAAGAAGCCGTGGAGGGCACTCACACTGGAGACCGGCCTGAGCAAAACTGAGTTCGGTGGAGTTGTAGTTGTCGATCCTGAGCGCGCAGTTGAAGCAAGCGGCGAGGCCATTGTGCGTGTCGTCGTTGCAGGCGCAGTTGACATCCGTCACCGTGCATTGCTGCAAATAGAAGACACGGTAATAGCATGGGGGTGAAGGGAGCTAGAGTGAGCACGCCATATAATCATGAATGTCATGGTACACTCACTGATAAGCTGTTGAGAATACCACAGTCGGACCTGCACTGGAGTCGGGCACACTAGTAGTCAGTAGGTGTATACGATTGGTGGTAAGCAAAAATTTCAACTTGCCTCGTCTGGGATAAGGCTTGGGTCGAATAGCGAGTTGTCTTGTCTGGCAATGAGGCCAGTGAGAGCAGTACGGATTTCGTGTGTACTGGCAGTGACTTGAGTGTAGTGAGAGATGTATTCATAATGTCAGAAATATATGCCAAGAGTACCTTGTCCTGCGAGGACTGCAGTGACGGCGAGACTGAGAGCGTACATTGTGCAGGCTCGAGGATTAGCGTGGAGAGGATACAGGAGAGGTCGGAGAGGAGTAAGAGAGTGGTGGTCGGATGTCAAAGCTAGAACCCTAGAAGGCCTTATGAGGGGTTAGAGCCTGAGATCCGAACACGGTGTCGCCACAAAGTGCAACCAGTTACCGACCATCTGGGGAAGCTGTCACCTGTAGCGATACTACCCTCATGACCACTGTTACGGTCTCACACTACGAGACACTGACCAGTGTATATTTGAATTGTCCCTGCCTCGTCAGAATTCCGCAGAGCTTCTACCTCACGCGGACATGACTCGACTGTATGTTAGAAGCGTCTTGCAAGCCGTTGCGCGGTGTTATGTGTGATATAGTTAGAATGATGCGGGTCTGGACACGCATCATGGCACATCTTTCTTGCGCATGCGGCGGGCCCGATATTGAAATTCACGGACATAGCGAAATTGAACTCCTTCCTTGACCACGAAGACATCTGAAGCTTTCTCGTTAGGCTCAGATATACCACGCTGATGAGTTGTCGTACCAGAAGAGTGCACTGCTACGCTTATATCTCCCAAAACTACACACTGAGGGACGCGATGGCACCGCGCGAAACGAGAGAATCTCCGCGTGTTGAGACTGTGCCCATCACGTCTTCTGCGTGTTCCGATATCGGATATTTGACATACATCCCCACCGCCTATCGTTCTCACTGTCACTATCCCGAAGACCTGAGATGGACGCGCAAGTGGAATCATACGCTATACGAATCCTGGTCAATAGCATCCAACATGATATTGGTGCGTGGCCTTCACAGTGATAGGTAGTTCAGGTCGAAGACTAGAGCACACGCCATCAATTTGTGGAGGCGTGAATACAAGCGGGCGCACCGCCAATGTACTAAAAATAACTTAAAACTCCTCTGATGCCCTCAATACAGTCCAATACTTCCCGTCACAGGCTCCCCGGTCACACCCGGGCTCGCGAGTCGAACAAGACTGTCTTAAGATTCATGAGCTTCACATCCCACTACCCCGTCGACCTTCGGTACGGAGAGCAGACAGCAAATGGCAACCAGCCGCGGCGGAAAGGCCCATGCGGATGGCCGCGAGCAGGCTCGATTCAGCTTGAACTTGTGTCTGGCCCGTAGCATACTTGTGATGACGCGTGGATCATGGACCCTATCCTATTCGCAAGGACAAAGAAGGCAGTACGATAAACCTTGCACACATCTTTGAAAGTACTTAGAAGTCCGGAGAAGAGCAGGAGGTTGGTGAGAAAGGAGTTGTCCTATGTTTAGGAGACGTGCTCCAGTCACCAGTGACAGGCTCATATCCGGGTCCGCCGCACACTGCATCAACATGGCAGTCTAGACTCAGTGTTCAAATCAAACTTGGACCGCCCATTAGGGACCGTACAGTTCGACGCTCTCCCGGCAACTCGTGTACTGGTACATGGCATATAGATGTCTACTCGGATCCGATCATTTCATGTCTCACCAGTCACGACTTCATGGCTCCGCCTTCATGAACCCATGGAAGTAGGCATTCAGGTCCTCGACTCCGTTCAAAGCGGTGACCGTACCAACGTATCCATCCGGTCGGACGACTACGATGGCGCCGAGGTGCGGGTCGATTCCGTACTTCGCGTACCCTCCTCCACCAGATCGGCCATGCTCGTCGACATCGTCGTAGAAGACCCTGTCGCCACCCCAAGTTAGTAGGCCTATAGACGGGCTTACCACAAGAGACTTACTTCGACCAGTGTGGGCGGAAGAGTTCTGGATAGTCTGCAGGATGCATAAATCAGATCCTCGTTATCCCTTATACTCGCGCAGAAGACGTACCAAGCCAGTCGACTTCGTTCCGCTTCGCAGAGGTGAAGCACAGCATGTCGAATACCCTCCATTCACCCGCCTTAGCGCTCCTTCCGTAGCGGTGCAGGAAGCTCTTCGGGCCTTGCAGATGATCCGCGACCTCTTGGAGGCTGGTCAAACTATCGTGCACGGTGATGTCGCCAGCGAAGACCAGGATCTTGAAGCGGGTGTCAGCGGGAAGGAGGTCGTGAATCTCGAATGGGCGGGCGTCCGCAGTACGAATGAAGACTTGCGGGAGCATGCGCTCTCCGATGATGAGGTTGGGGGCGAGCGACTGATGTGCGACGTTCACGATCGCCGATGGACCATAGCGGACTCCGATACCGCTCGTGAAGCCGCTGGCTTTCTTATGCATCCTGGGCTCGGGTGTCAGAGAGGAGAGGAGGAATTCAGATGGTAGAGGAAACGTACCCATAGAATTCTTCGTGCGAGACGCCGTTGGGGTTCTCGTCGGTGCGAGGTTTACCGGCGAACACCTTCGAGTACTTCCTGTCGAAGTTGATCAAGTCCTGGGCGAAGGTACGTCTCTCTGTTTCGTACTGAGGGATTGCATGAGGCCATGATACATGAGAGAATAAGGAGGGACGTACAGTGCTCAGTAGCGATGTGTCCGCCCAGCCGCGGAGAGCGTAGGCGATCTTCCATGCTATCGGCAGACAATGGTTATGAGTAACGACGGAACACCTCGGGCGCAGACACATGAAGCCACTCACCCAGGTTGTGAGTATCCGCCATGCTCGCGTTCATGCCCTGACCTTAGAGGACGTCAGTGCATGGTCGAAGTTCAGGATTCTCGAGGCGTCTTACCGGCCTTGGGAGAATGTGTATGGCACGCGTCTCCAGCAATGAATACGCGATCATGAACCGAGTACTGTTCGGCGACCCTCTGTCCGACTACAAGGATACAACTCTCAGCACGAGTCCTCTCCTCATCGAAACGGCGAGCTCACGTACCCACGTATACAGTCCACCAGGCAAACTTGCCCTCCAGAGCCTCCATGCGGTAGGGCTGCAAGATCTTCTGTCCCTGTGCGAGGATCTGCTCCGGGGTCGTCCGAGCTTTGTCGACCCGCCCGGTGTTCGGATCGAGGAAGTCTGCGGTCGGCTGTTGTATATACAGTCTGATCATATTGTTCTCGCGCGGGATGATGAGGAGCACGCCGAAGACGGAGTGGACGAAGGTCAACTTGCGGGTGTCGGGAAAGTTCGTGTCTGGCCAGATGTCTACCACACCCCATATCGAGTCTTTGTAGCAGCGTAGAGGTTAGAGCCGAGGTCGAGGAAGGCAATGCAATGATCTGCGTACCAGACGTATCGCCTTCTACTTGGATGCCAAAGATCTTGCGGACCCACGAGTGCGCGCCTGCAAGGTTCCTCAACAGACTATCATAGCACACACCTATGATGAGTTACGCACCGTCAGAGCCGAGGACGAACTTCGCATGTACGGTCTCGGTGCTGTCCTCGTAGCGGTCAAGGTGCTTGACAGTCACCTATAGCGATATCAATAGATGATTCTGAATCGAAGACAAGGGTATACCTTCACTACATGTGCATTTGGGTCCTCCAGGTCGCGCTCGTTGTCAGAGACCTTGATAGAGGTAGGTATAGTCGACCGCTCGACCTCCAAGCCTTTCAACCGCATGGAATCGAGAAAGATGTCTTCCATGCCTCCTTGATGGCACATGGGCTATATCGTCGAACGATGGCGATGTTCAGCCCCAGACAGACGGATCGAGACGACTACTCACGGTGAAGGGGTATCGCGCGCTCATCGCGTTTATGAGCGGTGCTTGGGCCGTGCGCTGAAGGTAATCAGCACCATCGCCAGCGGGCAGAGGGGTCAGTGTACCTCTACACCTCCGTTGCTGCTAGGGTTCCAGTATGCCTACAGGCGCATGAGCATCTACTCAATGTGGATAGATGTACTAGCAGACATACCGCCTTCCAGACGTGCTCGCCTTTCTTGAGGATAGCCTCTCCAAGCCCGTAGCTCTAGGCATAGATAAGTCGTTGTGAGCTAGGTTGCGCTAGACGTGATAGGTCCCACCTCACCTGCATGATCTCGATAGTCCGTGGCATGCATGCGTCGGCTTGCCCGGCAGCAAGACCAACAGGCCTGTGGTATCAACGTCAGACTGGCACGGCTGCCATCCAATACCGACACTCACCTCTTGTCGATGATGCGAACGCTCACGCCAGCGTGAGCAAGCGCATTCGCGCACATGACCCCGGCGGGGCCAGCACCGATGATGAGGACATCGACGTTGCTTTCCTTAACGGGCTCGGTGCTCGGGGAAGTCATGGTCGGAGGAAGGTGTGAGAGGTGCTGTCCACGCAAAATCACGCCCTTTTTATATCTATGGTCCCATTTCAAGCCATGCCTATGACGACATGCTGCTGCTTGGAGTCCAGTGCAGGCTGCCAACGACGCGATTCTGCGCGTAGAGCGGGAGTTGTGAGTAATGCCCGTGGCGTGCACAGTGGGACATCTCACCTACGGGAGACGAAGAGAGCCTCAGTTAGCCATGCGTGCTGACTGTGCAGTCAAAAAGCGTATAGTCGAGATCAAAATAGGCCTGTCACTTGCAGAAAGGTTGAACGCCACGCGGTGCCAGAGCGATGTCGCTCGTCACAAGAGCAGACGAGGTGACCTTGCACAATCTGCTAGCAGGGACTTTGTGCGGAGCTGCCAATGTATACCTGTTGCGCGACAGGATACGAGCTCACCGGACAGAAGATTGAGAACTGTCAGCGGGACCCGGCGTTTGAAAAATTGATACTCACTAGCAGCAAAGTGTCGCCGCCTTCGGAGCGCTTACAGCGCTGCGCGAAGGCTCTGTTCGCCCCGCAACGGTTGAGTCTTGGGTAGAGGCGGCATCGGACGGGGTTGAGTTGCGCAGATCGAACGCGCAGGTGGGATCGAACTGTCGAGTCACGGAGACTATTCGCCACCAAGGACGGCAGACTTCGCCACTCAGCGGACGAGACGAGTAGAGAAGGATCACAAATGCACCAAAACAGACACGTAGCAACCGTGTGACTGCTCATAGTTCGGGACCATAAATGGAGTAGAAAACAAGGCAGCGTGTCATCTAATTATAAATCGTCCTAGGGTCCCAGGACTACCGGTTACAGCTTACCAGACTCGACCATGAAGCCGTCAAAGTACGCGTCCATAGGTCGAGAGGTGCAATCTTGCTCACGTAGCCATCGGGCCGAACGACGATGATAGCACCGGCATGATCATCGCTATCGTAGGTCGCGTCCGCCGCCCAAGCAGCGTAGGATGTCAACGTTGTCGAGGAAGGCCCTGGTGAGAAGCGTTGAACATGTGGAGTGGCGCGCGAAGAGTACATAGGCACCAACCTTGTGCGGGCAGATGGACGCCGGCAAGTCTACATTCCCCAGATCAGGTAGATGTGCTCCCGACGACGCTAGCGTATGAGGTGCGCTATTGACCTCGCCCTGCATACCTACGTCGAGAGACATCTCGATGTGCCTTCAGGCCGAAGTACCACGGGAAGCTGTTAGAGCGGCTGAAGGCTCCGGCGACCAACTGCTGCCGTGCGCGGTCGTCTTGATGTCGCAGATGAAGACTAACACCTTGAATTGGTGGTTGGAAGGAGGAAGGCCGGGTAAGTCGTATTGGTGCGCGTCTAGAGCGCAGACGAAGGCACGTGGAGCAATGCGGCCGCCCAAGGTCATTCTGGTGGCGATTCGCAGGGTTTCAGGTCGACAACGAGCAATGATTGCGAATGCGCATGCCACTTGTAAAGCGGCTCATGCCCACGTACGTTCCTTGTGACCATGCACGCGCGATCCGCCATCCTGGTGTTCTGGGGCTTCTTTCGAAGAGGGCCACAGGGCCATCCTCGAACTTTTGATCAGGGCCTGAGCGCACTTGCGCCGCTCCGACTCGGACTGCGCACAGTGGTCAATGTATCAGAACACAGCTGTTACGTGATAGGCGTCAGGGTCCTACCAGCTACAGGAGCGCCACCGATGCTCCTCGGGACGTATGCCCAAGCTTGCATGCCAGATTATGGTCTCAACCACCCCGGCTTTCATTCCCTATCGTGAAGACAATCCATGACCCAGGGTCGGGACCATTTGTAGATTTAGTGCACACAGGACATGGCCGTGATTGCTTGCAGTGACGTAGCCAGTCTCCGTTGCAACCATTTGCCTCGCTACGCACCGCGTAGCTCTAACTGTGCAACCGAGGAATTGGGCGAGGCGCAGACTCACCAACCTACACAGTCCCGTAGTACCTGTGTCCCATCTCCCACGTCCACCTTCTACTTGTGAGGGCGAGGTCATCTGTCCCCGCCCCAGTCGCCTCGCGGAAGCAGTGCGGGCTCTGCTGCGGCAGGGCCTTCAGGGGATGGATATGCTGGGTGATCACAGTATGGCTCGCATTCGGACAGAGGAGGTCGTCCTAACGCGGGCAATGACGGGTGTTCGGAGGAAGCTGCGCAAGCCGAAAGGTAAGACTTGAAGGGCGAGAGAAGTTGTTACATGTCAATCTTGTGGTTTCTGCAGTGACAAGGATTCACTCTCAGAGTCTGGGTAATTTCAAGGGCAGGCGGTAGGTTACGGGTTAGGACTTACCGGGGCTCGTTTGATTGCCCACTACTCTTACACCGCGGCTCTGTGAGCAGTCCACCAGGTCTTGTAACGCATTTGATCGCGCATAGCGGCATGTTATGGGAGGCAAAGGCGCAAGAACTAGAGTCGTCGTGCAGGTCGTTCGGAAAGACGAGTTGGGTGACCTGCGAGCCGGCAGATCCAGCGCCAGTTACGTAATTAATTTGGCGCCTATGGTCGATTCAAATCGAACCGGTTCGGTTGGGGTTCTGCGGTCGAGAAGGCACTGAACTGTGAACATCATGATTGCGATCAAGGAGGAAGTACAGCGTGCGCGAGCAAGAGCAGTACGTCCATGGTTTCCTTTGTAACGACATTGCGAACTCAACAGACTTCCGCAGAACGTCCTTTCATAGGCATCCATTCGACGGTCCGAGCCGTGTCCGCCGAGTGCCGGGCCTCAACCTGCTCGTCCACTTCGTTTCGTTGTTCTGTGGAAGTGGCAGGACCCGATACTATCAGTGACCCAATAGGCTGCTGGAAAACGAGCGTCTCTACAAGGCGGGAGCTGTCCGCAAACTGGAAGTCTGCGTCAACGCTCTTCCTGTGCGCTTCTTGCAGATCAAGTAGGAAGCGCGAGACAAGGATAGAGGTGAATCTAGAGTGTTTCATGTCAGATGGCATAGCACGGGATGAGATTATTACGATAATACACCTACGCCTCAATGAATACGGTCACATAGCCGTAACTCAGGCTTTGCAAGGCGACATGAACCTAGGACGGACTCGTCATATTAGCTTGAGCAAGCTAGAGACGGGGGATGACCGTACAGAGAACAGCGAAAGTGCCACATGGAGAAGATGGAGGGAAAGAAGGGCGCTAGATAGTCTGTCAGGGACGCGAAGGAATCATGGAATCATCATCCTTACAAGAAGTAGATCGTTCCTATTGGCACGCAATCTCAATAGTCAGGCGATGCTCACTAGGACGAGATATTGGATCATACCATTCCGCAAGAGTACGCCGGCAAGAGATGTAGTGGCCCTTCGTGACACGCTCTCGAAGATGTCCTTCCGCGAGATCGTCGTCCAAGTGATCGCAATGAGCAACATATCGGCGAGTATGAAGCATGTCCGGCATGCTATCACAACTTGCTCCCAGGTTGTCAGCATACCTGTATCTAATTCTCATAGCAACGGAGTCACGTACATCTATAGATCATCAGGTCAGAACAGAGAAGCAGTAGGATAGACGAACGTACTTGCGAGAAAGAGAAAAGCTTATGGGGTTAATGACAGTGCAGCCGAACACAGGGTCGAAGTAGCCGGTGAAACCAAAAGGGTAGAGGGACTGTCGGTCCGAGCGTGAGGTTGAGCGACCTCACGACGTCTCCGCTACTTGGAAAGACTCACGATATTGACTACCGATGTGCTGATTGATAGGACGAAGACAAGGATGGCCAGCGTCCAGCTTCTACTCAGCGCATAACCACGAAAGCTAGCGAAGACTGTGGAGGGCCATGAGCAGGTATTGACAGGAGGATAAGACAATGACGCACGCGCCCACGGGACATATTGCAGGAGGGTAAAGAAGAGCGCTACTTTGACAGCTAACGCGCACCTATAGGTTCCCATCAGCGCAAGATGCCCAGCCACACTCGAGTAGCTGAGAGATGATACCTCTAATGCACTATGTGGATGAGGGGTTCAGCTCAACTACACACAGAATAATGAATACTCGCCTCGTCCGACATGGGGACAAACCCCATTAGATTGGCAACTCGCAGCCCCAGCGTCAGGTACCTGTTCACCGCGAAGAGAGCAGTCGCGCTCGTCGAGCCGCCTTTCCAGAACAGTTCGACCTCTCGTTCGAGGGTTATGAGGTATTCGTAGACCAAGAAGGCTATGCTCATATTGTCGTCAGTTGAGTCATTGGATGCAGGATGCAGAGATTCGCTCTCACCTGCCGATGCTACCCGTCCGTAGGAGTTGGTCTCGCTGACCCAGAGTACGAAGATCTCAGAGCTTGAGGTTTAGGAGAAAACGAGAGGGCTCACAGGCTGAGATACTGCGCTGCAACATCGGCTAAACTGGCAAGACCTTGCGCATTCATGAGTATGTCCTGAGGGAGACAAAGGATGAGAATGAGTCGTTACGGGGCATCGCAACAAGATATATACACTGACCTTCTTAGACACCGAGCACAGGCCTGCGTATAGCGTATTCGGCAGTACATGGATACATCTCATTCTGTTGTCACTGTCTCGAGATTCGTTGACATTTCCCAAGTCCGATCCCATTCATGGTCTTGATATGTTCAGAATGTCCCTCGGGACTGTGACTGCCCGGTAAGCTGCTCTTCTTATGGATGACATAACAGCATGGCACCTCCGACGAAATTGGCAAGTTATAGAATCAAGTCTCACTCACCAACGGACTCAATCGCGGTACGGAAGAAGGCTCTAGACCATTTCATATATATGAACTGAAGTCCGTAAGCGACTGCGTCAGCTTGAACACCAATGGAGGCAAGAGACGACCTGGCAGCCTGAGAACGCCTTCAGCCGAGAGTCAGGCCATTGGCAGGGATGAGCACAGCTTCTTCTTGCAGCATAGATAGGCGACAGGAGTCAACAGACCATCATTCTTGCTAGAACGTGATGCCTTGAAGATCCTGCCTTTGAGTCATTGACAGCATCGATGATAGACTCTCGGAGATCATAAAACGAGACGAACCTGTGCAAGCGCTCGGCGGAGGCAGGCCTAGATGCCTTGGAATGTGCAAATGTCCGGATTGAGACGCCTGGCTGCCCGGTTGAATCACTTCCTTAGTCTCCATGTAACAGCTACAGCATGCATCTTCCGGAGGTGACTGGCTACTACTCTCCGTAGGCTAGACACATGATTCACGGGATCATACGCAGCACTCACCAAAGTCACGGTAGGCTCCAATACTCCTCCTGGACACCGACTCTGTGCTGGTGCCAGGAACCTCTATGATTACATCCGGCGGGTGCGTCCCTTCTTCTGCCAGTGTACCCGCAATCTCGTCGGGCCCATGTGCCGAGTGGCCCAGTGTCAGCACAGAGGCGCCAGTCTCTTCGGAGAACTCATTCTCCGACGGCTCGTAGCTCCCCTCCTCCTCGCTGTCCTCAAAGGACGTGTGTGCGAGCGGTGCGAGTACGCGCTCAAACACGAGGGCGCTCTGGGAAGCTGTCATGGAGAGATCTCCCGCCGAGTCCCACTCCGTCTTTCCCCGGTACGCCGCTTGGAGATCGAGGAGGAAGCGCGAGATCAGGGAGGATGTGATGCTAGACGCAGTGACAGAGTCAGAGATGCGGAGAAGCGCGAGGGTGGGGCAGAGTACACGCACGACTGGGAGACGAGATGGACGTAGCTTGAGCCGGCATAGGGACCTTCGACCTAGGGAATCGCAATGAGACTCTGGCGAGCAGTGTTTGAGTGCACCTACTGAGACTTGCGAAAGGGCCAGATGCAGGGTATTCATGACTAGCAGAGCGCTTTCGCAGCCACTCAGTCAGACGTCCGCGTTGCGAAAAGCCCCGGTAGAGTACTCACCCAAAGTACAACGTACCTGAACGATGAGACAGAGCGCGGGGACGTGAGCATTTGCAATATCCAGGGGACAATGGGAACGCTCACCGTTGCGGATCAAGACCTTAGGAAACGCGAGCCTGACGGTGGTCTGGCTACGCAGTAGACCCTTCCGGTACAGGCAATACCAGGTTAGAACTATCAGAAGCGTATCGGCGATGATCAAGCATGACCGGCTGATAGTAGGCACTGCATCTCGAGGGTCAGCACGATCGTGGTGCTCTTGGAGCGGCGCACAGATACTCACGGCTATTGAAGAAGAGCATCAGTAGCGAAGACAGACGTTGACCCGCCATAAGGGACTTACTTCCGAAAGAATTCTTGCATGCCAGGTTTCTCATACATGGAGGCGCATCCAAACCCAGAAACGACTATCCCACTGAACCCGAACTTGTAGTGATACTATCGGATAGTACGTAGTCAGCTTCTCATCGTAATTGTTCCTTCCATTCACCGTACGCACCAGCGTGGATCCGAACGGAGCTAAACATAGGACGAAGATCATGATCGAAATCAGCCGGTTCCGACTTAGCGCGTACGCTCGTAGTCCGGAGAATACTGTCCACGTTCAGTCAGAAGTCACTTCACAGCTGCGCGAGTTCGGCAGGAAGACGCTTACCCGCAGGTAGGAGAAACTGCATGATGAAAACGGCCAGTATGATCCGTCGTGTCACGTCGCAGCTGCCAAAGCATGTGAGTACGGAAGGACGAAGATAGATACTCTGAACAATGCCCGACCTCTGGGGCTAGTCAGCAACTGATGCAGCATGCGAGACGTGCCATAGCGTACCTCGTCAGACATGTGGATGAATGCAGACAGGTTGTAGATGTTGGCGAAGAGGACGGAGTACCGGAGAGAGAGAAAGAGATATGTCGCGCTTGACCGGCGGGGGCTCATCCAGATTAAGTCGATCTCGCGGTCCAATGTGATCATACAGTCATAGACGTAGAGAGCTGTGGTACCAACGGTGAGCCCGCGAATGTGGTCTGAGAAGGGCACGACATACCCGTGCTCGCTAGTGTGCAATAGTTGGTTGCAACTCTGAGAATAGAGCAGTATTGTCAGCACTCTAGATCAGCGGAGTATCAATAGCCACGCACATCTTAGCGTAGAGATAGAGCGAGTGCACGGCAAGAGTCATTGGGACAGGATGGCGGGGATGGTTGAGCTACGCTCGGCACCCAGCACCACTATTTGTCTGGTGTGCGAATCCTGCATCCACAATCGCGGGAGAACCGTTTAGCCATAGGACAACGCATACAGGATGTCGGAGTTCGACCAGTAGCATGCATCGATGAGATCGATATTGTACTCACGCCGTGTGGTCTCCGACTCCTCTCGGGTGGCTACGATGTGACACCTTGCGTCCGTTCCTCGACGAGATCACAGCTTCTAGTTCAGCAAAAGAAGAGACCAAACCCTTGAATTTTTGAGTTCGGTGGGAACCCAAGGAGCTCGCAACTTCTTCGGAGATATGCTCAAGCGTCAGAGCGGACTGGGGGGTGGGTTGGGTCTTGGGGAACATTTTGGACGTCTCATCGCTGCTTGTGCGGATAGTGGGAGTACCTAGCTGGTCAGTTGACCGATGGATAATGAGGTACGCCAAGGTGTTCGTTCACCTCAGTACGTCGAGATTATGACATACGAATGCTTGTTACGAGAGTTTGGACAAGGCGTTTGTGTTCGATTTGTTTCAGGCAGCACATGGCAGAGTTTGGGGATCGCGATAATTTTTGGTTGGGGTAGCTGTGTCGTCTTTCACGACGTGCGAATCGGTGGCGTGATAATTTGTCGTATCTATAGCCACAGCCCCGCTTCCACGTTATGTCGCGGCTGTCGAGTGGATTCGACTCTTTGGCTCGTCCTAATTGCATGTGGAGGATGTCGGAAATCGTTGAAGAGTTCTGAGAAACCGTTGCTGAGTGTGCGATCAATACTAGTCGATCCAACGCGCGCAAGACATGACCTTGTACCTACTACTCACCTGATACAGCTCCCCGGCCTTCTATACGGATCGCTCGCCGTCGGGTTCATTAATAGTCCTGTAGAAGTGTTCAAGCGAAAGACAACAGTCTGTGAATGGCTCATCTCACGCGACACTTCGGTTCATCTTTACCATCTGCTGCGGGAAGTTGTCGTGCTGCATCTGTCCAACACCTACCTCACAGCGTCTGTCCGGCTCCACGTTCCAAAAGTGCACCCCGATAGCTCCTCGGTTGCAACGGTCGATGTTCACGACGGTGGTCTGCCTCTGCCCCCAGTGGGCCTGCGAACTTGAATTCGTGGTGTGTTCTCAAAGAACAACAACGAAAGGCGTCAACGCTGTTGGGACCCGACTTCCACGGATCATTCAACATCCTCTGAGCTGCGTAACGATAAGTACTACGCGCGTCACACACTAGAAGGTCAGCTATGCTTGGCTTACCATGCCGCCGGCTAGAGCAATACATCTGTCAGTACACGACTTCTGTGGCGTGAAAACAGACTGGTGAATGGTGGCAACGACGAGATAAAGATGAGTCAAAACTTGGTTTGAACGACCCGCGACGTTGCCACTCTGGCAAAGCCGACACAGTCGGACCGCCGGTCCGTGACTACCGGAGAGAGGATGCACCTGCAAGCGCCCATAGAGAGAACTCGATCTCCAACATCCACCAGCCTACTTCGATCAAATGGCGTCCTTCAAACGCGCGCGTTCTCCGGCAGCCCACGACCTCTCCCCTTCCTCGTCTGCACCGTCCTCGCCGACACTCAAGGCAGCGCGGACGAGCGCGACCCCGCCGCCACACGAGCCATCGACATCATCGCTGGATGCAGCGCCGAGCAACATCCTCTGCACGCTCCCTCCAACATGCAATCCTCCGAATCGGCCGACGTCTCTCGCAGGAACACGGGAGCTGGAAGCGCACTACGCCATGTATCATGCGCATGTGTGCGAGGAGAAGGGCTGCGGGTGTGTGTTTCCCGACGCGCGGCTGCTCGAGCTGGTGAGTGGCTCTCTGTCCTCTCTCAAATCTCATCCATCCCAGACGCGCCGTGTGCACCCTCGGAGTTGCACGCTATTCAGCTACTTGCATGATATTACAAACTCGACGCTGACGGGCTACGTATGCTACCGCAGCACCAGACGGAGTGCCATGACCCGCTTGCTGCAGTGCGCAGAGAACGCGGTGAGAAGATCGTGCGTATGCTCCCGTAATCCCCCGCCCCCAACCTTCACTGAAGCTCCCTTCTTGAACTCTCTTTTATTCCCGACCGGTCGGGTGTAGTTTGCGTGCCACTTGGCGACATGCTCCCGCAAATTCTCAACCCCCAAGACGCGTCGAATGCATCTCATCCAGGCCCACGGCTACCCCAAGGAGTACTTCTTCGCCGTCACGAACAAGGGCGTCGGCGGCCTCCTCAAGAAGTGGGGCGAAGGCGCGAGCATGCTCCGGAGACCGTGGAAGCCGCGCGAGAACGAGGCCACAGAAGACCAAGATGGGGAGGAGACCGCTGAGGACGACCAGACGACGATAGAGACAGTTGCGTCCACACACCGACAGACCGCATCAGAGGCAGGAGACGACGACGAAGACGAAATCCTCCTGGAGAAGATACAGATCGAACGCCCTGCCGCACGGCCAACACCCACAAACGGCACAGCGCCGCCGCCCAACGCCTCCGCATCTCAGCCCAAGCCCAAGCCCAAAGGCAGGCGGGCGAAACACACTCCAGACCCACGGACGGACGCAGCGGGAGACGTCGACTCGCTCACAAACGCGCTCGACTCGCTCTCGCTCGTCCCGTCCTCGATCCAGTTCGGCAGGGGGGCGAAGCGCGGCGCTCTGTACGGCTCGCGGGCCCCGGGCCACGCACGACGCGGGAGCGCAGACAGACGCAGAGGCGGCGGAGGCGCAGAAGGCGAGAAGGGCTACGAGGCCGCAGCAAGTGGCCACGGCGGGGACGCCATGGATGTCGACCCATCATCGCATGGACGCGGTGGACGACCCGGACCTCCTTTCCTTCCGCGTGGAGGCGCAATACGTGGGCTCCTGCGCGGTCAAGGACGAGGTACTGGCCTGCCTAGGGCGAGAGTGCGCAGGAGTTAGGAGAGCTTTTGGTCTTGGACGAGAAATGAGCAACGATGCTGTAATGTATGAGGCACGAAGGCCAAGCATGTGCAACACGGATGAACGCTTTGGACCGGGAGAGAGACTAAACTGCCCTATAGATAGACGATGATGATCCCGTTGTGGGGGAAAAAACGGATTGAGGCTCAGGATGACCAACGCCGGGATCGAACCGACGAGCTTAGCGTACCTTTGGTTTAGCTCCTCAGAGTATTAGCACTACGCTCTAACCAACTGAGCTAGTCGGCGTTGAAAAATGTGGCACAAGTGTACATTAGCTAACCAACAGAGCCAGTCGTTCTTCTGGAAGGACTGTCGCCATTTGTCTACTACTACACACCTCAAGGTCTAAGGGACCACGAGGAACCAGTATGCGTTTGGTGATACTTACTCGGAAACTGATATCTGCCAGTAGGATCTACGAGGTCTCATTTGCAGGCTTTGCCGGTAGGTTCCAGAGTCCGCTCAGAAGGAGTACTGTATCTTACACTGTATTCAACAAGATCGTGTTCCATGGCCACCCGCACGCCCTTGAAGTTGAAGAGTCAGACAATGAGCGAGGTTGCGTGAGAAACGTCGGTGGGTACGTGCTCGCTATTTGCTACCAGTGACCACTGACAGCTTGGATACCTCTATAGGTGGTAGCTTCAAGAGCTGCCTTCTTCGTTGCTGCGTGTTTTCAACATCTCGCGCTATGTCGGTGCGAGTGACGCGCTGAAGTAGAGCTCATGATACCTACTAGCGCGTCCGAGGCCGGCTCATTCAGCCCTAAATCCCGTTCAATCCGACACAGAGTCCGCTGCATGCTGTCGCCCGTCCGAAGACGCACACTATTGCCTATCTCCTTCGACGAGCCTCACGACGCACCCACAATTCATAGAGATCACTGGCGCCTGCGTGCGTACGCGTTCACATCCTCGGAACGCGCGTAGACGCGATGGAGATTGTGCGTTCTTCGCCCATATTCCCCGCGTATGGTATGAGCGTTGAGTCTTGACCAGTCCAACAGTCTGACCTCACCTCCCATGCCCTCTGACAGCTCTGCTACTATGTGCTATCGTATAATGCCTTCTCCAGCAATTCTTTGCGTCGCAATCCACGTAGGGCAGAAAGTGACCGGCAAGCTCTCCCCACACGGGCCACACCGCTTCGGGGCACGGTGATGGTAGGACAAAGCTACTTGCACGACCATTTGCAGGTACGACGATCACTGTCCTCGGGACCGCACTGCGCTCACTGCGCTCACTGCTCCTCCGAATCCTGCGATCTCGTTCTCTTGATAGATGATCGGAATTGCCCCTTTGGCGGCTAGTCTGCGAGCGGTTTACGTTACCGGCGGTGCAGCTGAGTGGTCCTATGGAAAAAACTAACTTTGTCTCCAATTTAGGTTGCGAGTAAAGGTGCCGCACAATCTTAATGCGGTCCTATCTATGCGCCACCTCCCGTCCTGACACCCTGACGGGACAATTACTCTCTATCCCCCCATCTCATCCTCAATGGACGTCGCAGAGATCATCGTTGAGCTGAGCAATGGGTGAGTCCCGTTCCCCACCAAGAGCGTCTGTGACTCACTCATGTCCTTACATCCACTGATTCATAGGGTCGCATCCGACTATTGTGCCCTCGCCGCTACCGGTGAGACACTCCCTCAGGCTGGTCATCTCTAAGGAATCCCTACCTAACGCACACGAACGGGCGCAGTGGCCGTCATCTACGAGCAGTTCATCACATTCGACCAGGAAGTCGACCTCTTCTGGAAGCGCAAGTTCACGGGAGCAACTGCTCTCTTTCTCGCGAATCGGTATTTGATTCTCGTCGTGAACATCTATGCAATGCTTGGAGCTCTTCCTTGGACGGACAATGTACGTTCTCCCCCCCTCATGGCTTGGGTTCATTCGTTGAGGGATCGCTCATCTTTACCGGCAGGGGTATGACTCCCGTCTTTGGCTGTTGGACCCCAAGTGAGATGATATGCCCAGATGCTCCATCGCTGTCAAAGTCGACAAAGTCTTGACTGTGGCGCAGTATATTCCGTGGGCAGGTATGTTGTATTCCTCACTCCTGTTGGCAGAAGTCATGGGCGTGCTGAGCGGTGCTCGCAGCGTTCTCTGGACTTCGCGTGTACGCGCTGTGTAGGAACAGGCTGCTGGGCCTCGCCGTCCTCCTTCTATCGTTGGTCGTGGTGGGCATGAACTACGTGAGTATACATCAGGCCCGGGCCCATTCGTCCCTCTTATGTTCATCTCGCTCCAGGGAATCTTTGCGTACGGGTACGATGGCATCAACGTGCCACCGATGGGATGTATTGCGGTACAGAACATGACCGAGGCGCTGTTCCAACTGTAAGTGCTCCATCGTGTCTATCTTCGAGGTCACAAGTCACGAAGTGAACATATCCTTTGATAGATGTGTGTCGCACCCTGCTATCGACCGGAGCCCATGTACTGATCTATGTCAGTCATCGTAACCTCTAGAGCATGCCTGATAGCAGCGGACGTCGTGGTCATACTCGTCACCTGGTCCACTCTGTACCGACGTGGCGGGCTCAGGAAGGCGCTCCTCAAGAACACGCTCGTCAATGTTTTCCTCCGCGATGGTGAGCTCCCCCGTCAAACGAACGACCGGCTTGCATGGCTGACCCATCGCCACATCAGGGACGATTTACTTCATGTGAGTGGCCCTATTGAAGACGAGTGTGCACGCACTCACGGGT
The DNA here is from genome assembly GCA_022605405.1 of Earliella scabrosa. NCBI lineage: Eukaryota > Fungi > Basidiomycota > Agaricomycetes > Polyporales > Polyporaceae > Earliella > Earliella scabrosa. Next base: position 492,666 of record JABYQQ010000004.1, on the reverse strand, counting down.
TGATGACCTCGTACGCGGCGCGCGGCTCTCAGCATCCTATTGGTGCTCAACACCCTTCACCTTCTCCTCACGGTGCTCTCGGTGCGCCCGCCCTTCCATACCGAACCACGAGCCCCATACAACTGACACGACCGGGGCGCTCCCCACGTAGATAGAGCGCGCGCAGTCCAACTTCACCTTCGCGACCGTCTTCAGCGAACCGTACGTCCCATATCCGTCTCTCACCGCACTCCGAGTCTATCCAGGTATTTGCTCATCACCCACTAGGTTCACGGGCATCATCATGTCGCGCTTCCTCCTCAACCTCCAAGCCGCGAATCAGTATGCGCTCGAGCTCAACAGCACGGACACGTCGCACCGGACGAGCGCGTCTGAGGCGCACACGCTGGTGTTCGGGCGCGTAGTCGGCTCCATTGGCTCTTCGTTGTTTGCAGCCGGGAGCGAGACCGAGACGGGGACTGAAGGCGGGACCCATGCACTGAACGAGGGGTGGCGGGCGCACGCACAGGAAGAAGAGGGGAAATGACTATGTTGTATCTGTCATCGTTGTTTGCTGGATCATGACGACCTGGAGGCTGGCGAACGACGAGCCAGCGTATGACATCATGGGCAGCAACCCGGACGCTTGGCGTCCATAAAGACATGTCTACACCCATCCGCTGCTTCAGGGTCCAAGTGAAACACCACCAAGCTCAGAGCTGATCCACCAGACACGAACGAAGACTCTGAAGGAGCGAAAGCAGAGCGCCGCCTAGCGAACCTAGAAGATCGGATGTCTGCAATGGATCCGCGATTCGAGCAGATGGACTCTCGTTTCGAGCAGTTACAGATTCAGCTCTTGCGGCTGGAGTCTCAGATCTGATCGCACTCGTCCAGTTCCCAGTCACTCTTGGGAGCAGAACTTCTCGTTGTTAGCCCGGTCAGTCTCCCTCAGAAACATTGAGCATCATTGAACGTGCGTTAGCGTTGCAGAGGAAATTCTCACGCCACAGGCGCGTCACCGCGTTCTTGTTCTGGTTGTTGGCGCTTGGTCGAGACTCGGCGACTCGTCCCAGTGGTACAGTCACCGCAACGACCTAAGGAATTAAGTACGTGGTGACCAGGGGAGTCGTTCATAAGTCGCTAAGGCATATTATTTGCAGCATACAACGCTGTAACTGCGTCTCGATACGCACCGCATATTCTCCTGGCACTAGTGTTCCCCCAAGATTGACTCGACGATCAAGCTGTGTAAGCCGATGTCTGCGCGCACAAATGTCCCGCTGAAACTTCTTCACCCCTGGGAAACTCCTTATAACTTTTACCTTGCAACGCAGGTATGTCTTGACCCGTAGTCTACGCAATATTTGCCCTTGACCATGCATAGACGGTAGACCGGGCCCCGAACATCACGCGCGAGGTCATGCGATCGGGAGATTCGGATATTAGCATGTTCTGAGCATCTCAGAGCGACCCACCCCACTGGACCGCAGTCAACGGGCCACGGCCTCCAGACGGCCTCCTAGTTCCCTGCATCGGTCTCTCCCAACCTCCGCGATGTCCGTCGATCATGTCTCTATAAGCCGACCACGTCACACGGTGCCGTTGCCAATCTAGTGCGCAGCAGACCGGCCGTTCTATGACATTGACATCGCTTCTCTGGACTACTCCTTCGCCACGGGACCAGCCACCGATGAGCCTCAGGACCATGTGTCATCATGAGGGCCGTATATAGTTCACGTCTGACTGCGAACGCAGTCTAACCGGCACCGTCGGGATGTTGGCCAACCTTGGAATCTTCGTCCAGCTCGCACTCGTCACTTCGCTTCAGCTCAGCGCGCATGCCGCCTCCGTCAAGCTCGACAACGCGACCGTCATCGGGACAACGAATGATTCGGTGACAACCTATTGGGGCATCCACTACGCCCATCCTCCGTATGTCCTAACCCCTGTTTCTGGTGTCATGCTCTTCAGGCTAAGTTCGGGGCGACAGAGTGGGAGACCTTCGTCTTCGTCTCCCTCAGCCCATCGGCTCGTACAGTGGGACAATCAACGCGACTCTCCCGGGTGTCAAGTGCGTCCAGCTCTCACCGCCTGTCCGCCCCGACCTTCCTCTGGAGTTGCTTAAGGAGATGCTCGGCTATGCGGGGTCAATCGCCACAGGCGGCATCGACCCTCCTGAGAGCGAAGACTGTGAGTCCGTGGTATATGAATGCTCTCATCGACGCTGACCTGAACGTCGCCCCGCCTAGGCCTCACGATCAACGTCCAGGTGCCCGAGGGGACGAACCCGGGCGACAAATTGCCCGTCATCGCTGTACGTTTCATCGACATCGCCCGAAATTTGGTGTACTGACCTACGTTTGATAGATCATCTATGGAGGTCTGTCTGTCCTTTGTTGCGATGCGGCAACGCTTGCTTGATACCCATCTTCCTGCTGCACTATAGGCGGCTTCGTGGGCGGGCATGCATACCAGTGAGCCTTGTCTTGCATTCACAGCGAATGAAGACCGTGAGCGGTCTCTGACCATCCATCTTCCGTACTAGGATGGCTGCGGACGCTCTCATCCGACGCTCTGTCGAGTTGAACCAGCCGGTAGCCGTTGTTGCGATGAACTATCGCCTTGGCGGTACGTCCTCCCATCGTAGACTCTATCTCAATCAATAGCATCATCGCTCATGCTACTTTGTAGTGTTTTCCCAGCTTGGTGGGAAGGAGATCAAGGAGGCCGGCGTGGGCAATCTCGCCCTTCAAGACCGTATGCGCATCATTCTTCACGCTCGGTACAGCTCAAGTCTGATCTGCTTTGCTACTCCCCACAGAACGCGAGGCTCTGCGCTGGGTTCACAAGCATATTGCAGCATTCGGCGGCGACCCAGAGCGCGTGACACTGTACGTCGTTTTCAAGTATTCCCTGACCCCCTCGACTGATACCCTCCACTCGTAGCTGGGGTGTCAGCGCGGGCGGGATATCTATCTCGCTGCAGACACTCACGAACGGCGGAAACCCTGCTGGACTCTTCCATGGCGCGGTCATGCACGCTGGGTCCCCCATACCAACGGGCGACATAACGCTCCTCCAGCCGTACTACGATCAATTCGTTGAGCAAGCTGGATGCGCCGGGGAGCAGGACACGTTGCAATGCTTACGGAGCGTGAGCGTGGAGAAGATGGTCGCCGCGGGGAGGACACTACCCAACTTGTTTGACTATGCTGTGAGTTACTCTTCGCCCGGTTGACGCGTGGGTATCGACGATATCAATGTGCGACACAGGGCCTCGCGTCGATCTGGTCCCCACATGCAGACGGGGTGTTTTTGAAGGCGCCTCCACAACATTTGGTTCTTGCGGGAAGCGTCGCGAAGATCCCGATCATGACTGGTGAGCTTCTACGCCTTCGACCACATAGTAACGCTCTCTCATACACACATCTGAAGGCGACGTACTGGACGAGGGAACCGCGTTCGCCGTCGGGGCTTTCAACGTCACGTACGTCCTGATCTCCAAGACTCCATCTCATCATAACCAACCCCTCTAGGACCGAGGACGAGTTCCGCGGATATGTCGCGCAGAACTTCTACCCGCGCACGCCCCTCGCCTTGCTCGCGCCCGTGTTCTCACTATACCCCGCCGACCCCGCGCAGGGCTCGCCGTTCGGGACGGGCGACGCATACCAGTTGACGCCGATGTACAAACGCTTGGCCGCGTTCTTGGGTGACTTCGTGTGGCAGGCGCCGAGACGGTTCTTCCTCAACCTGAGGGCGGGGAAACAAGACGCATGGTCGTTCGGTGAGTCCTAGACTCGGTTTGGAGCAATGGACACAGGCGTGCTCACGCGAGCGACGCCGCGGCGGCAGTGCATGAACGGGGGCGCGTCGGGAGCCTTGGCTACGTAAGTCCCACATCATGGTCCTCCATGCTCCTTCGACTCACCATCTGCTCGGTGGCTCTTACTCGACCGTCCCTACAGCCGCACGGCGTCGACTTTGCCCAAGCCCTCACGCCGGGGAACGAGTTCACGGACTACCTCATCCAGTTCGCCGCGACCAAGGACCCGAATGGCGGCCGCTCCGATCGGACGGTCGCATGGCCAAAGTACGACGCGCGGGGCCGGAAGACGCTAAGGATTGTGGAGGATGGACTTCAGATTGGGAGGGACACGGATCGGCTGGCCGCGACGGAGGCACTCACCGGGCTGAGTGTCGTGTTTCCGATGTGAGCGCTGCGACTAATAGCTCGGAAGTATACTGTAGATCTTCCGCTTGTTCCATCGTGTTCCTGTGGTACGAGGGTCGATCAATTCCGGTGGATGTTCTGCCCTCTGATTTTGGGTCGGTCACTCTCCATCACTTTGGAAGCGCGATGGACCTCTTTCACTCCCACGGACACCAGGATCTTCTCGTTAGGACAGCCAAGGGTACGAGGCTGAAAATTCTTCTCTGAAACGCCGACTGAAGCGATGTCAATACAGGAGACGCTTGTACTCAGGCCTTTGAGGCATGCATATGTGCTTACTCTGCCCTTACTGATGACTTCATGGGCGTACTCGACACGCTACCCCCGTGACGTCCCATGACCGTCAGAGCCGGACGCACGTCCGCTATACCCCGTCTTCGAGGCAGATTTGTAACGTAAACCCGAACCGGTCCCGCACATACCGCCAAACGACGACGCGTGGAGGACGACATCACGAATTCAGCGAAACTTTGACATACTAATATCAATGTCAATTTTGCACGACAACATTAGCGGACAGGCTTCTGTTTCAAACGACGTAGCCCTGGACAGGAACACCATCAGCTCATGCTTGCATGCAGCACCTAATGGACTCAGTCACTCACCCCATTGATCCTCAGAGTCTGCCCATTCACCCAGCGCGCCTCCTCGCTCACCAAGAACGCCACGACGTTGGCGACTTCCTCGGGTTTCCCTATTCGCTTCTGCGGGTGCATCCCAGCGAAGACGTTCAGCAACTGCTCAGTCTTGCCCTGCCGGAACATGTCCGTGTCGATCGGGCCGGGCGCGACCGTGTTGACGGTGATGCCTTTGGCCCCGAGGTCTTTCGCTAGGACGCGAGACATCTGCTCGACGGCGCCTTTGGTCGCGACATAGAGGAGGTAGTTCGGGGGGACCATGGACGCCGAGCACAGTGACGAGGAGAAGAAGATAATTCTGCTGCCTGGATGATATGCGACACGTTCAGTATGGCCAAGTTGTACCGGGCTAGAAGACGGACGCGCACGTACCTGGCTTCAGATGCGGCGCAGCTTCCTGCACGAGGAACAACGCGCTCTTCACATTCGTGTTGAAGAACCGATCGTAATCCTCCTCCGTCACCTCCGACAGCGTCTTGTAGTCCAAGACGCTCGCGTTGAGCACGAGGACGTCGATCTGCCCGAACTGGCGGAGGGTCTCCGCGACCAACTGCTTGTTGTCGGACAGCGAGGAGACGTCTCCCTTGACGATGATGGCCTTGCCCGCGCCCTGCGAGTTGATCGCGTCGGCGACGGCTTGTGCTGCAGATGCGTTGGAGACGTAGTTGATCACGACGTTCGCGCCCTGGGACGCGAGGCGGGTTGCGATCGCAGCACCGATAGAGCGAGAGGAGCCAGTGACTACAGCGACCTTGCCAGCGAGCGGGAGAGACATAGTAGATGATACAAGGATGAAAGACTTTCGGTTTGGGTCCGGAGAGGGGATGGGGCGGGTTGGGTTACGATCGGAGGGGGGCCACGACTCACGCTACCCATTTTATAGCCCAGAAGTAGACCCACAACGAATGCCACGCTGATTGTGACCTGGAATCGCGTTGATTGCTGACGGAAATACGGACTTTTGGTGGGTCATTCTTGGGTCATTCCGACAGTTAGTGAAGGCAGAAGATAGAGCGCCGGCTCCAGCTGGTATGTTCTTCCACGGAAGCCGGGGAGGACCGCTTCATCCAGAGACTGAAAGTAACACTGAGGCACTAGCATGCGCATAAGAGACAAACGATGAGGAGACAAAGCGAGCTGGTACATAGCGAGACGGAGATGGTGGTGGTAGAGGTAAGAGCTCGATAAGCTCTGTTGTTAGTGCAACGATTAGAATCTGTGCCTGCGCGTCTAGTAGCCTTGCTTACTGGAGTAAGTAAGGTCTGTTTGAGTGATTAGATCACTCATTCTTATCTTCCTACCGCGACCCTCCGCCATAGCTGCCGCCACAGCATCTATGTAGCTATAGCCCGCTCGCTGTGCTGCGCAGCGAGCACAACTTCACCATGGCCCTCCACCACAGGGCCCTCCTACTCTTCTGGTTTCTCGCGAGCTGGCTGTCTCTTGCTGATGGCGCCCCTCAGCAGTCGTGTTCCGTTCCGGAAAACACGGGCAGGCGCGTCCATCCGGGAGCGTTGCGTTAACATCTATAGGTCGTACGCAACAGATACATTATGCATACACAGAGAGCTGTACTTGAAAGTTGAGAGTGCAATAATCGATAGCAAATTAGAGGCAGCGAGTACGCAGGAGGGAGGATACCAGTAATAAACAACAGTGCGAGCTAGTAGGTAGGTGTGTGTCCGACGTGCATCATGCATCAATCCTCATCCTCGAAACGCAGGATCCGCGCGTCCTCGTCGACGGGCAGGTTCCTGTACCCTCTCCTCCCCTGGAATCGAACGTAGATGTTATCCACCTTTTCAGCAATCCACTCGTACGCGATACCCCCGAGACCGAGCAGGAACCAGGGGACGCTCGCCACCGTGTCGAGCACGCCGGAGTCGGACGAGTATCGCGGACCGCTGTCGCCTCCCGGCAAACGAATCGCACTAAGGGAAGAACGTCAGCCGTATCTTTAGAGACTCCCCAGGGGTGCACATACCCTCGCCTGTACCCGCCTCTTCGAGAGTACCAATAGCCCGCCAGACATGCGAACGCGACCGGAATGAACAGCATCATGAGCCAGAAGAATGCGCTGTGGCCCTTCACGCCGGGACAGGGGTGGGCCGGTCCGCGGTCGATCCGGTTGCCCTCGATGCAGCTCGAGTACGGGATCTTCCGATACGGCGTCAGCTCGTACCAGTATTCCTCCCCACTGCGACACTGTTCGACCGGATCTGCTTCGCGTGGCTTGAGACTGGGAATGAGCACGCAGTCCCCGGCGTCGTTCCGCACGTGATTGAATTCACTGCAGACGTACGAGTCAGCACATGGTGATGGCATGGCGAGCAAGGCCAGACGCGGAACATACCACTCGAAGTCTATCCGCTGGCACTTGCAGTTCTCGACTAGCTTCTCCTTGATCTTCACCTGCTCACCCACGACGCAGTTGCGGTCCCGCCTGCGACGGTGGTAGAGCGTCCGCCGGCCGAAGAGACACTCCTCCTGGCGCTCCTCGCTCGGGCTCCACAGCTCGAAGTCGTCCGCACCAGGCTCCTCCACGTTGAGCACGCACTTCGTCTTCGTGAGCGCCGAGAAGTCGAGGTGGACAGCGACAGCGGCGTTCTTTGCGCGCGCGTGGTACCCCAGGAGGATGAACCTGCGGCTCGTGTCCGCCGGCACGGTGACGATCGCCTTGACGCGCATCGCCTCGTCCGTGAACTTATACTCGCGCCAGTTGAGGCCCTCGTCGGTGCTGAACATGACGTGGTCCGTCGGGCCCTCGTCGTTGGCCATGATGAGTATGGATCCCGAGTCGCCGAACTCCCACAAATGCGCGTCCTTGTGCACCTCTTCCCAGGTGAAGCCGGCGTCGCGACTGAGGAACGTGTCGCTCTGGTCGTACTCTTCGAGGGTTTCACCAACGTTTCCGACAGCCATCAAGAGACCGGGGACAGATGGCGTGCTATACGTGGCGCGTACGTCGTACCGTTCTGTGTAGCCGTGGATGTGAAGAGCGCACTTCTGCTCGCAGCATTGTGAGTACAGAGATTTTGTGCACAAACGTTGGAACTTACGGTAGAGTCGCAAGCGTAAGGGTTGCCATGAGAGTCCTTCGCCGGAGGGTTCAAGGGACGCCAAGTGCCGCCTATAGGGACAATCAACATGTATGCATGGCGAGAATTCACGCAGCTGCCCACCATCGTTGTGAGTGATCCGGGTCTGCAGCAGCTTGCGTTTCGTCAACGGAGCCTCGTGAGGGTTGCTGACGACGTTGATGAGCGCAATGCCGTCGAGCCCGATCATCTTCTCGAAGTCGACGTATCCAGCATCGTTCCGGTTCACGTTGTCGATCGACAAGCCATAGTACGTGCCGTTCGAGTTTGACTTGAGGATGTTGCCCCAGAACGGTGCAGGTGGCTCGGACGTCGTGACGTGGAGGAAGACAGACATGGTGCTGGACTCGAGGATCGTGTACGCCTGGCAACCAGTATCAGCGTACACCGAGTCATGGCTTCAACGCAGAACACTCACATGCTGGTCAGGACGCATCGTCGGGGGGAACTCTCCCGAAGCGAACTTCCGTCCATCCAAAGAGACCTGAATATCAAGCGCTTGCTTCTCCCGTTGATACTGTCCGAGCGTTATGAGTCCAGGTTCTGCACGCACCTACTAGCGTTAGCACGGGCGACTCACCTCCGCGACGATCAAGAACTCCGAAAACTTCGCAAAGCCGACGACATGGTCAAACAGCTTCGTCTTCCTCGAGAAGAAGTCCGTGCCGCTGATCAACTCCAAGGGGTTCTCCAACCCAAAGAAGCGCTGGCTGCCCTCCTTGTGCCGGTACGACTCGCACAGGATCTGGTTGGGGTCGATGCGCAGCTCCGCGTCGCGCGCCCACGCGCAGTTGCGCACGTACTTGTCGATCGCCGTCCAGTCCCGCCCGTTCTTGAGCGAGTAGTGCGCCTCGACGTGGCAGTTCTCCGCAAAGCCCGTGCAGCCCTCGTTACCCGTCCAGATCAGGTAGTCGGACTTTGTCGGGTGGAAGTGCAGCACCGGCAGCCCAAAGTTGTTCGGCACCGTCGGGGCCTCGAGGTCGTACCAAGTTTTGCCCGTGTCCGTCGTGTAGTAGAACTTCTTCGAGTTCGTGATGAGGTATGCGCGGTCGGACGAGAAGGTGTGGTGGTAGAACGCGACGAACGTCTCCTCGGGGTAGAGCCGGTTCCAGGTGTACCCCTCGTTGGGCGACTGCCAGATGCTGTTGTCTGCGAGCCGGACGAGGATGACCGTCGAGTCACGGTAGTAGGAATACTGAACGATCGGGCTCGGGAACTCGAACTTCATTCTGGATCAGCAGCTGGTGGCTAAACCTCGGATAGCACACTCACTGTTTGGTGGATCACACCTCCTTCCGGCGGTTGTGCTGCGGACGCGCGTTAACGAGCTGATCGCGGGGACTGCGCTCGACATACCATTCTTGCAAGACCTCTGAACCTTCTCGTCCTTCTTGAGACCACGTTCCCTATCACAAGTGTTCCCAGGTATCTTGCGGTATCCCGATGAACCCATGTACGTCTCATGCAGCTCGTTACAGACGCCGTCGGGGATCGGCTCCGGCCCAGCAGGGACGCACTTATCCCCGTCCTTGATGAAATTGTAGTCGCACTCGTAGTCCTCGTCTGTGCACGGACAGTTCTCTTCCGTAGGGACGGGGTCGCGGAACTTCTCGCCGACGAAGCAGTTGGCATCCGGCTTGCGCCGCCGATACGTTTGCTGTGCGAACCGTCAATGAGCCTATACAATCATCCACGACCTGCACTGAAATCTACCTTGTGACCCATGAGGCACTCGTGTGTGGACGAGCGCGCAGTCCAGGGCTCGAAATCGCTGTCCCCGCACTTGCGTCTGTCCAAGCCTGCAAAGTCGAGGAACACGGCACCGAAGCGGCCTTCGCCCTTCTTCTGGTCCTGCTTCGCGATCTGGCCAATCAGAAGGAACTTCTGCGAGGTCGAGTCTCCGATCGTCGTCAGTATGCGAGCCCGCATGCGGATTCCGAACTTGTACGTCTGCCTGCAATGCCAGTCAGCTGGGGTCGGCCATGTATGCGACTCGACTCAACACACCAGCTCTTCCCGTAGTCGGTGGAGTAGATGACATGATCGACGCCTTCTTCGTCGTTGACCGCCACCAGGATACTGCCCTGGTCGCCGAACTCGTACTTGTGCGCGTCCTGGCGAATCATGCTCCATGTGATGCCACCGTCCGTGCTCAGGAACGTGTCGCACTCCTCGTACGGCTCCAGATACTCGCCAACGGACCCGACGCCCATCACGAAGCCCGGAGCGGGGGACGAGAACACGCGCCCGAAGTTGTGCGGGAGCGTGACCGAGTGCAGGTGTAGCGAGCACGAGCTATCAGAGGGGTTGCAGCGGTAGTCGCCATTGGAAGGTGGCTTGAGCCGAGACCATGTCCGACCTGATGGATAGTCAGCATCACAACTGACTTCGATGCCAGAACCCTACCGTCGTCGAATGTGATCCTAGTCTGGAGCTGCTTGGCCGTGCGCCGTCCCTCGACGTCCTTGGCATTGCGGACAATGTTTGCAAGGCCCACGCCCTCGACGCCGTAGATCGTCTCAAAGTCGACGTAGCCCATGTCATTGCGGTTTGTGTCCTTGAGGCTCTCCACGAAGAACGTGCCATTCGAGTTGCTCACAAAGAGCGTCCCGATCGCGCTCTGGTCGTGAGAGAGCACGTCCACCGCGAGCGAGTGCGTCGTGGACTCCACAATCGTGTACGCGTTCTCGCGGAGCCGCGCGGAGGACGAGTGTGGGAACGTCGCCTTTGCCCACGTCTTGGTGTCCACAGTGACGTATAGGAGCATGTCGCCCGTCGAGCCCTCGGAGAGGTCCTTCATCGCGACTACGGCGAACTTGGACACGATCGCGAACGCGACCACGCCACGCGCGTTCTTCCCGATTGATAGGTCCTCGATCTTCTTTTCGTCGTCGAAAAAGTCGGTCGAGGAGAACAGGCGACTCGAAGTGAGGGCGTGCCCGCCGGATGTGGTGGAGGACTGGTAGGCAACGCAGTAGATGAGGTCTTCGTGTGCTTCGTGCTTGAAGTCTTTGCTGCTGTGTGCAAACTGGCACCGCGAGGTGTCCTCCATGAGCAGTCTTGAGCTCATGAAGTTGTCTTTCGTATAGTACGTCTGTGGCAAGAGTCAGGCCGTACGCAGACCCGCGGGGCAGCGCATACACGCACCTCGTCATGACACTTTGAGCCCCATCCGCCAGACTTGTCGCACGCCGTGCCCTGGTAGAGAATGTACCCGTACTTCTTGTCGCTGGAATGGAAGGATAGGGGTCTTCCGATGAGAGCTGGAGGTAACGGCATCTCGAAGGACTGCCATGTTGCGCCGCGGTCGACAGTCCGCCAATGTTTCGTTCCTCGAGAGAGTACGAACGCCTGGTTGTCTGCATCAGCGCCAAGTTCTCGTCCAAAAGCACGGCCCCATGCTCTGCTATTGCGCAATCTGGATTCCTCCGTCGCATCCAAGAGCGAGCATATACGAGAGCAGTGGAAGGACTTCCGCCTCCGTGTGCACGTATGCTTCATCAATACTCAGCGCACCAGCCACTACGCATCCCGTCGCCCAGGCCACGCCCCGACATGGCCTAAGCTACCGACACATCCCACCCAATTAACTCAGTGTGCCGGAGCATCTGTGCCTCAAGCTTCATATCAGAAGTTCTGCGGACGTGACCTGTCGGGCGGATACCCATATTGGGAACAGAGGTGGGCACGCATTCTCCTCTGCGTTTACAGACGAGTGAACCAATCTGTGCGCCGTGTCTCTGCGCTTGGGTGGGAGATGGACGCATTCTGCGAAAGATGCGCTCACGCAGCGTAATCGTGCGCACACTTCGGGTTGGTACGACGGCGGGGCTGTCGGACAGACATATGCGCCCCCTCCACTTCCCTCCGTGGTGAGTCCTCTGTGCGACGTGTCTGCGCGCTCGGGTGGGGAGATGAACACGGTCTCCGAAAGATGCGCTCATGCTGCGTGCGCGGTGCAAGCGCGCACACACGTCGCGTTGGTGCGACGGCGGGGATGTGGGACGAACATACGCACCGTCTTCGTCGTGCATACCTGGGGCCAGGATGTCAAGAGGACCAAGTACTCACCGTCTTTATCTCGAATGGATGGTCAATGACCATGGCCGCCTCCCCCTCCGGGATATTTGAGGGCTTGCTCCATGTCTTGCCTTCGTCCGGGGACACGTAGATTACGCCGTTCACAACATCGTGGTAGATAGCATTCTGTGTGTTCCAGGAGGTGAGCGAGACGCGTCACGCTCGACCATGCGGCACACGTACAGGTGCGTCATTGAAGAAGAAGAGTCTAGCCGGGAGATTGTCGAACGTGGTGAGCGAATGCTGTGGGGCTCCAGCAGCGAGAGACAGCCAGCTCGCGAGAAACCAGAAGAGTAGGAGGGCCCTGTGGTGGAGGGCCATGGTGAAGTTGTGCGCGCTGCGCAGCACAGCGAGCGGGCTAGATGCTGTGGCGGCAGCTAACGTGGAGGGTCGCGGTAGGAAGATGAGAACGAGTGATCTAATCAGTCAAACAGAGCTTACTTACTCCGGTAAGCAAGGCTAGACGCGCACGCACAGATTCTAATCGTTGCACCAACAACAGACCTTATCGAGCTCTTACCACCATCACCGCTACTTCGCTTTGTCTCCTCATCGTTCGTCTCTTATGCGCATGCTGCTGCCTCGGTGTTACCTTCAGTCTCTGGGTGAAGCGGTCCTCCCCGGCTTCCGTGGAAGAACATATCAGCTGGAGCCGGCGCTCTATCTTCTGCCTTCACAAACTGTCGGAATGACCCAAGAATGACCCACCAAAAGTCCGTATTTCCGTCAGCAATCAACGCAATTCTAGGTCACAATCAGCGTGGCATTCGTTGTGGGTCTACTTCTGGGCTATAAAATGAGTCGCAACACCCCGTAGCGCAACCCGCCCCATCACCTGTCTGGACCCAAACCCACCAAGTCTCTCAGCCTCTCAGTCTAGCATCTACTATGTCTCTCCAGCTCGCTGGCAAGGTTGCAGTTGTCACTGGCTCCTCTCGCTCTATCGGTGCTGCGATTGCGACCCGCCTCGCGTCCCAGGGCGCAAACGTCGTGATCAACTACGTCTCCAACGCATCTGCAGCACAAGCCGTCGCCGACGCGATCAACTCGCAGGGCGCGGGCAAGGCCATCATAGTCAAGGGAGACGTCTCCTCGCTGTCCGACAACAGGCAGTTGGTCGCGGAGGCCCTCCGCCAGTTCGGGCAGATTGACATCCTCGTACTCAACGCGAGCGTCTTGGACTACAAGACGCTCTCGGAGGTGACGGAAGAGGATTACGATCGGTTCTTCAACACGAACGTGAAGAGCGCGCTGTTTCTTGTGCAAGAAGCTGCGCCGCACCTCAGGCCAGGTACGTGCGCGTCCGTCTCATGACCAGGATACGACTCGTCCATACTGAACATCATCCAGGGAGCAGAATTATCTTCTTCTCCTCGTCACTGTGCTCGGCGTCCATGGTCCCTCCGAACTACCTCCTCTATGTCGCGACGAAAGGCGCCGTCGAGCAGATGTCTCGCGTTCTCGCGAAAGACCTCGGAGCGAAGGGCATCACCGTCAACACGGTCGCCCCCGGGCCGATCGACACGGACATGTTCCGGCACGGCAAGACAGAGCAGCTACTCAACGTCTTCGCTGGGATGCACCCGCAGAAGCGAATCGGGACACCGGAGGAAGTCGCCAACGTCGTGGGGTTCTTGGTGAGCGAGGAGGCGAGATGGGTGAATGGGCAGACTCTGAGGATCAATGGGGTGAGCGATCGAGTCCATTAGGTGCTGTATACAAGCATGAGCTGACGGTGTTCTTGTCCAGGGCTACGTCGTTTGAAATAGAAGCCTGTCCGCTAATGTTGTCGTGCAACTCAAAACTTCGCACCAGCGTGGCAATGTTTCGCTGGGTTCTTGACGTTGTCTTCAACGCGCCTTCAACGCGACGTCATACTCGCGTTCTATTCGCTGCCTCGAATTCCGCGGCGGCGCACGCCTTCACCAGTGAAGTCAGTACATATGCGCGCGAGCGTAGCCCGGTTCTATATTCATATTGAGAAGTCGGTGGTCCCCAGTATGAGAGATGACCTGCATATAGCATATCATGGGCCCCCTGCACTAACGCGAGATGCAGATGCATATGGAGGCGGGTCTCCGGGCCCATGAACGTCGAACGATGTTAGGCGTCTACATGCGGAAGCATTCCGGGCCGGGTTTTCCCGGACAATCCCTTCGGGTGCGAACTTGCGAAGTCCTCTAGGTCTGGACACTCGAACTCACTTCATCCGAATCCCGACGCTCGACAGGTACAGAGCTCTCCTATTAATTTGATGCAGGCGATTCTCATCTTCAAGTCATGGATCATTGGGCATGGATGGGACCAGCCTTGGAAGCCACTGCATCCGCGGAATCTTCCTCGGAGCCGGTGAGTCTGAGACTTCCAGTCGTTCCTGAGAGCAAGATGTTTCATGTTTGTGATTATTCTACTCAGAATAGCTCTTGTGGGAGTGCGGTGGTGCAGATACTATGTCCAAGTTGTCAATTGTACCCTTCTTTCGAGGAAGGCGACGTCAAGTCCGACCATGGTGAACGCTGTGCATCAAGCTTCCCCGCAACACATGGGAGCTGTCTCAGTCGATCATGTTCAACAGTAATCCATCGCTCACGCTGGATGGGTAGGGTGATAAGAGTCCTCCGGTTTGTACTATCTGGAGAGATATCGATTCCTATTGGACGAATGCCCTATCTCCCGAGGAACGTATATAACGAAGGGGGCAGGCTTGTGAACTGCCTACATACGTTCTGTCCGCTCACATCCCCGCTATGTCTTCAACCGATGTCGATATATATGCCGAGCTCATTGCCGAGCACCAAGCACTGTGTGTACTCCCCTGACGTCTCCTGCTTGGCTGACTGTCATCCATCACAGGACCGTTAGCGGCTACTGTTCCATCGCGGCGGGCGGTATGAATATCATCTCCTCGAGCTCACTCTATACTTGCCTTCTGACTGATATTCTTCGTACCTAGTCCTCTTTCTATACGAGTATCTCATCACTTTCACTGAAGAAGTAGCACTGTTCTGGCGGCGCAAACGCAGTGGTGCAACCGCATTGTTTTGCCTCAACCGATATTATTTCCTCTTTGTCTGCGTGTTCCAGCTGGCCACGGACGGACCGATACCTGTCAAGGTAAGGGGCTCTACAGCATACTATATTATCTGACTCACGCTCACCGTACTGTTCCAGAGGTGCGCTGTTTCGCGGCAATATGGCGGGAACTTGCCGCTAACGACTACACGGTAGCTGTGCGCCACTGGTTAGCGTCGGATACGCGATATCAGTCTTCGTGTATCTTCCCTGGGCAAGTACGTCGACCATCTTCTGAGTCTAGACGCGGATCCTAATCAGATCATCTTCAGTATTCTCCGCGCTTCGTGCTCTCGCGTTGAGCAAGAACTGGATGGCTGCAGTATCGGTGTTCGTCCTATCTGTCGCAACCGTTGGGATCAACATGGCAGGTGGTTCGTCCGTCACGGTGAACTCGGCATACTCACCGCTGTCTCCCAGAGTCACTACGCCTTCGGATTGACAGGTATCGTGGTCCCTGGAGATGGCAATGCGTGTGAGGTTGTGGTTGACGTGGACGTCAGAATGACCACGATGTGAGTGGTTTCTGCCGTCAATCTCCCTCCCACTAGAGCTTATTCTTACGGGCATATTTCGCAGCTGTGAGCGGCTCCATACGCCTTCGTCAGCAACAAATTGACAGCTCCTTTAAACAGTCGTGATTGTGTCGCGCGCATGCCTCATGAGTGCGGACATCATTCTGATCTGGATCACTTGGTCGACCGTGGGCAGGCGGTACGGAGCACACTACAACACAGAGCAGACGCTCTCAAGTGTCCTCTTACGAGATGGTAAGTGGCAACATGTTGTGGTCATCCTGCTTCACTACCGCTCATCGTACCACCTGGGTCTTAGGTACCATCTACTTCGTGTAAGTCACCGTTTGGTCAAAACGAAGACCCGTACTGTGCCTCACCGATGCCCTCCAGTGTCCTCCTGGTGCTGAACGCCCTGCACCTCGCACTAACGCTACTCTCGGTGCGCACCCCGCTACTTCCCATGCACCCGATTGCTCGCATCCTCACACTGCATCCCGCTCCCCAGTTCCACGACGCGTTCCAGAACGCAAGCTATGTCACCGCTTTTACGGAGAAGTACGTATCCTTCTCCACCCACACTCTCTGTTCGCCCTTGACACGCCTCGGCAGCCTTACGGCCATCCTCGTTTCACGTTTCCTTCTCGACCTCCAGCGTGCGAACCTCAAAGCGCTGGACCTCCACACTGCGACAGACGGCTCCTTTCCCGACGGCGAGGCTCAGTCTCGCTTTCGCGGCGGGGGCTCGCTCGTATTCAACAACTTCGTCGACTCATTGGGCGGCTCGATGGCCCCAAGCTTCCGTGCCCACGATGACGTGCTCCTTGACGAGGATCTGGGGACCCAGGCAGAGGCACCGGCACCGTGACGAGGGGAGGAGTGTATGAGGGGAACTTAGTGAATGAGGCCGTGTGCATCCGTCAGAAGAAATCGTAGGGATTTTCGAGATGTAGGGTTGACGATTACCGAATAAAGCTAGCGACATGAGATCGCAACCTAGCGACGAAAACCTAAGTTATAACGCAAGGTCACGCAGTCAAATGGCTAGGCCGTCATCTTGATCTGAAACAGTTAGGCGCGTTGTGGATGGACTAATCAATGTATACCGTACAGGGGGCGGGCTGGGAACGAGTCGTGGTTAAACCTTGATGGGAGTCTACGAATGTTAACGCATAACTTCTGTATCAGGAACGTGAAATATCACCTCTTCTTGCAATTGATACATTCAACTGATACACAGACGGGTACCTGCTCACCCTGGCAGATGTGGACACTCAACGTTCAACGTTTAACGTTGCAACTTCCAGTCGCCAGAGCGCTTGCCAGTCATGAGCGCTTTACGCGACCCGATGTGAATCTTGGCATGTTGCAAACCGAACCAAGCGCCTACCTGCTTACCGTCAGCCAACACGGCACATCCCCGTCGCAACGTTGGATGTACTCTTCTTTCAAGAGCCTAGCCTGCGATTATCTACAACGTGCTGGTCTCATCGATTGCCAGTCAGTGTGACGCGTGTCCATTGGACTGCCACGGTTCCCGTTCCCGCGGTAAGCCCATTGCTACTGTCCTCATGGAAGTCGCGGAGACTAATTGAGCGGACAAAGGGACAGAGATTGTCGGAGATTCATTCAAGCGCCTTCCCTATATACATAGGCTCTCCCACAAGTGCGTCGTGGTTGTCTCCAACACCTTCGCACACCATGGCTGAGGCTGACGACGTGTTTTCCCCTCCTCATCCCTTCCCGCAGCCTTCTGCCAGTCTCGAAGGGCTTGGTCAACGGCTTGTCGCGGAAGCCCCCGCTGCTTCTGATCCGTCGAGACTTTCTGACTCAAGCCCAGTACCCGCCGCCGCGTCTCCCTCCGGAGATTTACCAACCCAGTCTACCTACCATTCGACGCCTTTGAGACCGTCGCTCACTTCCTTCAATCCATACGCTTACGAACCACACACCGGGAAGGCACTAGGAGCTGGTCTCGTTAACGAAGCCGGAATGGCTCCACGATTTCATCTGATGGCTGTGGGGGCCATGCTGGGGCGTATGGTGGGCGAAGCCCCTACCGAGGATGATCAGAAGAGGTTTCGGGCGCCCTCCTTCGATGGTGTCAAAACGGAGAGCGATATATATATTGAGTTGGTGAGTTGTACGAGGTATCTCGCACCTCTTCGACCTCTAACCATTTTCTAGTCGGAGACGTGCAAGTGGAAGGTCGGTGACTACCGACCTCACGAACAACAGAACAGGAACGAAGTCTGTATTGCGTCCGATGCGTGAGTGGTAAAGTACATGTAGCTAGCGTGTACGCGTACCTGTATTGCGTCCGATGCGTGAGTGGTAAAGGAGCGCAATACGGTTCGCGGAAGCAAAAGTGGTTCGGAACAAATAACGACAAATAGATGAGTAAGCTGGAGTGCGCGCTCCAGCCTTACACTCTCACCGACTCTGAAGGAAAGAGTGGGGGGGTAGGGAAGAACAGACTATGTGTATGTGGGTAAGTGTAAGTCGTTATCGCGTAGGTAATCGTCAAGAGCGGAGAGGTCCTTGCATTGTGAACCAGGGAGCCATTGGTCGTCGCCCGGACCCCAGCCACGCCAACGCACCAAGAATTGGTAGCCGCGTCCGCGGCGTCGATGGTCGAGGATGCGCTCGACTTCGTACTCTTCAACGCCGTTGGGAGTGACGATGGGTCCGGGTCTGGGATGTGCGCGTAAGGGGAAGAGGGTATCGTCGTTAGGGGAGAAGGGTTTCAATAAGGAAGCGTGGAAGGTGGGGAAAATGGTCATGGATGGGGGGAGCTCGAGGGTGTACGTAGAGGTTTCCGGGTGTGCGATAGAGACTTTGTAAGGCCCGTCGTATCGCACCATAAATTTCGCGACTCGACCGCTTCCCTTCTGCATGTAGTCGCGGCGACGGTGGAAGGTGGATAGGAGAACGAGGTCGCCGACTGCGAAGGTTGGGTCCGGACCGCGAGACGCGTTGGCATAGTGGGCCTGATTGACCTTCGCGAGATGGAGGTTGTCCTGGGCCTCCATCACATCGGTCTCGATGCGGTCGATCAGGTCGCTCGCAGCCTTGCCGTCCAGCGGGAAGTTCTCCTCCGTGTCAAGAAGAGCGTCGTCAAAGAGGGGTGGAAGTACGCGAGGCGCGCGTCCCAGGTGCAGCTGGAACGGCGAGAACTTCGTGGACGCATTCACAGTGTTCATGATGGCGAATCGCACCCGCGGTAGGGCGCGTAGCCACCCGGTCTGATTACGTGCGACGTGGTAACGGAGCGCTTGGATGACGGTCTTGTTGGTACGCTCCGATGACCCATCGGTCTCAGGGTGGTAGGAGGTCGACATCTTCACCTTGACGCCGGTGAGTGTGTGTAGGGCCGTCCAGAATCCCGAGACCCAGAGTTTATCCCGGTCGCTGACGATCTCCAGAGGTAGACCGTTCTCGCAATACCAGTGGTCGAAGAAAGATTCCGCGAATGCTTCGCAGGTGACGTCAGTTCGGGTGGGGATGAGCCTAATGTCGGACCCTGAGCGGTCCGTGACGGTCGCCAAGCAGTTGAAGCCTCCGTCCTCAGGCAGAGGCCCGATGAAGTCGATGGCGATGCAGTCACCGCGTGCACGGGGAACTGGTAGGGGATGTAGGGGGCCCGCGGGACGGCGTGTGGACGTCTTGTTCCTTTGGCAGAGATCGCAGCTGGGGATGTACAGTTCGTCGAGCTCGCGTCGCATGTTAGGCCAGTAATATACGTCGCGTAAACTGGCGTAGGACTTCTCGAACCCGAAGTGGCCGAGTTCATCATGCGCGCAGCGGAACAGCGCCTCGCGATGTAGTGCACCATTGCATGGGCACACATGGAAGCAGGCCAAGAAGACCTCACTTCGTCGTTCGTCGTTCGTCGTTCGTCGTTCGTCGTTCGTCGTTCGTCGTTCGTCGTTCGTCGTTCGTCGTTCATCGGTCTCATCAATGCAAGCAGTCAATCAACTAGCACGCAGTCCACCAGAGGTTGTCTTTTGATGAGACATGGTCACTGGTCAGTGGTTGGTAGCTCGTGATACGGTCAGAGCGTCTCTGGACCGGCTGTGGAGTTGACGGGTTGCCGGTACCGGTCGGACAGTTGGTTGGTTGATCCGATCACATTGGTCGTCCGAGGATTCTCCATGTACTTAGTAGTGGCCAGCTGGTAGTGGTCACCAGAGCAGGGCATCCCCCCTTCCCTCAGAAGCATTCTTTCCCCCTCAGAGTTCGGATCTCATCGCGTGATGACCGTCGTTGCGGTCGAGTCTTTCGTCGCCGGTCTCTCGGTTCTCCTCGTCGTACTCCTCTCGTCCGTCATCGCACTCCGTCCGTTCGTCGTCGTCCGTTCCTCAGTCCTCGCACGACCGTCCCTCGTTTCTCGACCGTCGATCAAGCTCGTCCGTACCGTCGTTCGGTCCATCGTACGTCCATTGTACTTCGCAGCACGTTCTATCTCGTCCCGTTCGACCGCAGACCGTCGGTCGTTGTCATCGTTAGAGCTCGTAGCTCTCGTCGACGGGCTCGTCAGTCTCTCTGGGAATCGACTGGACTCCTCCTTCTTGTTTCTTGTTCTTCTGGTTGTTCAGGTGTTTTTCACACTTGGCCTCGCAGTTGACGTATCAGCGAAGCTTTGGAACGCGGGGAATCACGAGGCGATCGCCGACGTAGAGTAGCCCATGAGACTCGCGTATTCCCAGCTGGCCGACCTGATCGCGAAGTTTACGGCAGTAGGAGTCGTCCGTGTACCCAGCACGGATCGAGTCCAGCCAGGCGGGGTCGGTCGAGACACGAAGACGACCAGTAGCGCAGACAGGAGTGTCGCCGTCCAGGTCAAGGCAGAGCGTGCGGGTGGCGTCGCGAAGGTCGTGAACGGCAGCGCAAGTCGTGGGGTCAACCAGTTCGTCGCCAAGATGTGCTCGAGAGAGGACGTCGGCAGCAATGTTGAGTTCTCCTTTGATGTACTTGATGGAGAAGTCGTATTGTGACAAGAATTCTTGCCACCGTGCCTGTCGCCTGGAGAGGTCCTTTTGGCGATGGAAGTTCTCGAGCGTCCGGTGATCGGTGTAGACGGTGAAGGGGACCCCGAGGAGATCCACACGCCACTTCTTCAGAGCGCGGACGATAGCGAGTAGCTCCTTTTCGTGCACTGGGTAGTTGAGCTCCGCCGCTCTAAGCTGCATTGAGTCGAAAGCAACAGGGCGAGCTGATTCAAGGGAGGGGCCAAAAGAGAGCATGGCGCCCGTGCGATAGTCGCTGGCGTCGCAAGAGACGAAAATCTGATTGTTGCCGAGGGAGTCGTGGTCGATGACGGTGAGGACTTCGCCACTGGTCACCAGCGACTTTATTCCGTCAAAGGCCGCTTGATGTTCTGGTGACCAGGACGGGAAGCAGTGCTCCACTTCCTTCGTAGTGAGGGGTGTCAGGACCACGGTGAAGTCGGCGAGTTTCGGCAGGTAGTTCGCGATGTATCGCACCAGTCCCAGGAAGGCGCGGACGTCAGCAGCAGAGCGGGGACGAGGCCAGTTGACGATCTTCTCCACCTTCTTTGGGTCGGCCTGCACGCCGCGCCCAGAGATGTGGTGACCCAAGAAGTCCAGCTCAGTGAGAAAGAGGTGCGTCTTTTTGTCGGAGCAATAGAGTTTGTGTCGCCTTAGAGCCTCCAAGATGGTTCGACAGTTCTTTCGGTGTTCGTCCAGAGTCTGAGACCAGATGACGATGTCGTCTAGGTAGACATGGCAGATGCGCCCAATGTAGTGTCGGAGTGCATCGTACATACGTCGTTGGTGAGTAGCAGGAGCGTTCCGACACCCCTGAGGCATCACGGTCCACTCGTAAAGCCCGAAGGGGGTCGTGACAGCAGTGTACTTGACGTCGTCCGGGTGAACGCGGGTCTGAAAGAAAGAGTTCGTCATGTCGATCTTAGCCCAGATTTTACCCTTGCCGCAGTCCGCGAGGATGTCGTCAATGCGAGGGAGAGGGTGCATGTCGGGGACTGTATTGTCGTTCAGTACTCTGTAGTCGTTCACCCAGCGAGGCATAGCCGATGGATCCGATTTCGGGACGAGGAAGGCGGGCGAGGCGTAGGGGCTGTCGGACTTCCGGATGCGGCCGGCGGCGATATGTTGCTCCAGGAGGATCTTCCAAGCTTCGCGGTACTTCTTCGGGCAGTCGTATTGACGACGAGCAATCACCATGTTCGCGTTCTTCAACACGAAACGGTGATAGACTGACGTAGGCAGCTCGTCGATGTGTGGTATGTCGTCCGGGAACATGTCGATGAACTCAGCCTTCATTGTGGCGTTCTCGGAGTCGAGCGATGCCTGGAAGGCCAAGGATTCGACGCGGTCTCGAATCGCGGTCGCGGTAGTGACGGCAGCAGCGATAGTGTGCATGTCTGCAGTTGCTCGACGTGCCCGTGTTCTCTCCTCCAGTTCCTGCAAGAAGCGCTGATGTGCGAGGCGGGCGTCGTCACGCTCCGCCTGCTCGTCGCGTCGGCGCTGTTCGCGGCGTTGCTTCGGTGGGACTGGGGGAGGAGGTTTGGGGGGAGCGTCGGCGAGGAGGTTGCGCATCGTTGGTTTGTGTAGTAGCACGCGGGAAGAGTGGTCTTCGACGATGTGATTGGATTCCAGGAAAGGTTTACCGAGAAGTACAGGCGCGCATAGCGAAGGAACAACAATGGCGGCACAGGATACTGAAGTCCAGGAGAAATCCGGAAGCGCGATGCGGAGTCTAACATAAGACGAGCTCTCTTTCGACCCAGCTCCCCAGGCGTTGCCAAGACGGAAGGGTTCTCGGAGTTGGCGGCGTGGTAGCTGGAGTCGCTGGGCGACGTCTTCTCTAATCAGTACTGCTGGAGAACCGGAGTCGATCAGCATCTGAATAGGAGGGGCGTCGACAGAAGGGGAAAGAGCGTGCGCAGAGAGGATAGTGTGGGGGGCGTACAGTGGCGCGACGCACATGTCCGAGTCCGAGCCGGTGCCTAGGATCCCGGTTGTCGCTGCCAGAGGCGAGGATCCGAGCGCGGCGACGGCCACGGGGTCGACGGTGTCAGCCGGGTCGGAGTCGTCCTCCACAGTGACGGCGGCGACGGTCTTACGCGTCGGGTTGGAGGGTTTGATGTTCTCCTTCTTGGCACGGGCGGCGGCGGCGGCAGCTTCGGTGAGCGGCTTGTAGCCGTCAGCTTTGGGATAGCCATTCGGGCATCCGTCGCTGATGTGGCCGGCATAGAATTGGCGGCAGGTGAAACAGCCTTGGTGAGCGCGAAGGAGGTCGCGTTCCTTGTCGGTAAGCTTGGGCAGGCCAGAGCGTTTCCCAGATGACGCATTCGCTGATGCGGTCGAAGTCGAGCCAGTCGAGCGGCTGGAGGTCGCACGCGTGGATGACGTGGTAGCGTGGACCATGCGACGGAGCTGCATGCGCTGCGCGTCGAGCAGCGCGATCGCATCCTTCCAATCGCCGTAGTCGGCAATCGTGGTGATGGCGGGAGAGATGCAACCGTCGCGGAGGAATTTGTCGACGCTGGCTGAGACGAGGGATCGGATCTCGGCGTCTGAGAGGCGGATGTGGTCCCCTGCAAACGGGAGTTCAACTTCTCGATTTCGAGGATGAAGTCGTCGAAGCTTTGGTCCGCGCCTTGACGTAGTGTGTAGATCTGCGCGCATCGCAGCGTCCCACCCCTGTGGCAGGAAGCGGGAGCGTATCGCGGACACAAAGTCCGCCCACTTCATGGCGTCCAGGCGTGCTTGGTTGCAGATGTACCAGTCGCGGACCCTTTCGTTGAGGAAACCCTCCGCCGCCTCTGCGACCTGGTCGTCGGCAGCGATGGCCTTGCGGCGGAAGAAAGCCTTGCATGCGTACTCCCACGTATTGAGAGCGGTGGGTGTGATCTTGCCGTCCCCAAGCGTGGGTGCAGCCTTGTGGTGCGTGACGACGGGAGCTTCTTGCGACATGCTGGGTAGGGTATATGCGGTGTCTATATGCGGGGTGGACGATGCGGAGGACGAGGAGGAGGTGGAGAGACGACGAGGTGTGGGTGTATGCGCGGGCGAGGGTGAGGATCGAGTTGAGACGGAGGGGGAAGAGAGGGAGGAAAGGGAGGGAAGGGAGCTGCTGAGTGGGCTCAAGTCGAACTCACGAGGCGCGCGCTCGTCAGCGCGGTGAAACTCCTCGAACTCCTCGTCGTTGAGCGTGGCGAACGGGAACGGTTCGGAAAACGGGGCGACAAAACGCGTGTGCACGAACCGCCGAGTGTGTATCTCGCGGGGCAGCGACACGGTGGCGACTACGTAGCTCCCTGACCAGGGGAGGCTTGTCGTGGGGGGGGCGGCTTAGTCGACGTCCCGTCGAGTGGCGTTCCCGTTGAGACAGCGTTCGTTCGTTGTTCAAAAAAAAGTGGAAGGTCGGTGACTACCGACCTCACGAACAACAGAACAGGAACGAAGTCTGTATTGCGTCCGATGCGTGAGTGGTAAAGGAGCGCAATACGGTTCGCGGAAGCAAAAGTGGTTCGGAACAAATAACGACAAATAGATGAGTAAGCTGGAGTGCGCGCTCCAGCCTTACAGCAAGTCTGTATTCGAGGCAGCCGGCTGCACCAACCTGTGTTTCCTCATTCATCCCCGCCACAAGGCCGCCGACGGTAACAAGACCTCAGCAGATACCGTTAGCGACGGTGGTGTCTACCTCACGACCCCAATGGCGAAGGCGGCTACGACGCTCACAGAGGAGGACCGTCGGAAGAGCAAGATGCCCGAGAAGCTCCGGACACGACCAGAGCTCAGCCGTCGCTCTTGGCATCACGTCGTCGTCCCTACGGAGGTCAAGTTTGACGAGGTCAACGCAGCGTTTACCTTCAAGGAGAAGGAGAAGAAACAGAAGAAGAAGACGTCTTCGAAGGGTCAGAAGGGTCAGAAGAATCAGGACAGCACAGTCTCTTCTGTACAAGGTACGCCATTATCTATTGATTCTTGTACATCATCTTGATATATCGGTCTGGATGCTGCGCAGAAGCTAACACCTCCACCATTGAATCGGCCCCTCATAACGCGAGCAACGATCCCCACGCCCATCCTAGCACGACTCAAGTCCCGCCCTTCCTCCGCGACTCGATCGCAGGCGATGCAGCCCTTGCACAGTTGGCGGAGTATATGCTGAACACGTTCACCTATCAGCATAGGACTTCGTGTCACGCCATCTACATCGCACACCAAATGTGTCGGCTGCTATATTTCGATCGCAACGGCGCCTTCGTCTCTACGCCCTTCGACTGGACAGCCACGACTTCACCCTTGCATACCTTTCTGTGGAAGCTGGCCCATCAGGAAGCATCGCAGATGGGTTACGATCCAACTGCCGTTCCCGCATCGGAAGACGAAGCCGGACGCTTCAGGCAGATGGCCACGGAGCCGAGTGTACCCCCAGAGGTCCGACAGTACGTCGAGAGGGCGATATCACACTCGTGTCCGTTGTACAAGCTGCGCATCACACCCGGTCCGCCGACAGCGGATGAGAAGTTTCCCGATGATCCTGACCCGTTGACGCCCCCACTCCAAGAATCCTACGGGGGAGCGGGGGATCACTACTTCATCGTTGGTCGTCCTCATTTCTCCGCCGAGTCGCTCATCGGGCGATGTACGCGAGGTTACGTTGCGCTGCAACTGGGCGACAAGGTCGATGGAAGCGCGGATGCACTGTGCTTCCTCAAGGATTGCTGGCGGCCTTACGTTCCTGGACGCACTCGTCCCGAGCATCTCGTGTATGAGCGTTTGCATCGCCACAAGGTGCCTTACGTCGCAACTCTCATCTGTGGTGGTGACGTGGGCGGCCTTCGTGCCCAGAGGACGGAAGTTCAGGACTATCTCTTCACGGAGGATCGCACCAAGCAGCCGGTTCCCCGTGTGCATTACCGCATCTGCACCAAGGAGATAGGACTACCTCTGACGAAGTTCGCAAACTTCCGGGAACTTGCTTTCATCTTTGTTGATGCGATTAAGGGTACGTATCCCACCATTGTCAAATAAAGGCTTCCGTTATCACGACTTATGTGTCTTCCAGCACATTTCGCTGCATGGAGCTCCGCTGGTGTTCTACATCGAGATATCAGCATCGGGAACATCATGATCGATCCTGTCAAGCGGATGGGCTTCCTGATTGACTGGGATCTCTCACGGCTCACGATCGAGCTCGGGAATGGTCCCGTTGAGCCAGATCGCTCGGTGAGTGCCCTGTAATGCATGCGCCACGTCCAACATATGCTTACGGATAGCCGCAGGGTACTTGGCCTTTCCGATCTGCGCTGTTTTTGTTGTATCCTCGCAAACCCTACCGCCTTTCGGACGATCTCGAGTCCTTCGTGCATGCGTACCGATATCTCGCACTCCGTTTCCATCGCACCGACGCACTCAACCTGCGCAACACGGTCTACAGTTTCTATGAAGATATCGCGCGAGTCAATGGCGTCGTGCTGGGTGGCCAGAGGAAGAAGGAAGCATTTGAGTCTCCGAAGGCGCCCTTCCGAGCGAAAAAGAACAATCAGCTTCAGGAAGTTCTCGATACGCTGGCGAAGAAGTGTTACAACTTTTACGCCAAGGTCGACCACGATCGTATGCAGGAGCGGTACGGCATCGCGACCGACGAATCCGACTCGGAGAATGAAGAGACCAATAAGTCTGAGATCAAGATCGTCCCCAACCGTCGCGTCCGTTCCACGAAGGACCAAGTCCGCGCGACGATGGCGGAACTCAACCAAGCTGAAGCGCCTGTCGCCGCTAGCACTCCTGAAATCGCCGAGCCGCTCGAGACACCGCTGCCAGTGAATGCTCAAGCTCAAGAGCCATGCGACATTGACCCCAAGGGCTTTCTGTCTAACCATCTACAACTAGTTGAAGTCTTCGAACTCTACGACAAGTACGAGACTGTCCGTGAGGACAAAGGGGAAGACCAGTTCCAGATTCAATCGCGACCGCCCATCTACCAAGCTAGATCACGCGTTTACCGCAGCGGAATAGCGCACATGTCCACCTCAGCCTCTCTGGACGACATGATCGTCACAAGGTCGACCACCGCCGCATCTCACGACTCTCCCACCTCGATCAACGCCTCTATCCAGCCACACTCCAACGTCTCTGCTCCATCGATGGAGTCAGACACGGATTCCCACTTGTCTAAGAAGCG
This sequence comes from Earliella scabrosa, assembly GCA_022605405.1. NCBI lineage: Eukaryota > Fungi > Basidiomycota > Agaricomycetes > Polyporales > Polyporaceae > Earliella > Earliella scabrosa. The sequence continues at coordinate 465,863 of JABYQQ010000004.1, read as the reverse complement.
GACGCGCGAGGATGGAGGGGATCCTGAGGTATCATCGCCTACTTCCGTTGATCAGCTGGACAATGAACCGGCCGTGAAACGTCGTGCGTAGCGTGCTGGAGGCTTGCATTCGGAGAATGAGAAGGCACGCTTGTATGCAAAGTTGCGTGCGGAATACCTCTCTCTCCTTGTGCATCATTCCATCGCCGTTCCGTCCACAGTGTTCTCATGTCTCTGTTCAACACGGTCTCGCTCGTCAGTACAAGTTACGTTCCCTGTGATGTTGGTAACTAGTCATGTTGTCGTCAGAGCCACATTGGGTCGGAGGGCGATGCCCTTGACTTTGCGACCACTAGACGCCCGTTCGACACTCTTCCTGATGTTCGCTGATAAGAGTCATGTAAGGTTCCAAGTACTCCACCCAGAACAGCTTCTGTGGACGAGCGGTAGACCGGATCTTCGGTGTTTGTGGAATGCAGCCTTCTTACGGAGAAGGTGGTGTCATTGCTCTTGTATAATTCCGACATGAGGAACGGAATATATCAAGCTTCCCCGCGTCACTCTTCCCATGAATCCCATCTGCTAATCTCATGCCTATATTCTAGACATCTTCGGCTCTCCGTATAAGCCATCATGGTTAAGGCGAGAACCCCATGTTACAGTCCCCCATCATGGTGTCGAGCGTTCTTGTAGCAGATGTTGCAAGTTCCTTCCTCCGCAGAGCTCGCGTGTGTACGAGGCCGGTGTACGGTCAGTTGACACTCATTATCACCGCCGCATACCGAAACTTAAACTCTGTTGTTGAATGGAAGATCTCTCGATCAGCGCATTGTCTCAATGCATATCGCGGCCAATGCTTCCGAGTCCGACGGTCCCTTTGACACACGAATACTGTCGCTTTCACCATCCGCCCAGTTCCAGGCTGTATTGCTGTCTCTGTGCAGGGAGACATGTAGGTTAAAGTTTGTTACCACTCCGTTCATTTCGTTACGGGTCAAGACGTTCTACCATGCCGGTATGGCGGTCAAATTGTATATTAATTGCAAAAAGCGCGCAATACTAACAAATCCGTTAATAGCGCATAACATGGAACTTCTGTAGTACAAATGTGAGATAATCACAGCGCATATCTATCTAAGTTACAGCGCAAAATGTCTCCCGCAGGCGCCTCAACACGCTCGGCTAATAGCATAGTTTCCCAGATACGACAACACTAATCCAAACGGCCTTCGGCTGCCCGTACTCACACCTAGATTTACGCCAGATCCTCCTCTGCCTCTGTTAGTCTCTCGCTGTCTCGCTGTCTCGCTGTCTCGCTGTCTCGCTGTCTCGCTGTCTCTCTGTCTCTCTGCACTGTCTCTCCTTTCAGTTGCATAGCCTCTCCCGCTCCTCGGACTCATGAAGATCTACGCAGGATTCCCGCTGGGTCCCAGGTGCAATTCTCGCACAAGTGCCCGCATCCGAGGATGGACATGGGTATGGGCAGGAGAGGCAAAGAGAGGACGAGATGGTGATCGAGGATGCGTTGACTGAAGTCTATGATACACCAACGGTGAGTCTTCTGACCTGGACTGAATGATCCATGATCGCACCTTCATGGCACCTGGAACACCATCTCGGATAGCGCAAAGTTCCCGTTCCCGAACTCACATGGTGCGTGTTACTCGTCTTCTTGTTGTGTTCTTTTTCGAATACATGAGTTAGGTCCTCACTTCGACTCTTCGTCTAGTGGCCAATTGTCTGGGGCTTCACGATGGACTCATTCCGGATGCTCGCCCAACACACACCCACTTTCCCGTGCCCGTTTACGCCCCCACTATACAGCAACTCACGCAGGGCCCGCCCGGCAGACCAGTTTGTGCCGCCATCTGGAGCATGTATCTGCCGTCTCGACGCCCCACCCAACATACGGATCCTCGACGATGACGAGCAGCAACATCTCCACGTGTACGTGCCAGACTAGGACAACGTCTGCATCCCGCTTCAGTATGCCATCGTGTGAGTCTTGGTTCTCTGTGTGTGATGGACGAGCTCATCGGGCGATGCAGATATGACGCTGGCCGCTGGCGACCAAGGTCATCGGGTACTCCGCAAAACCTTCTAGCTAGGTACGCAATCGCAATGAGCGGCACATTCTTCGTAAGTGCTTCCACCTCGCCGATCTCTGCTCTCCACCCTCCCCTCCTTGTGCGCCTTCCCTTCTGGCTCCCGTGTATAGTTGCGACACGAGCTGACGTCGCCCGCACATCCAGATATGGATGCAAATTGCGACAACATCCGCGCGGCCGCCAAGTGCACCTTCAGCTCGATCCGCATGGGCACTGCGATCTTCTTGAGCAGCCTATCGTCACCCATGGACGTCCCCTTGCATAATTTGTTCATTGCCTGCGCCGCCCTCGCCCTCATTTGCCTCCTCTTCCTCGTCCTCATCCCCACCCGTCTGCCCACCATCGTCTCACCTTCCAACGTCCTCCTGCAGTTGGTCTCCCCGCGTCGAAGGGCCGATGACGGCGCGAGCAATAGATATCGCACATGCCTGCCACGGTTCTCGAGCGCAGCATCTGGTGCGCTCGACGGCCACAGATCACCGAGTCAACAACAGGTGTGTGAGCTTCAGGACAGCTCGAGGCTAGGCACGATGGGGCGCGGCACCAAAGGCGGCGAGGGATGTAGCTGTCGCTGAGAGGGACGGCGCTGGCATGGCTTCCGTGGTGAGCTCCTTGTTCATATGGCATTGCCTTGCTATACGGGGAGCTTATTCCACGTCAGGTCACCCTGGCTCAAGTCAGAAGCTGCGCCGCTGTGACTGTCCAGCAGTTGAAGACCGCGTTGGCTGGATTGGTCATGAGGACGCAATCATTGCGCAGAAGCATGCCGCCATCACGCTGCCAACTCATTGCACCGCGGATGACCAGACGAAGGTCCTAGTCGATGCTCTCGAGCTTGCACTAGGTGGCTAGAAGCTGGAAGTCCGCCGCGCAAGGCACGCTCGCTGTAAGGAGATGGAACAGACCCTGCGGGCATCCACTAAGTCGCAGGTATGCATTTAGTGGGTTATAGAATGATTAATGTGACTTACGTGTGTACCTAAGCCACGACCAAGCGTCTTGAGGCGATCATCCAACGCCAGGAGAGGGAGATCGCGCAGAAGGACCGCGTGATCGCGGGGTGCGACGACACGATTGCTGAGCTCGTGAGCGCATCCCGACTCCGACTCGCTGCATCCACCTCCGTCGAGTCCAAGTCGCGCTCCGTGGAGCTCGCTGCTGTTGAAGAAAATATTGCTAACCTCAAGCGTCAGCTCGAGAAGCGTGAGGACGAGATCGGCTGCTGCTGTCAAGCTCAAGCCGTCCAAGAACGGCACATTCTCCGCATCCGACTCAACGACTGCTTTGTGCAATGTCCTACCTGCTCACACCCACCACGTTCACATACGACGCACAACCAGCTGTAGGCGACATGTCGTTGCGTACTCCAGACGACCTGCATCAGGGTATGGGCCCGACCTCTTTCTGCTGATGTTCCACGAGTTCGAGCTGTGTGTACAATATACTTCCCTTGTGCCCATACAGCTTGTACTGAACGGTCTCCTTTGCGTACAGATTCCTCCGATCATTCCGCGCTAGTAATGTGCATCCTCTTTTGGATGGCGGTACGCGCTGAGCCGGCACCCAAAAAGGAAACACATCCCAGCTGAGCGGGCGACAAACGGTTCAGAGTATGCGTCGTGTGAGGGGGGACTGCTGTCTGGTAAGGGGCCAAGGATTCTTCGCCTTCATGCTTCGCTATCATATACCAGTATTAATGCACCTCAGCATTTCCATCTGATCAACCCACAAGACGGCACAGCTTGTCAGGCATGCACAAATGAACGTCATGATTAGATCGTGAGTACGTGGTAAGAATGAGGCGTAAGTAATGTCATGGGATGTGGGACCAGTCACATGTACATGAAGATTAGAGGGATTGAAGAACGCGCTCGGTGATGACATCCTCATGCGTCAAGATACCCGCCTGACGGATGCGTTGTACCATTTGGTCCTTGCACGCTTTGTGCACGTCATTGATCTCCACCTCTTCCAGGAGCGATAACACCTGCTGACCAGGAAGAGCCTCGTCGGGGTGCATGAGGTGAAGTGCGACCTTCGTCTTCCACTCTCGCTTCCACCCTAACTCGCATTCCAGAAAGAACGGGCAGGTGGGAGCGTGCTCGATGATAGGCACGCTGTACGCAATCGATCGTCGATGGGTCTCGATGTCGCCTCTGGTGTCGTTGACGGCATGGTACGGAAAGAGGCCCATACACTCCACCTCGGCGTGCGTAAACTTCCGGTTGATTGTCGGTGTAACAAGCTCTCTGAAGCCTGCAGCAACCCACTCCTTGATCCCATTCCGGAGACCAAGCACGTACTTCGCCACCGGCCCGAAGCTTGGCAATCGCTCAAGCGCAGCTCGTGCCTCCCGCTGTGCGCTTTCATATTGGAAGAAGTGTCCAAGGTTGAGGATTGCGGTGAGTGCGCTTTCGTTGTCGAGGGGAAGGATGCTGAGACGACCGTCAGTAATCAAGATGTACAATACATAAAGTGTCTGCTTACTGTCTCATCTGATAGTCCAGGAACCGGTCGAAGTCCTCCGCCTTGATGTCGGGAATGACCACCGGGTTCTGGTCGTCCCCGCCCTCACGAGCGTCCTCTGGTTTCAGCGATAGCATCGTTTGGAAGCATCCCGAGTCCAAAACGAGGTACGAACGGTGAAGGCGGTACAGGACATTGCTCGCAGATAGCTATCATAATGGTCAACAGGTGGTGAGTAGTACTTTCTTTTGGATAGATGATAGTTGAACTTGCCATAATCACGATGTTCCCATCCGGAAAATAGTAGGTCGGGTGTCGCTGAGCTGGGCGCATTTGAACAAACGACAGCAACCTGCTGACAGGAGGGAAGGGGACCAGGAAAGGGACCGCTGCAGATCGTCCTCCCGTCTGGCCTCTTTTGACTGTCAACACACGTGTATGTCGTGCTGTAGCCTGCTGTTCGCATGGTCATATGCCTTGTGTCCTGATGAGAGTCATGAGACCCGCTGATTTCCGGATACCGCATTGCGGAAAGTCTGGGAATGGTCCGGGTGATATGTCCTGGCCCAGTACAAGCTTAGCATGCCCGCTTGTTCCGTTTCCTCCTCCAGCAACCATGAGCGATCGCAGGACGCGCCCGCTGCGTCTCCCTCCCCTTCCTCCTCATCTCCACGCTTCTCAGTGGTCGCCTTCTGTGAACCAAGCTTACACTATTGTTGCTGACGCCTATGACCGGTCTAATCAGCTCCTACGGCTCGAAGATGGCGATCCGATCAGGTTCCGACTTCATTCGGAACGGCTCACTCGACGCATCCTGCCGATAGTTCAAGAGCTCGCTGTTCAAGTGCACGATGATCGTTGGGTGGCCAGCTGCCAAGCGGCATTTGCGTCTCTAATAGACGAACTCGATCATGCGACAACAGCAGCAGAAGCAGTGTACGTTCGCTGCAGTTCTTAGGGCCTTCACTTGTCCACTGATTGATTGCTACTAGGGGACATGATCTACTGCATAAGCCGCAGATCGTGACCATCCTGAAGACAGGCAGACGGGGCCGACCATCACTTCATGTCGAACCGGAGGTTCTCAAAGAAGCACTCTCGTCAGGGCGCAGAATCAGTATCTCCGCACTTGCACGCGCTATCGGCGTCCACCGTCATACCATCCGGAAACACCTAGACATCCACAACATACCTCAACCTGCATACTCGGCGATCACAGATGAAGACCTTGACACTTTGCTTCTTGCGTACAAGGAGCTCAAGCCAGCCTCCGGATACCGCTACGCCATGGGGTTTCTTCTAGACCACGGCCTGCGGGTGCAACGTGAACGTGTCAAAGCTTCACTTCGTCGCATCGATGGACTCCGCCACGTGCTTCGTAACCACGCAGTCATCGACCGACGAGTGTATGTCGTACCCTATCCGAACTACTTGTGGCACATCGACGGCCATCACAAGCTCATCCGGTGGGGTATAGTTATCCACGGTGGCGCAGACGGATTCGATCGCATGGTCAGCATTGCTGCTTCTTCCTGTCACCATCGCCAAGTCCCTACTGACTGCAACATTGCAGATGCTGATGCTCCGAGCCAGTACGAACAACCTGGCCTCGACAGTGCTGGAGCTGTTCTTGGAGGCGGTCAACATCTATGGCGTGCCCTCACGTGTCCGAGGTGACCGCGGTGGCGAGAACATGGAGGTTGCAATATGGATGATCAAGCATCGGGGACCAAACCGCGCATCGTTCATGTGGGGAAGGTACGTGATCCGTGACTAACACATGGTCCAATATGATTAATGTGTCGCTGGCAGTTCAACTCACAACACACGGATCGAGAGAATGTGGGTCGAAGTTGGCACTCAGTTTGCCATCCGATGGCGTGCATTCTTTACACGTCTCGAGCGTCGGCACCGTCTTGATCCCGGTAACCCACACCATCTCTGGCTGCTGCATCTTCTTTTCTTAGATGAGATCAATGCCGACTGCCACGCATTCCAACGCGAATGGAATCGGCATCCTATCTCAGGTGGTGCTAGAAATCAGACACCTATGGTGTGTTTATCATGATCTTGACTGACTAGCATCTGCGCTCAATTGCTGACCGTCGCCCAGGATATGCGACTTCTCTCCAATCTCCAGCAGGGCTATCTCCCTGGTGATGACCTGAACGACATCCATCCAGACGTCATATCAAGATACTACGGTACAGAAGGACCAATACAGCATCGCCGGGATGGCCAGACCGGCGCAGGACAATCTGACACAGAGGACTCGGACTTGGATTCGGATTTCGGCTCGAACTCGCACTCGAACTCCGGATCTGAAGGGGAATATGATGACATGTGCGTCAGTTCTTGAGCGCACGTATTACTTGTTCTGAATCTCATTCTTTGTCGCATCAACAGCCAGACACGTTCAGAGGATGCGGACCCCGTTGAGCTTGACGACGAACTTGCTGCAGATCAAGAACGTCATGTTCGACACCCACCCATCCCTGTCCCAAACAACAACTCTCCCTTTGATGAAGAGGGAGAGCTGTCGTTCATCCAATGCCTTCACGACATCCGCGCTCTTGAATTGGTTCCAGAACACTATGGACTTACGGAGGACGAGTGGGAGGAGGGTGTGTATGGAGAGGAAGAACACATTTCCCGAGGTCGGAATAGTCGTCAGATGGGTGTAGAGCTACCCTTCCAGATATGGTGGCCACGCGCAGTGGCATGGGCTCAGGGACTTGAACTTATGGGACAGCTGCTTGTCGAGCTAGAGTACATGCAGTAGGGCATATATACAAACCCTGTGAACTATGGAAGCTGAATACGAGTGTCATCCTAGGCCTGATGGTAAGTTCAACCTTGAGTGCTTGCGCCGTTCAAGTGAATACCGCCGGCCGCGAAGTGAAGAGTATCGCTTATGCACGCACTGCCGGACTCCACCTCGATGGCCACGTCTCATCTCTAGCCAGCCAAGTCGTGTTCTCGGTGCTGCTTCACCAAGTCTTTTCACACTACACGTACTGCTCGACGCTTGTTGCTTGTTGCTCTCTCCAGTAGGACTTGCTGCTAGCCATGGCTGAGGACTCCGACACGGCATGTACCGCGTTCAACGAGGACGGAACACAGTGCGACTGCGATGACTTTGAAAAGAAGTCAAAGAAGGACACCTGTCGACGTTGTGGGCACAAGGCAAAACGCCATACTGGCCGGGCTGGTGCCTTGCCAGCTCCCACAATGGGCCAGCCACCTGCCGCCGCAACGATCTCAAGCATTGTCGCGAAGTACAGCACCACCCAACGGTCCTTGACTACCGATGAACACGCACGCCGTGAAGCTACCATGGGGTTCCGTCCCATGCTTGCATCGGGTGGACCATCAAAGGGAGGGTACAACGCCAGCGGTCAAGGCAGTCGTGTGACGTCTGGGAGTTCTCGTCTCCAGCAGTCTAGCATTTCTGCTGGAAAGGTATGTGTCTCATCTTTCCCCTACCTTCCCTAGTATAGAACTCAATTGTTGCTGCGTTTGTCTAGCGCAAGGGTAGCGCAACGAAGAAGTCTGCTGGAGCTGTGGAGAAGTTGACAAAGATCGGTCTGGTGATGCTTCATCCAGGCGGGTTGCTCGAAACTGATGTGAGTCTATTCTCTCTGTTCCCCGTGGACTGCTCGACCGACAACTCCTCCAACTACTATCCGCCTCGGTCTCAACAGGACCTTGACGGACGTCTGACTTTTGAGCTCATCGAGGAGTCCTACCCATCTGCCAACGACAGGGAGAACTGGCGCGACGCAAATCTTGTTCTAACTGAAGAGCCCGGCAAGACGAACGAGCCCCTGCATTTCAATCCTCAGTGGGGACCAACACCAATCGACAACTGGCTCCGTCATCTCTTCCCCGACTTCTTCACATATGCTGACGCCCGTTATGGTGTTCGCTGTGGTCCGACCTCGACCGACTTCCACTGGGCTCTCATGGAACGTGAGCACAAGAAGCTTGTGCTGGTCAAGAAGCGTCAAGCAATCATTGGAGAGGATCTGGTTCGAAGCAGGTCAACCAGTGGTCGTAGCACCGCAATCTCCGCCTTACATTTTGGTAAGCATACCTATCTGATCCTGTACGCAATGGCGCCGCTATAGTACTGTGCTCACATATGCTTGGCTTCTAGTGTCGCGTTATCCTCTTCCACCATACATCTACAAGAACTTCCCCGCAGCGCTTCAATACGTGGAGTCTGGAGTCATCGAGGACTACGAGGCAAGCCTTCAAGACTCGAGGGCCAGCAGCCGCATCTCTGACTCCCCAGAGATTGTGAACGACATGCTGTCAGTCGACGATACATTTTCCACAAGCGGCGCAGAGGACTCTTCGGACAACGACATGCCTGTTATCGGTAAAGGCAAGGGGAAAGCTCAGGCTCGGAGGAGCGCAAAAGCCTCCTTCAAGACGACTTTGTTGGTAGGGTCTGAAGACGACAAGATGGAAGAGGATCCGTCTTCCGACATTGACGACTTGGAGGCTCAAAAACCCTCTCCGAGTTGCATCACATCCAAGTCGTCCTCCACTCCCGTCAAGGCTACACGACGCAAGTCCCTGCGTCTTGCCAGCAAGCGTGCCCATTCACCGGTCCTTCCGAAGCCCATCAAGCGTGCTCATTCGCCAGTCCTTCCGAAGCCCATCAAGCGTCGGAAGGTGACAGCTGGTAAGCATGCCATTCTGACAAGATCCCTGGCTTGTAGTCTGTTGGACGTCGATTGCTCATGCCTATGCTTGTCGAACAGGTCGCTCACTGGCAGCCAGCACCCCTATCACAATTGAGTCCTCAGACGACGATGACGAGAACCATCCCCTTGCACCGGTCGCGTCAAGTCCCACTGCTACGCTGGCTCAAGATACTGCCGGCACTGCAGCCTCCGATATGGCGTCATCCTCAAGCGCACCAGCTGGGTGGACGCCTCCAGGTGGCTGGGATAACTACCTGCGCGAGCGGGCTGCACGCGGTCTCCCTTCCCCTCCGAAGCCCAAGAATGACCCATGGGCAATCATGCGCAACTAGTAGTTGCAGGTGTACGTTTCTATCCTTGTGCTTACTCTGACATCATCGGCCCCCTCTCGTCACGGACTCGGACGTGCTGCTTACTATGCCCTGTTATGTCGTTCAACCGCCATTCCACATCGTAGTGTACATCCTATCACTCTCTAGTAATCATCATCATGGTGGTCTCCGTATATCCATCCTCTCGAGTAATACGCCTCTTTCCAGAATACTTTACTAATCTGATTCCGAGTAGCATTACAGTACTATTCCCATCACCTCTGTCCACATCAACGATCGCTGCTGGCGGCTGTGTTAAATCTATGCTACGGTCATTGCCGCTATGCCTACCTACCTTCTGATACCGTACTATGGTCGCTTGCTTACCAGCAATAATGTCTTTGTTAAGCATTCACATCCACATTGTGATCGGGTAACAGACTCAGAGTTTCCACTCCGAGTCCACCTCGTTATGCAGGAGTATGTATGTTAAAAGATGCGCTGTATGTCGTAAGTTGCGCTGCATGTTATAAGTTGCGCTGCATGTTATAAGTTGCGCTGCAGTTGTAAAGACGCGCTGACTTGGTATACTATGTAAGTCGCGTGCTGGGTGTATGAATGATATTGCGCGCGAAATTGAATTAATGTACAAAATGACCATGATATGCCGGCCGGTGGCACGCTGGCTGTTATATATAGGGGATGCCAGCTAACCCGAGCCCCGAGTCGTGCGCTGATTCTGACTCTACTCACACACCATCATACTCACCAACTGTCCAACATGTCAGGCATGCTCAACGATCCGTCGGCTCTCGTTCCCTTATACCAAGGAGTGTACGCTCTACCGTTCGATCTATAATCTACGCTCAGACGCTCATAACTATTGTTAACAGTCAAGTTGATGCCTACTGCCAATTCGCGAGTGCCGGTAAGGAATACATGTTTCAATACGTGTACATCGTTCTCATCAACGCTCCAGTCCTGATTGTCTACGACTACATCACTACACTTGATCGCGAGATCTCTCTTTACTGGTCGCGTCGTATTGATGGCAGCACAATTCTTTTTGCATTGAACCGGTACTTCTATATGGTGTTGGACGTATACACTATCTTTGTGGCCTTTCTTGTCACTGATGAGGTATGTGCCATTTATATGGCCTATGAGTTCATCTTCACCATACTGACCTACGGCAGAGGTAGGAGCGTAGTACTATACTCCGACATTGTAAACACAGTGCTCACTTTGGATTATTGGGTCACCAGCTGTAAAGGATTCTCACAGACAACGTGGGGGATCGGGTTGGTCCCATACTTGGTGTGGGCAAGTAAGCACCCGGCGTCGCTGCGTGTTTTGGTTGTAGTAGATCACTGACTTTTGATGACCATCATTCACAGCGTTTTCTACACTCCGTGCATACGCATTGTCTCGTAATTGGTTCGCAGCGCTCAGCGTTTTCGTTCTCTCCACGGTGATCGTCGGCATGAACATGGTATGTGTTCAATCAACTGCGTGGCTGTCAATTGACAAACTTGAATGAGAAGAGCGGATACCACTTCGGCTTGACCGGTATGTACATACCGTTGATTGGGTGTCAGATCACCATCTCATGGGGAGGAAACGCGGAATTGGCCACAAGGTAATTGAATTCATAACTCCCGCTTGTGACTCCGAGAGCTCATCAGCTACTTAGCGGTGCGTCGATGCGATATACCTTGGGTCGATCGGGTGGTCAACTCAATATTTGAACATCCACAGTCATCACCGCGCCTCGAGTCTGCCTTATCGCCGCCGATATCATTCTGATCTATATCACTTGGTCTACGGTTCATCAACGGCGCGAGGTCTTTCAAGAGCGTCGGCCACATTCACTGGCCAGTGTTCTCCTCCATGACGGTCAGTAGCTTTGCATCAAGCCTCAGTTATGCCCCGGGCTAATCTGTGCACACAGGCACTATCTACTTCGTGTGCGAGTGATATCTTGTAGTTTTATCGCTTCAATGTCTGATAGCTGTCAAACACCTGCGCAGTATTCTTTCGGTGCTCAACTGTCTGCAGATGACACTTTCTCTCCTCTCGGTCAGTGATGATTGGATAGAACGTGGCCCGATGTCCTGCTCTAACTTGTGACTTTGGTTAGGTCCGCGACGCGGCAAACAATGCAAGCTTTGTCTCCATCTTCATCCAGCCGTGAGTTGCATCTATACCCAGCCCTCGCCCTCGACGAGGTGGCTTTTGACTGAAATGAACGACCTGCGCCGACCAGAGTCACGTCCATCCTCATTACACGGTTTCTCTTCAACCTCCAATACGCAAAGCGCAACGCGGAGTCTCACGAAGACTCGACTCCAGACGGTAGCCTGGGTACACTGGTCTTTGATCGGGTCGTCGGCTGTATCGACTCAACCATCGAGCCCGGAGGGTATCTCTCTTCCGACCTTGGCCAGGAGAGTATGGAGTTGAAGAGCTTTGACGGAGTGGAACTCGCTGGAACGGCTGCGTCGGAAGAGGGGAGATAGTCGCTGGATCTGGAGCATGTTGCAGTCTAGCCGCGAGGGTTGCATTAAATCTATGTATGTCGACTGTAAAAGTTCGTTCTCTCGTCCGCTTTGTATCCATATGTTACCTCCCCGGTCGACCTGTCCAGAATCATTTGACAAATTTCGTTCATCAAGCTGACCATCGTTACTCGCGTCCAATATATGCTATCAACCACAAGAGCCATACAGGAGAGAGGTCGACTCGGAACTTACCGATACCTTTCATGCCAGTTCGACATCTAATCCCCAAGGTCCAGCCTACGCCGCACACCTAGAACATCGGACTTGCTCAGCGGCACCGTCGTCGACCGCTTCGAGCTGTTTAACAACTTCTGAGAGCGAACACGTTTCGGATCTTGGTGAAACCAGGCTTAGGTCAATGGGCAGGAGAGTAGCCTGGACGCGCAAAAGGGTGGGGAACTCGCGCTATATCATACGGGGTAGGATGCGACGGTTGATTCTCTCCATGAGCTTGAGCTCTTCCGCAGCTTCGTCCCTGAGGGGCAAAGACAGGTTGTCACCGTACAGTTCCTCATGGTATTGCAGGGACCAGCAAAGGCGGCAGGAGAGATGAGGATGATTCCGTACACAACAGTGGTCCTGCTACTATGCGCATGAAGTTGTAGTCGTCGATCGGGGCCGATGTGACTGGGACCCGTCGGAGGCAGAAGCTTCGTGGCGCGTTTGGCGACTGGTTTGGCAGCTGGTTGCGAAGAACTTGGAGAGCATTCTGCAGCCGTTACTGAAGACAAGTTTGCGCGTGTGCTGGTTTGCCTGCATTGCGTTAAGACATCGATATCATCTTCGAGAGAGACGCGGGATGAAAGCCGTTGGGGTGACCGTGCAGGGTCGTAACCGAACTTCAACCTGCCGAAACTTGTCAAGCGCCCATAATTACGGAAGCTGCAACATTCGTCCACCGTTCCACGCACTGCCGCTGTGCAGTTCATCACCTACGAGGTTGCGATGGTGATCCTCCCATGCGCTACGGCTGCTATTGTACTCTATCGTACGAACCCCGTCCAGTACGTATGTGCAGTGTATTTCAAACCTCCGCGCTGAGAGACCACCGGCAAGCGGGGCGGTGAACTAGAACGTCATTGGTCAACAAGGCCGTTGTCTCGCGCCGATCTGGCGTTTTATGGCGCATGGTCGTCAGCGTATTGCTCCATGAGGTGCGTTCAACTCCGTATACGAATACTCAGAGGCGTGAGTGATACTCAATCTGTCAGCTGCCCAGTAGCCTTTGGGGCTCCACAGGCTAGTGGCAGCCTCACTTTCGACATATCAAGCCACAATTTACTAGCTACGGCGGGAAGTTGCGTGGAATCCGCGGCATCAAAAGTTGATACTTGGCTACAGTGTCACGCCACAAGCTAATCGCACCAGCATGAACTTCCGGGCGTGGCGCTGACCGCCGCTGCATTGACTGCTTGCCAGCGAACCTAATCATCGACGATGACGGATGTCACCCACTTTCCTTTCTCAGACCTGGTGTGGTTATGAACCGAATTTACTAGCCACTTACCCACTGATATAAGTCAGGAGTACCCGTCGCGATGATTGCCCTCGTGCTGATTCCGAGTCACGATGTCTACAGGGAACTACCTCGTCGACCCCTCCACGCTTATTGCCTTGCACCAGAGACTGTGAGTGCTGCATGCACTGTGACGTCCACGGCCGCGGCAGTGGTTGTTGTCCGCCGTCCTTATGTCATCGATAGGAACATTCTCGTCTACCGTCAATTCTCAGGGGCCGGTATGCCACATGCTGTGTGTAATACTACCTCGGCTGACCCTTCCCGCAGTGCTTCTCGTCTTCGACTACCTCATCACCATCGACCAAGAAATTTCTCTCTACTGGACCCACCGACTCAATGGGGCAGCGGTTCTGTTCTTCCTGAACAGATACTTCCTCATGATCTTCAACGTCTGCACTACATTTGCCACGTTTCTCGTCAACGAAGTGAGTCCGACTTGTATTCTCCGACGCAACACAATTCTCATCGATGGTTAGAGGTGGGGCTCGCTCCTTTGTAACACGAGAATCTTTCCTCAAGCCATCTCCCCGGTCAGCTGCCCAGTATTCTCGAAGATTACATGGGGCCTGTCGTTTCTCCCATACCTCGTTTGGGCGGGTATGTTGCATTCTCCATTGGACGTGGCTCGCAGTATCGATGAGACGTTTCTGGTAGCGTTCTCGTCACTCCGTGCATTCGCACTCAGTCGAAGCTGGCCAGCAGCAATCATCGTCTTCATCCTCTCAGCTATGATCATCGTGATGAACATGGTACGCACAGCTCACTTCCTCAAAGGCCCGCCCATACTCGGTTCCGAAATCAGACCATGACCATGCTGTCTGCTCGTAGAGCTGTTATCACTTCGGTCTGAGCGGGGCCGACATACCGCGGATTGGGTGCACACCCATCAGCAAGTGCGCAGGGAGTACTGCCATGGCCAACAGGTGCGTGTTCTCGTGATACGTACGTAGCCTTTCCAATACTCATGACTCACCTAGTGGTGCGTCTAGAGCGCACGCGCATAGTTCCTAGCGGCTGACACAATCACTCAGTGATCATCGTTCCTCGGGTCTGTCTGATCGTTGCAGACAGCATCCTGGTATACATCACTTGGTCGACTGTCCACGACAGGCTGCAGGTGCTGCAAGAGGATGTGCGGTATTCGTTCTCCAAAGTTTTGCTCCGGGACGGTCAGTGGATTAGAGCTCGTCAGTCACTATCCAGTAGATCATCATCCTCTCTCAGGGACTGCATACTTCATGTGCGACTTCGTGTTAGCTGTCTTTCCTGATCCTGACAGTTTCCTGTTGCGATGCCTAGCGTTCTCTCCGCTCTGAACGGTCTGCAGCTCACACTCGCATTGCTCTCAGTAAGTTGCGCGTCATACTCTCCGCACCCTCTTACGAATGATCCATAGATCACAATTCCCAACAGCAACGCAAGCTATGTCTCCATCTTCACGGCACCGTGAGTCTGCTTTCCGGTAACCGTACTCTGGCGAGTCATTCTGAGTATTTGTGCACTGACTATCGTCTTGATCCTGACAGACTCACCTGTATCCTCGTCAACCGATTCCTATTGAACTTACAAGCCGCAGAACGCTCCACGTACAAGAGAACCTCAACTATTTCGCTCGACGCAGTGGCACGCGGTTCCGCCCCTTCCGAGTCGGAGTCGGTCCTCTTCCAGCGAATTGTGGGGTCCATCGGATCCGCCATTGAGCCCGACGTGTACTTCTCAGACTCCCTGAATAACGACTCGGAGGAAGAGATCGGCGAGGAGAAGGACGACATGGCATTGCCCCCACACCCATTGGACTCGGAAGCAGAGCCATGTCAGGAAGGAATACCATCAGATCTTGCGGTATCACGAGCTATGACGCGACCCCAAGTATACAAGTCCGTCGAGATTCCGAGTGTATGGGATACAACTCAATGCACACCAATCCCCGAGACGTCGCAATGCGGTTGGTCGGTGGCACGCTGAGCTCGCATAGTGAGAAGCATCGCCGTCGGTGCTAACTAGTCGGTGGGGTACTGGCGACGACCATGTATTAGATGTACACGCAATTATAGGGTCCAAAGTACACCACGTCATGATTAACGATGGTCATTCACAGTCACAGATCCACAAGTCCGAGGAGCATCCCCGCCACCCTCTACACACGGGAGGCCGGGTTCTCCTCCCATTTCCACCTCGACGGCACCCGGGTACCTTAGCGGCCAATGTGAGCTGCGCGAGATGAAGGACGAAGCATGGCCCGAAGGCGAGGAGCTGAGGATCTGCGAAAAGGACGGGATAGTCCTGCTCAACCACTCGGCATGCGGGTCTCAGGATCCCACCCATATTTGCCCGGAGACTGACGACAGCGACTTGCGCAACAAAGTCCTCGACATGGTCACTGCGGAGTCCGTTATGCGGGAACACGTCCTGGCCTCCGTTCGGTCCCTGGTCAATGGCCAGCACGAGCTCGCCTTCACGAACGGCCAGAACGGCCGCACAGCCTTGTCGGGACTGAGTACTGACGGCGCGTACTCGCGCGTCCGCCACCGCCTGCTGGTGTCCCCTGCCACGCCCATCTACGACGGGTTTACCAGCCCAGATATCTTCATCACGCCCGAGGTGGCCGCGCGATGAAGGACATGGAGCACTCCTATGGACGAGGCCGTCTGAGATGGCAGCACGTCCGAGGTGGGGGACAACAAGGTGAGCACGCTCGCGTTCCATCGGAGCACCAGCCACACCTGCGCGTACGCGTGGCATATCCCAAGCGAGTCCAGCGAGATCCGGAAGGTGCTGCTCGAGATCTCCGACTACTGCGCGCCGTGAACGCGCAAGTTCATCGACCACTAATGAGGAGGCAAGACCATTGCGGGACCACATTCTCGAGTCCCATTTGCTAGAGCCGGCGTGAAGCTCGCGATACTCACTGACCTCGAGCTCGGGCTCGCTTTCGCGGAAGCGATCTTCAAGGAGACGTCGGCGAGGGGGCGGCGGTCGCTGCATGAGAAGGTCAGCGTACCGTGGCGTCTGGCGGAACGCGGCGCGGACGGACTTTTCCCCCAATCTGAGTGTCCTCATACTGATACCCAACAAGGGAGGGTGAAAATGAGCTGTTAGAGCGATACTAGGATTTGCACCACACTTAATGGAATCGGGACACAGTTGGGACATCCACGTGCGCACGCAAGTTGGGATGCAGGAACAGCGAAAGAAACATGCATTGATAGATATACAAAGGCTTCCTCCGACAGGGCCCACTCGACGCTTCCCGCCCCATATCCGCAGATCGATGATCGTTACTCACTGCGAATTGGTCAGTGATGAGAGTCGCAAAATGAAAAGTAGACAGACGCACCGATACATCTCATACCACTTCGGCATCTGATCCCCAAGTCCGAGCCTCAGCCTCACACCCAGGACGTCCGATTTGAAAAGTCGCGCTGTCTTCGACTCTGTCGAGCTGTTGTCCCTGAGCACGAAGACGTATTGAACCTTGGAGGCTCCGGGCTCCGGGTCGATAGGAATGAGGCTTTCCTGGACGCGAGGAAGGGTGGGGAATTCGTGGTAGATCATGCGGGGAATGATGGTGCGGCTGAGCTCTTCCATCAATTGGAGCTCCTCCGCGGCTTCTTGGGGAGGCATGGACAACACGTCGAACTTGTACAGCTCTTGGTGGTAGTACCTGGCCCAGCGAAGACGGCAAGGCAGATCAAGTATGAATCCGTACACAGCGGTAGGATCCTTGCCACCGTATATGCGCATGGCGTAGTAGTCCTGGATCGATGGTGGTTTGGGAGGGAGACATATCCCAGGACGTTTCGCTGGAGGTTTCGCACTTGAATTCGCCAAGGCGTTGTCCTGAACTGGCTGTGTGGAAGCTGCCGCAGTGGGAGTGCGAGACGTTTGCATAGTGGGTAATGCGACGGCGGCGGTGGAACTCGTGGAATTGGACATCGACGATGGGTAGGGGTGGTGGTGGTGATGATGTGGGTGGTGGTGGTGGTAGAGGTGGTGGCGAAGTGCGAGCGCAAGCGCCGGGTGTATGAACCAGATTATGTAATGCACAGCCACACCGTGTCTCTTTGTTCTCTTTGTTTGGTAGTAGACCAGGTCCATTGTTTGACGATCATATAAACCGGGTTATGGCACGGGTAGGTGTCTTGAGGTGTCTTGTCGACAACCATCGCTACCGCCATGCCCCCAAAATCCAGATCGACGAAAAAACCCGCCAGACCCAAAGCTGCGAAGCCTTCCACAAAGTCCACCAAACGAGTCAAGGATCCCCCTCCACACCCTATCACTCGTCCAACAGCTCCATACAAGACTACCGAGCGCACCCGCGTGGCCATCAATGCGGCGCATTCCACCTCGCTTAACCTACGCAATCAGGAGGATGACTGGTACACCGCTCATAACTATACTTTGTCCGACTTGACCGCCTTCCTCCCCGACGGATCTCTCCTCGTCCGCCAACAGCACAACACGTGGTTATCGAAGCTAACCCTCGATCTCGACAAACTCTCACCCGACGCTCGCAAGAAAGCCTTGGAGAGGGCCGACTCAGAGGATGACTGGTGTGCCGGCAAAGATGACGACAATGAAGACGATGAAGACGACGACTCTGAGGAGGACGACAATCTTCCGGAAATACTCCACTGGGTGCACGGCCCTGGCGAAGACATCCATCCTCAGCATCAAAATGAAGGTCTGGTTGACGAAGCTCCCCGTCAGAGTCTTCCGGGCCAGGGATTCGTTGACGAAGCTCATACAGCTGCAGAACATCCAGGTTCAGAGGTCCGACCGTTGCAGCTGGATGAGGACGATGGCACGGTCTGGCAACAGGGCCCCCACGTGCAGGGTGATGATGCTGACGTTCTTGGAGGCGACTACGACGCTGAAGCCGATAATGACGATGACGACGACGACGACGACCACTACCACGACGGGGAGAAGGTTCCTGCCTGCGACACCCACGAATGGCTTGCCACTAGTAGGGACAACGATGATACTAGCTCCCTTCCTCCCGAGGAACGTGACCACGGCTCTCGTGATCTGTGGGATGACAATGCCCTATCTGAGGACGATTGCTCCCAAGGTGAGGATGGTTCCGGTCCGCTCGAGGACGTTGGCCTCTTTCCGACTGAGCCTCTGCAAGAGGTTACCGGAGGCGCAGGAGGGAGTGGGGACGATGAGGGCCTTCAAGGCGCGGTCGGCGAGCGTCAGGAGGCGCACGATGGTGCTCCCAGTCAACCCCACGTCGCAAACGCCGCCCACTATCCTTCTGCGGATGACCAAAATGTTGCCGGTGACGAAAGTGATCATGCTGTAGCTGATGGTGGCGATCTCGCTGGAAACGCGAGCGACCCCGGCGGCGTTGACGACGGTAAGCACGACTTACTCTTGTACAATGGTCAATGCGCTGACCCACCGTGACTGTGATTCCAGCCGGCGTGCAACCCCCCAAGTCTTCCCGAGGTCGGATTCTGAAAACCGCAGGACCAGCCAGCAGGCGCCCCGAGGCCTTTCTGACGCAGAAAACTCGTGCGGCTCTTACTGCTAACCAGCAGCTCACTCCAGACGCAGAGAGAAGAGCCATTAGATTTATGGTCCAGCGTGAACGTCTTGCCAAAAAGCCACGAGGTTTGCCCAGTTCCGTTGCCTCTTGCATCCTTGCGCTGATCGTAATACTTGTTATAGATGCTTGTGCAGGAGACGAGTCGTTCGACTCCACTACGACTATTCAGGGGTCGGCCAAGGACTGCTTCCCGGATATGATTGTCTCCCACATCTACACCGTCAAGAAGCCAGAGCCGCAGTCCGAAGATGCCAAAGAAGCATGGCGCCTCCGGCAAGGTCTCAAGGCGAGGCACACCTGCGACCCAATCATCGAGGAGATCAAACCGCCCCCGAGCCGTCGCGCACGAGGAGATCGATTGCAAACGCGTAAACGTGCTCTGTTAGGGCGGGCGCAGCGACAGGTGTACCAATACGCCTGCGAGTACTTTCACCGCGACAGATGTGCGGAGTCTGTCATTTTGATGGCCGCCTCTGGACCGTACTGGCGGTGGATCGAGGTAACCCGTGCCCAGTGTGCTCCTGTGCGACCGTCGAAGGACGAGGAAGCGACGAGTGCTCTCACTTTGCAGAAGAATTATCTGCGGCGATTCAACAGAGCGCCCATCTTCACTCTGGGGACCACGGCCTCCGATAAGGAGCTCACTAGGATGCGAGACAAGGCACTCATCCCGCTGCTGGAGAATCACAAGTGGTACCCTATCCAGCACGAAGGTGTGGAGTCGTGTGGTGCATGAGTCGTTCACGCTTCATACCGGATTTGGCACAACTGTATACCTACTAGCAGATCACAGAACAATCTTGTACCATATATCGTGTTCCGTCTAGGTGCGCGCGAAAGATGCACAATGTATGCTTTCTCTTCCCGTTGCAATCCGAGTGATATGATTGTCTCTTTTGGTCCGATCTATGGTGATATGGAACGTTACACCCGAATGCTCTAGGAGGAATCTGATAGTTCTACACTGGGGATGTTCCGGGTTCTCAATAGCGCAAATCTCCTACTTATGCTACAACGTCGAGGAACTTGATACTTGCACGAGATTCCATAGGCGCGTGGCGTTCCTGAGTGGTTCACTGGATGGAATGGCAGGTGAGCATGTGCATGTATGTTCGTAGGTGTCGCAGAGCCTGACGTACACTCAGTGAGCGTCGTTGACGATGGCCTAAGCTAGCGGGGGGTGCACCTTCGTCTTCAAATTGCGCAGTCCATCTCTGGCCGCCCCGAGATCATAGTGGCCGTGCATAGCGGGGAGTGCTATAGTGGCGAGGCCCTGTTCTAAAGCATCCACAACAGAGGGCGAGACCAGCTCCCGCAGAAACTTATTCTCGACAAGTCCCGTGACGTGCCCGATCGTCTCACCATAGCGACGAAGGACGACGGTGAAGTGCGAGTGGCATATCTTCTCCCATTCCGGACCCTTACAGAGCTCCTCGAATGCACGAAGCAGTACTTACGCCTGTGCTCGGGCCCGCTGGCGCTGTACGGGGTGCATCGGGGAGGTGACGCGACTGCCTGTCTGCAAGCACAGGGTCGTGACGAGGAGCGTGTCGAACAGTATCTCCACCGCTCGCGCGCGCTCGCCGCGGGATGCGGCAATCCCTGAGAGGAGCACAGTGCATTGCACAACTTGTTGATCGACGCGGAGACAACTGCAGACTTCGGTTGTCAGTATACGACTGGCCAGGACGTTGTAAGGCGCCGAGCACGAACCGGGCAAGAACGTGTGCCACACAACCTCCCCGTGTCGCGCCTTCAACGCGGAGAACATCACCTCCCATACTGTGTGCCCAGGAGAGCTGCTGCGAAGATTATCGGCCCGGCCGGGTGGGTCCATGGAGATGATGGCCATGCAGCGCACGAAGTCCCAGAGTTCCCAATCCCGTAGGACCGGGATGAGCTCGTCATTCGACGGCTCAGAGAGACCTTGTCTAGCGAAGTAGTCACCCTCGCGCTCCTGAGGGAGCCACAGGTGAGGAGGGATGAGCGTCTTGATCATCGTGTTCATCGTCCACCGCTGGACGCGCTCCCAAGCCTCCCGACCGCGAGCTGTGATGAGACAATGCTCGATAGTACCGATGGCGAGGTCGTTGTACGCCTGGTGCGTCGCCTTCGGCCATTGGCCGCCCCAGTGCTTGTCGAGAGTCGCGTACGCGCCGAGGGTGAACTTCGCGAGCGTCACGCCGTCGATGCCCTGCTGACGGAGGTTGACTTCAGCGGCTCTGAAGCAGCTCGTGTCGAGGGAGGTGGAGTAGGCCAGGGTCATGAGGTCGACGTCGAGATGGCTTTCGGACCCGAGGTGGGCGAGGAAGGTGTTCTCCCTCCCTCGCCATGTGGATCTTGAGAGCGCCTTGTCCGTTCGTTTGTACGCGGATGAGAGCCCCGCGCAGATCCGCTCGGCTGTGTTCCGGCTGAACACTCGTCCTGGGACGCGCAGGAGAATTCGAACCAAGGGGAACACAGCGCGTCGCAAGAGGACCAAACACGCTGTCTTCGCCTGCTCCCGGATCCATAGGACCAGGTATGCTTAAGCGGATAGATAGCAACAGCTCGACCAGAGCGCTGGTAGAACGGTCGTCGCGCCCATAAAAATGAGGACACCGGCAACAGGGATAGCAACGACGATCGCAACAATACTGTTTATGGAGCCAAGGAACACCAGGAGGCCGATCAGGAAGAGAACGAATGCGACATGCAGGAGGACCGGAAGGGCGGATACGATGAACCCGACCTGCCACGTGGAGAAGTTGATGAGTCGATATTGTCGCCGATGTATCGCCTCCTTGGAGTTCTTGGAGAGTCCGGACATACCGATGCGGTACTCGCTGAGCCATTGCTTCACGATGATCCCCATAGCGCCGGACGCGAGACTGAGGACGAGGCTGCTGAACCACAGTATGTTCAGTACGATGGCGTACATAGGCGCGGGCTGTCCGGGCTCGAGGAGTTGGTATGACTCGACATTGAATGCTGTCAGAGCGGCAGCGAAGAGACCCGCCTGATTGTACAGAATATGATCAGACGTGCCGTGTCGCAGAGCTGCACACTCACAAATGTAGGCAGGGCATCGATCTCAGCTACCCATCTGCTGACCATAGCTTCACTATAGTTCAGCACCATCTCGGCGGGGCGCTTCAGCTCTTCGTCTTTTATCTTGGTATGAACCCGCATCGGGAATTCGTCATCTAATACTTTCACTAGATGCTGTACCAGTCGAACCAGGGCATTAGTCTGAGGTTGAAGAGTCGAGGTTCAGGATGGTACTCACATCGCGTGATAGCATTCCTTCGTACGCATCCGAGGCAAACGAAGGTCCGGTGAGCGACGCTTTACTACTGATACCCGGAGAAGCGGAATTCTGACAACTCCGTGAGCAGCTGCAAGGGTACCCAGTCGCATAGAGCTATCCTCACCTCTTGTAGATGTGATTTTTCGTTACTTACCTGCCACCGCTCACTACGACTTGCGGTGGGAGGCAGCAAGAGTCGAATACCCCCGAACTGTTATCGACCGAGTTAGAATCCTTATCACTGGCAGATTGAATTAAATACGTGCAGGTCGGTTAAGAGGAGTCGTGTCGCGACCCATGTGCCAGCCCGAATGTTGCATGCCAACATCGTCCTTTTCGTCCGACGGGTATAGAGCAATTTCGGCATCAGTCATGGCGTCAAATCCGCTCAAGGGTCTGTAATTGTCGAACTTGGGGGGAGCCAGATCGGCGGGGAGCAAGGGGACGTCGAGCGGGTATAACAAGGACATATTGCTGCCTTCTCTAACTCAATCCAACAAACCTTCATACTACGTCACGACCGCGTCTGATGCAGTAAGGCCGAAGGAAGTAGCAGGTGGCGTGTGGCTTGAGTTCGCTGCTTCGAAAAGTACCAATAACAGAACTGACAGCGTCAGCCATCAAGGTCTCGTGCGCTTGATCGACACGCTCACCGGTGAGTGTCCATGCAATGGTCTGTATTGCGTATCGTTCATCGACGTCCTGTCGAGGGCCATTCTCACCGGTGACGCCGTAAACGAAGCATGTAATTTGTATCTAGGGGAGCGTTTCACTGCGACTTCAGCGCGTCAGCCACAAGACCCAGACCCGGATGCTGACCTGTGGGGCGATGGGAGAAGCTTCTCGGTGCGAATGTATACTTTGGCGTGCTGCGACCGTCGACGTTTGCTGTCGTTCGGGGTGAGAAGTTAAGAACTATCTTCTCTTGCAATCCAACTTGCTCACCTGTTACGTCGCTGCTACCCAGGGGATATAGTGCTGTGTCACAATTTAGTACGACAGCACTGTATGAGTGAATACGACTCACAACTGTTTGGCATCCCGACGGGCTAGTCCTAGTCTGCAGCTGAGCGCGGCTACCGTTGTCCTTGTTTTCTGCACAAGCCAGCGAAGAACGATCACGGTTGTTTGGTTGACAGGATGAGAGGCTAGTACAGATCCACAGAGATTGATCGACACCTGGCTGAGGTGGCAGTGCTCCACCAACATGGTCAACTTGTGTCCCTGCCAACAGCGTGAGTCGACAACACTAGTAACGACGAGGCAAGCAAGAAGTCATAGACCGGACATACTGGATTCCTTGTTTCACATCGTTATCTTGTGACATGAAGGAAGCAAGGTGAGCAGCCTGGATGTCTCCGGCTTAATATTGGAGACACGGTGAGCACCCTCGAGGCAGCGGTGCGCTGCGAGTGGCTCGTATGAGTCTGACGTTGGGCATGCCTCTGAGGGCGTTCGAGACGGCGCATGTGGCCACAATGCTGGTCAGTCCGGGATTCGGCGCGGAAGGAGGGACCCTCGGCACAAGAACGCGCGAGTCGGCAATTGGGGGTGACGTTCCAACATCCGCTTCATCGAATTCTCAGCGATTTTGGGGTGCTGTACAGGCCGTGCGTGTGGCTGGGCCAGCCCAGTGCGATAGATCCAGAGGCCGCAGAGCTCGCGCTCACGGCGAGCTGGAGGATGAGAGAGGTAGATCCGGGTCGAGCAAGAGAGAAAAGGGCGATAAGAACGGCCAGCGAGGGGATCGAACCCGGAAAGGCTGCCGACTGGGCCACTTTCCATTTCTATCTTATCTCATCGCGCGTTGGCCGCTCGCTTAATTCCGGTGGCTTGGGAGTCGGCCTGACCTCGCTTCTGTCCCTGAACTCGTTGGAACAAGAACCCCACGCCCCCGCACACGTTCATCCTCCTCCTCGCGCGAGTCGCTCTCAACGACCAGCATGGCCGCATCTGACGACTCGCAACTCACAAACGAAACCCTCCCAAACAATGTCCACCCACTCCCAGACGCCAATCACCTCGAGGAGACGCAGGCGGAGGGGCAGTTATCGACGCCTCCTGGCGAATGCAATGGTGAGTGCAGCCCAGACTCGTTCGCAGCGCACGCAGTGAGAACGACGCAGGGACAGACGTGAAGACTTCCCGAAAGCGCGAACGAGAGGTCTCGCTCGAACCCGCAACCCCACAGGCTGCATCTCTGGTACGTCGCCAATTGACTCATTTAGGCTTTCTATCTCGCTACACCCATCTTCATCCTCTCTGTACCATTTCGACTTCATCTTTACGCCGTATACCTTTGTGCGTTTCAAACTTGCTCGGGAATCCGCCGCCAACCACCTCTCGGACCACTCATCGGCGCCACTCGATGCTGGCCGTTTTCGGCACCCACCCCTTCCCATTCCCAATCATGAGCCGTGTCACGGTACTGTCGTCTTCATCTCGGTTCTATGAATGACCACATTGTCGCTATATACTGCAATCTGCTCGCTCTCCCGCCATCACTTTCCTTTGTCCATGCATGTCCTCACACAACTTGACAGGATGTTGATACCGAGCGTCCTGAAGGCAAGGAGCGCCGCACCCCCGCAAAGAAGAATCGCACGAGTGATACGGTTCTTGAAGCGCCTCAGGAAGAAGCTGAAGATGACGCTCCTCTCAATGGCTCTCCTCCACACGAGACCAAGATTCGACAGATCAGCCAGGGTGTCGAGGACATCACCTGGCAGCATATGAAGAAGGACGAGTCCCCTGAGCAGATGGAGGAAGACGGCTTTGTGAAGGTCGAGAAATCAGATGTTCCCGGTGCACAGGACGAGACCATCGAGGTCAAGTCGCCCACTCCAGACGGTTCCCAGGTTGACCCAGCCCCGTTACCCCCGCTCATGCAAGGCGAGAATCCTCCTATCCTGGACGACACTGCCGGTGACGCAGAAGACACGGGGGCAGCAGCTGGTGCGGAGCAGCCACCTGATTCTCGTCTGGCAGGAGCGCCTCAACCATCTGGGATTCCCGATACTGTATTCCCTTCGGCCTCTTCCTCTTCCTCCGACCTCCAATCATCGGAGACCCCGCGTATACCCTCCACACATCGGCGTGACTCCGACTCTGATCAGGAGAAGGGGCTCAAGCGCAAGCTTGGTGACCGCACGGTTAGCGAGAGTTTGGTAACCGGGGACACTGTGCCAGGACGGAACGGGACGGCTGTCGTAGGTGCGACGAAACGCCCAAGAGACGATCCGGAAGCAGATCCCAATACGCGCGAGAAGAAACGGCCCACCCCGCCCCCGGAGGAGGACGAGAAGCCGGAAAAGAAGGTCGAGACTCCCTCCGCAACATCTACTCCTCAATTCGTGAGTGCCCTCGCGTGCTTCTGGAGATTCTGACTGAATATTTGCGACCTGCAGGGCGGATTCATGGCGTATGCTTCGACAAGCTCGCCATTCGCGTCTGTCCAGGGCCCGCGTATCTTCGGCGGCAAACAACCATCGACCTCCCCTTGGGCCAGCGCAAGCGCCGGCTCGAGTTCGACTTCGTTCGGGAACAGCGGCGCGACGTCACCATTCGCGTCATCGAGCTCGTCTCCCTCTCCGCTAGCAGCTGCGGTCGCAGCGAAGGAAGCCGCGTCCTCAGCCACCGCGCCAACACCTCAGGCGCACAAGCGCACAGGCTTCGAAGCCTTTGCGTCCTCGACATCGCCGTTCGCCAGCGCGGCGAAGCGTCCAAAGTCGCCCCCGCCGCCCGCCAATCTCCTCGGACGGAGCCGATCCCCGTCCCGTCACGGCACACCCGGGCGCACGCCCAACGCGTTCTCCGCGTACGCAGTGGGCGGGGCGCAGGTCTTCGCTGCGCCGACACCGAAGCGCACGTCCGGCTCCTCCACCGTCTTTGGGGGAGAGAGCGCGGGGGGAAACGCGCTGGCGAGCACCTCGGGGAGCAACGTGCTCGACTCGGGGAAGGAGGACGAGGAGAGCGAGAAGGACTCGGGGGTGAGCTTCGGAGAGCGGCTGCGCGCGGCGAAGGACAAGGAGGAGGAGGAGGCGAGCGACGAGGAGAAGCGGCTGAACCTGACGGAGCAGGAAGGTGCGTGTCTCTGGTGCGTTTGGGCCCACCGATCGGCGCTCACGGACCGGGCGCGCCTGCAGTGATGACGGGAGAGGAGGAGGAAGACACGGTGTATCAGGTGCGCGGGAAGCTGTTTGCGCTGAGCGCGCAGAACCAGTGGAAGGAGCGGGGGACGGGCATGCTGCGTCTGAACGTGCGGCGGCAGGACGGGAGCGGGGCGCGTTTGGGTGAGTGCTCCTTGTCTTTGTTGGTTTGTCGCGCTGGCGGCGTATTGACGATGGGCGGCCCTAGTGATGCGCAAGGAGGCGGTGTACACGGTGCTGCTGAACGCGACGCTGTTCAAGGGTATGCGGTGCTTCCTCGCGCAGGACCCGCGCTACCTGCGGTTCAGCGTGTTCGAGGGCGCGGCGACGACACATTACAACTTGAGGGTGCGTACGATCGTTTGATTGGTGGATATGTATGTGGGCCACTCACGCGTGACTATGTAGGTGTCGAATGCCAAGATCGCACAGGAGCTACTCGAGGAGATCACTGCGCGCATCCCGAGCGAGTAGAGGGGTACGACTTTAGAAGTGGGGGAGAAGAGGACGGTGCGTGCCGCGCTGGCGACATTTGTGCCTCTGTGTGTGCCCGAGGACGCTGTGCCCATGCTCGTGCTATATTGCTATCGGCTATCGTACAGTACGCAAGCTATATTCTTTCTTTGCGCTCGCTTTCTTTCTGTACATGTGTTCTTGACGCTGGTTGACCTGTGGGCCGGGGTGGCGGTGGTGTGTAGCACACTCGACTCGAAGGTTGGCACGTCGAGGGGGATCCCAGTAGTACAAGTACTCAACATAGTACGCTTGTGTATATCTATTCTGCAACGCGCTGTGACTAGATGTGAACCCATGAATTGGTGATCTGAATCACCACTGGTGGCAGGTAGACGCCGGAAGTTCAGTATGGCTTGGCGCCTCCTTGGGCGCTTCGACGTCTCTTCTTTCCACCACGACCATCGTCACCGCGGGCGACTTGCCCATCTATCCAAGTCTCTCACGTTCAGCTTGTGCATCGTGCCTCAAGACCTCAAATAGCTGCCTCGTTGTCAAAGTCTCGACTCTCTTCGTGAAGCCCGCTAGGAACATGAAACGCCACAGGCAATAGTGGGACTGCTCGATCGATCTGCGAGTCATCGACGCGGCCCACCGTTAAAGCTTCGAGCCTCAACGTTCAACTATCGCCACCCATCGTGCGATCGCTGGCTGGACTGCATCTCATCTGGTGCTGGTCATATAGGATCAGGTTGCGGCTGAGGGGAGATGCATCGCTGGGCGGTATCCGGATGTGCACGCCAAATGCTATTCAACTTCCACGCAAAGGCATGTGCTCCACTTGCTTCACCGTGCACACGAGGTCGTGGGACTGGCGAGTTGGGTTGCGGCTTCGCGCTTCCCTCATTCAAATATCCAGTGCGCCGTGGGGTTCCCTGGGCCCTGGGAGTGGGACTTCCGACTCGAGCGACGAGCCCTCGAATCCGCCATTGCCGTGCGGCGTGCGCCGCGCCTCCTTCTCTCCGCTCTCGACGAAGCTTCACTCGGTCGGACGCAGCAGCTCCGCGGGTTCTGGCTTCCTGTGTCCGTGTCCGGATGCCGCTCGCTCCCGCGCTGGGTCGTGACGGTGCTGGAGAATAGCGAAGGCATAGGCTTTAGGTCGGGTTCCAGTCCTGGATGCGATGCGGTCGTCAGCCTGTACGTACGCACTCGGGGAAGCCACATGCGTATTAAGATTGGCCGTAATTGCCTCGCGCCGCTCTGCCGCTCGAGTCCCGAATCCGGTGTGACCCCTCCGGCCCCATCCTCCGGCGAAGACGACGCGGAAGGACACGATGCTCTCGCGCGCCGCGCGCGCACGCGTGTCGAGACGGACAGTCGTGGGGTGGACGTACATTTGAGGTTAGCGGGATCGGCTAGGGACGCGGCCGTAGGGATGATTGAATCTTGGTGGCGCAGAACGAGAGACGGACAGGCGGCTATATCCGGAGAGACGGATCTCAGATTCGGGCGCGCGAATGATCGAAGTCTGCCCCCGTCGCGTGGCGGTCCTCCTCCGTCCGCCCGCCTCGCCGTGTCCTTGCCTTGCGACCGTGGCGTGCGTGACCCGGAGTGGCCAGCGGCGCGTGCGCAGGGACACGAGCGATTGGCAGAGCGAACGAGAATGGAGGAAAGGGGAGGGCAAGAGAGCGAGTCTGAGAAGCGGAAGGGAGGGCAAGGGCGAAATAGGGAAGAGGCTTATGAGGTAAGAGCTGTTGCGAGATAACGATCTCGATTACCCCTGTGATCAGCGACCGCGTTTTCAATGGACGTCTGCCAATTTCTCACCTTCCGTCGCCCTCTTCCCTTCCCCCACCTCCCCCACCATGAACGTCGCCGACCTTCTCCACGAGTCCCCCTCAGACGACCGCAGCAGGCGACAGGCCCGCCAGGACCACGACCAGCAAGCTCATCACCAGCAGCAGTCCCAGCAACAGCAGCAACAGCAGCCCCCTCAGCCCACCCATCGTCCACCTCATCACTCCCCGCCCCTCGACCGCGCTCGCGACCACCTGCGCGACCGCGACCGCGACCGTCCCCCACTCGACGTCCACCACCCCGGCCTTTCCTCCCAGCCTCTGACCCAACGTCGATCGCCACCGCCGTATCTCCCAGGCCGGCCGCCAAGCCCCCCGCGTCACCCCTCCTCGTTTGGCGCGCCTCCCCCGCCCT
Source organism: Earliella scabrosa (assembly GCA_022605405.1). Classification (NCBI taxonomy): domain Eukaryota; kingdom Fungi; phylum Basidiomycota; class Agaricomycetes; order Polyporales; family Polyporaceae; genus Earliella; species Earliella scabrosa. The sequence continues at coordinate 436,546 of JABYQQ010000004.1, read as the reverse complement.
CGGAATTCCAGGGCCACGCACAGCGCATACCCACCCTCCCCCCGCCGTCGACGCTCCTCCAGGAGTCCCCGTACGACGTCGCACACCCGCCGAGGAGGGCGAACCCGGAGGGTATCCCGCATCCGCACGAGCGCCTCGGGCATCCACCTGGTGAGCATTGTTCTGCACTTTGTTCTTCGGTTTCGGTCTTGTTGCGGGATTGTGGGTGATTGGGACGGCTCCCCTTTGGGTGTATGCGTTGGAAGGATATGGCGTATGCGTTTCTTTTGCCGTTGTAGTTGGGTCGGACGCGAGACGCCACGAAGATTAGGAGCGTGGGGCGTGCGGTTGCCGTCGCAGCGTCACCGTCAGGATAGACTTTGGTGATGGGCTGCTGTTCGTCTCTGTGCCGGTGGCCTGCAGCCCACATGATGCGCCTGAGGATGACGGCACCCTAACACCGCTCGGTCCTTCCGAGGGCTGTCATTCCGGTGTGTTCGGCTCTTCCAATCACGCGCCTGACGTCTTCTAGACTTCTGTCATGGATATCGCCCGTTCTTGCGTTTTTCTGCGAGGCTGCGGCGGAGCTGCTGTACACGCCGAAATTCACCGGCGGATTTTGCGCTCATGGAAGGCATCATTTGTGCTCGACGTTCATTGTCTGGCTCATTGTCACGTTCTTGCTATCTTGTGTTTCGAGGGCTCTGCGACGTCCCAAATCCCCGTTGACCTCTTTCGTGACTCGCATTCTGACATATACTGACCATGCCTTTGTGCTCCTGCTGGATCTGTTGGTGGTCCAGTGCAAGCCCAACCGTACGTCGTCGAGCACCGACAGCCCAGTCTACCCGCCAAATCCCATCATCACCATCCGCATCAGCACCATGTCCCTCATCCCCATCCCAGTACCCCTTCGTCTATCCACAACATGCCACCGCCGCCTTCACGATCCACTCACTCATCACCACCTCACAACCTTCACATCCATCATGGACCCGGACAAGGAAGCATCCCTCTGTTCCCGACCCAAGTAGGCCCTGGCGTGCCCCCGGGCGTCCCACCACCTTCGCTACATACGCCGAACACCGCGTCCATGAGTTTACGACTCGACCCACCCCCAATGTTCCCCGGTTACCCAGGCCCAAGTGCCTCACCCCATTCCCATTCCCACTCAGCACACTCGCTCCCGCTCTCGCACAGCGGCTCCCACCCCCACCATGACCGCCATCGCGGGCGTGGCAGCAGCACGAGCAGCGCTCCGTCAGGCCCGGGCGGCGCCTTCGACCTCAAGTCAACGACGGCGTCACCGGTGATGGCGAGCCTCCAGCGCCCAGCCCCATATGACGAGCGTGATGCGCGAGATCGAGACCGCGAGCGGGACCCCGGGCCGGGGATGAGCGGCGTGGGACGCTCTCGCGGGCCGCCGATGATGGGCGCCCCGGGGCCTGGGATGCCACAGGGGCCTTCGCTGGCATCAATCCCCCCGACTGCCATTGGCCCCGGACGCCCTCAGGAGCATATCCTTGGACCTGGCCTGCATCCGAGCGTGCTCAGCGACAAGCGCGATCGAGAGCGTGAACAGCGGGACCGGGAGCGAGGAATGGACCGGGCGATGGCGATGAACCGCGGGAGGGACCGACGCGACAGTGAGGCGAGCGTGCACGACTCGCCGGAGGCGGTGCGGAGGGAACACGAGGCGCGGGAGAGGGAGAGGCAGCAGAAGGAGCGGGAGAGGATGGAGAGGCATGCGATGCGCGAGCGGGAGATGATGATGCAGCGGGAGATGCAGATGCAGCGTGAGAGGGAGCAGCAAGAGAGGGAGCAGCGGGAGCGGCAGGAGCGGGAGCGCCAGAGGGAGCGGGAAAGGGAGAGGGAGCAGAGAGAGCAGAGGGAGAGAGAACAGAGGGAGAGGGAGAGGGAGAGGGAGTTGCAGCGAGAGAGGGAGAGGGAGCGGGAGCAGGAGGGCTTCCGCCGGCATGCGCACGACCTGATGGGCGTCGGCGGCGTCGGGCTCGGGCTTGGGGCGGGGATGGGCGTGTCTCCCGCGGAATTCGACGAGCGCGAGTGGATGAGGAAGAAGCAGCAACTGCAACAGAAGCAGCAGATGCAGGCGCAAGGTATCGGACTTCCGAACATCCGCGTCCAGCCCCAGCCCCATCCCCCGCCCCCGAGCCAGCAACAGCTCCAGCATGTCCAGCAGATGCAGATGGGCCCTCCGCCGCAAGGGCAACATCAGGCGGCGTGGTCGAGATGGCGCACACCGCAGACCGCGCCGACGTCCGAGGACGAGAGGCGGGAGATGGAGCAGAGGAGAGGGATGGAGAACGTGCCTGTCCAGTGGGAGGCGGAAGACGTTCCCCGAGAACGTGCGAGTCGCAGCGGCAAGTCACGGACGAACACGAAGGACAGGGAAGAACGCGAGCGGGCGAAGGAGATGCAGCGGGAGGAGCGCAAGCGGGGGAACGCCCGCGAGAAGGAGCGCGTAGAGCGGGATTTGGAGCGCCAGAAAGCGGCGGAGCTGGAGGAACGGGAGCGCGAGTACCGCCGCGAACGGGAGATGGCTCCGCTGCAGAAGGAGGCGCAGTTTGAGCTCATCGAGCGCGAGCGGAGGCAGCGCGAGATGCACGACATGGAGGCGATCCGTGCGGCGCGTGCGAGGGAAGGTCAGGCCCCGGTTCAGGCTCACCCTCAACATATGCACCATCTCCATCCACACCATCCGCATTCTCCGTCTGGCACTCCGCTGATTCCTCCGCAAGCCCCGCCGCATGTCAAGTCGTCGAGCAAGCAGGCGCAGATGGCGCAGATGGTCCCCGTTCCGTTGCCTGTGGACATGCCGCCCGACTACCAACACCAGCGGGAGCGCGAGGCGAGGCAAGGTCCTTCCAAGGGATCAGTGCCTCTACCTCCCGGAATGGGTATGCCGCAACAGCGACCCCCGCAGATCATTCACCAGCAAGTGCCACACCCACACCAGATGCCTCCGGGTCCACATATGCGTCCGCACCTCCCACCAGAAATGTACCCCGGCATGCCCATTGGCTACCCCCGCCGACCCACTCCGCCACCATTCCACGACCCCGCGATGCAAGCCATGTTCCCGCGTCCCGGCTCACCAACGGCCGTCGCGCGTCCCATCCGCCACCTCGGCACGTTCGTCTACCCGCGCACACCCTTCCCCTTCCTCGACTTCCCCGCCGCGCACACCGAGTCCGGCGCGCCCGCGGACCCGCTCGACATCCGCGCGACCATCTTACTCCCGTCGCGCTTCATCCCGCTCACGCGCCCTTCGCGCCCGCGCATCTGGGGCGGCGCGCTCATCCCCGCCGTGCCCGCGCTCACTGGCGCGCAGCGGCAGCTGTGCGTGCAGTTCTGCGGGACGACGCCGCAGTTTGGGCGGCCGTGGCCGGAGGAGGTGCGCGAGGGCCGGCGGGTGTACACGGACGACTCGGACTTGTTCTTGTGCGCGCTGCACGCGGGGTGGGTGAGCTGGAGCGCGGCGCGGAAGGCGCGCAGGGAGGGGCGGGACCTGAAGATGGAGGTCCGGCTGACGCGCGAGGCGAGGTATATTGGAGGTGTGGGGCACGAGCTGCGTAAGAGGGAGATTGCGGAGATGGTGGGGCAGGAGATGGAGAGCTTGGGCGCGGAGGACGACGGGAGCTCGTTGTTGAGCTCGGGGTGGGGGAACGGGCATGATGGCGCGGGCGTGGAGATCCTCAGGGCCGAGTTCGTTCAGGTAAGTTGGGGCTGTGGGTTGCAGACTCGGGGTACGGCTAACATGGCGGGCACAGGCGGGCACTGCGCACTCTCTTGGACTGCGGAATCGCTCGCAACGGATGCTCGAGTACGCGGAGCGGCGGGCGGCGTTGGGATGCGCACCACGGCTGGGCAGGAAGCGGAGAAGACTGCACGGACCGTCGTTCGCGGATGGTGTGAGTGCGGTGCAACTCCAGCAGGACCAGTCGGACGAGGAGCTTAGCGCGACACGGGTCATGGTCTTTGGCACGGACTCGAGCTGGCCGGAGATCGGGTAGGTTACTCTGGGTTCCCCGCGTCCGTGCTTCCGCTGACAGTTCTGCGGTAGGTTCAAGTATCATCCTGATGCGCTGAAGAACGTGCTCTTCCCTGCGCCGACGATTGAGAGCCGTCCCTCCAAACGCAGGAAGCTCGCACGAGCAGACAACGCTGCGTCCGAGCCCTCGGGGGACGTCTCGAGCGACGATGAGCTTGTAGCACAGCGCGCAGTCGTCGTCGAGACGCTGTGGGAGAGCTTCTTGATCTCTCAACGGGGCCAGATCCCATCGAGCGAGCACGAGAGCGACAAGGAGAACGCGGCCGCGGATGGGGTTGACAGCCTTGGAACGGGCACTGGCGGGCGCAGGTATGTCGTCGCTCTCTTGACAAGCGCGGGCGGCACGGCTGGGAAGCTCCCTCGACGTACCGGCGCAAAAGTACGCGAAGGCTCGACGGATCCTTCTGGCGTGGGTGACGGGCTCGTTCCGGGTGCGGACGCGGAGAAGGAGGACGTACCGTGCGTGAACGGGAATGCGGTTGCGCAGTCGGATCCTGGGAAGGCTTCTGCTGCGCCTGCGGAAAGCGGTCCGACGGAGTCGAATGCAGTTCCCCACAAGGAGGGCGTCGTGGTCGACACGGCCGACGCACCCGTGGACCACGACGCCGCTACACCCGCACCGTCGAAGGCGAGCGACGAGTCGCTGGAGGAAGGGCCGATCCAGATCCTGCATCGAGACGTGGGCGAGGAGAACTTTGAGTTCCTGCCTGACGGGATCCACATCATGAGCTGCGAGGTCGTGAACGGGATGCGCAAAGGCTGGAAGCTCGAGGCGAGGCACTGGAAGTGGGTGCAGGTGGGCGTGACATCATGAAGCGTGGTATCTAGTGATGGACTGTATCGCTATTCGTATTTTTATTGGGAGGTTAATCGACAATGTAATGTACTGTAGATATCCAGCATCGACTTCATTTTGCTCACTGTGCATGCGTGCAGCGCACTATCTTTGCATGACTTGAGCGCGTCATGGTTGTAGACCAGCATCGGGCTAACTGCACCAACAGAGTACTTACGGGTAAGGCTAGTGGACACTGGACGATCCAACATACCGTTCCCTTTGGGTTGCACGATGTGCCGAGGGGACGTACTGCCTACAGATAGCTTGTCCGCATGACGTCGCAATACACGAACATTGAATTCTGAGCTCGGGCGTAGTAACCTTGATGATCTTGCAAGTCGCGGAACACACGATAACACGATCTTGGCAGTTCTACCAGTTCAACAGAGCGAGCGACCTTGCATTGAGCATCGTACATCATACACAATCACAGACTACAAGTACATATAAATCTCTGAGTCACGGTGATAACTGCCCGATACACAGTACAAAGCTTCCGTTCGTCGTACGTGAAGCATCATCGTCGTATCCTATACGCATCATACGCATCACATGCCTAGTGGTGAAAGGAGGATGATAGGGACGATGGCCGCGGCCAAGTATATCCAGCCGTTCCCATTGCCACCAGACGGACCCGGAGGGGGTTTCGGAGTCGTGTTGGGCTTAGACCCTCCTCCAGGACTCGTCGAATTCGCTGCAGCAATGGTGATGGTGGTATGTTGTGCAAGGCTCTGCCGCATGGCCCCTCGGATGGTCTCGGCCCCGACCCGGACACCCAGAGGGACAATGACGTGGAACACCGACTCGTTGTTCCACTGGCCTTGGATGTTGGCGACGCGGTTTCCCGGGGACGCCTCGTACGTACCCTGGATGTCGATACGCATCCAGCCGGGCCTATCGGAACCGGCGAGGAGGGCCCGCGGGACCTGGATGCGGTAGCGGGTATTGACCTCCCGGGCCGTGGTCGACACGCGAGTGCCTGCTTGGACCGTCGTCGGGAGCGTGTGTTCGACCCACTCGCTGATGAGGTGTTCGAATATGTCGAGGACGGTCTGGGACAGGTCGCGCAGGAGGCGAGGGTTCTGAGGAATGTGTGCGTCCTTTCTCTTGCCCTTCTTCTCCTTCCCCGGTGCGCGTTTGACGATGCGGTGCCTGAGGGTTTCTGAGTCCTGGGCCTGGAAGTACGGAAGAAGTCTCTGAAGAACGTCATCGTCGACGTTGATGAGGTCAAACTCGCCCACGCGCGCGAATACGAGCTCCCAGCACTGCGCGCGGTCATGATCGGCGGGTTTATCAGGATTCATGGGGGTTGTCGCAGTGGCGTTGGGCACATTGTCTACCCTCTCCTCGAGGTACCGACTCGTGGACACGTTCTGGATCTGGAAGTAATTCTCTCCGCACGCACACGGGATGAACCTCCACTGGTGGTGAGGGTCGACGACGTCGTCGTTCTGGGCCTCGATGCGCTCGCCTGCCCAGTGGTCGAGGACCATACCTGAGCTCTTGCTGATGATCGCGTAGACGCTGGAATCTTCTTCACCCGCGAGCACATCGAGGTACCACTGGTTACTCCATTCCCTCGTAGAGTCCGTAGACATGATGACACCTGGCTTCTCAGTCGCGCTCCGGAAGTCGAGCGAGTGGCCTGTCCGAGAGTTGACGAGGGCAAACGATGGGAGCCGATCGGACACGGGGACGGAGATCCACCGATGGTATGGGTCGGTCGTCCCGTTGTTCGGGTAAGCCTGGATGGTGGTGCCTCCGTCGTAATGGTCCAAGGCTCCGATGGTGCGCGTGCTGACGACAGCGATGCCGTCGCCGGCCACCTCGACCGTCCACAGGGCTCCCTGGTCCTCCTTGTCCTTACCGGCCTCCACGGTTGGCGACTGGCTCCTAGCCAGAAGAACCCAGCCCGAGGCCCTGTTGACGACTAGGTAGTGGTGGGGCGTGGTACGGCTGGGGATGAAGCGCCACTGCACGCTGTAATCGAGAGCGCTCGCCATGCCATAGGAGGGAGAGACGGTGGTAGTGGTAGTGGTGCTGTGCTTGAGGAACATCCCAGTCTTGAGATTCTGCAGCGTCGTCCAGTACACTGACGGGAACGGGTACTGCAGGAACCTCCACGTCTGCGTGTTATCGCCGTGGTCCCGCTGAGCCTGGAGCGTGCCCGACGTGGGTCCCTCGACGACTTCTGCGACAGTGTGCGCCAGGACGCTGACGATCCTGACCCGATCCTCATCGGGGTTGCTCGAGTCAAGGTCGACGATCCGCCACTGCTGGTTCTTCCCCCCGTGGAAGTCCCACGCGATGATATCGGTCCCCTCAGCCATGCCACTGCCGCGCAAGTCGAGGACCTTCTTCTCGCTCTCGACGCTCCTGATCACGTATCCCTCGCCGTCGTCGGTTGTTTCGAGGAACCAGAGCTGCGAGCGCGAGGGGTCGCTCGAGGGAATCTTATTGGTAGCGATCGCGGAGTCGCTGTTCTTGTCGTACTGGAGATACCAGCCGGTCTTCGCATGGGAAATCCGGTACACGGGGGGAAAGACAACGGGATCGAACGCCCAAAGTTGCTGCTGCTGTCCATCTATCCAGGTAGATGAGACGGCTACCTTGGCCGCATCGGTCGTGAGTGTGAGAGCCTTCTTTGTAGAGTTGTTGTTGAGACGATAGTAGACGCTTCTGCGGAGTGGTAGTGTTCGGTATGAAGCGAGAACGGACATAAGTAAGAAGTGATATTTACCCGTCTGCGTCTTCAACCCACTCAAACGTCCACTGCTGATTCGGGTTGTCCGTCTGCGAGTACACAATGACCCAGGCACCGTCTTGACTATCGCTCTCTTTGACGTCCAAGACGTTGCCTGACTGAGCGTTCCTGATACGGAAGCTGACCCCGTCGGCGAGCGGTTCGACTAGCCACATCTGAGACTGATCGGCCAATGTCTGACGAGTGCCGAGGCTGACTTGTCCAGCTGATGGGACCAACCCGCCGGCTGTGGGGCCCATTCCGAGGACTGAGCCATCGCTGGGCCTGTTGCGGATCCAGTAAGCGCCTTCGACTGAATTGAAGTGTCAGATGTGGACAACGATGGAAGACGGGATACACCTCACAGGTAGAGGGTACTATGTTGGTCGACATAGTAGGGGTTGGGGAGACGGGAAGTGCGGGCTATCAAGTCGCTGTTCGACTTGACCTGAGTCGAAACTGAGGCTCGTCCCATATTTGACCAGGTTTATATATCGTCCCAACTAAGGTTCAACCCTGGACGTGTCGTGACCATGCATGACCGGCGATAGAACCGAGCGGACACGGTGCTGGCACCGACGAAGTGGAGAAGACAGGTTTGAGTGACAGGATGCCCGCTTGAGCCTGCATACTCACACACGAGAAAGAACGCTACCTCAGGACGCTACAGGCTGTGGCGCTGGACGATACTGCTACTATCCAATCACTTGGAGCTGGATAGAGCAATGCAACGTCGAGGTTCAAGCAGTACTTGTAGCGCAGTCTTGGTGGACAAGGTTAGTCAAGCTCTATAATGCTGGGAGAAAAGGAAGACAAAGGCGCCTGGCAGTTGGAACGGAAGTGGTACTAGTTGTTGAATGGAAGTCAGAGGTTGGATGCATCTCTTACCGTTATAGTACTCAATGCCGTCAGCAGTATCGACTCAGATGCCCATAACATGAACGATAGACGTTCCCCGGAAACTTGGTGGCCTTGCAAGCGTTCTCAAGGAGGCGCAGATCTGACATGTGCATGAGAACGTACGTCAAGGCTCGGACAGACCCAAAACCCCGCCGCCAGACATTCATTGCGAACGTACTTGAGAAGAAGGCATGATCTTCGGCCTTAAGTCAGCATATGGATGCAGGAGACAGCGGATTGTCTTCAACTTGTTGTCCAAACATATCTGTGGCAAGCAGCGTCAGCGCGAAGTATCTACTCGCACGTCAACGTGTGCGGCGTACCTTCAAGCACAATCACAGCAGTATAGACGTACGGATGCTACAACCTGAGACCATGACAGTCCTGCATACACATCAGGGAATCGGCGTCCTCCTGGTCATTCGTGAACGGACCGGACGGACGGCGGACAGCCCCCGGCAGGTATGCTCAGCGGCGCCGGAAGATGAACGGGCGTGTTCGTAGTTCATCCGCGCGGACGGACCGTGAACACTCTACGTCTGCGCGGATGGACAGTAATCAGTAGTCGGCATAATACGTCCGAGCAGACGAATATGTACATAGATGATCATTAGCAAATACACGTACCTTTGACCAGGCGCAATCCCAGGCGGCCTCACACTGAGCGGTGCGACGCAGCGTCGGGAAGCTGTTCTGAATTGGCTAGTAGTCAGCATACATGTCGTCGATATTGTGCTCGTCCTCGCCCGAGTCCCCGTCCTCATCCCCGTCCTCGTGCCCGTCCTCGTCGCCACTACCGCCGTCCTCGCCCGAGTCCCAAGCGCCGCCTCCTTCATCGCCGTCCTCTTCACCGGCCTCGTCGTCCTCGTCAGCGTCTCCGTCCGGCCGTTCGTAATCGAGGTCTTCCGGGTCGTGCTCGTCCGCGTTCTCATCCGCAGCTGCTGCATCCTGTTGAACTTAGGGTTATCCGGCACTGTCCGGACCGATATGTCCCCATATGGACTTGTGGCTATGCGTTCACATGACGCACAGCATGGGCTATGCTTCTTCGTTACTATATATAGATAACTCTGCATCTGTACGATAGTTCTTTCTTTCCGGACTTTACCTATACGTACCAGTGCGTTCTACGATGTTCCGGATAGTTCCAGACCTTATGTCTGACTCAGACTTGGTGCTCATCCTCGTGTCATACTGACTCATCCTCGCACCATAGCCTCGTATGCCTCTTACTCATCGTCTTGTGGCTAACATGTGACTGCTTTCTACGCTTACTCAGCTACCTTCCCTCCCTCTATATAAGCAGCTCACATTTCGCCTCTGCTCTTCAGTCGTTCGCTCACTGACTGAAGAGTAAGTCTCATACATACATATGCTCTCTACTTACTTACTGACTAAGTACTTGTAGTCTCTCTCTGTTCGACTTACAGGTACTTATCTATGCAATATAGTCGTTCGCTCACTGACTGAAGATCTCTCTCTGTTCGACTTACAGTCGGCTCCCAGCCTTCCAGGTCTGAAGTTCATCAGGTTATGAGCCCTGCGCTCTGACCGGTTGCTACTTCGTCGACATCTTCGTGCGCACACCTCTCTCTTCGTCGACTCTCTGCCCGTGCTCCCTCCATCTTTCCTCACCTCTTGACTGTGCCCGCCGACACTGCTGCCAGGGGGACATTCCTGCGCTCGTGACGCAGCCCTGAGCGCTTTTGTTTAGTTGTCGCGTAGCTAAGTACTGTTGTACAGCCTGTTGTGCTCTCGAGGCATTTGGGCTTTCAGGTATCCCTCTGCCAGGCCACGCACTTGCGCCCGCCAGCAGTTGTATCCGGGGTGCTTATCACCTTTGGAGACGGAGGACAACCGTGTGGACCCTCCTTACCGTACCCTTTGCTCTCGTATAGCTACTATAGTCTTTCTGGGCACAGTTGGCAACTTCTATCCAGATTGTCGGGATCTCCAGCTTCCTGACTTTCTTGGCTCGCCTCAATAGGTGTTCCCCATCTACCGTTTCGCACGTGGCATTGTCAATCATCGCACCCTTCTAGACCACAGTTTTGGAGCCGACACCAGCATCTCCTCCCTCTGAGGCGGAAGTCGAGGATCTGATTGACTCCCAGTCGTCGTCTGACTCCTCTGACTACAAACCCACCGTCGACTCTTGTCAGGAACTTCCACACGTTCTCGACGAGGAATACCCTGCCGATTCTCATCTCCATCCGGAGGACGGCTTCTGGTACAACTGTCACCGGAGTCCTTGTCCTCATCGGTACAACGGGGTTCCCGTTCAACCCGAAGATTATCCTGACACATTCAAGTGGGCTTTCCCCTCTCCTGACCAAGAGGATTTCCTTGCTGGAGTCAACACTGCCCTTCCAGTCGCATCAGACACACCCTATACCACTCCTCTCCCTTTCATCGTCCTAATCCCTCCTACTCCGGAGGTTATCCCTGAGCCAATCGAGACTCTCCCTCCTCCTCTTGTCGAGTTACCTCCTCCTATCGCAACACCGCTTTCACCGGTCACACCGGTAACAACATCTGTAGACTTCTCGGAGGACTATCTCGACTCATCGCACTTTCTCTTATCAATCATGGGAGACGTCAAGCTCGACTCTATCCCTTCCCTTTCGTCGGCGAACCAGTACACCGACTGGTCTGCCAAGATGAAGGGCTACTTCATCTTCATGGGCTGTTGGGACGTCGTCAACGGCAAGACCAAACGTCCAACTGCTGCTGACAAGCAGGAGTCCTGGGACAAGCTCGACGGGCAGGCTCGCGGCATGATGTACATGCGGGTCGCTCAGAGCTTCCATTACATCCTCGATGCGGAAATTCTCGACACCGTTACAACCAGTGGGTCCTCTACCACTACATCTCGGGAACAGACCGCAGCAGACATGTGGAAGTCCCTGAAGGACAAGTTTGGCACGCCGAACAGCGCTCACGTCTGGGGACAGTTCGAGACCCTTGTGGCTGAACCTCGGATGAACGAGCAGAAGTCCCTCCAGGATCAGATGATGCGTATCGTCAACCGCATGGATGACATCACCAAGAACAAGGTGACGCTCTCTGCCCAGATGAAGGCCCTCCTCCTTCTGTCGAAGATTCCGGAGTCTTATCGGTCTATGATCTCTGCGCTCATGGCGACCATCGACGTCGACAAGGTCACCGTCGAGGACATCATGTCCAAGACCTTGGCCGAGGAGTCGCTGCGCAAGGCCGGACAATCTGCGAACCGGGTCTCGCAGACCAAGCCTAAGCCTAAGGGTCCTTGCTCTCACTGCGGTGGCTCTAATCATCATGAGTCTAACTGCTGGGACAAGCATCCCGAGAAGAAGCCCAAGGGCAAAGGCAAGGGAAAGGGAAAGGCGAAGGACAAGGATAAGGACAAGGACAAAGGGAATAACAAGGACAATCAGCCCCATGCGCATACCGTCGTCGAGTCTCAGTCTGTAAATGTAGTCGCGTCGTCTAACATTGTTGGTTCTTTCTACCCCGAGGCCCTTGTTGCCTCTAGTGAGAACTGGACTGCATGGCTGATGGACTCAGGTGCCTCTCAACACATCACGGGCGACCTAAGTGACTTCTCCGAGTATCAACCGTTTGATACGCCCATCAGCTTCAATACTGCTGATGCGAGCAACATGATCCTTGCTCTCGGAAAGGGCACGGTCCGTGGTAACACTTGGGTTGATGGTGACAAAGTTCCGATCGCGCTCACCCATGTGTACTACATCCCGAAGTTGAGGGGTCGTATCTTCTCGACAGGCACCATTGAGCGCAACGGGTACTCCCTTGTCCAAGGAGATGGGAAGATGTGCATCTTTGACAAGCTGCCGGAAGGCGCTGTCAAATTTGGTTCGACGATTCGGATCAAGGGTCGCAAGATCCTTGAAGCGGAGTACAACGTCCTGAGCAATATCTACTGGGCGAAGCTCGAACTTCACAATGGCCAGCGTGTTCATCTTAACGTCAGCCGTTTTCGGACCTTGCATCGCCGCTTTGGTCATCTCGGCAAGGACGCGCTGCGCCATCTCCCGAAGAACGTCCGGGGGGTTGATTCTGTTGATTCCCCTGAAGACGAAGATGAACCGTGTGAGGGATGTGCCTGGGGCAAATCCACTCGACTCCCCTTCCCGCCTTCTGATAAGCGTGCTACGGAACCACTCGAGCTCGTTCACACCGATCTTGATGGCCCGATGCGCACACAAGCTATCGGAGGTTACAAGTATTTCGCCGGTTTCATTGATGACTACTCTGGACTCGCCCGTGCTTACTACCTTAAGTCAAAGTCGGATGCGTTCCAAGCGTTCCTCGACTACAAGGCGTGGGCTGAGACCCAGACCGGTGATGGGTGTGCTCCGGCTCTGTGTGCGGAAAGAAAAAACTAAACCACACTAAGAAACCAAGAACTCGAGAAGGTGGTGCGAGGTAGGGGATCTGGTTCCCGGGTTCGCAGGACGCGGACGCGGAGTCGACTCTCGAAAGGCTCTCGCGAAGGATCGCAGAGGCCGCGGAGAAAGACTATGGAAGAGAGCTCGAAGAGGTGTGGCTAACTCAAGCTCTGCGGAGGGAGTCCGCAGGACGGTGTCTCGAGACGGGAAGAACGCAAATCGCAGGCGCAAACGCAAGTCGCTGTCGCAGACGCAAACGCAGACGCAAACGCAGACGTATTCGCAGAGTCTCGATGGGTGGGGGATTCGATGAGCTGGGGCTCCTGCCCTCGCACTACTCTAACTACGCGATCCTGCGACCGTCCGCAACCCCGGAACGCGACAACCGGAAAACTTCTCGTATCAACTCTTCCACCGCCCGCACCGTCCGCCTGATCCTCTCCCAACTGCGCGTGCCTTCGCCACATCCCCGTCCCGTCACCCTCAAACGCGGTCTTCGATCGCAATCTCGCCTCTCGACGAATCAGCCTCGAGGCTACCGGACGGTGGCTGTGTCCTCGATCCTCGGCACGTCCTCCCGCACGATCGCGTCCTCGCGCTCCCAGGTCTCGTCCGTCGGTCGCGATAGCTCGCAAGCTCGTGAGTGGCCAGCTTCGCATGACTCGGTCGAATGCCGCGCTCGCGACCCCCGCGCGCGATGTTCTTCCGCATCCTTGGCTCGCGGAACGTGCGTCCGAGACTGCCTCGTCCCTCGCGTTGCGGAGCTCCGACCGGACCGTCGGGGAAATGAAGGGACCTCGAAGTCGCGCGTGTTTTCGTGTGGTAGGGCCGCGCGCAGTCGGAAGGCTGGTGGGGCGCGGCTGCCGTCCGCGGGAAGGTCGCGCGAAGGGTTCGCGCGAAGGCGCGTCGCAGAGCGCGGGTCGACGAAATCGGGGCATGGCCGGTGCTGGTGCACAACATCTCCCCCCCGCTAATATCGGGACTGTCCCCAGTCCCTCGAAAACGGACGGGGATAAAAAGGGGGAAAGCGCAGAAGGGGTTTCCGCACCTAACCATGTCTTCGCCGCTTCCTCCGGACCTTCGCGAACGCGCCATCTCCGTCGCGATCCAAGCTCTCGAGCGAGCTGTCTTCGACCTCGAAACCCTCGCAGATGCCAACACCGAGTCGGACGCGGGTCACATCGCGGACATGTACATCGGGATCATCCAGCTCCTGGTATGTCCTGTCTGTATTCCGTCTCGCGTGCGTTAACACCGCATTTGTAGCGTCCGCTCATAGTCTTCAACTCCTCGCTTAACGCAGCGGCGCAATACGTGACTCGCACGCGCGACGCCCTTGAACGCGGCTGGCCCGACTTCGGGACGCGCTTCGCGAATGAGTTCTCGGACCAGGTCGTCGGGGTCCGCCGCAGCGCGCGCCTCGACAGTTTGATGACCGAGGTTGCCGCTGTCCGCGTTCGACTCCGCGAAGTCCGCCTTATCCGCCAGACCCTAGCCCGCGCCAACCAACACGACGTTCACTTCCTCATCCGCCTCGACGACGTCATCCTGGCCTTGGACCGCGAACAGACGGGGCTCGACTTCGAAATAGCGGCGTTGCGCGACCAGAACAGGCGGGCGCTCCTTGCCGCGGACTGCTGAGGGAAGTTCGCGATGGGCGGCCGCGGTATAGGGGTCGCTGGGAACGGTCCGTAGAGGGAATAGGGTAGATCGCGATTGTGGTCGATACGGAAATTCGGTCGCCCTTGAGACGCCACCAGTGTCGAGGGATTTAAGTCGTCGAGCGTCGCAAAGACGTCCCGCAACATCCTCTCGCACCATGCCTTCGCTGGGTTCCCAGATGGTTGAGCGCGCGATCTCGTACCGCGAAATGATCTCGCGGTTCTACCCTCTCGTCCGCCTTCGCACTGAGCACCTGCTTGACGCCATCGACGCTCAAGTGGCCCGCGGCCCCGGTCCGGGTCCCGTTGGTGCCGGCACTGCTCTAGACTTCGCCTTGCTCGTCGACCAACTTGCGGAGTGTTACGTGAGCGCCGCTTCCATTTTTGATCGCCGGCGCCGCTTAATGAAATCGCAGATCATCCTCACCGCGCTCCTCGAGGGCGACGGCGAGTTCCACTCCGGCGTCAAGGATCGGCTCCGCCTCGCGTTCGCGTCGGTCGAGGGCGGCCCCACGCTCGTCGAGCAGTTCAACAAGACCGTCGACGCCGCGCGCCCCGGTATCCGCTTGAGGTACCTCGAGGCGTACCGCGCTGTCTTCGCGTACGAGCAGGCCACCGTCGCTTCCATTCAACAGATCGCCGCGCGCCAGCTGTCGCACGTCGCCGGAGAAGCCCGCGCGCGCGTCAAATTGCTGCAGGACGACATCCACCGAATTGACCAAGAGACTGCCCGACTTGGAGGCGCAGTCCCTCAGCGCAGGTCCCTGATTGACCGCCTCGACACTGGTTCTGAGGAGTTCTGAGGAGGAAGGGGCGGCGATGTAGTGTAGAAGCCCGCGACCCTGTACTTCGCCGTTCGTCGAGTTGAAATTGTAGTGCGCGCGCGCCGCAGTTCTTGTCCGTCGCGTCCGAGTTCATAACGCGTGCCTTCCGTCCGGTTCGCCCTTCAACCCCTCTCCTCGTTCTCCTTCCGCCCCTCGCCCGACTTGTCCCTCGTCTTCTTCGTCTCAGCCTATCCCGCACACCCGCCTCGCCACCATGTCCTCGCCTCCGCCTCCCGAGTCCTCCACCACCATGGACACCCGCGCCGACGATCCCGCGACCGACGCCGCCGAAGTCGAGCTCCAGTCCAACGACGAAGACCTGCGCGTCGGCACCCCGTACGCGCCCGACGAGCTGCAAGAGCTCCTCCGCCTGTACACGCCCGAAGAACTCCAGTCTGGCGGCGAGGAGGCCACGAAAGACTTCGCGCGCCGGTTCGTTCACATCGCCGTAAGTGCCACGCCCCTTCGCGACTCCTGTCCGCAGCCACTAACCGCCTCGCAGTACTCGCTCGAGGACCCGTTCCAGTCGGACGACCTCTTCCCGGAGTTTTGGGAGCGGTTCTCCCCGCACGCCTCCCCTCGCTTGCAGGAGGTCGTACTCCTCGTCTTCTCGGTTCGCACTCGCGAGGCTCGCAACTCTTCGCTCGAAGTGGAGCTCGCGGACTTGGAGAGCAGCCGCCCGGACCACGCGACCACGCCGCGCCAGGAGAAGGTGGTGAGGGCTCGCATGTTGGTGACCGACTGGGAGCGTAAGTCCTCGCGCGCGCCCCTCCGCTCTTGTCTTCTTCGGCTAACCTTCCATCTTTTGTCCTCCAGTCAAGCGCATCCGGGAGATCAAAGACTTCCGCCTGCTCAGGTCGGAGCCCATTCCCCTCCCGGTCGGCCTTGCCATCCTCACCGGCGGCCTCTCTCGCCACTACCCTCGCCGCTCGACCGCGGAGCCGCCTAGCGCGCCCGTGACTCCCGGAGCGCCCTCGCGTGCGCTGCTCCCTCCCGCGACGATCTCGACTCCGGTGCGCATCAAGAAGGAGAAGCCCGATCCCGCGCCGGCTAAGGGCAAGCGCCGCGCGGTCTCGCAAGATGTCTCCGCGGACGAGGCTGATGCGGCCGCTGACTCCGATGTTGTCGAGGTGAGCGAAGTCGTCCGTCCCCCTCCTGCCCACGGCACGCGCGCGCAACGCAAGGAGAAGATCGCCGCGCGGCCCGAGTCTGTCCGCAAGAAGGCCAAGGTCGTCGAGGTCTTGGAGTCCGAGGAGGAGGAGCTCGCGACCGCCGCGAAGCCCGATGATGCCGCCGACGACCCGCCCGCTTCCACTACGCCTGCCGCTCCCGTCGCCATCCTCCCCAACTCGAAGTACGCGCTCGAGTTCTTCGAGCCCTGCGACGAGTGCAAGACGCGGAAGTTCCCCATCTGCGTCCGCACGCACGACGAGCGCGGCCTCTCCTGCGACTTCTGCGGGCACCGCTCGCGGAACATGCAGTGCACCCGCCGCGGCCTGAACTCGTACGGCGAGTTGAAGACCAAGAGTAGGTCGACCTCCGTCGCGCTTCGTCGCTTCTACGCTGACTCGTCCCTTGTTGCAGAGAAGGGCGGTCGGCTTCTCGCGCAGTACAACGGCTTGGGCTTCGTCTTCCGTTCCTTCAAGACCCAGCTGCCCGAGTACCGCGTGCAAGCTGTCCAGGCCGTCCGCGCGTTCGAGAACGACCCGCCCAAGATCCGCGTCGCGCGCCCGAAGGAGCTGGCCGCGCGCGCCGGGCCTCCCGCTCCCACCGTCTACCCCATCATCGACCAGAACGGGTTCCTCCTCGAGGCCTACGACGGCGCCGCGCCCGAGAAGTCCGCGAAGGGTCCGCCGCTCCCGGAGTGCTACCCTCCGGAGAAGACCCCCGAGCCAACGCCTGCGCCCGCGAAGAAGAAGAAGGCCAAGGCTTCGCTGGAGGGCGCGTCGGCTTCGACGTCGAAGTCGTCCCGCGAGGTCATCCCGCCTGCGGACCTCAGCCCGGCTGTGTCGAAGAAGGTCGCCGCATGCCGCAAGCGCGCGAACGTGTTGCTCGGCGAAATCGTCGAGCACGTCGAGGAGCTCATCGCCGTCCGCGACCAGGAGGAGGAGTACACAGGCCAGGACTTCGGTGAGGCCGACCTGGACGCCTCGGTTCGGGTTCCGGACCTGCTGACCTTCGCGGAGGTCGTCGACTCTCGCGAGTCCGACGCGCGGGTGTGGACGGTGCTCTGCAAGAACCAGTAGGGGCCTCGCGCTCTCGTCGCGGGGCGCGCCTCAGTCGTGCCGCTATCGCAGCTCCGCTGTTGGCGCGCACATACCGCGATCCTGGAGCTCGTGAATGCTGAGGCCGGCCCTCGCAGTCGCGCTTCGCGGGTCGTGGTCGCAGGCCGCTCCGCCGTGGTTCCCGGGCTCCCCTTTCTTGTCGTCTTCGTCCTCGCGCTCGCCCGTCTCGCTCTCCCTTCGCATCCCGCTCTCGCCATCGCTCTCGCCCGTCCCCGCAACGCATCGCATCACCTCGCATCCCAGTCCCGACCCGTCCCGTCTCGAACTCGTGTCCCGTCGTCAAGTATCGTAAAAATGTATCGTAAAAGTAGTCGTAGGCTTCGTTTTGTGGCTGTCGTTTTGTAGTTTTTGTTTTTGTCGTTTGCTTTCTTGTGTTATCAATAAACTGTGTGATAGAAAGAGTGTGTGATTGACTAAGTAAAAGTGTGACTGATTTTCGAAGTAGTTAGTAAAAGGATGTCCCGCGGGTTGGTCTCGCGGGACGGCTCTGCGGAAAGAGTTCGCGAAATGGGCATATAGTAAGGAAAGTGTGTCGCAAAACAAGGCCGCGATAGGAGTTCGCGGGCTGTCGAAAGTCAGAGTTCGGAAATCGAAAAGGAGAAAGTGATCGCAGGATAACCATGTCCGAGTCATGTATCGTACCTCCTCCCCCCCGCTAATGTTGTCGACGTCCCCGTCGACGTCCCATCTTCGCGCACAAGAGCGCCTAATCTTCCTCGGCCTCCTCGGGCTCTCCTAGCCCTTCGTCCTCAAACGTCTCCTCGCTCTCCTCCATCTCGCGGATTCGTCTCGCGTCGACATCTAAGTCCTCCATCCTAAAAGGTATGGGGCTCTTCCTCGCGAGATACGGGATTAGTCGAAACGCGGCAATAGGGCGATCGTGTACGGCGCCGTCGAGTTCCGCGACGATGTAAGCGCCGCCCCGGTTGCGCGAGATGACCACCAGCGGACCCAAGTACCGCGCGCGCATCTTGCGGTTTAGCGACTTTTCGATCGCGGTGTTCCGCATGAGGACCAGACGACCGGGCTTGAAGTTGAAAGCCTTTGTCGTATGCGCGTGGTGTTCCTCGTACAGTTCCGCGGCGCGAACTCGGCTTGCGTAGACCTTCGAGCGCAGTCGCGAGATTTGCTCGGGGCGCTTCTGCAGGGCGATCGCGCGCTGGGTGATGAGCTCGGTGGTCAAGATCATTTTGGTAGCCATCGGCAAGAGGTAAGTTGCCTCCGCGATGTCGAGGGGCATGATCGGGTGCGTGCCTGTGACTGCATAGTACGGCGAGCAGCCCATTCGGCGTCGAACAGTGATCCGGTCCGCCCAGAGGACAGAGTAGACTCGCGAGACCCACTGACTCGGGTCGCCCTCGCAGGCCTTGTAGAGCGCGTCGCGTACGTGGAAGTGCGGGCGCTCGACGATTCCGTTCGCCTGCGAGTTGTAGCCTGAGATCCGAATGTGGTAGACGTGGTAGGTCTTCGCGATATACTCGAGCGCGGCGACGAAAGGCGTCCCGTTGTCCGAGATGATCTCGCAGACGGCGCCCCAGCGGCAAGGTAAGTCCTGGTAGATCCAGTCGCCGATCGCCTTCGCGGTCTGCGCCGTGCTCGCGCGGCCTTCGCAATAGGTCGTCATCGCGCAGCGCGCGTGGAAGAAGTATCGGTACCGCCCCGGCATCTCCATGCAGTCGACGTGCACTCGCATCATCGGTGGCGCGGGGATGGGGACCGTTGGGGGAATGCGAACTTTGGTGGTCTGTCGCACTTGGCACTGATGGCACGACCGCACGTACCACGCGATGTCCGCCTTCATCTCGGGCCACCAGAAGCGGTCCGCGAGGAAAGAGGTTGTCGCGGCAATCCCGCGGTGTCCGACATAGTCGTGCATCTCGACGAGCGCTTGAGGTCGCTTCTCCGCCTCGAGGACGCGACGATGATGCCCATTGCGTCCTACTTTCCACAGGCGGTCATCGCGGAGGAAAAACTGGGAAGCGTACTTCGCGAACTTATCTGCCTCGCGTGATTCCATCGCGGGTCGTTCGCCAGTCGCGAGCCAGTGTTTGACTTCTTCGATTCTGAAGTCGAAGTCGCGCGCGACCGCAGTTCGCGGAAAGTCGCTGTACGGCGGTGGCGCGATCACAGGGAGCTTCGCGGCGGTTCCACTCGTCTGCTGCATGAGAGTCTCGACTTCGTCGATGCTTCGCGGGACTGAGAAGTCGATCGCAGCGTCCCCGAGTCGCGGAGGGGGGTTTATAAGGTGCATGAAGCCGTACATATTGTCAACCCAGTCCTCAAACTCCTCCCCGTCGTCCTCGTCGGGCTTGTCGTCTGGCTGCGCGGGTCGTCTGCTGAGACCGTCCGGGGTATGGCGCTTTCCCGGAACGTGCACGAGGTCGAAGTGGAACATCTTGATCGCGATGATCCAGCGATTCATCACCGCAGACGGCGCGACGTCAGGGTTCGCGAGCATGTCCTTAATCGCGGTCGCATCCGTTTCGACGACGAGCTTGCGCACGCCTACCAAGTGGAAGCGGAGCGCGCGAAGCGCGCGGAAAAGACCGTAGAGTTCGAGTTTCGGCTGCGAGAATCTCGCTTCGCGGTCGTTCAGGGTGATGGAACAGAACCTGCTGTAGTAGCGCTTCCGCGGGTCGGCTTGGTCCTCTTGACATAAGTGGAAGCCGACCGCGATCTTAGACGTGTCGACTGACAGAATCACGGGAGCGTCGGACTCGTAGTCGATCGCGCGGAGCGCCGGGGACGCGAGGAGCGCGTCCTTGAGGGTCTGCATCGCAAGCTCCTGTTCCGGGCCCCATTCGAACTGCGCGTCCTTTCGCAGAAGACGATTGAGAGGGTGCGCCTTCGTCGCGTAGTCCTTGATAAAGATCCTCGCGACTCCGACGGTCCCTAGGAAAGCGCGAACCTCAGACACATTGGCACACGGGCCCCAGTTCAGGACAGCCTCGACGCCTTTCGGTTCCGGGACGCGACCTTCCGGGGTACAGTGGTGTCCGACCGCGGTGAACTCCGGCGCTGCGCACCGAATCTTCTTCCCGCTGAAGGTGCCTCCTGCGTGCTTGACTCGCTGAACGATCCGATGGACGTCCTGCAGATGCTCCCACACGTAGCGCCGAACTCCGGGATTCTCGGGGATCGTCTCGTAGGTTCCGTCCTCGCGGCGGTATGCGCTCGCGGGACCGATCACCGTAACGTCGTCGATGTAGGGGATAGTGTACGCGGGGATCTCGGGTTGTAGGATGAAGGTTACGTCGTCGTGGAATATGGGAACTGAGTTCGCCCAGCAGCTGTTGTAGGAATGATATATCATGTTACGGTTGTTGGCCACGACAGTTATACATCATTTTACGGCCCATCCCCGTGATATCATGTATCCCATGGGAGGTTCTGCGGGGCTGTCCGGCACCACGGCAGCCTTCCTAATGCAGTAAATCTCCTTGACAAAGCCATCGGCATTCCTCGGCGCGTCGGCAGGCTCGGCAGGGAAGGCCAGAAAACATATCAGTTATCCATAACCTCCCGAAATAAGTGCATTTGCCGGCAACTCAACCCTGAGTGTACTAGCTGTATAATCAAACTAATACTCCTTGGTCAAGTGCGCGTTCTAGAAACACGTTGAGCCTTATGACCGCGAAGTTTGCGCACACCAGGCTCGTATTCAGCAGATAATCATCACATGTATTGCACTACATTGGACTAGGGGACTAGGATGACATGATAATGATGCTACTACTCGGGAAGATGGCAGTCAGGAGCGTCGGGAACGTTTCTCCGGTCGTTCGGCAAGTATGACTTCTGAGTCGTTGGGGCGTTTTCTAGTTATGAGGTCAGTAACGAGGAACCAAAACACCTCCTGCTGCGTGAACGCACCCGTGGTTGACTTCGCGGGGATCCTTCGAGTTGGTAAGCTGCTCGAGGACCCACAGCACGTCGGTAAGGGCTGCATCCCACTCGCCGCGTGTTGTTACGGCGATGTCGTGCCACCAGAATAGCGAGAGCAAGACGATCAACATCCCATTCTTCCCTGGGATCCTGAGGTCGTCCCACGCACCCATTCCTCCGACGGTAGGACGACCGCTGTCTGACCGCAGCCGCCACGCTGGTTGGAGGCCGCTCCACCACGTCCACCAGCAGTCAGCATAGTCGGACTCCGGGGGCATCGTGGGGACCTTGGAGAGCACCCGGCGGTCGACTCGAAGCCACCGCCCGATCGCTTCTGGCCGATTCTTCGCGCCAAGGCTCTTATTCTATGACACGCAGATGCACGTGAGACTTGTACGACAGCCAAGGGACAGAGCGTACATACCGATGTCTTCCACCCATACGCGCGCTCGAGCTCAGTCCACAGAACCAATGCTCGCGCGAAGTTAGATTCGGAGGCGGACTTCGTGTTCATGTGGATGTACGCCTCCCTGATCCACGCAGGCCAGTCGGCATCATTCAACTTGTTGACGACGATGTCTTCAGAGGGTGGAGAAGTTGTGATGACCGCGGACTGAATCGATGTCTGGATATGAGGCGGGGACTCTGCATGCTCGGCGGAGGGCGAAGCAACGCGCGGAACTTGACTGTTCGCACCGCCGGACTGGGACTCGGAGGGAGAGGGTAAGTGGTCGGCGTTGTCCGCGACGCCCGCTGAATCGGCGCACTCGGGGACGCCGCCGGGACCCGGGGGAGGGGAGGGATTGGGCTGGCCTTGGGTCGTCGTCGTAGACTGCTGCAGCGTCTCGCCGGAGGCGTCCGGGTGATGCCGCTGCTGCGTGGTGGTCGTCGGAGTTGGGTCGGTGGGCAATGACGAAGCAGTCCCGGCTTCGGTGGGCCTGTTTCCGGTCTCCTGACCCGCGGACGATCCTTCGTGAGTGTTGGACTGGGAGTCCTTCTGCGTGCTGGTCGTCGGCACTGGCTCGGAGTCGCGGGTGTGTGCGGATGTGGGTCCATCGGGCGGGGCTACGCCTGGTTCGGCCTGTCCGGTCTGCGCGTCCGGTGTAACGTCGCCATTCAGACGAGCGGAACGGCGCGTAGGCAAGGAGCCAGTTGTATCACCTGTTTCATCGTGTCTCGCCTTCCGCGGCCTAGGCTTGACCTTCTTCGGCTGTGGCAAGGTCGGCGGGGCGCCCAGTCCGAGCCCGGCAAGCAGCTCGGCGTTGCTCGCCTGCACGTTGAGCCCGTTGATCTCATAGTCGGAGCAGTTGCGGTGGAGCCAGAGGAAGAGCTCGCGCTCCTGCGGGGCCATCGCGTCGAGACGACGAACCATGGCCTCGTTGAAGCCAAGCTCGTCGGCTGTAGGCGCCACGGCCCCATCTGGTAATGCCGCAGATACCGGCTCCTCACGTGCGCCGTTGTCCTCGTCTTGGTCCTCGTCGGAGGACTCGGACTCGGAGGAAGACTCAGACGAATCGGAGTCCGATGATTCAGCAGAGTCAGACTCGTCTTCCGTCCGACGGGCCCGTTGCTTCCCTTTCCGCTGAGACGGCTTTCGCGCTGCAGATGATGTCGTCGATGGGGCACCGTTGAGCGCTGAGGAAGTCGGAGGCTCCGGCGATGGCGTCTCTTTTCCGGTACCTTCAAGCGGGATGAGGGAAGAGAGGGGCAAGACTGACGATGCACCGAGGCGGGCCTGGCGCTCTGCGAATTCTATCACACAAAGTACATGAGTTGTCGCAGCAAGAGGAATCGGACATAGGCACACGCACCTGGAGTAGCCATCAGGAATCGACTATAGGAGGGCATGACATCGCTTTGGAAGGTTCGTCCTTCTACGCCATGCCAGGTCCTGCCGCCGCTAGCTTTCCCAGCCGCAACCCTAAGGATTCAGACATGAGCGGAATAGAACACAGACCAATTCGCCACTGTAGACGTACACTTTCAGCGCGAAATCCTGTTCGCCATCCGGTAAGGGAACCCCAGCTATCAGGGTTATGTAAAACCCGGTGTACGCCCGCAAGAGCTCCAGGAGGGGCTGCACGACAACCGCAAAGTTTGCGCGCGCCCTACGCATGGCATTAGCGATATCCAGGCCGAGAAGAGCGTCGAATGAATACGTACAAGGCTTTGGACTCCTCATCTTGAGGCACGCCGGCGGTAGGGACCAATTCGGCTTCGTATTCCTCGAGAGCGGTCTTGTGCATTGCTCCTATCTCGTCCTCGAGAGTCTGCTTGATGTCGTCGGGCTCTTCTGCCAGGAGCTCACGGGCAATCGAGCCGCGGAAGTTCAGCTTCTCGGAGTCTGGCAAGTTCGCCGTGGGCCAGCGCTCGTTGAAGACTTCCTCGACCTTGTCGTGGTACTTCGACTGGTAGTGCTGCCAGGTAGCGAGTTTGCGGGGACCTGGCGGAGGGTTCTCCCGATCATTCAACTTGGTGAGCATGCCCGCCCAGGGGTTGTTCTCCTTGCGCGCCGCAGCCACAGCTCGGTAACGCATGTGAGCCTTGAGGCGCTGTAACGCGTGTCAATATGAATTGAGAATACGAGGACATCTGCTGCGCACATCCTGAGTGACCTTGATGACCAGCTTCTTCTGCTGGAGAACTTCCTCGGTTTCTTGGGGCGGAGGAGGGAAAGAGGGGTCGGGGTCGCGGTCGAGGGGGAGATTCCATTGAAACCTGTCCCAGTATGCTCCGAAGAATTCCTTCCAAAACTTGCCCTGTTGTGCGCGAGCCGCGCCCTTGATGAGGAGGAGGAATTGCGGATAGTATTGCTCGATGAACTCGGCGCGTTGCCCGTGAAAGTTGCCCTGGCACCCGGCCTTCCCTCCTTTCTTCGGGCGCTTTTCTTTACGACGGCGACGCGTGGTGTTTGATGTGGTTGGGGCGCGCGCCATGGTGACAGAAATACGAGGTATGAGATGAAAAAACGAGCGAGCGAGGCCCCGCAGGAGGAGGCTGTCAGGACAGGGGTAGGGGTCGACAAGTCACCATACGCGTGATGTCACCGGTGTCACACATGTGACCCACGTGGTTATGAACTCAAAACCCATCTCATCGAATCTTATCACCTCAATCACCTCTTCTACTGTCATGCCCGCGTCCGAGGACCTCATCCGCGACTGGGACGCGATCGCAGAGTCTCTTGGACCAACGCCCGTATACGACCCCACCACCGGCGAGATCGTCCCACTTGGGCAACGCGAAGGACGGAGCAGCGGATACTACACGGTGTGGGACGGCAGGGCGGTGGGAATATATTGCAATTGGTGCGCACGCTTCTCTCTTCCTCCTCTTCCGAGAAGCTCACACGGCGGTTATGAACTCACAGGGGTTTAGCACACAGTTTGGTTAACTCGTTCCCCGGGTCCTCGTACAAATGGTATAAGACGCTCGAGCAGGCTCGTCTGGGTTGGGCTCAAGGACCTACCGGTCGTCCTGGTTGGGTACCTCCACGCCCTGGTCCTGCCCGTCCCACTCCCGGCGTTAGTCGTCCCTCAGCCGACGATTATGAACCACCCTCCACTGTCAGCAACCTTGAGGGTCCCACAGGCGCCCCCGCCGCAACCGCCGAACCCCGTATTCCCCCCGAGATCGAAGTGCTTCCCCGCGCTCCGGTTCGAGTCTTCGTGCCCGCCGCTATCGCTGCCTCCGAGTCCAGCGAGGACAACGAACAGTACTGGCACGACGCCACGGACTACATCCCCGACGCTGCCATCGCCAGTGCCGACATCGTCCCTCTCTCTCCCACCATCTCGAGCGTCTCTACACTATCTCTGTCGCCATCACCCTCTCTCTTATCCGGAACAATCTCTCCCCGAACTATCAACACCCCCGATATGCAACCGCTCTCGGCTCCCTCCACGCCTCGACCCATCTCGCGCACGCTCTCTTGTCCGACCCCGCGTGACTCATCCCCCCGCCCAATCAGCCGTCGCGCACGAGGCGGTTCTCCGACTAAGCCCACGCTGTCCGCCGCCTCCCAAGCCCATCCCTCCTCGGATTCGTCAGCGGCCAAGCCCACGCCCACCAAGGCGACGCGTTCGGCGAAGAAGACCGGCAACAACTTCGCCGTGCCGTCGGGGTCCTCTGTCATCGCTCCAGCCCGCGACGCCGCCGTGGCCGTGCCCAAGCCGTCCCACTTCTACGTCGTCGTTCGCGGCGACTATCCTGGCATCTACTTTGATCGGTGAGTGCCGATTCCACGTCTGTCAATTGTGCGGCTACTCATGCTTCTATCGGGATTTGGTAGCAACGTCGCGCTCTTGAAGATCGGCACAAGCCCGGGGATGAAGCTCGTGGTCTTCCAGTCGCTCAGTCACGCCTCGTGGTACTTCGTCAAGCAGTTCATGGCAGGGCAAGTGGGTGTGCCGGTGTTGGTGGTCAATGATGAATAGTTGTCGTACCCTGGTCTCTTGTATAAGTTGTATCACTGTCATATGAATATTACGTCGTCTGCTCATTGAGTATGCGTGCCGGTGCCAGGTTGCATGGGTGTCTACGGTGAGAGTGCAATAGGGAATGATACAATGTATTCAAGTACATGAATCCAGTGTGACCTCCACGACGACAATCATATACTGTACTTTAATGGCGACAGAGCATAGGATGCGATACATATGACGGTATGGGCGGTTGCACATATGCTCCAGGGTCTCACCGCAAATAACGTCCTCAATGGCATCAAGGATGCGGTCTCCTTCTTCGATCCAGTCTTCTTTCGCACTAACCCACCGCTTGCGCGCCTCGGGGTCGGTAGAAGCTTGTTCAAGCTCTTCCTGGATGGCTGTAGCGAAAACGTAGCGCGGCTCTGGGCAGAATCCCCACGCTTCAAGACGGTCGTTGAGCAGACCGAGGTTGTTGGTAAGAGTGTAGTCGGGGGAGGGAGGCACAGGGACAGGACGGCGGGGGTTCCTGTGCTTCGATGAACCCTCCGCCAGACGATGGGTTTCCAGTGAATGTAATGAGACGCACCGAAGTCCATCTCCAAACGGGTCTGTCGATTGAGCGGGCAGCCGAGCTTCTGGCCCCGGAGAGTGAGTACGCTGGGTCGTAGCTGCACTGGAAGCCATTGGATATGTTAGTCCATGAGATTATACATTCGTACGAGGAGCGTTTGTTGCTTACCGACAGGGTTCGGCCTTCAACTGCTTGACCTTGTTCCGATAGCGGCGGTTGCGCGCCTGTCGCAGGGCGCGCTGTCGATCCAGTTTGGCGGCGGCCTCTTCGTGCGACGGAGCGGGGGATTTGTCCATTCGCAACGGGCTGGAATTTACGGGTGACATTGTTCAGCACAGTATGGAGGCGGCAGATTTGACTACGGGGGAAGGGAGACCATGCGAGGGCAAAGACGGACCTGAGAGACGCGGTGTATGTCCTTGGAGAGAAGGCGGGACTTGGAGGAGACGGTCGCGAAGCGCCTTGAGACGCTGAGACGGTCCCTCATTTGCGGCCCCACTTACTCAGCTTGCAAGGACTCGGAAAGACTAGTCCCGGCTCAACTGCACGCTGCTAGTAGTCAAACCGTCGTACTAGTATCGTTAAATGCGACTTTGTATTTACATTGCAGACGTGAGACGATCCCGTAGCTACAGTTAATTGTCCCCGGACCGTCTCGCATGTTCGAGTTCGTTGTACGTAGTTAACATACCAATTCCGCGTGTCCAGTAATCTGCGCCGCTCTCACCGAGTTCCAGACCTTGCGCCTCCAATGCAGTTTTGGACTGAAACCCACAATCCACCCAGCGGAAGAGACCTCCGGGGGAATACTGCGTAAACGACTGCCTGCGCTCATCGGCGCCGATGTCGACGTTGGAGTGGCTGACGATCGCAGACGGAATGATGACGGTTGACATGGGCGGGAATTCGATGATCATCATCAACTCCCAGAGGACGATATGCCCGCCCGTGGTCGGATTGAAGTTCCCGATGGACGTGATCGCGCACCCACCATACGCCAAGTTGAGGTGATCGAAGTGCCGCTCCGTGACGGTGTGCGGGCCGACGTTGAATGTCGCGCATGCAAATACGCTGTCCGCCCACAATCTCTCCAGGCTCGAGTCCTCCTGACACAGTTTAACGAGCGTCGCGTCGTAATAATTGGCAAGTTTGGGCTGGATTCTAGAAAAGCACGCTTCACAGTATCGCGCGGTTAGTACGGGCGTCACAGGACGGCGCTCGGGAGGCGCACCATTTCCGAAAGCGGCAAGCCGCTTCGTTGCCGGAAGGTTGACGAGCCGAGCGGCGATGCGCTCGTTGGAAGCACTGCGATGGTCCAGATTTGCAACGCGCTATGCGGCAGTCCAACACCAGTAAGTCATTGCAGATTGGTCCGCGACGCGGGATGTTTGGACGCTCACCTGTTGCCCTCCACCGAACGATATGCCACAACTGATGGCGTCGACGTGATCGCCACGTCGCTGAGTCTTCTTTGGGAAATCATATTCCTGATGGGCCTGGTCAAACGCGGTTTGCAGCTCCGCATTCGCAGCGGCGAGGGAGCGTTCCTGTCCTGCACTCCCCGCGAGGAATCCTATGGCGCGGCGCTTGGTACGATCGTAGATCGCATGGGACGACCTGGTCAATGTAGGTGAGTGTGGTCCGGCTCAGGGTCATAACAAGCGTTGAGAACGCACCGCCCATTCCAAGAATAGTAAGTGAAGCCGCGTGCTCTGAAGTCCGCGAGCGTTCGAGATTGGCGGTCTCTCGCAGAAATCTTCTGGTTTCGTCCAATGTAGCCGGTGCTCGCAACGTTCACCGCCTGCATATCTAAGGACATGCAACTGACGAGCGGCTCCCCGAGCGTACCGGCCGGCGCATCCTCAAGTGATATGAACAGATGTGCAGGCCAAAAAGGAGTTGACGTTGACGTACCGCCCGGCGTGGCAGTAGTGGGAACGTCGACGGTGGGTGGGGTTGCCGCAATGTTCACGAGTGCGGGCCCGAGCTCGTCACCTGCGCGCGGGACGCCACGGCGCTCGTCCATCCCGACGACCCCGCTGGTGTCGGAAGCAGCCGTCCCGCTAGCAGAGAATGCATCGGACGAGAGATGGCGACCTGCCGGATGCAGGGGGACACCGAGTGGCGAGTGCCACGGCGAGAACGCGCTCCCAGAGCGAGTCTGCGTGCATAGGTGATGTTCATTGCGCCCCTGCCGCAGGTGAGCATGCTCTGGGGAGAAACTCACGTTTCGAAAAGCCTGAGTAGTTTCCGGAGAGCGCTTTCTGTCTGGCAAAGAAGGTCAGTACATAACTCAGGCGCAGTGCAGCTCTCGCCCGAGCTTCTCGTCCGGCGCTTGCCTTTTAGGGGTACGGCGAGGGACGAGAACCAGCACATACCCATGCACTGCGCCTGTCATGCAATCCAAAGGACAGACTCACCATTTTGATCCATCGAAGAAGCTCGACTGGAAGTTTCGTGCGACGAGAGATGAGAGCGACGCGCTTGAGGTATGAATGCGGGATGGAGGAGCAATGTCTGGATCCGACGGGCGAGCCTTGGTCAGTCCAGTCACACGGGGCACGTAACGCGTAACGCCGCTGACAGCCCTGACAGACTTCTCTGGCAGGCCAGTTGCCAAAATCGACCTCCCCGACGCTTCTCCCGATGTCAAAGCATGCGAGGCGCGTGCAACCCCTTCCTGACGCGGACACCTCTGCAGACTTCTTCATCACTGCTGCCGATGCCATCCGACACGCTCCCGCTACCTCGACGCCATCTACCAGCTTGGGGCAGTCGGCCTCCGTCGACACGACGACTGCAGACAGGCGACGCATCCACAGCGAGACAATCCCGGTTCCTGTTTCTGCAAATCCCACACCCCCTCCTAATGCGATCCCCCCCGACGACCCGAACGCTGTCCCCCTCACCATATTCTCCATACCGGACTGGGACTGCTTTTTCCGCGAAGAAAACGCGCCCCGTCAGTCGGAGGACGCGTCGTTGGCGCTCGACGAACATGCGCGCCGATATGTGAACTCGGTACGTGCAACGCTCCATTCAGTGCTACTACCTCGCACGACCACCTTAGCCACTCGAAGTCTGACCTGGTCCCGAAGGATCTGCCGATGAAGACTTGGCTGCCCGAGCGCGACCTATATCTCGACGAATTAATACGTCGCGAAGGACGCGGGGACTTTCGCGCGGAGAGCTGTCCCTTCTGCCCCGCGACCTCAGAGTCTGACCGCCGCAAGGCGGTCTTTCGGTGTCTTGACTGTTCTCCCGCCCCTCTGAGCTGCGACCAGTGTCTCTGTCGACGGCACAAGGACCTTCCCTACCATCGCGTCCAGGTAAGCACCACAGACTCCACCCCCGAGTCTGGATCATAGCTTATTCACTGACCGCTGCGTCCTGCCTTAGCGATGGACGGGCCAGATGTTCGAGACGAGCTCGCTTCGTGATGCGGGATTGTCCATACAGCTCGGTCATGCCGATGGCTCCGCGTGCGCGAACGCGCTTCCTGCGCGCCGCGACTTCTGCGCCATAGACATCAATGGCAGCCACAACCTCCGCGTCTACTTCTGCGGATGTGACAAGGCCGCCCAAGCAGGTAACCTAGTCCAACAGCTCCTCCGTGCCGACCTTTACCCCGCGACCAATGTCGAACCGAACACGGCCTTCACATTCCGCCTCCTCGAACATTATCACATCCAAAGTTTGCAAGGCAAGATCTCGATGTTCGACTACTACGAGACCCTCGAGCGCCTCACAGACAATACCGGGACAAAGAAGCTTCAAAACCGGTACCAAGCCTTTATGCGTGTGGTATCGCAGTGGCGCCACCTCAAGATGCTCAAACGCGCGGGGCGCGGACATGACCCAACAGGAGTAGCGGGTACGCAGCCCGGCGAACTTGCAGTAGGATGTCCTGCCTGTCCGCGCCCCGAGGTGAACCTTCCCGAAAATTGGGAGACGGTATCAGATGATCTGAAGTACGTTGGTACTTCGCCTTCCGTTGTCGCGCCCTGCTGACGCAATCTCCTACAGGTACCTATACATCCTGAGCGTGGCAATCGACGCCTGCTTTCGTCTCAAGCGTCGCGCGGTGTCTAGCGAAGACAAAGACCCGATTTTGGGCAGTGGGTGGGGCTATTTCGTAGAGGACACGGGCTACAAGGAGGTCTTGGGCTTGTATGAGGCCCAGCAAGAGGTGAGCGACACACGCCTACTACGAGTACGATGTTTTAGCTGATGTCCATATCTACCTAGATGTCAACGTGCACTGGCCTTGCGGCCGTCGACCACGCCAACACCAAGTACCACAAGGGATACGCTGCGACTGGGGTTGGTGCGGTCATCTGCGCGCGGCATGAGTTCATGCTCGCCAACGGAGTAGGAGACACACAGGTCGGAGAACGGTGAGTGTTTGGGCCTCTCTATTACGGCGGACCCTCGTCACGCCGGTTCTGTGTACTCTGACTCATGCGATTGATGTTAGTTACGTCAACATGGATTACATTTTCGTCTCGGCCATGCTCCATCATCTTGTAGTGAACAAGTTCATCACCTACGACATCGCGTGTCAGTGGTCGAAGGGACTGGTCGAACGCATCGCGAAATTCCCGTCGCACCTTCAGATATCGCTCCCCGAGGAAGCGACCGTCTTCGGCATCCCTAAACTGCACTATCACAGCCACAAACGAGAGGGCCATGCCCCGTTCTCTTTAAACTATCGCCTCGGGGCAGGTCGGCTCGATGGGGAGGGAATTGAGCGTAGGTGGTGGTGGATCCAGCCGATCGCGAACAGCACGAAGGGTATGGGTCCCGGCAAGCGCCAGGGCGTACTTGAGGATCAGTGGGGTTATGCGAACTGGCGGAAGTACGTTGTCATTGGTAAGCTATATCCACTTTGACTTCTTTCGTTGCGCTTATTGTGCGACAGCATGGACACTGAAGGGTCGTCTGATCCTGGCCGCGATCGAACACAAGGAGCATCAAGAGCTCTTTGACGTCTTCACCGCGCGCCTCGATCCCGCGAACGTGCAAACCTGGACTGCGCAGATCGAAGCATGGGAGAAGGATCAGACCCTCCCCGATCCGTACGAGATTATTGGTTCCGGTGAGTTCTCTTCTCCACGCGACTCGGATGCGAGCCGAGCTCACATGTCGTACAAGGTCCCACGCAGGCCGATATCAGGCGAGAGATTTCGCAGGAAGAATCCCAGGCGAATGCACAACAGGGCTACGTGCCGTTGCACGACGTCTCTCCTTCTGGTTTTATTACCACTGGGCTGGACATCGAGGACCAACAGTACGTCCATGGGCCCTTGTAGATGCACCGAAGCAGAACTGACACACACGGCAGGCATCGACTGCGCCGCGAGCTGCAGAAGGCCTCGTCCTCTAAGCTCCCGACGATGGTGGAGCGTCGGCATGCTCTCAGACGCTGTCTCATGAAATTCCGTGAGCTGCAGGCTGTCTACATGCCCGCAGCTCTGCCCGTCCTCGCCGAAGATGCTTCCGCGCGACTCGATGTCGAAGACGTCGAGAACGTCCGCCTTGGACTCCCCTCCGACATCAACGACACGCATCGGTCAAGAGTTTGCGCAAATCGGCTTCAAGAGATCGAAGCGCGCCTTCGCGAAGCGCAGTGTCGCGACGCTCTTCAAGACATCCGCAACAAGTTGCATACGATCGCCCATCTCTACAAGTATAAGAAGGTGAATGTCCGCCACCAAGGGCCAAACACGCGCGCGCGCGCCAACGTATCCAAGCAGGAGGACCGCAAGGATCGTGCTGTTGCAACGTACAGACGCGCGCGCGCCGCGAAGCTGGCACTTTCGGGTCCCGGCGAGTGGACGAAGGAGTTGCGCGCGCTTCACGATGAGGACGTGCGCCACATGAGCGAAGAGGACGCTGCCGAGACCACCCGTAAGCGTAAGCGAAAGAAAGACAAAGAGGGCGTTGGAGAGGGCCACAGGAAGGTGTCGTGGATATGGCAGGGCGCGGACGCGGATGGAAACGAAGGGACCACGGATTCGCTGCGGGTGGAATGGATGAAGATGCGCGCGCGCGCGATGCGCTGGGGCGAGGAGACCAAGATCCTCCCCGAGGAGATGCGTCGTTGCCTCGCGACTCTTCTCTTCGAGGAGAATACATGGACCAGGCGCATGCACACCCGTCAAGTCGACGATCCGCAGCTGCAAGAGGGGCTCATTGCATACGCGCTGGATCAGGCTGCGATTCGGCGTGCGATGCGTGCCACGTTCCGCGCGGTCTGTATGGACGTCGCTCGAAAGGCTCAGACGGGCACTCTGGGCGCAGAATGGGCACCCGTCGAGGCTGATCAAACTCAGGACAGCGCAGACATCCCTGATCTCAACGAGGAGTACCGCGATATAGCACAGATGTACGAGCTTGACGGGGAGGATCTGGAGCCGCCCGAAATGGCCTAATTAGTTACCCTAATGTATGATTATGTGTGCCCCAACAAATACGCTAGCATTTTGAACGGTTATACTCCAGCCGAGCATGCGCGATCTAGGGATCTTATGCCAGACGAGCGTGCCGAGGTGCCGGGGGCCCATGTACGCTTTTGGGCACAGTGCCGAATGTAGCCGAAATGCCGAGCGACGGCTACCACTTGAGGTGGACCCACATGATACATCACGTATTTAGCCGGGCGATGATGTATAGCGGTTACGGCAAACAACCGTCAAATGATATATCATGACTACACAAGTTGGTGGTTCGCCCAGCCCATAGGGAGTGTGGTGAGGCGCATCGCGCCGAAGGGTGTTTGGAAAGTGGTAAGGTCTCGCGACTCTTCTTCGAGCTCGCGTTCGTCATAGCCGACGTAGAGATCGAGCGTGGTTCCGCAGGCGCGTCCCGCGAATCTCTCCGCCATATGGTCGGGGATCGGGGGCACGCCGCTGTGCTGAATCGTGACTTTGTTCAGCGGCTCGAGCGAATGGACGATGCGAATGTTCCCGTCCTTCTTGAGCACGCAGAACCATCGCGAACGGTAGGACGCGTTCGACGGCTCGTAAACGCCGGAGTCGATCTTTTTGCGGATGAGCGCGATGACCTGATTGTAGATGCCGGGAGGGATTGGGAAGTTCTTCTCGATCCACGGAACATGCGGGATGACCGCGAGCCTAACCGGCGGGAACATGTCGCGACGGAAGTGCCCGCGCTCGGAGTCCTCCCAAGCGAAGCCCTCGTTCTGCTTGCACATCATGTCGTCGAAGATCGCGAGTTCCTCGGGTGACAGCCACTCCGCGTGATCCTCGTGCAGCTTCTCGCGACGCTCCGCGGTGTAACGTCCGGTGGGTTTGAAAGGTTTGGGGTTGGGGTCTAGTGTAGGCATGTTCTCGAGAGGGTCGCCGACGTGGTTTCGGACGATCCGGAAGTGTTGTGGGAGCTCGGTCGGCGTAGGGTTGACCTTGAGCGCTACCGGCTTGTACTTCTTCTTCGTCTTCAGCAGCACTTCGACCTCCTCCTCTTCGCATGTGGGAGTCGCAGGAAGGCCGTCCGGCTTCGACTCGCGGGGTCTCGAATACGAACCCGATCGCGAACGCACCGGACGCCGTCCGAGAGATTTCGTAGGGTAGACAGGCCTGACGCGCCCACGTGATCGCGTCCCGCGGATCGCGTCTGTAGGCGCTCGGGTATCTGGTGTCGCGCGACCGCGCTCCGGCTCGGAAGTCGTCGCATGAGGGGTATCGGTCGCGCGGGTAGAGTCGAGGGAAACCGAAACTCGAGACTGAGAGTTGAGATATGTATGGATTTCTGGTTTTACGCTGGGGTCGTCGCTCGCTAATAAATACGCTTCTTGGATTGCGGTAGCTGAGGTATCTTCGAGGGCTCTATGCGCGGTGACGTATATCTGCCTCGTTTTCGCGTCGTAGTCCAGGACGAGGGCCACCTCTCCCTGACCGGAAATCAGATCATCGAAGTCCGAAAACCCGCGCGCGACGTCTGCGATTGTTTCGGGCCTTTGCCTCGCGCATACGTCGGCAGGGTGAGCTCGCGGCGCGAGTTCGGACAACGAACGGTGATCGTCTGACGACCGTCTGGCTTATTGACTACGGTGCCGGAGACTAAGACGTCGAAGGGTCGACCGAGGAGGACGTCGTAAGAGGCGTTCCGCACGACGTGCATCTGAAGGTAGACGATGACTCCGGGCCCGAGCTCGACTGCGACGTTCCTCGCGAGACCGAGCGTAGGGTCGACTGTGCCGTTCGCGCTGACCATCCGTAGACTAGAGGACGGGTCGTAAGGGATCTTGAGTTCGAAGCACTTCGCCTCGCTGATCGCGACAATCTGCGAGCCCGGGTCGAGAACGCATTCGGTCGGGACGTCCGAGTTGTTGACATGCGCGAAGATAGACCTCAACTTGTGAGTCTTATCCCCGACGACGATGTCAGGTCCGACGTCCTCGTCCTCGTCGCGCGAAAACGTTCCGCGGCGTACGCGATACATCCCGCGGGGTAGCTCCTCGTCTTCATCATCCGACTCTGCCTCTTCAACCGTCTGGGACGCCTTCTTCTCCCGCGAAAGCTTGAAGGTCTCCGCTTCATCCCCGCTGTGCGTCCACACCGTCGGCTCGTCCTCCTCCGGACAGTCCTGCACGAACGTCTTGTACGTCCGTCCCTTCCCCTTATCCTCGCCCTTCTTCTTCGTCCTCTCATCTCCCTCGTCTTCTTCGTCCTCTCCCGCAGCCTTCTCCCGCGCGGCGCGAATCGCGAACCGCCGCGAAGACGTCGCGTCGTTCAGCATCTTCCGGATCCCCGGAGACACGCTCAAGAGCTCGACCGGGGTCATGGTGACCGACTGCGCTTCGCCGAAGCTCCTCTGAAAGACTCGCTTCTCCGCGTTGGGGTCTACGATCGCGGCGGTGTGACGGTACGCGGGCTCGGTTCGCGAAGGAGTGTCGGTCGCGCTGTTCGCGCGCCTGTGGTTCCCGAAGGCGAAGTCGCGCGCGATGGGCTCAGCTGTGACTGGGGGTCGCGTCTTCGAGTACGGGTGGATCGGGATGTTCTCGTCGTCCTTGTCGCGAGAAGGGCCTTCATCCCGCGCGACCCGCTGCTTAGCCTCCGCCCGGTCTGACAGGTGCGGTGGCGCATCGCGCTTCCGCGGCTGCTCGCGATCCTTCTCAGACTCCTCCCGCGCGTGCTTCTTCGGACGCGTCGTGATCTCGACTCCGTCGAACCGGACCTTGCGCTTCTGTTTCTCGAGCTCCAGCTGACTCTTGAGCTCGCCCGCGCGCTGCATCAAGACTGCGAGTTCCTCCTCGATCGTGCTCTCGCTCTCCTTCGCGCCGGCGTAGTACGGGTCTTCTTCGGGCTCGACGACTAGCATCATGTGGCCGACTTGGGCAGGGTTCTTCTTGCCGGGATTGAGGTCGTGCCAGACTAGGACGCGCTCGCGCATGCAAGTCCCGGGAAGGTTCCGAGGGACGAAGGTGCCTTTCGGAAGGAAGATACGTCCTCCGTCGCCGCGTTCGATGAGACCGTTCGCGAGATCTTCGCGAGCCGCCGGGCAGGTCTTAGAGTGGCACCCAGCGGTCCCGCAGTAGAAACAGTTTTGGTCCTCGCCTGCGAAGCCCAGTCCCGCATTGCTCAGCCGGACGTTCGCAGGGGGTCCTCGCAGTATGTCATTCCGCTGCCAGCCTCCTCCTCGCGGCGCGTCGTCGCGCGGGAACCCTCGCTGTCCTCCGTTCTCATTGCGGAACAGGGTGCGAAAGGTCTCCGTCATCGCGCTCAGCATCTCTTGCTTGAAGGACTCCAAAGCCGGCTCCTGCTTGACTTCGCGCGCGGGCGTCTGCGCGCTCTGGGTCGCGAACGCCGAAGTGCCTAAGAGAGACGACCCCGCGCCGGACCGAAACCGATGGTCGGAGCCCTGAAGGAGTACGCCGAAAGGACCTTGGTCTTCGAGGCAATAGGTCATAGCCTCATGCACCTCCGCGACGGAAAAGGGGTCGCTCGGGTGCTTGTCGGGGACCTTGTTCGCGAGACGAGCGCTAACGGCTGCGGCCTTCTCGGGCGGGACAAGGCTGAGGAGCGCGGCTGCAGCGTCATCCTCTGCGATGCCGGGTCGCGGCTTCGTCGACAGGTAACGGAACATAGGATAGAACTTCCGGTAGAACTCGGAGTATTCCTCGAGGGTGTGAATCCCCTTTTCGCGGGTGTCGTTGACTAACTTGTTAAGCTGTGCCCGTGACCAGACGTGACTAGAGTCCGATCCGACGTAGAACCCCAAGACTTCATCGCGGAACTTCTCGTAGGTGTCGGTAGGTCCCTTGTTCGTGAACGTCTGCAAGACCTTCCAGGTTTTCGCGACGTCGATAGGCACGTATAGGAGCGCGGCCTTTTTCTTCTCTTCTTCGGATGTCACGCCCTCGCGCGCGAGTAGGCGCTCGAGCTCCTCGAAGTACTCCGCGACGGCATCTCGCGAAGACGGATCGTACCGCGGAGCCTCCTTGCTTCGCTTCAGGGGCAGCTTGTCGAATCCGGTTGAAGCCATGGGTGGCGTAGTTGCGATAGGAAGTGGATTGAAAGGGATAGGGGGTGGGATAGGGAAAGGGGGTGGAGATTGGGTTCGCGGGTTTGCTCGCGGAAGGATTTCGCGGAGAGGGGTATGGAACGAATCGCGGGGAGAGTCCTCGAGATCGGTAAGAGGAGACGAACCGAAGATGTCTAAATCGATCCGCGTTCTAGGTGTGCGGGGGACCTCCAGCTGACTTCCGTGGGGCGGTGAGCCTGCGTCGGAGTCTTCGATGGGGGTTAATTCCGCGTCGAGTTCTTCGCGAAATTGTCGGAGGGCAGCGGCCGTCCTTTCGATGTAGATGTCGAGGGAATCGTCTAGGGACCTGTTACCGGCGGTGGCAGATTTACTCCCCCTCGCGGTGGGCTCCAGAATGATGGGTGTGCTCCGGCTCTGTGTGCGGAAAGAAACAACTAAACCACACTAAGAAACCAAGAACTCGAGAAGGTGGTGCGAGGTAGGGGATCTGGTTCCCGGGTTCGCAGGACGCGGACGCGGAGTCGACTCTCGAAAGGCTCTCGCGAAGGATCGCAGAGGCCGCGGAGAAAGACTATGGAAGAGAGCTCGAAGAGGTGTGGCTAACTCAAGCTCTGCGGAGGGAGTCCGCAGGACGGTGTCTCGAGACGGGAAGAACGCAAATCGCAGGCGCAAACGCAAGTCGCTGTCGCAGACGCAAACGCAGACGCAAACGCAGACGTATTCGCAGAGTCTCGATGGGTGGGGGATTCGATGAGCTGGGGCTCCTGCCCTCGCACTACTCTAACTACGCGATCCTGCGACCGTCCGCAACCCCGGAACGCGACAACCGGAAAACTTCTCGTATCAACTCTTCCACCGCCCGCACCGTCCGCCTGATCCTCTCCCAACTGCGCGTGCCTTCGCCACATCCCCGTCCCGTCACCCTCAAACGCGGTCTTCGATCGCAATCTCGCCTCTCGACGAATCAGCCTCGAGGCTACCGGACGGTGGCTGTGTCCTCGATCCTCGGCACGTCCTCCCGCACGATCGCGTCCTCGCGCTCCCAGGTCTCGTCCGTCGGTCGCGATAGCTCGCAAGCTCGTGAGTGGCCAGCTTCGCATGACTCGGTCGAATGCCGCGCTCGCGACCCCCGCGCGCGATGTTCTTCCGCATCCTTGGCTCGCGGAACGTGCGTCCGAGACTGCCTCGTCCCTCGCGTTGCGGAGCTCCGACCGGACCGTCGGGGA
Source organism: Earliella scabrosa (assembly GCA_022605405.1). Lineage (NCBI taxonomy): Eukaryota > Fungi > Basidiomycota > Agaricomycetes > Polyporales > Polyporaceae > Earliella > Earliella scabrosa. The sequence continues at coordinate 398,238 of JABYQQ010000004.1, read as the reverse complement.
AATGAAGGGACCTCGAAGTCGCGCGTGTTTTCGTGTGGTAGGGCCGCGCGCAGTCGGAAGGCTGGTGGGGCGCGGCTGCCGTCCGCGGGAAGGTCGCGCGAAGGGTTCGCGCGAAGGCGCGTCGCAGAGCGCGGGTCGACGAAATCGGGGCATGGCCGGTGCTGGTGCACAACACCGGTCGAAAGATCAAGAAGGTCCGCTCGGACCGAGGGGGAGAATACACTTCTACCGAGTTCTCTGAGCTTCTTCGTTCGCACGGGATCGAGCACCAGAAGACTATGCCTGGCTCTCCGCAGCAGAATGGACGCGCTGAGCGCTGGAACCGTACTATCGTCGAAAAAGCCATGGCCATGCTCCATCAGGCAGGTCTTAGTCACGGTTTTTGGCAACTCGCCGTTGATGCAGCCGTTCATATCTACAATCGTCAACCGATGCGTCGACACAAATGGCAATGCCCCATCACCAAGTGGGACGGAACCGTTCCGGACGTCTCCTACTTCCGAGTGTTTGGGTGCAAAGCCTTTGTACACGTGCAGAAGGCAAAGCGCGAAGGGAAACTCGACAAGAAGGCTGTCGAGATGATCTTCGTGGGGTATGAGTCTGGTTCCAAGGGGTATAAGTTTTGGAATCCAGCCAACCGCTCTATCGTAGTGTCTCGCGATGTGACATTCGATGAAGAGTCTTTCCCTGCTCGTAAACTCCCCGGCAACCATCCTGTTACCCCGGATGACCATCCGTTCCCAGATGATCAGTCTGATAAGGCTTCCGAAGCCGATGTCGACGGTCATGAGGACGACCTCCATCCCGAGATTGTTCCTGAACTCCCAGATCTACCACCTGACCCTCCAGCGGATGCTCAGCCACCTCCAGCTGAAGTGCCTCCTCCAGCCGACGCCCCTGCTCCTCCGCCGCCGCAACCGCCTCAACCGCCTGCTGTACCACCGCCTAAGCCTGCTCACAAGCGAGGACGTCACCCTCCAGTGGGAGAACAGCCTCCCAGCCTTGCGCGTGACAGACCACGGCGTGAGAATGCGGGTAAACGGTCCGAGTCAAAGACTCGTGATAACGTGTACGGCGACGAGCCACCGGCTAAAGTCGATGCCCGGACTGATCCGGATGGCACGCAGCGAGAGGACCAAGCGCTTCTCATGTTTCTCATGGCGTCTCAGTACAAAACTGGCATTCCAAACTCCCACAAGGAAGCCATGAAGTCGCCTGAAGCTGAGAAATGGCGTGATGCGGAGAAAGCGGAGTATGACTCGTTGCTCGAGAATAAGACTTGGGTCCTTGTCCCTCGTCCGAAAGATCGGCACGTGGTCTCTAACCGCTGGGTCTATGACATCAAGCATGATGGGCGGTACAAAGCTCGTCTAGTCGCTAAGGGTTTCACTCAGGTGTGGGGCGAGGACTATCACGAGACCTTCTCCCCCGTGGCGCGGTTCGAGTCTATCCGGTACCTCCTGGCGCATGCAGCGCTTGAGGACTGGGACATCGAGTCAATGGATGTCAAGACCGCGTTCCTTAACGGCGATCTGGATGAGGAGATCTACATGGAACAGCCGGAAGGTTGGATCGTTCCTGGCAAGGAGGATCACGTGTGTCTGCTGAAAAAGGCAATCTACGGTCTTAAGCAGGCATCCCGTCAGTGGAACGTGAAAATCCACCAGTCGCTTATTAGCCTGGGATTCAAACGGACCTATTCCGATGCCGGGATCTATGTATATCGGCGACAAGGGGGGGATCACGTCACTATCGTCGTTCTTTATGTCGACGATCTACTTCTCCTCGGCGATCAGCCTGGCCACATACAGCACGTGAAGCGTTCGCTTTCTAAGCAGTACAAGATGACGGACTTGGGACCAGTTCAGCGTTTCCTTGGTCTTCGCATCACTCGTGACCGTGCTACGCGGATCATCGAGATCGACCAGGAAGAGTACATCCAGTCCGTTCTCGAGCGCTTTCACATGGCCGACTGTAAGCCGTCGCGTACCCCTCTCCCTGCTGGTGCTGTTCTAGAGTCATCTGAGCACACCGCCACCGATGCGTCGCGTCAGCGCTATCAGAGCTTGATTGGCAGTCTTCTGTACGCCATGCTCGGTACGCGGCCCGACATAGCCTTTGCTGTCACGCGGCTTTCGAAGTTCAATGCCAATCCCTCAGACGCGCATCTTCACTATGCCAAGTATGTCCTCCGGTATCTTCAGGGTACTAAGGCGTACCGGCTGCGCTACCAGGGAGCGTCTAATGACGGTCTGATTTCGTACTCCGATTCGGACTGGGCCGAAGACCGTGATGATCGGCATTCTACCTCTGGCTTCATCTTTCTGATGGCAGGTGCTGCTATATCGTGGGCATCGAGGCGTCAGCCTACCATTTCGCTTTCCTCGACCGAAGCGGAGTATAAAGCGGCCTCTGACACTTGTCGTCAATTGGTGTGGCTGAGGACGTTCGGTGAAGAACTCGGCGATGACATGTCTCGACCAACTCCCATGTGTCTTGACAATCAGGGGTCTATCTTCCTGTCCGTCAATCCCGTGATCGACCGCCGGACCAAGCACATCGAGGTTAGATACCACTTCATCCGAGAGCAGGTGGAGTTGGGATCGACCGAGATCTTCTATGTAGCGACTGCGGATCAACTCGCCGATGCTCTGACTAAGAATGTGCCTTTGGCAATTCAGTCGAAGTTCGTCCAAGAGATTGGTCTTGCTTATGTCACATCTTGAACGAGTGGGAGTGTTGAACTTAGGGTTATCCGGCACTGTCCGGACCGATATGTCCCCATATGGACTTGTGGCTATGCGTTCACATGACGCACAGCATGGGCTATGCTTCTTCGTTACTATATATAGATAACTCTGCATCTGTACGATAGTTCTTTCTTTCCGGACTTTACCTCTACGTACCAGTGCGTTCTACGATGTTCCGGATAGTTCCAGACCTTATGTCTGACTCAGACTTGGTGCTCATCCTCGCGTCATACTGACTCATCCTCGCACCATAGCCTCGTATGCCTCTTACTCATCGTCTTGTGGCTAACATGTGACTGCTTTCTACGCTTACTCAGCTACCTTCCCTACGTCTATATAAGCAGCTCACATTTCGCCTCTGCTCTTCAGTCGTTCGCTCACTGACTGAAGAGTAAGTCTCATACATACATATGCTCTCTACTTACTTACTGACTAAGTACTTGTAGTCTCTCTCTGTTCGACTTACAGGTACTTATCTATGCAATATAGTCGTTCGCTCACTGACTGAAGATCTCTCTCTGTTCGACTTACAGTCGGCTCCCAGCCTTCCAGGTCTGAAGTTCATCACATCCCTCGCAACTGCGTCTGGTTCGTCGACGTCTTCCCTCTCGTCGTCGTCTTCTACGCGCTGCTCGGGCATTGGTTCGGGGTCGTCCACGACCATCGGATCTTCGGCACCAGGAGAGACTGGGCGGGGTGCGAGAGCCTCGCCAGCAGCCGGAGGGACCACGCGGGGCGCGCGAGCTGGGTCATCAGCAGGAGGGACCGGGTGGGGCGCGAGAGCCGGATCGCCGTCGCGAAGACCGTGCTTGCGTGACGCCTCGACGGTGACGCCTTGTTCGCGATGGCCAATACCCCCGCCGTGGTGACGCATGAAGATATCACGGTCCGCGAACCTACGACAGTCTTTTGGTTAGCGAAGATCACACACGAGCGGCCGCGACGTACATGGAGACGAGGTACGAGTCATAGTCCCAGACCTCGTCTGGGACTCCGGGCTCGACACCGATCTGACGCGCCAACTTCGATGGCGGCAGAAGCTCGTCGTTGAGCTCGCGTGCGGGACGCGGGAGGATGTACGCGGCGCGAATGACGTCGTCTGGGTCGATGAAACTGAACGGGTCGTTGTCCGGGTCGGTTGCATCAACAAACGAGAGGCACGGCTGGCGGCGGTGCTGGAAACCAAAGGACGCCGTGTCGTCCCGCGTGAACCACCGTACCCAGAGCACGGGGTAATCGCGCCACTGGCGAGACTGACGGGTGGCTTCGGGCCCGTGGTAGGACGCTTTGATGGTGAAGATTCCAATGACGCGGCCATACCAGTACGGGTAGGCCGCATCCCAATCCGGCGCTGGCACCATGATGTCGGCGTGGTTGCGCGGGCTGATGACGTCTTGCTCGCGTCGCATGTCGTAGGTAGTGTAGTTCACCCGAATATACTTGTGCTTGAACATTCGGTCCTCGAAGACGCGGATCCCGTCCAGTTGCGCTTCCGAAAACTCGTCCGGCTCCGTGAACATGTTGCCACCGAAGATCCGCGCCGCGAGATGCTCGTATAGACGTGGAATGAATCCCTGAACGGGCGTTAGTGCGGCAATGTAATCAGAATCCGCGCGCACTCACCCGGATCGCTGGATCGTCCTCGTTCTTGTCTACCCAGTTGCCGATGTTGATCGGCGAGCGCTTCGACTGCGAGATGTAGTAGTGGTCGGCTGGGGAGGTGGGGATGACGGGCGTGCGGCTGGCCTTCTTGCCGGTCGTGCGCGAGGCCGAGACGGTCGCCTTCTTCGGGGCGATGCCTGAGCGTTCAAGCGCCTCCGCCTCCGCGACCGCGGCGCGCTTCGCCTCCTGTCGCCTAAGCGAGAGCGGCACATAGTCGTCCGCCGCGCGCAGTCCCGCGACGAGTTCGCGGTGCTGTTGCTGGAGCGCGATTTGTCGCTCGTAATTGACCTTGTTAGTGCGATCGTAGATTCCCTTGACGTGTCCGTGCTCGAGCTCGCCCTGTAAGATATGTCAGCATGGCATTGGATTGAATGGCGGAGCAGAACTGACCACTTCCGATGTGAAATTGTCCGAGGGGCCGGAGCGCTTGATGTACTCGACATAGTCGCCCAGACTATGGAACTTGTACGTGTCCTTGACGTTGAACTTGACGTCGCGCCTGGCCCCGTCACCCGGCTGAGCGCCGCCGGCCTTTGCCTGAGCAGCCCGCAATCGCTTGTCCGTCTCCGCGGGAAGCTCGGGGATCGGGTCGCGTGCTGTAGTGTCCGAGAACAACGCGATCGCCGCGTACATGTGGCGTGTTGCGTGCGCGAGATTCTCCAGGGTGACCGTGTGGTGCATGCGCAGTTTCGCCAGCGCGTGCCAGTTCGAGAGCTCGAAAAGGAGGTCGGCGACGGTGTGGTCGTCTTCGAGGGGCAAGAGTCCCTCGATGACAGGCATCATAACCTATGAACCAGTCGTGAGTATCGCTCAGTCAGTAGATAAGATGACGTACAGTCAAGTAGGCTTCATAGTCGTGTGCCGCCATCCGCTTGCGCGTTGATGCGTCCTGGTAGAAGCGACGGATATGGTCGCGACCCCATGTAGGCATGAGGCGCATCCTGCCAGAGACTGTCAGCGGCAGCCAGAGCAACACAAGGATGCACTTACCGGCGGTTGAATTCCTTGATCTTGTCATCACCTTGGGCTTGAATGAGTCGGATGAGGTGCTCAAACACCTTCTTCCAAACTCCGAGCTCAAACTCGTGCATGAGATCCGGCGCGAGGATCTGGTACGAATTGAGCCCGTGTTCGGAGAGGCGGATTGAGAAGGCGTTCTGTGAAATTCAGGTTAAATGGCTGCAGAGAGGAGAGCGATGGGCGTACCTGGATTGGGGTCAGAGACTGCTCCTTGAGCAAGTCTTTGATACAATCTCCGGCAAGGGAATAACCCTTCTGGAAAACGAGCCTGCGTGCGTTGTTGATTGTCCACTTGGTGTGGCGATCGTCGGTCCGTATGTTCGCGCGCCGGGCCACATCTGCAGGCGTGCCGGCCTCGCATATGTCATCGCTGTGTATGCGGCAGCGTACACAGCGATGGAGAGAGTTTGGCTTGAGGGCGGCGATCTTGACCCTGTCGTAGTGGGGCGGCTAAGTCAGTAATTCCACAGAAGGGTAAGAAGTGGCGTACTTCTCCATGTAGTCGGCGGAGTAGGTGAAGATGCGGAGGAAGAGTCGGCGCTTGATGCCGTCCCCACACATCACCACGATGCCCTCGGTGTATGCCTTCATGAACTTTTCGTTCATGAGGAGGAGCCAGATGCGGCAAAAGAGCTCGCGCCGACAGAATCGGCGTGTCTCCTCAGTGGGCTGCTTGCCGTACTCGCGCTCGTACTCATCGCGAAAGTGATCGCCCAGCTGCACAATAATGCGAAGGTCAGTAACGGCCGTGTTCGTGTAAAAAGGGGGCGCACATCAGGTATGTACGCGAGGTGATGCGCCGCGAACTCGGTTGGGCGCCCGCAAATGTACTTCGAGAGGTTCCCGAAGTACAAATAGATTGGCCACAGTTTGGCATAGCCAAACTGCGATAAGACGGTCTCGTCGGACCACAGGAGCATCGCGAGGACGGCATACTCCATGTCGGGGTCGTCACCGTCCACGCGAGGCATGTTGCGGACCCTCTCCTCCTCTTCAAGCATGGCGTCGGAATTGTAGCAGTCTGTGTACACATGGAGTGGGGGCGGTGCGCCGTCATTGGGGGTGGGAGACGGTGTGCGTTGACTTGAGGAGTCTGGGGCAGGGGACGCTTCGGCAGGTGCTGGTCCGGAGGCTGTGCGCGGAGGGTCCCAGTACATCTTGCTGGGGACCCAATGGTAGTCCTTCGCGAAGCGCGAGTGCTCGTCCGAGATCACCCCGACGATGAGGTCCACGATGTCACGATGGTGGACGCCGCGGACCTCGTACGTGGGTGTGTCGTCGACCGACTTGTACCGCGCACGCGTTCGCGGCATGGGGACATGGACGGCTGACTCGTGCCACCCGTGCTGGGGGTGGAAGACCTTGGCCTCAGCTACCCACTTCTTCAGCATATCCTCCGCCTTGTGGGCGGTGAAGCCCTCGACCTCCTCGGGTGTGAAACCCTTCGAGCGGATGATGTCGAGGAGGTCGTCGAACCTCTGGTGACTGAGTACTTCGGATCCGCGCCCGTAGAACCAGTCCACAAGGCGGAAGCGCGTCGCGCTGTCGCCAAAGGGCCCGAACCTGGGCTTGTGCGAGTCGCGCGTTGAAGGGGCATCCATCGGACGACGCGTGGGGTGTTGAACTTAGGGTTATCCGGCACTGTCCGGACCGATATGTCCCCATATGGACTTGTGGCTATGCGTTCACATGACGCACAGCATGGGCTATGCTTCTTCGTTACTATATATAGATAACTCTGCATCTGTACGATAGTTCTTTCTTTCCGGACTTTACCTATACGTACCAGTGCGTTCTACGATGTTCCGGATAGTTCCAGACCTTATGTCTGACTCAGACTTGGTGCTCATCCTCGTGTCATACTGACTCATCCTCGCACCATAGCCTCGTATGCCTCTTACTCATCGTCTTGTGGCTAACATGTGACTGCTTTCTACGCTTACTCAGCTACCTTCCCTCCCTCTATATAAGCAGCTCACATTTCGCCTCTGCTCTTCAGTCGTTCGCTCACTGACTGAAGAGTAAGTCTCATACATACATATGCTCTCTACTTACTTACTGACTAAGTACTTGTAGTCTCTCTCTGTTCGACTTACAGGTACTTATCTATGCAATATAGTCGTTCGCTCACTGACTGAAGATCTCTCTCTGTTCGACTTACAGTCGGCTCCCAGCCTTCCAGGTCTGAAGTTCATCAGGTTATGAGCCCTGCGCTCTGACCGGTTGCTACTTCGTCGACATCTTCGTGCGCACACCTCTCTCTTCGTCGACTCTCTGCCCGTGCTCCCTCCATCTTTCCTCACCTCTTGACTGTGCCCGCCGACACTGCTGCCAGGGGGACATTCCTGCGCTCGTGACGCAGCCCTGAGCGCTTTTGTTTAGTTGTCGCGTAGCTAAGTACTGTTGTACAGCCTGTTGTGCTCTCGAGGCATTTGGGCTTTCAGGTATCCCTCTGCCAGGCCACGCACTTGCGCCCGCCAGCAGTTGTATCCGGGGTGCTTATCACCTTTGGAGACGGAGGACAACCGTGTGGACCCTCCTTACCGTACCCTTTGCTCTCGTATAGCTACTATAGTCTTTCTGGGCACAGTTGGCAACTTCTATCCAGATTGTCGGGATCTCCAGCTTCCTGACTTTCTTGGCTCGCCTCAATAGGTGTTCCCCATCTACCGTTTCGCACGTGGCATCGTCAATCATCGCACCCTTCTAGACCACAGTTTTGGAGCCGACACCAGCATCTCCTCCCTCTGAGGCGGAAGTCGAGGATCTGATTGACTCCCAGTCGTCGTCTGACTCCTCTGACTACAAACCCACCGTCGACTCTTGTCAGGAACTTCCACACGTTCTCGACGAGGAATACCCTGCCGATTCTCATCTCCATCCGGAGGACGGCTTCTGGTACAACTGTCACCGGAGTCCTTGTCCTCATCGGTACAACGGGGTTCCCGTTCAACCCGAAGATTATCCTGACACATTCAAGTGGGCTTTCCCCTCTCCTGACCAAGAGGATTTCCTTGCTGGAGTCAACACTGCCCTTCCAGTCGCATCAGACACACCCTATACCACTCCTCTCCCTTTCATCGTCCTAATCCCTCCTACTCCGGAGGTTATCCCTGAGCCAATCGAGACTCTCCCTCCTCCTCTTGTCGAGTTACCTCCTCCTATCGCAACACCGCTTTCACCGGTCACACCGGTAACAACATCTGTAGACTTCTCGGAGGACTATCTCGACTCATCGCACTTTCTCTTATCAATCATGGGAGACGTCAAGCTCGACTCTATCCCTTCCCTTTCGTCGGCGAACCAGTACACCGACTGGTCTGCCAAGATGAAGGGCTACTTCATCTTCATGGGCTGTTGGGACGTCGTCAACGGCAAGACCAAACGTCCGACTGCTGCTGACAAGCAGGAGTCCTGGGACAAGCTCGACGGGCAGGCTCGCGGCATGATGTACATGCGGGTCGCTCAGAGCTTCCATTACATCCTCGATGCGGAAATTCTCGACACCGTTACAACCAGTGGGTCCTCTACCACTACATCTCGGGAACAGACCGCAGCAGACATGTGGAAGTCCCTGAAGGACAAGTTTGGCACGCCGAACAGTGCTCACGTCTGGGGACAGTTCGAGACCCTTGTGGCTGAACCTCGGATGAACGAGCAGAAGTCCCTGCAGGATCAGATGATGCGTATCGTCAACCGCATGGATGACATCACCAAGAACAAGGTGACACTCTCTGCCCAGATGAAGGCCCTCCTCCTTCTGTCGAAGATTCCGGAGTCTTATCGGTCTATGATCTCTGCGCTCATGGCGACCATCGACGTCGACAAGGTCACCGTCGAGGACATCATGTCCAAGACCTTGGCCGAGGAGTCGCTGCGCAAGGCCGGACAATCTGCAAACCGGGTCTCGCAGACCAAGCCTAAGCCTAAGGGTCCTTGCTCTCACTGCGGTGGCTCTAATCATCATGAGTCTAACTGCTGGGACAAGCATCCCGAGAAGAAGCCCAAGGGCAAAGGCAAGGGAAAGGGAAAGGCGAAGGACAAGGATAAGGACAAGGACAAAGGGAATAACAAGGACAATCAGCCCCATGCGCATACCGTCGTCGAGTCTCAGTCTGTAAATGTAGTCGCGTCGTCTAACATTGTTGGTTCTTTCTACCCCGAGGCCCTTGTTGCCTCTAGTGAGAACTGGACTGCATGGCTGATGGACTCAGGTGCCTCTCAACACATCACGGGCGACCTAAGTGACTTCTCCGAGTATCAGCCGTTTGATACGCCCATCAGCTTCAATACTGCTGATGCGAGCAACATGATCCTTGCTCTCGGGAAGGGCACGGTCCGTGGTAACACTTGGGTTGATGGTGACAAAGTTCCGATCGCGCTCACCCATGTGTACTACATCCCGAAGTTGAGAGGTCGTATCTTCTCGACAGGCACCATTGAGCGCAACGGGTACTCCCTTGTCCAAGGAGATGGGAAGATGTGCATCTTTGACAAGCTGCCGGAAGGCGCTGTCAAATTTGGTTCGACGATTCGAATCAAGGGTCGCAAGATCCTTGAAGCGGAGTACAACGTCCTGAGCAATATCTACTGGGCTAAGCTCGAACTTCACAATGGCCAGCGTGTTCATCTTAACGTCAGCCGCTTTCGTACCTTGCACCGTCGCTTTGGTCATCTCGGCAAGGATGCGCTGCGCCATCTCCCGAAGAACGTCCGAGGGGTTGATTCTGTTGATTCCCCTGAAGACGAAGATGAACCGTGTGAGGGATGTGCCTGGGGCAAATCCACTCGTCTCCCCTTCCCGCCTTCTGATAAGCGTGCTACGGAACCACTCGAGCTCGTTCACACCGATCTTGATGGCCCGATGCGCACCCAAGCTATCGGAGGTTACAAGTATTTCGCCGGTTTCATTGATGACTACTCCGGACTCGCCCGTGCTTACTACCTTAAGTCGAAGTCGGATGCGTTCCAAGCGTTCCTCGACTACAAGGCGTGGGCTGAGACCCAGACCGGTCGAAAGATCAAGAGGGTCCGCTCGGACCGAGGGGGAGAATACACTTCTACCGAGTTCTCTGAGCTTCTTCGTTCGCACGGGATCGAGCACCAGAAGACTATGCCTGGCTCTCCGCAGCAGAATGGACGCGCTGAGCGCTGGAACCGTACTATCGTCGAAAAGGCCATGGCCATGCTCCATCAGGCAGGTCTTAGTCACGGTTTCTGGCAACTCGCCGTTGATGCAGCCGTTCATATCTACAATCGTCAACCAATGCGTCGACACAAATGGCAATGCCCCATCACCAAGTGGGACGGAACCGTTCCGGACGTCTCCTACTTCCGAGTGTTTGGGTGCAAAGCCTTTGTACACGTGCAGAAGGCAAAGCGCGAAGGGAAACTCGACAAGAAGGCTGTCGAGATGATCTTCGTGGGGTATGAGTCTGGTTCCAAGGGGTATAAGTTTTGGAATCCAGCCAACCGCTCTATCGTAGTGTCTCGCGATGTGACATTCGATGAAGAGTCTTTCCCTGCTCGTAAACTCCCCGGCAACCATCCTGTTACCCCGGATGACCATCCGTTCCCAGATGATCAGTCTGATAAGGCTTCCGAAGCCGATGTCGACGGTCATGAGGACGACCTCCATCCCGAGATTGTTCCTGAACTCCCAGATCTACCACCTGACCCTCCAGCGGATGCTCAGCCACCTCCAGCTGAAGCGCCTCCTCCAGCCGACGCCCCTGCTCCTCCGCCGCCGCAACCGCCTCAACCGCCTGCTGTACCACCACCTAAGCCTGCTCACAAGCGAGGACGTCACCCTCCAGTGGGAGAACAGCCTCCCAGCCTTGCGCGTGACAGACCACGGCGTGAGAATGCGGGTAAACGGTCCGAGTCAAAGACTCGTGATAACGTGTACGGCGACGAGCCACCGGCTAAAGTCGATGCCCGGACTGATCCGGATGGCACGCAGCGAGAGGACCAAGCGCTTCTCATGTTTCTCATGGCGTCTCAGTACAAAACTGGCATTCCAAACTCCCACAAGGAAGCCATGAAGTCGCCTGAAGCTGAGAAATGGCGTGATGCGGAGAAAGCGGAGTATGACTCGTTGCTCGAGAATAAGACTTGGGTTCTTGTCCCTCGTCCGAAAGATCGGCATGTGGTCTCTAACCGCTGGGTCTATGACATCAAGCACGATGGGCGGTACAAAGCTCGTCTAGTCGCTAAGGGTTTCACTCAGGTGTGGGGCGAGGACTATCACGAGACCTTCTCCCCCGTGGCGCGGTTCGAGTCTATCCGGTACCTCCTGGCGCATGCAGCGCTTGAGGACTGGGACATCGAGTCAATGGATGTCAAGACCGCGTTCCTTAACGGCGATCTGGATGAGGAGATCTACATGGAACAGCCGGAAGGTTGGATCGTTCCTGGCAAGGAGGATCACGTGTGTCTGCTGAAAAAGGCAATCTACGGTCTTAAGCAGGCATCCCGTCAGTGGAACGTGAAAATCCATCAGTCGCTTATTAGCCTGGGATTCAAACGGACCTATTCCGATGCCGGGATCTACGTATATCGGCGACAAGGGGGGGATCACGTCACTATCGTCGTTCTTTATGTCGACGATCTACTTCTCCTCGGCGATCAGCCTGGCCACATACAGCACGTGAAGCGTTCGCTTTCTAAGCAGTACAAAATGACGGACTTGGGACCAGTTCAGCGATTCCTTGGTCTTCGCATCACTCGTGACCGTGCTTCGCGGATCATCGAGATTGACCAGGAAGAGTACATCCAGTCTGTTCTCGAGCGCTTTCACATGGCCGACTGTAAGCCGTCGCGTACCCCTCTCCCTGCTGGTGCTGTTCTAGAGTCATCTGAGCACACCGCCACCGATGCGTCGCGTCAGCGCTATCAGAGCTTGATTGGCAGTCTTCTGTACGCCATGCTCGGTACGCGGCCCGACATAGCCTTTGCTGTCACGCGGCTTTCGAAGTTCAATGCCAATCCCTCAGACGCGCATCTTCACTATGCCAAGTATGTCCTCCGGTATCTTCAGGGTACTAAGGCGTACCGGCTGCGCTACCAGGGAGCGTCTAATGACGGTCTGATTTCGTACTCCGATTCGGACTGGGCCGAAGACCGTGATGATCGGCATTCTACCTCTGGCTTCATCTTTCTGATGGCAGGTGCTGCTATATCGTGGGCATCGAGGCGTCAGCCTACCATTTCGCTTTCCTCGACCGAAGCGGAGTATAAAGCGGCCTCTGACACTTGTCGTCAATTGGTGTGGCTGAGGACGTTCGGTGAAGAACTCGGCGATGACATGTCTCGACCAACTCCCATGTGTCTTGACAATCAGGGGTCTATCTTCCTGTCCGTCAATCCCGTGATCGACCGCCGGACCAAGCACATCGAGGTTAGATACCACTTCATCCGAGAGCAGGTGGAGTTGGGATCGACCGAGATCTTCTATGTAGCGACTGCGGATCAACTCGCCGATGCTCTGACTAAGAATGTGCCTTTGGCAATTCAGTCGAAGTTCGTCCAAGAGATTGGTCTTGCTTATGTCACATCTTGAACGAGTGGGAGTGTTGAACTTAGGGTTATCCGGCACTGTCCGGACCGATATGTCCCCATATGGACTTGTGGCTATGCGTTCACATGACGCACAGCATGGGCTATGCTTCTTCGTTACTATATATAGATAACTCTGCATCTGTACGATAGTTCTTTCTTTCCGGACTTTACCTATACGTACCAGTGCGTTCTACGATGTTCCGGATAGTTCCAGACCTTATGTCTGACTCAGACTTGGTGCTCATCCTCGTGTCATACTGACTCATCCTCGCACCATAGCCTCGTATGCCTCTTACTCATCGTCTTGTGGCTAACATGTGACTGCTTTCTACGCTTACTCAGCTACCTTCCCTCCCTCTATATAAGCAGCTCACATTTCGCCTCTGCTCTTCAGTGTCACGAACGGTCCCTCAGCGCCTAGGGAAGCGCCCAACTAACCACTGTTCACGACCGTTCACTGTTTCCATTGTTCGCTATCACCATTGTACTTCCAGATTCCAGAGCCCCTTTTGTTTCTTTTCCTTTGTTCCGGACACAATTGTCGTCATACCATTGTATCTCCTCCATTGTTCCGTCACTCTATTGTTCTATTGTTCTCCAAGCGCTATTGTTCTAACTGTAGATATAAACCCTAGCACTCGCTACCTGGAGACCTCAGTTTCGACCTCTTGTCTCCAGGTAAGCCTCACTTGTATTTCACTTGTAGATACTTCGCTCAATACAACTTGTCTCCAGCCCTGCGTGTCGAGCCTTGCTCCACTCTCGCTGCACAAGCGCTCGTCGGACGCCCTCGCTCGCCTCGTCGTTCCCTCCTCGTCTCGCTTGACCCCAGGTCGCGACATTAGGTCGAAACTCCTTGCGAGCGCCGGCGTGTAACTCACACTCCCTCTGAGGTAACGCGCGCCCTACGATACATACCACGGTCTCTAGTAACTAGCATTGTGAACCTTTTGTGCTCGAGAGGCATCTGGGTTTTCAAGTATCCCTCAGCCAGGCCACGCACTTGCGCCCGCCAGCTGTTGTATCCGGGGTGCTTAACACCTTAGGAACGGAGGACAACCGTGTGGACCCTCCTTACCTACCTCTTCTACTTTGCTAGTTTCTCGTACGATACTCGGGCGCGCACACCTCTCTTCCTCACTTCATCGTGGCTTGCCGGGGACTCTTCCACGCGTACCACCCAGGGGAGCAGCGCGACGTTCATTGGTCTAGCGCGGAAAAGACCTTTAAGGTCTGTGGCAATCAGCCGTGCCCAAACCGCGGCAGGGCAGCACCCCAACAGACCCTCACAGAACACGGACTCGAAAGGTGTACCGAGCATAACGCCAACGTTATCCGGGCAATCTTTGACCTCCCGGTAACACAGCCGATCACCCGTACCACCTCCCGTCCACCCAGTCACGTTCCTAGTCGCGCCAACACTCCTCCTACCCCTACCACTGTCCTCCCTGGGGTTGCGCTTGTCGCCCAACGCTTACAAGAGCGGCGCGCATCCTCTCCGGGCCCGACTACAGCAGTTGCAGGACCAAGTCGGACCACCGAAGAGCCCGCAACCACTGTCATCCTTAACTCCCCGCCTGCCAAACCCGTTCGATCCGAACGTCCCCCCTCACCCACCACAACGCAGCCTCCGCCACAGGTTGCTCAACCCACGCCGCAGGTCACACAACCTGTATCCACCGTCACACCAGTAGCCGTACCGGTCCAAACCTCCACCATGTCGGGCTCCACTACCATCCCTGACTCCCTGGTCAAGCTACTCGCTCCGGAGTCGTACCATGGCAAAGACCCCATCGCCGCTCTCGCCTTCCTCTCGCGATCAAAGGCGTTCTTCGACAACCTCCCCACCGCGGTCACGAATGACCTGAAATTCCAGATGATTCTGGGTTTTCTCAAGGACGACGCGGCAGTCTGGGCTCTGCCCTACTACGCGCAGCTGGGGGGCTCTCAACCCTGCTGGGCTGACTTCGCGGCTTTCGAAACGGACTTCAAAGCCCACTTCTGTGCAGTCGACGACAAGGCCTCCGCCTACGAAGAACTCCGGCAGCTCAATCGAGGGGCCCAACGTCCCAAGATGGCCACCGTCAAGGAGTGGACGGCCAAGTTCACCGCAGTCGCTGCCCGGACGGGCCTTGGAGAGGAGGACAAGCGCATGCGCTATCGAGATGGTCTCCCCGAGCAGTTGCGCACCGCCCTCATCACCAGTGGGCGTGACGTCTCGACCTTTGCCAAGATGCAGAAGGAGGCCCTCGAGATCAGCCAAGGCCTCGCGTCCATCGAGGCCAGCAAGTTCCGTCCCTTCAAAGGGAAAGGCAAGGAACAAGTCGCTGGTGCGAGCACCGACCAGCAACCGGAGACCCGCACGTGCTTCAAGTGCGGGAAACCGGGGCACATTGCACGCAACTGCAAGGCCAAGAAAATCTCCGCCGCTCAGTTTGAGCAGATGGAGGCCAAGATGAAGCAGCTGCAGGAACAGCTGGCCTCTGTGAAAGCGGCAGAGAAGACGGAGGATTTTTGATTCGGACCTCACTAGCGGCTGCGGGTGTAGGTCCTTGTACGAATAGTCGGTTTGCTGTACTCGGGTCCGGGATTATCTATGAACTAGATCGTGATGGCCAACACTTTCACGTCCCAGTACAGCTAATCGGCAAGCAGCACCGGAAGGAGGTCGTGGCCATGGTGGACAGCGGTGCCACTACAACCTTCCTAAGTAGGCGGTTCGTTAAGGAGAACCGTGTGGTTACGCGGAAGTTGGCTACGCCGATACCGCTGTATAACATTGATGGAACTCTGAATCGTGATGGTACGATCACGGATGTTGCCATCTTGGAACTGGAAATAGGAGCACACCGAGAAAAGGTGGTGTTCACAGTCACGGACATCGGCATGGAGGACATCATTATCGGACTGGATTGGTTACGCAAACACAACCCTGAGGTCGATTGGGACCAAGGGACGTTGAAGCTGTCCAGATGTCCTGCATCGTGTCGACCCTGCTTCGAAGGCCAACTGCCTGCTCAGACGGACACGCGTGATACGGGGGTTAGGCCTACGGCGCGTCAACGTACTCGGCGAGTGCGGAAGGTTAAAGAAGTAGGGAAGATACGGGCTACAGTGATGGTCGAGGAGGACCTCGAACCAGCCACCCCGTCGAGTATACCGGTTGAATGGGATAACTCCGAGGATGCCCTTCTGTACTCCTGGGAGCAAGGACATGCCTTGTCCAACGCTCCACAACTGTTTGCAATGGCTGGCTACACGTACTCGCAGCAGCTTGCAGAACAGGAGTACCAGAAGAAGGAAGTGCGTCCGGTGGAACAGATTGTGCCTGAACGGTATCACCAGTATCTACGCGTGTTTTCCAAGGACGCATCGGAACGGCTCCCTGAGCATGGACCGTACGATCACGCAATTGAACTGGTACCAGAGGCCAAGATGTTCCATTCACGAGTGTACCCCCTCTCCCCCAACGAGCAAGTAGAACTAGATAAGTTCCTGCAGGAGAACCTGGCTAAAGGCTACATTAGCGAGTCGAAGTCACCCATTTCGTCACCCTTCTTCTTCATCAAAAAGAAGGACGGTAGTCTGCGACCCGTACAGGACTACCGTCGGCTCAACGAGATCACCGTGAAGAATCGGTATCCGATTCCTCTTGTCTCAGAGCTGGTGGATCGACTCAAACAAGCCAAGGTCTTCACTAAGTTGGACATTCGTTGGGGGTACAACAACATCCGGATTAAGACGGGAGATGAGTGGAAAGCTGCGTTCGTCACGAACCGGGGGCTCTTCGAGCCAAACGTGATGTTCTTTGGGTTGACCAACTCGCCTAGCACCTTCTCGGCTTTCATGAACGACATCTTTAAGGACCTCATTGTGGAAGGAAAGATCACGATCTACTTAGACGACATCCTGATCTTCTCCAACGACCTTGAGACACATCGCGCCGTTACCCGCGAAGTCCTGAAAAGATTGGCAGAGCATGACTTGTTCTGCAAGCCTGAGAAATGCGAGTTCGAAGTCCCCAAGGTCGAGTACCTCGGTGTCCTTGTGTCCCACAACCGTGTCGAGATGGATCCTGTCAAAGTGAAGGGTATTCAGGAGTGGCCCACTCCCCGCAATGCGTCTGATGTCCGGAAGTTCCGAGGATTTGCGAATTTCTACCGCAGATTCATCCAGGACTTCAGTCGCATTTGCAAACCCTTGGATCGTCTCACCGGCAAAGTGCCCTGGCAATGGGGACAGGACGAACAGGAGGCTTTCGACGAGCTGAAACGCCGCTTTGTTCAGAATCCGGTACTGCGCATGTACGATCCGAACAAAGACACACGCATCGAGGTGGATGCCTCGGGATATGCAACCGGAGGAGTACTTGCACAGTTACAGGACGATGGCAAATGGCACCCGGTCGCCTTTCACTCTGAATCGATGAGTGAGGCAGAGCGCAACTACGAGATCTACGATAAAGAGATGCTTGCGATAATACGGGCCTTAGAGGCCTGGCGCCACTACCTGGAAGGGTTACCAAGGCGTTTCGAGATTCAGTCAGACCACAAGAATCTCGAATATTGGCGCACCGCACAACATCTCACTCGTAGACAGGCGCGATGGGCACTTTATCTGTCTAGGTTTGACTTCGAGATCACGCACAAACCAGGCACATCCAACGGACGTGCAGATGCACTCTCCAGGCGTCCTGATCACCAGAAGGATGATGCCGATGACAACCTAGATCAGATAGTGCTACGACCGGAACAGTTCAGGCTACTGGCAGCTCGTAGAGGACACAACGCGGTAGTGGCAGACAAAGCCCTGCTGAAGCGTATTCGCACTTGCTCCGAACGGGAGCAGGAGGTAGCAGAAGCTCTACAGAAAGTGGAGAAACTAGGACCAGCGCGGCTCCAGAGTGACCTCGTCGATTGGAATGTTGAGCAAGGCCTCATCCTCTATCGAGGAAAGGTCTACGTACCAAAAGACGAGGCACTCCGCACTGAGATTGTCCGAATTCACCACGACCTACCTCCTGCGGGACACCCAGGGCAGTGGAAGACGCTTGAGTTGGTATCGCGCAATTACTGGTGGCCAGGGATGGGCAAATTCGTTAAGGAGTACGTGGGGACGTGCGACACTTGTCGGCGCACGAAACCTGTACGGAGTCGACCGCAAGGTCTTCTCAAACCCAACGAAATCCCTGAAAGGCCTGGACAGATTGTCACTTGTGACTACATCGTCGGCCTTCCCGAGATTGACGGCCACAATGCAATCCAACTCATGGCAGACAGACACGGAAAGCTGGTGCACTTGGTACCCTGCAGCGACGAGATTGATGCCGGAGGGGCAGCAGACGTCTTCATTCGGGAGTACTTCCGCCTGCATGGACTGCCCCGAAAGATCATCTCCGACCGAGGACCGCAGTTCTCTGCAGACCTATTCCGTGCCATTCTGAAGGGCTTAGGCATTGAGAGCGCCCTGTCCACTGCGTATCATCCCCAGACCGACGGACAGTCGGAGCGGTTCAATCAGGAAGTAGAGGCGTACTTGCGAGCGTTCTGCAGTCAGCGACGAGATGACTGGGTCAAATGGCTCCCCATTGCAGAGTATGCACTCAACGCCAGAGTTCACTCGTCAACGGGTTACTCCCCCTTCTTCCTGATGTACGGATACGAACCGCAATTCCTGGTACCTGCCAACCCGGACACACAAGTACCTGCAGCCAACGAGCGACTCGCAGAGCTTGCCAAGGCGCGCGAGGATGCCACAGCTGCGCTGACACTGGCAGCCGAGCGTATGAAGGAGTACTTCGACCGGCACGCACAGGACACCCCGACGTTCACACCTGGACAGAAAGTGTGGCTGGACACACGCAACTTGAGATTCTCAGACATCCCTAAGAAGCTCGCCGACAAGTTCGCAGGCCCGTACCCCGTCGTGCGACGTGTCGGTGAACTAGCATACGAACTCAAGTTGCCCCACACGATGAAGATCCATCCGGTGTTCCATGTCTCACTCCTTCACGCACACAAGCAGAGTACGCTGCCAGGACGGGTCCCTCCTGAACCCGCCCCAATTGAAGTCGAAGGCGAGGAAGAGTACGAAGTGGAGGAAATTCGTAACTCGCGCCGATGGGGCAGGTGGCACAAGCTGCAGTACTTGGTCCGATGGAAGGGATGGGGTCCAGAAAACGACTCTTGGGAAGATGCGGCGGATGTCGAACATGCAGCCGAACTAGTAAAGGCATTCCATAACAGACATCCAGACGCTGATGGACCTCACAAACCCTACACGCCCAAGAAGCGTCGCTCATGAGGACATGAGCCTTAGGAGGGGGGTACTGTCACGAACGGTCCCTCAGCGCCTAGGGAAGCGCCCAACTAACCACTGTTCACGACCGTTCACTGTTTCCATTGTTCGCTATCACCATTGTACTTCCAGATTCCAGAGCCCCTTTTGTTTCTTTTCCTTTGTTCCGGACACAATTGTCGTCATACCATTGTATCTCCTCCATTGTTCCGTCACTCTATTGTTCTATTGTTCTCCAAGCGCTATTGTTCTAACTGTAGATATAAACCCTAGCACTCGCTACCTGGAGACCTCAGTTTCGACCTCTTGTCTCCAGGTAAGCCTCACTTGTATTTCACTTGTAGATACTTCGCTCAATACAACTTGTCTCCAGCCCTGCGTGTCGAGCCTTGCTCCACTCTCGCTGCACAAGCGCTCGTCGGACGCCCTCGCTCGCCTCGTCGTTCCCTCCTCGTCTCGCTTGACCCCAGGTCGCGACATTCAGTCGTTCGCTCACTGACTGAAGAGTAAGTCTCATACATACATATGCTCTCTACTTACTTACTGACTAAGTACTTGTAGTCTCTCTCTGTTCGACTTACAGGTACTTATCTATGCAATATAGTCGTTCGCTCACTGACTGAAGATCTCTCTCTGTTCGACTTACAGTCGGCTCCCAGCCTTCCAGGTCTGAAGTTCATCATGGGGATGGCGCGCTTGAGCCAGTGCACGGAATGCAGCACTGACCCCTTGCGCGCGCCCTTGGGAGCCTTGCGTGGTGGGACCGCGTCCTTCTCAAGGCCCGGGGCGTCGGCGACTGACCCGAGGGTAAAGTTCGTCTCGGGATCATATTGCGGGAGGCGGCGGAAGCGACGGAAGACTCCGAAGGCGTCCGGTTCAGTGAACCAATCCTCGCCCTCAGAGTCTTCATCGTCCTCGACCGTCGTCTGTCTTCGCGCGTTCTGCGAGTTGCGCGCGGAGCCCGGTGCGGGTGTGCCCTCTGGTGAAGAGGGAGGTGAGGGGTCGGGCGTGGGATCGGTGGGTCCAGCGGGCCCCTTGACGGTCGTCCACTGCGACAGCACGGTGCTGCGCGCGGACGGGAGGAAGTCTTCGTATCCGCCGCGAAAGCGGATTTGTCGACCAGAGCGTGTTGAAAGCGGCGGCGGATCCACGGGCGGTGGCGGCCCCATGGGCGGGGGCGGAGGAGGTGGAAGCGGAGGTGAGAAAGTGCGGTGAGGAGAGAACGCGCGGGGATCTGCGCATGAGGACTGCATATATGCGGTCAGCAGGAATGCAAAAAGACAAGGACATATCATCATACCTTTGACGACTCGGGTTCCGTGCGAGCACGCTTGGCTGCTGCCCGTTCGACGTCGTGTTGCTCGCGCCCTCGTTTGGCGACGGCCCTGGTGACAGCAGCAAGCAAATGCTTGCACTTGTGCTTCGCCTTTGACATCGTGCTCTTGAACGTGGCATCGCAGCCGTCTGTTGGGCATTTGAGTGGGTCGACCATGGCCAGGGAGGAGGCGGAGGGAGAGGGGAAGGGAGCGACGAGGACCGAGGCGGGAGCGACGAGGGCCGAGGTGAGTGCGAGGAGCGAGGTGAGTGCGAGGAGCGAGGTGAGAGCTGGCAGAAAAACTCAGAGGCGCCAGCGAGTCGGCGCGCAGAAGTGCCGATCGCGCCGTCGATCTTGCCGATCGCGTTGCGCACTCATCACGTGAGCGTCGCGTCGCGGACTCGCGCACTTTTTTGGGGCGCCTGGAGGGCACAGCGCATACAGTCACCTCTCGCTGTATGCTCCCTCCAGGCTCCCTCTCTCTCGCTGCTCCTGCCACCTGCCCTCAACACTCTGGGGTTCTGGGCCCGCCCTTATAAGGCCCCTTCCTTCGCTCTCCCGCCCTCATTCATCTCTTCCCCCGCCCACCACCATCCCCGCTCTCAGCTCACGCCCTCCCCAGCCCTCAACGCCCCTCGCCCCTCCCTCGCTCCGCGATGTTCCACAAGAAGACCAAGAACGGACTTGTACGTCGTGTCGCTCCCTCCGCAGCGCAGCAGCCTGCCCTTGCTCCTCCCCCACCCCCGCCGCTGCCGCCGCCGCCCCCTCCTCCTCCCGTGCCGGAGCCACCAGTCAATGAAGAGGCCCCGCCACCCACGAAGCGCGTTCGCGAGGCCGTCGAGCCTTACTGTGAGATGTGGGCCGCGGCCATCGAAGATCTTGTCCTCAGAGACAGGTGAGTGGCCGCCGCATACATCTCGTGTACTAACTATATGCGCCGCCTAGTTCCGTCGACAGAAACAACAAGGGTACCCAAAGGTACTACGAAGCCGCTGGTCACTGCACGCGCCTGTGCGGACCAGGTGCGGACTATGTCGCTATCCTCACGGAAGGCATCAAGCACGCCAATTGGGACAAGGCCAAGGACGCCGCCCACCCGTATTGGTGCGCATATACATGCCCACCTGCATGTATGCGCCTATCACTGACCTTTCGTGCTCCAGGAACGCGAAGACGTACGACAAGGTCGTCGAGGCGACGACTCTTTTCCCTGTGCTCCTCGAGCACTTCCCTCTGCTCGAGGAGCACATTGACTACCTCGCTGACAACCCCACTCTCATCGTCCACCTCGCGAAATTTGTACGTACTCTCTGCTTGCCGCTCACGGGGTGCTAACTATCCCTGCAGTTCGCGGGGATGTCTAAACGTATCCGAACCAACGACCTCAATCGGATCAAGCTCCGCGTGGTCTCGATCGCGAAGTTCACGGACCCGAACCTCGAGAACAAGACGAACCGGGGATGGCACAGCATGGAGACCGCCGAGCACCTCATGCCGATGCGGCTTCTCAAGAAGTTCAAAGACAATCCTGAGGAGTACGTGCGTCTCATGCTCACTGGGAGCTGCGTTCACTGACATTGCGGTGTGACAGGGTCTGTCGCAGGATTCGCATGAGGAACCAACCAAAGGGGGAAGCCATCAAGATATTCTCCGAAGATTGGTGCACTCTGATGTACGACATGCCGCAGTACATTCCGGGCTTGCAGAAGCCGGGCCTGTTTAGGAGCAGGTACCTCATCGAGGTACGCAAATTCTATTCTCAACCATGACACATGCTCAAGCTGCTTCCCAGATCGGAAAGTGCCTCCTTACCAGCTTCTCGTCGACGGACGCTGGCGTGTCGAAGGGAACCGTCTCCGGCAAAGGTCAGCCGTCCATAGCAAAGGCGTGGAACATGACGAAGATCACGTTGCACACGATCCTTTACATCACCATCCTCGTACGTGCTCCCACCCTCGCCGTAAATGTTGCTCACGCGATTTGGTCAGGCACGTTTCGTCATGACCTCCCAAACAACATGGTGCGACACTGATGGCGACTGGAACTGCGAGGCATGGGCGCGGCACGTCCTCACCTTCGCGCATCGCAACGCAGGCTGGGTCGACGAGATTGAGGCCTGGTGGACTTCGTGAGTCCCTCGCGCTCCGCTTTGACCCCGCACTGATGAACTCTCACCTTTGCAGCCAGATCTTCGGGTCCGACAATGAAGATGATGCGGAGGAGCTTGCGAAGAGCTCCTTCAGCCTTGCCATGGCCCACGAATGTACTGGTCGCCGTCGTTTCCCGGGCTCCACTGCCCCGACCGGGTCCGACAACGAGCAAGATGAGGACCCGGAGGACCCGGAGGAGGACGGCGAGGAGGAGTCCGGCGAGGAGTCCGGCGACAAATGAAGTACCTCCCTCCGGTACGCTCGATGAGCCCTCGCGCTGCGCACTCCTCGCTGACAACGCCTGTGCAGCCTCCGGCCTCGCGCGCTCGCTCTCAAGTTCCATCTCGTCCGCCCTCGTGTCTTGCGACTCTTGCCCGACTCTGCGCTGGCACGCGCGCTGTCCTCTGGCTTGCCTCTCTCGCGCGCGCTGTCCTTCTACTCGCCTCTGCTCTCGCGCACATTCGCATCGGTTCCGTCTGCTCTCGCCCCTCGCTCTCTTGCCGCTTCGCAACGCTTTTTGCTCTCGCGCTGACCTGCTGTGTCCCTCGCTTCGCATCCGCACTACGCGCCGGCGCCTCGCGCGCGTGCGCACTGTTTAGTGCTCGTCCTCTTTGTAGCCCTACTTGTACCACTAGCATTCAAATAAAAAGGGTGTATTTTTTGCTACGCGAACCTGGTCGAGTGCCCTCAAGAGTGCCCATCATGAGCGCTGATGCTCATCGTCCCCACAGGTGCCGCTCACTGATGCTCACTGTCCCCGCGGACGCCGCTCACTCATATTCATCGCTCCCGCCGACGCCGCTCACTGATATTCATCGCCCCCGAGGGCGCCGCTCACCACCGTACAGTCGCAAGCGCCACCGTCAACACCCATGCACACAGATGCTCGTGCCCCGGCGGGGCAATGTCCACGTATGGCCTGCGCGCCCGTGCGCGCCGTGCACGAGTGCACACTCCCGACCGTCTCGCGCGCAGGACCCGCTCTGACCGGTTCGTATGGCCGCGTGCGCCAGATCGTCGCTGTACATCCACACGCCGGGCGCCGATCACTGGTGAGCGGGGCAGATGGCCCTTGTTCGTCTGCCTTTACTCTGTGTTGAAGACTGATAGACTTGACCCAACGCTGATGCAGGTGAACCATGTATGTTCATCTCCTGCCCAGTTCCCTGATGCAGTAAGTAGAGTGTAGGTCATGTTCAACGGGGAAGTTGGCCCGGGCCGCTCGGCCGCGAGCAAGGGAGACGTAATCAGATAAGATTAGATGGGTCGGGTATGTGCACAGCCATCGGTCTCGATTCCCTGTCTCGATCGTCCCGTGCGCTTCGGGCCCAGTCTGCACACTCTTGTCATTCCCTCCGTGACCGTCGATTGCACAGAGGTGTATCGGTATGAGGCACCCTTTAGTGCTTTCAGATCAAGCTACATTCACTTCCTCACAGCCTGAGGGGCTAGAAACTCTCACCATGCTGCGATAACAAGGCTCCGCAGCCGTATGAAGACAAACGCGGAAGCTGTGCGTCAGCTCCCCGGCACGCGCGCAGCCTGCCAAAAGCACGAACATGTGTTCTCCGCAGTCTCCTAAATAGCTTCCAAAGCTGCGCCCTTCCATACCCGCACAACCTGGCTCCTGCCGTCACCACCACACGCCGACTGCGCTCCTCCAGGCGACCCTCATAAAAAAAAGATGATCATCAGTAACCCGGACACACCGTTTGAGGAGCTGAAAGCACCTCCTGTACCGATGAAGGACACTGGCGATCAGGTACGTCAAGCAATAATTGTGGTACGTGGTACAAAGGATGGGCTATTCATCAAAGTACGCATCACAGCACCCTACGGACGAGCCTCCACCCTACTCTCCTCGCCCTAGC
Source organism: Earliella scabrosa (assembly GCA_022605405.1). Lineage (NCBI taxonomy): Eukaryota > Fungi > Basidiomycota > Agaricomycetes > Polyporales > Polyporaceae > Earliella > Earliella scabrosa. The sequence continues at coordinate 373,613 of JABYQQ010000004.1, read as the reverse complement.
TCGAGTAGGGTTCAATCGCCTCCACCTCCTCAGAGCGGAACTCCTACTTCTGTCTTCCGACCCGCGAACGCTCAGACAGTCAACCACTTTGAGCTCTTCTCCAAACATGATGCTATCTCAGGTATGTCTCGCTTCCGTATACAGCCGGAGTATCCGGCGGTCGAAGTGCCCGACTACTGTTCATGACCCATCCGTTACAATTCATCCGCCGCTGAACCCAATCGTGCTATCCAGGAACGTTCCTCGTAGATCCCCGCCTGCCTACACCGTCTCTCAGTATAGCCAGGCGGCTACGTCGGAAACGCGACAACGTGTGGGGCAAGAGCTCGACCAAGACAGACATCAACGCCACTTTCCGCACCCGCCATGGCGCTATGAACCTCGACATCGAGGTCGTCGCGCAGCAGCCCCCTCAGCCCGGCGAGAGGGTGCCCGCACGGATCATAGCGTCGAGCAATCACGGGCGCATCAACATTGACGTGGTACGTACACATCCTGTCCACCTGTCTCGCCATTCCTCCGCAGTCGCTGATCGCGACCTTGACAGCACGACGTCCAGCCCGGGCGCAGCCTCGACCTCCACGTCGAAACACAGCATGGTGCGTACCCGCCTGCCGCACGCTATTCACCGCGCGCCTCCTAATGTCCCCAACAGGCAAGATCGTCGTCCTCCTTCCGCCGACGTTCGAGGGCCCGCTCGTCTTCAACACCCGGTGCAGCAACTCCGTGCAGTTCCTCCCCGCCTTCGCCGCGCGCACGCGCACGCTGCGCGCCTCGGACCGCGAGACCGTCGTCGTCTGCAGCGCCTCCCCTTCTCAGCCCCCCGTTATCCCCACAAAGCCGATCAACCAGATGGCTGACGATCCGAGCGACCGCTGCCTCGTCCGCACGAAGCACGGCAAGGTCCTTGTCGGCATCAGCGGCCTCGACCGCGTCGAGGAGCCCGCGCCCGTGGGGGGATTCTTCAAGGCTCTTGGGCGGCTGTTCGAGACGCAGGGGAAGGCGTTTGGCCAGTATGTCGAGACGCAAGCCAAGAATATCGAGAAGATGGTCGATACGCACCTTGATCAGGCGGGTGCGGCGGCTAGCATGGGGATGGGGAGGGGGAGGGGGATGGGGAGGCCGGGCGCGCGCGCGCAGTGGGGAAATGGGCCGTGCCAGGGCGGGTGGGGCCCGGACCCTCAAGGTGCGCCGAATCAATGGGGTTGGAGAGGTGGGAGGGGTGGTTGGGGCAATCCTCCAACCCAGGGGACGTGGTCGGGTCAGGGTAGCTGTGGCGGCCGTGGCTAAGTGTTCCATGGACACTCCTCCAGCTCATCTACAGCTCGAACATTGTCTATCTGTATATGCTTCATGTCACTGCGATCGTCACTCTGTTGTACCAGTATGTATACCTCGTTCCAGGCTCTCGAATAGTAGTACAGGACCGCATACAATGTATGTGCGATAATCGTTTGCATGTACACCGTGTCTCGCTAATCGCAAGCAGTGGAGAGTCGCGTTGCATGAATGTCGCCGTGTTCCCTCCCTTACGCTCGCTGCTCGTAACACTAGCACGGGTCTTCAACATTCGCATTGAAGCCGAGACATTCACGGCTCCGGTGTCAGGCAGTACTCATTTGGAACGACTTTGCGATTGCGATAATACATACAGATGCGATGCACATGCTGGCGTACAGAACAAGGGATGAAACAGTGTCCGAGAGCAACGAAGAACGATAGATGAGAGCATGCTATATGACGAAGACACGACTCGGAGACACGTGAGCTGCACAAGAACCATACCATTACAAGATGAAGAGAGAGATGCATCCGCTTGAGGATAGCGAGGACGGTCACCAGGTCGTTGCTCTGGCGCGTGAGGAGCAACATGGGCGAGAACATGACACCGCTGTGATGCGGAATCTAGACGCATTTGCCTGCGTACTATGCAGCGCGGTTGGGATGTAAGCCCCGCACAGGGATAGGCCAAGGTAACCATGGCGGGAGCCACGGCCGCCTCTGAGTATTGCTCTTGGACGCACGATGGTGCGAGGTGGGTAAGATCTGATCTTTGGTGATCGGCGGAGAGCCCTCGTCCTCGTCCGCACTGTCGGACGAGAGGCGCGCGCCGGGATCCATCGGGTCATAGTCGGAGACGCAGGTGGAGGACGACGCGACGCTGTCATCCGTGAGACAGCGTGCGACGCGTCTGAACTCGGCGGTGCGTGTGATGCCGCACTTGCTGTGCTCTAATTGGGCGAGGGGACGGGAGAGATCGGAGCGCGATGTAAGGATGCGTCTGCTCCGACGGAGGAACTGCTCGGTGTGGTGTCGTTTCTTCTGTGCGACTCCGACCCGATCCGGCGGGTGTGACGGGGGAGGTGGGACGACAGCACACGGAGTAGTATCAACATGCGCAGGGTTTGGACATATTGTTGTCCCTGAAGCGGAGACGGTCAGAGGGGATGGGATATATAGAGACGTGCATGTCACGTACCAGTCTGCGCATCCAGTGAGGGCTCACGCTCGACACTATGAGTTGCAGGGCGTTGAGGGGACTCGGTCGCAGCCGGCGCGTCGACATGGTCGTCGCTCTGTAGAGCATCTCGTTCGGATGTCGCAGTAGTCTGTCCAGACTGCCAGTCGGCGAAGAGCCAAGGGATGGTGGGGTGTGCACATACCGATATCTCTGCCCTTAGTCGCACTGCCTCGTTGCAGAGCTTGGACAAGTTGCTCGACAGTCCATTGAATAGACCAGCAACCTGCTGCATGGTAGACGTTGCGCAGTATGTAGCCCATCTATGAGGTTCAGCCATGTCGCGCACGCTGTGTAGAACGGTGAGCATAACAGTATACCCCAGGACAAAAGGATCACTGGCGCCGTGACGTACGTGGAAAGTCTCTCCCGAAAGTGTACGAGAGTCTCCGGATTAGAGAAGATCTTGTCTTCTCCAAGTGCCTGGAGAAAGCCCTCTGTCTCGATTATGATTTGATCAAAGTACTGGAGCCGGGCAGTGGGTAGAATGCCTCGGATCCAGTCCAAAATAGTCGCAATGATCCCGATAATGCCAGCGATCGAGAGAATGAACCCCAATAGCTCAAGCACAAACGGCATTATACCTCTCAGAGTGTGCGCTGGGACTACAAGAAATGGTAGATGGGCAGTGGTGGCAAGGCTCTGCAGGCTGGGGATGTGGAGAAAGTGGTGGGGAAGAGCCGAGGAGGGGTGAATGAGTGGCGAGCAGCTCCCTGCTTATACCCTCAAAAACACTCTGAAGCCTCAAGGCATACCTCTGATCCACGAGGCGCGCTGAAGGGGTTGGCCAGCAACACGTACTGCGTGACCCGGCCCAGAACCTCACAGAGGATGAGTGGCGGTGAGTACGATGTGCGGTACGTTATTGCCTAATCGGGCGTCTCGACAACACGTGCGTTACGCCCGGGCGTTCGCCTCCAAACCAGGAAGCAACCTTGAAGTTGCGTCTGTTTGACTACCACTCCCTCTTGTGAACGTCTCTCGGCACGGTCGTCTTTCTCTCTGAGGTAGATATCTATATGCTGCTGTACTGCCTCATAACAGGTAGGACTTGTCATGTGTTAGCTAATTATACGGTTTTGCAGTACATCCGGACGCCTTCAATGACTACGACCCGACCTCTGCCAGCATATGCACATGTCTCCCCAGAACAAGCTGACATATATGCTGAGATTACTCGACGCGGAACATACAATCTCATTAACGCTGAGATCTTCTGGAAAGACCGGTACAAGGAGCTAGAGGCCTGGGGGTATAGATTGCGACCCCGGTATCATCCAGACTGGAAGCCGTCTTGGCTGGGCACGAATCTGGATCCTTTGCATTGCGAAGACTCAGTCATGATAGACGTGCGTCCATGGCTGCAGACAACTGGTAGCTAGCTGACTCATGGTCCCTTGTCAGCGCCCACATGTAATCGATGCAACTCGTCAACGAGACGGCCTGCTGGTTACACTCAAGCGTGCAAAGTCACATAGCCAGGAAATTCAAATATCTCAGTATCTATCAACTATCGAGAACGCAAGAAACCACTGTGTCCCACTCCTCGAGGTCATCCCGGACCCGTTCGACGTCAACATGTCCTTTATGGTGATGCCGTATCTCCGTCCAATGAACAGTCCACCTTTTGGCGCGGTCGGAGAGGTCGTCGACTTCATAACGCAAACTCTTGATGTAAGCGATGTTTTGATTGCCACTGAGACCTACTAAGAATTCTGTAGGGTCTCTGTTTTCTACACTCGCAAAGGATATCTCACAGGTAAGGAACCAACTTCGCATCGTGCGTCCGACCTTCCGACCTTCCATCAAACGATTACTATCAGAGACATTGCTGCGCCCAACATTATGATGGATGGCCGTCCTCTGTATCCACAAGGACATCATCCGGTCCAGTTGGACTACTCTGTCGACAACGTCTGCGAACTTCATCCTCTAGCTCGAATCGACAACCCGGTACGCTACTACTTCATCGATTTCGGTATATCGCACCGCTTTCCCGAAGGTTCCTCTCCGATGCTCCTTGGTCGGAGGGGGCGGAATCAGGACGTCCCGGAGCTGTCGTCTACCAAATCATACGACGCCTTCAAAGTCGACGTCTACGCCCTCGGAGACGTCTTCTCGAAGGAGTTCATGCAGGTACTGTCCCTCCATGCCATGCACACCTGTTCGAGTGACCGCTGAATCGTCTAGAAATTCTACGGCCTCGACTTCCTGGAACCACTCGTCAGTGCGATGAAGTGCGTCGACCCATCCGAGAGGCCGACTGCGGAGGGCGCGGTGGCCATGCTGCAAGACATACTGGCAAGGAACGTCGGCAGCAAGTCCTCACGTTCCAGGCTGCGCGCCCAAACGGAGACGACTCCAGAGCGCTTCGTTTACGGTACCATGGCTGTCGCCAGGGAGGGATACAACCTCTTGAAGCGGGTTATGGGCTGACCTACTATATCTGTGAGTTCCTCCTTTGTGTGCTACGTCTATCCCGTTGTGTTGAGACAGAGCTATAGTTGGTGTGGAGTGCTCTCATTTGCTACCGTTATACACAGCTCTCGATTGTTGTCGTATTGTATGCGATCGTTGTTCAAGTTCCCGTCCCCCGCCGACGTTCGACCTGTACCCGGAACTTAGCTTCCCCTATAGGAGCGGGCGAAAGATATGAGGAGACGAGAAGAAAGTGGCTGAACAGGCCCAAGTGACCATCTCCGTTCGCATGAAGCATGTCTCCGTGGACAAAGGTATGTATATGCCTGTGGTGCTTTCTTTAAGCCTTGGTGTGTACACCCGTAGGCACATCAAGTGCGGACCCTCGACTTGTGGAACAGAGTGCTGGCACACTTCGTCTTCCTCCGCTTCTCTATTCAGTGATCTGTACGCGTGCCAGGATCCTGGAGAAGGCGTGCACCAGGTAATAAAGATCACAGTCCACGTTACATACAACAAGCATATCGAGCGAGGAGACGTCCGAAGAGTATCATGCGGGAGCATACAGAGAGGCAACATGTGATGCTAAATATGAGGATGATGTAGCATGTTAGACAGCGCGCCCATTGACGCGACGACAAAGAGAATGGGTAGAATATCACCCGATCTGTATATCAAAGAGAGCTGAGTGTCAGACTACGATGCAGGTCCGCGTCTGCACCAGCTCCCAGCACGCCCACGTCGGGTAAAGGAGACGCATCATCTGAGACAAGAGTGGCTGTGGACGAGACGCTGTCCACTGTGCGCGAGCGGAGCGCACGCCTGAATTCCTCGTTCCGTAGCACGCCCGGCTTGGTGTACTCCATCTGGGCTATGGACGGCGAGAAGTAGCGGCGAGTCGTGTTGAATCGCTTGCTCCGACGAATGAATCGATCTGTGTGATGTCTCTTCTTGCATGGAGAAGCATCAGGAGCACCAGCAATACTACGATGGGGGCTGGCGTGGGGAGCTATAGTTGGGAGCACTGGTTCCGCATTGCCTTTGACTTCAGGCAAACATGAGGGATTCGAGTCGCTACGAGTAGTAGCGGAATGAACTCGTGGAAGTATGGCGGAGAAAGACCGTGCCACTTTGACGGCCAGCGAGCACTGGGTTCTCGGAAACGGTATGGCTGGTACGATCAGCTCATGGGGTATCGGGAGTAGAGATCCGCGACACGCACCGTATTTCTCCTCGGAAGGCTGCTCGAAGGAGCCTTCTGCGAGCAGCCGTTTACGTTCGTCGGTCGCGGTGGTCTGGGACCAAGGGAGTCAGCACCATACCAAGACACTATACGGTGTTGCGTACAGAGATCTCGGCCCGCAACTCCAGCGCTTCATCGCACAGATCCGCAAGCTTCTTCGACAGACCGGAGAACAGTCCGCGTAGCTGCTTCATAGTCGTCGTGGCCTGGTATGTCGACCATCTAGGCTGTTTGGCGTCCTCGCATACTCTGAGGCACGAAGAGGATCGGCCAGAGTTCTATAGCAGATATTGGAGCGCGACTGACCTACGTAGCCTCTGTCGGTAGTAAGCCGCGGTTTCGGGTTTCGAGAATATCTCGTCTTCTTCGAGAGAAAGCAGCAGCGTCTCTGTGCCGCTTACAATCTCATCGAAGTACGTCAAGCGCGAGTTGGGGAGTTTGCCGTTGATCCAACGGACCAACGGTATGGTTGTGAGGATCGCGAGCACCAGTGAGACGACGCCTAGCACATCGTAAGGAGTCGCCATTTCTGCAGCAACCACCAGTGAAGTGATAATAGCACAGTAATTCTAGCTGTTTAGGAAGAGGAACGGTTGTGGAGGGTGAGAGTGGCACAAGACGAGAGTCAGGGAAGGCCCCAGGAAGGCCCAAACACTTGCGAGATACGTGCTTTTAGGTCGCACAAGCATACTCAATGCACGAGGCAATTGATCCATGAGGCGTGCTGGGTTCATAGGTCGAAATGCAAATCACGGCAGGGTCAGCGGCGCAGCGCGGACGCAACGTTGAGGTTGGGCTGTGCAAAACGGAAGACAGGCGCTCATAGTCTATAAAGGGGAAGCCCACGTGGATCGAGCTTTCTGCCGCCTTGCCGCCTCCAGCACTTGAACATGGTTTGCGAGCTACCTACGAGCTACAAGCACAGTTTCTTCGTTCATCCTCGAGGGTAAAGTTGAGTTATGCCTTCAACTCCTTTTACGTCACTAAGACTGAGGCTCGCTCAGTATCACACCCCCTTGATTCGGATCGAGGCTGGCATGGATGAAGACAAGTCACTGCCCGCCTATGCGTACCTATCTCCAGAAGATGTTGCAGGCTACGCTACACTGACAGAGCAGGGAACGTATGACCTGCTGGATGCTGAGGTGTTCTGGAGAGACCGCTACTGGATGTTCCACAAACACGGGTACCTCCTACGACCACGTTATCACCCCAGCTGGTCCCCGTCATGGAAAGGCACCAATCGGGACCCGACTTACTGCGAAGACTCGGTCGTCATCAACGTGAGTTGTGACATAGTCCTCTTTAAGATTCTCTCTGAAATGACTCAACAGAGACCGCACGTCCTAGACGCGAAACGACTGAAGGACAACACCCTAGTCTGCTTGAAGACCGTTGAGAAAGGGAGCCTTGAGATCGAGATTTCTCAGTTTCTCACCAGGGTCCAGCATTCCCATAATCACTGTGTTCCTGTTCTTGACGTGATACCGGACGACATCGCGGACTCAAACCTCTCTTTCGTGGTTACACCTTACCTACGCCCCATGAACAATCCACCATTCTCTGCTATCGAGGAGGTCGTTGACTTCGTCGAACAGACACTGGAGGTATGTTTCGACATTTGCACCACAACTGTACGCTCATGTCTGCTTAGGGTCTCGTCTTTTTGCACTCACAAGGTGTCGCACACCGGTGAGTACCACTTTCTACGGGATAGCGACCCCTTGCAGCATATCAGCGGACACTTGACAACGTGCAGGGATATAGCGCCCCAGAATATCATGATGGATGCTCAAACCCTGTATCCTCATGGACATCATCCAATCCGATTGAAATACTCCATCGACAACGTGCGCGAAGTCACACCCCTAGCTCGACTCGACCATCCAGTCCGCTACTTCTTCATCGACTTTGGAATATCACATCGGTTTACAGACAGATCTTCGACTATGCTCGTGGGACTTCGAGGAAGAAACCAAAGCGTGCCAGAGCTTTCAGCGACAATACCGTATGATGCCTTCAAAGTCGACGTCTACGCTCTCGGAGATCTGTATTACAAGGAGTTTACTCAGGTACGCCTTACATCCACCATCCGTACGGTATGATGGTTTCGACGACAGATATGTGAAGAGATTTCACGGGCTCGCTTTCCTGGACCCCCTTGTCAATGCGATGAGGGAACGTGATCCGGGAACCAGAGTATCCGCAGAAGGCGCCTTGGTCAAGTTCCGCGATATTCGAAGCACTGTGGCCAACTCTTCCCTTAGATGGCGACTGTCACCACGGGCGGAGTCCACGCCTGAGCGTGTCGTGTACGGCGTGGTGGACGTGACACGACAGGGGATATATCACCTGAAGCGCTTCATGGGATAATGGGGTGGGTTGAAATGTCTAGTAGGTCTTGTCCGACCTCACTTCATTCGCGTGGCCTGACTAGCGTGATTTAGTACGCTCTGCTTTCGATAGTGCTGTATAGTCTTTCTCGGTACGTTCGTAGCTTTCGCAATAGCTGTGTGTTAGAACGTCTCTGTCAGCGTCGTCGCCCCCATCTAGCTCACTCTGCGTATGGTGAGAGTACCAAGTTGATTCATTGCTGATCCCCTTAATAGCCGGGCAATCTCAGAATTTGTGCAATCACTTCCTACGCTGAACCCAAGTCCGCGCAATGATCACTACAACATGAAGGGCCCATGATATGCACGCTCAGCTGTGGTGGCCAGACATCACCGGGAACTCAAGCTTTAAGATGTGTGGACACGATCGCGCTATGACCGCTGGCACTCTCAACCGTGAAAGACATGAGCGCAGCCCGTCTGGTACTTCTATATCGACTTCGGGATCTCCCATCGGTTCAAGAAAGGAGAGAAACCTATGCTTCTAGGTAGGAAAGGGCGTAATCAGCAGGTCCTGGAGCTATCCTCCACCGTCCCCTACGACGCCTTCAAGGTTGATGTCTACGGGTTGCGCGACATGTATGCAGGAGAGTTAGTGGAAGCACGTGTTTCTTTCACCGAATTTTTCCGGCATGTAGGCGTACTACCCAGAGTTACTCGAGCCCAAGCTGCGATCCCCAGTAGACGCGATGAAACACGCGGATCCCGGCAAACGCGTGTCTGCTAAGGATGCCCTCGTTAACTTTCAAGCACTTCACGCAAACTTTAATGGTATATCCCTTCGATGGCGCCTGCGCGATCGGACTGAATTGGCTCCGGAACGGTTCGTGTACGACGCTGTCTCCGTCGCAAAGGAGGGGTATCACCAGTTCAAGCGGATTGGGGGATGACCAGTTGCCCAGGTAAGCAACGCGATCGTGATCGTCCACCGTCCGCTGCTAAGACGTCTTCCAGGTTGATATCGTCGTGTTGTGTTGGCTGCTCTCGCTTGTACTTACGCTCTTGAGTTATCATCTTTGTCAGTAGCGTTGCGTCCTTGATAAACAAACTCCTCCCCGTCTGCCAGAAGACGGCTTCTAGGAAGGACAGGTCACGGTGAGGAGGGACAGGTGTTCAGCATGATGAATTGTAGTTTTAGGGGAGATTACAGCAATAAAATACCGCCATATGAAGAAATTCTTGATTATGATCCGTGAATAATATGACTATCCTATCGTCCAGCAGCCCGAAGCTTATGCCTGCAAAGAGGCCATGTACTCAGGGCACAGCTCCGACCAAGCCTCTGCACATCGCGGTCAGTGGGGCTCGCAGACCGGAGAACATATGAATACTCACGAGGGACGGGGTTTGTGACCGAAGTCTGGGCAACATCCTCCGCAAAGACGATGGCGAAGCCAGCATCGAGGTGGAAGTCGATGTGGCAATGGAGGAACCACGGTCCGGGGTTGTCGGTCTGAAAGAATCGTATCAAAATGTACAGAAGTTGGGGAAGCATATCGTGCTCACCCTGAAGCGGATCGTGACCTGATCGCTGCCGGATCCAATGCTCACGACGTCGCGGCGGACGGGGTTGACCAAGTTCTTAGTGGTCTGGCCAGCGCTCCGAACCACAGAGAACGCGTGCTACAGACAATTATGAGCAATGGGGACGGAAACAAGAGCTGTAGGTATTGCTTACGCCGTGGAGATGGATAGGATGAGGCCCGCCGATAGCAAAAGCGGGGATGGTAAGCTCGATGGTCGCGTTCCCCGGAAGACCGTATACGCTGCCCGGAGGAAGGAGATCTCGTGCGTCTTGAGCACCGCTCAGAATCTGAAGGAGGACCGGGACATCGGGGTTGACGAAGGAGGTGCCGTTGATGGTGAAGCTGCCGGCCGCCTATGGCAGTGTCAGACCGACAATCAATCAGCGTGAGTGGGGGATACATACGAAGCCGACCTGGAGGGTCATGGGCATGACGTTGTCGTCAGGCTACGTATCACATTTCCAGTCAGCTTGGCTTATACAGCGAAACACGAGATGCAGATAACTCACAGCGGCGGGATCAGTTAGAGGATGCATGTTGAACTCCTGAAGGACGATGGGGCTTGCGTTCTGGGTGGAAGTAGGCTCCGCGTCCGGGGCTCCGTCGTACCGGAGGATAGCAGAGTTGATACCGTTTGCGAATCCAGAGCCGCCTGTGGCGATGAGGTTCGGGTTCGCACGGATCCAGTAATTTCCGACCGTCTGGTTCGCTTCCAACTTCAACAATATCATCATCAATGCTAGGGCTGTGAGACGCTGGATCCTGGAACATACCACGAAGGAGTAGCGCTGTCCGGCAAATATTTGAAGCTGTGTCACGGGCAGCGGCTCGGTGTATTGTCCGTCCGTCTCGATGATAGTCATGCCGTGCCCATCGATCTCGAACGTGTAGTTGGGGTCGCAAGACAGGCTGACGAGGCGGAATCGGTAGCTGGGAGCCATGCTATGTTAGCCCGTGTCCTCAGCCTAACAGAGCCGCGACGCACCGTTTCCCAGGCGTGACGTTAATGACCGCGAGCTCTGACGTGGGATTTCCAAAGTAACGACCCAGACCGTTGATGAGGGTCGAGTCAGGCCGTCTGCCACCCAAACGGGCAGCAGTGTGGTACCAGTCAGCCAGGGTGATGATCGTACTTTCTGTGAAGACATCGGGATCAGCCCTGAGTATGCCTACACAGTGTACTATACGAACCGTCATCAACATCGTAGAGGGCCGCGTGGGGGTCCTGCTGGTCATAAACAACCATAGGGCCGCGCAATCCATCGCAGTACTGGGTAGAGAGATGGCTATGGTACCAGTACGTTCCTGTCCTAATGTGAGCATCACATCCGCCGCCATTTGCGAGGATCTTACCAGCTTGGTCGGTCGCACTGAAGTCATAGAGGAACGAGTTGCCAGAAACAATTGGACATTGGTTGACGAAGGCGCCGCCATCCGCCCAGTTGGTCCCGCGCTGGAACATGCCATGCCAGTGCTGTCGCAAGTTCATCAGTTATGCAAAACCTCGTTCCGAACGGTGAAGAGACACTGACAATAGACGTAGCGGTGAGCATGGTCTCGTTCGTCAGCTGGTCCACTACATTGATCTTGAAGTTGTCGCCCTATGCGCGCGGAAACGTGAGGCGGAGAAGGCAATATATGGACGTAGAAACCGACCTTGTTCCCTGTGATGAGCGGTCCAGGGAAGGTGTTACCGGCGAGGACCGCATCACGAGTGAAGCCGTCAGGAGTGACTTTCCCGTTCACGAGAGCCAGGTCAGCGACGGGGCCGATGGCAGCCAAGCTACCGGAGGCCAACGCTGCAACGACGAGCAACGACAGGCGGCGGAAGGAAGAGAGCATGAACATGGTCCTCGGTATCGCTGTTTCGTTCTCAGGGATGAGAATTGGGACAGTGGGGAGGATGCTGAGTGGATAGCCTACTCACCAAGTTTTATAGCTGGCCGTTCAGACCTTACTGGGCTACTAGCCCAGGTCGGGTCCGTGTAGGAATCCATCGGTACCCGACCCGGCTCTGGTGTGCAGAGGAACCGAGCCGAGACGGAGCGCGGCGTTCCATATCCGCGTCCATGTGCATACAACACTTGCCGTTTCTGCCACGATCAGGGAGGCGGACGTGTACTTGAACCTTCATCATTGTACGTCAACTCGAAACCCGCCAAGACGATCCGGCCACAGCCAGGATACTGCGGAAGGCCGCTAATATGCCTCACATGCAGAGAAAACACCGTACGGCCAGGACAGTACTGCGTCTGTATTCGCCTGGACGCCGATACATATGCACATCTATGTCCGAGGCGTCAGTAGTCACGTTCTAACTCCGGGTATGTATGGGCATACCTTGTGACATGCAGTGATACATCGGGCAACTTGATTTCTGTTTGTGCAAGCGGACGTTGGAGGCGCATATACCAGGTCTTCGGTCGCCATGTCGCTCCGACTCAAACGCTGTCATAGCTAGTCCGGTGCATGGATGGACATGCTACACCGCCGGCCATTCGGCAGAAAGGTCCCGCGCACACACAGCGCTCCGACGCCGCACCTAATACCGGATCCATGGCGCCCGGTACAGCCGCTGGATAGGTGCAGCTGAAATGGCTCAGTACAATGTTCGATACAAGCATCAGCTGCTGTTGACCACGAACGGGTCGAACGGCCTGAAGAACCTGCAACACCATGCACTTGCAGTTCCCAGGAAAGGGCGCCCCGCGCGCACTTACATCTCACTGCGGCCGCCCAGCTGCCACACTGGTCAGGCGGTGTCACGACGCACGGTGAGCCTGGGGAATGGACTGTTCACTAGTCGTGGTCCAGATCAACTCGCGAGCAACGGGCGGGCGCAGGGAAGCAGCCAGTCGGACTGTATTGGACCCGATGTTACGTTTGACAGCGCAATTGACGACGCTTCCGAATGAGTGCTTCAGCCGCCGCCCAAATGATCCCGACGAGTAGAATGCATGACTGAGTCAGGTTCAACATTCTGCTCCGTGAGATAGATCCATGAGCAAAACACAATGACGAGCAAGAACGGCTGTGATTCACCACCTGCGTTCCTTGTGTCGGGCACTGAATTGATCGCGAACGATGCGTGTCAGCGTGTGTAAAGCAAAAAGTGGAATGATACAATACTTACGTGCTCCTCGTCGCTAGAGATTGCGTATTGTAATAATGTAGACTGAATGCGACTCCTTTGGGCTGGAGATCATACGAAGACAACGAAATCCGGTCTTCGGGCATTGGGGACCGGTTCTCGATGTATTGAACAACGATCCTGAGATCCGATGTTCGCTCACAGGGTCGCATATGCAGGGCAAAAGGGCACACATCTGTGTTGTCGTAAATGGTTTAGATTGACCTTCGGAGAACATGACGAGAGGTACTCACCAGAAACGTTACTACACTGACGTTTTCCCCTTCTTCATCTCCCGATACAACCTGATTGCTCTCTCACGTTCCCCCTCCAGCATCGCCTTCTGCGCCATGGACAGCACTCCCTCACTCAACGATTTCGTACCCCCACCCTTCTGCAGTCCGCTCTGAGCAGCGAGCTTCTTCGCCTTTCGTGGGAGCTTCTTAATCTCCGGCGGTGCCTGTACGATGTCGTTCAGACGTTTTGGTGCAGAGGTGGACACTTTCTCGAAGTCCTTCGGCTTGTCTTCAGTCTTCCTCGCTTTTTGACGACTTCGTCCGTCGTCGTCCTCAGATTCGGACGTCTCCTTCGTCGAGCCCTTCCTCGACTGCGACTTCGCAGCAGCAGACGGACGGGCATCGGTGCTCTCCACAAGCTCCTCTTTTCGCACTTGCCGCATGCGCGCAGAAGACGTCTGGATAGCTTCTTTCACGGAATGGCGCATGGCATCCTCGACTCGCCTGCAAGAACACGACGAGATCTCGGGCTTGAGACGGGGCTGATGCGGAAGGAAATGATACTGCAAAACGTACCGGTTGAAGTGCGCCATTGACTCTCCAGGCATGATGCGCAAATGACTCCTTCCATCATCATGCCCGTCTCCTTCTGCAGCAGTACCATCCTTCCTGCGTTTCTTGCGAGACGGGCCGGCCCCTTCCTCCTCTCTGGCTTTCCGCTTCCTCTCGGCATATTCCTGCTGAATCCGTGCAGCGTTCAACACGCGCGCGACGCTCTTTGGGATTTCCTCGTTCTCAATCATCCGTTTTGCGCCAGGTGCGATGTCGTTCCCTCTGTCGCACGCAGTCACGGCCTTGTAATCGGTGAGGAAACTGATGGCTTACATACGATTCGGAGCGTTTCTTCTCGCGTACGGAGCGTTTGGCGCGTTTGTGAGGCATGTTCAATGTAAAAGGGAGTTGTTTTGAGCACACGCGCTGGGGAGATGAGAGCAGCAAAGAATATGGTGGCAGTTTGTGAGCAGGCACTTTTCGAACGCTTACTTCAGACGCCCGGAGGTCAGGCCCGTTCTCCGGTCCGCTCGCCGACCTCTTTTGGCGCGCTTAGTCGGGCTGTCATGCTAACCACATCCCAGAACATGAAGTGCGGTGGTAGACCTGATCACTGATGGACATGCTAAGGTTACAAGTAGCTCAAATAGTACTTGACCGCGTACTGTCCCGAAGCTGTTGTATTCCAGCCTTGCACTGATACACAGCAGCTGTCCTGCGATCCCACGAGATCCCGGGCGTTCGTACATGTCGAGAAGCCGAGGGAAAATCAACGAGTCCGTATTCCAGGCATGCGATTAACTGCGGTGTAAGCATGCCGAGACAATGTGCATAGCGAGGTAAAGATAGAATGGGCACCATGATGCTGCTGATCTCATACGAAACAGTGCCCCTCGCTGGCTCTGGGTGCTCGGGCATGTTGCACATGAGCTTCCACAGATCGCTGCGGAGGAGCTTCTGAAGTAACGCAAGCGTGCTTTCGGCATGAGAGATCACGGCAAGAGCATTGGAGGATGCAGGATCAACGAAGGGTCGTGCAGCGCAGAATAGCGAGACCTTCACTGCGTCGAACAAGACGGTGAAAGCAGAGTGGAACTTGGGAGAGGACATATCCGCCTCGATCAGATCGTTGCAGCACATGTGCATTTTGTGGCCGATGGAAGATATACCTTTCATAACGTGTATCAGCACAACGAACGTCAGTCTCGTCAAAGAACTCCGAACACCCACCGATCTTGAGAGCTGCCGCACTGCACTGCTGGCTGTGCCGTGCAAGCAGGGCAGAGGTGAGAGCATAGGCTCTCTGCGACAGCTCAGATTCGGAACCCATTGAGATGATCGCCGCGGTTCCCAGAAGGCTGTCTATCTGGCCCTCCTTTGAGTCCATCTCGGCGTTCTGCAACAGTGTATGATGGATCCCGCTGTGGGTGGTATCCAGAAGGCTGTTCAGCACCGCCTCTGTTTTCCGCCACGGCCGACCATAGACGATGGAGCTCTGGATGACGCGATGGGCGAACTGCAGATACGAGTTCGCGACCTCCTTCGGCCAGAGGCTGGATCCGGTTCCCCAATGCTGGCTGATGACAGTGTGGACGTGGTCGTGGTAGCTGGAGAAGTCCGGGTAGTACCAATCCGCGAGGCACACCGCGGCCACATCGAGCCAGCCAGCATCCATGGTGACAGTGTAGGCCGTCGCAATTGTGTCATTGTCCAGCTGGTCGGCCTGTTTGGTGGCGTGCACCCGCTCGTGACCTCCCCAGACCAATGGAATGGATAAGGAGAGCTCGTCCATCAAGCAGTGAAGCTTCATTGCGGCGTTGGCCATCGGGATCTGCAATTGCAGGGGGGAATGTACGCCATAGACGAGGATATGATGCGGATTGCAGCACGAAGCAGGCTTCGCACCAATCGAACACCCCCCAACTGCCACTTGATCTTCTCCCACACGATGAAAGTTACGAAAGACAGCGGCGTCACGTAGCTGCATCCCGCCCAAACTCCCGGAAGGATGACCGCACAGGACGTGAATGCGAGCAGGAGCGCGACGAGCACTGCGGACACGGCCGCGACGACGTGGTTGAGGTTGGAGAGCAACAGGAGGAGTCCGATAAGGAAGAACACGAGGGCGAACTGTAGGAGGATAGGCAGGGCGGCTACGACGGCCGAGACGCGCCACTTGATGAGGTTCCGCAGACGATACTGTCGACGGCGGGCGATCTCGCGAGAGGTCCCGAACAGCCCGGTGCTGTACTCTCCGAGCCATTGCTTAATCATGATGCCGAGGAATGCGGATGAGAGACTGAGTATGAGACTTGAAAACCAGAGGACATTCAGCCACACGGCGTATGCAGGTGCGTTGAATGGTGGATCGACAGACGTCGCGGCGTAAGCAGGTTGCGTCGAATTGATGAAGGAGGGGTTGACAGAGAATCCGGCCAGCTGGGACGATAAGTGCACGAGGATGGCGGACATCTGATCGGATGGGTCCCGCTGTAGCAGCCGATATGTCTCTACGTTCAGCGTAGTGACAATTGCAGAAAAGAGACCAGCCTAGAGTAACCCGCGATTGCGGTGTCAGCGCACATCTAAGGCGAGATGAGGTGTAACGAGGCATACATAGGTCAGCAGCCCGTCAATTTCTCTGTTCCATCTCTGCACCATCTCGTCGCTGTATTGCTTGACTACCTCGGCGGTATCCTCCCATGCTTTGGCTTGTGCCTCTGCAGAGTGCTTGTTGTCAAGCGTTTCCGCGAGCAGCGATATCATTTCCTGGACCCATCAGAGTCCAAAAGCAAACGTCAGAATGGTGCGAAGCCACGAGGATTCGACGCGTCGTGCTTACCTCTCGACTAAACAGCTGTGACGTGTCAAGACCAGCATCCAAAGAGTTACCGCTTGTCTCGTTCGACTCAGTGCATTGGGCTTTGCTACTGCGAGGAGCGATATTCTCCTTGCGCCTGGTACCCGACAAGTCCGCACTATCGTGTTGAGAGCGCAGGGGGTCGTGTATCGAGTCCTACGCCATACCGCGCCAGATAAGTATTGGCGACAAAGCAGGTTTAGTGCGGTCAGCCATACCTTCGTTTCGTCCGACGTCATAGCGGCTTAGGACGAACTCTTCAATCACTCTCTACTGAGCAACGTAGCGTCGATGACCTAGTTAGAGTGTAAGAGCGAGCCCTGCTGCCAGTGGGAGAACGTATGTACTCATATTACATACACACGGGCGGGCGGCAGGGAACATCAGCCTCTGAGTAGTATGATTGGGTGCTGTCAACGTCAGGCGTTATACTTGGACAGTTAGACTGGACATCTAGGCTCAGACGCGCGTGTCGCTGTTGAACTTGAGTATTTGTTGGCTGGGTGCCGGTGAGAGAGACTACGTACATGGTTGAGGATCAAACATTCAGAGAAACGCGCGCGACGACGGAACAGTCCGGCATCAATGACGTCACACCAACGAGAAGCGAGCGAAAGAACCTGACAGCGCAACTTCAAGAACTCTCCACTGCACACACACAAACCGCTTTGCACACATACATATCTGTAGCTACGGTGCGGCGGGGGTGGAGAGACAGGCCGTTCTTGGGCACAGACACAGATGGTCGCGGTGACACGGGTGATGATACACGTCTATAGATCGGGGAACACGATGAGCAGCAGGCAAGGCAACGGAAGCAGGAAAAAAATGAAGTTGAAGCTGAAGCGAAGCGGAAGGATGAGGGGTGGGGACGAAGCAGGAACCAGATGGGGAAGAGTTCGAGGGGGGTCAGGGTGAGTTCTTGTGTTGTGTTGTGGTTGGGGGATGAAGATGCTCGAGGTGGAGAGAAGAAGGTATACGAAACGACGGGCCGGCCCCCAGCGGAAGCGCGGAGGCCAAACCCGGAAGGATGGATGGGATGGACGTCGAAGAGATCCAGGATTCGCAACGGAAGGGATGCAGGGGGGCGGGGCTCGGAGGTAAACCGGAGCAGCGAAGAAAACGCGCGAACCATCTGCAAACCAAACACCCAAAGTCCGTCAAAGCCGGGAGCCGGAAACCAGAAGAGATGATCGAGGATGAGAGCAACGCAACGAAAGGAATGGAGGAGGGACGGAAGGAGCGTGCGAGGGGAAACGAGCGTGGATGTGACTGGGACAGTGTACGTGTGTGGACAGGTGCTCGGTCGTGCGCGCCGACGACACCGCTGCGGGTGCGGGTGGTGGTAGGTAGGTAGGTGATACAGCTGGGGAAGTACGGGAAAGTGTGTGGAACGCAGGCGAGATGTGTATGATGTATGTGTGGTGGTGTGTGTGGTGTGTGTGGTGTGTGTGGTGTGTGGTGTGTACATGCGCATGGACGACGGAGCACGAAACAAAATGGGGACGACTCTCTCGAGACGGGGGTGGCACGGACACGGACGCGGACAAGAGCAACGCAAGGACACAAAAGAAGGACAGCAGTTGGATGAGGATGAGGAGGGGAGCCAGAAACCGCAACCGGGGGGACGGAACGGGTATGAACGATGAACGTGAACGACAAACGACAAAAGAGCATAAAGCAGGGGGGAAGGGGACCGGAGCAGCGCAGTGGCCGGCCGTATGAGGTACACAGGCAAAGGTCCAAGAAAGCACCGGATCAAACGACCGTACACAGGAAAATGGAATGACGAGAGACGGAATCGAATGGAATGGGACAGGATGGATGAACAGACGGGTCACAGAGACAAGGGCAGAACCTCGCGCGCACCACGGCGCGCCGCTTTTGGGGTTTCTCGGGGACGGGGTCGGGGAACTCTCAGCTCGACGGCTGCTTCGTCATCGACGGGATCGACAGCATCGGCAGCTGCCCCCCGCGCGAGAACGAGCCAATATTCGCAACCTCCTCCCTCCTCCCCCCATTCAGCGGCTGACTCCCGCCCATCCCCCCGATCCCCCCAACACCCCCGAGCCCCGCCACGCCCCTCGGCGCAAGCCCGCTCCCGCTCCGCGGCCGCGTCTGCGGCCAGCTCGTCAGCCCGTACCCGAGCGGCGCGCTATCGCTCCGCGCCCGACTGCCCTTCTTCAAGGTCCCCGCGCCCCCTGCGCTCCCCGGCCCCGCGCCCCCATCCGCGCTCCCCGGCATCCCGGACGAGCCCGGGGTCGTCCGCTGGCGCTTCGCTCCGACGCGCTCGTCGTAGTCCATCGGCCCGGGGCCCGGCGAGGGCGGGAGCGGCGTGGCGATCGCCGCAGAGTCGTACCGCAGCGTGTGGTGGTGCTGCTGGCTGTGGTGGTGCGCGTGATGCGGCGCGTGGTGGGACTGCGAGTGCGCGTGGTGCAGGCCGCCGTCGTACGGGATGTGCTGGTACGAGTGCTGGCGGGAGAGCGTGTGCGGCGTGTGCGTGTGCGACGGGAAGTCGGGCGCGGTCGGGCTCGAGCTCGGGCTGATCGAGTGCAGCGAGTGCAGGCTGCTCGTCTGGATCGAGGAGAGCGAGGGGAAGTGCGACGTCTGTGGGGCGGAGCTCTGGGGCGAGGTCACGTAGATGTTTGGGCTCTCGCCTGAATCTAGGATGTCAGTCGGGAACGGCACCGGCACTTGAGTGACGGGGAGCAGATGAGCGTCAGAGTCCGAGCGGCAAGTAGAGGAGAGGACGTACTGCCGTAGGTCTTGAGCATGATATCGTACATGGCCTTGGTGACGTGGGCAAGCCGGTCGACCTTCTGGCGTTCCTGCTGGAACGCGACCATGAGACGCCGGTTGTCGTCGCGCATCTGCGCGAGCTGGGCAGCGACCTCGCCAGGAAGCTCGACGCGGTGCTTTAGGGACGGATCGGGCTCAAGCGCCTTCCGTTTGATCTCCTCGAGGAGGTCAGGGCGACCACGAAGGAACTTGTGGTGGGAAAACTCCCATGTCTGCACGTCCGCTGACGTGCGTTGGGCGCGCGGGGTCTGTTACGCCCCATGAGTCCAAGGTACATCCACTTGAAGCAGGGAGGAAGACGCTGGCTTACGCGGTTGATCTTGTGGAAGCCGTACATGTTCAGCTGTCTAACGAAACTGGAGAACTGCACAGATGGTCAGCGGAAGAAGCCAGCGGAGGCGCGTGTGACGGCTCACGTTGTTATGTTTGAAGTGCGAGCCCAGGATGGTGCGGCTGAACTCGCCGACATTGGAAACGACAAAGCTAGCGGGGAGATGTGGGAACACGTGGAGACGGTGAGAGAGTTGGGTAACTACCTGGTCCCGAGCTCAGTCCAGTTAATGAACTGGGAGGATTTTGGGTCGTTGATCATCCTGTGTGCACATACGTCATACGCAAGTCAGCAAGTGCGCGGATGGACCGAAAGCTCCGAAGATATGTATAACTAGGAACTATGCCGAACGTGGCGGTATAGGTTCCAACGGCGCGGAACACAGGTCCGACAGAGATCTGGAACGGACAGAAGTTCCACCACTCGAGTACTCTACCGCCAGCAATGAGATCGACGCGAGTCTAAAGAACCGGAATGCTATCCCCGGCGCGAAGCTCTCGCCAAGCACTTCCGAGATGAAGAAAGGAAGAGAACCCGTTGAAGAATAGTAAAACGATGACAACAGCATGATCTAGAGAACACCTGAAACGCATCGAATACGGGAAAGGAAAGAGGTCATGAAGTGGTCCGAGTCGAAGTCCCAGCGGAGTGGATCTACGCGGTGGCACCGGGAAGCGCGACCATAGTTAACCTTGCAGTCGCGCACAAGCCCCGATCATCTTCGGATCCGTCTGTGGCTGCTCCGACAGCGAAAAAGATCGCGCGTAGAGCGCACCCTGGCCGTCTTCCATTCCAGCATACCTGGAACGCGACAGGACCCCTGCAGGGTAGTGGGCGCTAGCCGTGCAGATCATGCCGCCGTTCGCGCGCGCTGCAGCGCGAGGCAAAACGTGGCGTTCACGCTGGCCTCGTGGCGCGCGCACCGCGCCCAGCAGAGCCGCAACAGTGCGGCGAGCGCGGATCGCGATCCCGGAGATGGTCGTGGAAAAGAGAGAAGAAGGCAGGGCGCAGCAAGAGAACGGGGAGAAAGGTGGTACTCACTGATAGAGCTTTGTGACGAAGTTGTTGGTGCCGAGCGGCTTGTTGAGCACGCCCAAGGAGGGCGGCGCGCCAGAGTGCAGCGTGGTGTTTGGGGTGGGCACCTGACCCTCCATCGGCTTCATCTGCTCGTCCTGCTCACCTCCCGAGTTGCTGCCCTCGATGGGGCTTCCCTCCGTGTCCATGGGGCCATAGGACATGCTGTCGACGTCGTCGTACATGGCGCTGTTCGGGTTCTCGTTCAAGTCGTAGGGAGTCTCCTCGACGGAAGTGGTGAGGGGCGCGAGGGTGGTGTAGCTGCGCTTGCGGGGAACGGACTTTTCGGAGGAAGACGAGGATCGCGAGCTGGTGAGTCGCTTGCCGTAGGAGTCGTAGTGCTCGTCGTAGCGAATGCCCTGATCTGGGGCGGCGAACTGGAAGGGCTGCTGGATGTGGGGATGGTGGGGATGATGTGGGTGATGGTGCGCGACGAGGTTGTTGCCCGAGGGGCTAATGGGGGTGATGGGCGAGACATGCGAGCTGGCATGGGTGGAGGGATGCGGGGAGGGATTGATCGGGGAGAGATTGGTGGGGGAGGTGACGGAGAGGGAGGAGAGATTGAGGGAGAGGGCGGTCTTGTCGCCTGGTCTATCGGAGAGCGGTTCGGTCATGGCGGACTGGGAGGACTGCTGGGAGGAGGAGGGGAAGTAGGAGGGGTAGGTCTGCTCGCTGAGGGAGGAGGCGGGAGACGAGGGCGAGGGGAAGGAGGACTGGTTCTGTGGTGGCGGGAGGAGGTGGGAGGGGGACTGCTGTGACCATTGCTGGGACTGGGACTGCTGGGAGTAGGGTCCGTCTGCGGAGGACATGGTGTGCGAGTAGTGGGAGGAGGAGCTGTCCATGAGAATGGTGTGCAGCAATCAGGCGATCAGCATGCAGACGCGAGGCAGGCAGGCAGCAGGCGTGCAGCGGAGGGCGAGGTGGAGGAGGGGCGCGACGGGTGGGTCACGGGGGCGCAGTGGCGGGGGTGGCGGACATGCACGTCGCGGAGGGCGAGGAGGGCGGCGTGGAGGGAGGCGAGGACGGGGGAGGGCGAGCAGAGGCGAGGCTGCTGAAGAAGAGCGGGACGGAAGAGGAGAGAGGGAGATCTGGGAGGGCGAGAGAAGAGGCGAGGCGAGCCAGAGATGCGGATGCGAGCGCGAGCGCGTCCGGAGGTGTGGTGGAAATAAATCTAGATTCGGGGGTCCTCGCCGTCCAATCCAATCCCCTCCCATCTCCTCCATTCACGCCCCGCTCCCAGTCCGCTCGCATATCTCCGGCCCTCCCAGCCAGCCCAAAACATAGCGCGACATACGCTGCCGGGCCCCGTGCAGACCCAGCTCTGGGGCCTTCTGCAGAGGCTCTGGGGGTGTCCGATAGCAGGCAGAGGCCGACGAGTTCGGTTCTAGCACGGCTCTTCTCTGTCATCCCGCCGTGGCCGGATCCCTCGTCGGACTTGCGTTTCTCACACGCCCAAATACACCTCTTCTCGTATTCGTTCCTCCCCGGCTCCAATCTCGCTCCCAGCGCCCGCCTTCCTCCGTCGCCCGACTCGTCTTCCTGCCATGTCCCCGCCCCCGTCTTCTCTCCAGCAGTTCTCCAGCCAGTCCACTTACACTAATAGCCTATCCTGCCTAATAGCCTATACGCCATGACATCTCGAGGTCCTCGCCTCGGCTGCTCTCTCCATCCGAATCACACACCGCCCATCAGCTGATTGCGAGCACGCCCCCTCCAATCCGGGGGCTCTCATCCTCCTCGTCCGTCCGCACGCACGCCCTGGCCACACGCCCGCCAAGTCCACCTCAAATCAGCTCTGATAGATCTCAGCCGCGAGACTCTATATTCCGCGTGATCTCTGTGATCCTCTCTCCGTGCCGCCTCAGCCGCCCGTGCTACCTTGTACCAGCATCCCGATCCCATTCCAGCTTCGCCCGACGCTGCGGCTGTAGCATGCAATCGGACCCCGTCGCGGTCGACTCTCGATGCGTTGTGATCGCCAAAGATGGAATCTCGCCGCATCTCTCGAGTACCTCTTGCCATCCGAGGAGGAGGCGACACATCCTTCGCACAACACCGCGGCCCAACACCAGTTTCACAACAACAGTCCACAGTCCACCAGCACCGCCGCCCACAACTCCGAAATCGCCCAATGCCGTACTCGCTCATCCAACCGCGGCCGATGGAGGCCCCAACTCAACACCGGCCACTCCCGGCCATCTTCCGCTTCAACTCTTGCCTCTGATACGCAACGCCCGCCATACACGTAGCCACCTGCACGTACCGCTCACCATCTCAATTGCACGCCGGAACCTTGCGAATGCCATGACTCTGAGCGCACACCCAGACATCACGACGTCCACTTATCCGAACCGCCCATTCACCGTGCGTGGGTCCGTGACCTCAGGCCTCAGACCTAGCCACCCCTCCAGCCCGCGGAAGCACAAGGACCAACTGCGCAGGCGCCGTAATCCCCTCCGTCGCTTTCCCAGAATATCGCCGCCCCCAGCTCCCGGCGCACACACGGCCTGTCTACCTGTCTGCCTGTCTGCCCGCCTGTCCCCAAAGTTCTGCAGCTGCGCTCGCTCCGGGCTTTCAACCCAGCTGCGCTCCTCCTCGTCGCCGGTGCTTCGCTGTCCGACGTCCGTGTACATACGTCCCTCCGTGCGTCCAGCGCGCGCACGACGTTGTTCCCCGTCCGGTCGCATACGTACGGGCTGTCAACGTTAACGTTCGACGCCTGATCGTGATGCACGACATTGGCAAATGCACGACTGGCCAGGCTCAAACGGACTGCAAGCACTGCGCTAACGTTAACCGTAATGCTAACAGTGACGCCGCCCCGGATCCGGCCCTCGGAACCCCCGGTCTCGCGCATCGCGTCCAACGTTCAAACGTTCAGGCTCTCCCGTGCACGTCAGCGGTCAAG
This sequence comes from Earliella scabrosa, assembly GCA_022605405.1. Taxonomy (NCBI): domain Eukaryota; kingdom Fungi; phylum Basidiomycota; class Agaricomycetes; order Polyporales; family Polyporaceae; genus Earliella; species Earliella scabrosa. The sequence goes on along the minus strand of JABYQQ010000004.1, from coordinate 349,625 downwards.
CTTCAAGCGTAGCTTCACGCCTTCTGGTCAAGGCTCAAACGCATACGTACTTGCGCTGTTCGCCGCACGCCGTCGGCGACTGCCTGCATCAGTGCATCTGAGATCGCGCGCGACTCCGAGATGGGTCACCAGTCTGACTATGGGAGCCGATGCGTCCGGGGGGCGTTCACAGACGCCTACATAGTCGTGCGGCGTGGGCCTTCGAAGTTCGACGCGGGTTCGAAGGTGTGCATGTCATCTTCTCATGATCCTATGCTATCACGCCATGACATGATGATCCGCGTCGCCGGCCTTATACATAGGTAAAGAGCGAGTACGGTGTGGCCAGCTCATGATCGCCCTGGACAGAGCAAGCGCGGTGGAGCACCTGTATCATCCGTCTGCATTTGAGCGTTGAACGTTGAGCGCATCCCGGCGCGCGGGTCTCCTACCTTCGCATATGGAACCACCTTTGCCATTCCTCGCCACGCTCCTCCGGACACTCGCGGTGGGCAGCGCTCGTGACGTTCACGCCCGGTCGATGCCGCGCGGACGTGCAGGTCGAGGTGCCACTGGCACTTACAAGTACAAGTACAAGTACGAGCACAACTAGTAGTACCCCGTCCACTTGAATGCTATGCACCCGGGAGGCACCGTATGCAGGATATGCGTAGCTGCCGCATATATCTAGCACGAGATCTCGAGCTTGCGAGCCTCGAGCCTTCTCGACTGCTTCGACAGAGCCCTGCGCACCCGAGCTTGAGCTTCTCGGACGTGCACCGCGCCCCGGGCGGGTTCGAACTTCGTCCATCCCTCCCTCCGCGTTCAACCCGGTTCGGAGCGCCCGGCCTACGAGCGCTAGTATTGTGCGCGTTTGTTGATTGGCTAGCGGTGCACGGCGCCATGAATGCATGACGTTCTTGCTTCTTCCCCGGGTCTCCAGGCACGCTTGACGCGGACGTCGAGTAAGTAGAAGGTAGGGTGCAGCTGCAGTGACTGCATATATCTCGAGTATTGCCAAGTTGCAAGAGTCCTCATTCTAGCTCGGTGCGCCGCCTCGAAGTCGGGCTCCTTGCTCTATGGCATGAGTTGTTTTCAGCCCCCGCACCGACTAGTGGTCCTCATCCGCCTATGCACACAGATAGATTCTGACGCGTGACGGATAGCGCGGACGGGGCTCCAGCCTGGCTGAGCGCACACTCGGGCATAGGACGCGTCGTATAGCAGTGGTGGTGGGGGTCGCGCAACTGCTGAGCTCAGCCGGACCGTCCTCACCCGCCATCCTGTCTTCTTGTCAAGTTGCATCCATGCCGGCGAGCATCTGAGCTGTTGCGTACATGTGAGGTACATGTATGTGCCTCACGCGTCGCTGAACTTTAGGGGTGCCGCCGGCTGCGAGCGAGCCACATGCACGGTCCTCCCAGGCGAGGCATCCCGGCCTGCGAACAGTCGGCCTCATGTCGCGCCCGGCCTGCAACCGTCTCCTGTTACGGCCTCGAATTTGACTGCGTGTGTTCCCGCGTGGCGTTGATATTGATATGCTCACGATCACAAGTAAGTAGGGATCACAAGCAGTCCGGGGCGAGGTGCGTTCACATTTATGGGATATTGGTCTGCTTGCGCACTGCGCAGCCTGCTCGCTGCTCATCAATGTTGCCATAAGCTCCTCCGAGAGGTCCGGCCGCGCAGAGTGCTTTCGTAATGCGCGTATCATCGCTGGTCTGTTGTACTTGAACATGGGTGGGGTCAATGTCTTCGCACTTCTCACGAATGGCATCATCGGGCGGGGTGGGAATTTGAACAGAAGCAACCCCTGACATACGCGCAGCGGGGTAGTGGAGGGTAGTAGACGTGTCGTGCGGACAGATCCAAGACCCAATGCTACATAAGTATATACGTACGCGTATGCGGATGTCATGACCTGGTTCACAGGGCATACTTGTCGAACTCCCCCCAAGGCCGAGGCTTTCCAGATGGAGATGCATGTCCCAGAGTCCCACAGGTAACGTTGTCGTTGTCATTGTCAACACCAAACGGTGGCATTGAATCTTGATCCCTCGGATCCGGACATCCTCGCCCGACAGCCCCGAGATCCCATGGCACATTGGCACCGTGCGTGTTCACGCTCGCCATACATACTCGCCCTAGGCCTTACGCCTTTACGGTATGCAGCACCGCTCCACCGCGACCGTGACAGCGCAGAGCACGAATCCGGCAATGCATACGTACGCAGGCGCGCTTCTAGCCCCGCGCGCGCACACCGTTCAAGCTAGCCGCGTGCATGATACAGTATATACTAAACAGCGTTTCGCACTCCAAGGGAAGCCAGGCTTCGCAGGTTCGCGCTTCTCGCCATCTGCCATCTGGGACCTGATGCATGATGCCCTGGGGTTCTTGCGAGAACCTGACGCTCGACGTTGCGCGAATTCCGGGCTGGAATTCCAAGGTCGGGACGAGCATCGGGCGCTATGACTGCCATATGGACGGGCAGACTTCTGGCTTCAATAGTCAGGTCCCGTCCGTCCGCATTGATGGTGCGCATCATATGCGATGTGCTCTCTTGTGCTCCCTGTGTGCGCGTGTGGACGCGGGGACGTCCTGAGAGACTCGAGGGCCTCTAGTGTGGAAGAGTGTGGAAGCCGCCGGCATCGACGTTCGTCGTTCGCATGTTCCGCCGGCTGTCGCTCACCCCGCTCACCCGGATTCAATCGCGTGGGCGGGTCGGCTCTCTTACATACAGTCAATGTTGCCTCCCACTGCCAGACCCGTCGTGATATCATCATTGTGACCTGAGCGTCCTAACTTTGAGCACTTACTATGTATGTACATTCAAACCAGGCTTAGGATGCGCTAATAAGTCGCTCGACCCCAGGTCGACCCTCGGAGTCAGAGTCGGCGGCATCGTGCTTGAATTTGATTGTCCATCAGCTTGGGCACGCCGGTCATGATCACGGTGGCCCATCACGGTGGCTGTCGCGATACCGCCGGCTCCCCGCTTTCCGCGAAGAGTGCACATGTCCAATGTTGACGCTGCGCCGGATCCCACCTACATATGTATGTACATTCGACCGCTGTAAGTGTATGTTGAACTTTCCACCAGCCTGGCGCCTGGACGCGCTCGCGTGGATGGTCGTTATTTGACGTCGACACTGGCGCATCTGTCCACCCCGAAGCCTGGTTAGAACCGGGAGAGAGGCGCGACCCGACAGCATGGAGACATCTGCGCCGGCGTCGACGGCTCGAAACGGGCTAGCCGCCGCTCGCCCCACCCCCATGTCAGAGTCAGACTTTGTGAGCAGTGTGCTCGGCCGACGGCCCGCAGTGAAGAAGCTCGACGGTCGTCCGCTGTTGAGTCGCGCGGTCGCCGACTCAACAAGTATGTATGATGTATGTCGTGACTACTAGAGCCTATAGCTACTAGAGCGATCGGAGGCGCATTGGGCGCATCACCGAGCGATCGACGGCCGACTTGGAAGCTCGAACTCGGACAGACTCGGACCTACTCGGACTACTTATTGGAAGTCACAAATCATACTCCGACAGTCCGACTCGAGTATCGATGCATGATTGGATTTGGGGTCTGATGCCGAACAGCGTGATGGTGGGTGAGTTACAACTCAGTAGGTATAGTAAGAGGCTAGTCAGAAGTTACTCAACTCTGAGCGTACGGTATTACTTCGTCGGCTGCTTGTAGCTTTAGCCGCGTCCAACTCGATCGACCTTGCGCTCGGCCTCGGGTGAGCTTGATAGACGGGCGGCAGTCGGAGTCGGAGCTGAGCACTTGAAGTAGGTAAGGGCCGAGGAAGGTGGTTCCGACGCGATTAAGAGGTGCAATGCCCGTATCTGGAGATCAGCGCACACCATGCACCCCACGAGGCTGGCCGAGGGGCACCCTCGTCGATGGAAGAAGCCAGGTTCGAGATCAAAGAGGGACTCTCCGTGGCAACTCTATTAGTACTTACTATACAGTGGACGCTCTTCTGACGCAGCTGGAAAACACATGCGCGTGGGCGAGTACTAATCCGTCCGTCGGGACGATTCGGAAAAGCCAGGCGTGCGTTGAGTATCACGATGTCGATGTCGATGTCGATTGCACCAGCACTAGGAGCAGTACTGGTGCTAGTGGCGCTCGTTGGCTCAGGATTGCGGACGCGAGATCAGTACACATGTAGCGCGCGGGTTGATCAATGTTCGAGCGACGATCGTCGCGTGGAATTCCCACCCATGTCAGGCGCGGCAGGCGCCTGATACGTCAGGTGGCGAGGCGTTCAGTATGCCGAATCCCCTAAACCGAGCATGGCTGCGCCGCCACGAGATCACCACAAAGGTGCGCGCTCGAGTTACGTCTGCGATCGAGACATGTGCGTCAGTGCGCGAACAGACGGAGCGTGCTTGCTCAACCCACCTCGGAAGTCCCTCGACCGGCACCCTCAAATCGCGCGTACCTCGACCTTTTTCCGGAGATGGGTCTGTGCCAGGCAGGAGTGTCCAGGTGGTCCGCCACGGTAGTGCGACCCTGCATGCGCAAAGGACGAATGGTGCAAGCGCGATAACCTGCCGGAGCAGGGGGAGTCCCACAGTCGCCCATCGTGACCTGGAATGAGGTGCGCGGTTGGGACTGATTGTGATGCGGGTTTCTCCGAGGACAGGAAGAGAAGGAGAAGGACAGTAGTCTGGAGAGCGGACATGAGAGCATGCGATATCGGACCCCACGCGAGGACGAACACGACGAACGCGGGAATGCGGAGAGAGCCGCAACGGACGCGAACTGACCGCAATGGGCGACGGGGTTCGATATTGAGCACGGCGGCCTCAAAGCAGACGGGAAAGCAATATTCATGTGGGAGGCGGACTGGCGAGTGAGAGCGGAGAGGGGGCCAGATCGGGACCGATCTACAATTGAATGTGCTGACAGGGGCGGAGGTGTCCGATCGCGAGCTGTAGAAGTCTATCAATGTTGACCATGACGCTTCGACCCCGCAGCCGATATCCGTGCTCGTACACTCAACGTGCCCCGAGCCGAACAGGCGGGGAGCGACAGGTGCGCCACTACGATCTGCAGCGGAGGACACGCGGCACGGCTCCGAGTACGCTTCACGGACTGGCAGCCAACGAGAGCGCGAGCCCTGGCCTGTCCGCCGTGGGCTGGACGGTACGTAAACGCGGCTGGCGATCGGGCCTCGCAGGCTGACAGGCCCATATCTGGCACAAAGAGACGTCAGCGGGGGGCAGGTGCGGGGAAGGGCTGGCTGGGGAGACGGAGGGCCCGCCTGGAGTGCTTACGTACCTTGGGCGGAGGGTGAGTACACACGAGGCAGGCCAGGGTACTACCCCACGCTCACGGCAGCCTGCCACCGCCGCGATGGCATCGATGGACGGATGAGGTCAGCCGTACGTCACCTTCCATTGCCGGCTGCACCCACGACCGCAGAACGTGCTTCGGAGAGCTGCGGACATGGCAAACACTGCTCGCTCGGCTTGGTCCGAGCTCTCTTCGCGATGCTGGTGCAAGTACATGATTGAGTTATGAACCGCGGGATACGACACTGCTGCGAGGCGAGTCTGTCAGACGGCAGTGCCTGCACAGTAGTACGACACTCACAAAACATCTACAGGAGGATCGTCGGGCGGGCCGCCTCGGAGCGCACCGACCATGACCCCATGCCAGCTCGCGTCTATCCGTCTATCACCTCCGTCCCCGTTCCCCTCCTTGCTTCTCTTCTGCACCCAGACTACGCAAGGTTAACTCAGACACCGAAAGCGCGCCGGGCGCCGGTATCCTGAATGCGTGTCATAATTTTACGACACCGGGGGCCCCTCCATTCATTGAACATGTCGAAGTCGAATTTCGAACCCGTCCCGAACCGCCCCGAGGGAAAGGAAACTTCAGGCTTGCCGACAGGCGAGATGTGGGCAAGGTCGCAGCGGCGGGCGAGCGCGCTGTCCGCTGCCGCGCTTCATGCGCGCGTCCGCTTTGTGTTTGAGTTTTGCTAGGGCAGGCATGTCCGGAGTCTGTCTTATTGCCGATCGCGCGACAGAACGCCTGAGCTGTAAGCAGGAGACTGCCGCGCAAAGGAGAAGTTCGACATGCCACACGCTTCGCGAAACTGGCTTCTTGCTCAATCCCTGTATACCATTGTTTCGTAGACGCTGAGACGTGCCTTGCACACGCGAATGAATGGATGTGCCAGAGCCGTCCCACATCACGACTCATGATAGCGTGCTGTTTGTTCCCCATTCAGCCCGCCTGCGATAAGATCAGCCCAGGCCAACGCGCATTACTGGTGATGGCAAGACGCCCACCTCGGACTCCGCGTGCGTACGACGCCTCGGAAACAGAGACAGAGACGGGGACGGAGGCTGGGACGAGACCCTACCCCGCGCCTTCCGTGCCTTCTCCGTCCACTCCTTCCCCTCTCGCCACTCCGATCCTAGAACCACCGGGTTCAACCGCAAGGCACGGTCAAGGATGCCCTGTCCTGCCTACCACTTCACTATCGCGCCATCTCCATGCTAAGGGTGCGCGATCGCGGTGACGATTGGGTGCTGCGAGAAGGCGCGGGACGTGTACATAGACACGGAAACAGACACCACGGCCGAAGGCGGCTTAGGCCCGGACATAACGCGACCGACACACCACACACGCACACATACCGGCATCCCCCAGTCACAGGGAGTGCCCTGATCTTTGGAGTGCCCCCGCCGCCACCGCCGACCAGGTACGAGTTGCGGGCGCAGCGCGGCCCCGTGCTCGTCGTCCGTAGTGAGATGCCGCATGAGCGCCCCTCGAGCGGGATGCAGCCGCTCAATGTTCAATGTTCAATGCTCAGGTGTCCGGGTATCAGGGTCTGCTCGTCGCGAAGGCGGGACCCTGAGCTGAGTATCGCTCGTCCACGCGGGACGTGTGCGGTTGATTGGACGGGTTGGACGGCTACGTGCGCCGTGAATGAAGGGACCCCCGTTCCCCTTCCTGTGGCCGCTTCGTCACCGTGGTATGTGGTACCGCCCGAAACCGAGCGCCACTCCACAATTATGATGGGCAGTCGGGCAGGCCGAGGCACAGGCATGGACTGGGGCGGGGCGGGGCCTGTCGATGGCGAACACCCCTTGAAGCTTGAAGCTTGGACGGACGCAGTGCGGATGAGGGGAACCTGTAGATGAGGAGCGCGTGCATCTTCATCTTCATTGTTGGCACGAGACACGAGGCTACGCGCGGGGAGCAGGTGAGTTACCGGGGGAAGGGGGGAAGGGGAGTTCGGCGAGCATGGGAAGGACGAGGCCCAGCTGGGTGGGGATGAAATTTAACTGGTGACCGGCGACCGGTAGACGGAGGAGCGTAGGAGGGCGGAGAGTGCCCCACATCGGCCATTGAGTGTTGAATGTGGGTGTGGCAGGTGGCAGGGGCGGGGCGGCTCGGGTGCGCGGGGACGAGCTCTGTACGCCCCGGTCAACGAGTCAGTGAACGAGTACGTCTGACTTCGGCGAGCCAAGAGAAGAAGGTTGCGCTCACCGACACCGAAGGCCGACTTTGGAACTTTTGGAACTTTGGAAGGCCCGACGAACATCACCCCCGCAGCAGATCTGGCGCGCCGACACGGGGAGCAGACGCGGTGCGCGTATGATGAGCGCATGCGCATGCGCATGACGCGACACGACAGCGTCTGGTTGGCGGCAGCGAGTTTTGTGACCGGCCGCGGTGACACGTTTCTGGGCACCGGCCTCCTCTAAGCTCTCCGTGCCATTCGACCTCCGTGGTTCGTTGGACGTGGACATGGACGCGTGCCGTCTGGAGGCCGGGTGCCTGCGCAGAGGTCCTCGGTAGCCGGTGCCGGGCCTGTGTCGAGGGCATGACGTCCGAGTCCCCACTCCGAAATGCCTGCATGCCACGACCCACGGACGGACGTCACCATCGTCTATCGGGCGCGCTGCGGCGGGGATCAGCCCGACCGGGGTCCAAACGTTCAGAAGGATGTGAGGGACCAAGCCGAGACGCGGAACGCGGAGTCGGGGGCCAGAAGATGATGCGCAGCGGGGAGAGAAGGGGAAAAGTTGGGGGTATGGACAGAGGAGGGGGAGGGTCTCGCATCTCCGACGTCGCGTGTTGAAGAATAGAGTTAGACTTCGTGTTGGGGGTGCTTGGGGAGGGTACCGGCATCGGACTTGAACTCCGGGATATCATGATCGTGATGCGTGCCACGGCGCAGACTAGGCATCGCTTCCCTATCGCCGTGCTACCATCGTGGCGTTATTTTGCAGGAGACTGGGGCGATGGGCAAAAATGGTGGCGTTGGGGCACTAGCGGAGCTGTGAGACCGGTGTATTGCAAGGTTTGTTGGGCTGCGGGCACGCCCAAGCGTCCAAGGTTGCGCGAAGCGAGGTTACCGAAAGTTCAAAAGCCGAGAGGGCTAGACGACCGAGAACATGAGCTCGCTCCTGCCGAGACATGAGTCATGGCCGCGCTCGTGGTCGTATGACATTGTCATTGACGTACCGCGGAAAACATTACACGTGCACCTGAGACGATCTCTCCGCAGAATCCCGGTTGGGCGCAGGGCCGCAGAGGCGGGAGATCCACTCGCGGACGTTCTTCTATGTTTCGCTGTGCCTGCGCGTTGCGTGTCTAATGGAGCATCTGCGCTCACGCCACTGCAATCCGTGTGTGCCCGCTACGACAACAATCCGGGGAACATTGACCCGACGTTGGACAGACAGGAATCTTGAAGTCGCGAGCGCACCGCTCATTGCTGCGGGATAGTCGCCGGTGGGCTGATGACGTTGGAGCCTGCTGTGGTCCCCGCGATCGTACCAGCGCGATTGACACCCTGCATGTCAGCCCATTTAAATGAGGAGAGGGACAGGCTATCATAGTTTACGCACACAGACAAATGATGAATGCTGATGTTGTATGTGAGGCGCGCGGATTGTATGGGGATAGACCGGGAACGGCGCGGATGCGGTACACTGGTCCGCGGAGCGCAATATTGAGCGGAGTTCGCACTTGAGGGGGCCAGCCGGATGTTTGTGCGGGCATCACGACAATTGCCTAGAGAAGTGTGTTGTTGAATGGTCAGGTCCAGCACGGAGCTCGTTTTCGGAGGTAAGATGGGTGTTGTGAGACTCGGGTGACTTGTGGATTGCAGAGAATCATTCGGGCGGTTGACATGTGTCCTGACCCTTGGAATTCGGCGGTCAAGTAGGGGACCGGCGGAGGAGTTGTATTCCATAACTATCCTACGAAACATGCCAGAAGTACTGTGAGGTCCAAGGTGAGCTACCCCAACTAGCGTCCGAAGCAGCAGACTCACCAAAACACAATCCTGGTGCCTGAACCTTCCACAAGACAACCCCATATCGAACCTTTCGACCATAAGCTCCAGATCATGGACAGCGAATTCTGCTGCGGACCTACCAGATGGCGGATGCTGTAACTCGGACAACGATGACCACCTCCGGAAAATTCGGACGAGCAACAGAACGTTGGAGAGGGACGCACCCGCCGCGAGTTCTCAGCCGCCTCTGGAACGACTCAGCATGATCTTTCCGTCCGCAAGCTCACGTTCTTGGACCCATCCCCTGCCATTCAACCACCTCCACATATCGGGGTACCGCGAAGGAAACGTGCAAACAGTGAGTTCATCCACACAGTCCACTTCACGGACCATCCGCCCCAGGCACCCGCCCTTCCTCCACTCCGGCAAGACACCCGCAAGCCAGATGTGGACCGAGTCCGTCGCACCACTCCTCAGCGGGGAATCGTGCACGCGATGGGTGACGAAGATAAACGCTACTGGCGTATCAGGCGCAGACGACGGCGCAAGATACACGATGAGCGAGGACGGGTGAGCAAGTTGCTTGCGCCAGTACGCGAGTTGTCCGTGCTTCGTGGACCCGTCGGCGTTGAAGATGGCATTCGAGAGCGTGAGGACTCTTGCGACGTTCTCGTCGTCGGGAGAATGTATGCGGCAAAGCTGGAGGTCGTTCGGTTGTGCCGCCATGTCAACGGTCGTCGGCGTCGATGGTCGTGGTCAGGGACACGGACGAGGATGAATTGACGAAGGCGCAATGACGAGACGGGGACCCGGCCCAGACTCGGGCCGGGCTCGCTTGCGAGGGTTTGTGACACCGTGACGGCTTATCTGTGACACGGGACTGATGTGTGACGGCGGGCGGTTGCTGGGGCGGGCGTGACAGAGGACTTGAGCGGTTGCAGTCGCGTTCCAAGTTCCCAGTGCTCCGCTTCGACTGTCGTGTCGCCCGTCCCGTCCCGTCCTGCTCAGCCGTCTCTTGCGCTCTGCAGCTTCTTGTCTCATCCGTCTCACTGCCGCCGCTCGTTCTTTCTCGCTTGCACCATAACGATCCTCTCACGACTCGGAACTCGCTAAGAATACACACACACACTATATTGACTTATTCCTTACTATGGCGCAACCCCTCTTCGACCAGCATCCTCTTGAGGAGTACTTTCGGCGTGCGTCTGTCTCCTGCTGTGCTTATGTGCGTGTGGGCTAACGTTGTGATGCGTGTAGACACAGGAGAAGTCGCGGAGCCCATGCCCGGCGGTTCGCCAGATTTCGTGGTCGAGGAAGACGACTCGTTAGACAGCGACGAGGACTCGCCACCACTAGACCTTCAACTCCCATCTTTTGTAGTCAGGGCGATACAGGTGAGCACCAATGCACTCAGCTTGCAGCGTTTCGTTGGTCGTCGTGTGCGCATGAGGAGACGGTGGACTCGCGGAGGGAGACGACTGGATCCCTGCTGTCACGGCCAGGAACTGTGGTCTACCAGCACCCCAAGGGCCGTTTGCATGCACTCTCACCTCCCGTCAACATGCGCAGCTCCGTGGCATGACGCGAACTGCATGACACTCGGCTCTCCGGGCGGTGGAATATGCAATGCCGACGATTGTCGCCGCGGGTCTGCACTATCTTCCACCACACAGCCCCCAAGCCTAGAGGGACCGTCATCCGCATGACCGCATGCGCACGAAATCCCCGTACACCAGGTTGAACGGCTGGTGGTGGAGCGCTTGTTGCGGCTCGCGTACGGGGTCGTTGGTATTCTCACACGAACCGATTTGCCGTTTCTATTTGCATGATGGATCGCTAATGCGTCTCCCTTCCATTCCAGATCGCGAACGAGCTGCTGCAATCCTCGTCATGTACATCTCATGAGAACACCTTCGCGGAACGGTTCAAGTACGACGTCATCTCATCCTCACTATTATCTTCCTCCCTCGCCGCGGCACCTACAAGTGCCATCCGAAGGTCGTTCACCCCAGAGCTACCAGGCAAGCTGGATGATGGTGCGGGTGCGAGCGACGACGGGCACATATCCTCAAGCTCAAGACCTGATAACCGATTTCCGGAAGTAACGTCCAGTCCGAACGCCCTCGCACCACAAATCCCGGTCGCGCTCCTCTCCCTTGCTGTCATTGTACTATCAACCGGGTCCTTCTTTATTGCATTGATACCATTAGGTGCCGCTATCTATGTGAGGTACGTTGTAAACGCCGACGCAGAGAAACACAACTCCACAGCACAGGTGAGTAGTTTCAGTTCTGTATATGCGTTTTCAAGCTCACCCCTTCCAGACCCTGGAAGCCCTGAACGAGCTGATATCTGCGGGGAACGTGTGGGATTCGGCAGTCAACGAGGCAATATTGCTTATCGAAAGCGAGGAGCGGAGGTATGTCCTCAACACTACCGGACGACATTTCACACTGACATGAACCCTGTAGTATCTTCTACGGTCCCACAAGTCCACAAGCTCCCTCTTCTGCACTACGAATTGCGCTCCAATCGTCTCTGCACACCACCCAGACACAATGCGACAACGTCAGGCAACTACTCTCCGCCCTCACGGACCCCGCTTCCCTCACTCACCTTGCTGAGATGTACGCACCCCCCTCTCCTGTACGCCATACGTTCGCGCTACCGGACAAACAGCGCTCCCCATCGTCCACCTCAACCACCATGCGGCCCTTCTCGCATCCGTCTGGAACGTGGAGACAGCGCACTTCCTCCCTTCCAAGCCAGAACGCGAATAAGCGTGCCACTTGGAACGGGTCATACGCCGCGCTTGCGCTCGCAGGCAGTCCGACCTCCCATTTGGCCAATCGCAAGAAGCAAAATCGTCGCTCGGACGTGCTCTCGTTATTCCAACCCCTTCCAGCCACAGCGGGCCAGGTCGCAAGTTTCAGTGCCCCCGTCAGCCCCAGACCTCCAAGTCCACTGCCCGAAAGGTTGGAGGTCCTCGAAGAGGAAGAGCATGCGGATGAGGAGGAACTGGAGTCCAAGGGATACTTTGGGGCCGCAGCGCTCGAACTTCAGCGGAAACGAAAGTCCGCAGGGCTGGAATCGTTCGGTTTGCCTCCTCCCAGCTACACCCCTCCTCGTTCCCCCATACGTGCCAGTCAAGCACTCGCTACGCACTCCACCCCTCCGCCAACCCTGCTGTCACCGACGATCGCGTCGGCTTCACGACTGACACCTGTGCATACCACTCGGCATCCGCTATCGCTATCAGGCCTCCATCTTGCTCTTCAGGGTGCGCTCTCATCTAAGCGATACTCGTGCTCGCATCTTCTTGCCCTCCGCTTTTCCGAGGACGAAGACGACTCCTACTGGGAGAACGTGCGCTCGGTCATGGCGCTGCTCTCAAGCACCTTCTCGGATGCGTCTTCGCGGCTCCTCGATGCGCTTGACGACGCGGAGAAGCGTCGCATGAAGGACGAGCACCCAACACCCCCTCGCGGCAACACACCCACTCCTCATAGCAAGGAAAGCAGCAAAAGCGGGCGGTGTACGTCGCCCCTCCGACAAGGGTACGTCCCTGCGCGCTCTATGGCCGAGATGTTGTCCTTCGCGCCCATGCCGAGCAACATGTCGCGACTCGCGGGGCACATCGACGCAATCTCAACAGCGCTCAACGACGCGCGCGAGCACATCGAAGAGTGCATCGCGACAATGCGCAATCCCACGATCCACGCGGATGCGGACGGCGCCGCCCCGCCGTCCGTTCAGGACCACCCGGCGTTCCAGGCGTACGACCGCCTCCGGAAGGAGCTCGGGTTCGCTTTGCGCGAGTGCGAGCGCGGCCGCGAGCGGCTGCTCGACATCCTCGCGCCGCGTTCCCTCGCCGAGGCCGTGGACGACGACGAGGCGTCGCCGAACACCCCCGGACTCAAGCACGACTCGGGGAGCGAGTCGTCCGAGAAGGGCCCCGTCTCACCGCACGTCCACCCCGGCGAGTCGGGCTCAGGGCTGGGGCTCGCGCTCTCGTTCGCGCGCGAGCACGAGCACGAGCATGAACATGAGCTTGATGACGCAAGCGCGCACCTCCTCCTGACGGCATCGTCGCAGCACTTGCCGCCGCAGGGCGCGGAGCAGGTGTTCGAGGCGGAGAGCGGGGCCGGCGCGCCGTTCTCGCGTGCGCGGTCGAAGCTGTCGCGCGAGGAGCGTCTCAAGTTGATGAAGGCGCGCCGGGCGAGTGGGGTGCCGCTTGCGTCGGCGCCGCTGGCCGACCCGGAGCTCGAGGAGCGCATGGGGAGGGAGAGGTGGGGTCCCGGGGGCGAGGTCGTGCAGGAGCTGAAGGATGTGATCTGGAAGGTGGGCGAGAAGAGGCGGAAGATGTCGCAGCAGGTTCAGAGAGCGGAACTCGCTCCTGAGGCGGTCTCGGAAGAGGCTGCGCGTGTGGATGTGGATATCCCAGCACCAGCACCAGCAGCGATTGCAACGCCGGCCCCTGGACTGCCAGAAAGGGAGACTTCGGTCGTGATATCGGTCGACGAAGGTTCCCCGGTGGAGGACGACGACGACGAAGATTCGCATCTGGCCTACCTCGACTCGCCCTCGCCCTCGAGAGCGCCAGAGCTGCCCTCTCAGCCGCCATCATTGGAGTTCGGCCCTGCAGCAATGCAGGAGACGGACGATACCCGACGGACAGCAGGTCCGGATATGTCATGACCCCTGCCCACGCCATGGATAGATCGATAGACGATGGAATCAGCTACACCTCGCATGTCTTCTTCTACTCGCACTTGCTTCATTCATTCTCTCCGCACGCGGCGCTGTGTTTCTTTCTCCTTCTGCTCGCATATGCTCGTCGCACGTCTTCTTTGCACGCTATGGTCTGCACATGTATTATGTTAGAGCCGTTGATAATTATCGTTTGTTTTGTTCTGTCGCACCAGGATAGGATCCAGGATCGTTTCACCCGCATACCTAGCATACCACCTCACATACCTGCAGCAAGACATATATCTTCATTGCATGATGCATGTGGTGCCCGTGGCGATGTATGGGTGCGTATACCTGCTGTTTGCTGGAGGGTGATGATTCGGTTAGCAGGACGGCTGGGCACACGCTATTCTCACCCTCTCACATCAAGCAAGAGGTCGAGGAATCGGATCGGTGAGATATGGTGCGTTCTTGGATGTCTTTAGTACTAGCAGCGCTGATGATCTTGTCCTAGCTATCCTCTTCAGGCCCCATTCTCTACCTCATACGCGTTTATGGCAACTTCAATCGCTCATACGCCGGGCAGTACTCCAGAACAGCATGCTGACATGGGACCAGGCTAGTGCTCAGCCTCATTCAGATGCAATTACTGACTTATTCCATACATGATATATGGCATTCATTCGCATTACAGGCTACGCTGTCGGACACAGTGATACAAACGCATCAGAAAGGAGCCGGAGCCACCGATTCACATGCGGATGTCTACGCCAACTGCCTAACACTTTCGTCCATGGACATCATTTTCTTGATGAACGCCTTCGCTCCGTCGGGACCCACGACCGCCTTGTAGTTCTCCATCGTGATGTCCGCCACCAACCCAGCATCGCCGAACATCTTGCCTTCCCAGGCAGCGACGGCCGCCTCCCTCTCCTCCGCCTCCTTCCCCTCGGAGATGGCCTCCGCGAGCACTAGGCCGAGCTCGAGGCCATCGAGCATAGCGAGGTTCGCGCCTGCACCCGCGAAAGGGCCCATGAGATGGGCAGCATCCCCGACTAGGGTCACCCCGGAGACGTGGTCCCAGCGATGCCCGACAGGGAGGTAGTACAACGCGCGATGGTAGATCGCTTCATCGTCGCAGTTCTCGATAAACTTGCGCATCCACGGCGCCCAGCCCTCGTAAATGTCGAGCAGCGCCTTCCTGGCCTCGCTGGGCTCGCTTGGAGTCACCCAGGCGGCGGGTGCGGTGTGCCACGCGTACGCGCGGATGCGGCCGGTGGTGTTCCGCTGGAACGCGAGCATTTTGCTGTCACCGACCACGAACGTGCTGCCGTTCCCGACGACCTCGGCGATATCCTTCATGTCCGGACGAGCGGCGACTTCGGGCTTGATGGAGATCTCTGCACCGGTGAGCCCATAGTATATGGGACACCAACGGGCGGACGCGCGAATACGCCCCGTCGGCGCCGACAAGGATGTCGCTAACCACGGTCGTGCCGTTCGTAAGGCGAGCTCGTGCTGGCCATTTCCCAGGGGCCGCACGGAGGCCAGGGCGTATCCCCACTGGACGGACTCTCCAGGGACAGCGTCAAGGAGGATCTTGCGCAAGTCGCTGCGGTCGATCTCGGGGCGAACATCTGTGGGATCCTTGTGCTCGTCTCCCGAGTGGTAGAGCAGGACGTTCCCGTCCTTCTCGCATACCCTGAGCTCCTCGCCTTCGGGCCTGGAATGCTTCTTGAAGGCCTCCTCGAGCCCATTCTCGCGCAGCGCACGTTGGCCGCTCAGATACCCGAGGTCGAGGGTGCCGCCGAGATGGAAGCGGGAGGAGAAGCCGGCTTCGCGCTCGTAGAGGGTGGCAGGGATGCCGCGACGGTGGAGGGTGAGGAGGAGGACGAGACCTGCTGGTCCGCCGCCGATGATGGCGATGTGGGGCCGAGTAGCAGAAGTGGAAGTCATGGTCTGATAGGCCCGGACACAGGCTAGCACGTAAGTTATCAGATCGTACTATGTGGCCCAGAAGTACTCACTCGAATGCTGTGTGGCGCGCCGAGTGCTGTGGGGGCAGATTGGTCCTCGATTATATACGTGGAAGTAGCCCTAGACTTCAAGACGCACGTATGCTATCGGCCTCGGCTACATGCTGCATATCGGGAGGTATTTTTGTCCATCCGACCGCATCGCGGAAGCTGTCAACGCTGTATCAGCACTTTAACTTAGAGGAACTATCGGCACCCGTGGGACTTGCGCCACCGCGGTTGCGCGTTCACGACTCGGACCAAATTGGCACCGTACCAAACCTCCAGTTCCAGCGCTCCGACTCGTTACCAACTGTCGAAGGGCTGACGAGTTCTCGGCAGGGATCGGTCGGTGCAGTCGAAGCAGCGTGCACCCTGTGATGAGTGCCCTTGATCACTGCGCTATCATCGGCAAAGTGTTGACTCACAACGAGAGCTGTCCGAGTCAGACACGCTCAAGCGTGGGGCTCCGTGGTCAAGGGGATCTAGTTGGACGTATTTTGCAGCTTCGATGCGTAGTAGGAACACGCGCGCGAGGGGTCACCATCCGCGAGTCATGTTCAGCCGTTACTTTTCTGTACTCCCTGGCCAAGAAGCCCGAAGTTGGATCGAGAGAGGAGTCAACATCGATCCGAGCGATATGCGCAGGGACGCTGGCAAGTGATTGACCATATTTCACAGAAGGAGTCAAGACTTGGAGTCTCGTTGAGCAGTGGTCGGGGCGGCGATAATAGGGCGGACCGAACCCCATGTTCTCCCTGAGGACAATCTCGTACTTGTCGTAGAGTTCGAACCCTTCTACAAGTTGTGCATGGTTAGACGAAAAGCATTTCGAGTCGGACTCGCATGACTGAGTACTTACCCGCACTTCCAGTAGCTTGACGTGTTGGGGAGTGGTACAAGCAGCAGATGCCGTTTCAGCCTCAGGCCCCTCCAGATGCTCCATCATCTCGCTAACGCGATCCTTCGTCCGATGTCGTCGAACCCGCTGTTACGCGCAACTTGTAAGTGGGATACGTACTTGATATCGCAAAGTAGGTACTGTTGGACCTCTGGACGTGCGCTCGGACCTGTACCCATGTCCCTGAAGCGTCGGGCTGCATATCCTGATTCGAGCGTAGCCGTTGGGTCATAGCCCCATTGGTGATCTTGCATGTGGGCAAATTTCCATAGCAAGGTGTGTATAGGCGAGGCGGTGACTGTCCAGTCGAATGGAGGGGAGGCAAATGCGCCGCTGCGGTCGAAGTAAAGAAATCTACACATCGTATACGCGACGTAGATGGCGTAGCAGAAGGTTCGATGGTGATGGGTGAACATGGCCAGCACGTACTTTGCAATCTTCGCAAGCGTATGATACCCTTCGTCGCGTGCCTCCGATATGCGAGGAAGACGTCTCTAGACAGTTTTTCTGCGATGAGAGAGATGATGTATGCAAGCACGCTGTAACTCACCGTACATAGTTGACGCCGCGGAAGCTAGCTCCTCCTCCTCAGCCTGCGTGTCATCCTCCTCGAATAGAGCAGCGCGTGTTGTCCCGGACAATGACATTGACAGGCGCGACGATGTGGCGCCAAGGGAGTCGGCTTAGCTGTGGTTTCTGGAGAATCGGAAAACTATTTGTCGTGCCGTATTCCTCTCAAGGGAGTCCTGTGACAGCCATGACCAACCCAGCGTCATATCGACAATCGCCACCATGAGTGACACTATCCGTAGAATCCATCTCTTCGTGTGACGGCCCGGGTGGTGGTAATGACTCAAGAGAAGGCACAGATCGGTTCAGCCTGCCTCTTCAAAAACAGACGCAAATGTCTCTGACTTTCATGAAATCAGTGGGTAGTCCATACTGAGATCACTTATGGCCCACTCACCAGAAGTTCATGGTTCGATGAGTTGCTTGTCGACGCGGAGCCTTGTCAGGCATTGCAAACGACGGCGCTCCGAGAAAGCTCTTTTGACTTACTTCGGAGAACCATCGAATAGCCATGCTCCTCAGCATAGTATGCGTTGGTGGCAGGGTGGCCATTCCCACCTCAACGAACTCGACGTGGTTCGGAATCGGTCCAAGGGTCCCAGGTAGCGCTGGACATAGAGTAAGCGCTTGATGCCCACGTGGCACGGACCGGGGCTCCCGATCACATCCGCCAGTCCCTGTGAGTGCAAGGCTTCCTCCTCCTCCCCGAACCCTGGACCAAATTCGCTTCTGCGCCTCCAGGAGGAGAACCTTGGTTTCGATAGACCCCGAGATCAGACCCATCATCAAATTCAATCTGTCTTCGGGACAACGGCCTGAGCTTCAGAGCCTGTTCGGGTACCGGCACCACAACCACAACCACGTCTATCACCCTTCTCAACATCGATGTCTGACTCCGCCAGCTCCCCTGGGGCTGTCGCACAACCCGCTGTGGATGCGTCTCTCACCCCCTCCGTGGAAACCTCTACACAGCCAGGCCGGGATCATGGCGCCTCGACAAAACCAGCTACGAAACCACCAGCCAAGCGTCCTGGGACTTGTATACCTCCCTTGCCACCTTCCTTCGAGCGATATTGTGCTATGCGCATACACGGCGGCAAGGATCCTACCGCTGTGTATGGTTTCATCCTTGATTTGCCCTGCCGCCTCCGCTGGGCTAGGTACTACCACGAACAGGTGTACGCGTTCGACGTGCTGTCCCTGCCGACCGAAGAAGCCGCTGAGGAGCTCACGTTGATGGAACAAGTCAGCCGCACCATCATCCCTCGCATGATCTACTACGAATTCCCCTCTCTTCCCCGCGTCCAAGACACCCTCCTTCCTATCGACCCCGAGCCCGGAGCCACCCAGGTTCAATACGTATTCGCTCTCAGGGACAACAGCTCCAAGGAGTCGAAGACGGTGCCACTTCGCAACTCGGACATCCAGCGGGTGAGGCTGAGGCTGGGACTTGGGGATCAGAAGCCGAAGTGGTATCAAATGTACCGGTACGTTTGCTGACGTCCCTGTCAGAGCTCTTGTAGCTGACCCGTCCGACAGTGAGTAACGATCGCCGATGCCAGGGAACTTAAATGCCGAGGGCGTGGTGTGCGTGATGTCGGAAGCTTCTCGTTTGTGTATATTTATCAATGCATATCTTCTTCCTTGTTACACATCTCATCTCTTTTCGCGGCTGTCTTCCCCCCGCCTGCAGGTTCATGTCATGTCTGAACTGCCTTCAATGGGTTTCAATCCCTCGTCGCCGATTGACATGGTAGCAAGGAGCGCGCCGACATCGTGTAAGTAAATGGTTTCCATCGCGCATGCCGCACGCTCGTGCACATGGGCCGAAACCAGTAGCCGATGCAGATGGCGAACTCGTCGGGTAATCGTGCTACTGGCTAGTATCGTGATTGGATCATGTAAGTGCTCCAGAAGAGGACAGCCTACAGCGAGACGACCTCGTTGGATATCGCGATGTCCCTTTGCTTACTGCGAGCTGCGGCCGTGCTCAATGCCGCTTCTGGTCTCCTGCGTACTCACTACGACGACCCATGCCTCTGCAACGCCTCACTCCTCCGATCGTGACCACGTCCGGGCGCAAGAATAGTGATTCTAGATACACCATAGGAGGTACATTGTAGTTTATGATCGACTTCCACGGTCCATACACCTGCCAACATCGGTGTCGTTGCACATTGAAGCATCTGACAGTGGGTCTACTTGGCATGCTTCCCAATTCAACGGTGTCAGGGGCCATCCTGATTAACGCTCTCGTCGCTGCTCGTTTCCTCGATGCTCAAAGGTCGTGATGAATACACGTCGGGCTCGATTGCGGACCCGATGGACCCCACAATCCGGTGGAAGAAGACCGAATCTGACGAGGGAGGGACAGAGGCGGATGCCAGTGCGCCGAGTGACATACTGGAGCTGCGGGAGGATCTCTTGTGTGTGAAATGTTCTGCGGCTTGTAATTTCAATAGTAATCGGTTGACAAGGATACAAGTGAGTCTGCCATGATCAAGGCAATAGTCAGTGTACGGAGACTCAGAACGAATCGCCAGAATACCGGCCCGGGAAAGCAGACGCACGGTGCTGTGAAGAGCTTGCGTTGGTGTTGGGAATTGTGATCTATAGATCGTTCGTAAGGGGGTGCGGAGAGCATGGCGCGCAACCTACTGAGAGCAACGCGAGGACGTGGTCCCAGTGATGGCCAACTGGGAGGTGATACAAGGCGCGATGGCAGATCGCCTCGTCGTCGCAGTTCTCAATGAACTTGCACATCCACGGCGCCCAGCCCTCATACATCTCGAGCAGTGCCTTCCTGGCCTCGCTGGGCTGAGTCGTGTGGAGTCATTCAGTCGGCGAGTGCGGTGTACGCGCGGATGCGGCCGCTGGTGTTCCGCTGGAATGCGAGCCGCTTGCTATCCCCGGCTACGTACGTGCTGCCGCCTCCGACGGCCTCGGCGATGTCCTTCATGTTGGGACGTGTGGTAATTTTGGGAGTGATGGAGATCTTTGCGTTGGTGAAGTTATAGTAGATGGGCATGGCGGGGGACACCAGCGGGCGGACGCGCGAATACGCACCGTCAGCGCCGACGAGGATCATCATCGCTCAGCACAGCGGTCAGATGATTTTATTCGTGCGAGACAGGGGCTGGAAGGATCCCAGTAATTGTCCTCACTTTTGGCACTCCTGTTGGGGACCGCGAGCCAGCCAGCACTTCAGCTGCCTTCAACACCGAGAACATGTCGCTAACGTGATGCTCGTGAACCTGTCGTGCATAAAAGGGAAACCGATGGGAACACGCAAGGCTATCCCGGACTCCGACGTTACAAACTCATGTCATGGTGGCAGTATGGAAGGTATTCAAGGCACGAGCGTACAGAGAACCAGATATTCATATAGATTATTAGACGAAGTACTACATTGTTGATCACCACGGGGTTCCGACTCATCATTCTGTAACGTACAACGAACGCACTCTGCTGGAGCGGTCGAAACACATCTATTCCATCTGAGCGTTATTATCTTCCTCCTCCCAGCGACGGTTCCGCAGCTGCATCGGATACCAGTGATGGTTCTCGAGAAGCGGAATGAGCGTGGTGTCTCGCATCTTGGTGAGAGCTGCGTCGGACTGCGGGGTACCAAGGCGGAAGATCGGAGCTGCTGAGAACCTCTTCAGATAGTTCCGCTTCAACTGCGCAGCAGTCTGAGCACTCTTCCCCTCCTCTGGGGGTGGGGGAAGACATTGTTTGCGAGTCACCAGGATCGATCGCCAATAGGGGCCCGCCGCGGCCATGGTGATGACGGACTCGGCGGCTCTGTCGCGTTCGAAATACGCTAGCGCGTATTTGTATACCTGTGCCTGAGCCATATCCAAGCGCTCCTTCATCTGCTTCTTGAGCATGTCCCCTCGGGCCCTACGGCTTGGAGGTGGCTTGATCTCCTCGATGAGGACGTTACAGTTGTGCCTCGCTTTGCGGGCTTGTCGAAGACGCCAGGCATGCTTCTCCGTTTCGGATTCAGGCTCTGGCTTTGCGACGGTGTGAATGTGAGTAACGATCATGTCGGGGAAGGAGGCTGCGGCCTTGCCGTCGGAGACGGTGTGAACCGACGAAAACGACTCGTCCGCTTTACGCGCATCTAGTGGGTTTTTGGGATGAGATGAGAAGACGGTTTTAAATAGAAGGGTGGACGAACCTCTCGGTTTCTTGGCCAATCGCTCACGCTGGGCCATGTGCTTCACAGCTTTATCCTCATCCTGCTTAGTGAACGTCACTCTGGACGCGAGCGCGGAACGAGTGGCATCTGACAGAAGAGCTGATGGGAGTCTGTCCTTTGGTCCTATTGGTTTCAAGGTTCGGCCTCTCAGAGACCTGAGCGGCGGCGGCGCTACATAGCAGTGAGCGACGTTGAGTCAGCATGCTACGTTCGCGTGTGTAGACGAGCGGAAGACTCACCACCAACCCCTTCGTCGTCACGATGATTACTGGCCTCCCCCTGATCCTGGTCGTCGCCACCCTGAGGGCCGCCGTCCGCACGGCCGTGAGGAGCGTGGATGTCATCCTCACCACCGTGACCTACGGGCTGCTCGATATTCACCTGGGAGTCACGCGTGTCATGGCGCTCAGGAGCGCCATCCCGACCACCTTCCTCAACATCCTGCTCAATTGGGAGACCTTCGTCATCCGCCTGGTGACCGTCGTCCTCATCTGCCTCACGATATTCTTCGTCCTCACCTCCTTCAGGTTCACACCAGTAGCCATCGTCCTCTTCCACGTCCGCATCTATCAGAGGAGGCAGATCTTCGTCGTCCTCAGCTGGAAGGACATTCGCTCTGTTTGCTGGGGCAGCTGCAGCGTCATCCCATCGTTCGTCACCATCGTCACCGTCGTCCAACTCCTCCTTGTCATCGTCCAGGAGAAGCATCTGGCCGGAGGGGTTGGGATCGTCGCGCAGAGCGGCAAGCACGTCCGTGGTACTCTCCTCCTCTGGTGGTGCTTCGTCTGCAAGGTTGTCTCCGCCGACTGACCAACCGTCGTCCGAGTCGGCCATGTTCATAGCCGCTTCACGAGCGCTCTCAGAAAGCTTCCTCAAGTCGAGAGTCGCCTTCGACAGCCACAGGTCAAATTGCTGGCGCACGAACAGAGACCCCTCCTCGAAGGTGAAAGCGACCAAGTCGGCCAATGTATAGTGATGCGCAGCGTACCAGTCGCTCTCCTTGTTACGCGGGTTGAGCGAAGTACAATGGGCTGCGTTGATGGTGTCACGGACGCACTCGCTGGTGCAATACGGCTCGGTAGGGCGAGGGATGGGATGCGCCTTGGGAGACTTGCCGGACTTGGCTCGTTTGGCGGCAGGTTTGGCAGGTTTGGCTGGTTTGGCAGGCTGAGGTTTGGCAGGTTTGTCGGGTTTGGCAGATTTGTCGGGTTTGGCAGATGTGTCGGGTTTGGCGGGTTTGGATTTGGTCGATTTACGTGGTGGCATGGTGGAAGGTTTCAGGAGGGGCGCATGGTGAGCTGCAGCGCGGAGAACAGACTGATATAGTATTCGAACAATGGAGTTTCTCGAGCGCCATCCTGTACGAAAGAACGGAACAATCGAAGGGCGTTAAGCGCTCATTCAGCGAATGAAAGTGAACAATGAAACGTTACGTAACGATCGGCGCTTCAGGTGTTGGTTGATATTCTTGCGCATGCACCACACCGACCCCTCCTCTTCCACCACCACCTCTGTCCCTTCCTCGAACTGTCCCCGCCCACTTTCGCATTCTTCATTTGTATCATGTCAGAATTGGCGACGCCGGTTCCGAGTGCCCTCGCTACGCCTCCTCCGGAGACGAACAGCTCTACGAGTTCGGCAGCTGAGGGCTCTCACCAGCCCTCCGCCGAATCATCGAACACCCTCCCTGCTCAAGCAACCTCAACATCAGCCCTTGCAAAACGCTCCACAAAGCGTTTGCTTTCCACACCAGCACCGATCGACGACTATTACTTCATGCGCATAGTCGCAGGAAGGGATCCTACTGCCGTGTATGGATTCATCCTTGACCTCCCCTGCCGCCTCCGCTGGGCGAAGTACTACTACCAGGAGCTGTACGATGACGACCTATCGTCTCTGCCCCTTGAAGAAGCCGCGGAAGAACTCACGATCATGGAGAAAGTCAGCCGCGAAATCATCCCCCGCATGATCTACCACGAGTTCCGTTCTCTCCCGCGCGTCCAGGACACCCTCCTTCCTATCGACCCAGAGCCTGGTTCTACCAAGTTCCAGTATGTGTTCGCCCTCAGGGACAACAGCAGCAAGGCATCGGAAACTGTGGCGCTGCGTAAGGCGGACGTCTTGGGTGTGAGGCGGAGGCTGGGTCTTGGGGATCAGATGCCGAAGTGGTATGAGATGTATCGGTGCGTTCAGAGCCCAACTATCATCCATCATTCTGATACCAACTCTTTCAATAGTGAGTGACGATACATAGAGAGATCTACGAATGTTGGACTGTCTTCACTCTTGTATATGTATCAATGCATGGCCCCCGTGATATTGCCCGTCTTATCCATATTGGTGGTCGCGTGTTGTCAGATCACGGTTGAATGAGTATGTTTGTCGCTTTACTCGGTCTTAGATCACCCCGCCGTTGCCCTCTTCTGCGTACATCTCGTTACACCGAATGTCAAACGCCGCGGTATTCCGAACACAGCATTGTGTCAAGGCTATTATAGTTGTACCGCAGTTTCCACGCTCCACACGGTCGAGCCGCGAGAGTATTCCGCAACCAAGACATGGTTGAACGGGTACGTCGCCCAGCCTCGTATTAGGCCCAGCGCCGTTGGATGTTACACGTTACACATTTGTCCAGATGGTACAGTGAATAGCATGGTTCCATCTCACCGACCTCATTACCATGACGCATGTCACTTACTGAGCACTTTGGTATCCTACGCGATACGTGAGACTTGCCAGGAGTACAGTCTCGCCTGTATGGGTAGTCTCGCACACAGATCGTGGTTCGGGGCCGACTCTCACGATCGTAAGCTCGACTTCCTCCGTAGCCCTGTTAACCATGACACCTCGTCAGGCTCTTCGGAGATGAAAATGATATATTCGGAGGGACTGAGTAGTGTGCAACAGGCTGCATCACAACGGTTCAAAGTATAGAACAGCATCTCGGCAGACCTGCATTGGTTTCGGTCGAGATCGTGTACCATGCTGCTAAGCAATTTACTGTGCCAGTGAGACGCGAAGAGGCATCGCGGAGCCCATCTCCTCTTTACCCTCGACGATGGGTATCATCACACCTCCGGGTGCACGGTTGATGTGCTGCTTGTCCTTCGGCGGAGAGAATTCAAAGGTCTCGAGAAGCTCAGCGGAGACTGCCTGAAGCTGGTACATACTGCGATCGCACATTGGCAGTCAGATGAGCACACAGACGCATGTATATACGGCAGCACTCACGCGAATCGCCACCTGAAAGGACCCAAAGATCAGTCTGTGCGTCGACCGCGATAGCGGCTTGAGAGACTCACCCGATGCACGCGCGCAGTCCGGCAGCTTGAGGCAAAGTCAGACCCAGAAAAGCTCGCCGACGACTGAATATACTCACAGAACGACATCCTATGTTTCATAGTAGGTGTCAGTACCTTTGCTTCGTACGAACGAGCCTGAGCAACGCACAGATTTGCATATACGCCAACCTTGACCTGCTTCTCCGCATCAAGGCGGGAGAATCGTTCCGGGTCCCACTTGTCGGCATCCTCACCCCATACGTGGGTCAGCCTGCGCCGCACCGCTCGCTCAGTTGCACCTTGGACCACAGACTGAGAATCGGACTCACCGGTTGTAACCGCAAATGGAGATAATAACTGCCTGCCCAGCTGAGATTGGCACCTCGTTCACGACCGTCCCGTCGTTGCCAATCACAGGGTCAGATAGTGGGATCACGTCGTCCTTCGCAGCGACGCGCCAGAGGTGGTACGCGATCGGGTGGAAGCGGAGCGTTTCCTAAACCCGCATCACGTCAACCAACAGCGCACACACTCAGAAAGATGACTTACCTTGATGGCAGCAAGCGTCACTTTCATCCCGTCCAGATCCTCCAACGTAAAGTCTGTGTCACCGCGCGCGATGACCCGAGCCCGCGCCTCGCGAATCTCCGCGCGCATCCGCGCCTGGTAGTCGGGGCGCTTGGAGAGCTCGTAGAGCATCCAGCTGAGCGTGCTGGAGGTCGTCTCCTGCCCTGCGATGGTGAGGTGGTGCATCTACGCGATCACCTCCTCTTCGCCGAGGCGCATGCGTTCGTTCTCCGACGCATTCGCTTTGACTACAAGGCCGTCAGAGCGGTACGATGATGAATGAAGACGAGGCGCCAGACTTACTGAGCACGCTCATGACGTCTCTCTTGCCCTCGCGGGGAGAGATGCCGTCGACTGCGTTGGAGTCGTACAGCGGCTTTCCGATTGCGGCAAACTTGGCGTTGAGGCTGCGGAGGCGAGCGAATACCGTGCCAGGGGAATATTTCGTCAGTTTCAGAAGTGCAGAGGGGGTGTACATCCAGAGTCCGCGGTAGAACATCGTCATGGCATCGGGATAGAGCTGAGTGTCCGTGCTGAGACAAGCAGTCCAATTATCAGCTCTATGAAATCCGAGCAGGGCGGAGAGAAGACCCACTTGATGGTGCTGTATTCCTTCGCAAGCGGGTTGTCGAGGTCGTCGAGCGCTCCGAAGTTGTAGTCGAAAGCAGCTACGTAAAGGACGTAATCACTTGAGCGAGATCAGAGCGTACGAATTCGTGAGAACATACCTTCGCCGATCATGTCGAGCGAGGACCGAGCGAGCCATTTATTCACCAGGATTAGACCGTCCGGCTTCTCGGTAATCATCGTACGCCACTTATCAATGACCTGAATGCATGGCGTGAGTTTGTAGAGAGATAATGGCCAATATGCTGCACACATACCTTGCTCGTCGTGCGCTGAAACAAGGGGACAAATGCACGCAACTGCTGAGCGCTGAAGGCCGGGTTCATGACCTTGCGATGACGCTGATGCACAGAACCTTGACCAATCGACGGTAAGCTCCCTCAGCTCGTCGGGTTGATTGCCAATATGGGACTCACCCTCGCTCCAGAGAATCCCAGGACCGAGCGAGAGCCAAGTCATGTGGTTCATGTCCATGCGCTTCGGATAGTTGTAGCCCGACTTGTGCAGGATGTGCTGAAGGGCCTACAATGACGAGACAAGCGTAAATGGGTGACCGGTACAGTGTTCGAGCGGCATACCTTGGGATCGGCCGTCATAATCTGATCAGCCTGAAGTATGGAGGTCAGCTGAATGTGCAACGGGTAGCATATTGAGAGCACTTACACCGAAGTAACCACGGGTGCGCCAAGTGGACCCATACTCGCGCATCCATCGGAAGTCGAGGGAACCCGTCTCCTTCTGGTGGAACAGTTCATATTCGTTCCCTGTAGCAGCATAGATGGAGTTATATTACCTCACAGCACCAACATGCATCTCAGCGACACGTACCGAGCACCTTCGAGGGCGAAGGAGGACCACGGAGCTTGCTCAAAGAACTTCGGCGGCCTCGTAGGACCCGGACGACCAGCAAGACCACGGCGATAGCGCAGCAGAGAGCGATGGAAGAAGGCTGGAAAGGCATATTAAGAGAATACGGATTCGAGTTTGGCCTTGAATCGCCAGTCTGCCCCGCGGGGGTTCTTATAGGCACTGCACGAGTCCATGACGAGGGAAGATATGACCCCTGCGGGCCCGCGGAAGTAAGGTGTCCTTACGATGCTCGTGTATTATTGACGAGGATCATGAAATCGGGCGGGATACGTACGTAAGGCCGCACTCGGCGATGGGAACGCGAGGCTTCTTGAAAGCGGAGCATTTCCTCTCGCCCAATCAATGATGACACAGCGTATCTGCGGACGAATATCTGGGACTGTAGTATTCAGATGGTACTTTCTCTCTGGAGAAAGTGTCAAGATAGGTCAAGATACCTGATATTGAGACCGGTATGGCACCGTATCAGAGTAACTGGGTTAAGAAACTGGCCAGTCGAAGGATCCTGTATCTCGGGTGCTTTGGCGAGTTCACAAGCGACGTAAACCGCATCACCTCATAGAGAGATAGAAGGGTGTTGAAGAGGAAGCCTGAGGGGACAACGTGCTCCAACGGGGCGCAGCTTTGTCATCTACCCTGTCAGTTCATTGGTTGACGAAGTCAGCTGTCATACACTTCAGAATAGGACAGACAGCTTCTGGTTGCACTCACATGCCAGCGGTCATGGATTGCGCGATCGGAGACGTCCGGTCGTCGGGATATTAGAGGTTGTCTGTACTGTTGGAAAATGAAATGAGAGGAAATGAGTCGGTACGAGTAGCAACGCAGACCCAGACCAAGTGAAGGCTCGCAGCTTCGTGATCAAGCTCTGGAGTTGATGTCGGGTACCCGTGGCCGCCTGCAAGTCTACGGGGAGTCAACAGTATTTAGGCGGTTTGCCAAGATGTTAGACGTATGACTACTGCTCATCCCACAAATCGAACATCTCGCGTTTAGGCCATGCAGTGGTGAACACAGCGCCGAGTAGGACTTTTAGTACCGTTGGTAACAGTTGAAGTTGAAGTGACATGCAGAACCTTGGCAGAACCTTCGAATATGGTCGCGTGCATTCCCACGTGTCCGCCTAGTTGGTTCGGACCGGATCCCCGATCGCTCGGGTCCATCACGTAGTGCTCCGACATCGTTCAATATGAATGTGAGGAACATCGCATACATTGGTTAGTTAGTAAAAGAGTGATATACAGAGAAATACAGGGGACACTGCTATCGAGACAAATCCTAGGCAACGGGATGCTACGCACCCGGATGTGGCAACGCAGTGCGACGCTTTCGAGCAGCTGGTTCATCCCGGTCGGAAGGGTTGGAGGAAGCAGTCTCTAGGTCAATCCAATCGTCGTCAAGTTCCCGGAAACGCTTCCTGCCTGTCGCAAGATTGGACGCTGCAGCCGTTGCGATGCGTGTTGACGGCTGAGGCCCAGTGAAAACTCGGTCGTATACGTTGGTTTAGTGTCGTTTACGCTCGTTTTTCCCTGTATTATTTGGAGCTAAACGAGAATAATACGAGAGGTGGTCGAATATACGAGAATCTCGTATTATGTTCGTATATCCGAGCGCCCGCCATAAACGAGAGTAAACGAGGGCAAACGGCACCCTCGTAAGTGTCCGTTTCATCGCGTATGTTATCGCTTTGCCCTGGTATTCCGTCGCACGAACGTGCCCACCCTTGCCCACATAGGCGCGCTATGGAACAGTTAGTGTACGCGCCATTTGTGAAGAGCGCGGCACGCACCTAGGATATGCTCTAGCAAGACAAGTTAGTCCCACAGAGTAGTCAAAAGAACTCGGACCGCGCTTACCTCGTGCTGTTCTTACCATAGTAGTCGCCTTACCATAGTCGTCGCCGTACACCGTGACGAGGACGTAAAGCAGCGCAAGCGCAAGGAGGGAATACGGAGGTGACCACGGTGGAACTCACCATGTATATGAGACAGACGAGTTGAGAAAAAACTCACCGCTATCACCTCTTGCAATGGCACCGGCCGGCGGCGGGGGGATAACGCGAGCGGGCTGGGTCGCGGGGAGCCCAGGGGAGATGGTGGTGGTCCAGGAAAGAGAGACGATGCCGCCATCGATAGAGCCTGAGGGTGACGTAAATAGCCGGAGGGCAGAGGGCATGTGGAGCGTTGTTCGGGAGAGGACCAACAGCGAGCGCGAAGGGGCTCGCGACCAGACGGGCGCCTGATGGGGGCGCGGCGGCGCAGAGGCAGGAGCGGACGGAGGGAGAGGCACTGGCGCGCGGAGTGAAGCGGACGGCGGATGGACGCGACAGGCACGCCGGCGCAAGCGGGCAGACGCATAGTCAGTGTCGCAAGGGCGCGGACGGCAGAGGCTCCGCACATGTCGAGCGACGTCGCCGACAGCGCGAAACATGTCAAAAGTTAGAAGCGCCCAAGCGCATCTCGGTTCTCGTGAGCACGGTAAACGAATTCATACCAATACTAACGACTTATAACCGATAATAACAAGATTAAGCGAACATAAACGAGCGAGTTTTCACTGGGGCTGAGGCCCGGAACCGAAGGGGTGGAGCTTGTATGTCGGACGGGAGACCGGGATGGGATCGGAGAATTGTTTGAAACCGAGTTTGATGAGGCTGCATGACCGGGATGATCACGGCTCTGAGATCGGGTCCACTCATGAAGCATGTGCAGCGACACTCCAGAGCGCGACAAATCCTCGTAGTCCAGGGTGCGGCGGGTGCTAGCCTCATACAGGACATTGTTGCGGAAGACCTCAAACTGGTCGGCAATCTTGTCCGCACGAGGGGGGAACTCCTTGTACATCTCGAAGGTGGCGCAAACCAGGTCGTGTGAGGCCAGGTATCCTTGTACTTCGCAGGGATCGGGGACGGTTGGAGTCTGCGACGGCAAATGAGGGATGGTCGAGGTAGCATGAGATGCCTGGATTGAGTCCGAAGGGAAGGCTCGATGTTGAGTCTGACCCATCCCGGCGCTGTTGACGTGTTCCAGCCAGCTAGCGTCAACCTGCACTGGTAGCTCGGTCACACACTCCTCCTGGATCCCATACCTCCTCCGCATCTCACGTGGTTTGATCCTGATGTAGGAGCTATAGCATCCCCTAGCCAGCTCATCGAGCACCGTCTGGAGATCACTGTTTCCATAGACCTCGAACAGTGACTCGGAAATGCGCAATTGCGCCATCTTCAGCTTGCCACCGATCATGATGTCCCCCTTACCGGGTACGGCCTGCTCGTACGTGTCCTTGACCTCCATCTTGTAGTCTTCTGTGTCTGTGGCGTGATACCGAAGGACCAAGTGGCGGTAGATGTGGATGAAGGACTCGAGATCGTCGGAAACTCGGTACGGCTTTCGCGGATATTGAAGGGACAGAGCTGAACGATAGACCCATGTGCCCTGTCTTGAAGCATCAGTGAATGTCGCTGGGAGAGCAAGAATGTGTTTACCGAACGATCCGGCTCCACAGGCCCAACCCCTAATTCGCATGCTAATCTCGACAGATCCCAGTCGATCAAGATGGCTAGTCTGGTCACTGGGTTGATCAAGATGTTGCCGACGCTGATGTCCCGGTGCAAAACCTTCGCATGTTCCCATGCATGGCCGTGAGCTACGGAGCAGGTCAGAGAAGGACATCTACAATACCACGTGCACTCACCTCGGATGGCACTAGCAATAATCAACGCAAGTTCCCTGAAGCTCCTGAAACTTCGGAGCGGAAGGCCGACACCATCGGTCGCGATGCGGTAGTGCACGCGTGGAACAGGTCTGCCCTGGCCCTCCTTGATCGCCAAGACTTGGTCGACTTCGGTGAGCTGCAGACGAGGTGGTTGAGTCTCATCGAAGTGGGGACTGCGAACGTCACCGCCACACAGTAACGTCGGGATATTGGGCACGCGATGCTTGTGCAGCCGTTCGTAGACGATATGCTCCGGGCGAGTCCGTCCCGGGACGTGGGCCCGCCAACAGTCCTTCAGGTAGCAGAGACGACCAGGTCCTCCGGGAACCAACTGGAGAGCAACGTACCCCTTCGTGCATCGACCGATGAGAGCTTCGGCAGCGAAGTGTGGGCGACCGACGATGAATTCATGGGTCTCTTCGACGGACTCCGGATCAACCGTGTCGATGGGCACAGGGTCCGGATCGTCGGGAAACCGACCGTCCAGAGAGTTCTTCACGGTCGTTATACTGAGCTTGTAGATAGGGCACAAGTTCTCCGTTGATTTCCGGACAAACTCCTGGATCTCCGGAGGAACCTTCTTGGCGGTGATCAGGGCTTCGAGCTGGGCGCGTTCGGTATCGGAAGCGAGGGTAGCGGTCGGATCCCATCCCAGCTGGGCCTTCTCCATATGCGCTACCTTCCACACGAAGTCATGCAAGTACGAGGTGTTTTGAGTCCAATCGAAGGGCGTCGAAACGTAAGATCCTGTCCGCTCGAAGTGAAGGAGACGACAACGATTGCGAAGAACGTATATGAAGAAGGAAAATATCCGGTGCTGGTAGATGAAGACGTTGAGCATGTACTCCGCGAGCTGGCCAAGACCCTCCGCGCCCTCTTGCGAGCGACGAAGGTAGTACGCAACGTCTTTGGACATGGCGGAGAGTTCTGGAAGATCAAGCTCGGGAACCTCGCCCTCAGCGAAGAAGTCATCGTCTGCAGCAGCGAAACAATCTAAGACATCATGAGAACAGAGACCTAAACGACGAGATAGTCTCTCACCTCGTGTGTCATGAGGTGGAGGTGCTTTGTTGGCGGCAGACTCAACGTTAATCTGTTGTTGCTCAGGCTCCTTCTGGCGCTCGTGGAAGTAAAATGCCGCTGCATTCGTCTTGAACTTGGTCTCAGAGGGCACAGCAACGTGGTGCCAAGACCGACGTCCTCGGACATGGGATCTCTGATCTTCCGAACCGGTCTCTGCGTTGGCCTCCACTCCCGCCTCCACCGAATGTTCCGCTCCGTCCTCGGCGTGCGCCTCCTTTTCCTCCTTCTTCTTGCCCTTCCCTTTCTTCTTCTTCTCCTTTTCGCTGGAAAGCTTAGTGGCGGACCGCGCGAGTTCACTGTCCACCCAGTAGATGCCGCCATCATTGTAGGTCGCAGTGTCTTCATCGTCGCCATCCTTTGCTCTGTGAGAGGCGGTGTCGAGGTAACGTAGGTGGGTCACCCCGGCGACATCGAAGACAGAGTTGATGACACTAGACTGTGTCTTCATCAACGCCGGCATCAGATAAACACGGTATAATGATCTTACCAGCTTCGGACTGATATCACTCTCTTTTCGCGCACCCTTGACACTAGTGGAGACGAACTTGCTGCGTTGTTCAGCCGAGGGCAGATCGCCGGGGACGCGGCTCGAGAAGACGTCGATGGGGAGTTGATGGAAGCAAGAGGCCATCCCGGTTTGATTCACAAGACTTGGTCCGCGAGCTCTTCCTAGCTTCCGACGGTAGGCGAAGTGATTGGTGCCGGAGAGCGTAAGCTTAGCGGGGGTTGAGTGCGATGATAGCTTCGACTCTGGCGCGGGTTCTTCAGCTTGAAGGCTCTCGTAAGCCTCGCCAAAGGGGACTGCATGGAAGCGATGGGGGTCCGGATCAAGGAAAGGGTTGGAGACGGCGTCGAGAGAGCCACCAGGGTGGTTAGACACGGTGAGAGACGAGAGGTACTAGATCGACCACGTACCAGTGCGATGTAACTAGGGGGTTGATCTATCAAGAATTAGGGTAGCTTTGTTTTCCCGATAAGTACTGAGCCACGATGATGTTAGCACGGACCTACCGCGGTGGCCGTGGCAATCCTCCGGCTGAGTGGAAATGGACGCGCGTCGCGGTACTTGGTCTGTGGACGAGTCAGCCAGCCGCATGCCCATCAATCCAGACGCTGACTTACACAAAGGAACAATGGGTCGCTGAGGACGCGGCGTGTCGTCGTGGACGGAGTGGTGGACTAAGGACGCCCGCTGAGTTCAACTTGCAACCTTCGAACCTCCTTCGAACACAGCGGTTGCGGGCGTTAACGTGCTCACTTTCGGCCCGGGCTCCCGATCAAGTACACTGTGGTGGCACAGCCTCCACTGCCTGGCATACCATCGTACTTACCTCCTTCTATGAATTGTCTCGTCTTCCCCTGCCACCTATCCCTCGCCTGTCCTGTTGCTCCCCATACGTGTAGTTCTCCGCTGTCGAGCAGTTGTTGCCCTACGTCTGCGCTTTGCTTTCCTGGATGATCTCTCATCTCTGCTTGTCCCCTCGCTACTTGTCTCGTCGTCGTGTACACTCCCATCTGCAGCTGCGTCTCTGTGTGTGAGGAGTGCCTGTCTCGCGAGCTGTCCATAGTCAAAGCTCAAACTTGCGCGGCGGGGTGCTCGGAGCGGAGCGGGTGCGCCCCAATTGAGGGCTCTCGAGCAGAGCTCAGGCTCGGATGTCGTGTGTGCGTAATCACGGCACTGAGCAGAGGTCACCATAGCCGACTCCTTGTACCTCCGAGTAAGCGTGTACGCCGCCGCGGACTGAGTTGCTGCTATTCCCTGTATTGCTGGCCTAAGGCCCTACGTAGACATTGTACAAAAATGCAAAGTGTAACTGAAGATTCAACACAAACGGTTGGAAAGTAGTGGATAGAGAAACCATGTGAGGCATTGGAGACGGGCGACTCAGGGGAGATGGGTTAACTTTCATGTCATGTGCGTGGGCGGGAACTCAAGTCACTGGCAATCCACGACATACAGTACTCGCGTGCCACTATGTCTAGACAAGCTAGGCGCGACGCTTCTTCGACCCCTCAACTCGATCAGCAGAGGCCGCTTGGGATTGTTCGACGTCATCGTCTTCGCGCCCGCGCTTCCTGGAGGAAGATCGCTCGAGAGATGAGCGGGTAGCCATCATGGCCGGATCCGTGGACGACGAGTGCGGTTTTGGGAAAGGAATGGGAGCGGGAGTGGGGGAAATGTGAGGTGAACGTGGGGAGGAGCGCGCGTCACAGGCCGCATGCGATGTCGCCGTGGCGGGTGAGGGACGTATTTCATGGTGGGAAGTCGTCGGTGTTGTTCTAGTGGCTATATCACTACCATGATCGCGAGGGACCGTCTCCAAGAGGGCTACTAGGTGACCCCGTTCCTGAGCAAACAGATCCGGGCATTTGTCTTGAGGGATGCAGCGTCCGTGGAAATACCGTAACACGTCATTGAGCCTCTTGTGCATCGCCAGCAAGCCGTGTTTGATCACGCATGGGTCTGCGTCTTCCGCTTGCGGCGCGGGAACTGGGGCGGGCTGGGGGACTGTAGCGGAGTCGGAGTCGTCCGAGTCTTGTGCTAGAATATCATCGAGCCAGTCCTTCTTGAGGTGGAATATTTCTCCGGTCGCCTTTGGGGCGGTCACAGTTGGGCAGGATACCCCATACACTTCCTTTGCACGATCGTGGTCGACGTCCGCATAGGAGGTGTAACAACCTTCCGCCAGCAGGTCCAGGACGTGCTGGAGAGTAGGGTTCCCAATTACTTCGAAAGGTGCTGTCTTGCACCGGAACTGCAATAGCTGCGCGTGGCCTCCAATTCTGAGGCCGTCGACCGTTCCGAGACTCTCGTACGTGTACTGCGCGAAGTACCTCGGGTTAAAAATTGTGGTGACATGGAAGCGGAGGGTGAGGTATGTGAACGCATGGACGAATGACTCGAGATCATCGGAAAGGCGGTACGGCTTGCGCGGATACCGTTTGAACAGCGCAGAACGCGTCTGCCATGTCCCCTAAGAATGGTATGATAAGCACCATACAATGCCATGCGCAGGTCTGAATGAGACTTACTGAGCGGTCTGGCTCAACAGCGCCACTTTCGAGCTCGATGGCAAGTCGCGACAACTCCCAGTCGATTAGGAATCCTCGCCGAGTGACAGGCGTGATCATGATGTTCCCGATGCTGATATCGCGATGTAGGACTCCAGCGTACTGCCACGCCGTGTAGTGAGCTAAGAGAGGTTAGAAGCGCGAATCACTGACTACGGGGCAGGGATGCACACCTTTCAGCGCGTCGACGAAGATCATTGCAAGCTCACCGAAGTCCCGGAACTCGGTCAGCGGTATGCCGATCTCCTTGGTGCAGAGTCGGTAGTGTACACGCGGAACGGGCCGGAGGGCGGGATTGTCTCTGAAGAGGTATGCTTGAACTTGCGTCATCTGAGCCAATGGCCCGCCGACGTCGCCGCCGCAGATGAGTGTCGCAACGTACTTCACGTTACGGCTGTGCAGACGTTCGTACACGAGATGCTCGGGACGAGTGCGGCCAGGAACGTAAGATCGCCAGCAGTCTTTCAGGAAACATAGGGTATCCTCGCTGCCGTCTGGGTTGGCACCCAATCGCAACGCCACGTACCCTCGAGTGCATCGACCAATGAGGTCCTGTCCGGCGAAATGGGGACGACCAACGAGGAGCTCGTGAGTCTCCAGTTCTTGCGGGAACGGTGTGGACCTGGCCTCAGGAGCAACAATGTCTGCCGGGTCGTCCGGAAGCCGTTCGTTCGTGGTCGCAGGACAAGATGTGACGCGTAACTTGTAGATGGGGGAAGAACCCGACGTAGCTCGCTGGACGTACTGTTGAATTTCCTCGGGTACCGTGGGACTCGTTATCATCTTGACAAAACGATTGGCGTCGGTAGGGGACGCGAGAGCGGCTGTTGGATCGTAGCCGAGGTGTGACATGTTGTCCATTCGTGCCAGCTTCCAGAGGAACGTGTGCAAGGGAGAACCTGCGTCCGTCCAGTCAAACGCAGTGGAGACGAAGGCACCTGCGTGGTCGAACTTCAACAGCCGACACATCTTCTGACAGATGCATATTGAGTAGCAGAACGTTCGATGCTGGTAGACGAAAGTTTCCCGCATGCACTTCCAAAGATGCACCAGTGCTTCGTTGCCTTTGCTCGCATGTCGAAGGAAGGGATGTCGAACTTCCTCGTCATCGGAAGCGGATGACCCGCTGCGAGAGTGCTCGCTGGCTGTTGCCGGCATGCGAGTAGTATCGAGGATTGACGAGGACGCGCCTGTAGTGTTCCAAGTGAGAAATGAGGTATTTAGTCGCAAAGGCATCACGGACCTGGTGCAATAGGCGCATCATAATGTTGAGGAGAGACGTGACCCCTTGACTCGGAGGCAGCATCCGCCACATCCGGCGCATCGTCATCCAGTTGGAAGTGGAAAGCCGAGTCTGCGACCCCATCATTCACAAAAGCCCGCACGACTACATGATGCCACAAGCAGTTGCCAAACTCGAGGAAGTCCCCAACCGCGCTTCGTTGCTTGATTGTCACGCCTTCTTCGATTGCAGTGTTCGTTCCTGGAGTGTCCAGGTAGATGCCGCCGTCGTAACCGGTGACAGTGTTGTCGTGGCGGCATTCTTCGGCACCTTTGAGGGGTGGATGGATGAGAAACTGAAAGTTAGTCCATCCTGCCGCTTTGAAGACCGACGCAGCAGACTGCGACTGCACAAGAGGTTAGAGCTCGGGTTGAATGGACCATTACTTATGGATGGTTTGAATGGATGGGTACGACTCACTAATTGAAGACATATCCCGTCTTTGTCACTGGGTTCTTCAATTCCCGACGGCACATGGAACTTCCGCCGATCTTCGTCTGTTGGTCCAGCTCCCGGAATCTCGTTGAGTATGAAGCTCACGGCCACCAGGGAAAGCCGGGAAGTCATCGTTACTGAGTTTGCAAGGTTGCACCTGAGTTGTGCCCAAAGTCTGGCTGTATCAGAGCGTATTGAAAGAGATGAGGGCCGGTTGGTTGGTTAGCGGGATGGAGTGGTATCATAGCACACAAACGTAGCGCTTACATAAGGTGACTGCGACCGTCTATATGTTGGGCGCCCAAACTTTACTTAAGCAACCCGTTTAGGAAGGTAGGTGCTTCCGACTGGGCAATGGGTGGTTTGATTTATCAACGAAGCTATCTAAGAGCTCTTGCTAGGAGAAGTCACCATCTCAGTTTGAGATCATACCAAGTCCAGATTCCATTGCAACTCCCTACCGGACAACCAAACCAAGAATACATTGACAATCCCACAAACAACGAGGAGAAACGAACAACGTTGGCACATC
This sequence comes from Earliella scabrosa, assembly GCA_022605405.1. Lineage (NCBI taxonomy): Eukaryota > Fungi > Basidiomycota > Agaricomycetes > Polyporales > Polyporaceae > Earliella > Earliella scabrosa. The sequence continues at coordinate 312,532 of JABYQQ010000004.1, read as the reverse complement.
AGCCTCTACTTGACCGCGCGCTGTATCCTCCTAATCAAGCGCGACGCTTCGCCGCAGGCTCTCCGTCGAAGTCATTGGCAGACGTGGCCTCCGGCTCTGAATCAGAGTCAACCATACGCCACGCACGCTTCAGCAAGGCCGCGTCAGGGGAGGGACCTCTAGAGGAGATTCTAGGATGTGAACGCCTCGGACGATCAGACTCCAACCGAGGGACGCGTCGCAGGCTGTGCCTAGAAGGGCCCGGCTGAATAGCGTTGCCCCCGACGGCATCTGCGTCCCCACGCGGCTGGCTCAGTGGGATTTTGAACCTCGAGAGGTAGGACTCCATCGAACGTGAAGCTGGAGGAGGACGGAGCGGGAAGGTTGTGAACCGTGCATCGAAGGGAGAGCTACCGTCCTTCGAACTTCGTAGGCAGTCGTCGGAAGTGCCAGACTGAGAAAGGTATGAATAGTCGAGGCTTGGACGCTGTTGTACACTGCTGAGAGCGCGGCGGCGCTGGATTTCGAATTGATCCGCGCTTTTGTCGTCACAGTCGGGGGCGGCCTGGTGGAGGGAGAACGTCTCATAGAGATAGATATGCGAAGACAGGTAACCGTTGACTTGACAGGGATCCGAGCTGGGAGATGGAGCATTGGAAGGGGGAGATGCGACAGGAAGATGCTGAGGAACCCGCGGGGCAGCCTGTTTCCTCATGCGCTGCGCTGTGTCGTTGTCACAGCGAATTTCGATCGCAGCTACCGGAGTGGAGCTGACGAGCTGAACGGAGTCTGTGACACCATACGTTGCCTCCATGAAATCAATATCAATCGGCACGTAGGACTCGGCGCATCCCTTGGCAAGTTCCATCAGGATCCTCTGGAGCCAGGGATTGTTAACAGCAGCGAAGGGCGGCCTGGGGTTACGAAGTTGCGCCAACTTCGTATCCCCTCCAACCATGATCCCGTCCTTCGCGGGGGTGGCCTGTTCGTAAGTGTTCTTCACATGGAGCTCGAGATCTCGCGTAGTCGTAGGGTGGTACTGGAGGACGACGTGTCGATAGACGTGAATGAAAGCCTCCAGATCATCGGAGACTCGGTATGGTTTCCTTGGAAACTGAAGGCTGAGTGCGGAACGATATAGCCAAGTGCCCTGTGTGATGAACAACTTGTGAGAGATCAATCTCGTCGAAGTTTTTCAGAGTGCATACCGAACGATCAGGCTCCACGGCACCTATACCTAGCTCCGAGACGTAACGCGCTAGGTCCCAGTCTATCAAGAAGCCCTCACGAGTGTGAGGGTTAATCATGATGTTGCCCGCGCTGATATCACGATGAAGAACTCCCGCTTCCCAAGCGTCAAAGTGACCTGGTGGAGTTATAAGACTGAGAGATATTTGAACACAACGGGGTGCGCTCACCCGAGATGGCACCCATCATGACCGACGACAGCTCCTTGAAGTTCTTAAAGCTTCGGAGCGGAAGGCCTATCTCCTCCGTGACGATGCGATAATGCACGCGGGGAACAGGCCGTTTACCGTCCTTGGTATACAACAGTCGATCTACCCGGGTGCATTGCGGGATGAGCTCGCCGGGCCCGAATGAGCTGCAAACGTCGCCGCCACAGATCAGCGTTGCAACGTTCAAGACTTTGTGTTCGCGCAGGACTTCGTAGATGGCATGTTCGGGACGAGTCCGTCCTGGAACACAAGCTCTCCAGCAGTCCTTGAGGTAGCACAGTCGACCCTCTTTCGGAGTCCCGGGAAGCAACTGGAACGCGACATAGCCCCTCGTGCATCGACCGATGAGTCCGTCAGCCGCAAATTGCGGGAGGCCGACGATGAACGAATGGACCTCCCGATCGGCCTTGGTTTCCGCCTCAACCCGGGCCTTGGCCTGAGGATCGTCCTCAGTGGTCAATCTGTCCTCGGCGGTGAGGCTCGACGTCACGACGCTGAGCTTGTAGAGGGGCCATGACCCCTCTGTCGCGTCCGTGACGTATTTCTGCACCTCTGCTGGAACAGCGTTGTCGCGAGCCATGGCCTTGAACAGCTCTATCTCCTTGTCGGATGCGAGCGTGGCGGTTGGGTCGTATCCCAACGACCGTCGGCTGGTGTCGTCAACTTTCTCTGCGTCCGTGTCCACACAAAGCGTACGATAATCGGCGAGGTACAAGAAGGTGTATTTGATTTATTGTCCTTCTTTCACAGACGGCAGCGCATTGTTCTCGTACAACCATGCGGCTCCCTAGGGCCACCATCCAGCCGTGGCCCAGTATCCGAGGAATCCCGTGTACTATCCGCACTCTAACCAGTAGAGTATACCACACTGGTCGCATTGCAGCAAAGACACATAAGCATACATACCACTGCCTGTGTCTGCCTCCGAACGACACGACATGGGGGCGTAGCAAGTCAAACCAGTGCCCTGACCACATTCCGCCCTCAGCGAAGAGGACTCAGGACCTGAATACCGATGACCGGACTGGTGTAGGTGTTGGTCATTTCGGGTTTTCAGCCATACCCTGTGCGATGAGATCTGTGCATGCATTAGGGATGTGTAATTGAACGATACGTCTATATCAGGAGCAATTATGCGTCCCAGAATCGTTCCCAAGGGCGAAGCCCTCTATAATCTATGGACTGCGTCCCGCGGATTATGTCCTGTCCCTGTATCAGCCTCAGCTCTCGCCCACGCATCCGCCTGATCTTGCGCATAGGTTCGCGAGCGTCGAGCTCCTCGTCCGTCGCCTGACGCTCGTCTTCGGGGAGCGCGAGCGCCGCTTCATGAGTTAGCGAGAGCATCGCGTGCGTCTTGCTGACCGCGAGAGACGCCGCCCTTGACAATGGAGTCTCTCCTTCCGCGGTCTCTTGTGCAGCCGTATCGTCGAAGTGGGCGAGGACGAGGGCGGAGAACAAATCTCCGACGCCGGAGAAGTAACCGGGAAGACATGGGAAGCATGCGATGTGCACGGTGTTGCCCTGGCGTGAGGACGCGATGCAAGCGAGGTAGTCGGTGTCGGACGAGTCGGATGGTGGTCGGAGTGGGGCAGGGAGGAAGTCCTTCAGCCAGCCCTTGAGAGGTATAGAGCTGATCACGACATGTGGGACTTTGTACGTCTCGTGCAACATACGAATAGCTTGACGTAGCGATGCAGGGTCAGTCATCTTGATGTCTGTGAGCACTCTGTAGCACAGTGTGTGAGAACCTCATCAGGGAAACCTAGTATGACGCTTACTCTACTTCGAACCAATTAGGTGTGATTATCGTAGCGAGAGGGAGGGCCTCCCGATAGATCGGAATGACCTCAGGGGAGACATACAGCCTGCCCGAGTCCCCTAGTACGGCTGACAAATGATCGTGGAATTCGGTACATTGGCTGTCATGGAGCAGAATAAACTTACGGTCGAGGAGATATATCAGTCCTGGACGCTTCTCGCGCAACTTCCGGGCAAGGGCGGTCACCGCTGCCGTAGCTTCTGGTCCTGGAACATAACCTACTCGGCGCCTGTAAGCAAACGATCATAAGTTCCATAGAATTGTGGTGATGAGACGAACCCGTTAACAATCGGTCTGGCAAAAGGAGCTCATTCTGCTCCATGAAGTCGAATATGCCAGAGAGCTCCTCCGCAGAGGTTCTCGTTCCTCCGAAGCGACCATATCCTGTGGAATAGACGTATGTCGGCTTGACCCCTTTCGTCAGGGCGAGACATACCAGAATGATTGGAGAAGTTGACCGTGTTCACCACCTAATGCGTGAATGAGAATTAGAGCTTATGCGAGTGAACGAGCTAATCTTCCGCCGGAACAGCGGAAGTAGACAGGATCTGGCAGGAACCACTTACATCGACGTCGTATCCCAGACACTGGAGGGGGAAGACCGCTGCCTTCCCGCCGACGTATCCATAGGCAACATGTGACTGGATGCTGAGGATACGACCTCCGCTTCTCTTACCCGTCGCCATCGAGAGTGAGGATGGTGTGTTGCCAATGCTGGAGGCCGCTGAGCTTTCTTGCGAAGTCTTGACTCTTCTTCAGATTGCATGACTCGATCCCGGGGCGGAGATCAACCTCCATTTGGAACCAAGACAAATGTTATCCTCGGATAAGAGCTGATAAGGCATTTTACTCGGACAACCCAAAAACGGAAGAGTGACGCCAATCAGCGCTCCCGCCGTCATTGGGGTTCGCGTCCTACTCTGGACGAACGTCGGGATCGGCTTGCGACTTTGTCCTCCATCCTCATCTCTCCCGGCTTCTCTGGGCTCCAACTTGCTGTGGACACTGACCTCAGTCGACGGCCACGTATCTTCTTGCTCGCTGTACTCGCCGAGGCAACGTGGTCTTATTCTTCACGTGTCCTAATCGACCCCCATAACTTCGCGCTCGTACCATAATTAGCCCCTACCTTCTCGACATCCGCGACGAACCTTTACGACCTTTACACGACTTACAACGGGATGGACGGTGCAAGGTGCGCATGCAGAATCGCATACATGTTGAGCTAAGCCTGATGTATGCATAGGCTACGCGAATCATGGTTTGCTGCACTCGATAATGCCCAAGGCCACTTTCGACAGCTCCTTACATCCCACTCCTCACCTGAATGGAAACGCGTACCTGTTGCCAGTGATAGCAGCTCTCCGACTAGCAAGGGCAAGAGTCGCGCATCGACTGTTCCCGAACTCACTGATGTCATCGTCCACCGACGGCTGAGCAAGTCTGGCGAGAACATCTACCGAGCCGTGCTGGAGGTGGCAATAGGAGATGACCCTGTGTCTTTGGATGCTTGGAAGTCGGTTCTGATTACGCCGGAGTTGCGGAAGGATTGGGACCCTGCAGTAGAAGGTGCGCAATTGCTCGAGATGTTCGACCAAGCAACCCGAATATCGAAGGTCAACTTTTCCCTCGGATGGCCTGCCAAGTGAGTATTACATATGATGCATGCAACGCCCCTTGTCAACGTGTGTACAGTCCTCGAGATGCGGTGACCATCTCGCGCACATTCAACGACGCCACAACCCTCATCGACATCTCTACCTCCCTGCCTCGCTCTCCCGACGAGCCAACATACCTCCGACCATCCCCACCGTACGTCAGATCCGACGTAGCTCGTGAGTGCGCGCTCTCTGCTACGTCTACGTATATAATTAAATCATGTCAGTGTTTGCTTGGTGCATCCAGCGCATACAAGCACAAGGGTCCGAGCAGAACCAGCGTGCCAGCATACCCAGACTACGCATCACCTGCTTCTGGCAACATAACTTCCGCCTGGTGTGGAGCTTTGGGTCCGCCTCTACTCTCGCGCAACAGCTCAGCGCGATGACGGTCGGTCTGTACAAGACCGTTCAACAACGCGGAATCCGCGTTCCTCTGCTCACAGGATATGGCAATGGGGTGTCCATTGAGCGAATACGCTTCGCTATCGACAGGGAAGCGCTCACTGTCGACTATTCCATCGTGCCCGAAGACGAGGATCATCCTCAACCTGCCGAACATAGTATGGAAGAGCTGCACACGTTACGCGAGATACGCAGGCTCACCCGATCTGTGGAGTTCGCTCTGCCTTCCACTCACGGCTGGGACGTACAGCTCTCCACTAAAGGATCCTCAGACCAGGTATCCCAACTCCCTTGGACGGCTCACGCTACCCGGGCCGCCGCCTCCTCCCCATCTTCGGACAGTCAGTCCGGAGAACAGCCGAAGTTCACCTTCGCAGTGAAGCATGCATCGCTACCCAATGATCACTCCGTCTTGAAAGTTCGCGTCACAATCGAACTATCTAGTCCATCTGGTGGACTGCGCCTCAACGGCATACCTCAACCTATCGAGGAGTTGGAACCACGTAATCCTGCCTCATTCTTCATCTCACAGTCGATGTTCCAAGACGCGTCCAGCATGGCAGAACACAGTCTGCATACCCAGTCGTCTGTTGCCACCAGCGCGACAAGTATCTCTAGGGCATCGACAATTGGTGAACGGCCGCAGATCACTCGGACACAAACGGAACGCTCCGCCGCAGCGGAGAAGTCTATCCTATCGCGTGTCAAGCGGAACTATATCTATTTCTCCTCGTTGCTACAGGAACCGGAAGCCAAATGGAAACAGAGTCAGTCGTTGCTTTACTTGTCAACGCTGTCCCATCTCACTCTTGCAATAGCTGTCGAAGCTCGCGGTGTTTCGGTGTCGCAGCTGGATTCCATTGATCCCACACTCGTTGTCTATCGCGCGGAGGCAACCTTTGTTGGCATCAGCCTATGGGACCTCTACGCTGCGATCACCAGCCCTGGTGCTCGTGCGTATTGGGATAAGCAATACGACGACGCCGTCTTACTTGACGACGTCAATGAGCTGACGGAGCTGTGGCATTACAAGACCAAGCCTGCTTGGCCTGTTAAGTAGGTCCTCGCTTGTCGATGAATCGTATAGAGGCTGATGATTGCCTTTGCATCGTAGTGGGCGAGATATGGTAGTCCTCAAGACAGTTTACAAGTCTCCCACCACGATCCACGTCTTCGCGTTCTCAGCTGATGACCCAAATCTGTTCCCGCAGATCCCGCCTGTTGACCCGAGCGTCATCCGTACACAGGTCGATCTACAGGGATGGGCTATCGAAGCGCTGTCACCCAACACTACCCTCGTCACTCTTCTCGAGCAGTCGGACCCCAAGGGCTGGTCAAATAAGGCGTCTATACCGCAGCAGATGATCACTGCCGTCGCTGGTATAGGAGAGTTCGCTATCAAATGCGGAGGTCCACCCATCGTCACACGACTGGAGAGCGCCAAAGCGAACCAACTGCGTTACGATCATGAGCGCGCGAGCTTCCGTGTGGAGTATGAAGGCTGCGCGAAGCGGCGGACTGCCAGCGAAGCTACGCGCGAGCGCGGCATGCCTTCCCCTTCGTTGCCAGTCATCGAATGCGAAGTACGCTGCGACCTGGACACGTGGGCGTCCTCCCTGGATATCGTTGTCGATCCCCCGCCGCAGGCGATCGCTGCCCTTCGTCGGCATCGCTTCTCTGCTGGAGGAGGGGGCCTGTGGCTCACTATCACTCACGACGCGGTCTTCTCGGAGCAGGAGCGCCTTCAGGTCATCGTGCGGAAAGGTCCTATGGCCGCTCCCAAGGATAAGGGCCTTGTGATGATCAACGGCGCCAAGGTCGAGGTCGATGTGGAAGAGATGCCTGAACGCGAGGCGAAGAACCTCATGAAGCAGAAGCGCGTCAAACCTACGCGCGTCCCGCTCGACCAACCCCCTGTCCTCGGCGTCATTCGCAGACGCAGAGCGGAATGGGACGCCGACAAGGAAGGCGAGGACGGAGACGGCCAGTCCTCTAACCCTTCCTCGCCGTCAACGACCTCTTTCACTACCACCGCGCCTTCCTTCGCGACCTCGGTCTCCAAGTTCTTCACGTACGCAGTCGAGCAGGCGACATCGACAACTCAACAAGCAGTCGCCGCAATCTCGCCCGCCATTGCTGCCGGGGAGGACACGACACTCTTGTCTTCGAAGCTTCCCATGCAGTATGCTCTCGACGCACTTGCGTTTGCGCAAGATCTCCACGCACAGCCGAAAGGAGACGGATGGATCGTCGTCAGCGAGAAGGACTTCCCCGTGTACCGCAAGTCCTTCCCGGAGATCTCGGCCGTCATCCCTGTGCACAAGGGCGAGAAGGTCATAGAAGGCGTGGCTGCAGAAGAAGTCGCCTCGGTCCTCACGAGCTATGACTCCCGGAAGCAGTGGGATACGCGTTTCGACTCCGTTAGCGTGCTCGAAGCGTACGGCGCAGACGCACATACCGCCTTCGTGATCATGAAGGGCGGTTTCCCGTTCCGCGATCGTGGCTTCTACCTGGCGTCCCTCATCGCACGCGGGACTTCGCCCGCACCCATCTCTCGACGCAACACCGTGGACGTGGAGCAGCTGTCCAGCGAGGCGCACAGCCGTTCAGCGATCTTCTGCGTCTCGGCGTCTTTTTCCCCTGACTCAGTCAGCCAGTTCGCGTCAAGCAAGTACAACGCTTACACCTTGCCCGTTGGCCGCGTCTTCTTGGATGCGTGGATATTGGAGACACTCGACCCTTACTCGGCGGAGAACTACGCGATTCCGTCCACACGGTGCACTCGTATGGTCGCAGTGGACTACGCAGGATCCATTCCCGCCGCTGTCAACTCGATGATCAACGGCATGCTCCCGAAGTCGATCCTCGCTGTCGAAGGCTATGTCAAAAGCTTGTCGCCATCGCCTTTGATGCGGATGCCTGCGGCGGGCTTTGTCCTCGCGCCGTCCCCAGAGGACAAGCTACGGTCTCAACAGTCATGGACCCTTCGCCGGCGCGACGCGAGTCGTACGTTCGTCTCGGCCACGTTCAGCCCTGTGAGCCGGATGTACTCTGCTCTCATGATTCTCGACGGGTCTGCCAGTCTCTCTCCCCCGGTCCCCAAGGATGATCGCACGCCGAGGCCTAGTCGTATCATCACGAGCAATACTACCTCGACACCAGACAAACCTTCCTCCCCTGACCAATCCAACGAGAGCTTGGACCCTGGCGCGTCTGAAAGTCGCATTCGGGCCGCTCGCTCGCGCTCACCGCGGGCGCGTGATATTGGGCGCTCACCTACCATGTTCACGCCCCGTGGTGAGGTGCGGCATCCGGTGGATCTGCTGGTGTCGGAGCTCATCGTGGATTCGAAACTCTATCCGGACGGGTACAGTGTGCAGCTCAGGTCCCGAATCGAGAAGAGCACGAAGAGCCAGCTCGCCCTTCCAGCTTCGTCATCTGCATCACCGGCTTCGGCGGGCGGGAAGGATGACGCACCGAGTGATGGCGAGCACGTACTCCCGGTTGCGTGCGCGGCGTATACGCTGCCGCCGTCCCCGCTGCACTCGGCGGGGCTGAACGCCGACAGGCCCCCTCGCCATCTGCTCCGGTTCACGCTTCCGACCGCGCAATACCAGATGACAACGATCGTGGATCCGCTGACCGGGGAGACGAGGAGCGCGCCGCCGAAGCCACAATGGCTGCTCGATCTGGAGGACGGGCGCGCCATCATCGAGGTGCATGTCCGGCCGGTATCCGCAGCTGCGAGCAACCCGTCGCCGGGTGCGAAGAAGAAATTGACCGTGGCGGTGAACGGAGCGTCCGTGGCGGTGATGAGCGAGAAGGAGTCCCTCACGGCGCTCGGGCGGGACGAGCTGCTGGAGAGTCGGGCGGCTAAGATGGATGTTCTCGCACGGTGCGTGGATGGTCTCGCGTTCATGTCCGGGTCGCCGCCCGCAAAGCGTATGGTTACTGACATTTTGGATGGCGCGGTGACATAACGCAGGTCGGTGTCCGCGGAAGAGCAGGTGCCTGCCGAACTGCAAGCTCCGTTGGCCGTGGCCCAGCACCTTCTGGAAGCGCCGAGCAAAGCTCCCGAGCCTTCTGGTGCGCCGGAGGAGCAGAAGGAGAACGGCGTCGCGCCATGCGACCTCAAGGAGGAGGCGGCTGAAAACGTGAGTTCGCTCCTAGGGGCCCTGGCTGCGCGGCCACACTACTGGCGCATGGTGCGCTGCTGGATGCAACAGAGTGGGCCTGGATCAGCCATCGAGATGGATCCACCAGAAGGACAGTCGTGTCTCTGGATGATCCATCTGGGCCCGCTCCTGTTGCATCCAACGGCGCGGATGAATCAGTGGATCTTCTCGGGCTTTGTTGGCGCCAGCTGTCAATGTGCATTTCGGTTACTGACATGTTGCACGCGCTTCGCTGCCTCGAAACGGCATTTGCGCTTTTTATTCGTGTTCTTATCAGGCCGCGCCAGCGCTGTCACCGACCGAGGGCCATCCGCCGGAGAGCGCGGCGAGCGGGTTCATGCGGTTCTTGAATGGGTACACGCAGCACCCGCTGCTGAGGTTCAGCCCGTCGCGACGGTCGAGCGCGCTGCTCACACCCTCAAGCTCGAGCGCGGACCTCCCAGGGCGAGTGTCCGGAGCCGCGGTGAAGGGGGAGTCCGGTGGAGAGGGCGCGGCGGGAGGCGACGGGCCCGGATCTAGGGCGCTGTTGACGGGAACGCAAGTGCGCGACATGCCTGTTCGGACGGGAGCGTACCCGCTGTCGACGGTGGTCATTGTGGCGCTGATTGCATTCCTCATGGGCTCGCTGCTGCGCTCGCTGCTCTCGCCGGCGGACTTTATCTACGTCGTCGCGGACGAGAAGGAGGTCGGGGACGTGAGCACGGGCTGGCGGGAGATCAAGCGGCTGCTGGAGGTCAAGTACGTCGTCGGCGGGTGGGACTTCCAGGTCGCGGTGGTCCGGAGACATTAAGATTGGGATATTACGCCGGGGCTGTGCTGCTAGGTGCGATTTTGCTTCCGTTAGTGTGTTCGTTAGTCCATAGGTAGCGTAGCGGGACTCTTAATTGTTGTACGGGTATAATCAGCGAGCGGGAGGGCGACGCGTCTTGGTCGCTTGCATTATTGTGGAGACACTGAGACTGGGACTGGCCTGCAATTGCGCTGGAGGGGCGACGGAAAGGGCGAGCGTTGGAGGGGAGGGGCCGCGAGATGCCGGGGCTGAGTTTGTTTGTCCGGAGGCGACGTGTGACCCGCCCGATTCCCATCGGGCAGACGTCGCGTGTAGGGCTCTCTCTGCTGCCCAGCTTCCAGCTCGTCTTCCTCCCTTCCTTCCCTTCTCAGGCGATACCATCGTCCACGTCCTCCTCGCCGTCCTCCTCGTCCCCCGAGCCCCCACAGACGATCCCCGCGAGCCCGTGTCCATCTCCCACAGCACCGCTTTCCCGCCGCAGCGCCCCGCCGCTTCCTCTATCTGCGTCCTCCTCGCCAATCTCGCCCTCCTCCTCCCCCTCCATCCGCCTCTCCTCTCTATCGCTACTGCGCAAGGTCCGTCGCTCCCCCTCGGCGACCTGCCAGCCCTGCTCATCCACCAGCGCCACCCCGGCGTCGACAGACCCCCGCATATCCCCGCCATGTCCACCGATGGCACCGTTGGCTCAGCGGTGACAAACACGAATTCCCCCCCGACAAGCGACCCACCCATCCAGTGGGACGGAGATAGGATGTTCGTCGACGTGCGTTCTCCCTCGTTGTCGTGCTCACCCCGTCTCGCCCTCCAGGTTCAACATCTACATATACGACTACTGCCTCAAGCGCGGGTTCCACAAGACGGCCCACGAGCTCATGGTCGAGGCACAAATCCCTCCACAGTCGCAACCGCCAATAAATGCGAAGCAGGGCCTGCTCTTCGAGTGCGTCTACTTCGATCGTCGCTAAGTGCGTCTGAGGTCATATGGTCTCCCTTCCAGGTGGTGGAGCGTCTTCTGGGTGTTGTTCACGGCGAAGAGCAGCGGTCACGGTCCGGACGAGGCGTTGTTGTACACCCAGGTGCGTACTCGCTCTCGATCGTTCGTTCGGGTACGATACCAGCTATCGCACAGCACCAAACCCAGATGCAGAATGCCGCTCAGAAGCAGCGGGTCGTCGTCCAACAAGGCCAGCCACAGCCCGCACGCTACGCCAACGGTGTGCGACCGCCAAACCAGCCCGGTTCGCAGATCAATGGCGTCGGTGCTCCTCCTCCGCAACCGGGCAGTCTGCCAAACGGCGCCCCCAGCTCGATTCCGTTCCCTGGTAATGCCCCGCAGCCTAACGGCGTCCCCGGCTCATCAGCAGGGCCTCCTGGAGCCTCAACTCTTCCTCCAGGATCGACTATGCCTCCGGGCCCGCCGAACCAGCGCGCGGTTCCTCCGCAGCAGCGCGGTCCGAATGGCGCACCCTTCCAGTCCCCCACCATGGCGCATTCGCCACCCAACCCCCCCAACGCTCCCCAACCACCCCTCGGCACCATGGGCCCCGTCGGGGCCAATCAACCACTGACGCAGATTAGTCGTTCAGGGATGCCTCCTCCGAACGCTCCGCAAGGTCCTCTGGGTCCACAGCAGACGCCTCAGCCCGGGTTCCCGTCCTCCCTGGGCCGATCGCCGAGCAACCCCGGATCACCAGCTCAGAACTCTCTCATGCATCCGAGTCCGAGCATGCAGCATCGTCAAATCAATCCCGACATGGAGATCAACCGTATTCCTCCACAAGTACTCCAGAAGCTGAAGCAGGACCTGAGCATGGGAGACAAGGAGGTCGCTGCGATGACTCTGGAAGAGAAGGTACAGGCGCTGGGCTTGCTTCGATCACCGTTTGGTCATGCTGATGACATACGTGATTACAGCAACAACTGGTAGCTCATTTCCGCAGGGCTCAGATGAAGCCTCCAAACATGCCTGGGCCCAGTACGATGCCTGGCGGACAGCAAGCGCCCATGCAACCTCCGTCAGGGCTGAGGAATGCGCAGCTTCCTCCGAACGCACAACAACCCGGTCATCCGCCGTTGCCCCAGCAAACGCAAAACCAGCAACAGCGCGGGGCCAAACGCAACAGCACGTCCCCAGGACAGGAAGTGAGCGCATACAATGTGGAGCACTGCCTTGTGTAGACTGACTGAGTATGGCCTTGTTAGCCTGAGCAATTGCCGAGGAACGAGTCTTCACCGCCCGACCGCAAGCGTATGCGCACGTCGCCGGGTGGTGGCGATCACTCGCAGCCCCCCATGACGCCCATGTATCCTCCACCCCAGCAACAGCCTGTTCCTGGCGGTCCTCCCATGCAACACCCGAGCATGCGCGGTGGACCGATGCAGATGCAGGCTTTCCCAGGACAACCGATGAGCGCCATGGGGAACCAGATGCTCGGCCATGGGATAGGGACGCCGCAGATGGGTCCAATGAACCCGCAAATGAACCAGGGAATGATGGGTGCACCAGCACCTGCCGCGATGCACCAGGTATGCCTCACGTCTCGTCGTTCGGATCGGTCAGGCTGACGTCCCTGTTGGCTGTACAGTATCGACAAGCCATGCAGAACATACATAAGCCCCCTCATCTGCAGCCCCAGATGATGCCGGGAGGTGTCCCGTCGCCCTCCGCGGCTGATGCGCAAGGTGGTATGCCGGGAGGCCCTCCTGCAAACCGGATGGGACAAACGAAGCCGATGGGCATGATGCCTCCACCATCGCCGGCCATGGCCGCGAAAACTGCAGGAGGTCCGCCCAAGGTGGACGAAGGCGGCGCCCCGAACGCGTCCCCTCAGAACATGGCTGCTGGCATTGGCGGGCAGGCGCCGGGCCAGAACCCTCCGCCCGGAGCGCCTAGTGGACCTGCCCACTCATCAACACCCGCTCCTCCAACGCCGAACGCGTCGACCATGACTGCGCCTTCTCCTTCTGCGATTCTGAATGCGTCGACGCCGACCATGTCGAACCACCCGCCGCCGCCGCCTCCACCACCCTCAGCCGACCTCGATCCGAACGCGTTCGGGATCGACTTCGGTGCCGGTCTGGCAGACTTTGACCCCAACTTCCTGAACGGGGAGTCGAGCCTGAACTTCGAGCGCGATTTCGCGGCGTGGTTCGATCCCGAGAATGCGTGAGCGTTTCGACGCTGGCGTTGAGGGAGGTGCAGGCGTTGTGGGCGGCGGCGATGGACGATCCTTGGCTCGCCATTCGGATGGAACCCCGGAAGGACTACTACTTGTTGCTCATGTTGTTGTGGATTTCATTCGCGTCTGCGCGCGTCGACGCCCGTCGTGCGCGACTCATACCTTATGTTCTGCTTTCTCTCGCCCATTCGCCCCCGCCTCTCGCTCGCACGCTCGCTGCCGCGTCCCCCGCGCTGGCGGCCGCGTATCCTTGGATGATCGTATTTATGTCGTCAAAAGCTGCCGCGCCCCCCCGCGCGCGCGATGCGCCCATCCAGTCAGCCTGCTCGCTACTACTACGTTATTGTAGATGTTGGCCCTCCGCCCCCTTGCCTCTGCCCGCCGCGTGCTCCCGTTCGCGTTCCTGCTCGATTCTCCCCCCATGCTCGCTTGCCACACGTCTCGTACGCCTCCTACCCCGTCTGTCCTCCTCTGTCCTCCCCGTCACTCCTCACTGTCGTCCGTCCCTTGTCGGTGCTGACCAAACCAGAGCCGGCATGGGCGGACGCTGACTTCCTCCTGCCCGCCTGTCCCTGCCGTCGGATCCGGATAGCCCCCCGCGCCCAGTCGTGTCTCGTTGCTCCTTCCGCCCTCCTCCCCACCCCCTCCCCCCATACGTAGTAGTGATTATCTCTGTCCGCTGTCGAGCTGTTGTTACCCTACGCCTGCGCCTTGTTTTCCTCTGGCTGATCTCTCTCTCCGACTCTGATTGTCCCCGACTGCCCCCCTTGTCTCATAGTCGTGTATACTGTTGCCCCCGCTAGTTACTTTTCCTATTAGCCGTCTCCCTCTCTCTCTCCCTCTCTCGGATTTCGCGTGCGCGGATGTGATCTTTCTCGTCTGCGTCTCTTCGTGTGTGAGTGGGCGTGTGCGTGTGCGCGAGCGGTCCCGGCTCGTCGCTGTCGTCACGTCAGCGGATCTGACACTGGACAGACGGAGACAGACGGGCAGACGGGCCTGGGTACAGTCAAAAAGTCAAACTTGCGCCACTGGGTGGAGTGGGTTCGCGCCCTTAGTGAATCCGAATGAAGGCGGGTTAGGCCCTCAAGCAGAGGCAGAGCTCGGGCCCGGCATGACGTTACGTGCGCGCGAATTTGAAGGGTGTGGCTCGAGGCCCCGAGGAGCGCGGAACAAGTGATTTTGTCCGCAGGGTGTTTAACGTTTGGACTTCGGAGTCGGAGGTCACCCAAGTCGTGCGCGCTGCTCCGGTATCGCGGACCTGGTGAGGTACTTACGAGGTCCGAGTGCGTCGGTGATGGATATTCGCTATGGAAGCCTTGTTTGGTAGAGTTCGTCCTGGTATCCCGATATTCATCGGTCGTGCCAGTGAACCTCGGGGTTTGTTGGATAGAAGGAAGGGACATCTAGCCTGTTGGCAATCAAACTCGGAGAGGGTAGTAGCTTGGGTCAGCTGCTCACTTGTCGTCAACGCTTTCGGGATGGTTATGCATACTCATCACGCAGTGGGGATCTGGGCGACCAATGTCTCGCTTAGGATAGATTCTCCCGGTGCCAGACTCTTCGCCTTGGAAAGCCTGAGGCGCGGGATCTGGTTAGGCTACTGTGTGGTTGTCGCCTTTGCGATCCAAGAGCGGACCATACTCCTACGTGTGATCTGAAGCAAGAACATAAATTCCGGGTTTATTTCAGCGCGAATGGGTTGGGTCTACAGGTGGGTACTCTGCTGGTTAGCTCGATGACTAGCTCACGACTAGACTTGTCAGGCAGAATAGCCGCCTGGCTTTCGTCTGTAGAAAACAATAAAGATACATGCACCCTCTTTCACCGCGCTGATTGTCCTTCCCTTTGTCTGGCCACGGACGCAGAGAACGTTGACGAAGCCAGCCGACGGTCAGGCTGGCCGCCGCCAGACAGTTGAACCGAGACAGACGGCTGTCCCTCGCGTAGCACTTGGCAACGCAGAGCAATGCGGTCATTGCTCTCCGTCCGCTAAGCGTGCGGCCTGGGAGGACCCCGGACTATCCCTACAAATGCCTGATCGCATGTCCGGACCATAAGGAGCCCCCCCCGGAGGGGAAGCCAGAGCGGATCCGGACCATCCGGGGCTGAAAATCGGCGCCAGGCAAGATCCATAGTCCGGACCAGATGTTGGGTGGGCCAGCAAGGGTAGATCGTGTCCGGACTACTAGCGCCTGTGCCCTGTCGGAGTTTACAAGCCTTTACATAGGGATCAGCGGAGTTATGTAGCCTCTAGTACCAACTAAGAAAATACAATCGGAGATACAATCTGTCATAATCGCGCTTCGTCGAACCACTCAATCATCGCCACCTGGATGATGACGATGGCAACAATTACTTGTTGTACCGCTAGCACTAAGATTTCTACTACTCATAATGACTCTGACCACGACTACTAGAGTGTTACAAACCCGTCTGATAGCTATTTGCGCCTTGTAGAACATAATGTACTTTTTGGAGGCCAGAGCCAATGTCCGGACCAAACAGGCGCCCTCTTTGGGCGCCTGTCGAAGTCCGGACCAAACGGCCCAAGAAGAGGCGAAACAAAGTCCGGACCATCCATCGTCGAACCGTCTTCCATACGATCAGGCCTTAGTAGGGATAGTCCGGGGTCCTGGCCTGGGTCTAATGACTCGTCGGAGTACGTCATCCAGGGCGCCCGGTGGTTAAGACTGACCTTAGTGCCATGTCGACCGTAGAGTACGGTCTCGCAGGCTAGTGTACACATTGGGCAATCTCAGACCCAAAAAACAATGGAAAAAGCTACCGTAATGGATCAGACAAGAGGCAAAGGTGCGTAGTAGACGACTATGGAGGGAGGACAACGAGATGGGATGGGCGCTTGAAAAGCTCGCTTACCCGATTGGGATGTTTGAACTCCGAGCGCAATCCACGTTGCAAGTTGAACTCGGCGCGTCCTTCGTCCACCACTCCGTCCACGACGACACGCCGCATCCTCAGCGACTCATTGTTCCTTTGTGTAAGTAAAGGTCTAGATTGGTGAGCATGCGGCGTGCTGACTCGTCCACAGGCCAAGTACCGCGACGCGCGTCCATTGCCACTCAGCCCCACTCGTTTGGACGGACAGCCGTGGCCACAACGGTAGGTCCCTGCTCATGGCATCGTGGATGTTGACTGATTTAGCGAACAAAGAGCTCGTCGGAGTTGAATTGATTTCGTGCTCTCGTATATAGGGCACCGAGATCTGGTATGTGCCGCTCCTTGACCAGCTTCACCCTCCACAATGTCTGACCACTCTCCGCCAGCTTCCCCTAGCCCGCTCGCCGGGACTGGAAGTGCTCAGCAAGGCCCTTTACAGCGCTTCTCTACGCCACCTCCCCGTACCTGCACCCCATCTACCGAGCCTCAGCAATCCGGCAGTGGTTCGGCCCAACCATCTCTCGCCGAACCCCATCCTACACCTGTTAAACCAACTCCTTCTACGATCAATCAACACGCCTACGATCCGCCGAAGGGCAAACAGATCGGCCTCTCCCTTATCACCCCCACTGGCATGGGTTCACGGTTTCACCAGCTTCCTACGGCAACGTTCCTGGGGCTTATTCCGGGTCCGTCCCCTCCCGCGGAGAAACGCAAGTTGTTCAAATCTTGTAGCCTCAAGAATGTAAAGAGAGAGTCGCAGATATACCCGAAAATTGTGCGTGGCATTCTTCTCTGATTGTCGGACATGTGCTAACGACGACACTAGTCCACGGTTGTCAATTCTGTACTCGACGCTGCTGGAAAATCCGACCTTCGTTACTTGGACACGCGCACGCACAAGGCTGCGGATGGAAACAACAAAGAATCTGATACGTGCAACGACGGCGGCATCTACCTGCTCGACACCCCTCTAGCGAGGGCCGTCACAAAGCTCACGGAAGAAGACCGCAGGAAGAGTAAGATGAATAAGCGGGAGCTCAAGACACCAAATCTCGCCCGTCGGTCTTGGCATCACCTCTCAGTCCCGTATGAGGTCAAGTTCAACCCCGACAACGCCGCGTTCTACTTTCACAATCGCCAGAAGAAGGCCAGCGACAGCGCAGAGACTCAGACAGTCAATGAGCGTCGTGGAGGATCGACCTCCACCTCGCAGTCTGACGCTCATTCACCGTCACAGGATGAGGACCCTTCCTTGGAAGCTTCCGGTCAGTCAGCTACGACTTCTGCAGTGTCTTGTCTACCGCACTTGCTCACCGTGTTTCTTCTATTCCAGACGATGCTGACGCTGACGAAGATGCTGACGCGGATGAAGATACCGATGCGGACGAAGATGTTGACGCGGAAGACGTTGACGCGGAAGACGTTGACGCGGAAGATGACCCTCCTGCCGACGCGGATGTCCCAGCCAATGATGTCCCAGTATCGGACGACTCGAAGGTCTCGGCCGAGATGCCCTACTACATCCGTCGTTCGCAAAAGGGGCAGGAAGGCCTCGCCCAGTTCGTCGAGTACATGATGAACGTTCTTACCTACCAGCACCGCACCTACTGCTTCTCCACCTACATCCTCAACGACAGATGCCGCCTTCTGTACTTCGATCGAAACGGCTCCTTCGTTTCGGAGGCCTTCGACTGGACTAGCAAGGAGTCTCCCCTGCACGATTTCGTCTGGAAGATCGCGCATATGACGCGCGAGCAGTTGGGATACGACCCAACCGCCACGCTCGCATCCGACGCGGAGATAGAGCTGTTCAAGGCCATGGCTCGCGACAACGCTGTTCCAGCAGAGGTGCAGAAATACGTCACGGAGGCGACAGAGGGGTCATGGCCCCTCTACAAGCTCAGCGTCGTGACGTCGAGCCTCACCGCGGAGGACAGATTGACCACTGAGGACGATCCTCAGGCCAAGGCCCGGGTCGAGGCGGAAACCAAGGCCGATCGGGAGGTCCATTCGTTCATCGTCGGCCTCCCGCAATTTGCGGCTGACGGACTCATCGGTCGATGCACGAGGGGCTATGTCGCGTTCCAGTTGCTTCCCGGGACTCCGAAAGAGGGTCGACTATGCTACCTCAAGGACTGCTGGAGAGCTTGTGTGCCAGGACGAACTCGTCCGGAACATGCCATCTACGAAGTCCTGCGCGAACACAAAGTCTTGAACGTTGCAACGCTGATCTGTGGCGGCGACGTTTGCAGCTCATTCGGGCCCGGCGAGCTCATCCCGCAATGCACCCGGGTAGATCGACTGTTGTATACCAAGGACGGTAAACGGCCTGTTCCCCGCGTGCATTATCGCATCGTCACGGAGGAGATAGGCCTTCCGCTCCGAAGCTTCAAGAACTTCAAGGAGTTGTCGTCTATCATGGCTGATGCCATCATGGGTGAGCACATCCCACAGTCCTCAATAACTTCTCGGACTCACAACGTCATCAGGTCACTTCCGGGCTTATAAAAGCGCGGGAGTTCTTCATCGTGATATTAGTGCAGGCAACATCATGATTGATCCATACACCCGCCAAGGGTTCCTGATCGACTGGGACCTAGCGCGATACGTGGCGGAGCTAGGAGTAGGTGCAGTGGAGCCAGATCGTTCGGTATGCATCACGAGACGGATGTGTCGAATAATCACTCATGACTTGTTTCTCATATAGGGCACTTGGCTATATCGTTCCGCACTCAGCCTCCGTTACCCACGAAAACCATACCGAGTCTCCGACGATCTGGAAGCTTTCATCCACGTCTATCGACACATCGTCCTCCAGTACCACCCTACAGATATCCTGGATTTCGAGCTTCATGTCAAGAAGACTTTTGAACAGGCCGTCCCCGCGAAGGACGGGATCATGGTTGGGGGGGATCTGAAGTTGGCGCAGTTGTGTAACCCCAATCCCCCCTTCGGTGTCATCAACAACGCCTGGCTCCAGATGGTTCTCGACGAACTTGCACGGGGCTGCGCAGAGTCCTACGTGCCAATTGACATGCGTGCTATGAAGGCGACGTATGGTGTGGCAGGTTCAGAGCCCACTGTCCCCATCCCGGTCGCTGCGGAGATCAGCAAAGGCATTGTTCACGATAACCCGTTCCTGCAGGAGATGGACGCATCGGGTACTCCACGGGTTCCTCTACCTCTTCCTAGCAAATCTTCCCCATCCAATGCTCCCTCCGTCGACTCGGATCCATGTGAACTCACAGGATTCCTTGCTTCGCACAATCATCTCTATCGACTATTCTCCTCCCACCAGGCTGCCCCCGATTGTGACGACAAACGCGCGGATCAATTCGAAATCCAGCGCCGCCGCGCTCTCAGCAGTGTACAACAGCGTCCAAGCCTCGACTATTCACACCTTTCTCAGTCTGGCACTTCCGACGACTGCCTACGAAGTTCGAAGGACGGTAGCTCTTCCTTCGATGCACGGTTCACAACCTTCCCGCTCCGTCCTCCTCCACCTTCACGTTCGATGGAGTCCTACCTCTCGAGGCTCAAAATCCCACTGAGCCAGCCGCGTGGGGACGCAGACGCCGTCGGGGGCAACGCTGTTCAGCCGGGCCCTTCTAGGCACAGCCTGCGACGCGTCCCTCGGTTGGAGTCTGATCGTTCGAGGCGTTCACATCCTAAACTCTCCTCTAGAGGTCCCTCCCCTGACGCGGCCTTGCTGAAGCGTGTGTGGCGTATGGTTGATTCAGAGCCGGAGGCCACGTCTGCCAATGACTTCAACGGCGAGCCTGCGGCGAAGCGTCGCGCTTGATTAGGAGGGTACAGCGCGCGGTCAAGTAGAGGTTGATGTGCCAACGTTGTACGTTTCAATGTCCTCATCGCCATCGTTGTTTGTAGGATTGTCAATGTATTCTTGGTTTGGTTGTCCGGTACGGAGTTGCAATGGAATCTGGACTTGATATGATCTCAAACTGAGATGGTGACTTCTCCTAGCAAGAGCTCTTAGATAGCTTCGTTGATAAATCAAACCACCCATTGCCCAGTCGGAAGCACCTACCTTCCTAAATGGGTTGCTTGAGTAAGTAAAGTTTGGGCGCCCAGGATATAGACGGTCGACTGGGGAACCTTAAGCGCCACTTTTGTGTCCTATACCACTCCATCCCGCTAACCAACAACCGGCCCTCATCTCTTTCAATACGCTCTGATACAGCCAGACTTTGGGCACAACTCAGGTGCAACCTTGCAAATGATGACTTCAAGTTCCCGGCTTTCCCTGGTGGCCGTGAACTTCATACTCAACGAGATTCCGGGAGCTGGACCAACAGACGAAGATCGGCGGAAGTTCCATGTGCCGTCAGAGATTGAAGAAACCAGTGATAAAGACGGGATATGTCTTCAATTAGTGAGTCGTACCCATCCATTCTACCCATCCATTCAACCCGAGCTCTAACCTCTTGTGCAGTCGCAGTCTGCTGCGTCGGTCTTCAAAGCGGCAGGATGCACTAACTTTCAGTTTCTCATCCATCCACCCCTCCAAGATGCTGAAGAAGGCCGCCACGACACTGACACCGGTTACGACGGCGGCATCTACCTGGACACTCCAGGAACGAACACAGCAATCGAAGAACGCGTGACAATCAAGCAACGAAGAGCGGTTGGGGACCTCCTCGAGTTTGGCAACTGCTTGTGGCATCATGTAGTCGTGCCGTCTTTTGTGAATGCTGGGGTCGCAGACTCGGCTTTCCACTTCCAACTGGATGACGATGCGCCGGATGTGGCGGATGCTGCCTCCGAGTCAAGGGGTCACGTCTCTCCTCAACATTATGATGCGCCTATTGCACCAGGTCCGTCATGCCTTTGCGACTTTATACCTCATTTCTCACTTGGAACACTACAGGCGCGTCCTCGTCAATCCTCGATACTACTCGCATGCCGGCAACAGCCAGCGAGGACACTCGCAGCGGGTCATCCGCTTCCGATGACGAGAAAGTTCGACATCCCTTCCTTCGACATGCGAGCAAAGGCAACGAAGCACTGGTGCATCTTTGGAAGTGCATGCGGGATACTTTCGTCTACCAGCATCGAACGTTCTGCTACTCAATATACATCTGTCAGAAGATGTGTCGGCTGTTGAAGTTCGACCACGCCGGTGCCTTCGTCTCCACTGCGTTTGACTGGACGGACGCAGGTTCTCCCTTGCACACGTTCCTCTGGAAGCTGGCACAAATAGACAACATGTCACACCTGGGCTACGATCCAACGGCTGCTCTCGCATCCCCTACCGAAGCCAATCGTTTTGTCAAGATGATGAAGAGTCCCACGGTACCCGAGGAAATCCAACAGTACGTTCAACGAGCTACGTCTTGCCCCATCTACAAGTTACGCGTCACATCTTGTCCTGCGACCGAGAACGAACGGCTTCCGGACGACCCGACAGACGTTGTTGCTCCTGAGGCTAGGTCCACACCGTTACCGCAAGAATTGGAGACGCACGAGCTCCTCGTTGGTCGTCCCCACTTCGCAGGACACGACCTCATTGGTCGATGCACTCGAGGCTACGTGGCGTTGCGATTGGGTGCCAACCCAGACGGCAGCGAGGATACCCTATGCTTCCTGAAAGACTGCTGGCGATCTTACGTTCCCGGCCGCACTCGTCCCGAGCATCTCGTGTACGAACGTCTGCACAGCAGTAACGTGAAATACGTTGCGACACTCATCTGCGGCGGCGACGTCGGCGGCCCATTGGCTCAGATGACGCAAGTTCAAGCATACCTCTTCAGAGACAATCCAGCCCTCCGGCCCGTTCCGCGTGTACACTACCGACTCTGCACCAAGGAGATTGGCCTACCGCTGACCGAGTTCCGGAACTTCAGTGAGCTTTCAACCATATTCATCGACGCGCTGTTAGGTGTGCATCTCTGCCCCTCCGAGTCCCGTAACCATTGGTTCGCGCTGATATTCCCTCTTAGCTCACTTCATGGCCTGGAAGTACGCTGGAGTCCTGCATCGCGATATCAGCATCGGGAATATCATGATCACGCCTGTCACTCGGCGAGGATTCCTGATTGATTGGGAGTTGTCGCGACTTGCTATCGAGCTTGAAAGCGGCGCTGTTCAGCCGGACCGCTCAGTATGTCTCATTCAGAGCTGCGCATTGTATAGTGCTCATCATACCATTATTAGGGGACATGGCAGACTCGTTCTGCGCTGTTCAAGCGGTACCCACGCAAGCCATATCGCCTTTCCGACGACCTCGAGTCATTCGTCCATGCGTTCAGATATCTTACCCTGCGCTTCCATGCCGCCAAGGTTCCCGACCTGCAGTACTTTGTGTACTCCACATACGATCATGTCGCAGTGGTCGACGGCCTCAGAATTGGGGGTGACACGAAGCTATCGTATTTCTGGCTCAAGAGAGCTCCTTTCGAAGTAATCGGGAACCCTAACCTTCAGCATGTCCTCGACCTTCTGGCGGAAGGTTGTTACACCTCCTATGCGGACGTCGACCACGATCGTGCACAGGAAGTGTATGGGATATCCAGGCCAACTGCGAGCGTGCCAGAGGAGACCGGAGAACTATTCTACTTCGGCCCGAATGACTGGATCGACGATATCCTAGCACAAGACTCGGACGACGGCGACGACAACGACGGTAATCGGGCCCTCGAGCCGGCCCCAGTTCCGGTCCCGCAAGTGGAAGACGCGGACCCGTGCGAGATCAAGAACGGCGTGCTGGCGAGGCACAAGAGGCTCATCGACGTATTCCAGTATTTCAAAGGACGCCCCATCCGCAAGGACAAAGGTCCAGATCTATTGGCTCAGGAACGGGGCCGTCGACACATCTTCGAATTCGAGGCCGTGCCTCGCAATCATGGCAGTGGTACTGTAGCCGCTACGTCAATCTCGGCAACTTCCCACCATGAAACGCGTCCCGCACTCGCCATATCGGATTCGGAGCGTCCGTCCAGCGCCACGGAATCTCCTCGCCACCTTCACCCTCACATTTCCCCCATCTCCTGCCCTAGTATGGACTCGGCAAAGATCGCTACCAGCCCGCCTCTCGAACGATCATCCTTCAAGAAGCGTGAGCGTGAGGATGACGTCGTTGGGCCATCCGAAGCGGCCTCCGCTGGTCGACTTGAGGAGTCGAGACGGGCTTCGAAGCGTCGTGCGTAGCTTGTCTGGGTGTGGTGCCGGGCGTGGACTGGGTCGGATTCTCGCTCAAGCATACACGGTTTCATGGCTTCTCTGTCCACTACCTTTGTACTGTTTGTGACGAGTTGTATCCTCTGAACGCATTTATAGTACCACGTTCTTGCGTATGAGGACTCATGACAGACGAGCTCCCTTTACGCACACGCCCACGAAGAGATGCAGCTGCAGATGGCATTCGCGGACGCGAGATTGCAGAGAGAGGGAGACCGAGACGGTTATAGGAAGGTACACAACTGTCAACTGGCGAACAGCAGTGTACACGACGACGAAACAAGTAGCAAGGGGACAATCAGAGTGAGAGATCAGCCTGGAAACGTAGGGTAATAGCAACTCGACAGCGAAGAGAGATGATTACTGCTTTGTATGGGGGGCATACGGGATGAGTGCGCAACGAAGATGGACTCGGAGTGAGGCAAGGGGATACGAGGAGCACAAGGGCATCCACAACAAGTAACATGGTAGCGAGAAGGCTGTTTGGATGGGCGCAGAGCGCGCGAGCGCGGGAGCAATATATGCCCGCGCGAGACGCGGGGAGAGGCGGAAGCTAACAGGCGAGAAAGCATAATGTAAGGTATGAATCGTGCACTACAAACGTCGCGCGCGCGTAGGCGAACAAATCCACGACACGGACAGCAACTTAAAACTAGTCCTCCCGGCATCTGAATGGCGAGCCATGGTCATTCGTCGCTACAACGCCTGCACCGCAATGCCAGAGTCTATGCGCCTCCGCATTCTCGGCCGCTGAATGTGCTTGCACCCTCCGAACCTCCCTTTCGCTCTCGGTATCGAACCACGCCGCAAAATCGCGCTCGAAGTTCAGACTCGTCTCCCCGTTCCAGAAGCTGGGGTCGAAGGTTCCGTTACCGGCACTGAAGTTGATCCCGAAAGCGTTAGGATCGAGGTCAGCTGAGGGAGGAGCCTGAGGCGGAGGCGGGTGCCACTGGCAGTTCGAAATGGTCGGGGTCGACGCATTCACCATCGCAGAGTGAGATTGTGCAGTGATCGTCGATGCATTCGGCGTTGGAGAAGCAGGCGCCAATGACGGAGTGGTGCCATTGATCCCGGTCGACGACGAACCAGTCATTGTTGGGACTGGCGTTGACTGGAACGCATCATCCCGGGCCGAAGGCTGGCTGTTGTGAGATGCGTGGAGTCCGTCTGAATGGGTACGAGTGCCAGGAGGAGGCATGTGCGGTGGACCCAGCCTGACTCCGCCGAGGCGAGTAGCCAATTGCTGTAGCGTGTTCGACGATATGAACATCATGGAGAATGCTAAAGATCGAGAGATCTAGCTACCTCATTGGTACTCAGTGTTGCAGTGCCTGATTGAGAGTCACCACTTGGAATAATGTCGACATCCATTTGTTGAGCTATGCAGGAACCAAGAAAAGTGAGCAGATGAGACTCGATGCGCGGCGGATCATGATGGATCGATTCCAGGGCTGACTGGAGATACTATGCTAGAGCACGCAGAAGTTGACACGCTCACCTTTACTGAATACGTGTCTGAACAAGGATAGTACTCCAGTCTTGCAAATGGGATGGAGGTGGAGACTCAAGTACTCACGCGAAGTGAGAGCCTGAGGCGACTCGGGAGACGAAGGGCAAACGGTGCGCACTGCGCACACTGGGTCGGATGCCAGGCTGGCGAATTCGGAGTTTTAACTCTATTCACCCTGAATGTGCTTGGGTCAACCCCCACCATGACGGTCTGCCACGATGATATGATTAGGTTCGAAGGGAGGAATGCAAGGCGTAGCGCCGTCGGCCTAGTACTGGTGTCTGGCAGGAATCACTGCGTGAGCCAGCAATCTCGCAGCGGGGTTGCGAGACGGCGCGAGGGAGCTGCGTGGGTTCTCGGCGTGGGGACTAGGGGCGTTCGTAACGTCTAGCGTGTATGTAGACGAGATCGACTCGTTTAGAGCCCTGGCGAGAGAAGGATGAATGAAGTATCCTCGTCTCGCAGATATGCGCGAGACTGGCTAGCCCTACCTAGCGCACGGGCCCACGAGCCCGGTGCGCCCAGCCCTGAGCGTCATGTGGCGACCTCGACTCGCTGGCCCTTGCTACCTGCTCTCGTCAACTTCTGCGAGATTTCGCTTCTCACCTCGCTTCTTTCTGAGGCTCTCTGTCTAGGCATCACTGGCTGTATAAATATAGCTCTCTTCGACCCTCCTCTCTCTGGCAGTCGTACCAACGACATTTGCGACAACTCACAGCGCCCATCACTCCTCACAACGCGTCACTTCTCCGTACACCGCTCTCGCACTCTGATGTCATAGGACCGTGGTGGAGAGTCTGGCGGTAAGCATCATTGTGAGCTGTCAATAATATTGCAGACTTAGAGACCTTCAAATGTCTGAGTCTCAGAGATGGAGTCGGTCGCCGACTCGGAGTTGGTGACTTGGATGCAGGTTAACGAGGGATCTCGAGGGAGCCTCCGAGGAGAAATCAATTGAGCTGGAGTCAAAGAGGTTAGCTGTCATGGGCACAGGGGGTTATGTGGCTTTATGCATTGCTTCACGCAGCATGAGGGAAGGATGATGGTAAGCCAAACAGTTGCAGGTTAGTACAGATTGTTACTCAGTTGCGGTGTTCATCCAATGTCACTCCGGGCATACATTACTTACTGAGTCGCCTCATCTAGGCATCGTAGGGCTTCGTGCAGCAACATGGGCTAGGTAACAGCAATTTTCCTTGCTTGCCCACTTCGCGCAACGGCGGACGTCGGGCGTCGGGCGTCGGGCGGGGCCCGGGCACTGGCGATGAATGGTGGGCTAGGGCGGTGGATGGGGTCTAAGTCTGGACGTCCGATCTTAGCAGTAGACGTGAATGTTTACTATAGATTAAATGATCAATCTGTACACAATCTAGCTCTATGTGTGACGATGTGGCTGGAGGGAACCAGAGGTGAGCCTAGACGGTTCTAAGCGACGTGTCTCGCACCAGGGCGTCTAGTCACTCATCCGAGCATTAGACCATCTCGCTTGTGCACTCATCTCGCACACCCCCACGCTAGCTCTTGCGCCGTAACGCCCCAATATCTCGCCGCCGTCCTTGCGAGACGGCCTCGAATGGGCGCTGGCTACTTGCTGCTACCCGTGGTAGTCATATCTCGCACCCGTCTGGCGAGCCGTGCCCCAAACGCAGTGAATGTCCTACTGATACTGGCTGTCGCATCTGTTCCACTCACAGTTGTGGGTCAGTTGCAGCTCTATAATGGACCGATGATGGCAGAGCAGTGAGAGGATGAAGACGGTCTGGCAGTCAACCAGATCCAGATCCAATGGGCCACGTGGCTATATTACGGAAGAAGTCGGACCTTATCGGAGCATGTCGGACCCAAACCCACTCACTGAGAACAAGACGATTGTCGTGCATTTTCCGGCGGATCCGCCGGATCCGCCGGATGATAGGCGCCCGTTCTGCTTATGAGATCTTTGGCGCCCAAGGCCCAAATGGTTTAGAGTACGTAGCGCCCATGTCCGAGTTGGTTGGTGAAGTCAGTCAGGAGCGTGGCGCGAACGCCTTCCGAGTCGTCCTGGTAGTGTATCTCCTTGCTTCCTCCTCTTTGCAGATTTGAGCACCCGCCCTTCACCCCACCCGTACCTTTTCATCCCAATATAAATATGCTTCCCCAAGCTCACTGAAGATTCACAAGTCAACCCTCGCGCTCCTCTGAGCTCCATCTGATATCCAGCAGGTGGGCTCCTCCGCTCTTCTGGGCTTCGATAATATCCATGAACAGGATCTGTTGAATGACTCCACTCTTCCCGTTTTTTTCGGAAAGGTGAAGCAGGTGGGTTCCGCTCTTCTGGGCTTCGATAATATCCATGAATAGGACCTGTTGAACGACTCGACTCTTCCCGCCCTTTTCGCAAAGGTGAAGCAGGTGGGTTCCGCTCTTCTGGGCTTCGATAATATCCATGAATAGGACCTGTTGAACGACTCGGCTCTTCCCGCCCTTTTCGCAAAGGTGAAGCCATTTCCTTCTCTTTTCTGACACTTTGCTGAAGCTGTGTGGTTGTCTTTCTGGTTGGGCAGGTTCTTCGTTCCAACATGAGCCACCCAATGTGCACTTCTTGGGAACGTACATTGCACCTTCATTCTAAATGGCGAAGACATCACCCGTGCGACGCACTTCGCCTACAATCGCGAAGCATACACGTTTCGGCGTCCCTCCTGCCCCTTTACCCCATCCCGAAAACTATCGAAGGGTGCATGGTCTCCCAATCCCTGCAGGCAAAGCCCGCGCCCACACTTGGTCGCAGGCACCTCGACAAGTCCCTGTCCTTTGGCGCCCAGTTGTCGCCGCACCAATTGTGCCAGCTCCTGGGCCTCATACTTGGCTCCTGCGTTGCTCGACGCTCTCTCCCCTGCCTCCCTTCCACCATTACCTCTCTCTGTCCCCTTGCCACCCACACGATGCTGCCGTTCCGCGAGATTGTCGCTCAACTGGCGCTTGTGCCCACACTGTATGCCCGCATCGAGTTCGCCCAAATTGCCCAGTTCTTCGCGTGTGTGGAGCGTCTGGAGCCTTTGATCACCCTCGTCGCCCCTCGAAGAACAGTCGGTTTGCCTCCCCTGCCTGTCAACGTCTCCGAGGCCCTCAGCCGCATTCTCCAACTGTCCCTCGTTGACGTCGCCGATCTGTGGACCGTTCTCGGGGACCTCGCTCTCGCTGCCATCGGCCACGATCAAAACGACCCCCAACGCGCGATCGAGCGTGCTATCAATCCTCTGTGCAGTGTGCTGGCAATAGGTGCGTGGGCGTTCGCAGCGCTTGGTCTTGCCGTACCGATCGTGGACGTTTGCGCAGGTGTTGAAGTGATCATGCCTCCCGTCCGGACTTGCATTGCGAGCGGCTGTACCGATGAGGGGAAGGCATTGGGGGCTCAGCGTCACGTTTTCCTCGGGCAGCTGTATACGATGCGTCGTGGAGTTGTCCCTGTCCAGATCGTGACATTGTCTTGTCGTGGTGAGTCTACTCCATCCTTGCCTACGCTCCCGGCGCGTGTTTCTGCCCCTTATGCCTTCTCATTCCACCGCACTGTCTGATGCGCTCATACTCGTAGTATGCTCCACAACCTACCGTCCCAACTACTTCATCGTCTCGCCGGGGAAGCAGGACGCCATCCGCACGTACTATGGTGGAATGCCTGATGCAATCGAGGCGACGGAGACCTCATTCGTCGACCAGGTAGTGTTGCAGGGTCCGGTCCTGTCCGGTCTTTTACCCCCTCTGAGGCCGGACTGAGGACCGGGACCGGACAGGACCGCACCCAGGTGGAGAGGACCGGACTGACGGTCCAGTCCCAGCGGTCCCAGACAGGACCGCGGTCCGGTCCCAGTCCAGGACCGGTCCTGGACCGATGGCAGTCCGGACCGGTCCTGAACCGGTCCAGGACCGGTCCAACTGGGTGGCCCACTGGAAACAAGTCGACACCAGCGGGAATTGAACTCGGGGCCTCCCAAAAAGGCCATACTAATGCGAGTGCTCTACCAGCTGAGCCAACCAGACATTAATAGAGCTAAAGTATGAGGCAGACTGATAGAGTGACGCTCAGATAAGATTAGATCAGAACAGTGGCTTAGATAAACGCGTTATCTAGGTTTGATATGAGCTGATTATGGGCTCAACTGATGAACACAACAAAAATGGCCCATAGAAATCCGAAAAAAAATCGAAAAAATCACCGAAAATTTACTGTATCTTCTATAGTAAAGCACATCGGTTTCCTTTTGGAGTAACCGCCTTCCAAAGTAGGAAACTTTCGCAGTTTCTGTACATCCCCGAGACTCTCTTGCCCTGAAAGAAGTATCAGCATAATAGCTAGGAACCTCTGACGTAAATAAAATATTAGGAAGCACGGAAGGTGGGATGCTGCCTTATAACTAAGTGAGGGAAGTCAGTACAACAAACAGGCGCCCGCGGCGCTTCGTTCCTAATCACTCATAGAGCTAAGTATACGACTGCTATAAGTCTCTCACAAAAGGTGGAGCTCACTCGATGAGGCGTATAGTACTTAGCCTCTACAGCGAGACAACTTGAAGCTGAGATTAGTAGTCGTGCGACAGCATGTCTTGGTAGGCATGTATCTATCCTGAGGAAGTTGTAGCAGTGCGGCCTTCGCGCCACTGTGACAATAGTACAGGGCGAGCGAATGCGAGCGGGCGATAGCCCGCGAGCTGAGCGAGCCTCTTCACCTTCGTGGCAAGGGCACGGGGAAACTTCTAGTATAGTCCTATATTAGAGCAGTCACGGACCGGTCCGGACCAGTCCTGACCGGTCCTCTATAGGTGGCTGCCTGGGTGAGGACCGGACTGGGACCGCAGGACTGGACCGATGGGATCGGTCCCGGTCCGGTCCTAGTGGGGTTCGGTCCCGGTCCGGACTGCGGTCCTTGATCGGTCCTGGGACCGGACCCTGCAACACTACGACCAGGAGTTCGCGCGATGGACGAGGGCTATGATGGCTTTCTCTCAGTGAGTCGTTAGATTTCCCAGATCTCTGGTGGTGTCAGCATGCCAACGATCGCTCTAGTGCGTCTGGGGAGACAATCGCCCGCGTGTACAACGCCAGCCTCACCCCCAAGGACTTTCCCCACCCCCTCGCTGGGCGCACCGTATGGCACAGCTTCTATATCCATGCCCTGCTCATGGATTGCCTTCGTCGTCAACGCCCGCTCCTTCTCCCTCATCACGGTCCGCAAGCGTCGCGGTATGAGGCCGCGCTTGATGACCGCAACGCGGCTATGGTCGGGACCGGGCAACCCATGTGGGGCCCACGCGTGCAAGGAGTGCGAAAAGCTCATTCCTCCGGGTGGAGATGACGAGGAGTATAGTACGTGCACCGCTCCCCAGTGCGCTGTCGCTGCTCACTCATCTTCACAGGCCGTCTCTCCGCGTGCGTCATGGACGGGATCAGCGTCGGCCACGCGCGGTGCAACGTCGATCATTGCGTCGAACGCCTCAGGAGTCCGCGCGATCGCTTCTGCCCCCTACACGACACGATGAACCACGTCTGCGCGATGACGGGATGTGAGCTGCCGGTGACGGACGGCATGAGGACTTGTCGAACTCCCGCACACCGCGCGTTCGAAACCGAGAAGCGTGAGCGCGGCAAGGCGATCTTCCGGCTCAAGCGGCGGCTACAGGGTCACAACTCGTCTCATGCTGACCACCTGCCTCCCGGGTCCATCGAGGCGAGTCATTCCCGTGCGGGTTTAGATACGCACATTGCTGAGGCTGTCCAGATCGATGATGCGGACGTGGCGGCCGCCATGGCCACTGAGGAGCAAGTTGAAGACGCGGCGACATGCGAAGGCAAGCCGAATTCCCGCAAGAAGCAGAAATCTGCGATTACACGGCGGTTTACCCACAACGAACAGCTCATCGTGCGTTGTTGTGGCATCATCGTCGCACGCGCGACCTTCTTCGAAGCGGAGTCAATGTCCAACGTCTTCGTGAGTCACTCCGGCCGACGCCGTGTGGTGCTCGTAACTCACTCGCTTGTAGGAATTCTTGCTTCAATCTTTCCCTGAAGCGTGGCCCCGCGCGCAGCCGTCCTTCTGCTTCTTCGACAACAACTGCAGCTTGCTGAAGCATATCCGGGCGTCTGAGGAGCTGCGATCCCGCGCGATCGCAGACATCGGGCTCCCAGTCGACGTCTTCCACGCAATCACGAAGCACAAGGAGACGGACGCGTTCTGTCAAGTCCACTGCAACCCCGCCGGTTTCCCAGAGCTTTACAATGCGTCCAATCAATGGGTATTCAACTCTTCGGCGGCTGAACAGACAAACGTCTGGTTTGGTCAGTTTCTAGCGGTCGTGCGGGAAATGGGGGAAGTGAAGTACAACTTCTTTTTGGACGAGATGATCATCATCCACAATGAGTGGCAAGAGGGCGTCCTGGCAGCTCGCGGAGCGCTGCCGACCCTCGTGCCGCGCAATGAGCTTGCACGGCCCAGGCATACATGGTAGATCAGGCAGAATGTATTTTGTCACGACCTCAGGTCGCAATGTGATGTCTGGTCTGATCGCTGGGATTTGGTTACCGTGCGATGCAACGCGCGGCGGTCTGATAGTCTGTGTGGCCGGCCAAACGTTGCGCCGAGTCCCCGGCGCAATGCCCAGGCACATGTCTTTCGGGCGCGCGCGCAGCGTCCGCAAGTCTTCTGCCGGCGTCGCACTAACGGGCGGTTTGCCCTCCACCTCATTCCTAGTCATACAGAGTTCGACATCTGTGGGATCTTACGGGATGGTCCAAACGCGCTCTCAAAGTGAGTCTTCCCGGGCCACTGTCGTCTGACTCTGTCTGAGGCGTACTCTAAAATCATTCTACGTGCCAACTCGCAAAGTTAGGGCCCAGTTGGTGCGCGCAGAGTTCCGTGGTCTACGCGCAACGGGTGGTGAGTGTCACCCCTTCCTACGCACTGGGGCCGGCATTAAATCAACGACCTGCCAGGCTGCGACACATTCTTTGGTGTCGTGGTCTCAGCACCGCGCCACTCTCGACGGGCGCGAGGCGTCGGTTCCAACCGGGAGCTTGTCCGCTCGGGTGGCCTAGAGCGGCATGCGCATCGGCGTGAGCCTTCCCTGTCTTCTCGCCCACCAATCATCGCGTGGCCTGGTGCGAGAGCGCTGCGTGGGGCGGAGGACCTCGCAATGGGCGATCTCTCTCTGTTGATCCTCGCCGGGGATCGCGACGCGGAAGGTAGCGAGGTTCGTCTCTCAGTCGCGATGTGCAACACTCAGCAGCCACTCACGCGCGCGATTTGCCAGGGAGCGCAGTCCAAAGCCTGTCTGCGCCGTTTCAGGCTTGCCATGAACACGACTGAGGTCCTCATTGGGGGTGTCGTGGAAACCTGCGGTATGGGGAGCTGGGGTCGACGCACTCGCGCGGACGGGGGGCCGCCCATCATCGACCACTATGGACGCCCGCGCATCGGCCGAGATATCTCGGATTGGTTGCGCGGCTATCCTATGCGCATGGATGGGTATGTGCTTCGGTGGTCCCTGCTCAAGGAGCGGATCGAGCTCTGGTTTCCATGTCAGTCGACGACTTGCGGTCTGCGCCACCATGTTTCGCATGAGTTCTTCCATGGGGACTGGCGGTGGTTGGATTTGTGACTTAGAATCGTCGCGGGCACAGTCGGACACTGTACAATGCATTTGGGGGGACGAACTGGCGGATGCCCTCCGTGTAAGCGACCGAGTCCCACCGGGCAAGGTCGGATGAACGCTACGTCATCCAGGTTCCCTTTTTTGGGTAAGCGATCGCAGGCGGCAAGCCATGGGCCCAAGCCGTTGCCGTTTGCACGCAACCATCATGTCCGGTTCCTGGGTCACATTCAATGGCGCGTCGCCCTCCACCTAACAGTTGGTCAAGAACTAAGTTTGTCAGCGCTCACCTTACCATTCTACAGCTGCATCATATGCAGCATTGTACGACGATCTCAATGAGAACGAAATGAACTAATGGCCCTTGTCTCTGCAGAGCGGTCAACACGCAGGGCACGACGGTACGCTTGCCGCTTCATGGTATGGCGGACGGCCTCGTGTTGGACCTGTCGTGCGGTAGATGTATTCACCTTTGCATGCCATTCGCGCGAGCACCCAGGCCGCATGCGATCGAGCCCCAAGGACCGGCAAAATAGATCACGGTCTTGTCTGTGATCTACTGGTGGTCAGACCCGCTGATTGCCCTGATTGTGACCATCTAGGTCGCCCACATGGTCTTCGGCGTCGCCCGCAGGTCGTCCGCAGGGCACTTTGGCAGCCAGATAAGGATCTTACTGTGTTGCGACGCCCCGCTCCGCACTTCCGACGTTGCCCGGGCGCCCTCTCATCGGGCTCGCGATAATTTCAAACATGTTGCTCTCAGCGGACGATCCACATCGGCCCGTGAGGAGCTCTGAGGAGCTCAGTTGCGCCCGCAGGAGGTCCTCGGCGCGGACGTGCTCCTTAGAGCTCCTCACGGGCCGAATTTACGGTTGACGGACAAGAGCGGGAACACGCCTGTTATGGGTTGGGACATCCTGCACCTGACGCAGGGATCGGGCGGAGAAACAGAGACACGATATCATTCCACCATCAACACGCGTCTCTCTGTCCTGAATCTCAAGGTCCCGGGCCAGGAGGACTACGCCCTTTGCAACCGCTGCGATACTTTGACTTCGTCAGCTCGACGGCCCTCTGCTCAGCAACGCCCTTGCCTGCCTGCTTCCTCCCCGCGGCAACCATGTCCCTTCAACCGCTCAAAAAATTGTGAGCGACTACCTGGCGGCCATCGTGCGACCCCCCAATTGACCTTCCATTGCGCGCAGCGTCCCGGCAGACGTGGTCTGCGCGATAGTGTGGCAATGCGATATCCTCACCCTTCTCCGCTGGCGTCTCGTGTCCACGTTCCTCAAGCGCGAGGTAGAGCGAGTTTTGAGAGCACATATGCTCCTGCTCATCGGCGAGTTCGTCCCGGACGCGCACTTTGTCCTGTCGACACTGTCGAAGTTCAACGCGGTCATCAGCGCCGAAACTGCCCTGGCTTTCTTCCTGGACGACCCGCGGGTGCTCACGAAGGATCTCGAGGTTTGCGTCGGCGAAGGCAACTGCCAACCACTCATCAGGGAACTCCGGAGCCACTTCCGCGGCCTTAAGGCGCCATTCCTCAAAGTGCGGCCAGGCGATGTGCAGGACCAGTACCTCCAAACCGGGATGGATAGGCTGGTGGAGCTGTACGCGATCATGAACGAACGGATGCGGTTGCGCTACATTCGGTTCGTCACTTCGCGCACACCGAGCCCCCTCATTCCGGTCACTGCGCAATTGAACACTGCGTTCATGTGCTTCTTTTCGGCGGACATCCTCTCGTGTGCCTACGCGGCGCTGACCCTGCGTCGGCGCGCGATGAATCGCGGCCGGGAATGGGGCATTCGGCGGCGCCCATGGGAGATCCTGCGCAACTTGCGGTTGTTGGTGAGAGGCGGGTTCGTCATCGGCCAGGACGCGGGCTCCCTCATCGAACCTCCCCTGGAACCTCCCCCACCTCCCGACTACGCAATGCCTTGGGAAACCTGGTGCCTCGGTCACATGTTTCTATGCGGTTGTCGGATACGCCACTTCGGCGACGAGGGTTGTCTCACCGCTATCGTTGCGCATGCGCCCGCTCCCGAGGTAGTAGTGCGCTACCTTGTTCATACCGGGTTCGAGGAGGGGGACAGTCACCGTGTTGTGGGGTGGCGATTTCCCGATCGCCCACCAACCTGCCTGGGAGTACACGACTATTCGAACGACGAAGAGGGCCATCACAACGCCGGAGGATTCTTGGTCGAGGTCTCGCACATGCGGTTCAACTTTGAACCATACTTCGTGGGCGACCATATGCTCGGGAGCCGTCCTCGGTTGGTACGTACACACATCGCGCGTCGGTACCAATATGCGTGATCTAACACTTACGCAGTGGACGGATTGGACTCTGCTGCCATACAATGACATCCTTCGCGCGCGCCTCTGCTACCGCTGGGCGTCCCGCGACAGACCGGTGACCATGGATCTGGAGCGGGCGATCGAGAAGTTCATGAGGCTTCAGGGGTAGCATAGGTTCCCTTGGGGGATGTTATCCCCGCGTGTCGCATATACAATGAACTATGCACTCGTCTCGGCAGGCGCCGCTCGCTTGGTGTCGAGGAAGTCGCTGAAAGCTACTCCGGTGTAGGCAGAGTCGCGCACAGAATCGAGCATAATGTGTGTGATACGATAACAGCGATGTTACTCAGGAACATGAACATGGACGCCCCCGACCCTCTTCCGCACCCAGCGAACCATCGGCACGGCGTCCGCGACCGCCGGGACTCTGGGCGCCGCAACGACGTCTTTGGTTGATGTAACTGTCGCCCCGGTGGCTGTCTCCGTCTGTGCAGCCGCCCGCGCGCGCTTGCGAGGAGGGCTCCGAGCTCGCGACAATGCGGACGTGGTGGCTTGATCTGCCCGCGAGTTCGCGCGGGCCCGTTTGGTGGTCTCTTCAACGAGGGGAGACCTGGTCGCGCTCCGCTGCAGGTGTGTGTGTCGGCGTGAGGGCTCGAGATGAGTCTCCCGATGCGCGGCGGCTGCGAAGGCATCGTCTTCAGTTTCCCCTTCGGCGTCGGGGTCGCTCGCGTAGGATACGGCTGACGCTCCGCTACGCTCACGCGAAAGGGTCTCAGTGCCCTCGGTGTCGTTCACAGTCGACGCGTGATCGCCCCGTAGTTTGCCGGGCGGATACGGTGTGCTGGTGCGACCCGTGCTTGTCCGCGCGGGCTGATGCGGCACATCCTGGCTAGAAAGAGGGGAAATAAGCTCACGGTGCATCGCCGCCAAGCGTTCTCGGCGCAGGGCAATGCGCTCGGCGGTGGGCAGCGCGACGGGAGACGGAGAGCGGGCGTCGAAGGACGCAGAGCGGGCGACGGGGGACAGAGAGCGGGCGACAGGGGACAGAGAGTGGTTACTATCCGTTTCGGTGGGATGTGGCTGACGGCGGCCTGTGCCACGAACATCGTCGTCTTGGTCTTCATCGAACAACCAAGCATTGTCTTCTTCATCATGACTTCCTTCTTCCTCCGGCTCGCTGGGAGAAGCGCGAGTGTTTGGTTCTGCGGCCCCGTTGGCCTGTGGAGCTCGTCTGGTCGCCCCGCGCCTCGATGACTGCGGCCCCTCCCAAGCGGCGAGTTCAAGCAGCTCGCGGCGACTCTGCTCGTTCAAGGGCGAGTACCGAGGCCCCTCAGGCGATCCTTCGCTGGCCTCGCGGGTGCGTCTCCCTCTCTTGCGGGGTCGCTTAGGTGGGGGCGCAGCATCGTGGTCCTCGTCCTCGTCCTCGTCATCCTCGATATTTGTCGGCCACTCGACATCGACGTCAGGGTTCTGCACCGCTTGCGAAAGTCCCTTGTACAGGCTGCTGGCCCCGATCCTCGAGCCTTGGGCGACGAGCCGCTCGATCGCGCGTTTCACCGCAGGATGCCCACTGTCGATCAACTCTTGACTGTCGATGGCGTGGTTCAGGAATTGGTTCTTACGTCGCAGAAGTTCCGCAAGAACGCGCTTCGTGATGCGAACGTCCGCGCCGTCGACTCTGACGCGGCCCAATCGCGCCAGTTCATGCGTGCGCTTGATCCAGCGGAGCATTCTTATCAGTATCTGACTCTTCCTGGGCTTCTCACATATCATGTCTACGACGATCTCGTCGTGGCCGAACTCCGCGCGAAGCCAGCCAAGCGCCGCCCGGAAGCGCGCCTCCGCGGCTGAGACAGGTGGGGGACTCGGAGGCGGCGCGTGCGTGGGGGAAGCAGCGACAGCACTAGACGGGCCATGCGGGGACGCTGCTTGCCGGTCGTGGGTCACCGACGGAATCTGTGGGGGGTCGTCTCTGACCTCGGAATGCGAGGGCGAGGGCCTAGGCTGCTTTTCGGATTGCTTTTCGGGCGCACGAACGGACTGTGTCATCCCGGGGCGTGACGGGCGGGCACGCCCGTGCAATAACGGCCGAGGGGGAACCTTGTGTGTGGATTTAAGCACGGGCACGATGTCTGTGCGAATTGCCGGCGCGGGGTCCTTTGGAGCCACAAGTTGGCCCACTGGCTTGACGGATCCCTCTTTCGGTGTGGCGAGGCGCAGGCTGTCGTCAGGGGGGGCACCCTCATCGTCCGCTGGCAGGGGTAGCTCAAGCGGAGGGTCGGGGATGTACATTTTGGGAGGCTGGTCGAGCACCTGCATATGCTTGCCGTTGAGCCAGCGCGCACACGATGACATGGCGTTGATGGAAACGAC
Source organism: Earliella scabrosa (assembly GCA_022605405.1). Taxonomy (NCBI): domain Eukaryota; kingdom Fungi; phylum Basidiomycota; class Agaricomycetes; order Polyporales; family Polyporaceae; genus Earliella; species Earliella scabrosa. The sequence goes on along the minus strand of JABYQQ010000004.1, from coordinate 275,166 downwards.
GCACCACATCCTGCTCCACAGTCGTACCACCATCCCCCCGTTCGACGTCCGCGTCAGAGTGGTCCAGCCCCACGTCTCGCGATGACTCTTCGGGCGCGCGATGCTGTTATATCGGTGAATCGCAGTTAGGAGATCGATGCGCAGATGCACGCACCTGATCAAGTCGACAGTAGATCCCAAAGTGGCAATTCGCAAGCACGCGGGACTTCTCTCGCGGCTCCAAAGCGACCACCTCGACGTCCTCATCGTCATCATTCAGAAAGACAAACTCACCATCCCCGGTGGTCTCGGCGACGGGATGGTACCATAGCAGGCCCTCTACCTTGGTGCCCATGCTGATTACCACGTTGGCTGCAAAGCGGGGATTGAGCGAACATTGGTCAGGGCAATCGGAACTGAACCCAGCGTACGGTCAAGGAGTCTGAGGGCGATGGCGAGTTCCCGAATAAACGTGTTCATGTGGGTGATCACCACGCCCTCCGCACGAACATATCGTAGCCACAGGGTGAGAATGTCCACGCGCTTATAGCCGGTAGGCCCGTGCGAGGGATAGCGGTAATCGAAGGCGAGGACGGCGACGTGCGCCTCGGCGGTCCATACGTCGCCATCCCCCCAGTGATTGCTTGCGAAAACATGGGCGACTAATGGGATTGGATCAGGCTGGAAAGGCGAGGTTGCGTCAGCCTATGCATCACGATGCGATATCCTCTGGAAAGACTTGCCTTCGTGAGTCGAGCGGCCGCAATGACCGGGGCATACTCCACGAGCCCGTCCTGGCGGCCGATGCGCAGATCAGATGCAGGAGTGTCTGCTTCAATCCGAGCGTGGGTGCCTGACAGGGAGGCGCGGGACAAAGAAGAATCTTGCGGAGACGAAGGCGCGGAACTGGGCACGTATGAGCTGTCTCTCTGAGATCAATAGATGTGAGAGCTCGTCAGGTGGAGGCCCGAAACGCACTCACAAAACCACAATGCCGTAGACCCGTTTGAAGGACTTCCTCATAGAAGTAGTCCTCATCGGGCACTGCGCCTCTACCCGTCGACAGCGCATAACTGGTCAACCCGAATTTGGATGGCGCACGTGGCGCAGCGGGCTCCGGGCCTGCCTCGCGCTCCGGGCCGGCCGGTTGGGAGACATCGTGGGTCGCGTGCTCCAAGCTCGCGGGCGCACTCACTGGTGTGTCTACGCCTCGGGGTCCGTAATCAGCCAAGTTCGGCCAGTCTCCGACAGCATCCTCCCCACCGATGGCCAGGAAGCGCTGGTGAATCTAGCAGAGAGGAATGTCAGCAGACCACGACAACTTTCAGGGTGAGGCGTGATCCTCACCAGCCACTTGCGAACAAAACCGTGGAGACGAGTTTGTTGCAGACTGGGTGTGGGGCTTCCCTTTGGCTCCTGCATATCAGCCGGTTGCGGGGAGCCCTGAACGTCGGGGGCAGTTTCTCCAGCACGATCGAGCCGCGCATGTGGGCCGCCGTGAGAGCGCGCGACTGCCTTTGCGCTGCCGGCTTCACCATGGCCTGTCACCAGCGCCCGAGGGCCCTCAGCAAGAACGCGTGGACCCTCTGAGAAGCCATGATGATCCAGTGGGTGTTCGGGCGCAGGGTGAGACGCGTCAACGAGGTCTTCGACATCCTGCTGCGTATCGCCTGTCTTCTGGGGGTGCCAGTTAGCACGATTTGTTCAATCTCGGGCAGGGATGGTCTGGGCGGGGCGCACAACCATACGAGACGTACCATGTTCGCTGAAGCTCGGTCTGACAGGTCCACCCTGCCGGGCCCGGCTGACGCAGCCGTAGGACTTCGCGCGACAGGGCGCGAACACGGCGGAGAGACGGGGGTGAGAGAGCTGGAGCTGTGCGCCCGCCCTGCGCCTATCGCGAGTCCCGCAATTAGCAGCACCATCGCGACCCATTGCACGCCCCGGCGACGCACCTGCAAGATCGGAGCCCTCTTTTTGGCCCGTACTGCCCTCCAGCAAGGCCAACGGCGCGGTTGTCCCTGGACGCTGCCGGCAAGACCCATACGTCGAACTGGCCAGCTGATTGGGCGGCGGTTGGGACTCCGTGAATGTCGAGGGAGCCCGCTGGGGCTCCACGCCGGCAGACCCTTCTGTCCCCTCCTTGTCCAATCTGTCTGGCTGCGCGGGCGGAGGCGCGGGCGATTGCTCCGACTGGGTCAACTCCCCATTGCGTTGCCGTGTGCTGCCCACGCTTGCGTGACCTCCCGGTGACTTGTGAAAGGGGACATATGTTTGCAATCCGCCCCAACATAGCGAGCAATGGATGACGCACCTGACTGCCTGGCACCCTCATTTTCCCAGCCCGAACATAGCTCAGTATCAGGTTGTCCACGAACCACTCCCGCCGCGCGACGCCGCGCGGTGGCGTCGGACCCAAGTCACCTCCACTTTGCACCGCGCGAGCAATACGAGGCCAGTGGGTGGCGAGCCCCTTTGAGATGAGGAAGGAGACGACTTTCGCATCTGAAAGCGTGTTCACCGCGACTGATTTTCTCGGTCGCGTCGCATGAGCGCGCGCGAGAGCCTGCCGCCGAAACCACAGCTTGAGCAGGTTGAAAGAAAGCCGATGGACGCAGTCCGAAGCACGCACGCGAAGTTGTTCAATTTTCAGTCCCTCCCTGTCCACCGAGGGAATCATGAGCATTGAGAGAATGTGCGCAGCTGGCGCGGTGGTGGGGAACACGTACAGAGCCTCGCTTGTGACCAGGGTGCGTTGTGAGGGAGTGGCGACCGGCGTGGACATGTTTGAAGCACAACGAGAGAGCGGAGAGAGACGGTCTGGATGTGAGTTCGTCCGAGGGGGAATAACATCGGTTTTTGCGACCAAACTCATCACCGGCTTGAGATCACCTGCGGCTGACGCGAGCCTCGGCCCCGACCAATGTTTCTTGAGCGAAGAGCGCGGGGTCATTGATGGTTCATCGATAATGACACCACCGCAACGACGCGAAACCATGACATTGACAGGACGATGGCCCTCCGACAACGTGATTTCAACAAACTGCGCCTGGATTGTTGTGTCGCGGTGCAGGGCCCATCGATGGCCACGGCGATCGTACTGCGAAACGCCTGTGTGCTTGGAACGCGGGGTGACTGTACACGGCGCACGCTGGAGTGCAGAATCGCTTGCGACAGGCGCATGCCCGAGGCCCCGGAAAAAACATGAGGACCTTATCAGCCGATTTTGGCGGCGGTCATATGGAGCGGGACCCAGCCAAATGTGGCGTAACCACCCCCTGGCGCCAATCGAGATCCCGATCATAGCATCGCCCGACGCCGGGGCCTATGCATCCAGCGAGTCGGGCTCGGGCCCCCTGTCCCCCTCGAGCCTGACGCGGGCGAAACTGATGACATTACGACAGCTGATGAACAACACCGCCCTGAGATATGCCGCCAGCCCCGCGAGACCCTGTTTCTCTCACTTTGAAGCCTTGAACCAACGCTTGCGAAAAGCCGCCCACTCTCCAGCGGGCGTACGGCCAGCCCCGACGGCCTCCTCCACCGCGCCGCGTGCCTTCAGCGCGTTTTTATAGGCCTTGAAGTTGTCGCCGACCGTGGAGTGCTTGTATTTGTGACCAGGAAACGCCGTTTCGAAGGCGGGCTGCACTCGGACTCCGTCCGACATCAAGGACATCATCGCGTCGAACCCGGCGGCCATGTCACAAGTGTACAACCAAGGCCAGCCGGCAGACGACGGCCCTCGGGGAGCCGGAGTGAGATCGAGGTCAGTGTGCTGCGACGGGGCGGCTGAAAGCGCGGAGGCGACACATGGGGCGCTGCCCGCGCGTGGCAGCAGAGCCGGGATGCGGGACGAGGCAGGTCCATCGTCTGCGTGAGATGTGGCGGCGGACGATGTTCGCGGCTCCGAGGGAGCGCGCCTCTCTCCTGACGACGCACACGGCTCTGATGCAACCTTCCTGTCTCCCCCCTCAATCCACTCTGTAAAGTCTTCTTGGCTCGACTCCCACCAATTACTGCTGCCCTGCGAAGGTGTTGCGCTGAGGGCTGGGCTCGACGCGCGACCATGCAGCGAGCTGGTTTCGGACAAAGGAGACGACGAGCGCGCGGACGATGACGGTGGAGTGTGAGATGAACGGCCGCGGGCGAGAGGGGATTCGATGCGACGAAGTACGACCCGAGGAGTATACGGCAGCGCGGAGCTGAGCATGCTTTGAGACTGCAAATCCGCGGTGGCGTAAGGGGACACGTACCTTGACGGTGTATCGGGATGAGTGCGTTTCGAAGGGTGCGAGGATTGCGGCATGCCAGGGGCTTGATTGACACCATCTGAGCGATAATGAAGTGGTCTGGCGCCCATCGCCGACAGGTTGAGACGCGAGCTCGTCGGGCCTTGATCAACCCAGTGGTAAGACGGCCAGTCAAAATACTGAAAGAAGGTGCGGTCCGCTTGGAATCGGGCGACAAGGTGCTCAGAGTCCTTGGGGTGAAACCAGGGATGAATCGGTGCAATGACCGTGGTGACCGTCGGAGGCTCGCCGTTCTGTGTGGGCATGAGCGAAATGCGAGCACTACAGCGACGGTTTGCGTGACGCACCGTGTGCCACCAATATAACTGCACTTTCTTTTTGTCCTCGAGGCTTGCAGTAGCCGCGGCCGCGGCCTGCTCAGCAGACTCGCGGGCTTCAAGCTCGTCTTGCTGACGCTGTTTGGCATAGTATGGGGACATCGACATCGCGAACTTCTTGCCGTGCTGCCGGGATGGTGTGACCGGTGGGGGAGGAAGCTGAATAGCGGGGGTGTGGGAGGAACTGCCAGCCGACGGAGCCGCGAAGGCTTGGGGCGCAAGCGGGTCTTGCGCTCGATCCGAGGGAATTGGAGGTGCAGCCGGGATCGCCGGAGCTATGTAGCCATGCGACGCAAGAGGCACCCTGAGAAGGGGAGAGGAAGGCGTGACGACAGGTATGGACTCACCCGCATTATGAGCCTGTGCGCGAATCCCCCGTCGATGGCTGGCGATCGGACAAGACCGCAGGTCGGCCAGAAGCTCGTGAGCGCGAGTGCAGCAGGGGAGGCATAGCCCAAATATGCACCCGGCGTTGACCGCACGGGGCACAACGCGGGCGGCACATTCGAGACCGGGACACAGTTGCCGTGGTGAGCCTGGAGGGGGTTTACCTCGCGGAAGGTCCGGTAGCCACTGAAAGTGACGGCAGGCGGCGAGCGCAGTGTCGACGTTACGAAGGCACTGTACCGATTGTAGGAATGATGAGCGCGAGTGAACCCAGAGCGCGCCTGGGGCTACTGACCACTTCATACCACAGGCCATTGTTCTCAGGTTTCATCTTTCCAGCACAAAGGAGCGGGACCGTGACTCGACCACTCGGACATAGCGGACAAGTTTTGAGGTGGGCCAGGGGATTCGGGGCGCTTGGCTCGCTCATGGACCGCTGCGAGGCAAGGGATGGCACGAGATGGAATTCGCAAGGGCACGATGAGAGCGCACGGGGCGTGAGGATGATGTCGATGAGTGAGCTGAGGTGAACGCGAGGGCGAGATTCGCAAGACTGCGGGCCAGCTATATAGCCGCTCAGTGCCCATCAACAGGGCGAGTGAGCGCGCGGTGCGCGACATAGTGCTGCCGCAGCGTAGCTGAGTAATATGATGTCGCGCTGGGGTTGTCGCGGATATGCCCAGAAAGAGTGGCGAGGGAGGTGGACGAGGATTCGTGGTATGAGACGCGATCGGACCTCGGGGTGTCGTGAGGCGAGGGTCCAACGAGGTACGGAGCGTGCCCTGAGGTCAACTGGGACGGAGATGCTGGAACTGGCTGGAAGCAATAGGTCGGACGTATGCTGAGCCCGTGCCCAACGAAGGACGTGCTTAGAGGGGGACCAAGACGATGGCGGGCCGTGAGCGTCGATGAAGTGCATGTGGGGTCGGGGATCCCATTGTAACGCCGACGAATATGACATCGACGAGAGCTGGATTTGGGTCCGTGGGGCTGCAAAAGTTGTGCTGAGGAAGAGTGCAAAGCAGACTGCACGAGTAGCGATGTTGAACAGGGCAAGGACAATCGCAACGGTGGCGAGGAGACGCCTTCTGTCTGGTTGCAGAACGGTGGGGCGGGACAGACGATGTTCGCGGTGGCAGGACATGAGACAAAACCACCTGTGCGGAAGGCGCGGAAGGATGCGTCAGTGAAGGTGATCCCTTCCAAACAACTCTTGAAGGCCGAGTACGACGGGAGGGCACATTCTCAGCAGCAGCGGAAGGATGAGTGAGAGAAGGTGAGCCGTTCGCGAGAACTCTGGAAGGCGACGGTCGACGCAAGGGCACCTTCACACCAGTTGCGGAAAGATGCATGAGTGCAGCGAGCGGCTTCTGTAGAAAAGCGTAAGGTCGCTTACCGCGTAGGGTACGTTGACCATTGGAGCGCATGAGTGAAGTCGGAGACCCGTCATCTTCTCGCGGACAGGGGAAGCGCGGAAGGTGGAGGAGCGCACTTGCGGCGAAGTGACGAACAGATCCGGTCGACGGAAGGGCACCTTCACACCAACTGCGGAAAGATGCATGAGTCCAGGGAGCGGCTTCTGTAGAAATGCCGAAGGTCGCTTAGCCCGTAGAGTACTTTCTCCATTGGAGCGCATGAGTGAAGTCAGACCCGTGATCTTCTCGCGCACTGGGGAAGAGCGGAAGCTAGAGGAGTGCACTTGCATCCGAAGCAACTCTGCGTTTCTGGGGAAACAGTGAACTCTACAACGGTCCCGGTGGTGAACCGTGCGACGTCGGCATAGGGCATGGGTACAGAAGGCGACACTGGAAGGCAGCAATGATGCGGGAGGTGCAATGGTATGTCAGTGTGGCTGCAACTGTGTGGTTATAGCACGTACTTTGGCAGAACGGGGGTTGTGTAAGGTTCGAAACGAGCCTGGCACACTGGGACAGTGATGGTTAATTGGGAGGGGCGGCGCATGATGCCCTTCGTGCAGTAGAAAGAGTGCTTGGGTATGTGTAAGACATAGTTCACTGCGCTCTAGGGATACATAGTTAAATACATTACGGGTGGACGGGCTGGAGCATGGCGACATTGCATGAGGTGGATAGGGACGAGTGCGACAGTTGGAGGAAAGGAGGCCCATACCTTCCCGAAGGCGGACATGGGTACAGAAGGGCGGAGCTCGAGGAGAAAGAGGCGATGTAACAATACTGCGACGGGCATGGGGGTATCGCCCTATGTGCAAGGCCTATGGAATAGATCGACGTGGCATGGGGGGGGCGCAGAATAAAGCTGTAGGATGGCAGACGCACGCGGGAGGAAGTACGAGGGGTGGATAACGTTGATGAATAATGGAGAACGGAGGATGTGGGTAAGGGGAAGGCGGGAAGGGAACACCTTCGTGGATTGGGTGGATGTTAATGCAGGGGCGAACACGAGGCCACATTGACAAGGCGGCTCGTGACATGGAGGCGGTGCGAGCACGTGGGGGCGTCAATCATCCGCCGGATCCGGCGGAATATGCACGGTAATCCAGTTAATCAGCACTCACTCGTTGGTTCAAGCATCCGAACTCCCCGTTCGACTTCGGACTATTCGGACCACCACAAGAAGGATGTCTCACACCCTGATGCCGATGACGCGATGAGACTCGGAATACTTAGTGGCGAAGGTCTAGTCCATTGTTACCCGGGTAGCGTCTACTTTGAAGAAGTTCTCACCCGGCCACTTCTCCTATAGCAATTCAGAGCGTCGATGTCAAAATGTTTCTGTTGATCAGCTGTCCACATGGGCTGCGAGGATCGGCCGTATTCTGAGGCAGCCGAAGCCGACAGCATTCGCACGTCGCTCAATGTTACTATGCAACCGAAGCCGAACGCTTTCGTCCACCCACATCAGGGAACCGGCACTGAGTACGGTCATAGATGACAGAACCCTTCGAGCATGATAGGGTCCGTAAAGTGAATTCTTCCCACGATGGACCTTGCCTTACCCTAGTAGAGAGTGCTAGAAAGCGACGTGTGCGACGGTTCTCTGTCATAACTCGCGTGGTCTATGGTAGTGCATGATAGAGCCCACGGGCGCTCTCTATCATACTCGATAGAAGGCGGGCGGGCTCGACGATTCACTACAGAGGCCCGAGTGACGTTCTATCGTGCCCGACGACATTCCATCACGTATGATGTGTTCTATAGCGGGTGGTCATATCCCCGGCTCAACCAATGCATTCACAGCGAATAGAATTCGGTGATACCACTCAGACCATGCTCGGAAAAAATAAGAGATAAATCACAAATATATTGAGGAAATGGCGGTACTGATTACATGCAAGCAAGCAACAGCGGGCCAGTCTAGGCATAAAGACAGCTCGGTGAGTAGGGGCAATATGAACTCACCAATGCGGAAATAGCTTGATCAAAGAGAAAACCCGGTAAGTGGCTGCAGGACGAGCACAAGCGGGGATGGCATGAGATGAGATGAGCGCGAGAGGGCGAGACAAGCACAAGCAGACACGCAAGAGGACAAGCGACAATCACAAGACGACGCAGCACGAGGGACAACGGCCCAAGATTCGCGAAGACCAGCGCAGACAGGTGTGGGGGAGCAAGAGTGCGCACGAGATTGACAGGAGCGGGCAGATGGATGCGAGGAGAGTGGGATCCTGCCGAGATGCATAAGAGAGACTTGCCTAGAATGGGCACAAGCGAAGGCACACACGAGACGAGCTCAAACACACGAGTGGACGAAATGCGGGCGGACGCTAGGTGAAGACATACCTTCAGACGGGCTCTAGTAGATCAGCACAAAACGGGACCATCTATATGCGCTTACAACGCGCATATAGTCACGATTTAGCAATGATGTAGGTCAGCGTGAACGAAATAGACAGCATATACGGACCTATATTCTCATTCAGCATCGGCTGCTGTCCTATCGGACTTGAACCTGGTCGCGGAGGGGCTGCAGGAGAGAAGGAATAGACATGGTGGACACAGGGAGAAGAGCAAGAGGGGAGCGAAAGGTGAAAGGGCGAATTTATGGGCGGGGCATTGGGGGAAGCAGAAGACCTGCCCTGACCTGCCCGACAGTGGCAGGATGACGTCACGACTCGCCCAACGGGCGTCTAGCACTTGGACGATTTTCGCCCTCTCTGCTATGCAGCCTGAGTGCCCTCACACCCTCATTCTTCAAATCGGATACGTCTTCACTTGCTTACGGCGTCGCTCATCTCATCCTCTTCTCGTCGCTTTCCATAAGCTTCTCCTTGACTAGCGCATCCATTCTACTGTAACTCAAGACGGTAGCCGGGAGCCAATTATACTGGTATGACTAGCAAGGACACCACCGAGGACACTGGAGGCGGCATAGAGCACGGGATTTGGGCATGGTGAGGTGAGTATCCACTGGCATACGTGTTAAGCAGTACGCATGGAACACCCCCTGGGAGTGCGAGGGATCTGTACAGTCACGATGAGGATCCCCGAGCCGCCTGAGCATAAGCACTGCGCTGGGTCGACGTACTTGCAAAATGACAGATGATGTATTCGCTGCATGGGCTTGTCACAAGCTCTCAAATATAATATATGCTCCTTATTGCTGTTTGAGACATCCTGAACCCGCGCTATGCCCCCCGCTCTTATGGCATGCGCTCCTCGCCATGATGTCCAGTACGAGATTGTTCATGTTCGTGTCATTTCGACCATTCAAATCCGGGCTCGACGCTGTTCTGTCGACGCCTTACAGAATATCCTCGGGCTCCACTTATCTCTAGATAACATGCACGCGCTCGAGCACGGTCTACCGAATAGCGTCGGGCTCGACAACCCTCTACCATTGTTTGTCGTCTCGACGAGCGCCTATAATACATGCCAGAGGTTCGACGGCCATTATCAGCCATGATCGTTGCTTGCGCGGTTCCCTGATGCACTGGCGCATCCGAGCTGCCGAAAGTATTCGTACACAGTTGGAGCCCTTCGGGCTTCATCGGTCACGAGGCTCGGCAGCTGCACATACTTATAACCAGAGTCTCTGTCTACTCTCCTCTGAAGAGCAGGAGATACCGAGTCGATACACCGAGTCGCCACTGAGTGAGTGGTTAAAATTCACCTTCGCACATCAGCTGACCTCGACCAATTAGACAATGTCTTCCCTACCTACATCTCAGCCCCACATCGCCATCATCGGTGGCGGACCTGCCGGCCTCGTGCTCCTCCTCACTCTCCACCGCCGTGGGATCCCTGCCACCCTCTACGAGCGCGAGGCCAGCTTCTCATCCCGCTCGCATCTCGGAGGCACCCTCGACCTCGGCTATCTGAGCGGCCAATGTGCGCTGCGCGAGAACGGGCTCGAGGACTCGTACAAGAAGTACTCCCGTCTCGAAGGCCAGGAGTTCAGGATATGCGACAAGGACGGGAACCTCCTCCTCCACGCACCCGGAGAGCAGGTGGATCCGCTCGACGTCCGCCCCGAGATCGACCGCAGCGACCTGCGCAGGATCCTCCTCGACACTGTCCCCGCTGAGTCCGTCAAGTGGGGCCACGGCCTGTCCTCCGTGCGGCCCCTCTCCAACGGCCAACACGAGCTCACCTTCATGAACGGCGCCACCGTCGTTAGCGACATCCTTATCGGCGCCGACGGCGCGAACTCGCGCGTCCGCCCGCTGGTGTCGCCCGCCACGCTCCAGTACTACGGGTTCACCGGCTCGGAGATCTCCATCTCACCCGAGGTCGCTGCTCGGCCCGACATGCAGGACATCGTCGAGGCCGTCGGGAACGGCAGCGTGTTCGTGCCGCACTTCGGCAAGCTCTTCGCGTTCCAGCGCAACAGCGACGGCCGGATCCGCGCCTACGCATGGCACGCCGCCCCCGAGGACTGGATGACGCCCAGCGACCCCAACGAGGCGAGGAGGGTACTCCTCGAGATCTATCAGGGCTGGGCGCCGTGGATGCTCAAGTTCATCGCGAACTGCGACGACAGGGCGATCTACCACCGCCCGTTGTACCACCTCCCTGCGAACCACCGCTGGGACCACGTCCCCGGTGTCACGCTCGTCGGAGACGCTGCGCATGTCATGGGCCCGAACGGCGCGGGCGCGAACCTCGCGATGCTCGACGGCCTCGAGCTCGGCGTCGTGCTTGCTGACGCCATCTCGCAGGGTAAGCCCGTGGAGGAGAGAGAGGCGGCGATCGCTGCCTGGGAGTCCAAGATGTTCGAGAGTGCCGGGAAGATTGCGGACGAGACGGTGGAGCAGTTCCAGCACATGGCGAACATAGAGTCGGCCGCCGAGTTCGTGAAGATGATGGAGTCGGTCATGGATCCGAGTGAGAGGCGCACGAAGTAAGCCTTCGCGATGGAAGCACGAGAACGACACTGCTCGTTTGTACTTGTACGTCGAAGGTACCGTTGTAGAACTTCACCCACTCGTTACACTCACCACTCAATGCAACCTGTATCACCAGACACCTGTACTAGCCTAGAACTGGCGACTGATTGACCTGCTCACAGTGTAAACTTCGGCTCAGGAGTCTGTTGGTATACGTGCGCGAGGAAGCTCCCCTCCTGCGTCGTCGATTCCCATGTACTACAGGACAGGCCCATCATCATCGTGAGTAGCCAGTTTGTGCCATCCCGGGCCTCAGGTGCCGTACGGAGACACGTCATGTTCTTCTGACTCTCGCTGACAATGACGATCCCACAGCTCCGTAGTTTTGACAGGTGTCATTGGTAAGTTACTCCTTGCCGATTGATGCACAGCAATTGAGGCCATTCATTCGGGTGTACGCCTGCGGTTAAGTGGACAGACAGCTTGGTGCCGATGACTCGGAAAGCACTTCGACCCGGGGCGCTGCGAGGGTCTGTACGTATTCAAGGTTTGACCGATACGGATTCACGGCCATTGCCACGCCTGCGGAATCTCACGAGTACTTCTATCGTATACCTATAGCTGACTCTGCGGCTGCAGCTCCTGCGAGAGGATCAGTCAGACAACAAATACGCAGCAAGTGGCCAGGCCGAGAGCCAATGGGCTGTGATGTGTGGCGTGGCACGACTAACGACATCGCCAATCGCCCATGTCTATATGCACACGAGTCCAGCGTGGACTTGAAGAAGCACAACACACTCATCCTAGCTATCTGCAGAAACACCGAGTGAGTACTTGGAATCTGATGATGATCGCACACTTATCTGTGTCTCCTAGACCATGACTTCCGTCTCCACCGCTCAACCCCGCATCGCCATCATCGGTGGCGGACCAGCCGGTCTTGTGCTCCTCCTCACACTCCACCGCCGAGGCATACCTGCGACGCTCTACGAGCGCGAGGCCGGGTTCGCCTCCCGCGCGCACCTGGGCGGTACCCTGGACCTCGGATACTACAGCGGCCAACGCGCGCTCCGCGAGAACGGCCTCGACGACGCCTTTAAGACGCACTCCCGTTGCGAAGGCGAGGAGATGAGGACCTGTGACAAGCACGGAAACGTCCTGGTCTACGAGCCCACCGACGAGGCCAAGGACCCTCTCGACTGGCGCCCCGAGATCGACTGCAGCGACTTGCGCAAGATCCTCCTCGACGCGGTCCCTGCTGACTCGGTCAAGTGGGGACACGGCCTCTCCTCCGTCCGTCCTCTGGGCGGCGGACAGCACGAGCTTACCTTCACAAACGGCACCGTCACCACCACCGACATCCTCATCGGCGCCGACGGAGGCAACTCGCGTGTCCGGCCGCTCGTGTCCTCCGCCAAGTTGCTCTACTATGGTGTCAACGGCACAGAGGTCTCCATCAAGCCCGAGGTCGCCGCCCATCCGGACCAGAAGGACATCGCCGAGGCGATTGGCCAGGGCAGCGTGTACACGCCCCAGGACGGCAAGATGTTCACGTTCCAGCTGAACAGCGACGGCCGTCTCCGCGCCTATGCGTGGCACACCGCGCCCGAGTCGTGGATGACGCCGAAGGACCCTGCGGAGGCGAGGAAGGCGCTGCTGGAGATCTTCAAGGACTGGGCGCCGTGGATGCGCAAGTTCATTGAGCAGTGCGACGAGGAGGCGATCTACCATCGCCCGTTGTACTACCTCCCCGTCGGCCATCGCTGGGACCACGTTCCGGGAGTCTCGCTCATCGGAGACGCGGCTCACGTAGGTTCTCAGTGAAGCAGATGTATCCGCTAGAGTGTTGGATCGTCTCGCAGATACATCCGCGCGAGAACAGATGTATCCGTGCGTTGATCGGGATTCGAACTCCCGACCGCGCGCTTGCCAGCAAAACAAACGCGCGCGCCGAACCAACTCCGCCAAAGGCCTTTGAAAGCAAGGGCTGTTCACGCACTAAGTGCCCTTCCCTGTGTCTCTCCGTGAGCTCCCCGACGCGCACACGTGATCGCGTCGCCTACCGCAGCATCCCTCTATATGACCCCTCGCGAGGCATCCTCCTGCTTCCGAGCCTCCACCATGTCCGCGTCGTCTCAACATCGCCCCCCCAACGTCCCTGACGCCCCCGAGGACTCGTACATGCCCGACCTCCGCGAAGCTGTTCAAGTCGCCCGCGACAAGCACAAGAAGATCAAGATCTTCCCCGCGCTCCTCGCACCCGAACTTGTCACCCCGCAACTCTTCGAAGACCTCGACCACGCTCGCAAAAAGCGCTGTGCTGCGTGCGTGAAGAACGACTTCCCGTGCACGGCCACCAACCTGTGCACGTGGAAGTGTTTCGAATGCTTCACGAGGAACGAGCGCAAGTGCGACTGGCTCACGAGTACGTCCCCATCACTAACCTCCCTGTTCACTAACTTTTCATAATACTCCCTCATCTCCCATAGGACTTATTAACAAGCGCGAATCATGGCGCAAACAGCCCAACACTCGCGCGTACAAAGTCGCCAAAGACAACCACTTGCAAGCGTACCCGCCGGGCGCTGTGTGGGCTGGCCGCGGCAAACAACCCCGCGCGGTTGTCCCCGTACCCCCGCCCCAGGAGAGTGACGACGAGGTCGAGGACGGTGAGCGCGATGGTGATGATGAGCGCGATGACGACGAGCAGCTGATCGCTGCGTTCCCTAAGAAGTTGCAGCCCTATGCCCGCCTCCTGCTCGAACGCGTCGCCGAAGGAGACGCCCGGATCGCCGCCCTCGAGGACACCGTCCGTACCCTCAAGCAGAAGGCGGTCCTCTATCGGTACGAGGTCGATGGCTCGGACGGCGAGGGCGAGGGCGAGGGCGAGGGCGAGGGCGAGGGCGAGGGCGAGGGCAAGGGCGAGGGCGAGGGCGAGGGCGAGGGCGAGAGCGAGAGCGAGGCCGCGAACGGCCAGAGCAATGACCCGCCTAGCGAGGTCACCATCGCTGTCCTTCCAGGCGCCCAGGAGGAGGACGAGGAGGACGAGGAGGAGGTGGACGAGCTCATGGAGGGACCGTCGACGAGCACGGTGGCTCGCCCCCAGAAGCGCAAGTACTCTCACTGTTCCTCCTCTTGTGTTATAACTGACCTCTGCCTCCCTCTAGGCCGTCGTATCGAGGCGTGATGGCCACACGTTCAAGTGTCCACGCCCCGCTCTTCCTCGTTGTGAGTCTCTTGTCGGTCGGTGTACTGTAGTTGCCTCGTCTCATCCCAAGTAGAAGCCCCGCCCGTCATGCCTGTCCCCCGTCCTCTCTCTGCAATCTCGCTGTGTCCACGTCCTTGCATGTAGCCTGTCTCTATGTACTTCGAATACCACACGTTGTCTCGCATGTCATGTAGCGATGTCTTACTTTCCAACAAGTGTCCCATCATTCTCTACTTAATGTGTGAGCATCCTGACTGCACGTCCGAAGCAATCCCTCTGGCCAACGCCAAGACCGTGAACGTCATGTCATCGCTATACAAGCACACATGCTGCCGCGCTGGGGCTAAGGCATTCTCCAGGCTTTAAGTACTACTCAAGACACCGGCGCGTTCGTCCCAATCCTCTCTACGTCTGCGGGTCTGCGCGGCAGTCCGTCAAGGAGCTCCTCCCAGGTACACCAGTGCGCCAACCCATCTTTCCAACGCTCCTCCGCCGACTGCGAGAGTTGCCCCCCGCTCGCCTCAAAAGCCCTCTGCGACTGGTGTTCGCAATCGATCCAGCGTAGAAGGCCGCCCGCCGTGTACTGGGTCAGCGAGTAGCGTCGTTCGTGCTCCGCGATGGCCACGTTCGAGTGCGTCAGCACTGCCGACGGAATCAGGATCGTCGCGCCCGGAGGGAATTCGATCGCGATCCCGAGGTCCCAGAGAATGAGATGCCCTCCGAGCTTGTAGTCGTAGTTCCCGAACGCACTGATCGCGCACCAGCCCCAGGGCACGTTCAGATGGTCCGTATGCCGATGGGTCACCGTACGCGGCCCGAGGTTGATTGTCATGGCCGCAAAGTTATTGTTCAAGAAGTTGCGACGCACGCGCGCGTCCCGTTGGATCAGCGCGTCGAGCGTGAGCCCATAGCGTGCATGCATGCGCGGCGCGTACAGCCTCATGCACGCTGAGCGAATGCCTTCAGTGCGCGGACAGCTGTAGCATAGAGTCACCTACCGCTGCCGAAGTTCGCGACGCGCTTCACCGCTCGAGCGTTCAGGATTGCATCTACCACGTCCTCGTTATGCTTCGCATGCGAGAGTCGCTTGACGATCTGTCGACGACGCATGAGTGCATGAGTCCCAGGCGCACACTGCAAGTCCCGCATGCGCACCTGCTGACCACCTCCATAGGATACGCCGATGGAGACTGCATCGTAGTCGCCACGGCGGTTGCTCGTCGTCTTTGGAGTGAACTTGTACACGTTTCGAATATCCTCGCATACTTGGATCATCTCCTCGTTTGCCGTATCAAAGTCGCTTGATGTTGGCCTCCCTGCTGCAACGCCAAGTACCTGGTTCTCTTGCGTTAGAATGGCCCGTGTGCTCCTACAAACGTCTCAGTGGGCACACCCTGCTTGTCATCCACATGCAACTCACATCCCATCCCAGGGCACCACCTTGATCTTCATGGCCTTCAGATCGCTGAGTGCGACACGCGCGCGGTCTGCGCTCTCCACGGGGATACGTTTCGCGATATACGCCGAACCAGCCACCGGAAGTTGATCCATAGAGGGCGCGAGCTGCGAGTTGATGACGGCGCTCGTACTCACATCTTCCGCGCCGCCTGACGAGCGCACGCGCGAATTGTTAGCGTCATGCAGCGCTTTAGTGAGCTGCTCCAAGGCGCGGGACTTTAGGTGGCCTCGCAGCCCTGTGGGATCTTGTACCAATGAATGCACACGCGCGCTGCGCTGCGCACGCCGTTTCTTCTTTTGGAACTCGGCCTTGCTCAACCCATCCAACTGAACGTCCATCAAAGAACGTCCCTCGCATTCCTCGCGGCGTACAGTCAAGTCGCGCAAACACGATTTGAGATAGTTCGCGAAGAGTGCGGGCGCGAGTGCGGCCTTCTCCCGCGTACTCAACGAGGATGTAGGCGGCGGTCGAATGAGCTCCGACTCGTCATCCGAGTCCTCAACTTCTATACCAGGCCCGGACTCCGGCTCAAGGCGTGTCTCTGCCCCCAGCAGGGCCGCAGCAAGGTCGAAGTTCACATGAATAGGCTCGCCCATCTCGATCGCGCCGTCCAACATATATGGGCTGAAATCACGACCTGACCGCGTCTTCGAGTACATTCAGAACGCGCGCGCGGCCTCAGTGTGGTCACGTACCTGACGGCCAGGTGCCTTTGGGATCTTCTCTGGTGCAGAGATCAGCTCGCAGCTCTGCACGGGCAGTTACAGACATACCATGCTCCATTTTGGTCCCACTCGCTGCACATAAAAAGTCGTCAGCCTCGCTGCCTGTCAAAGGACCACGACGATGCTGCGCCGCGGAACGCTAGCCCTTTCGACCACAGCCGTCGACGTCCCATGACACTCGCTCCATTGTGCTACATGCCATATCCACCACGCGCGATGAGGCGTTCGCGTCCAGGCGCAGGGTGCGCGCCACGCTAATCGCCCGCCTCGCCGCCCGCGGTGGCTCGAGGTCGATTGGCATCCGTGCGGGCGGTCGGCGCAGTCACCGATATCGTGAGGGCCCAGAGACTCACCTGCGAGCTTGAAAGTGGGCCACGGGGGGAATGGGGCTCTCGTTCTGCGATACTTGTATCCCAGGTGACGCGCCAGAAGTCGTCGGTCGGTTGCGCCTTGCTTGCGCAGGGTTCTCCGCGGCTTCTAGGGCGTGCACCGTATCTCCGCTGGGAGGTCATGCCGTTAGTAGTGCGCAACCCATTGTCTGCATGCTTCGTCAGACCGCGCAGTCCAACGTTTGTAGTGTCCAATGCGTAATGGCAAAATAGATTCTGTCTCTATACATGAAGATCTATTAGTCCAGGTCCGCGAACTCTGCGAAGATAGCGTCCTGGAGATCGTGGGCGTCAGAGCTAAAGTCATGCGATCACGAACAACAAACCTTGTCAATGTGCGCGCCGAACCGCTCCACACCCAGCTCTAACAGACGCGAGTAACGATGTGCTTGCCTGCCGGGCCACTCAGCCATGAGATTCTCGTCGCGCGGGAGGGACGACGCACCTGCGCGCATATGCCGCCGCGCCCATTTCATCCTGCTGCTCTCTCTCGCGCGCGCGAGCCCTCCAGATGTTGCGCCAATGCAAGAAGAAGCGCAACGTGCGGCGCATTTCTTCGAGCAGCAGCACGAGCTCCTCCTGCCAGCGTGCCGCGAGGGCCTTCGACCGAAACCAATGCACGCGTTGTGCTTCGCCCAAAGTCAGCAAAGGCAAGGATGCAACAGCGCAGAGACTCACCCTCCTCATAGAAGTCGCGCTCGCGTTGGTCTGCAGGAGAGTCCACGAAGGTCAGGTTGTCCCACAACCAGGATGTGGGGCGCGTGCTCTTGCCCGGCTTCGCTTCCGAGGAGAAGTCAAAGGTTTCGAGATCGGCGTCGAGGAGCGGGCGCATGCGCGGGTCAGTTGCAGACATACCCAACACCAGCAGCGCGGTGTGATGTCGCCGGTACTGATTAGCAGCCTTCGTAACCTCTCCATCGGCTGTCTGAATCCTAGCCTGGGCGCGCGTAGTGAGAGACTTGCCCACTACCTTCTTCTTAGCCATCTTGATGGCCTCAGTCGCCACTATGTTCGTTCGGAGATCTTCCAGTGTGCGCACAGCTTCAGCCCGGCGGAAGTCCAGCTCAAGGTCGACGAACTTGCGCATGACGTCCTGGTCGCGCACGCGTGCGTGATACGAGGATGGTAGCGGGATCGGGGTCGTGTAGATCTGTGTCCACGCGTCGCTTTGATGAGTAGTTTTGCGTGGTGGAGGGAGACCCTTGGTCGTGGCTCCGCAATCCTTGGACGTATCGCGCCAGGGAAAACATGCCGGGAGGGCTACCTTGGTAAGTCCCTTGTCCGCGGCGTCGTGCTTGATGAGCTCCTCCGCGAGAGTCGTCGCGTCTTCCGCGAGGCCATCGAAGTAGCTATCGCGAAGCGAGTCCCATCGCTGCACCTCGCTGTGGAACTGCGAACACCGCGCGGCTAGCTCACTCTTCGGATCTGGCTCTATGCCGCCCGCGAGATGGTCAAGTAGAGATTCCCTGCAACGCGAGAGTGAGGACGTGCCAATTCGTGTGTGCGGCAACTCACTTCTCATGGTGGAGCGCGACGCCGTGCTGGATCACCCCCACAATACCTGCGACAGTTTCACCTGACAGCCCTCGCTCTCGCGTGATCTTGAGCAACAGTTCCTTCTCAGACAGCTCTGTCTGTTCGTCAGAGAACGGGGCATGCAATGGCTTGTTGAGGGCACACTCACGCTTCTCGGGGTTGAGTTCATAGGGAGTTTCGAAATCCTCGGAGTCCGCGATATGCAGCACGTTCTCTTCCCATTGCTTGATCTCCTGGTTCCAGGCTGTTGTGGACTTCTTCGGTATGTTCTCCTCGATCTCGTTCAAGTGTTCAGACGACCGCGTGCTCTGTTCCACAGCGCGCTTGTAACGCTTCACGAGTAGATCGGCTAGTATGTGATCCATGTCAGAACACGTCGAACTGACGCAAAGTGGACACTCACGCAGCCCGTGCACGCGTCGCACATTCATGTCGCTGTGGAAGTCATTGATCACGTCATGCCGATGGCCCGACGACATCTCCTTGGTCCGCGCGGCGAGGTTGTTCAAGACGGCCCAAATTCGCTCCGCGGCCTCACCGTCTGTCATGCCGACGCCCGGGAGGTAGTTGTAGGAGTACTTGCAGCGACAGGTCACCGTGTGCGCCGGTGCGTGGAACTTGCCGATGGCAGGGATCGTCCACGGCATGCGTGAGAGTTGGATGGACGAGAGGTGGGGGAAATCGCGCTGGAGCTTGAGGATGCGTTCACGGAACTTCTTGCGGTATTGACAGTTGATGTCGTACCCGCTGCAGTGTCTCTTCAGTCCGAGCCAAGGTCGAAGGCCCGAGCACATGCAGTAGTCCACCCAGCAGAAGCTGCTTGCAAAGTCAGAGTGTGCAAAAGGCGGGCAGAGGCGCAAACTCACCCTTCGCCCGCCACGAGATCCACGCAGCCACAAGGCAGCATGACCATGTGCCGCGCGCATGACAAGCCCACAGTGCCGGACACTCGACCTTTGAAACGACTGTAACCCATCGCGCCGAACTTGTTACACGTCGTATTCTGGGCACGACGTCAGCGCCATGCATCACGTCCTCATCAATGGGGCCTACCTCCTTAGCGGGCTTCTTGACGGCGTCACGGTATTGATCGAAGTCCTTCTGTTCGACGAAGTACTGGGCCGCGTTTGTGAGAGAGAAGTCGGTCGCATCCATCGGCTTCATCTTCTGCGAGGATTGGAAATTTCCATCAGCCGTGTGGTGGAAGGTGTCGAGAAACCTATGAGATAGTACTGTCAGGCGGAATGCGATAGAGGAGTAGACAGGCGTACTCGTCCTTGGGCTTGCGATTCTGCCAGTTGGGGTCCATGTTCATGCCGGGTTGGGGACATGCAGGACACCACACGGCAAGACTTCGCGCTGGTAGGTCAGCCTCAGGATCTACGCCCGCCCGTCTGGTTGCGCGGAGGAACATGAACTCGCGCATCGTGTTGTTCAGCTCACGATGGCGATCCTGGGTTACGAATGAGTACACGCATGGATTCGCGGGGCAAGAACACTCACCGTGGTGTCGCTGGGTATGACGTTGTCGGTGCTTCGCCGAAGGTACGTCGCATAGTCAATGCCCGTGATCTGACATTGCAGCGACAAGAGATGATAGTCGCGCAGGCCGTTGACGGTGTACGCCGTCTCCGGCCTCTTCCACGAGCCAGGAAATAGTCCAAAGCGAAGCAGTTGCAGTGGTTCCGGAACAGCGAAGAGTTCACCGGGGGCGGGACAGGCACAAAAACGTACTTTCATCCCCACGATGCCGTGCTCGTGCACGATGGTCATGGTGCGCACGTTCGGCTGAGTTGAACATGGCTCGCCTTGGTGTCCCAGGTTGATCGCGAAGGCTTCTAAGTCGCCGAGGGACATGCGCGCCCAGAAAGCGAGTGTGGGGTCCCAGACCTCGATGCGATGGAAAGGGTTCGCGACGTGGTCCTCCATGATGCAGGCCGCGCACATCGGATGGGCGTTGTAGCAATCAAAGCATCGGTACACTTTGGCCTGCACGGCTGCCTGCGGGTCAGATTTGACGTCGTGGGCGCGTGGGCACTGCAGCGGGAGGCTGGGGCCCGCTTCACGCGCGAACAGCGCGCGCTGCGCTCTCTTCGCCCATTCAAGGAATGTCTTCATGCGATCACCGACTTTCTACACAAGCATGAGGTGCGCACGCGACGCCCGTGGGGTGCAGGGGACAGAGAGCACTCACGATGGTGTTGTTAGCCTTCGCTTTCTTGGACGCGGGACTGTTTTCCGATGCGCTCTCGACGGCCTCGAACGGACGTCGTTCGCTCGTGCGTTCGTGTTCGTGGGTGGGAGTGGGGACGCTGGCTGAGGCAGACGCCGTCGTTGAGTCGGGCAGAGAAGATCCGGCACACGCTTGGGCAGCGCGGGCAGCCTGCAACGCACGCAGACCGGCCAACGGGTCAAGCACAGCGCCGCGGTGGACCGTGCGGGCTCCACGGGCGGAGCCCGCGCTATCAGGCGTTTGCGCAGGCGGGCACATCAGGGTTCTCGAGCGAGCATCGAGGAGCCGACTCCTTCGACCGGCCTTATTCAGTTCGCAGAGTGGTTCATGTGAAGTACAGTACATATAGTAACCAAATGACGCTGACAAATAGAGATATAACACTAAGGAACTCCCATCAGAGTGCTGATGCGGACGAGGCGCGGCTCCCAAGGCTTGTGAGGGACGGGGGCGCTGAATGGATACAGTACGGTCCGAGCATGCGTGTGGTATCGTGAATAGACGCGCAACGAGCGGTAGGAGAAGGTGGACCAGGACGTTGTGTGGGTTTGCACCCGCAGACGTTTGGACATCCATGCGATAGGCATCTGGTCGATGCGAAGTGTCGGCGAGCTCGATGACCGCGGAGATCGACGTTGTAGCGTGTGTCGGGGAACAAGGCGCTAGTGGTCGAGGCGACGAAGCAGAGTTCCTCCTAACCGTGAATAGTGACTGGGCTGTGAGCAGACAACCGTGTTTGGTGAGGAGATGACCGCCTTGCAAGGCCGCCTTCATGTTCGGCCCCAGGAGCACAACGCGCTCGGGCGCATGCTGTTCGCCATGAGACGCGGGCAGTTGCCCAGTATCAGAGCCGATGTGGGTGTGTGAGAGGGATGTCGTGCAGGTCGAGAGAGGGAGAGGCACAAGGGTGCGACCCTTAGCGTGATCTAGGGAGGACACGCCGAGGGGGTGGACGGCGAGGGGATCGCGACGCTTGCGGGCAGAGGGAACGCATCGAGACCTCCGGACTCGGCCGGCACTCGAGATGCGAGTCACACTACGGCACTTGGCCGGTGGAATTGGGAAGGAGGAGGGGAGCACTACATGCAGGAACCCAAACCTTCGAAGCGACGTCCCTCCGACAACACATTCCATCCCTCGCGCGCCCACCGAGCTTCCCACCGAGCTTGCAATGTTGTGTGCTGTTCGCGGGGGCCTGGTGGTTCGACAGTGTGGTTGATGCGTGCAGGTGAATAGCGAGCGGGAGATCGAGGCCAGGTGCACTCAGCACTGGTAGTAGTAGCAGGAACGATCGGACGCCGAACGGACTTTGCAAAATCTCGCGCTTCTCGCGCGGTCACATGACCAGTTGCGTCAACGCGCGAGCGCGTTTTCTCACGGCTGCTATATCGGGAGTCTTCGCATGGCCATCTGGACTTCTATTCTCAGCATGCTTCGCCTTGCACCACGATGACGGCAAAGACGCCTACGAACCTCCGCTCTCTCTCCTCGCCCATACTTCTCATCATCCACCGCTACCCTCGTCCACAACTCCTGTGCTGGCAGTTGAACGGAGCAACTCCGTTCCTCGACGCGCAGGCCACGACAACCTCTACGGGGACAGGACCGACGTCCACGTCCCTTCGAGGTCCCCAAGGCATCAACCTATCAAGCCATCCTCAAGACCTCCTGTAGACGACGGCTCGAAGAACGGCCCTGCGCCCCAAGACCTCCACCCCCCTACTCCCTCTGCCAGCAATGTCTGGCCGATACTCGACGACCTTCCCCTCGCACGCTCCCTCCTCGCCCGCTCTCTCTTCTCTCACTCCGCTCACACCCTCGCCCTCTCCTCACACGACTGCTGGTTGGCAGGCGCCTGTCTCTGATCCCAGCCCGGAGCCCGAACCACCGCGGCTGCGTCCTCAGCAACTCCGCGTTACGAAGGCTGGAAAACGTGAGCGCCCCATGTGTACACTGTACCAACCCAGCTGACAATATTCTAGCTTGCCCGGGGCAGCCCGGCACGTTTGAAGGGCTGGTCGCGGCTCCAGGCTTCAGCGCGTCATCCGTCTTTACATCTCCGAACGCAACGTGGGTTCCCCGGTTTGCAGTTGCACACTCCGAGATCACCACGTACAGCGACGGCCGTTGGGGAGCGCACGAGTACTCGCGATGGCCCCAGGAATTCACGCGCGAGGCCTTTCATATACATTGCATCCCCAGTCCTCCGTCTCTCCTTGGCACCGCCAGCGCCACCCCTTCTAGCCCGAGCCCTACCCACCCGGACAAGCCCAGCAACGTGCTCTGGCTCACGTTGGAGCCTACGCACTGGTGTGAGTCCAACTGTGGAGTTTTGGGCGTAGGACGGATCGACGCAGCCGTGCTCTCAGAGCTATCCACCGAGATTGACAGGGTCGTCGCAGCATACGACTCCTGCGAGCGCCACGAAGGGTGGAACGTCATCGGGGACTTCATCGTTGCGTGTCTGCGCAACACCCTCGATCGCTTGCGCAACATGCCGGCTGTGTCGACCATCATCATGTCCCTGGCTGCTCACGTGCAGCGACTCGCTTTGGAACTGTGGGGCATGGTGAAGTGGCTGCGGGTAGTCCTCCCGCGAGTGCAGAAGAAGGTTGTCTGTAGCTCCCTGGTGCTCGACGTCCTGGGCGCACATACCCCCGATCCCAGCGTCGCGCAGATGCTCCATCACGCAGGCGTACCGGTCTGGCTGCAGCAAGCAATCACAGAGGAGTTGGTCGTGTATGAAGTCGTCGAGCTTACAGAACTGCCTGCGTACTTCTCGTCCACACCCTCCTTCCCTCGCATGCTCCTTGCCAAACGCGATCTCTCTG
Organism: Earliella scabrosa; assembly: GCA_022605405.1. NCBI lineage: Eukaryota > Fungi > Basidiomycota > Agaricomycetes > Polyporales > Polyporaceae > Earliella > Earliella scabrosa. Next base: position 251,485 of record JABYQQ010000004.1, on the reverse strand, counting down.
GGGCCCTGAATCTACCGGGCGAATGGATGCGAGCAATGCATGTGGTCGTGCGCCGTCAACTGCTGGCCTCCCAACTCCCCAAGCTGCTCAGCCCCGAAGACGATACCGGTGAATCCGATGAGCCCCCGGCAAAACGTCTGCGCGAGGGCGCCGTTCTCCTCGGCAACGATAGCTCGTCAGCCGGACCTGCGCCGCCCATCATCATCTTGCAAGACCCGCGCACTATCAAGACACTTGGTCAGCCTCTGCCTCCTCAACCAGGGCCTCCAGGGGTCCCCAAGTCGAAGTCCACGCAGCCGACACGGCGAGCCCGGGCGAGAATGCAAAAGACGGCCGAACGAGTGGGGTCCGGTCTCGAGGCTGAGACGCCCCGATCGCAGCCCCGTGCGCCACCGCACCCCTCTCGAATGTTTCATCCCTCGCACGAGCTCGTCGAACCCACCGCATGGAGCATGGCTCTGCACCACGCCAGCCCCGTACCGCAGCCGAGCCTCTCGGTCAGGTACTACTTTCCACCACCTTTTCTCCTGGACACACTAGTGGGTTACGAACCGCCTTTGGATCGCAGGGTGAGGTACCTGCACCAATGGGTTTCCATCCGCACGTTCTGTCGGATGCGTCTGTTCGATCCTACGATCGCCGGGCGGCCCCTCACGATTTCCGAATGGCGGGATGCGCTCTGGGGTGACTATAGGCTCGATTGCGACCCTGGGCCGGTCGTTGGGCGCGAGAAGATCCGCCACCAGACGCAGCTCAACGTTCGTAAGCTGTTTGGCCAAACACACGCGCTACCATCTTACGACGACACGCGCCAACCCGTCTACGGCAACACCGCCATCACGCCTGAGCTCTTGGCGTCTGACGGTGGCGCTGTGGCACGCCTCGTTTGGGATGCGTACGAGACGAATTGGCGGTGCGAGCTGCTCGCCCTCGATGCTCTCATGATGGGCTCGGACTCATGGCCAGAGCTTCAGCGTTGGGTGCGCGAGTCGCTCGTAGCCAAAGTCTGGGGAGGTACCTCGGGACTAGATGTCGTGCCGCACGAACACGAGGAGCCGTTGTTCTGCTGGCGCGCTCCACCCGAGGAAGGATGGTCCGAAAGCTGCCAGTACCTCCAAGCCTTCCTGCACGTCCTCGCATCCTGGCCTGAGGGCCCTAGCTACTTTCGCAACACGGTCGTCTCCCTGTTCGACCATCAGACATTCACGGACTTCCTCAATGCCGCCGTCAAGTACTACGTCTCTACATTTGTTTCCAAGTTCCATCGTCTCCCCGTTCCGCCGGTCCGCCCCCGCCGTTCTTCCAATTTGTGAAATTCTCCCCGTTGTTGTATTCGCATAGACTTTTGCCCGGCGCAGTGGTAGCTCCGCGGTCGCGTCGCTGCTCGATCATCATGTCGTCGCATGTCCCTGGTTTCTGTATACCTACGATAGCAATCTCGCATATGTTTCATCGCCCAGCTGGGTCTCCCTCTCCAAATTTGTATGATTGCTGACGAGTACGTGCTGAGCACCACGCCCCAGCAAACGGTAAGGGCCTTTGGCGATTTCTTCCACTCTTCCTGGCACCCTGTAACTCCTCTCCCCAGGTTGTGCGTGTATCTCTGGCGTGAGGTATGTGATGCAATAGATGTCTGTCTTGTTCGCGCTAACTTGTGTGAGCTACCTTAGCATGGGGCGAAGCACCTGGCGCCTCCAGGAGCTCCTCCTCCTGGAGCGCCTTCGCAACTCGGACTGTGGACGCGACTTGTTATCGTCCAGAGGCACGAAGTGGTGGACGAACGCGCGCAACTGGTTCGTCGCCGAGTATCAGAAGGAGTTCTCACACGTTCAGTTCGACGCTGAGACCGACGAGGAGTTTGACCAACGCAAGAAGCTCCAACCACGCGCAGAACTACAACGTTGGTGTGCGGAGACGGATGACGATAGGAAAGCGCGCGTCAGCAAGGCTCCCGAAGTGAGTGCGGTCCTTGGATGTTCAGGATGCCCACGTTCACGACGCCGTGAACCCCCAGCGCATCGGCGCATGGCTCAAGGCGCTCAGTTCGAACCGCGCCCCGCGCACCGCACGAGGCGGCAAGTCGACACAGCGTACAGAGCAACCGCCGATGGGTACGTCCTCGACAGTGGCCCCTGCCCACGACTCGCCGCCCCGTGTCACGTCTGTCCCCGACGTGGCGAGCCCTTCGACGTTGATCAGTCCCGTAACACCTGAAGTCGTGTCCGCCCTCGCGATGGGGGCGCCGAGCACTCCCAAGGTCAAGAGCACGAATGGTTACCTACTCTTCAAGGCGAGCGACCACCCGGCCCGTCCCCACTCTGCAGGCGTGCGTGACGGTCGCGGAGACCTCGCAGCTCACTCCTCCGCCTGCGCGCAAGTTTACGCCGCTTTGCCAGAACGCCCGCGCTACGAAGAGCAAGCTCGGGAGATCAACGCTGAGCGTCGTTCAGCCGCTGCCGCGGAGCATGCGGCGGAAACCAGGGCAGTGTGAGTAGCCGTAGATGTTGGACTTATGTGCACAACTGACGCTGGAGGTTAGCAAAATCAGGAACGTGCATCCGACAACCGAGCAGTTTTTGGAAGGTGTGGCCCAAGAGGTAGGATGGGTGGCGTGGTCCGCGATTGGTGGTTTAGACGAGAGCGGGAGGATCAAGCAAGTTCGGTACGCGATACTTTCACGAATATGAACGCGCGACGGCTCACGATTTTCAGCCCGCAGACAGCGTACACCGCGGAGGGCGTCTCGTTCGAACAGTATCTCGCTCGCCGTCTCGGTTGGTCAGTCGAGCGCCTTGTCCTTGTGTTTGATGACTTCTTGCGCGAGATATTCGATCGTACGTGGTGTGTTCTCGTCCCGAGCGCGTGCTAATGGTCTGGCAGCTGTTCGACCACCTGCAGATCCGAATGATGCGCCCGCGATGACTGGCGTATTACCCGGGCCTCTTGCTGAACTTCCCGCAGGCTCCTTCCAGTCCACAATGCCCCTGGTCGCCACCCCGCCTAGAACCGCTTCCGACGTCGCTGCCACCAGCGCGTCCGTCACACCTGCCGATTCGAGCAAGACAATCTCGCCGTCTGCCTCGAGTGAGCCAACGACAGCTCCGCGCTCAGGGCAGGGAACGCCCACCGCTGCGGAACCTCAGCGCGTCGCAGTACCGCTTGTGGTTTTCGGCGAGCCACCGCCTCGCGAACTCACCGCGGGGAATGTTCGTGCGCACCCCGCCCCCAAGGGAGGTAAACGCAAAGGCAAGCGCGTGAAGTGAGTTCATCACCCGCCTGCCTTAGACCGTTGGCTAACTTCGACTGTGCAGAGCCAAAACCAAGTCTACGGCGCAAGGGGAACCTAATGGGGGCGAGGCAGCGGTGCCGTCCGCGCCGCTGCGTGCTCCTCTAGTTCCGCGCAGCGTTGGTGTGCCTGCCGACGAAGGGCAGGTACTTGGGAAGCGCGTGCGGAGGCAGACGGCCCGTATGCAGGGAATCAGCCCGTAAGTGAACTCGCATTGCGCGAGTTATTCGCTAACTTTGAGCGCGTCGTGCCCAGTGAGATTTATGCCGCCAAGCAGGCGAGGCCGGCGGTCGAAGAAGAGGATAGTGAGCTCCCGAGCGTCGCGACGAACACAGAGAATGCGCCACCTGCCAAGAAACGCGCTCGCCGCAATTAGATACTGCCCTCGAATTAGCTGCCCTGTAACCTGCTGCGAGAGATGTCGGCTCGAACGCCAATTAGGGGAACGATGGCGAACTGAACGGACATTTGGTTTAACAACTCTGATCGTCAAACGAGAGCGGGCCCGAACGAACATCTCTACTCTCAGATTGATCGTCCTGAAGCCCTGACTACGCGAGCCTCACAATACCCGAGATCCCAACCCCGACCAGACTGCGCAAGAGCAACCAGAGGGGTGGGTTAACCGCATGGTGCGTGTCGATTTCCAACTCCGAGCGGACGACGGTCGGCTCCTCACCTCAGCCGGTTGACGAAGCAGACGGTCAACCGCCAGGTCGAGGTGTATATAAGCTGCCGCCAACGACTGCTGGGTTCTCCAGACTCTACCGAGCTCCTCGCCGCATTCAACCTTCGCCTCTCCCATCGCCCAACCTGCAAGATGCCTCGCGTTCGCCGCTGTCGCACAACGGTGTCCACCCCCACCTCGAGTCGCTCGCGCTACCCGGCTCGTCTGCGCGCCCTTTGCAATGCATGGGCGGACACCAATCCCCCGTTCCCCGGGAACCAGGCGTGCCGCTTGTGCGACCACCCCAAGACGGTCGACCAAGTTTGCTACGTCGCCGGCAACGCTGGACGAACCATCCGCATCGTGAGCCACCCGTTTTCTTGCGTGTCTTCACAGGCTGACGATGTATGCAGTGTCTGAAGAAGGAGTGTAAGTTCAAGTGGTACCCGCCTCAGCCTGAGCCCGACTTGGACTTCACGCGCAAGGTCGAGGCGCTGCGTGCAGGAGCCTCTGATGCCAGCCCTGCGACGACCTCGGTGAGATTGTACCCTCTTGCGCAGAGTGTGTAGCTGACCGCCGTGTAGGCTGTCCCCGCCGCCCGCGAGAGCTTCTCCCTCACACCCGAAGGCATCAAACGCATCCCCGGTTGGCTCGAAGGGGTGCAGGCCTTCGTCGCTGTGGAAGAGGACACTCCGACTGGTGCTAAGCGCAACGGCGAGGTCAGTTCGCAAACTCACGACACTCACGTTCAAACTAACGTCCCGCTTCCAGTCGTCTAGAATGACCGTTGTCAAGGCCACCTTGGACACGGCCGGCGACGAAGCGTTCGCGCGCGCGTTGCAGGCGGAGATGTACGAAGAGGTGAGAGGATATCTCTCTCGACCGCTCACAGTCACCTCACTCCAACTTTGTAGGCCGAGCGGAACGACGCTTCGCGTTCGAGTCTTCACCCGTCAGGCGCCAAGAATGTCCCCAAGCAGGTGAGATGTCTCTTGATCGCCGCACAATACACAAGGCGTACTGAGGCTTGATAGGCGATGACTTCCAGCCAAGGCTCCCAGAGCTCATTGACCTCGCTCCAGACGGAACTGGATATTGCGCGTGACGCTGCGCTCCAAGCCTCGCAGCAAGCGTTTCTGGACTCGGAGGTGAGACTCGCCGAGATCAATTGGCCCATATAACGCTAACCTATACCCGCAGGGCGCGAGGATCAAGGCACGCAAGCGGGGTAATACACCGACCTCGAGCCCCAGCGAAACTTCGCGTGGCGAGCATCCACGCCAGGACGATACGACGGTACGTGGAGCCACGAACGCTGGAACGACAACTAACTAGTCCTAGGTCGGAAATGGTAAACGCAAGGCTGCCTCGACAGTGCTTGAACCCGTGCGTTGTGCGATGTCTGCAATGCGAACGTGTACTGAACATTGCGCGCCAGGCCCATGAGATCATCGAGACGGGCAAGAAGGCGCGCATGGTGTCCACGCTGACACAGAAGTTCATGGCAATGAAGGACGGGCCTCGCAAGCCCCAGCCGTTCCCGGTATGCAATATCCAACGATCCCGTCCGTACGCGCGCAGCTGAGACCATCTCCACAGGTCCTCAGTCCCCTTCAATCCACCGTAGCTCTGTCCGTTTCCAACCGCGCGGAGGAGACTGTCAAAGCGACCGCGCCTCAAGTACCGAGCGGCAATCTGCTCCTGCTCGCAACGCACGCCGAAGGGCGCGGAAGCGCTGTAGTTAACCACGCCCAACCTGCGGTGCTCGCAGAGGCATCCAATTTGCCTCCCAGGGTAAGGAGGATGAGGCGAATGACCAACGTACGTGTGCAGCATCGGCCTCTAGGACACACTTGCTGACGCTGACACGACATAGAGACTCTCAGCGGCGTCGCCTACGCCTGCGGCTCGTCGCGTATTCCTCGCGCCCCCCGTACGTGACTGAGAAGCATAGTCCGTAGGACCGCTAACGGACATTCCCCCACAGATTGTACTCAGTCCCGTGCCAGTCGCAGCAGACCTGCCAGCCGAGCGCGGTGGTGCTCAAGACGATCACGTCGAGGGCGAACAAGTCGACGGGACACAACTGAACGCCGCCCCTGAGGTCGAGGTCATCGAGATTAGCTCCGACTCCGAACAGGACGCGCCTCCCCCGCGTCGCCCGGCGCGCGCGGAGGAGGACAGCGTGATCTCGCTGACTAGCGAGTCTGAATCTGACGAGCCTTCGCGACCTCCGGCGAAGCGCGCCCTCAAACAGGAGCGCCGTAGCATGAGCGTGGTTCTAGTGTCCGACAGCGAGGTACAGAGCAACAGCAGCAACAAGGAAAACGTCGCGCCGGATGGCGGCGAAGTCTCCGCTGCCGGCCCTGGATACTCCGTCAAGAACGGTGTATGCGTGGCTGACGACGGGACCATGTCCGTGCAGCGCATGATCGTGCGCGGCCCCTTCATGGTCCCGATCGAAGGCCCCCCCGAGGGCGCGGAGGTGAAGTCTGAAGTCGACGCGGGCAGCGACGACGATGCGATGGATGTCAAGTCCGAGGCGGCCTCCGAGCTCGCGGCTTCCGACGATTCCTCCCTCGAGCCGGTCCTGATCACCGAGGAAGACTTCCCATTCCCCAACACGTTCAGCTACGAAGTCTACCCTCTCGCGCGCTTTGCTCCCGACGGCTCGCGGCTGGGATTCAACGTGCGCTCTCAGTGGCAGCTTCGCGTCGCGATCTGGTACAGAGTGCGTAGCATGCTTTAACTGTTGCGCGCGTGGCTCACACATGCACAGACGGACTTCCCGCCGGTCTTCAAGATGATCACGCTCGACGAGGCCAGCGGGGACATCGTGCTCACCAACTACTTCATCGTCCGTCGCGTGTTCGACTTCTCGGGCGTGAACGAGGTGCGCATCTGGGATCGCGCCCTCACCGACTGGCGCATGCACCGCATCACGGACCCCATTCAGTTCTCTATCACGCACGCGCACACCATCCTCATTCGGCTGCCGACGGTCAAGTCCCTCACTGGTTGGTCGTCCGTCCTTTCGCAGGCGGACTGTCAGTGCACCACAGTCGATTACACGCGCTACGAGGGGAAGTCCCTCAAGGGTAAGGCACCTATGTTTTCCCCTGCTATCTAGGCATATCACTCTGAGTCATACTGGCATGTTTTCCCTCCGGGTCTACTCCGTTGGCGTCCATCTCACTCTTTCCTGAACCTGATATACACAACAAAACCACGACTGACCCTATGCTTCTTCCTAATCTGTACTTGCACCTCCTTGATACACAAAAGACTCCATCGCGTTCACCTTTGTACTTACGCATCCCGGACAAACTATCCCGGATCTGTCTGCAAAATTCCACGTATCCCGTTGTCCTACTTAGACCTACCAGCCCACCTCTGCGACACATTGATGGGGAGCTGACGTCATCGAAGACTAACTGCGCATGCTGTCATCGAGCCCATCCAGATCGGGGCGGTACACCGCCACCCCGATCGCATCGCGCAGCCTATCCAAGCTCGACTCGCAATCAACAGCCGGCTAGTAGGTGAGCGGGGACGGACTCGGAGGTAGAAATTGGGAGCGGAATGGAACGCGAAGGCAAGCTTCAGAGGCGAGGTAGCTATACCAATTAATACGCGACCCAATCCAAGGGCTTTCGCTCAAATGCGACCGAGCATTGTGGGTTGCGGCAATGGTGAGCGCTCAGCCGTGTTCTGCGGTAATCTGGCTAACGCCTTTGATCGTCGCAGCGGACCTGATCGTCGAAGAGGGAGAGAGCACGCACTTAAATGAATGTGACTTGTGCGGTACCTGGCCACGCGCGAATGCGCATCACGACAAAATGTGAATAAGGAGGCTGCAACGCCGTCGAGCTTGGTGCACGAATTATTTGTGCGATTGCCTTTTTCAGCACATAGGTAGGCTGTGAACGCGTTGTATGCAGTAGCATGCGCAAGTTGCAGGTTCTTCTCACGCGCGAGCAAGGGCGCCCGAGACTCTGAGCCCTGGCACAGCTTGCACTTGCACTTCTAGCACTCGTCCTTCCATACTCGCGTCTCAAATACTCCCACTTGCAACACTCGCACTTGCAACACTCGCCATTCTATCACCCGCACACCCAGCACCCGCGCGTCAAGGATCCGCAAGACCAGCACTTGCACATCGCGACCGCACACGGTATCTCTGCAACTCACATGGCGGACGCGAACGCGAACCAGGGGCGGCCGAACGATGAAGGCGAACGAAAGGAGATAGGAGTCGCAGAAGAGGACCGCGCCAATCCGCCGCAGGCTCGGGAGGTAGGTCGGAGGTGGCCTCCCCGTATGCGCTTGCGCTGAGAGTGCGAGCGATACAGGCAATGTCCGCGGCGGCGGAGAGCGTCGCAGAGGCAGTCGCAGACGTCACGCACGAAGTCCTGCAACTGTCGGCAGATGTCCTCGAGGTGGTGCCAATCGCGGGCTTACAAGAAGCAGCGCGGCTACTCGTCAAGATCTGGGAGGCCGTTGAGGCGGTGAAGGTGAGTGCGGAGGATCGTCTTCTCCTGGGCAGTTACTCACTTACACCCGTTTAGCACAACCGACGCGAGTGCGACATGCTTGCCGAACGCAGTGACGCGCTGCTCCAGTGTGTGCGCAAGGGGCTCGCGAAGGCCGGACCAGACGTCTCCGCTGAATTAGAGGAGGAAATTCGAGACTTCGTGCGGTCCGTGTCGTTGGCTGGGGTTGCACACTGACAAACTAGTGCTAACGCTCGACCCAGGAGCCTCCGTTGCATCTACGCGGTAATCAACGACTTAAGGGCGATGTCATTCATCAAGCGCTATCTCCGCCGAAACGAGATGGCTCATCGTCTGCAGGGATGCAACAAGCAACTCGACGACGTGGACAGGAGGTTGAGGGTTAGTGGCGGCTACTACTTCCTTCACAGCACAGCACTAACTCCTCTCTTGCCTAGTTCTCCATCGAAGTCGTCAACTTGAAGAAGCACTGCGCTGCCGAACGGCAGAATGAACATCTCGCAGCTGAGTTGGACGCTGCCAAACGCCAGATCGAACAGCTTGCGGCGGGCATGGCCGCTGCTCAACGCGAGATCGAACTTCTCGCGGCCGCCATGGCCGACGCCGGACGCGAGCGTGAAGAGAACACGGCTGCAATTCTCTCTGCCATTCGGGCAGCAGAGAGGCACACGTTCATCGCCGACCCCGTCGTGACAGAGGGCTAGGCGGCCTTAGGCTGCTACCGACGCGCTGCTTTCGGTAGGTACGAACGGTAGGTGGATGCACGCGACGATACGTACGGTCTCGCGGCAGTGGCTCGCGCTTTGCAGCGGTTCGGAGGACTTTCGCCAGGTTCGTCACAATTGTCCGGTATGCGTAGGTAAGGTTTCGCTACGGTCGTCGGTACGTAGGACTTCGTGACGTTACGCACAAGGTCTCGATGGTAGGTATGGCTCCACACCCTCGCATCGGTAGTGATCGTGCAGCCTTGTGTCGTTATCGCGCACGTCTGTAGTTCCAACTGATATATGTGGTTCAAGTCCGCTGTCACGCTCGCTCCCCTTAGGCTGTCTCACACATACCCAGGGTCTGGGGCGGTCTCGCTCTGCCGCTAATGCACGAAGCCCAGCGCACCGCACTTGCGCAACGCCGGTAGAAGGAGACGGCGGCACACGTACCGAGCATACCTTTCGGTGAGCGCGCGGTTCTTGCTTCGTCTGTCATTCTCAACCTTACTCTGCGGCTCCCGTCTCGCGCGGAGTGCTTCATCCCAGTTGGTGGCGTTGGACTAGGCGCGAACGGCGAAGCCTGCGGTGAGATCAGATCAAGGGGGAGGGGGCATGAAATGCGACATCGTGTGTTTGGGCCAAGCCTGCTAACTCTCGTTGATTCGCAGAAGGTGGCGACCGCCCGAAGCTGGCCACGGGAATATTTCTCGCCAACAACATACACGAAGGTGCGTCTATTGTGCACCTCCTGATACACGCCCTTCTCGGTGTTTAATTGCAACTAACACGATCATATCTCTAGAGGACCCCGCATGTCGGGCCGACGTGGTACAGTACGTGGATTCCCCGTCCATGGGTTCTTCGACCTGGTCTGTTTTGGGGGCGTAGACTGCGCCTTAATCGTTTGCCAGTGCTTCTTGTTGACGCACGGGCGAATGCCGTGAGTTCCGTATGTATCTCATTGGTTCCCCGGCCTGTATTCGCGTGTCTGTTTTGTGACAGGCTTCGCAAGTCTACCGAGCCCGAGAGAGATCTGTTATACGCGCTGACAATGTCCTCGATAGCTCTGTCGTAGTGGACCGGTTAACCTGTCTGTCTTACCTACTGTAGCTCTGGGTTCGATCCCCGCTTGTGTTTTTGTATGCAACTAACGCTCGCGGTCGCAGATACATCCGTTTTCAGCGGATGTATCCGCGAGACGATCGCCAGTCTCGCGGATACATCCGCTTCACTGAGACTGCTCGGCTCACCTCATGGGCCCGTGGGCTGGGGCAGGTGCGAACCTCGCGATGCTCGACGGCCTCGAGCTTGGCCTCGTGCTTGCGGAGGCCATTTCCCAGCGGAAGTCGGCGGAGGAGAGGGAGGCGGCGGTCGCTGCCTGGGAAGCGAAGATGTTTGTCAGTTCCGCGAAGGTGGCGGACATCGCTCTGGAGAACTACAAGTCAGTTGTGGGTCCTGGCGCACCGCAGGCGTTCATTGAGAGGATGATGAAGGTCATGGACCCCAGTATTAGGCGGACGGCGTAGGGCTTCTGGCGAGGGATAGCTTTGACTCCGGTCCTTTTTATGCTGTACTTCAAGGCTTGAAGCATCACGATGATTGTATGGAGTCATTCGGACTGTCCAATGCCACTGATGCATGTCACTCACCATGCTATGTACTAGTCTGGAGCAGTGGCGTAGTGCCATCATGATAGGGGGGCAATGTGCGTGAAGACATCACGTTTACGCATTGTCTTCGTTGAGTGAGGCCAACTTGAACATGGCATGCCGGAGACTTGTTTCGGTCCGCGGCAATGCCGAGTAGGCCTAGACCCGATTTTACAGGGGTTGGTACTCACCGCGGTCGACCTGACGAACATGCAGTTTTGTCGCAAAATTGCCACTGTTAGAGGCTCAATTGAATATGAGGCTCAACGGTGCGTTCAATTTCCAACGTTCATCGAGGACAGCTGCGCGTTAGGGCGTACGGCGTGCTCGAGTCCTTATATTGCTGAGGTGATGTAGCTCATCCGGGGCTCCGACTGGCCAGTGATCTCTTCCGGTCGCTCGCTGGAAGAGTTCGTCTTTGCTGACCATTCAGAACGATCGCTCGGCCAATGCTCGGTCCCGGCATCTTCTGGAACGATGGTCAGTGTCACCGGTGCTATGAGATACGATACGTCTCAACCCGGTAAGCCTCCCCCTCCATGCTCCATGCTGCGCAGTGCTCACCAGACTTCCCGTCCCAATCCTTCGCTAATTCGCGGTGCACAGTGAGGGCGAACACGTCGGGAAATTCGCGCACGCGCCCACGAGATGACGAGGTGCTCACTGCTCGCACAGATGCACCACCTCACAGTCGCCGCGCAGGGCACGACGTCGAACACCATCTTGTGGATGCTGTACGAGCTCTCCAAACGCCCGGACTACCAAACCCGCATTCGGGGGGAGATCCGCGCTGCGCGCGCGCTGGTCGCCGAGCGGGGGACTGGCGCAGACCTCACCTTGGCAGACTTGGACGGGATGTCGGTCATGCTCGCTGCGATCAAGGTGCGGTCTGCCCGTCATTGCGGAGATATATCTAATATTCTAGCGGCGAGCGGTACGCTGACCGGGAGACGTGCTGCAGGAAACGCTCTGTTTCCATCCCTTGGTGTACAACATCTGGCGCGTCGCGCGCAAGGACGACGTGATTCCGCTGTCGGTGCCGGTCGTGGGTGTCGACGGTAAGACGATGCACCAGATACCGATCTCTGCAGGGCAGGCGGTCATCGTCTCCGTTTGCGCATATCAGCGGTAAGCTCTCTCCTGATGCAGGATTGTGCATTGCAGACACAGGGTGACGTTGACGTGCTCGATATAGGCTCCCGCAGGTCTGGGGCAAAGACGCGGACAGGTGGGACCCGGAGCGGTTCTTCCGCATCGACACTGCCGACAAGCAGGTCAAGGTTGGCGTGTACGCGAACTTGTGGGTGGCGTTTTGTCATTGGATGTTGTCGAGTCCGAGCGCTGACGGGGTAGCCTACTGTAGGTTGTCGTTCCGTGAGCCCCGATTCGAGAGCGGCTCATCCTCATCCTGAATATGCTGACTTCTCTGCATCGCTGCAGCCGGTGGCGTCCGCTCATGCATCGGGTGAGTGTCACTTCAACCCAATCGCTGGTACTTGACCGTTTCACTGGTTGACGCCCACTCCAGATGGCGCTTCGCGTGAGTCACCTTTCACCGCTTATTTCCAACATCACCTTCTGACATAACACCTGGGGGTACAGTATGTACCAGATGCAAGCCACCGCTGCAGAACTACTCGAGCACTTCGAGTTCGCGCTTCCCGAGGAGAAGATGCACATCCGGCGTGTCCCGGCCTTTCTCATGATCCCGCTCATCGAGGGAAAAGAGGATTTGGGACCCGCGATACCGCTCCGTGTGTCCTTGGCGCACGGCGTGAGCCTCATGAAACTGAGGTGACGTCGGATTGAAGTACTTCCTTGCGGCATGATGTCTTGTGTTTTGGTAGAGGCTTGTACCGTCGGTGCATTTCATCAGGAAACGCCTTTTCAGCGCCTATTCAGCTGTAGAATCAAGCTAACCGAGTAGAACCTGTAGTGCGTTGTAGTGCTACATAGTGCTGCATAGAAATCTAGGTACATGTGAGCGTAGCGGTCTTGTATATACTACGCACTTGCCTCGTAATTGATTGCGAGGCCTTCTTCTGGCATATATCACCCTGGAATGCAATGCTATTCTGCGTTTGTGTGAGCGCTTCTGGGGCGTGAAGAAGTCACGGGTATCTCCGTTTCTTTAAACTCCGCCTGAATGCTCCCCCAAGAGCGGCCATGTTCGACTTCGACAATTTTCACCTCCCTTGTCCCTTCTCCTCAGCTTCTCACACCCCTGGTCCTTCCGCTCTACACTTGCTTCTCTGTGGCCATCTACTCTGAGAGTCTCTGTGGGGACTCTTGTCTTTTGTGGTGTCTGCCCACACGTTCCGCTTCTCGCTTTGGTGAGTGTCCTCCTCGTCGTATCTGCTCCTGCTCTACGCCCCACCCAACATGTCTCTCTTCGACCGTGGCTCGCTCTAATTTTCCATCCAGCTGCACCCTTCAGTTCTCGCCGCCCCATGTCATTCCCGCTCGGCCTACACCGCTTCCCTGTCCGCTGGTGTCGCACCTCCGATCCGCCATCTCATGATGGACTTCTTTGATAGTGATAGTAAGTGTCCACGCCCGGCTCCCGAGTAAATCATAGGTCGTGCTCCTCGCTGACATCTGGTCATCGTCGAACAGCGGCAGCTCTTGCTCTTCTCAGTCGCTGTCCACGTCCTCACTGTTGCCTACTCGCTGGAGACCGCACCCGCGCTGCGCCCACCCATTGCCGCTTGTCTCGCCCCAGCCGGATTTGGCTAAGGCAATCAAATTGATCATCAGTTCAGTTGCGGTGCGTCCCCGCCTCTTATCCTCCACAACGTTCAGGTTGATGCTCACCTGGGACGTGCATCGCAGCTGTGACTCGACCCCACCCATCCCACAGTAGCTCGACGGTCAAGCGGTCTCTGCTAGTGTCTGGCTCAGCATGCAACGACCCAGGCTAAGGTGCGACACGACATGGGCTGGAAGGCTGGGTAGGAGGATCGGTATGTATGGCGGTGCATCTTATGATCCCCTCCTGAACGACTCGCTCGCCATTCAGACCAGGAGCTGATCAAGGTGCGTTGGTTTTGATTTGCGGCATGCGCATCTATCTGTCCTCTCGCGATGGTAGAATCTGGCCCGGGTAGCACATGTCGTCCTCCGTCGTGTTATGTATGTACTGTACCATGTACCACGTCTAGACTTCAATGTCATTGGTATCTCCTTAGCAATATGGGTGTGCCTGAGCGACCAATGTAGAGCCCAAGAAGCCAGAATGACCATTTATAGTTCATCTTGGCGTCACTATAGCGCTCTACATTGTTCTACATAATCCGAAGGGGGTGCTATGGGGGTCTACATAAAGGGGGGGTCGCGATGGCGCTACAGCCGCTATGTAGGCTATGTAGTGCCATATCGCGATCTGACCGTTTCCTGATGTTGCTGCAACCATGTTGTACTCTCGTTCTCCTAATCAATGCATAACGTGTACCCATAGGTTCCTCGTGGTGATGAACAAAGTGAACTTCGTCGACAGCTCCAACTTGAAGCCTGCAACGAAGTGAGTGATGAAGGCACGGGCCGTTGTTTTTCTCAACTCCTGCGTGGCGCTATATCAGTCACACTACCATTGAGAAGACTAACAATCTGTTCACGTACTTCGAAATTCGCACGAGGTTATCTACCTCATGACCGAGATGACCGTACATGGTCAGATCCCGATCTGAGTGCAACCACGTGGCCAGAGACGCCGCCTAAATTCGTTGCCAGCGATGCGGCGCATTGAACCGCCCTCATGCCTCCCCCACTGGTGACGTCCAGCAATATTCTCATACCTCGAGCCTGCGGACGCTGCCCGGACAGAGCACACGCTATAGCTGTAAGTGCTAGACCGTCAAGAGTTGTGGTCCCGCCGTCCCACGCGCACCGCATCCAGTGCCGTGGCCCCACTGGGTATCACAGTCCTTCATCGGTTATGGACAGTGCGGCTTCCCTTTTCTGTCTCATGAGGAGCGGCTACATGGCTATCTAGTGACGTATCATCATGACTCTCGTCGTTTTGCTCAGTAGCGTCCGATATTTGCCAGAACCAGCCTAATACGTCTTGTCTCATCCGCGGAATCGTGACCTTGACCGTAGTGGATCATACTGATGATTAGTATGACTCGGTCCAACCTCCATCTGGGATCGGCTCAAAGTATGTCCGAACCTACCCACTTCTACTCCGTTGAGAGTCTCATGGCCCCCCGCTGCATGATCCAACAGTGGAACACCGTACACGAGGTCCTCGCCATATGAGGAGCTTTCACATCCCCAGATTGCGGTCTTACCAATGCTTGTGGTTCCAAGCTTCCGACAGGATCCTCCTCTGCGTCTATATGAGGTCAAGGAGCTTACGCACCTGGGAACCTCCGCCGTACTCTAACAGCCAAATTTGCTTGTTCTGCTTGGCCTACATCTTGAAGTTTGCTGACAGCGTACACAACCTCGTTCTCTGAACAGTTATTGATTCGCAGCGAGAACGTAGTAGACGCAAAGTGGTTCATGCCAGACATGGCCGGGCCGCTTGTGTCATACCTTTCGCGCAGATGTGAGTTGTCGCTTGTCGCCAGAAGCCTTTTGCTTGCTAAGTCACTCTATTCATCCAGAGCGGTGTTACGTCGCCGTACACCTCATGTCCCCTCTCCTGTTCTCACTGAGAACCGTCCTATGGGTAATTCGATCCGTGATGGGCGGTCTACTCCATAGTAAAACGCCGAGGGACTCGCCTATATAAGTGGCAGCTCTCGATAAACTCGACTTCAACACCCCCAAGGTCTCTTACCCCCCACCACCTCAGGATGTCTCTCCAACAGTTGCTCCCCTACGTCGCTTGCGCTGTCACCCTTGTTCTGCTCGTTGCTCGGCTCACGCGCCGGAGCGCCCTCAAGAACCTCCGTGGCCCGCCTTCGCGCTCCTGGCTGTTTGGTACGTTCCTCACCCATGCCGTCCTCGCAGCCCGCCCACCCACCTCTTGCCCTCCAGGTAATGAGTACGAGATGTTCCACCAGAAGGAGATAGGCGCTCTGGACTTCCAATGGATGCGCGAATACGGGCCTACCTGGCATACTCGCGGCTACTTTGGCGTACGTCCAGCCCACTACTGCGTCCTTGTGCATCTAGATTGTGGATAGCAGCCGCTAACTCGTTGTATATGATTCTCCAGCTTGATCAGATCATGACGGCCGATCCCAAGGTCCGTCTACCTTCTCTAGCCCTCCATCGCGACTAGTCAACCGTGCCGACCCTTCTCTCGATCTTAACAGGCATTGCAGCACATCATGCAGAAGTCGGGCTACCACTACCCCAAACGGGCAGACATGAACCAGATGGCTTGGCTCACCCTCGGTCCCGGCATACTCTGGAGCGGCGGTTAGTGATGCCCGTCTCTCAGCGTATGATCCATTTTGGAATGAGTCTACTCGAACCCGACATCTAGGAGAGACGCATCAGCGCCACCGCAAGGTCATGAACCCGGCTTTCAGTGCTCAACAGCTCCGCGCGTTCATCCCGCTCTTCCAGCAGTCCACAGGCAAGGTGCGGTACCCCTTCTACTTACTCTCGTTCCTCTGTCGCTTTCTTCCTCATGAGCCATCCTGTTTGAAGGTCATCGAGAAGTGGCGGACGATAATCGCGGAGAAGCCAGACGAGCCCATCATCGTGAACCAGTGGCTCGCGCGTTCCGCGCTGGACATCATCGGACAAGGTAACGCGTACCTCTCGCATTCACACTGACCCTTAGAGAGCTCAACGACACCGCATGGCAGCTGCATTCGACTACAACTTCAACTCCTTCGACGACCTCACGAACCCGCTCGCGAAGCAGTACAGCACGCTCAGGTGAGCTTTCCTGTTCCCTCACTTCCCCCCGAGTATTAGCGGCGTTCTGATCTCCACCGCCCACCGCAGCATGGACACGCAGATGTACCCGGACGCAGGTACCATGCTGTACCGCGGGATTTGGCAGTACCTTCCTCACAGCCTCCTCAAGCTCACAAAGTACACCCCAGGCAAGGTGTACGCCTGCCTCCGGAGCCTGAACGCCGAGTTCACCAAGGTCGGCCAGCCGCTGTACAGCACCAACGCCGAGGACAGCGACGCGCTCGCCTCCCGCGAGGGCAAGAGGGACGTCATGAGCGTGCTCGGTGAGCATTGCCCTTCCTCCCCATCCCCAATCCGTGGCACCTTCTAACAAATGAGATCTCACCGCGAACCCCACCTGTACGGTGTCGGCATGCAGTGAAGGCGAACGCGTCGGAGAACCCGCGCACGCGGCTCGGCGAGGAAGAAGTCCTCTCGCAGATGCACAACCTCACGGCCGCCGCGCAGGAGACGACGTCGAGCACCCTCTCGTGGATGCTCTACGAGCTCGCCAAGCGCCCCGACTACCAGGCCCGCGTCCGCGCGGAGATCCGCGCGGCGCGCGCACGGGTCGCTGAGCGGGGGACCGGCGGGGGATTCACCTTGGAGGACTTGGATGGGATGCAGACGATGCTCGCTGCGATCAAGGTGCGTTCTGCTCTCGCCCGTCGTGATATTCTATATTCTATATCCTGGTTGCGAGTCCGGGCCGTGTGCTGACTGGTGGTTGACGTGCTGCAGGAGACGCTCCGCCTCCACCCCATCGTGTACAACCTGTGGCGCGTCGCGGGGAGGGACGACGTGATCCCGCTCTCGGTGCCGGTCGTGGGCGTCGACGGTAAGATGGTGCACGAGGTCCCGATCTCTGCGGGGCAGGCGGTCATCATCTCCATCTGCGGATACAACCGGTGAGATATCCCTCTCTTCTCTCCTGCATATGCATCGCCGTCTGGAGCGTAGAGCGTCGAGGTGACACGCTCCATGGCTGGCAGGCTCCCGCAGGTCTGGGGCGACGATGCCGACAGGTGGGACCCGGAGCGGTTCCTCCGCCTCAAGAACGATAATGCGGAGAAGCAGGTCAAGGTCGGCGTGTACGCGAACTTGTGAGTGGCAGAGTGCGCTTCCGCGGCGTCTGCGGCCGAGAGTGAGCCTCCCGCTGACTGTGGTTATCTTTTGCAGAATGTCGTTCTGTGAGTGGAGGTCGCCTCGGCGTCAGGAGAGCTCTGCTGACGTACTATGCTATTGACGCAGCTGCTGGCCTCCGCGCATGCATCGGGTGAGTCCTCCTCCGTCCCAACCAAAGTATATCGTGACGGAGTTCGCTGACGCCGACCCCAGATGGCGCTTCGCGTGAGCACTGCTTTCCCCTCCCCTTCCCACCAACTTCCAGGTAGCTGACATAAGACCTGCGGGCACAAGCATGTACCAGATGCAAGCGGCCGCTGCGGAGCTGCTGGAGCACTTCGAGTTCGCGCTCCCCGAGGAGAAGATGCACATCCGGCGCGTCCCGGCGTTCCTCATGGTCCCGCTCGTCGAGGGCAAGGAGAACTTGGGACCTGCGATCCCGCTTCGCGTGTCCTTGGCGCAGTGAGCTTCAAGAATCAAGTTGGTGGAGTGGAGGGTGAAGAACGGTGGGCGAAGTCGGAATATTGGCAAAGCTTCAGGCTAAGGCACTCATCGTTCAGATCAGTTGGCTCGCGATGAGATTCGGTTCGGGTTCGGCACAGTATGTTCTTCTTGAGCTGTCAAGCGATTTAGTGTGCACATGCACACAGTTGTATGCCGGTTGCATGCTACTCAATCTTGTTAGCTCGCGCTCCTTGTCAAGGTATGACGCGTACTCACAAGCACTGATACGTCGCATGGCGACGCCGCGATATTGCGAGCGTACCGGAAGATGACGCGGGCATACAGGCCGCTTCGTTCCACGCAGGCCGACAGGGAACGCGCAATGTACAGATTAGATATACGGCTTCCAAACGACTATAGCGTGCCTAAGATACAGCGTCTATGCATGTGGTGATATACAGGAGATACATTGTCGACTGCGACGGCGGACCCGAGCGAGCGAGAGACAGAGACAGCGATAATTGTGAGCGCGGACAGCGAAAGAAACGAACGTGTGTGCGAGTGTGGGTAGATCGCGAGGAGGAGGGCCCAGGGGTATCACGGCCGGGGGACCTGAACGACCGGAGGAGGGTCGGGGTTCTCACTGTCGGACGAGAGCGTTTTGCGACGCCGCCTCCGTCGGCGGAACCAGAACACGAGAAATACACCAGCGCCGATGAGCAAGGCACCGAGAATCGCACCGAGGACCTCAGCTGCGATGGCCCCGCTCGTCTGGCCCCGTTGCGGCTGTTGGGTGGGGGAGGGTATAACGACGGACGGGGTTGCGGGCGGTAATGAAGTGGTGGTGGGAGGTGAAGGGGCAACGAACGGTGTTGTGCTGGTGATATGAATCGTCACGAATGAGAAACACGCACAACTGTCATGCACTCACTTGTTATCCGAGATGGTGATCACGATCGAGTCGATTCCGAAGAACGTGGTCGCATTGGCCTCCTCGAACGTGAGCGCAAGAGAGGTAAGCCTATCCTCGACCAAGCCGACGACGGAGATGGGCTGGATGGAGGAGTTGACCTGTGCGATGACGGACACGACGGGGTTCGTTGTAGAGACGGAGACATTGACGGTCGCGTTCGAACCTGGAGAGGCCCTGATGTCTAGGGCAAGAGCTGCAGATTGAGGCGCAGCGCACGCGATGGTCAGATCAACATGTTCCAGACATTGATCGACAGCTGGATCTGGCGATCTCGCGGGTACACACCTCTAACTGAAAGGAAGAGCTGGGGTATGAAGCCTCCGCTCGCGTTTGTGGAGCCTGAGGTCGTGGTAATGGTGCCGTCAGAGGCGCTTGGAGAAGTAAGGATGCGCCTGGATACGGAAAGGCAAGGCTTGTTCACCGCGAGCCGAGTGGGAGGATGACGACAGGGCTGGACCGGGCGACGCACCATGAACTGTTGCAGTCATCGGTGCCAGCCGAAGATAGCGTCAAGCCGCAGGCTGGCGGGCTGTAGATGATCTGCGACGCGGTGTCCTGCAGGGTGATGTTCCGGATTCCATGTGCGGTGCCGGCGCAGATGACGAGGAGGACAAGGAGGAGACGGCAGAGCAAAGATAGGTGGGCCTGCCGCATGGGTGGCAGGAGCATGCTGGCAGACTGGCTGGCATGGGTGCCCGAGAGGCAGACGACGTCGGTGATGGATTGCAAGGCGGGCGGGAGGTGCGTCTATCCGCCATGGCAACGTGAGTTCTCTACATGCCGCTTGGCGCCGTTTATAGCCATGCGACAACGCCTCTGCGGCCATAGTGCGCGTTCAGACGGCGGCACACGTGAGCTTGCGGTCGAGCACGGCTGCGCGAGTGCGGCTGCTTACGACAACGATGCAGACGTGGTACATAGCGAAGCAAAGAGGCCAGTCGGCGCGGGCGACGATGGTGGCGGGCGAGTGCAAGGTGCAGCTGGCGCCCCCGGCCCCGCCGACGCCCGCGCCCATCAATAAGTCGGATTTTGACAAGTGGCTTATCCGCCCACATCGGGACTTGATAAGTTCATTTGGATTGATGGCCGGTGGGGTGACAGATCCGAAAAGAGCAAAGGCTGGCGGGCGTTGGCAACATCGCGCGGTCGTGTCTGTGCAGCGTCTCTCTCCCTTGTCCTCCCTCCTCCGCCGCCGCCTTCCGCCTCCCTCGTCTCGTCTCTCGTCAACAGACCTCTCGAGGCTGCGCGAAGTCCCCGCTCGCGGACGTTCACTCCTTTCACCACGCTCTTTCTCCATCTCGCTCTCTCCAGCTCTCTTGGAAAATGTTGCACGAATTCCTCGACAAGCATGTCCTCCACCGTCGTCTTTCCGGCGGCCTCAAGCGGTTGAACAAGCGGGTCTACACCCCCACCGCTGTATTCGACCCCGTCCCAGAGGAGACTACCACCGAGGAGCCACCCACTCCGAGTACCACGAACCCGCCACTCGGTCAGTTGTTTCCAGTGTCTAACGATCAGTCTTGCTGGAAAGTGCAGCATGTATGGTGCTGGCGACAGCAGACGTATCTTTGGCTTCTCAACTCCTTTGTGCTGTTTGTGACTGTTCGAGACTGTTCGAGGGTTGAATGCAATGAACAAGACGCCTTCCGACGCGTCGATCCTCTTCCAAGTAGCGGCGTTGTTGATGATGGTCTAGTCGCGATTAGCGGCCCCTTCAATGGCTCACATTATCGCTCCTTCCGCATTGCCGATCCCATTCTTCCTCACCCCAGTCATGAAGCTGACAGCATTTCCTTAGGCTTCCCACTCTTCCCTCCCAAAGACACGACTACGACCTCGACAGAGGTCACGCTTCCTCCTCCCGCTGATACTCCTACTACTACCACTGAGACTACTCAGTCCTCTACCACGACCTCTGAGCCCACCCCCACGTCCACCGAGGCCCCTCCACCCGCTCCGAAGACAGAGGAAACTACTACTAACTTGCAGCCTACTCCCACTCCTGCACGGGCTACTCCAACCCCCGAGGCTTTGACTACTGAAGTCCATGTCACTATCACCCAGTCCAGGTCGGACGAAGTCTCCGGAACGTCACTTGCTTCCAACCCCACAGGCACTCCCGAGCCCAAGGAGATGAGCAAAGGTGTGGTTGTTGGTGGGATTATAGCAGCAGTTGTTGCCGTCGCCGGTATCATATTCCTCATCGTTTACTTTGTGGTACGTCCTCGTGCTTTTGGGTTCATCTTGTCGCGTGCTCACGTAGACACAGCGCAAGTCGCGTAGCGCCAACAAAGACGACGGTGATGAAGACGACTTCAACCCCGATGCTTGGAGGCGTCAGTCTACGATGCTGCCGGATGATGGTCCTTCCGGTATCTCGCGCGCTATGAACTACAGCCGCAACGGAGCCCGTCCCCCGACCATGATCGAGCAGAAGTTGGCTGGTGGCGCCGTCTCGTTCAACAACGTCCCACCCATGCCTACTCACCCTTACGGTTACGGAGGCGCATACGAGTCCTTCTCTCCCGGTCAGGTCGTCACTCCCTACACTCCGAACACCACGAACTCGGCCAACCCCTTCTTCACTGCCTATGGCGACTCGCCCGTCGGCTCACCAGTCTCGGTTCCCGCGTACGACTCTGCGTACGATGCACAAGGCAACCTCGTCTCTCGTCACCAGTCTGTCGCGTCCTCGGCCGCTGTCTCGCGCCACACTTCAGTTGCATCCCGGGGCGCCCCCGAGCCCGCCGCTGATGGCCAATACGTCGACATGAGCAGGTCCAGCGTCACGCCCTTCCAGGCTGCCCAGTACGCCGAGATCTCGCGCCACCTCAACTCAACGCCTCCCCAGGCCCTGCCGTTGACTTCCGTCACGGAGGAGTTCGAACACCCGCAGGAGATCGAAGTGCCCGCCCCCGCGCAGAAGCCCGTCCAGCCGCTCGAGCTCCAGCCGTCGATCAGCTTCGACGAAGGCGCGCGGCTCACCGTGCAGCCCACGCCGCGCGAGCACTCCTTCCCCGAGTCGCCCTTCGCGGACCCGAGCATGATCGCGGCGCAGAGCCAGCACATCCCCCAGCGCGACTCGGCCGACTCGATGACGCTCCAGCCGCCCCCGCCTGTCATGGCCGCGGCGAAGCCCCGCATCCCGTCGATCCCCCCAATGCTGCCCGAGATCCACCTCCAGGAGCGCTCGTTCTCGCCGGTGACGATGGACTTCCCGATCGCGCCGTCGTCGGTGCGCCCGTCGCCGTCGCCGTTCTCGACCTCGTTCGACCTCCCGTCGCCCCCGCCGAACGCGCACTTTGGGGAGCCCGCGTCGCCCCCGCCTCCCGCTCCGCCTGCTCAGGCACGTGCGGCTGTGGCGTCGAAGCGCCCGGAGACGGTGTATGACGAGGAAGACGCGTACGCGGGTATTTAAGCCAGCCAGCAGAGCAAGTCAAATTGTATCACCACGACCATCCTTTGCGCGCCCCGCGGCAATTGTGGGGCGGCGCGGTGTAACATTGCCTGTCTTGTCGGCGCTTTTGTGTTGTTCGGACTCTTCCGTTGTCGTTTTGGCGTAGTTGTGCGTTGTGCGGCGGCGGGGCAGAGCTGGCTTCTCTGGGCAGACGAGCATGCGTCTCGCCGCTATCGCTGCGTGCTCGGACTTGCTTGCTTCGAGTCCACCTGCGTCTCTTGCTCGGGCCGAGGGCGGCTGGGTCTGCTCCTGCTTGTGTTTCGATGTTTGTGTTGTCGGCGGTGGCCGCTCTTGACGAGATACACGCGTCGTCCTCCCCTCCACCTCTACCCTCACCTCTAACCCTACCTATCTTCCTCTGTTACCCTTTCTCCTTGTGTTTCCTCTCCTCCACCTTCACCTTCACCTTTCCCTTTTCCGCTTTATATCTCCCATCTTACATGTGTCCCTAATGATGTGCCCTACGGTGCGCTCCGCGCCGTGTTCGCTCTTTGTTCCCCACCTTGCACCATTCTCCTGCGGGCGGAGCTCGGCTTTGATTCGATTTGATTTTTGATTTTGTGACTGTTGGCGTTGTCGCTTGGATTACTAGTAGTTGCTGTGGAGACGGTTTTTTGGCGTTGTACTTGGTGGTTGTTGACAGTTGTGACGCGGCGGCTATAGCTAGTTATAGTACAGCACTGGGTAACGGGCCGCTTCAAACTCGTTTATACCTGGATTGGATTGTTACCATCTGCTTTATCGTCTGCTTGTTTCCCGAGTGTTCTGTCTCTGCCGCGGTGTCTGTGGAGTGTACTGAGCAGTGAGGGGGTTTAGAACTCCGTTAGCCGGGCGGAAGTCGAACCAAAGGTGAGTACTTGTGTTGTCGGAAGTGCCGTGGACTCGGACTCGTGCCTCTGTTCCACATCACCGAAGGTCTGGTCTGTGTTATCTTCATCTGTTGTACAGCACGCCTTCACAACTTGTTCATCCAAACCTTACAGATTTGTGGTCCTCGTTGTTGAACTTCGCATCGGCCACCGTGGCACCAGGACGCAGCGGGCTGACAGCAATACTGACCAGCGACTAACTATACAACGGAGGTATATCTGACTTTTCGTTGTTATTCTACCCCTTCATGACTAACCTATCGTTGCAAGCTCATCTCCAACACACCGTCCAGCAGGCAGTCGCAGTCTGAATGGCTGTGACGTGTTCAAGTTCGCAGACTCATCATAGCGCCGACGAGGAGGAACGTCCGTGCACGCCTCACTCCGGTTCTTCCTGCATCGACTCCGATTCATCCTTGCGAGAGTTCGGTTCAAGTTCCAGCGTTGAAGATGACGCCGCCCAAGCAGTACAACACGGTATACAAGACTGCATGTACGAAGAAGACTTGGCGGAAATGTTCGCGAACTATATTCCTGGCCAGAGTCCTACCGAGGAGGAACTAGACATGCTATTCTCTGACGACGATATCGCGAAGTCCGATCTCGAGTCGTCGAGATACCTCTTAATTGTGAGCAGGATCCCAGTGACGCATTGCCAACAGCGACACATTCAAGTTGCTGACGTTGCTCACAGTGCAAGATGATAGACACGACTGTTCGCAAGGCATGTGGGGAGGAGGAAGAACCCAGCCTTCGCGTCTTGGACACCTCGACCTGGGTAGATATGGCTGACAGCGCTGAAGAAGCGGCACCAGACACTCACGTCGATCTCGGTATATACCTCCACAACCCTCGCCCGGAGGTTCTCACTGTAGCCACAAACCCCGCCAATGGTCTCCCCGAAGACACGATCTTCGAACAACAGAACGAATCGCGCAAGCCTTGGCTGGGGCGTCGCTCGTGGGCGGACGTCATCGTACCCATAGAAGTTCAAGAAGACCACGGGCACTCGGCCTTCGAGTTCAGCGACATGACCAGCGACAATTTCCTCCGTCTCCACAAGAAGAACGGCCGAGAGGCCATGCGCCGGATCTCGCAGTGTATCTCCAAGGTCTTCGCTCACCAACAGCGCACTCACGTCTACATGCTCTATATCCACCGATGCTTCGCTCGCATCCTCTACTGCGACCGCGCCGGCGCTGTCGTGTCCAAGGCCTTCCGCTATGGCGTTCGCGATTGCCCCGACTTCCATCGCTTCGTATGGCGACTTGCTCGGATGTCGCAGGCCGAGCGCGGACTCGATCCCACTGCGCGGTTCGCTCGGCAGGAGGAGACGGACGAGATGCTCGCGCTCGTTCATACGCTTCCGCGGGGCAATCACATTCAAAACCATTTCTACAAGGCACTGAGCTGGGATCCAGACCAGCGCACGTACACGGACAGCGAATGGCCTATCCTCGCACTCACCGCCGGCGATTCTACACTCGTCATCGGGAGACCCGCCTTTATGAGCCAGTCGCTCTTCGGTCGCTGCACGCGTGGATACGTGGCGTATAACCGAGATACCAAGGAGTTCTGCTTCTTAAAGGACTCATGGAGGGCATCTGGCTCGTCTGGATACCGGGAACATGAGGTCTATGCCCGTCTCAAGGCCACGAATGTCACGAACATCCTAACGTGCCAGTACGGTGGAGACGTGCGAATAGGCGATGGTCCGGTGCAGACGACCAGATCGCAGTCTCACGCGCGGTCCAAGGTTTGCCAGCGCATCCACTATCGTCTTTGCGTCGAGGAGGTCTGTCGTCCGTTGACGGACTTCAACAACTTCGAAGAGCTGACAGGCTTAATTTTGGATGTGTTATGCGGTGCGTTGTATCTTATGTGTCTCGTGGATGGTCACTGATGTGTTCATAGCTCACGAGATGGCGTGGACGAAAGCTCAGGTTCTTCATCGCGACATCAGCGCATCGAACATACTCATATGGGAGGATTGGAAAACCGGCGAACGAGTGGGCATTCTGTCGGACTGGGATCTGTGCAAGTACGCAGAGCATCTCGGGGACGTCCTCAGATATGATCGCACGGTGCGTTTCACACCTCATCGTTGTGTGATAATGTAAGGCTAATCCCGCTTCGTAGGGTACTTGGCAGTTCCGCTCCGCCTTGTCGCTGCAATATCCAACAAAGCCGTACCGGCTACCTGATGACATCGAATCTTTCATTCATGTTTACCACCAGATGGTTCTTCGCTTCACCCTGCACAACCACCAACAAGACCTACACATGTTCGTGCTGAACACGTATGAACAGAGGTTCATCCGTAGTACCGACGGAGCTGAGATCGGGGGTTCCCAGAAACTCCAGCAGATGCAACTATCGCACCCCACTATCGTCGCATCTGATCATCCCATCTTGAACCTCCTGCTGCAGAAGTTCGCTACCTTGTGTCATCAACACATCACTTCCATTTCCCTTGCCACGTTCGACGCCCTCTACGGTTCTCCATATCCCGTCGCGGCTACCAATTGGCAAAGCCCGGGCATCAATCTCAGGAAGAAAGACTCGCATGGCGACATTGGCAACGTTGAGAACGACTTTATGAACCTTGTGTTACGCCTCCGTGCCCAAGACTCAAACCCTCAGCATGTCTCCGATGCACCTTCCGCTCCTCTTCCTAATCCTGTTACGTGGGACCCATACGTCAAGTCTCCTTTCAAAGACCACGAGGCGCTGAAGGTGCTCTTGGAGCAGGCTGCGATGACGGCAGGGTGGCCAAAAGATGGAAGGCTTCCCCCTGCCGAAGACGCGTTCAAGACGTGCATATCTTGATGCCTCGTCAACACTGCCAGTGGCGAGTCGAAGCGAACGAGCGCTGGAGGCTGATTTCCGTGCCAGACCCACTGGCATACGTCTGATAGCTACCCTCAGCACCCGTGTACTAGTAACATCATGGTACTAGAAGTGTTCGATGCGCACTACACTTGTGACTTTCCAAGTTGGATTGCGCCAAGTTGCTTGTCTTGCGACAGTGTCGAGCCGGGTATCCCCGGCCCGCCGGGCCCGGAATCAGTTAGTCGCGGTTTACCGATCTCGTTCACTTGAACTACCACGTCATCACTAGCTCCGAGTCTCTACAGTTGCGACGCTACTCATAGCACTTCTTTTACAGCGTGTGTGCGGGCTCATCCGTACAGTGACATGGAGCTATACTACTCCATCACCGTAGCGGATTTCTTGACGGATTATATACCTCTGGCCAGTGACGACAACTTCCAGCCTGACCCGTATGACTTCAACAAGTTCAAACAAAGTTTTGACAATAGCAAAGTATGCCCGAATGATGTTGTGGTGAGTAGTGGTCATGCCGGCTGTTCTAGAACCATATGTCACCTATACTGATCCATTGTCCGTCTCGTCTATACAGCTCAAGCGAATTGAGTGGCTCCTCAATGCATCGTCACACTCCGTGTCACCCCATCTCGAAGTCGTTGGTTCTGAGAAGATGCGCCGCGAAAGGAAGGTTCCAACTGGGATACACACGGCGCTGAAACCTGCCCATGAGTCCGACTCGCTTGAGCTTGCACGGCCCGGGGTAACCCCCAACAAGAAACGGAAACGTGACGACGATCCATGCTCCCAGACCCCGAACTGGGCAACACTACTTTGTGTGCCGATTGTTTTTACAAGCCCGGAAAACTGCTGGTCCTCTTTTGAAGAGAACGAGGACGGAACTCTCAAGTGGTGCACCGGGGCGGACAGCGACCGCGAGGAGCTCGAGGCGACCCTGGCCAAGATATTCAACCGGCAGCATCGCACTCACGCCCACGCTCTGTACATCAGCAATATCGAAGCCCATCTTCTCTATGTCGATCGCTGCGGCATCGTGGTCTCGAAGGCGTTCCTGTGGGATGATCAAACTGACGTGACGCTGCCAACGTTCATCCGAAGGCTGTCGCGCATGACCCCAGAGCAGCTTGGATACGATTCCTCCGCTACCCTCGCCTCGGAGGCAGACATCGTCCGTTTCAGGAGTCTCACCCGCCTCACGCCGTTTCTGCAAGAGCGCCGCGATGACGTCCTCCGGTATCACGAGCGAGGCTGGCCAATCTACAAGATCCGGATCGGCGACGATGCTTTCCTCGTCGGGAGACCGCTGAAGTCTGCCAGCTCGAAGGAGGTCGTGGGGCGCTGCACGCGGGGATATGTCGCATACCACATCGACCGCGACACACTGTGCTTCGTGAAGGACTCGTGGCAGCCCGACCACAAGGACGTGCATCCGGAGCACGAGGTCTACGCGCGCCTGAGGGCACACAACGTCGCCGAGGGCGTGATGACCTTCATCTGCGGCGGTGACGTTGGAGGAATCACTCTTCAAACGACAAAGACGCACTCGCTAGCGGCGCATGGCCGCCGGATACGGCGCAAACATAATTGGCTGGCTGTCGAGGAAGTGTGTCGTCCGCTGACGGACTTCTGCTCGTTCAGGGAGTTGACGAGTCTCATGCTGGGTGCGCTGTGCGGTGAGTGGTTTTGTCTTCTCTCTTACGCTCTACATGTGCTGACTTCGTAATAGCACATCGAGACGCGTGGACTCGAGCTGGGGTTCTCCATCGTGATATCAGCGTTGCGAACATTATGATCTGGGAGTACCTCGATGAAGAAGGAAGCCTCCTACGAGCTAGTCGTCTCAATGACTGGGATATCTGCGAGTATGCGGAACACATGGGTCCAGGCTTGCAGTCAGGGAATGCTGTACGTTCATTGCCTTGCGTAAGGTGGAACTGACTGGCAGCTGACGACGTCTCTGCAGGGAACGTGGGCCTTCCGCTCGGCCTTGTCGCTACAGTACCCAAAGAAGCCGTACCACGTTGCAGATGACATCGAGTCTTTCATCCACGTCTATCACCAACTCGTCCTTCGCTTCTACGTGCACAATCAGCAGGCAGATCTCTATGACTTTGTGCGGCGTACCTATCAACACATGTACATCCGTGATTCAGATGGAGCCCAGATCGGCGGCGCGTACAAGCTCGAGCAAATGCAGCGGAAGTCGCCCACCATCGTCGCTAACAACTTCTCCGTGCTGAACCACGTACTGGGGAGTTTCGCCTCGATATGTCACGAACACATCACCTCTATATCGCTTCCGATACTCGACGCCCTGTACGAATCGCCGAAGCACCGGGTTCCCAAGCCTCTCGTCGTTTCCAAGAGCACTCTACGACGACAACAGTTTGACGACGAGTCAGATGATACGGACCGGTTCAGGCGAGATGATCCGCGCTTCCTGAAGGCTCTTGGACTTCAAAGTGCAAAATCCGAAGATGCCACTGGGGCTCCAGCTCTGCATCCTCTGCCTGATCCTGCGAGCTGGGATCCTTACGCCAACTCCCCTTTGAGGGACCATGATGCGCTGGAGGCAATTCTGCGGCAAGCGGTGGAGAGCACGTCCAAGAAATGGCGGAACGATGGGAGATTCTCCCACGACGACGACCTGTTCAAGAATTGCACAGTTCCGTATGGTTTCTGCCAGCAACCTGTCACTCAGGGTAGTAGTGACTCGAGCAGCATGGAGTCCGCGCGATTCCGGCCAGGAAGTACCGAGTCGCAGCGTCTGTGAGAAGACAAGATGTGACTACAGTCGACTCCCCTCTAACCCATACACGCCAAAACCCATAACCCGTGATAAGCCATAGATTTTTGATGATCCCGAGTCGGTTTGCAGGCCATAACCCATAAACCCGTGATACCCCATAACCCATAGCCATATTGGGGGTCGATAACCCATAATTGGCCCCTTATTGGGGCATCAGCGCCGATGATATGACACCTGTTGGGGCACCAATTGCGTGATAACTCCCAAAAAGCTCACTTAGAACATGTTAGTTATCCCACAACCAAATTCAGAGGGAGCCAATCCTTCCTCCGACGCGTCGAAGTTACGCAGCATGGGCGCTAACTCGCGTTTAACGCCCAGATCCCATTGAGCGCTTACTTTGATACCCCATAACCCGTCAAAACCCATAATTTGGGGGGTCTCCCAAGGGGTATGGGTTACAAGGGAGTCGACTGTACCTCGTCCAGCCTCATCATCCAGATCGAGGGCCAGACGACTAAGCGCGCATTAGTCAGGACGCGTCGTTCGGCGCTTAGACAGGCTATCCTTGTTGACTCGACTCTTCTGTCTAACCAGTGTTTCGCTTCATATTACTTGTGCCTTACCACGGTCTAACTCGAGCGTCGTGAGCAAGGCGTGGATAGTACTCGCGGGTGCCCACAGCCATGTGTGTACGGCCAAGTCTGGATCGGGGTCGAGTCAATACTAGTATGACTTGCATGCCGCAGCTTCCGAGCACCGACCGAGGCATGTCGGACACCAAGGTGCGTCACGCTTGCCGTGAGATGACGCGTCCTTGGGTTTGCGGTCTCTCCGGTCGGCGGTTTCAAAGGACTCTAGTCAGAAGCGCTGACAGGTACTAGATAAAGCGACAGACTCGCTGTCTCCTGACGCCATACATTCAGTCACCCCGGTGAGTACTCGACTTCTATACCTGCATCCCTGCAAAGCCATCTTCCAGATGACCTCCAACATCGCTCAGCCCAACATTGCTATCATCGGCGGCGGTCTCGCTGGCCTCACCCTTCTCCTCACCCTCCACCGTCGTGGCATACTCGCCACTTTGTACGAGCGGGATCCCGACTTCTCCTCACGCGCACACCTCGGAGGCGCACTGGACCTCGGTTGGACCAGCGGTCAGCGCGCTCTACGCGAGGACGGGCTCCAGGATGAGTTCGCGGCGAACTCGCGTCCTGAGGGCGAAGAGCTCAAGATATACGATGCGTCCGGCACGCTCCATGTTCACCACGGTCTCGATGAAGCTCCAGGAGAGGATGTGCCTCAGGATCCCTCCCAGATTCGCCCCGAGATCGACCGCACCATCCTACGCAAGATCCTCTTCGACGCCTGCCCATCCGAGTCCATCAAGTGGGGTCACACCCTCGCTTCAGTCCGCTCCCTCGGTGGTCAGCACGAGCTCTCGTTCACCAATGGCTTCACCACCACTTGTGACTTCGTTGTTGGCGCGGACGGGGCTCACTCACGCATCCGTCCCCTCGTCTCCCCCGCTACCCCTATCTTCACCGGTGTCACTGGTGTCGAGATCTCTCTCGCGCCCTCCGTCGCCGCCAACCCCGAGCTCGCCGACGTCGTTCAGGCGGTCGGACAAGGCAGCATGTTCGCGCTGCAGGACTCGAAGATGCTCAGCAGCCAGCCGAACGGCGACGGGCGCATACGCACCTACGTCTTTTTCCGCGGCCCCGCCGACTGGACCGTGCCCGCCGACCCGAACGAGGCGCGCAAGGTCTTGCTCGAGAAGTTCGAGAACTGGGCGCCGTGGATGCGCAAGCTGATCGCCCACTGCGACGACGCGGCGATTTACCCTCGCCCGTTGTTCATCCTCCCCGTCGGGCACAAGTGGGAGCACGTCCCTGGAGTTACCGTCATCGGCGACGCGGCGCACCTGATGAGTCCGTTTTCGGGCGCGGGCGCGAACCTCGCGATGCTGGACGCGCTTGAGCTCGGGCTCGCGCTGGCGAAGCTGGCCGATGAAGGGAAGTTGGGCGGGGTCGAAGAACGGGAGGCGACGGTGAAGGCGTTCGAGGAGAAGATGTGCGCCATGGCGGCGCGTGTGGCGGAGAAGAGCAAGACCAACTTGGAGATGTTCGTCAGCCCGGATGCGCCCCAGTCTGCCATTGCGCGTTTCGCAGCCCTTGCGCAGGAGGAGGAGCGGGAGGGATAGATCGTGGATCGCTGTTTGGCAGTTGGCTTGTACAGTGGTGGGCTAGATAGGCAGGTGCGTGCGCAGTAGTCGTATTCGTAGCTCTGGTAGGTGAAGTAGCTAGGAAGGTAAGTGTGTAGTAGTCATGTTATCTCAACCGCCCGGTAAGTAGTGCATCAGTAAGTCCCTTCAATACACTCTCCTCATCTACACCGCGCGGACTAGTCACTTCTAGACTCGAAAATCTGAAGGCTCAAGGGAACGAACGAGGTGTATTCATGTTCCTCGCGGCCAGTGCACTACCTAGCCCGCTTCCCGTCGTTCAGGGGCTCTAGGCTGGCAGTGAGTCATCCTCGTATGCATTCCACCTTGTCTGACACTCCGAACTCGGTCTTAGAGATCTAGACACTCACGGCCCAAGGTAGTAGTTCACACGAAGACTCGCGGTGAGTCACAATCTCACGACTCGAGATTGCACGTACATGACTAGGTTGCGAATCGCTCATCCAGGCCCGCAGTCTGTGCATCGCGACTGGCTCTCGCTCCTAATCGCGACTGTCCTGGTCGGCTGCGTGAGTCATTTGCTTGCGAACTCCAAAGCCAGGCGTTAGACGCCACCATGCGCAGCAGGACCGTCGAACGATCTAGCGCAACGCATGAGTCAAGGCGAGTCTTGAACATGACGCGTTCGGCCGGCTTCCAGTGCTGCGCCCAGCCGACGCTCGCTGGACCTCAGGCTCTCAATCAGTATATAAGGGCTACATGTCGGTATGCAAGGAGCCTCAACACACTTCGTATCCGGTGAGTTCGTTCCCACAAGCATCTCCCCTACGCGCATCTACACACCAGTAACCACCCTTCTCCATGTCCAGCACTACTTCAGCCCCCGCCCAGCCGAAGGTCGCCGTCCTCGGCGGCGGTATCGGTGCGCTCAGTCTCCTCCTCGCACTCTACCGTCGCGGTATCTCCGCGACGCTTTACGAGCCTGGCGCGGCTCCCACCGTCCCAGAGAGCACCGGCAACTCTGAGCAGCGTCCCGTTGGGGATAACGAGGATCAAGACGAAGCCCAAGAGAACCTGCGTAAGAAGCTCGTGGACGCTTGTCCTCCCGAGTCCATTCTTTGGGACTATGTCTTTTCGTCGGCGCGCACCCTCGACGACGGCAAGCACGAGCTCACATTCGTCAACGGTCAGACCGCCGTCTGCGATCTCTTCATCGGCACTAGCAACAGCACAGTGCCCGAGGCTCCATCGCCGCATGCAGCAGCGGCGCACTTCGCTATGTTCCCACAGCTTGGAGACGTGATTGAAGCTCTCGGCCGCGGAGACGTCTTCGCTCTTCCCGAGCTCGCTGACATCAACGGCTTCTCCGGCTTTGGGGCCCCATTCACCCCCTGGTACGATTTTGGCGTCTCCTCTGGTAGAGGTGGAAGAGGCGGATTCCCTGGCCACGCTTGGCACCGCGGCGGCGCTGGAAGACGCGGACATCCCGGAGCCGGCTCCGCTCGAGGCGGACATGTCGGCGGTGCGCCCTTTGGTCGAGGTGGACCTGGCCTGCATCGTCGGCCGTTCGGAGGCCCCTTCGGTCTCAACCATAGTGGACGCGGTCATCCGCTCCACGTTCATCCCCCGTTCCCACCCTCATCCGCCACTGGTCAGCCTCAACCTGAGGCGTTCGGTTCCGCTCCCCCAGACGCACCTCCTCCCTTCCCTCCATCCGCTGACGGGTTCCCCAGCGCTGGGTCGCACCCGCCCTTCCCGCCTCCACCGAGCTTCGGCCCCGGTCCCTCGGGCTCGCCTGAAAACATCCATCCAGCCTTCCCGCCCCCCGCGTCTTTTGGTCTGCTGGCCGCGGGCGGAGGAGGCTCTGTCTCGGTTCTCTTTTCAGGCCCGCCACCGGTGGGACCTTTCGGGTTTGGCCACTTCCCTCCGAATGATAGTCCTGCGGGACCACCGCCGTACTTCATGCGTCCGTCTGGACGCGAGCCGTCCTCTGCTGGAGGTCCGGGGCCGTCCTCTCAGACGGAGGCCGCCCAGGGACCCGCTAGCAGCGCCTAGATGGAGTCAACTCGGCTCCAACCTCGGATATAAGGATTATAAGGCGCGGTGAGAGTTATTGAGGGTCAGTGCAAGGTGCGTGGTTCTAAGGTTAGTAGATAGTTGGTAAGTAGTTACTAGTCCATCAGTCGATGACATGAGCAATGGTGTGAGCGTGCGCTCACCGTATTCAATGTCGGCGTGTTTGAGTCTCTATCTCCGTGGCTACCGTTGATGCACTGCACAGTGAGATGAAGATGTGAAGGTAATGACGAGAAGTGGTCGCGGGAGAGATGCTACGCGTACAGACGTGATCCAAAAATATGCATACAAGATTCGGTCACTACAAGCAGTACGAACATTGTAGACAGTGGAGCAATGGCACACAACGCAGACAATAGCATAGCAAGTCCTTATGAGTGTGCAACGAACACCCGATGTTATGCACAAATCGTGAGTCAAGCACGACGCTTCGGCGCTGGTTCGTCTTCGAGCTCGGCGATAGACTCCGGCTCCTCGGATTGGGTTCGCGCTCGCTTCCGAAGAATAGTATCATGGGCGGTGCCACGCTCTGCGACGCTCCGACCTGCAGAAGCGTCGAGAGAGGGGTTTGGCCGACCACCCTGATTCGGAGGAGTAGAGCCTATCCCGGGGACAGCACTGTCGCTCTGGCCTGGCCTCGACGACCTCGGCAATTCTTGTTCAAGCCTGTCTTCTGGGGCGCCTCTATCTTCGCGTGTCGGGCTCAGACTCGCAGGCTGGGACTCGAGAGCCGAAGGCGACGACACCATGGGGAGCGGCGGAGGTGCTGAACCAACGGATGATTCAAGGGAAGAGCCTTCGTGACTGGAACTTTGTAGCCGGGCGTCGGGAGTGCCAGACCGAGAGGGGTGCGAATGGTCAAGACTCGCAACTTGTGAAAAGTCGCCAATATGATAGCCCCGCATCAGAGGAAATCGATCTCCGCTCTTGTCGTCACGATTGGGGGCGAGGCGGTGTTTGGAAAACGTCTCATAGAGATGGCAGTGGCGAGCCAGATAGCCTTTGACTTGACAAGGATCTGAGTCGGGGGGTGGAGCACCAGATGGCGAAAGGGGGGTTACGACGGATTGAGCGACCCGCGATGACTTTGCCGCTGCCTTCATCTCTTGATAGACAGGGTCATCTTCAAGTCTGTTCAATGTTTCCGTCATTACGTCTGCCAAGCGGGGGATAGCTTGGGTGGAGTGTGTGAGACCATATCTCGTTTGCATGCTAGACAGATCAATCGGCATGTAGGACTTCGCGCATCCTTCAGCAAGTTCGACCAGAACCTTCTGGAGCTGCGGATTGCCAACGACATTGAAGGGCGGATAGGGGAGACACAGGGCCGCTAACTTCAGTGTGCCCCCAATCGTGATCCCGTCCTTCACATAGGCCTCATCGTAAGGCCTCTGCGCATCGGGCACGAGAAACACCCTATCTATGGGGTGGTACTGGAGGACGAGATGTCGATAGACGTGAACAAAAGCCTCCAAATCGTCGGAGAGTCGATAAGGTTTTCTTGGGTATCGAAGGCTGAGTGCAGAACGATATTGCCAAGTGCCCTGCTCGACAAACAGTCATGAGTATTGTATAGTATCAACGGATTCTCGGTCACATACCGCAGGATCGGGCTTTACGGGACCTATACACAGCTCCGACGCGAAGCACGCCAGGTTCCAGTCGATCAAGAAGCCCTCACGAGTGCGTGGTTTAATCATGATGTTGCCCACACTGATATCACAATGCAATACTCCCGCTTTCTTCCAAGCCTCGTGGTGCCCTGATGACTTTGTTAGACGAAGAAACATCTCAGTACAGCATGCTGTGCTCACCCATGATTGCACCGGCCATAACCGATGACAACTCCTTGAAGTTCTTGAAACTTCGGAGCGGAAGGCCTATCTCCTCTGTGACGATGCGATAATGCACGCGACGAGCAAGCCGTTTCCCGTCCTTAGCATGCAAGACTTCATCTACCCGGGTGCATTGTGGGATGCATTCAACGGGCCCGAAAGGGCTGCAGACATCGCCCCCACAGATTAGCGTTGCAACGTTAGACGCGTTGTGTTGGCGCAGCACTTCGTAGATGGCATGTTCCGGACGAGTTCGTCCTGGAACACAAGCTCTCCAGCAGTC
This sequence comes from Earliella scabrosa, assembly GCA_022605405.1. Classification (NCBI taxonomy): domain Eukaryota; kingdom Fungi; phylum Basidiomycota; class Agaricomycetes; order Polyporales; family Polyporaceae; genus Earliella; species Earliella scabrosa. Next base: position 215,957 of record JABYQQ010000004.1, on the reverse strand, counting down.
CTTGAGGTAGCACAGTCGACCACCGCTCGGAGTGTTGGGAAGCAATTGGAACGCGACATAACCTCTCGTGCATCGACCGATAAGTCCTTCAGCCGCAAAGTGCGGGCGTCCGACGATGAACAAATGGACCTCCTGACTGCTCTTGATTTCGGCCTCGACGAGGGCCTTCGATTCCGGGTCGTCCTCAGTAGCCAGTCTGACCTCAGCGGTGAGCTTCGACGCCACGACACTGAGCTTGTAGAGGGGCCACGACCCCTCTGTCGCGTCCCTGACGTATTGCTGCACCTCTGCTGGAACCTCGGGGTCGAGAGCCATGCGCCTGAACAGGTCGATCTCCGCCTCTGGTGCGAGCGTGGCGGTCGTGTCATAGCCCAACTGGAGGCGCTCCATCTGCGCTATCTTCCAGACAAAGTCGTGTAGGGGAGACTCGTTGCTAGTCCAGACGAAGGGCTCCGTTATGAGGACACCGTTTCGATCAAAGTACAGAATGCGGCCCCTGTCACGGAGGATGTAGATGGAGAAGCAGTAGGCGCGGTGCTGGCACGTGAGAATGTTCGTCATGTACTCAACAAAGTGTGCAAGACCTTTCTGCCCTTTGCGCGAACGACGAATATAGTAGGGCATCTCGCGCGTGACTCTGCGCCTGTCCGGGACATCGCTTTCAGGAACAGTCGCGTCTGCAGGAGGCTCGTCCCGATCCGCGTCGGAATCACCTAGAATAGAAGTGACACGATGAGCAACGCCAATCACGCATTCATGGCTCACTGACCGGAAGTGTCCGAGCAACGTTTCTCATCCTCCGGCTGCGAGGGGAACGTAGATCCTTCGTGACGGTCATTGGCGGACCGAATCCCCACGCTCTCGCCAGCTCCCCTCGTAAGACGCTGGTGGTTGCGAAAGTAGAACGCCGATGCGTCGAGCTCGAATTTGACCTCACAAGGGACGGATATGTGATGCCAGGACCGACGGGCGAGGTTGGATGTCTTCAGGCCCGGGTTGTTCATTGAGTTCTTCTCGAGTTCTTCTTCGTCGAGCTCCGAAACGGCTTGTGCTAATGGGTTGTCGAACAGGTAGACGCCGCCGTCGTTGTACGCGTCGGATTGTCCCTCGCTTCCAGCCGCAGCCTTGTGCGAGATCGTGTGCCAGTAACGGAGGTCGGAGACACCAGCTGCGTCGAGGATTGAATTGACCACTGCGGACTAATCTCGTCATTAGCACACGTTAGACGATGACAACAGACGCAACGCACGAGTTTCTGGTGAATTTGCGACTGTCGAGTCACTCCCTTCAGGTCACAAGATTTGAATAACTTGCGTTGCTCCGGGGTGGGTCCCGTTCCTGGAACAAGCACAAGAAGTGTCGCTGTAGGCAGCTGGTAGAACCGTGAAGCTATTTGCGAGTTCATGGATCTGATAGGAAAGAAGCGGCGCTCTTTGCGTTTCTGTGGGTTGTAGGTGTGTTGGTTAGTGGCAGAAAGCGTTCGTCCGAGGAAGTGTGAGGTAAGCTAGGGTGCTTTGAGTTAGGGGATTGCTCTGCCCGTTCTGGGGAAGGTGGTTGGGCCGTACCAGCGCCGGGGTGTTGAGTCTCGTTGAAAAAGGGCAGGTACGTGTAGATGGAGTACTACAGATGCGCTCCAGAGGGCCTTCCTGGGCACTATCAGTTGCGTTGAAAGGGCCAGGAGAGCTAACGGTGGGTGGTCAGACATTGTGGAGGTGGTCAAGGAGCGGATTTCGGAACATACCAATTCTAGGTGGTCTATACGAGAGATTGGGACCAATAATATTCCAGTAAGCAATTTGTGTACCAAATTAGCCTACGGCCACCACAGACCATGAGCGCAGACCTACCGTGTGGCTGGAGTCTGTCTCAAAAACGAGTGCCGTGACTATGGACTCCGCGCGTCGCACTGGTGGTCTGTAGACGAGTCAGCAGACCGTATGGGCTTCATTGAGACCCTGAGTTCTGACTTACACAATAGAGCAATGAGTCGCTGAGGATGCGGCCGGTGGGTAGCCGTGGATGAGGTGACAGGGTTGGTGAACGTTTGGTTCGAAACATGAATTGCGGAGTTCAAACCGCCAAATTGGGCAAGCGAACAAAGACAAGCGCCCACGCCATCTCGTCGGCCGACGACGGCGAACTTTCTCCAGGAGACCTTAGACTGCTTGTCTCATACAATCGAGACCGCTATATGTCGGTGATATAACTTGATGCTGACTCTTCCAAAACATGGATGACAGCTCGGGAGCTCGTATCGTGCTGTTCATCTAGCGTCTGCGAGTACTAGTCTTAACCACCGTACCGTGGAAGACGTCAGTACTGTCATTCGACTAAGGCCGTAGCGTTCTCTGGCGGAGAACACTACCATTACCATCATGACATGACCCAGTGGTACGTGAGGCATAGGCTTTAGCCGTACCGGGTGGTTCGAAGTTCGGGGCAACTCGGTCCGACTAGAGCGCTTGAGTCAAGGTTGCGGCTCCGACAAGCTCCGACGGTCTGCACAGCACGCGCTCTCTTCACCTCGACGCGTCTCCCGATGACTGAACGTGGTTTTGGGCCCATATCTGACTCATAGCAACATACCAAACCGTCGCACTTGCGTCCCTCGCCAGGTGGTACTCCGCAGTTGGGTTATCGTACCCAATCGTTCAATCGTGACAGACTCTGGGGAGTTGAGATACGCATGTTGTCATGGCCGTCGAGTCAGATTTCTCCACACAATCTACGCAACAGTCAACGCAGCCAACGCAGCCGGCTTCTCAGGATCGCGCTATCACAGACACTGAGATCTGGGGCTCGCTCATCCCCTTCAACCACAACAACCCTCATGTATCTCGCATCGACTTCCTCAGGCAGAAGAAGACTTATAGCATAGGCAGGAGCCGTCGCGATGGCGTCAACGATATCTCGTTTCCTTACTTTGCGAGGATCAGTGAGTCAGTATAGCACTGTTAGCAGGAAGTTGACGCTGATCATGAAGCGTAGGTCATAGACATTGTACGATAGAGTGGGATGGCGAGGGAACCGCCACCTCAGCGGTCATAGTCAGAGACCTGAAGTCCTCGAACGGTACCTTCGTGAGTACATAAGCTGTCATTCAGCGTACTTCGTACCATGATTGACCTCCCACATTATTGACAGGTCAATGGCAGACGCCTTGGCAAAGGCGAATGTCGACTTCTGAGAGACTGGAATGTCATCTCGTTTGGTGCGCCCTGTGAGAGATCTACAGAAAGATCTCGAGACGATTATCGTGAGTCCTGATACAACATCATGGGTCGTTGCTTCTAAATCCACATTAGGTTTCTTCTTCCGGCATATGGCAAGTAGCCAGCGCCCCAAGGACGGCCTTTATAAGTTCTATGACGTTCAACATGTTCTGGGAAGAGGTGCGTATGCGACCGTCGTGAAGGCTCTTCATCGGAACGAAGGCAAGTGGTACGCGATCAAATTGTTCTCGGGAGACAGGCTTCGTGAGCTCTTGACCTCCGCAACGTTTCGCGGAGCGGAAGAGCGCATGAAGGCTACGGCAAAGCATCTCCGGCGCGAGGTGCAGGCACTGCGTGGATTGTCGCATCAGTATGTTTGTGAGCTCAAAGAGGCGTTCTTCGAGGGATACAGCGTCAGTGAGTGAAACCCAGCATTTCTATCGATCTATATGGCTTACGACCATGTGCAGGTGTTGTGCTGGAGCTCGTTCCGGGAGGTGACCTCATGTCGCACGTTCTAAAGCGCGGAGTTCTTCGTAAGTAATCTATATTCAATTCCGCTTAAATGACTGACCCCCACTGATCATGACAGTCGAACCGGAGGCCCAGTACTTCACGTACCAAATCTGCGACGCCCTCGCGGTGCGTTCCCATGTGCTTGCATACCCCGATGATGTTTAATTCTGTGTGCAGTACGTGCACGCACAAGGCGTTGTTCACCGTGATCTCAAACCGGAGAACGTGCTCTTGACCGATGATACCCCGCCCATCGTCAAGGTAGCCGATTTCGGACTGGCGAAGGTCATCGACTCGCTATCCATGATGCAAGTACGTCGTTCCCACGTTGCAGATACTCGGATAGCATCATTCACAAGTTGTCAGACCAAATGCGGCACACCCGCATTCGTAGCACCTGAGGTCATGGACCAAAGCGAGAAAGGGTACGACAAGGTTGTTGATAGTTGGAGTCTAGGCGTGATGGTGTTTATGATGTACGTTCACGACTTGGTGCTCCTTGTACATCCTGACACACAACTATCATCAGGATTGCGAAGACGAGCCCCTTCACTGACGACACCCGAGGCGAACCCGACTGGGACTTGTTGAGGGAGTACAACATCAGCGACACGGGTCCGTACCACTCATGTCCTCCACCGTCATTCACCGATATCTGACGGTACACAGGCATAGACTTCATCAGCCGCTTGCTCGAATACGATCCGGATAAGCGCATGTCCCCCGCTCGCGCACTCGAGCACGAGTGGCTGACGGCGCAGGGGACGAAACAGAGAGCGCGCATGCTCGAGCGCGAGCTCTCCCTCGCGCGTCGAACCCAGGAGGAGGGCTCGGGCGCGCGTACCCCTACTGCGACACAGCCGACCCCGGCCATCGCAGAACCTGCACGCGGCAAGAAGCGGAAGGCGGGCGCGATCTCATCTCTAAGTCGGTCTCTCTCCAGCTTGTCCGTGGATGATCAAGGCAACGCTGCTGGGCCCGCGGCGAAGCGTGCTAGGGCTCCGGACGGCTCCCCGCAGAAGATTGTCCTGAATGACAAACCGCAAGGGCACTCCACTGCGTCTAGTGCATGGACCGCGTTCGACGTGGACACGGATGAGATTCCGGGGCTGGGGACGTTCCAGGATCCTCCTGCAAGTTGACCAGCTGTGGTAGTACGATTTTTCTTGTTTCTTGTAACTTGACCATACGGGCTTTCGTGCGTCGCTCTGTATTATGCTATCTTCTACTGTAGGCTACATCTAGCTGTCCATAGTTGTCTTGCTTTCCCATGTACTTACACGTAAATCTCGCGTCTTATGCATGCATGTGTCTCATAGCCGCCAGCGTCAAGATCAAAGTTCTCAAGCCACACCTCGCGGCGGCGGTTGTGATCATGATGCGCAACCGGTATGTGCTTATATCCGCATTCAGTGCGCAGCGTGTACGATGTCGTAAACAGAGTTTGGAACAGGTTTGGAAGCTCCGACGAGCGCCGCTACAACACGCGAGGCTTAGGGAAAACTCAACGCGTCTGACGCGAACTGCGGTGCTCGTCCCACGTCGACGTCGACGCGCTGGGCCCCCACCTGGTGGTCCTCGAATGTCCCCTCTCCAGCGGCTCTCGTTTACGCTTTGCTGTCTATCTTCTGCCTAGCTTGTTTCGTCGCTGTCGATTGCTAGCTGCACGAAAGCCAGATCAAGACTTCGACGCTTGTGTCGACTCAAACTGCGCCGGACGAACAAGCGGTGCTCCGCGGCAATCATCACTTCATAACTCGCAATGTATGTTGCTGTTCCTCACCTTTCCTTGTCAACTATGTAGTCTAACGTGACCTTGAACAGAGTTCTTCAACCCTGAACGCGCGCCGCAACTATGCCCGTGGCAGTCCCGGAACCGTCCTCCGCTGGCGACAGCGGAGAATCGCAGCAATCCACTCAGCCCACTCAGGAGCAGCCTCACCAGCCATACATCCTCCCCGACGGCGTCTGGGGCTCCTTGATCCCCTTCAACCACAAGAATCCGTACCTGTACCGTATGGATCTCGTGAAGCCGCAGCGCAAGTACACGATCGGACGCGCCGCGAAGCAGTCGCAGCCTGGGATGCTACCGAGCGACTTCCCCTTGGATAGAAGCTTGATGGAGATCAGTAAGTCTTCCGTCTCGTGATTGCGTTCCTCTGGGCTGATTCTTGAGGGCTATGTCTGTTTAGGCCGCGGCGTACACTGTACGATTGAGTGGAATGGAGAGGAGACCCCGGGTCAGTCCGAGATGATCTTGCATAATCTCGGGCAGTTCGGGACGTGGGTGAGCATCGAGCGTGTTGAAGTCTCGTATGGACTATTCACCGTGAAAATGTCTGACTGACGGGGTCTCCCACTAGGTCTGCGACGAGCATGTCCAGAGTGACCAGAGCACGATCCTCAAAGACTACGACATCCTCAGTCTCGGTCGGTTCAGTGGCGAGGTGGGCGGTCAGACGCAGGGCAGCAGCAACAGTGCGTTAGGCTTCATCCTTGTTCCCTATCACATTGCGCTCACGAGATTGAGTCCACAGGCTTCGTGCTCCGGATCTGGCACATGGACCGCAGCCGACGTTCGCTATCGCACCGCCTCGAGGAGTTCTACGACGTTTCGCGCGAACTCGGCCGTGGGTCGTATGCTACCGTCTTCAAGGCACTACACAAGGCCGAGAAGAAGTGGTACGCTGTCAAGCGGATCGCTCGTCCTGAAGATGGTCGTGGCAGTCGTGTGACTACTGCCCAAGCCGGGGACCCGTACCACGACGTACTTTGTCGGAAGGTGGCGGGCAGGCTACGGCAACTCGAGCGCGAGATAGATATCCTGAAGAGTCTGAAGCATCCCCATATCGTGGAGTTTAAGGAGCACTTCGTCGAGGGTAGCAGTATCGGTGCGTCGTCTGGCAATACCTGACATCAATGACGACTGACCATTAGCTTCTAGACGTTGTACTCGAGTTGGTTCCAGGAGGCGACCTGTGGACATTGCTGAGCGAGCGCGAGCATCCTCTCTGTAAGATCATATCCATATCGCGGAGTCTACGGCATAACTCACGTGGCTGCTACCAGCTGAATGGGAAGTTCAGCGGATGACCTACCAGATATGCGACGCTCTCGCAGTGAGCCTATACTACTCCTGTTCTCCTAGTGGCTGCGTGACCTGACAGCAGTCATTCGACAGTACATGCATCGGCATCACATTGTTCATCGTGATCTGAAACCTCAGAACATTCTCGTTCAGACAGGATTGAACGTGAAGGTCGCTGATTTCGGTATGTCAAAGGTGGTCGACTCTTGCACGGACCTCCATGTGCGTATCCGTAACGCCACAAGTTACATTTTCGGAACTGACTTGGAGATATTAGACGCGGTGCGGTACGCCGTTATTCGTGGCACCGGAGGTGCTCTCAAACACTAGCGGCGGGTACAATCTTACCGCAGACAGCTGGAGTCTTGGCGTCATGGTCTTCATAATGTACGTCAACGTATTGATCCGGCCCCAGGCTTGCACTGATCACTTCTTTTTGTCTCAGGCTCACGAAGGAGGAGCCCTTCTATGACGACTCTCATCAAGGTGTAGATTGGAGCAGGCTGTCCGAGTACGGCCTGAGCATCGATGGTGAGATTCCTGTGCTTTTGTAATCAATCGGTGCTCAGTCCTCTGTAGGTCAGTCTTTCTTGAACGATCTCTTGGAGTACAATCCAGGGCAGCGCATGACTGCTGCTCGAGCATGTCAGCACCCCTGGCTATCAGCGGAGAGAGCTCGAGCACTCCAGGCTGAGCCCGCTGGCACTGTGCCTCAATTCGAGTGGCCGGCGGGTCCTTCGCGCAAGACGTCCGCGTTCAGCTCAATCACCATGGCGGACGCATACCTTCCTGACCCTGTTCTACACGGGGTCAAGAGGAAGACCAGTCTCGTGGACGAGGTGAGCGGATCGCTATCATCGCTTTCCATGAATGAGGAGCGGCGTCGCCCGGAGAAGCGGTCTCGGCTGGAAACCGCGCAGAATCCGAAGCGACGACATAAGAGGTCTCATGTCACGCTCTGTCGCCCTTACTCTTTCGAGTCCGGAGAGATCCCAGGTCTTGGAAAGAGATGAGATGGAGGTGGATGTATGAGACGTGGGATCTCTTCATGGTTGCTACGGCGCAGGCCTCTTTCTTGTAGCGTGCGGCACTTGTGTCAGCACAGCGTCCGCATGTTCTTCTTGCCATGTATGTAGCATAACCATCGTCAACACAGATCCGTGTAGGCTGTAATGCGGTACTAAGCCTGAGGAGTGATGAATGATACAGATGGCTACTTCAACAACTTGTCAACTTGCGACAGTGGGCGGCGCGCGTTGAAGGCCGAGGCGAGCGGGCACAGGCTGACAGTGGTTGTTGGCACGAGTACGGCGCATGAGTCTACACGACTCAGTGTTTTACGAGGAGAAGCGAAGACAAGCGTCGCACGCACGCTTCAGGCAAAACATCAGCTTGCAACCTTTGCGCCAAAGAACCAAGATCCTCTTGCCTAATTAAGAAGCGTGAGAATATCCTCTGTGAACGGCTGGTGGAAGTCGAACCAACGAGTCCTCAGTCACTTGCCATTAACACAGACGGTTCACCCTTCTTTTCTGTCTCGAGGACTGCTCCAGCGCAGCAAACCACTGGTATAAAAACGTGTACGCTTGGCGCGCATCGCTCTCTGAAGTCGCCGTGCGCGAGATTAATGGTGAGCGCATGCTACTGCCCAAGTTCCTCCGGTATCGCGGTACTGACCTAGTCAGGAATAGATTATTGGAGATAGACTGATACAGTATATAAGCAAGTGTTGGCCGACGCAACTAGTCTGTATATCAACTTCCCTCCCTCCTGTCATCTCCGTCATGGCTAACGCAGCACCCTCAGGCTCGTCTCAGCTTTCAAACCGTTCCCCATCACGCCCTCCCGCAGAGTTACGCCCTCGTCCCTCTACGGAATCTGGCGCTGCCCCAGAAAGCTTGCAGCGCTCCGGAACTATCCCGCCCGACACATCGCCCAGCGCCAGCTCCAACGCGTCTTCGAGTGGCGACTACGAAGGTACCCACCCCACTCCACTGAGGCCAGGCGGGCGGACCAACGACAACGCCGTCAAACCAGTGCAGACCGTGAACGCCCGCCCACTCATTGCCGCAACGATGGAAGGGAATATCCACGAAGTGGAACTCGCGGCCATGTTCGCCGACTACGTTCCGGGTACGGATCCCACTGAAGAGCAGCTTGACGAGCTACACTACGACGCGAGCGTTGGGGAAGCTGGCTTGGAGTCGTCCAAGTATCCGCTCATCGTGAGTCTTTTTCACCCAAGCACAGATCGACCCGTGCTGAGGTACAGTGTAGTGTCAGATGATCGCGTCGACAATCGCTGGGGCTGCACGCAACGACCAGACGCAACTTGGTCTACGCGTGTTTGACACGTCTTCCTGGCGTGCACCTGATGACGACGACCCAGAAGCTGTGAAGGACACTCTCGTTGACCTCGGCATTTACCTCAACAACAATCGCGTTGCGCAGCATGTTGTGCACGATGACTTGGATAACGCGTTCTCTCAAAGCAGACTATCTGATGAGGAGAAGGCGCGTCGTAGACCGTGGATAGGCCGTCGCTCATGGCCTGACGTCATCGTACCTATCGAGGTGAAAGAAGACCACGACCATTCTGCCTTCGAGTTCACCAGTAACAACGGTGCCGCGTTCATCCGCTCCCACAGCCAGAAGGGCGTCGAAGCCTTCGGCCAGATCTCGGAGTACATCTCCAAGGTCTTCGCCCACCAGCAGCGCACCCACGTGTACTTGCTCTACATCTACCGAAACAAGGCCCGTATCCTCTACTACGACCGCGCTGGTGCTATCGTATCGAAGTGGTTCCGATACGGCGCTCGCAATCGACCCGATCTCCACCGTTTCGTCTGGCGACTTGCTGGCATGTCCAAGGCGGAACGCGGGTTGGATCCCACTGCTTCATACGCGTCAAAAGACGAGATCACGAAGATGCGTGCATACGCATTCTCGTCCGCGTCCACCCCTTACATCCGCGACTGTATCGTTCGTGCAGTATGCTGGGACGTGAAGGCGCATGAGACCAAGCGGAACCAATGGCCAGTGGTCAAACTCGCCGTCGGCCAGTCGAAGCTCCTGGTGGGCCGTCCTGCCTTTGTCAGTCAATCGCTCGTGGGCCGCTGTACTCGTGGTTACGTGGCGTACGATCTCGAAACAGACGACGTCTGCTTTCTCAAAGACTACTGGAGGACGGAGAGTACAACACGGGTCCATCGGGAGCACGAGATCTACGCTCGCCTGCGCGCTGCAAACGTTCCCAACATCAACACCTGCCAGTACGGGGGAGACGTCACATGTGACACCACTGTCCAGAGCACCGTTACTCAGAGATGTGCTGGAAAGATGTCTTCCCGTGGTCGCGTCCATTATCGTATCCGCATCAAAGAGGTCTGCCGCCCGTTGACAGACTTCACCAACTTCCGAGAGTTGACGTCCATCATACTGCTCGCTCTCGATGGTACGTAGTAAGGCACGTTCAGCGGTGGTGCCATCATCTCACAACTCCATACTACAGCTCACAAGGTTGCTTGGGAGCAAGCTGAGGTTCTGCACCGGGACATTAGCGCATCAAATATCCTCATTTGGGAGTACATCACGCCGGGGAATGATGGCAAGGTCGAAGTCATACGTGGGGGCCGCCTCTCGGACTGGGACTTATGCAAGCTCAAGGATGATCTGCAGACCGTCACACGACAAGATCGAACGGTACGTTTGGAGTCATATTCAAATCCATTGATGTCTGAGATTGTCCCCAGGGTACTTGGCAGTACCGATCAGTCCTGTCATTGCGCTATCCGACCAAGCCCTACCGGGTCTCGGACGACATCGAGTCTTTCATCCACGTTCATCACCAGATGGTCCTACGCTTCATCACCACGAACATTAGCAAAGGCGATCTGTACTCCTTCGTCATGAACACGTACGAACGTCGGGACGTTCGCGAATCCGATGGAGCCTCCATCGGTGGCTTACAGAAGCTCGAGCAAATGCAAAAGTCGGACCCCACAATCATCGCGGTTTGCAATCCCATCTTGAACGTTGTTCTGGCTCAATTTGCGCGGTTATGCCATCAGCACATCTCCTCTGTCCCTCTCTCGACACTCGATACTCTCTATGGCACACCTGAATCCGACGGACTCCCGAGCCTCAGTACTCTGTGGGACGCGAAGCGAGCTTCTGTCCCGAGGACCGAGATATCCAACTTCGCGCCCGACGGCCAGTATGACCACATGTTCGACGTCGCCGGCAAGGGCGCAGGCTCCCGACCCTCCGGAGCGCCTGTCTTCCCTTCGACCAACCCTACCACCTTCGATCCATATGCCGATTCTCCTTTCAAAGATCACGATGCTCTTGGGCGATTTCTGCAGAGCTCGCTTCGACTGGAGAAATGGTCGGATGATTGGAGGCTCACGGCCAACGAAGACCTCTTCAAGAAGTGCAAAATTCAGGTCCCCGGTAGTGGACCAGCGACCGGATCGAAGCGGACGTCGACATATGTCGAGTCTGACTACGCCTCGGACCGGAGTCAGAACCGGAGTCAGAAGAGACAGAAGGGAGGGAGCGGACAACGCGTGGGTGTGTCTGATGATGGCGAGAGGACCGGGCATGCATCACCTTCCCTGGAGTCCGTCGAGGAGAGTTGAAAGCAGCTCAGCATGCCTGCTTGCTCTTGGCAAGAGATGAGTTGGCCCGAGATGGATGTAACCAGATCTGGCGCGGATCTCCACAGAAGTGACTCGGACTCGCAAACTGGTCAAGTGACTCTTTCTTGTAGTGCGGTGCTTGCGTTAGCAGTGTCCTCATGCTGGGTTCTTGTTATAGTCATCGTCAACACGATCCATGTAGGCTGAAATGCGGAATGGAGTGATAAATCGGCACCTTTGTCTGTTGGCGCCAAAGTTATGCATTGATTCGAGATGACGTCGGACAAGCTTTCCGATCAGGGCGCGTGGCCTCCCGATCGTGGCAGTGTCAGCAGCATTGGTGGCTGTGTCCGCAGGAAATGGTCCTTCGCCTGGTTCGACTTCTTCCGCTCAGTACTCTTTGACCTCGACTTCTGTTGCAGCATATTGTACGCGCTCTTCCTCCTGGAGTTCTTGTTGCTCCCCGGTTGGCTCTATGTGCCCGAAGCAATGGGCGGCGTACCACGTTCTCATGTGACTTCACCGCCTGGCACTGCCAGTGCCAGTGAGTCGGACAACTCAGTAAACTCCGATTTCCTCCGCTTGAACATACGGGCAATGTCGCGCCCGCGATTGCGTTGAACTCTTAGCATTCAACCCATCTTTCTTCCTCTTGCTTGGCTGTATATTTGCTCTACTCTTTGGCTCTGCCGTGTCCTACTAGCACCCTAGTATACCCCTGCCCCGCTACCAGTGGTTACTCACCCTCCGATTACTTACGAGATGGAGCTGGCAGTGCAGAGGAATGAGAGCAGTGAGTCCTACTCCATGCCTTCTCCATATGAGTTATACCTAACTGGAAGTGTCAAAGGTATGTCATCACAAACTCAAGCGGCGTCTCGCCACTCTGCCTTCCGTCCTCCACCCACCGCTTGGGGAGCGTTGACGTGGCTCTCGCCTACCTTGGAACGACGCATGCTCTACATGGAAAAGGAGGTCACGACATACCGACTCGGTCGCGGAACAGAGCAACCCCGAGAGGTCGCAGGGGGCATAGTACACTGTATGTTCGACATCCCAACCATGAGTGAGTGCTCCAATTTTGTGTCTGCATGTCGCTCCTCCTAGTAAACATGCGATGGGTGCAGGTAGTCTTCATTGCTCTATCCAGTGGAATGGTGTCACAGGTTTTCAGTCCAAGATCACGATCACCGATCTAGGGTCGCGCAATGGGACCTGGGTGAGCGCCCCTGCTGATACTGTCCACTCGAGGTATGGTATGTGTTCGTTTATACGTTGTGCTGGGCAGGTTCGGGGAATTCGGCTCTACAACAGCGACAGCTCACCCTTGTACAACTGTGACCATATAACGTTCAGCCCTTACAACATGAAGCCCGAGGCGTACGCTAATAACAACAGGCCCTTCAAGGACGACAGTGAGTGCTCTCAGACTTTTCAGACTCCACGTGGCCCAGGCTCCGTCCCCTTACTGCGTTGACTTGGCATCTATAGAGCTCGAATTCCTGGACTTCACAAAGAAGGCTCAGCGCACCAAGAGCATCCGACAGGAGAGCCTGCCATTGCCTAGCATGTATGGCAAATTGTACGAACTCCATACAGTCCTCGGACAAGGCGGCTACGGGATTGTATACAAGGCGTGGAATATCCGAAGTGAGAAGTGGTGTGCAATCAAGTTGATCGCCAAGCGCGCAGTCAAAGACTATGCCGAGAGGCAAGGGAAGGGGAGGGCCCAGGAAGACACCGATTATCGTGATGCAATGATGTCCCTCGAGCAGGAGGTCCGGGTCCTCTCGACGATAGAACACAAGCACATCATCAAAATTGAGGACGTAGTGAAATCGGAAGATGAAACGACATTAGGTTAGTTGCGATCGAAGTTCATATTGTATCCGTTCTCAACAGGGTCACGCAGGTGTTGTTATGGAATACATGCCAGGAGGAGATCTAAGGCAATATCTGCTAAACCATGGACCTCTCCGTAATGAGCCACCCTTTCGACGCACATGTAGCCGGCGACGCTAACCCGCTCATAGGTATCGAGCTGGCACAATCTATCACGTACCAGATATGCGATGCGCTCTCGGTGGGTTCCCTCCCAATCAATACATGGCAGTGTTCACAAGCTGACCATTACCCCAAGTTTCTTCACATCCATGGATTCGTCCATCGCGATTTGAAGCCGGCGAACATCCTATTGACTACCAGTGGTCCCGGCACGGAGAACGTCCTGTTCATCAAATTGGCCGACTTTGGTCTCGCGAAAGCGATGCTTCCGGATGTGCAGCTTGTAGTGAGTGAGCTCGCCTCGTCCGACGTCATGGAAAACGCTAACGGCATTCGTTGACAGACGGCATGCGGCACAGCCAAGTTCATGGCGCCAGAAGTCAAGTTGGGTACCTTCGGGCCAGGTTACAACGCACTCGCAGAGAGCTTCAGTCTCGGTGTGACAGTCACGGAGATGTGAGTCCGCGCCCGTTCTCCGTTGCGACGTCGTCTCATATGGTCCTTACCTCGTGCGCAGGCTGTGGGGAGTAACAAAAGAGATAATTGGCATGTCGCTCCTGGAGGGCCCCGAAGTGAGCCCCGAATGTACGTCGACAGCGATTCTACTAGACGAACAACTCACATCGTTCCCCGCAGGTCGCGATTTCCTCCGACGTCTCCTGGCCAAGAACCCGAACCAACGGATGTCGTGCTCATCGGCGATGTCGCATCCCTGGCTGCATGAAGCCGCCACCCAGCACACCAGATTGGCGGCCGCGGTGCAGGCGCTGCCGCAAGTCTCGACCGCGCCCGCGGCTCATGCAGTTGCAGCGTCTTCGCCCTGGGCGTCGCTCTTCGGGAATGGGAGTGCGACGGGACCGGTCCACGCCTCGCCGCCGCAGCCCATGGCCCGCTTAACACAGGGCTCTCCCCGACTGCCCCGACTACCCCTCGGCTCCCCGCGCGTGCACTCTCCCTTGCTCCAGATGCTACACGCGGGCCCGCTCTCTCCTCCTGCGAACGCCCCACGGGTACAGTGGGCGGTTCCCCCGGTCACCGCGGGCGTCGCCGCAGACGCAATCTCCCTCCACGACAACAGCGTGACCGAGCGCGGGCCCGCGCAGGCAGGGACGCCCCAGTCCCAATCTGCGGCGGGCGGGAACCACCCCCGCGGCTCGCAGCCGAGCTATCACAGGAATGCACCAGGCCTGACGAACTGGCGACGCGGGATGGGACAATGGGACACGTCGGGGAATGGATACACGCATGCGAGCGCGCTCCCGATGGCGTTTCCTCAGGGCATGGCGCAGGTCGCGACGAGCGGGTTCAGCGGGGGTGGCTGGGGCAACCCGGAGGAGGACAACTCGGAGAATATGGCTTGGTACGCTGCGAGACCGTGACAGGCATGAGGGGCATGTATCATCGTTCCCGACTGGGGGCGAGAGTGGGCTTCCACGAACTCGGACATTGACGTGATGGTGGTCGTGACAAGGCACATTGTGAGCCGGGGGGGCTTCCGTTGGACCTGTATTCTATCTATTTGCGCGCGGATGTATCTATTCATGTACCTGGTTATAGTCAGGATTCGTTACGGGTTATGGCAGAATCGCACGCACCCCAATGATAGTAAGATTGAGTTGGTACTGACCAGTAGGACATCATCCACGATCTGCAAGTTTGTCTCGGAGACTGCCCGATTCTTCATCCACGCCCAGGGGGCCCAGAAGCCTAGCTTCAAGCTTCAAGACTGGACAAGATTCTGGTGAAGGACACAGGTCAGTACAAGATGTGCATGCATGATTCTGTCTCACCGCCACGAGTGCTCTGCCTGCCAGTGATACATCGCAGGACGAGAAAAGCGGATAACCGACAACCGGCCGGCGCCTCCACGATACTGCGAGCAACAAGTACATTGACTAGCCGAGACATAGGGTACTTGGATGTACTGATACATGGCGCACTACGTTACAACAACACATACCGTCAAAGTCCAGAGAGAGCATCAAGAGCATCGAAAGCAGCGCGACATGATCAGATTTCGCCTTGGAAGACCGACTGTGTGTATCGCTCGTCGGTATCGCCTTCCTTGGTCATGAGAATTGCCTTGACCTGTGCATACATATAAGGCGGTAAGCAGAGCAACGGTGAGCAGTCTCACGACTGTGGCTGGGTGTGGGGGACGCACCTCAGGCGGAGGGTTGAGACCAAGAGCTTCCGCGCGTTCCCATCGTTGCAGACGAGAGATCCCCACACACGGACCGTACTGGTAGGACCTGGGCAAGTATAAGGTGCGCAAGATTGCGCATATAGGAAGAGTGAGACTCACAGATCGAACACTCGCAATATATGGTCGACCATCTTCTGCCCCTTTGCATGGACTAATGCACGAGGTCGCCCGTCAGCCTCCACAACCTCCCCACAACTTGGGCAAGCAAGATGTGAGTACTCACCAGGCTCAATGTCGCCCATCTCTCGCCGAGCATCTCCGTATGCTTTTCTCCACCGCTTATCCGACGGATCAAGGGGCTCCCGCTCTCGCTCGGTCTTCTCGTCGTCCTCGATATCTTCCAAGGGAGTGAGGCGTCGCTTCTTCGGCGCAGGGACCTCCAGCTCATCGTCAGAACTGTCAGAGAGGACAATGGCCGCTTCAGGGCTGGATACAGAGCGGGTGGGCTGTTTGCGGGTAGAGGCTTTCGTTCCCTTGCCCGCCGCGGCAGAAGACACAGTCCTCTTGGATGCAAACGAGAGCTTGGCTTGCTTCATTGACGCAGACCTTGCGCTCTTTGAGGGAGGCATGAGATAACACTGTAGATGTGTAAGATGTGCAGCAAAGTGGAGAAAGTGGTCGAGACTCGAGATGGTGTCGGGTGAATGGTGCCGGTGAAGTATTACTGTCAGTGTAACTTTCGGCAACCGTATGATCAATACTTGCTATATTTTACAGCTGCAGCCCTGACCGTATGGCCGACTAGCTCAGTTGGTTAGAGCGTGGTGCTAATACTCTGAGGGTTACGCTCAAAGGGTACGCCAAGGTCGTCGGTTCGACCCCGGCGTTGGCCAGTATCCATTTGTTTTGATTTTTGCATCGAGTAGATGCCAAGTGCGCAAGACACTATAGAGTGGAATTGGGAATAATCGATGCCACAAGATGTTATATCGCAGTCCAAAACACCTCTCATTCTACGTCTGTCATCGGACTATCGGCCCCCATCGCGGCCGGTACGAGGTCAAGCCTTCCTGGCTGATCGTTCACACTGGCACCATGAGCTTCCATCAAAGCCGCCTCGTCCTCAGCCTCCATCTCCGCAAGGGCGTCCCTAGGAGAGCAACATCAGTGCACAGGACCAACAATAGGGGTGAGAGTTCACTGACTGGTATGCGTTCCGACACTCTGTTCGGCGGTTGTTGTTCCGCCAGCGTTGGTACTTACTCGACGGCGCAAGCATTTGCGCATCCAGCGCTGCAAGGCGACCATTTAGCAAGTGAAGCGAACGTTCGAAAGAGTCGATGCTTACCATCATCCTCGCCAAGATAGCGGAGGTTCCGAAGCTTGACCCAAGCCCTGTGGAGGTGGAGGGGAAGATCAGTGACACGAGCACAGTTTGGTCACGGACAGGGGCCTACCAGTTGTTGTTGTGGTTCTTCTCGTAGAACCGGACTAGCACGTTTGTCGGATCGCCGCGATTGGGCGCACGCTGGCGGACGCTCTTCGGGATCTCCGGGTCATCGCCTTCGAACACCACAGCAGGCCACCACGGGAACGAGTCTGCAAGAGTGTCAGTGCGACTTCGTAAACTCGCTTCGAGTAAGGTGTACTCACCAACTTTGGCCCAGACTGCGTACGTTGACACGTGATCAGTTAAGGGAAGAGAACGATCAATGAGAGTATCGGATACGTACCCAATGTTCCTCCCTCGAGCCTTTCTCCAGGCTTCAGCACGATAGCGCCTGGCTCCACGAGCACAGGCTGGGGTTTCTTCTGGGCGAGTGGCACGGGTACCGGCGCTGGCGGTTGCGGTACTGGAGCGGGCGGAGGAGACTCGTCGTCGAGGTCCGACAATTCAGTCAGATCAGAGTCGATGTCCATCGGGTCCACGCCCTCCGCAGCCCTCTGTGCTGCAGCGAGGGCCGCGGCGGCACGCTCGCGCGCTGCGAGACGTTCGGCCTTCTTGCGCAGGTACTTCTCGCGACGGATGGCGGGAGTGTCGAGCTCTTCGATGATGATGATTCGTCGTGGACCAGGGTCTTCCTTTTCCTCGTCGGGCTCGGGCGCTGGCTCGGACTCGGGCTGAGGTTGAGGCTCGGATTCGGCTTGAGGCTCTGGCTCTGGCTCTGGCTCAGGGTGAGGCTCTAGCTGTGCTCCGGGGTCAGGGTCTGGCGGTGTCGCGGGGTGAGGCTCGACACTTGGCTCTTCGACGGTCACAGCGGGAGGGGCAGTGGACAGTATAAGTTCAGTCGACACTTCATTGAGTACCTCAGGCTCCGACTCAAGCATGGTGACGTCTTCCTGTGATGCCTCGGGATCGGGAAGCTTCGGGTCGTCGATTGGCATTGGTACTGACTCTGGCTCTTCGACCGCAGGAGGCTCCGTCTCTGGCTGATGATCGACCGTACCCTCTGGCATGGCGTCCGGTGTTGGCGTTCTGCGAACGTCAGGCATGCTGTCTTCCGCCTGGACATCGGGAGGACCTGAAACATCCAGCGCGTGTTGTTCCATTGAAGGCTCAGGAACATCTGGAAGCTCGGACGTGGGAGAACGTCGCTCCTCCACATACGGCTCCTGGACAGTTCTTGATTCTTCCGTAGTACTTGGCTGCTCCGGTGCTTCTCTTGGACTCGGAGCTTCGGAGGGCTCGGCGGGCTCGAGCACTATCGCAGCTCCCGGTTCTTCCACTGTCAGATCAGACTCCTCCGTGGTATGAGGTCGTTCCTCCGCATCCACTGTTGCATCAGATGCATTGCCAGCGTCTGCGGCAGGTGAAGCTGTTCGTGCGACGACGATCGGCGAAACGGGCACAGGTTCAGAGGAACGGATATGACGAGCCGGCGAGGGTTCGGCGTCTGGAAAGATAGTTTCCTGTACCATGGACTCGAGCGGATCGGATGATGGAACGGGAGGATGGTCTGGTAGGGGTTCGGAACCACTTGGAAGCTCGGGTTGAGGAGGTTCGGATGTCCTGGAAGGCCCGGCCTGAGGAAGTTCGGATATCTTCAATAGCCCAGCATCAGATGCCGCAGACGCGACGGACGTAGTTGGTGCCTGCTCTGCGACAACTTGTGCAGGCTCTCCCTCCAAAGCTGCGTCGGCAGTAGCAGGGCTCACGTTCGACAGGCGAGACATCTCGTGCGCTGCAAAATCAGGCAAACGTGAGTCGACCACATCTCACAGTCCGTACCAACCGCACCACTCACATGTCTTTCTCCTCTTCTTTGGTGGCAGCGGCAGCCGCTCGATCGCAATCCGTCCGCCCCGCCTATGTTCCGCCGGCAAGATCCATCCCTTCTCAAACATCCTGAACGACTGCTTGCTGTCGACGTCTTCGACAGTCAGCGGGATATCACGCGCCAGGCCGGCCGTCGACTTCCTCGACCGCCTCGGCTTCTCAGGCGTGGCGGACGCCGTCGAAGGGCCGGCGACAGGCTGCTCGACCTCCACCTCCGGGGTCTGCGAAGTCCCCGTGCCCGAGCCAGTGGCCTCCGCCTCAAACGCCGCGGCGGCCGCGAGGGCGGACCGAGTGCGGGGCGCGCGGAAACCGGGGGACGCGTCGAGCGCCATCTTGCGCTCCTGCTTCTTGCGCTCGAGCGCGGCCTTGCGGTCGTACTTTGGCTTCCGCTTCTGCGCCTTCTGGAACTTCTGGCGCGGGGGCGGGAGAGGGGGCGGAGGCGGCGCGGGCGGGCGGATGAGCGGCAGCTCGAAGTTGAGCAGGGAGTTTATCGGGGCGGAGGTGAGGATGATGTCGGTGTCGGGCCGGATGCGCTCTTCGGAGACGAGCAGGTCTAGCATGTCGAGAGGTGGCTCGAGGTCGCCTATGGGAGGAAGAGAAACGTCGTTTGACTCCGGTTCGAGGCGGTCGGTGTCCATTTGCGGCTTCTCTTCTACAGCCTCTGCATCCGCAAGCGGCAGAGGATGGGGTTGGGCAATGGGGGTTTGACGCACGTATTGGTCGAGTTTGGCGAGTTCTGTCCGCGCGGCGTCTTGTATCCGAGAGGCTGTCTTGTAGAATGGAGTGTTGGCTTGATTATACGTCATAGCATTACTCAACACGAGATTGATATCGCGCTGCGATATGTAGCAGTGAGAACGCGTGAGCGAGCTAATAACCTGCTTACATACCTTGAACTCAGCGAGGTCGAGGTATTCGTGTCTGTCCAGCTTCTGATCGATCATATCCCAGCACATCGGATGCTCGATGATGTCGTAGTAGTCGGGGACGTCTGCCTTGCTGACAGGTGACTTGAAGTACCCTTGGCGATCCATACTATGCGCCGCGTGAGTGTGGATCTGCGATAAGGTACAAATGATCCACGTACAAGGTGATATGCTCGAAAGCCAACCTAAGGTGTCCCTCATGTGGAAAGAAGAAGCTTTCGAGAACGCGCTGAACAACGTCAGCCTGATCGCGCTTTGAACGCTCGCGCCGCTGAACGACATCTGCGATAATCCGCAACTTCTCGAGATCCAATCGCAAACGCTTCATATGCTAGATATGGAGCAGGCGTAAGTTAGTTGCAGACTAGAAACGCGCGTGGAAACTCACATCGAGCTTCAATGCCTTCTCCTCGTCCGTCTGTTGCTTGCTCCCCGATAGAGCGGTCCAAGGCTCAAGGTGCAGACGCTTCAACAGAGGGGCGCCCCGCCTGGCTTCCCGCTTCAAGCTCCAGTACCTACAAACAAGATGCACAAATTCGGGCTTGTGACGGAGATGTATCTTGGATATGTATTGGATAATGCGATTGACAATGATCTTCGGGACAAGAGGCGGACCTGGCTTGTATTGCTTGTTGTATGCGCGCATAGTCTTGTTAGACTTGGGGCTTGGGTGGATATTGTCGCCGTCTGCGCCGTCGTACGGGTCGTTTCGACGCATCGTAGCACGGACCTCCTGCTGCTCGCGCTGTTGTCGAGGCGTGAGCCTGCGTGGGTAGACAAATGAAGGACCGGATGGCGTACCGGCAGGTGTTTCTCGCAGTAGCACGCTAACGTTGGAGCTTCGGAGCCTTGCGTTGCTTTCATCGGCATGAGGAACTTCTCCTTCCTGGCACATGTTGCGTGGAATGCGATAAAACACGACGCCTTGGTACATTGTACGCAGGCGCCTTCTTTGATATCGCATATGGAACACCTCTAAAACATCTAAGTTGAGTATCAGTGAAGATAGGTATGTCTTGCTAACCAATCTCCAGCGCTGCTTCGATATCTTCTCCACGCCAGTGATTGGCTCCATGAACACCTCATTCGCTACGCTAGTCTCCGGTATCCAGATGGCGCATAGCAGGTGAACCCACTCTCCGGACACAGTCTGCTTGAATGCACCCCCTTCGTTGGGACATAGAATGCAGTTCTGGGTGTCGTCAGGGGTGAACGATTGTTTGGGGAGGATCGTGGGGCCGCTTACCACTGGATTCTCCGGAGAGACGGTACATTTCCTGCAGAGCCACTGACCTTCGGGAATATAGGGGACGCCATAACAATCTGCGCCGCGCTGATTACATCTGAAAGGGCAGGAATTAGTTGCAGAAGAGACATACCTTGGTGAACCGCAAGATTACAGCCGTCGCAGAAGACTATCGCGTTCGTGTTCTCGCCCTCGGAGTCATCGCATATAGCACAGGTGGAGTCCTCGGATGGTAGAGCCATGTCTGGCTTGGGAAGGTTCTTCGTCTACAGGGGCATTCGTCTGCAGTTTCACGAGCGAGTGAAGGAAGAACTCACAAGGTCGAACCATTCCTTCTCAAGCCTGTCCATGACAATCTCAAACGTCTCATATGACACCTTGTCCAGCTGTTGCGCTTTGCGTTCTGCGTTGAGAGCGTCCAGCCACTCCTGGTCTGCGTAGGAGTCAGAGTCAGCCATCTCCAGCCATTAAAAGAGTAGTCGCACCTTGCTCGTCCATGTCGTACTCGACTTGAATCGCGAGATCGCTCTCAAGAGGTTCTATCAGGGCGCGGTTGGCATAAGTACACACAATCACATAGAAAGCATACCGATGTAACGGATGTAATGCTCAGGCCGCTGAAACTCGGACCCGTCGTTGTCTGTTATACTTCAGATACCGCGACAGCTGCACCCATCCACACACTCACATCCATATGTCTTAGCCACATGGTCATACACTCCGGGGTTCTTCTGGGTTGTTTCGTCTGCAACCTTCACGAACGAGACCTTCGGGAGAGCATTTGGGGCTGGCGAGGCGACCCCTCGCGCCATGGTGACGATTCGAGTTCCTCAGAAGGCTAGAGACACGGTGTAGAGCACTGAACTAGAAGAGCGCGTCGAGCGGTGGCACAAAGCAAACAGAGCAGAGCACGGAGGACGGAGTGGCAGTCGGCAAAGACGCGACGCGCGACGCTCGTTCACGCTGCGCCCGGCGCTGCGGCCGACTACGCGCGCCGCGCGCTTGGCCCTCCTCGAGGACATCTCCACATTCATCTTCGACATCGACCGCGACCACAAACTCCTCTTCCTTAGTTTTTCCTTGCCATGGACCCCTCAATCCCTCTTGTCGTAGACAATGGCACTGGGGTAAGTTCTTGAGGGTCTAGTCAGTCTCCGTTCTCATCTCTAGACGCATGCGTGCAGTTCGTGAAAGTGGGCTATGCCGGCTCCAACTTCCCAGAACATGGTGTGTTCAGCGATATACCGCCCTTGCAGTCTTCAATGACAACGTAAACTGCCAGTCTTTCCCTCAATTGTCGGCCGCCCCATCCTGCGCGCGGAAGAGCGGGTAGCAGGCTCAGCAGTGATCAAGGACGTCATGTTCGGCGACGAGGCTGCAGAGAACCGCAACTACCTCCAGGTCACCCAGCCGCTCGAGCACGGTATCATCCGGAACTGGGAGGACATGAAGCTGCTCTGGGACTACACCTTCGACGAGAAGCTGCGCGTCGATACCAACGGCCGCAAGGTCCTCCTCACCGAGCCGCCCATGAACCCCAAGACGAACCGGGAGCAGATGGCGGAGATCATGTTTGAGAAGTACGGCTTCCAGGGAGTGTATGTTGCAATCCAGGCGGTGTTGACGCTCTATGCGCAAGGTGCGTAGGTCTCTTACAGTCGAGATGTAGGCGGTCATGCCGACGGAGGCGTACTCGTCCTCAGGTCTTACGACTGGCGTTGTGGTTGACTCCGGAGATGGTGTGACGCACATCGTGCCCGTGTACGACGGTTTCTCTCTCCCCCACCTAACAAGACGACTCGATATCGCCGGACGCGACGTCACGCGCTATCTGATCAAGCTGCTGCTCATGCGCGGGTACGCCTTCAACCGGACAGCAGACTTCGAGACCGTCCGGGAGATCAAGGAGAAGCTGTGCTATGTGAGCTACGACTTGGATCTGGATACCCGGCTAGCGGAGGAGACGACCGTGCTCGTGGAGAGCTACACTGTAAGCGACGCTCTGTACATGTTCCTCGTCTCTGTCGCTTGCTCACTCTGTCGCAGCTCCCAGACGGTCGCGTGATTAAGATTGGTTCAGAACGATTCGAGGCACCAGAATGCATGTTCCAGCCCCACCTAGTTGACGTTGAGCAACCGGGCGTAGCAGGTACGTAACGTATGCGCGGCGCCAGGTCCATGATGTTCCTCACCGCTGTCGCACAGAAATGCTCTTCCAGACAATCCAAGCCTCAGCAGTCGACGTTCGCGCTGAGCTCTACAAGCACATCGTCCTCTCCGGCGGTTCAAGCATGTACCCGGGTCTGCCCAGTCGACTGGAGAAGGAGATGAAGCAGTTGTACCTCACGCGAGTCCTTGGCGGCGATCCCTCGCGACTCAACGTTCGTTTCAGCACCTCCGCGCTCCATCTCTGTGCTGATCTGTCTTCACGAGTAGAAATTCAAGATTCGCATCGAGGATCCACCTCGCCGGAAGCACATGGTCTTCTTGGGCGGCGCTGTGCTCGCGGACATCATGAAGAACCGTGAAGAATTCTGGGTAACGCGCGAGGAGTGGTTCGAGAAGGGCCGGGCGTCACTGGACAAGCTCGGTCGCAGCACGAGCTAGATATGTGTCGAAGGTATGTATAGCATATGGCATTCAGGGCGCGAACACTGAGAATGCGGACCTTCCTCGTAGTATTGTACCATGATGTAACAATGTTTTCCCCAAGTGACGGATACAGCTCGTAACGCGACAGTCCTAATTGGAGTGCAAACGTTTCCATGAGACATCAATTCCATCCAGAGGTTGCAGCGATCAGAACTAGGGCAACATACGTGTCTACAAAACAACGACATCGTGAGGAGCAAGTTCGGCATGAACGACGAAGGAGCTAACATACGTAAGTAGATAAGCATAATCATACTGTGGTCATATACTGTGGTTCCTATATCCAGAAATGTCCAGAACAGAGCGGCATGGCATGAACGCATGAACTGGCGCGTCTAGAAGTACATCTAATTAGCACGGGGTGTCATGCGTGTTCCACATCGATCTCCAACACTGTGACGATGGAGGGCCATGGTCGCGAGACGTCCCTTGATGGAGGGCCCGCAGTAGGCCTCATGGATCTGCTGGACAGAAATTGCAAGTGGAACTGCAAAAAATCGGCCGAAAGTAGGTTGTGTGGTGTGGGACCATTCCGAACGGCAGGTGCTAATGGAGGCGGAGCTCCACTAGACCACGTCGAGACGGGTGTCGCAGGTCCCGCTGGATTGCTGTCTGTACCGGAACGGGTGTATGGACGAATCCGTCGAGCAGCGATGTGGCGAGATCGACGGGGAACGGGAGTCGATAGATGTACAGGACGTGTCACAGTCACTCCAGGGCTCCCCGCAATGCTGCTGCTACTAGGACCACGTCGTTCGGGTATCGTTGTTGGGGCAGCCATGAGAAGCGTGCTCTGTCCCACTCTAAATTCATCCATTGCTCTAGGATTGAATCCGGGTCTTCGCAGAGGCAAGGTGGAAGGGACTAGATATGAGGACCGTTGGTTTGGCGGGGTGTCAGCGGAGCGACGAATGACATGATGAATGGCCTCTCGAGCGGCGCTGGATCGTCGTCGTCGCAGATACAGGTGCTCCGCTTCGGTCGCGACACGCGCGGTGCTGGGGGATAGCCACTGGTGTCGACATGCCGATGTCGACGACATCCTATGACGCGGATTGGCGCACAAGAGTGCAGCAAGAAATGAGATCCCTGTCGGGTCAGGTCAATAATTAGGTGGAAACGAGAGGCACCAGCTTTGGGAGGCCTATATGCTCACCATCGGGACTCAACTTGACTACAGCCAACTGTCGCCAATCCACTGCTTTAGAGGGATGGGCCGTGAAAGGACTACGCCCCACAAGCCTGAACGAAGAATGTGGTTAGTAGATATGTCGAGCTACAGTTTGGTACGTACATCATGTACAGCATCACACCAAGGCTCCAACTGTCGACTACATAGTCATACCCTTGAAGACTTTGCTGGGAGATTTCCGGGGCCATGTAGAGAGGGGTGCCACATTGGGTCTGTTCCCTCCGTCAATGACTGAGGCGAACTAGCAGCTCTAGGAACTCACTCGGAGGGCAGTCATGGAGCTCACGATCTTCGACATGCCGAAGTCGGCTAACTTCGCAATCCGGGGTTGGTCGCTTGTCAGCAGGACGTTCTCCGGCTTGAGATCACGATGAGCAATGCCTGCGTTGTGGAGGTACTAGAGGGAGTGTCAACGAACGTACTGATAGAGAATCAATTGCACCTACTGCAAGTGCATCGCATATCTGGGATGCAAAATGTTTCGATTCCGACTCCGCTGTACAACGGTTATTGGGTGTTCTCCTGCTGACATGAACGTACATGAACTTACATATGTTTCCTTTGGTGTTCAGATACGTGCCGAGGTCGCCGCCAGACACCAGCTCCATTACTATGCCTGCCCGGGCACCCATGTCAAGTAGTGGATAGTTATAGCAGTACAAGGTAACCTACTGATGCTCCTAGTCCCGTAGATAGCTTCCTTGAACTCAACAATGTTCTTATGTCGGAGCGTTGAGAGCACATCTATCTCCTTACGAAGTCGGTTCGCTGGAGAGTTATGGTGCACGCGATGGCGGAGGAGACCGTCACGCAGCTCCGCATTGAATACGTTCTTATGGAACAGCTTGATGGCGTAGAACTGATGTTCTGTTACGTGCAGGGCTTTCACAACGGTTGCGTAGGCACCACTACCCAATGTGCGTTGGATGTCGTACTTGTCGCGCACTTCGGGGGGTATCTCGTTGTCGTCCGTTCCATTGATGTTCCGTCGGAATGAGAAGGCTCACCACAGGTGAGACGATACGAAGGTAGGATAGGCGGTTGTACTCACAAAGTTCCGTCCCTGCGCTGAGTCTCGTCAACCCCGGCTCTGGAAGCAGGAATGTTATGACACTGAAGTGGTGCAGCAACCGGCAAGTCGCTTCTGCAACCCGCTCGCCGTTAATCTATCTCAGTGCGGTTGGTAACAAGACGCTATCAAGAGCGACACGGGATGCTCACTGAAGTACTGATAGCGTTCGACAAGTTCGTGAAGGTCACGGCTGATCCAGAAGACTCGTCGCCGTCCCATTCAATAGCGCAGAGTGAGCCTGGGATCCCGGGTAGCAGAAAGTCGTGGTGTGCGCCGCAACCTATAGTATACCGCCTCTGGGGCCGCCTAAAGTACATGGGGCCAAGGTTTACACCCTCAGGGCCGGAGCCCCATGGTAAGAGAGAGCCCCAAAGGGTAGGGTCGGCGAGCGTCGAGACCTTGGAGGACGTTGAAGGTGCTTGTGTCAGCTGCGAGAGGTGTATGTCGTTGTCCGACATCGTCGAAGACAAGGGAATACAAAGGTAGGCTTCGTACTGGACCGTTGACTATGACTGAAAGGCCTAAGTAAGCTCAACGCGAACTCGGGGGGATGTGTTATCTTTCTCTGGAGACGACACTGATATTGCGTCTGTAAGTAGAGGCAGATCTAGAGGTGAGAGTACGGGGAGAGCGCGCGGGCGCGGGAGGGCTCGGGGCGGGTGTTATATATGTCCCTTCTTCTTTCTCACGGGTATTTCGAAGGACAGCAGTCGGTTGACCAGATGCGCTCACGCAGACTTCAACGACAAGCCATGGAGATGCATTAATAGCTGAGACAGTGACGCGAATGCCTCCGCGAAGATACATGATAGAGAGGTTCTAGATCCTGCTACGAGTAGTAGAAATATTCGTTGTAATGTAGGGTACATGGGGTCTAAACTATAATGCGCGCTGAGGGAGTGGTGATGAGCCATTATATCTGGATACAGACTAGTCGATAGCATGTCGAGAGCATAGGTGGGGCAGCACTGAGGCTTGAAGCTTGAGGGCCGACAGGGGGGCAATAGTGGACGAGAAGGCGACGACACCGAACGAGTTCATGTCATCCGGAGTGCCGCTTCGTAGATGAAGAACATAACGGCCGCGTTGGGGATGACGCGCATTAAGTGCGCACTCAGGCCACCGTATAATGAGTGAGCTCCTTCTTCCGCGATGACAAGACGTAATGTTTGCAAGAGGCCGGTGTACTTGACTTTGCCGTCCACAAGTGGTTGTCGTAGTCGTGTCCGTAGAACCTGTGGTCGAGTTAGAGCGCCTGGCAGCGAAGACGGAACGTGAAACGCACCTCGTGGGGATACGTGATCAAGGAAGCAACGCACTTCGCCGTTCCTGCACTCCCAATCATGCCCACCCACTCCATAACGCCTCCCTTCCCCTGCGTCCCTGCTGACAAGCGCTTAAGCCGCTCGTACAGCACCCACTGGATCGTGCCCTCCGTCACGCCCAGGTAGCTCGCACTCAGGCCCTTGTAGAAGCCTCTCACCCCCTCCTCCCTCAGGATCTTCTTGACCATGGCGACTGACCCACCGAAGAACGACCGCGCTCCGGAGAACTCGGGTCGGTGCGCGTCCAGCTGGAGACGTGTCTTGACCACCCAGATGGGATTTGTCGCGGTGCCGGTCGCAATGCCCGCGACCGCCGCAGCGGAAAGATGGACCCATGAATTCTCGTGTCCGTTGTTGAATTGCGTGGCGATCACTTGCTTGCCGTTGCCGTAGGTGAAGAAGTTGATGGAGCGAGCGGGGACGACGCCGACGAGGGTGGGGCCAAGGCCCTTGAACAGTGCTCGAGGAGATTCTTCGCGATAGATGTCGCTGTGAGCAGTGATAGCGTTAGGACTGATGTCCTCTAGGAGAGGGTATGACCAGACGCACCGAATGATGTGTACCGTCTCCACGAAATGCCATAGCAAGTTCCTTCTTGCTGCGACAGCAGCAACACCGTTCCCTTCTACTACAACGCTGACACTACCGCCATGTTTTGCACGAAACAAGTCCGATTGAAGACGCGTCTTCACAACATCGAACGGACTCGTGACGATTGCTCCACACATCCCACCCATACTGCGTTTGCACGGCGTTCGTTAGACATGTCTTGCGACTCTGAATGTGGGAGAGTAGCTCACCCTCCGGCCACAAAGTGATGCCATGACTTCGCCGGAAGCCAACTGCTCGTCGAGGGACCTGAGGCGGGTTGCGGAGGTGTGTTAGCCATGGGGAGGTGGTGGACGATGACCAGGTCTACGAAATGCCGCGTAGCAGCGTCGGCATTGGAGTACCTGAATTTTTGGCGCGGCAAAGATTAGATTAGATTGGCGCTGGAGACCTCTGGGCCGCTGCGACTCGGAAGTTCCGTTCGACCTTGATCTCGACCTGGTTCATCTTCAACGACTGAAGTCGCCTCATTCTTCGCTCTTGAATTCCCGGAGGAGGCGTGTTGGGTGGGACTCTGAGAGAACTTGGGATGTTCCAGCTCTCCATTATCAAGGTTCGTTCTCGTTGATGCGCATGTAAGCCGCAGGGCTCATGAACACACCCAGGACACGGTTGCGGTACAACCCTCTCAGTTTGGCCTCCCACCAGAACAAGCGATCACCAATGAACTCAATAAGAAATATGCGAATCGTGTACTCCACGATGTGGGACTCTGTATATGCGTCTTCGATCTTGCGGAGGTCGGGGAGGGGAAGGTGAGGTACGGGGACGGCTGTCTGTGGTACAAAGGTTGGTGAGTGAGCCATGCCGTCACGTCAAGACCACTACCGAATTCGCACAGTCATCTTCCGCTTGGTGGTGTTCAGACCATTTGCTTCGGAAGTCATACTCGCAAAAGTAAAGTCCTCAGACGAGGACGGTGTACGCCGTACGTCTTCCCATATGGTGCTAGCGCATTCCTGCCATATTTGTGACCCTGCGTGTTTAGTATCCGTTGGATTCTTCGATGATATCTACGTGCCTTTGGTGTACTTACCGGAACCCTCCGCATTGTGAGTACATCTTTGTCTTCTCTCGAGCATCGGGGAGCACTCGCCGCCAATTCGTACCTCCCACATAGTTGGTATTTCTCACTTGAGATCCTTGCGATCGTTTGTGAAGGTTTCCAAGCAGTTGAGTCGCGCAAAGAACGCCTGGTGGTCTGAAGCAGACCAGCGAGCTCAGTTCTGCCCGCGATTCCGTGCGCCTTTGACTTGGCCTTCTTGCATCTGGTTTCTTTCAACCAGGACAAGAATCAGGAATCTCTAGAGCTCCCAAAGGTAGACGGGGCTTCCCAATTTCACGCCACTGGCGCGGATGAGGAGGTAGGTGTGGCCGAAACAATGACCAGATGAAACGCGAACATGCCAAATTTGAAGCATGGCTATGGTCCGTTTTTGATGCTCTCTCCGTTCCTTGCACAAACTTTAATCTACCGCGCTTGAAGTTGCTCGCTCGAGTGTTCGCAGCGCTCAGCTCACTGCGCAATACTCGCCACTAGTGGGCGATACGTTCCATAACCCTGACCGGTCTCCGTGTGGACCTACGCGCTCGGCAGAGCATGTCCTGAGCCGTGTGGCTGAAATTGTGCTATTGTGCTCGCCGCGAGTTTATTTATATATGAAACAGTTACTGATCCGCACCTGCAGTGACCCGAAGGAACGCGCCCACTTCTGGCTACCTGACAGCGAGGCCACGTCTTCGCATGACCTGCTGGACTCGGCCCTGACAGACCGGATGTACATCGACGCGGGAGACGTCGTCAGAGTGCGGGTAGAAGCAGACGAGTTTCATGACGACGAGCCGGGTCCGCCCAAAGCGCATGAAGGTGTACAGCAAGCGAGAGAGAACCGCCGTCCACCGTATACGATCACCGTACGTCACTCGGTGCAGTCTGGCAGTTCGCAGTGGGTTGACATGTTGTTACCTGCAGTGCTCTATGTCGGAACAAGGGCTGGGTCCGACCTCCTGGTGGAAAAACGCTGGCGTTCAGCCTATGGACGAAGAAGGCTGAGCAGCCTCCATATGGCCCGTCCTTGGTGGCAATGTGTGTGGAGGTAGGTATTTCAGATGTCGCAAGTCTATCCTACTAATGGTACTCGATCGCTCAGGGAATGTGTATTCATAGACCCTGTGTAACACTCCTGTTCAGCGCATGCCAATGTTACATCCGCTATACACCCGTATTATCTGTGTCAGCCGGTTCCGCCGTGGCAACGTGCGGCCGACCACCTCAAATGGGTCACTAAATGTCAACCGCAAGTGCCCCGCGGCGGAAGCAAGCGTCGATATTGGTAAGCTCGAACACATAGCGTTTGGTGGCGGCACGCTTACTGTTCATTCCATGGACACTCCGGCAGTACCTGGTGTTGACCGCAGCCTTCCGGGACGCTGACGAGCCGCGGTGATTGTGTGGGCTTGTCACTGTGCGCGAGGCGTACTGATGCTTATGCTCCGCAAAAGTACCTCATGACGCGGACGACCCACCGCTATGGACAGATTGCCCGCCGCTCGTTGACGATAAACAGCTTGACCGCATGAAGATGTGCTACTATCGCCGCGACTACCTGTGCTGAGCAAATTCGTAGGTTCCGATCTGCTCCCGGATCGGAATGGAGCAGCTGCATGCCAAACGCTCCACGTCGTTTCACTGAGTCCTCCCAGCAATAGGTATAGGCTAGAGCTTGCCTGGTCCTTCGCAGCATAAACGCGCCGCGGTGACGGTGAACCGAAATATCCATCTCTCAATTCTGGGTGACCAGTCTACTGGTCGAGCGACAAAGCGAACGCAAGAGGACGAGCATGAGACATGCAAGAGGAGCCAGTGCGGTGAGTCCTTTCTGCGAACATCGCGAGAGTGCGTGTACCATACATGGTTTTCATACCTTCATTCCAGCGGCAAGGCGCGTAACCAATGGATCCGCACCTGTCACGGCACTCAGTCGTTGACCGTCGCTGCCCATAATAGGGTGCCGATCTGGATTATACATAACTGCGCATGCGGGCGCGACGGGGACCTTGGCAGTAAAGGCGAGTCGCCCTACTTCGCCACAGAGGCCGCGTTGCGCGCGTACCACCCCGGCGAGTCACATCGCGTACCGTCGCAGGTTGACAAATGGTGGCTTGTGTACCGCTTTCAATCTACGCAAGGGTCGCGGTGCGGTGACAACACAGTACAGTGGGGATAGCGAAGGATGACCATTGCAGCTTTAGCGAGCTTTTGCAAGTGCATATAAGGGTGCGCGAGGGAGGCGGAGAACCTCACCATTCACCGGACACACCAGTACCACCTTCTTCGCCATGTCTCTCACTCGCCTTCGCCTCGCGAGTGCTCTCGCGCTGTTCGCTTTGACTGGCAAGGCACTGGGTGCCGTCCGTCCCCTCGGTCCTCGGACCGACCTCGAGATCGTGAACAAGGTCATCGCTCCCGATGGCTTTTCTCGCGATACTGTCCTCGCTGGCGGAACCTTCCCCGGACCGCTGATCCAGGGCTTCAAGGTGCGATACTAGCATGTCGTCGCGTGTCGCTCGATTAGTTGACATTCATCTTTGCGGCCAGGGCGACCATTTCCGCATTAACGTCGAGGACAATCTCACCAACACCACGCTGTTGACACCAACGACTATCGTATGTACTCGATGCACTCGCCCAGAGACGAGACACTACTGACTAGTGTCACCACCGCGCAGCATTGGCATGGGCTATTTCAGCACACAACCAACTGGGCAGACGGTCCCGCGTGGGTCACTCAATGTCCGATTACAACGGGCAACTCGTTCCTGTACGACTTCCGCGTCCCCGACCAAGCCGGTGCGTCCGACCAGTACTGCGTCATGGGAAATGGCTGTAGTTCTAAGCGCCTCATCGCATAATAGGCACGTTCTGGTACCACAGCCACCTTGCTACTCAGTACTGTGACGGCCTTCGCGGGCCGCTGGTGGTGTATGACAGGCATGATCCTCATGCGGGCCTCTACGACGTCGATGATGGTTGGTATCTATCTCTTAGTCATCTCTCATAGCCCTCATGGTGGACGTTTGCAGAGAGCACGATCATCACTCTAGCGGACTGGTACCACCTTCCGTCTAGCCAGGTTCCTATCCCCGCGTAAGTCCTCTATCTATCCTTAGTAAGGAGGCGTATACTGAATATCGCTCTAGGATGTCCGACAGCACCTTGATCAACGGGCTTGGTCGGTTTGTGGACGATCCGACGGCGGAACTTGCAGTGATCAACGTCGAACAAGGCAAGCGGTATGTGCACCCCGCCCCAGCTCTGATCGTGATCGCTTAGACGTCTTCTCGTATAGCTACCGCTTCCGCCTCATAAGCATCTCCTGCGACCCCAACTACAACTTCACCATCGACGGGCACGACATGACGATCATCGAGGCTGACGGCGAGAACACCCAGCCGCTGACAGTGGACAAGATTCAAATCTACGCTGCGCAGCGCTACTCAATCGTGGTAAGTCCTTAACGAAACATCGGCATGCGGTGTACCAACGGCATTCTGTTTCAGGTCAATGCGGACCAGCCGGTGGGCAACTACTGGATTCGTGCGGACCCAAACAACGTCAGGCCGGGAGGTCAAGGATTTGCAAATGGCATCAACTCAGCGATCCTGCGCTACAAGGGTGCCCCAGAGGTAGAGCCGACCACCAACCAGACGACTCCAAGGCTCCCTCTGAACGAGACCGACTTGCACCCGTTGGATGACCCCGCTGCTGTAAGTTTCCTCATCATGGAACATCTTCCTCTGGCTCTAACTTTACTGTAGCCCGGGCTGCCATACCCAGGAGGAGTAGATCTGGCGTTGAACTTCGACCTGAGCTTCGTATGTTTCCTCCTTCATTGCTATCACTCCGCTCCTGGTTGACGTGTCCTTTTGCAGAACCAGTCGGATGGTCTGTTTGCCATGAATGGCGTTCCCTTCATTCCGCCCAATGTTCCCGTTCTGCTCCAAATCCTGAGCGGTAACGTCGCACCCCAGTCGCTCTTGCCTCAGGGCAGCGTGTATAGTCTTCCCCCAAATGCGACCATCGAAGTGTCGATCCCAGCAGGCAATGTAGTTGGTGGGCCTCATCCTTTCCATCTTCACGGGGTACGTCATATCGTACGGGAATCGCGATGTTGTGACTGACATCTTCTCTCTGTAGCACTCCTTCTGGGTTGTGCGTAGTGCTGGGAGCACCGAATACAATTACGCGAACCCGGTCAGGCGCGATACCGTGGACACAGGCTTCAACGGGGACAACGTTACGATTCGTTTTGTGGTAAGTTATTCGCCCTTACGGAAGCACTGAAATTGACTGACTCCCGCGCGTAGACCGACAATCCGGGCCCGTGGTTCCTCCACTGCCACGTTGACTTCCATCTGAACACGGGACTGGCTATCGTCTTTGCTGAAGACGCTCCGGATACCGCCGCTGTAAACCCCGTTCCGGGTGAGTCCTGCGCGCTCCGTGATGACGATACTGTTCTGACCCTTGACACCCCATATCAGTCGCATGGGAGCAGCTCTGCCCGACTTACTACCAAGACACCAACACGACGCTCACTAACTAGTGCCGATTCGCTGCGACTAGGTCGCACCGACATAATCCCGCTCACTTGAACCCGGACACATCCCTCAACTCTATGTACCATTCCTTATCGACTGGACGATCATTCCTTGCAGTACCATAGCTGCTCCGTCATCTTGTCTAACTTATGGCGTACACTAATCGTTATAGGATATATTATTGGGTCTCTTATATACACGACGATACTCGCTTCGTTGCGGAGTGGGTCTCCCCGCGATTGCCTGCTCACTTTGTTTTACTTGCGCTCAATGCCCGTCTCCATCTCTGCCCATCTCCGATTGAGAGCTAGACCCATGTTGTTGCGACGGCCGATGATGTAGCTGCCATTCCTCCTGCGCGTGTCTCGGAGTGGTAAATAGCAACTGCCGGTGCCATTCAGGTGACATGTTGGCGGCATAAGCACGGACGCAGACCCTCGGCGTGTGGACTGTACAGTCACCATGATTGAGAGCACTGCACCTTCAATCTCCACAGTCTATCTGGTACCTTCCCGCCCAGCGGCATCGCCGACTCTCGGGCCCGTCCAACCTACGGGACGCATTTACGTTATGGACGCGCACGCTGGAGCTAGAAGTTCGTGTTCGCCTCGCCCTTGTCCGACCGTGACCGTGCTTCGATCTTCGCCCGGGAAGTCTGGAGGACTGTGGACATGACCATTACAAAGTACATCAGTCATTTGGTAGGTATGTTGTGTAATTTGAGGCTTTGGTGCGCCTTCACGTCGCCTGGTCGAGTTGACATTGACTCTCCGCTCTTGTTTAGGTCGACAGCATGGCGATGGAGGAGATAGCACAACCTCTTGCTCCTTGCGATTTCACACGACTTGCTATCCTTACGTGTGGTGTGGCTGGCGCACATTGATGCCGTCCACGGTTTGAAAGCCAGGGTCGCCTTGGAGAGAACAACAGCTTGGTGCATCTTGATTCCAGCAGGGAGGTGAGTCTTGATAAGTGCGCTATCGTGAAGTGAGTGTCCGATAGACGGGGATATGTACATGGGTTGTGGGCAGAGAGATATACATCAGAGCAGGGCCAGATATAAGACAACGCGACAATATAACAGCGAAACATGGATGACAACTAGAAAGCGATCTTGCAGTGCGACGTATCGTGCAGCAGCTGGAGTGAATACTTCACCTATGGGGCGTCCAATTGAGTGAGCGCCACATCTTTTGACTTCGAGAACTTGAAGCTTCAATTCTTGCGCCCCGACTTCGGCTTCGTAGGAGACGCGAGACGACTGGACCGCCGACGCGCCAGGGCCAACCCGGGCACCTCTTCCTCTCCCCTAGGGCCAGTTTCGGCGGGAGCAACAGGTGCAGAGGATTGCGTGCGTGCCTTCTTCGCGACGGGTCGCTTGGGCGAGGCAGCAGACCCTCCGTGCGCCCGCCTCGACGGGCTGCGCCCAGCGCCACCAGCTGCAGCATCAGTGCTAGTCAGCGGGACGTCCCCAGCTGGATGCGCGTTGATCGCGCCCGCATCCAGTGGCGGCGACAGCTCATAGCTGAGATCTTCCGCTTTGCGCTTGCTTCCTCGAGATGGCACGTCCGCGGCCGCTGCCGCAGGGATCTGAGGCGCGACCGCGACCGCGGCCAGGTTGCGGTCGTTTGCGCGCTCCGCATCCTCTGCGAGCGCGCGCTCTTGCATTTCCTGGGAAGGTGTCGGAAGCTCGACGCCCATGCTCTGCGCCTGCCGAATGACATCTGCGCGTCGCTGGAGGGGCGCCCGTTGGCTTGAGGTCGAGTCCGAACCGCTACTAGGATGAGAAGGGCTGGAGGACGAGGGGTCGTCATCGAGCATAGCGAACGACGGGGTCATACCGCGGCTGTTTTGGACTGCCTCTTCGGCAGTCGCATCGGCCATAACGATACTTGCGGTGTCGACCGCCATCCTATCTGACGCCACAGAACACATCGACACGTCGGGAGCGAGCGGTTGTCCGGGCGGCGTTGATGGCGCGGAGGGCGGCGTGATGTGGACGACGGGTGGAGACTGTGAACTTGCTGCGGCTGCCTGAATACCACCGTCGCGGTGCAAACGAGCTTGCTGTGCGAGCCACTGGTGGTCGCGCGCTTCCGCCGGCGTGGCGCGCTTCGTCGGGTCGACTTCGAGCAGACGACGGATGAAGTCCTGCCCTGAGGTGCATAGGCTGTGGTCAAAGAATGAGGTAGATAGAAGCTGAGGAGCACGGACCGTGATCACTGACGCCCGAGTGTTGTAGGAGTACCCATTCCACTTTACGGCGGGCGACCCTCCTACTGAGATCAGTCGTCCCTGGGGCTTCTTCATCGAGGAATGGTGTAGACTTGGTGAGCCTTGGAGCAACCATGTCAGTACTTACCCACGCAGAGGCAAATCAACCTACATGCAGTAGACAATGACGCCAACACTCCAGCTGTCAACGACGCGATCATATACATTGCCACCACCTACGACCTCCGGGGCAAGATACGCTGGGGTGCCGCATAACGTCTGTAACGAGTTGAGTCGCCAGACCCGAATGTACTGTAGAAGTCGGGACCCACGTGTAGGGCGGTCATCGTATCGACGACTTTGGCTAGGCCGAAATCTGCTATCTTGACTACCGGGGGGTTGTCGTCGGTCAAGAGAATGTTCTCTGGCTTGAGATCGCGATGAGCGATACCGAGGTCATGGACGTACTAGGGAAACATCAGCGTGACCCCAGGATGTAGATAGCTCGGCAGCATACAGTGAGAGCGTCGCAAATTTGGTACGTCAGATACTGGACAGTTGGCTCCGCTGGTACTCGCATCAGCAAGAAATTCGCTATTGAAGACATGATAGATCGCTCACGGAGCCCCGGATCTGGAGTCTTCAACAAGTAATCCATAAGATCACCCCCTTTAACCCATTCAAGGACGATGTCTATGAATGTAGTGCACTGATTCAGCAGCCGCGCTCGGAGGTAGGACTAGGAAGGGGCGCAGCGCATAACTTACCGATCTCTTTCTCCTCGATGAACACTTCCTTGAAGTGACAGATGTTGCGATGCGAGAGGCGCTGCATGACGTCTATCTCCCGCTTCATAGATTCCGGGAGATTGTCCGGGGTGAGCGGGCCCATGCTTCCCTTCGTCATCAAGCCTTGGCGGAGCTTGTTTGCAGGAATAATCTTCACCGCATACCAGACCCCTTCGGACCTGTGAAGACCCTTGACAACTGTGCCGAAGGACCCGACTCCCAGCACGTCGCGCAGGTCATAGACCTTCTCGACGGCTGTCGTTGCCCCCTTGGATGCTCTGTGTCGGAAGAGAAATCCTACACACAGGTCAAGTGATGAAGTTGAACGGTTTTAATGTGGGTCGCTCACGGTAGTCCTCCTTCGCCCTATTTGGGTTAGTCGAGACGTTTATGCCAAACGCTATCTCACATCCGTCGGTTAAGATCTTGTACTTCCCTTTGCCATCGGCTCCGATCCGCCGTCCGTTGATCTAGTATAGCAAGTAAGGTGAGCCTCTAACTCCTACGAGATGAGTGACGGGTCACTGACGAAGGTTCCATTTGTAGACGTATCTGTCACTACAACGGCAGCATTGGGAGTCTCGTTGCCATCCCATTCTATCGTGCAGTGTTTGCCGCCTATCAGGACACGTCAGCGTCCGGAACTGTCATCAATAGATGACCATACTGACTTATGAGTGCGCAATCAGCGAATCGGATGTCGTTGACTTCGCGTCGCCCGATCGTGTAGCAGCGCTTGTCCTTCTTGAGATCGATACGAGAGATGTGGGGGTTGCCGGGATTGCAGGGAATCAGGATTCCCCAAAGATCTGACCCTTTGTCCTCGCCTTCTTCGTCGACGTGGCTGACCACCTGTGTGAAAGCCTGAGTCTGAGTCTGGGACTGAGACTCGTTCTCTTCCGACTGAGCCTGAGGTTCAAGTTGATCGCCAGCGTCGTTCGTACTCTCCGGCATTGTGCTGCTATGAATGTTCGGTGAGTGTGCAACTGAAGCAAAGAGTTGACTCTAGGGTATATAAGTCAAGAGGTGCAAGCGAGAAACAATGATGCGACTAGTGGCTCATGAGAGAACAAGGGCAAGACAAGCGAGAGCGAGACAGCGCGTCGAGGTGGGTGCCAGCAGAGCAAAGCGGCTTCAACCGAAAAGACGACAAAGGCACCGGTAGTAGGATGGCGATGTTATGATAACAGATATGCTGAGGCTGTGGCACCGTGTTGGGTCATTGGCCACGAGTGTGGATTGAAGACCTTTGTTGAAGTTCTCGAACAACGCGTCCATTTGTAGCGGAGTTTATCGGAGTTTTTGCGCACCCACCGGAGGTGCTCGCCAGCATCTGAAACAGGTTGTGAGGGGGTTACCTTCGCTAATATACAGACTGTAACGTTCCGTACGTAGACCTGTGTACATAAACTTTTGCCAAGCCAGTCTGATGAAGTTGTCGAACCACACGATCATGAACTTGAATACTGCGGAGCTGCCAGGCGGCTGGTCTCTGGTGCGAGCACAGCCACCATACCACCTCATCCAGCGCTACCAACTTCACTATGAGACTTCGTTCCAATCACGATGTCTCTCAAGACTCAGGCCGATTCGCGGGTGGCTGTCTCAGGTCTCACGTCCAAATATATCCCCTAGCGCAACTGCGCGAGTGGCCTTTTAACACTGCATGCCTCCCCGACGTCTCCGATATAGCCAGGCCAATTGACCGATTTCAAAATGATGCCCGGACCATAACCTCCGAGACATGTGCTAGGTCCGTCTTTCGTGGCTCCGAGGTCTTGGGAGACTCGTGAAAATAGACAGCTGTTTGTACGCCAGGATCACAAAAGCGATGAACCGTTCACAACCCTGATTGGCACTGCATGCAGGGGAAGCGGACGACCTCTGCGTCGGAGTGTCCTTCAACTTGAGGGCGCATCTCATGCACAGAAAATACCTGAGATAGGAGCCCTTTTTATCGTTTGATCATGCTAATAATATCATTGTACTGACGTGCAATATTTTGCCCTCAGCTATACGCGACCTGACACTACTAGTAGGACAGTTGGCACTCGCAGGGTCACTCGTATTCTGTGGCTGTTAGTCTTGCTGTGGAGAACTCGCGGTAAAATTCTACGTCACAACGGCTCGGTAAGCACTCCCAGCAGTGACAGCTGAGAAATGATCGTTCGGAGTCGAAACAATAGCGCGGAACTGTTCCTTGACCGTCAAATATACTCCCGCGAGCCTCAAGCCGCCATCCGGGCTTCAACCTAAGGTTTGGGCTTGAGCATGCCGGCCGCGGGATGGCACGTCAGACCACACCCCGAAGGGACAGTGCGCTATTGTCAAGCTGTCAGGCTTTGCATTGACTTTGCCCCTATTTCCTCACAGCCAGCCATGGTCCGGCACATGGTCAAGGGATATAAGACAGGGGTGGGCTTCGCGTTGTGCTCTCAATCCTTCCTCCCGAACATCCCCACTACGACGTCTTGCGCCACTCGCCACCAAGTCACATCCGCCAGGACCTCGCACATCATACACACACTATCACTCGCGTCCAGGACCCCGATGGACGCCTTCTTCGACATCGCGATTGCCGTACCTGCCGAGGACCCCGTGTGCTCCTCGCCCGAAGTCGAGGATGCACTCGCTGACCACGAGCGATACTGGTTCGGTAGTTCACACTCAGGATGCATTATAGGTTGATCCTGATGGTTCAGGTCCGTTCCTCCCCGGTGATCGCTTGACTCGCTGTTGACTGACATGGTATTGCGCAGACTACATCCCTTTTCTTCACTTCCATCCGGGACATTTGTCGGATGACACCAACGCTGTTGTTGCAAAGTCGTCCACGGACCCTACTCAATATCTATATCATTCCTCGCGATTGCGCATACCCGTCATTCGACTTCGTTCGCAGCGCACCTATTCCTGTTCTACCCTATGTATCACTCTTCGTTTCGTAGCCTACGGACTTCAGATATCTCTGACAATCGCTTCTTTGCTTGCGTCTCCCACATGCGTATATTAGCCCTCGCCTAGTAGGAGGAGGGGTGCCTCAGAAGGGTCTACGATAGTTCATGTCAGTCACGACCATGTAGAACCACATATTGACGAACAAATACGTACGCCTCCGTCGATCAGGACCGTCTCCCCGTCCACGAACCAGTTTGCGACCAGGAACAACACTAACGTTGCCATGTCCTTCCGTGTCCCCGCACGCTGTTCGCCCGACGCAACTGGAGCCGAGACCGGCACCTCGATGCCTTCAAACGTCCGACCCTGGAGGCTCGATTGCCCAAGGGCATCCATCGTGCCAGGGGAGCTCATTTCTGTGATGAAGAGTCCCGGAGCGATGCTGTTCACTCTGATGCCGAGGGGGCTAAGCTCGTGCGCCAGCGACGCCGTTGCATGCCCTAGCGCGGACTTGGAGAACATGTACGGGAAAGATTTGGCGGATGTCGCCGGGTCCTGCAGGTTGTTGAGCATCCCAGACGCGACGGTTCCTGAAGGAGCATGGCGCACCTTGGTCCATCCATTCATGCTCGTGGTCATGATGACCTGGGGCGGGAACCGGGCACCGCCCTGGCCCTCCTTCCACTTCTCCAGTAACGGCAGGAAGGCGAACGTCAGCCAGTAGGGACCGACGGCGTTGGTATTCATGTTGTCGTCGAATGCTGCTTCTGGGACGTCGTCGAAGTACGCCTTGCGGAACGCTGTGGCCGTATTGCTAACAGGGGTAATGAACGACCCGGTGATGATGCTATCCACAATGCGGGCCGATCATCAGCATAAGCATGGGTGGGAGCTCATGTGGGATCGTTACGAAACAGAGACAGCGAACGCACCCTGCATTGTTAAAGAGCACAGTGACGTGCTTCTCTCGACGTCCCACTTCTGCAGCCAGTCGTACGGCCTCGGACTATGGAACATTGATCGTAAGTGACTAGCACTGCGGAAGATAGATTGGGCGCGATAGCGACCATTACCTTCTTTCTGACATCTCCCTCTATTCCGTAAATTCTGCCCGGAAGATTGGTCGTCTTGGCGGCGTCGTTGTACACCTGCGCGACACTGCATGAGAGAGAGTCAGAGCGGGTCGCTCCGCGCATGTCCGTCGTGGTATCGCTTGCCTATCCAACTCCGCTTGCTTGGGCCCTATGATGTAGACGCTGCTAGCCCCGTTTGAGATGAGCGTTGTAGCCATCATCAAGCCGATACCCTATAGGAGAGAGGAAGGATAATCAGCGCCATGGCTCCTGAGCTGCGTCCACTCACGGTTCCTCCGCCGGTGATGACAGCGACGACGCCTGTCAGGTCGAATAGGTTGGCAGCGGCGAGCTCGTGCAGAATCGCACTAGCCATGGTGGGCTTCGAGTATGGTCTCAACTCAGACGAAGATGAGGGAGGATAGCGATGCTCAACCGCAGGCTATATGCCATTTGAGCGACTCCGGTCGGGTGACAATGGTTAGTGTTATAGAGCGCTGTGATTCCGATCGCACAGGGATGAACGAGCATCGAAGCTCCACCGGGAAGCCATAGGACTCACGTGGGTCGTAATAGGTATAGGAATGCGAGGGGCTTCCCACCGCCGCAGGGAGCCGCCGGGCAGAGTCACCAAGAAGAGCTCCGGATCCGAAGATCCTATGCTTGGGGTTTACGAGAAGCCGCAAAGGAATGATAGACAACTCTCACTCAATTGACCGATCGGAGGCTACGTGTAGGTTCGATGTGTGGTCACTAATCAACATCAGTGGTGGGTGAAGTTTTCCATAGACGTTCAACGATGGACTCGCTGTTGCCCTCCGAGTCGTGACCATACGGAATCGACATGGGTCTGCAGAGCTTCTTGATCGGCAATGACATGCGCGCGCAATGATAGGCTGACAGATTGAGTGCACTCAGGGAGAAACGTGAATCCTAGCATCGCGCGTGGTTTAGGTTTCCCTTGGGCGAGGTTAACAGGATGAACAAGATACACGCGCGAGGCTCTCGGCAAGTGGGGCGATCAATTCGGCTACTGGTATCTGTTGTTCAAGCGCGTTGTTTTTCGCAACTTGGGCATCGAAACAACAATCAGATAATCTGAGAGCTGTTTGAATTCACATGCTAAGCGTAGAGAGTAAGTCTAGAGACTCGTGTGGGATCAGCATCCATGTCACCAACGAGATGACTGGGATAGTAGGTAGTAAGTATGAGATGCCTACCTCTGCGCTGGCAACTGTAACATACCGATAAGTGCTGAGTGTGTTCTATCGGCAGTTGGAAGTACATGCAAAAGAAGCGTTGTACTGGTACAGGTGGCCGCGGCAGCTGGGACGTAGTCACGGTGGACCATGGTCGACTGGGCCGATGTTCGAACTTGCGTGGCCTGACGGAGGTCCGGCCCGAGCTACCGGGCGGTCGGCGGTCCGGCCCGGGGTACAAGACTTACCAGTCATCATCACGGTGGGGCGCACCTACGGAGGGTGCCGTCTTCCGGATGAATCTTGAACAAGGTACTGGTCCTCAGGGGTTACAAGGATGCTTATACGGAACATGAAGCTGTGACTTAGTACTAGTATATGGATGAACATCTACGTGCGTATGAGAAGGGTCTATAGGCTCGTAATGAGAGATACAGTACAAGAGCGTCCGGAGCCCCGATATCTACTTACGGCATGGGATGCGTGCGTGCCACGGAAGACATGCCATCCACGCATGCTCAGAGCCTGAGTCTGTTCGTATAGTAGTTCTACCCTATTCAAAATCCACATTTGACGTTCATAGGAACCGGAGTAATCTCTTTCGAGCATTCCGACGAGTGTCCATACGCTGCCAAGACTTCCGCCTCGTCGAAGCCCCATATTCCCTCCAGGCCGAGCAGACTTTTCTCCCAGT
Source organism: Earliella scabrosa (assembly GCA_022605405.1). Taxonomy (NCBI): domain Eukaryota; kingdom Fungi; phylum Basidiomycota; class Agaricomycetes; order Polyporales; family Polyporaceae; genus Earliella; species Earliella scabrosa. The sequence goes on along the minus strand of JABYQQ010000004.1, from coordinate 173,585 downwards.
GCGCCTTGATGCCCATGTAGTACTCAACGTCGGTGTCGCGCACCGCAAAGCTATCGGCCGGGTTCCACAAATGGGGTTTGAGCAGGACAACCCGTTTGGCAGTGTCGCGCATCGCGATGTCCTTCAATTGCTGAGCCATGGGGGACGCAAAGGTCTACATCAAATGTGGAGGTAATCAGCCGTGAGCACGAGCAAGTGGAACAAGAAGACACGCACACTGAGAATACCGTGCGAGTCGATCAGCTCCTGCTGAGACATCTGCACGATGATGCGCTTGAGCGTTTGAGGGAAACCGCCCCGTTCGCAGGACTTTGGATCCTTCTGCAGCATTTGCTCCAGTCCTTGGACTATGTCCGCAGCACCGAGACTGTTCGGGACAAGGCGCGAGATGCGGAGGTGCGTCAAGATCGGCGATATACGCGACACACCGCGCACGAGCGAGCCCCTCATCGTGAAGTCCTGGATGACATGCAAGCGCTCGAGCTTCGGACAGAGGGGAATGTCCGGACCCAGGTATCCGTGGTAGTTGAACACCGATCCGTATAGGGTGAGCTCGCGCAGCGCGACGAACGGCATTTCGAGCGAGCGCTCGTGGTAGCGGTCGAAGAAGAGAAGCGTGCAGATTCGGAGCGTGGGCGCGATGTGCCGGAATATGCTGAGGATCGCGTCGGACGAGTACTGGCGAGAAGGGTCCGTAACGTGGAAGTCTTCGGCGATGCGTTCCTTGAGCCATTCAGCGCGGTCCTTGCCCGAGCCGTACTCCATCCAGACGCGCCGCCGGTCGGTGAGGTAGAGGTTGCGCACGCGGCGCTCCTGCGGGTCGAGCTTGTCGAGGTGCGCGGCAAAGGCGGAGATCTGTTCGGAACCGTAGAGCGCGACCGACTGGAGGGCATGGCGGCGGGACGCGTTGCGGACGCGTTTGGACACGAGGGATAGAGCGCGGCCTGTTTGTCCGTCATCCGTGCACGCCTCTGCGAAGATGTAGCACAGGAGTTCAATGGGACATCGGTCCATCGTCGACTTGGATCTTCCGAATGACGAGGTTATCAATGACTGACAGAGGGCGCTGTGGGGTGAAGGATGCGCGCGTCGACAGAGAGCGGGGGGATCGACGTGGTGTACGGTGTTATTGAGGGACCGCTTACAGCGCTCCCACACTATACATAACTCCCACGTCATAGCCGGCTGATGCTACGGCGCAAACGGTTGTTGCCTGTTGAACTAGCTCCAGATGCATCGATGAACGTTTGAACATTGAACCGTCACTAGCACTGGATCCTACATAGCAGTACTCCACCCAGGAGGCCAGAAGACGGTTTGCGCTTCCTGATGCTGCATCGTAACTGAACGTAATCAGGCTGCGAAGCGACAAGGCACAGAAAGAAGAGGCTACCAGCGACGATCGCAGTCTAAGAAGACTGGAGGCAAATGTCAGTATCAAGAAGCTCGTGTTCATCATGTATCTCTCACTTGGCGCAGTGACCGTAACCGTCAAAAAGCACAAGTATCCGCCTTCTTAATCTTCGAAGCACCCTCCGGAGCTGGTAAGTACCTGCCATCCCTCGCTCTTTATTATACCCGTAAGGAACCTATAGGCCAAGAGTGGTCAATGGCACAGTCATCCGGACCCGGTAAATGCCAACAGGACCGTCTAGCTGAGTCGTCCGGCCTCCTCTTGATTTGTTGAGGCGTGTTCTGCTGTGCTGAGGTATCCAGGGAGATATGCATACGAAACCGAAGGTCATCCGCATCCGAATCGATCGCGACATTGTTGAGAAGCACGGGTGCTCGTGGATGTCGTTCCAACCCATTTTCAACCCCGACATTCGAACGGGAGCGAACAGTTGAACAAAACTAAAAGGGAACCCGAACGTCAGAGCGGGTATGTGGAGAGAGACTCCACAAGACCGGTCGCCGCCTCGAGTCAGTTCACCGCGGCTACTCCTTTGTTACTCAAGTACTCACCAGTGACCGTACACCCAACATAAGTATAGGCTCCGACGAGAGATCGCTGAAGAGCATGCGGCCGTGGTGGTCCACGTTCGCTCGAACCTTAAGCACGGCTAATCAGTCCGACGTTATGACCACGTGGCGCCTGGGAGCCTATCAGGATCCTGTTCGACTCGCTGGCAGATGCCCTCCATCACACCTCACCGGTCACCTCTTGTCATTGCTTGAGCTTGAGCCGTCACTCAAACCGTCATCCATATGTTTGAAGCCTGAGATAGGACCTTCCCATCTCACCCAAGTCCCCCAATTCATACTAGCCCGAGGCAAATTCAACAACATGTTCAATCAACCTCGCGGCGCGGGCCCAGTCGTGAGCTTCGCGCGGGTAATGGCCCAGGTCCTGTTATGACGCTATGTTACACTGGCCATGGCCGTAGAGTACATCGGCGCGGCGCTATGTCAGACGGCCATAGCCAGACGGCCAAAGCTCAGCATAATCTACTGCAAAAGCCCCGCGCACGGCACATCCCACTCCTCGTTCTTGACCTATAACCTCTACTCGTCATCACCAAGCTCACTGCTCCATCCCGATGTCCATCACCGTGCTGAGACCAACTGCGCAAGTCTTTGTGCCACAAGCAACTCGTTCGAAGATTATCGACGGGTACCACTACCTCGTCGACATCTGTTGCTCCGCTCTGGAGCCCGACAGGAAGGACAGAGGCGTCGCGGTATTCCAGCAAGAATGCGAGAAGTGGATCAAGATGTTCCCCACCATCGACGCTCTCCGCGCGCACATTGCGGCGAAGCCGCTGGTTAGACACGAGGACGGGTACCTCCCAGACCACGGTCCCCACCTGGACCTCGCACTCCGGTGAGAACCACGCCTCGCACAACTATTCGATCCTGCACTGACCACGCCACTGTCACCTTTCATCCCTGCAGACTCATGAGTGGTTGGGAAACGGACGGCGTGCCGGACTACCTCGCAGCGCTGAACGTCCTGTATGCGGTCACTACGCCGGGGAAGTGGACGGAGCAGACCACCCCTTGCCAGCCCATCCGGTCCCCGTCCCGAGACGCCTGCGGGCGCGCCAACGCGCTCTCCGCCTATGCGTACCACCAACTCTCTCTCCGCACGTACGCAGAACACGAGAAGTTCCCTCTTCCAGAGATCCCGCGCTCAGGGTACTGTGGCCCGGAGCAGTACGAGTGGCGGCTGCACCTGTGCGCAGTGGCTCACGCGGCCGACGCCGCGCGCCAGATGATGGTCACCCCTGCTGTGTTGGCGGTGGGCTATCACTTCAGGAAGCACATGAACATCATACGGTGGATTGTGAAGATATGCGACTACCCTTTCGTGCCGCTGATGCGCGCGTTGCGCGAGCACCGCGAGAGCGTGTACGCGGAGCAGGTGTGTGGCGTCGTTCTTGTCCCTTTCGTGTGATAGCTCACATGTCTTGTTTTGTGTCGCAGCACGAGGTGCCGCTGCCAATGCTTCGGTGGCAGGGTCAGGAAGAACGCATCCGAGACCAGCTACGGGATTGGATATGGGCTATGGATCTCGAGCTCAAGGAGCATCCGGACCCGTATCGGGAAAGCAACCTTCCGCCGACAATGCACTACCGCAAGTTCAAAGGAGAGTTGAATGAGTAGGGGGCTCACGCAGTCTGTATCCAAATACATAGTCTGATATAGCTCACATTCCTATGGTCGAAATGGGTGCCTCCTGATCGACCTCAATTGACTGCTTAGTATTTTGTCTTTGGCCCACAGCACTTCGCGCGTGTGCAGTTCTGTTGTCATCTTGTTCCGTTGCCAGGCTCTAGCCTATTCTCCGACTGCTTTTGCGCAGGCACCGCGAGTGCGTGTACACAGAGCAGCTGAGACGTCGTTGACTCATTCCGAGTCATGCTCCGTTGGTTTGAACAACGTTCCTCGCTATGATCTATCTCTCCGAGTCGCACGAGGTGCCGATATGGTCGTGCTCCGAGCGGTCTTGTCAGAAAGCGTGACTCGCAACTTCACCGGCGACACAATATAACAGCCATGACGTCACACGCGATCTAGTAGCTGGGTCGAAATGCACTGGGTCATTACAGCAGTAAAAGAGGTAGTCTCAACAGTATCCACACCTACTTCCAGACGCGATACCACTGAGGTGTCTGGTCCCCGACCTCCAGCCTTCGCCTCACTCCCTCGATATCTTCAGGCGTCAACGGAGCACGCTTCCCTTCGTGAGTGCCATTATCCCGAAGGACAAAGATATCGTGGGTGGGAACAGGACAGCCTCTCGCCGGGTCTGCTGGGTAAAGGCGGTTTCGGAGTCGAGGAAGGTCGGGGAACTCGCGGTAGATGAGTGCGGGGAGCATACGCGTGGTGGCGAGCTCCATGTCCTCGAGTTCTTCTTCGGCCTCTTCGGGAGACAGTGTGGCAAGTTTGTTGGGGTACAGTTCCTCGTGGAATCGCCGGGCCCACTTACGGCGACACTCTGGATCAAGGATGAAACCGAAGGCTACAGTGGGCCTGGGGCCTGGTAGTAGACGGTTAGGGTAGTATAGGCGTAAACGAGGGGCCGTTTGGGCCGCAGCAGGAAGTTGTGAAGCGGTGGCAGTCGTAGAGTGAGCGACGTTCGACTCCGAGTTGTCACTGGTAGACATGGTGGGAGCTACATATAATGCGACGTCTTCAGTTTGTTGAACTTCACCCAACTTGTAGTCAGGTTACATAATAACTCGGTTAGACTGTGCCCATTCTCCGACAGCCCCAAACTGGAAGCGATAGATCTCTGTATAGAATTAGAGGCTGTCTCGCAATTAATACGGGCATCGGGATGTATTGGTGATTCTGTACAAGCGACATGTGAGAAACTAGATAGGTCACTCAGGTTGCGGGGTCATGAGCCGTCGTCGATCAGCCTCGCCGTGGCATCCCGGAAAGACCTCATAAATTCGGGATCCATCGTGTTAGAGGTGACCTGAATTGAGCCCCCGGGCAGGTTTGGCGCAGGAATGTCGATGACACGCCTACGACCATGCCGGACTTCCGGTTGCTGATCCACCGCTTCGGCCAGAAGTTCACTGGGAGTCTGCGCACGAGGGGTCTCAGAATCGTCTTGAAGCTCTTCTTCTACATCGCCATCTTCACACTCTCCGAGCCCGAAGAGTTCAAGCGCCTTGGTTCTGTCCGCGACCTCGGGAGCCTTGCCTGACGATCCAGGCTTGCAGATCTCCTTGTGCTTCGGCCAGTCCTACGCCACACGTGGTGCTCAGCCGCGGATATGGTACAAGAAGGGCCGCTCAACTTACCCTCTTCTGACACTCCTTGCTGCAGTAGCTCGGCTTGATATCCGACGGACACCTTCCTCCGCATGCCTTCAGCGCACCACGCTGCTCACCACGGATTCCACAGCCCACAGCCGCACACACGTACTGGTTCGGTCTCGCGTACGCTCGACTCTGCCTTCTGCGCTCTTCCGCATACAACTCGTCGATGCGTCGAGAGATGACGCGCCACAGCGGCCTGAACTTCTTCGCGCGGCTCATCTGGTCCAAGTTGACACCGAGCGCCTCGCCGAGGTCGCGCATCTTGAAGCCTACCACGAGCACGATGGGAGAGACGAGGCCACGCTTGACGCTTTCGTTAGCATGGTGTGCCGCGAGTGCGAGGCTTGACAGCGGGGGTTGACCGACACCGATGCGCATAGTTTCGGGCCGAGAGAAGCGGCGTTCGTCCGCCTGAATGGCGAGGCGTTCAGATGAAGACGCCGTGAACTTGGCATAGTGCGCGTGGGCAGCGCAGGCGTGGGCTTGAGCCATGAGCGTTCGGGATGCGACGTCGCCTACGTACCGCCCATCGTTGCAGGAGGGGTCGAGGAACGCATCGAGCACGTACAGGGCTCCTTCAACGCTCTTCATCCTTGTCATACAACCGCTGAGATATCTGCACCCCACCAGCGTGTGTGGGGGGCGATTAGGGCTACTGGCTGGGTGATTATGGATCACAAACTCACCGAATTGCCGTGTCGAGTATCGCGTTGGGATCGCCGTTATTGACAAGCTCCATCAGTACATCTCCCTGGCATCCCGTCAACTTGTCTGAGCAATTTCGGAGCTCTTGCTGAATGTCGTGCTGGACGCGATAGCTGGAGAGGCATGATATCGTGATGCTGAGGTACTCGGACATGTTGCCATAGAAGGGGGTGTCTGGATCAAGCCTATGCAGGTTAACTTCGGTGCGGACTGGATCCATCGTAGTCGTCTTTGGAGAGCAATAAAGTCAGGAAGGGAAGCTTCAAGCACGTACATAGAGGGAGAAGTTATCTCTCAAACTCCAGGCGTGCCAACATCGTTAATGAAGCGCCTGCGCGGAACGGCCGGGCCGGGGTGCTGCAGGGCGTCTCTATTGCCTAAAGGAGCCCCACGCCGGACTATGCCGAGCGCTGACGCGGGTGGCACGAACGGCGCGCAGCTGGGGCCCAAGCTCGCTGTTCGCGACGACGAGGACGATGGCCAAGGCCACAGGATGGGACCCTGTTCTCATTGTATCCCAGGTGAGTAACATGCGCGACACGCTGGCCGATGACTCACGATGTGCCCAGATCATCGCGATGCAGACTCTGCACTATGTGACGCTGTCTCTCCTCATTCCCCCGCTTCTCGTCATGTTCGCGGAACCTGGATCGCTCGAGTACGAGGGCGGTGCGGCTAATGTCGGTATGCGGCGCGATGTGCCTCTTGGTGGTATGTCCTCACTGTTCTTCTCCAGGCATGATCATGGACTGGCGGGAGATGGCTGGAAGACCGACCACTCGCGCGCTGCCCGGAGAAGGCCCGTGGAAGTCGTTCAACGTGGTCTGGAGCGGAGGGAAGCAAGTTGGGCTGGGGCCCGCTCAGCTGAGCGACTTCAGGAGTGTAGACCCTGTGCGGTGTTGGATCATCGCCGTGTGCTGGATGGCGGCCTCGGCGGCAGAGTACGTGCTATCGCTGTCATCGTCCGCCCACTCCGCTCACACGCTTGCCGCAGCGTGTACTACCTATACGGCCTCGTCCGACGCCCAAGGCTCATCCTCGACTTCTCCCTTACGCTCCTCTTCAATCACCTGGTCCTCACCACGTACTATTCCGCAGCGATCCCGACCTCGCTCTTCTTTTACCTGGTCATGTGTCTCAGCACCGCCGGTACCGTCATCTTCGCAGAACAGCTCTGCGTTAAGAGGGAGATGAACGAGGGTCTCGTGGTCGCTTCTGCTCAAGATGGAGAAGACAACATGGAAATGGGTAGTCTGCTTCGAGAAGACTAGTGAGGATACCCACATATCACGGTGCGTCTCATCATCAGTCTCTGTCATCGGGTTAACCGTCGAGGGGTCCTTCTCGCCGCCTATCGCGATGGATAAAGGTCCGGAATAGCTCACTCTGTCCTACGATCAGATTGATCGTCTCAATCCACAGTCAACTGCACTTTGTGGACGCATATAGTGCCTGAAGGCTCTTCCGTACCACCCGCAGTCAGGCGTCGGCATCTCCCAGTGCTCGGAATCAGTATCCGTCATCGATGGTTCGCGCGCTGCATACACATGGAGATCTGATCACTCAACCACAACTCGACGTCATTCCCATGATTGTGTCCTCCTATGGCCTCTACCGGTGCGGCGCGCTTGTACGTGCTGACCAGCGAGGTCCGGTGCGTCTGGTTCGTGTCCCGAGCTCACACCTGTTTCGATGAATGCTGAGGCCTTTCCGCCTGCAGGATATAATGTATATTGATACCTAATGAACATCATACGTCTAGCTTTCGTTTCGGAGAGTACCCCTAGAGTGCGAACATGAACCAGGAGCTTCGGCTGGAAGACGGAGGCGTCTCAACTCCAGTTTTGTCGCATCGACCACAACCATCTCACTCAAACCGCATTGGCACTACTCATCATCCTCGCGTTCCATTACGGGGTGGCCTGGCCGGTTTCACGCATGATTCTGCTGCACTGGTTCTGCTTCAAACCTAATGGAGTCCTGCGTCTTTGGTGGGTTCCAATATCATTCCGTTCCACGCTACATGCTCGACTCTCACGATGCCTAGTGATGCACGCGGTATGTGTCCTGTATCGTCGGAGTTGGTCGACTCTATTCTGATGTATCGGTCTACAGATCGATCGGGAATACAACATTGAACACTGCGCGATGGGCGGCGCGCCCATTCGATGTCCAAGAGATATCTCTATATGTGGTTGCAACAAACCTTAACGTTGGCAACAGACGACAGGATTGGGATGATCTTCGGCATGATCCATTTTGCTATGTGACCGACGCTCATGAACTTCTTGTCCACCCCAGAATCACGAGCGGTGTCTACAGATGTCGGGCTCGTCTTCATACCGTGACAGAAGCCTAACGGCTCGCCACAATACATGTGCCCCCGAGTTCTGTGTGTCCTGTCCTTCTCCAATCCAGGCTGTGTCGTTTACGCTGACGCACGGATCGGATTCATGATTATTGCGATACCATGGAAGACCCAGGTGCCCCTTGCACCAGACGTTCTGTGGATGAGCTCTGGAGCATCCGGATGCTTTACTTTTTGGTGATCTCCCGTTCAACTGCCACGCCTTCCTTCTTGGACCTGATCCAATTGCGTCCAGCCAACCCTCAATTTCGACGAGTGGGTTCTAGGGCCCTGCAGCATCGGTTCTCGTGGCTGCCCTTTACGATCTGGATTCTCAGTTTACGCCCGCCGCGCGCCAAGTGCTTTGAAGCAGCGGCGATCGCGTTGACGTCTCCTTCAGTGTGGTATACTCGGGCCGCTGCCCATGCCCATTGAGCTACACGCTGCCCAATCGTGCCACAGAAGGCGTCGCGGTACCACCGGGCGCCGCGAGCGGGTCGTGGTGGGGACGCCACCGACCTGGGCAGTCGTGTCGTCTTCTATGGGCGTATCCGGGATTGATCACTTCCTTGTCCGTTAGGGCGGAAGACATGAGGCTGGCGAGCTCTGTCCCAAACCTTCCGTATAGAGGCCATCTTAGTCCACGGCGGCGCGCACCCTCAAACCCTAGCTTGCACCGCATTCGCATCGCATCGTGAGTGCTGGCTCCTCCGCGCAGGAGGCGTTGCTCATGAATGCGTACAAGTCCCGCGCGACGCGCGTCCTCTCCCGAACAGCGAACGGTTGCAGCACCCGCACGGTTCCTATGACATAAGTGTGTGCGGCCCCTGTGGAGAGTTTGGGAGAACCGTCGGCGGATGGAGCCTTTGAGAGGTAAGTCGCAGCGCATTGGCCCGTCGCGTTTTACGTACGACGGATCGAAGCTATCGCGCCGACGGCCCAGGATGGCGAAAGCGTCCTGGCCAGTGGCCATCAGGCGTGCTTACACACGGACGTCCCGCAAGCTTGCTCACATTGCACACCGCACTTCCGTCTTACGATCTTTTTCGTCCGCAGGAGGGGCACGCTCGAGATGCGGATCTGGCCTGAGATATGATTCCCGGAAGCGTGTGTGCGGCGTACTTGGGTAGCACCCTTGGCCCCGCCCGTGGTACGGCGTCCGAAGTGGTACGGAGGCACCATGCGCCGTGTCTGCGGAGGATTCCCCGCGCGGTGAAGGCCGGCGACTGAGAAGACGGCGGCGGGCTCGCGCGGGCGGTGGACTGGACGAGATGAGGACGCGGCATTCCATTCCTCGTTGTGATGAAGTGGGCTGGCTGATGCTGGGAGACGGGGCGTCCGACGGATGTGGTACGCGGCTCATCATTCTCAGCTGGCCACATGCCTCTCGCAACCGAGAGAGGAGGGGTGAGAGCATTTGATGCAAACGCGAACGCTCTCGTACAAGACGCGCTCGCTTGTGGCGCGGGCCGGACATCCGAGGCCACACACTGTCGCCCGCCAGTGAGTAATGGCTCGCGTCCTGATACGCCCACGCGAGAGCGCGAAGGCTGCGCGCACTCGGGCGTGACAATGCGGGCTGCTCAGGTGAGGGGCGCATGAGAACGCGAGCCGTGGGTGGTGGGTGGTGCAGACCGAGGAGGAGAGGATGATCGCGAACGACTAATATAGCCGGGACACGAGGCAACCACTCCCGTCCGCGGTCGTGATGGAGAGGACGCGATGTGTGTCTTTGTGCACGCGCGGCCGCGCTGCGAGGGCAGTCATCTATACGTACGCATTCCTCCTGCAGCTGTCTCACCCACATGCGCTGCACCCGTGCTCTGCGTTTCCCGATCTGCCTCCCTGGTGTCGCGCCTTGCCCTCCGTGGCAGGAACGCCGGCACCCAAGTTTCTGCGCCAGGGTCGCCCAGGTTATCCGTGTGCAAATTCTGAATCCCTGCGACAAGTCCTGCCAATCTCGAGATCCGCTTGCGCATTACTCCTTCCGAACTCCGAAATTGGCCCCGGATCTCTTCGACAAGCTATTTAGCGCGTAACTCGGTATGCCCTGCTCTCATCCGAGCGACACGCGGCGGCCCACAGCGGCGTTATAAACCCTCCCCGTCCCTCTCTTCGCTCGCCTCCGCCTTTCTCCTCCCTTTCCTCTGACGCGATGCAAGCTATCAAAAGTTTGCTCTCGCCCCTCACCGGGAACAGCAATCCCATCCAGGACACGCTCGTCAGTCTCGCCACACTCTCTATGCCCTTCTTCCTCGTACTTCAGCATGCTGACGCGCCCGTGCCACGCAGAAACTTGTCGTCATAGGCGGAACGGTGGAGACCGCACGGAGGGCATCGGTGTCGGCGTGGAATGGGTTCATTGACTGTGAGTGCTGCGTGCCCGCGGTGTGTTCGGAGAGCGCCCCCTGTCCCCAGCTGATCGCGTCATGGCACCATGTTCCCCAGCGTTCTTCCTGACCGCACACTTTAGTCAAGAAGACTACCCGTACGATTGGTACGTCGCCGCGCTGTCGCGGACGCTTCTCGAGACAGGCACTGACAAAATGCGCCACACGCAGGCTGATGCACTGGCTTTCCAAGGCGAGTGGACGCGCTTTCCCAGGACCTGCACCGCTGAGGCTGAAACACTTGCACGTTTATAGCAACCTGCATGGGGTCGCAGCCGCGAGTTTGACATCACGACGCGCTCGGTCTCGCGCCACGGACTGACGCAGAAGACGACGGGGGACCTGGAAGACGAGGAGAACGAGGACGAGGAGAACGCGGGCGAGTTCTCACAGGGCGGCGGGCGGAAGCGCAAAGGTGAGGGCGAGTGTATTGGTGCCGGATGCGACGACCGCCGCCGAACGCTGACCGATGTCCGGCGCCTGCCCCCGAACGCTGCGAACCCCCAGTCGCGATTGTGCCGAGTATGGGTACGTGTTCGCCATTCTTGTCTCCGTGTCTGGATGACATCATCTTCGTCCCCGTTCTTCTGCCCATGTGTCTCAGATACCACACACACCATCTATTACCGTGGCCACTGGCTCCGTGTAAGTCGTCTTTCGTCCTCCGCCGTCTTCTGATCTGTCGAACACGGCCGTTCTGATGTCCCATCAAACAAGATAACCCGCACCAAGCGCTTCCAGGACTACGGCTCCTGCGCTGAGCTCAAAATAAGGTATGTCGCGTATATTCACCTCCGACGGCGCTAGGCGGTGGCACCCTAATACGCCCTCTCGTCAGCGTCGTCGCGCGGAACAACGACATCTTGAAGAAGCTCGTGCTTGAAGCGAAGCGCGAGTACGAGAAGGATGCGGAGCACCGCGTGCACATTTTCATGGCCGACACGTGCGTCACCACGCCTCTACCAGCCTCCTCGGCTCGCCCATCTCGCTCACTGCATCGCTCGCAGGACGTATGGATGCTGGCGGTGGAACGGTGCGCGCCAGAAGCGGCCCATGAGTTCCATTGTGCTCGAGCCTGGTGTCAAGGACATGATCCTGGCCGACTGCAAGGACTTCCTTGCCTCTGAGGACTGGTAGGTGTTCATCCGGAGGAACGGTGCGGCGCAGCTGACACGTAATGGCCTCTAGGTATGCCGAGAGAGGTCAGCTACTAGCGCGGCGGGGACTGTCACGGTACTGACTCCATGACAGGCATTCCATTCAGACGCGGCTATCTATTGCACGGGGTGCCCGGCAGGTACGACTTGCTCCAGTTCCGGTCTTTCATTTGCACTTAATCACCGCGCCCAGTGGGAAGACATCGCTAATTCACAGCCTTGCGGGAGAGCTGGGGCTTGACATCTACGTCGTCTCGCTCTCCTCGAAGGGGTAAGCACGCCGCGCTCATCATGTTCGAACAGAACGGAAGCCCTGACGGACCCTGTCTGCGCCAGCATGAGCGACAATACATTGACGACGCTGATGGGTAATGTACCGTCGAGGTCGGTATTCGAATTGCGGCCGAGACGGCGCGTCCGGCGGTCATGCGTGCTCACGTCCTCTGCCTGAACAGATGTATCCTCCTTCTAGAAGATTTGGACGCAGCCTTTACGCGGGGCATATCCCGTGACGAGTCCTCGACGGGCGTCCCAACGGGGGGCTCGTCAAGCAGCAGCACATCGTCGGCTAAGAACAAGGACGATAACAACGACGGGTCGACGCTCAGTTTGAGCGGCCTCCTTAACAGTCTTGACGGCGTCGCCGCGGCGGAGGGCCGGTGAGTGCCACTCGATCCGCGCCCGTATCCCCGCTCGCGGAGCATGCTGACGCTCGGAACGCGGAACTGTCCCACAGTCTTCTGTTCGCGACGACAAACCACATCGAGCGCCTCGACCCTGCTCTCAGCCGGCCAGGGCGGATGGACGTCTGGGTCAACTTCAAGCACGCCACAAAGTGGCAGGCGGAAGGCATCTTCAAGTGTTTCTTCCCAGCCAAGCCGAGCGCGAGCGCGTCCGCTGAGGGCGCAGCAGCAGCAGCATCGGGAGCATCGGGAGCGTCAGCAACAGCCAAGCACCCTGGGGACGCGACGTCGGCCGCGAACCTGCCCGGGTCAAAGCGCAAGCGCGCGACGCACTCGGTGCCGCTTCTGTCCGAGGACGAGATCTCGGAGCTCGCAAAGCGTTTCGCGGACGCGATCCCTGAGAACGAGCTGAGCGTGAGTCGTGGACTGCGTCCGGCCTGCTGTCGGAGGAGGTGTCCGATAGACTCATGCTTTTGCTTTGACATCCAGGTCGCCTCGCTGCAGGGCTACTTGCTCCGGAACAAGACCCGGCCGCGCGAGTGCGTGGACGAGGTCGCGGCGTGGTGCGTGTCGCGCGCTGTGGCATGGAAGAAGGGGGCGCGGCGGACTGCGCACTAACTCTCTCCCTCTCTTGACAGGGTCGTGTCTGAACGCGAGATGCGCGAGAAGCTGAAGAAGGAGAAGGAAGAGGTGCGCTCCATTGACCTGCCTCTCCCGCGCGCGCGTGCGAGAGGGGCCGCATCGCTGACGTCCGTCTGCCCGCAGCGCGAGGCGAAGGAGAAGAAGGAAGCGGAGGAGAAGGCGCGGAAGGAGGTGCGTTTTACGTCTCGCTTACGCGCGCGTCCGTCGGCGACTTTTGGCTGACCGTGTGCGTGTGCGCCGCAGAAGGAGGAAGCCGAGGCGAAAGAGGTAGCGTGCCCCCACGGACGATCACCTCGGCGACAATCGTTACTGACGCGCGCGCGTGGTGTTTCCCCTGTGGCTCTCTCTCCGCAGAAGGAGGCGGTGGCGGCGGCCGCGAAAGAGGTATGATCGCCAGTCGCGGGTCGCACGCTGCTCGGAGTGTCAGTGCGCTCACGCGGGGTCCACGATGCAGAAGGCCGAGCTGGAAGTCAAGGAAAAGGAGCAGCAGCAGCAGCAGGCGAGGGAGAAGAAGGACGCGCGCCAGAAGACCAAACGCTCCGCGCCGCGCGAGAGCAAGGCGGTCGCGACGAGCGCGACGGCTGAGTCGCCCGCGTCTGCGACCGAGTCATCGTCGACGACGTCCGAGTCGGAGAACACGAGCGGCGCGGACGCCGACACCGAAGAGAGCGTCACGTCGGAAGAGGAGCCCGAGAAGGCCCCCGCGGGTGGCAAGGACGCTGAAAAGTGGGTCGCTGTCAAGGCGCAGCAGCAGCAACAGGTCCCGCAGACCGAGGACGCGCCCGCTCCTGCGGATGCACAAGCGTGAAGGACGAGGATACGCGTCTCTCACTTCAAACCTCCCCTCGTTGGCCGGTGGCCCGGACGATCCTCGCAGGAGCCCCGGATGCCGTCTGCTCTCTGTCTCCTGGTGTACTGTGCTGTGGTTCTCGCTGGTCGATGTCGAATGCTCGGACGCTCCAATGTTGTCTCTTGATCCTGATGTACAGTCAATCCCTCTCCCCGCTCCCAGTGTCCCCCTGCCCCAGCCCCTGCCTCGGTCTCGCGCTCGGTGGTCTCCCCATAGATGCTCTCTGCCCACGCTACTTTGTACGTACGATATTCATGCTACCTTACGATTTGTTGTCATGATGTATCCCGGTTGCACGCTGTCTCTCGCCCTGTTCTGATCATGATCGAGTCTGCTCGAACCTTGGCCCACGCCCACCGTCGAGCAGCCGCATGTATACTGTAATAATTGTGATGCCGGGCTAGGGCTTCCGAAACACGAGTTGTTGCCCCTGTAGAGCCGGCTACTTAGACCTGATGAATGTACTGTTGTGTCTGCTTGTACGTACATACTCTGTCTGATCGGTCCAGGCCAGCACGACGAGCTCAGATCCTGCCGGAAGCGACATGAATTAATCATGTATACGGGGAGTCCCCGATGATACCTCGCAACAGGATTGAGACTCGTGTATCAACTCGCCATGCGCACAGCGCAACCATTGACGTCGGAGACACATTGGGCGAATAGTGTGTCGTGTAAAAATATGTACGGTATGGTGTACTATGTAAGCTCGAGAACCAGGGGAAGATACGACGGCAAAGCAATATTCTAGCTATAGCGACAGCGAGCGCAACATATGTATGTAAGTTCATTATCATCGTGCCCATTCATGTGTGTAAGTGTAGAGCGCAGAGCGTAACGGAGCGCATGTCACACCTCTCCTGTATCACGACCACCTCCACGACGTTCTGCGATTACGTCGACTTGAGCGTAACCTCTGAAAGCGTCTTGAACGCGTCCCGATACGCATCGAGCAGCGCCTTGACGCGCGTGCGCTCCGCAACGAGCGCCTCGTCCTCGTTCAGGAGCTCGCCGAACAGGTCCGGCTTGTACAGCGCGGCGACGAGCCGGTTCTGGACCTGCTGGGAGGTGTTGTTCACTAGCAGGTGCATGATCGCCTTCGGGACGAGGTCCTGGATCGTCTGCCGGACGATGTTGAAGTAGGACTGGATGAGGGACCGGATGAGGTTCGTCTCCATCTCCTCGCGCATCGTCAGCTGCGAGCTGCCCTCGGACGCCGCCTGCGGTATGCGCGGTCAGCAACGTATATACATACGGGTAGGGGCGACCGACTCACCGCCTCGATGTGCTTCCCGAGGCTCTTCATGTCGTACGCCGCGTTACTCCGATCCAGCCCGCGCTTGCCTGCCATCAAGCCCACCTCGAGCGAGGGGTCCGCGCCAGACACGTCCCTCCCCGTCGGCGCGACACCGACCCCGGCCCCAGCTCGCTCGACGGTCGCGCCGTTGAGCGGCCCCGGGCCGTTCTGGCCAAAGAAGTAGTTCAGGAACGTCTCCTTCGCGGTGCCCGTGTGCGGCGACGTGCCCGCGCCGCCCACGATGGACGCGCCAGAGACGTTCCGCGAGCCGTGGTGGTGCGTCTTCGGGGACTGATGCCGGTGGTGGTGGTGCGAGGACGCGCCGGACGTTGGGACGGCGATGGGCGGTGCGGACGCTGCGCCCTGTCGTGAGCGGTCGTGGGCGGAGCCGGGGCGGCCGGAGATGCCGTTCGTGGTGGGCTCGTCGACGGACTCGTCGTCTTCTGTTGGGGAGGCGGCGCCGTTGAGGGACTCTATCGAGGACGGCTGGTGTTCGATGGATTTGTGCTGCTGTGCTCAGTTTGGGCGCTGCGGGGAGGTTAAAGGGGAACTTACTCGGGGGAGGACCTGTTTGGGCGGTGACGTCATGGCGTGCGCGGCCGCTGCAGATCCTTGGATGAACGCAGGGTGGTTCGTGTTGATGTATGCCGTCTGGATGTCGATCAGACTCTGCGTGTACTCGCTCGTTGGGCCCAGACGTTCTCGGAGCAGCTCAGACACGACCTCAACGAGCTGTGCGTGAAGCCTGGGGAACCGTGCAAGCTCCTGCAGCTCTGGTGAGCACCACGTTCGACCAGGAAAAGGCTAGTAGACCTACGGCGCTGGTACAATTGTGGCAGATCTTCACAAGCTCCTCGTACACGAGCTCGACGCAGCGTAGACTTGGTGCCTCCAGCAACTTGATCTGCGGCTTGACGAGCAGGTCGAACGCGATCTCCGGCACGAACAAGCTCGGTCGAGGTCCCGTGGAGTTCCGGATTGCCGTGCGGATGTCCTGGTTGTCGAGGTTGTGCGTCGCGTCGATGTTGGAGAGCGCCGAGCCGAACACGTCGTTGAAGATGTAGTATATCCGCGCGCCGCCTGACAGCTCCTTTGTCGAGATGTCCATGCTCGTGCCCTCGATCGACGCCACAAAGTCCCGCGCGAACTGGGTCATGAGCCGCAAAACGAGCGCGCCTTGCTGCTCTGCTGTTCACCATCTGCGCGCAGAACGTGTACAACACAGACGTACCTGGTTCTTATCGCCGTAGATGGCGGCATCCCCAAACGAGTTCAGCTCCTGCTGCGCTTGTCCCATCAGCGTGTTCAACCGCGCCTTCATGTCCGGAAGCTTGTCCCTGATATGGTTCATGAGCACCTGGTTGAGCGTCTTCGCGAGGTACTTTGTCCCGTTCTTGTGCGCGATGTTGCGGTACGCAGCGTGATTCCGGAAGAACTCGGACTCGGAGTCGAGTGCGTCGGTGAGCGGCTTGTCGTTGTTGATGTCCGCCTGCGAGCGGTTGACGACGCCGATGAAACCGAGCTTGAGCGGATAGATGCGTCCGGTGAGGATGTCGAGCGCGTTCGTGCCCGCGTCCATGAGGTCGAGCTTCGTGAGCACGCCGATCGTGCGTCGGCCTTGTGGGTCGACGGAACGCGCGAGCTTGAGTGCTTCCGAGTTCGCGAGATCGACGTTCGCGGCGGAGACGGCGAGGATCACACTGGACGGGGGTCAGGGATGAACAATGTGAACAGAGCCGGGTGCGTACCAGTTCGGTTTTGAGATGTAGTCGAGGACGAGGCTCCGGATTTGTCGCTCAATGTCGCTCGGCTGGTCGCCGACTGGGATCTACGCCCCGGGGTCAGACCCATGTCCTACAATGGCTGGTCGGACGTACGCACCTTTGTCAGTCCTGGGAGATCTACGAGCGTGAGGTCGAGCACATTCGGGCTGTATATCCGGAGGTGGATGGGGAGTTTGCTGATACCCTTGTTCTGGCCGGCGACACGGAACGTCTCCTGTTCGATTTCGCGACGGATATCGTTGAAGTCGGTGTAGCGCTTGTCGATGTGCAGGAACTGGCCCCATTCCTGTATGTCTGACTCTGAGCCGGGGGTATGGATGAGCTGGAGGACGAGAGGCCGACGCGTGACGATGCCCTGCCCGCGAGGAAGGAAGTCGCGGCCGACGATTCTGTCCCTAGGTCAGACTCGAATGCGGGAACTTCGACGGATGGACGCACGTTTCGAGCACACTGGACTTGCCCGCAGACTGGCTGCCCACCTAGAACGCCTCCTCAGTCCACTCCCATTGTCCAGTACCCGCGCCAATACACGTACCACAGCGAGCTGGGGCATGTCCAGCTCTCCGCCTAGAAGCACGTGAGTCTGGGGCTGGGAGGAGAAAGACGCTGCGACTGACCGAGGTTGGCGAAGGTGTCCTGGAGCTTGTTGACGAGCTTGATGAGATCTGCGTCCATGGCGGACAGAGCGGGTGGCGGGTCGTGAAGTTCGTCGAGGTGGTCGTGGAGGATGGAGGCGAGAGCCACAGCAGCGACGAGCTCTTTACCGGCCGGCGCCAAAAACGCGTCGCCACGGCCGACACGCGACTCGGACGCGGCTCCCTCCTCCGGCGTCTCTCGCTGTCTCAGCTTCTGCCGCTTCTCCACGTACTGCGCACAGTGCACACATCCACCCCGCCTCCTCCTGTCTGTCCTCTTCGCTGCCGGACGGACACGCGCGACGAGCTCGGACATGCCGCCGTCAACATACGAGCCGTTGCAGCAAGACCGCGACGAGTTCTCTCAGGGCGACTCTGCCGGTTCCGTGCACACCGCCTACCCTCCGAAGCCCGAAACATACTACGGGGACGGCCCTTTTGACCCTCCAAGCTCTGATGACGAGGCCGATGAGCTGCTAGAGAAGACTAGAGAGCGGGACGGGAGATCTATAGAGGAGGATGGCGGTCTAGTCCTCGGTGGTGGACAGAAAGTATGTCTTGAACTCTCGTAGGACGTCGTTCTGGCCCTGACTTGCGCGAAGAAACGGCCTGCGTCCTTGAAATTCCTCATAATCTGCCTTGTGTCTCTTGTCTCGCTTGCCGTCTTCATCGGCATATTCGCCGCAAGATCCTACACCAGCACCGCGTTCCGGATACAGGGCGTAAGACACATCACTATGGACCACGTCTTCAACGGCACCTTCTCCGCCTCCCGCAAGGATGTCCATTGGGTACCGGAAGGTGCGTATCTGCCGCCCAGTTACTGTGTCTCTCCCATTCTCAGGTTGTCCTAGCTGGAGACGGCGTATTCGCGGTCCGCGTTGGATCGTCGATCTCTCTGGTCGACTTGAAGACTAACACCACACAAGATTTGGTGTCTTATACCGATATTGTGGATGTGAGTGTCTGTATGCGCTTCAGACGACACCTCCGACATATTCATACCCCACCTCGAGCTCGCGGTTTCAAGTTCACCCATCTTCCATTATACGTCCTCCATATAGTCACTGACGCATCTTAATGGTCGAATAGGAGAACGGTCGCGTACTTCACTGGCGCGACTGGAAGCTATCCTCTGATATGAAGTACATGCTCGTGCAAGCCGACTACAAGAAGGTACGGTGCAATTGACGCAATAGTATACCCTCCAGCTCACGGACGGGAACCATATTCATTAGCAATGGCGTCACTCGAGCTTCGCCAACTTCTATGTCTATGAGTTTGCGACGAAGCGAACACGTCCATTACTCCCTCCCTCCAATCCTCCAACGACCTCGTATGCTACTTGGTCACCTACCGGTCAATCTATTGCGTTCGTTGCAGCGAACGACCTATACGTTGTACCGTCACCATTGTATGTCCTGTTTCTGGCCATATCCAGCAGCCTCACACTCACCTGACACCCAGTGACACGCCTGTGCGCGTCACTACATCTGGCAACGCATCCCTTTTCCATGGTGTCCCCGATTGGGTGTACGAGGAAGAAGTCTTCTCCGCCGACTATGCCCTGTGGTGGTCCCCAGACTCGTCCAAGGTCGCGTTCCTCCGCTTCGACGAGACCGCGGTTGACGAGTTCACCTTCCCCATCTACAACCCCTCCGAGGATTCATACGCTGTCGTGCCGTATCCCGATACCGTGACGATGAAGTATCCGAAGCCGGGATACAACAACCCCCTCGTTTCAGTGCACGTCTTTGAGATGGACTCGTACCTGAGCAGTGTGCGCCAGGCTGGAAGTCCCTCGAACATCAACACGACGCAAATCGCGCAGCAGGCGACGATCGAGTTGACCTGGGACGGCAGGCAGGCGGCGGACAATAGTATTATTGCGGAGGTCGCGTGGGTGAGCCCCAGCGCGCTGCTCATCAAAGAGGTAACCCGCGCGGCGCAGGCTGGGAGCATCATCTACTTTGACCTGAGCAAGCAACCGTCGAATGTCGGCAAAGCAGTTCGCAAGCTCGGTAAGGATGGCGAGCAGGGCGACGACGGCTGGATTGAATCGGTATGTCCCCGCGAGTATGCGACAGGTTCCCCGACTGAGCATCTGGTAGTCGCAAGCGATCTATCCACTCGCACCAGAGCTTTCGCCCGATGGAGTTCCAGCCTACCTCGACATCGTCCCGACCAAGGACGGATACAACCATATTGCCTTGTTCAGCCCGGCGGACTCGGGCACCCCACACTTCTTGACTTCGGGAGAGTGGGAGGTCACGAGCGAGATCCTCGCGGTCGATGTGAACCGTAGTCTCGTGTGCGTCTGCTCCGGCTGATTCCAGTGTTTGGACTGACGACCATGTCGACAGGTACTTCCAAGCCGCAAATCCATCCTCGACGCAGCGCCACATCTACTCCGTACCCCTGCCGAAGTTGAAGACCGATGAGCGCGTGGAACCAACCGCGCTCACGGATACGTCCAGCCCGGCATACTACGACGCGGGCTTCTCCCCGGAGGGCGGATTCTACGTGCTCAGCTACCGCGGTCCGCATGTGCCCTGGCAGCGGATCATCCACGTTGGCGACGATGACTTTGACTACGTCCTGAGCGAGAACCCGCAGCTCAACGAAACACTCGCGCAATACGACCTTCCCCGTGTGACCCACTCCACGATCGAGAGCGACGGCTACGGTGCGTTGCACAATGACTGTAGTACACAACACTCGTACTCATTGATTGCTGCTAGAACTCAACGTTCTCGAGATGCGTCCGCCACATATGGACGACTCGGGACGGACCAAGTACCCGGTGTTATTCCGGGTGTACGGCGGGCCGGTGTCCCAGCTCGTCGACGTGCGATACACGCATGACTGGCACGACTACGTCGTGTCTGAGCTGCAGTACATCGTCGTCGTCGTCGACGGGCGCGGGACGGGCTACAAGGGCCGTGCGCTTCGGAACCCGGTGAAGAACAACCTCGGTCGGTGGGAGACGCAGGACCAGATCGCGGCTGCGAAGATCTGGGCGACGAAGGATTACGTGGACCCGAAGCGGATTGGGATTTGGGGGTGGAGCTATGGCGGGTTCATGAGTTCGAAGGTCGTCGAGGCGGATGCGGGCGTGCATTCGCTCGCTATGGCGGTGGCGGTACGTCTGTCTCGCGACATATATGTCTTGATCATGACATGCCTGATGCGACGAACACAGCCCGTAACGAGTTGGAAGCTATACGGTAAGCATCATGTGGCGATCAGGAGCGCTGTCTCAATTCCCTCTTCCTCCCCCGCAGACTCGATCTACACCGAGCGGTACATGGATCTGCCGGACGCGAACCCAGACGGGTACACGACGGCGTCGATCTCGAACGTGACGGGCTTCCACCATGTCGACTTTTTGCTCGCGCACGGGAGCGGGGACGACAACGTGCACTATGCGAACTCGGCTCATTTGCTCGACATGTTCACGGCGGACCAGGTGCGCGGGTTCCGGTTCCGGATGTTCACGGACAGGTGCGCACTCCTTTGGAAGTGGTCGACGAGCGTTTGCGGTGCGGTGCTGATGGCCGTTGAATTGTGAATATAGTGATCATAGCATCTACCGGAGGGGAGCGAACCGGGAACTGTATGAGTTCTTGACGGAGTTCTTGATCGAGAAGTGGGGCAAGGGCGGGAAGAGGCGGACGTGGTAGTGCGGTCGTGGATGCAGGGGTATAATCGGATGAGTGTGTGCTAATGTCTGGTCTAATTATCATTATAACATATTGCTTGCCCAGCCTGTTGGACCTTTCACATGGTACGTCACCATATCCTCCGTTCTCATGAACTCTACCTGATTGGCACCCAAGTTCAGCATGGATATAAGCAGATCTTCGGATACGTTGGTGTCCACAGGACCGACTGGGCTAACAGAAGTCGAGTTGTCTGTTCGGTTCTCCGAGCTCGTTGTGGATGAACTCAATGATCTGCATGAGGTTCGTGTTGTGTCATAATTATCTTGCTCTCTTTTGTCTCTTCTGTCGATGCTATTGTTGGGATGGGGACCTTGTTCTTCCGCACCATCCCAGCGCTACGAAGCCTCAAGGCCTCAACGAATCAACATGGGCGCCGGCGCTTCGTGACATTTATCTTCATCTCATCCGTCGATGGCCATGCGAACGTGTCATCTATCCTTGGTTTTCCATCTACCGCGACATACGCCCTCTCCTCCTCACGTTGTTCCCCAACCTCTATGAGCCAGACGAACACCAACATGGAGGGGATCCCCATCGATCCCGACATGCCCTTCTACCAGCACATGGACAAGTACCTCTCCATCAAGTCGGCTTGTCTCTCGGACTACCGCGCCGAACACGATATTGCACAGGAACTGAAGGAGTGCTCGGCCTACCTCACCCGGGTCTTGACGAAGCAGATCCTGGATCGCGCGGACAAGCATGACCCTGAGGCCATCATCGAGCTCGCAATCAGGTGCGTAGTACATACGACTCAGCCGCGTCCAACGCGATGCTGACCCCGACCATACCACAACACACGACAGATTCATGAGCGGCTGCGCGATGCGCAAGCAGAGCGCTGAGGGCGCGCTCTGCACGCTCGACGCATTTACCGATCCCGACCGCGAGCCCGAGCGGTCCGTCATCCGCACCGCGCCCCCCACGCTCATGGCCCAAGCCCACTCCTGCGCCGCCCAGGCGCACTACATGAAGTACATCGCGTCCCCAGAGGAGCGCGCGGACATCGAGGGCGAGGAGCTCCTCTTCTGTCGGCCGGAGACGAGACGCCTTGGGATTGGGCAGCCGCCACTGACGAGCCTCGCACTCGCAGCGCGCCATGCAAATGAGAGCGTGCGGCTCGGTCTGGTGTCGCACGCTGCGCTCAACGTTGGGCTTGCGCTGCGCGAGGTGGGCGAGTCGGTTGGGGTAGATGTCTCGAGGCTTCCGGAAAACGCAAAGGAGTTCCGTCCGCTGTGGCGGGCGGTGACGCAGCGCGTGGAGGAGATTTACGCCGATGCGCGCAAGCTGCGGAAGGAACCGGAGGACAAGAACCCCGAGGGTGGGTTTGGTTGTGCTGCGGAAGGGTGCAGCGTCCGGCGTGAGCAGAAGGCAGCGCTGAGGATTTGTGCGGGGAAGTGTCCGGCGGACCTCAAGCCTAGCTACTGCAGTCGGGAATGCCAGAAGAAGGTATATGGAGACTCTGACTGTGTTTGTCTATCCGCACGATCTGATGTTCGGTTGCGGTTCTGTAGGACTGGCCTAGGCATCGGTTTGTGTGCAAGCCCGGGTTATCGGAGAAGCTTCCGAAGGTGACGGACAAGGAGACCGCTCTTGCGCTACTGGAACTCGGTGAGGCAGAGAGTGATGAACCACAGTCTGTCTCGCAGTGAACAAGCACAGGTTCTCGTTGAACCATAGGCCGTTGTTGAACGTGAACCTATAGCTACTTGTGTATGTACAGCATCGCGATGCCTACAAATCGAGATAGGCAGGGTCAACTCAGGAGCGGGTGTAAGTACTCCAGCGCGCTCTCGTACTCTGGATGTTGACCTCTTCTCTACAGGCGGCGGCGCTGTCGAGAGTGCTGTACTCAACGTTGTACCACTTCAGGCAATGGAGCCGCCCGTATCGAGATTCACTCAGAGAGGAGACTGGCACATAGGGCTTACGTGCGCTTATACAGACTTTTCCAATGCCTGCACGAGATCGTGCTCAACATACCGAAAAATCACTATGGTTCGTATCCCAACCTGGACAAGCTCGTCATCTTGAAGCAGGAGCTGTTCTACGACTATCGCACCGGCCCACCGCCTTACAAGCGAGTGTATCGCGAGACGATATCATGGATTCGCAACTGCCCCGAAGAAGTGCTCTCGCGCGGGATCAAATCTTACGACCGTGAGCTCATTCTTGAGCATGTAGTCAGGTAAGGAGGCTCGTGTCGCCTTGCAGTTCAGGCTCCTAACCGTCCTTGGCAACGGGATGCTGCTTTCCAGAGTCTTGGCCGAACAACCCCAAGGGCAAATACCATCCCTCAAGTTCTGGGAGATGATCCACCTTCTCCAGCGTGTTATGGGCATAACAGTTGTGGATCTGATCCGGAGGGCAGGCAAGCTCCCCCCGAGTGCGCGCAGTCAATGCAGCTCGCCAGCTATCCGGCTGCGCGCTTTCGCCGCATGCGCCTGGCTGGCGTTTAGCATGAATCTCCAAGCGACACAATGGCCCGCTCGATACGACCTTGAGGAACACAATCTCTTTGCGTACGCAAGAGGAGCCACTCTAGCCGCGAACGTTTGCGCTCGCGAGGGATTCCACCCGCCAGTCATCATGCGAGTCGCACAATGGGTGCACGCGCTGGCGAAACGGTACGGCGAGGCCAACCCGCGGGTGATCCTGCTTCGTTTCGCTTGCGACGACCTCTGGCGCGCGTGTGACGAGTACCGCGACTTCTGCATCGAGCTGGATGCGAGGCGACAGGCCAAGTTCGTCGCCCAGCCGAACGTGTACCGCTGCGCTGCGCCTGGATGTAACATATACGCGGTGCACAAGAGCGCGTTCCGGACGTGCGGCGGCCCCTGTCTCCCGGAGAACAAACCTCGGTACTGCAGCGAACTATGTCAGACAGAAGTACGCGCTCTACATTTTATCATGCATGCGTACCATGACTGACACAGAGGGCTGCGCGCGATATGACCGTAGGATTGGTTCCACAGACATTGCCGAGTCTGCAACAATGCCGCAGGGTGCAAGATAGCTCTGGACGACGGAGATGACACTTGGGAAGATATAGAAATTCACCTCGACTACGAGGCCTCCGACGTTCTCCCCCTCGAAGACACGCATCTCTACAAGTATGATATCAGCAGGTCCGGTGGTGTATGGTCCAAACGAACGGGTGCAGAGATCTACATCGACGTTCCGCATCCGGATCCCTACTTCAAGGGCGGCGTCTTCCCCATTCGGACGAGGACCTTCACCCCCGCATTCTTGCGGTCTGTGCGGGGAGAGTATAGGAGTCTGGCTGGGGACGAGGGTCTGGTTCCGAACTTTTCGGACGTGGGCACAACGTCGAAGGAAATACGTCTTTCTGCGCGCGTTTCAGCTACATTGTACAATGTCACATCTCCAGTTGAGGCTCCGGAAATCTCATACGAAAAAGTGAGTCAACATCCTGGCTATGTCTCAGTTGGATTCTTCCGTTTACACTCCTCGCAGGCCTGCTGTGCCCACTACAACGGACCACTAGAACGGTGCTTTCGAACGTGGCAATCCACTCATAGCGTTTGACTAGACCTATCTGATGTATCGCTGACTGCTATACACCTGCGTCATCACTTGACTGTGCAACTGCTTGGCCCGACCGGACTCCAACTCGACGATGAATATACGAGACTCACTTGCAGCCGTCATTTCTATCCCCAGTTAGGTCTGACGGAGATGCTACGGCGCCCCTCATGCAACCCTACCGTACGCATACATCGCTTCTCCCGCATGGTTGGAGTCTGTTCGGTGATCATCGGAAGCTCTTTCAGGTGGTCGGTCGAGCTAGTACGGTCCTGTACGGACATGTCGGAAACGAGGTCTCCGTTCAGCGCACACGCGAACATTGACCACCCTGAGGACAAGGTATCCTTGTATATAATACGTATATGGCAGACGGTGAGTGCATCAGACTCGAAGTCGGTTATGGCATGTCTGCGATGAGTACGTGTTCTGACCGAAGGGTCAGAAGCAATGATGGCCTTTCTGTGGCCTGCCATATTTACCTCGAGTGTGTGACGACCCCACACTGTACAGTACTGAGCGGTATTGCGGAAAAACAAACTGGGATGAATTCGCCGGACTAGACGCACTCGGCTCAAGCGTACCACACTCGGCCCGATGACGGCGTGCCCGATGCGAGCTAGGCGCTGGCGGTGAAGACGGCGACGGTGGGCGGCGATGGCGGATGTTGTTTCCTCCCGCCTCCTCCGACCTCTCTTCCGGACTTGAACATACACATACTTGCCTTCGACGGGCCGACTTCAGAACGTACCCGACAATGGCCCATTCTCGTGGTCAAAACGGAAAATAAATTGTTGGGCGCGCAGCTCGGAAACGAGTAGAGTACGTAGTACCGGTTCTACTAACTGACACTGACCCGGATCTACTGGCAGCGGCACGTCCGAAGTTTTCCTGTCTTATTAGTCGAACGCGCCCCCATCGCGGTGGCGGATGTCAGTGCTCAGATTTCAGAAACCACAAGCAAGTCTGCCAGATTAATCACTGGAGCACACGTGAAATCTCCCTCAGGGGCGCACAACATCGAGACGCCTTCGACGGCTACCGCTGTACTTTCTCCCGGTACCAATTGACGCTTGCGAACACAAGTCAAGTATGCATGATGCGCACATCTCATACCCAGGTGCGAGCTCGGTTGTTGCCTGTCGCATGCTGCGGGGTATGCTTCCCAGTCCGAGACACGTTCTGAACGGGCCTCCTTGTCCTATAGCCGAAGTTCCAACTGCGCAAATTGTACCGCTTCCGATGCACGATCTACGATCCTCGATCTACCTCACGATCAGGCCTAAACGGTGTGCGGACCCACTCTTTCTGGACTCAGGCCAACATATATCGCCGGAGCACTATGAGGCGCGGGGAAGTACATATATGCCCTGCGCTGAAAGTTTTGTCCCCGGTGCCCGATTCTCGACACCTACCATCTAACTCTTGACTAAGACGCCATACGATGACACCCACTCTCAACCATGACGTCCTCGCGGAAGTCGTGCAGTATCTCTCCACTCGGGATGCACTCGTTTACGGCGCGACATGCCACTTCCTCCGACCATTGACCATCCGGCATGCCGTCGACGACGTCAAGTTCGGTTCGGCCGCACATCTCACCAATTTCTGCCACTTCATGCTCGCGGACCCGCACGCCCGGATACCCCATCTCCGCAGCCTCACCATCCTCGCGGGCATAGCCAAACAGCCCAGGACATTTCATGGCTGCTTAGGTTCACTTGCCGAGCTCCTTTCCGGCGCAACGAACCTCACCTCGCTCTCACTTCCCTGCGTCGATCTCTTGCTCACTATCGAGCCCGCCCTATTCGACGCGATCACTAAACTCACCAGTCTCACATCACTGTCTCTTTCCTCCTTTGGTAACGATACGCAGGCCATGCTCCTCCAGCTGCACTGCACATTGAATCTCCAGCGTCTTTGGGTCGCGGAAGAATGGACGATTGCTGGGGAAGCCACTGCGCGATACATGACGTTGCCTCCCATGCCAAACCTTCGCACCCTCGTGCTCAGCAACGTCCGCTCACCACCTCTGCGTACCACTCTACCCACGATCGCGCCATCTCTGCAAAACTTACACCTTTCGAACGTCGAGTTCAACACTGTCGATCTGGCCCATGCCCAAGGAACGTGGTGGACATCGTTTGACCACATTCGCGGCGACCTCCGTTCCTTACGTCTCCTACGGATCCCACGCCCCGTACGCTCACTCGAGCTGGATGTCGTGCTCGACCGCCAGCGTGACTGGGATCCTGCGCCGCTCTTCGACGTCCTAGCGGCGGCATCACCCCAGCGTCTCGCTCTCGGCATGCGCACGAGTTTCAACCACTTGTTCTGGCACATATACGGCCCTGTCATGCCGCGAGTCAGGTATCTCGAGCTGCTCGTCGCTGATAGCGATCCGGCGTCTTCGGACTTGGAGGACTGGCTGGTGAGTATCAATCAGCTTCATACCGTTTTCCTCTATCGGAGCTGACAGTGTCATTCGCTGTGCGGGACATGCTAGGACAACATCTCGCACGCAGGCCCGTCCAGCCTACTTGCGCTCGCCATCTACGTCCAGCGCCCGCCGCAGGATCCGCTCGCGCATACCCCAGTGCCGAGCGCAGGCCCGATCGATACCCAACTCGCGCCGAGGCTCCTCCGCGCACTGTCGCGCGCAATCCCGTCCCTGCGCCTGCTCGCGTTGAGCATCGGCACGCGGCCGGAGTCGCAGGCCGAGAGGGATCCCTATGCCGTGTTTGGCGGAAGGGAGTTCAACTGGTGGTGTGCGGAGAAGCGGTTCCCGCTGCCGTTGGCACAATCCGCCGAAGAGAAGAGGGCGAGTCCGGCCGCGATCGCCATGGGGGCCGCGGAGGGTGGTTGTGAAACGGACTGGGGCAAGGTGCGCGGATGGCGGAGGGTCGCGGAACATAGGGGCGTGCAGCTGTTCGACGTGCTCCGCGGAACGGACTTCGAGGCGATAGGCCAGCGCAAGAATGACGTGGATGCGCACCTGGCACCGTATGTCTAGTCCCCGGTGACAGGACGCGCTCGGGGTCGGACGTGGAGTTGCGTTAATGTCGTGCGTTGTGATACATTCCCCGTGCGGTGTGTCGCTGGAGGCTGATGTTGATACTAGCTTTGTGACCGTATTACGTGCGAAATCCTCTCACTGAGGCCCGAATTGTCCAATCAGTTGCTTCTTGTATCTATGCATGAGGCATACCACTTGTGTGACTGATTGCTCGCACGCGCGACAGCTACCGGGGAGCTGATCGTCGAGGCGCCTCGGGGCGCATGGACTTCCCTGCGACATACAAACCACAAGTCGAATTCTCATCTCACATGCATCAATACTTCACGGGCAGACATGGCCTCACGCCAAGCATCCAGTCTCTCTCCTCCGCACATTCATCATCCATGGATACGCTCCCCGCAGAGCTGCTCTCCGCCATATTCTCTCTCGCATGCTCCGACGGTGGCTACACCGGAGCAAGCCTCTCAAAGGTCTCCAGGCGTGTCTACGCGCTGTCTCGCCGTTACGCCCTCCAAACCGTCTCCTTGCACGGACGGCGACAGATCACCGCGTTCTGCACCTTCCTCGAGACGTACAACCCCGACGCGCGGGTGCACCATCTCTTCATCACCGACAGGCCTAACGCGGAGCGCAGCGACAGCAGCGGCGTGGCTCAGCCCGCCGCCGCTGCGGACGCACAGCTAGACCAGGACATGGACATAGACTGGACCATGAAACCTCACCCGGACTCAAATCCAAACTGTACGGCGAAACCGCAGCAGGCCATGGAACACGAGCGGGACGCTACACCGAGCCCCGAAGACGCCTACCGGATACTCGTCACCGTCGGGCGCACGCTGCGCACCCTCGCGCTGCTGCTGTTTGAAGACGCGCCTGCGCCGACCGCGAGCAGTGCTAGGCTGTCCTTCCCGCGCCTCGAGGAGCTCACTGTCCACAGCTCGTTCTTCCCCGCAATCGGCGCAGCTGAGCGACCCGTACATCCCCCTGAGGACGTCGACTTCCGCGGAGGAGCGCAACTCGCGATCCCAACTCTCCGTCGTCTGCACATCGTCCAGACCGTCCCGTTCGCGTACGACTTCGTCAGCGCACTCACCGCGCTCGCGCCGCACATTACACACCTGCGGCTCTCCGAGCTGCGCTGTGCGCCGTCCCAGCACGGGGACCTCGTCCGCAACGGCATCGCGCAACTCATCGCACGCGGCGCTAGTGCGGCGCCGTGCGCAGACAAGCGCGAGGTCGATACTGCCTCCGGTGCCAAGCACGAAGCCGCGAACTTTGGCGGAGGGGAGCCAGGTCTGCCTGCGACGTTAGAGCGGCTGGTGCTGCAGTTTCGCGACGAGGAGGCGGACGCGGTGGCGCGGTCGAGCGGGTCGGCTCCTGCGAGTTCTCCCGTGCGTGCTCAACTGTCGGGCTTGCCACTGGTATCTGACGACCGCGCAGTCCGCTGCGTACCACGCGGCCTATCTGCAGGCCCAGATGAAGGCGACGCTGTCCATGCTGAAGCGGCACCTCGAGCGCGACGCAAGAAAGCGTGTCGTCGTTCTCCGCCCATACGGGTGTGATGGGGAAGGCGATGGCGCCGCCGCTGCGCCGTGGTCGCACGACTGCCCGGCTCATCACGCTGACCTGGAGTGGAACTGGCGGGAGCGACTGACTGGGGAGGAGGGACTGTGGGAGGTGGTGGAAGGGGACGTCCTCCTGAGGCATGCATACTTTGGTCTAGAAGGCAATTCGGGGAATTACAACTGTGCGTCTCCGCTTGGGTTCAAGTGGCCGCGGTCCGCGGTATGCTGATGGACAGCGCACGCACAGGCCGTTCCGGTGCACGTTGACACGGGATGTTAACGAACTGCGTCACGCCAGGAGGTCTTTCCTTGGTAGGCGCACACCGGTCGAGATAAGTGGAACTATGGGCTACAAAATCCCTCCAGAGGGAATAAGTGAGCAAGTACGATACGGCAATAAATAAAGTGATACACAAATGTCCGAGGGAATGGGAAGGTCGTCAAAGAGAATTCGTCAAGGAGCGGGTGTGGAGAGTAGTCATCGTGGAGTGTACGGCGGCGGGACGTAGACCCGGCTGTCAACGTCCACCATCCGTAGCCCGGAATCGATTGCCTGTTCGACGTGCATAGTCTGCGCCTGTTGAACGTTGATGGGCGGCGGCCGCCTCACCATATGCAACCGCAAGGGTTCTTCTTTGGAGAGTCTCGCGGGCGGATGCGTCGATGGAGGGATTGCGGTTGTCATCGCCGGTGATGCTCGACCGAACTTGTGAACAGGGCCCTTCTCGGGGTCGGGCCATGTGTATGCGGGTTTCTCGTTCTCGGGCGACAGCGCTATCGAGAACCTCGGGAAGGTCGCGGTCATGGGCGTGACGGCAAACGCGTTAGACGACAGGAGTTGTGGGTTGGAGATGTCCACATCCATCGGGGTCGGGAGCTCCTTCATGTACGTCGATGGAGTCGCGGTTGACTCTGACGAGCCTGAGATCGAGGGTGTGCCGAGGGAAAGCACGATACTGTGCCGGCCTGCTTTCCGTGGCGCCTCTGGACGAGGTGCTTCGGTATCTAGGAGGTGCAAGTGCAAGTCAGCAGAGCGTGAGAATGTGGAATAGAGTACGTTGGAAACGCGTCAACCGTGCGCGTGCTACTGACCTGCAGTGCGAACGCGCTCGCGGCGTTTCAAAATCCAGTACCCAATGAAGATGGTCGCGAGGATGAGCAGTGAACTGACTCCTGCGGCTGCGCCAATGATCATGCCAACGCTTGGGTCTGCGTTGCTGGCAGCCATCTTGGAGATATCCAAACGCTGCGGCTGCGGGTCGGCCAGGAAGACATGGAGTAAGGACTTGAAGGCGCCCAGTCCCTGGGACTCCGGAGCGTGGTCAACGTTTTGTCGCCTCTGCACGTTCGCGACTCGAGGTCGATAGTGATCTGTTAGAAGAGGCGCAAATGGATAATGGTCATCGCAGTTCGAAGAGCTTGCGCAGTCGCTTGTGATGGCGCACCTTCGTCATCGATCATGCCTTCGTCAACACGAGGCGCCTCTGTAGCCTGAGATCTCGAGTCAGCAGTACCTCGCTTGATCTTGGGTCTAGCACATACCACACGCCGTCCATTCATGCGGTCGTGTCAAAAGGTGGGCCTGCCACCACCAATCCCTCCAAGAAAAAAGCCAACGAAGACAAAAGGGGAAAGGAAATTTAAAGGGACGGGGAGAGCCCGCTCGAAAGAAGATGAAGGGAGAAGGGGAAAGACGGGCTCACGCGAGGGAGACGTGGACGATCATAATATCAGGAGATGTCAACAATTACATACGACTCTTGCCGCCGGCGGGTGGAGAACACTGCATTCTGTCTCCCGCGGCCGTGGCACGATGCATTTCGCCGGATCTACACATCGCCCTCCCCATGGGAGGGTTAATGAGACTTGGCTAGCACCTGCGCTCACAGGTGGAGGTGTTTCATTGTAAGGGTTACACATTTAGCAGGCTGGATGCGCCCGTCTTGACGAATGAGAGGAGAGGATACGCTGTGCGTCCATCAAGCATCAGTTCGCAGTGTCGTCATGATGCAAAGCTGTGGTGCTCAACTGATCGACGCCATGGTACAGCCTTGAGTCCAAGTCCGGCGGTCATGGGCGTTTGGGTACATAAGTGATATGTAGTGTATGGGGAGTTGAACGTGGCTCGAAGCATACGGCTGGTATCCGATAGACAAGTTGGAGCTTGAACTTGTCACTGTCAGATAAGGGCCGAAAGAGCCGAAAGCCGACCGTAATGTCGGACAAACTCTCGCTCACCGGTGAGGCCGAGCCGATTGTTCCGGCGCTCCGGGTGGCTCCGGGCGGCCTCCGGCTCGGCATTCACTCTTACATCCAACGTTGAGGATGATGCACGATGGCCGAGCCGTGCTCGAGAGAATGAATATGAGGAGGTATTGGTGCAGATCGTCGCAGGAAGATACAGTGGCCCCAGAATGTGTGGATCAAGCAGGCCTTGCGACGTCCTCATGGAGATAGTGCTTGTGACTGTCGCTGAACTTCATCACTATCTTCAGGCTTCGTTCGGGGCTGGGGCAGCTTTAATAGTATAATGATAGCCTATGTCTTGGCGAAAGTAAGTCACAGCAAACGTCGTCAGACGACGTTGGAACTGTCGACGGGGTACTCCACTGCTACGCCGTCTTGCGACGAGTCTCTACTGAGAACAGAACGGTACGGTGAACATCAACTATCCGACGGCAAGAAACAGCAAAGGGCTCACCTCCGACGGTCACTCTCAGGATCTTCCTGTGGGCCATGACCTGCAAGAACTGCGTAACGGATAGCTTCCACTGCTCCCGCTCCTCCGCCTTCGGAAGTACTTTACACAAGACCTCCCAGACAACCCTACGGAGGTCCCAGAACGCGGGCCGCGCGAGCAGGTCTTGGAGCTTGGGGTTGAGTGCCTCCAGCTGCTCCATGGTCCCCTCAAGGCTCTGGTCCTCGACCCGGTGGGTAATCACAAGGAGGCGGAGGTCTCTGGACCGAACGTACGTGAGCGCCTGCAGGACGAAGGAGATGTCCTCCTTGCTGAAGCGCAGGCCGATGGAGGCGAGCCTCTCGAGGGAGGCGAGACCTACAAGACGTCAGCCCAGAGCCCAGACGGGATGAAGGGCGTGCTGCATACCTTTGTAGTCGATGGTGGACGCGTACGAGTGAGACGCTCTGATATCGAGCGTCCTTAGGTTGTTTCCGAACGGTGTGAGCGAGAGCGGTGCCGGCACGGGGTAGTCCAGCCATAACTACAAACACAGGTCACGTCAACATCAACGCCATCGACGATAGGTATGTCTGTGCTGAGCTTACGTGGAGCGTGGTGAGTTTAGAAACATGGAGCGGGGTCAGGAAGGATGTCCCCAGGCGACACTCCCCAGGCGCACCGCTGCAGCATCAACGACTCGAGCGTCGGGAAAGACCAGATGAGGCGGACGAGGTCGGAAAACATGGAGAAGCCGAAGAAAGCAAGAAGCAGAGTCTTGAGTGACTGGCAGGGTGCAGCAAAGAGACGTATGAAGGAGGTGTCGGACGCGCGATGCTTGGTGGTTGCAACAAAATCAGCATACTCGAGGTTGGACAGCCGGCCCACGACGTGAGGCGATATGGGCCAGATCGACGGCAAGCCGTGGTACGATACTTCAATTTTCTTGACAAGTAGTCCGAGTGCAGGGTTGGTGTCGATTGCGTGAGTGAATGCGGCAATTTGCTCGACATCAGCTCGTAGAATGACTGTCCTGTATAGGTGTGTCTGAGCCGGTCGAAGCATGAAGCGAGAGGTGCGAGCAAGTGCAAGCAGAGTACGAGTGTTGGTCTTCGCATCTGTCGTTGAAGTAGCGTAGCGTATGATGATGTCGAGCACAGCCGGGGGGAAGCTGGCGAATGCTTTAGGAACTGGAGAGGTTGGGATGCGTGTCTCCGGGTAGGTACTGCCCGGATTGGACGCCGAACTCTGAGTTGGGTGCGCGCATACAGCATGTAAGCGCTAGTACTCACTGATGTTCCTGCTTGATCGCACCTGTGCTCTCCTTGCGGTCTGTCATGGCTGCTATAGGCGGTGAGATGTATGCGTCACCTAGACCCTTGTGCAGGGGTAGACCGTGGGAAAGCTCAGCCACAGGCGCGTTATTTACTCATGTTTGCCTGGCAGGTCTGCTGCTCATGTCAGTAAGACAACTCCGAGGGAACAAAGTCTACTAATAATGTTCATCTACTACGCTAACTCTGTTAGCCGTCAAGACATGGGGTGAGTGCAGGAAGGTGTGATGATTGATCACGGGTTCTAAGTTTTCGACTCAGTGCCTCCTCTGGCAGATCCCTCGTCACGGTAGACGCTCTCTAGCTTTGCCCACATCAAACCGACCAACTGCATTTACCCGAGCGACCACAAGGTTCAGTCAAAGCTTTCAATGCGGATGGCCTCGTATAAGAGCTCGGTGCTACCTCTTCACAACCAGTCGCCCCTTCTTATCCCACAAACCACATCGCTGGACGCTGCTGAACATGTCACTCGAGGAACTCGTACGCCTACAGAACACATGTTTGGAGGACTACCGTCATATTCTCTTCCCTCGATCGGTGGAGGAAGCCGAGATTAGCATTATTGCCAATCCAAACGAGAAGCTGGCTGAGCAAGTCAAGTCTCCAGAATTTCTGCCAGACACCCGGTGGATGAAGCGCTGTGAGCTGTCGCTCCGGTGAGTCCCTCAGCTCACCGAATAATAGAGTCATTTAACCGACTGACATTCCCAACCACAGATACCTCGCGGGTGTAGCCAAGGACCCCAGCGTGACTGACATCTCGCGGAAGGTCTTCGAGATAATGCAGGCCCCATATCTCACCTGGAACCAGCCGCCAGGTTTCCCGCCTCAGAACGCGCTCATGCTTGCCCAGGCACGCGCGGTGGTGGCCTACGCATACTACAGACGCTACATGTGCTCCATGGAAGAGCGAATCTCTTGGTCCGCCAATCGTGCAACTTCTGATCCTGACCTTCTCTCTGTCGAAGCACTCAAGGACCTCTTCGCCGCTGCGAGGTACGCAGAGCTCGCTGCGCGGGAGGACATGCACTTCCCTGTGGTAGGCCTGGTTGCGCATGCAGTAAATACCGTCGTTAAACGGTTCAACTGCCTGTGGTTTGATGATCTCCGCCACTTGCACGAGCTGGTGTATGATGGCAGGTTGACGTCGGCCGTGGTTCACCTGCATGAGCCGACCTGCAAGGATGGATGGGGAGGCATCGAGTACGGCCCGCCGGACGTGGTTGCAAAGTATGGGTCCAATCAGGTCTTAGCAAAAGCTCGGAAGCATCGGCTCCAGTAACCGGAGGCAGTCCTGCACGATTATGTATATGTAGCGTGTTCCTGTGCAGCGAAGTACTATGCATTATGTATCACTCGTGTATGATTACGCTCTGTGACCCATGTTTCTCTATGCGCGGGAAAGCATTCTTTTTGCAGACCAGTGCACCTGCATAGCAATGCGAACAAACAATAAAGCACACCGCCAGAGACCAAGTGGTCGCTGGTAGCGTACGTTTGCGGAGGCTTTGGCCCGTGGATCGGTCATGGCGCTAGATGGCAACTCCGTTCTGCGACGATTCGGATTCTGGATACTCGCTGATCACAAGCTGCCCCGAACAACATAGCATGCTCGCGGTCTTGAAGGTTGAGCCAACCCTGGTGCCACTCTCGCACGATTCGACCACAAACTCGAAGGTGCAGTATAAAGAACACGCCCGAGGCTGGACGACCTCGCGGCTGCCGTGCACTTCGCAAATTTCGTTGCCCAGAACGGGCTGCTCTCACCTGTTGTGGTCTTGATGCGCTGACGACGCTCATAAGGCGGTTCCAGCTGAACTAGTCCGCGCCCGAGCTCGTCGTACTCCGTCCGTTGTGCTCCGTGTTGGGGAACATCGGGCCGCTGGAAGTGGGGGCGGGGCTGCACGACGAGGGAATTTATGGTCCTCCGGATACGGTCATGTTGAACGCGATGATGCGGATAGGTCGAGGGCTTTGCTAAAGAAAGAGGCGCCATGGCGGAGGTGTGATCGTTACGAAGATGATGAAGTCTGGAAGCACATCCCGTGGTCACGGCGTGTAGATCGCCATTCAGTACGCATAGATATTCCTGATAGATGCTTACGACTCGTCTCAGCTTGCCTCATTGTGACCTAGCGACTGCGACTGACGTGAAGTTGGTCAGCAATGGCCTGCCAAGCTTCAATGTGCATTGAACGATAACGGGACAATCTCGGTTCGTTCTCTCTGTGCTACTGCTTACAATGAGTACGGTGGCAAAAGCTTGAAAGGAGGTGATGACGCACCAATCTGGCTTTGGGACGCCATGGTCCGAGCGTCGCTGTGGATTGGTATAAGAGAGGGGCATCGCGTCAGGGCCCTGTTAAACTCTACCTATCCAGAGGACCCCGGACTATCCCTACTAAGGCCTGATCGTATGGAAGACGGTTCGACGATGGATGGTCCGGACTTTTTTTCGCCTCTTCTTGGGCCGTTTGGTCCGGACTTCGACAGGCGCCCAAAGAGGGCGCCTGTTTGGTCCGGACATTGGCTCTGGCCTCCAAAAAGTACATTATGTTCTACAAGGCGCAAATAGTTACTAGTCTCCGTCAGGACGGTGTTGCTCGCTCCGCCAGAGGCCGACAGTGGATAAGCGCTGAAACATGCGTGGTTGGGCCTTGGTTGGGCCACCTTGACTATGACTTGTAGGTTGTAGTCTTGTAACTCAACCATACTCCACTCAACTGCCATAAAATTGCGCACAGATGTTTAGAGAGCTAGTCTCAGCATTCCTGTGCACTTTCGGGAAGCTACGACAGCAGTCGCACCTTGTGTGCGGGCGGCGAGTTTTGGGCGCTTGAATTTACTGTACCCGAACAATTTGTACTTGTTTGTCCCAGGGAAGTGCAACCGGTTCACGCCTTAGTGGGTATGCTCGCTTCGCTCGCAATCAGACGGGTTTGCAACACTCTAGTAGTCGTGGTCAGAGTCATTATGAGTAGTAGAAATCTTAGTGCTAGCGGTACAACAAGTAATTGTTGCCATCGTCATCATCCAGGTGGCGATGATTGAGTGGTTCGACGAAGCGCGATTATGACAGATTGTATCTCCGATTGTATTTTCTTAGCTGGTACTAGAGGCTACATAACTCCGCTGATCCCTATGTAAAGGCTTGTAAACTCCGACAGGGCACAGGCGCTAGTAGTCCGGACACGATCTACCCTTGCTGGCCCACCCAACATCTGGTCCGGACAATGGATCTTGCCTGGCGCCGATTTTCAGCCCCGGATGGTCCGAATCCGCTCTGGCTTCCCCTCCGGGGGGGACTCCTTATGGTCCGGACATGCGATCAGGCATTTGTAGGGATAGTCCGGGGTCCTCTATCCAGCCATTTGTTGCTTGGCGAGCCACAGTCGACACTCTTGCCCACAATGGATCCACCAGTGG
Organism: Earliella scabrosa; assembly: GCA_022605405.1. Lineage (NCBI taxonomy): Eukaryota > Fungi > Basidiomycota > Agaricomycetes > Polyporales > Polyporaceae > Earliella > Earliella scabrosa. The sequence goes on along the minus strand of JABYQQ010000004.1, from coordinate 136,524 downwards.
ACGACATTACAGTCAATTGTTATGCGAAGCTTGTCCGTCTGTGCTACCAGGACAGCCGTCACCGATCTAGGGACTGGAAAGAGGTCATGCGATCATGCTACACCGACATCGCGTACTGGAATGCTGTGGCAGAAATGGGAGCCACGCGCGAGCACGTACCCCCGGACGGCGAAAGCCAGTGGAAGGCGGACCTAGAACGCACGGTGCAGTGAGTTTCTTGATTTGCAAGTAGCAAGAAACTCAGAGGCTCACCGGGTTCTCGCGCGTCAAGATACCTCATCAGGCTGGACGAACCCGGCAGTGACAAGTACGCGATTGCGAGCAAAGCGATCAGCGGCACGGACGGCCTCACAGTGGAAAAGGTGGGATGTGCTCACGAACCGGATGACGTGCCTGAACGCGCCCAAGCCCAAGCCCGAGCGGTCGTTGCGTATGCTTTCAATGTCAAGTACAAGACCGTGCCCAGCGCGGACGCGGCAGAGTCGCTCGCCGTGGTCGATCGGGGGAATCCTGGAGTCCAAGTTCGACGGAATATCGATAGAGCGCTGAACGATCTCGTCAGCGCAGTCAAGTTTTCGTGTGTTTCTATCGACGCACGCTTCCATCCCGTGATTGCATTCGATACATTTGTTCATTTGCGCGCCCTCGCGACGAAGCTGCGACTGGACCTGACAATCTACGACTTCTGGCAACGACTCGTGCCGTCTTTGAAGGGATACGAGCAAGGAGTCGTCCGCAAGCTGCTGGATAATCAGATGAACAGACCCGACTATGGGTACCCGCCCGTGTGTGCCCTGCCAGGGTGCCGGTGGAACCAGACCTCGAGGACGTGTGCGATGCCACTCATCCCGTGCCTGGGTGGATGCGATCTTCTGATCAAGCCAACCTACTGCACGGAGGACTGCCAAAGAAAGGTAGGTGAGACCTGGATGCGGTTGATCGTTGGACGGCTGAACGTACTACTTCGCGTATGCAGGATTACTTCGGCCGTCATGTTGTGGACTGCAAGCCCGGACACGCCGTCGATGTTCCCGTGCCGGCATCGGTCGCACCTCTGGTTGATAACGGCATCATGGCGCGTCAGCTGGGAATGATGCTTGCTGAACTTGACATCGAACTTCTAACGATCCGGAGAGCATATCATGACGAAATAACTCGTCGGGGGCCCGGGACGGGGAAAGCGGCCGCAAAGATATGGCGTGTATAACTACTCGATGCAGAAGCTCTCAGTACACACTCGTGGAGCAGTAACGAGTTATGAACAACCTACTTCGTCTTTTAGATCTTACAATATGATATGTATGACTTTCCTGGACCATGCTGGTGACCAGCTACGGGCAACTGCCAGGCCCGGGAGGAACCGGAGCCGAATGGCTGACTAAGCTCAAAACGCCCGTCGCCAACTTTCGTCAAGTCGGCAAGTTCAACGTCAACATTCCACTTCACGGTTGTCCTTCGTCTCCTCAGCAGTGTTCTACAAATTCGTTTACTATCCTCAGTTCCCTGTCTTGTCTAGCGGAACGCATACTGGATGGCGTGAGCTACAGTGAGTCAGAGGAATGGATGCAATCACGCATTCCGATGCCACGACGCTCGGCTCGACCATTTACTTCTGAGGCGATTCGGAAGAACCCCACAAGCCCCAAATCTTTGGATTGCAGCACTGAACCGCTCCTCATTGGCACCGCACATCAACACCCCGCGCGATAGTCAGGAGGCGTCCTCACTGACTACATAGTGCGAGCTTCAGGAATAGCCACATAAGGTAAGCTCTTGGGGTCCAGTTCAGAGGGTACAGTCGGTGACCCCGGTCTCGGACCGTTGAGGATGGGTCTATGTAGATGGTAGGTACCCATCGTTGCGAGACGTCCGAACCGTGTTGAGGATTCTATCATCAGATCACCTTCTCGATCACCGCTGTTGCGCTCGACCCACGAAGTCCCATCGTCTTGGTGCTCAGTCAATCTGGTGCGTCTTGCTCTTGCCTCTTGAGTCAAACTGCTTCCACATCAAAATGGCACACAGACCGGCTGCTCAATTATTCTAGCTACTATGCACGAGCCCACTAATGAAGGAATCGAAGCATGTCATTGTCCAATGCGCAACAAAGGTCTGCAGTCAGACACGAATCAGTCAGCCTTCTTCCGCGCTTTGTCTGGCAGCGACGATTCCTTGTAAGTACGAGTCTTCCCAGTTAATTTGAGCTTCCCTCTCACGTCTCTCCAAAACCAAAGGACGATCTGGAATGGAAGCCTGAAATGATCATATGATACCTTATGCAGGGAAGAGTCATTGGTTCCTCACCGCCTCGTCCTGAACTCAGAACTCCCGGCCGGCTTGGCTTCAAGTGCTCGATGGGACAGGGGCAGGGGCATCTTGCAATTTCCATGCTGTGCGCGAGTTCGCTGTTCCTCATGTGAGCGTGCACCAGCGGGATATGCATGTGCTTCTTGTTCTTCTCGGTTCCACCGGCTGACCCGCACAGCAGATCGGAGATTTCGAACGTGCATCACTCACTCAGAATGGTACGCGCACATATATAACCTTCATGCGAGAGCCAGGGAACGGTAGGGCTCCCGAACCGTCCTTCCTCCGCTCACCCCTGCAGCTCAGCCATGACTCCCTCCTACGCCTTTGCCGTCCTCGCGCTCGCCTTCGTGACCCTCGGTGGCGCCATCCCCACAGAAGGACTTTCCAACCCGACCGCCATTTCCAACATCTCTCTCCCCCACATTGGGATCGAGTTCATCTTTAATCGCGCCAACCTGAGCATTCCGGGCGGGCCGATCTTCCGAGTTGCAGGAGGCCGCGGCAAAGCGATCATGGAAGGCCCTCCTTCACTCGCACCAGAGAGCAAGGGCCCCACAGCGATGAACGCGGCGTCGTCGTCGTCCGCGACTCTTCTCCTATGCGAGCAGAGGGCGTGCGGCTCGTGCCTCGCCTTCGACCTGCTCTCCGCGCCGCACAACGTGTGCCTCGCACCGTCGGTCCCACGGGACTTCAGGTTCTCCTCCGTCGCGATCAGCCAGCCGAGCAACCGCGGGCTACCGTTTGCTGTCGGGGTGAGCCCGCCGGTGTGCGGCGCGATGGCGTGCATCCCATACGTGAATACGTGCTTTGACGTCGCGAACGGGGCATACGCCGACTTTGCGCTGCTCGGATGATGTCTGAGAGAAGAGGGGGCTCGGAGCGGGTGAGTGTGCGTTCTTTCCGACTTTGGGCGTGTGTCGATGTGCAGGCTGGCTGACCGCGGACTTGTACGTGATGGCAGGCGGGTAATGAACGACGTCAGGACACGGACGCGTCGACCGTTCGGGTACATCTTTGGATACTTGTGGACCGGGACGGATCTCATTCGTGATGAGGCCGTGATATGCCCAGACAGATACCCTGATACGAGATGCAATGTATCAGTGAATCCCCTGGCACGCGCGGAAAGTGAACGGCGATAGAACGTGGATCGAGTCGGTGTAACGTCAAGAACACCCGGCATCTGTCGTCACGCTGACGCCGACAAGCACCTAGGAGACGACGCAGAGAGTTCGCGTCAGTCCGAAGCCTTAGGGGACATCTCGGCACTAGTCCTGTGCGACAACTTGGCCACAAATGGTTGCCTACGTTTCTCGTGCTCTCCCTAGCTCGATGGACCGCGTTCCGGGTGCGATCCTGTCCACTCACCGCCCTACGGTACTTATCCCCGCGGCATCGTCCGTGTCTGGCGCCCGACCCGCTCGAACTCCACGATACGATGGTGGGCAACCATCAGCACTCCATACCGAGAATTCAGACAAGGAAGGTTGTGCACCCGTTTCAAGAAGTCTGAGATGGAATGTTAACCTGTTGTCCAGTCCACGGCCATGCGCTGTCGAAACTTGCGGTGGTCGCTCTGCCATCTTGACGTTTCTCGCAATGCGGCGCGATCAGGCACGGCCATCTTATTCGTCACGCGTCAAAGGTGGATATTAGGTTCATTCAAGCACTGCTTGTGCCCTCATCTTCGTTGTCCCAGCTCGTCGTCCTTCTGCCGCCATTGACTTGCTTCCTTACCTGCAGAGTCGGCGAGCTGCGATCGTCCGAGTCGGGCTCGGCTCGGGGTTGTACGTCCTGAGCACTACTGTGGCCCCATACCGAGTCAGAGCCGTGCACCCGGTGCTGCGATGCTTGGCGCACGCTTCTATCGGCGCGATCGTTGCACGCCGTTGCTGTTCATCTCCTGGCGGGCTATCCAGTGCGTCTCTCCAGCATGAACAAAGTCCTCTCACCTCCTTGAAATACATCGGAGGAACGCTTGACCGTTGCACTCTAGTGGAACAGATGTTAGTTGGTCGTGCCATGGGCGGCGATGATCGAGTTCTCGTCGGCCGCTGTGGGATACTTATAGAGGGCATTTGCACTTCTATATGCGTGAATGTTCCCCTTGCCGACTTCGAGATCTTGCAGGGTGTAGCTCTCGACTCTAACCGCCCATTACTGCGTATCGCGAGGATGGCAAGTCTTCAAGAAGTCCTCGCACTATACTACGCAGAGTGAGTGCGGCGTCAGCGTGCTATTTCGTCACTTGCTGATGTCGTGCATCCACGGTCATGGTCCACCCGCACAGCGAGATAGAAGCTCGCGTCAGCGCCGCATTTGCAGGTAACGCACGGTGTTGAACTTGAATGAAGCTGCCTTGTCCCTGACCGCCACATGCCACCCAGCCCTCTATTGGTACGAATATCTCGTCACCCTAGATCAAGAAATCACGCTGTTCTGGACACGGAAGATTACCGGCGCGACGGTTCTGTTCTTTTGCAACCGGTACCTGAGTCTTTTTGTGATCATATACCAATTCCCCTGGCTGATCTTCTCGATGAACTTCAAAGTGAGTACCGCGCGCCGAGAGCCTCCCTCCAGTTGAAATGTGGTTTGACTAAAGGTTGACATAGATGTCGGTGTGCATATGACGCGTCTTGTCCGCGTCGACTGACGGTTGCTGGGATTACATGCTAGCTGCGTAATCGAGACGTACATCAGCTCTATCGCAGAGTATCTGCAGTACGCTCCCTGGGCTGGTTAGTGCCGCGACTCGACTGCACGCGGAAGCGACATACTTATTTGACAGTCGCTGCAGTGTTCTCTGCCATGCGGGTATATGTCTTGAGCGGACACAATCGGCTGTTGACGGCAACCGTCCTGCTGTTGTCGATCATCAGCAGCGTGACTGCTGTGGTGCGTTCATATACAGACCGCACCTACATATCACGACTCTCACGGCGTTAGGACAGATCTATATTCCCTACTGGTCCTTTGATACAGATCCAGACATTGGGTGTCAAGACAGCACTTCGGTGCCAATAGAAGCGCAACAAATGTGAGTTTGCTCTCTACAACGGTAGCTAGCAGCGGTTGCAGGACTCACGACGGTTTACACTATAGAAGTGGGTAGTATTTGTACTGGGTCTATCATGACTTGGAGTTGTGCTCTCAATCTCGCGCTAGTGGCTGTGATAGCAAGAATATCGCTGATCATTGCGGACATCTTGGTGCTCATTGCGACCTGGCTAGCAACATATCGAACCAGTAGGGGCAGACATAAGCTGTCGTTTGCACGGATATTGCTGAGGGACGGTGAGTCTCCCAGTGCAAGGATGAATATCACAACGCCATGCGTATTGACATCACCGACGGTCGTGCAGGTACCCTCTACTTTCTGTACGTTTTCGGCCCGCGCTGGAAACTTATCGAAGCATGGATCAGTACTGAACGGCTCACGTCAGTGCTCAGCTCCTGCTAAACCTGCTCTACTTCATAGCGCTGTTTCTCATCGTGAGTACAGCCCGATTACCGTTCCGGAGTCACGAAGCTCCAGTGTTGACATGGTCGTCGACGTCGGTCCAGGGCGGTTCGTACAACGAGTTCGGCGTGAACTCGCTCGCAGCACCCATCACCGAGCCGTGAGCTTTTTTAATCTCCATCACTGCGCACACGAGAGCGAAGTCTGACCACCACGGGTACAGTCTGACCGCCATCCTGGTCTCGCGCTTCCTCATGGACCTGCGGCAAACGGACAGAGCGACGGCGCGCATGCACGCGCTGTCTTCGATGAGCACACTTCAAATCAACACCGCCAATATTGATGTGCTCGGAAGCACCGGCAATGCTCCGACGAGTCGACGACCTCTTGCTGTGTCTGAGGCAAGCGGAGAGTCGGATATCACAGATGTCGACATCGTGAAGAAAGCCGGAGACTCAGAGGCGTATGACAGGGACGGTGTGATGTAGAAGCGGTTGACGAACCAATAAATATGATACTGTGACAATACCAGTTTTATCCAGCGTGTGAGCCGGACAGTGCTGAACGGAACTCGGACTCGATCGCAACGGGGAAACAGCAGGAAGCGCTCACGACGATGACGACGACCGGACTCGGATTCGGATTCGGACTCGAGGAGGACGCGCTCGCAAGAACGAGTGAACTCGCTTGCGGACCCATCACGGTACAAGACGAACGTGGCAATTTACGAGAAGGCACTGGCAAGGCTCACCACGGCCAGGTGTGTGAGACGATCGTCGTTCCTCCTTGGGCCGCGGTCGGAGTCCGCGTCCTAACGCTGCCTTGCGCTCGTAGGTATGTCAGTATCCGATCCTAACGTGCTAGCCTCCTGCCAATCACCAATCCGATCCGAGCCACAACATCATATCGATTGGTATTGGTATATAAGGCGTAGCGCCGGCGAGCGGCAGAGCCCGCTCCCTTTTTACAAGCTTATTATCGTTCGACGTTAACGTTGTTGTTACTAAGTACTACATGCCTCGCATAGCCCCGTCAAAGTCACCGAGAAAGAAGGTCGCGGTCGAGACAGTGGGACCGCGGCGCATGAGCATGACGCAGCATGCAGCTGGAAACCCACAGTCCACTCATGATCCATGAGTCCCCAAGCACTGCAGGAGGCTCAGGGAGCAGTGGAGGGCCCGCTGAGTGCGGTAGCAAACGACGGCGAGCTTCGGCGACACAGCGGGACGTTGAGGAGGCGATGCGTGTGAAAGTGCGCGTGACATATCACGTGGAGCGATTTTTTCGAACTGAGGGCCCCAGGACGTCCAGGAACCACAAGACCCACTACCTCAAAAAGGTAGCGGGGATATCCACGAGACCTCTCCCAAGCGGTCTGCGAACTGGAGCGGTGGTCGCCGTCACTGCGGCGGCGGAGATATCGCCAACACGTCGAGGCTACGTATCTGTGTAGTACTAGTAGCTCGGACTGGCGCCGCGGTGCTCATGCTGTGAGCCGTGCGCTGACAGTTAGGAGCAGGTGGGCGTGGAGGAGTGGTATAGTAGCCGGAGGTCGTAAGGGTGGTGATAGCAGCACGGGTACACATGTACGGATCCGTGGACGGGGTATCTGCACGGTATCAGTACTGGTATGCAGACGACCGCGATGGGTACGAGGGCGCAATTCTATGGGGAATCTGGTGATCGGCGATCTGAAGCACCTCGCACCTTGAGCCGGCGGTAAGCTGGGATGATAGGGGCTGTGGACCAATCTCGCTCGGGGCGTTGCCGGGAGCGGGGGAGCACGACGGAGCGAGGTCGTCCGTACTAGAGAGCTAGAGAGGAATCCGAGGACAGATGAGCATATCGGAAACAGAGAGAATGAGAGTGGTTGTGAGCTTCACGTACGAGTGGGAAATGGAACACAGCGTGAGTATCAGCGCGCATACGCCTGTCTGAGAGTCAGCATGAGTATGAGCAGGTATGAGCGGGTGAGCTGCACGGGCTGTTTGGAGCGCAGCCAGTGGGCAAGTGGGCGACCTTAACCTCAGGGACGGCGGTCGGTTCTGCGTCCGGGCGGGATCGACAATGAGCGGCGGGAGCCGCACGGGGGAGGTAGTCGATTGTGGAGTAGACAGGTTGAGACCTGAGCGAGAGTGGGGGAGGGCGTATGTACCATATGTTTCGGATGCGTCGATGCCCATGCCCATGTGGCCGCCGCGGACGCCGCGAACGTGGACAGCCACGGCACGGGGTCGTCAGCATACCGCCAGTATGGTGATAACGGCGGTGCTAGTAGCCGCAGCATGGTAGAGCGGCGCATGGACGAACTGATGGAGTGAGAACCTGTGAGGCGATGTCGCAAGCGACTAGTAAGTGAGCGGACAGACAAGTCCTCAGTCAGTGAGTGAAAGACTATATTAGCATAATGCCAAGTACCTAGTAAGTGAGCGGACAGACAAGCTACACAGGTACTTGTAAGTAAGAGCATATGAACGCATAGGTAAGACGAGTACTTACTCCTCAGTCAGTGAGTGAAAGACTGAGGAGACGAGTCCCAGAGAGTCCTCCTTATATACCGTAAAGGAGCTGCATGAGTAAGCGATAGTAAGGAGGGCATGTGATGTGTCTGAGTCAGAGTGAGTCGAGGATGAGTAAGGAGCGACGAAGGATGACTCAGACAGAACAAAGATAACGACAAATGGAGAACAAAGTATGGTCACAAGGACGATCTGAAACAGTCTAAGAAGAGTCCGGAGCGTAGAAGAACGCACTGGAATGGACTGGACAAAAGAGAAGCCTAGTAACCATGTGTATCGTACAACGTATACCTAATATGGAAAGAAAGAAGCACAGCCTAAGATCTATCGTAAGAAGCAGTGCCCATAGCGCCTAATGCGCGTCTACTGTTCGTAGTCCATTTGTTCAACACTCCCACTCGTTCAAGACGCGGAGGAAGAAATGAGACCAGAGTGCTGTACGAAGTAGTCTACCACAGAGAAGGTGACATTCTTCGTCAACGCGTCCGCCAGATTCTCCTTGCTCGCGATGTAATAGATGTCCATACTCCCACTGGCGAGATACTCGCGCACGAAATGGTAGTGGACCTCTATGTGCTTGGTACGTCTGTCGATGGCTGGGTTCTCAGAGAGGAAGATCGCGCCATGGTTATCCATACACATGGGCGTAGACGCACTCATGTCGTCCCCTAACTCATCTCCAAACGTCCTTAGCCACATCATCTGACGGCTGGTGTCTGACGCTGCCTTGTATTCCGCCTCAGTAGAAGAGAGCGAAATCGTCGGCTGTCGTCGCGACGCCCATGAGATTGCGCCACCTGCCATCTTGAAGATGAAGCCAGTTTGCGAGTGCCTATCATCGCGATCCTCTGCCCAGTCTGAATCGGAAAACGCGATCAAACCGGCATTAGACGCTCCGTCATAGCGCAGACGATAATGTGAAGTCCCCCGGAGATAGCGAAGCACGTATTGGAGATAGTGAAGATGTGCTTCCGAGGGGTTAGCGCTGTATTTACCGAGACGGCTGATGGCAAACGCGATGTCGGGTCGCGTCCCAAGACAGGCATAGAGAAGACTGCCCATCAAGCTCTGGAAACGCTTGAGAAGTTTTGCCGATGCCTCCGTCTGAGCGGCTTCGAGCACGGCACCAGAGGGAAGAGGAGTGCGCACAGGCGTACAGTTAGCCATCTGATGGTTCTCCAGAATAGCCTCGATGTACTCTTCCTGGTCGATGTCGAGTGTCTTAGCTTGACGATCTCGACGTATGCGTAGACCAAGGAATCGCTGTACCGGACCTAAGTCCGTCATCTTGTACTGCTTGCCTAGCGCCTTCTTGACCTTGTCAATCTGTACACGACTTTTCCCCATGAGAAGTAGGTCGTCGACATACAAGACAATGATAGTGACATGATCAGGGTCTGAATCCCCCCCTTGTCGGCGATATACGTAGACTCCGGCATCAGAGTACGTCCGAACAAATCCCTGTTGGACGAGCGAGTCGTGGATTTTGACATTCCACTGGCGCGAGGCTTGCTTGAGACCGTAGATGGCCTTCTTAAGCAGACAAACGTGATCCTCTTTGCCTTTCGCGACCCACCCTTCCGGTTGTTCCATGTAGACCTCCTCGTCAAGGTCGCCATTGAGGAACGCAGTCTTTACATCCATCGCGTCGACGTCCCAGTCCTCTAGGGCAGCATGCGCAAAGAGATAACGGATGGACTCGAAACGAGCGACGGGTGAGAAGGTTTCGTGGTAATCCTTCCCATAGACTTGCGTGAATCCCCTAGCTACGAGACGTGCTTTGTAGCGACCATCTGACTTCCGATCATAGACCCAACGGCATGTGACGACGGATCGGTCCTTTGGGCGAGGAACCAAGACCCATGTCTTATTAGCCATTAGTGATTCGTACTCTGCTCGCTCAGCCGCTTTCCAATGTTCGCGATCCGGTCTAGCCATGGCATCCTTATGGTGCTCAGGAATACCAGACTTGTACCGAGAGTAATGGATAAACGCGAGTATTGATTGTGCCTCAGCCTGTTCACCATCCGCATCGGTCCTAGCATCTATCTGAGCGGGAGGTTCATCACCGTACACGTTGTCCTCGGTCCGTGCCTTTGAAGGGACACCCTTGGTCTGTCGCTCAGAGCGACGAGGAGGAGGGGCATCTCCTGCGGCAGGAGGATGACGTCCGCGACGATGATTCGGCTTAGGAATCTGAGCGGGAGGCGGCGGAGGCTGTTGTGGTTGCGGCGGCTGCGGTTCAGCTTCGGGCGGAGCAGGAGCAGGGTCTTGTGGCGGAGCGGGAGGAGGAGGTTCGTCGTTATCACGAGGAACAGGGAAATCAACATCGTCATTGGAAGAATCCTCTGACGGTTGAGCAGGGAACGGACTGTCGTCGGAGGTAGCGCGACGAGTGCCGGTGTCTGCACGTGCAGGAAATACGTCCTCATCGAAGATCACATCGCGAGATACTTCGACTTGGCGGGCAGTCGGGTTCCATAGACGATACCCCTTTGAACCCGGTTCATAGCCCACAAACGTCCTCTCGACTGCCTTCACGTCGAGCTTCCCATGACGCTTGTCCTTCTGCACATGTACATAGGCTTTGCACCCAAACACACGGAAGTATGAGACGTCCGGCTTCTTACCAGACCAAAGTGTGATGGGGCATTGCCATTTGAGTCGTTTCATGGGCTGACGGTTGTAGATGTGAACGGCTGCTTCAAGTGCGAGTTTCCAGAAACCATGAGAGAGTCCAGCGTGGTGAAGCATACAGAGTGACTTCTCCTCAATGGTCCGGTTGAAGCGTTCAGCACGTCCATTCTGCTGAGGCGAGCCAGGCAACGTCTTATCGTGCTCGATCCCGAATTCGCGTAGCAATGACTCGAACGAATCGGACAGATATTCCCCCCCTCGATCGGATCGTACCTTCTTGATCTTACGACCGGTCTGTGTCTCAGCCCAGGCTTTGTACTCCTTGAAAGCGGCCTCCTGATCGGATTTACGCTTCAGGCAGTAGACACAGGCGAGACCGGTGTAGTCATCGATGAAGGTGCAGAAGTAGCTGTAACCACCAATCGAGGTGCTCATCGGCCCAGCGACATCCATGTGGACGAGTTCGCATGGTTCCGAGGCGCGTTTCGAAGACGGAGGGAACGGACGGCGATGCATTTTGCCTTTCGCGCATCCTTCGCATGGTTTGTCCGATGAACTAGAGTCAATGCCATCTACACCGTTGACTGCATCAGGAAGACGCTTGACCGCTTCCTTGCCAGGATGACCCCAGCGACGATGAGCAAGGTCGTGATCGAGTGTAGTGTGGGACGCAGCATTGAGATCACGTTCGGCATTCTCAAGCAGAAAGTAGTATAGGTTGTGTGATGCGGCGTAGTGGGCAGTAACCACCTCATTGCCGACAACCTTAACCGTCTTGCCAGATTCGACAAAGCCTTCCGGCCTTGAGTCAAAGATCCTCATGTAGTATCCCCCTTGATAGATGAACCCCTTCGCGCGCTCGATGACACCAGTGGAGTACAGACGGGTATTGCCTGCTGCTGGAACGTAGCAGACGTTCTGAAGTGTGAAGGAGACCCGTTTGCCTTCCACATAAGTGTATCCTTTGACCGTACCTTCACCGAGTCCTTGGACATGTCCGTCACTACCTGCCTGGGCGGTGCCAAACAGAACAGGTGTGTCATATGGACGGTACTCAGTGAAGTCCTCGAGGCAGCCAGTAACGTGTTGAGATGCTCCAGAATCCATGAGCCAGAGTGTGGTTCGCTCAAGGTCCATGTCCTTGGCGTTGTCCGCCTTATAAGCTGAAAAGGAGATCTCGTTGATGGTGCTCGTAGATACAGGTACAAAGGCTGCTAGAGTGTGCGCGTGGTTATGTCCATTATTATTCCCAGATCCACCTGACTGATTCCCGTTGCCGTTGCCGTTGTCCTTGCCCTTGCCCTTGTTCCGCTTCGGAGCTTTCTCCGGGAACTTCTTGTAGCAGTTCGACGAATCGTGGTTCGTCTTACCGCAATGCTCGCAAGGAGGCTTGGGCTTGGACTTGGGCTTGGAGATCTTGTTCGCCTGACCGATCGATGTACCACGGAGGGAGTCCTCGAGCTTGAGTTTCGGCTTAACCTTTTCAAGGGTCAGGTCCGTCTCAGCCGTGGTGTGGAGGATAGTGGAGATCGATGGGCGATAGGAATCCGGCATCTTGGAGAAGAGCCAGTAGACCTTGATATGCTCGGCGAGGGTGTTGGTGGAGCCTGTGGTAAGCTCGTTCATCAGCCCGATGAAGGTCTGGACCTGGTCGACGATCGACTTGTTCTCGTTGAAACGAGGATAGTTGAGAAGCCGTTCGAAGCGGGAGAAACTGTACCCGTTGTCGGTCTTCTCGTAGGTCGTATTCAGGGCATCCCAGATCTCCTTCGAGGTGTTCTTCCCTTCATAGCACTTGGCTACCTCGGCAGTGGTTTTGTACATGAGGATACCACTTGCTCGGGAATCTCTCTTCTTCCAATCCTTGAGACCAGCCGCATCAGTGGCAGCTGGTTGACTCTCCGTGCCGCTGACGATATCCCATGCATCGATCATCATGAGATAGCCCTTCATCTGACGAGCCCATTCCTTGTAGCCTTCCTGCCCGTGGAGCTGAGGAAGACTCTTTTCCATTCCGGCTTCTGACATGGTGAAGGAGTAGACGAAGTCGGTTGAGTCAGGCTGGTTGACGATGAGATCGAGGGCTGGTAGAGGAGTGAGAGTCGGTGTAGGCGGAGAGATAACGATAGAAGGGAGAGGAGTTGGGACTGGAGGCTCCTCAGGATCTTCGAGGATATTTGCAACTTCGTGCTCAGACGAAGCAGGGGATGAGGATGACGAGGATGTGTCCGGTGTTCGTGGTCGGCAGACCTGGTCAGGAGCGATAGGTACGTTACGACGAGGTACAGTGCAGTTGTCTGGTTGAGCTACTTCCGACTCCCGGTTAGGACACGGTTGTCGTTCGCAGTAGTACCACCTTCTGTCTGACTCGTCCCAGAAGACGTCCCTTTGGTCAACGCGGTCGTGCCGATGGTATGAGTGACTACAATCAAACGGTTCGTCGTCTGATGAAGCCACTGTGTCGCTGCGACAGGTTCAAGTTTGCGATGGTTTGGAAAGCCTCGTGCAAAGGCAACGTAGAGATGAACACCTGTTCAGGTGAACCTTAAACACCAGCAAGTCGGATATGCTAATGCCAAGGGTAGAAGTTGCCAACTGTGCCCTGAAAGAGTCTGCTACGATGTATGTATGAAAATGGTATCGTAAGGAGGGTCCGAACGGTTGTCCTCCGGCTCCAAAGGTGATGACACCCCGGATACAACAGCTGGCGGGCGCAAGTGCGTGGCCTGGCTGAGGGATATCCAAAAGACCCGTGTGCCTCGAGAGCACAATAGGTGGTACAACGATACTACGAGCTATGTGACTACTAAAGAGCGCTCAGGGCTGCGTCACGAGCGCAGGAATGTCCCCCTGGCAGCAGTGTCGGCGGGCACAGTCAAGAGCTAAGGAGTTAGTGGAGGATGTGCACGAGGGTAGAAGTTGTCGGGTGCGCGCGATGTGACGACTAGCAACGGTCAGAGCGCAGGGCTCATAACCTGATGGAGTGAGAACCTGTGAGGCGATGTCGCAAGCGACTAGTAAGTGAGCGGACAGACAAGTCCTCAGTCAGTGAGTGAAAGACTATATTAGCATAATGCCAAGTACCTAGTAAGTGAGCGGACAGACAAGCTACACAGGTACTTGTAAGTAAGAGCATATGAACGCATAGGTAAGACGAGTACTTACTCCTCAGTCAGTGAGTGAAAGACTGAGGAGACGAGTCCCAGAGAGTCCTCCTTATATACCGTAAAGGAGCTGCATGAGTAAGCGATAGTAAGGAGGGCATGTGATGTGTCTGAGTCAGAGTGAGTCGAGGATGAGTAAGGAGCGACGAAGGATGACTCAGACAGAACAAAGATAACGACAAATGGAGAACAAAGTATGGTCACAAGGACGATCTGAAACAGTCTAAGAAGAGTCCGGAGCGTAGAAGAACGCACTGGAATGGACTGGACAAAAGAGAAGCCTAGTAACCATGTGTATCGTACAACGTATACCTAATATGGAAAGAAAGAAGCACAGCCTAAGATCTATCGTAAGAAGCAGTGCCCATAGCGCCTAATGCGCGTCTACTGTTCGTAGTCCATTTGTTCAACACGAACATGGCCTGGGGTTCGACGTCGTTGGTACAATGAGAAGTGCCGGTACCGGTGCGCAGGGTGACGTGTTCTGAGCGTCTACTAGGAGATATTGACCGGGTGAGTGTGGCCGAGGGTTCGAGTATACAGCCGGCGATCGCCGCAAGAGCAGCAGGACTGTGAGATCCGTCGACGGAGGGCTGCACCGCAGGTATGCAGGAGACGATGGGGAGAGAGATCATAGTTACGGCGCTGCGCGGGGATGAGATTCGGTGGGGTAATCTGGTGATCGGCGGTTTCGAGATTCGTGCATCTACGAGTCGAGCCGGCGGTACGCTAGAATAGGGGCTCCGTAACCACGGCGTTGGGCGCTGAGAGTGAGTTGGGATTGTATAGGAGGGAGAGAGCGTCGGTATGTGAGAAAGAGTGGGAACGGTGAAGAAGCTCAGGCTCACGTACCGCCTAATGGATGCGGCGAGGCGGTGTGCATGCGACTGTCTAACCAGCAGAGTCATTGAACAAAGAAAACGCGCACTGGGGGAATCGTGTGCATCTGTAGGGACCGTGACTGTCCGGAAGAGAGGTCTGTAAAGCCGGCGGGTCATTGTGTGGTGTAGTTACCGGTCCTCGCCTCCACACCAGACTGACGTTGGCGTGGACGGTTCTGTCGATGAGTTGTGGGTGACGTTTGACGGGGGCGATCGTTCGATCGGGTATCAAGCCGGCGGCAAGTTGGTATCTCACATATGAGAGAGCGAGAGCAAGTACCCGTCCAGGATAGAGCTCTCAGCTATTTCGGTAGATATGATGATCGGCACCAAACAGAGGAGGGTCGGCCTGCGGAGAGCGGCTAGGGCATTGCGGGGAGATAATAGTTGTGAATAGTGCGAAGAGCGAGGGAGGTGGTTTGAGCGAGTGTGTAGGCAGGCGCGATCCACGTCATTGCTCACGACCGCCGACCGGCGTCGTCACTGCGGTGTCTTCGTCGAGAGTGCTAGCCCTGGGCCGTATGCCTGTCCTCGTATCGCATGAGTATGAGCCGGTGAGCTGCACGGGCGGGTTGGAGCGCAGCCAGTGGGCGACCTTAACCTCACGGACCGCGGCCGGTTCTGCGTCGGCGGGATCGACAATGAGCGGCGAGAGCCGCCCGGGGTAGGCGGAGAGGCGGTCGGTTGTGGAGTAGAGAGTGAGCGCCGAGAGTGGAGGGCGTATGTACCGTATACCGTATCGGATGCGTCGATGCCTATGCAGTGGCGGGTGACGTGAATGTGGAACACTAGGGCACGGAGTCGTCAGCATACCACCAGCGGCGGTGCTAGTAGCCTGAGTAGAGCATGGTAGATGGACGAACTTCGACGTCGTTAGTCTAGTAGTAGGGACGGGTATCAGTGCGCAGGGTGACGGGTGACGTGTTCTGAGCGTTCTACGAGGAGACAGTGGCCCGGTGGACCAGGGTGTAGCCGAGGGTTTGAGTAGCCGGCGAGAGTCGCCGCAAGGGCAGTAGGACTCGGACTGTGAAATCCGTGGACGGGTGATCTGCATTGGAAGTATGCAGGCGGCGATGAGGCAGCTGAGAGATTCGCTGCGTGAGGTTGAACTTCGATGGAAAATCTGGTGATCGGCGATTTGGTGCATCTCGAGCCGGCGGTAAGCTGGGATAGGGGCTGTTGACCCATTTCGCTTGGAGTGTCACGGTTGGGAGCTGGGATCGAGAGGTCGTCTGTACGATAGAGGTAGGGAAGCGTCAGTAGTTTGAATGCATATCGTAAATAGAGGGAGTGACGGTGAGCTTCACGTACGACGGGATATGTATGAGCACAATGTACTGCGCATACGCCTGTCTGAGAGTCAATGAACGAATATGCATACGAAAGCCCGCACTGTCGTCATTTGGGAAACCGTGCGCATTAGGGGCAGTGAGAATGAGATATCTGTAACACCGGCGAGTAGCTGCATGGTTGAGTTACCGGCGTTGGGCTCGACGCCAGAGTCACGGTGCGTGGCAAAGAGACGTCGACAGTTCTGTCGATGAGATGTGGGTGACATGGGCGATCGTTCGATCAGGTATGAAGCCGGCGGTAAGTTAGGCATTGTCAGATAGGCAGCGAAGGTAAGTAGCTGTCCGGGACATAGATATCTCGGTAGATATGGTGATCGGCAGCAAGCAGAGGAGGGATGATTGTTGGGCGTATACGTACGCGTTGCGGTAGTCGGACGACACCTGCAGGTCTAGCCCTAATGCAAAGTATATGCGCACCGCTCGAGTGAGGTTCGAGCACGTAGAGGAATGGGCATAGACGAGGTATGTACTTGTGGGATAATATGCAGGAGGTTGTCCGACGGAGGACGTGGGGTAATGAGTGAACAGAACTCCGAGGGATGAGGATGGAATGAGCGCATGGCGATCCCAGTCGTGCGTGGCAATGTATCGTCAAATTCAGACAGAGAAGCAAGGCCGGCTACTGAAGCATGGCAGTCTGTTAGAAGACCGGGAGGAAGGACTCGGTTTGCGGACGGAGGGAGGGCAGACGGTCGATAGACGGACGATCGAGAGAGATTGGGCTCAAGGGATCTCCGCGTCGATCCGATCGTTGGCGGCAGTCAGGCAGAGAGACCACGCGCGTTGGATAGCCGGGTTGAGAGAGAGACACGCGCAGCCAGGTGGAATGTAGCCAAAGGGAGCGCAGGCGGACAGGTCGAGAAGAGAGAAGCGTTCCCGATTGGGCTCACTGGGGGGTTGTGGCGTGGGAATGCAGGATGGAGGAGAGAGAGATGCTCGTCGTCTGCTCCCCGACTCTGACCGGCGCGTCGATCCTGGGGCCATGTCCGCCGCCTTCTCCAAGTCGCTCATGCGGGCTCGAGGAGAGCATCTCTGCTGGCCGCTGTGTGCTCTGTCCGGAGCGTCACCGCGGAGGGCTCTCGCTCGATTCGTCGTCTGCGTATATAACCCGCTCCCAATCAAGTCGACCTCACCCGGCCAGCCCTAGTCCCCTCCCATCCCTCGCTCTCGCTCCGGGCCTGCCCTTGCAAGTTGCAGCTTCCCCTGCGTACGCTTGACGCGATGCTTTCCACCACATTCTCAGACGCCCGCGGCGAAGCCCCGGTGATGAGCCGAGTCGTGTCTTCACCCGCTGCAACCCACTCGCTCCAGTCCTCGCTCGCCACTCTCGCCCCCGCCCCGGCCGACGTCTGCTCGAGGGGCCGCTCGAAGAGCGTTGCGGGCTGCCAACCGTCCGCCATCGCTGGCGCCCGCCCTCTCACTCCCTCCCGCGACCTGTTTTCCATCTGGCGTCCCTCGGAGCGCGCCGCGACTCCGCCCAGCGCCGATCTGACGAGCTGGTGGAGGGACTTTCTGCACTTGCCCTCGGACGAGACCGAGGACAGCGACAAGCGTCGGCAGAAACCCGCGCCCGTTGAAGAGATAGATGGCTATATGCG
The DNA here is from genome assembly GCA_022605405.1 of Earliella scabrosa. NCBI lineage: Eukaryota > Fungi > Basidiomycota > Agaricomycetes > Polyporales > Polyporaceae > Earliella > Earliella scabrosa. The sequence continues at coordinate 118,600 of JABYQQ010000004.1, read as the reverse complement.
CACTCGCGAGGTACGTCTTCCCCTCCTTTCGTTTCATCCTTCTCCGTCCGTCCTATATGCCCTACTGGTACCGCACGTTGCTACCACACTCGTGACGCCCCCCTTTTCCGCCTCCTACAGCGAGCTCCCACGTCGCGATAGGCATATCCACTGCAACGCCTCAGCTTCAGCTCCCTCGCGCGCGGTCTGTTCTGCAGTATCAGCGCACCTCTCCGCGCAACGCTCGGGCGCAAGCCACTCGCACCGTCTCGTTTCCGCTTGGGGCGTGTGGTGCTGCGGCACAGTACTCCTTGTGGCATCCTCCATGCATGCGCATTAAAGTTAAGGTTATTGACCTGCTCCTGCAGCGCGTCTCCGCCGCGGCCACCAGAGCTCTCGGGTTGGTCACCGACGTCGTCCACGAGCTCCTCGACCTCGGCGCAGACGTCCTCCGCTTCGCCCCCGTCCCCGGCCTCGAGCTCGCTGCCATCGCGCTCCTCAAAGTTTGGGATGCGCTTCAGCTCGTTGACGTGAGTCTCGTGTCTCGCGTCTCGCATCTTTCCTCCAAGCTGACGCTGACCCTGCCCGCAGGTCAACCGGACAGCGTGCGTCCAGCTCACGGAGCGTTGCGCGAACGTCCTGCTCTCCGTACGCGCGGAGATCGCGGAAGCTGGGGACGAGGTCGGGCTTGAGCTCCGCCTCCCTCTTGATCGGCTCGTCGAGTGCGTATTGCGCATGTTGCTACGCGCATTGAATGCTCACCGGCTCCTGGCTCTTCAGGTCGTTCCACGAAGTGCACCGCTTCCTCGTGAAACAGGCGAATAGGCCATTTATCCGGCGCTACCTCGACCGCGACGAGGACGAGCGTGCGCTGGAGAGGTGCCATTCGAGTCTGACGGACGCGTTGGGCATGTTCCACGTACGTCCTCCCTTTCTTCAGTCTTTCCTTCACGCCTTTTGGATCGCGGGAGAGAGACAGGTACGGGCGCTGACCGGGATGCACTCGCGCAGACTTCAGTTCAGATTAGGATCCTCAAACAGGTCCTCGTGTCCGAGCGACAGAGGCAGACGGACACGGCTGCCATCCTCGACTCCATCCACGCCGGCCGCGGGCGAGTGGGGAGAGCTCAGTACTAGTGAGTGAGTGAGAGGCGTGCGTCTGGAGACTCATCACTCGGAGGCGGAGGCGCGGATGAGGAGGGACTTGGGTGGCTAGCCGCAGTTGTGGCGGACCAGCTCCCGTCTGTGACGGGCCGCTGTCTCGCGAGTCATTGTGCTTGCACGACTGGCAGCATGCGCATGCGCCATGTGTCTCCGGGGTGAAGGATGCAGTGCGCGCCCCGGTGCAGCGGTGGGGCAGCGTTGGTGTACATGTACGCGTATCGGCGCGCGCGAGGGCCGGCTTTGGGTCCGAATCTGAATCTGAAGCAGTTCACATCTCGTGCTCCCGCGCGAACTCTCGGATGGCATACTACCGTTCTCCGTCAGACAAGCTTCAAGGATGTCATGTCCCATGGCCACTTCCGCATCCGCAACTCGTCTGCCCTCCTCTCTCTACGTACTTCTGCGTACTTCTGCACTCGAGCAGCGCATGCATACTTTGCGTTGAGATGCGACCTTGCATTCCCTTCAAGCTTCAGTCTCGTTGGATTTACGCAATCTATTCCACCCCATCTGACATAGTACCAACCTACCGCCGGCTCTATACCCGATCGAACGATCGCCCCGTCAATCTCACTAACATATCGTCGACAGAACTGTCGATGTACTGCCTTTACCAGTCGTCGGTCCGGGCTCGAGGCAAGCATCGGTAAGTAAATCATGCAAGTAGTCGCCAGCTCTACAGACTCTTCATCCTGACAGCTCCTGTTGCACGCGACTAGAGATCTCCCCTTTGAATATGACACAAGAGTCCCGCCTTGCGTGTGCAGTCCGAGTCGTTCATCGACTCTGGAGAGTCGAGACAGTCGCATGCGCAGCACATTGTGCCTGTTATGGTTCAGCGTGAGGCTCTTCACCATGATTATCGCTGGTTCCTACATAGCTGACGCTGTCTCCTCGCTCTTGAGTCATACTCTCTACAACAGGCGTAAATGTCATTTGGATGTATCCTACATCTGTGGTGACAGTTGGGATGGGATGTATCTGCACCTGTAGCTACAGACACGTCTGTGAATGTATCCCGATTGCTGATTATAGGGTCATCGCCTCTGGTCCGATCAGACCGCTGGCGCTACCTACCTGCCATATTGGACCACTCATCCTATGCTGTACGGTTAGACGCGTTCGCTATAGCATATCCGACCAGCTGTCCTGTGCCTAGTATAGCACATCAACAACTGGTGTGAAGTACTTTATATGAGTCTTGTGACTGCTATTTACTTATGAACGACTCAGGAGCTCCCATAATCACTGTGAAACAGGCAGTATGAAGCGGGAATGGTGCACATGCTGACCATTACATTACAATAACATGCACCTACTTCAGAATCATCGCTAACTATTATACCTATAGCTCATAGTATAAGTTCTCTAATACTATGGTTGAGAAGTGCCATCCACCATGTTGGTCTACCCAGCTCATTTGTCATATAATGGGCGCTCTTGCGAAAACATAGCATTACTTCCTGTATGTAAGCAGTGAGTCGACTGAATTTGCTCAGATTTGCATTCCAATCCAATGGATTAGTATAACAGAATGATATCTCCGATAGACTGACTTGAAGAAGTGACATAGCACGCACCGGACGGTGTGTAGAGGCCACCACTTTACAAGTACGGGTGTCTTCAATAGCATCCTGCGCAGTGGTGCGTCGATGGGGTGGTAAATGTCTTGACATCACCCTCAAATTATCTCGTATTGTGCTTGTAATTGGTTCACAATTTGTATGAGAGCTCAGGTGTAGTACACATAGAGCAAACTTGTTTGATAGCGTATGTTATTTTCTCAACCGCCCGTTCTTGATGGTACCGTTATTCGCAATCTGATTGGCTCACAATCCGAAGCCGGTGATCTCGGGTTCAGGGCCAGTGACAGGCGTAGTACCAGATATTCGACCGGGTTGCCCCTATAACTTCCTTCAACCCTATACAACATCCATAGTAGTCTCGAGCTCACTGCACACCGCTGTACTCAAGGGCTAGTATGTACCATGTCGTTGAATACAGCCGGAAATAGAGTTGATAGATCTCAATGCCAATACGGCGCCACTGATCTGCTAGTGCTGCCCCAGAGCCGAATACCTGGTCAGTACCATATTGAGAATTTCTCTGAGTTCCACATAACTTCTGACATACAGATGCAGGCCGGAAAACACACAATTGCACTAATACTGACAGGCAGGGAATCTCCGACGGCAGCGGAAACCTGAGCGCCGTATGCCATACAAGGGCTTTCCCGCCTATCTGTGGCTACAGACGCAGATACATCCCACCCCAACTGTCATCACAGACAGGGATGCATCCATATGCCAGGCTCAGGTGTCTACAAAGCGAAATCACTCCCGGCTCCTTGGCAATGCTCCGAGCGGATGGTCCCGCAGCCCCTCTCCCCTCTTACCGCCGGCTTGTGATACATGAATCGCCGATCCCCAGATCTCGGGCCGCTCAATCTCATTCCTTCTACATACCTGTGCTGATTGCCCGTCCCGGACGGTGCTCGCTATCACACCCTCACGACCTCCGGCTACCACTCAAGTGACCGCTCCGCCACACTCGCCTGAACTGCCATCAGGTTCGTCCGCGAACTCTCGCGCCGAACGCTTCAAGGTGTTGGCCATCATTCGTCCGCGAATTCTCGCGCCGAACGCTTCAAGGTGTTGACCATCATCTCGTGGTCACGACACAAGCCTGAGTATGCTGATCAATTGATGACTTCTCAAGCGCATGAATGGATACGTACTATCAGCCACAGTATTGTGTTGGTCAGACTCAGACAACCGTCCCGACTACACATGATCGTGTGCTCCTTCTCCAGCCCTCTGTACAACTCCGAGTCCATCCGAAGGCTCTCTAGTGTCGGACACCTGAGGGTGAGGCCGAGAGCTACAACCACTCAGGCTGACAGGCCCCTTCCGATCAGCGATCAGATTGCCAGCAGTGTTGATGTCGTCCACTGTGTAAGCACGCCGCCGTGTTCGCGACAAGTACTTCCAGCGCCGCCCGAGCCAAGCCCGACGATCGCAGCTATATTATACTCGGTGCACAGGGAGCTGGCTGGTCAATGGCAGCAGGGCAGGAAGACGTGTGCAGCCGTCGCGTCACTGAGACTCCAGAGGCGCGTGGAATCTAGACATGTGCATCAGGCCAACATTGCATACAAGATTGTCAAGAGTTTGCGAAACTGCCACACACCCTTTTTCTCTTCTCACCCTTCAGCTACACCCTTCTTATGGATGCGCGCCCCGACTCGGAGGTTCGCACTGGCGCGAATTCCCAGCTTCGAGGCACGACAGCTGCCGGGCGTTCAGCGTCCACTGCAGTGGTCGACCACGGTAAGGCAAGGAACAAGGAAACAGGAGCAGAGGGCAAAGAGGGGGAGGACAGTGTTAGGGAACACACATCTGCTGCTCGTGCGCGCGCGAGAGCGTCAGAAGCTGAACGAACCCTGCGCTCATCGCCCACACACTCCGGACACCACGAAACATTGCACTGGGCGATAGGCGGGTTATAGACGTGCAGATTTTGCGAAGTAAACCTATCACATGGCCATTGACTGCATATTGGCTGGTCTTCGCCTGTCGGTCCGCCTATAGTCCGCCTATCGCATGGTGAAGTATGCGCGCGTGCGCCTTGGTCTGTGGTGACACACCCTTTGCGGACGTTGAGGGCACGGAGCGGCACGAGAACTGTTCCAAATCCGGAAGTGTCTCAAATCCGGCTTTGGGTTCAAAGCGGGCGACCCCCTCCCGCTCGTGCAGCCCGTCGCAAAGGAGGGATACCTAGGTCCACTAACCAGCAACATCGCAGCTATCCACCCGTGACCCTCTTCGTCCGCGCCTCCGTCTCCGAGGAATGGGTCTTCATAAGCACGCCCCTCCCTCGCCCACTCACTCAAACAGCATTTCCGCCCTCACCTGGGCCCTGTCGCCCGCGGCCGGCGTGGATAGAGTCGAGGATAGCAGCCGTGTCCGTCTGCCTCTGGCGCTCGGACATGAGGTCCCGCTTGAGGTTCGCGATCTGGACCGACCTCTGCCCCATTCCATGTCAGGCCCCGTTATCCGATTGACCCACATGGCGGAAGCAGAACCACGAACGGACGGAAGGGCGGAGGGACCTACGTGGAATATGCCCAGCGCTTCCGTGATACTCGCATGGCACCTCTCCAGCGCACGCTCGTCCTCGTCCCGGTCGAGGTATCGCATGATGAACGGTTTACTTGCCTGCTTCACGAGGAACTGCTGTAATTCGTGTACCGACCTAAGAGCAATAGCCAATATCAGTCAATGCGCGGATCTACGCGCGCGGTACGCACTCGACGAGCCGATCGAGAGGGAGGCGCAGCTCAAGCGCAACCTCGTCGCCAGCATCCGCGATTTCCGCGCGGACGGAGAGGAGGACGGCGGCACACCGCTCCGTGAGCTGGACACACGCGGTCCGGTTCCCCTGCCAGGCAGCGTCAGCGTCAGCTCAGACGAAAGATGCGAGACGCGTGACTCACGTCGACGAGCTGGAGCGCGTCCCAAATTTTGAGGAGCGCGATCGCGGCGAGCTGGAGGCCGGGGACGGGCGTCAAGCGGAGGACGTCCGCGCCGACGTTGAGGAGCTCGTGGACGACGTTGGCGACGAGCCCGAGCGCGCTGGTGGCCGCCGCGAGGACGCGCTGAGGAGCGAGGTTTGGTTAATAAGCTTGGGAGCGCATACACACACTATAATCACAAGGAATGGGGGGCAGCGCAACGTGCCCCGACTCGAATTGAGACGGGGCTACACTGATCCTGCAGAACAGACCACGCGCGAGGGAGCGCAAGGTCCAGAGGCGTTGAAGTGAATATGTCGACAGACATAGGCGCTCGCTGTGGGACGAGTTGGCGAGTGTGGTAGGAACGCGCGGTACCGGTAGGGCATGTAGATGAAACAAAACGAGGGGAAGACGCACCTCGCGGATGCGCATATGATCAACGTCACAGGCAGCGGGGGCGAGAGAGGCAGCGGAGGGGTGGAGCGAATCATGATGTGTTGCAGCGGGAGCAGAGATGACTGGGCTGATGAGCGGAGCCCCGCCGCGGGCGTCTGAAGGTGAATGCATTGCGTCAAGCGTAGGCGGAGGGCAGCAGTGTAGCAGCGAGGGGTGCGAGGGGCGCGAGTGAGCGATTTGAGTTTTGTTTCTGCGGAGGGGGGGTCTACTCAGACAAAACCTACTAATAGACGCCAAGAGAGGAAGGGGCCGGAGTAGACGCCGCGGGATGGAAACGCTCCACTTATGGAAGTTGCGAGTCTGCAGTGTTGTCGGTGGCTGTGCCAGGGCACATCTGTACGTTTTCTACTGTACCATTTCGACCCTATGTTCAGGTCACGCGTCACAAGGGCCTTGGAACATCCGAAAGTTCGAGGTGTCACAGTCACAAATGACTTTTGAACTTCCGCCCCTCAGAAGTCACGGCGCCTATCGGGCGCTAGATTGCTGTTTTGGCGGGCGATGAACATTGGGGTTGTACTGCGTAGTCCGGCTCTTGGCGGACTCCGCCGGACTCCGCCAAGACCTGCCTGATCGGGTATGGGCGTTTACAAAATATCACTTCCGGTCATTGTTGGGCGTCTATAGTCTAGACACCAACCCACTAACGGGCGTTCCAGAGGCGTTCAAAGCTTCCCCGCCGGTGAAGTAAGTCGTGCAGGCTGTTCGTAGGTATGCCGGTCTGAAGGGTGTGCCCACCGTCTTGTATATTCAAACTTGTTATGTAGTCGAACTACTCCCAAATCCATCTGTCAGCCGACCGCCGACCGGATGTATGCCTTGCCGCCCCTTCTTAGAGCATACCGCCGGCCACCCCCTATTCATGCAATTGCCTCCGTTAAATTATCGGTAAGCCATACTTACTTCATACCAATAGTCAGTACTGTCGTGTTGACCTTGACACTGACCGGTCGAGGCTCATCGGAGTCAGGCTGAACCTTCCACTCTGTCCGATAGGCTGAAAACTACCACAGGACAGTCAGACCGCGGCCATCTGGCCCGACCGCCACACTGCAACCAGTAGAGGCTCGCTCTCTTTCAAGCACCTTCATGCACGACACTTTGGTCCTCTTGCTGATGGGGCGTAGTCCGACCCAGGTCCGACCACTCCTGGGAGGCCAGAAAAACGGATCACGAGAAGCGGCTGTTGTTCACCACCCTTGCTGTGGATTGAGCTTGCCGCTTGCGAGCACCAGTGGTTGACCGGGCTCTCATCGCCGGCAAGGTCAACTGACGCGGCTCGATCAACCGGCTCAGCTGATCTCGTGGGACTCCCAAGGTCCACCGACTCCGCCTGACCCACTCAACTCGACCGGTCGACTAAGGTTCAACTGTCCTCTCTGGAACTTCGGGGCGGCTGCTCGACCGCCTCACAACTCGATGACTGCCGTTCAAACCCACACGGACGGTCGATCTTCCCCGGAGCCGCACGATGATTCATCGAGCTCCACCGTGCTCTCATGGGGCCTGCGAGTTGAATGACCGCCTCAACTTGACGGGTCGAACAAATAGAGCACGGCAGCTCGAAAGGCTCAGCGCGATAGCTCGCCTGAGGCTTGATTGTGCACTCCAAAATGTAAGTATCTTACCATCTCATCATCAACACTGCTCGAGCTAATCTGTTGCTAGATTGACCGGTTCACAATGACCGCACATCCAGACCAACGGTCAAAGCTCCAACCTCAACAGTTTAACCTCGACCGGCTCAAGGTCCAAGTCGACCGGGCGGCTCGGCTCGATCGCTCCGCAACACCCGTCCACTCCATCACTGCCGCCGCAGGTTCACCTGACCGACTCAGTTGTATGGTCCAGACCCGTCCGGTCTGGCTGGCTACTTCTTCGCCAGTAACTCAGTCAGCATGCGCAGTACTTGTATGATATGTGTGCACTCTCATACATCTTGTGGTAGCTCAACCTGGTTCAGATGATCGGGCCCGTACAAGTCAATAGCCACCATCCAATCTGCCCGCTCACATCATGGTGCGAACCTGCAGGTCTTGAAACCACCCCTCCTCGACTGATCGACCGGCGTCCCAACTCGACCGATTGACCATCCAATTGACCGTCCCAACTCGACCGTCCCAACTCGACCGATTGACCGTCCAATTGACCGTCCCAACTCGACCGTCCCAACTCGACTGCTCGATTGTTCCAATCCTCCCTACTGATACTCTACTCCCGACACATATAACCAAGTTGGTCTTACGAGCCGGCTCAGCCGGATCGACTGTCGACTCCGAGTCTCGCATCCGCAATGTCCGCGTGCTCAGCTTCTACCGACATTTACACCGGCACACTCACCGGGGTCAGGTCCATGCGTGCAGCGTCGGGAGTCAGACAGCCTGCAGGTTGCCTGTCTCTGCTACTCCGCCTGACCGCCGTTCGAACACCTGACCGCCCGACCGCTCAACCACTCGACCAGCTCAACTCGAGGGCCGGCCTGCGCCACCGGCTGGCTCTGCTCGACATGTGAGTCCGAGTCGGTCTCATCTGCCGGGTTGACTAACGATTCTTGCATGTGCTGCGAAGTAGGGTCCCTCTGATGCCTGCAATCCTGTTGACCTGCTACGCTTGACCGCTCGACGACTTGCCAGCTGCTGGCTGGCCCTGACCTCAGCCCGTTGGCAGCATCATGTTACCTGCTTGCGCTTATGGAGGCTTCGCGGCTTGCGCCGGCTTTCGCCGACCGCCGGTCACATCAACCGTGGATCAAGCATCCGGCATCAGGGTGCGCAGCTGACTATACCAATCCACACCGGTAAGTTTCTACCTGCCAGTTGCGTCTAGCCTAACCGTCCTCCAGTGGGAAGACATGGACTTCGTATTGTGTACAGCGCTTTGCCCTCTACGGCTTTACTGAGCGACAGCACATTGACCGCTCGGTAGAGGTGCCCCCGCCTGAGGCACGCACATCCTTCCGCTCAATGTTGTAAGCACGACTTAAAGTTCTCTGGCGCACTTGCTCGGGCTTACATGAATCACGGTCTCAGAGATTGCGCCGCACAGGATGACTATACAGTTCATCGGAAACTCAGCCAGCCACCAAGAGCCCCGACTCCGCACTGATGGCTGACGATCATTCGGTAGACTTCCTACCTCTTTCCCTGACCTGTCTCTCCCCTCACATGGCAGAGTACGAGCAGCCAGCTCTGCTCTCGCATCTTCCACAATGTTCGAAATGCGGGTTTTCTCTGTCCGCCCCGATTATGTGCCACGGGATGAATACACCGGAATTTGAAGAACACTGGTATCGCAAGGTACGTTTCACCGTCTATTCATCATTCAAGCTCCTTCCTCCGCATACTACGACGAGTTCTTACTGCTTCCGTAGTGCCTGCACAATCATCCACCCGCCATTAAGAAGTGCAACCACCTGGAATGGGTGGAGAACATGGCGAAGGGATCTGCAGGGCTGACCGGGATCGACAAGAAGTGCCGTGGCGCTCTCTGTCAAGACAAGGCAAGCGCCATCAACTTGCAATGCACCTTCGCGCTCTGCCTCAAGTGCTGCAAGAACGTTGCTCTCAAAATCCCCGGTCTGCGCTCGTGTACCGTCTCTAGCCATCGCCCCAGCGCTGCCGAGCGACTTCAAGTCGGTAAGACAGCAGTGGGCCGTTCTCATTCCTCTCGACTCGGAATTGATATGTGTCGTAGGTAGCGCATCTTCTCCGCCCACAGGTCCTTCAAATGATACCTCCAGCCACTCACCAGCCACCGCAGACGACGGAGGTTCGCGGTATCAGCTGACATCGAAGTTGTACCGCTTGTCAATATCACCGTTATATCAACCCGGGCCCGCTGCTCAAGTCGTCGAACAGATCAGCCGTGGCCAAGACGCCGATGTCGAAGCCCGACTTGAGCAAGAGAATTCCCACACCATCGATGTGCGCTGGTGGGCTACGGTGCGTGCTACGTTCCCTCCGACACATTGCCAACTCCCCGCGCCGTATTCATCAGGCGGATACACAGGATGGCGGTGAGCCCCTCGAGTTCTGGATCGCGTGTCCCACGTGGCCAGGGTTTCATCCGAAAGACTCCCCGGACCTTGTGCGTGCTGTCAAGAGCGACGTCTGCGACTTCCAGTTCTTTGACTGGAAGAAATGGGCATGGATCAACGGCTCTCCGCTGTCTCCGTCGCGCAACGTCAAGAAGACGGGGGAACTGTGCTACCGAACTCTGGGTGTCACTACGGGCGTGGACATGCCGTCTCCGAGTCCGGCCACCAAGCGCCCTGCCGATGTAGCTCTAGGGGACGAATTAGAGCACTCTAGGTACGTGATCGAGATGCCTCAGCCCCGATAACGTTCAGCTCACGTGTCATGTGTCACAGCTCAAACGTGTCAACGCCGCGCAAGATCAAGTCCTCCTTTCCCCCAACCCCCATCTCCCTCTGCACCGGTGGTTCAGGCGTCTCCGACTGGACGCCGTTGACACAGTTCTCGTCTACGACCATCACTCCGACTTCGTGTGGCTCCTCTGTGCCTCCGACGCCTTCAACATCGCGGTCATCCACAACTTCACCTCCCTCTCGTGATCTCCTCGTGCCCACACGCAGCCGTAGCCCAAGTGTCGACTTCGTGGACGATGCAGACCCATCTCAGTTCTCCAACGACCATCACAACCCTCTGCCTGCTCTTCTGCCAACGCTGTTGGAGGCACAAATCACCAAGACGTCCCCTCCCTCTCAGCCAAGCGTTCCCCAGGGAGCTCGTGCCGTATGGCCTTTCCGCTACGTCTGCGACATGGCCCCCGGTTTTGCTCGTATGAGGGACCTCCAAGCTCAAGGTGTGCAGCTCGTTCCTGCCTTCGAAGCTGCCTTCGGCGTGAAGTACAAGAAGTCAACGTACTTCGACAATGCGAAGGCGTGGAGCTCGGCGGGTCTGATTGACGGGGAGCAGCAGCGGTGGATCGACTATGGGCGCACCCCGCATGGTGAGTGGAATCTATTCCGGCGTGTCGGGCGTACCAGTGGGGCGTAGAAAGGTCTACTATGTGTTGTCAAGATATTCGCCGTCATTTGCTGTGTCCTTTCTGTGTCTCAGAACAAGGTTCCGTCAGCCTACATATCAGACATGCGCCTTCGTCTCGAGCACGTCGTGGTAGTTCATGTTAGGTGGTTCGTGTTGGTTATGAGTTGGTAGTCGTAGCTCACTCGCTGTCCTGTCGCTACGTGTTCTATTGTCATGCGGACATCCACGATAGTGTCTCATGGCTTCTGAGAATGGGACAGTCGAACAGCCGACAGATTTGCATGGTCTAAGGTTTGATCGTTGTCCAAAGCGCAATCACGGGCGAGCGGGATCCGGGTTATCATTAGTGTTGCAGGGTCCGGTCAAGTTCGGTTTTTTGACCTCTCCGGAGATAACCGGACTTTTAACCGAACTTGACCAGTCCGATTTGAGAGAACCGGACCAAATGTTCAGTTCTACCATAACCGAACCGAACCTCGGTCCGGTTCTCGGTTATGACCGGTCCTTGACTGGTTGAAAAGCGGCTGTGCTGAAATTTCAACTTTTGCTGAAAACGTAGCCCAGAGCCGTGGGAATCTAACGGTATATATAACTATATGTTTTAGATCAAAACTGAACGTCCTATGCTCAAAATAAACTTGCCCATATTGGGACAGCTGGTTTGTTTTCGGAGTTTTCCGCGGGCGCTTAGGCGCTAGACCCGGCGCCTAGGCTACCAGATTGGGTGTGTTGGCATTTGTCAGCCCGAAAGACAGCCCATCTGTCCCAAAATGGGCAAGTTGATTTTGATTCTAGCACACTCAATTCTCATTCAAAGTATATAGTGTTATATACCGTTGGAATCGTAGAATTATTGGCTACAATATGGGGTACTATTTGTACCGGTTCATGACCGGTCGGGACCGGTTATGGACCGGTTCTGATATACGGCTGAAAAAAATAACTGGAACTGAACTGATAACTTGACTGATAATTTTCCGGTTCTGGTCCGGTTCTTTTCAGTTCTGGTCAGGTCATTTTGCAGTTCTCGACCGGTCGTAGGACTGGACCCTGCAACACTAGTTATCATTATCAGCCTGCGCGCTGTTTGATATCATCTTGCACGTCGGGCACTCACATGAGCAAGTCGGGTGGGTCAAAACTGCGCAGATGGGTGTGGCTGAGGCGCAGTTCTTGTTGCAAGATCCGGCGGCGCCCATGCGCCACCCCTCCGACAGGCCGCGAGGTGTGAAGTCAGAATAGATGATAACTACTAATTACCCGCCATCTTCAAGCCTTCAGCGGCCAGACAGCAAGCAATGTAGAACCTTCATGCTGTGGACGGCGCCAGGGCTCTCGAGATTGATTCTGATGGTTGAAAGTACAAGAGCTGGATTTGTCCAATAGTGACACTCGAAACTGAGGTTCAGGGCACACCGGTCCCCGGAGATAAGATGTATCCCTCGAACACATGTTGAAATACATTCTGCGGACGCCACATTACTTCTTGGACTCCGAAGTGAGTCAGCTGAGAGCAGGAGTAGCATACTATCGTACGAGGCACCCGTACACAGTGTGGTGAATGGTCAGGAACTCATTCAGGTCGTACGATCTTGGTCGCTATCATGGCCTGAAGGCATGCGGCGCATGTTGGCTGCGGTGTTTGCGCAAATCGGCATATGAACATTGAACATACCCCATTTCCGACTCGGAAAGTTCGGAGACTCACAACAGTGGCCTCGGAATCAGCACGCGAAGTATAGGACATGTGTGCAATACTACACTATGACCAGCATAGTGTTCTGGGCGCGTGAGTGAACCATCTCATTGAGATGTTAAGTGTACTTGGCCGTATGTGGTTCACAGCCAAGTTAGTAGGTGTAGAGCGTCTAATGCCGACTCATCGAAGATTGTGTTCTGATTACACAGCCACTGGCGCCTAAAGTCCCTGCTGGCGAGCTCAGTTCAGCTTCTGCCTGCTTGTTCTGCACAAAGTGTGCCAGCACAGCGGTCCCTACACGGTGAGTATGAAAAGCTCACAATCGTTGCGGTTGGTCGTCAAGTTCTCCCACCAAAAATCCCCTCTCAGCTGCTCTTGTCACGTATCTTTGCTCAATTCTTGAACCTCACCGTCATGGCGAACGAAGACGTTGCTCGATACGAGTTCATCCGCGATCATCTGTACGTCTGGCATTGCTTCTACTTCGATAGCCTTTGCTGACCGCTCGCATTAGTGACTCATTCGATTACAAGGGCATAAAGGTAGGCTTCACTGTCCTATACCATATGCGGTCATTCTGGGTTCACTTCTAACTGTGCTTTACACCTTAGCTCATATGGAAGGCCTGGTTCGGTACTCGCCCTATCGGCAACAAAGCGAAGCTTGTAGACCGCTTGATGGAAGAAGAGATCTCGGCCAACTGGGATCGCCTCCTCACGTGGCTCCCGATGGCACGGCGGGCACCGCCCCAGAACTGGTCGCCAGAAATGTTCGGGAAAATCTCCACTGAGGCGACCTGACCTGAACATTCACCATGCATATGAGGCGCTGTAACAGCTAACCTATACCGACACTATAGCTCAACTTTCCGGTAGTAGGAAATGAAGAATACTTCGGTGTCATTTCCGATAGAAAGAAATGTTCCCTCGAGGTGAACTATTCGGTGGCGGGGGGTTTGAACGGGAAGAGGTGACCTATCCAGGGCAGCAGAACGTGGCATAATGGTCGGAATGTGACATATCTGCGCGCTGATTAGGTGACATTCACTCGGAGGCCTTTCTGAGTCATTGATAGGCTACCTTTGTCCATCCTTTCCAGTCGCAGTCTTTGTTCACTTGTAAGGCTTCCTTCCTTGCTCACTTAAAGGCTCGACAAGGCTCCAGCTAATGCTACCTCTCCAGATAACGATAATCATGCTCAAAAGATCAAGTCAGGTCGCCTCAGTGGAGATTTTCCCGAACATTTCTGGCGACCGGTTTTGGGGCGGTGCCTGTCGTGTGGCCGAAGATGGGTGGTTACCGCCGGCAGTGCCTCCCGAAGGTGTCGACGAGCAGTTCTGGGGCACCGATCGTGCGATCTTTGAGTGTATCACCAATGGACTTGGTACCATGCCAGACGATGTGAGTTGTTTGCTCCCAACGCCGGTCCATGGCCCATTCGACTGACTGCGAGCGTTCAGCTCGATGCCGATGGCGAAGATGAGCCTAACCCTCCCCCGGCAGCAAACGCCCCTCCCACTCAAAACGCTCCACCTCCCAACAACGAAGGTCTGACGCTCCATGACAGCGACTCACTCACGACTCTGCCATCTGACGGAGAGGAGGTCACACGCGATCAGCCTGTCGGCGTTACATTCCCTGCGACCCACCCGACTGCAGTCGTCAATGAGGACTCCGTTACTGCGGACGTCGGCCAGCCTCTTCCCCCGTCACAGTTACTGCCAGCCCCAGTCAGCCAACTCAGCGCAGCTCACGACAGCACGTCTCGCGTCCTGGAATCCTCTGCTGCCGGCCTCATACAGACAGTTCCCATCACCACTGTAACCGCAGATTCTCAGAACTCTCTCCCGCTCCCTCAGGCGTCTGTCCAACCCATCGACAAAGGCAAGAGACGGGAAGTCCCCCCAGAGCTCGGTGACGCAGGCGCTGAAGGCTCGGCTCACCTGTCTGCTGATCACGCGGCTCCTACCTGCGTCTCTGAACCTTCAGAGGTACGTTGTTGCATACATGACACACCCTTTGGTTCTGATCGTTGTGGCAGAAACCAGCTGCTATTGCCCGTGAGAAGCTCATCTGGGGCGTGCTGAATGCAGCGGGTTTTGTGAGTTCGCGTGTTGTTGCATGCTTGGGTCACCAGAGTCTAACTTAACCACAGGTGGACGATAATTATATACCTCCTCAGTCTTCCGACGTATCCACTGAGGTGACGGACAGCGACGAAAATGACGATCTCTGGGAGCTCCACTCTGACAACTCCATGCGTGAGTATCAGACGTATACATCCGTGAAACGTTCCGAGGTACGTCCATTTCCACGCCTCGCAGGACTAGCCCAGACTGAGTTTGCTCGCAGGTGATGCCAAAGCTTTTCGTAGGCAAAGGTCACCGCTGGCCTGGTAACGGGGTGCTTCACAGTACTGCCAGCATTCTTGCCACAGGGCGTGATCTCCGCCCCGATGCCGCAGGGATCGTTCGCGAACGTGAAGTTGTCACCGCCCTCGAAAACGTGGGGATGCGCTTTTACTGTCAGTCGCAGATGTTTACTGCACGCTCGGACTCTCTTGCCCGTGCATTGGCGGCATCGTCGCTTCTACGCGAAGGTTGGTTTTGACATCTCTACGGTGGAGAGCTGTCGACTGATCTGAGCCCTCCAATAGGTAATCTACACATCAGCGTGAATCTGGAGGTCGAGCGTCGGGTTCGCTTGCACGATATCGCTGCCATGGACTCTGGCGGGGGTCTGTACCTCGATCCGAACACATCGCTGGTCGAGTTACGGATTCTAGCCCCTGCTGAGCGACCACGGACATTCCCGAATGCCTTCTTCGCATTCGACTTCGTGATCATACCGGTAAGCCCCATGTCATATCCAGTGTTAAGTCACCCCTGACGCTACTCTACTAGGCTATCTCCATCCCCGCCAAGCGTCCTCGCCCCGCCTCTCTCGATGCTCTCTTTGAGCTCGAGCCGGGCTCAAGCAGGCACAAGCTCACACTTCAAGAAGCTCTCGACGCATTCAACCGTCAGGGCTGGACTATAGTGCAGCTCAACGCTGGAGTGCCTACCTCCGAAGCTAATCATCCATCACAACCTGCGGGGGCACTAACCATCGATGAACCACCCGCTGTCGATCATCTGCGTTCGAGCCAAGTCACCCACGCGCCCTCGAACCGAGCTCTCCCCACGCATGCTGCTCCAGCTGCCTCTCAACCATCCCACACTCAACTCGTGCCCGACCCGGCTTACCTGGCGAACTCCTCTCATCCCCGTCATGCACCACATGCTCCTCGTCGCACCTCCGACTCCCCAGCTGCTGGTCCGGCAAATCCTTGGCCTGCGACTGCGAAAGCTCTTGGGCGAGGCAAGTTGGCGGTGGCCGCTCGACCCCTTCCGAGCTCCAACGCTGTCGCCGGAAGCTCCAGGACGCTGGGCCTGCCATCAGAAAAGCAGGTACCGTACGCCCTCAAGCTCAACCAGACATCTCAGTTGAAGGGCAAGGAGAAGGCGCTCCGCGATGACGATGAAGATGACGACGATATACCGGTGGCCTCAGATGACGAGACTATGGCTGACGATCCCCCCCCTCCTCCGCCCGCCCCCTTCCGCGCAGTCAACGAACGAGAACAGCGCCGCATCGCACTTGCAAAGCAGTGCCGCAACACGCTCACTCCTGTTCAGAAGGAGCTCCTCGATCATCTCGAGAGTACTTTCTGGGATGAATCGCCTGTCGTCCACGACATCCGCGACGCCGCCGCCGATCCCAAGGACAACGGCAGCCGTACCATCGACGTCCTCATCGAGTGGTGTGGTGTCGTCGGCGCGCTCATGGAGGTCAAGTCCCCCTGGCCCGAGAAGAAGTACAAGATGTCGTCGGTCGTCGTCGGTGCATTCCTGTATCACTCGGACGATTGGGTGCAAAATTGTCAGAGGTGCTACAAGTACGTCAGCCAGGAACGTCACAACCCCGTCATCGCTGGAGTCTTGAACGGTCTGCGTGAGGCTGGCAAGACAATGGGTGTCAATCGTCTCGCGACGCGCATCGAGAAGGACGCGATGTGAGGGACTCGGTGCGTTTGGACATTGCGGTTGGATATTATCTTCCTGTATGCCCAGTAGAACGTCTATGCTACTTACTCTATGCCAACTATGTATACCTATGATACACATGCAATATCATGCCTTATGTCCATGTCACAATATCCATGAGCAAGTTCTTCTCGTCAAGATTGCAACACATTTGTTCGTATGGTAGCCAGTGTTCTGCACTGACCGGTCAAATCAGACCGGTCGAACCGGTTCAAGTGAGCGACCAACCAGTCAAACCAGCCAAAGGAAACCGGCAGCACTGGTTCGGCCGGTCAAATGAGACTGACCGATTCAACCAGATGAGCTGGTCAGACTGACTCTATCCAACACCGGTAAGGTTGACATGCAAGACAGTCCGGTTGACTCGTAGAACACCGGTCGGTCCGGTATGCTGGGCGTGAGTCTTGGCAGGCGCCAGCTTACATCATTGCCAAGCTCAACTGCCACCTCATCATATTTATGGTACTTTGTTCGTCCCTCCTTCTTGTGTTCCTTTACGTGTGATCCATAGGTGCTGCCAGATAGAGGTTAGTTTAGAGTAGAAATCCACGTTACAGTGGATTTAGAACCCTTCTTTCTCTATGCCATTCGGCAACGTGACAGGTTCGTGTCGGACTTCTCTGGCATGACCGCTTGCGCTGGGCCTATTTCTTCGGAGCCCGTTGTTCATATGCACCATTCGGTGTGCTGCCCTGTTCGTGAGATGAATTCTTATCCACGACAGGACAGCTGGGGCATTTACCTTGCTTTCCCATTTCTTCACTGTGCCTTTCGGCATCTCGAGATGTTCACATTGGATTTCTCCATTGTGACGTCCCGATGAGCAGTCAGCTCGTTTGTTCTCGAACATCATTCGATGTGCTTCGCAGTTTGTGTAGGCATTCGCCTGCGCATCTGTGTATTTTTGTAGCAGTTTGTCACGGACAGGTGACTTTCTAGTGCATCACTCAGGCTCCAGCAGACATAGACGTCATACATTGGCGTCAAAGTTAAGAGTCAAGAAGATTGAGACAGTACGTAGATAGGAATGAAATGACAGAGGACGAGAGGCTGAGCGTACGTGAAGCCGAATCCAGTAAGTGTGCAAATATGTACAAACAAACATACACTCGAGCGCATGCGATCTGCCAGCAAAGTACTTAACAGCCCTGCTGTGATACACGCAAGGGCGTAGAAGATGGCGCGAACAAAGCAGACCGCCAAGAGAAGCACAGGGGAAGCTGCGCCTCGTATATCCCTACGTAGGTGACCACATGAACGTCTTCGGAAATGTCTACTAATCTGTCATGTCCACAAACAGAGCCCCGGTCGACTGATGGGTCCCCCGATGGATCCAATTTGACTGCGCCCATTCGCAGACACAAGACAACAACACGTCGTTCTGCAAAGGCGGCTGTGTTAGGCACTTCTCGTAAGTACCATCATAGCTCTCACCGCCAATGTGGTACTAATATCACCATGTAGCATCCGTCACCACGCGCGGAGCGGCGCGGACACGCGGCGAACATGTCTCACCCACTCAGACTACAAAGAACACGCGTTCTCGCAGCGCTAAGAATGTGCCTGATGGTAGAGATGTTGTGAGTTCAGTCTCAGAGATGGCCCACACGCCTGTGACTGATCACTTTTGCTTGACAGTTTTGCTATCTCTGTCAGAACGGCGGCGGGTCCCTGGGCTGCGACAATTGCCTGCGGGTGATCTGCCGCAAGCATCTAGTGGGAATTCCCACAGAAGACGACCTTACAGGTCTGGAATACATCTGCCCCTCCTGTCACAGCATGAAGGAGAGGGGGCGTGACGAGCGAGCGCCATATATGGTCAGCCATCTCGGGCATCATGTACGCCGCACCTATTGACAGTACTGCTCCAGGGGCTCTACCGACGAGACGGCATCCAGCGCGTCCCGTACCTGGACCATCCACTCAAGCTCCGTGTGGCATGTCGTCGCCCTCTGCACGCGCGATGCAATACAGAGCCGATCATCATCGTTCAACTTCGGCTCGCATCTCTCCCCGAGGCGGGGACGCCTGCCCGTGTTGTGCATGCTGCTATGGAGGCGTACTTTCCCGGCGACGCGCGAGCAAATTTAGTGTACATTGATGTGCCGTACAATGTGACGTCTCTGGACGACGTCGACGTCCACCTCGCTGCCTTGGAGCGCAAGCTCTCCGTACTCGACCGGTACGTTCAGTTGGTCTCTGACGAGAGTGAAGAATGACTGATGTTGTGCATGCAGCTTCCAGACAGGTCGACTGCTCTTCTTCATTTACACTCACTCTGAAGAAGAATCAGGTGATCTTTTCTGGGCAGACGGCGCCGCGTCAGAGACGCTGGATCAGGTATGTCACGTTGACAGTGTCCGTTCAGTAGGTTGACATACGTGGTACATAGTGGTGGGATGCGCTGGTTTCGCAACGTTTAGAGCAAGCTGGGATCAGAATGAATGTCACGGTCGCCCTCCTCTGCTGTGGGGCCCTTGTAGCGCATTCGGACCAGGTCCAGATCATACAAAAACGGGCCGAGAAGTAGGTTCCTGACGCATAGTGAGATATCCGGCTAACATTACCTTGTTACTTGTAGGATGCATGCAACGTATGTGATTGCATTCGGCGCAGAGGCCGTGCAGGCTGCGCTGAGCAATCAGTTCTGGCTTGCGTACGTGAACAAGGTCTTCATCGAGGGTGTGGTTCCGGACCGTGAGCACATCGGTGAGATGCTGGCGAGCGATATTTATCTTGCTCGTCACACCTCGGTTCTGGTGATGCGAAGGCATGCACGCCTACACCCACCAGGAAGCGGTGACCTCATCCAGGGACCGCTGGTTCCCGAGCTATTTCGATGGACCCACCCCACGCTGCGACCTTGGGGTGAAGAGGTCCCTATGCAATGCCCGACTTGCAGCGCCCTAGGTTCGTTGAGGGTGAAGCAGGGCCAAAAGAGCATGATTGTGGCAAAGTGCATTGGCCAGGGCTGTAGCTTCCGTCGGGAATATGAGAAGCTACCGGAATGGCAGCCTATCAGAAGCGGAGAAGGAGGAACATGGGTTGTCCAGCAGTTGGCGCATTAGAGCACGACAGACTGGCTGACAAACAGTCTTGTTCATGTAGTACACGTCTAATACCATCACTCTTGTCTCGCTTCGAATGGTTGCAGTAGAGAGCCTATAGTAAAGTACAACAGCGGCATTGTAAGTACATGAAGTCATCCCTACAACCGCGGTAACGCCAGCTCCTCCTGAGGAACCAGGCGCGGTCGGAGCCCCCGCTTGTTCAACACACTGACCCGCCACTCATTGTGGATCAGTATCATCTCGTCAAGAAAGAAATTATAATGAACTTCGCCCATCTCTCGTACGACTGGCAGGAACTTTCCAAACCAGACATTGCCCTGCTCTGCGGCCGACGAGTTGAAAATCCACTCATTGTCCGCTGTGTATAACTCGCAAAACCCTGCCGGATTGCAATTGAGCTGACAGAATCCGTCGCTGTCCTTGTGTTTGCGTATAGCGTGAAACACATCGACCGGAAGCCCGATCTCCATGAGTCGCTTATCTCCAACGGCCCGCAGATGCTTCAGCAGGAGACAGTTGTTATCGAAGAAGAGAAACGAAGGCAACGCGCGAGGAAACTCGGCAGGAAAGGTCCCGTTGATGAATTGCTGCAAAGGCTCATCAGTAAACCTATATCCTGAGCAACTGGATAGGTTGGGATCATACGCGTGCATTGGACACCGATTCGGCCTCGTAGAACGTGGCACAACCGATGATGACACCACAACAGCGGAACATCAACTGTTCGTTGTGCGTATACTTGCGTCCGAGCGCGGCCTTCATCTTTGTACTACCATTATCGGCGGGAGGTGACTTTTTAGAACCCGCGGCGCGTGAGGGAAGCGGCACTTCATCAAGCACGCCAGCAAGCTCGAGCACATCTTCAACAGGGGGATCGGCGCTACTTGAGTCAACCATGCCATCGTCCGAAAGCCCGCGGATAAGTGAAGCAGCCGTGCGATTGTCAAGACGTCGCTTCAGCTTGAAAATGGCCGTGCCTTTTTCCCGGCACTCAAGTTCGAATGCACGGTGGGGAGCCGTACGACATGTGCGTTTGCCATCACAAGCGGCCAGCGTGCACCCATCAACCGCGCATACATCGTTCTCCTGCACATGAGACCGACAGAACCTGTTGCGCGGGGATTCGAGGCGATTGGTGCATAGCGCTACGTTGCATCGGGGATGGCCGACTGTCACGCCATCCATCACGCACGCGGTGAGACGGTCTGTTCAACAGTTAGTATATGAGCGACATGAGGCAATCAAACTACGCACACCACTGCCCAGTGTTCTCGTCCTGAAACACCTTCTCGCACTCGTCGCAGGCATGCGCCCACTGGGGCTGTCCACACTTGGCCATCCGGATGTTTCGTTCGTCGAGTGCAGCCATGAAGCGGTCTGAATGCGACCCTCCATGAGGTAGCTGTAGTGTTGCGCCGCGTCGGGTAGCATCAAGGAGGAGTGAATGGAGATAGAAGGCATTCCACACAGTGTCGACAGAGAGCGGACGAGCGTCGGGTATGTCAGATATTCCAAGGTTGTAGATACGCGCTACAACCTCGCCTGACGCGCTGCATGTTACTGTCAGTAAATGTATATGAAGAGCAATCATCGGAACGTACTGCGCAAACGCCATCTGGGATCGGAAAAGCAGAACCAATCGCTCCTCTACAAAGGAGGACTCGCTGACTTCGATATAACGCGGCATCCCTCCGTAATAGATGCGCTGGGCAGTGGGCGAGCTTGCATTGTGAACGTAGTAGTCTGGGCGATATGTCGTATGGCATCCTGCAGGATGTTGACGTCAGCAAGTGGAGATAAGAAGTGAGAGGAGAACTTCAAGCCAACCTCTACACCACAGGCTGATAATGCGAACAGGTAGTGTACCACGTTGACGGGTGTACAGCGTGGCGAGATAACCATTTTGATATCTCCCGAGAGGTTTCCCAACATCTCGACAGCCTTCCGTGCAACAGACCTGTACAGGTGGAACGATGACCTCGACACCTTCAAAAGCCGGTGAGTTGTGCTTCGCAACACTGGTAGCTGCTTACCGAGGGGCGGATCACAGTCGTGCTTAGCTAGTGAATAGTCGATGTCTGATGGCAAAGGATTGAGGGTCCTATCTTGCAGAATTGTTGGCCCCAATGCCAACCACAATGACCTGATGTGCTCGGGAGGAAGCTGTATCTGAAGAACGAGCAAATCGAATACATTTGGA
Source organism: Earliella scabrosa (assembly GCA_022605405.1). Lineage (NCBI taxonomy): Eukaryota > Fungi > Basidiomycota > Agaricomycetes > Polyporales > Polyporaceae > Earliella > Earliella scabrosa. The sequence goes on along the minus strand of JABYQQ010000004.1, from coordinate 96,422 downwards.
GGGATCGGAGGTAAACCGATTGTCTTCCGAGAAGCGGCAAGCAGAATGAGTGGGATGAAGCGATTGATGACATCGACAAACGCGGAGAGCTGCTCGAATGTGAGGCTGGCATAGAGGGAAGGATGAGCAGCAAGCTGTGTAACGATGTGGGCGATGAGAGACATTGGGTAGTATGAGGCAGACAGGTGTGAAGCGGTCTTCAAGTAGACAGTCAATCGGCTTGCCATCGATGCGCCCGATCGGAATCTTGTAATCAGAGCCATCTATTTAGTTCGCCATCTAATGTTAATACAGGACCTACGTCTAGCTAACCACAAATCTAGACTCTGCAAGTGCTTGCAAAGTGCGAAGGGCGGGGACCTACATAGCCCTGTCCACCAGTCAGCTATGGCAGCCTGACAGACCGACGAGCAGGGAACAACGGGTCAGACCGGCGGAGCAGCGATACTCGTGGAGATCGGTCAGACGTACCGATCTACTTGGCGGACAAGGCGGGGAACCGGACGGTCAGACCAACGTGGCGGTCAAGGCGGGGAACCGGACGGTCAGACCAACTTGGCGGTCAAGACGGGGAACCGAACGGGCAGCCTGACAGACCGACGAGTAGGGGTCAGACCGACTTGGCGGTCAAGACGGGGAACCGAACGGTCAGACCGACTTGGCAGACAAGGCGGGGAACCGGACGGTCAGACCAACTTGGCGGTCAAGGCGTCAAGGCGATGGACTGGACGGTGTGAAACAGTCAGGCGGATAGAATTGAGAGACCAATTACACACAGGATCCTGGCAGATGGATATATCAGCATCTCTAATTAGAGACAAACCGTGATCCATCCTGGACTCTAGCTTAGAGTACCCGGATTTGTACAGGGCGGGCGCGTGGAGCCACGATATGCATGCATGACTAATCTTGGCTTCTGCATTGATGCCAACTGCATATCTCCTCAAAATGGATGTCAATGGATCTCCCGCTTACAGCACTTAGACTTCCGTTTGTAGGGCGGTCAAAACCGGTATTAATTCAGTCCTATTCTGTCATATTCCTGTATGTTCTATCACAACAGGTGGTTATAAAGCACGCTAGTCCGACACTGGTGAACAGTACCATAACATACGTACTACTAAACTGTCATAATGCCCCATCCAGCAGTGTACTGTCTAGTTCCGAGACCGGATGAACCTATAAGTATGTAGCCACACAGAGAAGTGTGATGAGTGCCATACCATGTATACTAATATTGGTGATTAAGAGCAGTAGCTATCAGACTCGTAGCTTGGGGTTATGACAAGAGTTAGGAGTTGCGTACTGTTCCGGGAACCGGGCGCTTAGCATCGAAACAAACATAGAATAGCTTGTAGGCGACCAGCTTGTTGTTTCGTAGCCGTTGGAGTTAACGGTGTACATTTTAGAGCTGTATAGAAGCCAATTGAATGAAGATTGGGATCATCAGAGCACCTCGGAGATGTCGTACAACTCGAGAGCACATATGCACGTACAAACCACTATAGTAGTTGGGTACTCCTTGCGTTTAAGCATGTCTGTCATAGAATGCATTGAAACCGCGCTATCAAACTGGAGGAACGAGTGCACATGGACTTACAGTGGACCTAGAACCATGTTATACTCAGTCAGGGTTAACCTATGTGTCCCAAAGCTGTATGTCATGGTTTGATAACTTTCAGGCGCACCGTTATTCGTGCTCCCATTGGCTGGCGGGACCGGACAGCCGTTCCGAAGGGAGCAACCGCTCAGATGTCTAGTACACTAAATTGGGAACATCCGATCCTATCCAGTCCCAGCCGCTCATAGCCTCATACAGTACCAGCGCCCAGATACAAGCTCTTCATAAGCCGGCACATATGTAGTGGAATATTAATATTGCTTCCACTCTCTCCTATGTTCTCTAACGCAGGCAACACACATGGCCGAACATATCGGGACGAAGCCATACTGATCTTGAAACTGATGGGAACCGAGTATGGATCTGTCACCATAATATAAAATCAATGGATCGGTCCGGCGGACATTGATTGTGGCATGGAAGCATCCTAAACTGGATGGAGCACCCGATAGAAAGGGAAGGTAAGCGCTGCAATCTCTGGATATATCCACAGTGCTCGTCTCTAACTAGAGTTCTGGATGGATCACGCATGTGTTCTAATTAGAGTCTAGGGATATATCAATATGACAGTATAGCCTGAATTACATTAAGAACTGACATTGATTGCTTGTATATCAACGGTGGCCTTCTCAGGTGATCTCGCAGTGGATCCACTATTCGCTAAGAACACGGACACGACGCTTTGAAGTCGTGTACAATAGCATAGGGTGTGGTTGCTAGACGGAACATGTAAGATGAACGAAATCGCTGCGCCAAAAGAGTGAGATCTCACCGGTCACCTAGTAGTATTTCCTCCGATCGGACATCAGGAAAAAGCCTCCAGTACGTCGCCCCAGGTGGGCTGTACATAGCGCCTGTAGTGCGTGTAGGCCGGCAGGGTCGTCCATAGTGCTCTGTAGGAGGACATAGGATGGCGCTTGTCATGTAAGTATTGTAGGCACGGGGAATACAAGATCAGCGGGATTCAATTAGAATGGTCGACCTTGTAGCGAAACAGGACAAAATCATGATGACGCAGGTAGGCGTTCACTAAGAACCTAGTACACGAGTCAAGCACCGTACTTGGGGTCCATGTGCGATCGATACGCCTCCCCGCGAAGGGTATAAGATGCACAGTACGTATAATATCAGTCACAGGGATCACGGACACATGGCGATGGTGTTGACGGGTGGAATGAGAAACAATATACATACCCGTGTGCTGGTCAACCGCATGGAACGGCGTGAACCATTCAACATATGCAAGCGGATCAGTTACTCCACGCGCGGCGGGATCATACTCCAGTGGGAGCTTGAAGACGGCTCGTACGCGGGCAACCCGAAGACCTGATTATCGATATAATATTTCAGTACCCAGACGCCCTTACTCCGCCATGTAAATGAGGCACTGACCTCGAAGGGGGCTACTCGGCCCAATGGAAGGTCCCGCTTGCGCAGGACTGCGGTCGCGGACTAGAACAGTGGACATATATGAGGGAATAGTGGTCTCGTAGGCCCCGCGTCGAGCCGGCGACGCATGTACAATGTCGATCTCGGGAATAGATGAGACTTGCCGGTAGACCGGGAGTTGCAACTTGATTTGCTTGTACGCAGCGATGCGGGTGGTATCGTACACTGTCGGGAGGTCAAGCGGGCGCGCGGAGTGGATGGGGAGAGTTGCGAGATACGTTGCAATGTGGTGCAAGAGGTCGTCAAGGCCGAAGGTATGGACTAGGTCGTAGATGGTAATTGCAGGCCAGGCAGGAACCTTGGCAACACGGTAACCCCGTGTGTAAGGGTGGGGCTGCAGCTTGTCCCCGGAAATGTTTGAGTCGTGGTCACTGCTGGACTCGCCTTGCTGAACGTGCGCAGCCAGCTGGACAGCTGCATCGTCCTCATCCTCGCCATCCTCGCCCTCGTCCTCAACCTCATCCTGCTCTTCTCCGTCCTTCTCTGACCTTTCGCCCGGCTCTCCACGAGTAGCGGCAGTCGCGCGAGTGGGAGCAGACCACTGGAGGTACGAGGTGAAGCGATAGAGAGCTTCCTGTCGGTCAAGCCAAGTCGTCATCTGCTTGAGGTACGTCGACTGCTTGTTGGACGCCCCATATGCTACCTTCGCGAAGTCGATGTGTAAACGTTCCGGGTGTTCGGTGCTGTAGCCGTCGGCACTGCCTAACGCACGAATGGAGTACTCGTAGTGCTCCGTCGAGTGGCCTTTTGGGAAGTTGAAGTGCTTACGGATGTTGAGACGTTGGAAGACGGATTTGAAGCGATGGTAGTCAACCCAGGAGGAGTGTAGTGCGTCGAGAGAGTGGTCGGTGTGTGCCTCAAAGTGAGCGTAATGAATAAAGTTCAGTACGGCACGCGTGGTATGCGTGACATCAGGCTCGCTAGCGCCTGCAGCTACACCGAGGAAGACGCGCTCCATGTTCTTGTATTCGTTCCCCGTCCATTGCGTGACAGACGAGATGCCGTTCTTGAAATGGCAGAGCCCTGAGTGCTTGGGCATGGCTTTGAAACGTGCGTCTATCTCGTCCTTCCCCCCGCCTGGTACCGACTTCGTCACCCAGCTCACCAAGTGGTCCTTGAACAACCCTTTGTGTAGTTGGTGCAAGATGTCCGGAGTGAGCGCATTGAAGATATTGGCGTGAGGTAAGTCTTTCCAAAATGGTTCGCAGGCACGGAGTCCTAGTCTCTCGAAGTCGGAGGGGCTCCCTCCCGAGGCAACACTGTCGAGGGTCGCCAAGATGTCGGGTGGGTCTTTGAGCGGGCAGTATGCAGGTTCCCCACGTGCGTTCGTGTCGACAGGACATTTGGGGCAAAAGTTCTCTTTGCAGCATGCAACGAGACACTGCTCTGGGTGGTCCGCAATGTAGGCAGCAAGGATGGGATAGACGGAGCGAATGTAGCCGTCTGCGCAGACCATGTCCACTCCGTTCGCACCTGCTTCGATCAGTGGAGCGAGGATAGCGCGCATGCATTTGTGAAATAGGCGATAGCTCTCCAGGGCGCGACGCTTCTCCGTGAAACATTCGAGCTTGGACACCGGAAGGTAGCCCACGAGAACTGTGGCGTGCATGGAGGGCTTTCGTCGTGTCGTTTTGCTGATATTCCCTATGGTGAGATAGACTGGCCACGCGGACTTGTCTCCGCTCATCCGAGAGAGGTTCGTCTTGTCAGAGGCAAGTATGACGGGAGCGATGGTTGCGCCCGTTGGCAGCTTGAGCTAGTTCATCACAGTAAGTCATAGTTTTACATGGATGTATGGAAGAGGCCGGCGATTCACTTGGGTATCCCACCACCAGTTTGCTGTCCACATCTCATCATACACGCGAACACGGCCCTCCGAGTCGGCATACACACGCTCTGGTCCGTAGCGGATGACCTCGCGAAACAGCGGATTGCCGATGAGTTCGCGGATACATTCCACAGGATCGCGCCGCCACAGTTCGACCGTTTCCTTCATCGGCTTCCCAGTCTCGTCGAGCTGATCCCCGATTGCCTCGAATAGCTCGACCTCCCACTTTGCAAAACCGCCTGGCAGTGCGTCAATCTTCTTGTAGAACAGATATGCGCTTGTGAACGAGAGCCGAGTGCGTTCACAGGTCTAGGATGATATTGGTACGTCACATTGCCGTGACGTTGATCCGCACTCACAATCTTGAGCTTTAGATAGTCGTCTATGGCCTTCTTGCTCAGCCCGGAGGTCATCAACCATCTTGCCAACTCCCACTCCTCTTCCGACTCGAACGGCATCCAAGGATGCTCCCCCTTGGCCTCCTTCATGCGTCGGAAGTGTTCGAAGTAGGTCGCATCTTCGCCATACGTTGTTCCTACAGGCTGAGGAAAGTCCTCGACCCAGGGATTGGATGGGATGTCGCTATCGCCCTCATCTGGCACCTCCTCGACGGTGACGCGGTGGCGGGTCGATGACTGTTCGTGAGGCCCATGCGATGCTGGACCCGTGTGGTCTGCCGCTTGCGAGAGGTTGTACTCGTCGTGCATGATGATGTCGTCGTCGAGGGGCTGAAGACCCTGGTCTTCACTGGCAGCATTTGGGGCAGCACGGGCGGCGGCGCGAGCTGCCGCATTGGCTAGGGCCTGGCGGAATGCACGGTGACACGCCGGTCGTTGGCTGAGATGGGCTCGGAGGCCTTGACGAGTGGGTAGAACTTTGCCGCAGTAGCGACAAGCGAAGACGGTGACAGAGGGCATGCTGGTGAGTGGAATGGCGAAGAGCAAGTGAGGGAAGTGCGCTAACAGTTGGACTTGTACGCTGCAAGGTGGTAACGCAATCGAGGTGCTGACAAAGCCGTCTCGATCACTTCCGCTCTGCTGGCAGGTGGAGCCCGCGGTCACCACCTTTTCTTCCACCATCATCCATCTTCCTGTCCTGCAGTTCGACACCATGCCATCCGCTCGTGGGCGCGGCAGCAAGACCAAGCACGCCCCACGGCCACGAGAAGGATCACCGCACACAGAGGGGTCTGCCAGCCGCCATTCATCGCGCACAGCGCAGCCATCTGTAAAGCAAGTTGCGATTAGTATGTCCCGTGTACATCCCCTGCTCAGACATTGGGTACCTGTTTGACGACTGACGTTCCCAGACAAGCAGAAAGATGACGAATTGAGCAAGATGATTGAACGTCTCCAGAGGGAGAACGCACGTCTCAAACAGCAGCAGGCTGCACTGGCTACGCGCCACGAGGAAGGTGAATATGACCATCCCTTCATTCTCTAGTCTTCGCCGGTCTGAACTGGGCTTCCAGCTGATGAAGAACATGAACGAGATGTTGAGAGCGAAGACGAACAAGACTACATTGTAGAGAAACGCAATTTTCAGTCTGCGGTATATCCCTTCCAGTTCTTCCACGCTGACATCACTGACGACCCACTCTGGCTCAGTTCGAGGCTCGCGGTATTTTCAGCAGCCCCGCTGCCCCCTCGACGAAGCGGCTACGCCGGGCCAACGACGTTGCTGAAGCAATCACTCCTAACCGTCCGAAAGCCCGCGAGACGTCCCAAGCCACGTCTGAGGTACGTGAGAATGTACTTAGTTGTTGCACCATCATCCTTATGTGGCCCGGCATCTATACACTGTGCAGTCCGACGGGCATGCGACCCGTGGACAGTCTGCAGACAACAGGGTTCCTCCACTCCTCGATCACGATATGAACGTGTCTGGTGAAGACAGGGAGTGCGAGGACAGGTATCAGTCTTGCCCCCCCAGACAGGCGTAAATGTCATTTGGATGTATCCTACATCTGTGGTGACAGTTGGGATGGGATGTATCTGCACCTGTAGCTACAGACACGTCTGTGAATGTATCCCGATTGCTGATTATAGGGTCATCGCCTCTGGTCCGATCAGACCGCTGGCGCTACCTACCTGCCATATTGGACCACTCATCCTATGCTGTACGGTTAGACGCGTTCGCTATAGCATATCCGACCAGCTGTCCTGTGCCTAGTATAGCACATCAACAACTGGTGTGAAGTACTTTATATGAGTCTTGTGACTGCTATTTACTTATGAACGACTCAGGAGCTCCCATAATCACTGTGAAACAGGCAGTATGAAGCGGGAATGGTGCACATGCTGACCATTACATTACAATAACATGCACCTACTTCAGAATCATCGCTAACTATTATACCTATAGCTCATAGTATAAGTTCTCTAATACTATGGTTGAGAAGTGCCATCCACCATGTTGGTCTACCCAGCTCATTTGTCATATAATGGGCGCTCTTGCGAAAACATAGCATTACTTCCTGTATGTAAGCAGTGAGTCGACTGAATTTGCTCAGATTTGCATTCCAATCCAATGGATTAGTATAACAGAATGATATCTCCGATAGACTGACTTGAAGAAGTGACATAGCACGCACCGGACGGTGTGTAGAGGCCACCACTTTACAAGTACGGGTGTCTTCAATAGCATCCTGCGCAGTGGTGCGTCGATGGGGTGGTAAATGTCTTGACATCACCCTCAAATTATCTCGTATTGTGCTTGTAATTGGTTCACAATTTGTATGAGAGCTCAGGTGTAGTACACATAGAGCAAACTTGTTTGATAGCGTATGTTATTTTCTCAACCGCCCGTTCTTGATGGTACCGTTATTCGCAATCTGATTGGCTCACAATCCGAAGCCGGTGATCTCGGGTTCAGGGCCAGTGACAGGCGTAGTACCAGATATTCGACCGGGTTGCCCCTATAACTTCCTTCAACCCTATACAACATCCATAGTAGTCTCGAGCTCACTGCACACCGCTGTACTCAAGGGCTAGTATGTACCATGTCGTTGAATACAGCCGGAAATAGAGTTGATAGATCTCAATGCCAATACGGCGCCACTGATCTGCTAGTGCTGCCCCAGAGCCGAATACCTGGTCAGTACCATATTGAGAATTTCTCTGAGTTCCACATAACTTCTGACATACAGATGCAGGCCGGAAAACACACAATTGCACTAATACTGACAGGCAGGGAATCTCCGACGGCAGCGGAAACCTGAGCGCCGTATGCCATACAAGGGCTTTCCCGCCTATCTGTGGCTACAGACGCAGATACATCCCACCCCAACTGTCATCACAGACAGGGATGCATCCATATGCCAGGCTCAGGTGCCCCAGATACCGGCGGGCTTCCGAAGCCAGACATGACTCTCGCGCTCCCCACTCACGATCTCGCAGCCCTCAGCCACGGCGCACCCAAGATGCGGAGTTACCACCGCGAGGTCGTTCTCGTACACCCGTCAACTCGACCTCGAGGTCCGTGTCATCTCGCGAGCACCCAGCTTCTCCAACAGCAGACCCACGCAGCACGTCCGCAAACAGCTACAATCACTCCCCCGGTAAGCACATTCATTTAATTCCTTTGTCCGAACGAGCCCTCCGAGTCCATCAATTGGCGGCTCGTGACCTCTGCTACAATGTTCATCCCATCTCCACCACGATGCTGACTACAAGTGCGCACATTGGTTCTCCCCAGAACGCTCTAACACTCCTACGAACATGCCCCGATCGGCTGCGTCCCATCTGCCCGAGCCTCCGTTCCGTGGAGGCAAGCCGCCGGCGGCGAAGACACCAACTGCCACTCACTATGAGCCGCACGTCACGAAGCTCATATTAACCGCATGCCACCATTTCAGTGTTCTTGTTTGTACAGAGAATCCCTATCCGGATGAACTTGTACAGGCACGATGGGCTGAGCAGACCTGGGAGGCCGCATGCGCAGGCATGGATCTGCAGTACAAACTGACGGATGCGGTTCTCAATCTGGTACGTGAGCTACTTGGCAACTTTTACGTACAAATGCTAATGGTTTGCTGCACGACGCGGCGGGACATCGGTTCCGTATGCCACTAGATCGTCGCACGAACATCCAACGCTCGAGGAACCCTGAAGGACATCGTTCGCACCAAGATTGTGACGACATACGAGTTCTCCGAGGGCACAACAGAAGATGCAAAGGCAGCCAATCGCGCTCGGTATGTCCGTCTTCTCGATGCCGGCAACCCGGAGCCAGACCCTGTCTTTCTCTATAAGGCAAGTCGACCTGAACGCTGGCTGGATGCTCGCGTGATGCTGACGGGATGTATTGTATAGGACATGGAGAATCAATGGGGATTTGCCGAGCACAAGATCGTCAAGCAGATCATCCATGGGCGCTGGTTTTCGAACGGCCCCACCAGTCTTGGTGTGATGTACTCTTCGCAATTCTCCCCAATCCGACGGGAGACACTTGCCCTCATCTTTACCGCGGTGAGTTCTGAAGCGTGCCACACTCGAGTGAGCATATATTGATCTATCGCGGCGTTAGATACACTTTTGCTTGGACCAGTGGGCCGAGGGCACTCAACGTCAAGGTGGCAAATTCTGGGAGTCAATGTATCAAGCCAGGTACGACGGCTACATGAAGCGCATCAATGACTGGATGGCGCTCGATACCGAGCACGCGAAGAAGCTTCTACAACGCCTTCACGATGACGCCCGGTATGTTCGTCTGCAGCCGCATATGACCTCGGTTTTTGACGCTGCCACTCATGTCACAGTGCCTCGTCGGGTGCTGCTCCCATGTCTGCACCTGTAGCTGGCTTGTCCTCTGCGGCACGACAGCGATTACTCGCCCATATTGCCACGAGAGATCGCGAGGAGGCCGGTGCAACCGGTGCGAACGCGTAGGGCAGCGGTGCGCGTGCTACTGTAGACGTCGACTATAACTAAGCATATGGTCACCTAATGAATGCTATTGCAATCAATGTATATGTATGCAGCATTCGTACCAAGTGAGAACCGGGATGGATTGTGTGTCTACCGGGCCCAATAGAGAAATGCGCATGGCAACACCCCCTACGCGTGTGCTACAGCCTTTCTACATACAGGTCTGTAGCCCCGGCGGCGCCTACCAACCTCTACTGACGCTCGCGGGCCGCTACAGCTCTCTACTACATCGGGACTTGCCTACCAGCCTATACCCCCTACATGGATGAAGTAGAGGTCCGTAGTGAAGGCAATTTTTCTAGATGGAGCGCCTCGGCATCGAGACTGCACTGACCTGACCAGGTCGGTGCGGTTTCGATGCCGGTTACCTCCGAGCCGTGCAACTTGAGGACGCCCCTGGCAATGGTTTGGGACTGCCGGCGGTCAAGCCAGCCGGCCAACAGGGCGAGGGAGTAGACGAACCTGCAAGTCTGAGTGGTTAGCTATCGGACAAACTATCATTGATACTGGTAAGTATACGCGCCGCCGGCAACTTGAACGACCGTCGGGTCTGTTGAGGTTGTCGGCAAGACGATCGGTACGTACGGCCTTTGGCTGCACTTTACGTCCAGAGCTGACGGATGACCTGACCGTGTACCATCCACATGGCCGACGGTCAAGAGCAGTGACGGTGCAGCACGACTGCCGCCCGCCATGCCGTCCCGCCCGCCGTCCCGCCCACCGTCCCGCCCGACCGTCTTCCTAGCGCGCCGTCCGTGCTCGACCGCCCGCTTCCACTGTGCCCGCAAGTCCACAACGAAAACGCCTCATGTCCTATAGCGCTACCTGTGTCCTACTACATGGCTCCATCCCAGGGCCACTGCTCCCTACTTGCGCTGATTAATAATCACCGGCCGAGCCGGACTCCGCCGGAGTCCGGTGCCTGACGGATAATGCAATACAACGCTGGTGTTCTCGGCGGGCGAGGAGCCCGTGTGAACTGAACATTTGCCCGGGTCACAGGTCACCGAGGGGTCTGAACTTTCCGCCCCGTAGTTCATGGGTGTCACGGGTCACACCCGGTGAACTTTAGGTCGAAATGGTACAGTACTCGCACCCATGTAGTCCACCCTGCGCAACACAATTGGAAACCCAGACCACCGGATGGCGCTGCTGGAATACGTTGACGCCACAGGTCGCTTCGCTGCCTACCGCGCCGCGCAGCGGTGACGCCCGCTGCTACCATTCCGCCCACCCCGTCATGCCCCCTGTGCCCCTCTCCCCCACCATCCTTCCCCGGTGCCTGCTGAGGTCGCCCCGCAGGACCCCCCCTTTTTTCTTCGTTCTTTCGCTTCTCTTTCTCCTCTCTCCTTTCGGTTCCCTGTCTCCATTGTATACCGTAGCCGCGCTACTCTAGAGGGCTTCTCCCTCTTCACACCAACCCAAGGACACGCCGTCCCCCTCCGCGCACAAGGGCCCCGGATCCGTCGACAACGCGAATGTGGGCGAGGAAGTCCGAAGGCATTGAGTCCCATGTGGCCGCTGCGCAGTTGGGCTAGGATGGCCAGTGCACGTGCACTGCTGGCGAATGAGGTCGCGGTAATTTGAAGTATTTCATCGTACCCGCACGCGCCGGAGGGCGTCGTCGACGAGCCTCGAGAAGCGAAGTCCCTGGGGCGAGCTCGTCCAAACTTTATCCTGCCACTGAACGCGCTCGCCCCAGGGACTGCGCTTCTCGAGGCTCGCTACGCCCACAGCTCGTGACGCCCACACGTGAAGACGCATGCTGACATGTCCGTTTGGATCCGTATCCAATATTGCAATGCTTGAAGCGTGCGGGCCTTGCAAATCGGTCGCGCTCTTGAAAGCTTGCGTTCGGGGTAACGTCTCTCGTAACGCGCACAAAGATGGACAACGTCACTAGTGACGTCACACGACCGGGAAACTGGCGAGGAAACCAGTACTTGCTTGCAACTTGGCCCTTACATGGAGGCAATTGTGAGGACGGCGATCCTGGCAGCCACTCGGTAGACGTACCCACCACCATCGCTATGCTTTCGCTTACGCACGCCTGAACAATACACGCTACTACTACTATGCCAGTACCTCGCCTGTACTTCAGAATCGTAAGCTCGCCGCCCTCATCATGATGTATCATCGCTTCTCGCCCAAACTGTAGTCGTATCACTGCAGAATGTCCCACGCACGCACCCTGCATCGATGATCGATGAACGTTAACAGGTGGGTGCTGTCGAGATCATGAAGGACGAGAGCAACCCTCGCCCCCGTCCTCCGTCCACTTGCCCTACATGCAGGGTTGTATGTATGTAAACGGCACTTGCCACACGAGTGTGAACCAACCAACGGCGCGGAGCTCGGTCCGGTGTCCACAGCGCAGCGTACGTCGTTCCCGCTCCCATCCGCCGGACACGCTCCCCCGCCCTCGCCAAACGACCCGCCGCGCTTAGCCGCGGAAGTAGCGCGTGGGGACGAACCGCATGGGCACGACAGTGGCTGGGCGGAGCTTGTTGCGGACGTTCACGACGAGCGCGGTGCCCTTTTTGTGCGAGCCGGACGAGACGTACACCATCGTGATGTTCTTGCCGAGCGAGGGCGGGGGAATCCAGGACGTGACTGTGCCTGTCGGTCGGGCGGAGAAGGGAAGGTAGGTGAGCGCGCGGTGAGAGGGACGAGAGATGAGGTGGGAGGAGAGGGTGGAGAGGGACGAGGAGGAGACGTACCGACCTGCTCCTCGCAGAAGATCTTCGCGCCCTCTGTGGAGCATGGGCAGAGACGGTCAGTATCAGGAATTGCGCACGGAGGGAAAGAGGAAAGAGGCACATACGTCGCGCGGGCGCCCCTTGTACGATCAGGCCGACGCGTCGCCGGGGCGGGCCCTCCTTCAGGTGCCCTCACCACCGATTAAGTCCCCCGTCTCGCGCCGTTCCTTGCCTGCAGCGAAGGAGCGAGCAGAGCGAAGCGGGTAAGGTAGGACGAGAAAGAGAGCGCGCGTACCGATGACCCACGAGAGGCCAGCCTCGACGGGCGTCGTGTCCTGGTCGAGGTCCTGACCGTAGAGACACATACCCGCCTCGAGCCGGAGACTGTCGCGCGGGCCGAGGCCGGTGAGCTGCACGGGCGGTTTGGAGCGCAGCTGGACAACCTCGACGTGGGGACGGCGGGATCGAGAGCTGCCCGGGAGAGGCGACCGATGGCGGAGCAGGAGCAGAGAGCGAGAGTGGAGGAGGGCGCATGTATCGCGCCACATGCGTCCATACGGGAGCGACGCAAATGTGGAGCGCTAGCCTGGGACGGAAGCGTGAGCTTGTCGGAGAATGAGGGAGCGGCCGTGAGCTTCACGTACGATTGGGATATGAGCACATTGTAAGTACGGCGCATACGCCTGTCTGAGAGTCGATGAACGAATCTGCATACGAAAGCTCACGCTGTCGTCATTTGGGGAAACCGCGCGCATTAGGGGACAACGAGGACGAGAGGTCTGTAATGCCGGCGAGTCACTGTATGGTTAATTTACCGGCGTTGGCCTCGACGCCAGAGTCACGGTGCACAAATAGACGTGGACGGTTCTGTCGATGACTCGGAGATGTTGGTGAGATTTGACGGGGGCGATCGTTCGATCGGGTATGAAGCCGGCGGTGAGTTGGCACTGTCAGATAGGCAGCGAGAGTAAGTAGCCATCCGGGACATAGTTATCTCGGTAGATATGGCGATCGGCAGCAAACAGAGGAGGGATGATTGTTAGGTGTATACGTACGGCTCGCGGTAATCGGACGACACTGGCAGGTCCAACCCTAACGCAAAGTATATGCGCATCGCTCGAGTGGAATTCGAGCACGTAGATAGATCCATGGACATAGGCGCGGTGTGTACTTGTGGGTTAACATATGCAGGAGGTTGTCCGACAGAAGACGGTGGGGTAATGGGCGAGGAGTGAACAGGTCTCCGAGGGATGATGATGGAATGAGCGCATAGCGGTCTCCGTCGTGCAGGGCAATGAATCGTCAAGTTCAGACAGAGAAGCAAGGCCGGCTACTCATGCATGGCAGTCTGTTAGAAGACCGGGAGGAAGGACTCGGTTTGCGGACGGAGGGTGGGTAGAGGGTCGATAGACGGACGATCGAGAGAGATTGGGCTCGAGGGATCTCACTGTCGATCCGATCGTTGGCGGCAGCAACGTGCGCAGAGGGACCACGCGCGTTGAGTAGCCGGATTGAGAGAGAGACACGCGCAGCCAGGTGGAATGTAGCCAAAGGGAGTGCAGCCGGACAGGTCGAGAAGTGAGAAGTGTTCCCGATTGGGACGGTCACTGGCGGGTTGTGGCGTGGGAATGCAGACGGAGTAGGAACAGTGCTCGTCGTCTGGTCCCCGACTACCGCCACCTGTGCGTCGATCCTGGGGCCATATCCGCCGTCTTCTCCAACGTCGTGACCCATGCGCGGACTCGATGAGAGCATCTCTGGCCGCTGTGAGCTTTGTCCGGAGCGTCACCGCGGACGACTCTCGCTCTGTTCATCGTCTGCATCGTATTTAACCCGCTCCTACTCAAGTCGACATCACACGGCCAGTCCTAGTCTACTCGCATCCCTCGCTCTTGCATCTGCTCCTGCCTTGCTGCAGCCCTCTGCGTACGCTTGACGCGATGCTTTCCACCACATTCTCAGACGCCCGCGGTGACGCCCCGCTCATGAGCCGAGTCGTCTCTTCTCCCGCTGCATCCCACTCGCTCCAGTCCTCGCCTGCCTCTCTCGCTCCCGCCCCGGCCGACGTCTTCTCGAGGGGCCGGTCGAGGAGCGTCGGGGGCTGCGAACCCTCGTCCATCGCTGGCGCCTGCCCTGTCAGTGGCTCCCGCGACCAGTCCTCCATCTGGCGTCCCTCGGAGCGCGCCGCGACTCCGCCCAGCGGTGATCTGACCAGCTGGTGGAGGGACGTTCTGCACTTGCCCTCGGACGAGACCGAGGACAGCGACAAGCGTCGGCAGAAGCCCGTTGAAGATGTCGATGGCTATATGCGCACACGCGAGGTACGTCTTCTCCTCCTTTCGTTTCATACCTCTCTTTCCTGCCCCACCGCGCGTTCCAACCACACTCGCCATGCCCCCCTTCCCACGTCTCACATTGAGCCGTCTACAGTATTAGCGTACCCTCCCCCCGTATCTGCCTCACACCCCCTGTGATCACCGTGCGTGCATGCGTTCCCAAAGTTACTAACTAAACCTCGCTCCTCAGCGCGTCTCCGCCGCGGCCACCAGCGCGCTCGGGCTCGCCACCGACGTTGTCCACGAGCTCCTCAACATCGGTGCCGACGTCCTCCGCTTCGCGCCCGTCCCCGGCCTTGAACTCGCCGCGATTGCGCTCCTCAAAGTTTGGGACGCGCTCCAGCTTGTCGACGTGAGTATAGGGTTCGCATCTTGCGTTCTCATGCGCGCGAGCTGACGAGTGATGCCTGCAGGTGAATCGAACGGCGTGCGTCCAGCTCACGGAGCGCTGTGCGACCGTCCTCCTCTCTGTTCGCGCGGAGATTGCCGAGGCTGGGGACGATGTCGCGCTTGAGCTGCACATCCCTCTCGATCGGCTCGTCGAGTGCGTACCACGTGTTTTGATTCGCGCATTGAATGCTCACCGGCTCTTGGCTCTTCAGGTCGTTCCGCGAAGTACACCGGTTCCTCGTGAAGCAGGCCAATAGACCGTTCATCAGGCGATACCTCGACCGCGACGAGGACGAGCGTGCACTCGAGGGGTGCCATGGGAGTCTGACCGACGCGCTGGGCGTGTTTCATGTACGTCCCTCCGTCTGTTCAGTCTTTCCTTCATGCCTCTTGGGTCGCGGGGGAGAGAGACAGGTACGGGCGCTGACCGGGATGCACTCGCGCAGACGTCGGTACAGATCAGGATCCTCAAGCAGGTCCTCGTGTCGGAGCGCCAGAGGCGGACGGACACGGCTGCTATACTCGACTCCATACGCGCAGGACGCGGGCTAATGGGCAGCGCGCAGTACTAGTCACAGGCGCGAGTATGATGACGAGGGGGGCGGAGGACGAGGGAGGGAGGGACTTGGGTGGATATAGCTGCGGTGTTGCCAGTTGGTGGATCTACCTCCCGTCTGTGACGGGGTGCTGTCCCTCTCGAGTCCCTTGTGGTTGCATGTACGGCCGACTACGTGCACATGCGCCATGTGTCTCCGGGCCCGGGGTGGAGGGCGCCCCGGTGCAGCGTCTGGGGGCGGTGTTGATGTACATGTACGCGTATCGGCGCGCTTTGGGTCCAAATCTGAATCTGAAGCAGTTCACATCTCGTGCTCCCGCGCGAACTCTCGGATGGCATACTACCATCCTCCGTCAGACAAGCTTCAGGATGTCATGTCCCATGGCCACTTCCGCATCCGCAACTCGATCGTCTGCCCTCCTCTCTCTACGTACTTCTGCGTACTTCTGCACTGCATACTTTGCGTTGAGATACGTACGACCTTACATTCCCTTCAGTCTCGTTGGATTACCGCAATGCGGACGCTAAATGTCTGCTACCGATCTCCGTCTATACCAGGAGGGCTCTTTTTTCGGAAGGCTGCTCACTATTCCCGTCCAGCGAGGAGCAGACCGATACCGAGACTCCGTTTCTCCGCTCCCCAATGTCCCATCCATCTCAGCTTTGCTCATCTCATGTCCGGTGTGCTTGCTCGTCGTCTATCGCGCTTGACGGATGATGCACTGGAGTTCTGCAAGGGCGTGCGGCCAACCCCTAGTACCCTTGATACCGTCCGCCTCGACACGCTACGCTACTTGAGAAGACTGATATCATTGGCGCGAACTCGTGCTCGTGCTGGGTGGCCATGAGCACACGTGCATGTCGCGGCCGCTCGTCATCATGATGTCCTGCTGTTGTTACTTCGCCGCATTAAGTAATTCAGACGCTCGTCATCTACTACCATCAGCCACAGTATTGTGTTGGTCAGACTCAGACAACCGTCCCAACTACACATCGTGTGCTCCTTCTCCAGCGCTCTGCACAACTCCGAGTCCATCCGCCGGCTCTCTGGCGTCGGGAGAGGTCGAGTATCGCCGTGACCACTTCTGATCAGATTGGTGTCGATGTGGAGCGTGCTCATCGAGGACAGACCGTGCACGTGCGCACTGGATATGTCAGTGTGGCGCAGATCGATGAGAAAGCGCGAGACCAGGATGGCGTTCAGACTGTCCGGAGGCTCGTGGCAGTCAGACTCGGGTCTGGTGCAGAAGTTGAGATTGTGAAGGCTCACGGCTCGGCAATAGATAATGCAAGCGAGTCCACAGCGCCAAGCTCGCGGTAAGAATCATCCTGGATGGCCGATGGTCATGTAAATACACGCACATGACTTCCAAAACGCTTATTGAGCTAATACTCACAACGAGAAACAATGTGACGAAGAAGAGCAAGTTGAGCAGGAGCTGAGCGCTGAGACGGTCTATTGAGTAGACCACGCTGTATGTTCATAGCCAAAACGTACAGAAAGTAGAGGGTACCTGCACCGTGAATCATAATCATATCAGTATGTGTATGTAGTGTTGTTGTGCTCACACACTGGGACTCACCGTCTCTCAGCAAGGTCCGTGCAAATGACAGCACATGTCTGTTTCGACTATGTTTATATGTTGCCACCCATGTCACAGTGAGCACCAAGATGTCGGCGATGATCAGGGTTATTCTTGCTATCACAGCCACTAGCGCAGGGATTTAGATGAAAAAGGTAATAGATCCAATGCAACTAGTACCCACTTCTATAATGTTCAGTTCTGTGTCGAACCACTGGTATATGGTGACCAAACTTACTTACATTTGCTGTGCTTCTATAGACAGCGAAGTGCTGTTCTGACACCCCAAGTCAGGATCTGGAACAAAAGACCAGTAGGGGATGTAAATCTGTGCCAATAGCGTCAGAATAAACCATGTCGGCGCTCTCTGTGAATAACCTCACCACAGCAATGACGCTGCTGATGATTGACAATAGCAGCACAACCACCGTTAGAATCCAATTTTGCCCACCCAAAGCAAACATTCGCATAGAAGAGAACACTATAGTATTCATGACTTTCAGACATGCTGCTCATCAGAGTACTTTATCGAGTACTTACCAGCCCAAGGAACATACTGCAGATACTCCGCGATAGCGCCGATACATGTCTCGATTACACAGCTAGCATATGCACAACGGCAGCGGTTAGTCCACGAGGACCCGCCGAGACGTGACATGGGCACTGACATCTGTGTGAATGCTTCAATGAGACCACGACCATCATGGTGAGACTATCGCGCGGCACGTACTTTGAAGTTCATCGAGAAGGGTAGCCAGGGAAATAGATATACGGTCACGAACAGACTCAGGTACCGGTTGACAAAGAACAGGACTGTTGCGCCGGTGATCTTGCCGGTCCAGAACAGCTCGAGTTCTTGATCCAGAGTGATGAGGTAGTCATACCAGTACAGTACTGTATGCGCTGGAATTAGCACACGACAAACCATTGTCGGTCTCCTTTGGTCCCATCACCTGCGAATGCGGTGGCGGTGCGCGCTTCGATGTCGCTAACCACCAAGCTTATAGGTCAGCCCTGATTCAAGACGTACAGCCCGAGTGTGCCGCGAGAGCCGCACTTACGCTGCAATAGATAGAGCGATGTCGTCTTGAAGACTTGCCATCGTCGATATACACGGCAGTAGTCCGTGGACGGATTCGGTGTGTCGAGAGCTAGGGTCTGCCAGTGGAATATCGAGGCCGAAGAGGGGATGATGGTGCATGTTCGTTCAGGCGGCCTGAGCAAGTCTATGTATCTATGCAGGCTGTCGACTCGACTTCGATCATCAGCGGAAACTTCGCCGCATAAGACATGAAACCAACATCTGTTCCACCAGAGGGCGACGATCAGCAGCTTCTCCCGTGGGTAACCCATCGAACTTGAACTGGGCGAGTTCAAGCGGCCCCGGAACGGGGCTTCTGTCCGCGACCTGCCACGCTAAAACGACGTAAATGACCCGGCAGCGGATGGACCTGAGGGGCCGTTGCGCGAACCGATGGCGACAGAAACAGGCACCGAACATCGCAGCCTGAGGATCGGGTACACGGACTTCCACTGAGCACTGCAGCAAGTACTACCAGCACCCGAGCCAAGCCCCGACGATTGCAGCTATACCATAGTTGGTGCACAGGAAGCTGGCAGGTCAATGGCAGCAGGGCAGGAAGACGCGTGCAGTCGTCCCGTCAGGAGGCGCGTGGGATCCAGACATGTACATCAGCCCAACAACATTGCATGCCAGACTGCAAGTTCGCGAAACAGGTACACACCCTTCTTCTCGGTTATGCGAGTGCTGACGGTTGCCCGCGATCATATCACAGAATCCTAGCGGGTCGGGAGTAGGACACGGACAAGGGATGCGGTCGATCGCAATGAAGTGCTCTCCGACTCGGAGGCTTCGGAGTGACGCGAATCCCCAGCTTCGGGTCGCGACAGATGCTCTGCTACAGTAGTCGACACGGTCAGGCAGGGGTCAGTGATAGGGAACATACATATGGTGCGAGTGCAAGCGCGAGCGGACGAAACCTGCGCTCGTCGCCCGCACACCCTGTTATGCCCTCCAAGGCGCGGGAGCACGAGATGTGATCTGCCTCAAACCCAAAGTCGGATTCGGATTCAAAGCGGGCCCTCGCGCTCGCGCAGATGCATCCGCGAACGTGTACATGTACATAGACCCTTCACCGGGGCGCACACTGCATCCTCCACCCCGGAGGCACATGTGCATGTGCTCGCTGGTCGACCGTGCCAGCGGGCACAAGGGACTCGAGAGACAAGCGATAGCAGCCCGTCACAGACGGGAGTTGGTCCGCCACCACTGCGGCTATCACCCAAGTCCCTCCACGTCCGCCCCTCCTCATCGCATCTCGACACGCACGCCTCTCGATCACTCACTAGTACTGCGCCCTCCCCACTCGCCCGCGTCCGGCGTGGATCGAGTCGAGTATAGCAGCCGTGTCCGTCCGCCTCTGGCGCTCCGAAACGAGGACCTGCTTCAAGATCCTGATCTGGACCGACGTCTGCGCGAGTGCATCCCGGTCAGCGCCCCCTCTCTCCGCGACCCAAAAGGCGTGAAGGAAAGAAAGGACGTACGTGAAACATGCCGAGCGCGTCCGTCAGACTCGCATGGCACCCCTCGAGCGCGCGCTCGTCCTCGTCTCGGTCCAGGTATCGCCTGATGAACGGCCTATTCGCCTGCTTCACGAGGAACCGGTGCACCTCCCGGAACGCCCTGAGAGCAAGAGTCAGTGTCAGTAAGGGCGCGGATCGACGCGGGGGGTACGTACTCGACGAGCCTGTCCAGGGGCAGCCGTAGCTCGAGTCCGACGTCGTCCCCAGCCTCCACGATCTCCGAGCGGACGGAGAGGAGGACGGTCGCACAGCGCTCCGTGAGCTGAACACACGCCGTCCGATTCACCTGCAATACATCATTGGTCAGCTCGCGCGCATAAGAACGGGAGACGCGGTCCCCGTGCTCACGTTGACGAGCTGGAGCGCGTCCCAGACTTTGAGGAGCGCGATAGCGGCGATCTCGAGGCCGGGGACGGGGGCGAAGCGGAGGACGTCTGCGCCGAGGTCGAGGAGCTCGTGGACGACGTCGGTGACGAGGCCGAGCGCGCTTGTGGCCGCCGCGGAGACGCACTGCGGAGCGGGGTTGGATCAGTAACGTTTACTTAGGTGGTGCGGGGCAGTGCGACGCGCCGCAAGCCGAAAGAGGGCGGGGCGGGTGTCGTGCGCACGAGGGATACGTGGGGAGCCATAGTGCAGGACAGACCGTGCGCGAGAGAGCTATATGCCTATCGCGAGGTAGGAGCTCGCTGTGGGACGAGGAGAGCGGGGAATGGCGAGTGTAGTAGGAACGGGCGGTAGGGCATGTGGGACGGCAAGAGAGGTCGGAAACGAAAGGAGGGGAAGACGTACGTCGCGTGTGCGCATATAGCCATCGATCTCTTCAACGGGCGCGGGCTTCTGCCGCCGCTTGTCGCTGTCTTCAGCCTCGTCCGAGGGCAAGTGCAGGAAGTCCCTCCACCAGCTGGCCAGATCGGCGCTGGGCGGAGTCGCGGCGCGCTCCGAGGTACGCCAGATGGAGGAGAGGTCGCGGGAGGGACTCACAGGGCGCGCGCCAGCGATGGACGAGGGTTGGCAGCCCGCGACGCTCTTCGACCGCCCCCTCGAGAAGACGTCGGCCGGGGCGGGGGCGAGAGAGGCAGGCGAAGACTGGAGCGACTGGGACGCAGGGGGAGAAGAGACGACTCGGCTCATGAGCGGGGCCTCGCCGCGGGCGTCTGAGAATGTGGTGGAAAGCATCGCGTCGAGCGCAGGCAGAGGGAGGCAGCAAGGGCTGGGCAGGTGCAAGAGGGAGGGTTGGGAGTGGACTAGGACTGGCCGAGTGAGGTCGACTTGATTGGAAGTGGGTTATATACACAGACAACGAATGGAGCGAGAGCCCTCCGCGGCGACGCTCCGGACAGAGCACACAGCGGCCAGAGATGGTCTCCTCGAGCCCGCGCACGAGCGACCTGGAGAAGGCGGCGGACATGGCCCAAGGATCGACGCGTCGGTGGTGAGAGTCGGGGAGGAGAGGACGAGCACTGTTCCTCCTCCGTCCTGCGTTCCCACGCCACAACCCGCCAGTGACCCCAATCGGGAACGCTTCTCACTTCTCGACCTGTCCGGCTGTGCTCCAGCCTCCCTTTGGCTACATTCCCCGTCTCTCTCTCTCAACACGGAACCCAACGCACGTGGTCTCTCTGCCTTACTGCCGCCAACGATCGGATCGACAGTGAGATCCCTCGAGCCCAATCTCTCTCGATCGTCCGTCTATCGACCGTCTGCCTTCCCTCCGTCCTCCAACCTCCTTCCTCCCGGTCTTCTAACAGACTGCCATGCTTGAGTAGCCGACATTTCTTCCCTGTCTGTATCTGACGATCCATTGCCTTGTACGACTGCGACCGCCATGCGCTCATTCCATTCTCAATCCCCCGGAGATCTGTTCACTCCCAGCCCATAACCCACCGTCCTCCGTCGGACAACCTCCAGCATCTCGTCCCACAACTACACACCTCGCCTGTGCCCATCCCTCTCCGTGCTTTATTCTCACCCGAACTGTGCGCATACACTTTATGTTAGGGTTAGACCTGCAGGTGCCGTCTCATTACTGCGACGCGTACGTATACGCCCAATAATCATCCCTCCTCTGTTTGCTGCCGATCACCATATCTACCTAGCTAGCTACATCTCCGACGGTTACCTACTCTCATGCCAACTTACCGCCGGCTTCATACCCGATCGAACGATCGCCCCCGGCGTCAAATCTCGTGACGAACACCTCATCGACAGAACCGTCCACGTCTCTTTGCGCACGCTCCGTCTGGGCCAACGCCGGTAACTAAACCATGCAGTTACTCGCCGGATTTACAGACATCTCATCCCGACAGCTCTTACTAGTGCCCCATTGGACGATAGTCCTCGCTTTCATAGTCGCTCATTGACTCTGAGAGAGGCATATGCTCAGTACGCTGTGTTCATTTTCCATCGTGCGTGCGCACTGACATCACCACCGCTATCTTTTTTGCAGATGTGCTGACGCCTCCCTCCCTTTCTAGTACAGACCAACTCGCTCCGTCGCGCTCCCCCGTTCCGAACGCCAACGCCCCGAGCGCAGCCCCTATCATCCCAGCTTACCGCCGGCTCGAGATGCGCGACATCCCCGATCACCAGATTCCCCATCGAATCTCATCCTCACACAGCGAATCTGTCGCCTGCATACTGACTGTGCAGATCCCCCATCCACGGATCTCACAGTCCTCCTACTCATGCGACCGCCGGCTACTCAAACGCTCGGCCACACCCACCCGGTCGCCATCTCCTCCTATAACGGTCATAACACGTAATCCTGCGCACCGGTACCGGCACTCCTCATTCTACCAACGACGTCGAACCCCAGGCCAGATTCGTTCGTGTCTTGCTCTACCTTGTTGCACTCAGGCTGCCAGCACCGCCGTTATGACCATACCGGCGGTATGCTGACGACTCCGTGCCCTAGTGTTCAACATTCACGTCACCCGCCAGGTATACGGTACATACGCGCCATCCCCCACTCTCACTCAGGCTTCAGCCTATCTGCTCAACAATCGACGACCTCCCCCGGGCGGCTCTCGCCGCTCACTGTCGATGATCCCCGCCCGGACGCAGAACCGGCCGCCGTCCGTGAGGTTAAGGTCGCCCACTGGCTGCGCTCCAAACAGCCGTCGATACGAGGCCCGACGTCCGGCCCCGGGCCAGCACCCTCGACGAAGACACCGTGACGACGCCCGTCGCCGGTCGGTCGCGCCGGGCAATGACGTGGATCCCACACGCTCGCTCTTCGCACAAATCTCAACAACTATTCTCTCCCCGCACCGCCCTAGCCGTTCTTCGCAGGCCATCCCTCCTCTGTTTGCGACTATTCACCGTATCTACCGGGATACCTCTGTCCTGGACGGCTACATATCTGACATACCAACTTACCGCCGGCTTCACACCCGATCGAACGATCGCCCTCGTCGATCGAATCTCACCAACATCTCATCGAGAGAACCGACCACGTATTTTTACTCGCCGTCAGTCTGGTCAACGCCAGCACCGGTAATTAAACCATGGAAGTCATCGCCGGCTTTACAAACACCTCATCCTGACAGCCCCTACTGCGCGCGATTTCCAGTCTGACGGAATTCCGCGCTCAGCTCTGCAGAGTTGGTCGTTCAGTAAAGCCTGGGACAAGAGTCCGAATTCCAGAGAGCTTGTCCGCTTCAATGTCGCAGCTCCATTCGACGTTGGCCTTGGGTCGTCAAGTTCCCGCCCTCAAGTGAACCTGTGGAGGCGTCTCGGACCCAGCGTCGACCGCCTCCTCCACCTCATCGCATGGTTTGTTGGATAACCACGCGACGCTTTGCCATGGGCGGTGGCACACGAGCAAGGCACGCGACGTCGGGCGTGGCATCCTCGACTCAATCCACGACCTCGGGCTCGGGCGGCGGTGTACGTCTTCCGCTGGTGCACAGCGACCACCAGCTGCTTCAGCTGCTTGATTACCAGGACATGTAGAGACGACTGCATGTTCACGGTACCGACGTCTTGTATCAGTGCCCATCCCATTCGTCCAGCAGGATGGCCCGGGGGACGTACATTGAAAACGTCCAGTGCGCCCTGGAGGCTCCCCCGGCAGTCGGCGAGCGCGCGCTTCGTTTCCTTACGCTGCAAGTACTGCACAACGATCGACCTTCTCGACAGTTTCACGAGAAACTGTTCCACTTTGCAGTAGGACCTGCAAAGCCCGTTATCAGCCTTGCGCCAAATCGGACCGACGAACGACTTGTGAAGTACACGCACTCGACAAGATCCTTGACAGGCCGCTGCAGCGCGCGCGCGACCTCGTCCCCGGCCTCGGCGATTTCCTCTCGGACGGCAGCCAGGACGGTCGCGCATTGCTCCGTGAGTTGGAGGCACCCCGCGCGGTTGACCTTGAGCACGCTCAGCAGGTCTGGCAGGCGCGCGCAGAGTGAATGAAGAAAGTGCTCACATGGACCAGCTGTATCGCGTCCCATATGTTCAGCAACGCCCTCGCGGCCACCTCGAGCCCGGGGACGGGCGCGAACTTGAGGACGTCTGCGCCCGCCTCGAGCAGCTCGTGGGCGGCGCTGCCGACAAACCCAAACACGGCGGCGGCGGCGGCGGAGACGTGCTACGGTCCACGGAGCGGAACCGATTTCAGTCTGCGCGTGCACGGAGAAATGAAGGGAAAAACACATACATGACGGACGCGCATATACTCATCGGCCTGCTCGACGGGCGGGCGATTGGGCGGAGTTGTGATGCGGTCTGATACGGAGGAGAGGACGGGGCCCGCGGGGGAGGTGGCGCGGGGATTGACGCTCCTGCAGCGGAAGTCGGAGAGAGCACTGGGTGCAAGAGTACTGGTAGGCGAAGACAAAAGCGAGGAGGAGAGAACGGGAGACACAACGGCCGGACTCCTGCCAAAGTGTGATCTCGAGGTCATGGTGTTTCGTGTAATGAGGAAGGTCATGGAGGTAAGGAACGCTGGATGCAGCCAACGGTTGGTGGTGAGAAGATCATTAGTTGAGCCGATGTACTACAGTCTAAATATGAAGCAGCCAACCGGTACCGGCGCCATGCCACCAGCATAGCAAGGACTGTGATACCAGGACATCAACGGGGGGATGCCAAGACCGACGTGGTCCGAGAGCTTCGCCTCCTTTTGACGGAGTATCCCAGAATCCCTTATGTCACTTACGTCTACTTATGCCCACTTATTCCACTTATGCACTATTTCGGGGGTTTTGCGGTTTTGTGAGCCGCTTCCCAGGCACTCAACAGAATCAAGCGAAATTTTGACCAGACATTCCGTATACCTTCACCTACCATCGTACAACCTTTCATACGAAACGGTGGTGATTCGAAGGTGCTATAAACCGAGCGCGAGTGGGTCGCAAACGACCCAACAAGCTGTGCGCAAGCGCCCGTTAGCCGCCCACTTACGTCCCCTGATGTGCCCAGATAAGTGTGCATAAGTGGACATAAGTTGGGCCGAAGCTACTACTACTAACACGAGGGGCAATGGCACACAGTGTTAGGCTCGGGAACAGCCTTGTAAAATGACCTGAATTGTACTCCTGTCACGGTCCTAGTTACAAGGCTGGTTCAGGTGCGGAAAAGGCATTACGTAAGACTTACTCTCAGTAAGTACGGATTGAATGCCGCTTTGGGTCCGGATCCGGATTCGACTTTGAGGCAGATCACACCTCGTGCTCCCGCGCACTCGAACTCTCAGATCTCAGTCCGCATGGGGTTTGCAGACGACGAGCGCAGGCTTCATCAGGTTCAGCTTCTGGCGCTCTCGCTCTTTTGAGCCATGCGGCGGGAATACTCGAACCAGCTCCGATTCTGATTCAAAGCGGAGCCTCCGAGGGAGCTCGCTCAGATACTAATCAACGTCGCCCCGACGCTGTCCCGGGGCTCGCACTCACCACCCGGGACACACGCAGTGCATATGCGCGCTGTCGGCCGTACGCGTGCAAGCACAGAAACTCGAGAGAGGCGGCCCCGGTGTGGCGATGCGCCGCCGAGCGCTGGGATTATTAGCCCTAGGTTGCAAAGTTCGCGAAGCCACCAAGCGGGCCCGATGGGCGGTGCACCGCCATGAATGGCACGCCGCCATTTGTTCGCAAGGCCCGACGGTGCACCGCCATGAATGGCGGCGCACCGTGAAGCTTTCAGGTGCATCGGTACATATGCAAACTACTTACTAGCCTGATATATAAATGCATATCGAGAACACTCCAGTAGTTATAAATCGCGCAATTGTTGCATTCGAAGGTGTATAACAAACATAGAATACAATACATGAATAGCGAGCGTATGCGAGAGCGAGGGAAGGGCACGAGCTGCGCGTCCAGCACTACACAAGTCAGTACTTACAAACATAAACGACACGAGAGAGAGACATCGCCGTCTGTTCAGGACGTTCAGCAGAGGTCGTTAGATGGCGGTTGGGGCTACAGAGGAGATGAGCAGGAAGGCAGGACAGGCTTCGAGGACAGAGCGGTCGATGTCGCGATGTCGACAGGGGGATTCGACTTGTGTTCTATGAGAGCATGCATCAGCGATGTGTAGCGTCAAGTAGGATGTAGGGTACGGGCAACGTATGTATCGACGAGCGCTGCGCGAGTATCGTGCACAAGAGAAACGGTCACGCTCGCTGCTATCCTCGACTCGATCCATGCCACCGCAGTACTATCGAGCGGCGGGTGTCATGGGGCGCGTGTGCGTATGGAGACGAGGAGGCGGAGGGCGAACGAGGAGGGAACAAAGACCAGAGACCAGAGTACGGTGGGCGATCGATCTCTGCAGTGGTTATGTGGATTGACGAGGCCGCGGAGCGCAGGTGGTGGTTATGGACTCCCGTCTGTGACGGCGGGGCCGCCTCTCTCGAGTTTCTGTGCTTGCACGCGTACGGCCGACAGCGCGCATATGCACTGCGTGTGTCCCGGGTGGTGAGTGCGAGCCCCGGGACAGCGTCGGGGCGACGTTGATTAGTATCTGAGCGAGCTCCCTCGGAGGCTCCGCTTTGAATCAGAATCGGAGCTGGTTCGAGTATTCCCGCCGCATGGCTCAAAAGAGCGAGAGCGCCAGAAGCTGAACCTGATGAAGCCTGCGCTCGTCGTCTGCAAACCCCATGCGGACTGAGATCTGAGAGTTCGAGTGCGCGGGAGCACGAGGTGTGATCTGCCTCAAAGTCGAATCCGGATCCGGACCCAAAGCGGCATTCAATCCGTACTTACTGAGAGTAAGTCTTACGTAATGCCTTTTCCGCACCTGAACCAGCCTTGTAACTAGGACCGTGACAGGAGTACAATTCAGGTCATTTTACAAGGCTGTTCCCGAGCCTAACACTGTGTGCCATTGCCCCTCGTGTTAGTAGTAGTAGCTTCGGCCCAACTTATGTCCACTTATGCACACTTATCTGGGCACATCAGGGGACGTAAGTGGGCGGCTAACGGGCGCTTGCGCACAGCTTGTTGGGTCGTTTGCGACCCACTCGCGCTCGGTTTATAGCACCTTCGAATCACCACCGTTTCGTATGAAAGGTTGTACGATGGTAGGTGAAGGTATACGGAATGTCTGGTCAAAATTTCGCTTGATTCTGTTGAGTGCCTGGGAAGCGGCTCACAAAACCGCAAAACCCCCGAAATAGTGCATAAGTGGAATAAGTGGGCATAAGTAGACGTAAGTGACATAAGGGATTCTGGGATACTCCGTCAAAAGGAGGCGAAGCTCTCGGACCACGTCGGTCTTGGCATCCCCCCGTTGATGTCCTGGTATCACAGTCCTTGCTATGCTGGTGGCATGGCGCCGGTACCGGTTGGCTGCTTCATATTTAGACTGTAGTACATCGGCTCAACTAATGATCTTCTCACCACCAACCGTTGGCTGCATCCAGCGTTCCTTACCTCCATGACCTTCCTCATTACACGAAACACCATGACCTCGAGATCACACTTTGGCAGGAGTCCGGCCGTTGTGTCTCCCGTTCTCTCCTCCTCGCTTTTGTCTTCGCCTACCAGTACTCTTGCACCCAGTGCTCTCTCCGACTTCCGCTGCAGGAGCGTCAATCCCCGCGCCACCTCCCCCGCGGGCCCCGTCCTCTCCTCCGTATCAGACCGCATCACAACTCCGCCCAATCGCCCGCCCGTCGAGCAGGCCGATGAGTATATGCGCGTCCGTCATGTATGTGTTTTTCCCTTCATTTCTCCGTGCACGCGCAGACTGAAATCGGTTCCGCTCCGTGGACCGTAGCACGTCTCCGCCGCCGCCGCCGCCGTGTTTGGGTTTGTCGGCAGCGCCGCCCACGAGCTGCTCGAGGCGGGCGCAGACGTCCTCAAGTTCGCGCCCGTCCCCGGGCTCGAGGTGGCCGCGAGGGCGTTGCTGAACATATGGGACGCGATACAGCTGGTCCATGTGAGCACTTTCTTCATTCACTCTGCGCGCGCCTGCCAGACCTGCTGAGCGTGCTCAAGGTCAACCGCGCGGGGTGCCTCCAACTCACGGAGCAATGCGCGACCGTCCTGGCTGCCGTCCGAGAGGAAATCGCCGAGGCCGGGGACGAGGTCGCGCGCGCGCTGCAGCGGCCTGTCAAGGATCTTGTCGAGTGCGTGTACTTCACAAGTCGTTCGTCGGTCCGATTTGGCGCAAGGCTGATAACGGGCTTTGCAGGTCCTACTGCAAAGTGGAACAGTTTCTCGTGAAACTGTCGAGAAGGTCGATCGTTGTGCAGTACTTGCAGCGTAAGGAAACGAAGCGCGCGCTCGCCGACTGCCGGGGGAGCCTCCAGGGCGCACTGGACGTTTTCAATGTACGTCCCCCGGGCCATCCTGCTGGACGAATGGGATGGGCACTGATACAAGACGTCGGTACCGTGAACATGCAGTCGTCTCTACATGTCCTGGTAATCAAGCAGCTGAAGCAGCTGGTGGTCGCTGTGCACCAGCGGAAGACGTACACCGCCGCCCGAGCCCGAGGTCGTGGATTGAGTCGAGGATGCCACGCCCGACGTCGCGTGCCTTGCTCGTGTGCCACCGCCCATGGCAAAGCGTCGCGTGGTTATCCAACAAACCATGCGATGAGGTGGAGGAGGCGGTCGACGCTGGGTCCGAGACGCCTCCACAGGTTCACTTGAGGGCGGGAACTTGACGACCCAAGGCCAACGTCGAATGGAGCTGCGACATTGAAGCGGACACGCTCTCTGGAATTCGGACTCTTGTCTCAGGCTTTACTGACGTTCCGACTAGTTATCCTCTGACTCGCTATCGCTCTGTTTTGGCTCACTCAACTATGCCCGCAGTATACCAGTAGCTCGTCTCTCGCCTGTTTTTCATAGCTCGCGGGCGACTCGCCGCGCTCATGTATCATCGCTTCTCGCCCGGACTGTAGTCACATCACTGTAGAATGTCCCACGGACGCACCTGACAGCTCGCTACCCCATAGATAATAGATACCTCGTCATGTTCGATCTTCCCCGTCTAGCGACCCCGCGACACATACGTCCATGTCGGCACGCAGGCGCCCATCTCGAGCAGATTCGATGTCGTCAACATGAAGCATGAAGGACGAGAGTAACCCTCGCCCTCGCCCTCCGTCCACAGTAAGACCTGCCCTGCATGCATGCACGTATGTATGTAAACGGCACTTGCCACACGAGTGTGAACCAACGAAAGGCACGGAGCTCGGTCCAGCATCCACGGCGCAGCGTCCGTCGTTCCCGCTCCCATCCTCCCCCGTCCTCGCCAAACGACCTGCCGCTCTTAGCCGCGGAAGTAGCGCGTGGGGACGAACGGCATGGGCACGACGACGGCGGGGCGGAGCTTGTTGCGGACGTCGACGGTGAGCGCGGTTCCTTTCTTGTGCGAGCCGGACGCGACGTACGCCATCGCGATGTTCTTGCCGAGCGAGGGCGAGGGGATGCCGGACGTTACTGTGCCTGTGGGTCGAGCGGGGGAGGGGAGATAGGTGAGCGTGGTGAAAGAGATGAGGGAGGGGAGGGGACGCACCGATCTGCTCCTCGCCGGACGGGGTGAAGATCTTCGCGCCCTCTGTGAAGCATGGGCAGAGACGGTCAGGATTAGGAAGCGCGCACGGGGGTAAAGATGAAAAAGGGACGTACGTCGCGCGGGCGCGCCCTCGACGATCAGCCCGACGCGTCGCCGGGGCGGGCCGTCCTTCAGGTGCTTCCGCACGCCCTCCGCGCCGATAAAGTCGCCCGTCTCCCGCCGGTCCTTGCCTGAGCAGAGCGAGAAGGGTAAGGTCAGACGAGCGGACAGAGAGAGGTAGAGAGAGAAGGAGCGCACCGATGACCCACGAGAGGCCGGCCTCGACGGGCGTCGTGTTCTCGTCGAGGTCCTGGCCGTAGAGACACATGCCAGCCTCGAGCCGGAGGCTGTCGCGCGCACCGAGGCCGGTGAGCTGCACGGGCGGCTTGGAGAGCAGCTGCGCGACCTCGACCGTCTGCGAGGGCGGGATTGAGATCTGCACACGGGAAGCAGGTCAGTCAGTTAGTGCAGAGCGGGTGGGACGGGGGAGGAGACGCACTTCGAAGCCGTCTTCGCCCGTGTAGCCGCCGCGGGCGACGTGGAGGTTGAAGCCCTCGATGGGGACATACGCGCACTTGCCAAACGTGAGCTCGCGGAGGTCAAAAGATGTGAGTCCCTGGAGGTACTGCGCCGCCTCGGGGCCCTGGAGGGCGAGGAGGCCCCAGCCGTCGAGGAGCTCGTGCTCGACGGGGCCTTGGGACTTCGCAAGGTCGGAGGCGTTCCATGCTGCGAGTTGCTCGGAAAACCAGGCGAGGTCGCGGTCGCGCCGGCCAGCGTTGGTGACGACGTAGTAGGCGTCGGGGGCGTGCTTTGTGATGATGGTGTCGTCGATGATGCCGCCTTGGGGGTTGAGGAGGACGGAGAGGGTGGAGGAGTAGGCGGGGAGGGAGCGGAGGGAGGAGGGCGTGAGGTGCTCGAGGAAGGCGGTGGCGGTTGGGCCGCGGAAGCTGAGGAGATGGAGGGTATGAGGGAAGGGGGAGGAGGAGGAGGGGTGAGGAGAAGGCGCACATTGATTGGACCATGTGACCGACGTCGAAGAGCCCGACAGAGTTGCGGACATGATGGTGGCTCGCGACTGGGCCGTATGTGATCAGGGATGGTAGAGTTGGGAGAGGGGGGTATGGACGTACCAGCACCGACGTTGCCGTAGGAGAGCGGCATGGAGAAGCCTGCAAAAGGGACCATCTTGGCGCCATTGGCGACATGGAAGTCATACAGACCGGTCCTCTTGAGCTATATAGTGGTATGTAGAGTCAGAAACACAAGAGTTCTGTACGCGAACGCGCCACGTACTGGAGTGTCGGAGGAGGTCGCCATCCATCTCAATCTCAACGACGGCTGGGCGAGTCGCGGCGCGGCCGTACGCGCGAGAAGGGAACGAGTTGCTAGCCTTGCCGCCATCGTGCTCGTATGTGCGGTCGAGCGCAGGAATGAAGAGAGCGCGAGGACGTGGATGGAGAACAAGGACGAAGGCGCGAAGCGAGGTCGAGGCTGGAGCGGAAGCCCGACGCCCGCCGTCCGCGCGCGCGTTCAGACGTAAATCGCGGTGGCGCCTATCTTATCTTAAGAGAGATAAGATGGGGGGTTATAATGGGCGAAGACCGACGTGGCACGCGCGCCTGGACGAGGAGCTATACAGAACGCGATGCGGTCTCTCACTCTCTCCTCAACTCGGTCTTGCCATCCCCACTCTCCGACAGTGCCGCTGCGTTCGCTGGCCCCTTCCTCTCCTTCCCTTCTAAGTCCCCGTCGCCGATGCTGACTGGACTGCTTCACACTGGAACGCACTGAGAGCCTTGACTTGACGACCACTCAGCACACGCTACTCCTCTCTCCCCGCTCCACGCAGCTCAGACGGCCAGCCATTCACTGAAACGATCGACGTCGACGGCTTTTCTATAGCGACATGGTGACGTCCACGCTCGTCTACAGCGGCCTTGCCCTCGTTGCCGCCACCCTCGGCACGGTGCGTCTTCCTCTAGTTCTCTCCGAGAGCACGGCAATGCGCCACGATGATTCCCCTCTCATCCTTGTTCTATGACCCGCGGGCCGCTCGCGCCCTCCGGTGCGAGCGTGCGCCGCGAGCATGACGACAAGCACGGTCAGGTCGACAACAGTCGCCTCCTCCTGAGCGCATCCTTTCTGCCTCACGTCTTCTTCCTCCCGCGTGCTCACGTTCACTGACCCTCCCCTCCCTCCCACACAGGCATACACCCTCCTCGTCCTCTGGTCTCCCCGGCTCATCGTACCAAAACCGTCCGAAAAGACGTACCGCTCCGCCCGCAAGCCCTCCGCGCGCCTCCCCCTCCCCAGCATACGCGACCCGCCCACGCTCGACCTCTCCGTCATCATCCCCGCCTACAACGAGTCCGCGCGCCTCCCGGACATGTTCAAGACCACGCTCGCGCATCTCGAGGGCACGCGCGCGGGCAAGGCCCGGACGTACGAGGTGCTAGTAGTCGACGACGGCTCGCGCGACGGCACGGCGGACCTTGCGCTCAAGCTTGGCGCGCAGAACCCCCAGGCGGACGTCCGCGTCGTCGTTCTGGAGCGGAATGTGGGCAAGGGCGGGGCTGTGCGCCATGGCATGCTTCATGCGCGCGGCCGTCGGCTGCTCATGGTCGACGCGGACGGGGCGAGCCGCTTTGAGGACCTCGAGCAGTTGTGGGAGGCGATGGACGAGATTGCGCCTGGGGGAGAGCCCGCGGTCGTCGTCGGGAGCAGAGCGCACTTGGTCAAGACCGAGGCAGTCGTCAAGGTGCGCGTGCGCTGGTGTTCAGTAAATTGCTGGTACTAACGGAGTGGGGTGTGGCAGCGCTCGTTCCTGCGGAACGTGCTCATGTATGGGCTGCACACCATCCTCTGCATCGTCGGCGTGGGCCACATCCGGGACACGCAGTGCGGGTTCAAGCTCTTCAGCCGGCCCGCCGCGCGCGCGATCTTCCCGCACCAGCACCTCGCGACGTGGATCTTCGACGTCGAGCTGCTCCTGCGCGCGAAGGCGCTGGGCGTGCCCGTGCGGGAGGTGCCGATCGAGTGGCATGAGGTCGGGGGGAGCAAGTTGCATGTGGTGAGGGACTCGATGCAGATGTTGAGGGATTTGCTGGTGTTGAGGGCGAATTTGATGTTGGGGCGGTGGAAGGTGCCGAGACTGGAGGCGGAGGGAGCGGCGGAGGGGGAGCAAGGGAAGGAGAAGGTGGGGAACGGGAAGAGGAGGTCAAAGTGAGGTGCGGTTGCTGCGATATAAGTTATAATCCGATTCTGCTCGACACATCCCTGGAGTTCCGGATGGTATGTCTTGACACTCCCTTGACCCGGAGGGAAGGTGTGCGTTCTCTTGGCTGGCTCACGTCGTGGAGCCGTTGACCTCCTCAGGTTGCAGAGAGCGCGAGGCGATCAATCTCAAAGCTTCGGTTGGAGTTTGGAGCCTCTGGCCGTCCGGCGAACGCGCTTCCACGTCCTCGCACTGCCGCTGCGTAGTGTCCTAGCTTCCTAGCTCACCGTTGCGTACCTTCATTTTGCAGAAGTATGAATGTCACGGTGCACGCGGCGGGGAGCCCATGTTCCTCAATCGTCGGACGCACATACATGATCATGATACAGGACTGGACGGACTCAAATATGCAACCCGGGCATATCGTACACGTCTACATCGGACTCTCCGAGTTGAGAGAGGCAGGTGGAGTTTCCGATGGCTGCGGTGGCCTGGACGTGGTGACTGGTCAAGGTGACCGTTCGTGAGGCAGCAGGCTGGCGATATCGGTCGTAGTAGAGCACGGAGCTCAGCACGCCTATTAGTACCCTGAGTGAAATGTTCGAAAACAGCATTGCGCTGGAACACCGCTCGCAGTGAGACGGTACTACGTAACGGCCAGAGTTAGTAGGATGCAGTCCACAATGGCGACTCGAGCCGATTGTCAAGGAGCAGTGAGGACACTGGAAGCACGAGAATGTGCAGAGGCTGTCTCGCTTCAGAGACCTGTGGACGATCGGACCTATCAGTCGCGAATAAGCACGAGTCTTACCACACCTTGGGCCTACGTACGTTCTGGAGAGCTTGTCGGCGATCGCCAGGGCCTCGGAGGAGACTCGGAGTGCGATAACAGGCCGCGAGCGTGCACTCCTCGTTGGAGAGAGTCGTCTCGAGATTGTGGCCTCTCAGCCAACCGAGAGGCTCCAGGGGAGAGGTCAGTTCTGCAGTTCGAAGGGAAGAGACATCGACGGCGTGAAGGAAGTGTTGAGAATGAGGGGAAGGTGAGAGAATGTGAGGTCTAGCCTGGTTCCAGCTGGTTGCGTTGATCGTTGTGAGGTTTCAAGTTGATGGTGAGAGATGGGAGGAGTCGTTTGGCGTCGAACGACAGAGAAGAGACGCATGTTCACTGAAGACAAGCTCTTAGCTCGCAGTCTGATCATCTCTCTGAGAGTCAGTGACCAGTATGGACGTCGGAACTTCGGTAAGTACTAG
This sequence comes from Earliella scabrosa, assembly GCA_022605405.1. Taxonomy (NCBI): domain Eukaryota; kingdom Fungi; phylum Basidiomycota; class Agaricomycetes; order Polyporales; family Polyporaceae; genus Earliella; species Earliella scabrosa. The sequence goes on along the minus strand of JABYQQ010000004.1, from coordinate 61,950 downwards.
TAATAGTCATGAGTCATGATACGATCATGCTGAATTTGGAGAATGTGTGGTCTAGGTCTGTTGGGTGCTTACAAAGGCCGAGAGGATGACGACGACGGGGCGTTCTCAGAGTGGGAAGAGGACGGGTTTTGCGATTGGCAGATGGAGAAGGCGACGGTCTAGACGGCTCGACGGAGAGCTCACGGAGATGCGGTGGGATGGACAGATGAGGGTGGCTGTCAGACAGAGATCAGCAGCGCGCCCGCCCTTGGCTGAATGTTCCAGACATGGTGAGCTTGTGCTTGTACTCACATTTCTTGAGGTTGAGTCGAGACTGTCCTCGAGCTCGCAGCGTGGCCTTAAGCGAGCGACCGGTGTTCAAGCAGCCAATCGCGAGGTTGAATGGTGATTGGAGGAAATTGACCGGTGGCTGTGGATGGGGATTGGAGGATCGGGATCAGGGCTGTGATAGGCTCGCTCGGCTGGCCAATCGCTTTCATTTCCTCCTCCCAGTCCCGACGCTCTCTTCCATCCTCTCCTCCTGCGCGCTGGGCGAGTCGGGCAGAGCGCAGCGAGAGACGGATGAACTGGGCAGCTGTGTCAGGACAAGATGAGAAGGTACGTAATGCGTCGTCAGCAACGCCGGGGAAGCAGTTCGGCTTGGGACGGGAGCCATGCGTTGAGCGGGGGCGGAGATGAGAGGTCGGGGAGGAAGATGGATAGGCGCAGGGAGGCGGACTGGGATTGGAGGAGGGCGGGGATTGGGCGAGGAGGGCTGGACTGTTGCGGACGAGACCTGGGCTCGGTCGGGCTGATGAGGAGATGTGGCCTGGACTAGGCAGCGGCCCTCAGCGGCCAGTCTGGCTGTGAGTCCCCTTCCGCCGTTATATACTCCTCCTCCTCGTCCGCATGCCCTCGTATGTCTCTCTGCGCACGCATCTCCCTCCTCGATGCTTGCGGTCATGTCCCCGCCCTCGCCGCCTTCGCTCAAGCGACCCCGCGGCCTCTGGAAGCAGCGCCAAGCTCGGGCCGCCGATCCCCCCAATCCCTCTCCTTGGCCGAATCAGGAACTCCGCTCCCACGACCGCATCGCCGACTTCTTGCGCTCCTCTGCCTCTGCTCCCTCTTCCTCCCGCTCGACTTCCCCCTCCCATCTTCTCCCCTGCTCGCCCTCTGCTGCCAGCTCTCGCAGGTCTCTCGCCCCCTCAGACCACGACGAGTCCGACGACGACGACGCGGACGCCCGCAGCTGCACCTCGTCCGGCTCTTCCAAGCGACGCCGTCTCTCTGGCCACTTTTCGTCCGACTCGGAGTTCACACCCTCGCCGACTTCCGGATCCGCCCACGACTCGAGCACCCCTTTATCAGACCACCTCCTCTATAATGCACACCTCCACATCCCCATTCCTCCAAGTCTAAGATCAATGTCTCCCATCTCCATCTCTCGCGCTCCCTCCGCCGCCTCCGACCACTCCAAGGCCAAGCTCGGTGTCCATTCAGCAGATTACGAGGACTGGGAGAACCTCAAGGAGCTCTTCGCCAGAGCCGCAGATCGCTACGATGGTACGTCTTTCTCCCCGCCCGCGTACACGTATCTCTTCCTGTCTGGGCCCGCCCCGCCGCGACCCAGACCGGCGTCCGCGCTCGTCCGTTCCGCTTCGAGAGCGACGCATGCTCATCCGCTCTCGACCAGCCGACGACCTGCCCGAGGCCCTGCCCCTCCTCCGCGCCGTCATCCGCGAGTGCCACCGCTTCCTGATTGACCACCCCGACCCGTCCGCCGTGTACACCGACCCACACGTGCATCGCTCAAGCCGATCTCCCGATGCGATCACGCCTACTGAGGAACGCCTCACGCGCGATTGGACAGACGCCGACTCTGCTGGCTCCCCGCACTGGGTCCCTCGCAGACGCTCGACGGCCCCGTCTCCTCGGTACGTTCGCGCGCATAGTGCGCATCGCTCTCATCGCCTCTCACGCTGACCCTCTTCACCCAGACATGCTGAACTCCCTACCGCCTTCCACGCCATCTTCGGCATCACCCTCTTCCTCATGGGAAACCTCGTCGCCCAGGATTCGTCCATCGTCCTCCCCGGCGAACCTGACGCCCCTTCCACCTATTGGCTCGCCGCCCTTGATGTCTTCGAGACGGGTGAGAACCTTCCCAGTCGCATCGGCGGGAACAATCTCGACAACGCCGAGGACTGGCGCATGGCCATCGTCTGGGGCCGCACCCTCGTCTGCCTTGCAGACGAGAAGGTGTCGTACAACATGAAGATGGCTAAGGAGCAAGCCGAGGCCTCCTCGGCCTCGCAGAACGACTATTGCTACTACCCCTCCGGCTCGCCTTTCTCCATCTCCGAACCCCATTGGCCGCCCTCCTCGCCCTTCCACGCTATCGCGCAATTCCGCCCTCCCGTGACACGGCGTATGTCTCTCTACTCGGCCTCCGCGCACGACATCATGGTCCTCGCCATGGACCAGTTCTCGCGCGGCATCTTCCACATGCCCCACCCGCACTACTCGCACTCGCACAATCCGTCCTTCATCCACACCCCCGGCACCTCCTCGTCGCCTTCGCAGACGTCCGGATACTTCTCGTCCACGTACGCACCCCCGTCACACTACGCTTCGCCGTACGCGCAGTCCTCCGCGCCCGGCGACCCGCTCGTCACCTTCTCGCGGCCCAAGGAGCTCTTCACGATCGCCTCGGAGGTCCTCGGCGTCGCGGAGCGGCTCTCGTCGGGCACGCAGAGGCACTATTGGGCGTCGTGGGCGGACTCGGTCTTCAATCAGATGAAGAACGAGGCGGACATGGACGCGTGGCGCGGGCCGATTCTCTGTGCCCGCGGCCGGTGCTGGCTCGTCATGGGTTCTGCGCCCGTCGAGGAGATGGAGGCCGCGCTCGAGGCGGGGGATACGGAGATCTTGCACTCGGCGGAGGCGGAGGAGGCGAGGGAGGGCTTGGCGATGGCCATCTCGTTCTTTGAGCGGGCCAAGGGTCAGGTGCCCGTGCATTTGAGCGCGTTGCAGAGCTCGGGGGCAGCGGCATCGGGAGCGGTGATGGAGGATGTGTCGCCGCTGTTGGCGGAGGCGCTCCTCGTGCTGGCGAATTTGACGGCGGACGAGAATAAGCGGGAGGAGCTGTATACGAGGGCGCAGACGGAGGCGGGGGAGGTGGATCTCGATTTGGGACGGGTTAGAGGCGCGGAGGGCGAGGGCGACGAGCCGATGGATGTCTCGTGAACGGGTGGCGATTGGTTGGGCGGACCTGGCGTCCGGCTGTCTCTCTCTCTCTCTCTCTCTCGCAATCATTCACAGTGCACGGAGAACAGCGAACGCGCACCCGCTAGTCCATACTCGACGCACGCTCGAAGACGAAGATGAAGACGAACGCAGAACGCCTACCAGGAAGCTCCGGCCGTTGGGGTTCCGACGCCCGACGGTGGACGAGCTCCCCCCACGGTCGTTGATCCGCCTGTCGTCCGTCCCGTTCTACGGAAAGGCCCTCGACAGCCCAATCATGAATGGGATCCGCCTTACCCTCTCCGCCCTTGCCCTCGCGGCTTTGCACCGCCATCTCGCACTATCGAGCACGCACGCTTTCGTGTCTCCGATCAGACACACCCCCACACCGGCGATGCGCAGGATCTGGGGTGGCGGCGGTTGCAAGCCTGTGACCGGATCTTTGGACTGCAAGCTCGATGGATAACGGCACCTGTGGGGCGACTTGGTGGCCGGAACGCGGGGCTGCTCAGTTGCCCGAGCGTACCGCGCACGGCTACCACTCATCGCTCGACGTTGGTGTCATGCTCCCTCGACCGCGCGGCCTTTCGACCTTGCCCGCTACTCCGCCATTTTGCACTCATCACGACACGCACCGACACACGCGCAATATGCATCCTTATCTTTATTCGTTTCGGTTTCCCCCCTCTCTGTCTATCATGATCTGGGTTTTTGGTGCATTCTGGGGCTCATAGCGTACACATCTCTCCACTACTGTCCTCTGGCTCTCGCTCTCCTCATCTCTCGCACGCTTGTACACACCACTACGTTACCGGCTTGCTCTCCCACATCTGTCTCCGTCTCTTGCATCGCATCAATCCCCGTTTTCAGTCTTCATCGACCCATGCAATTGGCCTCCGCATCTCCTCTCCCGGTTCGATACGCACATGCATACGGTAGACAGTAGTAGCACGTCCAATGATAGTCAGCAGTCGTAGCGGGCGACGCATCGCAGTGCGCTGATGCGTTGTCGCGCGAATGGAACACGCCTTGTGTCATCGATGCGCGTGCTTGAACGGCCAGCGATCTTTGTCACGATAGCAGCAAGTTGTCGTTGTTTATGTACAATTCACTGCAACCACGACGATGGGGGACGGAAGCGACGATATCGGGTAATGCAAGATGGAGGTTAAGAGGGCGCTGGGGTTAGGGTTCGATGCTGTATCCGCGCGCGCCGCGACGGTCTCCTCGCAGTCGCCCTGATCTTTGTTTCATCCACTCTCCCTCCCAACGCACATTCCCTCCCTCGCTCCGACTCTCTCACTCTCTGTATACTCTTTCGACCGCCAGCAGGACCCGATGTCGCGATTCGTGCGGGCCTCCAAGTATCGGTGCGGACATCTCTGATCTCGTGCAGAGAGCTGGGTGGGCGAGGTGCTGACGGGGGAACGGCGGTGCAGGCATGTGTTTGGACAGCAGGGCAAGAAGGAGTACGGGTTCGACAACGTCAAGGTCACCAACTCGGCCTGGGACACGAACGTCATCTCCGCCTCGACCGTGCGTAGTACCCCCTCTCGCTCACCCCCGTCCGCAGCTCTCTGCTCACACACGTCCTCGTTATTACCTCCTCGCCTCACACGACGCCCCCTCCTAACGCCGCTCGGACGAACAGCGCTACGTGTCCCTGAACTGGAACTCGTCGGGCGGCGGCGCGTTCGCGATCCTCCCGCTCCCGTCGCCCTTCGCGCCCCTCCCGACCGGCTTCCCGTCCAAGCTGCCCGACCTCGTCCCGCTCGCCCGGTCCCACACCGCGCCCGTGCTCGACACGGACTGGTCCCCGTTCAACGACGCGGTCGTCGCCTCGGCCGGCGAGGACGGCAAGGCGCTCATCTGGAAGGTCGAGCAAGGCGCGTTCGACGGCTGGGGGCTCGACGGCTGGGAGCCGCAGGACTTTGATCCCGTCGCGCGGATCGAGGTGAGCCCGCGCCGGGTTGGCCATGTGCTGTTCCACCCGACGGCGAATAATGTGCTGGCGACGAGCACGGGGGACCATGTCGTGAAGCTGTGGGATTTGGCGGCCCCGGAGGCGCCGAAGGGCGTGTTGGGCGGGCATGGGGACGCGATTCAGAGCTTGGCGTTTAACCCGTGGGGGACGGTGTTGGCGACGACGTGTAGGGACAGGAAGCTGAGGCTATTTGACCCGAGGGCGGGGAGCGACCCTGTGCGCGTGGGCGAGGGCCATGGGGGCATCAAGGTGCGCGTTGGGCTGCGTTTCTTCCACTTGGGGCGAGGCAGGTGCTGATCGCTTCGGCCGGATAGGGCGCGCGCGTGGTCTGGATGGGCGACAAGGATAGGATCGCGACGACGGGGTTCAGCAAGATGAGCGACCGACAGGCGGCGATCTGGGAGACGGGCGGGCTGAGCAACGTCAAGACGCTCACGATCGACCAGACGTCGGGCGTGCTCATGCCGTTCTGGACGGACAACAACATTCTCTTCCTCGGTGAGTCCCACGCTTGTTCCTCAACCAGTGTGTCTGGAGTTAATCGGGGTGGCTTACAGCTGGCAAGGGGTAAGCGTGCTGGTGCTTGGTGAGAGCATGTGTGTGAGACTGACGTCCGTCGGCAGCGACGGCAACATCCGCTACTACGAATACGAGAACGACAACCTTTTCCCGCTCGCCGAGTACAAGTCCTCGGACCCCCAGCGAGGCATGTGCTTCCTCCCCCGGCGCGGCCTCAGTGTCTCCGACTGCGAGATCGCACGCGCATTGAAGGTCGCTGCCAACTCGATCGAAGCCATCGCGTTCATCGTTCCCCGAAAGGTGCGTCCGTCTGCGACGATGGTCGTATGATTATTGCCTAATGATCGCGTCCGAACGTTCTACAGTCCGACTCGTTCCAGTCCGACATCTACCCGCCCGCGCCCTCCGCCGAGCCCGCGCTCTCTGCCGCCGAGTTCTTCTCCGGCAAGACCGCACCGCCGAAGCTCGTCTCGCTCGAGGACGGCGTCGTGTTCGCTGCATCGGCCACGCCTGGCTCCGTTCCCGCCGCCACCCCTACCCCGACGAAGACGACTGCGGCGCCGCCACCGGCTGCTGCTCCTGCCCCCGCTCCTGCCGCGCCGATTGTGCACGTCCGCGAAGAGCCCGCGCCTGCGCCGACGCCGGTGCGGTCGCAAACGATCCCGTCCGAGGTGCGTACTGACGTTCTTGATCGTGTGCGAGACTACACTGACTGCGATCGGACTGCGTGTAGGACTCGACGGTGGCTGGGCTCAAGGAGGAGAACGCGCGACTGACGGCGGAGCTGCGCGAAGCGCGGGCGCAGATCCGGAACTTGGAGCTTCAGGTCGAGACGGTGCGCGCGAACGCGAGGAAGGCGGCCGCGCTGCTCGACAGCTGAGCGGGTCTCGGCGGTATTCTGCGAAGGGGGCTATCAGGGTACAAGTGCGAAACGAGGTGGAGGTGTGCGTGGTCTGACTGGAAACGCGGCAAAATGCAATGTATGTCTTGTACGTCTCTCTCTTCTACTACTAGTTCTTGGATTGCGTGCTGCTGAGGAGCGTCGGGGCGACACGAATAACCTTACGCGATGCTGGTGGGTGGCTTGGGTCGAATCACCTGATCGTGCATATTCGATACGGCTGACGTTTAGAGCTTCTCGGGCACCAAAGCTTAAGCTTTGAGTTTAAATCGCTATCATGGGACGATCAACCATTCCTCCTCGTACGCTCCACAGCCTGAAAGTGAGCCCGACACGCCCGGTCGGGTCTGTCCGACAAACGAGGAAACCACGAGGGCCAACTCAGCTAGGTCGCAGGGTTTCCCAGTCGACGTTCACGGAAGCTCTGAGGCTACGCGCGTACTCCTCGACTCTCGCGACATGATACACAGCAGCAAGCGACCTCAAAGTTCCTTCTCAGCACGGTTTCACCGTCTCCTATGCTGTACCACACCAAGCACCTCGGCCGCTGTCTTCAGCCCCGTCGAACCGTATCCGGTCAGCTCGCTCGCTCAAGCCCTTGCCGTGCCCGAGGCCAGTGACAGCGCATCTAGCCGAAAACACTTCATCCCCTTCGAATGCCCGTGGTTGCAGACCGACACGCCGTACGACGACCATCCGGACGGGTTCTGGGACTTCCCCGAGCGAGCGAAATGGGTCCTCGACGGGCGCAGGGAGCACCGCAAGTTCCCCAACGAGGTCATGGACGCCTTGGCTCCGATCCTCCGGGACCTCGACGAAAAGTATGCATGCCGCCAGCGGGCGGTCCCGGCGTCGCTCCTCGCTAGTCGGCCCAAGGATGGACTCTCGATCAAGTGTTTCCGCTCAGACTTGAGCGTGGCTTCGGTGGGCGAGGAGGTCGCGTTCCTTCAAGCCTGGCTCTTCTTTGGAGTGCTGAAGCAGGCTCATGCGATCCTTGGCTTCGCTGAGGGTGACCCCGCTGCTGAGTTCGTGGTCAGGGACCGGAACGGCGGCGGTACGACCAGGACGCTGTCCACGGCTGCGCTGGATGTGCTCCCCCACCGATGGGCGGCCGCACTGAATGTGCTCCCTTCGGAAACCCGCATGGAGCGATGGAGAGAGCTACTTGCGGTCGTGCATCACGTCGTGACGCTGCAGACCGTGATATCGACGTGCAAGCCGGCAACAGACGAAGGCCGCACACTCACGTACGACGAGTGCAGGGTCCTGCTCGCGATCCGGATCCTCTTCCGTGCTATCCTCCTCGCGCTCACCCTCTCCCTCCCGCCGTCCTTGCCCGCCTCGGATGGTGATCTCGGAGCGCTGCAGCTGCTCCTACAGCCGGCGCTGGCACAGGCGTTCCCTGCAGACTGGGACGAACTCAAAGACTATGCGATCGACGAGATGCGCATGGGCGGCTGGTGCCCGAGCGAGTGCGAGCTGCTCGAGCGGTTCGATGGCGCGTACAACTTCTTTGCGGCACGGCTGCGCGGCGGACGGCTGCAGTTGGACCACACGCGGTGCAGCGATCGGATGTGCGTGGCGGACCAGGTTGTGGAGGAGGCCTACGAGACGGCGCATGTCCAGGAGGGCTGTCGGTGCGCGCTGGTGAGAGTGAAGCCGGAGGAGCTGTGTGCGGTGTTGGATCGGGGGAAGGTCCCGAGGGTGGTGGTGTCGCCGGATCTGAGGTTGAGCGTGAGCGAGGGAGGGGCTTATGTGGCTGTTTCGCACGTCTGTGAGTTCGCTCGCATGGCGGTCTTTGGGAGTGCTGAACATATCATGCAACCTAGGGGCGCACGGGCTCGGCAACCCCAGAGAGAATGCACTTCCGCGATGCCAAGTTCAAAGGCTGGCCAACTACATGACTGGGCTCAAAGCTGTCGGAGAGACGAGCTCTGGGCTTTGGATGGACTCGCTGTGCATCCCTGTCTGCGATGACCTCAAGCCTTATCGACAAAAGGCCATTTCTCTGATGAGCCAGACCTACCGCGAGGCATCGGCCGTTCTGGTCCTTGACAAGGAGCTTCAAGGGCTCGACATTGCAACAGTATCGCAGCTCGAGCAGGACATTCTCACCGCGTTCGTCGGGTGGACCCGTCGTCTGTGGACGCTGCCAGAGGCCGCGCTGGCGAGTCGGCTCTACGTCCAGACACTTCATGTTCCTCATAAGCTCGAAACCACCGCACCCTCACCAGTGTCCCCGCGAGACTCCTTGCTCGCAAAGATATGCTTCCGCGCGGATATCGCTGCCTTCACACGCAGCCGCATCCCACCCATGGCTTCCCTCACACGCACCGTCTTCGAGTCCACCGACCCGCAACATGGGGTGTTCCCCATCGAGACCAACTCAACGGTATTCCAGCGCCTCGCACTCGCCGTCCAGCACCGCACGACGAGCAAGATGGACGACGAGCCGCACATCCTCACCATCATGCTCGCGCTCGACTCGGCCCCGATCCTCGGTGACCAAAATCGGGACGCGCGCATGGCGGCGCTGTTCGTCCTCCTGCGCGATCTCCCCTCGGACATCGTCTTCTTCGGAGGTGGTCTCCGCGAGCGATGCGCACAGGCACCGTTTCGCTGGGCACCACGCAGCCTGCTCGGCTTTCCGCGAATAGAGTTGCATGCGTCCTTCGGTGCTGGTGCGGTGTGCGATGAGCGCGGGCTGCATGCGCGCTACCAGGGATTCGTGGTCGAGCATGGGGAAGGGGGAGCGAACCAGACGCCGCTGTTGCTGTCGCAGCCGCGTTGTTATGCGGTAGACACCCCGTCCGGGGTGAAGTACGAATTCCGTGTGCATGAGGGTGCCGTGGGCGCAGGGTTGGAGCTTCCGACGAGTGCTGCCCTCTTGTTTCGTCCATACGGGATTGGAGGGGACACCGTGCTTGCGGAAATCATTCGGGAGGGGGAAAGCGAAGAGGATGAGCATCAGGTGGTGGTAGTCGGACACTGGGTGATGGTGGCATCGGGAGTGATGCTGGAGTTTGCTCCAGAGGTGCCTGTCTTGAAAGGTGCGCTGACGGCGGGCGACCAGCGATGGCGTGTTACATAGGTCGTTTCGCAGACTGTGTTGGGTCCATATGCTATTACCGTGATGCGATGCCGGGTAATTCCTGTCGCGTCGCCCGGACGAGGTCTGGCCTCTTGTGACTTCATACACTCTACTCCTTACAATGTACATGGTTTCACAAACGCCAATGTACCGATTCACATGCGCGAGGCGGGCTCTGCTTTCTCCCGCATGCTGCGCAGAACCTGATTCTGAACGACAAGGAGAAGCGCATAGATCGTCTCCATCCTCTGAAACAGCAGAAGGGTCAGCCCGAACTAGTTACGTCGATCATGAAGATGGTTGAACGCAGACGTACCGGCATGCTCACACCCGCGCGACGACCCATCCGCACAACCTCTCCAATGACGTGCTCCACTTCCATCGGACGTCCGGCCTCTATGTCCATCAGCATGCTTGGCATATGCGTGCTATCAGGTCGCGCGTGCAGCTTTGCGGTGTTTGCAAGCGTCTTATACGCAACTTCAGGGTCGAGGCCGCTCGCATTCTCACTTCTAGTGGGATTCGAGGGAGACGTACTAGCGTCCGAAGTAGGAGGGAAGAGGATGGCGCCAAGGCTGTAAACTTCAGAGAGCGCGTCGTATAAGAAGGGAATAGAGTACTGTCCGATCGCGGGCGATGCATGGGGGATCGCCACCGTCACTTTCTCGCTCTCCGTCAGAGGTATCTCAGGGTTTGCTCGAGCCTGAGGGTCGAAGTCCGGGGCTGAGCCCTCCCGACCGGGCGCCAGGTGCGGCGGACGGAAGAATTCACGGAGGGAACAGCGGGAGAGGGCGGCGGATGCACCTAGGACGCCGTTCCACATGTTCTTGCCGAACTTGACGCGCTGAATCTCAGGCACAACAGTGACCTCTGACCCACCAGCCGAGAGCAGAGAGGCAAACTCGTTGAGTATCGCCGACTCGGAAGGAGTGTTGTGCGTTGGAGAGGAGGAGGGACGGAAGATACCCATAGAGACGCGGTCCTGTTGAAATCGGTAGATGTGCAGATGTGATCAAAAGCGTAGTAGGTGGAGAGTAAGGAGAGGCAGCTGCGTACGAAATCGTTGTGTTCGACGAGGTTCTTCTCGAGCAACCCGGTGCCAATCCAGTTCGCTGTACTGATTATACGTGGTCCTTCACCGGGCTTCAACTTCTGGAGAGTTTCATATAGGTCCACTTCAACGTTTAGTCCGTTTTGCATGAGCACGTATGTCGGCTGTGGATGTGTGTCCGAGTAGGGTGGAGATAAGATAGGCGCGAGTAGCATCGGTGTCCGCTGAAGATCGGGGATAGCTTTGGTAGTGACAACTACGTATGAGTATGGTCGGTCGATAGCATGCTCAATCTTGGGAAACACTGGGAAGGAGCTCTTGAGCGGCCGTCTACAGACTAGTAATCAGGACATCGAAAACCCACGGCGGTCGGGTTGCCATCCATCAATGTTGCCATACTTGCGGCTCCGGAAGTTCATTCCATGGGCTTGAGACCGCTGTCAGTCAAGTAACACAGATGATGTGTAGGATTCCACTCGCCTTTCGTGATTTCGTAGTTGCTCCGAGCGATAACGGTGACGCGCGCGCGGCCGCCTCTCTTCAGGATAAGAGAGTCTGGTCGACTCAGATCAGCATACGTCGCATCATGACCTGGTCATTTCACAGTCTTCAGATATTCAACAACATACATATCGCGCCAACGGCTCCGTAGCCGATAAGGAGAACATCCTTTGGGTGCGTCATGACCTCGCCGGTCGAGTGCCAAGCTCGGACTCCGAGTCAGTCGGACGATGGGGGCACGCGTACAATCGCCTGTGAGAAGCCCCGCTGTATGTACATTCAGCTCAGCTCGAGCAGATAACATGAGACAGCGGTACTCACCAGTGGGATGAAGACGATATCCAAGTCGACGCAATGGTGAGTGTCAAACACTGCTAGCCTGACTCGGAGCCGGCCGTTGTGGGTCCCGGCACTCCGGCCCGTCAATAGCCGCTCGAACAAATGATGTGACTCCACCACCGCCCGTCGTCTTTTCAGTCTTACAATCGCCTGCAACTCGAACGCAGACTCGGAGGGCAACTGCAGGTCAGCGTTCTTGACGCGTGGGTGCAATTCACAGTGAGCTCTTCAGATGCCTTCATGTGATCTCGACACGTTGACTATTTGGAATAATTCGAACCCAGCACGCGCCGATGCGGGTTATCGTCCGCAAGCTTGCTATCGGAGTGCTTGTCATGTCTTCCTTACCCATCCCTCTGAACGTTCTCGCAGAGCACCAAGTCATACTCGAGCGTCCCGTCGACAGCAAGCCTGCGCCGCTCCCCGTCCCGAACCCAACCAAGTCATTTTGGATTGACACTCCCGATGCTAACCCGCTTGCGAAAGTAGGGAGCGACGGTGCTCTGACCCAGGACGCAGACGTCTGCATAATCGGATCTGGCATAACCGGTGTATCGGCAGCGTACCACATATCGCGTCTCCTGGCAGACCGGAGCTTGCACGCCAGTAGTAAGCCACTGAAGGTCACGATCCTGGAAGCACGAGACTTCTGTGAGTTGACTCCACTTGTTTCTTGTACCCGTCGTAAAGGCTGACGAACACTGAAGGCTCCGGTGCTACGGGTACGTTGACTTGTCCGCATCTTCAGGATCACGGCGTTCACCCTGTCGAATAACATACTCCTGTCACCATTACAGGACGAAACGGAGGCCATCTAACACCCGCTGTATACCACAACTTCGTTGGCTACGCTGGGTTGTACGGCCAGGATGATGCGGTCCGAGCGATCAGTCTAGAGCAGTACACAGCTTCTGAGATCGTAAAGCTAGTCAAGACGGCAGGGAAGGAAGAAGAAGTCGACCTAGTCGCCGGTGGGCACATGACGCTGCTCTTCACTGAAGCAGAGGTTATCGAGGCGAAAGCGGACTATGCCGCTGCCCAAGCGGCGGGTATCAAGGTTGACCAGGTCGAGTTCCTCACGAAAGAAGACGTCCTCGAGGCAAGTCCTTCCGAGCACGCCGTCCTAAGTTGTTACTGAGCTGCAATCTCGACCCCCAGATGTACGGCACAGCGTATCCGGGCATCCGTATCCCAGGGAACAACCTGTGGCCACTGAAACTCGTCACCCATCTCTTCAACACTGCGAAGCAGCTCGGCGAGGACTCATCTACATCCCATCTAACGCTACACACCAACACTCCGGTCATCGGAATCACCCCTATCTCGGGCTCGGATGCAACGGAACGCAGGTGGAACATCACGACGCCCCGAGGTCCGATCGCATGCTCTCGCGTCCTGCACGCAACAAACGCATATGCGTCGCACCTCCTCCCGCACATGCACGGACCGTCTGGCATCATACCGACCCGAGGGCAAGTCATCGCTCTCCGCGCTGCGGTTCCACTGGAGAACTTGACAAAATCGGGATGGGGCGGAAACGAAGGTTTCGAGTACTGGTTCCCGCGCCCTCTTGAACCGAACGAGGCGCACCCGCTCGTGATCCTCGGTGGAGGACGCGAGTCCTCGAAGCCTGGCTTCGAACTGTATACGGTTGACGACTCGAACGTGAACCCGCAGGTAGGGGATACCCTGCGCAAGTTTTTGCCGGCCGTATTCCCTGGCAAGTACGAGGATGGGAGGGAGCCGGAGATGGAATGGGTACGTAGCGGGTTTGATGGAGCTCCAAGGTGTCCTGCGACACTGACGTATTTCTCTTCAGAGCGGCATCATGGGCTTCACGAAGACGGCAGATCCTTTTGTACGTCCGTCCGTTCTAGCGACATCACTGTCAGCGTCTAGACTTTTTTGCTCAGGTCGGCCCTGTGATCGATCCTTCTCGACCCGAAGCGTACAAGGGCCAGTACATAGCAGCAGGCTACACAGGGCACGGAATGACTCGGGCGTACGGATGGTAAGTCCCTATCTTCTCGCTATACATGGCTCGGTGACTCATCTCTACCAGCGCGGAGGCTGTCGCGCAGATGATTGTTGCAGATATAACCGGGCAGAATTGGTCCATTCCAGACTGGCTGCCCCGCCATCACCTCACAGAGAATCGTGTGAAGGACTAATAGAAACAATATGATGCAAGTACAACGACTGTATCAGGGCGCTCACGCTACCTGGAAAGACGGAGGGCGAGTCGGCTCCCAGATTCCGGCGACGCACGTACGCGCGCGGACGTAGGTGATAACGATACAACCAACCTTGCACACATCTAAATGTGTTCGTTCTCTGCGGATGTGACACGGCGTTGGAACGATGAAGTACACGCTGCCAACGGCCGACCGATGTACTATGGCTTGGGTGTGGCACTCGACGAGACTCCTTGCAGACTGAAACTCGAATGATCACCATGCTTCACGTGTTGTAGTATGACCATGGCTGTCAGGCAAAACGATGTAGCATACTCATTCCGACCCCATTCGTTGGCTTCCTACAGGCCTCCGAGCCTACCCTTCGTCTCTCAACTTCAGCCCTGCAGTTCAACATAGTTCGCTGCGGAGAGAACGTTAGCATGACATATCGCCCCCTCAACGACGTATACGTACCAGGGAACAACCCGACATTGCCGTGCTGGTCGGTACCCTGCCACCAGTCCTCCGACGCGGCCTCAATATGCGTGATCCGGTCTCCTTCCTTGAAGGAGATCTCGTTATCTTCGCCTGCGTCGTAGCTGGAGGGGTATATGGCGGTCAGTGATCCGACTGACATGAGTGAGCGCGAACAGCTTACTCGTAGAGCGCGATCGCCCACGATCCAAGGTCTTCCGCCTCAGGCTCGGGCTCAGGCTGAACAGCGGCCGGAGGCGGTGCGGGAGCGGGAGGCTACGAATACAATGTCAGAGCGCCTTTGACTTTGAGGTGAAGTTCCGTACCGGAGGGGGCGGCGGAGGGGGAGACGGCGGTGGCGGAGTAGCGGGCGCTACCTCTTGTTCGACGATCTCCACGTAATTCGCTGCAAGATGCGTCAGCACCAATCCGAACATTTCAACGACAGTACCAGCATGAGAAGATGCAACGCACCTGGGAAGAGACCCTGCTTCGCGCCGCCTGCGCCGACGCCGGACCACCAGCCTTCGTCCAGTTGCTCGATCTGCTCGATGAGCTCGCCCTCGACGAGGTCCATCTCGTTGTCCTCTTGGGCCTGCGTCCTCGTCAGCCACCAATACCCGACTTGAGGACAGTAAGAAGCACTCACGTCGTATGCGAACTGCACGATCGCGCAAATTCCTTGTCCGTGCGCGTGGGACGCTGCGGGTGCGGCCTCGGGTTCCAGTTCGGGCTCTGGCTCCGGCTCGGACGCGATCGCGGCCATCGTGGCTGCAGCGGCAATGACCGGCACCGCTGCGGCTGCCGCGACTGCGACTGGAGGCGGCGGGGGCGGCGGAGGGGGAGGCTGGATTATGGAAGGTAAGTGTGCGCACCCAATGGGGGTATTTTCTGAGGACTTACGGGCGGCGGTGGAGGAGCCGCTTCGGGTTCCGGTTCCGGCTCTGGATCGCGTTGAGCAACTGCGGGAGCAGGAGGTGGAGGCGGAGGCGGGGGCGGAGGAGGCGGAGGAGGCGCAGCTTCGACTGGAGAGGCAGCAGCCGGGACAGGACGGCTCGCACTCGGTATTGCGGGCGGTGCGGGTGGCGGTGGAGGCTATAGCGATGATTTAGAATACGAGTTGAGCATCATTGCACGCGCGAGACGTACGGGTGCAGCGAAAGCCTCCTCGGCATCGAGGGGAGGAGGATGCATCGCCGGTTGGCGAGGCGGAGGCGGGATGCTGCGCGCTGCCGGCTGGGATCCGAGCGCGGCCTTTGCACGCGCCTCATCTTCCTCTTGTTGCTTCTTGGCGAGTGCTTGCCGTTCACTCCAGGTCAGCTTCTTCGCGCCTGTGAGTACACGGAGTCAGGCCAGTCAAGAATCAGAAAAACACTGAGAAAGGTTCTACCGCCAGCAGGGGACGGCTTCGGCGCAGCCGTCTGGTCTTGAGCCTTGGCCTCCATCGCAGCGAAAGGATTGACAAGTTTCTTGGGTTGAAGCTTGATAGGGGTGTAAGCGGTACCGACGGGCCCAATCTTGTCCTCCTCGACCGGTTTCGTGGGCACATTGGATGCCGCTGAAGGCGTGGGGGCTGCCGGGGTAAAGCGAGCCGCGGGCTGCATTGTGTCAACCAACGAAGCCAAGAATGCGCCGAAGGAGCACTCACAGAAGCAGCAGGCTTAGCTACACTCGGAGTCGGTCGCGACGCAGCAGGCGGCGGAGGCGGCGGTGCGAAGCTCTCCGATTCATCGGGCCAAGCATCTGCAGGAGCTTTGCTCGCGACCGGAGCTTTGCCGAGACCAGGCGCGGAGGATGGTGCCATCGGAACGGGGCGAGGTGCGCTGGGGATGGCGGGTTTCGCAGCGGGAGGGGCTGGAGGGGGTCCTGAAGCCGGTCCCTTACGCATCGCAGCGATATCGGGCCTGCCAACAGGGACATAGTTTGTCCCGACGGGCGCGATGGGCTCAAACTTGCGGGGAGCCTCCTTCTGGGCGGAATAGTGGACACCAGAGGCAGCCTCGACGCGTTTCATGATCAGCGACGGGGTGACATCGGCCTGCATGGATCATAGTCAATCAACATCAAGCTCTTTTATGACCCTAGAGACGTACCTCATTGCGGGCATTGATGACGACGTGGGTGCCGCGAAGGAAGTTGGCGACTGCGCTGGAGTGGGTGTGGAAGAGACCCTTTCTCGCGACGGGGACACCTTCACCACACCAGTTGATTTGAACGAACTTGGGGAGCTCGCTCTGTGCACAACGTCAGCTGGGGAAGATTGGGGGACGAGGAGGGCGAGTGGCTCACGTTGGGGTCCTTGACACGAGCAAATGCATACTGCATCCTACACTAGAGTTGGACTCGACCGCACGGCGTTCAGGAGAAGAGAACTGACCGTCCATCAGAGAACTCCTCCTGCAGCTCCTCCAGGCCGCCATCTCCGGTCGCCTGTACCTTGAGGTCGTTGGTGCCCTTGTCGTAGGTAAAGATCGCCCAATCTATACCGCGCGCGTTGACGACATCTTGGTATGCCTGCGTAAGGTCTCTGCTGGATAAATTGATCTGCAGAGACATCGAGTACGTTGCGGCCGAGAGAGCGAGTCGTGAACGAGAACAAGAGAGGAGAAAGTCGTGGTCGAGAGTCAAGATGTGGGCCGAGGGCGAGCGACTGCGGGCGCGCGTCCCGCTTCGAAGGCGATGATGTAGTGCGGGCGCTTGCACACCTTGGACATGACCGCCATCGCCAACGGCCACGGCTCGGACCTTTCCTCCACTCTCTGTCCACCACCACACCGTCAAACGCCTCGCAGACCACGGCTGCGGACATGCCAGACACGCCAGAGAACAACTTGAACGGTACGTGGCCCGTTGTCGCGTTCAATAGCAGTACATACTGACCGGACTCGGTATAGCAATCAGCCCTGCGCTCGACTTCTTCGCGGGCACCGTGGCCGGTGAGTATGATATTGTCCCAGACGAGGACGAGGGCACGGAGGGACGTGAAGCTTTTGGTAGGAATGGCCGCGGTAGCTGTTGGATATCCGTTTGACACCGGTGCGTTCTTCACATCGTCGGTCGACTGGTAGTGGATGTACCGACCTCGCGCCAGTCAAGGTTCGCTTCCAGAATCCTCATATAGCGTCCAAGTACCGCTCAACGGCTCACGCATTCTTCACAATTGTGCGAGAAGAACGAATACGAGGTCTCTACCGTGGAATCGCTGCCCCCTTGGTATGTATGGCTGAACGTCGCCGGTCGCAGAGGACGCCACCGCCCAGGTCCGCTAACCTTTTGACTCTCTCGCGTTGCAATCGTACGACCTCGCTTTGCAGGCTGGTGCACCTCCACTGAATGGCCTCATCTTCTCGTCCTATCGTTCGCTCTTGCGAGCACAACTCGATGACGACAACTCTACTCCTACCCTCACCCAGATCAATATTGCAGGTGCTGGCACCGGGATCATATCTTCGTCTGTGTTCCCTAGTCACGCTCTCTGACGGTGCGTCGCTGACACAGGCATCAGCCTAGTAACAACCCCTGCCGAACTCGTCAAGATCCACCAACAATCTCTCGTTCGCTCTTCCTCCAGCTCCGTATCACTGAGTGATCGCGAGGTTATCCTCCACATCTGGCGTAACCACGGCGTCCGAGGCTTCTACCGCGGAATCACCGCCACTGCGCTCCGCGACATTGGCTACGGCGCATACTTCGCCGCATACGAAGCCACTCTCCGATACTGGCCCCGTCCGCATCGCGACCCAGACCACCACCGCGCCGACTCACCTGGGGCCGAGGCTGAATCAACTCTCTCGACGCATTCGTGGCCCGCATTGCTCGCTGCGGGTGGTCTCGCTGGTGTCGCTGGCTGGGTGGTGACGTTCCCGTTCGACGTCGTGAAGACTCGCGTGCAGAGCACGCCCGCGGGCGCCCCGGACAACCCGTACCGCTCGACATGGTCGACGATCGTCGCGTCATATCGCGCGGAGGGCGTCCAAGTGTTCTTCCGTGGCCTTGCTCCGACGCTGATACGGTACGTCTTACAGTCATTTGCCTCACGCTGACTGTGCACTTATGACTGATGGTGGTGTTGTCGTCCAGCGCGATACCGGTGAACATGGTGACGTTTGCCACTTTTGAGGCTGTCGTCCATCTCCTGTCGTGAATGCGGTTGACGGGCTGCAGCGGCGTTGCTCAACTGACTTGCGGATCATCGAGCTTCCGCGTTGTGTGCTCGTTGCTTATGCGCAACAGCACCGACGTGTCGCGTCGGGTTGAGCCTAGAGTCGCGCTCTCGGAGCAGTCATGAAGGTGAAGCAACACCAACCGTACGTTCTGTAGAGTTGGCGCCGACGACCCGATTTATCAATGGTTGGGGGCGTAAGAGATAATAGAGATTGCTTGGATATCGACGATGAAACCTTCACCCGCATACAGACCTAGCTGCGCGGCGAGGTTAGAACGACGCGAACGGGCCGGAGTTGATGGCAAGGTGAGACGAATACACCCTCTCTCCATGCGTCGACACTGGCGGTGACGGAACTTCGTACGTGATGCCATCCGGCATGCATTTCGCGAGCGAGACTCAAGTCATACATGTGAGTCCATAACATTGCAGCCGCGCGTTGCTCGTCTGGTCATACATGTAGAGAATGCAATAGAATGCAAAAATAGAATACAACAACAGCTTGGGAGGATTCGAAGCCGAACAAAGTGGTAAAGGCGAAACAGATGAGTTCGAGTCACAGTATGTACACATGGCAACGAGAACGAAAGTCCAAATTCTTGGAGAAACGCACCGGGCGTTGCGTGCGGGATTTGCTCACCGGGAAGAGAAACTCTTCTGGACTGGTTTACCCATCCGCGCGCTGAACATCTCCCATACCAGCCCCTGCGCCTTCTTCCACTCCCGCCGCCACTCCTCCACGCATGCACTGCACCACAGCCTCTCCAACTGCTCCTGCCGGCCTTTGGTAGGGTCCCATCGGAGTGGGTCGCGCGAGCTGCCATGCGGCATGAACCGGTTCCAGAGCTCTCGCCGCTCCTGCACCTCTGCGACGCAACCCCGAGGAAGTATGGAGGCGCGAAGATACGCGTTCGGGAGCCGCGCCTGACACTGGACGCTTCCCCCCGGAGGGTTGCCACACGCGAGCGGTCCCAAGCACTCGCGCAAGATGGTGTGCCCGGTTTTGACGAGGCGCTTGTCGGCGTCCGCGAGGCCTTTGAGGTAGTCGTAAGGCATGTTGAACACGAGCGCGTCGCAGTAATCATCGTTCGAGCAGATGGCGTAGACAGCATGTGTCGTTACCAACGGTCGCCGTTTGTGAAAACCCTCCTCGCGAGAAAGCGCAAGGAGGAATACGGCCTGTGCGAGAGACGGTGGGGTATACGAGTGAGGCAGCACGTTCTTGTCCCAACAGAGGCGGAGGAGCTTTGGAAAGGCTTGGACAATCGCTGGACACTCGAGATGGCGAGCGGTTTGAATCAAGGCGAGGACATCTGACGGGGGGTGCCATGATGAGATGTACGCACTGAGAGGGAGGTCAGCGCGTGTCAACGACCGACGACGAAGTCACAGAGGAGGGCGTACTCGAGATTCGCAATTGCATCCATGAGCTGCTCGAGTCCTTGGCTCGTCACCTCAGGAGGCGCGCAGTAAAGCGGCATGCCAGTCACGGTGTCCCCTAGCCGTAGCATGCTCTGGGTTTCGTCGCGGCCGTTGAGGCAGCGCACGAAACGTTTGGAGGCGCGAGCGAGGTTCGCAGTCTCGATCCGGTAGTCCTTGGCAGGATCTCCGACACGGACGAGAACGTCCGTCTGGGGAGTTCCAGGTGCCCATGTGTGCTCCTCAGAACTCCGGGAGCTCATCGAACTCGCCCCATCGAACGACGGTCGAAGGATGGGGAGACCAATTGCCACAGTTGCGTTTCGGCGGCCTGGCGAAGGACCCCGCAAAGGTGCCTATCGATGTCGTCGCTATCAGTACATGAGCTGTACGTGCGAGATGTCAGAGAGCGCACCCATTTCGTTTGCACCGGGACACTTGGACGCGAGCGGTCGGACGAATTGAAGATGCGTAGGAACGGCATGATAGTAGTCTCGACCACGACGAGAGGTCAAGAAGCTAGGAGATGATAAAGAGCACGAAAGGATGCTGGCCCATCCTCACAATATCGGACTTATATATAGGTTGACGCGATGCGAGAAGAGGCCTAGGGGTATGAGTGGCACAATGCAAGCACGGCGTGACGATTACACGTGAGCATGTCACATCACTACACTCATCGAGTGCCATCGACGACGGCACCACGGCGGCACTGGGCTGTGTTCTTCTCCTGCCTCGATGATTGCGTGCAGTGCAGATGCTTTATGTCTGTTTAGGTCATGCACCGGGACGACCATTTGCTGTTATCGTTAGAAACATGACGAAGTGGAATGTCGCACTCACTGACATTGATACTCGGTCAGCTCCGAATGATGAGTGACCATAAACATTGACCTGTTGATGTGTAAAAATTTCGAGTCAGCGTACGTCCCGAGACCCTCCCATTTCCCATAACTGAGCTTACCGCGGGCCCAGGTATCGCATCCGATGATCCACTGACATCGAGTGCTGCCACGATCATCGATGATTACCTCGACTACTATCGACCAGCAAATTAGCACCCAGTGCCACCCTTCTTATCCTACTCGTCTACATCGATCCTGGGCGTGCTTAGCATGGTGGAAGTCGCGCGACGTCTTCCTCACCGCCACGCGCTTGACGGCGCCGCCGCCCGGCTGGCGAAATCCAACCACGCGTCTTATAAGTCGTGCACGATCCCGCTTATGCTGCGCTGCTTGATTCCAAGTCCGCCCTGGGCTATCATAGAACCGATCGGCCAATGCGCACCAGCAGGCAGGAATTGAGGACGTGATGGAAGGTGAAAACGGGGCGCGAGCGTGAGGGGGAGGTCCTCGACAAGGCAACTTGAAGCCGATGAACCGCGGAGTATACGCAGGCGACGCGCGGGCTGGCTATGTGCTGGTGCAGAATGAGAGATTGAGCAGCGAGAATGATGACAACTAGTCGAGTCCATGCACAGGACAATCACTGAGATTGAGATAAAGAAGTACGCGGCCTTGCCATCGGGTGGATGCAGCACTATGTAGTGCGGCGAGGAGCAAACACCGGTCCTTACGTGAGGTGCGACGGCGCGCCCTGCTCCAGGAGGTATGCGCTGGGGTTCGACAGGTCAAATTTGAGCATGGGATAGGATGCGAGGGGCAACGAAGGGGGAAGGCGACGGCGACGGCGAGAGCGAGAGCGAGACTCAAGCAAACTTGAATGCAGAACGGCCAATCCGAGTACTAGTTAACCGTCAATGTACGTTCTGCGCCAAGAATAATCAGATGCTACTACGGCGCTGTTTGAGAGATGCGTACTGAAGGAGTCGGATGGGGTTGTGAGATGCGAGGGCCAGGAGGATTCTACTGAAGGCCGAGCCTGCCAGCCAAGTGCCGTTGACTACTTACTACGCCGACATCCACAAAGAGTTTAAAAAAGTCGTTGAATGAGATGCTTACGAGGTCGAACGGAGGTTTCTTCAGCAGGCTGATACCGAACATATCCGAACGTGAACTGGCGTTGTTTGTCTCGCTTTGGGCACCACCCGAAATATTTGTGCTTGTTTGTGCAACCTGACGCCCGTGCTCGCTCACCGTATTGACGAACTTGAACTTGTTACCCTCCAAGTAGTTCTCTCGCGGCTGTGGCTGATCATGATGAAGCGTCTCAGATCTGCCAGTAAGGACAAGGCGCATACGCTGATTCTACTGGCAATTAGGTATTTCAGCAGCTTTACCGCCAGAATCAACTGATACAAAGATCTTTCTCTTATGACGAAATTCAGTTCAGATCACGCTCTCGGAGACTATAAGTTACGCACTTATTCCCAGACAGACGAGTCACACACGAGCCACTCTTCTGATTGATACACCACCATCGGTACCATGCGAACACAGTCCAATGCCCGGCTGAAGGTGTGATGTGTCTCGAGAGTAACGTTCAATATAAACTGATTCTTCTTCCTACAGGCTCAAGCGTCGCTTTCTCGCAAAGCAAGCTCTGCGCGCGTACGGCGCACGTCGTCCCTAGGCTCTTCCGCTAACTCGGGCACATCCGCCCCCAGCTCTACCAACGTCAAGTCCGAACCCGTGACGCGTATCCGAGCGACCCGCTACATCTGCAAAGGTGGCACACCGTCTCCGCGGTTCTGGCTCAAAGACGGCACCGTCATTATCAAGATCAAGGCGGGCGATGGGAGTCGGGCGATGCTGTATAAGGTCAACCGCTCTCGCCTGATGAAGCACTGCAAGTACTTCGCGAAGCGTTTCGCGGAGGACCAAGGATGGACAACATGGATGGTTCGCGGCTGCTTTGGTCGCGTCCCTGCTTTCGAGGTGGATGTGGTGACTGTGGAGGACTTCGAGCGATTGTTAGAGTTGTTGGAGAACTTGTACGTGGCCGCTCGCACACGTTCTAGTGCACTAATAACATGGCCCGCTATTGGTCCAGAGAACATATTGCATACCCGATGTCCGAAGACGTGGCCGTCTCCCTTTTCCGCGCGTCGAGCGCGCTCTCATGTGATAAGATCCTTCAACCAGCCACGCATCGTCTCCTGGAGCGATGGAACTCTGAGAACCCTCCGTGCCGTGGTGACCCCGCACGGCACCTCGCTGATGCGCTCGACATGGTCAAGCTGGCGCGCACGTACCCCCTTCCCGGAGTGCTCAAGCGTGCCTTCTACGAAGTTCTCTCGAACCCCGACACCTACCGCCGCCTCGAGAAATGCCCAGACACGATCGCCCTCGACTATAGCGACATATACCGGTTATTCCAGGCTCAGAAGACACTCGCGGATGAGTGGCGCAATTTCATCGTTGTCGCACCTCACACGGATCATAAAGGACATTCGAAGTGCCCTGCAACAGCCTATGATTGCAATGCCCAAGGCGTGAACGCGATGTGCGTGTGTGGGACAGCGGTCCGGGGCCGTACGGGGACGTGGCGGGCTCAGATGGTGGCATTTGGGCTGCTGGACGCAGGTGCGGCGGACCCGATTCGCTACGACTTCGCTGCAGGCTGCTCTGTTGAGATAGGTGCCTCCTGGTGTGAGGGATGTCTTGATGAGCGGCGGCGAGCGCTGGAGATGAAGCGGGTTGAGTGGTGGAATATGCTGGATGGTATAATCGGCATGTAGTAGTACATCCGTTATAAACAGTGGACGCTGGTTCTGGACACTCACTATCTTCTACTAATGCTGATAGCACGGTGGCACCGCGTGTACTAGTGAGCGGACTACGGCAACAACGCGATACAGGCGGTATCACGACAGACGGCTCAATCGGCATGCACTTCAAATACCTAGACACGCCGCTTCTGCTCACGGCCGCCATCTGCATATCGATGCATGCCGTCTACAGGCTCTCGAGTGCTTTCTCTCAGACTTCTCCACCCATGCGCCATCCTCCCTGTCCTCCGAGTCCGTGTCGTCTTGCAGGCCGTGCGCACTGGGACATACTGGGAGATATGGCCTCCGTCGTGGTCTTCAGCGTGCGCAGCAATGGCTGCTCCGGGCCCGCATTCGGACGGCGAGCAGAACGAGGGACATACGGGCGGTGCGAGGATAAGGCTGGCGAGCTGGACGGTCTTCTGCAGCTCTACGCTGTTAGCGGCACCAGCGCGACGAGGGGCACGAGGGTTGGTGAGCGACATAGTGTGAGTGCTATGGACAAATTATGTTGTGAGCTGAGCTCGCAACTGCGGTCTCGGAAGCAACCGACTCACTCGTAGTGTCTGGCTGCGTTGTGGTCCATGCGGAAGACCGAAGCGATGCGCTGTTGAGTGAGATGAGACCTGAATGGGAGCAGAAGCGCCGGGCATGGGCGCGGAAGCGGCAACAACAGAGGAGACTCACCACCCTCGCCAGCCTCGACTCGCCCGGACCTGCTTCTGGCTGACTTCATGGATGCTGATGAGCCTGTCAAAGACACATGGCAAATCACATCTGCTCGAGCTCGTGTGTGGGCGGGAGGAGCGCATAGGCCTGTCGAGACAATCTCGGGCAGCCCGGCGCTCTGCATCGCGACCGGGCAGCTGTTGGGCCGCGACGAAACGAGGTCAAAACGGCGGCTGCCGCTTCGATGCCAGCATGACTGAGAGAGCGAACATCGACAGCGAAGACGTACTAGCTGTCCTGGCCCACATCTTCCCGTGTCGGATGCTCAGCAGTGGTCACAAGGCCCGTATGTCGTGATTGCCAGTCATGGCTCGCGAACATCGCCGGAATAAACGAGAACGCGGACGGAGGACTGCCTGGCCACCGAGCACGCACACGACACGGTCGAGCGAGTGCTCGTGCGTATGCGGGTACGAGTCGTGTGTCTGGTCGTCGGTGGCCTACAAGGCTGTCAGCGCTGCGAACGCGGAGAAACGGCGCATGTACGCGAAACCTACGTCTGCATAGAGCCCCGTCTCGGAGTCGTCCTCCCGGGATCTTGCCCATTCTCTCGAGATATCTATGGATGACGATGTTCACCCATCCCTCGAACCCCTGAGCAGCGCGGGCTTCGACTCGCTGAGGGTGGTCATGAGCCAGGATTCGGCCGAGCAACGGCGGGTGTGGGGCCCGCGTCGACGGCAGGAATAAGGAGTGAGGGGAGGGATGTGAGAAGGGCGGGGATGTGGGAACGGAAGAGGTGCGGGTTTGAGGTCGCAAGTTCGGTGAGGAGGGAGAGGAACGGTGGTTGTTGAGTGCGAGGGAGGGATGGAAGAGTGTTGAGCATTGGGTACATCAGAGCGAGTGCTTTCGCTTGCTGCACGAGGTCTAGATGGCAAAGAAACGACACTGCGGCTCGCAGTGAGGCAAGGCGGACCTAGACAAGAATGATCAGCACGTGGAGCGTTGAGACAGCTTCATTATTGCGCAGTTGAGCGAGCGATACTACACACGAGCCTCGAGAGCGGCGGTGCGCTCTGGATAGACCAAACGTGACCCCCCTCCCGCCAAGACGCGTCGCTCACGGGGGTGCGGGGTTTGCTTGCGAGCCTATCCTGCGCACGGGACAAAGGCTCCAGGGAGACACCTATCTCGAAAGGCTGTCGCCACACGAGCGCGTATGGCTGGACTGCCTCGAGGAGACATGTACGGCACCACACTCGAGATTCTGACAGCCTGAAACGCAGCTAGATAGACCGCGCGTCCAGGGACAGCAACTCGCGTGCACTCGTGCGGGATGAAGGAAGTAATAAAGGGATAATAGAAG
Source organism: Earliella scabrosa (assembly GCA_022605405.1). NCBI lineage: Eukaryota > Fungi > Basidiomycota > Agaricomycetes > Polyporales > Polyporaceae > Earliella > Earliella scabrosa. The sequence goes on along the minus strand of JABYQQ010000004.1, from coordinate 36,399 downwards.
AGAGAAAACACCCGAGAAGAGAGGAAAGGTGGGCGTATCAGATAGAAACGCCCCCGGAGGTTTAATCATCCGATAGATGGGGACATGGAATGGGCGAGTGATCGTACATGAATGGCTCACCTCAATGCTCTGTGGGTCATGGAGGCCATTCTGGAAAAATAGAGACAACGCCGTCGGAGTTGAGGTCGATGATGAGGATGGGACAGCCGGCGAAGACGCGGAAGGCGGCCTCGCGCGTGAAGACGTCGGAATCTCCGGCCATGGCAAAGATCTGGGGCTGTAGGGCGAGCCATGGATCGCCGCGCTTCATGGTCTGGTTGGAGAGGTCGATGATGGTGTCGACCATCTTGGGGCGGACATTCGCGGCGCGTTCATGGAAGAAGGATGTGCTGGAAGGGTTCAATGGCGGGCGCGCCGACACGGTCGTAGAGAGCAACGGGCTAGGAGGTGGAGGGACGGAAGAGGAGGTGTCGGAGGAGAGCGAGGGAGAAGGAGCGCATCTTCGGGACTGCCAGTGCGATTAGGGTACTGACCTGGACCGAATCTAGTTGTCGCCGAGGACGAGGTTGGAGAGTATCCGAGTGATCTCTGCCGTCACCTCGGGGGGCACTAAGTATCACATCTGCCATTCATGTTGTCTGGAGAAAGAGCGCGAGGCAGGAGCATAAGCATGGGCGAGAGAAAACACGCGACGAGCCTATCCGCTCAGGCGCTCGCAGTACATATCGCCCACGTGCTTCGCGCCCTGTTCGACGCGTCCGAGTCCGGTGGCCGTTGTTCTTCGTGCTTTTGCCCGCCCTCTAAGACTATAGTGCCCGTCTCTTGCTCTGCTCAATCCCTGAACTGCTCTGCTCGAATGCGCGCGCTACCAGCTGCTTTCGTCCCTCTCACCCTTCTTCCACGCGCGCTCGTGCTGCAATCTGTCGTCAGGCTGGTCTTTCTTGCTTGCTTGTCCCGTTCTCTGCGCTCTCGACCGGCCTTCCACCGGGTCTCTTCTCGTTTTGTTGCTTCGAAGCCCTTGCGACGTTCAACTACAGGCTCATTGATCTCCTCCCGTTTCTGAGGCACCGTGTTTCCGTCCTAGCCTGTTTACCGCCATGCCCTTTCCGCACAGCAATGTCTTCTCCTTTCGCACCCAACATCAGTGGCCCACAGCAATCGCGGTGATTTCGGTGGACAGACTCGGGGAAAACAGGACGAGGGTGGAATAGATGGGCGGCGGTGGAAGAAGCTCGAAGACAAGGACGAGAGGGAGCGGATTAGTGCGGACGGGCCTTAGAGGTGTGCACTCGCTGCTTGTCCCTTCTGCTCTTCTCTTCCACGTCTCCACACGCCTTGTTTTGCGGCGACGTTGTCTGCCGACGATTGTCGCTGCCCGTTCTACCGGTTCCTCACCGCAAGCACATGGGACGCAGCCCTCCCATCTGGCATCCATCACTCACATTTTAGGCAGTCCCCTCGGCTGCAAGCTACTGAAGAACCAAAGCGCGTCTCGAGGACGTTAAGGACGTCGAGAACGACACCTGAGTTGCCCCCATCATCACTGCTTTCGCGAAGCGCAGCCCAGACACGATCGTCCCCCCTCTCCCCAATGGTGAGTCCTCAGACCTTGAGTGTCGAGGAGCCGATGGTCACAGTAAGTTTAATCATTGCTGCGCGAAGAAGCTCTATCCTTGCATGCATGTCCCACTCTCTTTGTACGTGTCGGCGATCGTGCTGACTGACATATCTGCGCTTCACTCAGGCTACAGACAGACCTCCCCGCAATGCTGGACGCCTCACAAACACGCTTGTGACCTTCGTTCTGCACTGGAACAGGAGGTCCGGGCTACCACCCGACGACGACGGGCTTGAGGACCCACTCAAGGCCTCCACATCATCGCACGCGCAGCTCGCTTGTCGAGATCTCGTTGCAGAGCAGATGGCCGTTCCTGCGCTATACTTTCATCGTCCACCGCGTGCCCCCTCCTCATCCTACCCGTGCTCTTCACGTGGTCAAGCCCGTTTGGATTTAAAGGGTGAAAGTTACGTTCAGCTAGGGTTAGTTATAGGTTAGACTAAAGATTTTGACCCCCCGAGCGTGAGCAGGCGCCTAAATGTCACTGTCAGGACAGCGGGGTCGAGTTTTGAAAGTGGTCTCTGACCACTGAATCACCCCGCATGCGCGGAGGCTCCGCGCGTGCGGGGTGTACATGGTCTCCGAGTGTGCTCACACATCTCCTCGCACACGCGGACCCTCCGCGCATGCGGGGTGTAGATCATCTGCTCCATGCTCTGATATCGTTCACATGGCGAGTTCATCCCGCACGCGCGGACGTACCGCGCATGCGGGATGTCGATGCCCATTCAACACTTCTGTACATGTATCTCCCTGCAAACGCCTACCTGTCACGTTCGCCCGGATCTTCGATCTTTGATGTCCAACCTACTGTCACGTCTGCGGCGGTCCAAAGCCAAGTCACATCAAGAATGTGTAGTGCGTACATGATACTAAAACCACAGATGCCAGTTCGCAATCTTGCCCCTGCTACGTCATCCCCGCCCTCTGCGCATCCTCCGCCGCCGCCTGGTACACAAGCTCCTCAATCACGGGAGGGACGCCTGCAGGCAGGTTGATTGCCCGACGGCGAGCCACCGCCACGTCCGCTGACCTCCAATACAACAGACACTGGCATACAATTAAGCAAGCTCAACCCGTTCGAGTTCTGAATGTGCTCACCCGGTCAAGTGGTTGGCACACCTTGATTTGGAGCCGGATGAGGTGCACTCCGAAGTGGTAGTCAAGCATGCACTTGTACGCCTTGGCGACGTCTGGGTCGGTGAGCCTTCCTTCACCGCGACGGAGGCGCTGTTTCACTGCGATGGGGATCGCGCAGGAGACCAGGTCGACTTCCGTGAAGCGGGTGCAGTTAATGCAGTACGTGCATCCGCCCCACGGGCACTCCCAGACCATCGTCCTCTCGTCGGGTAGTTGAGGGACTTTCAAGGCGCGGGGGATGAAGAAGTTCCGCTCGCGGCGACGAAGGAGGAGGTATTCAGGAATACCTGTCGTGGCGAGGGCGCTGGCGAAGGCGACAGGGTCGCGGCAGGTAATAAACGGATCATCGGTGATAGTCATAATGTCAAGAGCGCAGCGGTGTGGCAGTGAATGGATCGATGTTGGCGGACAATGCTGGGTTGCGCGCTAGCAGCCCGTTCGAAAACTTTCAACCTTTTGAGTTTGATGCCCACCACGTGCGGTTCTCTCACTAAGCGGAGCTCACCCTGTATTCGGGCAGCAAGCCATGTCCTCTCAGCAATGAATGCATGCAAAGTCAACTGCGTCCGAGCACAGCTACAAGAGGTGTACGTGAGGGTGTCATTTCCGAAACATGTCCCCGTCCTACGCCGCCGTTGTGTCCTGCCCCTCCCTCGCCGTCGCACGGTCGAAAGCCTCCACGATCTCGTCGGGAACTTGGGCGGGCCACCCCAACGCCCGACGACGTGTGATTGCAAGCTCCGGTGTCTTCCAAAACAACCGCAACTGGACATGTGCTCGTGAGTTGATCTCGCTCTGCGTACGCTGTGCGGCACTCACCTCTCCGAGAGGATGACAGCACCTGATGCCCATGCGGAACAGATGCCTGAAGCAGTGACTGTCCCGCATGCGATCAAAGGCTGCGCGCACCCAATCGTCGCCCGGGTGACCTTCGCCGCGTCGCAGACGCTCCTTGGTCTCGTTTGACAGGCGCGACGTCCCCAGGTTCTCCTCCGTCACGTTGTTGAGGTCGATCACGTACATGCACCCCGGAAACGGGCACAACCAAATCGCGGTGGTAGGGTCGGGGTAGATTGCCGTACGTAGACCACCAGGGACGAAGTACGCCCACTCCTCCCGATGGAGCAAGAGGTAGCGCGGGACACCCTCTTCGGCAAGCGCAGCGGCAAAGGCAGGTGAGTCCATCCGCACGGTGGAAGGCGCAGCTTCAGCCGTTGTGTGTGGCGCAGCTTCAGCCATTGTGTGTGGGTGAGGGAACGACGCAAAGGCGGCGGGGCCCTCGTGTATATCAGGCGGACGCGTCTTTGCAGAGTGTCCGCCCCATCAATTCACACACCCCACGTGGGGAAGATGAGCTACGTCATGGTGCCCTGAGTATGCGCGTGTTCGCTCACGAGAGGGATTGTCGCAGTTCACTCGGCACACGGAACATGTGGCACACCACCCAAAGGAGACAACTTTCGCAACAAGCCCCCGCCCCGTCACAGCGACACTACGCGCCCTCGTCCGCCGCCTCTCCACCGTCCTCCCCATCCGCCTTTCCGACACCCTGCCCTGCAGCCGTCACCCTATCGCCCGGTCCCGGCACCCGCGTCGTAAAACCCAAAGCGCGGCGTCGTTCGATCGCCGTCTCTGTTGTACCCCAGTAGGTGTAATGCTGTTCCCCGATATCAGTCGGCTCGATGGTTACACGGAGCAAAAGATGGGACTCACGACACCACCAATGCACACGATCTCGATGTCGGCCTCAGACAAGTGGCGAATGTAGTGGTTACGCACGATGCGTTCCAACATCAGGCCCGACCAGGCGACGACGCACTCCGGGTGGAGGTTTGCTCTGTCCACATGAGCTTGCTCGGCCAACCACGCGATCGTCCAGTCCATGACGACGACGAAGTGGTACCTCTGAGTGCACCGCGGCCACGTGCAGGCCCATTGGAAGGTAGATGAGGAGATCTTCGCGTTGTCATCGTACTCGAGGGGGACGGCGTTGCCGAGCTCGCAACGACACATGAAGAGGTACTCCGGGACGGTGTTGGCGGCCGCCCTCGCCCAAGGAGTTGCGTGAGATCCGTTGCACGGAGGCAGCAGAGGCTTCGGAGGGAAGTTGTTCATGATGAGCGGCGAAGAGAGGGTCCTCGCACCCCACGACCGTTAAGTAATCTCGCCGTACGGTGTTGCATGTCTTTCTGATCCACACGGTCCGCATGCTCCGCACATCCACCCGGCACGCAACGTCGGGGCCTCGTTTCAAAAGTGGCCCCCGCCGCACTTGGCCGTACTTGCGCCTTGCCGCAGTTGCCTCCGATGGCATCAGCCGCCCCGAATAAACGGACGCAGCCTGCCACTGTGCCCCCTCCGCATCAGACTATGGTGCCTGTGCGTTATCACGGTGTTTATCCGCCCCGGCATCAACCACGATGCGCCTGTGTCTAGGCCTCCCTCGCCCTTTGGGCTATCTTATCCCAGGAATCCCCGTCTCTCACTCACCCCGTCGTTCACTCGGCAGACGTAATGTGTAGCACACAACCCAACAGGAACAACTCTCCGAAGAAGGCCCCGACACGTTACAACGACACTACGCGCCCTCTGCCGCCTCCCCATCGTCCTCCCCCTCCGCAAGTTCGCCTGCACCCTGCCCCTGAGCCGTGACCTCGTCCACCTCCCCCGGCACGCGCGTCGGAAAACCGAACGCGCGGCGTCGTTCGATGGCGAGCTCGGGCGTAGCCCAGCAGGTGTAATGCTATTCCAAAATGTGAGTCGGGTCGCCGTTTACATCGCACAAGACATTTACTCACCACGCCGCTGATCTCCACGACCTCGATGCCGTTTTCGCCGAGGTGGCGAAGGTAGTGGCGACGGACGAGGCGTTCCAGGGTGACCCCGGCCCAGGCGACGATGCATTCGGGATGGAGGTTTGCTTTGTCGGTCTGAGCGCATTCCGCCATCCAGTTCATCGCCCACTCGGTGATCGCGCTGAAGTCGAAGGTGTGCTCGCACCCCGCCCAGGTGCACGCCCATTCCCAAGAGTCGTCGGAAATGTCGGCCTCCTCTTTGTACTCGGGAGGGACGCAGTTGGCGAGCTCGCATCGGCACATGAAGAGGTAGGCGGGGATGACATCCCCGCCTTCGGCACCCCAAGGAGTCGCGTGAGATCCGTTGCACGGAGGGAGTAGAGGCTTCGGAGGCAACTGGTTCATGATGAGGGGCAAAGAGAGGCTCATCACGTCCATGCCCGTTAAGTATTCTCCTTGTCCAGCTTCTGGGCATCTCTCTTATGCATGCGGCAGACATGATCTGGCCGTCCATGCTGCGCACACCGTCGGACCCTTGTTTCGAAACTGGGCCCCGCCGCACTCGCCAGTGCGTCCACCCTGCCGCACCGACCTCTGAAGCCACCACCTCCTCTGCGATCGCATCGGCACAGCAGCTGCACGCCCAGAATGCATCACAACGTGTCCTCGGTGCGGTATCACGGTGATCATCGGCCCGCGCATCGACCACGATGGCATTCTCTTGGCCTCCGTCCACGTTATCTCGTCTCATCTCCTCCACCAGGATATCAGTCGCCGGTCATCCCTCCCTCTCTTTCCCTCTCTCCTCTCTCACCCCGCCATGTCTATCGAGTCCACCACAGTCAGCGGCGGGCACATCTTCTCAAACTAATCTCCGTCGAGTACTCACCACATCTACAGCCTGCGCCCGCGGCCCCGACGCACACCAAGCACGACAACGTGCAGGACTCATCCATCGCACACCCCATCAATCAATCAGCACGCGACCTCCGTGCGGACATGGTGAGTCCAATCCGCAACGCATCAGCCCAACTTCGTGCCCACCCCATGCTCAGGTCAACACTCGTTTTTTATTCAACGGCGTTCATCGCCAGCTCTGCCTCGCCTTGACCAAAGCCTACGTCCTCGAAGAAGACGACGACGAAGACATGCCTGAGCTGGTGGACGTCCCTGCCACCCCGGGACATGGGCAAGCCAACGACATCGTACACCACACCGCGCCCTTGTCCGAGTAGCTCGTAGTCCCACATGTATTCTTACCTGAGAGACTCCGCGTTTGCGGCGTCTCCCCGTCTATCAAATCGTTTATGTACCGTCAACGACGATGTCTGCGCGCTGCGAAGCTTATGGTGGTTAACTCTATCATCACCCTCTATGTGAAGTCGTTTCCCCCGCACGCGCGGACCCACCGCGCGTGCGGCATCATTTGCTTCTTTGGGCCAGCGAGTGACTGGACGGAGAGGAGCTCCATTGTCATTTGTATCCCGCACGCACGGACGTACCGCGCCTGCGGGATCATTCGCGGGCTCGTGTCATGTTCTATACCCCGCAAGCGCGTCTTCACCCCGCTACCACCTCGTACGCCGCCCACGGCAGCTTGTTAGTAAATACGTCCCGGCGGCGAAGCCTCCCGCATGCGCGGACGGTGCGCGTGTGCGGGGTGGTTATTCCTCGCAGGGTTCCTTTGCACTATCACACCCAAGGCAAGACGGCGTAGCGGATATTGCGCCTCACCTCTCCGCCTTGACATCATATGGTCTAGGGTTCGATCCCTTTTCTTCCCTTTTGGCAGAGTGATCGCTCTGATGTTGCGCCTGTCGATCGATCCGGATCAGTGCCCAGCAGCCAGTTTGGCAAGTTGTCCCCGCCGTCATGGCTCCGGTATCTGGCTGGCGCCGGGCATTCCCTGCTGCGACGTGCGAAAGAATCCTCCGCCTGTGAGTGCTTCCTTCGGATGCTGAAGGATTAACGTTCGCGAAGCGAGAACGCTCGTTCATCGCTTCGCGAACAGTAAACCATCCGCGTCAAAGCATGTAGTGAGAGTCCGTATCGCATAGACATGCAGGACCGCAACGTGCGCACATCAGGTATGGGCTATGGCTGGCCGGCTCGGCCATCTGATAACGCGCGTGCGCGGCGGGGCATGCGCTGCCTCATGTACCCCGCCCTTGCAGCCCTCCTCGCTCTCTCTTTCTCTCTCTCATACTCTCCAAACACCACTCCAAGCTCTCAAACAACACTCTTACAGTCTCGTAACCATGTCTGACAACGGGCAGAACAATGCTAAGGTATGTATCTCGCGGTGCCTAATCCTCGGGGTTGTCTTTGCAAAGACGACTCCGACCTCTGCAGCCGCGCCTGCATGCTAATGCCCACGCGATAGACCCTCGGTGGCAAGCCTCCTGGCCCTGACAAACCTGCCAAAGGTCCCATCCGTCCTCGTCCGATCCCGGTAGGGTGTATTTCAGATCGCAAATGTCCCTCTCCTGTGCTCACCGCCTGTTCGTTCGGTATGCAGCGCGAGCAGGCGGCCCAGCACGGCGCGCCGTCCGCTGACACGCCTGCTGGTTCTGAACTTCAGAACAAACAGGGATCCGCTAGCGTTGAGGGGGATAATGTCGCGGCTGCTGCCGGTGGCAAGGTGCGTGCGCTTGTTTGATGTCTGCGACAGCTGTCTTCAACGGGTTTTCAGAAGGTCAAAGGACGCAAGGCGGCCGTTGAGAAGAAGCAGTCGTCCAAGGAGGTTGAAGGGGAGGATGTAGAAGGGGCTGGCGGTGGCAAGGTGCGTCCGCTGTTCCGTTCCCCGTCCGCCATGCGATGGACATTCGTTCAGAAGCCGAAAGCAATCAAGCCTCCCGCAGGGAGCAACGCCAATCCGTCTGAGGACGTCGACATGGTCGATAACTCTAGTGCGGTCTGTCGGGTTCTTCTTGCCCATTGTCTCCCTGTCGCACTCAACGTCCCACCAGAAACAAACCAAGACGAAGGCCAAGAAGAAAACTAAAGAGATCGAGCGGGAGGACGCCGGTGGAGTACAGGACGTCGAGATGGTTGATGCGGGGCCAAAGGTCTGTCGGTATCCATCGTCCGTGTGTGGTGTCTCGCGCGCTGACCGTTCTCCCAGAAGAAGACCAAGGCAAATGCCGGCACGAAGGGCAAGAAGAAAGCGGAGGCGAGCGTGCGTGAGGTTTCTCCGGGACAGGTCCAGGACGTCGAGATGGTCGATGTCACCTACAAGGTCCGTCGGGAGCATGTTTCTCGAGTCGTCTCTCTCGCGCTGACGGTCGTCCCAGGCGAAGACCAAGGCCCGGGCAAACACGAAGACCAAGACGAACGACAAAGGCAAGAACAAGGCCAAGGAAATTGAGCCCGAGGTCGGCTCTGAAGGCGAGGACGAGATGGTCGACGTCGCGCACAAGGTCTGTTGGGTTCGTCTGTCGCGATCTGTCCCTCTGGCGCTCACTGTGATCCCACTTGGATACAAAGAAGGCCCAGGGGAAGAAGAAGGCTCCGGAGAGCGCGCCCGAGTCCGCCGACGAGGACGAAGAAGAGGAGGATGACGAGGAGGAGGATGACGGCAAGGAGGAGGGCAGCGATGACGACTCTAAGGACGAGGAGGTACGTTGGAGTGCTGTTTCAGAAGTTGCCCCCGTTAAGTGCGGCGTCTTGTGGCACGCTGTAGGGAGAGGGTCAGAAGGGCGGGAAAAAGCAAAAGAAGGGAAAGGTTGCCGAGGTTGCAGCTAAGGGGAAGACGGCGACGAAGGCCGGCAAGGACAAAGAAAATGCGCAGGCCATCGTTCGCGCCGCCACCATCGGGTTCGCCAAGTTCAACACGGCCGACTCTCCGGGTCGCCGCATCGAGCTGCGCTTCGGTAGAGTCAATCCACGCCCCCTCAACAGCACGATGGTCAACGCTCTCCTCAAGGAGTTTATCTTGAACGGTCGGAACCCAGTCTTCATGCCCATGTACGTCCTTGTCCAGAAGGATTGGATCGTCCCGGAGTCGTTCGTGTCCGACGCGTCTACGCCTTGGGCCTCCCTCCCGGAACTTCAATTCACTCAGCTTGCGTATGGCGCGATCGTCGACGTCCTCAGCGGACACCACCGGACTGCCGCGGCGAGGTTGTTGCGTGAGCAGTACCGGAAGGACATCACCGACGGCAACCTTCGTCTGTCCAAACTCGCTGACGACGAGTCGACCGCTGAAGAACGCGAGAAGCTCACCCGTCTCGTGGCGCTGCTTGAACAGCAAGTCCTCAGTTCGGTCAAGTGGCTCGTATGCCTCATCGATGCGAGTAAGTCTTGGTGGTGTCCACTTTGAAAAGTCATCCCCATGAGCGCTGACGTTTTTCCACAGAGCGTGCCTCACCGGCGGTGCTCGAGGAGTGCTCGCGCAACTACAAGAACGTCTCGTACGCGCCTACGGAGGAGGAGGAACTCGTCCGCGCGGTCACGCTTATCCATGCGGAGGTCGCTAGGCTCGAGCGCGAGCTGGGCCCAGAGCAGGTCCCCAAACCCGGTACAGCAGCCTGGCTTACTCAGATCCTCGGGAACATTCTCCAAGAGGGCGACCGCAAGAACCACTCCTACCCTCGGGTTCTTGGCTCGCTTCCTGCCTTTACCCTTGTTTCGCACCTCGAATCTTTTGCGTTCTTCCGGGGAGAAGGCATGATCAGGGTCAAGGTCATGACCTCCCTGCTGGCGGGTGCTAGTCCGGCCGATGCCACCGTGTCTACTATTGGGTTGGTGAGTGTCTTCCCCTCTTTGCCTGTTTGACGACGGCTTCTAATTTCAAAACGCGTCCCCAAGTGGTGGGTAGGGGTTCTCATCGATGGGTTTGCCGATCTCGCGATGGTGTCGCGTACCTCGAAGTTGACGCACTTCCCTGGCCCGCGCGACATTGTCACCGAGTTCGGCGACGACTCAGTCGAGGAGTCTTGGAAGCGCAAGTACTCGACGCTCTCGCTTTCTCATGTCAAGCTTCTGAACCGCCTCCGACTCGCTCTCGGTCTGTCCCTCATCATCACACCCAAGGTCCGCGAGGAAGAGGGGCTCCCGAAGGTCATCGACGATGCCGATCGCTGGGCGGAGGCGCAAGCCGCGCAGATTAACCACGTCGAGGAGGAGTTTCAGGAAGCGATGTACGACCTCACGCAGAAGGGTTCGCATACGGCAACGCTGTGGACCGCCGAGATGGTCTCCGTCCTCGAACAGGCTTACGTTCAACATGTTCAACCCGTCATGTCGAAGCACTTCGCGCGCGCGCACTCTCCTGCGTGGGTCTCCGCGATGCAGGCTTACTGGGCCGCCGTCTTGTCTGGCTTCTCGACAGCGATCACCGCACGCGAGGGGTCCATCAAACAATACTTAGAGCTTCTGCGCGCACGCGTGACTCAACGCGCCGAAGCCGTTCGCCTCGCCGCGGCGGGTGGACAGAGTTCTGCAGTTGATGCGAACGTCTTGCCGGCGACCCAGCCCAGCAGCACGCCCGAAGGCGACGGCGAGGAGGACGTGCTCAAGTCCGAGACGCTTGAGCAAGACGAGGCTCAAATGCGCGACGACCTCGAGGCGCAGCTGGCCTCCTTCCGCTACGCGGGCCACAAGTTGCGTCTTGTCGCTCTGCTACGCGAACATGGCGTGAGGCGCAATCTTCCTCTGCCATGTCCTTCGTTCATTGAGGACCTCAAGACAACGCTCGAGGGCTTTCAGCAAACCATTCGCTGGGTGAGTACTGGTGCAGCATTCAGTTTCCAAAGTTGCCCCCGTTGACATGTCTCGCTCAATGCGCGTTCTTAGCTCCTCCACACCGTCGATCCGCTGTCCGAGCCGTTTGTACGCAGTTCAGCCCAGTCGTACGCGGTGTTCGACCACGCCTCGTACCTGGTCGCGTACATCCAGAACAAGGAACGCTTCCATCATGTCAACGACAACCCGCGGAAGGTATGTGCACTTTGTGTGCGCCCTTGTGACCCGCCGACTCACCGTTCCTGTTCTAGTTCTGGAACTGGGTCTATGATCACCTTGATCTCATGGCGTCGGTCGAACCCTTCCTCCTTGAGTTCATTACGCCGGACATGCTCACTTGCTGGGCCTACACGCACAACCGGTGGTGTGGCATGGCGTCTGCGTTCCCCAAGAAGGGCCCGTTCAACAGAGCCAAGTTCGACAAGGCAGCCCGCGCGAAGATACCCGCTGCCTGCTTCACGAGCGAGGAGATCGATTTGATACTCAACATCCGCCCCTGGCTCGTATCTTCGATGAATGGCAAGGTTCGTCCGTCAGACGAAGACATGGGGGCTATTCGCGGTGGTCAGCTCTCCAAGGTGCCCAAGAGCATTCTCCGCAAGTGGGAGAACATGAGCGACTTGACGCTGTTCAAGACCGAACCTCTCACCAAGGCCGTCCCCAACGTTCCGCCTGCCGTCATCTCCCGACACCCATGCCTCGCGATGTTCTATCGACACTTCGTGTGGCTGGACCCAAACGCCGATTTCAAGTCGCAGTCGTCTTCTGCGACTGCCTATGCGCTTACCTGTGTGCTCGAGTGGCGCTACCAAGTCGCTACAACCGGCCGGCTGCTCGCGCTCGAGCCCGGCAAAGCGCTGCGCGAAGCGTTTGAGGACTTTCTCTCGACGATCTGTGAACCCACCCTCGACAACTTCGTTGGTCCGTCGACCGCGCGCCGCAACCAAACTCACACGCGATGGGCGAACTGGGACCGCAACTGTCTCAACGATGTCGTCAAACTGGCCCAGGACAAGTACGCCAGTCCAGACATGCGCCTTTCCGATGACGAGCGCACACTCGCCGCAGCGCGCATCGATCGATACCGCGCCGAGCTCGCGGATCTTCGCAAGAGGGTCGGGGGGATGCTCTGCGCCCAGAACGCTCCGCATGTGGCTGGTACGCTTGAGTTTCACGTCGCACAGGCATTCGACGACTTCGTCACGGTGAGTGAGCCTGCAGTATGCACTTTCCAAAGTCGGCTCCGCTGACATTGTGGTAGACTCTCGTTCATAACGCCTCGCGCATCGAGGCGCGGGCTCGTGGTCTGCCTGTAGAGGCGCCATTCGTTGTGCCCCCGTCGCTCGACAAGCCGCTGTTGACGACGTTGCAATACCACGCCCCTTGTCGCAACTTTAACCGGCTCGAGGGAAGACGGATAAATTGGCGTGTATACGACGACTATGTACACGAGTTTATATACTCTAAGTAGGGAAAATTCGAGATAAACATACGTAGTCCAAGAGCAAAACCTAAGTAAGAGATGACTAAGCGAATGACTAAGCATATACCATAGGGGGGGTACAGATGACTAATACGAGCGCTAAATTGTTCAACTTCCGACACTCCCCCTCAATTTAGCTACCATAAATGCGCATAAAAGTTACCATAAGTGATCGTAAAATGTCCGTAAGAACGCATAAGACCCTAATGGGGAGTTAACCCGCAAAAGATATCGCAAAGGTTACCGCTAAGTACCAATAAGACCGTAACTCTCCCTCATGCCGCAGGAGCACTCGCTCGTGGTGGGAAGGCCTCGGCGCCGCATCCACCAGGTCACCTGACCACTACGACGGAGATATCCGATGTACCGAGAAAGGAAGGGGGGCGCGTTGGGGCGCGTTCACCAAGCGGTGCCGAAGGAGGGCGCAGAGACGCCGGTGTCGAACGGATCGTTCGCGATGGCCGTGTTCGCGCTAGGCGCGGTGTTCGCGTTGGTCGCGCTGCGGTTGGGACGCTTCGGGCAGTCGCGCGCGATGTGGCCGGGCTGATCGCAGACGTAGCAGTTCGCGCTGCGGGGGCGCGCGTTCTGAGTGCGCGTGCGTGATCGCGCGATGAGCGCCGTCTCGGGCGGCTCGGATACGGCTTCTTGCGCGCGTCGGGCTTCTTCGTCCTCGAGGGCGTTGATGACGTCAGCGAGCTTGAGGTCGCCCTGCGTGGTCGAGAGGGTAGCGGCGATGCTGGACCAGGACGGGTGGAGGCCGTAGATCATGACGTCGACGATGTCGTCGTCCTTGAGGGAGACGCCGATCGCGTTGAGACGGTTCGCGAGGTCGGTGATGCGGTTTGTGTACTCGCGGACGGGGTGTTCGGGGTTGTGGGCGGCCATGTAAAATTCGCGCTTGAGGGTGATGCGCGTGCCGCGGGTGTTCTTCTCGTGGACGTTGCGGAGCGCGGTCCAGGCGGCCGGGCCGGTGGTCGACTTCCGGATATGGTTGTACTGATCGGGATTGACCGTGAGCCCGATGATCGTGAGCGCTAGCTCCGAGAGCTTGTCCCACTCTGCTGCCTTGTCCCGGGTGGTGGGCCGCTCTTCGGTGCCGTTCGCGACGGAGAGGCAGCCGGCGCGTCGGAGAACCATCTGGACGGCGAACTTCCAGTCCTGATAGTTCGTCCCGGTGAGCTTGGGGACGTTGCCGAGCAGGGAGTTGATGTTGCTGTCGGCGGCCATGGCGGTGAGGGCGAGCGAGATTAGATAAGCGAGCGCGGGAAGACGAGATAAGCGGAAGCGCCGATGTCGCTGGCCTAGGGTCTGAGCGCAGGGCTCATAACCTGTCGCAACTTTAACCGGCTCGAGGGAAGACGGATAAATTGGCGTGTATACGACGACTATGTACACGAGTTTATATACTCTAAGTAGGGAAAATTCGAGATAAACATACGTAGTCCAAGAGCAAAACCTAAGTAAGAGATGACTAAGCGAATGACTAAGCATATACCATAGGGGGGGTACAGATGACTAATACGAGCGCTAAATTGTTCAACTTCCGACACCCCTCCGTCGACAGTTGAGCCGACGACGTATCTGTCCTTGGACGAGTTCAAGAAGGACGATCCCACTCTCTACGCGCAGTATGTCGAGCTCACCAAGGCTCTTGGTTACCAGTCCTCCAATCCCCGCGATCTGCCCCTCCCTCAAGAGTTGAACGGTTGGCCCGAGATCTTCAGGATCACACGCGAGACCGCCGCCAACACGGCGCTCGGCCGCTTGAAAGCTGGTCACGAGAAGACTTTGACCCAGGACCTTACCATGCGTCCGTTTGCCGAGGGGTCTAGCAAGAAGCCCTTCCGCCCCCGCGACGACGCCCAGTTTACGCTCCTTCGTCCGAAGATTGAGCGTCTCGACGAAACCTCCGTCACATTTGCTCCTGACCTGATCAAGATGGGCTTGGTGAGTGTTTTTTCTCATCATCCCCAGCGTACTTTTATGTTAAGCAACTTCACAGACTGCCACAGACTCGTCTCCTCACCCTTCGGGCACTCTCTCAGCCGAAGCGTCAACCCCCGCGAAGTCTGCAAAGGCCGTGAAGGCCCCGAAGGCCCCGAAGGCAAAGGTCTGTCATGCTCTGGCCCCCAGCGAGTCCTGTTTCGAAACTTATCCCCGCCGCACTCAGACCGCATCCAGCGTCGCCTCGGGGTCGCGCAACGACTCCAAGCTCATGGATGTCGACGCCCAGACATCGTCCAAATCCCCATCAGCCCAACCGGCACCTCCGCCCGAGGCGCGTAATTCATCCAGTTCACACCGCACGCATCCATCCAACGCTCATCCCGCCTCACCGCAGGCATCAAAGCCCGAGCATGTCGAACGCGCTTCATCGCCGGCTGTCCAGAACTCTCCAGGCCGCGCTCGATCGTCATCACCTTCGGCTCCCACTCAGGTTCGTTGAGCCTCCCGTCGCATTCTCTTTCGCGTGATCACTTACAATGTGACTAGCACGATGAGACCGGGTCGCCTACGACGCCTACGCACGCGGACACCATGGACATCGAGCACGCTCCAGAGGAGGAAGACACCACGTCCCCGGCGAGCAAGGACTCTTCCAGGGCTGCTTCCCCCGAGGTCACTCAGCATGCTCCGGCTAGTCCAAGCGAGCCAAGCGCGAGTGGCGAGGAGGACGCCGAAGGTGACGTTGAACCCGAGCAGGACAACGACGAAGTCGCCCCTCAATCTCCCGCTCCCCCCAGCCTGCCGTCTCCGTCTTCCGTTCCAGCACCTCAACTAGCACAGGAGACGACTGACGACACCTCCGAAGATGCTTCCACGGAGAGCGAGCAGAGCGAGGAGATCGAGGAGATCGAGGAGGAATCGCCTCGCACCGCTCGGGCCCGCGCCAAAGCCAAGGGCAAAGCCCCTGCCCGCGCTCCGAGCCCCTCGAGCGAGTCCGAGGAGGACGAGCTGGATGACATCCATCTCGTGCAGACGCGCTACCGGGACCGCTCCGTTGCTAGCACGGCTGCAGAGCCTGCTCAAGTCGACAACGAGGACGTCCTCGATGACTCCATGGATGTCGACCAGGATGCAGGACTTGTCCTCGTACCCGACTCGTCGCAGGATCTATTCAGCCCTCAAGACATTCCTCTTGCCCAAACCGTCGAAGGTGTCTCCTCCTTGCGCATTCGCCAGGGCGATGCGTCGGACGACGACACCCTCCCAGATTTCGTCCCCAACACCTATCCTCATGAGCCCTCTGACGTCCCCGAACTCCCGGAGGAGGACGACCCGCCTGTTCCGCCGCGCCGTTATGCTCGCAAGCCCGCCATTCTTGCCGGTCCTGTCCGCGGAACCGCCGCCGCCGCATCGGTCGCACGAGCCGGCATGTATCGCAGTACCCACTTTCAAAAATGATCCCCGCTGATGTATTCCCCCTTTCGCTGCAGGTCTTACCACGCGCGCCGCCGCCGCCGCCCACAAGCGTGCACGCGCAGAGTCTCAGTCGTCCAATAAACCCGCTGAGCAACGCTCTCCTGAGTCCAAGAAGCGCAAGGCAGGCACGAAATCCCGCAAACGTCGCGACAGTGCGGAAGATGACACTCGGGGCTCTCGCACCTTCCAGGGCAACAGCAGCGACCTTGGCTTGGCCTTGTAGGGTCCGCCCCGTGCTCGCTCTATCTCGGCCCCCGTCCGCCGTTGCCGCGGGCGGCCGTCGGAGGGGACTTGTTTCGCAACTTTTCACCGCCTTGTCTTCACCTCGTCGTCACGCGCCCTGACCCAGACCTCGCATCGCCCGTCCCTCTGCTCCCTTCCCTCTCTTGTGGTATTACTTCTCGCAGCGTTGATCCCTCGCACATGTACCCACCTGTAACATTACCAAGTACAATCTACATCTATGTTTCTGTCTTTCCAGCCCGCGGGCCAGTCATCCCCCGATGCGCGCTCATCTGGTATGTCCTCTCATAAGCTTTTAGAGTTAACCGAAACTCCGTTGATTTCCGTCGGCTACGTCGATCACTACCGACCGCCCGCCCCGAGCTCTAGCCACCATTCCCTTTTTGGGGGTCGCGCTCCGCCAACCGGCGACGCGCATCGACAAGTGCCCCCGTCGCATCCATTCTCGTCTTTCCTGACTCTCCCCACTGTCCCCTCCATTGATCACTGCTCACCAGTCGCTCGCAGTCGTCTCTTCTGCATTGTGCTGCCACGATGGCTAGACCCACCCGCTTCCCTGGACCCATTCGCTACCACGACGACTCGTCCGATGAGGACGGTCAAGAACAACAGTAAGTCAACCTGTTCCCCGCGACAGTACAGCCTCCCAATCCTTATCCTTCCAGACCCCCTCGCGCGCTCACTCCCATCCTCGAGCCCACGGAGGACGACGAAGGCCGAGGAGACGCAGCGTTTACGTTGGCCCCCGACGGCTCCCGAGATGTTCGCAACCTCGAGACATCGTCTGCCCCCGACACGCTGCAGTGCGATGATCCGCCGACGCAGAGCCAACTGCTCCAACGTATGCTCGAGGACGGTATCGTCCAGAACTCCACCGCCGGAGCGTACAATGCGAAACCCGTGAAGAACTTGTACCTCAGCCAGCTCAAGAATCTGTGGGCTCGCCAGAACAGACGCGTTGCTCTCCAACTGCTGCAGCAGAAGAACCGTCTTGTCATCGACGACAAGTACAAGATACCATCGAACCACAAAGATCTCCTGTGGGTCATGAACAAGGTGAGTCTTTCGAAAGTCTCCTCGCCATCTCAACCCGTTGCTCATCCTCCGCACGCATCGAGGTCTATCTCGACTTCAAGATGGGGCTCTCAGCGGAGATCGGGTTGGACGCTGTGCTTCCGAACATGCGCGACCCCGAGGCCAGCGTTGACCCCGCATGGGTATTCACAGTTCGACCTGATCTCCGCCACTGGGACTATCGCGGCGACCGCGATGTGTTCGGTTTCGACCCGAGCGGCCGCATGCTGTACTTTGGCAAGACACATGCCGGCGAGGATGTCTGGCTCGTCCTTGCGCCCGAAGAGTGCATTGGCCCATACGGCACGAAGCACGACCTCCCAAAGAAAATGGACGCCCCCGCGAGGATGGATCGCAAGGTCGCCAACGTCATTTGGGCCTTTCTGTCTGTCGTCTTCAGTCGCGTTCAGTACAGCGACTTTGCGCTTCGTGACGACTATCCCGACATCTCCTCTGAAGCCAAACTCGAGCTCAGCACGGACATTCTGTAAGTCGCAATTCTGTGTTCACCATATCGGACTGTTTTTCCACATATCTCTGAGGACCTCAACAACCTCCGCACACGCGGCACTCCCGCGCGTGCGGGGGAGCGTTGCTATCCCCTCGCAACACGATCGAGGGCGTAGCCGGGCCCGAACGAGTCACGGTGACCAGTTTGACATATCGTCCCTTTCGCCTCGGCCACTCAATGAGCCCGCATGCGCGGTCCTTCCGCGCGTGCGGGTTAATCTGCATGGTCGCCTATCTATTCCAGTGTTGTCTCAGTTCTTCTCGTCGGTCATGCGGTTGCCGCCGGTGATGGCTACCAATACTCAATGTCCTCCCTTTCGCTCCAACCACTCAAATCACCCGCATGCGCGGACCCTCCGCGTGTGCGGGTTATTTTTCATGCTCGCCAATTTGTCCTACTGTAGTCCGAGTGATCCCCTCGCACGTTGCGCCTGGGCGAGCATCCTTTTCACAACTCGTCCCCGTTGTTGTACTTTAACCACCAGCTGACTTGTTTCCATCTTTAGCACTCGTCACGATCTCCACATCCATCTCGCGGAGTTTGTAACCATCAACGACAAATTCAAGGAGCTCTGGGAGGATTGGTACGATGGCTCGCCGGCGTCGTATCGCCATCCCGTGCTCGGTAATTCGAGTCCGCTCAGTCTCATCGTCCTGTACGGTCAGAACCGAGTCGTCTACAAGCCCACCACCCCCCGCTACGACAGTGCCCATTGGCGCAAGGACTTTGATCCGCTGCAGTTTGCGTGGCTTCGCTTTGCTTTCGCAACTCATTACGGGTGCGTTCAAGTGCCGAGTGCTCTTCGTTCGTATTAATATTAATCGCATTTTGGCGCACAGGGTTTCCATTCCTCCGGAGTGGCTCGAATTTAGCTCAGAGGATATTCTGGCCGCTCACGAAGAGGTGTTTGATAGCCCGGACCCGGAGACTCGCCGTCAATTCGAGACCGCCGAGGAGCTGGACGAATATCCCCTCTACAACGAGGCCGACGAAGAGGTTCCGCTTTACAACGCCAATGGGGAGCGCATCCAGCGTCGCGAGGCCTACTCTCCGGATCACCAGTGGCCCGCCGTCGGTGTTCTGCAGGATCTCAACAAGCTTCCGTCTCTGTTCGCCAGCTCCGAGTACATGCCCTTGCCAGCCGAGTTCGACGGTGAGATGGACATCGATCACGGCTACGGCGCTGGTGTTGATGACGACGACATCGCCGACAACGACTTCGTGGAGGCCGCTCGCGACTATCGAGCCAACGACGTCAAGTACACTGGCTACCCGCATTGCTTCGTGCCCAACATGGGACAGTGGCAAGCACACGGTGTCATTCGCCCCTTGGCCCGGATCGTTCATCAAATCAATCGTCGCATCCGCGAACACGCTGGTTCGGGACCGTGTATTGCCCCCGTCAGCTCGCAATGCTACAACACGGTTGCGCATCGGGTTCGGCGTTCGGCTCGGGCTCACTTGGCTCAAACTGGTCCTATGACTGGCGTCGTGACCGGTGCATGGGCCTCAACCGCGAAGACGGAGAACCACGCGCGCAGGGTTCTCGAGTTCGCCAACGACGAGCTTCCTCACGACCGCTTGGCAAACAAGATCGAGCAGTCCTCGCCCACTTTTCTCAGGTTCGAGAACGTCTTTGAGATTCATCCTCATCGGATGAATCCCGACGTGTTCGATCAGCGCAACGGCTTCTACGACTCGGTGATCCTGCCGCTCTTCCAGGCGTGCGCCCACCGTGAGGTTATGACTGCGATTAAACATGCGTCAATCTGTTTGCGACCGCGGGTACGTCTGAACATGCTATACCTCCGTTGCTCTACCGTTACTCACTCGTTTGCTCCTGGTCTGTCCGTCTAGATCTTTCCCGACATTTATCTCATCAGTACCTTCCCTATCACAACCCTCATTGAGGTCTTGTGGGAGACTCGTCTGCAAAAGCCCACGCAGAACTGCTCGCGCCTCGCCAACGCCCAACGTCGTCAGCCCTCGCAGCCGGCTCCCCGCCCGGTGGCGGGTCCCAGTCGTGTGACGGCTCCCTATCCAACACCCTTCGCTACGCAAGCGTCTTCGTCGAGCCGTCGTGCCTCGGGAAGCTCGGCGCGCAGTACCTCTGGGTCCCACTCAAGTCGCTCGACCCGTCCGCCGTGGTTGCTCCGCTTGCAGTATGCTCCGCCTCAGCAATACGTTGAGCTGCTGGCGGTGGCCGAGCGACTCCTCAACTTCGCGCACACGGGTTCAGCTCGCGTTCTCCCCAGCGCGCTGCTCAACGAGCTCTTCCCACTCCGCGCCATTTCTGATGGGTACATGCCCATGTTCAACGACAACCTGACCTTCCCCGACTCGTCCAACCGCCCCGTCTTCCCTATCTCGCAGTGGCCGACCAACAAGGTTTCTCATAAACCGTTAGTTGCGTCTAAGCGCGTTCAGGAGCTTACATACGGCAAGAACCAGTTTGCGGTGAGTGCGCATCCCTCTGACGTCCCGGCATCA
Source organism: Earliella scabrosa (assembly GCA_022605405.1). Taxonomy (NCBI): domain Eukaryota; kingdom Fungi; phylum Basidiomycota; class Agaricomycetes; order Polyporales; family Polyporaceae; genus Earliella; species Earliella scabrosa. The sequence continues at coordinate 15,877 of JABYQQ010000004.1, read as the reverse complement.
ACACGGGGGTATGTTTCATAAACTCACCCCTTTGGAACTTGTGATTTCTCCAGGCGTATCAGGCGCATTTCCTCATGGCTCGCGCCCTGGAGAGTGTTGCCGGCTCTCTTTCTCCGGACGAGGAGCTCCGCGCGATCTGCGCTATCGCTATCAATGCGTACATCGAGGACGTTCGTAATCTCGTCACGAACTTCTTGCTACAGGAGCAGGAAGCCATTCTGGACGACCACTCGCACCCCGGTCGGTCATGGCTGAAGACTCGCTTGGAGGATCTGCGTCTGTGGAAGAAGCAAAGCACGCCGCTTGGGTGGAATGGCCGGGATGCGACTTCATACCACCGCGTCTCGCGCATCGTAGCTTCGACCCGCGAGGACGTCCGACACGGGCTTCCGCGATCTCATGTTGGGTCCTGCTCTCCGCGCGCCTTTGTTGATCGGTTCTACAAAGCTGCTATCGCGGAATCTACGCGCGGGGTGAACTCTCCCCTCTGGACCCAAGGAACGGCCTGGCCAGTCGCACGTTTGTGTGTGGCTCAGTGCACTCTGCGCCTTTCAGAGACACTCTCGGACGAGGAGCGCGAAGACGACATTTAGAGACTGTTTCTCTTGGTGGGTACAGGTTAAGCCTAGGTTCTTCTTAACATTCTGTGCTTCAGAGCCGTGTTAGGGCTTACGAAGCATTGTGTATCCCAATATTCCAATCACTAACGTCCCGCGCACGACCTGCTCCCTCGTTCTCGGACCCCGCTCACGACCTCCCTCCCCGTTCTCGACCCCGCTCACGACCTCCCTTCTCGTTCTCGGACCCCGCTCACGACCTGCCTCCTCGTTCTCGGACCCCGCTCACGACGTCCTCCCTCGTTCCCGGACCCCGCTCACGACCTGCCTCCTCGTTCTCGGACCCGGCTCACGACCTCCCTTCTCGTTCTCGGACCCCGCTCACGACCTCCCTTCTTGTTCTCGGACCCCGCTCACGACGTCCTCCCTCGTTCCCGGACCCCGCTCACGACGTCCTCCCTCGTTCCCGGACCCCGCTCACGACCTGCCTCCTCGTTCTCGGACCCGGCTCACGACCTCCCTTCTTGTTCTCGGACCCCGCTCACGACGTCCTCCCTCGTTCTCGGACCCGGCTCACGACCTCCCTTCTCGTTCTCGGACCCCGCTCACGACCTCCCTTCTTGTTCTCGGACCCCGCTCACGACGTCCTCCCTCGTTCTCGGACCCGGCTCACGACCTCCCTTCTCGTTCTCGGACCCCGCTCACGACCTGCCTCCTCCTTCCCACACGGTGGGTTTGTACCCACCGCCGAGCCTGGGCTCTTGGACGGCCCTGTCCTCGCGCAGCTGCAGGCGGTGACCGCACGGCAAAACGAGCGCGACACGGCGCACGACGCGGCGGACCTGCGGCAGCTCATGCGCACCGCGCTCCAGGCGAACAGCGACGTGGAGATGATCCGCGTGCTCCAGGTCGGGCGCGACGAGATGCCCGAGGCGATCAAGACGCTGCAGCGGGCGCTGGAGAAGGAGGTCGAGCGCGAGCGGACGCTCGCAGAGCAGGAGGAGACTGTTTTCGTCGCTGCCACTACTGCGACCGTGGCTGCCACCTCCGCCTCCCCTGCGCCCAAAGGCAAGCAGCCTGCGCAGCCGCAACCGCAGGTCCTCGAGGGCGCGAACCTCACGCGCTCCGGAACAGTCCCCAGCACAGGCAGCGCACACCCGACGTCGAGCTCAGCTGCTATCAGCGGGCGGAGCCGTGCGCCGCGGGACACGCTCGACCGGGAGTTCATCGAGACCGGGATTGACGCGCTGCGGCGGCTGAGCGGGGCGGGGGCCGCGGCCGCGCTCCCGAGCTGGACGATTACACGGTACGAGGTGAACCGGGATGAGAAGATCGGGCTGGGGTTCTTCTCGGACGTGTATAGGGGCACGTGGAGGAGTCGGACGGTTGCGATCAAGGTGCTTGCGCCGACGACGCCGCGGCAGTTGTTTTTGCACGAGGTGAGTGTTCGCAGTTGAGTCCTGGAATTGAGTGGGGGTGGGGGCGGGGAGAGAGTCTATCTCGCCTGTGAAAGCATCGCGGATCTCAGCTCGGCCTCTTAGTCGAGCGCATCTCGAGAGTTTCGAGATCGGCTTCGCGAATCGCCTGGCACTGCACTAGGACCGGGAGTCAATGGGATGGCCGGAGACCATCCCTGCGTCCATCCTCTATTCATTTATCTTATCTCCTCGTTCATCTGTTGGTCCATGTATACCCTTGCTGATCTTCGCCCGATGCTGCAGATCGCCATCTGGAAGTCGCTCTCGCACCCGAACGTGCTCTAGCTGCTCGGCGCGTCGTCCGCGTCGAGCGACCCGCCGTGGTTCTTCGTCAGCCCGTACTGCAAGAATGGGAGCCTGGTATCGTACCTCAAGGGCCTCCCGTCCCTCGACGCGGTCGACTTGCTCAAGATGATCCACGAGATCGCGAAGGGGATGGCGTACCTCCACTCGAAGGGTGTGTTGCATGGTGATCTCAAGGTGCGTAATTGAGAGCGGGGAATTATTTCGGCGATTTCGAGCTGATCTCATTTCGTGCTTGCGCCCGCCCCGCTGTGTAGGCCGCGAACGTGCTCGTGGACGACCGGACGCACTGCGTGCTCTCGGACTTTGGCCAGAGCGAGATGAAGTCCGAGGCGTATCGGATAAGCGGGATGCCCCTGCCTCGTGCGTAGCTCTCTAGGCCCCAGCCTCAATATGCGCTGACCGTGTCCACTTTCAGATGGCACTCTGCGCTGGCAAGCTCCCGAGCTCATGTCCGGGCTCAGCGGACTCACGCAACAGATCGACGTCTACGCGTTCGCGATCACCGTCGTCGAGCTCCTCACCAAGGGCGCGCTCCCGTGGCCCTTGGCGGACGACGATGCGGTGCGGTACTTCGTCATCCGTGAGTGTCCTCGATCCACCCCCACCCCTCGCAGGAACCTCGGAGATTGATCAGTAACACTGACCTGCGATTGAATATAACAGAGGAGAACATGCGCCCGGAGCCGCCGCTACAGCGGGTGTGGTCAACGCAGCTGTCCGACATCCTGCACGCGTGCTGGCACCGCGACCCTGCCGTGCGCCCCGCGTTCACGGAGATCGACAAGCAGGTGCAGCAGCTCCGTGCAAAGTTCGGCGCGGACCTGAAGGAGTCGCCCGCGCCGCGGCCGTCGGTACTGGATGAATAGATGCGGACGCGCAAGTCGCCGGACATGCATCCGATCCCGCTCCCATTGCTTCCTCGTGCCAGAGTCTCGCGCACTCGTAGTCAGAACATGTACTCAGTTTCTGGTCACAGCGGACACGACGGCGTCGTTCGTCGAGGTCGGCTCGGCACCGTCGACGGATGTCTCCTTCACGACCGCATTCTCGCGCTCCGACAACGGGCACGACGATGACCCGAGCGACCCGAGCAGATCGAGAGCGAGCAGCCGCGCCTCGTCGTCACTGCAGGACAGCTGGTCCGAGCACGTCGACTACCCGAGGCATGCCTCCCCTCCGCCGCCGGACGAGCAAGCGCATCGAGTGCGCGACGAGCGTCGATACCGCATGTTGCTGCAGCACGAGTCCCACCCTTCACGTGCGTCTCTCTCCTCTCTTCTCTCTTCCAGACACTAACAGGCTCTGCGCACCAGTGACGCTCAGCCCCGTACTGGACGCCGACGCAGGTCCTCCTCGGCGCAGTCGGGTACCACAACAAGGCGACGGGCGGCGAGTTCGTGACCCTCTTCAACTCGTTCCAGCCCGCAAAGTCATCGAACGGACGCGCGAAGGACATCCCGTCCCTGTACGGGTACGGACGGGTGAGCGCAGGGAACCAGCGCCAGGACAAGCGGAACGTTGCCCAGCGCGGGGTGGACATCATCCAGTCGTGGCTGAGCACACGCAACCGGGGCGAGGCACACTACTCGTACGTCCCTCCCTCAGCATACGGCGCAGACTGACTGAATGACTGCGCGCACATGTCCTGAACCATGCAGCCGGCGATACACGTCGCAGCTCCGTGCGGGCCACAGGACTGCGCATCTGTTCACGGAGTCAACGGTCTATCGATACATCGAGGAGCTCGCGACGCCGAAGAAGTGGTTCAAGGCGAAAGCGGACGGCATCCTTGCGCTGTACGGGAAGGAGCACCGGATCTCGAAGGAAGACCTCTACCTCGGTGAGCCATCTCGTCTCTCCCTACACGTGTCTCCGTGTACTAACGTCAACGTTCTCGTCCTCGCGCGCGCAGTGATAGGGACGCTCGAGGCGCAGGAGTACGCGCTGTGCGTCAGCCACGAGCACCCGGACGGGCAGCTCGCCCTCGACGTCTTCTCCGCGAAGCGCACCGTCGGGCGAGTTCTCGTTCTTGTTTGACCTCCTGGACTCGTTCTTGGGCGGGCCAAAGTACGAGGCGGACCGGATCGGGAGCCCGCAGTACGCGGAGAAAGATGAGAACGGGGAGGGATGTCGTGTGCGGGACCTTAGTGATTGGGAATTAGGGATACACAATGTTATGTAAATCTTAAAACGCCTTAGGGTTAGTGCGCGGGAGTTGGAGTACAAGACCAGACCTCCTCCCCGTTCTCTCACCCCGAGCACGAAGGAGGAGGTCGAGCGGGGTCCCGAAGGAGGAGGTCGTGCGCGGGGTCCGAGAACGGGGAGGTAGGTCGTGAGCGGGGTCCGAGAACGAAGGAGGAGGTCGTGCTCGGGGTCCGTTCTCTCCTCCCTCGTTCTCGGACCCCGCTCACGACCTCCTCCCTCGTTCTCGGACCCCGCTCACGACCTCCTCCTTCGTTCTCGGACCCCGCTCGACCTCCTCCCTTGTCCTCCGACCCCGCCCACCAGCTCCCTCCCCGTTCTCGGACCCCGCGCACGACCTCCTCCCTCGTTCTCGGACCCCGCGCACGACTTCCCTCCCCGTCCTCCGACCCCGCGCACGACGGAGTCCCTCGTTCCCGCATCCCGGGCACGCTCTCCTCCTTCGTTCCCGGCCCCCGCCCACGACGTGCTCCCTCCCTCTCGACCCCGCGCACGACATCCTCCCTCGTTCTCGGACCCCGCGCACGACTTCCCTCCCCGTTCTCGGAGCTCGCGCACGACCTCTCTCGTTCTCGCACACCTCCCTCCCCGTTCTCTGACCCCGTTCCCGCATCCCGCCCACGCTCTCCTCTCTCGTTCTCGGACTCCCTCCTCCTGTGCATGGACTTCCTCCTTGTTCCACCCCGCCCTCCACATCATCCCTTGTGTCCAAGTCGAGTTGCTGGTGTTCGCGCCGCACGGGCGGATCTGGACCGTGACGCGCAAGCCGCGCAACGCTGTCCCATCCCCCTCCCGCTGCCTCCTTGTAAGTCTCGCATTGATTCACTTTTCGAACCTCATTCGTTTACAGTGGACCAGACGGCGTTGGACAAGACGGCGTTGGACAAGACGGCGTTGGACAAGACGGCGTTGGACAAGACGGCGTTGGACAAGACGGCGTGGTTCGTTGAGGTCGGATCCGCACCAACGACGCACGTCTGGTTCACGACCGCCTCGTTCTCGCGCTCTGCCCACGGACATGACAATGACGCAGCCAGCCACTGCCCGAACACATCACGACCGTGCAGCCCGCACTGGGTCTTTTATTGGACACGACAACGACGCAGCCAGCCACTCGAACACATCACGACCGTGCAGCCCTCACTGGGTCTTTCATTCATTGCAATTTGGATCCCGCAAGGCAAAACGACGGCAGTATGTATGTACTTGACGGGCCCATGCGTTTCTCGCGCTGCTTCCACCGCCGGCCGTCTCGCCAACTTGAACGATATGCTCGCCTCTACTCGACATGGAAGATCTACATCCTCACGGGCGTCCCCATATCCCTCGGAAACACCGTCCAGCACTGGAATCGCTCATACCAAAGCCGCGCAGTCCTTCTTCCAGAGCCCTACCTCCATCGCCTCGCGCTCGACGATCGCATGCTCTACGCTCGCTCCACGACCAACGGCTTCAGCCTCATCGATGGGCCCGAGCATGTCTTCCGTCTCCTCCGAGCCCTGCACAGCAGTATTGGGAGGCCCGTGTCCCCCAGCTGCTGTTCCACCCCACGCAACTGTAACACGCCCCCGCCGTCCACCCCGCCACCCCATGCGCATCGCGTCCTACCGCGTCAAGCCGGTTGTGTACAAGTACATTATCGCCGTCGACACGACTCGTCCTGATTCTCCGAGACCGGCGCAGCGTTCTCCGTCGACTTCATGTCCAAGCAAGCCTTGCACGCTAACTGCGCCCCCGCCGTCCCCTACTCGCGCGAGTTTGATCCCCGCGGGCCGGCCGGGGGCTGGGAAGGACAGCTCCGCGGACGACACCCCCGACGACGCTGTCCAGTGGCAGCTCGTCGTCGACAATAACAGTGGCACGTACAGCCCGGACCCGCTCATGCTCCCGGACCTCAGCAAGCAGTGCCTGGAGTACAACTTCCCTGGTTTTCCGATCCATGCCTCAGGCTGGGACCGCCACGACCCGCCGCTCATCGAGAGCCGCCAGAGCTGCAGCGCAATGCGTCTCCAGGGCAGGAGACCGTCTCGCAGAGTGCGCGGTCGCAGAGCCTGAGCGGGACGGAGCTCGACGACTACGCCCCGCAGGCTGCCTCGTAAGATTATTCACCCAGTTTTGTAGCTTGCTAACTTGCGTCTCTCGTGTATCACCTCTCTGTCTGTACTTGACTTACCTCTTGTGGCTCGCCTTATCGCTTGCCACGGGAGTAAACTATGTCACGTACAGACCTATCTTCGTGCTACTCAACCAATACAGCACAACGAGACCGACGCCACGACCCAGCCGGTCCAAGTCCACTCTCCGTTTACTACTCACAGCATGAAAGGACATACAGCCGAAATGACGCAAGGACTAAGCAGCAGCACCCGAAAACCTACGACAAATCGGACTCGGGAACTAATGGCGGTGGCGCGGCCACCGCCGGGAATAGACAGAAAGCGCGGGATGCGCGGCCGGCCACTATGCAAACATGCAATCGATACCATCATAGGTGAGGGCATGACGAATGATGTTGATATCCTCCACAAATGCCTTCCGGTCTGCGTGCGCAAGCCATCGAGCATCCCATACATGGTCGACACCTCACATCTCCATGTCATTATCCCCGTCCCCGTCCTTCCCTTCGCTCCCCCGCCTCCGCAGACATAGATTAAAGCACGTCCCCAGCAGCCCCCGAGGGGCGCAGGGACGAAGGTCTCCGCGTGCACGAAGGCGACGCCGCAGCAGGATACGCTGCGCCCTTGTTCTCCAGAGGCCGACTCCAAACCCGACGGCGGAAGATCATGCGCGCGACGAGGTGGGCGACGCTCCGAGTCCAGGCCTTGCCGCCCACCAGCGGAGGGAGTCCCTCCACGACATCGGGCTGTGCATCTTGAAGTCGAGGAGCGCGTCGATTTCCTTCGAGCGTTGCTTCTGCAGCTTGCGCATGCGACGCGCGTCAATCCACGGTGCATGCTTGGAGGTCCCGCGAGCGCGTACGCTTCTCCAAAATGTCCATCTCCGCGTGCATGACTGCGTCAACGCGGTCCGACGGTGACTCGGATGTGGCCTCCGCGCGAGACGGAGGCAGCAGGGCGCTGCGGTGATGCGCTCATTGAGGTCCGCTTCAGCCATACGGATGGCTCGCTCCTGTGCAAGAGCGTACTTCTGAAAGGCTCCCTAAGATACCTGCATCGAGCCCTACGTCCAGGATCACGAAGTTGGGACGTCCCTATCCGGCGACGGCGAGTGCGCTGATGGAGCATCTGCGGGTTGTTAGGCACGAACCGAGACTCACCGGCGATTCAGGAGCACCTACGTACATACAGTATCCAGAGAACCCTCCGCGAATGAAGGCTATCGGATAGCCCGTCATCTTCCAACTCAGGCAGAGCACGGTGCGGCGAGTGAGACAGATGATCTGCGCGTCGAAGTCCTGGAGCGAGGGAGCGTCAATGCGAGCAGACAGCGGCTACATGGGGGCGCAGTGCGAGTGCGATCGTGAGCGATCGTCGCCGCGAATGGAAGTGGGTGTGCTGCTGTCGGCGTCGTCAGTGCCTACATGGTGTCCCGGTATGCGAGTCAATCGTACCTCGGGACCCGTGAGGTCTACCAAGAGAACGGCCGTTCATGAGAGTCCTAGACAGCGTCAACGAGGGCGAGTTGCGCCGCATGGTGGGAGATGTCGAGGGATGGGAGAGGAGACGCGGCTGAGGTTGGAGGCCAGCCGGCGAGGAGTCAAGTTGAGCGACAGAGATCCAAGGGCGCGGGTCGAACACCTGTCCGTCTCAATCCTCATTTTGCACTGTGGAAGCGATCGGATGAGCAAGGATGCCAAGGGAGAGAGAACAGGATCGCGTACACGGCATCATCCGAGCTGTTGCGCGGGCAGCAGACGGAGGAGAAGGAACAGAGCAGGAACAGAGAAGGCGGCGAGATGCCGTCCGCGCGCAGGCGATGTCAGGCCTCGATGCTGAGAGTGGCTGACGAGGTCAGTACGCGATGACTAACGGGCGCATGGCACTGGAGACAGAGGATGCATGGTCGATGGGAGCGCAGTATAGTTGAGCGGCCAGGGATGGACATGGCTTACCTTGTCGATGCGGCGGTAGTTAATGGCAAGGCTTCGGCGTTTCTCGATGTCGCACGGATGAGGTAGGCTTCGCGACGTGGGGAGGAGGGTGTCGATGGGAGAAATGGGGATGCGCGGAAGAAGCAAGCCGGTCGTTACGACTTACTGGGCGCAGGGTCTGAGGGTGGGTGCAGCACACGCCAGCTCGATTACAATGGCGTTGTAGAGCGTTGTAGGCAGCCGTCGCTGCGAACAATAGAAGAATTGAGGTCAGTGCGTGCTTGGTGACCGCTGCGTCTGCGTTGCCCTGACGTTGCCTCGACCCCAGCGTCGGCGTCATGGCTGCAGCCTGACAGCGTTGTCGAGCAGCATGGCGTACACACTCACCAGGATCGTGAGCCTGGCTCGTCGCCTCTCCGACGTTCGACGTCGTCCAACGTTGTGTCCAATCTGTGGCCCGGCCAGGGCCCGGCGGAGCCGGCGTTTGGCGCGCGTCGAAGCCCCGTCGCACACACACTGACAGTCCAGCGTCCTCTGCTCAGACTCTGCCCCTGCCCTCGCTCCGCTCCCACCTTGCTCGCTGGCCGCTGTCTGCTCCTCGCTTGCTCTCCCCTGCCCGCTCCTCTGTGCCCGGACTCTCTCACCGACGCCTCATGTGCACGTTCCAAGCTCGATCGCTCGCCGTCTCTCGCCGTCTCTCGCCCTCTCGCTGCTCTCTCTGCCCCTCCGCGTCTCGCCTCGCCCAGCGACTCCTCTCGCCTCCAGCGCTGCCATCACCATCCTCTCTCTCATAATCCCCTTCTCCTAGGGCAAGCTTCTCGTTGGCGGCTCCCCGCTCCCCGCCCTCTCTTCGCTGCACGCTGATCTCTGGCCGCTCCTCGACCCCACACGACCTATCTTGTCCGTGCGCCGTCTATTACGAGCACACCTTGCTCTCTCCATCGCAGGTACGCCTCTCCCCCCACGCTGGCGCCGTCTCGCGCTCAGAGTCCCATCCGCGCGTCCTCCACCCCAAACTACGCCGGCCGCTATCCCCTCGATATCTACTGCAAGCTTGCAGTGACTCCCAATCACGCATAACCCCACCAGCAAACCCGCGCGACGTTTCCCCATACGCACGTCGCGACATCTCTCCCTGACATCTCCACCACCAAGCTCGCACACTCGCATACTGACGCCCTCTCTCATTCCCGCTCCCGCACCCCGCCATCTCGCTCACGGCCCCGCTAAATAACGCGTACCACGGACGTTACAGGCAGCCCGGACGTCTTGGGCTAATAAGCTTGTATATACTGTACATCCTCAGGGCCGCATAGCTTAGTCGGAATGCGTGGGTATTTACATTGCGTTCCAGTCGTGCACGGTTTCGAACCTCGGCGTTGCCTTTTTTACACCCACATCCTTTCCACTCTCCCAACTTATTTGCTCACCGCACGAACGTTCCCCAACGCATAATGTACCTATCTATTACTCCCGTTGTCTACGTTCAATGACACTACGGTTCGTACATGATGGTTTTGGCAGCTCGCAAGCGCGCGAAGGCCACGTGGCATCCACGCGTCCTGCCGCAGTGCCAACTTCCCCAACTGAAGTTTGAACTCGAACCCGTTCCTTGAGTTCCTCCTAGGCCTATCCCCGTTCTCCAGCTCTCCGCCTACGCCCTCACTCTCGCTTCTCTCTCTCTCTCTCGATTTCCTCATCGCCATTCTCTCATCTGTCCTCATGGTCACCACTCGATCTCAGAAGGCTTCGCGTGCGGCTGCCTCGAACAGTCCAACCGCCCATCGCTCCTCTCCACCGCCCGCGAGGAAGACTCGCTCTCGCTCCAATACCAACAAGACCGCTTCCGCTGTAGACTCTCAACGGGGCCGCATTCCTTCTGGCCATGTCCGTCGTGTCCCGACTGCGCGCAAACCAGACCCCAGCCGGGTCTGGTTGAACATGTGGCGGAAGGGTATCCCTCGCAAGGGACCCGTCACAGGTACGTTTCCCTCAGCTCGCAGTCTTTACCCGCTAACCCGCTCTCAGCACCCAACGGCGTGAAGCTCCTGGAGAACCACGTGTATGTCTCTCCTTTACTCCTCCGTGCCCCCATCTCATCGCTCGCAGCTACAAATGGGACACGCAAGTCTGGCAGAAGATGGGCGAGCAAACCCCGCTTGCCATCATCCTGAGTTTTAGGCATCACAAGCGCAACAGACGCAATGTACGTGCTCCGCCGCCATCTCACTCATAAATCTCCTCACCCTTTCTAGATCATGTGTGAACTTGTTCTCGTCGCCGAGGCTGACCAGTTGGACCACCAAGTCAACATAATTCCGTCTCCCACTCTCGGCAACCGCCCGCGAGAGCAGGGCATTCGAGGCCAGGTGCAGGTCGTACGAACCGACCTGTGCGAACACGTTCAAGCCCACGCCGTCCGGTGCGCCATGCCCGTCCTTCCTCTCGATCCCCTCGGAGTGCGGTTCGAAGGAGCCACCAACGACTGCTCTTGGATACCCACCAAGATCTGGCTCTCCTACCAGAAGCACCCGAAGGGGTTCCCGCAATACAAGGTCGAGGAGGTCAGTGCCCTCCTTATTCCCACCCCCACACTGTTGTTAACCTCCCACAGGACTCCGACTACGGCATCTGTCGCCGCGATGGAGCCTGCGTCTGGGCTCGCGAATACGAGCCCGAGCGTCAGGTGGTCCTCTACTGCTCGCGCTGCGGCACCTGGTTCCATCGCCAATGTCTGCTCGTCGTCGACAATCTCGCCAACGTCCGCCGTCGCCGCCTGGTCCGTCACTCGCATCACCTCGAATGGCAGGTCCCGGACCAGGAGAAGGACGACCCGGCGTCGATCGTATCCGAAGAGCACATCGAGCAAGACCTTTCGGAGACGGAGAGCACCGGTGTGAGTGATGATGACGAGGCTGACACTGACGATGATAGGTCAGACCGCGCAGGTGACTCCGGTCGAGAGGTGAGCGCATCGCCCGCCAATGTCCCCTCAGCCCGCGGTGCTCGACGATCCTCTCGTGTCGCACCACGCACCCAACCCAGTGAGGACGAAGATGCAGACGAGGAAGTCCATGGCACCTCGTCCGACGAAGACTCAGAGGTTGACGAGCTCGACTCCGACCCCAGCAACTCGGGCGGTGTCGAGGACGACGACATCGCGATGATCTCTGATGAAGACGAGCACGATGACGATGAAGACGACCGCAACCTCTGGCGGGCCATCCTTGGCCTCCCAGTGCAACGAGGCTACCCCCAACTCGTCAAGCCGGCCCCCCTCTCCTTCGAAATCTTACTCCTTGCCGCGCGCGCTCTCCCTGGACGACCTGCTGACGTTGCTGCATGGGTGAGCGCCACGTACAAACGGTCCTACGTCTATCTTCCCCCTGACATCCGAGAGGATTGACAGGGCCTAAAGGTAATTCAGCTCCGGGTTGGAGCAAGGTCAGAGCTGGAATTGTATAGTGTTTTTGTTATATATTGTTCTTTTGATGCTCTTGCGGATAGTATTGTACTACAGTCTCTCAGTATCTCAGTATGAACGCTGCGCGGCGCGCCTCGCCGCACTGTATGTCGGTGTCAGCCAACTGCGGCCTGCCGCACTGTGTACCACCGTGGCCTGCTGCACCCCGTGTGATATGGGCTCGTGGTCCACTGCGGCCAGCCGCACAGTACTCCACTACAGTCTGGCCAAGTGTCTTACACTGCGGCTTGCCGCACTGTACGTCACACTGGACATGCTCATCTCATCTCATCTCATGTACCTTGCTGCTCTCAGCGCTCAAGTCAGACCACTGCGGCCGACCGCACTCACATCCCCTGCCACCTGTCATATTACACCACTGCCTCGCATGTACTCATTAGGCTTCAAACAAGCGCCCTCACTACTATGTGTGCCGCTGCCCTCAGCGCTCAAGTGAGACCACTACGGCCGACCGCACTCGCATCTCTGCGGCCGACCGCGCTCACATCCCTGCGGCCAGTACTACCACCCCTCTTATTAGACCACTGCAGCGCACAATTGATTGATTGGTTGAGCACTATTATTATAATAAATCACTTCAATCTGATCAGTAAGTTCATTTATTAGTCAAGTAAGTGTCTACGCCCACGCCCTCAGTCGCTGTCTCCAGCGCTCAAGTCAGACCACTGCGGCCGACCGCACTCGCATCTCTGCGGCCGACCGCGCTCACATCCCTGCGGTCAGTACTACCACCCCTCTTATTAGACCACTGCAGCGCACAATTGATTGATTGGTTGAGCACTATTATAATAAATCACTTCAATCTGATCAGTAAGTTCATTTATTAGTCAAGTCTTATTAGATCACTGTATTTATCGCATCCTTCACAACTCATAATCTGATTTACTGTCAAACCATCTTCCGAATAAGCATCGGCACGCCCTCAGTATGTGCCTTGCTCCGCTGAGCGCTCAAGTGCTCCAGTGCGGCCGACCGCACTCGAACCACTGCTGCCTGCCTGCCCCAACATTCATATCATTATATCATCAAACATCTTCAATCTTCCCCGCTTATCTGTACAGTCCCAACATCATCGAAGCAAGTGTATACACCTCCACCCTTACTACCAGCATGATGTGTGCCGCTGCCGGCGTGCCGGTGCCCTGAGCGCTCAAGTCACACCACTGCGGTGGACCGCACTCGCATCCCTGCCTGCTCTCCCATAACTCATCTTATTAGACCACTGCAGCACCTTTGGTATTGATTTGTCGTTCACACTTTCAATCAATTGATTCACAGCTAATGGCTTCAATCAATTGATTGATCTGAATCTGATTTAGAGTCCAACCATCTTCCGAATAAGTGTCAGCACCCCCTCCGTATGTGCTGCTCCGCTGAGCGCTCAAGTGCTCCAGTGCGGCCGACCGCACTCGCACCTCTGCGGCCGACCGTGCTCACATCCCTGCAGCCTGTACTACCACTCGTTTTATATTACACCACTACCTCGCCTGTATAACCACTGTATAGAATCCATATACTACTGGCTTCAAACAACCACCCTCACTACTATGTGTGCCGCTGCCCTGAGCGCTCCAGTCAGACCACTGCGGCCGACCGCACTCACATCCCTGCGGCCTGTACTACCATTCATCTTATTAGACCACTGCAGCGCATAATTTGCACACTATTATGATATAATGAATCCATCGCTTCCATCTGATCAAGTCCATTTATTGGTCGAGTAAGTGTCTACCCCCACGCCCTCAGTCGCTGTCCTCAGCGCTCCAGTCTGACCACTACGGCCGACCGCACTCGCATCTCTGCCTTCTCTCCCACACCCTCACTCGTTGCCCTCAGCGCTCAAGGCTGACCACTGTGGCCGACTGCATTATTCACATCTTTGCGGCCTGTTCCGATGCCACTCCAGACCACTGCGGATGCGTCAGTACATCAGTACACGGAATAAGTAGTTGTGAAATGATATTGTATGCGCTGTTGGTCTTGGGTCAACCTCTGGTGCCTGAGCACTAGGACACGAGTCATACACCTGTCGCCCTTTAGGGTGGCTGCTGCGCCCCCGGGTCAGTCCCCTCTTGCGACGACAGGGTACGAGCGGTAATACCTCACCGCCTGTCAGCACACCCCCGGCCCTGAGGTTAACACGACTCCCGCAGCGCATACGTGATACATGCGAAGGGGGATCATGATGACAGAGAGAATGTGCTAATCGTCGCCTTGAGTTGAGAGGTCCGGGTCCAGTAGCTCGACGTTGCCAAACGTGGTGACCAACCGCCGCGTGTACTAGTATTGATATTCATATACTCATGGCTTCAAACACCCTCCCTACTAGTATGTCTGCTGTTGCCCTGAGCGCTCAAGTCAGACCATGGCGGCGGACCGCACTCGCATCTGTGCGGCCTGTTCTACCACTCATCTTATTAGCCCCCTGGAGCGCACGATCAATATCAATTGAACACTATTGAACACTATTATGATCAATATGGCTTCAAGAGGATCTGTCAATTCATCCATCATCGTCCAAGTAACTGTCTACACCCACGCCCTCACTACCAGCATGTGTGCCACCTTGCCGCTGCCCTGAGCGCTCAAGTCAGACCACTGCGGCCGACCACACTCGCATACCCTGCTGCCTGTCATGGATTACACCACTGCCTCGCCTGTATAATCACTATATAGAAACCATATACTAATGGCTTCAAACAACCGCACTCACATCCCTGCCGCCTGTACTACCACTCATCTTATTAGACCACTGCAGCACACAATCAGCCGACCGCACTCGCATCTCTGCGGCCGACCGCACTCACATCCCCTGGCACCTGTCATATTACACCACTGCCTCGCATGTACTCATTAGGCTTCAAACAAGCGCCCTCACTACTATGTGTGCCGCTGCCCTCAGCACTCAAGTCAGACCACTACGGCCGACCGCACTCGCATCTCTGCGGCCGACCGCGCTCACATCCCTGCGGCCAGTACTACCACTCATCTTATTAGACCACTGCAGCGCACAATCAATCAATTGAACACTATTATGATATAATGAATCCATCGCTTCAATCTGATCAGTAAGTCCATTTATTGGTCGAGTAAGTGTCTACGCCCACGCCCTCAGCTGTCCTCAGCGCTCCAGTCTGACCACTGCGGCCGACCGCACTCACATCTCTGCCTCCTCTCCCACGCCCTCACTCGCTGCCCTCAACGCTCAAGCGCTCAAGGCCGACCACCCCGCCCGACCGCACTCGGACCACTTCTGCCTGTCCTACCACTCTTCTCATGCAGCACACTGTATATCATCATTTGTTGTTTACGCTTTCAAACAATCACTATATCAATCACTATATATCGCTTCTCAATTATTGATCTATCATCTGATCAGTCGAATCGTCCAAGTAAGTGACTACACTCACGCCCTCACTCGCTGCACTCAGCCCTCAAGGCTGACCACCGCGGCCGACCACCGCGGCCGACCGCACTTTCGGCCCTTCATTTCACATTTCACACGAATGCACTGCAGCCCTCCAAACCCCAAGTCACATCAAGAGAATGTGGTGCGTACATAGAAACCAATACCACAGATGTCGTTTCGCAATCTCGCCCCTTCTATGTCGTCCCCGCCCTCAGTGCATCCTCCGCCGCCGCCTGGTCCACCAGCTCCTCAATCACGGGAGGGACGCCTGCAGGGAGGTTGATCGCCCGCCGGCGATTGACCGCCACGTCCGCCGACCTCCAATAAGTACAACAGGCCCTGGCACACAATGTAAGCGATCTCAACCGGTTGGAGTTCTGAAAGCGCTCA